>JBBELK010000412.1:0-2736008 GCA_037783545.1 Henricia sp. BOLD:AAB3569 | reverse complement strand
GGTCTTGCGAGTTAGTTTTGTGTCCAGTCGCATGTCCAGTCGCATGAAAGTTTCTTACTGCAGAACTGCACCAAATTCTATTTATAAGTAATTGACAAAAGAGAGACTATTTATACAGGTATGAAACAAAGTTGAAAATAAGTATGAACATTCGAACAGAAATGTTTGTTTCGAGAGTCCGGCGAATGGGACTGCGAGCGCGTGCTAGTAAGTAGTATTACAAACTACGGCGGATCGCCCCGCGCAGCACGGCAACTATAGCCCGAGTGCACACACGGCGGGTTGGTTGGTGTACATGTTCGTTCGTGAAGAAAAAACATGATGCTGACTTTTCCAGAAAAAAAACGGAAATTCATAATCGGTCGTCCGGGCTGTCCGGTGAAATCGTGATCAGAAAATGTGAGATATCCTGAGGAAAAGAGCGAATCGTTTGTGACAAAGTCGTGAAGCTCGCGCGTAGTTGCAACGGCTGGTAAAGCGTATAGCCCGTCTTTTGACCGTTTTTGTTAATTTTGCATTTCTTTAGTAAATTACGGGATATTTTGATGATTTCTTTTTACAACGACCATCAACAAAGTATTGTCAATGCTGCTACATCACTAAATCATGTAAACAGTATGCCGGTGTGTACCTTTAAGTATAACAAAAGGTGCCCCACGAAATTGTGGCTATTTGATACGGTCTATAGGCTGTGCAATATATGTATATGGGTTGTGTTGTTCAAGATTTCAAAATAGAAATTTGGGGTGGGTTATATATTGATTATTTTAAATGGCCCTTACACATAGGTGTTCTTATCATACACATTATAAATATAGGGTGGATTCATACTGCGCGTAAGTTTGATGCGCGTCGCTTTGAAAAAATGCGGTGTAATGAAAATCACAGAATTATCTTTATCTTGGCTGGAAAGTGTTTTTGTGATTTAGTCAGGCAGCATGTGGTAAGAAATTAAGGCCCGTGGGCATCGGATGATTAGAAAATGCCACATAGCTAGATGTCTTAATTACACCCCAAGGAACAAGAAAAACCATGTTGGCAAAATCTGAGTGGTTGCAGACGGCGGCCATCTTGGATTTCAAAATGGCCGACATTTTATATCCATTTTCTGCTAGAAAAAAGTTCCCCAACCTCCAACAAAATTTAACAAAAGATTTTTCAGTGGTTATTGGTCCTACTGAATGTGGTGAATGACAGGAAAAAAAGTCTACCAAAATCAAGTCACCAGAAATGGGTGAAATCTGGGCCAATTCCAAAATGGCCGCCAATAACCTTGAAAATAGTTAAAATGGCTGTAGCTTCTGTAATATTTGGAGTAAAACGGTGACTTAAATGTCTACCCTGGGGTTTTCAGTGTCAGGGAATTTACTGGTATCCATGATATTTCAATCCAACCTTCGACAAACAATAAAAGCAACAAATTCAAAATGGCGGTCATAATATATAGGCATGGAAGGGGGTAGAGAAATTGGCTTCTCTAACTGCTTATGTCAGATGTAGCTTCTTTTATTGGTCAGTAATGTGCTTAACAAGACCCACCCCCCCAACCACACCCCCCCCCCCCCCACCCCCATCTAGTGGCAAGACTGGCTGCATCAGCCACCGTACGAGCCGCTAAGACAGGGTGCGCCACTCTGCCAGAATTGCCTCTCTGACAATCTGTATTTCTAGGACTGTTTTAGAGACACGTGGTTCAGGAGGTCAGTTCATCCCACACAGGTTTTATTAACAAATTACCATCCCAGCCCAACCCTAAGCCATCCCGAAGCTCCGAAGTCTAGCCCGAGACTGTCCCAGCCCAGCCCGATGCTACCCCAGCCCATGCAGCTCGAAGCCATATATGTCCTGCCATATATGTCCTGCCACCCTAGCCCATCCCGATGCCATCCGGCCCAGCCCGATGCCATCCAGGTCCAGTCCGATGCCATCCGGCCCAGCCAAAGCCATCCCAGTCCAGCCCAAAGCCACCCCAGACCGAAGCCACCCCAGCCGAGCCTAAAGCCACCCCAGCCCAGCCCAGCCCCAAGCCAATCGCCCCCAGCTGGAAGTTCAGCCCAGCCAGAAGCCACCCCGGCCCAGCCCCAAGCTACCCCGGCCTAGTGCAAAGCTACCCCGGCCCAGCCCAACCCAAAACCACCCCGGCTCAGCCCGAATCCACCTCAGCCTAGCCCGAGGTCATCCCGGCCCAGCCCGAAGTCACCCCAGAATGAAGCCACCCCAGCCGAGCCCAAAGCCACCCAGCCCGGCCCCAAGCCACCCGACCCCACCTGGAAGTTCAGCCCAGCCAGAAGCCACCCCGGCCCAGCCCCAAGCTACTCCGGCCTAGTGCAAAGCTACCTCGGCCCAGCCCAACCCAAAACCACCTGGAAGTTCAGCCCAGCTGGAAGTTTAGCCCAGCCGGAAACCACCCCGGCCCAACCCAAAGCCAGTCCGAATCCACCCCGGCCCAGCCTGAAGCCACCCCGGCCCAGCCTGAAGCCAACCAACCAAACCATCCCCATCCCCATCCGCCCCAGCTCCATCCCCATCCCCAGGCCAGCCCATCCCAGCTCCCACAGCCGCAGCACACCCCAGCACAGTTCAGCCCCCACAAGCCCCCCAGCTCAGCTCGGCTCAGCCCAGCCCAGTCCGGCCCAGACCAGCTCCAGCCCAAGCTCAGCCCAAGCCCAGCCCCAAGCCAGCCAGCTAGCCAGCCCAGTGCCAGCAGCCAACTCGGCCCAACCCAGCCCAAAGCCCAGCCCAAAGCCAGTCCAGCTAAGCTTGCCAGCCCAGCCCCAACCTGGCCCAACCCACCCCAATACAGTACAACAAGGCACTGATCGACAACCACTCTGAAAATGTTTCAAAACACTTCCGCTAGTCCAGTTGTACCTTCGATTCATACAGCAATAAATTATTTTCTACTTCTAGTGGAGAATTTTGCAGTTAAAGGCTCCAATTAAAGGGTTTTTATCCAGATTAAACCTGCGTGGGATGAGCTTACCTCCTGAATCGTACATCTCAAAAGCAGCTCTAGAAATGCATTTATACAGAGTGGCGCACCCTGCCTTAGCGGCTCTTACGGACGCTGATGCAGCCAGCCTTGCTACAAGACGTAATCATCCATGTTACTGACCAATAATTATAAATATTACGTATCCAACACCAGCAGTTAAAGAGAAATATAACTAAGCACGGGCGTTCGAATTCCCTCTACCCCTATACCACTGGGGATTTATGACCACCATCTTGAGATTGTGGCTTTTATCGTTTGTTGAAGGTTGGGTTGAAATTTTATTGATGTCAGTCAATTGCCTGACCATGAAAACCCTAGGGTAGACATTTACATCATTGTTCTACACAAAATATTAAAGAAGCTACAGCCATTTCAGCGATTTAAGGCCAACGGCAGCCATCTTGGAATTTACCCAGATTTGAAATTGACCTCATCCTTATCACGTGACCCTGACCTCTCATAGTTTAAAACCTCAGAATGCCATTTAGCACCTCGGAAAACCATATAGTATCAACAGAACGATCTTTAAAATCGGCTGATGATGTACCTACACCTGACACTGCCTACAACTGGCACCTGTTAATTTTAATGGCGGCCATATTGGAAATGACCCAGATCCTCGGTCTAATCACGTGGCCCGGACCTCTCATCATTTTGAAAACCTCGGAATTGCATTCGGCACAACGGAAAACCATAGTATAAACACCATGATGTTTAAAATCGGCTGAGGTACCTACACCTGACACTGCCTATACACCTGACACCTGTTAATTGTAATGGCGGCCATATTGGAAATGACCCAGATCCTACCCTAATCACGTGACCCTGATCTGTCATCAGTTTGAAAATCTCAGAATTGCATTTAGCACCACGGAAAACAATAATATCAACACCATGATCTTTAAAATCGGCTGATTAGTTGCCTACACCTTACATAGTTATATGCAATAAGGCTTAAACTGGCGGCCATTTTGAAATCCAAGATGGCCGCCCTCTGCAACATTTTTGAAATTGCCAACAATGTTTTTTGTGCTTCTGAGCACCCTTGTAATACATCTAGGTAGGTGAAACCTTCTAATCATTAAGGTCCCACGGGACACCACATGCTGCCTGACTAATTGTATGATTTTCAGTGCGTCGTTTCACTCCACATTTCCTCCTTGCTGCTTTATTTTTCAAGCGACGTGCGTCGAAATAAATTACGCGCAAAAAGGTTATGTGTATACACAGAATGTGCATGTATAAACTAGATGTCTTTAAAGGGAATAATTTCTATTTCTAGATTAATTGTTAATTAAAAATCACTATGTTCTCTGTGAATTGAACATTAATTCTTCCCTGTCTATATAACGTCCCATTTGAAATGTGTATACAGGCCATAATATATAGTCTTTTACGAACATAAAAGCTGTTTTTGTGTTACATGTATTAGTATTTTATACCACAGCTCCGGCAGCTGATAATGCATCGGTATGCAATGATCGCAGGGCCTGTATACTGCCACGCGCCGTTTACAAAAAGTAGCAGGTGGATCGCCACCAAACTGCGCGTGTCACCTGTTTGCTTTCTGAATTCTGCACAGCGCTTTGTTCCCTTGACTATAGTTTCAGGCCTTTTCTTTCACTTGACTGCACTGCACCTGCCGATCTAAGAGTGGGACCCAGAGTACCGCTATGCACTGAATAAACTTGGAACAAAGACCGGAACGACTGGCCTTTTCACACTATTGTCGTTAGTTTTTAATGCAATCTCGTTTGCACACTGACTAAAAAGTTGCCCTGTCTGAACAAAGAACAAAAGCCCAATAGTGAATGGTATAATGAAATTTGAATGAGCAATATAATATGGAACAGGTGCCGGTTTGATGATAATGTATTAAGCTATAGGCCTATAAAGAAAAAGCTAAGGTCAAAGGAAGTTTATGCGCAATTAATGAAAGCATACAAATATGTTCATGTAAACAGCTAGGCTTAATAGCCCTAAACTATGGGGGGGGGTGTTGGGGAGGGGTGGGGGGTTGGGGGCGGGGGGTGGGGGGGGGGGGGGAGGGGAGGGGGGGCGGGGGGGGGGGGGGTGGACGCACTTTGAAGGCCAATATGATTGTGGGGTCCACACTGCAGTATCCATGCGCAGTTTAACATATTAAAGGTAAATACTTGTTTGGTAAACTGTTAAAAACGGCATGATTTCCCCTGTTAATTGAAAGCATATATAGGTCGAAAAAACTACCTTATAAAAATTTCAGCTATACATATGCAGTATAATACTTCAGAAAACCTGAAAAATCTAAGTACGGCTTTTGTGCATGAATGATGGCTATACAACATCTTTTGAAAATCAAATAATTTTGTCATTTTTTGGGGCAATTCAGACGAAATAATTACACAGGATGATTACTACCATTTCCATCTTGATACCAAGTAAGCTTAAAGATAATAATTCAGAAATTCAATTTTTTTGGAGCCAGGGTAATTACCAAACAAGTAGACTACCTTTAAGTACATTCTATAACGCGAATTCGCGTTTATTTCGAAATGCGTTTCAATCGCTGTTTTTACAGTGAACAAACTTGTATGTTTAGCATTAATTTAAATGTCAGCATCAAAGCAATTAGATAAGTGTACAGATTAATGGACCGTCTAAGTCTCGTTTCCGGTCACACTTCCGGAGACCAGTCAGGGAATTACAATGGGGTTTGTGACGATCTTCTTTGAATTATCACTCACCGTACCGCGTTTGTAAGCGCCCAAACGCCAATAAATGAAAAAATCACCTTAAATTCTACCGATTCAATCAATCAAATGGAGAAAATGTTGTACGAACTTGTCACAAACAAATACAAATGTTTGACCTTTAGTTTCCGGTTTGCAAGTAGGCCTACCCTTAGGCTTATAGTGCATCTTTGCAGAAATATTAACGCGGCTAAACATATCTGGTTTGAACGTTCACTTCTGCTAAGAGAGTAGATAACAACCACCAACAAAAACCTAAACAAAATAATAAAGTACACACGGCCAGGACAGAAAATCGCAAAGATCGTCTGAAGCCGAATCAAGTGCCTTTGAAAACGGCTATAATGCAACATATTCGCGTCAAATTACACTCGCAACAATATTCATGCCACTTGCGGACTACCAGCGATGCACTGCGTGGTTTGTATACGTTCAGGGTTACCAGTTAAAGTTAAAAGGTCAGATTAAATATTTTATAAACTTTAATTGCTCAATTAACTTTTCGCACAGGTAATAAATTGGCTTTTAATAATTTTTACAGTGGACCCCGAATCGGTAGGTGAAACTGCTAATTTTGACCTAAAAAAAACCCCGGTCGTTGCACGTGCTTAAGCTCCTATACGAGGTCTCGGTAGGTCCACGAGTCTCGCGGAGTCTCGCACGTTCTCGAGGTCAACTTACACGGTCTATTAACTTGGGTATCTTCTATCGTCAATCACTCAAAAAGTCAAGACCTGCAGCGTTGATTTTAATTTGTCGGGAATCTTATCTCATGAAAACGCTATCACGAAAAAACATTCCTAAACGTTTTCATGAAAACCCTTTTTTTTCCAGTTCATGACACATCTTTGAAGGAACATTGTATCATTTGCAGATACATTTTTTTTTACGAATTCTTTTAGAACAACAACATTGCATATCATAAAGATCCGGGTTAACGATGTATAAATATTGGTTACCTAACCTCCAGAAAGTTCATAAATTCTACGTTGAAGAAACTATATGCCCCTGATTTAATATGCTGATCATCCACATGCTTCGTGTGTTAAAGATAGTATATGGGGTCTACATGATTGGTAAACTGTTACAAATAGTTTTATCCCCCTGTGTGATTGAAGATATGCATGATTGAAACCAACCTGATCAAAAACCAGCTCTGTTCTTCGTCTAACTTTTGAGAAAACAGTCAAAAAAGGGTTTGCAGTCATTTCGCCCCAAAACCACTTCGCCCTGAACCATTTCGCCCTAAATCACGGCCTGTGCACGAAGTGATTTGGGGCGAAATGGCACTCGGGCAAAGTTGTTTGGGGGCGAAATGGCACTTGGGCGAAATGGTTTTGGGGCGAATTGAATTTTCGTCTCATGAGACAAAAACTAATTGTTTTACTCATTTCTCAAAGACTATAGCACTTTAGACAAAACCATTTCAGGGGAAGTTTTCTACTGTCATCATGTTTATATTGTGTAAGTTAGGCGTAAATCTGTGAACATTTCTGATTTTCGAAATACCAATCATGCATCTGCCTTTAAAAAGACAATCAACAGCTTCCGAAAATGTAGCCTAGTTATAATTGTTCAATAAAGCAAACGTCGTCCTAGATTTTGATACAAATATTTTACATTGTATCAATGTTGAAATACAATGCTGAAATTTCGTCCGTAATTTCGGCAGTACAAACAGGTGCTGTATGTACCAGTGATCGGAAAGACCACGCCTACTTCCAATATCATCAGCGCGTGCAAAGTTGGCCTGGCCACGCGCGCGTGGTCGCGCGCTATTGTAGAGCCGGCCGCACGCGCAACAAGTCCCCAAAATAAACCACATCACACATACATTGTGCATGTATCATCACATGTCACAAAATAAAAATACCTGTAGCTAGCTGTGTTGTAGTCAATTCACACACGACCGGTGTACAAATATGTAGACGAAGTTGTAATGGTTTTGGCATGGAGGATACTCTTTATTTTGTCTCAACTATTAAACTTTGAAAATACGAGTAACTCGACAGAAACCTGATCATTGGCAAGGCTACTCACGACGTCAACTTGTAAAACAAATTCGCAAGCAAAATGCCGCGATCATTTTTGATAAGGAAACATCTGAACAATGCACTTGCCTACCAGAAACTCAAGAGCGGAATTGCCCGTGCCGGTAAGTTTTATTTTAGGCCCGTTTACCCTATTTAAATGAAAACTGAGGGCAACAAAAATTATGCACATGTGTAGAAGTGGTACAGGTAGTCGTAGTATTAGTATAGTATTAGTAAAGTATTTTAGGCTATTTTCTGTCTCAATAACTAGCGAAGTGAAGCGTTTCGCTGTACATATGTCATGTATGTAGGCCTGCCCTATAGTGAAGTTTCCACGCTGGACGTATACGTCATGTACGTGTAGGCTACCTTCTTCATGTTGTTGTCTAGGCTATGTAGGACTAGGCCTACGGCGTATTCGCCGTGTATAAAGTATGGAGTTTTAAGCTGTCAAAAAGCTGACAAATGATTACATTTAACAGCGAACATTTCACATATTGGTATTTAATATGCGCACCATTTCACGGGTTTGCCTCGGCAGCCCGCAGGCATGCCAGGCCAAAGTCAAGTGTCTTCCATTAGGCCTACATATTATGTCTTTCCATAAAAACAGGAGCCATTTGCCAAAGTGTGACATTTTGATGCATTTGTAAAAAGGGCTTTTTCGATTTAACAAAATTGTTCAAAGAAATTTAAAATAGTTTACAAGCGGTTAGACATGTCATACTATAGTCTTAAAAATATTCAAGAAAATTGTTCACGACGTAAGGGGACTCCAAGGCATTTTTCAACTCTTGCGATTACATTTCAAGTCTTTTTGACCAGTTTCCTTCTGGAAAAGGAAGTTGCTGATAACCTTGACTTTATCAATTCAAATTACAATATGAGCGAAAGCTTCAAAATGTCACTCTTGCATTTAGAAGATCTCACTTATTCTCGTTATGTTTTTGGTAGTATCCACAGATAAAGGTGGTGTTCGATTCACGAGGCCATATATTCTATGCTGTGTCCCTATTTCATGGAATGACCCACATACAATTAATGTAGGTGGGTGGCGTCATTGGCAGCCGACGCACAATGGGCCAGGTGGGAATGCAACTGTGCCAAAATAGGCAAATGGTGATTTTTCTAAAAATTAAAAATGTTACATTTGTTAGATTTGTGTGGGTCTATACAAAAAAAGTTCGGAAAGTCAAGTTTGACTGACGATTTCTCTCGTGTTGCAAAATAATTTACGTTGATGTGTCATTTGTTATGAATAAGCAATTGGGGGATGTGCAGCACAGCTGAATACGGGGGCGGGTGTAAATTGAAATGTCACAAAATGCATTGCTATTGTCAAAAAGTGCATTGACACATTCCCATCCTCCAAGCAAAAGGGGAATGCACTGCAATGATGACAATAAGCAGTGAATGTTGTTCACTTTCCACCCACCCCTGTATTCCGCAATACTGCACATCCCCCAATTGATTAATAATAACAAATGACACATCACTGTAAAGAGGAATAACAGGGCTTTCTAATGATACCAAATTCAATGGAAATAGTAACGAGAGAGAAATCGTCAGTCAAACTTGACTTTCCGAACTTTATAACAAAGGTATAATCTCCATAACATTTTTAACTTCGAGTAATACCGTCTTAAACCTGACGAGAACGGAAAAATCACAGGAACAACCACGTTATTCTATAATATTTTAAACGGCCATTACGACCGCTGTGCAAAACATGAAGTTAGGAAATTTGGCTTGAAATTAGAGCACATTCCATATTTAAAGACAATTAAATCGATGGCAAATTTACTTTTGTATTTCATCCGAAAAAAAAACACGGACAAACACAGAAAAATAGTGTAAAAAAGTAGTGTGCTTTATTCATTAACTCCGGAAATAAATATTCCGGCCAATTCCCGCTTCAAGTCATATTTTTCCCAGAAGCCAAGACCCCCAAAAATATTTTTAAACCAAATTGGACTGCTACAATTTGCTACTCTTGAAGTTTTTTTGTTTTTTGTAAATCCCCCATTTAATAAACTTGGCTGTGTGTATGTTTGACCGGTATGGTCCTTTTATGGCTTCTATTCGTTTCCTCTGTCTTATCAGGAAAACATTCGTGGACATCATATTATCGATTGCGTCAGTTTTTTTATGAAGTGAAAAAAAAAAAAAAACATGAGGTAGAGCATTATCTAAATTAAGAAATACCAAGGCCAACAACGGACATTTGTTTTAAAAACGTATAGTTCGTGCAAAAAGGATGTGCAACCACGTGGCCATATTTTGGCGCATCATTTTATTGCATGAACTATACGTTTTTAAAACAAACCCCCGTAGTTTGTTTTTGGTAAGTTTACCATTATAGTGACGTCACAAAGATTTAAAATTTTCACCATTGTATTCTACGGGTTTCAAAACCCTCAGAACTCCACTTTCCACTAAAACAGACAAATGTTTAATTTTAGAACACTTTCGTTGAACCCACTGTGCGATGGCCAGCTGCACCGGGGAATCCCTTACTCTTCACGAAAGAGTGCTCTGGGATCGTTTATTAAAGTGCGTTACAAATTGATTACAAAGTGCAATTTCTACATAATTTCACAGAATTTCATACTTGATACAAATGTGGAAAAATTTCCACGAGTTCGGGAAATCTGGATGCAGTGAAAAACAACTTGGCTTCAACGGATTCGAACCGCGGACCTTCTGCTTAACGTGCAGACGCCCTACCAATTGAGCTATGAAGCCAACTGGTGGTCTCGAATTACGGTAGTGCAGTTGCTCCTCACTGATTGGGATTGGCTATCACGTGAGCTTAGCAAGCCATACAGAGGGATAAACCCTCGGTGAGATAACCACCCCTCCCAAAGAATCACTTAAAGGAACACGTTGCCTTCAGATTTCACGAAATCTCACGTTTGAGGGTGTTCCTTATACTTATTAAGAGTTGTTCTTGCAATAAAACACATTTAATGTGTTATAATTAGTGAATGGTAATTGAAAAAAACAAACACTGACCTCTGACCCCCACTACATGTCCCGCGAAATGTATACGTATTTCAAGCCGTCAATACGATCGTCCGGGTAGTGGGCAAAATGCAGCGACGAACAGGAGTTAGGTTGGCGCCGTAGCCAGTGGTCAGGTAAACCTATCAGATGAACGCAAGGTACCATACCATTCTCCGCCTCCCGAGACATGTGTGAAATGTAAACACACACACACACCGACTGGCGGTCAAAAAATGGATCGTCAAGACAACACAGCAGACGCGTCAAAAAAGAAAAAACGAAAACCTCGCCAATGGCCAATCAGGGTATTGTCATGGGACAAACCGACAGAAAGGACTTGGATGATTTATACCCAATGGTTATTGTAGACACGAATTTAAAAAAAACAGGCACATCACACGCAACGGAGGAAGGAAAAATAAGTTCTTTCTCCAGGCTGGAAATAAGACTAATATAATTTCTCCGCCATTTATGGGAGTCAAGATTTTGACTCCCATAAATGGCGGAGCGTGCTGCTTCGAGAAATTACGCAAAATTGAAGCATTTCTAAGGCACGTTTGTGTGGATCATTATATTCTACTTTTTAAACATCTTTCAGATCGTGCTCATTATACTTCAAACGCTTGTAATAGCCCAAAAACGCCCAATAAAGCGCAACCCGAAGGCAACGTGTTCCTTTAAGATACGCCCCAAACCCCTGCCCAGCTTGCCCCAATTATTAAGTACGAATAGGTGATTCTTTCAGGGATAATGACCCAAGGACCGCTGGGGTGAATACATTTCATATTTGCTCAGAGTTGTACCAACCGGCACATAAGAGTAAGAGTAGACGAACATTTAATCTCTCCAACCGGCACTGAATTCGGAGCAAAAATGCCCCGTGTATTTGAGACCAGTGCATTTGTATAGATGTAAATTTGCTTTACTGGTGAAACTTATTTGAATTTAAAACACATTGTATAGCAAAATGTAGAAATGTTAGTGTTCTTGTGTAGAATGTAATTTTTTCAACAAATCAGAAAGCCAAAGGCGGTAAATTTACTGAAAATGTATTTTGTACTTTTAAATTTTAAAAAGACCAAGAAAAACAACTCTTCACTAAACCATATTACAGCATTTACGGTTATGATTTTATAGACATTTATAGTACTTACTGGAATTCATATGACTGCGTTTTTCTTGTACATGCGTACTGATGAACACTTTTACCTTGAACGCCACATCTGGTATGGTGCCTAAACACCATTGAAATGAAACAACCAAACTTGTGATGAGAGACAAATCGTAAGGGCATTATCGGGATTCGAACCAGAGACATCGGCCTCAATCTAATCGATTCCGTTTTCAATCAGCCTATCGTAATATACCCAGCACAATATGTGGCAAAGGGACTTCCCCCTAACGCCCCTATTCCTCAACACACTCTTCCGCACCAATCCCCCTAAAAACGGAAAGGAGTTTATTTGGAATTCCTTGGACGTTTGAGACGCAATAGGGGAACAATGGTATAGGGGGGAGTCCCTCTGCCACATATCGTGCTGTAATAGTAACAACGATTGCACCTGCTGCAAGTGTTTTGCTCGTCACACTTGAAAGAGCGCCTCACCTGCTTCACACATTATAGGCTGGCCTGGGGTGTTACGAGCATATGCAGCACAATATGTGGCAGAGGGTATCCCCCTACCATTGTTCCGCCATTGTGTCTCAAACATCCAAGGAATTTCCAAAGAATTCCTTTCAGTTTTTAGGGGTGGGGAGAGGGGGGCGGGGGGGGGGGGGGGGGGGTGCGGTTGGTGCGTTAACAAAAGCGAAGTGTGTTGAGGTATAGGGGCGTTAGGGGGGGGGGGGGGGGAGGAGTCCCTTTGCCACATATCGTGCTAGGTACAGTTACGAGACTCGGAGTTCGAGATTTGTTTTTTTGTTTTTTTGAAAAAGAACCCACATAATATTTATAATACAGGGTTCCAGCTCTAAGTCGTCATTTTAGCCAGCGCCAAATGGTTCAAGAGAATAATTATCACAATTGTTCACCAATCTTTCACCCTGAAAACAAAACAACCGGATTTATAATGTCCCAAAGTATTTTTTGCCCTCCAACTTTTTAAATGAAAATGGGCTCTGGTTAAAAATAATTGATTTTTCTTGTTTATTCGCAGCATTTAACCCAGATAGTGCCGGTATTCTACGAAGTACACCGCCCACCGTCTCGCATCCAGTAGGCCTACCCATGCAGCCTTGGACATTTGAGTCAGCCGAAAACCAACAACCATGTTACTGGCAGGAAAGTCTGATCTTTAGTCCACCTTCGCCCAGCAAACCGTTTTGCAAGTCTAACCAGAGACGACTTCATCAACACGACACGCTGGAGAACCTGCATCAGCCGATGTCTTCCGAGCCACTACCCCTAACAATCCCGGAGAACAAACTCAACCAACATAGCGGGCACGAAGACATTCCATCCTCGAGCAAAAAGGATTCAAGACCACCAGCTCGACGCGGTTTTGGAAGTGTGGCCAACACGCTACATAACACCAAAAGGGGCAGGCCTAAACTGTGTAACATACTCCCGAAAACGCCAATCCCCGTATACATACGCCCCAAAGCACCAACTCTTCCAAAAGGGCTTAATAAGGTTCACTCAGATCTCATCTCCAAAGGAACAAGAAATTTCAGCTGCAAGCATTGTGACAAACAGTACGTGTCCCTGGGAGCGCTGAAGATGCACATCCGAACGCACACACTCCCGTGTAAATGCAAGTACTGCGGAAAGTGTTTTTCCCGACCGTGGTTACTGCAGGGCCACATCCGTACTCACACGGGCGAGAAGCCCTTCGCGTGCACGCTGTGCCGACGCGCGTTCGCCGATCGCTCCAATCTCCGTGCTCATCTGCAAACACACAGCGAGGTCAAAAAGTACAACTGCAGAATATGTGCCAAGACGTTCTCTCGAGTCTCCCTGCTTGCCAAGCACGAGGAGGTCGGCTGTTCCCCGCCACCATTGGTGCCAACTGTAGCACACCTGATTATTTTTTGACACATGGTTTTTTAAATTGTGTCTTTCCAGTCGCGTGCAAAGTTTCATAATTTCTGTTTAGCAGAAAACACTGTGCAACTGCTTCTAATCAGTAATATTTCTGTTCGTCCAAGTGATGCTTCGGCCACTGGCTTATTACCAAATGAACGGTGGTGAACAATTCCGTTCTTACAATGGCCTTGTGCGTTTTTACATGTCTTGCGCTCCGTTCTGCGTTATAAAATGGTTGTAAAATTGGCAGGTTTATGTACGAAAAACCAATAACCGTGAGAAGTAAATTTGAATATCAATTTGATAATTTTCTTAATGAGATAGTCTGCCGAGATTTTGAAAAATATTGGTCTAAAAATTCCACCCTTTTAATAAAGTTAAAGAGCATAAAGTGCAATTTCTGAAGTTCACAGAACTTCATATCTGATACAAATGTCGATAAATGTCCATGAGTTCGAAAAATCTGGATGCAGTGAAAACAGCTTGGCTCCACCGGGATTCGAACCGCGGACCTACTGCTTAACGACGCCCTACCGATTGAGCTATGAAGCTCAACTGGTGGTCTCGAATCACGGTACTGCAGTTGTTCCTCACTGATTGGGATTGGCTATCACGTTAGCTTAGCAAGCCGTACAGAGGGATAAACCCTTCAATGAGATAACCACCCCTCCCAGAGATCACTTAAGATACGCCCCAAACCCCTGCCCGGCTTGCCCCAATTATTAAGTATGAATAAAGTGATTATTTTAGGGATTATGACCCAGGGACCGCCGGGGTGAATACATTTCATATTTGCTCAGGGTTTTACCAACCGGCACATAAGAGTAAGAGTAGACGAAAATTTAATCTCTCCAACCGGCACTGAATTCGGAGCAAAAATGCCCCATGTACTTGAGACCAGTGCATTTGTGTACATGTACATGATGCCTCCAAAGCCAAATTTGCTTTACTGGTGAAACTTATTTGAACATTTAACACCTTGTATAGCAAAATGTAGAAATGTTAGATGTTCTTGTGTAGAATGTAATATTTTTTAACAAATCAGAAAGCCAAAGGCGGTAAAATGTATTTTGTACTTTTAAATTTTAAAAAGACCAAGGAAAACAACTCTTTACTAAACCATATTATAGCATTTACGGTCATGATTTTATAGAAATTAGTATACTTACTCGAATTCATATGACTGCGTTTTTGTGTACATGCGTACTGAGGAACGACTCATATACACTTTTACATTTTGAACGCAACATCTGGTACGGTGCCTAATCACCATTTTAATGAAACAACCAAACTTGGGATGAGAGACAAATCGTAAGGGCCTTATCGGGATTCGAACCAGAGACATCCGACTCACCGGGCAGATGCTCTACCAGCTGAGCTACTGTACTATATGTAAATGTACAAATTGACTGGGTTCATTTCTTGCTTATAAAATTACGCCACTTTTCGGCAATTCAAAATGCATTTTTGCTACTACATGTACTGTCATTTTTACTGCATGATTTAGTGCCATTTATAATATTAAATTTGTTTCTACTAACAATTTTTGAAACTTTTCAAAAACTGTAGTTGGTAACTTTCTTGTTTATTGTCGTGGTGCATGTACAAGTTATTTAGTTGCTTTCAAAAACAAAACAATGGTGTGGGGGAACACCGTTTCATTGGCAATTCCATAATGCTGCTCAGCACAGAATTTCTTTACTCTGTAAAATGGTTTCCCAGCAAAAATTGTATGTCAAATTGTGTTTTTAAAAATGATTTTGGCTGGCAACCCATTTTTGCAATCTAAAGCAAATAAATTGTGTGCTAAGCAATACAAATAAAGACAAATTCCTAAACTTTATGTAATTGATCCCTGGTCGTATACTTCAAAGCAGCGGAAGACTGGATTATTATGAAAAATCTCCTGGGTTATTTTAACCCAGGGATAGGGTGAAAAATGCAACTACCCAAATGTTGGGTCGTTTATTTGGTGTAAATGAACCTAAATTTGGGTTGGTTTACAGCAAATACTCGTGTAGAAACGACCTAAAATTTGGGTAGTTGCATTTTTCACCCTATCCCTGAACTGTTAAAAAAATCTGTTCATTTACAGTACATTCATATATGTCAATTGGCATTACATAGCGTACTATTTTTTTTTCTCTGTTTGCATACAGTAGATGCTACTGTTATTTGGAATTGTAAATATACAGAAGTTTCTTCTGTTTTTCAACAGACGACTAAGTCATCATTTTGTGCATGGTTTTGTTCCTGAACATAGCCTTTTGTCCAGAAACAACTTTATGTAACCATGATGTAACTGAACGAAGCATATGGGTTATTGACGACCGTTTCTTGTTGTAGACGTTTGATTGTGGATATGCAGTTTGCCCTTGACTTTTTGTGTTGGAGATGCACCATCACCTCGTGGAAAATAAGTCGGCATTTTCCTCTCAATTTCGTAGCTTTTATTTGCATGCTGAGATGTATTGCAGGGTCAACACAACGTTCAGTATACCGGTGATTTAACTTGGCTCATTAAAATACAGGCATACCATGAATGCAGCGGCAATTGCCGTGTAAATCCATTGTATTCCTGTACTGTGTCTGCACATGGAGGAATTTCCTTCCTCCATGGTCTGCACTACATTACAAATAACACGCAAATAAAAACCACAAAACGTAAGAGAAATACCGACTTGCCTTTCACGACATGTAGAGCAGCTACTTCACGGTTAAATCAGCACTTCACTGAGGAATTTCCAGTACACATTTCGGCATTAAACGCCTGGCAAAAGCTGGCATTTTCAGACATTAAATTGCACGTCCAACTACATGCATGAAGCAGTTAATGACTGAATTTTGCTGTTGTAATTTCCCGCGTACCAGGGAACATGGGCGGAAAACAGTAAATTTAACTGTTGGTGAACAGTAAACTGTCTGTATTTGAACAAACGAGTATTCAAAGTGTCTTGTTCCTGAACAAAACTGTAATTTAACGGCAAATCGTCTGTAATCAAACAGACAAATATGTTTAAAATGTACACAGACGGAAGAATGTTTGTGAAATAACAACAAATTCCAAAAACAGTAAAATTTACTGTTCGTTTTTGACTTTTTCAACAGAAAAACGACTGTATACACAATTTGTTACAGTGTGGGTTAAAATAACCCAGGCGATTTTTCAGTATAGGGACATCTCAATTTTCCATACAAATTGATTAAATTTGAGTTTCTTTTGTTTTACACCTCCCCGTTTGTTTCCTCCTGGGTGAAAAAGCCAACTTAGAATCACGACATGACGACTGAAATGTGCACGATAACAAAGAATTTTGAAAATCAATAAATAACATGACAGCATTATCTAGCAAATCCGCAATTATACTGCAAAATTTGAGCATCTTTATTGTCCTCGTAGAAAGGCAATTTTCCCAGTTAAAACAACATCTTTATAAATATCATCAAGAAAACTTACAAGATTCCTTTATGTTTTGATAATTTGAGTGGATTAAGTAAATAATGGATTGAATCTTTCCATTAAATATTGAGAACACTTTATGATGGCATAACAAAATTAGTTGGGAAAAAATATAAAATTTGACCATTTAAATGTCTGCAGTTGTCTTTTAAAGACGCAGGCTCGTCAATACACCACGAACAAATTTGTGCCACGAATTTCACCGCGCTCCATACCTTGCCCGAGAGTGGAGGCTCATTATTTATGCGACCTCACCACTGTGTTTATGCGTTGCCAGGCTTGTGTGTGTGTGTTGTGTGCTATATGACACCTTCTGGAAGCAAATGTGACCATATCTGTAATATAATGTGAATATTGCTGAAACAAAATGTCATGAATTTACAAAGTGTGTTTTCTGTGATAAATATTTGATTTAGAAATTATAGAAAAGATACACACCCTATTTGCAGAATGAACGAGGCTATTAGCCTGCACCATGACCCTACACCCTCTGGGACCGTAAGAGCGGCTGCCCTACTATACTAGGGCAAGATATAGAGCGCGGTGAATTTCGTGGCACGAATTTGTGTCGCGCATTGACAAGCCTCGTCTTTAAACTTAGAAGTACTGGTGTGTGTTTTCACATGAAAGCTTTTTTTTTACTGTTGTAAAAAAGTTGATTAGTCTTCATTATATCATATTTACAATACATGTATATACAACGATTCAAATTTCTGAAATTGTTCAATTGCTCAATACTCATTGCCCTTTTATTCTGTATCAAAAGAAGTCCGGAACTTAAAGAAGCATGTCCAGATCACATTTTTGACACCACCCCCCCCTCCCCCCCCCCCCCTCCCAATCCCCATTTTTCTCATGGGTGTTGAGATTTTGATACCATATAATTTGTCATATATTTCTCCTCACCAAATCTGACATTTTGCAATCTCAATCCTTGTACTTTCAGTGATATGGTAAAAAACCACACATGTTCTGTAAACTATTTTGCTGGTTCCATAAAGCAGTGCTGCAGTGAATACACCAACTTTTTGTTTTGCTTCCACATCTAAATTGGAGAGTGCAAATTTCCGGTTTTCTTCCAATGGGTAGTTTTTTTGGGGGGGAGGGGGGTGGGGGAGTAGGGAGGCGGGGTTTAATTATATTAATAGGTTAGAACAAAATCCATTTTCTGGAAAAATCTGGACAAGCTTCCTTATTCTCATTCGTTCAAATTGTTAAAAACTGTAACCATTTCCTGGAAAACATTATTCGGAAGAGTCTTAAATTATTAATTTTTTTCTCGACCATGATAGGACATTTCAAATCCCTAAATAACTTGATTGGATGTGAGTGATCTACTCTTAATCGATTCATTGCACCCACCTGACCACAGCAGGAACATTCTTAATTGGATCTTTTTTGATCCGACCTTATATTTTACGTTATTAGGATTTTAATGTAAGCCCGATTATTAATGGTAGTCATCCGGTTCGTAAGTGACTGCATCACACAGGGCACGCACACCGGAAGTAAACACAGATCAGTGGTGCTTGTGCCGCGTGTATGTGACTTTGCACTTACGAACAGGATACTCTGGGTTCTTCTCTAGTCGGACAGTGGAGAAACCCTGATACTGACTGATTTCAGTTGCACACATTATTTGACTGTGCACACCCTTTAAAGGCCTTTTCACACTACCCACTTCCGACCCGGGTAACTTTCTACCTGGGTAACTGCAAATAACCCGGGTTAAATTTAACCTCTTACACGGGTAACTATAGCGACCCTTTTCCCACTGAAGTCATGCACGCGCACCTACCCGGGGTACACCAACCAGGGGCTTGCATCAAGAAACGTAAATTTCTGACATGTTACTGATTCAACGGCCAGCTTCAGTCGTTGGCAATCAAAACTGATGAAAAATGATTATATACTCTCCAACAAAAGAAACTGTGCATGGTGAAAATTGCTTCTTTTTTTTCAGCCATGGCAGATAACTCGCTGGAATAAACTGTTAATGAAAGTCCATGAAATCTTTCAAATGGTTAACCGAACTTGAAATGTACAAAATGTGTTCTTCGTGTTCTCAGAGGTTGCTGAAAACTGACTTGCCAATATTGAAGTCACAAAGTCAGTATCGAGTGTGTCCCCCTTGTGCATTAATCACTGCTGTGTATCTTCGCCTCATGGAGCCAATGACACGCGCATGAAAGAGAATATTGACTTTTGGGTAGTCCTTTTATATACGGCTTGCTAACGAGACCTGAACTTTATGGAATTCCGTTACATATTAAACAACCTGTAGGACCCCTATTTGAAATCAATACCCAGGCATGCCTAAGTCCTGCACTATGCCATGAGTAGGTTTTGAGTGCATAACCTTTTTCTAATAATGTCAGAGAATATTGTCTGTGAATTTGGTGTTTATTTTCCACCTTCTTGAAAAAATACAGCAATTTTTACCATGCACAGTTTCTTTTGTTGGAGAGTATACATGTAGTTTGGACTCGTTATACGAATCATTACAACGATAAACGAATTCAGTTATGAAGTACTGGCGACACGTTTGCGATTTATTACGAAAGAACACAATTCCTCTTTGCGTTGATTCGTTGTCAAATTTGCGTGATTGAAGTACATTTGTGTGTGAAAAATCCGACCATGCATTACATTTAGAAACAAGATGGCAGTCAACATGAAAACATCGCTGGCGATAATGCTTCTTGTATTTTTTCTTGAGCTTTTGTGCGGTTGAAACACCTATTGCAAAGATGTTCTGTTGTAACAACACAATCTTTCCCCACACAGTACACAAGTGCAAGCAAGCGCGGAAGCTTTTAACCCGCTTTGCTCGCTAACCCGGGTCGGCCAGTGCCGTCGTTTCCCATGGCAAAAATGTAACCCGAAGAATTGTCTCAAGGCCGCAGTTACCCGGGTTAAGTGGCATTTTTGGCCAGTTAACCCGGGTAATTCGTAACCCCGAGATTTGCCGTTGGAAACGAGCCCTTAACCCGGGTAATCTCGGGGTTAAATTTTTCTGTTACCCGGGTAATCTCGGGGTTAAAGTGTCTTGGGAAAAGAGTACGTGTACATGGCCTAAGCTTGATTCTGCAGTCAATTCGGGCATTTCACAATACAGGCACCACCAGGAGTTTGATGCAAAAAAGGCTACATTTGCTTTGCGTCATGGAAAAAAAAGTTGACACAAGCACTGCCAGATGTGTGATAAAGCATATTATCTTTTCTATTTTTTGAAAAAAGAACACTAATTGAACTTGTTTCTTTTCAAACATTGTTAACCGTGTTTAAATAATCTGGCTTCTTAAATAAACTCCAAAATCAGGTATTCATTTTCAAATCAAATCTGAATTGTTTGTGCAATAAACAAATACACCGATGTCGACCGCACAGGCAAACCTGTCCCTACAACTGTGTTTTTGTTTTGCGCCTGCGCTTTTCAAATTTCCCGCTCCTTAGGCCACGCCCAATCACCTTTCAGATGATCAAATCCTAGGCACCTGTTTCGAAACCATGCATGCAGCGCTTATCCGTTAACCCACTTATGTTTAGGCCTGTGTTGACCGTGTGCTATGCATGCGTAGGTTATGCATAGACTGCGCGGGAATCCGTCAATGCCAAATTTTTGGGTATTCTCTGCGGCCATCGAACTTTCAATCCGGCCTTCAATGCGACTCATACATGCAGCTAAACGGCCAAAACATTGTACTATTCGAAACTAATTTGCTTGAATTCAGACCTAATTTTGCAAAAAAGGAAAAAAAAAGAAAAAATTACGAGTGTCCAGGTTAAATTTATGATCGTGAAAAAAAAATGCGACACAAGCTATTTGAAATGGAAGAACTCACTGAAAACTTTAACTTTCCGTGTTTTTTGTTGCCATCAAAAGCGGCCATTTCACATATTTCAAATTCGACCGCTCTGTCGGAAAATGCCCTCTCCGACAGAAACTCTTGGTGACACTGTATGTACGTGCCTTTACGGTTCCCCACAGTTCACTGCACTGTGCGTGGTACGTGGCACAGTGCATGATGGTATACGAATCTAGTACGCTGGCAGATTGTACACAAGGGGATGAGTTCCCCGAGGGGATGAGTAGAGTTCTTGGCCGCTTCAAACCGTAAAATGCAGTGAATTTGTGTTTTTGACACAACTGGTAATATAGAGCTCAATATACATTCAATCTGCTGTATATGTGTTTTGGGGTTATATGGGTATCTAGGGGTAGAATTTTTTAGATAACTGTCGAAAATCTGTGGTTATGGTATTGCGTGAAGCCGAGCGTGCGTGGCGTCGCCATTCATAGGTAGTGAGTCCCATGACTCGTACGTACGAGATTCTGCCAGCGTACTAGATTTTTATACATTAACGCACAGCGACATGTACCGCGCGCAGTGAATTGTGGGGGAACCATAAAGGCGCGTATTGTGAAGTGCCCAAATTACGTAGCGATGGAATGTATGCCAAGATTTGTTGAATAAAGAAAATACACTGATGATTCATCCACATTGCATTGACAAATGGCACGTTTGTTTTGGATGGATCTGGATTCAGACCTGTGCAGATCTGTATCCTGGCGTAAATGTTGCAAAGATTTTTGTGCGAGCAAATCGTGTCGTTTCAATTCTCAAGAGCAACACACGATACAAACCAATTGAGACTGTTTATTTACGATGACTATCATTTGGTTCGGGTATTTGATCAATTACTGATTCGAGATCCTTGTTGAAAGCAGTTTCGTTTGTTTATGAGCAGTAATTAGCTCAAGATTTGGATTCGAATATGCGACAAAACAAACATGTCCAAATACTACCTCATTTTTGTGCTTATCGTGATTCATTTCTCAGATTCTCCATATATGGATACGTCGTTTAACTCCACATTACGATTGGATGAATTGGCACCCGCAATTTGATCCGCCTCCATTCTTCTCGAGAGCACTTCACTTAGCCTCTTTTCTATCTGAAAGCCCATTAAATCTTTGCGTGTGACGATTCCTACCACGTTGTTGTGGTCATCAACGACAGTCATGTGGCGCAGTCCCAGGGTTCGGAGAATGATGTACGTACGGTGGAGCGAAAAGTACTGAGGCACTGAAGCAGCTGATACATTAATATAGGGCACCTGGGGGTAAAATTGAAACATTTGGCGCATTTTACTGATAGTCGATATTACTAATACCTCATAAATATTCATCAAGCAGCCACGGTATTTCATTGGTTCAATCCAGCAACTCAGCCGTGTGTTTAAGTTTTTATTATTTTCCTTTTTTTTGGCATGCACATACATGTATGACACCACAAAAACCAGCCAGGGAGGCACTATCATACACTCGGGTCACAGCCTTACATGTAGATTATTTTGTCCCAGTACATTGTGATCTTTGTAATTAAATGTACATTGTACCAACACACTAATGAACAGTAGTATAAGACCAAAGGCAGGCATTATGTCTTCAAAATTCTGACTGCTAATTGGTCTGCAACAGACAGCATGCTATAATGCATGTGGACGTTAGATTTTATGAAGCATGTGCACAAATTCTTGCCTAATGCATGACCCTATTTTTGCATATTGCTTTGATGGGTGCAAGCTGGAAAGTGCGTCAGCATGCCTTTGTCATAGGTGAGCCATTTACGAGCCCATGCTGGCTCACTCATCTCCGGTTTCTGTGGCATGGAGCGACTAGGAGCATTACTACTCCTCTTGGATGGGATGCCAGTCCATCGCAAGTCTACCCTCAGCTGGTACCCATTTATACACCTGGGTGAAGAGAGACAACATGTAGTGAAGTGTCTTGTCCCAAGGACACAACGCAGTGCAATGACAAGGCTTTGAACCATGGACTTTGAACAGAAGGTCCGACGCGCTATCCACTAGACCACCGCCACCACCTTTGTCATTACTGAATTTTATTTTCCAATTCTGTAGGACCAAACTTTTACAGTTGAACCTCAATAATAACAGCACTGTTAATTCAACATAAGGTTTTTGTAATAACTCGTTTTAACGGATACGGAGCAACAGATCTAGAAGAAAGAAAAAAAATGTTTCCACTTTTTAATTGGAAAAAATCAGTCAATCTCAAAGTGGAAAATTTCAGCACACAGAAGCTTTATGCAGTCATGCAAAATAAAACTGCTGTGAATAATTTTTTTTTTTTTGTTGCTCGATAGATATACAATCCGACCATAACATCTTACCAAGTTAATGCAGAGATTCTGATATTGTGGATCTTCACAGAACGTATGAAACAGTCGTTCAGTTGCCTCTGGATTCGCTAGCTTTTCTGCCATAACCTGCAAAATAAATTTGACAGCAACTGGCTGAATTGTACTTTGAATCAGAGCCTCTAGTATCTGGTTTAATGTAACAATTCACGAACAACCGAGCTATTTATTTCTGTGCTGGGGCCAATTTCACTGACATTTAAGTATGAATAAGTGATTATTTTTATGGATTATGACCCAGGGACCGCCGGGGTGAATAAATTTGATACAAATGTCCATGACAAAAAACGCCGTGTTTACACTCGAACCGGCAAAGGTGGATACAGACCCAGCATTTTTATTGCGACCACAAAACTGAACATTTGCCGCGTTTACACTACACCTCGATCCGGCTTCAACTCGCCTTCAGAAACCGCAAAAGTCACCACTAGTTGTAACTGCAGCGCATGCGTGAGCTGTTAGGTGTTGCGGAACTGGTGCCAGATTGGTCAATTAAATCTACTACACGGCGGGCACTGTTCCAAGGACACTCAAATTGCCGAATCTGTATTCGGGTAGCGTTTACACTACAAGCGACCTTGACAATTGCGGGGTTGAACCCAGCAATTGTGGGGTTCAACCCTACCCCAAAGGTGACTTGAAAAAGGCGAATCAGACCCGGGTCTGATCCGCCTTTTTCAATTCACCTTTTGCGTTTACAGTTAGTGCCTACCCGACTTGAACTCCCCTTTTTGGAAATTGCGGAGTTCGATTCGGCAAAGGCGAATCACGTATTCATACTTAATAAATGGGGCAAGATGGGCAGGGATTTGGGGTGCATCTTAAATGATCTCTGGGAGGGGTGGTTATCTCATTGAAGGGTTTACCCCTCTAGGGCTTGTTAAGCTCACGTGATATCCAATCCCTATCAGTGAGGAACAACTGCAATATCGTGATTCGAGACCACCAAAAATGTTGCACCACAAAATTGCAACTAGTTTCAACTCACACGAACATTTGACAAAATGTCAGATTTACGTCAGATTCTCATAATAAATGGTCATAATTCCCACTTGGCTCCAACTCTTCTGCACCAATTATGCATCATTAACGTCATGAACTTTATAAGCCCGTACTTTTAGAAAGCTGGCCACAAAAGCACGTATTTGATTCTGCTGTGTGGTTGTTTTGACGTTGGTATAGATTCTTACACTTTTGATCAGATATCAGATATCTCGGTGGGAGCAGTTCAACTCGACTGTCGTGCATTCAACGGGGAAAATTCAACTAACTCATTCGAGTCAAAAGTGGCGGTTAGCAAAAGCGAAGCGAAGGCGAATCATCGGCAAAACTGATGACGTCTAACATTTCTCTGCTAATCTTTGCGCAAGCAGAAAGTAGTTAAACCATGGAGGAAGAACTTTCTGCAAATTTGCGGCATGAAAATTTTGTTTTCGCGGGATTCGCATAAAGACAGAAACAAAATCGCGCGCTACAAGATCAGAAAGAGCGGTTCGCACAACAGTCGAGTTGGTACGCGTCGAGTTGGCAAACGGTTGAGTTGACTGTAAACTGTGGGTCCGCATCCAGAATTGTGCAATGCATGCTCTCAGTAGCGCTATCGATGCATTGTTTATAAATGCAACATGTGCGACGAGCGCGAGTTGCCGCTAAAAAAATGGCATGCTTGTACGAAGGACCGGAACCGCGCTGTGAAACTCTCTGGTTAGGAGCGTTATAACAGGAATCATTTTACACATAATGTATCATTCCAGGGACTTGAAATTTTTAGCGCTGTAACCAAAGAAAAAAGTACACAATTCAATAAGGAAACGGCCGGAACTCGGGGGAAAAAAGAGCTTTAAAATAAAAAAAGCATTATATCAGGGCGCGTCATAATGAGAGTTTGTAAACTGTACTTACAGTTTGGTAGTCAAGAAGTGAAACTTCAGGTTTATCTTCAGGCCTACTATCGGCCGATTCAAACAGACAACTGTTCGTTAACATGATACTCAGCTCCATTCTGTACAGATATCGATGAAAAAGTTAAAAAAAAAAAGTCTTCAGTATAAAAATATGTATTTACTTATGTATTCATTTTCATTTACAGAGATAATGCAGATAAAGCCAACTAAATGCCCATCCAGTTTGCCTCCATGGCCTTCCCACAAAATCAAGGCAGGAGTGACCAGCAGCCGATTTCACGAATCCTTACGCACTGTGTAAGCCCACTTGCGCAACTTTTTATTGCGTAAGCTGCGCAACATTCCTGTGATAATTACACGCAGGCCTATGGGGCTTATGCTATTTTCAAAAATTGCGCAAGCTACGAAATTTTTCGTGAAATCGGCTGCTGTGCCTTATTTTTATAATGTTCGGCACAAAGTCTCGTGACTTGCTTGCCACTAAATTAACAATTCATCCAGAAGCCAAGGAGATTCCCCCTTTTTTCCCTAAAAAAACTGTTTTCACTTAAAGGGCCCCTTATTTAGGATTTTTATCAATGAAATCTATGCTTCAAAACCACTCTACTCAGTTTGGAGCTTGCTTTGGGGGTTAAAACAAAGGTTTTTAGTTTTTATGCTAATGCAAATATGCATATTCATGACCAAGGTCACGATGTCACAAGAGGCAAACACAGGAAAATCACATTCAACTGTGCACAAAAGATTCCACTTTTTTTCTCAATTTTCCTGAAACTTTTGTAATCCATGGCTGTTTGAGTTTGTTTTACATGTTGCCTGCTGTAAGCCATGACAAAACTGGGGGTAGAAACTGCAGCAATTTGCCACAAGTCCAACTTGAAGTCTTATGTTTTTTCTTAACTTTTCCCTTCTGTCTTCCTTATGTGATGCACTCAAAACAGCACCATCTGTCTGTGATTTATTGCAATGAAATCTTCAAAGTTGAAAAAGGCCACCTTTTATTGATTTTACATCCAAACGAACAATAGTATGTCTTGCTGAACAAGTAATCCGTCATTATGAAGCAAAGCTTAGGCACAAAGTTGTTTAGCATGTCACAGGCCCTTTAAAGGAATGGACACCACTTGCAAAGGGTTGCCTAACTTTGTACGCTTCACGTAGGTCGCCATCTTTTGCAGTTCGACGCTCGGACTTGAGAGGGCGTGAGTCAGGACTCAACAGATTTTTACATACTTCACGGCGTATGGGAGTCGGGAAACAAGACATCAATCTTGACGTCATCCATGTAATCGTTGCATGGTTGACATCATCATCCCTTTCAAAATTTCAAATATGGCGCAGCACATACATGTAGTTGCAGAGTCTATCATCAAAATTTATTGGGTTGCTGACGTTGAAAACAAGATTCTCTGATTCTCATGAAGGTTTATGCACCAGGCAATACATCGGTAATATTTTTGATTAAATTTGTCGATAACTTCAAACAAGGGTTGTCCCTTCCTATAAGGTTAATTTTAGGAATGATGACCGAGGGACCTCCAGGGTTAATTAAATCAATAGAAATGAGGATAAAAATTTCCAAATGTGGTCCATGAATTTGGACGGAGAATCTGAATGCAGTGAAAAACAACTTGGCTCCACCGGGATTCGAACTGCGGACTTTCTGCTTAACGTGCAGATGCCCTACCAATTGAGCTATTAAGACAACTGGTGGTCTTGAAACACGGTATTGCAGTTGTTCCTCACTGATTGGAATTGGCTATCGTGTCAGCTTAACAAGCCCTAAAGAGGGATAGACCCTTCAATGAGATAACCACCCCTCCCAGAGATCACTAAAGATATGACTTGACACTTCAGTTTATAGTCGTTCGTTCCTTCCACCAATGCGGCCCTGGTTTAAATCACGTCCGGGTCAGTATGTGGATTGGGTTATCTTAGGCCGGAGCCACACGAATTACGAGATTCCACTCTATCATAGTATTACTATAGTAGACATTACGAGATTTTGTTCGTGTGACCCCAAATATATTATGATAGTATCATGATAGGTGAACGACGAGAATTCTCATCATCGAGTTGTTTTCTATTGTGATACTATTATGATAGATTGGCGTGTGACCGCCATCGTCGTTTATTCTATCATAATCGTATGATGATAGAGTAATTACGTTATTTCCCGTGTGACCATGGCATAAGTCCCTGCTTGATTCCATGGGTTTCCCCACACGTTGGTGTGTGGGGTTTTCCTCCCACCTCTGAAACAGAGAATTTCTTCCTGTTCTCTCGCACTTCGTGGCTGAGCTGAAGAACCTCCTAGGTACATGTAGCTACAAGGCAACGACTTAAGTCGGCAAATCCTTCAGCAACTAGAGCCCCTTAGGGTATCATATGAACGAAGAAGTTTATTGGCCAATTTATGTAGGTTTTGTCCATTAGCAAATTTTAGCGTGTACAGTAGATGATGTTTCATGTATTATAATGTTGTAAGTGCATCTCGTTCAAGTTCGTGTTTGCATACATTGTGAAGTTACAAGTGTTTGCAGGCAGAACCCCAATGGAAACTAGTTCCAGTTAACTGTTTGGGCACACCCTTGGTAATGGAATAAATAAATAAAAATGACTTAGTCTGAAGCCAAATTCACTGCTTCTGAAAACAAGGTTAATTGTCCACCTAGATAAGGCCTTTTCCCACTCGAACATCAAACACCGGGGCGAGGTCGCCCCGAGGTGACTCACCCCCCGAGTTCAACCCCACGTCGATTCTCGTCCCGGGGCGAACTCAACCCGGAGATCGGCACCTCATCCCTCACTTGAAATTTGAGAACTCGCCCCTGCCCTTTTTCCCACTACTGTTCTCAACCCTGGGCCCGACCAGGGTTAAACTCACCCCGGGAAATGAGCAATTTCAGGGGTGGCGCGGGGGTGAGACTTGCAAGTGGGAATCGGGGCGTCGCCCCGGGGCCACCCCCAAGATTTTGTCTAGTGGGAAAAGGCCTATAGATGTACAGAAAAGTGAGCTACAAAACTTTCAGCTTTTCCTCCTATTTTATTCTGGAGTGTACAAATAAATTTGGCCTTATTCTAATAAAAATAGCACAATTACCTTGATATCATGCCGAGGAATTGATTGTGATGGATCCCAGTGCTCGTTTTAACGACAGGGAAACCTCCGTGCGTAGTATCGAGCAGCAGCTGCGCAATGCTGCTCACAGATTCCTTGTTGTGCAGTACATGAACTGGGCTTGACATAGCATCACTGGTCTTAAACAGCTCCAAGTTTACACTGTAGTCAATGACAAGAATATTACAGCAGACATGATTATTAGAGCATGGGTCAATTCCACACAGAAATATTTGCAACACTTCGTAAGGGGCCGTCCAAAGTTGTCAACATTTTTACAGTTCTACAGAGAATAGTATTTTTCAAGGCCCCCTCCCTCCCCCCTAAATAATACACTCATGGAAAAAAGAAATGCACCACTTACTACAGTTTCAATATTTTATTAATATTGATCCCATGTTCTATTTTTGGCCAACAATAACTTGTGTAAAAGTGTTGTCGGTATAAAAAACAAAACAAAAAACACGTTATAAATGCACTAACATTGAAACAACTAACAAAATAACAAGGTACCCTGAAACTTCAGTTTTTTATCAAATGCATGGACAGTTAATACTGAGTGTGTCCACCGTTAGCTGCCAAAACTGCAGTTATCCTGCGCCTCATGGATCAGCACAGGTTACGAATGACATTTTGCTCAAGAGCTGTCCACTCTTCCACCAAAGCCTGTCTGAGCTGCTGCTGGGTTTCGGGTGGTGGTTCACGTCGTCAAATCCGGCGGTTGAGCTCATCCCACAAATGCTCAATGGGGTTCAGATCCGGACTCATCGCAGGCCATGGGAGAACATCAACATCAGCATTTTCCAAGAAGTCCCTGCAGATGCGTGCCACATGGGGACGTGCATTGTCTTGTTGGAATACTTAATTATCACCCACTCTCTGCAGAAATGGAACAACTATGGGTTCCAAGATCTCATCACGGTATCACTGGCCGTTCAGGTTCCCGTCAATGAAATGGAGCTCTGTGCAATCATTGGCACATACGGTATGGCAGCCCATACCATTGTGACGATCAATACATTATTTTTGCCATGGAACTTGAGGCGTAGGATAACTGCAGTTTTGGCAGCTAAACGGTGGACACACTCGGTATTAACTGTCCATGCATTTGATGAAAACTAAGGTTTCAGGGTACCTTGTTATTTTGTTAGTTGTTTCAATGGTTCTTTTTGTTTTTTATACCGACAACACCTTTACACAAGTTATTGTTGGCCAAAAATAGAACATGGGATCAATACTAATAAAATATTGAAACTGTAGTAAATGGTGCGTTTCTTTTTCCATGAGTGTACTTATTAACATTTTTTGTCACTACAAAGAAATATCAACATTTTACAGTGCATGTTATGTCCTACGAGGCCCTCAAACCCCCCTCCCCCTTCCTACGCTTAGTAAAACCGTGAAAATGTTGACAACTTTGGATGACTCCTAACAAGTGAAGAACCCGTTGCAAAGTTCCGGCTACCAAATAGGTAATTGCAACTTTGCCAAGGGTTCTGCCTAAAGATTGTATAATGCCATGTAGCGGTAAATGCGACATGTAGCCTATCAGAAGTGCTTTTTGAAATGCAACTATAAAGCCTAGCGTACATCGACATTGCAACTAGAAGCAACTAGTGGCAACTGGTGTTTTCGGCAACTGGGAGCAACTGGGAGCAACTGATCAGTTGCTCAAACAGGTTGATGTGCGCGTACTTGCAACTACTGAAAAAATCCCAGTTGCCGCAAGTTGCTCATGTTCTACTTTCTGGCAACTAGTTGTACCCAGTTGCGGTCATCAGTTGTGTCGATGTACACGTAGTTGCCACTAGTTGCTGTCAGTTGCACGTGTGTGTCTGAATAGGTGCGAGCACATCGACAGCAACTGCAAGCAACCGTTGCTTCCAGTTGCAAGGTCAATGTACTCTAGGCTTTACCGAGTTGCCGTGTCGATGTGCGCGCTCTGAAAACTGGACGATCTGAGTTGCTGCTAGTTGCACAACTGATCAATTGCCGTCGATGAGCGCGCATCAACTGATCAGTTGAGTTGCTTCCAGTTGCAATGTCGATGTACGCTAGGCATAAAACCCGTCATAAACTTTCAGCAAATTGTGATGGATTTGATCACTGACACGTCGTAAGTCTTAGTGAAATTGAACTCTGCACTACTAATTTCATAAACCTGAACGCATCCATGGGTTTTCCTTAATTTTGATGGACGCCGTTTAGCAGAGCAAATTACCAATATTTTACCCATTTTTGTGGGGCTTTTAAATGGGAAAAACAATCAAAATGCGACGTAATTAAGTGTTTACAACCCACTCAGCAACTGTGGAAATTATGCAAGAAAAACCTTTTAACAAATCTTATGGTTGCCTAGGCAATTGGCTCTAAACTAAAAATCACTGAACCGTGTCCCTGTGCTTTGCAATGGTACTTTTTTCCGACGGCCATGATAGTTTAGAGCCAATTGCCATGGAAACCACGTCACACTTCGGCTGTCTATTTTATCTCAATATGTATACTACCGCTGGGCGAATAGCTCGATTAACCGATAGTAGTAAACGATACTCGTAACTATCATTTTTAAACTACTTGATTAATCGCGGCGCCACGAGTACCATTACATACTCGCTATTTATCGCGAATATATCCTATATTGTTACACTGTAACAGGCCTGTTTCCCAGCACACTTAAAAGGCAACTTGTATGCAATTGACATATTTGTTGTGTATGTCGACTATGTGAATTCATTGTGTCCTTTGTGCAAGCATGTTTTGAACCACAACGACCGAGACCAATGACTGCAGTCATCTGCCACGTATGCCCGGTTTAAAAACTGTTCCATTGTGCTACTCGTAAATTCGCGAATACTTGCAATTAAAATCACAGGCTCGTCTGCAATGCGCGCGCACCAAATTCGTGCGACGAAATACGCAGCTCCATAGAAAAGGTATGGATCTGCGTATTTCGTGGCACGAATTTGACGCGCGTGCATTGCTGGCGAGCCTCTGCCTTTAATACATGCTATGTTACATATGTGACAGTAAATTTATGGCAAACTTATGCCGTCTAATCGCGAAGCAAAGCCGTTTGCTTTTCATTACTCAAAGGTAATCGAGGTAGTTTTTTAGGAGAGAAATACGAAATAATCCTTGCTGAAGTTCATCATCTATGCATTGTTTGAAACAGAATCGGGGCGGCACAAATTAGGTAAATTTCCGCCGTACAGTTGGTTATTTTTGATACTTATATTAGCCGTGCGCAGCACGCTGGTATATTGTGATCGTCCGATTTCTTTCTTTCTTTCTTTCTTTCTTTCTTTCTAAATTCTTTCTTTCTTTCTTTGGGCAAACGGTCACGTGACATCACATATCTGCTAATAACTGCCAAACGCCGTGGCCGATTTCAACCAGATTTGGACAGAGTCTTCCTAGACCAGAGTCCTATCTTGGGTGACCACCACGTGAGGTCAATGGTCACCTACTGGTCACTACCGGTCATTTTCTTCAAAATTATAAAATGCTTCTTCTTCCACAGTCTTGACCTAATTAATGTCAAATGTGGTCAGTAACATCTTTGGACCAAGCTACATATGGGTTGTTCACAGAATTTGGCCATCGGCTAAAAATGGTCAGTACGGGTCATTTTAGTAAGGGGCCGTAGACTGTACAGTAACGAGGAAACGCCGTATTGGGATTTCGCTAGTGCAGAGGTAATTGCAATAGACTGTACAGAAATGAGGAACCGCCGTATTGAGCATTTCGGTACTGCAGCGGTAAGGGCTATAGACGGTACAGTAATGAGGAAACGCCGTATTGGGTATTTCGCTAGTGCAGAGGTAATTGCAATAGACTGTACAGTAACGAGGAAACGCCGTATTGAGCATTTCTGTACTGTAGCGGTAATGGCCATAGACTGTACAGTAACGAGGAAACGCCGTATTGAGCATTTCGGTACTGCAGCGGTAAGGGCCATAGACTGTACAGTAACGAGGAAACGCCGTATTGAGCATTTCGGTACTGCAGAAATGGGTCAAATTTGACCCATTTTCAAATCCAATAGTGCATTGCAAAGGACGGCCTCTGTTGGTTAAAAATGATTTGCGATATGGTCTATGGATCAGCATCTTGATTTCCAGTCAAATAATTCCCCAACCTTCTGCAGTGTTCAAAGGTCAGAAAAACCTTTCATAAAAGTTATTTCAGGCTGATATTCGTGCTTCGTGAAGCACATAAGCTCTAGTTGATCAACTACTCGCGATTAATCAGTTACTCGCGAGTAATTGCTGCAACTACATGTACTCGCGAGTAGCAAAATCAACTAGTCGCCCAGCGGTAATGTATACCACAATGTTCAGATTACACACTCACTTTTTCTTGTCGTGTGTAATAACTGGCTCTGCGTCTAAGAACGGAATGCATTTGACTTCGAGTAGAGCATGATACAGGGGATGCGTGATAAAGTCACCAATCCACTTGGCTGTCATTATGGCAACCATGATTGGGAGCAGGAACTGAATGTCGTTTGTCATCTCCATCTGCAAAATTAAAGGACGTGTGAAATAGGGTTTTTATTAAATATAATAATAGTAGAGGGTGTGTTTTACACATTTCGGTCAATTTCAGAAAATTTGATTGTTCCGTTTTGGTGTAATTGCAAGTTATCTATTTTTATGCTAATGAGAATTTCCATATTCTTAAGCAAATCCGTGATGTCATCTCAGGACAACAGAGGAAATCTCCATTGACTTGTGTACTTGGCGAAGCATTCTTTCTCGGCAGCTTGGGAATAGACTACTATGCACGCACTTTACGATTGGAAGTTGCCATGCTAATTCTCTTCGCCTTTGGCCTCAGGATCCAGCATGTCAACTTCCAATACCACAGGGAGCTGATATCAACTATCCACCCTCAAACCATGTGATATTTGTATTTTATATATCTACTTCGTGCGTAGATTCCTGTTATCTGATTGGTTAAAAGTGGGGGCATTGAATTAGCTAGACCCTGCACTAGTAGTCTTTGCCATGCACCGGGCATAGTCAGTTTAGCAGGTTCTGGACGCGCGCGCCACATGTGTAGCATAGCTGTGCACCAACTGTGTAGCATAGCTGTGCACCAACTGTGTAACATAATTGTGCACCAACTGTGCAGCTACGTGCTTCATCTCAAAGTCATTTTGTTCTCCTAGATGATGAAATCCTAGCGGTAGTGGCCAATGGTAAAAATAGTATACCAACCATTTCGCTGCAGACCAGCTTCTGAAATCGAAACTCGATGGACTAACGTTACATTTAATTTTCAGGTGCAATGCCTATTACTTTTAACCAATCAGATTTGGTATATAAAACAAAAATATTGACAGCTTTTTATTTGGTCATGGTTAAGACTATAGGCTCTCGGTGATCTCGAAGCCTTGACTATGCCCCTTGGGAAACATACTGAGACGACGGGTACTTTTTCCATTTTAAGTCCAATGCGGACAGCCTGGGACCTTTTCGTCTCAGTAACTTTTCCCAGAGTCCAGCGGTTACTTTTCCTGGCCAACTGCTGCTAAGGAAAATTGATCAAGGAACATTCTCGAGACGATGAGTCCAGTGTAGACACAGCGAGTCGGTAAAAACACCTTGGGAACGCGTAGTACATACATGTACACATCCGGGCGCCACGAACGAACATAGTACACCAAGTATGTTTTGCGGTGCAGTGCATAATTGTGACAAGTTTCCAGTGCGTTGTTGGGTCTTTCTATAAATTAGGGGTCCAATGTTGGTGTCCCCCGTTACATTTTACATCTTGTTTTTGTAAATTCAGGACACATTCTTTAAATATATTCCATCTCAAAGAGAGTGAGTACATAAAGTACAATTCATACAAAATGGTTTAAAAGCCATTTTAATGATTTTTGTACGAACAATAACACATATCAGGTGTAACGGGGGACACTAAATGTCACACTTTTGGACCCCTAATTTATAGAAAGACCCTGTTGTTCTTTTTGGGAATCAATCATGGCATATTTTACGTCATGTCTTATGACAAAAGCGTTATATTTACAGCTCGTTTACCTCTCCCATGTCAAAAAAGTCCAAATGCGGACTCTGGTCAAATTTGACCATTTTTAATTTTACCACAGTCTCGGTAAAACCTTCCAAAAAAAGAAGTCCAGTGCGGACACACTATTATTATTATTATTATTATTTCTTTCTGGTATTCATACCAAGGATTCCTCAATAGTGCTCATTGCACTGTTACTCACAAGCGTGAGGAAACCAATGAAGAATTAGAATTAGAAATGGCCAGAGACACTGGGAAATCCCCTTGCTCTTCACGAAAGAATGCTCTGGGATCTTTAGAGTGCGTTACCATTACCTAACACACTGGACCAACGGCTTTACATCCCTTCCGAAGGATGAAGCAGGTGTGGTTGAGTGCCTTGCCCAAGGGCACAGGTACCGCAGCCGGATTCGAACCCGCAACCCCAAGTTTTCACCCATGATTGCGAGTCATTGGCACTAACCACTCGGCCACGGTACCCCATCTTAAAAAGGAGAAAATTAACTTTGACTTCTAGTTTAAAATGCTACATGCTCACCATAATGACAGTGAGCGACATTGTTAGTCTTGAAACACCTCCAAAGAAGCTTGCAGCCCCTATCAGTGCAAACGCCCCAGGATCCATCCAGGCCCAGTACCGGTACTCATTAACCTCGGCTGACTTTACTCCAAATGATGATACCAGGACAAGGCCTATGATGCGTCCAAATAGGCTTCCAATAAACCTGAAAGATGTGTATATAAAACATTAATAAGACTGGTACAAGAATTATCATGAATGAGTGGTCTGTTGCATTTAACTCAAGACGGTTCCTTGATTAAAGGCCCAGTGTATCATTTGCAATGACCCCAAAAAGTAATCGACGAGTTTACAGGGGAAAAGTTCTGAGAGTAAAGATTGAATTAATAGCAACTACCCAATGAAAGGTTTCCGCTCAAAATGATATAATTTTACCACAAAATAATCCGTAAAGATGAAATTATTTAGATCGTTTGCAAACGATTTAATTATTTTTGGTTCGCATCTACGCGGTCCAAAATGCATAGGCGCTGTGTACTGCGTGTGCGAGTTCCAACGCGATGCATTTTTATGGATCGCGCGCACACGCAGTAAATGATGTGCGCCACAGAGTGCATGACGCAAGCCACATAGTACCCGATCAACTGGGAACGAATATTTTAAACACCCCGCCAAGACCAGGAAGTCACATATGGATTTTCGTGTTTTGTTTAAAACGTGGTACATTTGACAAAGCTGAAATTTCTTCGGATGAGTTTGTTGATGTCTTTCTTTTGATTTATAATGGTTTTATTCACAGAAATGAGAATCGCTCAAAAACAGATCATCTATAGGGCCTTTAAAGCCCCAATACATCATTTGCAGTTAGCCATAATTTTACTTCATGAGTTGACGAGAAAAACCCGACTAAAAGTGTTGATAGCAGTGGTAACAAACACCACATGAATTTTTCCAATGTAAAATGGTACCTTTGTGGAAGAAATTTTTTTTTGTTTACCATTCATTAAACATAAAAAAAAAACATGCATTGAATTTGCAGGTTTTCTGAAGTATTACTAAATCTTAGTGGCTGAAATTTCTACAAAGCAGTTTATCAACATTATTCTTTAGGTCTGTAATGCTGTACCTGTTTTTGAAAGTTTTCCAAGGAACTTAGTTTTCCAAGGAACCAAGCCACCGCAAGGAACTACGAGATGGATTACAATACGATGACGAGATTGTGTCACCCCACTTTATTGTAATACGATTACAATCCAAAGTTTGTCGTCTGACCTCGGTCGTCGTTGGAAATATTACAATCTTATCATAATCCAGGGATGCCAGTGGCTCTTACCTTCAGGGCCGGAACAAAAATCCACTATCATAACTGCATATACATGTATGTACATGTACGTACATGTGCACGGACTTGCCAGCACATGTACAGTATGACAGTATGTACAGTGACAGTGTGCAATGTCACCGGCACCACTGCTGTATGGATACAGCAAATCATGTACATAGGCTCAGTGATCTCCACTGGTCCAAATTTTGTCCGGGCGCGCTGCGCCGATGTCGCTCAGAAGGGGGGGGAGGGGGAGGGGGGGGGTAGGTGTGCACGCGCACACACACACACGCGCACCAACCCAAACACATGAACGCACCCGTACCGTACACCCGCCGCGGCACAGTGCTTGGCATGCAGCGCTCCCAAAAGGGTCAACAAATTCGCCTCTTGAGGGCGCTGTTCAACAAAAGCATACTGTCATGGCCGTTATCGATGCGGATTTGGGTCGCCGATCCGATAGATATGCGTGGTAAATAACCGATAATGACACCAGTGGCTACCGAATCACGTTAGGTGAATTTACACCTCATCTTGGAATGACTTGGCTGTACTTTCACAGTGTTTTGGAGGAGAATTTTTATTTTTTTTGTCCGGGCGGCACAATGTTTTGTCCGGGCAGACAAAACCGGTAGTGGAGATCACTGAGGCTGTACATACATGATGTAGTGCCAACTGGTCCTGGGAGCCAGTCTATTGTACCGATTTGTTTGGTCATGTGACCCCTAATCGATGTATCGTGTTGGTCGTGGGTGCGGCCATCTTTGGATCGAATGAAACTATGAATAAACACCACGTGTAACTTTGCTCTTGTGAAAACCTTCTTTATTTAGTGTATTTGCATTGCTATACCAGTGTTTTCCTAGTATTTGCGAGGCTTATAGTTGCTAGACTATGCTGGAACCCGAGATTCTCTTGTTGCGTGCTCCTGTGTGCTATTTCTGACGAGGATTCCGGACCCGTTAGAAGTGCAGTCAGCCACGGCAAGTATCAGTCTCATAACCGCATCGTGTAGATATACGGTGAGCACTACATTGGCGACGAGGATAATTCGGAGCGGCACAGCACAACCAGCGGTAACCTTTGACCTAGGTTTGATGTTGCGCCATCTCGATAAGTCGATAATCAATAATCACTGGTGTTTGGCGTACGAGGCGGTTGCTTTCGTTAACTGTCTGGGAAACAGAGCCAACACGTATTTTTGATTCAAAAAAAAATAAATAATAATAATAATAATTGTGGAGGTGGAAAAGGGATTGCACGTCACATGTCAACTAAATATGCCTACATGTACATGTATATAGATATTTGTGTGCCATGTTACATGTGACTTTGCAGCTCTTTGTTGGTTATTATTTGTTTTGAAGGCTTTGCAAGCTGCAGCAACATTTAGTCAGTATTTACCAGAGTGTTGCAAACTTTGTGCATATCGTTTTGATCATTTTTGTATTTGTGTCTCGCATTCGAGTACGAGTAGGCAGGTCTGACCTTGTGTATTGTATTGTCGGGCGGTGGATTGAGAGATATTTTCTTTGTGGTGTTCGTTGTAGCCTGATGCAAGTGGACCGAATAAAATATTTCCTTGCTGACTACTTCGAAATACTACCGCTTCAGGTATTTAAGGTGGTTATCGCTACAGTACGTGACCATTTACCTACATGTACATGCATTTACTATGACTTAAGTCGTGGGTAGAACGCATCTGTTCTGGTTAATTGTTCGCCATACGACGTAATTGCCTTTGATAATTTGTCGATAGCTCGAGCATCCTGGAGCTATATTCACGCATGTACGTGTAATCTGTCGCTCTGCAAAGGAACGACACTGTAACTGTTTGGGGCATAAATTTATTGGCACCATGTCCAGATTAGTTCCTATTATTATTAACTTCGCAAGCGAAGTGGAACTCCAGCTGCTACCCGGGGTGGGACCTAGAATTGCCAATAACATCATAAAATTCCGGGAGGACAATTTTCCCGATTACTCTGGCTAACATTGAGCTCATACCCAGGCTCAAACCATCGAAGAAGTTGTACCAATCCATTGATTTCACTGCAGACCCTAGTTGTAAGCAGTCAACCATGCAGTCGGATGCAGGTTCGGTAAAAAATCCATTGACCCCCACACCACAAGACAATCGCGCCTGGTCGTCAGTGAGACAAACCTCCGCTGAAACCGCACCAGGTTCGGCCGATGCTTTTGTGCAAAATATGTCCCAACACATCGACAATGCCCAAGCGCGGCATAGACCTTACGGGTATCCATCATATAACCCGAGTAGGCCAGTACCGCAAGACATGCCTCCGTTGTCTTACGCAGGCCCAGGCACACCATCACATATGTACCCATACCCACCAACTCAGACGCTCAGCCCGGCAGGTGACATTTATTTGTATCCACCCCCGCCTTTGTTAGCATATACCGGTAGTCCCGACTCCCCGCGTCAAGGGTATGGTCAGACTCCATATCCATTAGTTGAGGGTGTACCACCACCCCAGTCTAATAAAAGCCCCATGGCGTATCCGCAACCGGGTACCCAGGCACCCCAGACTCCAGGTGTACCGCCGGAGTACCGAAGGTCACTGGTACTCCTAAAGACTCTAGAATTCGATGGAAAGCTGAATTGGGCTCTATATCAGCAGAAGTTTGAAAACTACGCAACCTCTGTCGGGTGGACAGACAGCCAGAGAAAAGACATGTTGGTTTGGGGACTTACAGGAAAGGCTACCGATTTCTATGTTCTTCTCAGCGACATGAACGAAGACCTGTCGTACAGTCACCTGATGAAGGAATTCAGTAGGAGGTTTAAGAGGGAGGAACTTCCCGAGAACCTCCAGGCTAGATTCCAATTGGAATGTCAGGTGGAAGGCGAGAATCTGAGGGATTGGGCCGACAGGATTCTGTCGTTGGCAGCCAAGGCATACAAGAACCTGCCTGAGGCATGGATCAGAAAGCATGCTTTAATCAGATTCTGTATGGGAAGCTGCGACCGAGAAGCAGGTCAACATGCCTGCATACTGCAACCTAAAACCTTTGATGAGGCAATGGACAAGATGGAGTGGTTCAGCTCCATCAGGAAATCAGCAGGTGTCAAAAACGACCCGCATAAAATGCCCAAGTCAGCACCTACTGACAACGCATACAAATGCACATCTCACGAGGACGGCCCAACTGTAGCGAGGGGTAACAATGAAACATCACAGTATGTACAAGATGTTGGGATGGCAGAGTTATTTAAACAGATAACGGCTTTAACCAACCGGTTAGCCAACTTCACTCAGGATGTTGAGGAAAAATTCCGAGAGCTGGGACGACAGAGGAGTCCATCTCCAAGCCAGCGAGCGTGCTACCTCTGTGGCATCGAAGGACACTTTGCCAGAGAGTGCCCCGCCAAAGACCCAAATGAAAGACAGGCCAAGACCCTTCGTTTCGAAGACGAGCGGTTAAAAGCTACAGGGACGAAGATGGAGGTCGGATCCTCGCCCCAGTAAGTCACGGCCAAGAAAACTCCACGCTTCGGTGGAGTCCCTGTTCGACTCGTATGTCGAATCAAACTACACAACCGCATCAGGTTGTTGGTAACCTACATCAGGACACAGTAGAGGCAGAATATCCACATCAGGGTATTGCCATAGAAACCGAAACACCGACTAGCAAGACGACAGATAATGGCGACTCTGCCAATCAGGAATTCGAGAATACGTTTCCAGAGACAACAGAGAACGTCATGACTGTCAACCAAATTCAGTCAGGTGCAGTTTACCAACAGTGTACTACTGCACAGCAAGGGCCCACATGTATTGGTCAGGCTTCATGGAGGAAGTAGATAATGTGGTGCCCATCTTGCACTGCCAAAGGGCTACCCTCTCATCATCTGAGGAGGGTAGTAACTCGGACGAGTCCCGTGTCTGGGATCCAGGTGGCGAAACGCAGCCAGAGACACCCACACTAGAGACGGTGGTACTCAAACCCCCTGACGGGACCACCATTTCACAAGTGAAGCCAAGACCCGCTACAGCAATCCAGAATAAACCCCACATGAGGGAGCACCAAAGCTCGAAAAGGACGTGGGCTGCTGCGAGACTTTCAGAAAGTGGCCAGTCCCCGTCAACATGCAAGCAGCCAACCACGACCACGCTGTGGGAAGAGGAGGCTGCTAGAATGCCGTTTCTCGTGGTGTTCGGCTACGGCATACTACATGAAGAAGCACATCGAAAAGGAGCACGCTCCAGCTGTCTTCGACTATTACCAGGCGCAGAGCCATGGTCTCGCCCGCTCCCGGGTGGACTGCCTGCGGGAAATGGTTCGGGAAGCCTTTGGGGGGAACAGAACACTGCAAGATATGGTCGACCTAATCAACCGCAGAGGCATGATTAAACCTGGGTGGTACGTTACGCCGGAGCAGCAGAGCGCCATGGTGGGAATGTGCAGAGCGGCGGGGTGGCCCATTCCGGAGGAATTCTCCCTGTGCCCCGTCAACATTGTGGCTGCATTGTCACATTGGAGGTGTTTGTGTGTACTTGCTGAAGGAATAGCGCCGCAAAGTATGAAGACACTCCAACGGCGATATCCACCTGAGAGCCAGGTGGTTGTCGCCAAGCCCTTCTTCAGCCCGAAGAAAGTGGAGAGCATCATTCAGAGTTTCGACAGCCATTTCCATCTGGATAGACTGTCGGCATGAATCCCCGGGCACCAGCTGACGAGCTTTGCCAGCATTGAGCAGGCATTCCCCCAAGGGAGAGACAACCCCTTTAAAGTCCAGCTTTCTGGAGCCACCGCCGTTTTCTGCGACCGTTTTCTGTGGAGAAGGAGATAGTGGCCCTCACCGTCATGATCAACGCCCACCCAAAGACCATCCTAACCGACCAAGAGCGACAGAAGGTGAGGTCGCTGAGCAAGCACCCTGCAGTCTGCGGACTGGGAGAAGTGGGGTTGGACCACTCCGTGAGTCCCGACCTGTGGCATCTCCAGGAGGGTCAGCTCAAAAACCTCTTGTCAGGCCTTCACCCGTCGAAGGTTCTCACCCTTCACGTCAGAGGGATGCGAGGTGACGATACTGGGGTGGAAACCTACATGCGCGGCTTGGACATCATTAACCCAGTCGTTAAAGGGAGCCAGAACATCCAATTGCACGGTTTTACCGGTACCGTAGAAGTAGTGCAGCAGTGGCTCGAGTCCTTCCCAAACACGTACTTCAGCATTAACAACATGGCAAGCAGTTTCAACGAAAAGCAGAAGGCGGCTCTGAGATTCATTCCGAGGGACAAACTCCTTGAGACAGACGCACCATATTTCCCTCCAGTCGGCAAGAGGCTAAATGCGCCCTCACTACTGAACCACACGGCCGAGCTAGTGGCTACTCACCTAGGGAACACTTCATCGAGGGAGGTTCTGGAACTAACCGCGACCAATGCCAAAACTTTCTTCGGGAACACTCAATAGAGGACCTCGAACTATAACCGACCCGCGAGTTATTTCCGTTAGTTCCGCTGGGAATGACCGTTTTCAAGTGTGCATTGTTTATAAAAAGTGTGTTTTATAAAGAATACATGTAGTTGTTGTACTCTCCACTGAAAGCACAGTGGGAGTGTTGCATTCTCTCTAGAACGTGTGTTATTTAAGGGATAATTCAGGTACTGTCCACTGACACCGCAGTGTTGGTGATGTGTTTTACATAAAGGTGTTGTTAGGGTTTTACATCAAGTTTTATACAGAGTGTTCTTTATGTAGAAGTTACCACATGTATTGTCCAGTGCTTGTTCATTTTACTAAAGGTTTATAGCCCCTGCCTTACCAGCGTCCAAAAGATAAAAAAGGGAAGTGTGTAGTGCCAACTGGTCCTGGGAGCCAGTCTATTGTACCGATTTGTTTGGTCATGTGACCCCTAATCGATGTATCGTGTTGGTCGTGGGTGCGGCCATCTTTGGATCGGATGAAACTATGAATAAACACCACGTGTAACTTTGCTCTTGTGAAAACCTTCTTTATTTAGTGAATTTGCATTGCTATACCAGTGTTTTCCTAGTATTTGCGAGGCTTATAGTTGCTAGACTATGCTGGAACCCGAGATTGACTTGTTGCGTGCTCCTGTGTGCTATTTCTGACGCGGCAAGTATCAGTCTCATAACCGCATCGTGTAGATATACGGTGAGCACTACAATGACATAGGCCATATCCGGACATCGTTGATCAGTAAGTGAGCAAATTTTCCACGTTTTTTTGGACTTTAAGAGTTGAAAATAATATTTCCGGCCTGGAAAAAAGGCTTTCCTGGATTTCCTTTTCCAAAATAACAAAAAACCGGAATTCCGGCAATAGCCGGAAGACTGGCATCCCTAAAAATCGAGTAATTACGAGATTTTTCTCAAGTGACCCCGGCCTTAGTCAATACTCACAACATGGGTACAACAAGACCAGATGAGATGTGTGAGCCACACGACCAACAGGCCATGGTAAAATACAAGACGAGTACAGTAATGAGAGGCACATAGCTAAACTCCCAGTGAGTTTGACGTGAAAACAGATGCTGTATGGCTTCCTCGCCGGTTAGGAACAGCAACGTAGCAACTGGAAGTGGAAAAGCGAAAATTATATAAAATGGTTAAATCAAATATCCTCTTTAAAAAAAAGAAGAAATTCAATTTTCTTAAATCTTTTAATGCCCATTGTAGTTAACACTTAGCCCTAAAGTACCTAACGTTTTGCATTTTTCATAATGTTGTATATGTGCGACAGTTGGCTTGTTGGAAGAAAAAACAATTATATACTCGGTATGATGGATCTTACATGCTGTAGAACTCGAGTCTGGACTCGGACTCGAGTCCCGATTTTCAAGGACTCAGACAGTCAGGACTCATACACCGAGTCCACTGAAAAAAATTAATATACAATATTTCACAAAAAGTAACATTATACAGGCGCCGAAAATTATTTGAAGTTTCTTTTGTAATTTATTCTGGGGCCGAAAGTATTTCGATCATGTGAAATAAAATTCTGAGAATGTAAAATAAACATTTCTACCGCTTAAAATAATTTTGAGCACTCGAAATGTATTTCACCTCCCAAAGAAACATTTTTCTCGGCCTAAAGCAAACTTACGAGCTGCCAAAGATCACAGGCATAATCATTGACACTTGCACTTGAAATTGAAATAAGGACTCAGGACTCGGATGTTTGCTGGACTCGGACTCAAGGACTCGGATACCAAGGACACGGACTCGGAAAGTGGAGACTCGACTACAGCCCTGGTACATTTACGACCTTGGCACGGAAAGAGTTGAATGAGAGATGAGATTGTCAATTGACCCCAAAAAATTCTGAAAATTGACATTGAAATGTCTGAAGATGCATGTCTTTACCCTATCGAATAGCTGTCATCTTTTAAGGCCATTTTTTGTTGTTGAAGTTTGTTAACAATGTAAGTACAAAATGTGCAGCCATGCTCGTCCTTACCGAACAAAAAAAATGCCCTACAAGATGGCAGCTATTCGATACGGTCTATACTAATGTCTTTCTCTCAGATTAAAAATGTCTATTTTCAGACAAAAGTCTAAAAAATCTCATGCCTGAAAATATCAATTCTTGATCAGAATATTAGTTTGTTGAATACAGTGAACTTAGGGGTAACAGCAGCCGATTTCACGAAAAATTGCGTAGCTTGTGCAATACAAAGTTGCGCAAGCGGGCTTACGCAGTGCGTAATGATTCGTGTAACCGGCTGCAGGCCACTGATCGACCAAAGGACCTGTTTGAACAAAGTGATTCCCAATGTGATGTCCATTTCCTTACAGTTAAAGGGCCTGAAATGCTCAATAACTTTATGCACAGTGTTTGCTGTATATGAAGGATTACTTGTCTAGAAAGACAATACTACGGTTCATTTTAATGCCCCATGAATAAAAAAGTGGCATTTTTCAACTTTGAAAATTTATTCATATAAACTCACAGAAAGAGGGCGCTGTTTGGGGCATGTCACTTTAGGAACACAAAGCAGAAAAGCAAAGAAAAAACTTAAGACTTCAAACTAGAATTGTGGAAAAATGCTGCAGTTTCCAGCCTTAGTTTTCTCATGGTTTACAACAGGCAACATGTAAAAAAAACCTAAACCGCCATGGGTTACAAAAGTTTCAGCAAGTTGGAGAATTTTGTGGAAACGTTTGTGCACAGTTGAATGAGATTTTCCTGTGTTTTCCTAATGTGACATCACCACTTTGCTCATGCATATGTAAATTTTCATTAGTATAAAAATCAAAAACCTTGATTTTAACCCCCAAACAGGGTTTTTATGATTGTAAATTAATGGACTAGTTTCATAACACAGATTTCATTGATAAAAACACCATTTTAGGGGCCCTTTAAGAGTAAACAACCTGATTGAACCTGTGTGGGATGACGTTTTGACCACTGCCCCTGTGCATCTCTCACACAGCCATAGAATTACAAAGCTCACGCAGGCACTTACAGAGGCTGGTGGAGTCAGCCTTGCCAAAGGAGGTCGTCATACATGTTAATGGCCGATAAAATATGTTAGCTTCCTCAATCGTTCGGTCAGAGTATCACTTGCATTTGGGTCTTTCCACGGTAAAGGGGGCATTTTGGCAACACAGACCATATTTTCGATGAAATACCTTTGTCTGGTCTCAAAATAAAAGTTTAAGTTGTTCTGAAGAGATAACTTAAAGCCCAAAAAGGGTTACAAATAGTGTGACAACATGCCTTTTTTTAAAAACTCTGTACAAATTTCCAATACACGCTCGTAACAAGGACGGCCTAAAATGTAACACAAATGTCCGTCCCGGTTACGAGCGTATATATTGGAAATTTGTACACAGGGTGTTTAGAAAGGCATGTTGTCACACTATTTTATAGGCTCCATTTGTAGCCCAAATATGTATGCTTAAAGTGGTATAGTTGTATAGACGATTTTGTGACAAATATTCCAACTAACAGTGAGGTGTACGTTTGCTGCCCCCCAAAAATAATCCCGGCCATAGCGGTGGGATCAAGACCAAACACAGGTTTCCTCTCACACTATGTGTGCGGCACCAGACTATTGTATTGGCGCGGAGTGATATCGTGCGCAAGCTGGAACTATTTATTTTTGGCTAAAAAGGTGTCCGTAAAATGACATCACGAATTGGGCCAAATCTGTTTGCTGCCCGCAGCGGCGTTTCCAGAAAAGAGGAAAATCATGGGTTGGAAATAAGCCTAAATTTTCACTTTTTTAATTAATATAAAATGTAAAACGAGATACGGTAAGATATCAATAATTAATATATCAAAGAATAGAAAAATGCAAAAATAAATATAATTCATCTCTCCACGGCATAACATCTTTAAGAATTTTTACTGGACTAGGCCAAACAAAGAGAAATTGGGTTTGCTTTTTAACATAACCAGCTCCCATCAACTGTATAACCTTGCAAAATTTATAAAGATTATTTTATCCAAGTTCCCATAATAACTTGTATTGTATCTACAGTCTTCGCTGGTTACTCCTCATTTAACTTGTTTCATTTACATGTAAATATGTTTTTCTTATTAATTAATGTACTTATTGTCATGTAATTTATACTGGCTCTCATACCCCTCTAGGGTCGCAGAGATAAATAAACCATTCACATACATCATAACCCTGTCGAATAAAAGACAGAAACTGTCTTATATTATTTCTTGTTTTTAATCGACTGGGATTAATCCTTCACGGATTTTTACGTACTTGGTACCGTATGAAAGCTGATAACTTTTTCTATTCTAGAAAAATAGCAATTTACCTTTTTTTTTAACTGTTGACGCTCAAATCCGCCTAAAATCGGACAGTGCAACTTTAAGAATTTGATTTAGGGGAAAAAGATCACACTTCAAAAATGTTAACAGAAATACATTTTTTTGTAAGAGAATGACTGACATGTCAGGCTCCAGTCGGCCGATAAAAAACAGTGTCGGGCTGTGTAAAAAGCAAATCGGGCTTTGAAACGCGACAACGATTACGTCGGCCAATAAACTGACATGTAAATTGCGAGTGCCATCGTACTTGTTTATCTACCGAGAAAATAATTTGTTGCCAACTTGAATTGACTTACATAATTATCTTGCCAAGTTGACTTAAAGTTGCATTGCCCGTGTTTGGGTGAAAGGATTAAAAAAATTAATTTACACCAGCGAACGAATTTAGAAAGCTTACGTGTCTCTGTAACGAAAAATATCAAAAACTTAAATTTCCGACGTCGGGAATTGGAGATACAAGCCCTTTTCTTGAAACGTGCTTCACATGTTGTACATGTGCGCGTACGCTCATATGTACAAAGTATGTGTACAATGTACACATGTACGCGCACATGTACATTTATGTCATAACCCTGTCGATTAAATGACCTGCCAGCCTTTTAATCGTTTCTTGTTTTTAATCGACTGGCATTAATCCTTGACGGATTTTTACGTTCTTGGTACCAAATGAAAGCTGATAACTTTTTCTATTCTAGAAAAATACCTATTTAACTTAAAAAGAAAAATGTTACGCCCAAATCGGCCCAAACACGGGCAGTGCAACTTTAATGCGTGTTTCTATTAAGAACCATTTACCGGATAATGTGCTCAGTAGAAACAGATCTTATCCGCTATTTTCCGGTAAATGGTGGGGAGGATTTTCCCCGGCAATTTTCCTTCTCGAGGAAGGAAAATGCCGGGGAATTTATCCGGTAAGCGCCAATAGAAACATGCACCGTTCCGCCCGAGTGCGCATACAGGGGAGAAAATGTAAACATGTGACCACACAATGATTGATGGGTCTTTCTATAAATTAGGGGTCCAAAAGTGTGACATTTGGTGTCCCCCGTTACACCTGATATGTGTTATTTTTCGTACAAAAATCATTAAAATGGCTTTTAAACCATTTTGTATGAATTGTACTTTATGTACTCACTCTTTGAGATGGAAAGTATTTAAAGAATGTGTCCTGAATTTACAAAAACAAGATGTAAAATGTAACGGGGGACACCAACACTGGACCCCTAATTTATAGAAAGACCTTGATCCAATGCACGTGCTTGACCCCTGCATGTGACCTTTACCCGGCAAATCCATGAAGCGTGATGGAAGGCCAGCAGGCTCAGTAGAAACTTCGCGTTGCCCGCTATTTACCGGCATGTTTAACTGGTAAATGGGTTTACCGGTAAAATTCCGGATCTTCAATAGAAACACGCTTTTAGTAGATTTAATAGGCGACTTGGCAACCAAAATATCACGGCAATCGACTTATTGATTTCAGGAAGTCTACGACTTATTGATCTCGCCAAGTCGACTTATTCCACGTCCCATGTTATACAGTAAGTCATCTCGGTGATTGTCGGTATTCACAAACAAGTAGAATGGCACTTACAGAGCCCCGTATTTGGGTATACTGGGCGATAATCGGGCAGTGTAACCACTGCATGTTTTTTTTCGAAATCATCCGACAAAATTGGCCGACTAAATAAAATCGGGTGACTTATAAAAATCAGCTTGGTTAAAAGATGTTTGGCCAGAAAAAAAATTTATTCATTCAATGAATTTCAATGTGAACATATGCGAATTTGCTGCACTACATACCTTGATTGAAAGTCTTGTTGGAGTATGCAATATTTCCAGTGTCGGTGTAGTTTACTATGCCCGGTGGACACGTGTATACAGTTACATCGGGTTCTGTTTTACTCTTGATTTTTTCAGCAAGGCAATTTGGGCTGAGAGAATCTGGGCTTTGAGAATCTGGGCTGTAGGATCAAGAGAGAGAACTCAAATAGACCCTTTGCACTGGCGGCCATGATAGGGGGCAGAGTTTCATATTCAAATTAAGTGACATTAGATCTACAAAGTGCCTACTCATGCATGACACGACAGTGTGTTAGGTAATGGTAACACACTCTAAAGATCCCAGAGCATTCTTTCGGTAGCCCGGCGCAAGCACGGCAGTGGTTTCAAACGTCGAACTTAAAGGTACACACCTGCCTACTGTTTACATGATTTAGTGATGTAGCAGCATTGACAATACTTTTTTAATGGTCGTTGTGAAAAAAGATCATCAAAATATCCCGTAATTTACTAAAGAAGTGCAAAATTTACCAAAACGGTCAAAAGACGTGTTATACCCTTTACCAGCCGTTGCAACTACGCGCAAGCATTACGACTTTGTCACAAACGATTCGCTCTTTTCCTACACATGATATCTCTAGTTTCTGCTTATGATTTCACTGAACAGCCCGGACAAACGAATAGGAATTTCCGTTTTCTTTGGAGGAGTTGGCATCATGTTGTTTCTTCACGAACGTACACCGGAGCAACACCAACCCGGCCGTGTGTGCACTCAGGCTATTTGCCGTGCTGCGCGGGGAAAATAGCCTGCCGTATAGCACGCGCTCGCTCTCCTGTTCTCCGGACTCTCAAAACAAACATTTATGTTCGAATTTTCATACTTATGTTTAACTTTGTTTCATACCTGTATAAATAGTCTCTCTTTTGTCAATTACTTATAAATATTGGGGGAAAATCAGAGTTGAATTTGGTGCAGTTCTGCAGTAAGAAACTTTCATGCGGCTGGACACAAAACTAACTCGCAAGACCATGTGACTTTTCGGAACCAGAATCTGGTCCCGAAAAGTCACGTGACCTCTGTTTTTTTAAAATTGCTAAAAAACGGCAAAATTCCGTGGTTTCTTTTTGGGACATGTTCAGTTTATTTCAGAAGGGCATTCAGAATCTTGTATAGGTCTATTTCGAGCCCAAAATAGCCCAACGAAGCCGGTGTGTACCTTTAATTGCAAACTCCCACTCGAACTTAAATACATCCAATATGGCGGATGGGTAGTGTGCACGTCATGGACGTTATGCACGTGCGTTTTCCATTCTGTCCATTGTAATCGCCATATTTATTATTTTGATGTGCTTGTTTGTTGGTTATTTCTTTGCTCACATGTGCGCTGTGAGCATGCGCATATTTATAATTGTGAACACAATTGCGGCCCAACTTCGAACTGAAATTTATTTGACACGGCAAAAGCACGACGTTTGAAACAGCACTGTGCTACTGTCGCACTAAATTGAGTTAGCACAGCATACCCTGTCGACCTAAATTCTTCTGCCGTGCCGAAATCAATTTGCCCAGCCAAATGGCTTCAAATGCGACATTTGAAGCAGGCCTAAGAGTTCCACAAAAGCACTTGTGGCACTGTTGCCAAAGCTGGGCTGAAAGCTTGAAGCTACTTGGCAAGGAAGAAAGTTTTATATACTGAAACGCAAAAGAAACTTACCACCTTTTTAATCCTTTAAATAGCAACATTAACACTGCGTGTAGTAATGTGTGAACTTATTTGTGTACAATAGTGTCCTCACTGTCAGACCAAACAGTGTCTGAAGGTCTCTTGAACCTTCAATGGTCACTTCATGGCACAACTGTTTTGACTGTCAGTGATTAGTCAAGGGGTATGGGATGATTGTAATGAGCTGCAGGTGATGTCTTGATGTTGGCTTTAAAAAGGCCAGTACAAAATGGGCATTTCAAGCAACATGCCACGATTGTCGGGGGATCAAAGACTGGTAGGCAGTATGCGCCGAAGATGCACTGCCTGTATCCAAATCAATGGTGGCCACACACGCTATTGAAAGGGGACTGACATTGCACCCTCTTCTGTTCTTTACTGTAGAACAAACTGATGAGATGGTGTATCTTGGTCAAAAACTTGACATGTCATCAATAAAATGCCAATGTTTCAATTAGCAATTGTTGGTTTGTTTTATTTTGAACTGTTACAATTCCAGTGGTGTTTCTTTTGCGTTTCAGTATATTTATTGCTGACTTTATATTAGAGAGAAAAATTAAAAACTAGACTGTGTTCGTCAACCGGCAACAGGCCAAAATGAAAAACGGGTTGATGACGTCATAATGATATGCCTTGACCCCGCTACGTCATAGCGAGTAAACAGCAAGTTGCATGCTTTCAGCATAGCATAAACCACCAGTCATTATTTTTCTGCAAAAGTTTTCAGTGTAATTCATTTTTGATATCAATAAAATGCCAGCTTCGTGACTTGTTGGTGGTAACACTTGCAACTCTGTGGAAAATCCGCGGTTCCGTGTGTGCATACAACGTGTACTTGTTTTCTGCGAGGAGCTAGGTACACGACCACAGTCAGTTAAGCAGCTCTGTGTGTTTTCTTGCTATGACGTCACACACATAACTCGAGTTGATTGACGTGACCTTTCGTTTTCAGTTTTGCGTGAAAAGAGTCTCGGAAACAGACTGAAATTTTCGTATTTTATGACTAAAATTTCGTGCGCCGAGGTACAATAGGCGTATAGCCTGCATGAATAAGTTGCATTTGATGAGATTTTTGGGGACTCGGTTTTCGGGGATTTGGACTTTGAAGAGAGTTTTTCTGAGTGAATTTGACGACGATGAACAGATGAAGGTACGCCGAGTACATGTAGTGACCGTGCAGGGCATGAAAATGATGGGTCAGATTCTGACAACGGCCCCAGTGGAAATCGGCCGCGGGTGGCGAGGCAGGGCTGTGGTGCACTTAAAGGAGTGTGACCATATCACTTTTTTTTACCCATAACTCCCCGGGACTTACCTTATGGGTCATGAGATTTTTATATCATAACATCCGTTATATTTTTCTGATTACAAAACTGAAACTCCCGCGCTTCTAGGCCGCATATTTCCGAGGATATCGTCGAAAATCCACCGATTATTTGTAAACTAATTTTCCAGTATCAACGTTTATCCGCTGAAAGCCGACTCGATAGTTTTGTTCAATTTTTTACTGGAAATTGCGAATGTTTTCGGGTTTTTGGGACAAGGGAGGTGTGTATGGGAGTTACTTGATAATATTGGTAAGTTACATCGAAAACTATTTTCCAGAAACTCTGGTCATGCTCCTTTAAGGTGGCTTTGCGTTTTTAATCTGATTTTTTTTTCATTGATTTTCCAACAATCATAACTTGCAATTTCGTGCTCTAAGCACAGATATTTTAGTATCAATTCAGATTTGGAATTTCATAAGGAACAATTTTATTATTTTGTATTTTTCTCTAAATGCACTCCTTGACATAGTAAATCCCCTCTACCTGATTGGGGTCTATTTAATGTCACGCCTCACAGAATACTCAGAGGCATGTGTACAAAAAGTATTACAGCAGGCTAAAGTTTAAAAAAAAAAAAAAAAAACTAGAGCAGTAAAGCCTGTACATGGCTCACTGCTTCATACTAGTTAAAACTTCTTTGTATGGGGAAGACGATTTAACTTTTGTCTCCATTACATGTAAATATTAATACTTACGAGGATTTCTCTCCATTAAGATAGCAGGTATATGGACTGCACCCAAATGCAGCAGGTAGTAACACACTGGCACTGCAGAAAATCACCTGAAACAAACAAATAAATGATGCATTATAATACAGAAAAACATGTCCAGGGGTGGATTGCAATAAAACCCCAAGTACGTTTTGATTAGTGCACTAAGTTTGATGGTTTCAATAAAGAAAAGTACACTAAAACATAGCGCACTAACACCACTTTCTCTTAGTCTACTACAAACCTATCTAACCAACGCTTTCCTATTACGTTTTGTGTGCGGCGGGGGAACGACCATGTCGTCTGCTTCGCAGAATTCTGAGTCGTCTGCTGCACGGACAACTGCGCTATGCTTGTATTTTTTTCCTACAGCATGTGCTGAGCACCCTCTTCACAAATACATGGAAAGAAATTATTTTCTTTTCGAATGTACGATAGACAAAGCAAGGCATATAATGCAACAAACTTTATTTTTAAAATATGCAAACCATTATCGCACATCCGCCAAAATGTTTTCAAGATGACTTTGGATATTTAATGTTTATTTATTTATTTGCATGAAGGTACATGTATCATTCTGTATTATCTTCAAGCAAACTTGAATCTGTGGTTCTGATTGGTGGATCTATGGCAACAACAGTGTGACATTATCATATGTCCCGTCTTCCGATTTTATGTCGCACTCTGCGTGATGCGCCTTGGTATTCCAAATGCATGCGTCCCCTACATACACGGAGCTGCACACTTCAATCTAGCTATCAGATGCGGCTTGTTATGCGCGCGATTCTCTGCACTGCGTCCCGCGCGTGTATTGCAGACTGCGCGACTGCAGAGTGTGCGCGTTATTAGTGCGTCAAGTTTGCTTGAAGATAAATTCGTTATCCCACTCGCGCTCGTGGAATACGGCATGATGTAGTGCGTTTGCATCCCATATCCCACTCGGCCTTCGGCCTCGTGGGATATGGGACGCAAACGCACTACATCATGCCGTATTCCACTCGCGCTCGTGTGATAACTAATAATGTATTACTTTACTCGCACACACGCGCGTATACATTTTGTGGCATAGCTGGCTCGTGGCCGGTGTGTGTACATATGTACATTGTATCGTATGGGCAGTTTGCCCTACGTGTTTATTTCCGTTAAGACACACTTTTTGCAACTTGCTACGTCTACTGAAAGATCCTTGAACTGGATGCCAAAAATTACAAAAAATGCATAAAAGTTCAATTTTATTTTTGGAAGACCCAAGTCAAAAAATGTACGAGTCCGAGTCAAGTCAAGTCAAGTCATTTGAGGTTCGTGAGTGAAAATTGGGACTCTAGTCCAAGTCTCGATTCCGAGTCATTACTAGCTTTTTGGCAAGCCATAAAGGCTTTAGAGTTATATTGTTTGGTAAAGTGTGGGATAATTAGCGTCTTGAGCGGAGTATATAATTGCTGGACGACCGTTATGCCTTATGTCTTGCCATAAAGCCTTTTTCAAACTGGCTACTGCTACATTATTCATTACATGCAAGTAGTTGACCCGAACGTGCAACGTCACAACATCATTACCCGCGCCCCACTCTACACGTACATTGTAAACATTTTGAATACAGATCGAAAACAAACTGTCAACTAAGCCAATGAGCACTAGGTGCCCGTTTTGCATGCGCGCATGTGATGCAAGTTACGTACAGTTCCCACAGGACAATCCGACCAATCACATCGCCTGCGGCATTTACATTTACTTCAAAAATACCCCATTGAGCTCCATGTAAATGCGTTAAAATTGTTTATTACGTATCCAAGTTTTATACGGAACGAATATAATTTCCATTTGATTTGATTTATTTGCTGTTTAATTTACCCAGTGAATTCCAAAGCATATGCCTTCCTCCCTTGTTTGTAGGAGCTCACAACGTAATTTGCATAGGGTGACATGCACGTGACTGACTGATTTCACTACCAACTTTGGTAGCGATTATAAAGAAAAACATAAGAATTGACTCGCAGTTCGAAAAATGTCAAATGAATGAGGCACTCGGCATGTGTAGACTCAAGAAGCCAAATCGCCCAAATTCACAAGGCCTTGTCAAAAGGCAAAGTCATTACAAGCCTCCACCAATTCTCCCGAACAAATGAGTAATCTCACAATGATGATGCAGGGTTCCAATATCTTCAAAACATTCTTTTTCCACGTCTGCCTTGCTTTGTCGATGAGCGCCCGTCTTAACCTCGTTAATTTCAAGTTCATGACTACGAACAATCCCCCCAGCAGACCGCCGATTGCTCCAATCAGAACCGTCGGTATAAACATCAAGACGTTGACGTCAATACCTTTGAGAACCTACGAGAAGACAAAACATAGCGAAATCGTGAGCAAAAAAGACAGATTCTGCATTATTATACAGGGTGTATCAACAAAAAGTATACACTCATAAAATTGTGCATAAAATGGAAATTATATTATATTTAGAAAATTGGCTCACACATATCGGTAGACATAAGTTTCATGTTTTTGTTATTAACGTCGTCATCATGTTGAGAATTTCACGCCTGACTGAACAGGGGCTAGTTTTGTTAACAGGGGCTAGTTTTGTAAACAAAACTTAAATTAACTTGCGCCAAAAAATGGCAGCTGCAAAACTTGATCAAGGAGCATGAGAGGTCAATTTGACATGCCCTTTTTTTGCTATCTGCTTTTTTAAAAGTTTAGCTAGCCCCTTCCGTCCTCCACGCGACCATCTTTTTCTGCACACATATTTGTACATTCAGCCTAAAGCCTAGCGTACATGGACATTGCAACTGGAAGCAACTCAACGGATCAGTTGCTGTCGATGTGTGCTTAGCGCGCACATCGACAGAAACCACTGATAAAAAAAACCACTCTAAAAAAAAGTCTGTAAGCTCTACTTTTGGTAGATGGCGTTTCGCCTATCGCTAGCGAGGTCTGTATGTACACTGTAGGCCTACGTACGTCGGCTGCTGTGCATGTTGCATATCTTTTGCTGCATGTAGTTTACGATCTTCAAAGATTGACTTGTCGGCTCAGAAAAGATCGTGAATTTTTACATTTCGATTGCTTATTTTTGATTATATACCTCACTTCATCAATTGGAATGCAAGATTTTATTCAGAGATACGCGTTTTGGGCCGTCTGATTTTACAAAAACCTGCGTAAACAAAATTATCCAATAATCTCGCTCGCGACGTGCGTTGAAGAGATAGGGTCTTGTGCCCGGAAATAACAGTGGTCTCGCGCGGTCTCGTAGGTTCGCGAGGTCAACTTACATAGTCTATTGTAAATCTTATCATATACCCTTATTATACAAAATTTATAAATAGTATCCCTATCCTAGAAGATATACTACAGACAATTTTATTGAGGGTATGCATTCCGCTTAAATAAATTTGAATATAATTGGATCGCATGACAGACACACATTGGGGTCTGTTCACGAAAAGGGGTCACCAATGCAGTTGGCTAAATAGTTAATCACTATTTCCTTAATCCTCCCTATTTAGTAGAACAAAATGTATATTCATTGCTTTCCGTGATGTAGAACAATCACGGTCAACAATCACGCGCGTACACAAGCGCGCCAATTGACGCACATGAACACGCGTAAAAAATACTCGCCAGCGTATTTTTATTCGAAGATGCCACACACGCGCGTTGCGATACGTTTAAAATATTGAGCATGCAGTCAGCTTGTAAACACGAAAGTGCTTCTACTTGATCGCGATTTTTAGCCTGAAGAAATACGTTTTTATCTTTATCGATACAACAGCCATGGCGCAACAACATAAAGCAAGGTTTTCAAAGTTTTCGGTGTATTTTCTCAGTGGTTGTTACTTCTTGCTCTTTTTGCCGGTTATCACTCCGGCCACGTGGGTCATGAAAAATGCCAACCAAAATGGTGGATGGAAGGTTGTGACGTCACCGGAAAGCAATCAATAGAGATGAATTTAGAAACACGAGAAAAGTGCAATGCCCCGACTGGGATTCGAACCCAGGTCCTTAGCATACATGGCCAACTGCTCTACCAACTGAGCTATCTGGGCATCGCGTCGGAGCATTACGATAGGCCATCGGTGTAGCTAAATTGGTCGGCAAGGATTTTCCCTACTGCATTGTTGGAAAAAGAGTGGCAAGCACAAGATTGTTGTGATGCTCCGACGGGATGCCCAGATAGCTCAGTTGGTAGAGCAGTTGGCCATGTATGCCAAGGATCTGGGTTCGAATCCCAGTCGGGGGCATTGCAATTTTCTCGTTTTTTAAAATTCATCTCTAATTGTCAATCTTATCATATACCCTCATTATACAAAATTTATAGATAATATCCCTATCCTAGAAGATATCCTACAGACAAAATTGCGGAATTTCGATTGAAGGATTTTTGTTAGTTTTTTGTTAAGACAGGACTCCAAGACCCCAAAATTTGTGACATGGCCCACCTCAAAAGTTTCTTCAAATACCGGTACATGTAGATGTAAATAAATATGAGCATTATGCCAATTGAGTATAGTGTGTTGTAATGCCTGTATTCTGAAGATAATCATGCCTTTTGAATTTTATCTTAATCATCTGTCAGGCCGAAATAAGACGAAGCCAAAAAAGTGGTGGTGAATGTAACCGTGGTGTCCTTGCATGTTACGTTTAAAACCTCGTTTTCAGACTCTCTAATAAAGGAGTCAAATTTGTTTTGTATGACTTACCTCAAAGATTCACATTTTTCAATCATACAGAAAATCTATGACGCAAGTTATCTCCCAAACTACATGTATGTTTCTGTAATCATTAAAATCCATAGATTAATAATGGATGATTTATTTCAGTATGTGCTAAAACTTCAGAAATCGATCCCCATGTCACATGTTGTGTGAACGAAATATAGCAGATTCAGTTTCATTAATTTGGCAAACAAGTGACTCGTGACTCGGACTCGAGGAAAGTGAGACTCGTGACTCGGACTCGAAGCTAATGACTCGAGACTCGGACCTAGTGACTCGAGACTCGATATTGGTGACTCGACCAAAACACTGCTCCTTTCCGTGAACAGACCCCTTGTCACAGGAATAGGTGAAAACAGTCATTTGAAGAAAAACAATCCCAAGATTGTCAACATACCAATATCCCTCACTTATTGTGAGTAATGTTCTGAAGTTTACTAGTTTGCTTGGTTTTTGAGTCATGTTCAAGTTTAAACTACGCATACACTGTTCATTTTTTTCTCATGCCTGTTGGCATATAGGCAGAAAGAGTTCTAGTTAAGAATTGTATGTACTTTTTCCAGGTTGGAGAACCCCTTGCCGTTTCGGCATCATTTGTGCAAACTGTTGAGTATCCTCATCACAATGTGGGCGCTGGACCCTAACTATGGTTACTGGTTTACGTTTTACATCCATTGTGTTTGCGCAGTGTGTTTTACTATTATTCTTTTAGAAGAAAATATTAAAAAACAAGGTCCATAATGACTTGCAATGGTTTGCTCACACCTACTCTCATAGCGATATGCTATATTCCACCGCCTTATTTTGTGATGTTTGCAACAGAAAAACTCAACAGAAAATGTTTCGCTTGAGGCTCCCGTGCAAAACGAATGGAGAAACGCGTTGCAATGCAAGTAGCGTGAACTGTTGTCAAAGAAGCGAGCACGTCCGCGCAGAAATAGACGTCATACTCTTCCGGCGAATTCCTTTCGTTAAAATATTGTACTGTGTCCCAGAAAACTGACTAAATGAAGTGAAACAATTTACCTTAAATATAATATAGCTTTTGGCCTTGAAGAGCCCAAAATCGCCCCGATACTCGAAGTTATGGAAGGCCGAGTTGAACAAATCTGTGGTGAAAGTAGCAATCATGCAACAGAAGAAGACTTGCCATGATAGCTTCATACTCCAAAATGACGAGACTTCTTCCATCGCGAATAACAAGCCACCGACCGGCGCGCCAAAAGCAGACGCGACACCGGCTGCAGCACCTGCTGATATGAAGTTCCGTCTAAATGAGTAGAAAGAAAAAAGGTAAATCACTTCCATTATATCAAGCAGGGCTCAAAATTTGGCTAAAACAATATAGTACACCCCACAGGTCTATGGCCTAGCGTACATCGACCTTGCAACTGGAAGCAACTAGTGGCAACTGGTGTTTCCGGCAACTGGAAGCAACTGGGAGCAACTGGTAGCAACTGATCAGTTGCTCAAAAAGGTCGATGTACGCGCACTTGCAACTACTGGCAACTGAAAAAATCCCAGTTGCCGGGAGTTGCTCATGTTCTACTTTCTGGCAACTAGTTGTACCCAGTTGCGGTCAGTTGCGTACTTGCAACTAGTTGCTCGCGTGCATCTGATCATGTGCGCGCACATCGACAGCAACTGGAAGCACACTTGCTTCCAGTTGCAAGGGCAATGCACTCTGCGCTTTACCGAGTTGCCGTGTCGATGTGCGCACTCTGGAAATGTACATATAGCTGGATGCTCCCAGTTGCCGCTAGTTGCGGAACTAATCAGTTTCTGTCGATGTGCGCGCTACGCACACATCGACAGTTCAGTTGCTTCCAGTTGCAATGTCGATGTACGCTAGGCTTAAAGGCAGTATACATCATTGGTAATCTCGAAAATCAGAAATGTTCACAGATTTACGCCTAACTTGCACAATATAAACATGATGACCGTAGAAAACTCCCCCTGAAATTGTTTTGTCTAAAGTGCCATAGTCTTTGAGAAATTAGTAAAACAATTAGTTTTCGTCTCATGAGACGAAAATTCAATTCGCCCCAAAACCATTTCGCCCAAGTGCCATTTCGCCACCAAACCACTTCGCTTGAGTGCCATTTTGCCTCAAATCACTTCGTCCAAACACTTTATCGCCCAAATGCTACTTCGCCCCAAAACCGCTTCGCGCACAGGCCGTAGTTTAGGGCGAAATTGTTCAGGGCGAAGTGGTTTTGGGGCGAAACCCTTTTTTTACCGTTTTCTCAAAAGTTAGACTAAGTACGGAGCTGGTTTCTGCTCAGGTTGGTTTTAATCATGCATATCTTCAATCACACAGGGGGATAAAACTATTTGCAACAGTTTACCAATCATGTATACTATCTTTAAAGATTGAAACATTTTAAGACCAAAGATACCGTATGTTTACTTGGCCTCAGCAAGAAAAATATAAATTTGCCGTTTAAATTTAGAACACATCATTGGTAATCTCGAAAATCCGAAATTTTCACAGATTTACACATAACTTACACAATATAAACATGATGATGGGAGTGAACTTCCCCTGTAATGGTTTTGTCTGAAGTGCTATAGTCTTTGAGAAATTAGCAAAAAAAAATTCGTCTCATGAGACGTAAATTCACTTCGCCCCAAAACCATTTCGCCTTGCGCCACGAACCACTTTGCCCCAAAAGCCACCTTGCCTCAAAACCACTCCGCCCTTGCACCACTTCGTCCGAATACCACTTCACTTCAAAAACACTTCGTGCACAGGCCGTTGTTCAGGGCGAAATGGTTCGAGTGTAATGGTTTTGGGGAAAAGTGACTGTAAAGCCCTTTTTGACCGTTTTCTCAAAAGTTAGACAAAGTACGGAGCTGATTTTTGCTCAGGTTGGTTTCAATAATTCATATCTTCAAGTCACACAGGGAAATAAAAATGGTTTACCAATCATGTGTTCTGCCTTTAAGTAAGGGAATATGGGTGGGTTAGACTGGTCTTAAACTACATTATAAAGAAGGAACCTTGAGGCTGATAATGGCCCATGTCGCTATTCATAATTTCTAAATAATTTTTTGTGTAAATCAGTAAAACTCACAGAAATTCTGCAACAGTAAACTTTGCCGTTTCACCATTTTGTATTTAAAGATAGTATAAATGATTGGTAAACTGTTACAAATAGTTTTATCCCCCTGTGTGATTGAAGATATGCATGAGAAAAACCAGCCGGAGCAAAAACCGGCTCTGTACTTCGTCTAACTTTTCAGAAAACAGTCACGAAAGGGTTTGCAGTAATTTCGCCCCAAAACCACTTCGCCCTGAACCACGGCCTTTGCCTGAAGTGGTTTTAGGGCGAAGTGGCATTTGGGCGAAGTATTGTTTGGATAAAGTGATTTGGGGCGAAATGGCACTTGGGCGAAGTGGTTTGGGGCGAAATGGTTTTGGGACGAATTGAATTTACATCTCGCGAGACGAAAAATAATTGTTTTGCTCAGTTCTCAAAGACTATAGCACTTCAGACAAAACCATTTCAGTGGAAGTTTTCTGCTGTCACCATGTTTATATCGTGTCAGTTATGTGTAAATCTGTGAACATTTCTGATTTTTCGAGATACCAATCATGTGTACTGCCTTTAAGCGTACTTTCCTACGCACGTCATGTAACTTGTGTTACATTCTAGGCCGTCCCGGTTACGAGCGTATATTGGAAATTTGTACACAGTGTTTTTAGAAAGGCACGTTGTCACATCGTAACTCTTTTTGGGCCCAAGTTATCTCTTCAGAACAACTGAAACTTATTTCTTTTATTTTGAGACCAGACAAAGGTATTTTTTTGGAAAATATGGTCTGTGTTGCCAAAATGCCTGCTTTACCTTGAAAAGACTCACATGTAAGAAGAAAATTTAATCTCTCTAGCCATCAAGGAATTTGAGGCAAAATGTCTCCACTTCAGACAATTTAGAAGAACTTCAAAGTTTTTTGTTTTAATGCAGAACAAAATGCATACATGTAGGCCTACATGTGTAGAATTGTTTGTGTGTGAAGAGATGCTTTGATTAGCTAATGCCTTACCTGTCTTCTGGATTACGAAACCTCTGAAAGAATGGAATGTCAAACTTCAATGTGTCGGATTTAAATTGGCTCATTCCTGCTCCAATCAGAGACCTAACATGCGAGTAAAAAATGGACAGAAAATTAACCATTTTCCATTTTATTTCCCTGGAGCGGGAGACTGCGCTTGCAGTTTTTGGTTATACAGTACATGTACATGTCTCTGGGGCTGGAGACTTGATAACCAGTTTGTATTTCAAGTTGTAAATTAATTTTATTTCCCAGGTCCAGTCACTTTTCATTTTCTCAAGAGTCAAGTCACAGGTCAAAAACTAAAAACTGACTTGAGCTCATATCAAGCCAGCAAGTTAAGAGACCAGCTCTGCCCTGGTAGTACTGACCCTTGGGCTAATTCTGTATAACCTCCGCCAAGGCACTGACACTTTAAACTGCATATATGCAGTTTTCCGTCGCGAAGGGGTTAATAACTTTATTCAAATGCACCAGCTCTTGTCAACATATTGAGCTGTCAAACTGTCGGGTCTCGATTCAAGACCAAATCCGCAAAGGCAAGTTTAGATTCAAGTCCCAAGTCTTTGAGAGCAAGTTCAAATTTGAGTCTCTAGTCTTAATTTAAAGCTCAATTTAATAAATTTATCACAATGTAAAAGTACATGGTGATCATTGGTCACCATGAAAATGGTTCACCATTTTTAAATTTGATAATGGTGAACTTTGGTGGGCTTTTATACAAATACAACATGGTTTGATGGGAAATAGTATACAAATATTGACTGCTGTTTATTTGGGTCATGGTTAAGATTATAGGCCCAAGGTGATCTCGAAGCCATGACTATGCCCCGAGGTGGAAGCCGAGGGGCATAGTCATGGCTTCGAGATCACCGAGTCAATATTTGTTTTATATACCGAATGTGTAGATTTTTGTCATCTGGTTGTTTAAAAGTAACGAGACATCATACAGTCATGACAGTGGTCCTTCGCGATTCAATTTCGGAAGCTGGTCTACGGCGGAAAGGTTGTCTGATGACACATCCCATTCAACAACCTTGGGGATTTTTAGATGTGTTTGGAGTCACGGAATAAACCTGTTTACCCAGATGTCTTCCTCAAAATCCGGAAAGGGTTGGCAGTTCTGCTTACCCCATGTGGATCATTGGTCCCTCTGGACCAACCGGCAGGCCGCTGCCCACAGCACAGATACAAGAGAAGAACTTCACTGCAAGAGTCTTCACATTGAATATGTGTCGTATGAGGGTGCCGTTGAGGAATCCGATTAGTTCAGGCATACCGGAGCCTGCTGCAGACGGCCTCAGGATCTGCAAAGAGAAAGTTTGAGATGCTTGTTCAAAAGCTGATACAAAATATTATATTTTTATGTAGAGACAAGATTGTAAAATGTTTTGTACTATGAACAGAAAGACTTGTCCAAGCACTTTTTAACTTGCACTCATCAGAGCATTAAAGGCCCACTGTATCATTTGCAATGACCCCAAAAGTGAGTTGACAGGGACAACCTTACTCAAAGTAAAGATTGAACTGGTAGCAACTATCTATAAATGAAATTTTTCCGCCCGAGATGATATCATTTTACCAAATTTTTTTTTTATTATTTTCGCTTGCAAACGATTTACTTTTCACCCGGGCAGTCCGAAATGGGTGCTGTGTACTACTGCGTGTATGCATCGCGTGGGTCGCGCACACGACGCGCACCACAGAGTGCATGACGCAAGCCACAGAGTACGCGACCGACTGAGAACGAATATTTGAAACACCTAGCCAAGACCGGTAAAATGCATACATAGATTTTCATGTTTTTAGAAGTCGTGGTACATTTTAAAGAGCTGAAATTTCTTCGAATGAGTTTAATTTTGTTGATGTCTTTCTTTGATTTATAATGGTTTTATTCCCAGAATCGCTCAAAAACAGATCTATAGGCCCTTTAATAAGCAGATGTCAATGGACAACTATACAAAGAGAATTAGACAAAATCACAAATGGTAACATTGCTGAGCATTGATTTGTCTGTTCCCAGAAGCAAAGAGGTAACTTTGTTGTTTTTCCATCAGGAACCATTCTAATTAAAAATAATAATTTGTATGCTTTGATTTAGGCCAGTCTTAAACATATAAAAACAGATTGTTTAAGACTGGCCAAACCCACTTTTAATCCCATTCATCAAAATCAGTAAAACTCACCAAAATAGCCTGTTGTTTTGCATTCACTTTTTCCTTAATCGCGTTGTTCGTTCAAACTGCTAGCTGTGCGTCAAGTTGTTTGTTCGATCGCGTGTGTTACGCGTAATGCAGGCGTATTGTACGTGCACGCACACGACCGTGTAGATTTTATCACAATGCACATTTTGCTTTCGGGAACATGCAGTTTCTGTGTGCATGTGTGTGTTCCATAATTCATACGCGCTGACTAGGACCCGGGCACAAACGCGAGCCAGTCTTTATCACTGGTCTTTATCGTCCGTTTAAAAATGGCCATGTGACATGCTCTCAGCCAATGAGCCTGCGTAAACTGTCTAAGGTATTTATAAACTAAATATGGTTTTAAAAGATTTCTGTCCAGTTCTACATGTACATGTACCCATATGCCTTGTCATTTTCTGCGATTCAGAAAATCATGTACGGTACTGTGTAAAGCTTGAACCAAGGCTACAAATTCAGAATTTGCATTCCTTCACTTGACATTAGGAATCTGTCACAACCACGTGTACATGTGCGTGTACGGTATAGTCACTTTGATTGAACACTGCAATGCAGTGTGTAAACTTTGTGTGTATCACAAAGACAACAAACTTGATCATGTTATGCTAAAAGAAACAGTTTATAAATACTTTTCCCAAAATTAGATTGAAATTGTTTTTTTATGAGTATCCCTTCCTACTAAAATTTCCGGGTGATGTTTTTAATAATAATAATGAATATTTGTAATGTGCCGGTATCCATCAAAAAGATGCCCAGTTTTGAGAAAACTTCAAAACTGGTGTGATGTGTTCCCTAGCTTTAGTCCTGTCCTTTATTGGCAACCAATGAAGTTTTCTCAAAACTGGTGTGATGTGTTCCCTAGCTTTAGTCTTCGTAACGATTCGGGCAGCCACATTCTGGAGGCGAGTCAAACGACCCAACTGGTTATCTGGAAGACAGTACATGAGAGAATTCCCCATATCGAGGCGACGGGAGACATAGACATTTCGACGCCCGTGTTAAAAAGCATCATGATTGGCCCAGAGCAGCGACAACATTTCTGTCACTGCTTTTAAATGAAAGATTTCAACAGGGGCTCAAATGTACAAGTAGAGAGGTGCATTAAAGGGACAAACCGGCATCGTTAGGCTATTTTGGGCTCGAAATAGACCCATACATATTTCTGAAAGTCTTTCTTAAATAGACTGAAGAGAACCTGAAAAGAAACCACCAAATTTGGCCGTTTTTGAAAATTTTTCAAAAAATCAAGGTCACATGATTTATCGGAACCAGATTTCTGGTTCGGATATTAAAATCACGTGTTCTTGGAGTTAGTTTTATTTCCAGCCGTATGGCCGTGTGATCATTTATTCCTGGAGTTTATTACTGCAGTACAGTATTAAATTCAGCTCTGATTTTATTACCCAAAATATTAATGAGTATTTGACAAACGAGACTATTTATTCAGGTTATGAAACAAAGTTACATTGTGAACATAACTCTGAAAAATCGAACATGAAATTTTGACACAAAGTCCGAGGAACCGAAGCGAGTTCCACCGTGAACAGTCTACCGGACAATGTGACATTTAGCCCCGGCAAGGCACACACATGTTGGGACCGTACCGGTACAGTGCTGTGGAACTACGTTCCTGAAGACAAACCATAAATGTAAGCTCCTCTACAGAAAACGGAAAAACCCATTTGGTGGTCCAGGCTGTCCAGTGAAATCTTCAGCAGAAAATGAGAGATATCCAAAGCAAAAAGCTGCCAAGTGTAGAGGGAATTGAATCGTTTGCGACTATGTCGTGATTCTCGCGCGATAGTGAACGGCTTAATTTTAAGCTTTTGTGGTTAATTACGGGATATTTTGATCTTTTTTCACAAAGACCATCAAAAATTATTGTCAAGGATGCTGCATCACTAAATTATGTAAACAGTAGGCCGGTGTGTACCTTTAAAGAGGCGCTGTTGCAGAAGGATGGAAGTTAATAAAGGGGGCGTTCGAGATGCTTACCTCGTGTAACACGGGGTTTACACCGGGGGAAGCCCCCAGAAGATGCAAAACGAGCGACACAGGGTCTCGCTTTGAATTCTGGGAACACGTGGTCAAAGGTTGTACGGGTGGAGCTTTATAAACGCCGTTATCGTTTGACTCAGGATGAAAAATGAAGCCAGCGCCACGCACAAATAGTTGTCCTAAAGTACCCAAATAAACTTCGTCAATGCCCACAGACATCTACTGATTCAACCCTATTCCCTCCTATTTTGTGTTATAAATAAGTGTTTTTCTTCGTACTCACGTCGCGATTCCAAACTGTCCGCTATCGCGGTTACTAGGTGACGTCATTACACCTTGCTTTACACCACAGACTCGCTCGCGAGCTCGGGTAGTGGTGGCTGCTACCGGGGCAGACTCGTGTAACACGTGATGGCTAAAAGAACGCTCCGGTGTAAGTTGGTGTGACCCGGTGTCAGCATCTCGAACGCCCCCTAACACTACAAATTTTCAAGTGGGAAACTTACCACAACCATACTACTGCCAAGGAAGACGAGTAACAAGCTAATACTTGTGGCCCACACCCATGCTACCAGTAGCCCAGAATCCTGCAAGCAAGTACGTAATAACAATGTTACAGGTTTAACCCTGTTAATTGTATATTTATTATAACACTGAAGAAATCCCCGTCATCTAATTGGTGCATCCTCGGTCACGTGTCGTGGAATTTATCGGTATAACCCATGGTCTGGGCCGAATTTATCGGTATAACCCATGGTCTGGGCCGCATGCATCGTGCGCCATGGGTTATCCACTCAAACTCCACGTTACGCGCCATTAGTTATCTTCCCCACTACATGTTGATGCAAGCTAGCTACTACATGTAGCAGTTACTCACCGTATGTAATGGCAGACGATCCAATGCTAAATTGTAAGTTCATCTGACAGGAATTATTCGTGCAATAAAACGAATAATTTCATTCGTTGACTGATTTAATGTTCTATTAAATCTGTAACCCATGAAATTATTTGTTCTATTGCACTGATGAACAATCATTATTTGTATTAAATGTTGAATGGCTTTGAGGGTACTTTGGTCTTTCCACAGTAAAGGGGGCATTTTGGCAACACAGACCATATTTTCGAGGAAATACCTACATGTACCTGTCTGGTCTCAAAATAAAACAAATAAGTTTCAGTTGTTCTGAAGAGATAACTTAGGCCCAAAAAGAGTTACAAATAGTGTGACAACATGCCTTTCTAAAAACCCTGTGTACAATTTTCCAATATAGCGCTCGTAACGGGGACGGCCTAGAATGTAGCACAAGTGTCCGTCCCGGTTACGCACGTTATATTGGAAATTTGTACACAGGGTTTTTAGAAAGGCATGTGGTCACACTATCTGTAACCCTTTTGGGGCCTAAGCTATCTCTTCAGAACAACTGAAACTTATTTCTCTTATTTTGAGACCAGACAAAGGTATTTTCTGGAAAATACATGTATGGTCTGTGTTGTCAAAATGCCCTCTTTACCGTGGAAAGACTCGCATACATTACATGTATTTCGAGAAGATACCCCATGAATTATGAAAATATTGAAAGATCCGAAAGTAAGGTCGGTATTTTCATGACGAGTGTGGCGTATCCTCATATCACCAGAAAAGACATCCAATATTATTGTTATAACAAATTAAGCTTACTTCCTTTATTTTGTAAAATTTCTGCGAATATTTTTTTATGTATATCAGTATACTTACAACAAGATAGTCTTGAGTATAATCCCACTTGAAACTTGAAATGAGGCTAATCATTTGGTGTAGCAAAAACCCAACAAATCCAGTTGTGAAACCAATGATGCACATCATCACCCAGCGATCCCAGTCCAACCTACATGTAGTGAAAAATAAAAGACAGTAAGTACACGTGTAAAACCACTTACACCCATCGCCACTCACTCAACTCAATCCACCGGTAATCTAGACCATGTTCACACTTTGTGTTTAATGGAATAAAAATGACGTTTAACCAGTTAACCGAAAGAAAAAGAAAAACTGGTTGTAAAGACGGAGGCTCGTCAATGCGCGACACTTCAACCGGTTTCTGAATTAACTGTACATTCCCATAACCATCTTTGTTCGGTTAAGACTGCCGGGGGACCGGGAGGCTGATAATGACCCGATCCATAAGGCGAGGGTTGTTATCAGGCTCCATACTCTCTCCAGTTACATAACTCAGCTGGTGTACATGTATGTAGGTTTTCACATAATTTAGTACTGTAATTTAGTGCGTGTGTGCCAAAGATTTTGAGTTTAAATCCCGAAAAGGACAATGTGATTTTTCTGTCATCCTCTCATTTCTGAGATACATGTAAGGCATTTAATCAATAATAAAGTGAGTGTATAAGGCGAAATAAAAACAAATACATGTTTCGTGTCCCCGCCCGCTTCCTTTTTTGAGGCCGCCTGGATTTATTTTTTATTTCAAAACAATGAGAAGAAAATATTAAAAACTACAACAAATCCGTCGGAAAATAAATACTTGCGAGTTCGAAGTCTTCTATATATAGACTCTCTCGGTGACTTTCTACATCGTGTAGCTACTGTACCATCGCTAAATATGTCTTCTCATGAGTCTATTTACCTGCAGTGGCCTAGACTAAATGCTTTTCGATCTTGACATTACCAACTACCACAGCGAAAGCGTCCGTACGTTGTTGTAAAGTTAGTAGATTGATTCTAAAATAATGGCTGCGACACGCGAGAGTTCCCTTGTGCAATTGTGTAAATATGATCATGTGAATGTAGTTTTTACATAGTCATTTACCGTAATATTCATCACACTTCTATTGTACGTGTTGACAAAATATGACTGGTAAAAGCGGCTACAAACTGATTGCGTCGGTACGTACTGTGTATAAAATATTTGCATTGTGGATTGTGTAAATGTGATCATGTGATCGTACATGTAAGTGTAGTGTTTACATAGTCGTTTTGGCCGTAATATTCATCACGATCCGCCCATTGTACGTTGACTAAATGCGACTGGTAAAAGAGGCTTGGGTCGGTACGTACTGTGTAAATATTTTCGCGGTAAATCAGCTGTTTTCTGTCAAAAATTTAAAGGGATTTGTTGTGTGATTGTGCTAAACACTATTAAAACAATGTAAATATGTTCAGTTCTTGTGTGGCTAACAATTGTCCCTTTTATTTGTAACATTTCATTTATAGCGAACACACTAGGGATTGCCGGAAATCGCTAATAGCGGCAATCTTGAAAAACAAAAAGTAAAAAGCCCCCTCTTCCTCCTTTTTTTAAAAAACCCGGACGAGAATCATGGTTTTATTTTTACTCGGCCTAAATTGCAGTTTTGTTTTGTCAAATCAGGCAATCTCTCTGTCAAAAGAACCTTTTTTGCTTCAAACTACGTGTAATCAATTTTATCTTCAGCGATAATGTGCAGGTACAACTACTGATTTTAGTTGATAATCTTTTATTTAAAGAAAGATTACATGATTGGAAAGCTGTTACAAATGGCATTAGGTCTCCCAAAAAAATATGTTCGGTCTCTGGTCCGCGCGCGCGTCGATTTCAAGCATGCGCATAAATCCTTTTTTTTTCTGCGGCAGCTAAAACATTTTCTAAACTGATCACCATCCTGTAGACTACAATGTACGTAGGGAATGGGAACGAGTCTATATTTTCCCGGGCAACTCAACCTCATACTCGGGGTAATAGATTCTGAAGATGCTGATATCGAATGAGAACGAGGTTGTTTAATCAGCTGATCAACAACTTTGATCAAGCAACTATACTCCTGTAATCTCAGTAAGTCACATTTGGGTGAAAATTGAGTTAGACCTGGTTAGACCCATATTTGGACTTACTAGGTTTTTCCCTTCAGTTTAAAATGTTAAACTCAATTTTCACCAATATTTGACTTACTAGGTTTTTCCAGATTACAGGAGTATAGTCGACTAGAGTCCTTCGAACAACGGAGATAGTCCCTTGAACAACGGGTTATTTACGTTGTTTGAGGGACTCTAGTAGACTATAGTCGCTTGATCGAACTTGCTCAATGGCGGCTAGTTCCCACGCGACACAACAAGGACAATGAAGGAATTGTGATTGTGAATTAGAGCGTACAAGTTTGTCTGAGCTTTTTATTTCCGTGTCCATTGTTTGTGGAGTGAAAACTTTTAGACCGTTCGATGTTGTGCCAAGTGCCGGCTCTGTAAGTTTACTTAAAGTTTACTTAAAGTTTACTTAAGTTTACTTAAGTTTACTTATGATAAAAAATCAACCTGTGTGTACATATAAGTCAGCTCAGTACGTACTTCTACGTTCTGAGAAAACAATGAAAAACTGTATCCATGCTTTCAAGAAATTGTGCAAAGCCACCGTGCTATTTAGGCTGGTTCCGTAGTAACATGTATACTGCACAAACAACAGAGCTTTAATACCTCGGCAGTCAGGAGCCTATAGTTCCTTTCACACAAGGGCACCCTTGTAAAAACAAACCGTGTGTTTTTACATTTACACGATTTCGTCGTCAATTATCGTAAACTTATAGACACTTTTCCACATCTCTTTTTAAAAAATGTATATTCTGAAGATACATGTACACTGTACATGTGTACATGTAGCTGGGGTGACACTCAATATGAATCTCACACTAAACTAAAGATAACTGGTCACAGATTGTCTAAATTTCTCAGGCCTCTTGATCTCCACGATAGTCTCAGGGAGAGAATTCCAGAGTCGGGTGTAGTATGACACGAAGGATCGCTGATGACTTGTAGTTCTATGAACTACCGGTAGGCAGTGATCATGTCAGTTGATGGAAGCCATGTTTGAAGGTGGTGCTGCTCGCAAGGGTGGGACAGTTACATGTATCATAGGCTGCTTGGTGTACGATGGACTCTCAACGGAGTTGCAGAGGCTCCAGGGGGATGTCAAGGAACATCCTGTGACAGTACCTCTGCAATGTATGGAGGGACCGGAGTACAAACTGTGGAGCACTGTTTCAAACAGGTGATGCATACTCCACAATACTCTGTACACTCATGCAGGGTGGAGGTCAAACATTGCGAGACCGGGAGACCATGCCTTGTAGAGAGCTTTGGCCTTTTTGATGACAGTTCCCAAGATATCTGCGAGGTGAATGTGACTCCAAGAAAAAAAACTTGACTGCTCTCATGGAGAACTGCATCCATGAAGTGAAGTGGTGGGTGTGGTGTACAAATGTACTTCCAGATAGCTGAAAGTATATTATTAAAAGTCTTACATTTTTTCCTATCAAAAACGCGACTCCAAACGGAATCTTTAACCAAGTCTTTTCACAGGAAACTGGAATATTTTGGTCAAATCAAAATCTCTACACGTACACGTTCTACATACCGCTCTTGCTGTAATACTCTTAAAACTTGCGTACACACGTCCTTGAAAACTGAATCTTTCAAGAGAAATCATAGCTCATGTCACTCCATTCATTTACCTGTTGAAACAATATTTTTAAGATGGCGCCAGCGGCCACGTGACACAATCAACGGTCGAGTTCACACACAACACAGACCCAAACGGCAGGAACGAATGAAAATGCACACTGGACGTGTCACGAACAGACCGCCCGAACTCGACCATTGATTGTGTCGCGTGGCCGCTGGCTCCATTTTAAAAATACAGTTTCGACGGGTAAATGAACGAAGTTACATGAGCTATGATTTCTCTTGGAAGATTTGGTTTTCAAGGATGTGTGTATGCAAGTTTTGAGAGTATTACGGCAAGGGCCGGATGTAAAACATGTACAGATTTTGATTTTATAAAAAAAAATCCAGTTTCCTACATGTACATGTATGAAAAGACTTGGTTAAAGATTCCATTTGGAGCCGCATTTTTTATAGGAAAAAATAGGTCTACTAAAAATACATAGGACCTTTAATAATATCATTTCAGTAAAAAAAAGGCCTATACTTTCAACTATCTGGAAGTACATGTAGGTGTGGTGCATGTCTAAGTCTTGCTTGCGAGAGGCTATTTCTATCAATTATCATTGCATTAGATAGTTGGAACCACTTCTACTCTACATGTACCATATCTTCCATTTGAGTAACATTTTATGGGTCAAATATTTTAGATTTTGTATGTGGGTTTTAAAAGCAATACATGTACAGGCCTCGAAATTCGTGTTCAAAAGGGCACGGCAACAATTGCCTTGCCTTTTCCCACATTTCAAGGGCATCACGGCAATTCTGTCAATTTAAAAAGGGCATCACGGCAGTTTGCTCGAACTTGGAGGGCACCACAACAATCATTAATAGTACTTAGCTGGGGTTGCAGTCTGAGGATTGTCTCTTTTATTTATCCGCGTTGAACATGGTATTGCTTCCACCTCATCGATAAATCGTCTAGACCTTTCGTTGACATTCGCAACGCGCGCGCAACGAAACGCGGTTCCTGCGGCCGCCATTTTGTGTGCTACGCATGTGCAATGACCACAGTTATACCACTAACGTCATGCTAATGTTCGTACATATTCGTCTTTGGCCGTATTCTGCAATCGACACGTAAGTGCATGTGTACTTCATCATAGTCGTCGACGAGTGCACGCACCGAACCCATGACCGAACCGCTAACGGATACCAATGAAGCCCGCTCAACATACATGTACAATTTCGCACGGAAACCAGGGCGAAGTTCCGTTGTTCGAGGGACTTTCGTCGAACTGTACCCTTAGTACCTGTACACGTAGGCTACCGTGCGTGCTATGTGCTATAAAGCTCGGCGTGGTTTTGCAAAAATTGCGTACGGCATGTTTCGTTGCATTTTTAAACAGCGGTGGAAGAGCTAGTTTTGTCTCCGAAATGTGTCACTAAAAGTGGGAAATTTGACATTTTCATATGTGTGTTTTAATGAAGGGCACCGACGGCAGTTAAATAAAAAGGCACGGCAATTTATTGCCGTGAAATATTCATTATTTTGAGGGCATCGCGGCAATAGCACAGGGCACCGACGGCAATTGCCGTCGGTGCCGTCGGTTATTTCGAGGCCTGCATGTACATGTACCTACCTGTTTGGTTGTTGCTTCAGCCAATTTTGGTACACATGGCTGTGAGGGGGCAGGTAGTCCACACTGTCATAGCTTGCGAGTAGTTCTTTCTCCTGCTCGGTGTATTTGTGGTTGTCGTATCGACTTTCAAAATCGCGTCCTCTTTCAAAGAATCCACTGGTGTCATCAGTTGGGTGCATAGCCTGAATGTGATCAGCGACTGCATTGGAAAGCCGGTGCTTGCGACGACTCATTCTGGACGAGCTTGTTCCTGGTTATTTATATAGAAAAATAAGTATACTGTACATTTTGTCTCCAGTTCTGGGGCCCATTACATAGCACTGTTTAGCAAAAACAAATTATTTGATTAGCACAAAAATGAATTTGCTTTATAAAATGGGTTACCAGTTAAAACTGTATGTCAAATTGTGTTTTTAAGCAATTGATTGCTTTCCGGTGACGTCACAACCTTCCATCCACCATTTTGGTTGTCATTTTTCATGACCCACGCATCCTGAGATATCAGGGAATTTCCACTCTGAAAAGCGACGTAACAATACCCTGAGGAAACACACGCAAATCTGTGGAGTGAGCCGGCTGTTGTCTTGAGCCAACTCACGCCCGAGTCATTTTGATGTAATTTAATCAATTCGGTCATGTTATGCCGAAAAGAAACGATTTATATACTTTCCAGAAATTGTATTGGGTTCCGTTTCTTATGACTGTCCCATTCCTACCAAACTTTCAAACGACGATCTTAATTTACTCCGCAGTTTTTCAAATTAATAACAGGGATGCATGCTGACGAATGTAATGGAACGGATTCCCCAATATGCTTTAAATAGCATGGACAACAGCCAGCATTACCGAGTACATGTATCACATGCATGCACGGTGTTTACAATCTGCGCGCGTTACATTTGAATGCCTGCAATCATGCTGCAATGCACTGCCAAGCGTCCTGATTGGTCCAGCAGAAGCGACAAGATTTCTGTCGCTAGTCCCACCGCGAAATGGGGCCTGTTTCAACAGGGCCACTGTACGCAGGAGTTAGGGAGTCCGAGTGCGTTAAAGGGGCACTGTTGCAAGAGGATGTGACCCACGTGGCCCCAGTGATAACCGGCAAAAAGAACAAGAAAAGCGCATTGGTTGCACTTACCTCTGTTGCTTAACCTATTATGTTGTTGCGCCATGGCTGTTGTATCAATAAAGATAAAAATGTATTTCTTCAGGCTAAAAATCGCGATCGAGTAGAAGCACTTTGGTTTTTACAAGCTGAGTGCATGCTCAAAATCTTGAACGTATCGCAACGCGCGCGTGCGGCATCTTCGAATAAAAATACGCCGGCGAGTATTTTTTACGCGTGTTCATGTGTGTCTATTGGCGCGCGCGTGTACGCGCGTGACCGTTAGTACATGTACATGTATTAGTACATGTACATGTATGTAAGTGGGTCTTTCCACAGTAAAGGAGGCATTTTGGCAACACAGACATATTTTCAAGGAAATACTTTTGTCTTGTCTCAAAATATACATGTAAGAAATAAGTTTCAGTTGTTCTGAAGAGATAACTTAGGCCCAAAAAGGGTTACAAATAGTGTGACATGCCTTTCTAAGAACCCTGTGTACAAATTTCCAATATACGCTCGTAACCGGGACGGACACTTGTGTTACATTGCAGCGTGCAGGGTTGTCGTCTGCGTAGTGTGCCTCCAGAATATCCCAAAAACGCTACCAGTATTACAAATGTACAACAAAATATGCAGTCATTTTCTTGATTTTACGCGAAAACGAAGCATTTGCGACATGAAATGTATGTAGGCTATTCCTATTCCAAAATCGTCCAAGCTATCATTAGTATCAATTCCAATAATTATTTTCCTTCAATTCCAGTTGTGACATACCGGTAACAGGGCAGGAAATTCGTCACTGAATGAGCACTGCCATTTGTGTTTTTTGAGGCATCTTTTGGAGTTTAAAAAGGGCACTTCTATTGGAAAATGAAAACGTCAATGAGAGGATTGCAAAAGGGCATCAAGGGCATTGCAAAAGGGCATCAAGGGCAACAGAGGCCTCCGTGAATTTCCAGTCCTGACATAAACTTTAAAAATACCTAAAGAAGCATCACTTTCGGTTTCAGCTATCTGGAAGTTTAAAACATCCCAACCCCACCCGCCCCCTGGCCCTGCCTCCTCTCTCCCCGCCCCCTCTCTCCCCCCTCCCCGCCCCACCCCTGCCACTGAACCCCGACGGCCACGACGTCGTTACAAAAGAAGTAGTATTCACCTAGCCTTACAAACTGGGCTGTAAATAGCTCACTTTTGAAATCTGACTCATTACTGTCGCTATTACAGCCCTGCTTCAGGGCAGTACGGAAATGCCTGGTGTCGAAACTGCCGAAATCCGAGATACAGTACATGTACATGTAGTTTGACTGCAAATATCGTCAGAACATCAGACCAGAGCACTTTTACATACACCATTGTAATCCTGAGAGTTTAGTGTTTCATAACATAACAGTAAAGCTTACGGAATCGTCAATTTGGCCATCTACGGCGTCTTGAAACATTGAACAAAATTCCGACAACGTTCTGATCTGCATGACCTGGGAGACGCCATCTTAGGTGATCTGGCGCTTCGCGATCAACACGAAAAAAGACCAGTGCGTGGCTTTGCCACTCGCTCGGGTCTCTTTTTTCGCGTTGCCAGCACCTGGGGTGCCACGCGCGCCTTGACTAAAGGCTACGTATAAACGTACACCACACAGCCTGGCTCCTTGACTTCTCATGATCGCGAAGTTACAACTCTCAGGATTACAATGGTGTATGTGAAAGTGCTCTGGTCTGATGTACTTCGGACGATACGTATAAATGCAGTCAAACTATCTCAGATTTCGGCAGTTTCGACACCAGGCATTTCCGTACTACCCTGGAGCAGGGCTAGAGACTTGGAAAAAAAATTATATTTTGAGTTTTCATACAACAGACAAGTTGCAACAGATATCAAAAATACTTTTGTTGCAAAAATTCATCAAGCGGTTCCTATTTTATGCTTGTTGGAATCGTCAATGAAAATGAATAGACAGCAACTTCAAAAATTGTGCTGTGATGCAAAGTGCCCTCCTTGGCACGAAGAACGTTATTTTTTCTTGGTTACTCTATATATTTATCTTGTCCTACAAGAACAGACTGTAAACAGGGCGCCATCAACTGACAATAGACCTTATGCGTAGCGGCCATGATAGAGGACAGATTTTTATATTTAAATGATGTGACAATAGATCCACAATGTGCCTACTCGTGCATGACGCACTGTGACAATGTGACTGCCCTCTATCATGGCCGCTACGCATAAGGTCTATAAACAGCGGTGCCAAGTAGAGCATGAGGGCACTATAGTATAGGCGCGGGCTTTGTTATGCCTCTGGTCATGCCTGTACTGGTGTCTTGAATCAAGACTACCGTAGGCAGTTGACGGCGCACGCCAACTGCCGATTTTTGTGATTTTTTGGGCGAAAAATCTCACAAAGTGCTGCACAGGTGGATTTGCATGATATTTGGCACAAATACATACACAAAGAAAACCAGCCCCAATAGGCCTGTACCAAAAAGAAATCTGCCTGGCAGATTAAATAACTGAAACTAAAGGCAGCATGATTTACAGTGCAATTTCACGCAGCGGTCCATCAAGCTTGCAAACTTCAGTTACGGATTTGACCAATAACAGTGTCACGACTGCGTGGCTGATGATGTCACAGATTTCCAAGTCCCCAGCAGGGCTGTAATGCGACAGTTATATATGTAAGTCAGATTTCAAAAGTGAGTTATTTACAGCCTACTTCCAAATACTGAAAGGCACCCAGGCCTGTTTTTTGCTGATACATGCTATGCTGCTTCTGCTTGGCCTGGGTGACTTTCAAGATAAGCACTTTTTTTTTCCCATCAAAATTGTTGCTCAAAATGGAATCTTTAGGCAAGTAATTTTACAGGAAATTGCAATTTTTTGTAAAATTAAAATCTCTACACGTTCTACATACCTCCCTGGCTGTAATAGTCTTAAAAGTGGCGTACACTCGTCCGTAAAACCCGAATCTTTCAGGAGAAATCATTCCACATGTCATCCAGTGTTTTTTCCATTTTAAGATGGCGCCGATAGCGTCTCGGCTTAGACTTGAGCGCAGTCGATCTTTGGGTCACCAGCACTAGCACGGTACAGACAATGGGGGCCCTGTTCACAATTATTCGCTCTTGCCTGTGTGGCATGCACCGTACTGCCGGCGCCCCGCCTAGCGAATCCACAGTCAATGACGCGTTATACGTTAAAGATGTCACCCAGGCCAAGCAGAAGCAGCATAGCATATCAGCAAAAAAACAGGCCTGGGTGCCTTTCAGTATTTGGAAGTATTTACAGCCCTGTTTGTAGGGCTAGTAATATTAATACTAGTATTCATCTAGACCCGTGAATAGGGCGTCGTATTCTCCGCCCTGTTGCCGTTTCTAACCCCAAACCTGTGGCAAACTCACGCAAATGAAATTTGTCCATTGGCTCTGATATTTGCTCAATACATGTAGCTGCACTCACCCAAGCGTGTAAATATTCCGAAGAGTACGCATCGATCCGATGTCTAGTTTCGGTGAAATCATGGGGAAAACTTGAGACCCTAGGCCCTCAAATCAAATATGCGCATGCGCGAGAGCGCAGACGTCAACACAAGCTTGACTGGCTCACTGTCCTCATATTTACTTCCCTTCATCTTATACGACGAAGGGAAGTAAATATGAGGATATGGAACCAGTCTGTATTTTATCGCAGGGAGGGTCTCAAGTTTGCCCTACGATTTCACCGAAACTAGACATCGGATCGATGCGTACTCTTTGGAATATTTACACGCTTGGGTAAGTGCAGCTATTGAGCAAATATCAGAGCCAAGGGACACATTTCATTTGCTAAGTTTGCCACAGATTTGGGATTAGAAACGGCAACAGGGCGGAAGGCTAAAAGTGATTTTCTGACGTTTACATTGGGACGTTAATATCATTTTCTATATAACACTTTTAGCCCCTTACCAATTTAACCCCATTCGCTATCTTGAATTTTCCTGCACCACCAAGATGGCCGCCATACTCCAAACTAAAATTTTACCTTACAGTCAAAATTAAAAATTGAAAAACTTACCATGGAAGTCCCTGGAGTCTCCAGAATGTTGTACCGTGGTCCGTTTTCCCTGATGATTCTTCTAAACAGGAAAAAAACTAGTCCAACGTAATTTTTCTTTACATTTTTGAGCAAACTCGGGGGAAAAGCCATGATTTACCACGTGTTTAGAGATGAACAATCACGGTCCAGATAGCCCACCCTCTTGTGGTCATCTCATTGTACTGCAGTGATGTCATACAATGAGATGACCACAAGAGGGCGGGCTATCTGGACCGTGATTGTTCATCTCTATAAGACGTGGTAAATCATTGCTCTTCACCCGAGTTTGCTCGAAAATTTAGAAGAATCATCGTGGAAAAACGGACCACGGTACAACATTTTGAAGACAACAGTCGATCGACCAGGGACTTCCATGGTAAGTTTTTCAATTTTTAATTTTGACTGCAAGGTACCTACCCCTAGAACTATGGGGGATACTTATCCCCCATACATGTAGGTCATGTGGTTTTTTTCCAATATGGCAGCGCCTGAAGTTTAAGATCGGACAGAAACTTTTCTTGCTAGCGCAATAATCCGCTGCCCAATCGCCACCAAACTCCGTCTGATAGTTCTTGAGACACTCACCTTGCGTGTGTCTACGGAATTTCAGTACTATTTGTCCATTAAATTGTCCAGAAATTATGTTTCAAAATCAACGGGTACATGTGCGATCCATCCACCTGTGCGTGTTTCATGCGCCTGAACCACGCATGTGGATGATCGCACATGTACCCGTTGATTTTGGATACCAGAGATTTCCCGATGGGCCCTTTTCCAAATCTCGACTTCGGCTTAGGCTCCGGCTCCGGCTCCACACGGCCATACACCTTTTCACAAATACTCTTGCACGCAAGATAGAACTGCATTGTGGGAAGGATAGCGATCCAACAACCTTCCCACAATCCAGCTCTGTTTGTTTGTTTTTTTTTAAAACTTAGTTTACTCAATCAGTATTTGCGAAAAGGTCTAAGTTGAAGCCGGAGAGATTGAGATGTCCCTCAGGAGGTTAAAGAACTACAAAACTCCTGGTGTGGATGGTACAATGTATCAGCAATGAACAACTGAACTATGGCAGCGATGGGATTAAACATCAGGTTTATCTTCTGTTTCATAAAGTCTGGGAAGAAGAGCGAATTCCTGATGATTGGTCAAAAGGTGTTGTGGTGGTTGTCCCCAAGAAGGGCGATACCATTGTATGTTCCAACAATCGCGGGATTACACTGCGATCCACCACCTCCAAACTCTTTCAGATTGTTTTTCTCAGACGGCTAGTCAGAGGCATTGAGACTCTTCTCAGAGAAAACCAAAGTGGATTCAGAAAGAACCGCTCCTGTATAGATCAACTGTACTCACTCCGGACTATTATATTCAAAAGTATTGAGTTCAATCTATACCGCTCTATGTCAATTTTATTGACTTTCGCCATTTGACTCGGTTAATATAGAGACTTTATGTGGCGCTGTTTTGATCATTATGGTATGCCACAGAAGTACATCAGGATAATTAAGTCTTTCTTCGATCACACTGTCAGCGCTGTCAGGTTCAATGGCGAGTTATCGCACTGGTTTCCTGTGACCTCTGGAACAGGACAGGGAGACATTCAAGGTCCGCCTATTTTCAATGTTTGTATTAACTGGGCATTATAAATGGCCGAGAATAGAAATAAGGTGCTTAATTACTACTGGGTTTATTTTGCAAAAGAGGATGGGATCTCGACAGCCGGAGATGACCGTTATGGATCTGGATTATGACGATTTGGCTGCTCTTGATGGTACTAAGCTCGGTCTGCAGGAAACCACATATATGATTAGCGAGTGTTGTCATTACGGCGGACTGAGTATAAATGCTGACAAGACGAAGACTCTTACTGTCGGTAAGTCTGCTTCTCAAATACCGTTTCAGGAAGAAGATGTACTCCACATATCTGTTGATGGCCAGCCTGTAGTCCAAGTTACTGACTTTACCTATCTTGGGTCTGTAATCAGCAGTGATGGCAATATTGACACAGAGCTATCAGTGAGAATCCAGAAGGCTGCCAAGGCGTTCAATTGCCTTTGGAGGATATGGAGACACCGCAACATCGTCATAAAGACAAAGGTTCGAATATATGTTGCAGCTGTGATGACAGTGTTGATGTACTGGGTGCGAAGTCTGGAACACAGTGAAGGCTCAGATGCACCCGATTGAGGTTTTCCACCAGACCTGCCTGAGGCGCATTCTGACGATAAAATGGTTTCACCATGTCAGCAACCAAGAGGTGCTCAGACAGGCTGACACTGTATCTGCTGAAGATCTTGTAGCTTTAGCCAGACTTCGTTGGTATGGCCATGTTACTCGGATGCCCAAAGATCGCCTACCTAACTACCTGATGGAGTGGCAACCCAAACATGGCAAACGATCAAGAGGGTGCCCCCGTACATCCCTGATGGACGTGATGATGAATGACCTTTCGAACGCCATTGGCCGGGTTGGTGTAACTCACACACACGGCAAACTATTGGCCAGAGACCGTAAACAGTGGTGCAAATAACCAATGTCAGAAGGAGCCCGAGACCAGGCCACTCAGATGACTGAGGAGACCTTCGTATGTATGTATGTATGTATGTATGTATGTATGTATGTATGTATGTATGTATGAAGCCGGAGCCTGAGCCTAAGCCCTGAGTCGAGATTTGGAAAAAGGCCATGACAGCACAAACACGGTATTGACCGAGATGAGGTCCAAAACAAATGATAAACTGGCCGGTTAGTGATGAGCCATCGGCAGCCAAGCCACACACACCGGGAAGCCTCCGTTCTCTTTGCAAATGGATGTTGTTCTGAGGTCCTTTAAAGGTTTAAGCGCATTTCATACAGATTATTACTCTTCATCAGGATCATCTGGATCACGTATACTAGCTTGCTCAGCTCAAGGGCGAAAGTGTCCTACCCCTAAACTGCTCGGCCACTGCACTGTGGTTCATAGTATTCAGACGGAGTCAAATCAGCGGAATTCGGACCACCTTCTACTGATTTTAATCGCTCCCTTTTTGCAATTTTTCCCCGCAAAAAGCGAGTTTAATATAGCGCCGACTTCGTTTGCAGGATAGTATTTTTTACACACTAATTTCTTTCGGCCTATGTACATGTAGTGTCGTTCACTGAGTCACTTTTTGTCCCCTGCCCCCTCCCCCCTCCCCCCAAAAAACATTGACCTCTTGCTTCCCAAAATGTTTGACTCACAGCATCGCCAATACGTGCCTTTACGGTTCCGCATTGAAACCGTGAAGGGTGAATGATGATAATGACAATGAAAAAAATTGGCGATTCAATGCTTTTCGGCGATCGTGAGCCTGAAGTGTTTGCAGCGGACGGGGACTGTTCGCGGATGCTGTAGGAAATCTTTCAGGGGATCCACTAGGGATCGTGAGTTATTTGTGACGACAGAGGGGGGAGGGAATATGTTGGTGGCAAAACTGCCAGTTATGAAATTGTTGGAGCGGCGGTAAAGGAAGCTGTAACTTTCTAATTTTTGTCACTTTGTTTTTAAATTTTTCAACCCACGGTACTTAACTTGCAATTATAGGTTTTAATTTGATATACTGATCTCGGCTTAGCCTTTGAAGTCTCGGTCTCCACGTCTGACCATGACTGTAGGCCTATGAATAAAGATATGAAGCATTCGTTTTTCTTGGAAATTGAAGTATGTACATGTATTTATAAAAAGAGGTTAGGATGGCCGGGAAGGGGATAAGGCAGAAGAATTTAGCAACCCCTCACCTCACAGTGTCAGTGTCCAGCTCAAATAGCCTAGCTTTAACCATATATGCTACTCCTTCTCTTGCTGGCCCCGTTTAAAACCCACGACAGAGGCGTGAAAGGCGAGTTTCTCGGGCGCTTTAAAACCAGATTGCCCCGGGCTTATATGGGTGTCGTCAGCCATGGGAGGCAGCTGCATGCCTACCCAGGAGGACAAACTCTCATCACAAACCCGGGCAGCAGGTGGGGCTCATATCTAGTCATCGAAGGCAGCCTGCATGCCTATATGAGAAGAGGAACTCTGATCTAAAAACCTTTTGCCTCCGAGGTTGGCTTTCGATTGAGCCGTGGGCATGGAGAAGGACACTGTTAAGAGTGAGGGACTGTAAATATCGAGAATCGGGTGGCCACGGTCAAAAATAGATTTTTTTCATACTTTCATATTTGACGGACCTTTGCCCCAAACTAACAAATTTGGTAAAAATTGTTAAAAACAATTACTTTGTTGCCATGGCAACAGCCAAATTACGATTTTAGGCTAGTTTTGCATTTTTTTCACTTTTTGAAGAGTGAAATTTGCATATTTTCAAAACTGCTTCACCATTAAACAAGATATAGACAATTATTTTCTTTAACAGTTTTGGATAGGTGGGTCCTTGGAGGCTGCACTGTAGGTATAAAAATAGTCACCAGGTATTTGGGTGGGTTATACCATTTATTTCAAATAGGGGTGTTTTTTTACTTTTTCAAAGTATGAAAATATACCATTTTTTGACAGCTCATAACCCATATGGTAGTGCTCCAATTTGAATATCGGCCACATATTGTTTAGATGAGACATTGGTCTTGTGGAATATAAAAAAAATAGCTGGGGGAAACTATTTTATTTTTCGCAGTGTTGCCAGACATTTCCCCATTTTTTCAAATGTTGGTGGAAGGCTAAGTGGAATAGGCGACATTTCAAAAAGGTGGCAGAAAGAGGAATTTGTTAGTAGAAGGTTGTAACATGTTGATTTGACCTAATTTGGCAGTGGTGAATCCAAAAATTATTGTTACGAAGCTGTAATTTACGTTAAAGGGGTATTTTTTGCAAAAAAAGTATACAAATTTGTTGAAAAACAAGTTTTTTTTTGTACAGAAAAACCCTTTTCCTCAAATAGAACATGGTAACATGCCACTCTTACTTAATTTGGGGTGGTGAATCCAAAAATGACTGTTATGAAGCTGTATGTTAAGTTAAAGGGGATTTTCGGCAAAAAAGTATAAATATTTGTTGAAAAACGAGGGTTTTTTTGTACAGAAAAACCCCTTTTCCTCAAATAGAACATGGTAACATGCCACTCTTACTTGATTTGGGGTAGTGAATCAAAAAATGATTGTTACGAAGCTGTATGTTAAGTTAAAGGGGTAATTTCGGCAAAAATATCTAAACATTTGTGAAAAACAAGGTTTTTTTTTTACAGAAAAACCCCCTTTCCTCAAATAGAACATGGTAACATGCCACTCTTACTTAATTTGCGGTGGTGAATCCAAAAATAGCGGTGTCCAAGATGTATTTTGAAGGCAAAGGTTCTTTTGGGGAAACAAAATCTAAATGATGTTATAATTAAACACATTTTAAAAGCCTGCAGTAAAAACAACAACGAATATACAGTGATCATCGTTGTTCTCTTAATCCATCATGGCGGACTTACACTGCAAAAACTGTGGTGTTAAATTAACACCGGTGGTGTTGTATTATATAGATACCAAGCCTGGTATCTACATAGGTGTTAATTTTAATTTCCACACTTAGAATAAATACATTATTTTTTTAACACCCTCAGTGTTAAAACTGATACTTGCGGTGTTAAAATTTAACACCAGGCTTGGTATCTATATAAAACAACACCCACTGGTGTTATTTAACAACACAGTTTTTGCAGTGTAGAGCCGCCCAGATCAAACGAGATGCAGACTGTCACAGCTGGTGACGTCTTCTTTCCATTATGCACATATCATTCGTTCCCCTCCCTCCCCCCTCCCTCCCCCGTCCCACACTAGGTGGGGATTTGGCCAAATTGTTCATGCCCCAGGGTGGGGTTTTGTCGCATTGAAATACACATTTATATGCATCTGATAGCAAGATGTATGTATTTTTGCACCCGACGGTGGAGTTTTTTGTCACCTAAATGTTGGCCCAAGGGTGGGGATTTTGTCTTGCAAGAAAAGTGACAATCCCCACCTCTTATGTGGGGCAGTCGGGGGGTGAGGGGAAACAATTGATAGGTGCATTATTGTGGTGTTGGTGACCAGAAAAAAATGTATTGTCGAAGCTGAATCGAACCAAATGTTTGTATTTGTTTTAAGGAGAAATGTATCCGAGAAACAAACGGCAAACAAACCAAAAACATAAAAAAAAGTTGCAAGCAAAGACATCATTTTCGACCACTTTGTTTTAGGACGAAATGGATGAAAAGGTAGGATTGGCATGTTCCCGATTTATCTTTAAAATATTTGTTTTGTACTAAAACAAGCATCTCTAATCCAAGAAATGTTCTCACCTTTTAATTATAATGTACAGGTTTGCAACTAAATTCACCCATCCTTCTCTTATTACTACTTTCAAATTATAGGCCGTTGTCTTATATTACCTGGAGCAAAAGAGATTTTAACACTCCAAGTAATGTGTATTTTGCACACTTCAAGTTCAATATATTCATATTCCACTGTAAAACTGATATGATAAGATTATTTTCTTTTCATGCACTGGTTAATTTTCATTATAGAAATACATGTACCTGCTTTGTACTAAACTCCTCAAAAAAAGTTCGGAAAGTCACGTTTGACTGACGATTTCTCTATTGTTACTAAATCCTTTCCCTTGAATTTGGTATCATTGGAAAGCCCTGTCATGCCTCTTTACAGTGATGCGTCATTTGTTATGATTAATCAATTGGGGGATGTGCAGTATAGCGGAATACAGGAGTGGACGAAAAGTGAAATGTCACAAAATTCACTGCTATTGTCATGCAGTGCATTCCCCTTTTGCTTGGAGGATTGGATTGTGTCAATGCACTTTTTGACAATAGCAATGCATTTTTGGGCCACAAATCCCCTTTAACCTAAAATACAACTTCATAACTGTAATTTTTGGAGTCAGCACCCCAAAATTAGATTAAATCAACATGTTTACAACCTTCTACTAAAAAATTCCTCTTTCTGCCACCTTTTTGAAATGTCGCCTAAACTTAATAGTTTTTCTCCCAATTGTTTGACTTTTTTGCCGAAATTTCCCCTTAACATACAGCTTCGTAACAGTCATTTTTGGATTCACCACACCAAATTAAGTAAGAGTGGCATGTTACCATGTTCTATTTGAGGAAAAGGGTTTTTCTGTACAAAAAAGCCTTGTTTTGCAACAAATTTGTATACTTTTTGCCAAAAAATACCCCTTTAACGTAAAATACAGCTTCTTAACCATCATTTTTGGATTCACCACCGCAAAATTAGGTCAAATCAACATGTTACAACATTCTACTAAAACATTCCCCTTTCTGCCACCTTTTTGAAATGTCGCCTATTCTACTTAGCCTTCCACCAACATTTGAAAAAATGGGGAAATGTCTGGCAACACTGCGAAAAATGAAATAGTTTCCCCCAGCTATTCTTTTAATATTCCACAAGACCAATGTCTCATCTCAAAAATGTGTGGCCGATATTCAAATTGGAGCACTACCATATGGGTTATGAGCTGTCAAAAAATGGTATATTTTCATACTTTGAAAAAGAAAAAAAACACCCCTATTTGAAATAAATGGTATAACCCACCCAAATACCTGGTGACTATTTTTATACCTACAGTGCAGTCTCCAAGGACCCACCTATCAATAACTTTTAAAGAAAATTATTTTCTATATCTTGTTTAATGGTGACGCAGTTTTGAAAATATGCAAATTTCACTCTTAAAAAAGTGAGAAAATGGCAAAAATCTAAATTGTTTACACTGTGCCGATCGTCGGTCCCGATTCTTCCCGATTGTCAGCTTTTGGTGAGTACCGCCGAGGGTCGCACAATCCAGCATCACAAGGAGTGTCGGGCCGGAGGCAGCTCGAAAGCACCATACCCGGTATACCCGCGGTACGATCAGCAAGTCTCTCAAGCGCACGTGTGTATACGTATATATGTATATGTCAGCGACAGTGCCACGAAATACGTGACACTGTCCTTACATACCTACGTGGAACTGTCTTCAGAGCTGACGACGCCGGAACGACACTGGCCGATCTTTAAGAATCTGGACTGTTTTTTTTTCCCAACTTTTTTTTTAAATTTCCGCGCTGAACCTTCCGAGGCTATACGAACTTCATCTTGATTCTCTACGATTGTCTCAAACAACTTACTCTTTCGCGTTTAGGTCGACCGGTTATGGGTAAAAAAAGGCGTAATAGGACGACCGACCGCATTAGGGCGACCGATAGCCGGTCGTCCTAACGCCAAGTGCTTCAAAAACCATCTTTCTTAGGTCAAAAACAATTTTTATTAGGTTCTTAACCATTTTTATTAGGTCACAAACCATTTTCATCTAGGTCGCAAAACATTTTTTTCAGAGAATTAGGTCGAGAAAATGGTTGTCAATTCATGAGTTTCTTTCCGACAATTTTGTGGTTTTAGTGGTCTCTGTAAGCACTCTACCCAAAACGGTCGTCCTAATACGGGAAAAATAGTTATTTAACATCCAACACGAATCCAACGTATCCTGACGATACTCAGCGATTCTCCAAAAACTGACAATCGGGACAGACAATCGGCATAGAGTATATAGGCAAAGCATTATAGCTTGCTAATGCTAGGTTCACACATTCCCGAGTTGCTGCTATGAACACCCCGATTCATCCCGAATAAAAATTACTGATGGCATCGGGAGAAGTTAGCCCCAATTCGCTATCTAGTAAGAATAACTTAATAACAAAATAAGAATAACCACGAACTAGTTACGTATTGGAAGCAGAATCAGACCGAATCAAGCCGAATGAGTGCGATTTAGTGCAGAATAAAACCGAATTGTGGCGATGTTGTCACGAATGATGTACGAATAACTGCAGAAAATTATAATGACCTATATAGATATTTATGCCGATTTCATTACGAATTTAAGACCAAAAAAACACTATATGCCGAATGTTATGCGAACATTCCCGAACAACCATGAACTAAGCCGATTTCAATAAGAACGATTTAGAATCATCCAGAACAAGGCGGAATTCAGACGATCCAGGTATATAAACCTATCCATACAAGCTCTCATTGTTACTCAGTCTCAGTTGTCCGAGCAGCATAAATCGCCACAGCAAGAGGATGCTCTTGTCATCGCAAAGTAGCTCAAGAATCAGAGAAGGAGAGGCAGAAGGAGGAGAAGATAGTGGGTCCGGCCCTGGACAGAGAGACGTCTTCAGCAAGGCCAGTACGAGCAGCTCCTGAGGAAACTGCGCATTGAAGATGTGACTTCTTTCCGCAACTTCTTGAGGGTGGACCCAGACCTGTTCCGGGAGCTGGTAGACAGGGTTGGACCTCGAATCCAGAAACAAGACACCTTTTGGCGGCGGTCCCTGGATCCTGGTTTGAAACTGGCCATCACCCTGCGTCACCTGGCAACAGGCGAAAGCTACAAGACCCTCATGTACGGCTTCAGAGTGCCTCACAACACCATCTTCGGGTTTGTGCCAGAGGTATGCCAGGCCATCATCGACACCTTTGAAGATGAAGTGCTTTCCTGCCCTAGTACACCGGACGAGTGGAAAGTGGTGGCTGAACAGTTCGGAACACGGTGGAACTTACCTCATGCTGTGGGTGCTTTGGATGGTAAGCACATTGCCATCAAGGCTCCCGCCAATCAAGGATCAGTATACTGCAACTACAAGGGTTTTCATTCCATAGTGCTGCTTGGACTTGTGGACGCTGATTACAAGTTCCTGTGGGTGGATGTAGGCGCGAATGGATCGGCATCTGATACCACAGTCTTCAATGCGTCTGAGCTGAGGGAGACCATTGAAGATGGCAGCATAGGATTACCACCACCAGATCCTCTGCCCAGTGATGACAAATACATGCCATATTTTATCGTTGGAGACGACGTTTTCCCCCTCAGAACCTGGCTGATGAAACCATTCTAGCTCGCGCCGCAACCTACAAAAGGAGGAGCTCATCTTCAACTACCGACTGTCAAGGGCCAGGAAAATCGTTGAAAATGCCTTTGGTGTCTTGGCGATAAAATTTAGATCCTGAGGACACTGCAGCAAGAAACCAAGACAGTGGAGACTATGGTGCTGGCGTGCTGCTGTCTACACAACCTCATGAGGATGAGGTACCCAGCCCTTCAAAACGCAGCCGTGGACCAGGAGGACGAACACCACCAAGTCATTCATGGAGCCTGGTATGGAGAGAGGAACGGAACTTACACGACCTTGACGACATCGTTGGAGTCAACCGCACCACCAAAGCAGCCAAGGCCCAGCGCCTTTACCCGATGCACTATATGAACTCCACAGCTGGATCTGTTCCTTGGCAGGATGAACTGATTTAGTGTGATGAGATATGGTGGGAGAGGGATTAGAGCATAAGATTGGGCAGTCACAGGCCACTTTCTGGATATGGGACAGTGATTGGGCTCTTGTAAGGGCGAACATTTTACTCTGAAACGGTTTAATTGACTCTTAAGTTATGTTGTCTCTATGTTTTGAAAATACATGACAAATAATCAAACCTATTGCGTTCGTTTCTCAAATATATGAGAATAGAAATAAAATGTTACTTTGTCTTTTTGAAACATAAACCTTACAAAACTTGTAAATGGTATCATTTGGTGGATATGAAACTGTTGTAAAATAATTGTTATCCTTTCTATATTTTACTAATCTTTTTCTATTTTACTGAAGTTTAATTATTGTGGTTCCTCTTTGTTTTGGAACCTGCTCGTCTCTTAGGTTTTCTCTTATACAGAAGGAAATTGTGCTTAATAAATGAGTTGGACACTATACTACATGAAAGAAGTCTTTTATTTTGTGTTTGAACCTTTGTGTGTTAATTTGGCGATGTTCGAGTCAATTTCTGACCCCCATTTCCCCGCCCCCAAAAAAAACCCCTTTCACGCACCCACCTTGAAACTAGGCTGTGACGTCAGTGGCAGAACACATGGCTGGCCGTGGTCATCGCTTCACGTACGGTTGTGTGTGCATGTCGGCGTTTGACTCGTTGTCTAAAATGGACAAAATTTCCTCGGATTCGTCCGATTTCGACACACAAATTTCTGACGAAGACTCTCCAGATATGAGTGAACACCTAGACGAAAATGTAATGTTGTTCCGTACAAGTACGAACCAGAAAGAAGTGGGAAAACTCCAGGCGAATTCCTCGGTGTAGACAGCGATGGACGCGATCGTGATACAATTTGTTTTTTTTGTTTTTTTAAATACCTTTATTGACATTTAGTTAAAATGACAAAAAGAGTTAAAATACAATGTACAGTACTCGGTAGGTTATTAAAACATTAAAATACAAAAATTACACAGTGGGAGGGTGACCCTACAAATCAAACACGCAACCTAGGACTCAGGCGTAAAAACAAGGGGATAAAACCTTGAGAAGGCCTGGCAAGGCAACAAAAATACACCAATTGGAGGGAAAAACATGAAAAGGGAAGGGGGTGGGAAGAGCAAAGGAGGGGAGAGTGGGAAGGTAAGGATAGGGGTATGGATGGGGGGATGGGGGGGATGGGGGGTTGGGGGGTGGGGGGGGGGGGGGTGGCTGAAAAAATGGGTGGGGGAAGGGAAGGGTGATTGGGAAGGTGGGGAAGGATTTGGGTATGGGGGTGAGTATTAGTGAGATAAAATCAAAATTGCACATAAAATCTTACAAAAAAAAAGACAAATCTGCACGTGATCTAAAAACGATAAAAAATTTGGAAAAGCAATGATTGATAAGATGGTCAGAGGGGGGAAACCAACCCCAGGCACATGCTTAGCAAACATCAAGGAAATACATGAAAATGGGCACATGAATTGCGAGTGGTTATAGCAGTTATACGGAGTACAACTAGTTATAGCATTCAAATAGGAATACAAATATACAGTTATTCATACACACGTTTATCCTGGTGGTAATAGATAAGGGGCTTGTGGGCCCAGTCAGCCTCAACTCTACGATTGGAGAATACAGTGTATGAAGCATTAACCACAGTTCTCACTATGTCAGTTAGAAGGGACTTGATCGTTCGCTTTGATGTTCCCGGCATGAGGGTGGACATTGCTGCCATAAGGTCATGCGGATGGTAGTGACCCAAAGCACCCACCTCAAGTGTTACAAAATCAACATCTTCGAAGTGATCAGAGAGGTCGGCCACTAGTCCCAGGTATTTGGTGGACTTGCGAATTTTAGCATTTTCCAGGTTGGCGGTGCTGTTGTTTGGGATTGTCAGTTCGCCGACAATGCCTCGAAATTCCCCACATTGTAGGAAAATGTCAGGGCGTAAGTTGGTGGTACAGACGGATGCAGGAATGGTGCTTTGCTCCGTGAGCATGCCTGGGAGGTCAACCCTCAGGAGGAGTTCCTGCTCGCTCTTCTTGGTGTTTATGGCTAAGTGTCTGGCGATGCATTTCAACACACAGTCATGTCTCCATGTGTAATGGCCTAGGGTGAGGGCTTTTTGGCATGCGCTGAGGATGTGAGCTAGGGTACATCTTGGCTGATGACATAGCGTACACCTAGTATCGTGTTGAACTTTCCATCTTGCAAGATTAACTGGTGAGGGAAGAGTGTCACAGCCTGCTCTAATGAGGAATGCAAGTTGGCCGCTAGGGAGGGAATAGCGAACGCGTTTCCATGCCTCCGACTCATCCTCCAGGACAATGATATCGAGCAGTTTGGATTGCACTTGAAGGTCTTGGAGTTGACTCTCCCACTGGTCATCGTGGTCCGTGCAGACATGTTGTTTGATCCACCGGGAAGAAGGATGAGGGTTAGTTGCCGGGTCATTGCTTACCAAATCTCTGACTTTGTCGACGGCAGAGCGAAAGATTTTGGGCACAGCACCTACTCATTCATCTGAGGTGGTGCGGCTATATAGCGAGTCTGTTAGGTTTTGGGTTATCATGGGATCTCCTCCATTCTTGAAAATGGAAAGAATCAGGTTTATTTTGCATTTTTGTTCCAGTTGTGGAAGGTACGGAAGGTTGAGAGTTTTGGTGTGGAACATCGTGATAAACAACGGTTGGTACGGTGAGGACGATTATTATTAGCATTCCCCAATCGGCATTTCATGGCTGTAAAAGTCAGTTTTTCATAATGAAAACAGTGATCTTTGTCCGTGAACAAATGTTTATCGGAAGAGGGAAAATGAAACCCCTTTCATCGCTTGCACAAAACGGTTTGATACCGTAGAAGAAGCGCTCTGCCACGAAGGTCGAGTTGTCCTGTCGTACGTGTACATACGCAGCAATGGCACTGTGTTATATGCGTGCGGTTTGCAGGCAAGAATTTACGGGTCGGACATCACTGTTTTGGAGAAGTTGAGAGTAGATCAGATTGTTTTTAAAATAACTAAATCAAGCCTTGATACGTGCAGATGCATGGAAAACTGTTGGGAGTGAGAAAATTAAGATTTTGTGAGTGAAACACTCAATTTTTAGCCTGGTATAAAATTTACTAGTTTCTCACTCAAATTGTTTTATACACAAGGTATTAAAAGCCATCATCTTGGAGAATTTATGGTAACGAAATTAATCTTGTGCATTTAAATTTAATGCAGGTGACGGTTCATGTGAAAACTGTTGCGCTATGCCAGTTGTAGCAGAATCGACATGCTGCAAAGAGGTGGATGCGATTGTTTGCAAGATGATGGCCTCGAGACAGACATGGATTTCATTACAGAACATCCCGGCTTAATGGCTCAATATCAGTAAGTTAATTGGCTTTTGTCTTTCTATGTTCGAGTCATTTTATCCTACCGCTACTTCCAAATGGGTTACAAATATTTGTAAGTTTTGTCAAATATTTACAGTTTTGTCAATGCAATGTTTAATCAGTAAATAAAATATAACCAAAAAGACAAATAAAAATATTAAGTCAAATTAAATCAGTATCTTATATAATAACATCAATTACAGCCAGAGTGACTAATTATGATTTGGCCGACATTAAAGGCAAAGGCTTGTCAATGCTTGCGCTAGGCCAAATTCATGCCATGAAATACGCAGCTCCAATAGCAAAGGCATGGAGCTGCATATTTCGTGGCACGAACTTGGCCTCGCGCATGCATCGACGAGCCTCTGCCTTTAAGGGTAATTCACGAACAAATGTTCACTGTTTTCCAATCACAGGAAGAACAGGCACACTGTTCATCGGCAGCTAACAAGATGGTGTTGGGGATTCTTATAGGAAGGAGAGTCTGCGTTCCACATCTGTCCTGTGCTGTTATGAAGATACAAAATAGATTACGAGATTAACAGACTACGAGGGTTTTCTAAAGGTGTATAGGGCAACTGAGCACCCTGCATGTGGATATGTGCGCTTTACAAATCTCATTATTATCATCATTATTAACTGTCTTTAATGTTATTGGTTGTATAGGTCGGGTCATAGTTATTGTTTCAAATAGAACATGACATCGCTGAGCAGGATTCTACCTACATGTAATTAAATAAAATTTTCCAAAGTCAAATACATGTAACAGTGCCTGGAGTTATTAAAAAATTAATTGGCTGAAACATTAATTCAAGCTATTTTCATTGGTGCTTTGTAATTTTATTATGGACAAGGCTTAATAAAGATCTTTGTTTACACCCTTGACAATGATGTTTCTAACGCATACGAAGTACCAAGCTTAAGGTAATTTGTATAGTCCAAAACCATGTGTACTTCAGTTGTTGCCAACAAAATACCAAGGCTTACAGTTGCAGATTCTAGTTTACTTGAGGATGAAGTGCAATGATTGATTACAAGTTAAATTTACTAAAATGGCAGGGATAATCATGTTAACTGGCCAGATTTGGGGGTGTCAATTGTCTTCTCTTTGGTTTCTTCGACTTAGCAGCACGTCTAGCAACTTCCATCAACAGATCATCTACGTAATCTGTCAAGATAAAAAAAAACATTAATCATACATTTAGGACGAGAACAATTGTAGTGCTCTAGTCATGAGTTAAACTTGGAGCAACTAAGCTGGTATATGTGCTTCAATATACTGTATCAAATAGCTGCCATCTTGTAGGGCGGGTTCTTTGTTCCATGAGGACATGCATTGTTTCACACTTTGTGCTTGCCCTACAAGGCGACAGATTTTCGATACAGTGTACTACAAATAAAGGGCTATCGTCAAAATATTTTTTAAACAGAATGTATGAGCAGCTTTTCGAGGTTTGACGGGTTGTTTGTGTTTTTCTTCAGAAAAATAAATTGGACCAAGCCTTCAAATTGTGTGATCTCTGCATTTATTAATATGAAGGTTTGACTGATGAATTTCTTGTAGACATCACGAGTACAACCGGAGTAGTCCTAAGGCTTGTTGGGCTCAATACATGAATTTCGCAATACATGATATAGCATCTTGCCAAAAGGAACTGATTCCTCGACCATAGCAATCCCCATTTTAAAATTGGGCTTACTCAGAAAATAGCGCTTATTACCTTGCTGTACTCGCCTGCTGTCTTTCGCTGTTGTTTTTGCAAGTGCAATGTGGCAAGATGAAGCGTACATAAATCTTCAAAGGAAAGAAAAAAATACATATTTACCGAGGAATAATAGTCATTTTGAAGAAAACAATTTGATTAAAGTCTTAAACAACTGTCCGACTCGTAAATTCTTGCCTGCAAACCGCACGCATACATGTGGTTCTATGTACTATTAAAACCCATGATTAAAACAGTGCCATTGCCGCGTACACGTACAACAGGACAACTCGACCTTCGTGGCAGAGCGCTTCTTCTAAGGTATCAAACCGTTTTGTGCAAGCGATGAAAGGGGTTTCATTTTCCCTCTTCCGATAAACATTTGTTCACGGACAAAGATCACTGTTTTCATTATGAAAAACTGACTTTTACAGCCATGAAATGCCGATTGGGGAATGCTAATAATAATCGTCCTCACCGTACCAACCGTTGTTTATCACTCATTCTTGTATCACGATCGCGCGCGTCCATCGCTGTCTACACCGAGGAATTCGCCTGGAGTTTTCCCACTTCTTTCTGGTTCGTACTTGTACGGAACAACATGACATTTTCGTCTAGGTGTTCACTCATATCTGGAGAGTCTTCGTCAGAAATTTGTGTGTCGAAATCGGACGAATCCGAGGAAATTTTGTCCATTTTAGACAACGAGTCAAACGCCGACATGCACACACAACCGTACGTGAAGCGATGACCACGGCCAGCCATGTGTTCTGCCACTGACGTCACAGCCTAGTTTCAAGGTGAGTGCGTGAAAGGGTTTTTTTTTGGGGGGCGGGGAAATGGGGGTCAGAAATTGACTCGAACATCGCCAAATTAACACACACAAAGGTTCAAACACAAAATAAAAGACTACTTTCATGTAGTATAGTGTCCAACTCATTTATTAAGCACAATTTCCTTCTGTATAAGAGAAAACCTTTAAATAAATGACAATTAAAGAAAGGAAATTTTCTTGATGTCTTCGGTGCACCAAAAGTTACAACACCATTAAATGGCATCACTTGATGGATATAAAACTATAGCAAAAGAATTGATCTTCCTTCATTTCACCGATCTTTTTACTTTCCTAATTATTGTTGTTCCTCTGGCTGAGGCGGGACATCGCCTGTCTGGATGATGTTGGTGGTAAGACCTGCTGGGGAGAGGCGGTGGCAGAACGAAGACAGACTTATGTCACCTCTATATCTTGGGGGTAATGACGGCTTGTGGGGTGTTAGCACTGAACAATTGTGTGAAGGTAGGGATGGCAACAGTACTCGTCAGCTGATGGCTGATGAGGCAGTGACTGGTCAACTGACGTCGTGGAGACTACTACTGCTTTGATAAAGGTGCCAACTGGTTTGCTGAAGCTGCCAACTGCTGTGCTGAACCTGCTGCAAATGGGGCTGATGAGAACTGTTGGTGGTGCTTGAAACCGAGCCTGTACTGAGGTTGCTGTGCGGTTGGAACCGAGCTTGATGTAGAGCCTGGTACTGAGGTTGTTGGGGGACCTGGTATACGGAGCGTGGTATGGAGCCTGGTAGAGAGCCTGCTTTATATGGAGACTGGTGGAGAGCGTTATTTGGAGCCTGGTATATTGAGCTGCCCTCCTAGCCCTGATATTCTGTGACCCTGTGATAAAGTGCACAACGTTATCCAATGAGCTCTTCAAGTACTGATGCCAAAGTTCATCGTCAATGTCGGGCAGCATTGTGGAGAGGAAATGGCCCCAGACCACACGGCTTGATCTCACCAGATTCTCCCCAGGTAACATTACCACATTGGGCCCATATTGGTCCCATGGGGCCCACCCATATTGGTCCTATATGGGCAAGTATATGGGACCCATATGCTTGCCCATACGGGGCCAATATGGGCCCCATGTGTGAATGTTACCTGGATCCTCAAGCCTGCCTTGCAGCCTCCGTGACTCCTGTGATGTCTCCAAGTAGTTGTACGAGGTCAACACCCCTTCTCCTTGTCTTTCTTGTTCGTCCTCCTTTTCTTCTGTGGTAGTTGTGTAGCGGCTGTAGTACGAGAGGTCTCCTCTAGAGGTTCGTCTGGGTCATATGAAGCAGTAGGTGCGGGCTCCTTCACAGCAGCATCACCCTCATCATCATCTGCGTCATCCTCTTCATCATTCATACCCAGGAAGAGGGCTGGAGCCGGACGTGACAGCTGTGCTGTTGTAATGCCAAGCTTCTTCTTGATCTGGAAATGGAAATGAACGGCAAACATCGTGTTATATAGCCCGTGTTATTGTCATCCTTTTATAGTGCAGAAATGTATACTTACACTACACCCCCTGCCGGCTGTGCACCCTCACAATATGCTGGTCCAGGAATTCAAATTTCTGGACGATCCATTCATCCCTCTGGCTGAGTTTCTTTGCACCATCCCCGGACTTCATCTTGATGAGCTTGCCGTAACGGGTCCTCATGGAGTCATACCAGACTTTTAGCTCATCAACTGAGAAATAAGAACAAAACCAATTATATATATTTGCTGTAATGGAAATGATAATACTGTTATAATCTCTAAGAAACAACAAAATATAAATAACTCATCATCCAGCCCCATTTCATCAGCCTTATCCTGCCACAGCCGCTGCTTCTTTAATACTCAAGAATGACTCTACGAAACTTGTAAGAATGCTCTAAGAATATACAGAATTAGTTTATACGAATTAAACAAGAATGAACCAAGAATTGAAATTTGTTCCCGAATCACCCCGACAATTTTGAACATGTCCAAAATTGTAGGGGCGCTTCTCGATTTTTCACGATCTTTCACCAGAATCATCCCGAGGCAGCCAAGAACCATTTATACCCGATTTACTCAAGAATCGCTATTCGTGGCGATTCTGCTTAAAAATCAGGAATGTGTGAACTTAGCTTGAGCCTCTGCGGAACGTCATCCGGCTTAAAGGGCCCCTTATTTAGGATTTTTATCAATGAAATCTATGCTTTAAAACCACTTTACTCAGTTAAAGTCATAAAAATCCTATTTGGAGCTTGCTTTAGGGGTTAAAACAAAGGTTTTTAGTTTTTATGCTAATGAAAATATGCATATTCATGACCAAGGTCACGACGTCACAAGAGGCAAACACAGGAAAATCACATTGACCTGTGCACAAAAGATTCCACTTTTTTCTCAATTTTCCTGAAACTTTTGTAATCCGACCATAGACCAGTGCATGCGCTCCAAGATCCCCTTCACCGTTAAATACTTTCCCAAGAGAAAAAGCCCAAAGTCGGGACGTTCAGGTTGGGCGTAGTGGTTCTTTTCCGATCCCGCCTTTCACCTCTGGCGTACTAGGTTTGATTCCGGGGCGTGTATTATGTGGATTGGATTTGCAGTCCCTACTTGACCGCGTGGGTTTCCCTCCCTGGAGATTTCTCTGAGGGTTTTCCTTCCACTCCTGAAACGGCATCTCCTCCAAGTTCGTCATTTTGAGTTGCCAAAGATGCCATAAAATGAACTATATACAACAACAGTGCCCGAGTCAAAGAATCCACGTACACACATTTTGAAACTTCGCATTCCTGAAATGAATACTGAATTCCAAGCGAAATTAGAAACTGGCTCATCGGTGGCATCAGTGATAGGGGTGTTGTGGTTGGGTTTTAGGGAAGCCCTTTTAGCCCAGCTGATACAGCATCCGTCCGGTGTGTCGGAGGTCAGGTCTTCGATTTGAATCCAGAAGAGGACAATAATTATGGTTTTTTCATCGCTCTACTTAGTTATGTCATTTTTGTGCATTTTGAGTTTAATAAGATAGCTGATGAGGCAAAGTCAAACTTCGATCGTCGGTGTGTTTTATGAATTTTAGCTGATCTTTACAAAAAAAAGTAACTCGTGCGTTTTTGGAATGTCGATTATTTTGTGCCTTTGGTAGCCTTTTGACAAGGCCTCGTGAATTTGGGCGATTTGTTGACTTGAGTAGAGTCTACACACGCCGTGTGTCTCATTCACTTGGCCTTTTTCGAACTACGAGGCAATTATCTTGTGTTTTTCTTTATAATCGCTTCTACCAAAGTTGGTAGCGAAATCAGCCAGTCACGTCCAGATCACCCTATGCTAATTACGTCGTGAGCTCATACAAAGAAGGGAGGTATAAGCTTACGCTTTTGAATTCACTGGGTAAATAAACAGCAAATATAAATCAAACCAAATGGATGTAATAAACAATTTGTCAAATTTAAAAGCACAGGCTGTCAGCAATGCGCGCGCGCCAAATTCGCGCCACGAAATACGCAGCTCCATAGCAAAGGCATGGAGCTGCGTATTTCGTGGCACGAATTTGGCGCGCGCGCAGGCTGACGAGCCTGTGCCTTTAAACGGCGCATTTACATGGAGTGCGATCAATGGGGTATTTTCGAAGTAAATGTAAGTCCCGTACTACGAGGCTACAACGCCGCAGGCGATGTGATTGGTCAGATTGTTCTGTGGGAACTGTACGTGACTTGCATCACACGCGCGCGTGCAAAACAGGTACCGAGCGCTCATTGGCTCAGTTGATCTGTTTTCAAAATGTTTGGGGCGCGGGTAATGATGTTGTAACGTCGCATGTTCGGGTCAACTACTTGCATGTAATGAATAATGTAGCAGTATAGCCAGTTCGAAAAATGCTTAAAGGCAGAGGCTCGTCAATGCGCGCGTGAGGCCAAATTCGTACCACGAAATACGCAGTTCCATAGCAAAGACATGGAGCTGCGTATTTCGTGGCACGAATTTAGCCTCACGCACGCATTGACGAGCCTTGCCTGTAATGGCAAGACAAAAGGCATAACGTTCACCCAGCCTTTATATACTCCGCTCAAGACGCTCAATTATTCCACATTTTACCAAACAATATAACCGCCACAAAGCCACAAAGCCTTGCCAAAAGGCTATGCCTTTGGTTGAGTGCTGAACTTGGTGGCGCACTTCACACCTACCGTTTGGCACGAAAAGTTATCTTGTTGGCAAAATATCGACACAAGAGGGCGCGCGATACGATCCACGTGCTCGATCACCAGCGAAAGTTTAGCAGAAGTGGTGCTAGTGAAAGTTGATGATCGATCGATCACCGCGATCTCGAGTCAATGACTTGGAACGTTGAGTCTTTGTAGAGCTAGTAGAGGGGCGTATAAACACTTCCGCTAGAACAACAAAGATGTGGACATCGTTCGTGAATCGACGGATGGGAGGATTAATTAACCTTTGTGACCGGTCATACTTCAGCAGGAAGTTATTTTAACTCTACTCTGTGCGTGAGATTCACCAAAATTGCAGGCCGCTGGCCTAATGACTTAATGTTGTCCCTGCGTTATTTGCCCGGCCGGCCCGGCAAGCTAGCGTAACGACTGGCACTTTGCGCCCGTAAGTTGACCGGCATACTTGCTTCGCCTTCGCGCTGCGCTACTCGTCTTCCGCACAGGTGCAAGTACCGGTGGCATCTGTCCAGTGATGCGGGTATACAGTGTTCCGTCGGTGACTTAATATTCTGGAAACTTTACAACTGGGCTTAGGGAAGTGCTCAGTACTTGGAAGGAATTCTACAATGGATGGCAGCACGTACTATTATTATTTCATCGTCCTCATCGTATTTATTTACTGCCAGGAATCTTTACAACACCTCAATCAATTTCAGGTAAGCAGGCGCTGCATGCATTTACACGTACATGTTTAAGCCTTGGTAAACATGTGTGTTTGTTTCTTCCTCCATGATTCGACTGGGGAAATGCCTGAATTAAACAATTGTAACAAATGCTTACATTGAATGTTTGAATAATTTGTTTAATTTAGTCAAACCACAAAGTACATTTGTAACACATTTTCAATATCATTGGTGGTATGCTGTATTTTTCTCTTTATTTTCTGTGAGTGTATTAAACTTTAAGTAGACCCAATAACTGAGTCGTTGGCCCTGATTTTTGACGATGTTTTATTTTTTTGTCAAAAACGGGGCCAACGACTCGGTTACTGGGTCTAAAACGTCTTAAGGTAGTCTGCTTGTTTGGTAACGACTCAACACAAAAATTTCTGAATTATTATCTTTAAAGGCACAGGCTCGTCAGCAATGTGCGCGCGCCAAATTCGTGCCACGAAATACGCAGCTCCGTGGCTTTGCCATGGACTTGCGTATTTCGTGGCACGAATTTGGCGCGCGCGCATTGCTGACGAGCCGGAAAGCTTACTTGTTATCAAGATGGTAATGGTAGTAATCATCTTGTGAAATTATTTCGTCAGAATTGCCCCCATTCATGAGAAAATGACAATTATTTGAATCTCCAAAGATCTCCTGTACTAGGCTGTAGGCGATCTTTGGAGCCATTCATTCATGCACAAAAACCGTGCTTGGATTTTTCAGGTTTTCTGAAGTATTACTGCATCTATGTGGCTGAAATTTCTACAAGGTAGTTTTCTGGACCTACCGGCATATAATACATGTATTCTTTCAATTGCCAGTGGAAATCGTACCGTTTTTAACACTTTACCAAACAAAGTATACTACCTTTAAACAGAAAGAGAGAATGAAAATGAAAGCAATCTTCACCACTTCAGGGACATACCATGTAAATTTTCTTTAAAATAACCCTAAACCCTAATATAAAGCTAAATTGAATATTCTTTTGAAAGCCATCATTCTGTGTGAATGTTTTTAATAAGGAATTAAAAACATTCCTTATTTTGTAAGGAATTAAAAACATTTATTTATTTATTAAAAACATTTATTTATTTATTAAAAACATTATTTTGTAAGGAATTAAAAACATTCACACAGGATGATGGCTTTCAAAAGAATATTCAATTTATCTGGAGAAACCCTGTGTCAGGTCAAAAACATCATAAAGAATGTCTAATATAAAGCTTTTTCTGATAATGATCATATGTATACGTACCTTTTTTAAAGTCCTTTTAAAGGACACAGTGTCCCCCTTATACGTCGTGACACTTCTGGAGTTGATTTTTTATAACTACCGGACTTCAGAAAACGATTACCCTCGGCATGAAATAATTTTCTTGAATATTTTCAAGACTATACTACCAAGACATGTTTAGAAATTGCACAGAAATTTCTTCAAACAATTTTTTTTTTACTTTAAAAGGCCATTTTCACAAATGCATCAAAATGTCACACTTTGGCTCCTATTTTTATGGAAATACCCATGATATGTACCGTACGTCAGTATATAGTAAACTGTTAAAAACGGCATGATTTTCACTGGTAATTAAAAGCCTACATGTACATCATACATGTATGTAGAGAAAACTACCATGGGTGTTGTCATATTTTTTTCATTTACATACAGTGTACGATTCTAAGATTTTGCACTCTCAATCTCTATTTTTAATTAATGGGTTTAAGGAACTACAATTCGCAGCCCGTAGGATGAATTGCATATCTTACAAGTGTCTTTCACCGAAGGATGGAGCAAGTGTGTTTAAGTGCCTTGTTCAAGGGCACAGACCTGTACCCTACTTCCAAATACTGAAAGTCACCCAGGCCTGTTTTTTGCTGATATATGCTTCTGCTTGGCGGCATGGGTGACTTTCAAGATCAGCACTTTTTTTTTCCCCATCAAAATCGTTGCTCAAAATGGAATCTTTAGGCAAGTCATTTTACAGGAAATTGCTATTTTTGGTAAAATCAAAATCTCTACACGTTCTACATACCTCCCTGGCCGTAATTCTCTGAAAACTTACGTGTACACACACCTCCGTTTTTAACAATTTGACGATCAAATTCAACTTCATAAACTACATCGGCTGGCATCGTGTTTTACAGAGGTCATAGCCTGCGCCTGCGCAATGGCGCTCGCCTATAACAGTTTCAAGCACCAGACCAGATCCAGCACGTACCATTTTAGGATGAGGGGGGGGGGGGGGGGGGGGGGGGAGGGGGGGATTGTCTTTAGCGCGCCACTGTGCGGTCAGTGAAGGCAGAATTCACTCCAAATTACCACCAAACGGCTTTTTGTCAAAGCGACCTGCGTGGCAACTTTACGAGTGAAAATTTATTTGACGTGAATCCTTCATTCACTGACCGCACAGTGGCACGCTAAAACAAATCCCCCCCCCCCCCCCTCGTCCAAAAATGGTACGTGCTGGATCTGGTCTGTTGCTTGAAACTGTTATAGGCGAGCGCCATTGCGCAGGCGCAGGCTATGACCTCTGTAAAACACGATGCCAGCCGATGTAGTTTATGAAGTTGAATTTGATCGTCAAATTGTTAAAAACGGAGGTGTGTACGTAAGTTTTCAGAGAATTACGGCCAGGGAGGTATGTAGAACGTGTAGAGATTTTGATTTTACAAAAAATAGCAATTTCCTGTAAAATGACTTGCCTAAAGATTCCATTTTAAGCAACGATTTTGATGGGGAAAAAAAAGTGCTGATCTTGAAAGTCACCCATGCCGCCAAGCAGAAGCATATATCAGCAAAAAACAGGCCTGGGTGCCTTTCAGTATTTGGAAGTAACAGGTACCCCAGCCGGGTATCAAACCCGCAACCCCAAGTTTTCACCCGAGTATTGCGAGTCAGGGACCTAAACCCACTGTACCCCACATATTTTCAAGGATATTGTCAAAAACCACCGATGTTTTGTAAACTAATTTATCCGGTTTAATACACTTTGATAAAGCAGTGCAGTAATTACTCCAACATTTTTGCTTCAACATCCAAATTGGAGATTGCAAATTTTCTGTTTTCTTCCCATGGATAGTATTTAGGGAGGTATTTTAATATGATAATTGGGTTAGAACGAAATCCATTTTCTGAATTTTTTTGGACAGGCAGGCTCCTTTAAACGGTCATCATAACAAAAAAAGTGTATATTTATTTTCTTCGTAATGTTCTTGTACATTTAAGGATGTAGGCAAAGAGGATAAGAAATCAGTTGGGGTTCGTTAACCCTGCCAGCGACCAGTGTTAAGGTCGGCAATCTCGGGGTTAACGGCCGAACTCCGGGGTTAGCATTGTAGTGAGATACCAGCAAGCAGGGTTTAGTGTTCACAGGCAATCTCAGGGTTACATTGTAGCGCACTGCGCTGGCACACATACATTGTAATTATACCATAATTATAGGTACATGTACATACATGTATGTGCATATTTTTGCTCTCCCAGTCCCAATTTATTAAGGCTTGGCTTCTCAAGCACCATACATGTATCTCAATTCGTAACAAAAAAAAGAGGACAAAGGTGTGGACAGAAGAAGAAATAAAGCTTCTCATCCAGGCCTGGTCGATAGACAAGTTCAGTATTAACAACTTGATGGGAGTACTCGAAAATCGGAATAAGATGTTTGCAGATTTCCGTTCCTTCAGTCCCTGTACATACAGATATGCCCGCGTCTAGTGGAAAACTGCACTGCGCTAACCCGGGCCAAGCTCGCCCCGGGTTTTGCAATACTCTGGGTTAACGAAACAAATGGGAACATAACTCGGGTCAACGAACCCTGGGGTAAGAAAAGCTTAACCCGGGGCGGAAAATCTCCGGGTTAAGCAGTTTGTAGTGGGAAAGCGGTAGTAGAGAATCAGATAGCATTAGAATCGGAGAATCAGGTAGCATTACTTTTAACCCAGTCTATTTCTGTGGCTTTAGTTCAGTGCATTTGAGAAATCCTTGGTTCTAGCATCCATGGTTCTAGCACCAGAAATATGTACTTAGATCTGTGTGGAAAATGGGCCGAGTGTTAGTTTTTTTATTTCAAAAATCTTTCACCACAAAGACTGTGGATCTACCCTTCCCAATGTGGGCCTACATGAACCCTTCCCAATAATTTGTGTGGCAAGGCAGCGATATGCCAGGCCACTGTCATACGGTACCCGTATGATTGATGGGACTTCGATGGTAAAAGGACAAAAATGATAGTCCACAGGGAATCGGTTCCAATCATAGTGTCATCAATAAATGCAATTGAATCTAATGCTGCAATAGATCTTCTGGACAATGGAATTGTTCCCATATGTCATGTTCATAAATCAATCTTTTATCACAATGGCATGTCTGTATTAGGCCAAAACAATAATTATTCTGGTTCTGGTCAGACCGAAGTTCCGGAATTGATGCGGGGTGTTTTTTTTCCCTCTTTTTTTTCTTACCCCTCTATCGCACACAGATTCGTACACAGTAAGGCCTATAGTAAACTTGCAGAGCCGGCACAACACTGAATGTTCCGAGAGTTTTCACTCCACAAACAATGGCATGGAAATAAGTGGCATATTTCAGTATTCAGCTCAGACATGCTCTAATTCACAATCGCAATTCCTTGTTGTGTCGTGCGAGAACTAGCCGCCATTGTTGCGGCTGATTAAACAACCTCATACTCACTATCATTCGTTCTCATTCGATATCAGCATCGTCTGAAAATATTGCCCAATGAGTACGAGGTCGAGCTGCCTGGGAAAATACATATTCCTTACGTAGTCTACAGGATTGGCGATCAGTCTAGAAAACGTGAGGCGGTGCGGCAGCTAAATAGCTGTTTTAGCTGCTGTAGAAAAAAAGAAAGGATTGATGCGCATGCTTGAAATTGACGCGCGCGCGGACCAGAACACATTTTTTTTTTGCCTTAGCCTACATCTTTTCTAGGGTCGGCTTTAATCTATATGCACCTCTTTTCCCATTATTACAGGTGTACAGTGTAGGTATAAATGGCCATTATGGATATTTTGATAATTGATAGATTAGTCCGGTTGTGTGACAAGTTTTTAACATTTAGTTTTTAACATAAAGCGGTCTGTTTTTAAATTATAAAATTGCCCTGCAGTTACAGTACCTGCAGCATACAAGTATGTACTACTGTCTGCAGGTTCATTGTATTTGGGGTCCTATAACAATGCTGTCTACATTATTTTATGTATGGCTTTTGATTGCACTATGGTAGGCCTACATGTATAGGCCTATATCCTACACATGTATTTCAGGGTTCCAGCTGGTTTATTTTAAATAATAGGCAAAGTTTCGGCCAAATGAACATTTTTGTAATCACAATTGTATACAGTGCTATAGGTGCAGTTTTTATGTTGCTCAAAATTGTACAGCCAAAAAGATGCATTTACATGTAACTTGTCTTACATTTTATATTGAGAATTAATCATTTTGAAAATTGACCAGGGAACTTTTCATGAGACGATAAGTCCAATGCGGACACATCGAGTCGGTATTAGCACTCTGGATGCGTAAGTCTGGGCTGTAAACGTCATCCCGGTAAGGGACACTGCACATGCTCTCCTACGGTCTCGGTAATTTTTCCTGTGTCAAAAAAGTCAAAATGCAGACAGCAGTAAAATTTAGCAATTTTTTATTTTATCATCGTCTCGGTAAAACCTGCCGAAAAACAAGTCCAATGCGGACACGGCTTAAGTACACTTACCGAGACAGTAGGAGAGCATGCGCAGTGTGCCTTCGCAGTTTGACCTTCACGGCCTGGATGTACGCTTCCAGAGCGGTTTTACCGACTCGATGTGTCCACATCGGACTTACATCATCTCGGAAAAAAGGTTCCCTGGTCATTTTTCCTGGGAAGCAGTTGGCAAGGAAAAGTAACCGCTGGACTCAGGAAAAGTTACTGAGAGGAAAACATCCTACATGTACAATGTAGGCTGTCCGCAATGGACTTAAAATGGGAAAAGTATCCATCGTCTCGGTAAGTTTTCCCCCAAAAAAGCCTAATGCCGACTGGCCTTTAGTTTAGCAGCTTGATTACATCTCAAATCTTGTTCCTGTAAAATCAAAACACTGGCTGCAAAAACAGTATGACTGCAATTTGAAACCTTATAGGGGTCCAGGAAGTGGCTTAAGGCTTTCCCTCAGGGTACTGCTGAATGTACCTACTGGTAGTTTAATGCATGCATTTATGCCAAATGCCAAGGTGTATGGGTACTAGGCCCACATGTACTTCAGCGTACACAATAATGTACTGCACATGAGGTGTGTTATATTAAAAATGTTAACCAAATTTTACCACCCCAATTTTTTTTCGGGTTCTAAAACCCCCACGACCCCCTCGACCCCCAAGACCCCCAAGACCTGCCTTCAAAACACAGTTCTTCGACCCATGTTTTTTTATCGCAATTTCCCTAGTTCAAATTTAAAAGTTGCTAACTGAAAAGCGAAGCCAAACAAATGTACCAAACAAAGCATGCACGATTTTTTCACGTGCCTGAACATGACATGTTCACAGCTTGATTTCGAAGGTGGCCCAGCCTGTAATTCGAATGAGCCGCGTCGCCGGCCGTGTGCGAACACGACGTCATAGTCTTGCTTCCAATACGTTCTTAATGTGTGTATCGCGTTCGCTCACGGCCAGTGACGCGGCTCATTCGAACTAGGCCTTCGAAAAAATCGCGTGTGCTTTGTTTAGTACGGTACCTTTGTTTCCAACTCGAGATAAAATTGTTTTGCTTCGCTTTCCAGGTAGCAACTTTTCAATTTGAACTGGGTAAATTGCGATAAAAAACATGGGTCAAAGAACTGTGTTTTAAAAGCAGGTCGTGGGGGCCGAGGGGGTCGTGGGTTGGGGTCGTGGGGGCCGAGGGGGTCGTAGGTTGGGGTTGTGGGTGTCGAGGGGTTTTTAAAACGACTCTTTTTTTTTTCCACTCTAGTGTTTTTTTGTCACTTGATTGTCCCCTTTGTGTTTTCCTCAACTTTGTATTTTAGTCAACTTTTAATGTAGCCTACCGGGTACTTGTCACTTGAACTGTCTGGGTGGGAATGTAAGGCCAATATCACATTTTACCTCTAGAGAGACAGCCAAGGACCCATTGCATCATTTGCAATGACCCAGAAATTTACTTTGAGTTTACAAGGAAAACCTGAAAGTAATGCCAATAAAACACCACAAGATGTTTTTTCCTATTTGTTAAAAAGGTCGCCACACACAATAAGCTATGTGCTCAGCAAATGGTCTTTCAGGGCCGTTTGATATTTCAAAGCCGGGCTGAAAGCTTGAAGCTACTTGGCGAGGAAGAAAGTTATTTTATAAAACGGATGTTACTTGATAAAGTTGCATTTTTCTTATCTTTATTGCTGACTTTATATTAGAGAGAAAAATGAAAAACTAGACTGTGTTCGTCAACCGGCAACAGGCCAAAATGAAAAATTGGGTGATTACGTCAATGATATGCATTGACTCCGCTACGTCATAGCGAGGAGATAGTCACTTTTTTGCAAAGCAAGTTGCATGTTTTCCGCATAGCATAAACCACCAGTCGTTATTTTTCGTGTTTGCTGCAGAGAGCTTACAGTAGGTACACGACCACAGTCAGTAAAGCAGCTCTGTGTGTCTCCTCGCTATGACGTCACACACATACATGTAGCTCGAGTTGATTGACGTGACCTTTCGTTTTCAGTTTCGCGTGAAAAGAGTCTCGGGAAAAAGACTTAAATTTTCTGACTTCCATGATGAAATTTTGAATAATATGTTCTTAGTACATAAAGGACTATATAAATAAAGGAGTACTGTTGAAAACTGGTCATGAAAGTGAAGGGAGATTTCCACCCAGCTTTAAAGAATGATACTATTATATTACTAATAGGCTTTTTCTTTCTAGAAAAATCTTAAGGTTGACGCAGGGTTGGCACAAAGATGAAAAAGCGACATTTCACACTTGAAAAATGTCAATGCTGCGCAACCCCCTGCCAACCCCGCATCAACCCCGAGATTGGTTTCAACCTGTGTTGAACTCAACCCTGCCCAGGACCAGGGTTTAGATTTGTCGCCCTGTTTTGAAACTGTCGCCCCATGTTGAAAGTGGTAAAGTGAAAAGAGCAGGGTTGAGTTTGCTCCAGGTTATGAGTTAGTCAATTACTTTTTAACAATGGTTTTGGTCATTTTAAGTACCAGTAGGCCTACATGTACCTGATGAAATGAATTCCAGAGCAAATGGTGCGAAAAATTAACTACAGGAATGTTTATCATCAGGCCAAGAGAAAAAAATACATTTTTTCCCACCTACAATGTACATGTACATGTAGCCTTATGCCTGTTTTTTGTACATGGGTCTGTCCACAGTAATGGGGTACATTTGAAAAATAAGTCAATATTTCCTTTCAGATGTCTTTAGTTTATCTCAGAATTAAAGAACCGTCCTTGTTTTGTTCTCAGGAGATAACTTTTGCCCAAAAAGGTAAGAAATTGCTGCCACAACATACATTTTTGAAAAGCTTGTGTACAAATTTTCCTATTACGTATGTAACGTGGACAGACCATTTTGTGACATTTGTTTCCGTCTTTGTTACATGCGTAATAGGAAAATTTGTGCACAGGGTTTTCACAAATGTATGTTGTAGGACTATTTTTCGCACTCCTTGGTTAAAAAGTTATTTCCTCAGTTTAGCTTGATAATTTGAAGATAAAATTAAGACATTTGAAGTGAACTGGGACCTAAGATCTTGAATGTTACCGAATTGTACCCCATTACTGTGGAAAGACCCACATACATATTTAAGCCCTTTTCACACGAGGCCAAAAAACTTGCAAGGCTTGAGATATTTTCTCATGCTTGAGAAAAGTTTACAAAAGTGGCATCGTGAGAAAGGACACCCATGCTTGACAGTGACAAGCATTCCTTGAGAAATGTTCTCAATGCTTGAGATATTTTGGCGGAGGTCCGGACCTACGACAAAATATTCCGCTAGCGGAAGATTTCTCAAGGTATCCTTGAGAACGATAGTGTGAAACGAAATGTACAACGTCCCTTGCGACAGCTAACGCAATGCCCTTGCGTGGGGACCTCAACACACGACCTTTGTGATACATTAAATCTTTGGTCTGACGGATCCGGCTGCGCCGATGATCGAAACTCCGATCTCCCCCGCGCGAATTGTATTCAGCTAGCAATAGCCAGCTCCAACATGATTTTACTGCTATTTTGCTCCACGCTGTATATTTAATTAACCAACACCGCCGATCACAACTGCGAATCCAACGGAGGAGAAGGTTTGCAACATGTGAATGTGTTAGCGAAGGAGATCACGTGCGACCTCGAAGAGCCGCTGGTACTACATATGTAGCAACATTTACGCGCATACTCTATTGGTCTGCCGGCGGCCAGCGGAAAAAAGCATACTCGTCTCAGTGTACGCTAATGAAACGTTTAGCTCTCCTGTGTGAAAGTATGCGAAATTGCCCAACCACATAATTGTAAAGTAAACAATCCCTGCTCGTAAATTCTGTCTCAAGCTTTGCAAGTTGTTTTGATGTCGTGTGAAAAGGGCTTTAGGGTGGGTTGATGGGAAATTTTGTTTGGGGGGAGGGGGAGGGGGAGGGGGAGGGGGGGTGGTGGGCGGTGGGCGGTAGGCGGTAGAGGCTATTTTTTTTAGCAAAAAAGAACTGAATTGAGTGATGGCCAGTATTTTTTACCACCTGCATCTTAACAGTTAATGTATACATGTAGGCTTATACATGTACATGTACCGGTATGTACATGTATGGTAAATGGTGGCTGGTCTCAGAGATACATTGGCCTTTCAAACCATAAATTAGGGATTAAAAGTAGGGATTTAAACTAAAAATCATGTAAAATACCTCCTCAAAATTTTCTAGGAAGAAAACAGGAAGATTGCATTCTCCAATTTGAATGTGGAAGCAAAAAAGGTTTGGTGTAAATACTGATTGCACTGCTTTATGTAATCGGATTTAATTAGTTTACAAAATATTGGAGGTTTTCTAAGGACATCCTTAAAAAGATAAGGATCAAGAGCGAACAATTTTAGAATGGTAATGAAAAATTATGACGGATGATACGGTATCAAAATCTCGACACCCATGGGAAAAATGGGGCGCTCAAAAATTTGATCTGCCATGTGTCAATGATTGTGCCTATGATCTCTAGCAGCTGGTAAGTTTGCTTTAGGCCGGGGAAAAATATTTCTTTTAAGGCATGTTCCCACTGGACTTTCTTTTCCGCTGCCTCGCGGGAAGTTATCGCGACCTTCGGTAACATTCCTTCGTGTAATCTTCCCGTGCGTTCCCATTTGCAATTGTTTTCAGTGTCCATGCGGAAAGCTACCGCGACCTTGCAGTAAACTTTTGCCGTGCAGGCCCATAGTTTACTGCAGGGTCGTGTTCATTTTACAGGGCGAAACTGTTCCCATTGGACTTTTCGATGGCCCTGTAAAACTCCCGCGGCTGAGCGGAAAGTTTTACATCGTGGTCGCGGTAGCTTTACAGGGATGCTAATTCTCCGTGCGTCCCCATTGGACTAAATTTTGTTACTCTCCCGCACAACCACAGGAGTTTTACCAAAATTAGTCCAATGGGAACACCACTTTAGAGGTGAAATACCATACATTTTGAGAGCTCTAAATCATTTTAAGACAAGTGCTTGAAATTATTTATTTCACATTCTCAAAATTTTATTGAACATGTTCAAAATATTTTGGGCCCCAAAATACATTTGTAATAGGCACTTGAAATGATTTCCGGTACTCGTAACAATATATTTGTTATGTATGAATAAGTGATTATTTTTTAGGGATTATGACCCAGGGACCGCCAGGGTGAATGAATTTGATACAAATGTGGACAAATGTCCATATGAGTTTGGAAAATCTGGATGCAGTGAAAAACAAGTTGGCTCCACCGGGATTCGAACTGGACCTTCTGCTTAACGTGCAGACGCCCTACCAATTGAGCTACCGGTACATTCAAGTATGAAGCCAAGTGGTGGTCTTGAATCACGGTATTGCAGTTACATGTATTCCTCACTGATTGGAATTTGCTATCACGTGAGCTTACATGTAGCGAGCCCTACAGAGAAATAACCACCCCTTCCAGAGATCACCTAAGATACGCCTGAAACCCCTGCCCGGCTTGCTCCAATTATGAATAAGTGATTATTTTTTAGGGATTATGACCCAGGGATCGCTGGGGGTGAATGAATTCGATACAAATGTGGACAAATGAGTTTGGGAAATATGTATGTAGTAAAAAGCAACTTGGCTCATATGGAAATTTGTCCACATTTGTATCAAATTCTTGTCAAATATTGTATATGCCTATTTATTTTTACCCTTCGAGTCCTGACTGGCCATGTCCGAATCCGAGTCTTTGACAATCGGAACTCCAGTCTGGATTCGAGTCCTACACAGCGTTAGAGTTCAGAAGTGTCTTTTCTTTTGGTAAATTACATGTATAGCTCCATGGTACACATATATACGGTAGGTCGTTCAGACGAGGGGCTATCTCTGGAGCTAGCTAGCTCCACCACAAACGTCAGTCGTTAGAACGCAATTAGCTCCACCTCTGGGGCTAGCTCAGGGGCTAGCCCTCCCCAAACTTAGCCCCACAAATTTGTGGGGCTAGCCCCACTTTCAGCCAAGCGGGGTTTCTTTTATGACTTAGCTCCACCATTATTTACTGACTGAACGCAACTGACCTCGCTCTGTGGCATCTGGCCAATGTTAATATGCTATCAAATTTGACCACATTTTAAGCCTAGCGTATATTGACCTGTACCTTGCAACTGGAAGCAACTAGTGGCAACTGGTGTTTCAGGCAACTGGGAGCATTCCTCCATCCTAGGAGCAACTGGGAGCAACTGATCAGTTGCTCAAAAAAGGTCGATGTACGCGCACTTGCAACTACTGGCAACAAAATCCCAGTTGCCGCGAGTTGCTCATGTGCTACTTTCTGGCAACTAGTTGTACCCAGTTGCGGTCAGTTGCGTCGATGTACTCGTACTTGCACCTACATGTAGTTGCTGCCAGTTGCTCGCGTGAATCTGATCACGTGCGCGCACATCGACATCAACTGAAAGCAACAGTTGCTTCCAGTTGCGAGGTCAATGTCCTCCAGGCTTAACCGAGTTGCCGTGTCGATGTGCGCGCTCTGGAAATGCGCACTGACTAGTTGCTCCCAACTGCCGCTAGTTGCGCAACTGATCGGTTGCTGTCGATGTGCGCACATCGACAGCAACTGATCAGTTGAGTTGCTTCCAGTTGCAATGTTGATGTACGCTAGGCTTTAGCTCCGGAGCTACCGTAACTGTAGCTCCGGAGTTATCATCACCGTTTGAACGGGAGGGCATTTTGGACTAACTCACTTTAGCTCCAGCGAACCCCCGCTGAGTCTGTTAATTGGATTGGGGCTAAAAAAAAGTAGCCCTCTGTCTAAACATACCTCTTTTTTTTTTTATAGTATACACATTGGTGCAGATGCTTGCCTTTTACTTGCACAGATGTGTCATTGAAAAGGGTAACCTTATTTTACCTTGGGACATTTTAAGGCACCAGGACAAGCAGCTGGGTTTGTATACATTGGCAGTGTGTGAGTAAATGGTGCACCACATGTACAGAACCACTGGCTGAAAACTGATTGTCTCAAGGGCAATATTCAAGCTACTGTTAGGCCTAAAGACAGATTATTTACACTACATGTATATCTCCACCTGTGATTAAAGCTGCAAATACATGGTTTGCAATAACCCAAAATTGTACCTCCACAGTTGACAAGAAAAACCAGACTAAAAGTGTTGATAGCAATGTGTGGTAACAAACACCACATGATTTTTTTCCCCTGTAAAATGGTACTGGTACCTTTTGAGGGAGAAACTGCCAATTAACTGCCAACAATTTTTTTACCATTTATTCAACACAAAAACCATGCCTGGCTTTTTATGGTTTTCTGAAGGCCAACTGACAGCTTTTAAAAATCATTTTCACGAAAAACAAACAGATTTCAAGAATCAAACTTTATTTTTTCTTTGAAACATATCAAACATACTGACCGGGGATTCTCCTCGTATAGAGGGAGAGTCCGAGTACCATGCTCGCAGCTCGGTATACGCAATGCAAATCGCGCCGTATATAGGCACGCCGCTGGTCGGATTGGGTGTGCTGCACTGAGAGTCCGTACATGTACACGGACTCCAGCAGCCGGTTTCACGAAACTTTACGCAATTGAGCAACTCCACTTACGCCATAAATGATTGTGCAACTTGCGCAATAAGTTGCAGCGCAACTCGCAAACTTAAGCCATAAAATGTTGCGTAACTTGCGCAATGGTTTTTTGTGGCGTAAGTTGCAAAAATGTGTCGTAGGACAGTAAAAAATGGCGATAATGCAGCTCGCTACACGTTCTTATTTACCGCATCGTCAACGAACTGAACCCCCGGCCATCATAGTGAAAACTGCGACGCGACGCATGATGACCGAGCGACATGAGCGATAGCAGCCATGATGACAGTGCAAAATTTGTGAAAAAGAACAATGTATGTTTTATGTCCGACTATTTTCTCAAGCGCAAACATCAAATTGTTGTTGATAAACTAGAAATTATCTCTGTCCTAGAAGTTACAAGTGCTAAAAGTGAAAAAAAAAATAACGTTGCGCAGCTAAGGAGAGTTTCGTGAAATCGATCTTGGGTTTATTGCGCAGCTACGCCATAACTTGGCGTAAGTCTTACGCCATGGCGCAAGTTGTGCAATGTTTCGTGGACTCGGCTGCAGGAGGGGAATCTCGTTGATTTCTCACATTTGCTACATTTCTGTTTCGGGAAATGCTGGTCAGTATGTTTGATATGTTTCAAAGAAAACAGAAAAAGTTTAATTCTTGAAATCTGATTGGTTTTCGTGAAAATGAGTGAAAAAGCTGTCAGTTGACCTCCGCCTCATACGTGTAGGTTTGCACACACTTCGCTGGCAAATGTAATCCAATCCCATTGAGAACATCAATAAGGTTTATTGTTATGTCCCGTCTTGGAATACTGCAATTTCATTGGTCCAGAACGGTCACATGTCTAGTGCATAAAAACAACTGAATACCATTGACAGATCCAAACTTTCTTTATATCACCCTGCCGTATGCAAATTTTCTTCAGATCGTGTATGCAAATTTTTTTCATAGCACCCTCTCGTGTGAAAATGCAAATTGTCTTCAGATCGTGTATGCAAATTTTCTTCATATCACCCTCTCGTGTATAATTGCAAATTTCTTCATATCACCCTCCACTTGTATGCAAATGTCTTCATATCACCCTGCCGTGAGTGTTGTGCGTCTACATAGCACGCGTAACGCGCTGTACTAAGGCCCCCATTGGTAAAATAAACCACATGTTGCGTCCACCAGAGGCACACACAACGCGCACACACATCGCTTCAATATGCCACATGCTGTGCACCAAAACAACAAACTGGTACACGCATGCGCGCCCAGACGATTTCGTCAGTACAGTGTCGATGTTACAAGTATAGTTTGCGGCGGCGGTACATGCAGTCTGAGATTACTTTTGCAGCATTTTCACGATTTCAGAGTGTATTTTACAAACCAACCTTTCCCAGCACATCTGTCTCAATCCCAGGTTAGCCTACGACTGGATACGGACACTAATGACACAAATTCTGCAATGGAAAAAAAAATTGTTTTTGAGTCGTTCCGAAGAGGACATCAAGCACCTCAATACTCAAAATTTCACTGAACTTTTTGTACAGTTTAAATTTCTCAAATTTCAAATACATGTAATACAAAAGATATTCTAGACGGGATATAACAAAACAATTGTTGACTGGTGTAATGTGGGATATGGGTTTTAACTAGTGCTGCGACCGTTTAAACGTTTAAACGTTTAAACGACCGAAATGTTACTATCCGTTTAGAAAAATGCTAAACGGATATCCGAAACCAACTTGTGAAAAAATGATCCTTCCTTTTTCAAAGATCTAATGGTTGTTTTGCGCCGCCGGAAATTTCTAAAGAGGCAGTTTTGGTCTGAAAGAAGCAGGCAGCATACCGCTGTGATGAGCCCAACGGTCGGTAATCTTTGTGGTTTCAAGCCGAAAATTTTCAGTTGCACCTTGCAAGTTGAATTCAAAGCAGGGCGGTAAACACTGTGGAGCCGACGATCGTACCGGTAGTTGTGTTGGAACTGTTATTGATTCCATTCTCTCATTGGTTGCTGACTTTGGGTTTGAGTGACTTCTCGAAAGTATCCAACTACAGCAAAGCCTACATGTAGCTGAACTTTCATGGCCTGCATCATGTATGCTCCAATTCAATAAAGTGTCAGTGGTGCCGCGTGAACGCACATGATACCAGGTTTAAGAACTTTATATTGCGAGCGCGGTAATAAGTTTTACTTTTTGTTATGTTTACTATTCGTTTAAACGAACGTTAAATTGACGTTTAAACGTTTAGAAGAATAAACGGTAACTCCCAGCGCTAGTTTTAACACCCAGCGCTAGTTTTAACACCCTTGGGAGCTCATAGCACCCTGGGCGTTGCCTCGGGTGCTATGAGCTTCCTCCCACACCACACCAGTCAACAATTGTTTATTGGCACTCGGACCTTCTCTAGCTACTGTACTGGTGCAATCCAGAATACAACGTGCAATATGTAATGTATTATGATGCGTAATCAACTTTCTTTTGTTATATTCTCTTTCTCTTCAATACAGGAACATGCACAAGGAACTAGGCAACAAGTTCTGGATCACAAAACAGAAAAAGGTATACTTACTGTAACGTCACTACATACTGCAAACATGTGACTTGCAAAAATCGGTTGTAAATTATTGATGAAAATTTATGAGAAAACACTTGCTACAAAATTAACAGTTTTACCTATTTAATACACTACATCATAGTACATGAAGGTACACTTCATGAATATTCATAAATACTTACAGTTCAGGCATTCTTATTGGTCGAGAGCGTGTGACATGGGTTGTCTTAACTGGTCCTAATGGCCTGGCTGGATTTTAACACTCTATTTTTATAAATGTATGAGTCCCATTAAGCCATTAATGAAATTTGGAAATTCTGATCAGTGAAATATTTTTCATCTCGGTTCCTGGCATACCGAAAACGTTGATTGCAACAGAACGCATGGTATTCCCAATACGTATTGCATTCCAACAGTCCCAACTCGGTATGCTTTTCATACCAAGATGGCGGACGGACAGATTGCGGCTATGACCTCGAGGTTTCAAGTTAATATTGTGCTTCAAAATTCGGCGTGCGGAGCAGAATTTCAAATTGGAAGACCACTGCCGCGTTGAGTTAGCATTTTTAATTCAGTGTTTGATTTGCAATTTAATTGTCAGAATCTTGGCGTTAAGCGTGCAGCCGTAGTGCTTTGCAAACCGTGTTGTCTAGTACATGCAGTAGCCATGTTTGATCATACGTTTTGGGATGCAGTCGTTCAACAAGCCGTTTCGGTTGCAGCATACCGACGCTGCCATACGTACAGTTCGGTATTGTTCTGTTGAACACGCCAATTATTTAGCTAAAAGCGACTACCAAGACACATTTTTGCAGAACCATTCACATTATAAATATTGGCAATGTATCAAAGCCTCATAAGATGGATCTGTGCAACATGAACTGAACTGTCAATTTTGTTTTCAAATTTTGTTTGGTCTCTGGTTATGTTCCCTAGAGAACAAGAATTTGAGCTGTCATTTTTGTGTGTGCATTGAATTTACAGCTGTTTACTTGCCTGCATTGTGTAATTTACCACAAGCCACATAATAAAAATTTACAGTAATTTGTCCCCTGAGACCAATAGTAATATATACCTTCTATATTAGCCCCTCTTATACCCCTTTACCACTACTTACACTGTGTTTACACTGGTCCTGAGCTCGGGATCAAGATTGATCCCCTGATAAGAATGCGTCAGTGTTAACCGCAATGATCCTGAGTGCCGCGTTTACATTCTGTAGTTGATCTCGAGCACCGTGCCAGAAGTTGCAGTCAAAGGTCATGCTCTATGTGTGCATGTACTGATCAATGTGTGCATGGGTTGTGCATGTACAGTGTACCGGGTACAAGGCCACTTGAATTTCGCGGGCTTTCCCCCGCTTCAGCTGTGGAGCGGATGCGGCAGGATGCGGTAAAGATTAATTGCTTATCTAACCGCAAACTGATCACTATTGGTAAACGGCACTGCACTAACCCGGGGCAAGCTCACCCCGGTTTTTGCAAAACTCCGGGTTAACGAAACAAATGGGAACATAACTCGAGGTTAACAAACCCCAGGGTAAGAAAAGCTTAACCCGGGGTGCCAAATCTTCGGTTTAAGCAGTTTGTAGTGGAAAAAGGGTAAAAGCTTATTGTAATCAAATAAGCAATATCAGGGTTTTTACTGGGTCATTTGTCACCAGTTACAAAAAAGTGCGTTCTCTCAGAACCGGAGTAAAAAAATAAGTGAAAATGTTTGGGAAGCACATGACACATTTTATCAATTTAATTATTTGGCCCACAGGTTATGAGATCGTACTACCATACCAAGCAGATTCCTATGGACAATTTGTATCTCACAAACTGCATCCCGCGAGACAAAGGCGGAGCGCCAGTGCTGCGTCGGTATTCAACAGCATCTATTATAAATTCACTGGATACGGGGAGGACTTTCACCTTGAACTGGCAGCCAATGAGGCTCTGTTAGCGCCAGGATTTTTCATTCAGCACAGCAGAAATGGCAAATTTGAAACACAAGACTTTCACATGGAGCGCGATGGTAACTGCCACTATCACGGGACGTTGAAATCGCATGCGAATTCGTCGGTCGCCGTCAGTTTGTGCGATGGATTGGTAAGTGCCTTCTAGCAGTTGGACAATTACATGTAGCCTTTTGCATGTTTCACAAGAATAGCATCTGGTGTAATGACCAGACTAATTTTTTGTTGCTATGTGGTGCACCTCGCAGGTGTTTAGTACAGAATCAATAGGCCCTTTCACACTTCAAAAAATCTCGGGATTGACGCAGGATTTTAAAAATCGACGTTTTACACTTTAAATTTCAACCCCGCGTCAACCCCGAGATTTGTTTCAACCTGGGTTGAACTCAACCCTGCTCGGGACCAGGGTTGAAATACTTCATCCCAGGTTGAAACGCTCAACCTGGGTTGAAACGCTCAACCTGGGTTAAAACGCTCACCCTGGGTTAAAAACGGTAGTGTGAAACGAGCAGAGTTAAGTTCGCCCCGTGTTGAGATTCTTGCCACTTGTGAGCTCTACAAATGTCATGCCAAAGAGCGGAAATTTTACCGTCTCAAAGACTGGCGGATTGCATTAAACAGCGTGTCCCATCCTCCATCCGCAGCAACTTGCCTGCTTCCCACAAACAGCCGTCGCGTGTCTGCAAGAACGCGCGCAAAGCTGCAACACAGCCCAAATGCACATCTGCTATACATGTAGGACAACACTTGCCTGATCACCCCGAGTGCTCGAAGCAATACAGCGAACAGCAGTTCACGGTACTGGCCAGAGCATGCAGTACATGTATCATGCATCTCCACATGCTCGAAGCTGTATACAATATACGTGTACATGTATCCACTTCACTAAACCTGTGTTATGTCGCCAGAAAGAATTTGTTCACACGTTACATGTAGTCTAACGGCGCATGCGCAGTAGCATACACCCTGCTGTTGCCAGCTGACCAATCAGCGTAGCATTCTGATCACGTCATCACCGCTCTTCAGCCTTATATTTGGGAGCGGGTGTGGTCTAGTGGGTATGAAGCGGGACTCCCAGTCAGAGGTTGGGGGTTCGAGCACCACTTCGACCAACGTGTCTGTGTCCCTGGGCAAGGCACTTAATCCCAGTTGCCTCGTCAACCCAAGCGATATATGGGAAGCTGTTATGGGGAATGCCACAATCTAACTGCTGATAGGATTGTGCGCCTTGGCCGGGTTGCACACCTAGTTGAAGCGAAATGGTTCTGGTGATTTCCTGATGGCAGCGGTAATAATGGCAACAGCCGCCTCGGAATATGTTTACATAGGGTACGTTCAGACGGAGGCACAAGTTGGTACTTTTTTAATTGCGCTTGGGTTGTTTAGATAATAATTCCTTAATCCAAAATACGCTTGCGTTCATACAGAAAAGTTACGCCGGCACTTCACGATAAAAGTGGCTCAAGTTATTCCTCCGAGAGTAAGCAACGCCAAATTCCTGAGGTGACCTTCCGGTCACGCAAGCGCGCGTGCGGGAAAACGGCGGCGCGCCATAATGCATCCACAACATAATATGGAGGTTTAGATGCACGTAAAACGCGAACACTTGGTCATTATTCTGAGGAGATCTTAGAACAGATGAAAACAAAAACCTACATTTTTTACTTTTGTGGTGACATAAAACTTTTCATGTGACCAAGATTCGAGCCCGAGTTCTAAGAGTAAGACCTCCTCCTGAGGTGACCGATGCTGAAATAATTTCGCGTTCACGTTTGCGTTTTACGTGCATCTAAACCTCCCTAATAAACAAGGCCCAGTATACTTGCACATGTACAAATACATGTATGTACAGTAAATCGTGTATGCTCACCGCGCATTGTGCATGTGGGATATGTCAAAATGGCTCCGTGCAATTTGATCAACGATATTTCTCGCGTTTTTGCTTGCCTGTATTCGGGGTGAAATTAAGAGAGAGGTCGTCGGATGATGAGGCCGAGTGTAGCAATCGAGTGCATGCTGGAGCAAATCATGAGAAGGGTTAGGGTTAGGGCTAGGGTTCTGCTTCAGCCCCTTGATTTTGTTTTTTATTTGGAGTGTCGTCCGTGGAGGGTATAGCCGAAGTGCAACTCCGCCAATCTGGACGCGATCCTTTCCAGTATGGTCTTCTTCATCACCGGCGCAGCATGACGGAATTCCTCGTCCCAAATATTTATTAGAGCGAGGATTTCCCGACTTTGCCAATTTGATCCACGAATTTAAGTATATTTTTCAGCAGCCATGTTCCAGTTGTTCTCTCATCAGAATTACACGTGGATATCTTTTCCTACCTCCATGATATTACGGTAATGGAGGGTATGGTAGTTGGTCAGCGCGAATAAACTACTACAGGAAGTGGCAGGTCAGTTGCGTTCCACCGGAGATTTACGACTCGGCGCAGCAGGGGGTGACAGTTGTCCTTGGCGCAACTTGCGCTATTCCTCCACTTTTCGCGAGAATAAGTTACGCCACCTTGGTGGCGTAACTTATTCCTCTGCGGGTGGATTAGAGCGTTCCAACGAGAAATAACTTAGTATTTTCGGATTAACGATTAACTTACGCCTCGTCTGAACGTACCCATAGATAGATGGCGCTTTACAAATGCATGTGTTATTATACAAATACAACATGGTTTGATGGGAGATAGTGAAAACTAACAACCCCGAGGTGTTGGATGATTGGCACTATCTCCCGAGGCGTAAGCCGAGGGAGATAGTGCCAATCATCCAACACCGAGGGGTCGTTAGTTTTCACTATCTCCCAAGAAAACCATGTTGTATTTGTTTTACTATACCTCATAAAATATTCATTAGGTAGCCACGGTATTTCACTGACCAGTCCATTCCACCATGTGTTTTAATTTTATCGTGCAGTAGTTGGTTAAACTAAAACATTCTTTTCAATTTAAGGAGACACAGAGCAGAAAGTTCATGTCTAGTCATTTAATATTTTTAAAATTCAGACAAACACTGGAATTATGTTTAAAAAATTAAAGTTTTGCAACAACTTTAAGGGTTTTAAATGGAACGCCGTCAAATCTGTCATTGTCAAACTTAGCTTGGTGCGAACTTCGGCATAGAAAGTAATTTAATTACCTTTCTTTCAACTGTTCTACTTTATTTATGGTCATTCCCCTGCATTCAGTGTTTGTTGCAAGTATGCAAACTGCATTTTCTAAAGCTCATTTTGATTCTTTGGCGTCTTTTTTGTCCAAAATTTCATCAAGTTCTTCCTCTGTACGATCGCAAAGCGAGCACAGTAAACGCCATTTTGATTTATACCTGTAATAGACTGGTACAGTGAGCTCTTGCACTAATCTCCACTGCACAAACGAAAAGTGAATGCGTTGTTGGTTAAAAGATCACAGTGTACTGGGACAAATCTAGGCCGTGTGATAGTACCCGTGTGTTAGTAAAAACTAACACACGGCTGAGTTGCTGGAATGGACCAATGAAATACCGCGGCTGCCTGATGAATATTTATGAGGTATAGTAATATTATTATATTTACACTGATAGCATCACCACGCCATTCTTGCGTTTTGCTCTGATGGGTGCAAGTCGAAAAGCTTTAGCATGTCTTTGTCGTTACTTATTTCTATTTTCCGATTTTGCAGTACCAAACACTTATTTGCAAATTTAACCGTTTTTTAAAAATAATTTGCATGAATACCATGCAAACAGCCTTGAACCTACAACCATAGGTTTGTTCAACTGAGGGTCGAAAGTCCATGATCCAAACAATTGGGCCACAGTTCTCTGTGATGTATAGGACACCATTCTGAAACATTAGCTTGTGAAAGCCTCTTAGAAAGTAGAACAAGGGTACATTGTAAAAGGACAAAATGGGCCTAATTTTAATTTGTGAAACTGTGAGACATTTTCAGAAATTGCACTTAAATGAATCAAAATTTGTCTTCGGAGGCCCGACTCAAATCCATTTCATTTTTCTGACATTTTGTTGCCAGCAGTTGGAATTCCCATGAAAAGAAAATTTAGTAGGGGAGGCTGAGCACTGTACATACATGTAGATAATCTATGACTGCAGGCCTCGAAATTCATTTTAAAAAGGGCACAGCAATTTTCCCTTAGTAAAGGGCACCTGAATGAGGAAATGGAAAATTTGTGTTAGAACTTTTTAAGGGCAACACGGCAAAAGCATAGGGCACCGATGGCAATTTGCTGTGGTGCTGTGGGTTATTTCGAGGCCTGTGACTGTTCCAAATTGAAAAAATATCTAAAAATTCAACTGTTCTCATGAGATTTGAATGAATAATTTGGTCAAGGATCTGATCTGACAGAAGGAAGTTTTTACAAAAACCCTTGCGCATCTGGGAGCAGTTACGTGTATCAGGATGTGGCATAAAATAGTTGAGAAGGAATGAATTCTCTAGAAGTTCACTGATGGGGCATCCATCACTGGGGCTTTAACATTTTTCCCCCAGGGCTATTCTCCGAGGATGGATTTCAGTTAAGGCCACCTATTTTACAGATGGTTTTTGATTTAATTTTTTTCTGGAACTGTTTTTTTCTGCAATTTACGTACGTCATATGTGTTCAATTGGGAGATTCATTTGGGTCTGTTCAATTTGTAACTGTGCAGGTATCATTATGTATTTTCTGCGGTAGTGATAACGAAACCAAAATGGACACAAAATTCTCACAAATGATTTCTGACAATTTTGAGGCAGATGATTAACACAAAAGAATGCAGCAGAAGATATTGTTTAGAACACATTCTAATCGTGTACTGTGAGAGTAATCATGCATTGTGAAATACTAGGCCTACAGTTGTGTTAAAGCAAATTTTCGTGCTATGCTTAAAGAGACAACAACTTTTTATAACTAAAAACTACACTACTCACAATAAGTTAGGGATATTGTGGGGTGTACGCAGATATTTTATCTCTAGAACTAAGAAGTTCACTGTTGGGGCATCCATCACTGGGGCTTCATCTGCCCCACAATTGTCAGAAATCATCACTGAGCATTTTGTGTCCATTTTAGTTTCGTTCTCACTACCGCTTGAATGATTTTGTATATGATTAGACAATTGTATCTGCATGATAGACACACTTTGTCATAGGAATAGGTAAAAAAGGTAATTTGAAGAAGAAAAACAAAATCCAAATTTGACAACATACCAATATCCCTAACTTATTGGGAGTAGTGTAATGTTGGTAAACTGTAGACATTTTGGACACACAGATGCAGTATAAATACATACATGTAGGTTTATAAAACCTTAACATTTCATGCATGGTTTTTATGTTAAAGGCCCAGTGTATCATTTGCAATGACCCCAAAAAGTAATCGACGAGTTTACAGGGAAAAAGTTCTGAAAGTAAAGATTGAATTAATAGCAACTACCCAATGAAAGGTTTCCGCTCAAAATGATATAATTTTACCAGAAAATAATCCGTAAAGATGAAATTATTTAGATCGTTTGCAAACGATTTACTTATTTTTGGTTCGCATCTACGCGCTCCAAAAGGCATGGGCGCTGTGTACTGCGTGTGCGTGTTCCAACGCTATGCATTTTTATGGATCGCTTGCACACGCAGTATATGATGTGCGCCACAGAGTGCATGATGCAAGCCACATAGTACCCGATCAACTGAGAACGAATATATTTGAAACACCCCGCCAAGACCAGGAAAACGCATATGGATTTTCATGGTTTTTTTAAACGCAGTACATTTGACAAAGCTGAAATTTCTTCGGATGAGTTTGTTCTTGATGATCCTTTCTTCTGATTTATAATAGTTTTATTCGCAGAATCGCTCAAAAACAGATCATCTACAGGGCCTTTAAGTGAACAGTGAAATAAATTGTCTGCAGACAATTATTTTAAAAGCACATTCAGTTGAAAATTGTGCTAACAAAGGTACCATTTTACGCAGAGAAAAAAAATTATGTGGTGTTTGTTACCAATGCTATTAACACTTTTAGTCAGGTTTTTCTTGTCAACTTGTGAAGTATTTAGCGCGCGCAATGCTGACGAGCCTGTGCCTTTAATTTTGATTTTTGTTTGTTTGTTTGTTTTTTTTTAGACTGGCTTTGTTAGAACACTAAAGGACGACTATCTGATTGAGCCCCTACCAGACCATCTCAATTCACATCACAATCTCTCACTGAAAGAAGGACAAAAACCTCATATGCTGTACAAAAGATCCGCTATTACGAATCCACACCATAGAAACAGAACAATAAACTCAACAACGCAGGACTGGCAGTTTGCAAACAACACCAAACAGCACTTCTGCGGACGGAAAAAGAAATGTAAGTACAAACTAGAGGTATGTCTGTTGATAACAGAGCATATGGCTTTCCGCTTTTCTTTTTTTGTATGTTTGTATGCATGTAAAACTGCATGCTGTATAATACTACATGTACACTTTGTACAATATAAATACATACCGTACATATACATGTACAGTATGCACAGTGACAAGATTCAAAAATTCATAATAAATCAACAAATCATGCATGTCATACTAATGTAACTTGGTATGTTACATGTTAATGACCAGGTCCAGGCACCTGATAGTTTTCAAGGTCATACGACCAATGGAGAAAGTAAACGACCTTGGTTAATGTATACTTGAGGAACTCTTATTTGATTACGTCATCGTGACGTCACAATATTTAGCTGATAATATACATTTGACCAATTCAAAATACGTTTTGGTCTTTTTTTCAACTCGTCACTAGAGGGCGCTGTTTCGTGTGACGACTTAACTTTTTGTATTTTTTGAATGCCCAAGGGGTCCTGAGACTAACACCGTTGACACGATCTCGGCATCGCTTACCAGTTTTAAATGACAAGGCAGCCTCGTTTTCGACCAATAGGAAACAAGATTCAAGGTCAATGTCTCTGCATGAAATTTAGACCTTGGATAGTCATGACCTGCCGAAAGAATAAAGATTGTATCTCAAACGGTTGAATTTTTACAGATTTTTCAATTTGTAAAGCATTAAATTTCAGACACATGTAATCTGACACCTGGTGACGTCATCAAGATCTAACCTCTTTGGTATAGTACTTTACTATGGGTTCCTTATTGTGACTAAGTTTGATGATGATCCAAGCTTTGCAAGCGACTCTTCTAGCACCGAGACAGACTGTGTGCTTTGTCTATGGGATAGTGCAGATGTATGCATATTGTACATGCTTATGTACACTCGTATACATGTATATACTGCACTGTGTGTATGCTGTAGTATAGGTTGCCAGATTCAAAAATTCATAACAAATCAACAAATGACGTCACACTAATGTAACTTGGTATGTTATATGTTAATGACCAAGTCTACGTCCCTGCTTGGTTTCAAGGTCATACGACCATTAGAGGAAGTGAACGACCTTGGCTAATGTATGCTGTACAAACGGGCTTATTTGATGACGTCATCGTTACGCCACCAAATTTTGCTGCAAATATGCGTTAGACCAAGTCACAACAAACCTGAAACAAAATATTTGACCTTCATCGGCCGTTTCGTTCTCTAGATATAGCTGTTAAAAAGATGCACGTTCAAGCGAGTGTAATTTGACACCTGGTGACGTCATCAAACTTTTGAAAGTATGGGCGTATTCACTGACCCTCAGTGAACATATGCACCAATTTTGGGCCAATTTGCAAAAACTTCGCCACAGACATCTCTTCAAAATGCGTTTTGGCCATTTTTCAACTTGCCGCTAGAGGGCGCTGTTTCGTGTGACGACTTAACTTTTGGTATTTTTGTAATGCCCAAGGGGTCCCGAGACTAACAACGTTGACCCAATTTCGGTATCTGCTACCAGTTTTAAATGACAACGCAGCCTCGTTTTCGACCAATAGGAAGCAAGATTCAAGGTCATTGTCTCTGCATGAAATTTAGACATTGGATAGTCATGACCATTGCCGAAACAAAAATGTTTGTATCTCAAACGGTTGAATTTTTACAAATTTTTTAATTTTTAAGGCATTAAATTTCAGACACATGTAATCTGACCCCTGGTGACGTCATCAAGATGTAACCTCTTTGGTATACCGGTAGTACTTTAGTATGGGTTCCTTATTGTGACCAAGTTTGATGATGATCCAAGCTTTGCAAGCGACCCTTCTAGCAGCGAGATAGACTATGTGCTTTGTCTATGGGAAATGGGGTAGTGCAGATGTATGGCGATTGTTCATGCTTATGTACACCCGTATATACTGCACTGTGTGTATGCTGTGGTATAGGTTGCCAGATTCAAAAATTCATAACAAATCAACAAAGGACGTCACACTAATGTAACTTGGTATGTTATATGTTAATGACCACGTCTACGTCCCTGCTAGGTTTCAAGGTCATACGCCCATTAGAGGAAGTGAACGACCTTGGCAAATGTATGCTGCACAAACGGGCTTATTTGATGACGTCATCGTTACGCCACCAAATTTTGCTGCTAATATGCATTAGACCAAGTCACAACAAACCTAAAACACAAAATTTGACCTCCATCGGCCTTTTCGTTCTCTATAACCGTTAGAAGAACGCATGTTCAACTGAGTGTAATTTGACACCTGGTGACGTCATCAAACTTTTGAAGGTATGGGCATGTTCACTGACCCTCAGTGAACATATGCACCAATTTTGGGCCAATTTGCAAAAATTTCGCCACAGACATCTCTTCAAAATAGGTTTTGGCAATTTTTCAACTTGCCGCTAGAGGGCGCTCTTTCGTGTCACGACTTAACTTTTGGTATTTTTGGAATGCCCAAGAGGTCTTGAGACTAACACTTTTGACCCGATCTCTGTATCTGCTACCAGTTTTAAATGACAGGGCAGCCTCGTTTTCGACCAATAGGAAGCAAGATTCAAGGTCAATGTCTGTGTATGAAATTTAGACCTTGGATAGTCATGACCATTGCCGAAAGAATAAAGTTTGTATCTCAAACGGTTAAATTTTTACAGAAGTTTCAATTTGAAGGCCATATATTTCAAACGCTTGTAATCTGACACCTGATGACGTCATCAAAATGTAAACACATTTTTGCAGTACTTCACTATGAGGTGATTGTTGTGACCAAGTTTGATGATGATCCGAGCTTTGCAAGTGACCGTTTTGCCAGGCCGAAAGACCATGCGCTTTGTCTATGGGGTTTTGGGAGAAGAATAAAAAAAGCTAAAAAAAAAATAATGGTTGATACTTTTTTTACATGGGTGATTCCATAAATTCAGGCCCCAATGGCATGAATGGGTAGATTTTACTTTCATGTTGAATTGTCAAGTTACTTAAGTCAACATGAATTATTTTTTTAGTTTTGCTTGTGTTACAACATCAATTTGTACTAAATAAAACCTACAAAATTGGTATCATGAATATTCGTTGTCCTAATTCTGACTAAAAATAGGCTAAAATTATAACTTTTTAGGCAAAAAATTGTGACATTTTAAACACATCATTTTAAAACTAAGCCTAAGGCAGGGCCATTATCAGCCTCCAGGTTCCCAGCTGGTTTTAAACATACTGTTTAAGACTGGCAAAACACACTTTTACCGGTATTCCCGTAAATACCTTTTTGTGTAAATCAGTACAACTCCCAAATTCTGAGTATTTTCCTATGCGTCGTGCTCATTGTTCAATGTACTGACTACTGTGCGTCGAGTTGTTTTTGTTCGATCGCGCATGTGGCGTGCATTGCAGGCACGCGTACGTGCTTTACACGCACGCACACGGCCGGGTAAATACACTGCATTAAATTTGCTTCTGTGCATGTGCAGTTTTTGTGTGTGTGCGCGTGTTCCATACGCGGTGAAACTGACTAGGGCGTGGCCGCGAGCCAGGCTCAAAAGAGTTTAAGACTGGCTTGGCCTTTATCGTCCGTTTAAGACTGCCCACGTGACGTACTATCGGCCAATAGGGATGTGTAAACTGTCTAAGGTACATGTGGTATTGATGAATACATGTAGCTGATAAAGGCCCGGCTTGTTTGAACACTTTGTAGTCTTGTCAGGGGTGAGATTTGTCCGGATTTCCAATTTGTAGCGGAATTTAATTTTTTTTTTGTGTGTTCCGAGACCGCGATCCATATTGTATTTTCTATTATTTTGTTTTGCCCTTTTAGCAGGCCATACTTTTTTAACGAGCGCCCTCAATTGATTCACCATGTATGTACTGTGCCGCTCGGCGACCTGACCGAGTCTGCAATGAGTAGCGAAGCGGACGTGTACTTTTGTACAAGTCTAATCCATAAGCAAGCGTCATCTTTGCCTGCATTGCAACGGCCGAGCGTGTGGTGTGTGTGATGCGTGTATGTGTGTAGTGCTAGTGCTGTGTGGGCCGCGGCTGGTGCGAAGCGGTACGGTATATATCATACTGTGCAGTGTGCGCGGCTGGCGCGATGCGGCAAGCAGCCAACAAACCGATTTTACCCTCCACTTTCGCTTCAATGGTTGTTATGCCTAATTAAAATGTTTTTGACATTGCCGATGCCGATGGTACGGTGGTGTTTAAAACGACCCTCCGAAAAGTTGAAGTTTGCGTGGTCTCTACGTTTCGCCCCGCCCCAAGAAAGCCACGCCCCTTCCGGAATTTTTGTTTTCCAATCTCACCCCTGTCTTGTGTGAGTTCAAACGGTGTTCTCCACTGGTCCATTATTTTGTACGAGCACGCTGAGCACCGCCCTCGCGCAGTGAATCTGTTTACTGTGTGAAGGTGCTGTTCAAAATAGATGCCACACATCTGTCATGGTCGTAATAATCGGTCGTGGATTGGGTGGCCGATGCGATAGTCATGGTACATGTAACTGAATGATAATGACGCCAGTAACAAGTGACCACTTTTTTGTTCTTAGAGGGGGAAAATGGATTATTTTTGTCCTGGTGGCTGAGTTTTCTGTCACCGTGGCAAAGTTTTGTCCGGGCACTAACAACACCTCTGATGATTATACCGTATCTGGGCTGCACGCTCGGACAATTCAGCTAGTGAAGAACCCTGATCAATGATACTGGCAAAAACAATTACACGTAGTGTGAATGGAACAAAACAAACTTGGAGGTGGCATATAATGCATTATGTGCATGAAAAAAAAAACAGTTGATCACTGGCTGAGGCAGAAACAAGACCAAATGCGCACCATATGGACAAATTGGCCAAACGACAACATTTTGTGTTCCACAATTTCAAGGATTTTTACCACCAAAATTTTGACTTAAAGATAGTATACATGATTGGTAAACTGTTACAAATAGTTTTATCCCCCTGTGTGATTGAAGATATGCTTGATTAAAACCAACCTGAGCAAAAAACCAGTTCCGTACTTCGTCTAACTTTTGAGAAAACAGTCAAAAAAGGGTTTGCAGTCATTTCGCCCCAAAACCACTTCGCCCTGAACCACTTCGCCCTGAATCATTTCGCCCTGAACCATGGCCTGTGCACGAAGTGGTTTGGGGGCGAAGTGGCATTTGGGTGATGTAGTGTTTGGACGAAGTAATTTAGGGCGAAATGGCACTCGGGCGAAGTGGTTTGGGGCGAATTGGCACTTGGGCGAAGTGGTTTTGGGGCAAATTGAATTTTCGTCTCATGAGACGAAAACTAATTGTTTTACTAATTTTTCAAAGACTATAACACTTCAGACAAAACCATTTCAGGGGAAATTTTCTACGGTCATCATGTTTATATTGTGTAAGTTAGGCGTAAATCTGTGAACATTTCTGATTTTCGAGATTACCAATGTATACTATGTATACTGCCTTTAAATCAACTTTACTATTGAGTCATTGCAGTCCCTGCCTTCAGCACTTAGGCCCATACACGTGTGAAACTAACAGGTTATCTTCATAATACCTATACAACATACCAGTATTGCTGCAGGAAAATTCAATGACTTTTTTGTGTGTACTTGCAAAGAATTACATTGTACTTCATTGCAATGGTACCCATCAGTCATCGATCACTCCATGCAGGACTTGAAATGATCTGTTCAGGCCCCAGATACCATTGTTCAGTAGGCCCCAGGCTCTGGGTCCAATTTCAAAGCATTTGTAAGTGCTGGATTTACAGACTTTTAAGGTACATGTACAAAGTATTATACATGATTGATTGGCATTTATTGTTATAAAATGGTTTTGAAAATTGGTGGGTTCGGAGGTAGGAAGCAGGTGCTGGTTCCATTGCACCTGTCTATTCAAAGGTTTATGCCCACAGGCAAAAAACACCACAACAAAATGCAGATTGTCACAAAACGGCCGCTTATGTAGCGTTTTTTAATTTCAACTTGAACATAAAAGCATTGTTACTCTTGGCCTGTCGGGGCTTACAAATGTACATGAAACATGCAATGTACATCCATAATTATTGCTGGTTTACGGGTGCCAGTTCAAATTCAGTACCAATGTGAGTCTTTTCTTCTACAAGTATGTGACCCATTCCAAAATTTACTGAGACATTTTGTGTCTGATGTGGACTTGAAAAACCTTTGCTTCTTCAGCAGCCGATTTCACGAAACCTTACGCACTGCATATGCTCACTTGCACTACTTCTTATTGCGTAAGTTGCACAATATCCCAGCAATAATTACACACAAACTACGGTATAGGACCTACATGTATGCCATTTTCAAAAGGTGCCCAAGGTATATGCACTTTTTCGTGAAATTGGCTGCAGCACAAAAGATGTTTGTTAGTACATGTATAATCTTAATGACCATCTACGCCAACAAGGACCAACATTTTTCTGACGATGTCGGTCGACCGAAAGTTGGACGGTGTGGACGCCACTCCAGACAGCACCCAACATCATCTGACAAGTTGGGCCATGTTGGAACACTGTAGCTACATGTATTGCTCAACAGTGTTGGAGCGTGTTGGGTGAAACCAATAGCAGAGTAGGATACCTGCCATGTGAAGGCAGCAGCCAACTGCAGTCAGGATATTTTGGATCATGTTGGGTGGATAAATGCATTTACACCCAACAAGTGACAACTTCTTGTCATCTGTCCAAAGTGTGGAATTGAATTGAAGTGTGGAATTGACCTGCCTTGTGGAAACACCGGTGTATGAAGCAAATTAAGTGAAACTCTTGAACATCACACAATGCAACTCAATACATGTATGTATTGGAGAAAACCAGTGAAATCCAATTGAATTGGAGAGATTTCCAATTGGATAACAAACTTCCATTTAGTCCAATTCATATTGCAGGAAATAATCTCAATTCCAATTGGACTGTCATTTTGTACAGTCAGACTCCAATTGGTGTAAATTCGCTTCAGGCAGTTTCCAATTGGAAATACCTACAAGTACATGTAGTTACCAATCAAAACCAATTGGAAATACACAATGTACCAAGTTACCAATTGGAAATACACAATGTACCAAGTTACCAATTGGAAATACCCCAAGTTACCAATTGAAACCAATTAACACCAATTGAAAACAATTAACACCAATTGAAAACCAATTCATTCCAATTGGAATTTGAATTTGAATTAATTTGAATTGGAATGGATTGGTAATTTTAGTAAGGGTTATATGTTAGTACTTGTTGACCAACAAATGTTGTCTTGTGAAGACGGGCCTCATAAATACACATCAAGAATGCCAGTGGTTTCAGCTTAAAATCTTGATGAGGACAATAAGATTTTTCTCTTATTTCATTTTTTGTTGTTTCATTTCCATGGTGATCGGGTGCCATACAATATACATAGGCCTACATAGTATGTACATATGTTGACCAAATATTTTAGTTTTTACTTTTCCCAGTTGTGAACAAAGCGACACGGAGAAAAACAAAATAGGCAAGCCTGAGTGAATAGAACAATATCTGAATAAGTGTTTGGTACTACAAAATTTGGAAAATGGAAAATCTCTAGAGCATCTTTCTATTTGTAGAGCATCTTCCCAGTTGTAGAGCATCTTCCCAGTTGTGGAGCATCTTTCCAGTTGTAGAGAATCTTTCCAACTGGTTGTAGAGCATCTTCCCAGTTGTAGAGCATCTTCCCAGTTGATAGAGCACCTTCCCAGTTGATAGAGCACCTTCCCAGTTGATAGAGCACCTTCCCAGTTGATAGAGCACCTTCCCAGTTGATAGAGCACCTTCCCAGTTGTGGAGCATCTTCATAGTTGTGGAGCATCTTCCCAGTTGTGGAGCATCTTCCCAGTTGTGGAGCGTCTTCCCAGTTGTGGAGCGTCTTCCCAGTTGTGGAGCGTCTTCCCAGTTGTGGAGCGTCTTCCCAGTTGTGGAGCGTCTTTCCAGTTGTGGAGCGTCTTCCCAGTTGTGGAGCGTCTTTCCAGTTGTGGAGCGTCTTCCCAGTTGTGGAGCGTCTTCCCAGTTGTGGAGCGTCTTCCCAGTTGTGGAGCGTCTTCCCAGTTGTGGAGCGTCTTTCCAGTTGTAGAGCGTCTTCCCGGTTGTAGAGCGTCTTCCCGGTTGTAGAGCGTCTTCCCGGTTGTAGAGCGTCATCCCGGTTGTAGAGCGTCTTCCCGGTTGTAGAGCGTCTTCCCGGTTGTAGAGCGTCTTCCCGGTTGTAGAGCGTCTTCCCGGTTGTAGAGCGTCTTCCCGGTTGTAGAGCGTCTTCCCGGTTGTAGAGCGTCTTCCCGGTTGTAGAGCGTCTTCCCGGTTGTAGAGCGTCTTCCCGGTTGTAGAGCGTCTTCCCGGTTGTAGAGCGTCTTCCCGGTTGTGAGAGCGCCTTCCCGGTTGTGAGAGCGCCTTCCCGGTTGTGAGAGCGCCTTCCCGGTTGTGAGAGCGCCTTCCCGGTTGTGAGAGCGCCTTCCCGGTTGTGAGAGCGCCTTCCCGGTTGTGAGAGCGCCTTCCCGGTTGTGAGAGCGCCTTCCCGGTTGTGAGAGCGCCTTCCCGGTTGTGAGAGCGCCTTCCCGGTTGTGAGAGCGCCTTCCCGGTTGTGAGAGCGCCTTCCCGGTTGTGAGAGCACCTTCCCGGTTGTGAGAGCACCTTCCCGGTTGTGAGAGCACCTTCCCGGTTGTGAGAGCACCTTTCCAGTTGTGGAGCATCTTTCCAGTTGTAGAGCATCTTACCTGTTGTCTTGAGTTCAAATCCTGATGAGAACCTAAAGATTTTCTCTCAACCTGTATTTGGTTGTTTCATTTCTATGGCGATAAGCCACTATACCAAAAGTGAGCTTTTGTGCAAAAAGTTTGCCATTTTGTTTTGGAACATTTCCCCCAAAATGTATAATGCCTAATTCTGTGGTTACATATGTACCTGTACACAATAACACTGGACTTTTTAGCAGGTGAAGGGGTTAAAAGATGTCACGGAGCACTGCATTTTTTAATTTTAATTTGGGGGGAAAATGCCAGATTGACATTAAAAACAGCTTCTTTCGTTGACAAGACATTAATCAAATGGGTACATGTATTTAGAATTATGAAAGCTGAATTCATACTTACAGTTCAGTGCTTTCTAATCAATGCTCTAAGGTTTTAGAAATGGAGGGATTAATGAAAGGTTCTTTTAAAAGATTGTTAAAAATTACTTATCATAAAGGACAACTGCAGTGTGCCCCTATGGGCAAGGTACTTTGCCATGGATAATTGCCTCTATCAACCAAGGTGTTGTTTGATTAGTCCAATTCTTCATACAAGAAAACTTGTATGTGCCCTTGGGCAAGGTGTTTTACTATTGTTTGATTAACCTATAAGGGCATAACAGGTAGTCTGTGCTGTATACAATGTACATGTACAACTCCCCAAGGAGATAAGAAGGTTACATTTTAATAAGGAATGCTATTAAGAGCCCAATGGCAAGGGCTACATGTATGTGAAGTGCCATATAAATACCCGCCTAATTGCCCATTATTCATGTCCCTCACACCTACTATCTCTAGGCCTTTTCACTCTAGAGCAAAAAGTCCGGGTTGACACGCGGTTGCCGCAGTGTTGAAAAAAGCAATGTTTCACACACCAGGTTTGAGATTTTTTTCCCCAGGTTGAAACTGTCGCCCCGGATTGAAAATGGTAGTGTGAAACGAGCATGGTTGAATTTTGCCACTTGCTGTACCTACATGTAGATGCCATTTTTGGGTACCGTGGCCGAGTGGTTTGGGTTACTGGCTCGCAATGCTCGGGTGAAAACTTGGGGTTGCGGGTTCGATACCCGGCTGTGGTACCTGTGCCCTTGAGCAAGGCACTTAAACACGTACGCTTGCTCTATCCTTCACAAGGGGTGTAAAGCCGTTGGTCCAGGGTGTTAGGTAACACACTTTAAAGATCCTAGAGCATTCTTCGTGAAGAGCAAGAGGATTCCCCTGTGTCTCTGGCTGTTTCTAATTCATCGTCTTCTCCTCTTGGGTTTCCTCACGCTTGCGAGCGATAGTGCAATGGGCACTTTTGAGGAATCCTTGGTTTCAGTACCAGAAAGAAGTAATAATAATAATTGACTGGATTAGCAACTAGCAAAAGACTTTGTCTTCTGGTGCTTCATCTGGATCTCTGCCTTCGTTAAATGTGAAAATAAAGAAGCAGAAAAAAAGAGTTATTACGCTGTCATTTTTGTAATGTTGCAGTGTGGTATTATTTTTTGTCTGTACTGGGTTGAAAATTCACAATTTAACCCAGAGCGGACTTGGAGTTCGTCTCGGGTTGAGCTCAACCTAGATTGAGGTTATTATACAACATATTTAAACTACATGTACATGTACATGTACATGTACACAATGTGTAGTAGCTGCAGCATTAAACATGGGTCGTCAGGGTTGTCTACAGTAGCTAGAGAAGCTTGAGTGCTGGTGGAATTTACGTAGGTCGCCGTCAAGTGTCAGACAAGAGGCCTTATGGTGTGGGGTTGGAAACCCAAAACGTTTTGTGGTGCATTCTCAACCTTTCTTATTACCAATTCAAAGATATTCTGTAAATTAAAGGCACAGGATCGTAAGCAATGCACGCGCGCCAATTTGGTGCCACGAAATACGCAGCTCCATGCCTTTGCTATGGAGCTGTGTATTTCGTGGCACGAATTTGGCGCGCGCGCATTGCTGATGAGCCTGTGCCTTTAAGGATCCAGCTGGACCGCTTTTGAAATGAAACTTGGAAGAACAGTTTGAAGTCCGGATTTTCTGTAGTAAGTGCCTACATTTCCTCAAATTCACTTTCGGTTTGTGATGCTGAATTGTCTTTTTAGTCACCTTCCCCTTCCTCCTTCCCCACCGGATGCACAGAAAATCAGTCTCTAGATACCGGAATGGTCTGCAGGGGAAAAAAATAATTTGATACGGAAACATTCTTCTCTCATTATAATGCAATGTTTCCTGTCTTTCCTTTGGGCTGTAACGGCAAACTCATCCCCATGTTACAAGTATTTAGTTTGTTTAAAGTGTGAAACGGGTTGCTTAAAGGAGTACATGATTAGTAAACGGTTACAAATAGTTTCATCCCCCTGTGTGATTGAAGGTATGCATGATTAAAACCAACCTCAGCAAAAATCAGCTCTGAACCACGGCCTGTGCACGAATTTGTTTTAGGGCGAAGTGGCATTTGGGCGAGGTACATGTAGTGTTTGGACGAAGTGGTTTTGGGGCGAAATGGCCTATGGGTGAAGTGCTTCAGGGCAAAGTGGTCCAGGAAGAAGTTTTCCAGGGCGAGGTGGTTTTGGGGCGAAATTAATTTACGTCTCGCTAGACGAAAAATAATTGTTTTGCTCATTTCTCAAAGACTATATAGCACTTCAGACAAAAACATTTCAGGTGAAGTTTTCTATGTCATCATGTTTATATTGTATAACTGTATGTGTAAATCTGTAAACATTTCTGATTTTCTTTTTTTTAATAACAAAAATATCACCACTGGAAAAAAAAAAAAATGATAGAATGTCATATTTGATGAGTGAAAACTCCCATGAATTGCTAAACTCATCAGAAAATGTTCAACGCTAAGAAATTTGGAAATTTTGGAAAAAAAATCTTTTGAAACAACCAAAATACAGTAACAAAAAAACCACGTTGACTACTTATTGGTATATAATTTGCAAATATGTAATTTACCCGTTGTCAAATTTACATGTGTACCAGAGTTTTAGTTGTCCTTTGGCAAATCTCCAAAATTGTATTTCAAATGGACCTACATGTATGAGTTCTATTGGTTTTCTATGACAACCAATCGATTCATTGCATTGAATTTAAATCTTTTCAAATAAAACCTTTTGGTGTTTTGATACCGGAATGGTCTGCAGGGGAAAAAAATAATTTGATACGGAAACATTCTTCTCTCATTATAATGCAATGTTTCCTGTCTTTCCTTTGGGCTGTAACGGCAAACTCATCCCCATGTTACAAGTATTTAGTTTGTTTAAAGTGTGAAACGGGTTGCTTAAAGGAGTACATGATTAGTAAACGGTTACAAATAGTTTCATCCCCCTGTGTGATTGAAGGTATGCATGATTAAAACCAACCTCAGCAAAAATCAGCTCTGAACCACGGCCTGTGCACGAATTTGTTTTAGGGCGAAGTGGCATTTGGGCGAGGTACATGTAGTGTTTGGACGAAGTGGTTTTGGGGCGAAATGGCCTATGGGTGAAGTGCTTCAGGGCAAAGTGGTCCAGGAAGAAGTTTTCCAGGGCGAGGTGGTTTTGGGGCGAAATTAATTTACGTCTCGCTAGACGAAAAATAATTGTTTTGCTCATTTCTCAAAGACTATATAGCACTTCAGACAAAAACATTTCAGGTGAAGTTTTCTATGTCATCATGTTTATATTGTATAACTGTATGTGTAAATCTGTAAACATTTCTGATTTTCTTTTTTTTAATAACAAAAATATCACCACTGGAAAAAAAAAAAATGATAGAATGTCATATTTGATGAGTGAAAACTCCCATGAATTGCTAAACTCATCAGAAAATGTTCAACGCTAAGAAATTTGGAAATTTTGGAAAAAAAATCTTTTGAAACAACCAAAATACAGTAACAAAAAAACCACGTTGACTACTTATTGGTATATAATTTGCAAATATGTAATTTACCCGTTGTCAAATTTACATGTGTACCAGAGTTTTAGTTGTCCTTTGGCAAATCTCCAAAATTGTATTTCAAATGGACCTACATGTATGAGTTCTATTGGTTTTCTATGACAACCAATCGATTCATTGCATTGAATTTAAATCTTTTCAAATAAAACCTTTTGGTGTTTTGAACTCACACCCCTGCCTTAAAATTGATTAAAACTTACAAGGCAATATAAAGGCACAGCTTCTTTTCAGCCCTTAACACGCTATCAGCGACTAGAGTCACCAGAAATTGCAATACATTGTAGTGTAGTAAAATTGTACCATGTTAAGGGTTAACCGAGGCTGAATGGAGTCTGTTATTATTTGAATTCATACAATTCTCACAGCGTGCACAATAATTGAGGAAATTGTCAACAACATGATACATTATTATCGGAGTATGTGCGGTACTTTAAGCCCCATTTATCATGACACCAAATACAAGTAAACCTCTGTGTGTCACTGTTTGGTTTGCATAAAACCGACAGTCCTATACATTTCCCGACTATTTACCGCACAAAGGAATTATGGCCCCCTGATCCAATTGGCCTATTGAATGTTAACACCCTCAGCAGAAAAGCAATCCTGGGTGCCAAAAACGCAGCAACAAAAGCTGCATTGATTGCAATAGTTAATACCCTGCGGCTGAGGAAACTATCCCAGACTGAATTCTGACAAGATACAGTGATCCCCTGCAAAGATAACTCGGACAGAAACCAGGGCAACTGTAGCCAATTTTTTTACACATTTAATCGGGCATTGCTCCCTGTTAAAGGCATATTCTGCCCTGAAGTCCCTGGAAATTTTGTATACAGTCTTAAGAGTCCTTTTTCCATTAGATCAAATCTTGGGGGTTGCACTGTGGCGCCACGTGGATGTAGGTAAGCCTTGATTCCCACTTAAAATTCTTGTCCCACGCCACCCCTGAGCCACCCTCGAGATTGCTCTTTCTCTGGGGCGAGTTCAACCCTGCTCAGGACCAGGGTTGAAGATGTTGGCCCTGGGGCCAGCACTTTCTCCAGGGCGAGAACGATACTAGTGTGAAATAGGGCAGGGGTGAGTTCTTCCTTGTTTAAGTGAGGGACGAGGTGCTGATCTCGGGGTAAGTTCGCCCCAGGGTGAGTTTGAGAACAAGTGTGAATTGATGCGGGTTGTTCTAGTAGGAAAAGGCCTACATTAAGTAGTGTTCCTGTTGAACTTGATTTTGTTAAATAAAACTTGTATAGTTGTGCAGTAAAATCACAAAATTAAATCCATTAGAGACATGCATACGGTAACTAGCATCCCTGTCAACGTACCGTGGCCACGATGTAAACCTTATAGGCTGAGAGAAGCCGCGGAAACTTTCCGCTTAGCCGCAGCAGTTTTACAGGGCTGCATTTCAATCCAGTGGGAACAGTTTCGTCCTGTAAAAGTAACATGACACTACAGTAAATAATGAACTTGCAGGGGAAACTTTACAGCGGGGTTGCGGTAACCTTTCAAAAGAGCACTGAAAACGGATGGCAAAATGGGAATGCATGGTAGGTGAATGTTCCCACGAAATCATGATACCGGTAACTTTCCGTGAGGTACCCGGTAGTGGAAGAGAAACTCCAATGAAAACATGCAATAAAAGGCAGTATACACGATTGGTAAACCGTTACAAATAGTTTCATCCCGCTGCGTGCTTGAAGGTATGCATGATAAAAACCAACCTGAGCAAAAATCAGCTTAGTACTTCGTCTAACTTTTGAGAAAACAGTCAAAAACTGGTTTACAGTCACTTTGGCCCTGAACCACTTCGCCCTGTGCATGAAGTTGTTTTGGGACGAAGTGGCATTTGGGCGAGGTAGTGTTTGGACGAAGTGGTTTTGGGCGAGGTAGTGTTTGGACGAAGTTGTCTAGGGCGAGGTGGTTTTGGGTAAAATTAATTTAGGTCTCGCGAGATGAAAAATTATTGTTTTGCTCTTTCTCAAAAACTATAGCACTTCAGACCAAACCATTTCAGGGGAAGTTTACTACTGTCATCATGTTTGTATTACAAGTGTAAGTTATGTGTGAAGCTGTGAACATTTCTGATTTTCGAAATTACCAATGATGTGTTCTAACTTTAAGCTTTGTGTAGCGAACCCAGGGAAGCAGATACGCACTCATTTTCATTATGGAAAATTAATTAAGAGATGGCAAGATCTTATTGGACATTTTGGTTATAAACTTCAGCTTTTTTGTGCGAAAAATTCTGCTTACATAAGTATGAATCTATAGGTGTTTATTTTAGGGATAATGACCCGGAGACTGCCGGGGTGAATTATTTTGATACAAATGTGATAAACCACCTATTCATACTCAACATTTGGGGCAAGCTGGGCAGGGGTTTGGGCAGGTTTGGGTCGTATCTTAAAGGCAGAGGCTCGTCAATGCACGCGTGAGGCCAAATTCGTGCCACGAAAAAAGCAGCTCCATAGCAAAGGCATGGAGCTGCGAAATTGGCCTCATGCGCGCATTGACGAGCCTGTGCCATAAGCCTAGCGTACATCGACATTGCAACTGGAAGCAACTAGTGGCAACTGATGTTTCCGGAAACTAGAAGCAACTCGCAGTAACTAGGAGCAACTTAAAAAGGTCGATGTAGGCGCACTTGAGTCGCTCATGTTGTACTTTCTGGCAACTAGTTGTATCCAGTTGCAGTCTGTTGCGTTGATGTGCACGCGTGCATGTACTTGCAACTAGTTGCTGTCAGTTGCATTCATCTGATCACGTGCGCGCACATCGACAGCAACTGATCATTGAGTTGCTTCGAGTTGCAAGGTCATTGTACGCTAGGCTTCACCCGAGTTGCTGGTGTGCACGCTCAAAGTATTGCTCAAAATCACCCAATTTCAGGCAGAGGCTGTAGGCCTACATGCACCTTTAAATTTGCTTTAGTACCATGGGCTTTCTGAAAGTACATTTAATCCATGTTGATTGGCCCAAAGTTCTTTAGATGTTGTTACAATGGACTATCATGATAAGGTCCCTGGCCAGGTTGCTAGAAAGTGGAAACTAACAGTGCCTGCAGGCCAATGTCAATAAAATACATGTAGTAGAAGGCAGTGATTGAAATGTACCGGTACATGTATGTAGACTTCATGTACAGAGCTTTTTACAGTCCATGCACAGTATACATTTATCATTCAACTTTAAGTTGAATTTAACAAATACAACTCTACATTTCACTCCGCCTCATTTCCCATGTTTTCCACAAAGTAAGATTGTTTTGCCCCAGGGCGAGTTTTAACCCAGGAATGAGCACAAATGATTCACTTTAACTGAAGCAAACGCGGTGCATGTGTACATTGTACATGTACATGTACATGTACAGGCTATTTGTTGCATAAGATTTGTCCTTGCCCTTTACTCAAAAGGCATGTTTAAACTCGATTTGAACATAGGTATTGTGTGGTCTAGTCGGTATGAAGTGGGAACCCAATCAGAGGTTGTGGGTTCAAGCCCCCACTATGACCAATGTGTCTGTGTCAAAAACGTTTGGTGTCCCAGTTACATGTAACTGTGCATCAAAAATCGCCACTCATGATCACAGATTCTCAGTAATGGAAAACAGGGGACAGCACAAATTTCTTGAATATTTGAAACAAAAGACCATAAAAGCTCATAATTTGTTCCATTATTGAGTAGGAATTTGGTGTCCTGGTTTACCTACGCCACACACAAACTTTAAATTTAAGTTGCATTTATGGAAGAAAAGTATATATTTTCTACTGGAAAACCACTTTCAATCACTAAACACATTTTAAAATCTTTTAAAGCATGTCACACTTTTGGACCCCTAATTTTGGGAATTATCCCTTTGCCGAGACAAACTCCAAAATTTCAAAAAAGGCGTGTTGAAACCGGGTAGGCGCTCAGTGTAAACACAAAAGGTGAAGTGAAAAAGCTGCATGAACTATAAATTAGCAGTGACTTCTGCATTTGTAAATTCTGATTGAAGCCGAATCGAAATGATGCGTTCGCAATAAAAAAGCCGGGTCTGTATCGACCTTTGCCATTTTGAGTGTAAACGCAGCAAAACTTTTTAGTTAGGCAGTGTTTGGTAAACTCCGCATGTTTCTGCCCATATCCCCCACACTGTTTCATCCAGCCACCCATCTTGTGGACGGGCAGTGTGTGATTTTAGACAGGCACTTTGAGAAATGGACAATAAAACAAGATGGGTAGAATTTTGTCAAATGGGCATTAAAAATGACAGGTGGATTTTTGGTTTAAAATGTATACATACTTGAGCGACTAAATTGCATTTTTGTTTTGAATGAAAACACAAAAGTACCTCCGGCCGTGGTATGCTCGCGAGTTGTTACATGTTGTATGCACGCAGTACGTAACAACATGACCACATCACATGTATCAGGATTTCCAACTTGTCTAGTGTTGGTAAAGGGGTCATTTCACCAAGGATTGTTTTGGTCCCGATAGTACCCGATTCTTTTTTTGGTCGATCGGCCGCATTTTTGCAAAAATAGTCGGGAACCTGCGCGCACTGTCGAGCACTACCCTATACCTTCGGGGGAAGATCTGACGCGATCGCCTCAGTCCTCCGAGGGTCGGGTACCGAAAAAGTGATCGGCTACTGTTTTTAAACATGTTGAAAAACAGTAGCCGATCAAAAACCGTCGGCCCGTGGTCGTACTTTCGCATACTGGAACGTCCGTGATCCATTCCCCCGCCATGGTCCATTGGTCGGGACTCAATCGGGTCAAAAAAGGGGACGATTGGAGGCGATTCATGACGACAATCGGGCCGATCAAAAAAAATTGATTTATCGGGGACAATCTGGTCCAGATCGGGCCGATTGGAAAAAACAATCCTTGGTGAAATGACCCCTTAACCGCTTTATGCATTTGTGTGCCTTTCAATTTTTGCCAGTCATATGACAGGTACTTTTTTAACTACACCTAAGTAGGACGGGCAGTTTTGGAAATCCTAGATGAAACCCTGATTCCCCACCCCTCCTCTAAAGAACTTGTCAAGTGCGAAAAGGCCTACTGAAATTAGCTGTTGCAAGGCTGAACTTAACAAATAGCTTTTTGTTATAAACATTGGGTTTCTTTACCTTCCACAGTAACCATTGAAAAGTTATCAGGTTTCCCATATTCAGCGATCACGTTCTATGACTTTGTCACATACAGAAAAACCACAAGCCTAAAAGGCCGCAAAATCCCAAAGGGCTTTTGGCCAACAATTTTCACTGTTAACTCTGAACAAAGGGGGCAGTGATTAATTTTGATCAGAAAGACAGAAATCCCATAGCTATTGACTTAATGGGCTGATTTTCCTTTTTCTCTGGTGGTTCTGTCAGTATTAAATTTCAGCTGAAGAGGTATTTGAGAAAAGTGCTATTTTGGTCATTATGAAATATGATTCCTGTACAATGTGTGGCTAATTACACCGTGTTTACATGTACTCTAGAACTACCGCAGGGCGACTAGTGGATTTTGCTACTCGCGAGTAGTCTCAGCAGTTAGTCGCGAGTAATCGATTAATCGCGAGTAGTTGGCAAATTATCAAAAGGGATGCAAACAAAATGCACGTTTGTGCGTATAACTGTAAGTAACGAACTGTACAGCGGAAATTTGCCTAATCTGTGCTGCCCCGATTCTGTTTCAAACAATGCATAGATGGTGAACTTTCGTATTTCTCTCCTAAAAAAACTACCTCGATTACCTTTGAGTAATGAAAATCAAACGGTCTTGCTCCGCAATTAGACAGCATATTAAAAGTTTGCCATAATGCATAGTTCCGATTTTGCCCAGTTAACCCACACCCCCCTTGGATATTGTTGCTATGCCTCACACGCTATCGTCAAAATGTCCACACATACTGCACAAACCAATGGGATTTTTAAAAGGTCGACTTTTTTTGAGACAAAATTTTCAAACGGCGAGTCAAAATGTAAATGTTTTTTTTAAAGTAAAGTTGAGTACAAATTTGTAGTTTTGAGCCGAGAGTTTCCCGTGTCTGATTCAGCATTTAAAAAAGGCGAGTTGAAGTCAAACAGACATTTTTATCAGACTTGTGTAAGGAGCCATCCAAAGTTGTCAACATTTTCACGTTTCTACAGAGCTTAGTATTTTTCAAGACCCCCACCCCTTCCCTCCCCCACCCGAAATACTACTTATCAACATATTTTTGTCGTTGCCATGAAATGTCAACATTTGACAGTGCATGTAAAGTTATATGTTGCCTGCGACCCCCCTCCCCCCTCGACCCCCCTCCTCCCCGCGACCCCCCTCCTCCCTCCTCCCCGCCCCCTCCCGTTCCTAGGCTTTGTAGAACCGAAAAAATGCACATTATGTGTAATTTATGTGCACACATGTATTAATACTTTAACCCATCCCAGCAGTTACAGTCAATTGTCAGCCAGCAGTACCCATTTTTCTAAACTTCACCTTCACAGTATCAAGAGTGACTTGTTGGAATGCACTTTTTACCAGTTTAGGTCAGATGTCAAGTCTTGTACATTTCATGTAGACATAGGTTTACAAATAAATATCAACAAACAATAAATTTGTTTCCATTGATGGGAACTGCAGACTCTACAGTTGAATCCTGCTTACAGATTCTTGTGCATGTACTCATAGGCCTTTTCCCACTAGAACGTCAAACCCCGGGGCGAACTCGCCCCGGGGCTGCCTCTGGGTGAAGCATGATTTTCCCCCACCCCCTCCCCCAAGTTCAACCCCATGTCTTTCCACACTTGTGTTATATTTTGCCCCGGGGCGAGCTCGCCTCTGGGATTGGCACCCTCGTTTTCCACTTGAGCAAGTCGGTCCCTGGAGCGAGCGCCTATCAAATATAATTTCTCGTCATTCTGTCTAGTTTTAGTTGCTTTTGTATTTTGCCTTCTTCCCAAATGGCAATTAATTTCCGAATTTCCTCATTCCCCAGATTTGCCTTTCAGCCGACTTCTTTTTCTGCGAAATACATGTAGCCGACGTACATGTATAAGCTGAGAATTTCAAGTAGGAAACGGGGCTTATTAAAAAAGAGTCGCTCGTTCTAACTTGTACCGGCCGATGTTCAAACACTGCTGTACACAGACTGCTGTGAATGCCGTTCGTTCCATGACAAAACCACCCGTCGCATGCAATGCACCACTGAGTATTTACTTCAAAAAAGCTTCATTGTGAGCCCCAATTTCACCGTTTTTTCATAAAACAGGTAATAGTAGATTATTGTCATATTACATGAAGTGTTTTTCACGTTTGTACTTTGAATTACAAGGACAAAACAGGCATGATGAACATTCACTTCGTGTATTTTCCATTCAATACTGCACAAGCCATTTTGTGTTCTTCTCAGGATGACGTCAAAACCCTGTTTATCAACATACCAAGTGACCTCGAGCGTTTCAGAATTTCAGGTGAAGCGGGTCAGAACTGCTTTGCATTTTAAGCAAAAGCCTGTCATGTTTTGTGGAAACAAGTTGTGATGGTGTTGTAGACACATACACCTCCATGATAAACAGGAGAACTTAAAAAACGTGGACGGGGGGATACTAGCTGTTTAAGACTTAATTCATTTGACGCATTTCCATGCATGGATTTCATAGGTTTTCTGAAACACTGGTGTATAGCTAACATTTCTACAGGCTAGCTTGCAGACATTCTTCTTTTAAAATGTAACGCTGTTGTTCCATAAAAAGTTTGATCTGCAAATTAATGGGTACGGTATTTTTTTCGTTCCGATTAAACACTGATTTTGGTGAATTTAGATATTGAAATCGATAGCTTATTCAATTCTAAGATATACTTCCCACTTGCACTTCTGTCGGAAATGTTGCATTTCTGAGATAAATAAATGATAAAATTACTGCATAAAGTAATGTACAAAATTAAGGCGTGAGCGGTCCGTGCGTAAGCGCGACAACAGAGGGCGCTGCGTTCGTGCGTGAATGGTTATCTTGTGCACTAACTGAGTGCAATTTTTAAATGAGAAAATGTGATTTTTTTTAACTGAAAAGCAACATTAGCGACAAAAGTGCAAGTGGGAAGTATATCTTAGAATGGAATAAGCTATCTATTCCAATATATAAATTTACCAAATTCCGAGTTCAATCTGAACGAAAAAAAATACCATTAATACTATGGGACTTGAAGTCCACTGTGGACACACATTGAGGGTTTCATTGAGGGGGCCTGAGTGTACATATTATATGTACATTGTACATGTACTGTACAGTGTGTACTTTTCCTGAGTCCGGTTAACTGCTGCTGGCCAAATTTGTGTCCAGAAAAACTGACCCAGTCGGAAAGTCCAGTGCAGGCAGGCAGTTCCTCTGCACTGAAGGTATTATGATGACCATGACCACAATTGAGTTAATTAGTTTAACAAGTCAAGTTGTTTAACATCATTGTCAAATCAAATCAAGTCAAATCGATAATGTTGGTCAAGTCCTTTTTGTCACAGCACTGTGTAAACTTGTTCAAGCTATACAAGTACATGTTATTATGAAGTTATCTAACATTTCAGCAAGATAAATCTTGACAGCAAGTGGTATTCTTAAAAGCAAATGACATTACAGCTGAGCCTTTTCACACGTACATTTTAACATCTGTCGCTTTTACAGAAGCGGTGTGGAGAGAATCTGGATTGAAACGAGGCACTGAAAACCGTGCAAATAATTTGGGCAGACATTTTTTATTTTTTTGTTGTTGTGATTTTTAGTGCACCTCTTTACTCCAGTTTCCCTCCACAGCCTTTTCTTTTCTCAAAACGGCACGCGTGTCAAATATACGCGCGAAAAGGCTCAGTATAAATCTACCCATACAATCAGTCTACTGCAGACAGCACTGACAAGTGACATGGGGTTTTTCTTTCAGGTAGGCCTATACATACCCGGTATGTATGGTTTGTACTTTTCCTGAGTCCAGGGTTAAATTCTGCTGGCCAAATTTCTGTCCAGGAAAACTTACCAAGTCAGAAAGTCTAGTGCACAGTTCCTCTATCTGCACTGTCTGAAGTGTACAGTGTACAGTGTACGACCATGACCACTGATCGAGATAACTGTACATGGTCTTGGTAAAAGTACTGCTGTAACAGATTCTAGTAAAAATGCCTTTTAGTTTTATCAGTGTTGAAACAAGTCTCGACTCTCTCAAGGCATTTGACATATTTGACATTTTCAAGTGAAATCTTGCATGTTGGTCTAGTCATGTTGTCACAGCACTGAGTAATTTTGTTCAAGCCAATTATGAAATTATGTGACATATTTCACCAAGATACATGTGTAAATCTTGACAGCAGCTGGTATTCTTTAAAGCAAATGGATTTTGATGTTAATACTTGGAGCAGTACATGGTCTACTTTTTTCCCATAACAGAAATTGCCTTAACCTATGAGACTTTTTAATATTTCATCCCAGTTGTTAAAAAATGCATACTCCATGTAGGTTATTGTCTAGGCATGTTTTAAAGGCAGTATACATGATTGGTATCTCGAAAATCAGAAATGTTCACAGATTTACGCCCAACTTACACAATATATATAAACATTATGACCGTAGAAAACTTCCCCTGAAATGGTTTTGTCTGAAGTGCTATAGTCTTTGAGAAATGAGTAAAACAATTATTTTTCGTCTCATGAGATGAAAATTAAATTCGCCCCAAAACCATTTTGCCCAAGTGCCATTTTACCCCAAAACCACTTCGCCCGAGTGCCATTTCACCCCAGATCACTTCGTCCAAACACTACATCGCCCAAATGCTACTTCGCCCCAAAACCACTTCGTGCACAGGCCGAGGTTCAGGGCGAAATAGTTCAGGGCGAAGTGGTTCAGGGCAAACCCTTTTTTGACTGTTTTCTCAAAAGTTAGACGAAGTACGGAGCTGGTTTTTGCTCAGGTTGGTTTTAATCATGCATACCTTCAATCACACAGGGGATAAAACTATTTGTAACAGTTTACCAATCATGTACATGTATACCGGTAGTTATACTATCTTTAACACAACTGTAGGCCTAGTATTTCACAATGCATGATTAATCTCAGTACATGATTAGAATGTGTTCTAAACAATATCTTCGGCTGCATTCTTTTGTGTTAATCATCTGCCTCACAATTGTCAGAAATCATCACTGAGCATTTTGTGTCCATTTTGGTTTCTTTATCACTACCACAGAAAAAACATTGTACATGATACATGAACAGTTACAAATTGAACAGAGTCAGACGCAAACGAATCTCCCAATTGAACACAGATGACATTGCAGAGAAAACAGTTCAAGAAAACAAAATTAAATCAAAAACCATCTGTAAAATAGGTGGCCTTAACTGAAAACTATCCTCAGAGACTAGCCCTGGAGGACATTTTTTAAAACCCCAGTGACGCCCCAACAGTGAACTTCTAGAGAATTCATTCCTTCTCAACTATTTTTTTGCCTGAATTTACAAATTGGCTGACATTTGTATATAATTTTTATGACCCAAAAAATATTTTGTTGCAGGCCTAATCAAAAAGCCAAGCCAAGTCCAGTCCAGTCCAGTTCAAGTAAAACCAAACCCAATTCAAGTATAGAGACTTTCCATCAGTGATTTGAGTCCAAAGCTGTGTCTGCACTGGACATGTTTTTTGGGAGGTTTTACCGAGATGATGGTAAATTGAAAAATGGGCCTTTCCACACTAATGGGCCAAAATGGAGTGTTGCACCAAACCACCAAAATATCTATAGACAGGGATGTTTAGAATCATTTAAAAGTGCATGGTGTACTTGAATTTATTGTTGAGATATAGTAGAGACAAAAACGTTTCAAACGGGAATCAACTTTGTACTTTTTTCCTTGACAGAAATCTGATGTCCACCCATTATTTGAAGTCGAAATTGTGACATTGTTATATGGGTGACTTTGCATCCATCCGTACAGCTTTTTAAAAGCAAAATCTTATTTGTATTGTTGTTTTCTAAATACAGTGTGACTAGTTCACTAAATATCAGCAAACAAAACTTTTGTTGTGTGCGTCTTATGTAATTCAGGATGAAACAAAAGTGCGTGTTACGCACGAACGAATGTCTGTCCACTCCGTTACGTACGTACATCCCGCCATTACTAAACAAAACCAAATGTCATTTGAAATTTTTTTAGTGCAAGGTTGTTGACAATGATAGCACCAATATATGCATTGTGTTTATCCTGGATATAATGCAAGCACTTCCAGGAAAATGGTCATCGTTTGTCCAATACTGTTTTGTCTGTCCACATTTGTATACGTACGTAACTCGCCATTCCATGATCCTAATTATTTATTCATGAGCGCTTTCCACTGAAATTGGCCTTTGACCTTGTTGCCTGGTTCAGTTGGTGAAAAATACACCAAGCACGTTCCCATGCGTGCGACTATCCAGTTCATGAACGCCAACATTTGAAGTCTGTCCACCCATGGTCCACCAAGTTACATACGTATAAAATTGTTCGTGCGGATCTGTGAGTTCCTATTTTGTCAATGTATACAATATAGTTTATATATTTCAGTATTGGAGTATATAAATGATTTTTTCAAATGATTTTACCGATGTTGTGAATCGTTTAACCACGTTTAACAAGCAGTAAAGGCAGTGGACAGACATTGCAACAAATCACGCACGAACACGAATTGAGATCCAGTTTTCCTGGACAATGGTGCAGAAAAATCAATCCCATTTCCCTGCAGCACAAACAACAATATTCCTTTATATCTCCGAGGTCGGTAGGCGTTGCTTAAAACTTGGATTTCTGTTGAAACTTTTACATGATAATCGGTACATTTTCAGGAAAAAAAACATGACACGAACTACTCTGTCCGGACAGCAGGTGGGGAAAAAAACTTGTGTAGCTGGTAATCTGCTTATAATGCATATGGAGATGGGTACCAGTGAATGCATATTGCTTTCCTACTGTGCTTCCGGACCCATGTGCGTCTACCTTTTCGTTTTTATTTTGCAACAAGATCCAAGCAAAATAAAAACGAAACAGAGGGGTTTGTGGAAAAGGGGGTAGTAATTACATAATACAAGAGTGGGGTAAAGGAGGTGGAATGGAAAAGGGGAATTTGTGTTTATTTTTTTTTACTCAATGATAGAAATTTAAGAAATAAATATTTTGCTTAAATTACAGGGCCACTTTTCACATACATGTACAATGCATTTCATTTGCAAACGTAAAGCAAGATAACAATGCAGGTGGGAGTGCTTTTAGTTTTGAACTTCTTGTGATGATTTGTTATGAATAACAAATGTAGCCTACATGTACAATGGAATTTTGACATGGATACACAATAAGGTGTTGCTAAGATGGACTTTAAAGATGCATTCTATGTATACACCTTTAGAGTCGATCAGTTCCACGATTGTAAAAAGTAATTTTTGATTTAACAGGATTGGCGAGTTAAATGAGTATCATTTGTCAAGATTCTATTGTGTATGTACTTCCACTGTGGGTTATTTCAGTATGACATTGCTTTGCAGACAGTCGCGCAAAATGTCTGTCCACCGTTACATACGGTACTGTACCACTATGTGATGCATATTAACAAATAAGGGTCTCGATAAAGAAAATCAGACATGATCTTAAAGTTAAAATGTGTTTTACATTTCTGCTCTGCTCTGATCATGTCATGAAAGTGACATTGTCCAACACATTTAGAGTTTCTTGGGATAAAAAGTTAAGAATTTACAACCTACTGTGGTCATTTTTATCAGAGTGGCACATTTTCTTGAAAAAAAAATTAAACACATCATAATGGTATAATCTTTATTGCATCCGTTTCATATAAATATGTTGAGAGAACAGTTTTAAACCATGAAATGTCACAGAGAAAGCTATCTGATGTGGGTGGGGAGTCCCTGTGTCTGTCCATGTTACATACGTAAAATGCATGCACTGGCAACATTAAAATACCTGTAAAATAAAAACGAAGATAAAAGTTATCTTGATATTTTAGATTTGTAAAGGGGATGACATACTGCACATTAAAAAAGTGAAATGGGAAGTCAAAATGGGTTTTCATTTTTTCCTCCTGATGTCACACTTTTAGGCCCATTAGTGTGGAAAGGCCCAAATGGCAAAATTTTACTGCTGTCCACATTTCAGCCACATAGATGCAGTAATACTCTAGAAAACCTGAAAATTCCAACTTGTACTGTTTTTGTGCATGAATGAATGGCTCCACAGGCGTACGTGTACTTTGGGGATTGAAATAATTTTGTCATTTTTCTCATGAATGGGGGCAATTCCGATGAAATAATTTCACAGGATGATTACTACCATTACCATCTTGATAACAAGTAAACTTAAAGATAATAATTCATAATTTTTTTTGGAGGGTAATTACCAACAAGTAGACTATCTTTAATAATCACACTATGACGTATGCTTCCAAATTACCGACTCGCTGTGTTTGCACTGGACTTATCGTCTCGGGAAAAGTTCCCTGGTAAATTTTCCTGGGCAGCAGTTGGCCAGGAAAAGTAACCGCTGGACTCATGAAAAGTTACTGAGAGGAAAACGTCCTAGGCTGTCCGCATTGGACTTAAAATGGGACTTAAAATGGGAAAAGTATCCATTGTCTCGGTAAGTTTTCCCCAAAAAAGCCCAATGCGGACGGACCTCGAGTCAAGTCATTTGAGGTTCAGACTCGGTCAAATCAAGTCAGCAAAAAATGTTACTCCAGTCCAAGGTCTTAGTCACTGCAACACATGCGCTGGGTTCCCCTAATAAGCTTGCTTCCTTGGTTGGTTTCTTACACCGTGTTTACACCGGTCCTGAGCTCGGGATCAAGATTGATCCCCTGATAAGAATGCGTCAGTGTTAACCGCAATGATCCTGAGTGCCGCGTTTACGTTCTGTAGTTGATCTCGAGCGCGGTGCCAGAAGTTCCAGTCAAAGGTCATGCTCTGTGTGTGCATGTAGCCTACTGATCAATGTGTAAATGTGCAGTATACACAGCCACTTGAATTTCGCGGGCTTTCCCCCGCTACAGCTGTGGAGTGGATGCAGCAGGATGCGGTAAAGATTAATTGCTTAACCGCACACTGATCCTAAGCTCGGGATCGATTCTCTGCCAACGCGGGACCAAATCCTCGGGGTCTGATCCGGGGCCAATTTGGTCCCGAGAGCGTTTACACTCAGTTTGTGATCCGGAGCTGATCCCGAGCTCGGTGTTCGACCCCAAGCTCGGGATCAGGTGTAAAATTCAGCAACCCAATACTGATGTTTTTGTTATTAATGTATACAGGGTTTCTGTAAAATGAGGTTTTACTACAAAAACATTCACAGCATGTGCACGCAATACGCTCAACTCATGAGCGCAGAAACTTCTACTTTTAGAAATGTTTGAAGTATTGATTACTGTACTGTAGTACAGAACTCGGGAGGAGGAATATTAACCACAGGAATGTATGCCATTATCTTTGCAAAATCTGTCAGGAAAATTATCTATGCAAACATTATGACATGTTTTTTTCCTGTCAGACTTATATTACATTCGTGCTGGATTTGGTAAAAAGCAACCGGTTAAAGGAGAGGTATACCCGAGAAAAAAAGACAATATGCTGAAAGAATGCAATTGATTGCTTTCCGGTGACGTCATGCCTTCCATCCACCATTTTGGGTGTAAATTTTCATGACCCACGTGGCTCGAGTGATTACCAGCCAAAAAAGCAAGAAAAGCGCATTGGTTGCACTTACCTCTAATGCTTAACCTTGCTTAACCTATGCGCCATGGCTGTATTTCTTCAGGCTAAAAATCGCGATCAAGTAAAAATACTTTTGTTTTTACGAGCTGACTACGTATGCTCAATAATTTGAACATATCGCAACACGCACGTGCGGCATTTTCGAATGAAAATACGCTGGTCAGTATTTTTTACGCGTATTCATGTGCGTCTATTGGCGCGCGCATGTACATACGACCCACTGAAAAGCAATTACGTACGAACTTCACAAAGAATGGCATTTGCAGCGAATGTCCTATGGGTGCCACCATTTTGTCCAAGAACTAGGCAAAAGAAATGATGTACGCAAAAAGTTGTACGCAAAAAGGTCTTCTTGGACCAGTTCACGGACAAAATGGCGGTGCCCATAGGACAAGAAGGCGCCGCTGCAAATACCGTTCTTTGTGAAGTTCATATAGTCTGCTTTTAAGTGGGTCATGATATGACCCATTCTTTCAGCACAATGTATTTTGTTTCTTTGATATATACTTATCCTCTAATTGATCTTCAGGGTTGAAAATGTACAACTTGACATTCAAAGGTTGTTCAACTTGGTTGTGACCATTGTGAAATATCCTCTCTGAGCAACTGCAAACAGTCAGGAAGCAGACATGATGTTTTTCAAGGACAAGTAATGCATAGTTCCGATCTGTCAATCAAGCCGAACCCGCCGACCAATCACAACAGAGCTAGCAGACGGTGCCCATAGGTCAAAGTGATGCAATCATTACACAATCACGCGATTTTCTGCCCATACAGTTTGTATGTTGTATGCGCCAGTGATAGGGTGAATTTTTGTTTCAATGTCGGGCGATTCGCTGTTCAAAGGTAGGAAAGCGCATTTTTTTAATGAATATATGTCATCCCTAGCTGCATTACTAGCCCTTCGCTCAGTGTGTGCGCGTGCTACGGTAACTGTCGATTCTAAAACATAAATACCGGTACCTTTGAGTTTTCTCCAATGAATCTGTGCTTTACATGCCGAGTCCCGTTGCTTTGTATGTTGTTTCGCCATTTTTTTGCGATGGCTTGTGAGCACATAGCAACAATATCTAAGGGGCGGGGTTAACTCCGCAATCTTGGAACAATGCATTGATGAAGGAAATGTCCTGTCAAAGCCTGATACTGTTATGGTGGACAGACCTGACTTTCCCCTTTGAGCTTTGATGAAATATTGCCCTTTATTTTGCCAACTTAAGGAACAAGTGGACAGCTAGGTCACTATGTGATGTAAAGCACCTGCATGCTTATTAGTACTGAAGTTTATGGGAGGGAGGGACCAGTTAAACATTAAAGGTACACACCGGCTTTGTTGGGCTACTTTGGGCTCGAAATGGACCCATACAAGACTCTGAATGCCCTTCCGAAATAAACTGAACACATCCTGAAAAGAAACCACGGAATGTTGCCGTTTTTGAGCAATTTTCAAAAAACAGAGGTCACGTGACTTTTCGGAACCAGATTCTGGTTCCGAAAAGTCACATGGTCTTGCGAGTTAGTTTTGTGTCCAGCCGCATGAAAGTTTCTTACTGCAGAACTGCACCAAATTCAACTCTGATTTCCCCCAATATTTTTAAGTAATTGACAAAAGTAAGACTATTTATACAGGTATAAAACAAAGTTAAACATAAGTATGAAAATTTGAACATAAATGTTTGTTTTGAGAGTCCGGAGAACGAGCGCGTGCTACGCGGCAGGCTACGGTGGATGCAGTGTAGGATATTTGCCCCCCGCCGCACGGCAAATAGCCTGGGTGCACACACGGCCGTGTTGGTTGCTCCGGTGTACGTTCGTGAAGAAAAAACATGCCAACTCCTCCAAAGAAAACGGAAAGTTCTAATCGGTCGTCCGGGCTGTCTAGTAAAATCGTGAGCAAAAAATTGGAGATATCCTGTGTAGGAGAAGAGCGAATCGTTTCTGACAAAGTCGTGAGGCTCGCGCGTAGTTGCAACGGCTGGTAAAGCGTATAACACGTCTTTTGACTGTTTTTGTTAATTTTGCACTTCTTTAGTAAATTACGTGATATTTTGATGATCTTTTTTCACAACGACCATTAAAAAAGTATTGTCAATGCTGCTACATCACTAAATCATGTAAACAGTAGGCCGGTGTGTACCTTTTGAGGTTTTTCACAAGTACAGGGTGTTCCAGAAAAAAAGATAATCCTGACAAAAATGATTGTTATGGCCAAGATAATGGACTTTATGACAGTTTAATGGTATATGTTACCATAAAGTAAAGACAAAATGCTTCCTCGATTGCATTCTTCTGGTCACGCATCACTGAGCACCATTGGGAAAACGATATGCAGAAACCCCTTTGCGACTGTAAAGTCGTGTCCGCACTGGACTTGGTTTTTTGGAGGTTTTTACCGAGAGAATGGTAAAATGAAAAATGGCTAAATTGCACCGCTGTCCGCATATGGACTTTTTGACACAGTAAAATTTTACCGAGACCGTGGGAGAGCATGCGCAGTGTCCCTTCGCAGTTTGACCTTCACGGTCCGGACGTACGCTTCCAGAGCGCTTTTACCGACTCACTGTGTCCGCATTGGACCTTTCATCTCGGGAAACGTTAGCTGGGAAATTTTCCTGGGCAGCAGTTGGCCAGGAAAAGTAACCGCTGGACTCGGGAAAAGTTCCTGAAAGGAAAACGTCCTGGTACCCATCGTCTTGGTAAGTTTTCCCAAAAAAGTCCAATGCGGACAGGCCTTTTGTGCAGTAGAATTACAAAATTTGCTGTGTTTACAATTGGAACAGCAAAGGTGGATACATACAGACCTAACATAATTTTGTGACAACCATTCTGAGAATTTTGCCACGTTTACGCTACATCTCGATTCGGGTTCAATCTGCCTTTTCAACCACAAAAGTCACCACTAATAGTGACCCGCTCTGCAAAAAAGGGTATTAAGTTGCACTGGCTAGTATTCGTTTTGCGACCATAAGAAGAAATCTGTTGCATTTCTATCTCATTAAAATACCTAAACACAAAAGAAATTCCAGGCGTAACGCAGACATTCCAGGGGGAACACAGACATTCCAGGGGGAACACAGACATTCCAGGGGGAACACAGATATTCCAGGGGGAACACAGATATTCCAGGCGGTATTTGGGCACCCCCAGGAATTTCCATTGTGTTTTTATTGAGCGTGGATTTGCCGCAGATTTCTTTTTATGGTCGCAAAAAGAATACTAGCCAGCGCGACTTAATACCCTTTTTTGCAGAGCGGGTCACAATTGTGCGTGTAGTGCATGTGTGGGCTGTTTTGCAATGTGGAACCGCCGCTGGATTCTTCGGTTAAATCTACCACACATCGCACAAGGTCCACCTCTAAGGACGCATAAATAGCTAAATCTGTATTCGAGTAGCATTTATACATGTACAATGTACAACAAACGACTTTGACAATTGTGGAGTTCAGTCCGGCAATTGCAGGGTTCAAAAGATGAATTTCAGAGGAAAAGACGAATTGAAAAGGGTGAATTAGACTCGGGTCTGATCCGCCTTTTTCAATTCACCTTTTGTGTTTACACTTGGCGTCTACCCGGCTTCAACTCTCCTTTTAGGGAAAATGCGGGGTTTGATTAGACAAACCTGAGTTGAGTGTAAAGCTACAAACGTAATGCCGAATTATTGTCACGATAGATGTAAGTTGACCTCGCGAACGTACGAGACCGCGCGAGACCACTGTTATTTCCGGGCACAAGACCCTATCTCTTCAACGCACGTCGCGAGCGAAATTCTTGGATTATTTTGTTTATGCATGTTTTTGTAAACTCAGATGGCCTAAAAGGCGTTATCTCTAAATAAAATCTTGCATTCCAATTGATGAAGTGGGGTATATAATCAAAAATAAGCAATCGAAATGTAAAAATTCACGATCTTTTCTGAGCCGATAAGTCAATCTTTGAAGATCGTAAACTACATGCAGCAAAAGATATGCAACATGCACAGCAGCCGACGTACGTTGGCCTACAGTGTACATGTACATACAGACCTCGCTAGCGATAGGCGAAACGCCATCTACCAAAAGTAGAGCTTGCAGACTTTTTTTTAGAGTGCCCAAGTTCGAAGCATTCATTTTCACATGAATCCACACTTGGGTCATCCATTCCAAATTGGATGCAGAATATGCTAGCAGAGAAATGTATTCAGGTCACGAAATTCTAATAAATTATCGTTTTTAGAGATAATTATGCATGTATTATATATTGTAAAAAAACAGTTTAGTTACCCGAATCACTTTCAGGTCGGTTGTATACTTAAGATTGGACAGAAAAATTTATATACAAAAAACAAAATCTCGCCCGTGTTATAGGAATAGGCGTTTTAGTCGTGTTGTGCCCGGAAGCTCAGATTTGACCTTTGCCGCGAGACTTACATAGTCTATTGGCTGTGACATAAAAATTCTTAAGGCCTTTTCGCACTTTGAAAAAATCTCCGGGTTGTACACGGGTCTGACACGTGTTAACTAGACTGACCTTTTCACACTACAACGGCACTGACCCATGTAAAACGCTTGAACCGTGTTGAAACTACATGTAACCCACCTCCGGAGGTGGTTTGAGAGCTTTCGACCCGTGTAAAGAAGTCCGACACATGTTAAAAACCAGTCTGATTGCCTCTGGGTTAAGTTGGACCCATGTATAATAGACCGATCCAGTAAGCTCCGCCCATTTTGGAATTGACCAATCACAGCCTCAGGTTCAGGTAACCAAAAAGCGGATCTCCATTTTGGTTACCCGAGTCCTCAAAATTTTGTGCACAGAGCTACGGCAAATGCAGCATGAGTGACGCAAAAACACCATAAACATAATTTTTATCAGCGCAGAAGAGGCTATAGCGGGTTTAAAACGGATTGTATAAGACTATCCTAACCTATTTTTAATTCCTTCATAAATATGTTTTTGTGTAAACGTGAAAAACTTACCAAAATTAGCTTGTCGTTTTGCATTCACTTCGTTCTACCGTAGATGTGTGTCAAGATGTTTTTGTTCGATGGCGCGCGTTACGCGTATTGCAGGCGTGTATTGCAGGCACGTACTGCACACGTGCATGGCACGTGTGGCATGTTGCTAGGCAATTTCTAAATGGGCGGAGCTTACTGGATCGGTCTATTGTGTCCATGACTCGCCGCAATGAAATGGGGAGAGGCTATAAACCAGGCACTCCGTGCATGACGTAAACATAAATTGGGTACATTTCCTTCCATACCATGATGGTTTGGACACGGGCTGTGCACGGGAAAGCTTACGTCATGCACGGAGTGCCTGGCTTATAGCCTCTCCCCAATGATACACGGGTTACACGTGTAGCACAAATGCTGATGTTGCGTTTAGTAGTGTGAAAACGTAGCCGAATTAAACCGTGTTTAAATTTTTAAAAGTGTACACGGGCTGGAACCATGTAAATTTTGACATGGGTCGGACGTTCATAGTGTGAAAATGCCTTTAGTAAACCATCGTCTTGTCCCAAGACTGAGACTTGTTGTCCCTCCCAGTATGAATGGCACACGAATGACGGGCGTGCAAATACATGTACTGTAAGTAGGGGAAACAAATCTCAGTGTATAATCTTGGGGCAAGACTGCTAAACTGTGACAGCGTGACCTAGGCTAAAACTGGCCTTAATTGAGAGTCCAGAAGGGTTTTTGCAGACTACACTAGGCCTATAGCCCTCATATATCCATAGTTGTGTGTCATTGACTTCATGGTGTGAATGAACAGTCCTTGGTTAGGTCACTGTTCTGATTAACTTAAACATGCCTGTTGTAAATTAGGTTGGACTACAAGCTTGATTTAAAGGTTCTGACGTTTTTGACCTGTAAACAGATGGAATCTTGTCCACTCTGGGCAAACAGTACCAACCTTCCCACCACAGGATCTAGTCTGGGACATGGTCAGTGTGGCATGGTCAGTGCAGACAGGAAAGGAAGAAAAAAGTGACAGGGTCACTTAATTGGAGTATTACCTGAAAATAAAGCACCAGGGGGAGCCTTTTTGTGCCCCAAAACGTTTTTGTTTGTAGGCTTTCTGCTCAGCGGATTCTGTTACCAGAAGCTAATTATAGGCCTTTTCACACTTGCAAAATCTCGGGGTTGACGAGAAATTTCAACCCCGAGATTGCTTTCAACCCGGGTTGAACTCAACCCTGCTCGGGACCAGGGTTGAAATTTTTCGCCCCGGGTTGAAACGCTCGGCCCGGGTTGAAACGCTCGGCCCGGGTTGAAAACGGTAGTGTGAAACGAGCAGGGTTGAGTTCGCCCCGGGTTGAGATATTGCCACTTGTCGGTGCAAAGGTCATGACAGGATACAGCACCCACGCATGCGCAACGCCCAATTATCGCGCTCGCTCCGGGTTGGCGTTGCACAAGTGTGAATCCTCACTGTTCATCTCGGGGTTGAACTCGCCCCGGGGCGTGATAAATGCGAGTTGAGCGAAACAAGTGTGAAACGATGCGGGGTTGAACGCGGGGTTAAAAATTTGCGTTTCAACCCGGGGCGGTTGAGTTCAATCCGGGTAGAAAGCTCTAGTGTGAAAAGGCCTTAAGATTTGGCAAATTGGGATAATTGTACAAAACTAGAAATATGATACAGTGTATAACCACACTTGTGCCTCTAATTTTGATCAAATTTTGTACTCTGTATCAATCAATCAATCATTTCATCCTCGCGATGTGTCGATACGTGCTATAAGGGGTGCTTGTATTTGAGCACCTAATTCAAAACTCCCCACTTCGTGCCATATGGATAAACAACCATGACAACAAAACCTGACCTGTTGAAAGAATATTGTCATATTTTGTTTTTGGATCATGTTTTCATGCAGGGTTATTTGGCAACATTTTTGTCAAAATGCCTATATTGTGTCATCCTGAGATCTCGGGGAATTTCCACTCTGCGAAGCGACGTTACAATAGGCCTACCCTGAGGAAACCAGCCCCATTTCGCTGGGGAACAAGCGACGGAAATCTTGTCGCCTCCTCTGGACCAATCAGGAAACTTGGCAGTGCAATGCAGGCATTCAATTGTAACATGCGCAGAATACCGTGCATGCAGTGTGCTACATGTACTCGGTAATGCTGGCCGTTGTCCGCGTCGGCGATTGGCTGCTATTTAAAGCACACTGGGGAATCCGTTCCATTCACATTCGTCAGCATGCATCCCCGGAGTAAATAAGATTGTCGCCGGGAATTTTGGTAGTAATTGGACAGTCGTAAGGAACAGAACCTAATACAATTTCTGGAAAGTATAGAACTTGTTTCTTTTCAGCATAACATGACCAAATTGATTAAATTCAACAAAATGACTCGGGCGTGTGTTTGTTACATGTAGATGCAACAGCTGCCCACTCTGCAGATTTGCGTGGATTTCCTCAGGGTATTGAGTTGAAATTCCCTGAGATCTCAGGATGTTATTGTGTGGACCTAAGCCGTGTCCGCAATGGACTTGTTTTTTGGGAGGTTTAACCGAGACGATGGTGAGATACAAAAAATGGCTACATTTTACTGCTGTCCGCATTTGGACTTTTTGACACAGTAAAATTTTACCGAGACCGTGGGAGAGCATGCGCAGTGTCCCTTCGCAGTTTGACCTTCACGGCCCAGACGTACGCTTCCAGAGCACTTTTACTGACTCGGTGTGTCCACGTCCACACTGGACTTGTCGTCTCGGGAAAAGTTCCCTGGTAAATTTTCCTGGGCAGAGGAAAACGTCCTAGGCTGTCCGCATTGGACTTAAAATGGGAAAAATACCCATTGTCTCGGTAAGTTTTCCCAAAAAAAGTCCACTGCGAGCAGGCCTTTAAAAGTCCCAAAAGTAGATTAAAAAATGATGTCATCCTGCTTTCTAAAACCACAGTACAATAAATTTCCCATATAATGCATGTAACCAGGATTGGTTCATGGGTCATTCCATAAATACGGGACCCAGTGTCCCCCTTTACATCGTGACACTTGTATGGACATACCGGGCTTCAGAGAACGGTTACCCTCAGCATATGAACAATGGCCTCGTAAATCGAACAACACCTTTGCCTGTTAATATTACCCAAGACATGACGAGAACGATTCAATAAACTTGTGTGATCTTCTAAATGCAAGTGTGACATTTTGAAATTTATATTGAAGAATTATTGAAATTTCGCTCATAATATAATTTGAATTTATAAGGTACAGGTTCTACAGGTGGGTAAAACCAGAAGCTACCTTTTCCAGAAAGAACCTGGTCAAAAAGACTTGAAATGTAATCGTATAAGAATTTTAAAATGCCTTGGTGTCCCCACTTACATCGTTAAACAATTTTCTCGAATATTATCAAAACTATGACACCAAGACATGTCTATTAAATGTTTGGAAATTGTTTCAAATATCCTACACTATTCAGAAATTGCACGGAAATTTCTTCAAAATATTTTGGTAACTTGAAAGAGCCATTTTTACAAATGCATCAAAATGTCACACTTTGGCCCCCATATTTATGGAATGACCCAAATATACATCTTAAATGCATTTTAGAAATGTCCACAAAGGGTTTTTAAACGAAGAAGCAACACTTGTTTGGAATTTTCGACAAATTTAATCAAAACAGTGCTACTTATGTATTGCCCGATACATACCACTCAGTGGAGTCTGCTAGGGGCACTAATTGTTTTCAACGTCATCGGCAACAAACTTTGCTGCTAAGGCTAATGAAACTCGATTTTATGTTTCCCGTAACATTTTTGTCAAGCCCAAATGAGGCAACTCTTTCATTATTCATTATTCATTATTTTGTAGCATTTCATTATTTGCAAAATAACAGATTTGATCAAAACTTAGGGCGCTTTATACCCTCTGATAGTGTGTTAAAACACAACCCTGATCAACTTATACACAAATTTGTATTTATTAAAATATCTTTCACCATTTCCCAGGAATTTATGACAAATTTATTTAAGGATTTATTGTAAAACACTGTTATAAACGTTCACGTACCGCTGGCTAGCCGCGCCGATACTCTGCTTCTGGTGTATTTTTTTTTATGGAGGAAGAAAATTACGTTAACATTTTTTTGGCGGGAGGACGAGAATGAGCACCTCGCCCTAAATGTGAAATTCGAGCGCTGCTTTTAAATATCCAACAAAAATGGTAGGAGAAAAAAATTAAAAACTTTATATTTTGGGGGAAAATACAAAATAATGAATTGTTGTAGGATTTTGGCATCTCAAACGCGGCCGAAAAATCCAAACGCGGGCGGGTTACGGGAAACATAAAATCGAGTTTCATTAGCCTAATGCAATGTGCTGCACCATACATGTATTGAAAACTTTGAAAGGGAGAATGTCAATCATGCCACAATTGCATGGATGACATCATGATTGAATTTGAATGCACATTTCCTGACTCCAACGCACCGTGAAGAGACCCGACTCACGCACTCTCAAGACCGAACGCAAAGCTGCCATACATGGCGACTTAACATGAAGCATATAGACACTAAATTAAAAGTGATTTTTCAAATGGTCAGGAGTGGCAACACAGACCATATATTCCAGAAAAAAACTTTTGTCTGGTCTTAAAATAAAAGAAATAAGTTACAAATAGTGTGACAACATGCCTTTCTAAAAACGCTATGTACAAATTTCCACTATATGCTCGTAACCGGGACGGCCTAAAAATAGTAAAATGTAACACAAGCAAGTTTCCTTCCCGGTTACGAGCATACCGGTACATGTGTTGGAAATTTGTACACAGGGTTTGTAGAACCTAGGCATGTTGTCACAATATTTGTAACCCTTTTTGGGCCCAAGTTATCTCTTCAGAACAACTTCTTTTATTTTGAGACCAGGCAAAGGTATTTCCTTGAAAATATAGTCTGTGTTGCCAAAATGCCCCTTATACTGTGGAGAGACCCAATAGCAAGTAAAAGTCAACCTTTATTTGCTACTTTTACGGTATAACAAATTTTGCTGTGCTAATGATATCCTGGAGAATAAAGCAACCTTCTGCCAGTGTTTTCCCTTCCTTTGCACGGTTTGTTGAAATCTTTTTGAGGCTTAATTTATCTCTGTACAACAATTTAGACTTACATTTTGAGAAAAAAATACAGGCCTTAATTAATGGCACAGGCTCGTCAGCAATGCGCGCGCGCCAAATTCGTGCCACGAAATACGCAGCTCCATGCCTTTGCTATGGAGCTGCGTAATTCATTGCACGAATTTAGCGCACGCGCATTGGTGACGAGCCTGCGCCTTTAACCCATTAGTTCTCAAAGCACCCAGAACTGCCCTGCAGCTTTCTCCTCATTCCCCAAACTGCCCTGGATTTCTTCCATGTTTAAAGGCCCTGTAGATGATCTGTTTTTGAGCGATTCTGCAAATAAAACCGTTATAAATCAAAAGAAAGACATTAACAAACTTATCCGAAGAAATGTCAGCTTTGTCAAATGTACCACGTTTAAAAAAAACATGAAAATCCATATGCGTTTTCCTGGTCTTGGCGGGGTGTTTCAAATATTCGTTCTCAGTTGATCGGGTACTATGTGGCCTGCGTAATGCACTCTGTGGTGCACATCATATACTGAGTGTGCGCGCAATCCATAAAAATGCATCGCGTTGGAACACGTACACAGCGCCCATGCATTTTGGACCACGTAGATGCAAACCAAAAATAAGTAAATCGTTTGCAAACGATCTAAATAATTTCATCTTTACGGATTATTTTCTGCTAAAATTACATCATTTTAAGCAGAAACCTTTCATTGGGTAGTTGCTATTAATTCAATCTTTACTTTCAGAACTTTCCCCTGTAAACTCGTCGATTACTTTTTGGGGTCATTGCAAATGATACACTGGGCCTTTAAGCAAGGGTCTATAGTCTGTTCCTTGCTCTATGGTTTAACTGAGTGAAATTGATGTTTCTGCAAACACACCCTCAATTGATATGCATAGCTAAGTGACTCATCCTCTTTTGGACAAATCTTGTGTTCAGTAAGGGTGGCTACTATTAGAGAACTCTGGTTATTGACCTTAACAAGGAATAATTATTAACATTACCAAAAAGCTATGTACATGGGGAGTATTAAATAAGATACATTATTTGTTTCCAGTAATGAGTGCTAACTGGTTATTTATCTTGGTCGCCAAACTGACTTCTTCACCGTGGAATTAGACTGGTACGAATAAGTGATAATTTTTGGATACAAATGTGAACAAATGTCCATGAGTTTGGAAAATATGGATGCAGTGAAAAGCATGTACATGTATGAAGCCAACTGGTGATCTCGAATCACGGTAATGCAGTTGTTCCTCACTGATTGGGATTGGCTATCAGTATCATGTGAGCTTTGCAAGCCCTACAGAGGGATGCACATTAAGCAAAAGGTCTGCGGTTCGAATCCCAGTGGAGCCAAGTTGCTTTTCACTGCATCCAGATTTCCCAAACTCTTGTACACCTTTCCCACTACAAAATCTCCGGGTTAACTCGGGGGTAACGGCAATCCTTAACCCTGAGATACCCCGGGGCAGCGCGAACGTTCCCACTACTCCTTTTCCGCCCCGGGTTAAGACAACAAATTTTGCCGTTACCCCTGGGTTTGTTAACCCTGACAGCGACCAGGGTTACGGATGGCAATCTCGGAGTTAAGGGTCGAACCCCGTGGTTAGCATTGTAGTGGGAAACCAAGCAGGCTTAAGTGTTCACAGGCAATCTCCGGTTTAGCGCACGCTGCGCTGGCACACATCATAATTATGTACATATACGTACACATCTTTGCTCTCCCAATTTATTAAGGCATGGCTTCTCAGGCACCGTATATCTCAACGAAAAGAAGAGGACAAAGGTGTGGAAAGAAGAAGAAATAAAGCTCCTCATCCAGGCCTGGTCGACAGACAAGTTCAGTAACAACTCGATGGGACTACCCAAAAATCAGAATAAGATGTTTGCAGATTTCCGTTCCTTCAGTCCCTGTATACAAATATGCCTGCGTCTAGTGGAAAACTGCACTGCGCTAACCCAGGGCAAACTCGCCTCGGGTTTTGCAAAACTCTAGGTTAACGAAACAAATGGGAACATAACTAGGAGTTAACAAACCCCAGGGTAAGAAAAGCTTAATCCGGGGCGGCAAATCTCGTTATTAAGCAGTTTGTAGTGGGAAAGCGGTATAGAGCTTCTGCACCAGCGGCCATGACAGGGGGCAGGTTTTCTAATTTAAATGATGTAACAATAGAACCACAAAGCACCTACTCATGCATGACACATTGTAATAATGTGACTGCCCCCTGTCATGGCTGCTGTGCAAAGGCTCTATTGGACATTTGTCCAAATCTAGTTTCCAAAATTTGACTGAATCTACCTTCATGGCTGAATGTACCTTTAATACATGTACATCATCCGCGCAGAACTTGTAGGTCCACTTCACATTTTATCAGCCAGGCTCCGAGCTTTACTACCCCTAATCGTGAATCGGTTAAATGTATCAGACAGGAATTAGGTCTACAGCCATGTTTGTTTAATGTCATCCCTTTTTGAACAAGAGATCAGATGGTAAATGTCATGGCCTTAGTGAGCGATTTAATTGACGTCATCCCTAGCCATCTGTCCTTTAAATGTGAGTTGTAACATATCTTTTGTAAAAATACATACACGTGTAATGGGAGACTTTTGAAAAGCGTGGAAACAAACAAACCGGTCCTTTTCCATTAGCTAAAGTGCGCGTGCTCAATATGACGTAAACAATTAGACCTGGAGCCCAGCAGGATTTAATCAGAATTTTGAGTGCAAAGGGTTTGAAGTGTGTGATTGGTAGAGGTGTCTGAGACATCTTCCAAATGGAAGTGTCCCGGGTGGTGCGTTGGGAGGGGGCAGCCCCTTAAAGTCACCCAAAAATTCGGTTTAATCATAATAGACTGCCGAAGTGTGACGTGGGTTGCCATGGCAATTGGCTCTAAACTAACATTGCCGTCGGAAAAAGTACCATTGCAAAGCACAGGGACACGGTTCAGTGATTTTTATTTTAGAGCCAATTACCTAGGCAGCCAACAAAAGATGACGTATTCACTTCGGCAGTCTATTGAGAGTGCAAACCCAATTTTAGCACCCAATTTTAACCTATACTAAGATTTATTTGGTGCTTTAGCCAATTAAGAAAGCACTAATTAGACGTTTAATTATAATTCTAAGTGCAAAGACAAACGTATGTCTCAGGGTAGGAATTTCGTTACTGAAGGGGCACTGCCATTTTTGTGTTTAGAAAGGGCACTTCCATTGGAAAATCAAAAAGTCTGAGAGTATTGCAAAAGGGCACCAAGGCAAGACCAAGGGCCACGGAGGCAATGGCCTCCGTGGCCTCAGTGAAATTCCCACACTGAGGTCTGCACCCTACACACGGCTGAACACAAAAATGCCACTTAAGAACATTTCTGGTGGTGCGAACCCTACTTAAAGGCACAGGCTCGTCAGCAATGCGCGCACCAAATTTGTGCCACGAAATACGCAGCTCCGTGTAGCAAAGGCATGGAGCTGCATATTTCGTGGCACGAATTTGGCGCGCGCGCATTGCTGACGAGCCTGTGCCTTTAAGAAAGGGTCAATGACTAATTAGGTCAATGATTACCAATATTCAAATAACGAAGAGCAAATTTCAAACGTGTTTGGAAGTATTTGTCTCAAGATGCCTTAATTACTTTGGTACATGCCTTCATAACAAGTCGTCTTGATTATTGCAGAAGCTTATTTTATGGTTTACCATAATCTCAGTTAATTAGACTTCAGAGAGTACAGAATGCAGCTGCCAGACTTGTTTGTAATTCATCGTTTGGGACCCATGCCACTCCTATACTTTACCAGTTACATTGGCTTCCAGTTCAGTTCCGGATTCGATTTAAAATTCTTCTTTTGACCTTCAAAGCTATTCATGGTCTTGCTCCAAAATATCTCATTGACTTGGTGAAGGTTAAAGCTTGTTCTCGTTATTCCTTGAGGTCTAATGAGCAGCTACTTTTGGAATATCCTACCGGCAAAATGAAGAAAACTACAGGGGATTGTTCATTTGCACAAGCTGCCCCTACACTCTGGAATCAGTTACCGTGTGAAATCCAGAATGTTCAATCTATTCCTTTGTTTAAGACCAAACTGAAGACTTTTCTTTTTAGGCAAGCGTTTTTATTGTAATTGCGTTTATGAAGTAATGTTTTAACTGTAACAAGGTTTAATTTTGTGTACTTTGAGTTTTTATTGTAATGCGCATTAATTAGAACATACATATGAATTCTGCGCAGTATAAATAAAAAACTATGAATGCTAGGATAGGGCGACAATTTGTGTGTAAAAAAGGTATATTAGGGCGACGTGCTCAATAGGGCGACATTAATATATATTTTTTTTAAATAATTTTTTTAGGTCAAAAACCATTTTTTTAAAGGTCAAAAACCATTTTTATTAGGACTAGAGTTGTTTCTCTTTGGTCTGGAAGCATTTTTGGAAGCTTTGGGTAAAAAAATAAGGTGTCATTTTGAGTGACTCTTGCCGAAATTTCAGTGGTCCCCGGGGGGAGACTTCCCGAAATGTCGCCCTATTGCGGCATTCAGAGTTCTTACAATTTAAATTATTATTATTATTATTATTATTAAAAGTTGATGACAAATCGATCACTGATTAACCATTTAAGAACAAGATATGTGGTACGAAGTCTAATTAAAAAGGCCTTTAATTAGCACTAATTATACCTTTAATCCTAATTGGCCTTACTCTACATGCTAAAATTGGGTTTGCACTCTCAATTATGATTAAACCGAATTTTTGGGTGACTTTAAGGGGCTGCCCTCTCCCAACGCACCACCCGGGACACTTTAATAAGAAAGCCTGTTTGGAAGAAGTCTGAAGGCCTGTCCGCATTGGACTTTTTTGGGGAAAACTTACCGAGATGATGGGTACTTTTCCCATTTTAAGTCCAATGTGGACAGCCTACAATGTAGGATGTTTTCCTCTCAGTAACTTTTTTCGAGTCTGGCGGTTACTTTTCCTGGCCAACTGCTGCCCAGGAAAAGTTCCCAGGTAACCTTTCCTGAGACGAAAAGTCCAATGCGGACAAAGCGAGTCGGTAAAAGCGTTCTGGAAGCGTACGTCAGGGCCGTGAAGGTCAAACTGCGAAGAGACGCTGCGCATGCTCTCCCACTGTTTTGGTAAAATGTTACTGTGTCAAAAAGTCCAAATGCAGACAGCAGTAAAATTTAGCCATTTTTCATGTTATCATCGTCTCGGTCAAACCTCCCAAAAAACAAGTCCAATGCAGACACGGTTTAACTCTTGACCAATTTCAAAGGAAGTAATGAATTAAAGGACCTGAAATAGGACTTTTATCCTTTAAATCTGCAGCAGACCAGGGCAACTGTTTCTCCAAGTTAGAATCATATCCACCATGTTTGAACTTCATTACTTAGAATGACGTCAGCCGGTCAAAATTGTTGTTCTAATTGCAGCATATAACAACCGAGGATAAATGAATGAGTCTATGCTCAGTACTTGTGACCTATTTTTAAATATACTGTGTTCTTCAATCGCATAAATGTGTACATGTACATGTACGTGCATGAGGAGACGCATGTCAAAATTTACATATCGCATGAAAAGGGTTCAGTGTGAACCTACCCTCATAGACATGAACAAAGCAATGCTAATTGAAAGGATCGTGAATTTTCAACGTTGAATTGTGAATTTTCACCACCCCTCCCCCATCCCCATTGTTTCACACTTGTTTCACTAAAACCATGTTTAAATCTCACCCGGGGCGAGTGTACCTGTGCGCAGACAGAAGATATATCCCACAATGCAACGTAAACATGGCTCCTCTTTGCAACATGGTGTAGGCCTACGAATCTCTTTCTTCTGCTGCTTTTATTTCACCTTTTATGAATGCAGAGATCCAGATGAAGCGATAGTAGACAACTTCTATTGCTACTTCAGTCGCAACGGCATCTGCGACTTCTTAAAGCTAGACAATGCTGAGGAAATCTTACAAGAAAATATCACGAATTTCAACCAGAGTAACTCGTTTCACACTACTATTTTTAACCCGAAATGACAGTTTTAACCTGGGGCAAAAAATCTGAACCCTATTCTGGATCAGGGTCGAGTTCAATCCGGGTTGAAACCAATCTCGGAGTTTTTTTTAACCCCGCGTCAATCCTAAGATTTTTTATAGGGTGAAAATAAATCCTAGCGCACATACATCGATATTGCAACTGGAAGCAACTCAACTGGTGCCAATTTCATAAAGCTGTTTAGCAAAAAAATTTGCTTAATCAAAAATTTGTTTGCTTTATAAAAATGGGTTTTTGAATGGTCAAAATTTAATGTCAACTTGTGTTCTTAGCAAGAATAGCAGATATTCTTGTGAAAAACACAAATTGACATGCAATTCTGACTATTGACCCATTTTTATAAAGCAAACAAATTTTTGATTAAGCAAAAATTTCTGCTAAACAGCTTCATGAAATTGGCCCCTGATCAGTTGCTGTCGATGTGTGCATAGCATGCTCATCGACAGCAACAGGGGCCAATTTCATAAAGCAGTTAAGCAAAAATATTTGCTTAATCAAAAATTTGTTTGCTTTATAAAAATGGGTTAATAATTAAAAATTTACGCCAACTTGTGTTTTTAGCAAGAATAGCAGATATTCTTGTGAAAAACGCAAGTTGACATGCAATTTCGACTATTGAGTCATTTTTATAAAGCAAACAAATTTTTGATTAAGCAAATATTTTTGCTTAATTGCTTTATGAAATTGGCCCCCGGTCATTTGCGCAACTAGCGGCAACTGAGAGCATCCAGCCATGTCTACATTTCTGAGCACGCACATCGACACGGCAACTCTGTAAAGTACATTGACCTTGCAACTGGAAGCAACTGTTGCTTGCATTTGCTGTCGATGTGCGTGCACGTGATCAGATGCACGCGAGCAACTGACAGAAACAAGTGGCAAGTACATGTAAGCGTACATCGACGCAACTGACTGCAATTGGGTACAACTAGTTGCCAAAAAGTAGAACATGAGCAACTCACGGCATCTGGGATTTTTCAAGTTGCCAGTATATCTAGTACAGTAGTTGCAAGTGCGGGTACATTGACCTTTTTGAGCAACTGATCAGTTGCTCCCAGTTGCTGCAAGTTGCTTCAAGTTGCAGGAAACATCAGTTGCCACTAGTTGCTTCCAGTTGCAATGTCGATGTACGCTAGGCTTAAAGGGCCTGTGACATCCTAAACAACTTTGTGCCTAAGCTTTGCTTCATAATGACGGATTACTTGTTCAGCAAGACATACTATTGTTCATTTGGATGTAAAATCAATAAAAGGTGGCATTTTTCAACTTTGAAGATTTCACTGCAATAAATCACAGACAGAGGGCGCTGTTTTGAGTGCATCACATAAGGAAGACGGAAGGGAAAAGTTAAGAAAAAACATAAGACTTCAAGTTGGACTTGTGGCAAATTGCTGCAGTTTCTTCCCCCAATTTTGTCATGGCTTACAGCAGGCAACATGTAAAACAAACTCAAACGGCCATGGATTACAAAAGTTACGGGAAAATCGAGAAAAAAGTGGAATCTTTTGTGCACAGTTCAATGTGATTTTCCTGTGTTTGCCTCTTGTGACGTCGTGACCTTGGTCATGAATATGCATATTTGCATTAGCATAAAAACTAAAAACCTTTGTTTTAACCCCCAAAGCAAGCTCCAAATAGGATTTTTATGACTTTAACTGAGTAAAGTGGTTTTAAAGCATAGATTTCATTGATAAAAATCATAAATAAGGGGCCCTTTAAAGGCCTAAAGAGTTTGAGCTTCAAGTCTTTGGTCAGGATTAAAGGATTGTGTCATGACCAGATTTTGACCCTCCCATTTTTTCCTTGGTTTTTAAAATTTTGGTCTATCATTTTTCAGATCTTTTCTATTACCGTAATTTTCGGAATATAAGCCGCGGCTTATACGTTGATTTTGCAAAAAAAAAGGTTCCCGGCGGCTTATAAACCGGGCGGCTTATACGCCGACCTCTAAAGATAAAAATCATGATATGCTCATATACATTATGTAATGTAGTTAAATAGTTCTATCAATCTTTTACGGGAATTTTTTATTGTCAAAAAACGATGTTGAAGGCCGTCGCACGCGCACGAAAAGGTGTGCAATTTTTCCAGGTGCAGAGAGTGTACCGATCTTCGTTGGTGACCCATACATCGATGTGACACAGCACAAGCGCAGGCAACCAGTTCGCCATCGGACCATGCCATCGGTCGTGAGTACTCGTCCAACGCCAAACAAATCGTTTGGTGCGTCTGTTCCTTCCGTGTTTTCTTCAATTCTTTACTTTTAGTTGGCGTTGTTTTAAAATCCAAAGAGTTCTGTGTTTGTCATTGTCTGTGGAAATGTGTGTTTTAGATGAAAAATCATTACAAGTAATTTGGTATACTCTGCTCAAGACGCCCATTGATGACCATCGGCTTCAGTTTTTTGCCGCTGGCCGTGCAGGCAAGGACCACCGTGAAGTTGGTTTTCTTATTGATAAACTCTTTTTGCAAAAATGGAGAGGCCCCATGAACCGTCCAATTATTGATGTTGCAGCTTCGGTCTAAACCCCCGTCCATCTGGTCCAGTACAATGTCTAATTCTTTGTCACTGTCATGTCCTTTGCGTTTTTAGTTTAATCGTGATGGACCCAAACGCATGACAAATGCAATGTAGTGGCAGTACAATACGGAAGCAATCAAACATAAAACGTTTGGCATATTTTATTTTGGCCGGTGAGATCAAAATCGCCAAGTCACCATGTGCATTGAAAATAGCCAATCGCGGTGCGCGTAATGGAGAGACTCGGCCGGCTATTATCGTACATGCATAGCATATGCGTCGGGCCCGGGCGAAAGCAGTGTACAATTTGTACACGTGGGCTGCATTCCACTTATGCGAACGTTGGCAACGTTCGCCTCTGGTTGTGCTCTTTTATCTTGTGCATGCGTACAAGCTGGGAATGTTGTTGGCGAACGTTGCAAACGTTTAACAATGTGCGCGTATTTGGAACGAAGCCCTGCTTTCACTTACCGTGTTTGTGCATGGCCTGTCGGCCTGGTGCACTGCCGTGTGGCCGCCGTCGGAGAATCCAGCGAATATCTTGATGGCTTGCGGCCTTCGATCGTCATTGATGGCTTATAATATACTCTCCTTTATTTTTTGGAGATTTCTTATTATTCACATTCCAAGGCATTTTTAAAATATGTCAAGTTACATGTACTTTATCTATTTACAAAACAAACTGAAACAAGATTACATGTAGCCTACTTTGAGTGCATTGCACCTTGCTATATAACTTATTATAAACATGTAACGCCTTTTCCGATAAAGCCACTTCTTGATTTCAATAAGGTTTTCTCTTGAGTGTGCTGTCATCAAAACAACCTGGACCACAAAGCTCTCTTTGAGGCGACATGCCGTACCGACAGAGAGTGTGACTACTGTGCAGTGCGCGGTCGCGCGCACGTGGCCCGCGGTGAGACACTTACGGCGGCAGTTCTTTATATATTGTGATCGATCTGTGGCCGACAAAATGGTGCGGCTAATAAGCCGGGCGGCTTATACGCCGACGGTGAATCTTGTTTCTGGAATTTTCGGGCGTCGCGGCTTATACCCCGGGCGGCTTATATTCCGAAAATTACGGTACCATTCTGAAATCAATCCATTTATTTTCAAGGATATCATTAAAAATACACTGATAGTTTGTAAACTAATTATCCAGTTATATAAAGCAGTGCATTGATTCGACCAACCTTTTTGCTTCCACAATCCACATCCGAATTGGACATTGCAAATTTCCTGTTTTCCGCCCATGGATAGTACATGTAATTTGGGGAGGTATAGACCATATCAAATAGCCGCCATTTCGTGGGGCAGTTTCTTTGTTCCTTGAGGACATGCATGGTTGCACACATTGTGCTTCCATTGTTGAACGGTTTAAGTAACAAAAGGTGCCCCACAAAATGGTGGCTGTTCGATACGTTCTTTTATATGATTGTTGGGTTAGAATGAAATCCATTTTCTGGAAAAATCTGGACAAGCACATGTAACATCGTGTTTACACTGGTCTCGAGCTCGGATCAAGATTGATTCCCTGATAAGAATGCGTCAGTGTTAACCGCAATGATCCTGAGTGCTGCATTTACATTCTGTAGTTGATCTCGAGCGCTGTACCAGAAGTTGCAGTCAAAGGTCATGCTCTATCTGTGTATGCACTGATCAATGTCTGCATGGGTGCGTTGGTTCTCCCAAACAATCGTGGACGTTTTAGGGAGGTCTAACAAAGAGAACAATATCGTCCGCGATTGGCAAGCGAACGTCCGCGATTCGCTCCTGTACAAAACCAACGAGAGTAAGGAAAAATAGACTACATGTATGTCCAAACAAAAGAGGAACAAAAGGACGTCCGCGATTGGAGGTCGATTCACACCTACATGTACATGTGCATGTACAGTGTACAAGGCCACTTGAATTTCGCGGGCTTTTCCCCCCGCTACGGCTGTGGAGAGGATGCGGCAGGATGCGGTAAAGATTAATTGCTTATCTAACTGCAAACTGATCCCGAGCTCGGGATCGAACCCTCCGCCAACGCGAGACCAAAATCTCGGGGTCTGATCCGGGGCCAATTTGGTTCCGAGAGCGTTTACACTCAGTTTGTGATCCGGGGCTGATCCCGAGCTCAGTGTTCGACCCTGAGCTCGGGGTGTATATCTTGGTAAACATTGATTATCTAAAAATGTACAATGTATACTAGTATTTTGATCTCATTTCATACTTTACTTGAGGTCCAAATAAACCCTTTGATGACATGCTTCAGCTGTCAAGCATTAATACCCGTAAAAAGCTTGTTTTGCATCAGCAAGCACACTACCGGGTGGAAGGCCCAAACAGTCTGGAAATGGCTCAAAAGCCCCTAAATACCTGTGCTTAATTTTATGCAACGGCAGTCATGCGCTACAAGCTTGTTAAATGCATTCAGGCTTGTAACTGACAGGTTAAAAAAACTGAAATTGTTTTTCCTGTTCTTCATTGTGCTAAGTCCAGGTTTATGCTCAACTGATTCAAGTGACCTATTTTAAAGAGTTTAACCATTAATTGGGCTATTGTTGAATGTTATTCCAATACCTCAGTGACCTTTTCTTACTCCATTACACTCTGTAATTTTCGGTAAGAGTTGAGAAGTTGATCAGAATTTGTTTTCTTTAAAATGACTCTTCAGGCATCGGTAAGTGCAGATTTGATGGAAAAATTCCAAAATTTGAGTGGGAAAAATTTAAGATTTTGTGAGGAAACACATAATTTTTTTCAGCCACTCTCATATGTTTTGTACACAAGGTCTGATGCCATGATAAACTTCTCAATTCTTTCCAAATTTTATTTTGTTGAATGCAGTACAGTGTATGTAGTGGCAGCAACACCACAATTTAGTCCAATGGGGACGCACAGAGAATTAACGTCCCTGTAAAGTTACCGCGACCACGATGTAATTACAGGGCAAGAGAGGCCGTGGCAACTTTCTGCTCAGCCGCGGGAGTTTTACAGAGCCCTCTTTTGAACGACGGCTGCACACCCGGTTATATTCATGTTTGGCGGCTTAAAAATACGGCAAACGGCGCCATTTCAAGTAAAAAGTAATGCATCAGGACAACCTGGGGGTTGACAAGTACACCACTGCCAAAATTACTAAAGATATATAAGGGATGGCAAAGATTGAATAGGATTTGCAAAACCCAGCGACAAAATTTGAAAAAGTTAGCCCAACTTTGTTTAAGTTTTGCTGCGCATGCGCAAACCGTGACACAGCCCCTTTAAACTTGACAAGATTTGACTTTCACTTATAGGCTTGTCAGTCTGAAATATTACAGTCACATGTGTAGGGTTACCAGATCAACCACTCCTCTCCCTTGCAATTTGACAACAGCACGTTTGATAGAATCCACTGTGAAAAAAGTTGGATGTTACTATTTTCGTCACCCCTTGGGCCTACATGTAGAAGGTAGAATGTATGTTGCCTTGGGCACTGGTATGGACGAGAGTTCAGTACACAATGTCACGTACAAATGCATACTATTTTACCCTGACTATTGCATTCATATATGTCACTAAGGGCCTTTTTTGAAACATTGATTTCCGACTCTGTTCCTCCGTCGGAAACTTTATTTCTTTTCAATATTTACCCCATGTAAAAACAACAAAAGAAGGGAAACCAGGACAAGACATTTACAAAGGTGAACATCGGGACGGCCAGGTGCGAGCATGGAATCCCGCTTGTTTATTCTCAAAACAGTCCAAACCTTTGTACAATGTACGTCCTTGATAAAATTGCTTCTAGGGTACAATGTATCAAAAATAAACATTCTCTCAGAATGCTCTAGTGTCTAAAGCCCAGCGTACATCGACATTGCAACTAGTAGATCGTTTACACTCGATTCGCCTTTGCCGAATCGAACTCTGCAATTTCCAAAAAGGGGAGTTGAAGCCGGGTAGGCGCTAAGTGTAAACGCAAAAGGTGAATTGAAAAAGGCGGATCAGACCCGGGTCTGATTCGCCATTTTCAAGTCACCTTTGGGGTAGGGTTGAACCCCGCAATTGCGGGGTTGAACCCTGCAAATTCGCTTGTAGTGTAAACGCTACCTGAATACAGATTCGGCAATTTGAGTGTCCTTGGGGCGGTGCCCGCTGTGTGGTAGATTTAATTTACCAATCTGGCACTAGTGCAGCAACACCCAACAGCTCACGCATGCGCTGCAGTTACATTTAGTGGTGACTTTTGCGGTTTCTGAAGGCGAGTTGAAGCAATTTGGGGTGTAGTGTAAATGCGGCAAATGTTCAGTTTTGTGGTCGCAATAAAAATGCTGGATCTGTATCCACCTTTGCCGATTCGAGTGTAAACACGGTGCAAAAGCAACTAGTGGCAACTGGTGTTTCCGGCAACTGGAAGCAACTCGCGGCAACTGGGAGCAACTGATCAGTTGCTTAAAAAGGTTGCTTAAAAAGTCGCACTTGCAACTGTACTGGCAACTGGAAAAATCTCAGTTGCCGCGAGTTGCTCATGTTAATTCTACTTTCTGACAACTAGTTGTACCCAGTTGCATCGATGTATGCCTACTAGCAACTAGTTGCTGTCAGTTGCACGCGTGCATCTGATCACGTGCGCGCACATCGACAGCAACTACAAGCAACAGTTGCTTCCAGTTCCAGTTGCAAGGTCAATGTACTCTAGGCTTTACTGAGTTGCCGTGTCGATATGCGTGTGGATGGATGCTCCTAGTTGCAGCTAGTTGCGCAACTAATCAGTTTCTGTTGATGTGCGCACTTAAGTCCTTTGTTTAGATCACCCAGGAGGGGTAGTCATATAAAGACTGTTTTTGGTATTTATATAATATTGAGAATATACCGCAAGAGTCATAAAAATACTGAACGAACCAAAGGCGAGTTTGGAATTTCAATGCAAAAAGATTACTTCTGAGGCACTTACAAGTGCAGTTTCCTTGTCTTACAGGTTACTTTTCCTCTTTCCAAAATAATTTTTAAAATTTATCATGTACCGCAACTTTTTCCTTTCCGCTACAGATCAGCCCCACATACCAGAGGAGCCAATCGTCTTTGAAGATGAGTTTCCATCACTCCCTATGTCGACGGAATGGAGGCAAAAGCGAGCTATCGAAGGCAACATTCACAGAAATCGCTTCGTCGAGACGCTGGTCGTTGTGGATAAGAAGATGATACGCAGCCATGGCGAAGAGAAGATTATGCCATATGTACTGACGATACTTAATATGGTAAGTAGTGTGATAGTACATTATTTCACAAACATTTACTTCAATGAGTGGCATGGTTAGGCCCAAGGTGGGCATGGTTAAGATGACTATGCCCGAGGCGGAAGATGAGGGGCATAGTCATGGCTTCGAGATCACCGAGGGCCTAGCCATGACCCGAGTAAAAAGCAGTTGATTTGTTTTATACTATGCGTAAAAAAAAACCTGTCCTACTTTTAATCTTAAATAACCTTGTCATTTTCTTTCGGATTTAAACCAAAATTTCACATCATGTAAACAAGACCCGACAAATTTAACTGAGTGAGTTTCATCAGTTTTGTCCAAGAGGGTGAGATTTAATGGCCATACGAAAAACGAAAAAAAAAACCCACCTAAATTCCAGAATTTGCCACTGTCGACTTGGCATCTGCCATTTTTAAGTCTATGTCCAAGGTTACTTTCCCAATCTGATGAAATGCTCGAAGCGATCGAGATGGTTTACAATAACATTTGGAGTGATCCTGCTTTTCTTCATAAGCTTTCGGCTGCAGCACACATTCCACCACCGTCTCCAGCACACATTCCACCACCGTCTCCAGCAATGTACTGACATTGAAGGAGGCGAAGTGGAAAGTGGCGAATTCTGAAATTGACTTTTTTTTTCTCAAGATGGTACTTTTTGTAAGAAATTAACAACTGAAAGTGTTTTAAAACCAAATTTGTGAGCACGCACATTTTATCATTCACTTAACACAATAAACTATGCATGGATTTTGAACGTTTTCTGAAACATCGCAGTGTCTACATGTGGAATTTCTGCAAAGTACTTAAAGGTACACACCGGCCTACCATTTACATGATTTAGTATCACTGACAATAATTTTTCGATGGTCGTTGTGACAAAAACAAAATTAAAATTAACAAAAGAGGCCCATACGCTTTACCAGCCGTCCATCGCTGCATAATACCATGTGTTTGTGAATAAAGGTGGCGTTCGATATTGGACGACATGTGTTTAAACCTTGTTTTCCCTGACTAATCACACCTTGCAAGGTCAGCGCTGACTCGCGGAAGGTACTCGAACGCAATGGTTTCTTGCACATCCACAATGTGCTTTTTTCTTCTAATATTATTTGTATCGCCGCAAATCCGCGAAAATCTGAGAGATTCTCTCGTCCATATCAACACCCAGAAAACCTTCTAATGAAACCTGCTGGCAGATTTGTCTACAAATTGGAAAATACAGTATGTAAATACATGTAGTGTTCGTATTTTCCATCAAGAAGAGAAACTAACCGCGAATGACAAAAGCAACTCGCACTTCACACTGGTTTCTACGGCTGGAAATAAAACTAACTCCAAGACCATGTGATTTTCTGGAACCGAAATCTGGTACCAGAAAATCATGTGACCTTGGTTTCTTTGACAAATGCTCAAAAACGGCAAAATGTTATAGTTTCTTTTCAGGATCTATTCAGTTTATTTCTGAAAGACTTTTAGAATTTTGTATGGGTCCATTTCGAGCCCAACAAAGCCATGTTACCTTTAATACCAACATGCTTCTTGAGGCCTTTATTCCAGGAATCCATAAAAGTTTTATCTTCCAAATGATATTGACCTTTCACTTCACAGCATTCTTGAGAAACAAAGTGCATCATACATAAGTGGGACAGGTTCAACATAAAAACAGAGGGTCTTTGTGCTTTGCTCACAAGACCATTAATCCATCATAACTTAAGCCTGCTTTCAAAGTATTTCCCTGAGGGTCAGTGTGGCCCACTTCTCCAACAAGCAAAATTGAAACTGGAGTCATCCTGGAGCCAATGGTTTAGTACTGCTACTTCACTTTATCTGGCCAAATGCATGGGACACTTGGAAAGCCTTGGAGTTGTTTGTGTTGGAAGGCCCATTGTTGGCACACATGGATTAGATAGACAAGTATCCCTCAGGCCTCAGTTATACTTTTACAATTAAGTACCTCAAATGCCTAGAAATCAAGAAAAAATCTAAACTTGATATGAAAACCAAATGTACAAGTTTGAATTACAAATTCCTCAGCTGCAGGTTAAGCTACGTTCCCATTGGATGTGTTTTCTTTCGATAACTCATGGAAAATGTAACCGTGACGTACATGTACCTGGTACATGGTAACATTCCCCCACATGTTCTCATTGTCCTAAAGTTTCTTTGGACGGTTGGGTTGGTGTAGTGGTTCTATCCCCGTCTTTCACCTCTGGCGTCCCAGGTTCGATTCCGGGCGTGGGTGTGAATTGAGTTTGCAGTTCTGATGCTTGACCGCGTTGGGTTTCCCCCAGGAGATTTCCCTGGGGTTTTTTCTCCCACTTCTAAAACTGCTTCTCCTTTTCCAGGTGTGTGAAATCTCTGATTTCTGCGCTCCATATTTTATTTCCGCTGTTTTAGTAATTTCGCGAAGCAAACTTAAGTGTAAGTCTAGTCTCCAAGCAAGTGTCGTGGCATACGGCGCTGGTGTACTGTAGATGCTTAATGCGGTGCCGCGCGGCGTGCAGACCGCGACTGCGACGAGTGGAGAAGCAGACTTGTACAAGTCTAATCCCTATGCAAGCGCCATCTTTGCCTGCATCGGAAACTGGCAGCGGCCGTGCATACATTTATTGCGTACATTGTGTGCATGGGGTGCATGGGCGTGCGATTGATGCGGCATGCAGCGGGCAATGAACTGATTTTTACTGGCCGCTTTCGCTGGCCCGTCTTCAACGATTGATGTTGCCTGGATTATTTTTTATTATCCACACTTGTACAAGGTACAATGTACATGTACATATGTAAATATTTAAAACAAAACTGGTTCTTGTGATACATGTACCTGGTTAAAATAAAATGTTTTTGACATTGCAATTTGCACGATGGTGGTGTCTTAAACCATTCCAAAAGTTGAAGTCTTCGTGGTCTCTATGTCTCTCCCCCTCCCCCAAGAAAGCCACACCTCTTCCGATTTGTTTTCTTCCGGAAAATCTCACCCCTGTAAAACTTGACAGGGATGTTCTACACATGTATATCCATAGGTATCCTTAAAGGCATAGGCCCTATCATTTGCAGATATGAGACTTTTTATGAATTCCATACGAAAAATTGAATTTTTCATATGAAATTTTGGAATTGCAGCAATATTTTAGAATTAGCCTTTGTAATCCATGGATTTCTTTCAAAGTGAATTCGAAAGAAAATCAGCGTGCTCACATTTAAAAAAAAAAGCTGTAACCTTCAGTTGATACATGTACTAGTAGCCTACATGTAGGCCTATGGTTTCCTACAAAAGGTACATTGAAGGTAGTACAATGTATGCCCAAATAGCTCAGTTGGTAGAGCAATTGGCCATGTAAACCAAGGACCTGGGTTTAAATCCCAGTTGGGGCAGTGCTGCAATTTTTCCGTGTTTCTAAATTCATCTTTCAAAAGGTACATTACCATTTCAGACTGCATTTCAGAGGTAGTGTTTTATACATAGAGTAGGGCCTACATCATTGCTGTCAACACTTTCAGTAAGGTTTTCCTTGTCAACTCACAAAGCAAAATTTTCGGTCATTGCAAATGATACAACAGGGTGTTAATTTTGTAATTCTATCACACAGCCGTGACACTTTAACCTCAAAATGTTCCAGTGGGAAAACACCCTTTTCACAATCTCTTACCACAAATTCAACATTGCAGAGTGATAGACTCACTGCGGTCTGCAGTAAATGCATGCATCAAAATTGGTCTGGCATTTAACTGCCCCCTATTTGAGCAACAAACAAAGTTACCAGTATATTAGACCACAAATTCTCTCCTAATGTACACATAACAGCACACCATTGTCCCGTCTGAATGACTCACTTAAAATTAACACACCCCTTTTATGATCTGTTGTAACTCACTACTGTGTAGGCTTATATAGAGCAGGAGCCCAGAGTGGTTGCCTAGCTGGGAAGCTCACCAATATCTAAGTATACAGGCATATGTGCCATGAATCCTAGTATAAAGAATTGGACGTCTGCCACATGAACACTGGTGGGTGTGGCAATGGGTGGTACCTAAAGGACACCTCAAAATAGGCTAGATCATCTCAAAAGCTAATCTCTTGAAACCACTTGGTACATAATGCCAATCTTCCCCCCCAATAATAAAACATGAGTGCCAGACATTTTCATTGGTGGGAGGGGCCTGCCAGACACCATTATGCCACTCCCCCAAAATGAGCTACGTCAGCTCATCACCTAACCCCTTGAAACCCGATGCAAAATGTATATTATCTCCTAATCAAATTATATGTTGTAATATATGTGTGCCCTTCAGCAAGGCACTCAAACACAATCACTCCATCCTTCAGAAGGGATATAAAACCATTGGTCCAGTGTGTTGCAGAGATACCAACATTTACGTTTTAGGCCTAATTAATCGTTTCAGCCAATGACGATTAGTATATATTGTGACATACATTGTAGAATGCATACATGTAGCTTCAAATGTGGGGTTTAAAGGCCCTATTAGATGATCGGTTTTTGAGCGATTCTGGGAATAAAACCATTAGAAATCAAAACAAAGACATCAACAAACTCATCCGAAGAAATTTCAACTCTGTCAAATGTACCTTGTCTTCTAAAAACATAAAAGTCCATATGCGTTTTACCGGTCTTGGCTGGGTGTTTCAAATATTCGTTCTCAGTCGGTCACGTACGCTGTGGCTCGCGTCACGCATTGGAACAGCATACACGCAGTACACAGCACCCTATTTCGGATCGCCCAGATGAATAGTAAATCATTTGCACACGATCTAAATAATTTCATCTACATGGACTACAATATTTTCTGGTAAAATTATATCATAGGCGGTATTACATTTCATTAGATAGTTGCTACTAATTAAATCTTTACTTTGAGTAAGGTTTTCCCTGTCAACTCGTTAATTAACTTTTAGGGTCATTGCAAATAATAAAGTGACCTGTAAGTAGGGCTTGGGTGTAATTTATAACATGTTGTGTCCGAAGCGGGTGCCTGTGGCATATTTCTCTTTAATTTTCAAATTACAATGTTGGCATCTCTGGTGTTGTGTAATGCACTGTGTAGTGTGTAACATCCCAGAACACCAAGCTTGCATGAAGTGGGTCTCTGGCTGTTGGCTGCCGATTAATGGAGCCACCCACCTATGTATTTAAATGTTTAAAGAGCTAGAATCCCCCTTGACAAAATAACCAGCATTTGCACCTTTTTCGATAGTCGACATATCCCTCCAGCCGACTTACACCGCTGTTTATTTCAAATTGTCCGTTTTAAGCAAAAGTGACGTTTTCGAAAATGAAATTTTCACGATTTCTGAAACGCTCATTAGGTATTAATGATATGCGCATGACCCCGTGACGCAATCCTGAGAAACATGAGAAAACACGGTCGGCAGTTCCATACGTTTACACGCAAAAAACTCCGAAAACCGTCTCTGTTCGATGGTGTTTTTTGAAGAATTTTTCTCGTGCAAAAAGCCAGAGATGTGCCCAGTAGTTGTGTGGTTGTATGCTTTACCAGACACCATGGGAAAAAAAGAGCAGAAAGATTTTCTTTTCTATTACCAAGAGAGAGAAAAATGAGTCGAACACATGGAAACTACGGCCTGCAGGGACCGTTCCCACTGCTGTACACAGACCGCTGTGAATGCCGTTCGTTCCGTGACAAAACCACCTGTCGCAATGCACCAGTATTTACTTCAAAAGAGCTTCATTGTGAGCCACAATTTCACCGTTTTTTTACAAAACAGGTATAGTAGATTATTGTCATATTACATGAAGTGTTTTTCACGTTTGTATTTTGAATTACAAGGACAAAACAGGCATGATGAACATTCACTACGTATATTTTCCATTCAATACTGCACAGGCCGTTTTGTGTTCTTCTCAGGATGTTGTCAAAACCCTGTTTATCAACAAACCAAGTGACCTCCATCATTTCAGAATTTGGGGTGAAGAGGGCGAGAACTGCTTTGTGTTTTAAGCTGTGGATTTTTTGTGGAAAACAAGTTGTGATGGTGTTGTAGACACATACACCTCCATGATAAACAGGAAAACTTTTAAAATGTGGAGGGGGAGGGGGGGGGGGGGGGGGGGGGGGGGGGGGGGGGGGGGGCGGGGATAGCTGTTTATAGTGGAATACACTATTAGCTATATACATGTATTATAATTTGCATCACAAGTTAACATATTGATATAAAATGTGCACTCAGTGCAGTAATAATTAATTGCAGGGACGCACTATACAGATACATTACCTTTAAGGATTTTGAATCTTGACGTAGACGTCATGCCTCATGCCTGTCTTTGATCTTGTTTGAAATGCGGATTCGGCATCCAAAGAAGTTTTGACACCTGTTTTGTTATATGATACATGTAGCGCTGCATCTTTACATGTATACGTAACATAGAGCCTAATAGCAGCGTGAAGAAGTACACTGTAGCCTCGAGAAATGTTTTTTATTTAGATCAATACTGCTTTTCTAGTTAAAAATGGAGGATTGAATTTATTTATTTACCATTCAGCTACAGATATTTGGTTTCCAAATAGACTACTAAAGTGAAAACGTCACCCTTTGTGTGTTGCCATGGTTTTTGGGTCTACACTAAAACCAGTGAACTGTTTCCCTGCGCTATACCAATGGACGTTTCAGATTACCAGCGAATGTTTAGACCCCAAAACCATGGCAACCGACGTCACACTTTAGTAGTCTATTGAATCTGGCCAGTAAAATTAAAATTGAAAATTTGTTTTTACGTCCCAACATGACTGATACCCTTTTCCCACTACAAACTGCTTAACCCGGAGATTTGCCACCCCGGGTTAAGCTTTTCTTACCCCGGGGTTCGTTAACCCCGAGTTCTGTTCCCATTTGTTTCGTTAACCCGGAGTTTCGGCAAACCCGGGGCGAGTTTGCCCCGGGTTAACGCGGTGCGGTTTCCCACTACACGCGGACTGGAAATGACGGAGTGCGCGAGCTGGTCCCGCAATTGTTTTGCACTGGCTTGTCGCCAAGCAACAGGTCCTTTTTCGCGCCACAAGACATCGGTAAATATGATCCCACCATTCGACACACGCGTTCGTTTCGCCGTACTGCCCTTTACAGTCACTTTGCCCCCAAACCACTTCGGCCACACACCACTCGTGCAAATAACATTTCGTCCAAATGACCCACGTGGCAAGCAAGACGCATCACGCGTAGGCCTATACCATTAAAATGGGGGTGTATTAAGACGGTGTTTTCTCAGCCAGTCCTAAATCTTCTTTTAAAAATTATTTCATCAAACGGCATAAAACTAAGTCAGCCATGAGCGGGCACGTACGTAGGTTACGTTCGCAGAGTGCCCCTTGGGTAAAGTAGCATTTGGGCGATGTATTCCTACCTCCATGATTGGGAGAAGTGGTCCAGCCGAGGGCGAAGTGGTTTGGGGGCAAAGTACTGCTAGTACATCGCTCAAAATGGCGCCAGACACGGAAGCAATATCGGTCGCGGTCCTGATGGTAATTTTACAAATACAGTATTGCGAAGGAAACGTCAACGCCAACGTTCTCAAAAGGGGAAGAAGGCAGATGTTGCTTGAGGCAATACGCCAGCAGGATTTATAGCGCACTGAACACGCATTTTCGCGCCACGAGTTTAACCTTTGGACACCCTATTGCGCAATGATTCATGCGTCTTAACCCCGAGATTGCTTGGGGAACACTTAACCCTGCTTGGTTTCCCACTACAATGCTTACCCCGGAGTTTGGCCGTTAACCCCGAGATTGCCATCCTTAACCCTGGTCGCTGGCAGGGTTAACGAGCCCCGGGCTAATGGCCGATTTTTTCGTCTTAACCCGGGCCAGCAAAAGAGTAGTGGGAACGCTCGCGCGATATTTCGCTGCCCCGGGGTATCTCGGGGTTAAGGATTGCCGTGGGAAAGGGGTATATGTCACTTATACTGAAGTAAGACTATCCGTAACTTGAACTTCAGGGATGAAAATTTGGTCCCCAAAAACTTCAAAGCATTTCTTTGTCGAATACGTAGGCCTATACAGCCAAACACAACATTGGAAGGAACACTTGTGTGAATCACCCTACATGTATTCTACTGTCCTACATGTACGCATTCATATCTTGAACCAGTTTCAGCCTAATTCAGGGGGATATTTCATCACCTCATATCTCGGGCAGGAGGTTGAATGTATGTGTACTTTAAAGCCACTAGGAAGCTGGTGGAAAGTTGATATTTTTGAGGGACAAAAAAACATCCTGCAGTTAGCAGCAAGTCAATTATTGTTAAAGGGCCCTGAAATGCTAAATAATTTTATGCACAGTTTTTGCTGCAATGAAGGATTACTCGTTTAGAAAGACAATACTACATGTACTATTCATTTTGATGCCCCGTGAATAAAAGGTGGCCTTTTTCAACTTTGAAAATTTCTCTACAGAAACTCACAAGAAGAGGGCGCTGTTTGGGGCACGTCACTTTAGGAACAAACAGCAGAAAAGAAAAACATCAGACTTCAAAGTGGATTTGTAAAAAAATTCTGCAGTTTCCAGCATTTTTTCAGGTTGTTGAATTCCCAAACTTCGATTTTAACCGAACCCGTTCACACCAAAGACATACTAGAAGAGGTGTGCACCCAAGAATGACGTCATGAAGACGTCATCAGGTGTCAAATTAAAAGCACTTCGAATTGAATTGTTTCCATTTTCAAAAATTCGTAAAAAATCAACCATTTGACCTATGATCTTGATTCCTTCGCCAAATAAGATCACTAAGAAAGGTCTTTATGATGCGCACATTCCTTGACCTTTGACCTCATTTCGAATTGGTCAAACAGACTTTGCCTTGCCATGGGTCAACTGTGTTGGAGTTCGACTAGGGTGGGGTTTCCAAAAAATATGGCAATGACCTTTGATCTTGCTTACTTCCAGTGGAAACCGGAAGTGGCCCTCGGTTTGAAAATGGTAGGAGATATTGAGATGGGGTCAACGGTGTTAGTGTCAGAGCCCATCAGGCATTACAAAAATAAAAATGATGACGTCATCGTATGTAATGGCACCCTCTAGCGACAAGATATGTATTTTAAACGGATGTCTGTGGGGAAGTTTGTCAAAAAATTAGTATAACATGACCTTGGGTCAGTACACATGCCTGTGGTGTCAAGCTTTAATGATGTCATCATGTGGAATTTATATGCATTAAACTTTTAAAGCTTTGATAAACTATATCTGCAGAACCCAACATCGGAAACAAATAAAACTTCACAGGTATGTTGTCTGTGATTAGCTTTGTGACATATTGCAATGACATCGTGATGAGGGCGTTGCTCAGCGCGCCTGGACAAAATTACGACCAGTGGAGAACACTGCCCCCACGTTACATGCTCTCATCCAAGGTATTTACATGTACAGTGGTATGAATGTAATGTAATTCTACCACAATTCTTCAACGTAGTTTAATAAAGAAAAGTCCAACAGAAACACCGCTTTAGACATAAAGCAAGCATGGTATAACAAGAATGATCAACAGGTACATGTGGGGTACCATGGCCGAGCGGTTTAGGTCATTGACTCGCAATCATAGGTGAAAACTTGGGGTTGCAGGTTCGAACCTCCCCACGGCTATGGTACCTGTGCCCTTGGGCAAGACACTCAACCACACTTGCTCCATCCTTCGGAAGGGATGTAAAGCCGTTGGTCCAGTGTGTTAGGTAATGGAAGCGCACTCTAAAGATCCCAGAGCATTCTTTCGTGAAGAGCAAGGGGGATCATCCCCGGTGTCTCTGGCCATTTCTAATTCTAATTCTTCATGGGTTTCCTCACGCTTGCGAGTGACAGTGCAATGAGCACTATTGAGGAATCCTTGGTATGAATACCAGAAAGAAATAATAATAATAATAATAATAACATATGTACATGTATGCTTTTGTATGCTTTTAGAACGTTCGCAAAACTGTTTTTATCATTTCACTGAAAACCACGTTGCACATGTCTGCAACATGGAGAATGTGCACATTGCATGGACCTCATACAAACATGTATGTGATTGATAGGAGTCAAGTAGAGGGCAGCAGGTGCATTTCCAACAAGACTGTACAATCTGCCATACATGTAGTTTGAAGAACCAGAAACAGGTGTGCCAGAGCAAATCCGAGATCAATGAAAGCAATAAACAAGAAGTCATACCGGTACGTAAAATTCCATGTAACCATGAGGAATGTAAGTTGTCACATTCATGTACGTAGAAAGAATGGAATGCTGGGAATGCACAGGGTACATTTATATTTTGTCATTTCTATTAGCTCTGTCGTCAGCCTTAAAAATAGCATCTGAAGTTGATACATTATTTCGGTCGGCTCCAATTTCATAAAGTTTCGTGGTAAGCACAGCACAGAACTTTGCTTGAGCCAGGGCTCGAAAAAGTGGCTGCACGACAACCGGATTCTTTGTTGTTGGACATCCAAAACGTCCATGATGCCAGCCCGACGGGCAACCACCTGCTTTTATTAAGGAATTTTCGGAAGTTTCAGCAGGGAAGAAGACTCTCTTGGTTTCAGAATCCTGGACATGAGGACAGCATTATCTTTGAACAATTATTGCATTTTGGACTACCTGCCACGCGCAACATTATAACATTTACCGCAGCCGTGGCTAGGCTGAGTCTGGGATATGCAGGGCAGGGAGGGCCAGCAGCCGGCCGTACTGCGCGCCACCCGTGCTGCGCGCCACACGCTGTTACATGTATATGTGTGGTGTGTTGTACATGACTGTTGTATTGTGCAGTGGTACTGGCACTATTATGCATGTAGTGTACACACGAGCATAACACAATGCACGTAAAACGTGTTGGGCAACTGAAAATGAAATCCGTGCAACCAGCTTTCAAATATTCCTTCCTGAAGGGCAGGAATATTTGAAAAGTTTTTCGAGCAAAATTTATTTTACATCTTAATTGTCGTTAAGCTTAGCATGTGATTGTAGTGTGCACACAACATCGTCTACTGCATTTTTCATGGTGCCTCAGCTGAGTCTCAGTGAACAGTCTCAGAACTTGACGTCCATTTTGATTTGGTTAGCGTTGGCACACTGATTTTTTTTTCACATGAAATTGACGTCGACTATGAGGTACCGGTACATGTAGGTTATATGTAGAAATGTTCACAGATTTACGCCTAACTTACACAATATAAACATGATGACCGTAGAAAACTTCCCCTGAAATGGTTTTGTCTGAAGTGCTATAGTCTTTGAGAAATGAGTAAAACAATTAGTTTTCGTTTCATTCAATTCGCCCCAAAACCATTTCGCCCAAGTGCCATTTCGCCCCAAAACCACTTCGCCCGAGTGCCATTTCGCCCCAAATGCTACTTCGCCCCAAAACCACTTCATGCACAGGCCGTGGTTGAGGGCGAAATAATGGTTCAGGGGCGAAGTGACTGCAAACCCTTTTTTGACTGTTTTCTCAAAAGTTAGACGAAGTGTGGAGCTGATTTTTGCTCAGGTTCATGCATATCTTCAATCACACAGGGGGATAAAACTATTTGTAACAGTTTACCAATCATGTATACTATCTTTAATGTCGCTTGCCATAGCATCTATAGACCAGTTTTTTTCGTAGAATGAAGTTATTTTGCTTAGTCGAACGAACAGATTCTAATCTTCGTCGAATGGGTACTTTTTCCATTGTTTAATCCAGTGCAGACAGCCCGTAAAGTCTGTAAAGTACATTGTATATGTCAACTGGACCAAATCCATTACAGTCAACAGGAATGGAGTGGAGACATTTCCAGAACCTTTAAATAAAATAGTTAAGCAACGACGAAGAAATAGTCAGATTTTCAAATACCAAGGCTTGGAATGAACACATTAGTACTACGTACAATGTATATCAACTGTTATTTTAAAGTGATATTTACTCTCAATTTTATTGGGAAAAATAACTCAAAACGGTTCCAACAAGACCTTCTTAAGACCTTTGACAGAAAATGGCCTCATAATTTAATATATCCGAAGTGGCCAAATATCGCGTTTTCATTGAATTTTTTAGAGATTTTGGCCGAAAACGACTACAACCTGGTCTATTTGTCGAAATTATAATGAGAAGTCTAATTACTGTAATTGTATCACTTTGCCTGTCTGTGAAGACGGAATTAACACAGGCGCGCTGGGGCAAAAACAGCATTTCGCATTTTCACGAAGAGACAAATGTGTTTGGAAATTAATTACTATGATGTTAATGGTTAAATTAATATTTTATTGGTACAGATTTTAAATTCAAGATCCCAACTTTTCATACAGATCACATATTACTAAATAGACCCTGAAGAAATGCGCAAAATTTTAGTTTCAAAAAGTGACCAACTTCAAACTTGATTTTCTCAAAAACACTTTTTGAGGCTCAGCAGGCAAATGTGTCTCTTCGTGATGATGGTGACGATGTGTATTGCTACTGAGGAAACAGTGTGGATAGTGGACAGCCATTTTTTTCAGTGCCATACAGAAAATGCATGACACTCTTTTAGAAAGATCTCTATCTGTAAGGTTTCGGAGAGGTCTCAACTGTGTACATCCCGGACAATCAAGCAAAGTCAGGGTCCTATGTTTGATGAAATTTGGCAGGTTAGGCCTGGTCAAGGAACTCAATCTCATTTACAGGCCCATTCACTTAGACTGCCATTAACAGTTGAACAGTTGGGCACAAGGGACTGTTGCAGATGAGCTTTCATAAAAGGCAGATTTCCAGAAGCAAGCTTCCCATGGTGTTTAAAGGGGCTGTGTCACAGTTTGCGCATGTGCGAAATCCTTTCAATTTTTGACATACGTGCGCGCTCAGATGAATGTAGTGCAATTTCGTTACACAATGCCATTGGTTCGTGTGCGTAAATGTAAATCGTGTACTCAGCACGTGCTGCATGGGCAGTGTGTGTTCGTTCATGAGTGTTTACAACACGCAGAATTCGACTACATTTGTACATAGTACATCGTGTTGTGCGCCTTCGTTCGATTTGGCCATGCGCGCGCGATTAGTGTCTGGAAAACAAATCAGTACAGCGTTGGCGGCCACGGTGTCTTTCCATCGACGGAGGATATGCTGTAAAATTGCTTTCAGGACCAAATAAGCATACCAGTTTTGGTGGAAATCAATGTTGAACAAATTGCTGTATCCAACCATGTCATTAATATGATTCGATGTCGTTTCTGTCATGTTTTGTCAAGTTTTTTGATGCGATGAAAAAACTCTTTTAAACGACAGCCGCTCACCCGGTGATATTGATGTCTGGTGGCTTAAAAATACGGCAAACTGCACCATTTCAAATAAAAAGTAATGCATAAGGACAACCTTACTAAATAATTATAAGGGATGGCAAAGATTGAATAGGATTTGCAAAACCCAGCGACAAAATTTGAAAAAGGTTAGCCCAACTTTTTCAAGTTTTGCTGTGCATGCGCAAACCGTGACACAGCCCCTTTAAGTTCTCATAAGGCGAACAAATCAGCACTCTTGTTAATTTACTGCACCGCTGTGAAATAGACTGAACTCTCTTGGGTGCAGTCATGTTAAAGATTATTTTGACACTACTTTGTATTGGGGTGAAACCTGCTGAAACCTTTCAGCAATAGAGCAAATACATACTGCAGCAGTAGTGTTCGTGGGAGCCAAAATGTGGCATTTTGATGTGTGTAAAAGTACCTTTCTAAAAATAGTTTTTCCAATTACTGTACCATTTTTAAAAAAACAAATTGCCCTACAATTTAGAATATTTAAAATAATTTACAAATAGTTTAAGTTGTACTGTCCGATTTTAGGCAGATTTGAGCGTCAATTTAAAAATAAAAAGTTAAATTGCTATTTTTCTAGAATAGAAAAAGTTATCAGCTTTCATTTGGTACCAAGAATGTAAAAATCCGTCGAGGATGAATGCCAGTCGATTAAAAACAGGAAGTAATAAAAGACAGGCCCTGTCTTTTATTCGACAGGGTTATGATGTACATGTGCGCAAACGTGTGTACATTGTACACATACTATGTATATATGGGTGTACGCGCACATGTACAACATGTGAGGCCCGTTTGAAGAAAAAGGCTTGTACATGTATCTCCAGTTCCCGACGTCGGAAATTTAAGTTTTTTATATTTTTCGTTACAGAGACACGTAAGCTTTCTAATTTTGTTCACTTGTGTGAATTAATTTTTTTAATCCTTTCACCCAAACACGGACAGTGCAACTTTAAACATGACTTGGTCTAATAGTTTTGACTATTGTTTGTCAATTTTTAGGGGGACACCAAGGCATTTTCAACTCTTACTATTACATTTCAAATCTTATTCACCAGTCTTTTTGACCCACCCTATAGAACAGTCTGCAAATTCAAGTTACATCATGAGCAAAATTTCAATAAATCTCGGTTCAAAATGTGCCAGAATGTCGCACCTGCATTTAGGAGATTGTAATTTATTGAATCGTTCTCAAGTTCAAGTCTCAAGTTTCAAGTTCAAGTCATTGTGAGCAAATCCCGATTTAAACTCCCAAGTTTTGGAAAGCACTTGTCTCAATTCAAATCCCAAGATTTTGGAAAGCAATTGTCTCAATTTAATCCCCTGTCTTTGGGAGCAAATCTCCATTCAAATCCAAAGTCTTTAAAGTATTAAAGTCTCAATTCAAATCCCAAGTCCTTTGAGAGCAAGTCTAGATTTAAATTCCAAGTCTTACAGAGCAAGTCTTGATTCAAATCCCAAGTCTTTGAGAGCAAGTCTCCATTTAGACTTGAAATCAATTCGGTAATACGGTCGTGTTTTGTCCGTCTAACGCCGTTTTACTTCACACGATCGACAGCTGTTTTTATGTGCAGTATATATTTTGGTTTCGACCCGTATTACCGACTTGAGAAACCTGACTGCGCGACAGTATTTATAATTCAAAGCGTGTTGACGCTGTTGCCATAGCAAGAACCAATCACAGTAATCTACGCACCGCACTCCAAAATTCAGGAGTAATGGATATTGATAGGTCCACGTACTACTTTATGAAATCTAATTCACAAGCACATTTTTAAAAAAATGTTGCATGAATATTAATCAAGCCCCGTGTCTCGACCAATCAGATCTCTGCATCCAATTCTGGTAGCAAACCCCATAGCCTGTGTACAAAGTGACAGACAGGTTTCTCAAGTCGGTAACTAGAGGTCGACTAGACTTGTTCCTAGTCCATTCGCAACCGCGCTGCTGCGGTTTACGAACCAACCGGTCTAGTTACCGACTTGACATCAACACGGCCATGATGTTTAGAGCCAATTACCATGGCAACACGTCACACTTCGGCTGTCTATTGTTAACTGCAAGATCATGTTACTTTTAAAGGGTAAAACTTTTTCTAAATTGGGACTTCTCTTGGCCTGTAAGTTTACATCGTGGGTAAGAAAAGCTTAACCCGGGGCGGCAAATCCCCGGGTTAAGCAGTTTGTAGTGGGAAAAGGGTATTACACTTCAATTTTTCAAACCTCAAATCTCATTTGGGGGCACAACACTGTTTGTGGGTGGGGAGGGTGCTGAGTGTGCCCACTCTCCCCCCCACCTCCGGCCCCCTTCCCTCTACCCTTGGCGACGTCACTGCATGACAAGTCTCGAGTCACATCTGAAGTCATTTGAATCAAGTCCAAATCGAGTCCCAAGTCCCAAGATATTGTGAATGAAACTACAGACTTGAGTCTCTAACTGTGGCATTAGTGTTTTTTCATCGATTGGAAATAATTTTCACTGCATGGGGTAGTCTGGTGCCTTGAACTAACAATAATTCCACATAATTGTAGGTCAGGATCATGTTCTGCACATGATGCCACCATGGTCAATGTGGTACATGTATCAGCGGAGTTTAAAGGTACACAGTACGGAATTATCATGACATTAGCGCTTCTTGTGTCACGTAAACCATCATACACTTGTTTTCATACGAATTGACAAAGATTATCTGCCTCTATACGTGGATACCCATTTTGCAGATTTTATGCTTCATCTGTGAGGGATTAATAAATTGTGTACATTTTCTTTCTGTATTTTGTAAATACAGATCAAATTTAATGCATCAGGCCCAAATGAAAGCGTGAAAAAATCAGCTGAAAACGGAACCCTGTGTAGAGGAAATTTAAACAGTACATAGTCTGTCCACAAAGGAGGCATTTTGGCAACACAGTCCATATTTTCCAGAAAATACCTTTGTCTGGTCTCAAAAAAAAAAAAAAATAAGTTTCAGTTGTTCTGAAGAGATACAACTTAGGCCCAAAAAGGGTTACAAATAGTTTGACAACATGCCTTTCTACTAACCCCGTGTACAAATTTCCAATATACGCTCGTAACCGGGACGGACACTTGTGTGACATTACGGTTCATATCCGTATTCGTGACCTTATTCGTCACTTTACGAAACCTCTCTATTGCCTGTGTTTTGAGTAGCAAAATCACTAGTCGCCCAGCGGTAGATTACATGTTAACATATTTTTTGCTGAATGAGCTTGACTCATACAGATTTCATGCTATTGTGTTTGGCAAATTCATAAGGCGCTATCCAATTTGTGCTTGCTAATGGTCATCTGACTATGAGTCTAGGGCTTAATAATAATGTTCTACAAGTACAAAGGTGTGGCTGGAAATGAGAATTAATGATGTACGCACTCATGCACTGCAAATTATGAATGATACATTGTGTGGCGACTTGGTAACTTTGAGCCAGGAAACATGTTCATTGAGCATTACACCGCACGTCTAATCACATTTCCCTGTGTATCAATATGTGTACTCAGGTAATTACCTGTACATGTGGATTGCATTTTAAGAGGGCTTCAAGGTAATTCTGTCTGAGATTGGGAGATTTATGGGGATAAAAGTGTCTCCAGAACTGATGTAATTATTATCTTTATTCCACAAATTCATGGCAGTATACAAAAAACCCAGAAATTTAAAGCTGGGTTGAAATCTCCCTTCACTTTCATGGTTTTCAACAGTATTTCTTTCTTTATATAGTCCTTTATGTACTAAGAACATTTTATTCAGAATTTCATCCTGGAAAAGTCAGAAAATTTCAAGCTTTTTCCGAGACTCTTTTCACGCGAAACTGAAAACGAAAGGTCACGTCAATCAACTCGAGCTATGTGTGTGACGTCATAGCGAGGAGACACACAGAGCTGCTTTTCTAACTATGGTCGTGTACCTATATCTCCTCGCAGCAGACATGCACGCACGGAACCCGCGGATTTTCCACAGAGTTGCAAGTGTTACCACCAACAAGGCACGATCAAGCTGGCATTTTATTGATATCAAAAATGAATTCAGTGTAACAACCACTGAGAAAATACACCGAAAACTTTTACAGAAAAGAAACGACTGGTGGTTTATGCTATGTGGAGAGCATGCAACTTGCTTTGCAAAATAGTGACTGTCTCCTCGCTATGACGTAGCAGGGTCAATGCATATCATTATGACGTCATCACCACATTTTTAATTTTGGCCTGTTGCCAGTTGACGAACACGGTCTAGTTTTTCTCATTTTTCTCTCTAATATAAAAACGCGAGAAAAACGCAACTTTATCAAGTAACATCCGTTTTATAAAATAAATTTCTTCCTCACCAAGTAACTTCAAGCTTTCAGCCCGGCTTTAAAGAAATTTTTTTTAAAAATACATCGATATAGCTAGTACATGTAAAAACACATACACAAAATTACAAGATGTGTCAGTAATAAATAATTGGACAAAAGCATTATAATCATTCCAACAAGCGTTCCTTCAAAATGTGTCATTCGGTTTTAACATTTCGCAGAGGCATTGTCTGAGAAAAATTCCAATGGAAATACGCAGTAACGTTGTGTCCACATTTGGACTTATTATAAGGAAAACTTACGGAGATGGTTGTAAATTTAAGTCCAATGTTGATCACTTGATGGCTGACAAACGCCAGATATTGCCAAGTATAGACCGTATCGAATAGCCGCCATTTTGTGGGGCACCTTTTGTTACTTAAACCGTTCAACAATGGAAGCACAATATGTGCAACCATGCATGCATGTCCTTAAGAAACAAAGAAACTGCCCTACGAAATGGCAGCTATTCGATACGGTCTATATTGACTGTTGATTGTTACATGTATGTAGTTTTACACTCTGCTGCTAAAAGCTTTTAATAATACAGGCCAGCTGTACATTAGCTCCTAGGTCGCAGAAAAAATTACATTGCCAGTTTGACAGTCTCTGAGTAGTCTCATGCGGATGGGCGTCATAATGTACATGTAAAACCATGATAAAAAACACATTGAGGTTATAACTTGTATGGACCTGAATGAGGTGACATGTTTCGTGTTTCGTGTTTTTTGCCTTCCGTTTGCACCGCGGGCTTAATTAACACAAATTTTACTGATGTTACATGGACAGTGCTGTATTCTGTGCCCCAACTTGTTGTAATGAACCAAGTGTTAAAGGTAGAACACATCATTTGCAGTGACCCCATTTTTGTTCACGAGTTGACAAGAAAAAACTTACTAAAACAGGCATGCAACTTTTCACCTATCGGCTGACTATAACTCTTTTCCTCATCTGTCCCTTTGAAAATTAAAAAGCACTGTACAAATTTTTATTGCGACTATAAAACGGAACATTTGCCGCATTTACACTACACCTCGATCCGGCTTCAACTCGCCTTCAGAAACCGCAAAAGTCATCACTAGTTGTAACTGCAGCGCATGCGTGAGTTGTTACATGTAGGTGTTGCGGAACTGATGCCAGATTGGTCAATAAAATCTACCACATGGCGGGCACTGCCCCAAGGACACTCAAATTGCCGAATCTGTATTCGGGTAGCGTTTACACTACAAGCGACCTTGACAATTGCGGGGTTCAAATTACGGGGTTCAACCCCGCAATTGCGGGGTTCAAACCTATCACAAAGGTGACTTGAAAAAAGGCGAATCAGACCCGGGTCTGATCCTTTTGCGTTTACACTTAGTGCGTTTACACCTTTTGCGTTTTACAATTTTTATTTTGGAAATTGCGGAGTTCGATTCGGCAAAGGCGAATCAAGTGTAAACGGGCCTTACAGGGCAGCTTTGTCAATATGGCCTTCTAATAACGAGTGGAAATGGCAATTTCTCCTTTTAACAGTTTACCAATCATGTGTTCTACCTCTAAATGCCGCCTGTTTTCAAACCTGCAGCAACCCTGATGTTTGTCTAGTTTAAAAATTAAGGCCCTTTAATTGATTTTGTTCAAAACTTCCTAAATGACTAAGTTCTGTTTATTTTTATTGGCAGGTGACAAGTTTATACAAGGATGTCACTTTGGGTAACACCATCAACATGGTGCTTGTTAGCTTGCTGCTTCTTCATGATGATCAAGTAAGTCAGAATTACATTTATCTTTATTTCTACAGTACGTTGTGTAGTTTGTGCTCACTTTGTATTAAAGTTAGAACATTAGTAATCTTGAAAATCCGAAATGTTCACAAATTTACACATAACTTACACAATATAAACATGTCGGTAAAAAACTTCCCCTGAAATGGTTTTGTCTGAAGTGCTATAGTCTGTGAAAAATGAGCAAAACAATTATTTGTCGTCTCGCGGGACGTAAATTCACTTCGCCCCAAAACCATTTAGCATGGCACCACCTCGCCCTGAACCACTTTGCCCCAAAAGCCACCTTGCCTCAAAACCACTTTGCCCTTACACCACTTCGTCCAAATACCACTTCGCTTCAAAAACACTTCGTGCACAGGCCGTGGTTCAGGGCGAAGTGGTTCGGAGCGAAACGGTTTTGGGGCGAAGTGACCGTAAAGCCTTTTTTGACTGTTTTCTGTAAGTTTTATCAAGGTTTTACGTGGCATAGGACATTCTGTGGGCCAAAAAAAGTGTGAACTAACAGTTACCACGATGGAATGTTAACAGATAAACACGGCTCAACAGATAGATCTCGGTGTGGCAGGCTTTTGGTCGAATCCAGCTCGATAAAAAATAATTTGAGAGGCACATGATGCTCTACTCCTAGAAACTCGGAGGCATTTTTTGGGATAGGCGTAACTCCAATGACCTTTGATAGACGAACTACTTGCATCTCGAATTCCACTTCTCAGTCAAAGAAAAAATAATCTCTTTAAAATGCGAGAACAGTGGTTTTTTTTTAACCATAGAACAGACAATTTTTTCAAGAATCGAAAAAAATGCATTGAACCGCACGTGTCAAAATTCAAGTATTTCGAGATGCAAGTAATTCATCTATCAAAGGTCGTTGGAATTACGCCTATCATTTCATTTCATTTCATTTATTATTTCTCAGGAGAACAACAAACGTGACAAAGGACAGTACAGGCAAAATTACAATTTAAAAAAACCAAGTAATTCAGAAAACGAGATTGATAACACCCCTGAAGGATTGCCAAGCCAAAAAGCGAACTTAATCACTATCTGGTGGCTCTCCCATAATGCTATCAATTACAGCGACAGACTATAAGTACGGCGATCAAAAAGTCAAACTGCACGTTAGAAGAAAAAACAAATTAAATATCTAATTAAAACAAAAATATATAAATCAAAGATAAGAAAGGGAAATAAATACATAGAAAGTAATAAAAAAAAAAAAAAAAAAAAGGAAGAGGAATCAAATTTAACAAACAAACAAACACACCCCCCAAAAAATAAACAATAAAAACCTACCAAAACAATACAATAAAATAAATATATAAAAAAAAAAAAAAAAAAATATATATATATAATGGCTAGGAGGCACACGGGTTGCATCTGAATTTCTAGGAGTAATGATGCTCTATCATCTGGGGAGGGTCGCATACTGCATGTGGGCCTCCCAGTCAAATTTTTGAAGTGGTCATGACACCACCCCACCCCCACCCCCCACCCCACACCCACACCTCCACCCCCACCCCCACCCCCACCCCCACCCCCACCCCCACCCCCACCCCACCCCCACCCCACCCCCACCCCACCCCACCTCACCCCACCCCACCCCACCCCACCCCACCCCACCCCACCCCACCCCACCCCACCCCACAAAATGTCCTATAGGTGGGTGGGGTGGGGTGGGCCCACCCCACCCCACCCCACCCCACCCCACCCCACCCCACCCCACCCCACCCACCTATAGGACATTTTGTATGAAAGCTTGAGAAGCTACAATGTAAACCAAGATAAAGTTCAAAACACCAGATTACTTCTGACAGCAAATCGTGACACCTGGCTTTTTTTAGGGACACCTATATGTACCTGTAACCTCAGACTCTAGCAAAGACCACACATTTGCTCAGTAAAATTGCAAAACACATAAATCCAAATCCAGACCCAGATCTAGTTTTTCTCCCACATGGTTTTGATTTTCATTTTTTACTGGTCACCATAATTATCAACAGTTGGGGGAAAGGTCGTTTAATGGACTCTGAGGAGCCAGCACTGATGTACTACCAACAGCTGTATTAAGGTTGCACTTGGGACAAAGTCCCAAGACCATGAATTCCAGCCTATAGATTTTTTACGTTAGATGATTTCATTTTGGTAGTCCATGAAAAGGTCCAGCTATGCATAAAAGCTGTCACTGGGACCTTGGGCCAGCCAGTGGACCCTTTGATCAACTGATGAGCACTATTAAATGATGACCTATGGACACATATGTATAGGAGGGGCGTGAGAGAGTCTAAAGAATGTGAACTTCAGCCAATGGATTTTTAATATTATATAGGTCGTTCAGACGAGGGGGTTATCGCTGGAGCTAGCTCCGGAGCTAGCTAGCTCCACCCCACACTCCTGTCGTTAGAACGCAATTTAGCTCCACCTCTGGGGCTAGCTCCGGGGCTAGCCCTCCCCAAATTTAGCCCCACACAGCGGAGTTTCTTTTATGAACTTAGCTCCACTGTTATTTACTGACTAAACGCAACTGACCTCGCTCTGTGGCATCTGGCCAATGTTAATATGCTATCAAATTTGAACACATTTTAGCTCCTCTGAAACTGTAGCTCCGGAGTTATCATCATCGTTTGAACGGGAGGGCATTTTGGACTAACTCACTTTAGCTCCAGTGAAGCCCCGCTGAGTCTGTTAATTGGATTGGGGCTAAAAAAAAGTAGCCCTCTGTCTGAACATACCCATGATGTAGTTTTTTACACAGTAAAGGGGGCATTTTGGCAACACACACCATATTTTCGAGGAAATACCTTTGTCTGCTCTCCAAAAATAAGTAAGTTTAAGTTGTTCTGAAGAGATAACTTAGGCCCAAAAAGGGTTACAAATAGTGTGACAACATACATTTCTAAAAACCCTGTGTACAAATTTCCAATACATGTACATACGCTCGTAACCGGAACGGACACTTGTGTTACATTTTAGGCCGTCCCGGTTACGAGCGTATATATTTAAAAATAGAAGCGACTTGTGGTCGCAGAAATCGTCCCCTGCGACTGGTGTGTGACTGCTGTATGCTTGTTGGGCTCTCAGTATGCCTCTCTCAGTCTCCCGTTCTTATTGTGCTGACTGCGCTTCTACTACGCTACATGTACATGTATATGAGCTTCTTTCTGCTCATTCTACTTCAATTCAATTCAATTCTCAGTGCGACTTAGACGCACAGAGCGCAGTGGAAGCACATTGAGAACGCACTGATGATCAAACTGGGAACGCATAGGGTCGCAGTGAGAGTGTAATACGCGAGTCAAGAGCGTACTGTAAGCTACTGTTTAGCTACCAGCATGGTGTCATGGATTTCACAATTTTCAGTGGTGTCACTGCGCTAATTTGGTGAAACAATTTCAAAGTCCGGGAGCGCAAAGTGGTCGCCGGCTGATCGCAGTGGGATATGACAGGGCTTTAAGAGTGTATTACTACTGAGCATGATAACCGTTTCTGAAACGCTTCAGAATGCATAGTTCCGAGATTGCCCAGTTAACCCCGCCCCCTTGGATATTGTTGCTATGTGCTCACAAGCCATCGCAAAAAAATGGCGAGACTATGTACAAAGCAACGGGACTCGGCATGGAAAGCACAGATTCATTGGAGAAAACCCAAAGGTATTTATGTTTTGAGGTCGACAGTTACCGTAGCACACACTGAGCGATGGGCTAGTAATGCAGAGATGACATATCTTTCATAAAAATGCTCTTTCCTACCTTTGAACAGCGAATCGCCCGACATTGAAACCAAAATTAACCTGGTCACTGGCGCATACAACATACAAACTGTATGGGCAGAACATCGCGGATTGTTTGTGATGATTGCATCACTTTGACCTTTGTGGGCGCCGTCTGCTAGCTCTGTTGTGATTGGTCGCGGGTTCGGCTTGATTGACAGGTCGGAACTATGCATTAGTATTCTTCCAGTAAGTTTCATACTTCACAAGTTGACAAGAAAAACCAGACTGAAAGTGTTGATGGCATTGGTAACAAATGCCACATGATTTTTTTTTTCGTGTAAAATGGTTGTTCTAAATCTCGCCCCGGGGCGAACTCGCCCCGGAGATCGGCGCCTCGTTTCTCACTTGAACAAGTGAGAACTCCACCTGTCCCCTTTCCCACTACCGTTCTCGCCCCGGGCAAAGTGTCTCGCCCTGGGGCCATATTTTTCAACCCTTGTCCCAAGCAGGGTTGAATTCGCCCGGGGAATGAGCAATCTCGGGGGTGGCGCAGGGTGAGACTTGCAAGTGGAAATCAGGGCTTATTTTCACCCCGGCGTTGCCCCGGGGCCACCCCTGAGATTTTGTCTAGTGGGAAAAGGCCTATAGATACAGATTTAGAAAATTTTGCATTTTTGGGGCAGAGCTTGTGTGCGCTGTATTGTAGATTTAATTAACAAATCCAGTGCCAGTTCTGTAACTTAACCCGTGTCCAAGTCTATGACACTTCCATCTGCACCAACACACATGCGTGATTGCATGTAAACTGGGCGCGCGTGCACAAAAACATGCATCCGTGTGAGTTTGTAACAAAGGAGCCTTTTTTAAGACCCAAGAATAGCTCAAAAATTCACCACACATTTTCAAACTTGTACTGGGGAGAACCTTATGACTATCGAATTTTCCTAGTTTATTCACTCAAATGTGTTTATTGCAAAAACTAAAGGTCGACTGTGTGTAAAATGAACAACCAGAATTGAAATTTGAACCGGGCCACTTGAAACGACAACGGGCCAGTCAAAACTTCAGCCAACTGGTCCTGGTGGCCAGTTAGGAAAAAAGTTAGGGGCGAACGCTGGTACGTGCGCATGCAGAAATGCCGTGGGAAAAGGGTCGCTGTTGTACCCGTGTAAGAGACGACCCGGGTAAGTGCTTCTCGCTCCGGGGCGAACTAGCCCTGAAGATCGGCACCTCGTCCCTCACTTAAACAAGTGAGAACTCGCCCCTGTCCCCTTTCCCACTACCGTTCTGGCCCCGAAAAAAGTGTCTCGCCCCGGGGCCAAATTTGTCAGCTCTTGTCCCGAGCAGGGTTCAACTCGCCCCTGGAATGAGCAATCTCAGGGGTGGCGCAGGGTGGGACTTGCAAGTGGAAATCAGGGCTTATTTTCACCCCGGGGCCACCCCGGCGTCGCCCCGGGGCCACCCCCCCGAGATTTTGTCTAGTGGGAAAAGCCCTACAGTATACAGATTTATAAAATTTTGCATTTTTAGGGCAGATCTTGTGCAGTGCGCGCTGTATGGTAGATTTAATTAACAAATCCAGTGCCAGTTCTGTAACACAATACAGCCCATGCATGCACTGCTGTCACTATAGCAGTGACTTTTGGTGTTAGAAAGGCTTAAAGATAGTAGTGATTGGTAAAATGTTACAAATAGTTTTATCCCCTTGTGTGATTGAAGATATATGCATGATAAAAACCAACCTGAGCAAAAACCAGCTCCATACTTTACAGTCATTTCGCCCCAAAACCACTTCGCCCTGAACCACGGCCTGTGCACGAAGTGGTTTTGGGGCGAAGTGACATTTGGGTGATGTAGTGTTTGGACGAAGTAGTTTGGGGCGAAATGGCACTCGGGCGAAGTGGTTTGGGGCGAAATGGTTTTGGGGCGAATTGAATTTTCGTCTCATGAGACGAAAACTAATTGTTTTACTCATTTCTCAAAGACTATAGCACTAAAGACAAAACCATTTCAGGGGAAGTTTTCTACGGTCATCATGTTTATATTGTGTAAGTTAGGCGTAAATCTGTGAACATTTCTGATTTTCGAGATTACCAATGATGTATACTGCCTTTAAAAAGATGTACATGTACATGTAGTGTAAATGCAGCAAATGTTCAGATTCAATAAAAATGCCAGGTCTGTATAGCTTTGTCATTTCGAGTGTAAACAGAGTGATAACCTAGCACTTGAAACATTCCTTTACCCTTTTCAATGGGCAGAGCTCTCCGGGGACACAAGCACTCATGTGCTACAACATAACAGAGGTACCTATTTACGTACTCCTAAATGTAGGTGGAGATTAGGCCTTTTCACACTTAAAAAATCACGCGGGGTTGAAAAAAGTGATGTTTCACACTTGAGAAGTTTCAACCCTGCGCCAACCCTGCGTCAACCCCGAGATTGGCTTTAACCAGGGTTAAACTCAACCCTACTCGGGACCAGGGTTGAACATTTTCGCCCTGGGTTGAAACGCTCGCCCCGGGTTGAAACGCTCGCCCAGGGTTGAAAACGGTAGTGTGAAACGAGCAGGGTTGAGTTAGCCCTGGGTTGAAATTGTTGCCGCTTGTGAGCTACAAATGTCATGTACATGTAAAGCGCGCAAATTTTACTGTTTTTTAATAATTTGCATGAATACTACCAGCTGAATGAATGTGTTCAGGTACCGGGTACATGTTTTAGCGGCCTCGCACGCGGCGGTGTACACATGAACATACATGTAGTATGCATGTCAATGTGTGAAGCTTCCATTTTGATAGGCTATTTGTACATCACTCGTCATTCACTTTTGCACTTTTCTGTTGTTAAAAAAAATGGCACAAGCAGCAAAAAAGGAATAGGGCAGAAAAGTGATGATGAATTCGAAAAATTTGAACTATTTCCTGCACGGGACAGCACAAGTGTGAATCCTCCCTGTTCAACTCGGGGTTGAACTCGCCCCGGGGCGAGATAAACCTGGTTTGGCCGAAACAAGTGTGAAATGATGCAGAGTTGAAAATTGGCATTTCAACCTGGGGCAGTCTCGGAATTTAACCCGGGTAACAGACAAATTTTACCCCGAGATTACCCGGGTTAAGGGTTCGTTTCCCACGGCAAATCTCGGGGTTACGAATTACCCGGGTTATCTGGCCAAAAATGCCACTTAACCCGGGTAATTTCTAGCCCTGCTCGGGAGGTGGGTTAACCCACCAATCTCAGGGTTAACGGCGACCTTGAGACGATTCTCCGGGTTAACGTTTGTCGTGGGAAACGACGACAATAGCCTACCCGGGTAGGCTATTAGCGAGGTAAATTCTTGCCGCAATAATGATTGGGTCAAAGGTTGCAAGTGCGCCCGCGCTTGAATGGCACTGTCAAACTGGTACTCTTCTGAAGGTAGTGTACAACAAAATACGCGTGGGGCCAGTGACAAAGCACATATTATTAAACATGCGAAATTGCCAGCGATATTTCTATGTCGTCCTCCACGTTTGTGTGTGCGCGCGCAGCCTGATTGATTTTCCACACGCAATGGTTTCTGGGTATTTGTGCTGATTGGTGTACCCGGGTACGTGCGCATGCAGAAATGCCGTGGGAAAAGGGTCGCTGTTGTACCCGTGTAAGAGTCGACCCGGGTAAGTGCTTCTCCGGGTTAACGCTTGTCGTGTGAAAAGAAACTCCGGGTTAAATGTAACCCGGGTTATTTACCGCTACCCGGGTAGAAAAGTTACCCGGGTCGGAGGTGGGTAGTGGGAAAAGGCCATAAGTGGCCGTGATTCAAGCTCAAACCATTGGAATTAAACAGAATTTTGAGTTGAGTGCACTTTGTAAACTACTCAACTGTTGTACTTTATATACAGAATTTGTTTGGAAGTCAATTTCTTGATAATTAAAAGGGTCAGCCATGCTTAAAATTATTGGTCAGTCCTTTGTTGACCATTTTCTTTTATGCGTGCAGTCCCTTTTTGACCTGGTAATCAGCAACCGAGCCAGTATTTTCATGAGGTGTGCCATTAAAGTTGCCATTGAGGTTGGGGAGGAGCATACATTTTTTTCTTGGCACAAACTAGTCTGGGGAAAACAACGTTGTTTTGAGAGAAGACTATAGAGCGTGATCCAAAACTGGTAAACATGTATCAGAATTTCAAAATTTCTTAAATTAATCAAAATAATACCTCGAACAGCAACAAAAAATGTCCATTGTTTAAAATCATATTAAAAAATTTACAGAATATATTTGGCTGGGCACACTGTGCCATCACATTTTCAAGAAAGAGTTGAAAATGCATGTAAAAAATTGTAGTTTTTGTCAATTGTATTTATTGTCCGTCTCTCACGCATAAAAACAACCTCTACATAAAACTGTAAAGTCAATATCAACATGTGATAAACTGGGTGTGTGTATTAACATCAGTAGCAGGTAAACATACAGGTTCAATTATCATTTTTTGTATTGACTAAGGAAAGGCATTTGTCTCTTGATTTTCATCCTTCATGTGAGGGACGGAATTGGATCACGTTCTTTATCATTATGAAAATGTCACTGGTCAGTTTAAAGTACATGTATTTACAATTAGGTTTTTTGGAATGCCTGGATTGTCAAAAAGCTTGATTATCTGATATGAAGGGATCTCGACTTTGATAATTTCAACCAGATGTTTGGCAGTTATCCCAGAGAGTGAGAGTGCAGTTCTAAGCGTTTTCTAGAATACCACTTGAGAAAGTATTATACTACAGACCCTATCAGTACAGTGATTGATAATGTGTCGGCCTAATGCATGGTTAATGAGAAGTCAAAAAGACTTCACATGTTTCTCAGCTTGTATTGTCAATAGAGACAGTCCTGGTGATTTGAAATCACAGGGTTCTTTAGGCCTGTGACTCGCAACATTGAGTGAAAACTTGAGCCCTTCCCAGGACACTTTAAACCCGAGATTACCCAGGGGGTAACAGACAAATTTAACCCTGAGATTACATGGATTAAGAGCTCGTTTCCCATGGCAAATCTTTGGATTATGAATTACCCGGATTAACTGGCCAACAATGCCACTTAACCCGGGAAACTTTTAGCCCTGGTTGGGAGGTGGGTTAACCCACCAACCTCGGAGTTAACAACGGCCTTGAGACGATTTTCTGGGTAAGTGTTTGCCGTGGGAAACAGGTTAGCACGCCGACTCGGGTTAGCGTGTCCTTGGAGAAATCAGACAGTAAAAGGTAATAACATACCTGCCAACTAGTACGATTTTATCGTATTTTTAAGTGTTAAAAGTGTTAAAAATAGTAACAATCGGAACGGTCGACTTGACCTGACTCTCCGCGTATGCCGCATGTGTTGTGTACATGAAAACGGTGCAGTACCAGGTCAACTTGATCGTTGTACCAACTCGACCGTTGCAAGTTTCACTACAGTACGAATTTTTTACTCGGCAATGTTGGCAGGTACCGGTATGTAATAAGCTTCTACATGTACGTGTGCATGGCATGCAGTTGGAAAATGTGGGGCCATTGCATTGTTACAACACGAACACCGATTGGGATCATGGAAGGTGCACCTCCGACCGCACAAAAACAAATTACAAGAAGCTTTATTGCCAGCGATGTCTTCATGTCGAGCAGCTTGTTGTTTATGCTGCATGATTGATCAATCAATTTTCCACACGCATTTACTTCTCAAGCACAATTAACAAACATTTTTCCGATAACGTAATCACGGGTTCAACCAGCTTTGGTTGCTGATGTCTAAAGCCGACCGTTGAATCAGCAAATATGTCAGAAATATGTTTCTTGGTGTACCCGGGTAGGTGCGCAGGCAAAACTGCAGTGGGAAAAGGGTCGCTGATGACCCGCGCAAGACACGACCCGGATAAGTGTATACGGGTTAAAATTTGACATGTAAAATGAAAATCTGGGGTAAATTTAACCCGGATATTTGCAGCTACCTGGGTAGAAAGTTACCTGGGTCGGAAGTGGGTAGTGTGAAAAGGCCTCTTGGTGTATAGCAGGTTTGATACCCAGTTATGATCTTGAGCAAGACACTTATTCATAAATGCTCCATCCTTCGGAAGGGATGTAAAAGCCGTGTGTTGTGTTACGCACTTAAAAGATCCCAGAGCTTTCTTTTGTGAAGAGTAAGGGGATTATTACCTGCTGTCTCTGGCCGTTTCGTGCCGTTGGTGCCACCCACCTATGTATCTTGATATGTAGGCGATTCCGATATTGCTAACGGCGCCCTGAATGCATCCCCCAACTCCTGCGTACCGAGGCCCTGTTCAAACCGGCCCCATTTCGAGTGGAACAAGCGACAGAAATCTTGTCGCCTCTGCTGGACCAATCAGGACGCTTGGCGGTGCGTTGCAGGCATTCAAATGTCACGTGCGCAGATTGTAAACACCGTGCATGCATGTGATACATGTACTCGGTAAGGCTGTCCGCGTCGGCGATTGGCTACTATTTAAAGCATACTGAGGAATCCGTTCCATTACATTCGTCAGCATGCATCCTTGTTATTAATTTGAAAAACTGCGGAGTAAATTAATATCGTCGCCGGATATTTTGGTAGGAATGGGACAATCATAAGGAACAGAACCCAATACAATTTCTGGAAAGTGTACATGTAGAAATCGTTTCTTTTCGGCATAACATGACCGAATTGATTAAATTACATCAAAATGACTCGGGCGTGTGTTGTCCAAACACAACAGCCGGCTTACTCCACAGAATTGCGTAGATTTCCTCATTGTATCGTCGCTTAGCAGAGTGGAAATTCCCCGAGATCTCAGGATGTGATAAGAGGTACACACATGTAAATGCATCATAGACGCCTTATTATATCAAATACTGTAGAAAACATAGATAAAAATTCAAGGCCGAAAAAACAAAAAATATAAATTTGAGCAGTAGGCCTATAACTCATGAAACGATTTGCTATTGACTTTCTTTGCAGCCAGGATTAACCATTGACCACCATGCGGATCATTCGCTAAATAGTTTCTGTCAGTGGCAGTCCACATTGACGACACCCAATGGCACCCAGCATGACCATGCCATCCTGTTGACTGGAATGGACATCTGCTCATGGAAGAACGAGCCATGTGATACACTAGGTACGTGTCCGCAACTTTCAAGCTACAAATTCGGTCTAGACCCTATTCACGCTGAAGGACGGTTCACTCGTGTCCTACGAATCGTATTTCTTGAAACTGTTGAATGGATAGGTGTCAGCTATGTATGCATTCCAAATCTCGTCAAGGGGCAATTCCGGAAATTCAAATTTACATTTCATAGACTTTGAGGGCTTGTAACGCTTCACATATTCAAGTTGTTTGATTTTTAACACATGTTCTTCAAGCATCATTGGTGGGAGTGTAATTCCTGAAAAAGTGATTGCAATGCCATTCTCAGTAAGTGTGTAGGGTCCCCCAAAACCCTCGGTTTTGCAAAACCGAGATATTTTTGGATGTACTGTATACCATGCATATTGAGAATGGCATTACAATAAGTTTTTCAGGAATTACACTTTCATCAATGATGCTTAAAGAACATGTCTTTAAAATCAAACAACTTGACTACGTGAAGCATTACAAGCCCTCGGTCTCTGAAGTGTAAATGGGTAATTCCCAAAATTAGGGGTCCAACTTTTTTGGTGTCTCAGTTACGTACGACACTCTCCGCTTCAAAAATCACCACTCATGATCACAAATTCTCAGTAATGGTCTGTGGCCCGTGATTTTTTTCTCTGATTCCTGAAAAATATTTAAAACAAAAGACCATAAAGGCTTATAATTTGTTCCATGGTATTGAATAGGAGATTGCATTAACCTTGGTGCTATATCTACACACAACAATTAAATTTAAGTGGCATTTGTTGGAAAAAAAAAAATGTTTTTACCACTTTCAATCACTAAAAACACTTGGAAATCTTAAAAACCATGTCACAATTGTGGACCCCTAATTTTGGGAATTACCCAAATTTGAATTTCCAGAATTGCCCCAAGACAAGGATTGGAATACATAAATAGTCCGGTGCCTTTCTAATAAATGGTTTGGACTCTTCAGGACTGATTCAGGGGACGCTTTTGAACTGCAGCGTGAATAGGGTCCATTAGGTTTCCAGGTGCTAATAAAATAACCAAATGTGGGATGAGAGAAACAAAAATCAAATGGTCCTCATTGGGATTCGAACCCAAGACATCAATCAAACACACTAGGAAAAAATTAACATCAGGGAGTATACTACTGTGCCTCATAGCTCAACTGGTAGAGCATCTGCCCGGTGTGTCAGAAGTCTCCGGTTCGAATCCTGATTATAATCATTTAATTTTCTCTCATCCCATATTCATTTCAAAGTGGTATGTCAAAGGCCTCGGGTTCGAAACTCAATGAGGATCATTTTGTTTTTCTCTTATCCCAAACAAAAGCTGTATTCGAATGGGATTTTCTGGTAACTTTGCTGAGAACTTTATGGAAACTTTGCTGTTTTTGCACTTTTGACTTTCGAAAATGTGTACTCCAACTGTGGTGAAAACAGCTGACTACGTGTACATGTGCAGAATTAGTTAGGATAATGTACTACATGTACATATACATGTGTAGGAGTCAATAGTGCGACTGTCAGAATGAATCTGAAAAGGAAAGGACATAGAGCGTGTTCTTTTTTTTCTGTTTTCTGTTTCGGAGTCGAGGACTTGCATGCATGATTTATCTACATTTTTTTCGTAACATCTTAATACTGAAAGCATGGAAATAAATGTCATTGAATAAATGTCACTGAAATCAAAAGGTTCATATCCATTTTTCCCTCATGCTTGGAATTGCAGAGTTTGTACCTGCTGAATTCTATTTTGCCTGGTTTAGTTGTGTGACTCATGGGATGCAGTGTCATTATAGTACTCTAGGGACAAGAGATATGCCATGTGGACATTTCTGCTTGGTCGCATCCCTGGAACCAAAAGAGCAGTCGATATTGTCTCGTCATTTCTGTTTTTAAAGTTTGGCTGCAATTGGATTTTTGTAATACAGTAAACTCTCATTATAGCGCTCCAAGGGACTGAAATACTGGGAGCTTTATATCCAGAGAGTGCTATAACCAATGCATACACAATGAAGAGAATAACGGCAGGGACTTAATAGAAAAAGGAGCTTTATATCAGGAAGAGCTTTATATCAGAATGCGTTATAACGAGAGTGTACCAGGGTTGTAACGAGTCTCCTTCTGCTAGAGTGTCAAGTCAAGTCAAGTCAAGTCAAACTGCCTTCGAGTCCTAAGTCAAGTCAAGTCAAGTCAAACTGCCTTCGAGTCCTAAGTCAAGTCAAGTCAAGTCAAACTGCCTTCGAGTCCTAAGTCAAGTCAAGTCAAGTTAAACTGCCTTCGAGTCCTAAGTCAAGTCAAGTCAAGTTAAAAACTGCCTTCGAGTCCTAAGTCAAGTCAAGTCAAGTTAAACTGCCTTCGGGTCCTAAGTCAAGTCAAGTCAAGTCAAGTCAAGTCAAGTCAAGTAAAACTGCCTTCGAGTCCTAAGTCAAGTCAAGTCAAGTCAAGTTAAACTGCCTTCGGGTCCTAAGTCAAGTCAAGTCAAGTCAAACTGCCTTCGAGTCCTAAGTCAAGTCAAGTCAAGTTAAACTGCCTTCGAGTCCTAAGTCAAGTCAAGTCAAGTCAAGTTAAACTGCCTTCGAGTCCTAAGTCAAGTCAGGCATGTTAGTCAAGTCGGTTCAAGTCAAGTAGTATTTGTTCAAGCTAATTTCATAATGAGTCTAAACCCTGAACCTTGCATTTGTGTAACTGTATGGTATTTTTGTTGTTCTGGCCAAGAATGCTCCATTTTAAAAGAAAGCTTTAGTTCTAAAAAAAACCAATTAGGTCCTCAAAATGACAAAAAATGCATAAAAGTTCAAGTCAAGTCAAGTCATTTGTGATTCGAGTCTCAAGTCAAGTCAATTCAGTGAAAATGGGGACTCAGTCGACTTGAATCCGAGTCTCGGGTCCGAGTCATTACAACCCTGGAGTTTACTGTACTTCAAATTGTTGCTGACTTTGACAAAGGTTAAAGCTATGAATTTATTAAGTCGAGGAGCTAAAGCAAGTTAAACATCTGACGAAGAGTGTCAGTGAACGCTCAGTAGAAACACGTTCTTACACAAGTCAGACAATGTGTTGAAAAGTGTGAAAGCAGAACATGTTTCTTTCCTACTTCCATGGTTGACCTGTGTTGAAATTGTCCACTGGTATATTTTTTGATAGGTGTAGAATAGATTTCAGAAGTGTTGAAGTGACAGGCCTTTAAAATAATTGCACTAATAATAATAATAATGTCCAGTCCATATAAAGCGCATTTCACACTCAATGCGCTTTCTGCATTATTACCCCTAGTCATTGGGCTCAGTAATATCATTCCTTAATCCTTGTTGACTCCCTGGGAAGTATGCAGTCCCGTGCAGCTTACGCGCACAGGGACTAATCAAACACATCAGCTTTCACTACATGTACCCTCACAGGTACCCATTTCCTCCTGGGTGGAGAGAGGCAATTCGTGGCAAAGTGCCTTGCCCAAGAACACACGCACCATGGATGAGCAGGGATGGGATTCGAACCCACGACCTGTGGATTTCTCAAAGTCTTGGATTCAACAGTATGCTACACGACTCGGCCATGGTGCCCCACTAGTTTATCAGTGTTCGAAATGATTGACTACATGTATGTATATTGTGTCTGTACATAGGCTTTGCACCAATCGGTGGGATGTGTAGCAAGTATCGTAGCTGTACCATCAATGAAGACACTGGACTGGGGTTGGCATTCACTGTCGCTCACGAATCAGGACACAGGCAAGTTGAATAGTTCATTGATCAATAGACTGCCCTCAATACAGATTCCAGTTTTTAATCGCAGAATTTGCTCAGTGAATTTGATAGCACTGAAAAATTGAGATTTAGTGACCTAATTTGCAGAGAAACTATAAAAACACAGGCATTCTACTCTGCTATTGTTCCGTTTCAAGAAAGTTAGGCGATGGTTACAGTGCGAATCCAACATGGTCCAACTTTTGGATGATGTTGGATGTCCACGCCATCCAACTTGTGGTTGGGTCCATTGCTGACCAACAATGTTGGCTCGTGTAGATAGGCCTTTAAAGGTAGAATACACGATTGGTATCTCGAGGAATCAGAAATGTTCATAGATTTACACATAACTTACACAATGATGACGGTAGAAAACTTCCCCTGAAATGGTTTTGTCTGAAGTGCTATAGTCTTTAAGAAATGAGCCAAACAATTATTTTTCGTCTCGCGAGACGTAAATTCATTTCACCCCAAAACCACCTCGCCCTGGAGCTACTTCGCCCACAAGCACTTCACCCAAAGGCCATTTCGCCCCCAAACCACAGTTCGTTCAAACACTACCTCGCCCAAATGCCACTTTGCCCCAAAACAACTTCGTGCACAGGCCGTGGTTCAGGGCGAAGTGGTTCAGGGGCGAAGTGACTGTAAACCATTTGTTGACTGTTTTCTTAAAAGTTAGACGAAGTACGGAGCTGATTTTTGCTCAGGTTGGTTTTAATCATTCATACCTTCAATCACAAAGGGGGATAAAACTATTTGTAACGGTTTACCAATCATGTATGCTACCTTTAATATTCACATTGTAAAACTGATAATGTCACTAATTCTCCGTGTGTCCCCATTGGACCTAATTTTGTATGTAGTTAAAGCCAAAAAAAGTCCAATGGGAACACCAGTTTAGCCACACAAATCTAACATTTCCCTTTCAGAACAAACAAATTAGATTTTTCTATTTCCAGTTTTGGAATGGTGCACGACGGCGATGGGAATGAATGCAAAAAGTCCAGTGGCTACATTATGTCACCAACGCTGTCTGGCAACAACGGCCGTTTCCACTGGTCACCGTGCAGTCAGGATTATTTAACAGAATTTCTCAGGTAAGTAGCTAATTGCGTTCTTTCTCTTGCGTTTTGTTAAAGGCCCAATGTAGGCCTATCATTTTCAAGATAAAGTTTTTTTTATGGATTCCTAGAATAAAGGCATAACCGAGAAAAGAAGAATGTTGGTGAACTACGTACCTGCAGAAATTAGCTTTTTGGGATTTATCAGGGGTCAAACTATCGATGGTTTGACCCCTGATAAATCCCATAGTGCTTTGCAGAAGGGCACCCTCTGTTGGTGAAACACGATTGGCGATATGGTCTATGAATGGCATCTGATGTACTGGATGTACTTCCTTTAACATACATGTACACACTTAGTATCCAGATGACAGACACAATTTTTGTTGCTATACATTTAATATGACATGGTGCATGTGGCAGGCACAAAGTACAGAATCAGCAGTACCATGATTACGGTAGGAGAGAATGGCATAAAGCAACCAGACTGTTGGTTGCTAGGCATTGGTGTGCACCACGTAGCAACAGCAGCATAGTTTGTTGATTTTCTAAATTGCACCTCTATTTGATAGTGATGAATGGTTACACGCAAAAGGCAAATTTTAGCCACATACATGTAGATGTACCAGTGCTTCAAAACAATGTTTTTAATCCATGCATTTTTTTTTGTGTTAAGTAAATGGTAAAGTACTCTCCTGGACGGAAATAAATTCATGTTTCTCACCATTGTTATTAACACTTTTATAAAGTTTTTTTCTTGTCAACTCATTGCAACAAATGCAGTGGGCCTTTATTTTTAATCAAATCATTACCGATGTATAAACCTTCACGAGAATCAGAGAATCTTGTTTTCCACGTTGACAACCCAATTAATTTTGATGATAAACTCTGCAACTAATGGAACTATACCGGTATGTGCTGTGCCATACTTGAAATTTTGAAAGGGATGATGACGTCAACCGTGCAACAATTGCATAGATGACGTCAAGATTGATGCCTTGTTTCCCTGACTCGATCCCACACGCCATAAAGTATGTAAAAATATGTTGTATCCTGACTCACGCCTTCTCAAGTCCGAGCGCCGAACTGCAAAAGATGGCGACTTACAAGAAGTGTACAGAGTTAGGCAACCCTTTGCAAGTGTTGTCCCTTCCTTTTTAAAAGCCTAGTGTATAGAATGTATCGAATAGCCGCCATTTCGTAGGGCAGTTTCTTTGTTCCTTGAGGACATGCATGATTGCACATATTGTGCTTGCATTGTTGAACGGTTTAAGTAACAAAAGGTGCCCCACAAGATGGCAGCTATTCGATACGGTCTATATCGACCTTACAACTGGCTAGAAATGGCAGAAACTGAGTTTTTATAACATTTAAATCAGTAGCCAGAAAGTTTGAACTTTGGTGTTCTTAATTTGAACTTGCGTGATCTGTAAAATTGACAGTTGCCATAAGTTCACTCAGCTTATCTGTCCGATGTACGCATACCTGCGACTGATATGTGCCGATTGAACGAATGCTTATGATCATGTGACGGACAACTCGTGACCCACGGTACATGGGTACAACTGAGGAATTACTTGTAATGCCTCATGCATCATATTACCTCTGCAATAATCTCTTGGCTGAACAAACTTTACCCTGGAGTTGTCGCGTTGATGTACATGATGGATGTGAAAAACAGACTTATAGCTCCCAAATGCGCAGAGTATGCACAGTGCTCACATTGCCTGTGGTGGATCAGTTGAGATGCTTCCAGTTACATGTTTTTATTTATTTTATTTATTCCATGGTTTATTTCAATTACAATGACCAACAGCTGCTGCTGAACGATGAATATAAGAGAATACGTGTATACATAAATAACTTGGCTACGTGTTATAAAGAGTAAAGAATAATATTAAACGTTTAACAAAAAATTACTAATGAGCTAATATAAACTATCCAAGCTACAGTAATTAATTGAACAGATTATAAGATATTTGAAACATTCCATTTCCAAGAACAACCACCTTCTATCCTGCCGCCCCCACCCCCCCCCCCCCCCCCCCCCCCCCCCCCTCTCCCCCCAATTCTATCCTCGCCCCCCCAATTTACAACATTTTAGCCAGCTGAGGAATGGTAGATTTTTTGTATCTTTCTTCTTTTGTTTGAGGTTTTTTAAATAGGGAAATAAATACTAACATGACTCATTTGACAAACCAATTAAAACATCCAATTTAAAGGAGAGTGTCCAGATCTCATTTTTGAGCACCCAATTTTTCCCATTGGTGTTGGGATTTTGATATATCATTTGTTATATTTTTCTCATTACCATTCTGAAATTTCACGCTCTCAATCCCTATACTTGAAGGATATTGTTTAAAAAAAACACTGATATTTATCCGGTTACATGTAGGCCTACATAAAGCAGTGCAGTGATTACACCAACTATTTTGCTTCCACATCAAAATTGGAGATTGCATATTTTCTGTGGATAGTATTTTGATATGATTGTTAGGTTAGAAAGATGGGCAATTCCATAAATTCAGATTTGGGTCTGTCCACAGTAATGGGGTACATTTGAAAAATAAGTCAATAATTCCTTTCAGATGTCTTTAGTTTATCTCAGAATTAAAGAAATGTCCTTGTTTTGTTCTCAGGAGATAACTTTTGCCCAAAAAAGTAACAAATTGCTGCCACAACATACATTTTTAAAAAGCAAGTGCACAAATTTTCCTATTACGCATGTAACATGGACAGACAATTTTGTGACATCTTTTTCCGTCTTTGTTACATGCGTAATAGGAAAATTTGTGCACGAGGTTTTCACAAATGTATGTTGTAGGACTATTTTTCTTACTCCTTGGTGAAAAAGTTATTTCCTCAGTTTAGCTTGATAATTTCAGGATAAAATTAAGACATTTGAAATGAACTGGGACCTAAGATCTTGAATGTTACAGAATTGTACCCCATTACCGTGGACAGACCCATTTACATTTCAGAGACTTTGAGGGCTTGTAATGCTTCACGTATTCAAGTTGTTTGATTTTAAATACATGTTCTTCAAGCATCCTTAATGGAAATGTAATTCCTTAAAAACTGATTGTAATGTCATTCTCAATAAGCGAGGTACATGTACGTTTAAAAAAACCTCGGTTGAGTACGTCCGAAACCGAGGTTTTTTTTTACCTATCATGCTTGTTGAGAATGGGATCACAGCAATGGAATTACACTTCCATCAAGGATGCTTTAAAGAACATGTGTTTAAAATCAAACAACTTGAATATGTGAAGCATTACAAGCCCTCAAAGTCTCTGAAATGTTTTATCTGAATTTATGGAATTTCCCAGAAATCTATTTTCTGGAAAAATCTGAACAAGCTCTTTTAATACATGAATGTAGAAGTGTTCAAACTATGGAAATACATAATAATATAGCCTACACTGTGGATATAGGGGGCCTTTTTTCAGCATCATTAAAAAAATGTGACTTTTAAAAAGATCTGCTGGGAAGGTCTCGGGAAAAGGCTAATTTCTCGAGTTTCATTCACTATAATTTTTTTGACTGCAACTGTGCAATACAGCAATCATCTAAATCAAATTTGCAAGGCGAAAACGGCCATTATAGCAATCATAACCTCATTAAGCCATTTTTACGGCCGATTTAACCACCAAGAGATTTCTTGTAATCATGCCGAACATTCCTCAGTTTAATTTTTCACGCTTTGGGCATTTGTAAATTTATTTCACACAATTAGTTTTATCAGGGACCCACAATAATTGTTTTATCAGTGTTTCAAATCTGACCGCTGGCTGTGATAGTTTAATCAATTCATAGATTGTTTTCAATTATTTTCGGCTTTTTAGTTCCAATCGAGCGAGGTGCACAGAGAACCAGCCAGAGGCAGTTACCAAATACCAGTTCCCCAGCAAGCTCCCGGGAGAGCTGTATGATGCTGATAAACAGTGTCAGTGGCAATTTGGGCCCAAGGCAAGGCTCTGTTCATTCAACTTTGGTAAGGTAAGTTTTTAAACATCCATTGGGCAGAACAAACCTACTTTTATAGAAGTTGAATTCTTTGTTCTTGCGATTCTTTTGTCGTGGTCCAGATTTACAGTTTGAAACGATGTGGATTTTTTAGTATGTGGAGTTGGCTTTTAGTAAGGGAGTAAAGGTGTACGTGACTGGCCAGTCTTAAAATACACATTTGAAGGGGGAATCGGAGTTTGTACTTTCCGAAGACTGGGCCTCGCCAAAAATCACGATTATATGAAAATAAATACAATCCTCCTACCATTTCAGATCCATCCACTTTATGATTTTGGAGTATTTTCTGGTCGGCGGGCAATTTATTACAAATATCAGTAACCAGGGCGTAGCTATGCACGTGATGCGTCTGAACGAGTTGACGTAGACGCAAAATCTGTTTGACATACTGTAGGCAATTTTTCGAAATGCTCGGTGTTTTACGGTCAGGCTAGGTATTTTGAATTTACTTTCGTGGATTCTCTTGGTGTTAATAAATGCTCAAGAGGGGTGGACGCTCAAATTAGCATTGGCCCAAGATGTTTTAATATTGTTGGGATACACCAGGCCGGAGACGAAGTTGAAGACGGTGGTTTTGAAAACAGCCAATATGTCTGAGCTGAACTACAGCGGGCGCTGTTCACCGTGCAAAGATTCACATGTTTCACAATTGTCCTTAATTTTCAACAGGGGTGGAATTTTCTTATTTTTATTTGGAACTTGTCTCTCTAGTTACCGAGGATCAATGGGTCTTTCTATAAATTAGGGGTCCAAAAGTGTGACATTAAGTGTCCCGTCCCCGTTACACCCGATATGTGTTATTTTTCGTACAAAAATCATTAAAATGGCCTTTAAACTATTGAATTGTAATTTATGTACTCACTCTTTGAGATGGAAAGTATTTAAAGAATGTGTCCTGAATTTACAAAAACAAGATGTAAAATGTTGTGGGGTGTTATGGCCGAGCGGTCTAGTGCGTCAAACTCAAGTTCCTGTGCCAGTACTAGAATGTGGGTTCGATTCCGGGCCGTGACGGGTTGTGGCACTTGTGCTCTTGAGCAAGGCACTTAATCACAATTGTTCCGTCCTTCGGAAGGGATGTAAAGCCGTTGGTCCAGTGTGTTACCGTACATGTAACGCACTTTAAAGATCCGAGAGCATTCTTTCGTGAAGAGCAAGGGGAGGGATTCCCCGGTGTCTCTGGCCGTTTCTAATTCAACTTAGAAGTTGATAGTTATTCGAATATCTATGTTAATTGATCCCATTCCTGTAATTGGCGGTTCTTCTGCTGTTGGATGTGGTGAATAAATAAATAAATAAATAAACGGGGGACACCAAAGTTTGACCCCTAATTTATAGAAAGACACCAATACAATACCTTTTTATTCTCGTGAAAAGCGGAGAAATAAACTCTGATTTCCCCCTTTAAGACCAGGGGCCAATTTCATGGAGCTTTTTAGCAGCCGATTTCGTGCTATTTCATGGAGATTGTAACCTTAAAGCCCCAATACATGTACATCATTTGTATTTAAATGTACCAAAAATTTTACTTTATGAGTTGACAAGAAAAAAAGACAAAGTGTTGATTGCAATGGTAACAAACACCACATGATTTTTTTCTGTGTAAAATATCCTTTGTGGGAGAAATTGCCACGCGAGGGACGGAAATCAAGTGACAAATGCCTTTCCTTAGTCAATACAACAAATGAAAACTAAAGTGAACCTGTATGTTTACCTGCTACTGATGTTAATACACACACCCAGTTTATCACATATTGAAATTGACTTTACAGTTTTATGCAGAGGTTGTTTTTATACGTGAGGGACGGACAATCAATAAAATTGACAAAAACTACAATATTTTTACATGCATTTTCAACTATTTCAATTTATTCTGTAAATTTTTGTAATATGATTGTAAAATATGGACATTTCTTTACTGTTCGGGGTATTATTTTGATTAATTTAAGAAATTTCAACACGCTCCTTTAAAGTATTTGTTACATGTACCCCAACCAACTGTTTTTTTTACGTATCTTGTCAGTCTATTTGCCACTCAATATGGTGTCATCGCAACGAACGACGATGCGAAACTAAATTCCTACCAGCTGCCGACGGCACGCCGTGTAGCTCAGAAAGATGGTGCATACAGGGAGATTGCGTCAATCGGAATGAGAAAGTCGCGCCGCCTGTTGACGGAGGCTGGTCCGAGTACGGGGAGTACTCGAGCTGTTCGCGGACGTGTGGCGGCGGTGTCCAACACAAGCACAGGCTGTGCAATAATCCGGAACCGCAGAACGGTGGGCAGTACTGCGAAGGGGCGAGTCATATCTATAGAATGTGTAACATACAGGTAGGAACATTGGCTTTTATTCAGGGGTGTGAAAGTTCAGATTTTTAGCTGATTCAGCTTTTTTTTTAATGTGCCAAAATTTAATTTCAGCTTTTTTTTTTCTCCCAATATATTTCTGCTTTTTTTCCCCCATGCGCAAGCGTTGATTTTATTTTCCGCTTTTTTTTCTACAGTACGGTACATGTACAAGTTTAGTTTGCCACTTGCTAGCGCACGCCATGCCGTGTGCAAGCCAGCATTCAGTACAAAATTCCATTCTCGAAGCCATAAAATGCACCAACTTGGGGACATTAATTCATCAAGATGTCAGTGCAACTTAAGCGGGCCCCGGACCCCACGCCTTAGGGCTTCGGGCTTCGCGCTCGTAATTTCAGCAGCTTCATGATTGCAGTTTCAGATTTTTTCAGATTTTGTTTTGGTTCTCTACTCACACCCATACTCGCACTCATACTGCTCACAAAAAATAAGATTCAAACAAAATTTTCCCAAAATGTCCACTTTTTTGGCCTTTTTTAATGTGCTTTAAATAAGGGCTATCTGACAAAATAGCAACGCCCATAGTACAGTGTATTTTGCCATTCTTTGAGAAGTTTGTATTCACTTTTCAGTGGGTCATATTTCTTGTTCTTTGTATAACATAATGTATGAGTTGCGCTTGTTTGGCACAATGTCTTTTGTTTCTGGGGTATACTTCTCCTTTAACAGGTTGTACTTGTCCCAGTCAAAATAAGTGTGAAATCAGACCAAAAAGTGGTTAAAAAAAAGTCCTAGTATAACCAATTTTAGTCTGCCAATGTGAGCTTTTGATCTGCCGATTAACAGGTTCTCATGAATACGCATTAAATATGCATTATTGCAGCATGGATGATGTAAGAAACAAAAAATTTGAAATATACTTGCTGTTTACAACAAATTCTGCAGGTTTATTTTGATGATTTTGCTTTCCTATGTCCTTCAAAGATTTAAGATTTTATCCGAGTAGCTCCGGGGCTGGTTGTACAAACGGTAAACGATTGGGAAAATTAAAATGACGTTCAACACTAAAAGGCATTATCGGCTCTTTCTACTGCAAAAAATACTGTTGCACGCATCAGCAAAAACTTCTACAAGCAGGTTTTAATTTGCCATCACGTGGATTGCAGCGCTTAAGGCTGTTTGTACTGGAAGGATAATGGTACTGAAACATTTCCGAAACAATAATCATCCTCAGTAGAAACATGCTTCTGTAGTTTTTAAATGTTTTTTTGTGGTCGCAGGCCTGTGGTACCGATGAGATAGACTTCCGTGCCAAGCAGTGTGCATCATACAATAGCAGACCATTCAGAGGTTCCTACTATGAATGGCAGCCATATGTGCATACAGAGAGTAAGTCTTGCATTCTCTCCTGTCTTTCTATTTTCAAATTCCTTTGTATAGACCATTCCGGTAACTAAGGACTCCTTCCCTGCATGTGCACCACAGCTGGGGCACGGCCAGTGCATGAAACACCAGGCTGTTTCATTTTTGTATGCAGGTCATGACCATACCCAACTATAATGCAATTGACCCCATCCTGGTATCTCTTACCACTTTCAAATTGTAGGCCAACATCTGTTTGACCAATAGGAAACGAGGTCAAACGTCACCAACTTAATTTTCGTACAGCATGACCATACCTAGCCTTTAGTCAAGGCGTCCGTGGCGAGGTTTGTTTTGTGCACTGTTTTGCTAGCGCTTGAGGAAAGACTAACATTCATACTGCAGACTGTTCGCCCCGAACGCCTTTACCAAAGCGTATATGTGACCTTCGTGCTGAATAATTCAACAGCAACGGAGGTGGTGAATTATTCATAAATTGTAACCAACCAGCGGCGGGGAGCTTCTGGAATCACCATATAAATATAGGTAGCATTCACGAAAAAAGCGAAAGTTATTATTCGTACCAGGAAAACAAAATACAAGAAACATGATTAGTCAAAGTTCTATAGAGTAACTCCACATAAATTTATTAACCATTTTTAAAGTTATAAAATCTCGCTAAACAATGCTTTTCGTGTGGCAAACAAAACACCGCGCGTAGGCCTAGTACGCGAAACGGGACAAGTCGTCCCCGAGTCAACTCGCTCCCCTCAATTAACACCTAGGTCAAGTCATCCCCAGGTCAAGTCGTCCCCGAGACAAGTCGTTCCTGGCTTAAGTCGTCCTCGAGACAAGTCGTCCTTGCACCCCGTGTACAAAACCTATAGCCCATATGACAATTAATTTGAACAAAATCTGACTTTTCTCCTAGGTTTTTCTCAAGTTGCAAGGATAATCGGTTGGGCCTGTCGACTACCATATTTTGTATTTGGAAGCAAAAATTTCAAGATGTACAAGCACAAATTTCACTGTTCAATTTTGCTGAGATTACCTGCAACTTTTTATACGATATATCGCAAAGTGGGAGGGTTACGTAAAACACAGCTTTTCGAAGATTGACATGGAGTATCGTAAGTGGTCGTGGCTTGTCGCAGATGTTGTTGATTTGTACTGTCATCGTAACTAAATCTTAAGGAATTGTAATGAATCGCACAATGCGTAATCATGATCGCAGACATTTGTATGTTTCTGAACAAGTCGCAGATGTCGTAGATTCGCACTGTCATCATAAGGAATCGTAATGAATCGCAGACATTTGTATACTGAAAATGCATATCGTTACAATACGATAAGCGCTAAGCGTTACAATTTTCTAAGATTTGTAACAAAATGATCGACTGTCTGCAACACGCAGATGTCGTCACAGTAGATTTGTACTGCGTCATCGTAAGAAATCATAACAAATATTAAGGAATCGTAACAAATAGTAAGGAATCGTTATGAATCGCACAATGTGTGATCATGATCGCAGACATTCGTATGTATCTGAACAAGTCGCAGATGTCGTTGATTCGTACTGTCATTGTAAGGAATCGTAAGGAATCGCAGACATTCGTATACTGAAAATGCATTTATCGTTACAATACGATAAGCGCTAAGCGTTACAATTTTCTAAGATTTGTAACAAAATGATCTACTGTCTGAACAACACGCAGATGTCGTCACAGTAGATTTGTACTGCGTCATCGTAAGAAATCATAACAAATAGTAAGGAATCGTAACAAATAGTAAGGAATCGTAACAAATAGTAAGGAATCGTAATGAATCGCACAATGTGTGATCATGATCGCAGACATTCGTATGTATCTGAACAAGTCGCAGATGTCGTTGATTAGTACTGTCATTGTAAGGAATCGTAAGGAATCGCAGACATTCGTATACTGAAAATGCATTTATCTGTACAATACGATAAGCGCTAAGCGTTAAAATTGTCTAAGATTTGTAACAAAATGATCGACTGTCTGAACAATCAACACGCAGATGTCGTAACAGTAGATTTGTACTGCGTCATCGTAAGGAATCATAACAAATAGTAAGGAATCGTAATGAATCGCACAATGTATGATCATGATCGCAGACATTCGTATGTGTCTGAACAAGTCGCAGATGCTGTCGTAGATTTGTACTGTCATCGTAAGGAATCGTAAAGAATCGCAGACATTCGTATGTATTTATAAAAAAATCCATATCACAACAATACAATAAGCGCTAAGCATTACGATTTTCTAAGATTTGTTACAGTGCAATCGTAGCTTGTCGTAGAGTTTCGTAAGCTGTGGCTTGTCATGGACATTTAAACAGGATCAACAAATTTTCTGATCGTACCGTGTCATCTCTTAAGGAACTGTTAAATTGGGAGATCACTAACAAAAATAAAGGGAAAAATTTGTATGTTTTCGGAATAAATTGCACATTGTAACCATATCGTAAGCGTTAGAATTTGCAAATTAAAAGATATGTCGTGAAGTGGCTGAGAGACACGTACAATACTTCCTACTTTTGCATGTGTCGCAGTCGCAACAAATTGTGGCAAATCATGCAGTGGGTGACCAAAAACTGTACAAAAGTCTGTGACAACCTGCGAGACGCTACGAAATTGTACCTGTTATATCTTAAGATAATTGCGACTAGTCGTAAGAAAATATTGCACAGCGGAATACCGGCTTAGCTCCCACTGTGCGATTTGGCTTTGAAATTCCCAAAATTTATGATTTATAAAGATCACCAGAGCCAGCTAGTACAATTGTCACACAGTGGCAGTGTTTTTCGTAAGTAATCGTAACTTAAGAGTTGTTGTAAGTTGTTGTAAGTAATTGTCGTGGCTTGTCGCAGGTTGACAGACATTTGAACTTGTTTATTGTAACAATAGTAAGGAACTGTTTGTTCAGGGTATATATAAATTTAAATATCACTAATAAATCCTTTTAAATATGACATGATAAATGCTCCAGAGAGGGTGACAAATTGGGTGACAAAGAAGCAATTTTAGCAGTAAGAAAATTTTCTTTTGCAGTAAGATTTTGTTGAAATTTTTTTTATGCCATGCTTCATTGCCTTAGTACATCCATGGTTCCTCCATGGTACATCATACATTGTACGCAAAACAACAAACAATGCACCGTGCGGCATTGCCATCATGCACTAGCGAGGCGGCCGCCGCAGACGACCGGCCGGCGGCATATGCGCGCGGCACGGTGTACTGTGCGGCCGGCCGGTTCGGGAGTACGAGTAGGCCTTGGTGAATTTAATATTCCCCTAAATCGCGATCATCTCCAGCGAGCATTTTCTTGGCCTGGATATGTTGGGACTTATTAAGTTTCCCGAAATATTTAGCTTTTTATTCTTCGAAGATTCACACAAACTACAACTGCCTAATTTTCTATGCGTATGACGTCATGCAGTTTAACAGTTCACCTTCTCATTGGTCAATGGGGAATCCTGACCTCATGCATTATGCACGTAACCCCTCTACCAAAACGGTAGACAGAAATAAAGAAAAACATAAGCTCCAAAAAACGCTATGGTAAAGGCTGTCTGGGCGGACAGTCCGTGCGTGCTAGTCTTTCCTCAAGCGTTGAAAAACTAAATGCGCGCGAATATATAACTCGCCAAGGCAGCCTTGACTAAAGGCTAGACCATACCCAACCATAATGCCATTGACCCCATCCTGGTATCTGTTACCACTTTCAAATTATAGGCAAACATCTGTTTGACCAATTGGAAACGAGGTCAAAGGTCTTTTTCAAATTACAAGTATTAGTAATTAGGCAACCGATAATGTCGTCATGATGTCACAAAATCAACAGGATCCTGACTCTTATAAGATCTAAGATTGTACCAAGTTTCAAGTTCATAACGTTTTCGAGTTAGGGTGTTTTTTCCCCAAAAGTCTCTTTTTAGGTATTTTCGAAGTATTATAATTTAGTAACTGATTACATCATCACTGCGTCACACAAACGTCAGGGTTCCTAATCAAAAGGAAAAAAACATTTGAACAAAAACAAAGGCTGCTTCGGGTACGATGTCCCGAAACAGTCAATTAGTGTCAGATCCAAGCTCATTATACAAACACATAATGCAAATTTCTTATGGTTCTTGGATACGTACTGCCTGGAATTTCCAGGTACCGTGCAGAATTTCTATTGTATTTTCTTATTTTAATAACCTGGATCCGCCGCTAATTTCTAGTTATGGTCACAGAAATATTGGCCCAGGCTGTGAGAGGAGAGACTCATTTTGCAGTAATAGGGATATTGTGGGGTGTACGCAGATATTTTATTGGGGGTATGCATTCCGCTTGAATGATTTTGTAGGCCCCTATATGACAGACACCTTGTCACAGGAATAGTTGAAAAGTCATTTGAAAAAAAAATCCAAAATTGACAACATACCAATATCCCTGTAGAGAACGCCATGTTTCACTAAATTAGAGCGAACATTTTTAATGCAAGTGTAACATTTGGAAATTTTTATTGAAAGATTTGAAATTTCGCTCATAATGTTGTACATGTAATTTGAATTGATAAGCAGGTTATATTGGGTGTGTAAAATCAGCAGCTACCTTTTCCAGAAAGGCACTGGTCAAAAAGAATTAACATGTAATCACAAGAGTTGAAAAATACCTTGGTGTCTCCTGTTACATGTACATTGTTAAACAGTTTTCTTGATTACGTATTATCAAAACTACATGTACATGTATGATACCAAGACTAACTGTTAATATATTTTTAATATCTACATGTACACTATGTTTAAAATATAGGATCGGAATTTTTGAAAAGTCATTTTTACAAATACATCCAAATTTCACACTTTTGCTCCTGTTTTAATGGAAAAACCATATGCTTGTTGCCCTTTAGGCACAGTTAAATCAAATAAAGCAGCAAGAGTAATTTTCTCCAACGTGTACTTGAAGTTGAAATTTGAGGTCAGTTCTCCCCTCAAGCCACACTTTTCAAGAATTGTCCACTTGATCAATCAATAAGGTTGTTAACTTTCATTTTGGTGGTGTTCAGGAAAGGAAGTCTGCAAGCTGTACTGCATGGCCCAGGGCTTTGACTTCTATTTTCCGCTAAGTTCCAAAGTTCATGATGGCACCCGATGTAGCCCTGATAACTTGGACATCTGTCTTAATGGAGTTTGTCAGGTAGGCCCCTTGGTATGGAATTAATTTCTTAAAGACAGATTACATGATTGGAAAACTTTTAAAAACCGGAACAGGATTACATAACTAAAGAATAATGTTGATAAACTGCCTTGTGGAAATTTAGTGACATAGATGCAGTAATGCTTCAGAAAATGTTTCAAAATCAAGCATATAAGTTAAAGGAAGGGAAAACACTTGTTTGACGTTATCGACGAATTACCGATGCATTTTCAACATCGGCAATTGAACCCAATTAATTTTGATGATAAACTCTGCAACTAATGCAACTATGTGCTGCGGCATATTTGAAGTTTTGAAAGGGATGATGACGTCATTATTGCCTTGTTTCCTGACTCCCACACACCATGTATGTAAAAATGTGTAAAAGTATGTAAAAATATGCTGTGTCCTGACTCACGCCCTCTCAAGTCCGAGCGCCGAACTGCAAAAGATGGCGACCTACATGAAGCATACAGAGTTAGGCAACCCTTTGCAAGTGTTGTCTCTTCCCTTATTAAAGTGAATAATTAAAAAACAAAACATCTTTGGTTGTTAATTTCTTGTAAAAATAAAACCAGAAATCTGTCGTGAGGCCCTGCCCTGACTTGATGTTACAGAGTACCAAAGTGAAAGCGTCATCTGGGTCTACACTAAAACTAGTGAACATTTTCCCTGCGCTTTAGCAATGGACGTTTCAGATTACCAGCGAATGCTTAGACCCAATTACCTTGTCAACTGACGTCACACTTTAGTAGTCAATATTTGTCATTCTCTGTGTTACCAGAAAGTCGGGTGTGATCATGTGCTGGGGTCAAATGCTACTCTTGATGCGTGCGGTGTCTGTCAAGGAAACAACTCGACATGTGAATTTGTCAAAGGGATTTATGAAGAACAGCATACGGAAAATGGTTAGTAAAAATGTCTGAAACTTTATTTTATTTCATTTTCCGGGATCTACATGAAAGAACAAATGAGAACAGTACATAAACAAACTTAGAAAAAGCACAAAGAAAAGGACAATTTCCAAATATCTCCCACAGAAAAAACGTTTCTGTTCAACAATTAGTGCATAGCCTATAGACAAAAAACTGATAGAGTGCCTCATACAGTGTACATGTAGCTTACCTGGAAAAGCATCTGCCTGGAGATTTAGAGGTCTCTGGTTCGCTTTCCGATGATGCCTATATGATTTTTCTCTCATCCCATGTTTGGTTCTTTCATTTCAATGGTAAATACTTATAGGCATTGAGTACATGAAAATGCCTGTCACTATTTACATCGCCACAAGTTTAAAAAATCGTGATCGTGAGTATGTATGCCAATAGATCGATCAGTAAGCTCCGCCCATTTTGGAATTGACCATTCACAGCCTCAGGTTAAGGTAACTCAATCTCCATTTTGGTTACCTGAGCCCTCAAAATTTTGTACACGGCAAACTGCAGCACGAGTGATGCAAAAACACCATCAACATCATTTTTATCAGCGCGGAGGACCCTAGCCGGTTTAAAACGGATTGTATAAGACTTGCCAAACCTACATGTACCTGTTTTTGTGTAAATCGGTAAAACTCACCAAAATTAGCTTGTCGTTTTGCTATGTTGTGCATTCTTTGCGCTCTAGATGTGTGTCGAGTTGTTTTTGTTCGATCGCGCGCGTTACGCGTAATTTCGAGCGTGTTGTACGTACGCGTAATTTCAAGCGTGTTGTACGTACGCGTAATTTTGAGCGTGTTGTACGTGCACGTACATGACTGGATACTTAAGTGCACATTTTGTTTTCGAGCGTGCAGTTTCTGTGTGCTTGTGCGTGTTTCAATACGCGCTGACCAGGCCGTAGACGCACGGCGCGGCCACGCGACTCTACTGCACATGTGCCCCACATATGTGGCATGTTGCTAGGCAATTGCTAAATGGGCGGAGCTTACTGGATTGGTCTATTACGACTCACAAATTTATAAACATATTTGCACAGCCACTTATGTATCTTTTGGCCACGGTATTATAGTGTAGGCCTTATGTCATCTGTTCCTGGACTTAAGATGCTGTCTAGTCAAGCTAATCTAGGCAGAGTCCGGAAGCATTCATAATGTGTCAATCCTTTACTCACACCCCAGCATCTGGAAAATACTTCAGTTGGATATGTTGTATTGCACCCACAGTGAATATTTATTCATAACCTTTTAGCTATTTTTATCAAGTGAAACATGCGTGTGGTATTGCACAAGTTATTTTGATATATGCTGCTACAACTCATCCTCTTGAAGATACCTTAACCTTTTTGGTGGCCTGGGTCCTTTCAGGCTCGCAACTACCTCGTAACCCTCATGGGGCTATTCACAAAATGGGGGTTACGGGGTAGTTGCGTGCCCGCAATCGTTGCGGGTGCTTTGTGAACAAGGACCCTGAACCTCAATGCATATGTATAGCAGCCTTTAGCAGATGCAAGCCTCTTGTTTGAATTCTTCGCAAGTACACAAATATTTTAATGTTTATAATTTTGTTGCATACCGTAATTTAAGGGGAATGAGGTTGGCGTAGTGGTACTTTCCTCGCCTGGCCCTGGTTCGAATCCCGTCCGGGTCAGTATGTGGATTGGGTTCTCAGTCTCTGCTTGATTCTGTCGGTTTGCCCTATGCAATACCAATATTTGGCGTGCTAAGCGCAGCATTTGAAAGAACTTTTTGAAAAGTGCTTTGTAGAAACACGCTCCAAAGGCCATTTCACACTGTGAAAAATATCCGGGTTGTACACGGGTCAGACCCGTGTTGACTTTTCACACTACAACATTTCAACACGGCACTGACCCGTGTAGAGCGCTCGACCCGTGTTGAAACTGTAGTACACGTACATGTAGGCCTAAATGCTGTTTTGCAACGAACAAACAAGCTTAGGTCACATTGTCGAAGATCTGACGATGAATCACCACGGTTTGGCAAATTTATGTGGTCCAAAGCAATCCCCATCATCTGTGGACAGACCCATCGGCCCGTGTTCCCTGATGGTCCCTGATAAACCGGGAAAGTCTATGCAACGGTTTGAACATCCCGTTGCGCTACGATGATGCAACCGTAGCACGTCCTTCATTGTTGTAGAACTCATCATTTCCCTCATCTTCCATAAGTTTCTGTGGAGATCCCTGGTTGATTTTAAGGCATACATGTAGCAGGGAAGTCAAACATGCGCTTTTGTGTCCAGTTCTCCGTTTCATCCATAGACCGTATTTCGTCCCTCAACCCTTGCGTCTTTTGAGTCCCGAATATAATCTCTTTCATCCCATAACTGGTTTATGAACAAAATGTGAAAAAAACTGAAAATATTATAAAATTTATATTACATGTTAATAGAGAATTGAAACTTGACCAAAAGCGAAATCTTCCCTGTGGCATGGTATTAAGAAGGGAGTTCTCGCTGGGGTGAAACGGAGACTTCAAATCTGGGTCGGTTCCGGGCTCAGTAACACACTGCTGTAGGGCGGCTTTGCTTTTTCATGTTTTTATAATCAAAACTGAAAGTTCAAGGCAGTCTTCATGGGATTCCAAATGGAGAGAAAACACTCCGGGAATGTTGGAAAAAAAATTGTCTGTGAATCTCGAAGAATGTTGAATAGATCTCCAGATGTATTATGTAGGATTGTCTGCAGCATGTTCACATTTACACTAAAAAAAGTTCTGTCACCAGTAAGACATTTATAGATATTTATTATTAAATTGGATTTAATGTAGGAAAATAATATATCAAATTTTAGCTGAACATATCCCTCAAAGGAATAGAGCTCAAGAGAGATAATGATGGCAAGCTTCACTGAACAGGAATGCAACAAAGGAGTGTGGGGTCAGAATGAAAAACACCAAAGAACAATTCAACTTGTGATTTGGGCAATTTGTGTGTAGACAATTAGGAAATCTTTAAGTGAGTTTGGATTTATCAATGTTTTGTCAAAAACATCCAAATCAAAATGGTTAAATTGTCCAATCGTGCGATTGCATTAGGTATGGTGGAAGCAAAATACTGAACTGTAACTCCCCTTGCTTGAGTGCAATAAAGTTGACATCGTTGTTTTTTTGTGTTTTTCATTCTGACCCCACACTCCTTTGTTGCATTCCTGTTCCGTGAAGCTTGCCATCATGGACTCTGTTGAGCTCTATTCCTTTGAGTGATATGTTCAGCTAAAATTTGATATATTATTTTCCTACATTAAATCCAATTTCATAATAAATATCTACAAATGTCTTACTGGTGACAGAATTTTTTTTGGTCGAGTGTATAAGCCCTCTTTACACTGTACTTGCTGTGAGTAAAGGTCATAGAGCCAATGGGTACTTTAACCTTAATTAAGTCCAGTGTAAATGGCTTAGGAAACTTTCCTGTTTGTTACTTTTGTGTAATTCGTTGGGTATTTTCACTGAAAAATTACCAGGGGCCAATTTCATAAAACATGTTATAGCACTAAATCTACGATTAAGCAGCGCTCTCTCCGTTTCATAAAACCGTTTAAGCAACTAGCAAACCAAACCGCATGCTAACCGTCCGATATTTTGCTAATACCCCCGTCACACCGGAGGCGCGGTGCCACTGCGGTGCTTGTACGGCATAAACCGCAGTGGCACCGCCATGATCGCCGTGGTTCCGCCATTGATCGCCGTAGCACCGCGGAAAACTGTCAAAACCGCGGACCTTCGCGGTGGCACGGCGGAAACTTTGAACATGTTCAAAACTTCCGCAGTGCTACGCGGGTTGGGCCAATCCGCAGTGGGATCGCCGCGGCACCGCCATGACCGCCGTGGGACTTTACAAGGACCGCAGTAGCACCTCCATCACCGCCGTGCCTCCGCAGTACAACCGCCGTGCAATCGCCGAAAAAGTAGACTGGCGACCCTACGGCGATCCCGTGGCGGTTCTACTGCGGTTATGGCGGTGCTACCACGGTAGCACTGCGGGTATGTGTGTGCCACTGCGGAGCCAGGAAGGAATTTTAGAAAATTTGACGATCTTACTGCGTTCCTACGGCGGTGCCGGCGGTGTTATTGAGGCGCTTGTACGGCAATGGCGTTTCCACTGAGGTTGCACTGAGGTGCTTGCACGGTGCTACTGCAGGCATATTTTGTAGTATAAAAGCTTTGGTTTTCTGCTTCAATTTCAGTGTTCTAAAAGTCTTCAAACAGTACATATATTTCTTATTACCATTCTGAAATTTCGCGCTCCCAATCCACATATTAGGATATCGTCAACAAATCACCGATGTTTTGTAAACTAATTTATCCGGTACATAAAATAGTGCAGTGATTACACCAACATTTTGGCTTCCACATCCAATTTGGAGATTGCAAGTTTCATGTTTTCTTCCCGTGAATAGTATTTTGGGGAGGCATTTTATATGATTGTTAGGTTAGAACAAAATATATTTTCTGGAAAAAAAGCTCCTTATATAAAACAGACGTATACAGTGTACAGTTGAAGTCAGAAGTATAAATACATGTACACCACTACCATCATCACTCAAAATGGACTACCCGAACTGTTGCAAGGTGTACAAGCTATGTTTTAAGTACTGCATGCACGTGAGGAATTCCACAAAATGAGGAGTTACAAACATGAGGAGTTACAAAAATGGTGTAAGCACACCAGTTTTAACACTTGGTTGCATACAGTTGTATTTATACTTCTGACTTCAACTGTATATAAATGAACACGTGTTTGGTACTGGAAAATCGGAAAATAGAATAAAGTGACGACAAAGACTTGCTAAAGCACTTTTCGACTTGCACTCATCAGAGCAAAACGCAAGAACGGCGTGGTGACGCTATCGACAATAGTATAAGGCTAAAGTCGGGAATGACGTGTTCAGAATGCTGAGCGTTAATTGGTCAGCTCGACAACAGCAGGGAGCATGCTACTGTGCATGCAAGTTTGATTATATGGAGTGTGTGTACAACACAGGTTTTGTGAAGTGAATTAATGTAGCCTCGAGCATGTGCAGATGCATTATGCTGCGTGCTCTTAAAGGCACAGGCTTGTCAGCAATGCGCGCGCACCAAAAAATTGCCACGAAATACGCAGCTCCATGCCTTTGCTATGGAGCTGCATATTTCGTGGCACGAATTTGACTCGCACGCATTGCTGACGAGCCTGTGCCTTTAAACTGCACATGCACAGTACCGTGTACGCATAGTAAAGTGCATGCACAGTAGCGTGCTCCCTGCTGTTGTCGAGCTGACCAATTAATTAGTGCTCAGCATTCTGAACACGTCATTCCCGCCTTTAGCCTTATACTATAGTGTCGATAGCGTCACCACGCCATTCTTGCGTTTTGCTCTGAGTGCAAGTCCAGAAGTGCTTTAGTGTGTATATAACATCCTGAGATCTCAGGGAATTTCCACTCTGCAAAGCGACGTGACAATACCCTGAGGAAATACACGCAAATCTGTGGAGTGAGCCGGCTGTTGTCTTGAGCCAACTCACGCCCGAGTCATTTTGATGTAATTTAATCAATTCGGTCATGTTATGCCGAAAAGAAACGATTTCTATACTTTCCAGAAATTGTATTGGGTTCCGTTCCTTATGACTGTCCTATTCCTACCAAACTTTCAAACGACGATCTTAATTTACTCCGCAGTTTTTCAAATTAATAACAGGGATGCATGCTGACAAATGTAATGGAACGGATTCCCCAGTATGCTTTAAATAGCAGCCAATCGCCGACGCAGACAACGGCCAGCATTACCGAGTACATGTATCACATGCATGCACGGTGTTTACAATCTGCACGCGTTACATTTGAATGCCTGCAATCGTGCTGCAAGCGTCCTGATTGGTCCAGCAGAGGCGACAAGATTTCTGTCGCTAGTCCCACCGCCAAATGGGGCCTTTTTCAACAGGGCCACTGTACGCAGGAGTTAGGGAGTGCGTTAAAGGGGCACTGTTGCAAGAGGATGGTATATAAAGGAAAATGCGGATGTACAGTACAAAGGATTAAAAATGTCTAAAGACTGGATCATTCCAAGAGACATTTAAAATAACAAATGGGAAATTAATATTTTCACTGGAAGGCTCAGACCTCTAGACTGGTACCCAACAAAATCTCATTCATGTGTTGTCTATTTTCAGATTATTACACAATTATCAAGATACCTTCAGGTGCCAGACAAATCGAGATATCGGAAGTAGCTGCCTCATCAAGTTACATCGCAATACGTAATGAGAGATTCATATACTACCTGACGGGTGCGTGGACCGTGGATTGGCCGGGCAATTTTGACTTTGCTGGGACCACGTTTGAATATCGAAGGCCCTATAACATGCCGGAGTATCTGAAAGCCCCAGGACCAACTGATGAAGATCTTACACTTGAGGTGAGGTTTTTTTTGTTTTTTTGTTTTCTTTTTCCCCGCAAACATTTTCAGTTTTCAATGGAAAGGCAATCAATTTAAGTTTTTTATGTGACATTTTTGTTTGTCCTGGTAACCAGTTATAACAGTTATAGGGACATACCGGCTTTGTTGGGCTATTTTGGGCTCGAAATAGACCCATACATGATTCTGAAAGTCTTTCCAAAATAGACTGAAGAGAACCTGTAAAAAAAAAAATCAAGGTCACATGATTGGTTCGGATAAATTACGTGTCCTTGGAGTTAGTTTTATTTCCAGCCGTATGAGTTTTTATTACTGCAGTACTGCATCAAATTCAGCTCTGATTTTTTTCAAAATATTTATGAGTATTTGACAAAATATACTATTTATTCAGGTTATGAAACAAAGTTAAACATAGCTCTGAAAAATCGAACATACATTTTTGACACAAAGTCCGAGGAACCGAAGCGAGTTCCACCGTGGACAGTCTACCGGACAATGTGACATTTAGCCCCACGGTACACACACGCTGGGACCGGTACAGTGCCGTTGTTCGTGCACCCAGACCACCGGATGTGTTTCGTCATTAGGTATCTTAGTCTGTACACCTACTCTGGCTCCACGCGGAACTACAGTTGTTCGTTCGTGAAGACGAACCATAAATATTGGCTCCTCTACAGAAAACGGAAAAACCCATTCGGTGGTCTGGGCTGTCTAGTGAAATCTTCAGCAGAAAATGAGAGATATCCAAAGCAAAAGCTGCCAAGTGAAGAGCGAATCGTTTCCGACAAAGTTGCGAGACTCGCGCGATAGTGAACAGCTGGTAAAGCATATAACTCGACTATATTGACCATTTTTATTAATTTTAAGCATTTGTAGTTAATTACGGGACATTTTAATAATCTTTTTTCACAAGGACCCGACCGTCAAAATTATTGTCAATGATGCTACATCACTAAATTATGTAAACAGTAGGTATGTACCTTTATAACCACTTGGGTGACACTTGAATTAAGTTGCAGCTGGTTTTCATAGATGCATGTGCAAAATAACACGCCCCCAATAAAAATCTTTAGCCCAAGGGTGTAATAAAAACATCAATGCAAAAATTACACAATGTAAAAGGTTAAACAAAAACAAATGTAAAAGGTTGTGCAGGTTAGTGAGAAATGTACATGAAACCTCTGTTGCAATGCAACCCAGTACTATCCTCTTATTTTAGGTACAGTTTATGACATTCTCATTTCATTGCTGAACATCTAAAATGGTAGTGCCAAGTCTTGATACTGAGTGTGATGACGGAAATCAAGAGACAAATGCCTTTCCTTAGTCAACAACAAATAAAAAATAAAGTGAACCTGTTTGTTTACCTTCTACTGATGTTAATACGGTGAAACCTGCTCTTAGGGTCACCTCTATAAAGAGGCCACCTGCCTAAAGTGGCCACATTTGTTCGGTCCCAAACAAGTTTGTACACAAACATATGGAGGTGGAACCTTGATATTAGGGCCCCTCTCTAACGCGGCCAGTGGCCAGGGCACTTGGATTTCTGTGTGTACAATCCTATGGCAGTAAACCTGGATAATCTGGCCACACACAGTAAATTGCCTTAATAAATCAAGCTAATCTGGGAAATTTTATGAGGAGCTTAAAAAATTATCAAACACTGAACAATTTCCAACTTTTTAATGAGGAAACCTTTCATACACTTCACTTTTAGCAGTTTTTTAACTATAGACATGCACTGTGGCATGTTTTTTATGTTTGGATAATCCTGCATGTGTACGCTAAACCTCTATATAAGGGCCACCTGCTTATTCTGGCCACATTTTGTGGGTCCCTTGGGTGGCCACTATAGACAAGTTTCACTGTACACACACCCAGTTTATCACATGTTGAAGTTGACTTTACAGTTTTATGTGGAGGTTGTTTTTATGCGTGAGGGACAGATAATCAATAAAATTGACAAAAAAGGAAAATTTTCTTGAAAATGTGATGGCACACACTGTCAAATTTATTCTGTTAATTTTTGTATTATGATTGTAAAATATGGACATTTCTTTACAGATCGAGGTATTATTTTGATTAATTTAAGAAATTTTGAAATCTTCATCCAGTGTTTACCAGTTTTGGATCACAATCTACATGCGAGTGTCAGCAAAATTACATTACACATGTATATGGGAAATTTGCATACAAGGATTTTAGAAAGACGTGTTGTCTCACTATTTGTTACCACTCTGTAGTTAAAGGTAGAATACATGATTGGTATCTCGAGGAATCAGAAATGTTCACAGATTTACACATAACTTACACAATATAAACACGATGACAGTAGAAAACTTCCACTGAAATGGTTTTGTCTGAAGTGCTATAGTCTTTGAGAAATGAGCAAAACAATTATTTTTCGTCTCGCGAGACATAAATTCATTTCGCCCTAAAACCACCTCGCCATGGACTACTTTGCCCTGAAGCACTTCACCCAAAGGCCATTTCACCCCAAAACCACTTTGTCCAAACACTACCTCGCCCAAATGCCACTAGCCCTAAAACAATTATTTCGTGCACAGGCCGTGGTTCAGGGCGAAGTGGTTTTGGGGCGAAGTGACTGTAAACCATTTTTTGACTGTTTTCTCAAAGTTAGACCAAGTACGAAGCTGATTTTTGCTCAGGTTGGTTTTAATCATGTATACCTTCAATCACACATGCAGGGGGGATGAAACTACATGTATTTTAGTGCTGGGAGTTACCGTTTATTTTTTCTAAGCGTTTAAACGTCAATTTAACGCTCGTTTAAAACGTTTAAACGAATAGTAAACATAACAAAAAGTAAAAATTATTACCGCACTCGCAATATAAAGTTCTTTGACCTGGTATCATGTGCTTCGCGCGGCATCACTGACACTTCATCGAATTGGAGCATACATGATGCAGGCCACGAAAGTTCAGCTAGGCTTTGCTGTAATTGGATACTTTCGAGATAAGTCACTCAAACCCGAAGTCAGCAACCAATAAGAGAATGGACACTGGATGCAGATTGCCGTTAGTAACTTCAAAGACTCACCGCTGTTTTGTCTTCAGCTCGCCGAGGAAAGTTTTGTGGAGTCCGAAGCTTGATTGACAGCTGGGGAATAAAATGTTCTCCCTAATGATTTTTTTCTTCTTCAAAGATTTCAAAAATAAAGTAATGATCCTTAATCGTTAGATTTGTTTAGCTCAATAATTGCACTTAATATCAAACTGGCAACTTCTAAATAATATTCTTATAATAGAATGAATTCATGGAATCGGGGTTCAACAGTGATTGTTTTGGGAAGGTTATGAGAATGTTACGTAATCAGTTTCGCTCCATCATTTCGACTTCCTACATCCTCTCCAACCTTTCGATGCAGTTGTCGTAATGATACCTACTCATTAATGACGGACCAAACCGTTTTACGAAACAAATTTCCCCAACAAGGCACCGATTCCACACCTTGCCGCCACCAACCGTTCAGTCCGTTCTTATTGATGAACAAGTTACGTTAACGTTAATCCGACGGTGAGATGTGATTTGGGCCCATGAAAAATTCCAAGCTCTTCGCTGAATTTTTAATTTGTGCATTGTCATATTGAGCAATTAACTTTACGATGGCAACAACGTGTGGAAATTTTCCCGTCTTAAATTATTTCCGACCTCGGCCAAAATATTATTTGGTATGAATGGAGGATTCTTTAAAATATATATTTAAAAATAAAAAGTCACTCCACTTTTCACCGTACCCTGGCCCCCAACCACCACAAAGGGACAGTTAAGAACTTTGCAATCTCTGATACTCTCTGACAGTTCATTCAAAATAATCTCTATTCACCCAAAACAAACACTGGTATTGGCTGAGAAAAGAAAAATCCCAATAAAAATCAAAACCAGCGACCACTGCAGACTGCCGTTGTGACTTCAAAGACTTACCGCTGACCTGCGCTGACTGGTCTTCTGGAATCTGGATCACAGAGGAAAGCTTTGTGGAGTCTTGCGAACTTACGATCGTCGGCTACACAAAGTTACCGCCCTTTTACACGGTGCCATGCCACAAGACTAAATTGTTTTGACGTCAACTTGCAAGTTGCAACTAAAGAAAATCAATAACAGTTCCAACACAACTACGGTCGTTGGCTCCACAATGGTTACCGCCCTGCTTTGAATTCAGCTTGCAAGATGAAACCGAAAACAATCGGTAAAATCGCTTCCGCCCGCGAACGCAACTGTACATCGTCGGCTTCAAACCATAAAGGTTACCGACCATTTGGCTCATCACCGCGGTGTGCTGCCTGTTTTTTTCAGAATAAAACTGCCACTTTAGAAATTTCCGGGCGGTGCAAATCGGCCATTAGATCTTTGAAAAAGGGAGGATCGTTTTTTCACAAGTTGGTTTCGGATATCCGTTTAGCATTTTTTTAAACGGATAGTTACATTTCGGTCGTTTAAACGGTCGCAACATTAATGTATTTGCAATGGTTTACCAATCATGTATACTGCCTTTAAAGCTACGTACATGCACTCCTTATACCTCGGAACAACCTAAAGATATTTCTGTATTTTGAGAGACAGTACAAGCCATTGTTCAATACATATATTTTTATAAAGCTTATAATCATTTTAATACAACAGACTTTGTGCGTGTGACATCTTATTAGGAAGTATGATTTATTACAAGTACATGTAAGTGTGTGTATTTTGGGCTGGCAAACAGCCAAAATTACCCTTAAATGTCTACATCCTTTAAAATAAACCATCAAAGATTTGGGGGCGTTGCAAGTTATTAGGTACGTCTGTCATTTGTTTCCACCTATTCCCACCTGCCCCCAACCTTCCACCCTAACATGCATCACCTATGCAGGCTTAAAGGTGCATCTTGTCCTTCAGTCCCTAGATTTCATTTCTTCCCTAAAATTAATTTCTTCAGTTTAACTGTGTTCATGTATGGAATTGTAGATTATTTCCTGAGAGTTTTACAGAGATGGCACTAAACAAATTTGGAAATATTTTACTGCTGCACTCGAGCTTTTACAAATGTTGAATTCGCTGGCAGAGTGTGATGTCAATTTCCGCGCGGACACGTTCACTTCTTATGACAACAATTCACGCTACTTGCATGGCAACGCATTTTTCCATTCGTTTTGCAGTTGCACATAAACATTTTATGTTGAGTTTTTCTGTTACAACCGTCACAAAATACAGAGGCAGGATAGTGTATCGCTGTGAGAATAGGTATGAGCAAACCATTGCAAGTCATTAATATTATTGTCCTTATTTTCTAATATTTTTTTCTAAAATAATAATAGAAAAATTGTGCAAACACAATAGAGCCCTTGCATGGCGGCCATGACAGGGGGCAGTCACATTGTCAGAGTACGTCAAGCACGAGTATAGGTACTTTGTGGATCTATTGTCACATTATTTAAATATGAAAACCTGCCCCCTGTCATGGCTGCCGGTGCAAAAGCATCCTGAGATATCGGGGAATTTCCACTCTGCAAAGCGACGTAACAATACCCTGAGGAAACACACGCAAATCTGTGGAGCGAGCCGGCTGTTGTCTTGAGCCAACTCACGCCCGAGTCATTTTGATGTAATTTAATCAATTTGGTCATGTTATGCCGAAAAGAAACGATTTATATATCGTCGGAACTCCTAAATCCACGCGGTCCTATTTCTACGCATTCACCTTAATGTTTGCCGGCCAATGCGCGCGCGCGCGTGCATAAGCGTTAGGTGCGCAGATTATGGAGGATCGAGGATACTTTCCAGAAATTGTATTGGGTTCCGTTTCTTATGATGACGGTCCCATTCCTACCAAACTTTCAAACGACGATCTAAATTTACTTCGCAGTTTTTCAAATTAATAACAGGGATGCATGCTGACGAATGTAATGGAACGGATTCCCCAGTATGCTTTAAATAGCAGCCAATCGCCGACGCGGACAACAGCCAGCATTACCGAGTACATGTTTACAATCTGAATGCCTGCAATCATGCTGCAATGCACTGCCAAGCGTCCTGATTGGTCCAGTAGAGGCGACAAGATTTCTGTCGCTAGTCCCACTGCGAAATGGGGCATTTTTTTAACAGGGCCACTGTACGCAGGAGTTAGGGAGTGCGTTAAAGGGGCACTGTTGCAAGAGGATGGTGCAAAAGCTCTATTGATGTAAAACGTGAGCATGAACCAGTAACCATAACTTATGGTCCTGCACCCGCGTGTGACGTCATGACTCTGCCAACGAATACTTTGTCGGTGGTGAACAATTCAAACATGAGGTGGCATGCTTGGACTTGGTAAAAGGAACATTTTGTGGGATGTCCGCACTGGAAATGATAGGTCTAGGTTCAGCTTTGAGTTTTAGAAAACGGTATCCATTGTGAACACACCTTATTCAGCTTATCAAGTAATGTGGTCATCATTAAAATCTGTATTCAAGAAGTATGATGTATACATAAACTTCACAACAGCCAAGCAATTAAACCTTCAAGTACAGGGGCCAATTTCATGGCGTTGCTTAGCACAACAATTTGCTTAGCACAAAAATTTGCTTAGCACAGGATTTGTTTGCTTTATTTTGCAAAAATGGATTGCCAGCCAAAATCGTAAGTGATGTGTTTTGAAAGGTATTCTCCTACTCTTTCGAAGAACACAAGTTGGCGTATAATTTTGGCTTGTAATCCATTTTATAAAGCAAATAAATCCTGTGCTAAGCAAATTTTTGTGCTAAGCAACGCCATGAAATTGGCCCCTGGTCAGGTCAGGTGCGGAAGCATGTGCCACAGCGGCACTTCGCTGCGTTCACCATCTTCCTCCACCCCTTCGGTCTCCTTATTAGCGATTGATCGGGCCTGCCCCACCCCTCCAGGTGGTCCCCCAGCTGAGCCAACCATGATGCACAGGGTCAACCTCAAGTACTATTAATGAGAAATTGGCTTTGTTGTGACTTGCAGCATAATAGAGGCATTCTCCAATTGGAACATTACATACACAAGTCATGTATGGGGAAAATGTGCAGGACACAAGACGTTGTTTCTCAGGCAAAAATTGTGACTCAAGTTGGCTCATATGGCTGGTACTCCATGGCATGGAGTGACTAGTAGCATTGCTACTCCACCTGGATGGGATGCCAGTTCATCGTAAGTTTACCCCCAGCAGTTAGTTGGGTTTCCCCAGCAGGTTGTTAGTTTCCATGGAGTGACTAGTAGCATTGCTACTCCACCTGGATGGGATGCCAGTCCATCGCAAGTTTACCCCCAGCAGTTAGTTGGGTTTCCCCAGCAGGTTGTTAGTTTCCATGGAGTGACTAGTAGCATTGCTACTCCACCTGGATGGGATGCCAGTCCATCGCAGGTTTACCCCCAGCAGTTAGTTGGGTTTCCCCAGCAGGTTGTTAGTTTCCATGGCATGGAGTGACTAGGAGCATTGCTACTCCCCCCGGATGGTACAGTATGCCATTCCATCGCAGATTTACCCCCAGTAGTTTAAGTTGGGTTTTCCAAACAGTCTTCGCTGTTACCCATTTATACACCTGGGTGTAGAGAGACAGTTGAGAGTTGACAAGTGTCTTGTCTAAGGAAACAAACCAATAGCCGTGACCGGGATTTGAACCATGGACCTATCACATGAAAGTCTGATGCACTATTCACTAGACCACTGTGCCTGCACTGACTTTAAAGAAGGACTAACCATGATTTTTTAGGGCAACAGATTTGGTCCCAGAAAGTTCAAAGCATATTTTTTGTCGAAAGACTGTCGGACATTTCGAAGGAATATTTGTATCAATCATCATTTTCTATGTTTAGACCATCTTTTTACCTCTTGCATTTTTTGATGCTTTTTATTAAACAAAATGATCCCATATTGGGCAGAATACATCTTTAATTTGTGAATTTGCTTAAGATTGTAAGCCAGCATGACTAGACGCTTACTCACATGCTAATAATGCCTGGGAATCTGTTGAGGAAGAGAGGTATTAAATTCTTTAACAGTTGTACAATTCAATAAGCATAAAGACTAAAGTGACAACAGTACTTTTATAACAGGAAATGTAGTGGATTTGCTCATTAAATCAGGAATGTTGTAGGAAGGAAATGAATTACATGTAGATTCAAATTCAAGACCAGATGCTTAAAGGCCCAATTTATCACATCCAAGATGAAACTTTTTACGGATTCCTGGATTAAAGCCTAGCGTATATCGACCTTGCAACTGGAAGCAACTCAACTGATCAGTTGCTGTCAATGTGTGCTTAGCGCGCACATCAACAGCAACTGATTAGTTGCGTAACTAGCGGCAACTAGGAGAATCTAGCCATGTGTACATTTCCAGAGCGCCCACATCGACACAGCAACTAGAGTACATTGACCTTGCAACTGGAAGCAACTGTTGCTTGCAGTTGCTGTCGATGTGCGCGCACGTGATCAGATGCACGCGTGCAACTGACAGCAACTAGTGGCAAGTACGCATACATGTACATCGACGCAACTGACCGCAACTGGGTACAACTAGTTGACAGAAAGTAGAACATGAGCAACTCGCGGCAACTGGGATTTTTCCAGTTGCCAGTAGTTGCAAGTGCCCGTATATTGACCTTTTTAAGCAACTGATCAGTTGCTCCTAGTTGCTGGAAACGCCAGTTGCCAATAATTGCTTCCAGTTGCAAGGTCGATGTACGCTAGGCATAACAGATCTAGAGATGTTGCTAAACTTGTCTGCAGCTACATACATTTTGCTTCAATTAGCTGGCCGCCCAGTGAAGGTGCACAACCCTATCAGCACTTGCGTGGCATTCCCTCTAACAGCTCCCCAAATATTGCTCAGGTTGATAAGGCAATTGAGATTAAAGTACAGAGCATGATCCAAAACTGGTATAAACACTGGATGAAGATTTCAAAATTTCTTAAATTATTCAAAATAATACCTAGATCTGTAAAGAAATATCCATATTTTATCATTATATTACAAAAATTAACAGAATAAATTTGACTAGGCACACTGTGCCATCACATTTTCAAGAAATAGTTGAAAATTCATGTACAAAATGGCTTTTTTGTCAATTTTGATTATCTGTCCCTCACGCATAAAAACAACCTTCGCATAAAACTAGTCAATTTCAACATGTGATAAACTGGGTGTGTGTATTAACATCAGTAGAAGGTAAACAAACAGGTTCACTTTAGTTTTCATTTGTTGTTGACTTGGGAAAGGCATTTGTCTCTTGATTTCCGGAATTGGATCACGCTCTACAAGTATCTTGCCCAGGGACATAAACATGACACCAATGAGGCTTGAACCCACACCCTCTCAATCATGAGCATGGCCAGCGTGACCAACCCTAGCACAATTCTGCAATTTGCAACTGGTCACACTATTAAGGATGGCTAGCTGTGTACCTTAAACATGTACCGTACATAAGCAATAGGAGCTGGGTCATTTTATAAATTTGGGGTCCAACGTGTGACTTTTTCTGTCCCAGTTACACCTGACATACTGCTATTTGCCATACAAGTATCATTAAAAATGCCTTCAAACCATATTTTTATGAATTGTATTTTATGTAATCACTCTTTGAAATAGAAGGCATTTAAAGAATATGTCCTGAATTTACAAAATACAACATTTTACAAGATGTCGGATGTAACGGGGACAGAAAAAGTGGACCCCAAATTTATAGAATGACCCAGCTGCGTAGTGCTGTTAAACTATAGTGCAAAGTGCCTTTTACCGTACATGTATATGGTTCACATACATTGTGTATGGTAAGAAAAAAACAACAATATTGTTCCTTTTTTTTCCCAGTTCTCAACAACCCTATTCCAGATGAAACACTATAGTAAAAATCCATGGCCTTTATATACACTGTAGTATTTACTCGGTCATGGAATGAACACTGACGGTCTTGAACCTGTTCATGGATGTGTGTCTGAAGGGAAAAAAAATCATGTGGACTGATTAGATTTGGTGAATTAGATCCACAGAATAAATTTAGAAAACAGGTGGTTCTTGTGATTGCCAGGGGACAAAAACTGTTAACAGAAATTCTGTTTTTCTTGAAAATTGCAGCACACAATGCACTGTGATTTCAAAAGATAGTTTCAACTATCATTCACTTAAAGAAGCATGTCCAGCACATTCTCATTACCTTTCTGAAATTTCACGTTATCGTGAAAAAACCACCAATGTTACTTTTGCAAACTACATGTAATTTATCTGGTTCCATAAAGCAGTGCAGTGATTGCACCAACCTTTTTTCTTCCACATCCAAACTAGAGATTGCAAATTTCCTGTTTTCTTCCCATGGATAGTATTTTGGGGAGGTATTTTATATGATTGTTAGATTAGAATATGATATCCATTTTCTGAAAAATGTGGACTTTTGTAAGCTCCTTTAAATTAGGCCCACTGTATCATTTGCAATGACCCCAAAAGTTAATCAATGAGTTGACAGGGAAAACCTTACTCAAAGTAAAGATTGAACTGGTAGCAACTATCCACTGAAATGTTTCCGCCCGAGATGATATAATTGTACCAGAAAATAGTCCATGAAGATGAAATTATTTAGATCGTTTGCAAACGATTTACTTCTCTTGTGGGCGGTCCATAATGGGTGCTGTGTACTGCGTGTATGTTGATCCAACGCATTTTTTAATGCATCGCTTGGGTCGCGCACACACGCAGTATGACGCACGCCACAGAGTGCATGACGCGAGCCACAGAGTATGCGACCGACTGAGAACGAATTATATTTGAAACACCCCGCCAAGACCGGCAAAACGCATGTATGGACTTTCATGTTTTTTAGATGACAGAGCTGAAATTTCTTCGGATGAGTTTGTTAATGTCTTTCTTTTGATTTATAATGGTTTTATTCGCAGAATCGCTCAAAAACAGGTCATCTACAGGGCCTTTCAGTAAAAAAGAAAAACGGGGAAAAATTGTATTTCATAATAATTTGATATTTTTGCTTTTGGGAAATTCCGGACATTCAAATTTACACTTCAGAGACTTTGAGGGCTTGTAATGCTTCACGTATTCAAGTTGTTTGATTTTAAACACATGTTTTTCAAGCATTATTGATGGAAGTGTAATTCCTGAAAAACTGATTGTAATACCATTCTCAACATGCGTGGTACATCCAAAAATATCTCGGTTTCGGACGTACTCATTGAGTACGTTCCAAACCGAGGGTTTTGGGGACCCTACACACTTACTGAGAATGGCATTGCAATCAGTTTTTTAGGAATTACACTTCCATCAATGATGCTTGAAGCAGTGAAGCAGTACAAGCCCTCAAAGTCTCTGAAGTGTATATTTGAATTTCCGGAATTTCCCTTTTTGGTGTTATCATGTATACTAATTGTATACTATTACTAACTTCAATGCCTGCCCTGCTGATATTGATATCAATACCATAGCAGTTTACTGTCAAGGTATCAGTGTAATTCTCATGAGTATCAAAGAATTATCAATATTAAAAGCATTGGCGCCACTGCACAGATTTTCCATTGAAGTATGTCTCAGTGGGACTTTTGGGAAAAGAAATCCAACATGGACTGTTTATTTGGGCCTGGCAACCATAGCCAGGGTCCAATTTCATAAAACCCACAATAACAAGTTTTCTGCTGTAAGTGCTAAAACGATGTTGTCATTAAAAAAAAAAGTATTTGCTAAAATGTTGAGCAAACCTAAGCCCTTTTCACACAAGACCAAAAAACTCGGAAGGCTTGAGATTTTCTCATGCCTGAGAAAATCTTACAAAAGTGCCATCGTGTGAAAGGACACCCATGCTTGAGAGTGACCAGCATTCCTCGAGAAATGTTCTCAATCCTTGAGATATTTTGGCGGAGGTCCGGACCTACAACAAAATCTTTGAGAACGATCGTGTGAAACAATTTGTACAACGTCCTTTACGACAGCCAACGTAATGCGCATGCGTGGATACATTTATACACTACACATCCTTTGTGATAGCGCAGTGTGCGCGACCGCGACCCAGTCCCATTGCGACCCAGTACTTTCTGAACAGTGATCAGAGCCACGGAATGGTGGGTGTACTATCCACCGGTCGTGGCTCTGATCACTGTTCCTATTCTGTTTCAAGGTATATAGGCCTACGGTGTTAATAATTACGTCGGGTAGGGGCAAAACACCCTAATTAAAACACCCTAAGTCTCCCCGACGCAAGCTACATCAATTTATAAAGTTCGCTTTTTTTTAACTAACTTTTGTTCTGATCAAGAATTCATATTTTAGAAAATTGCATTTCTTTTATATTATGTTGGCCTATACTTTACAGGCAGATAAATTTTCACAATCTCAACATGGGGAAAACAATCCTGCTCATTTCACACTAGCATTTTCAATCCAGGGTGAAATGTTCGCCATTCTCAAGCACGGTTGAATTCATCCCAGAGCAAAACCAATCTCGGGGATGATGGTTTGAAAATTAAATTGTAAAATGGCTCTTGTTTTCAACTCTACTTCTACCCGAGATTAGCCTTTTGACAAGGCCTTGTGAATTTGGGCAATTTGGTGACTTGAGTAGAGTCCACACATGCCCAGTGTCTCATTCACTTGGCCTGCGAGGCAATTCTTATGTTTTTCTTTATAATTGCTACCGAATTCGGTAGTGAAATCAGTCAGTCACGTGCAGGTCAACCTATGCAAATTACGTCGTGAGCTCCTACAAACAAGGGAGGTAGGCTTATGCTTTTGAATTCACTGGGAAAATTAAACAGCAAAGTATAATCAAATCAAATGGAAATTATAAATATTCGTTCCGTATAAAACTCGGATGTAATAAACAATTTGTTTATTTAAACGCATTTACGTGGAGTTCAATGGGGTATTTTCGAAGTAATATAAGTGCCGTACCTACACTGATAATGAATGAGTCCAAACGCCGCAGGCGATGTGATTGGTCGGTGGGAACGTTGGTGACTTGCATCACACGCGTGCGTGCAAAACAGATACCTAGTGCTCATTGGCTATTAGTTGACAGTTTTTTTTTTGATCTGTTTTCAAAATGTTTACGTGTAGAGTGGGGCGCGGGTAATGATGTTGTGACGTTGCACGTTCGGGTCAACTACTTGCATTTAATGAATAATGTAGCAGTAGCCAGTTCGTAAACGGCTTTATGGCAAGACAGAAGGCATAACGTTCGCCCAGCCTTTATCCGCTCAAGCTAGACGCTCAATTATCCCACATTTTACCAAACAATATAACCCCAAAGCCTAAAGCCTTGCCAAAAGGCTAACCCCAGATTTGTCTGCCATAAAGATTTTTTAAAAGCCCTATAAAGTCTTGTAAAACAAAATGCAATAGTTTTTGAAGTGAAATGCATGCATGCATAAACCCTTCCACAGTAGCAGGGTTTTAGGCCAATGTTGTGCAGATCAAGTCCTCATAAATAGATTGCTTGTGAAAGTTCAAAGGTTTGTGAGAAAGTTATAAATTACTCCAGACGGGTTTTTAATGCATTGTTTGAGTTACTCAAATGGGAATTGTTGAGAAGTCGTGCCACCTGGGTTGGATGCATTTGGTTGAATTAGTTTTTCAACAAGTAGGAACAGGTGAGGAGTTCCATGGTGAAGTTGAAACTTAAAGGAACACACCGGCTTTGTTGGGCTATTTTGGGCTCGAAATAGACCCATACATTATTCTGAAGCGCCTTCGAGAGTAAATTAGATATATCCTGAAAAGACGCTGTCAATTTTGGCCGTTTTTGAGCACTTTTGAAAAATTCAAGGTCACGTGACTTTTCGGAACCAAATTCTGGTTCCGAAAAGTCACGTGGTCTTGTGAGTTAGTTGTATTTCCAGCCGTATAAAAGTTTGTTACTGCAGAACTGCACCAAATTCAACTCTGATTTCCCCCCAATATTTATAAGTAATTGACAAAAGAGAGACTATTTATACAGGTATGAAACAAAGTTAAACACAAGTATGAAAATTCGAACATAATTGTTTGTTTCGAGGGTCTGGAGAACGGGAGCGAGCGCGTGCTACGGCAGGCTACCGTGGAGTGTAGGATATTTGCCCCGAGTGCACACACGCACGGGCGTGTTGCTTCGGTGTACCTTCGTGAAGAAAAAACATGATGCCAACTCCTCAAAAGAAAACGGAAATTCCTATTTGGTCGTCCGGGCTGTCCAGTGAAATCGTGAGCAGAAAATTGGAGATATCCTGAGCAGAAGACCGAATCGTTTGTGACAAAGTCGTGAGGCTCGCGCGTAGTTGCAACGGCTGGTAAAGCGTATAACCCCTTTTTTGACCGTTTTTGTTAATTTTGCACTTCTTTAGTAAATTACGGGATATTTTGATGATTTTTTTTCACAACGACCATCAAAAAAGTATTGTCAATGCTGCTACATCACTGAATCATGTAAACAGTAGGCCGGGGTGTACCTTTAACATGTAACAGAGAATGTTCATGTCACTTCAAGGTTGCATGGGTTGGGTGAGAAGGGGCAAGTGCTGTATGCAAAAGTCACTGTGTCACGTAGGATCTTGAAATATTTACTAGATATTGATATTTGGCCTCATTTCTGAATATGAGAATGTAACTATTAAAGTCCCTACACTGCCAAAAATGAAATTCTCATTTTAAGAAAAAAAAACTTATTTCAAGATTTTTTTCCTTGGGAGTATAGCAAGAAAACTTTTTATTCCTAATTTCTTGATTTAAGTAATATTTTTTTCTAGGTCAAGAATAATTTTCTAAAAATTAGAAAAAAAGTTTTAAAACCTGTTTCTGATCTTCTTAGAAAAATATTCTCAATTAAGAAAACAACATCTTGAAACTAGAAAAAAATTAAGAAATCTTTTCTCGCACATATTTTCTTGGGAGTATAGCTAGAAAATCCTTTTTTTTTCTTGATTTAAGTAATTATTTTTTTCTAGGTCAAGAATAATTTTCTAAAAATTAGAAAAGAGTTTTAACAACTTTTTCTAACCTTTTTAGAAAAAAATTCTCAACTATGATAACATCTTGAAACAAGAAAAAAATTAAGAAATCTTTTCTTTTCAAACGAGATATTTTTTAAGGTGGTTATTATAATTTTTTTCTCAAAACCAAGAATTATTTTCTCATTAAATTTTCTCAAAACTAGTTATTTCTTTTTTTAAAATAAAGCATGCATGAAAATTATAGAGCCAATGACGGGAATTACATTGTGCAATGAATATGGGTAATTCTCAAAACTAGGGGTCCAAAACGTTAGGTTTCCCAGTTTAGTGTTAGCGCGCGTGCGTCACTTTCCATGCAAAAAAAACAAAGAAAAATCATCAGCATGCGCGTCATATGGAGTCCAACCTGGGGCCAATTTCATGGCGCTGCTAAGCACACAAATTTGCTTAGCACTACATTTATTTGCTTTATAAAATGGATTACAAGCAAAAAATATACGCCAACTTGTGTTCTTCGCAAGAGTAGGAGAATACAATGTACCTTTTAATACACTATCAATTAGGATTTTGGCTGGCAATCCATTTTTGCAAAATAAAGCAAAAAAATTCTGTCCTAAGCAAATTTGTGCAAATTTGTGCTAAGCAACGCCATGAAATTGGCCCCTGGGCTAGGCCTAATTAATCTTAAACAGAAAAGAAGGTTTTGATATAAAAAATGCATAGAACCATTTTTTTTTCTGCAGGCCTACATGTGTATGTAACACTGCATATAGGCCTAGTTCAATATTTACCAACACAAGTTTCTGTATGCATTTGTATATAGGGGAGTTTAGTGTGTGTTAATTTGATGCACTAACCGAGGCTAAAATCTACCTAAAATGCAACTTTCTGATTTACCTGAAAGATGACACTCCCTCCATGTGTATTACAATTATCGTTTTTAATCTTATACTAAACTAATATTCATAGAATATTGAGATATGAAGCAAATACTTACAGAAATTAGGACTGTTTGAAGAAAAGAATGGTCACTTTCTCAACTTTTCAAGTGAACACATGGGTCAAAGGTCACACAGCCTCTTCCTACCATGCTTTCACTTACTATAAAGATAGGAGCTTTTTATAAATTCTCAACTTATTGTTCCTAACTTAGGATAATTAATCATGCCTAAGTTAGGAATTTTCCCAAATAAATTGTTCCTAAATGACTTAGGAACAATTAATTAGGAATGTTCCTAAACCCTAGATTTTATTATTTTTTAATAGAGGTTTAATTCTTATACCAAGAAAACTGTTTAAACAAGATAATCTTTCTTGAAGTAATAATTATTAAACATTTCAAGATATATTTTCTTTTAAAAATGTAATGTGCAGTCAAGCGAACTTCAGAGTAGCGATAACATATTCTACTTAGAAGGAAAGGTTTTGGTCTTTTTTTGTTCTTTAGGTTTTCCTTATAGTTTCTGTTAAGTCCCCTGCAACTTGGACCTATAAGGCCTTTTCCCACTACCCACCCCCGACCCGGGTAACTTTTCTACCCGGGTAGCGGTAAATAACCCGGGTTACATTTAACCCGGAGTTTCTTTTCACACGACAAGCGTTAACCCGGAGAAGCACTTACCCGGGTCGTCTCTTACACGGGTACAAGAGCGACCCTTTTCCCACGGCATTTCTGCATGCGCACGTACCCGGGTACACCAATCAGCACAAATACCCAGAAACCATTGCGTGTGGAAAATCGATCGATCAATCAGGCTGCGCGCGCACACACAAACATGGCGGACGACACAGAAACATCGCTGGCAATTTTGCTGTTAATATTTCACATGTTTAATAATATTTATCGATGTGTGCTTTGTCACTGGCCCCACGCGTATTTTGTTGTACACTACCTTCAGAAGAGTACCAGTTTGACAGTGCCATTCAAGCGCGGGCGCACTTGAAACCTTTGACCCAATCATTATTGCGGCAAGAATTTAACTCGCTAAATAGCCTACCCGGGTAGGCTATATTGTCGTCGTTTCCCACGACAAACGTTAACCCGGAGAATCGTCTCAAGGTCGCCGTTAACCCCGAGATTGGTGGGTTAACCCACCTCCCGAGCAGGGCTAGAAATTACCCGGGTTAAGTGGCATTTTTGGCCAGATAACCCGGGTAATTCGTAACCCCAAGATTTGTCGTGGGAAACGAACCCTTAACCCGGGTAATCTCGGGGTTACATTTTTCTGTTACCCGGGTTATCTCGGGGTTAAAGTGCCGTGGGAAAAGGCCTATAAAGATTCGACTAGAGCTCTGCAAACATTCCAAAATACATGTGCAAGGGGGTGAGGGGGAAAGCTAGGAATTAAGCATGCATGTATACATGTATCTTTAATACTTCACATGCTAGTGCTGTATTCAATATACACAATTTATGAACATGCTGAATGGAAAGGGAAAAATCTTGTTTTTACAAAAGTATTCTGAGATTGGTCAAAAATATTCTTGTTTTGAGAAAATATTTTTAATTTCGGAAAAAAATTCAAAATATTCTTGTTTTGAGAAAATATCTTTAATGTAGGAAAATGTTTTCTTAATGACAAGAAAATATTTCTAACGGCAACATAGAATTCAAAGCAGTTTTCTTAAAATAAGATATAGTTTCTCGTTTCAAGAAAATTACACAAAACAGCTAACACATTCTAGCATTTCAAGAAAATATTTCTAACGGCAACATAGAATTCACAGCAGTTTTCTTAAAATAAGATATATTTTCTCGTTTCAAGAAAATGTTTCTCAAGTAAGAAAATCATTTTTGGCAGTGTAGAGATGATTTGTTTTTGAGCAATTCTTGGAATAAAACCATCATAAATCAAAAGAAAGAGAATAACATAAAGTAAGCCAACTGTTGGTTGCTAGGCAATGGTGTGCACCATGTAGCAACAACAGCATAGTATGTGACTTTCTAAACTGCACCTTCGTTTGAAAGGTTACCAGAGAACATTATATAGTGTAATGCTACAGTCACACGGTCATATACGGATCTTGCGGACGCTGCGGATTTTTGTCCGTAAAAAATCCGCAGAATCCGTATCTATCCGTAATGGATCCGCAGCATCCGCCAGAATATTTTTTAAAGTTCCCGCGGAAAAAAAATCCGTAAAAAATCTGCAATGCATCCGTAATTATCCGTAATATACGTAACTCTCCGTAAACTATCCGTATTTCTTCCGCAGTCAACTTTTTCTGACTTGCCAGACATCTTGTAGACAGTCCTACAAAATCTAGAGATATTTGTGAAAAATAGAGCAGAACTTGTCCTCTTGGCATCCAAAATGCGACTGAAATGGCGTCGCGTCCGCTGCTGATGAAAATCGGAGAATGCGGACGCGAAAGTAAACCGCATCTTTCCGTAAGTCTCCGTATCTCTCCGTAAGTCTCTGCAAGTCTCCGTAAGTCATCCGAATGTCATCCGTAACTATCCGCAGCATTTGAAAAAATTAGATGTCACCTGCCGCAATTGTTTTCCATTTAGGCGTAAATGTCCGTATTTATCCGTAATTCATCCGCAATTATCCGTATTTCATGGCTAATTTAACTTTTCTGCGCAGTTTTTAAGTGATTTTTCTGCGGATAAAAAATATAAAAAATCCGCAGCATACGTATTTGACCGTGTGACTGTAGCATAAGAAAGAATTGTTAAAGGCCATTGTATTATTTGCAATGACCCAATTTTATTTTTCATGAGTTGACAAGAAATACCTTACTCAAAGGTAGGCTAACAAACACCACATCAATGTACATGTATTTCCGTCCAAAATGGTATTTCATGCTGAAAATTAACAACCGAAGGTGGTTTTCTAAAATACCATTTACTTGTACACAAAATCCATATATAGATTTTCAAGGTTTTCTGAAGCGTTGATGCATCTAAGTAGCTAACATTTCTTCAGGCTAGTTTACCAACATTCTTCCTCAGATATGTTACACTCTTATTCCACGAATCTTTAAAAGTTTTATCTTGCAAATGATACATAGGGCCTTTAAAAGACATGTTAAACCACAAACTGGCACTTGAATACTGGTAAAAATTTAAAAATTTTCTGTTCTTATTTGAACGCCACCAGAAATATATATTTTTTGTATGCTTGTTTCAAATGCAGGTATTGTTGCAGGGAGTCAACCCTGGGATTAAATATGAGTACACTGTACAGAGACATGATGTAAAGGAGGTCGCTCCATTACATAACTACACATGGCATCTGGTAGAGACGGAGTGCTCTGCTTCATGTGCAGGAGGTAGGTTTTGTATTAAAGGCTCGATATACACTTGCAGTGACCCAACATTTTACATGAGTTGACAAGAAAAACCCGAATAAAGGCCTTGGGATTGACATTTCACACCATGCGCCAATTTCAACCCCGTGCCAATACCGCGTCAACCAAGAGATTGGTTTCAACCCGGGTTGAACTCAACCCTGCTCGGGACAAGGGTCAACATTTTTTGCCCCGGGTTGAAATGCTCGCCCCGGGTTGAAAACGGTAGTGCGAAAGGGTTGAGTTCGCCCTGGGTTGGGATTCTAATTGCCGCTTGTGAGCTACAAATGTCATGCCAAAGCGCGCATATTTTACCGTTTTTCAAATAGTTTGCATGAATACTACCAGCTGAATGAATGTGTTCAGGTACATGTTTCAGCGGCCCTCGAGTAGCGGAGGTGTACACGTGAACATGCATTTTGTATGTTTGAAGATAAGAGCTTCCACTTTAAGAGGCTATTTTTACATTGTCTGTCATTCACTTTTGTACTTTTCTGTAGTAAAAAATGGCACAAGCAGGAAAACAAACAAAATCAGGGCAGAAAAGCAATGATGAATTTGGAAAATTTGAACTATATCCAGCAGGGATAGCACTTTACCTATGCGAGCAACGCTCGATTATATGACTCGCCCCGTTTGGCCGAAACAAGTGTGAAATGATGCGGGTTGAATGCGGGGTTGAAAATAGGCATTTCAACCTGGTGCGGTCTCGGAGTTCTCCCGGGGTTGAGTTCACATTTAATGCGCTTACATGTACATTGCGCAGAACGGGCAGGGAGACGTTTTGAACTTGTGTAGCCGCCGACCGTAGTATTAAAAACAATTCAGCACAGCAAACAGCCTTGGAGTAAATATGCAAATATCCAAAATCGATAATCGAATGCATCACGCTTACGATAGGTTTGACGAAATCCACCGCAGCATCCATCGTAGCCACGACCCATCGCAGCGCTAGAATCCATCGCAGGTTTTTATTATGGACCTTAACTTATGAAGAGTTTGGTGAAATCGACCCCTGGTCGCGCTTCTTTAATCAAGTTTAAGATTAATGCCAAATGAATAGCTCGTCTTTAGACAAACAAAGATTTTGATTCAACACATGTATGCTTTGGCTTTGCTTCACATTATATTCAGGTGTCATGTCATCAAAGGTGTTCTGTAAGCGAGATGACATCACCGACGTTGACTATTCATTCTGTGATAACACCACTAGGCCAGCAACGGGTATCTTCACTTGCAATCTCTGGCCCTGTCCAGCTAGGTAATGAAACATGCATTATACCAAGGGTTGGTACATGTAGTTCACACTCACAGCCCACTTGCACCGTGTTTACACTGGTCCTGAGCTCGGGATCAAGATTGATCCCCTGATAAGAATGCGTCAGTGTTAACCGCAATGATCCCGAGTGCCACATTTACATTCAGTAGTTGATCTCGAGCGCGGTGCCAGAAGTTGCAGTCAAAGGTCGTGGTACACGTATAGAACAATGTGTGCATGTACCGTACAGTGTACAAGGCCACTTGAATTTCGCGAGCTTTTCCCCCGCTATGGCCGTGGAGTGGATGCAGCAGGATGCGGTAAAGATTAATGGCTTATCTAACCGCAAACGGGATCGAACGCGAGACCAACATCTCGGGGACTGATCCGGGGCCAATTTGGTCCCGAGAGCGTTTACACTCAGTTTGTGATCCGGGGCTGATCCGGAGCTCGGGATCAGTTTGCGGTTAGATAAGCAATTAATCTTTACCGCATCTTGCTGCACCCGCTCCATGGCCGTAGCGGGGGAACAGCCCGCGAAATTCAAGTGTAAACAGGGCATTACAGTGGGAATCGGGTTGGCCCACAATTCTATCAAATTAATTCACCCTGGCGGTCCCTGGGTCATTATCCCTGAAAAAAGTAACCTATTTATACCTAATAATTGGGGCAAGCCTGGCAGGGTTATGGGTCATAACTTAACACGTTGACTGCAGACTACGAGTTAAAGTTGCACTGCCCGTGTTTTGGCCAATTTGGGCGTCAATTTTAAAAAAAAAGATAAATAGGTATTTTTCTAGAATAGAAAAAGTTATCAGCTTTCATTTGGTACCAAGAACGCAAAAATCCGTCAAGGATTAATGCCAGTCGATTAAAAACAAGAAATTATTAAATGGCTGGCAGGTCAATTAATCGACAGGGTTATGATGTACATGTGCGCGTACATGTATACATTGTACATGTATACATTGTACACATACTATGTACATATGAGCGTACGCGCACATGTACAACATGTGAAGCACGTTTCAAGAAAAAGGCTTGTATCTCCAATTCCCGACGTCGGAAATTTAAGTTTTTGATATTTTTCGTTACAGAGACACGTAAGCTTTCTAAATTCGTTCGCTTGTGTAAATTAATTTTTTTAATCCTTTCACCGAAACACGGGCAATGCAACTTTAAGGGAAGGCCCTGTGAAACTATGCTTGGCAGTCAGCTGTCAAGTGATTTCTGGGAGGGGTAGTTATCTCATTGAAGGGTTTATCCTGCTGTAAGTCTTGTTAAGCTCAGGTGATCGCCAATCCCAATCAGTAAGGAACAACTGCAAGACCGTGTTCCGAGACCACCAGTTGGCTTCATAGCTCAATTGACCTTTATCACGGTACATCCATCTTTGTCTTGTTCCCCATAGTACGTCTGTGTGACTGCGCGATACCGCATGTAATCTTCTGTTGTTTTGAGAGAATCACTGTCCCTGCTGCGCGTTTTCTTGATGGCCCTACGCGTGCGTCATTGTGATGCACACAATGAACAATTTCGACACAGGACCAAACTATTTTTCCCCGCAAGCCTTGCTTTGGTTACGTTAATTTTAATACCGGTAGGAGAAAAGGGAAGTTGGCCGCACCGTGATAAAGGTCTATTGGTGGAGCCAAGTTGCTTTTCCTGCATCAAGATTTTCAAAACTCATGGAAATTTTTGTACATTTCTATCGAACATACAAATTGGTAGACACAATGTTATTGATAATGCACATTTAAAACAATTCTGACAACTTGATGCACTTCTCTATCCCCCCTCCCCCCCAAAAAAAGCCCCACCCCATAGCCACACCCCCTTTTGTAATGCTCCCCTTTTTTTCAATGCTCCACTCACATCTCTGCAGTACAAAATAAAAATAAAATTGTCCTGCACTAGTCCAAATCTCCAATTTGTGTGCATGTATTGTGATGACACAATATACATGTGACCTTAAAGGGCCCCTTATTTAGGATTGTTGTCAATGAAATCTATGCTTTAAAACCACTTTACTCAGATAAAGTCATAAAAATCCTATTTGGAGCTTGCTTTGGGGGTTAAAACAAAGGTTTTTAGTTTTTATGCTAATGCAAATATGCATATTCATGACCAAGATCACGACGTCACAAGAGGCAAACACAGGAAAATCACATTCAACTGTGCACAAAAGATTCCACTTTTTTTCTCAATTTTCCTGAAACTTTTGTAATCCATGGCTGTCTGAGTTTGTTTTACATGTTGCCTGCTGTAAGCAATGACAAAACTGGGGGTAGAAACTGCAGCAATTTGCCACAAGTCCAACTTGAAGTCTTATGTTTTTTCTTAACTTTTCCCTTCTGTCTTCCTTATGTGATGCACTCAAAACAGCGCCCTCTGTCTGTGATTTATTGCAGTGAAATCTTCAAAGTTGAAAAAGGCCACCTTTTATTGATTTTACATCCAAACGAACAATAGTATGTCTTGCTGAACAAGTAATCCGTCATTATGAAGCAAAGCTTAGGCACAAAGTTGTTTAGCATGTCACAGGCCCTTTAACTGTTTCCTTTGTGCTGTCAAGTGTACTTATCTTATCCCTAGGCATTATGTGAGTCATTGTTGTGGACCGACTGAGGCCACCAAGTTTATTGAATATTTTGTTTGACATTTAAAAACTTGCCCATTGCTAATCTCTTCGATATAAGAAAGCCCACAGGCATTTTTGTAAAATGTGAAGAGATGAAGAAATGCTTTGATGTGGATTTTGGCATCAACCATAATTACATGTAACTGTAGTTTGACTTTTTTCAACCGAACACACTGTAGTCAACCATGGTTGACCATTTGAAACCAGCCTAGGCTTGCACTTTAATACTACGTCATTTTTGGGGTAAAAAAATGCCGCGTCATTGTTCAAGCTATGTGCGTGCACGTTGTGTGTGTCTCTAACACGCGTAACGCGCTGTAACTAAGGTTCACAAAAATAAACGCGTTACGCCTGCCAGTGGCACCCGAGACCTCTGACTCACAAGGCAGATGCTCTACCAGCTGAGCTATAAGGCACAGTTGGTGTACCCCCTCAGGTTTTTCCTATGGACCCAATTCTTCTCTCGGTGTTGCATGGTGTAGCCCTGCTTTGTTGATGTCTATAAACACAGAAGAAGAAAAAATTGGGGCTAGTGGTCTGGACAAACATGCACCTCCCGTGTTGAGCATCACGCATCAATCATCCAATGCTCTGAATGCTATGTGTTTTGAACGGTGCATCAAAAACGACCCTTGCCACACAACAAACGTGGTCCGTGTAAAGGGCCTAAACTTCAATATCTGGAAAAAAATACCTTGGATAACTCAAAAACCTCTTTAAAACCTAAAAAGGGTATTAGTAAAATTGACCATGTTTAAGTCAAGACAAACAATTTGGACGTTACCCCGGGGTTCCTAAACCCTGCCAGCGACCAGGGTTAAGGATGGCAATTTCGGGGTTAATGGCCAAACCCCGGGGTAAGCATTGTCATAAGAAACCAAGCAGGGTTAAGTGTTCACAGGCAATCTCGGGGTTAGCGCGCGCTGCGCTGGCACATCATATACGTACATAGGTGCACATTTTTGCTCTCTCAATTAAGGCATGGCTTCTCAAGCACCGTAGGGCCGTCCATAAATTATAATGCCACTTCGCCCCAAAACAACTTCGTGCACAATCTCGGGGTTAGCGCGCGCTGCGCTGGCACATCATATGCGTACATAGGTGCACATTTTTGCTCTACCAATTAAGGCATGGCTTCTCAAGCACCCTATAGGGGCCGTCCATAAATTATAATGCCGCTTCGCCCCAAAACAACTTCGTGCACAGGCCGTGGTTCAGGGCGAAGTGGTTTTGGGTCAAAGTGACTGTAAACCAGTTTTTGACTGTTTTCTCAAAAGTTAGATGAAGCGCGGAGCTGATTTTTGCTCAGGTTTGTTTTAATCATGCATACCTTCGTATCACACAGGAGGAGGAAACTATTTGTAACGGTTTACCAATCATGTATACTACCTTTAAACATTTTGGAAGAAAATTTTTGAAAAAGTAAAAGTACTGTGCAAATTAAAGGCAGAGTACATGATTGGTATCTCAAAAATAAAAAATTTTCACAGATTTACGCCTAACTTACACAATGATGACCGTAAAAAACTTCCCCTGAAATGGTTTTGTCTAAAGTGCTATAGTCTTTAAGAAATGAGTAAAACAATTAGTTTTCGTCTCATGAGACGAAAATTAAATTCGCTCCAAAACCATTTCGCCCAAGTGCCATTTCACCCCCAAACCACTTCGTCTAAACACTACATCGCCCAAATGCTACTTCGCCCTAAAATCATTTCGTGCACAGGCCGTGGTTCAGGGCGAAGTGGTTTTGGGGCAAAATGACTGCAAACCCTTTTTGGACTGTTTTCTCAAAAGTTAGACGAAGTACGGAGCTGGTTTTTGCTCAGGTTGGTTTTAATCATGCATATCTTCAATCACACAGGGGGATAAAACTATTTGTAACAGTTTACCAATCATGTATACTATCTTTAAGAGCACTAAGTTGTTTGCATGTGTTGTGGTGACACAGTATGAAGATGACCTTGACCATATCTTTTTCCCTGTGATTCATCAACAAATTAAAATTTGGAAAACAGGAAATTTTCAGGAAAAAACATGATTTTAAAATGCAAATTTACCCAACATTGGAAAAGGCCATTGAAATTAGCACAGGAGGTACCACAAGGACACTGTTTCCTTTCTTATAAAATAAATAATTTAAGAGAAAACAAGTTTATGAAGGGATCGTTGTGTGAGTCATTAGCTTCTAATTTTGACAGTTTCAGGAGTATGATGCAACAATCCGGGACATTAGTGCTTTTCACACTACATGTACAGTACCAGCTGTGACCTGGGTAACTTTTACCCAGATAACTACAAGTAAGGGAAATAAAAGTGTGTTTTGCCAGTCTTAAAGGTATTGTACTTGTTTGGTAAACTGTTAAAAACAGCATGATTTCCACTGGTAATTGAAAGCATAGGTCAAGAAAACTACCTTGTAGAAATTTCAGCCACATAGAAAGGTTTCTGCAGTAATACTTGAGAAAACCTAAAAAATCCAAGTACGGTTTTTGTGCATGAATGAATGGCTCTGTATAGGCGATCTTGGGAGATTCAAATAATTTCGTCATTTTTCTCATGAATAGGGCACGTACTTCAAACAAAATTATTTCACAGGATGATTACTACCATTACCATCTTGTTAACAAGTAAGCTTAAAGATAATAATTCAGAAATTTTTTTAGAGGGTAATTACCAAACAAGTAGACTAACTTTAAACTGTGTTTATTATCGGCTGGGAACCTGAAGGCTGATAATGGCCCGAGCAGTTTTGTGTGTAAATCAGTAGAATTACTAAAATTCTTCAATAAATGTCCCAGTTTGGCCATTTTGCGGAGTATTTTCCTGCATGCGTCATGCGCGTTGGTCAAAGTGCTGTGCGTCGAGTTGTTTTAATTGCACGCGTGCTGTACGCGCGACCACACGGCCTGGTAAATACACTGCATCAAATTTGCTTTCGGGCATGTGCAGTTTTTGTGTGCATGCCCCTGTTCCATATACGTGCTAAAACTGACTAGGGCGCGGCCGCATAAAACCTGCCAGCATATTTTTTTCTGTCTGAACGGCGCTCTTCCCATTTTAAAATCTTATTTTCTGCTCAAATACTTATAGCTTTTTTGTGCAATTGATTGCTTTCCGTGACGTAGAACATCCGGGAATGTTCGGTGGTCAACAATCACGCGCATACACGCGCGCGCCAATAGACGCACATGAACACGCGTAAAAAATACTCACCAGCGTATTTTCATTCGAAGATGCCACACACGCGCGTTGCGATACGCTCAAAATAGTGAGCATGCAGTCAGCTTGTAAACATGAAAGTGCTTCTACTTGATCGCGATTTTTAGCCTGAAGAAATACGTTTTTATCTTTATCGATACAACAGCCATGGCGCAACAACATAAAGCAAGGTTAAGCAATGGAGGTAAGTGCAAACAATTCGCTTTTCTCATGACGTGCGTCATGAAAAATGCCAACCAAAATGGTGGATGGAAGGTGTGACGTCACCGGAAAGCAATCAATACTGCGACTTGGACACCGCCTCCTTGCTTTTTCGCATTTCCACAAGAAGACAAAAATGTGTCATCCACATGTAGATCTTGTGGCGATTTCATTTTTGCTTTTGACTGAAATATTCCTCACAAATTTATATATATTGCTTACGAAGCCCAGGAATTAGGGACAGGGGAAATCTTTTTGGGCCGCTGCTAATTCGTGCCTACGAATTACTAAATCATGGGTATGATTTAGCTAATTCGTGCACACGATTTAGCTAATTCGTGCACACGAATCAGCAATTCATGCCCTAGTCTTGGCCCAAGACCGTTCTTGATATTGGATTGTGCACACCTTGGACATTCCTGAAATAGTGCGCACCCTCACAGCACTAACATACCAGCTCACAAGCTCACACCAGCCAATATCGATCACCAACGGTCTTGGGCCAAGACTAGGGCACGAATTGCTAATTCGTGGGCACGAATTGCTAAATCATGTGCACGATTTAGAAATTCATATGCACTAATTGCTGAATCATGTGCACTAATTAGTGAAATCGTGCGCACGAATTACTAAATCGTGGGCACGAATTACTAAATCGCGGGCACGAATTACTAAATCGCGGGCACAAATTACCAAATCGCGGGCACGAATTACTAAATCGTGGGCACGAATTAGCGGCGGCCAACAAAATTTTCCCTCGTGTTTTCCCGGGTTTCGTAATTGCTAAACAATTTGTGGAGTACAATATAAACTGTTTTTTTCTACTCCAAGCAAGATTCCCACTTTGGAAATGCTTCAGTACTGTTATGCATCCAATAGAAACAGCCTTAAAGGGCCCCGTATTTAGGATTTTTATCAATGAAATCTATGCTTTAAAACCACTCTACTCGGTTAAAGTCATAAAAATCCTATTTGGAGCTTGCTTTGGGGGTTAAAACAAAGGTTTTTAGTTTTTATGCTAATGCAAATATGCATATTAATGACCAAGGTCACTATGTCACAAGAGGCAAACACATTCAACTGTGCACAAAAGATTCCACTTTTTTCTCAATTTTCCTGAAACTTTTGTAATCCATGGCTGTTTGTTTGTTTGTTTGTTTTACATGTTGCCTGCTGCAAGCCATGACAAAACTGGGGGTAGAAACTGCAGCAATTTGCCACAAGTCCAACTTGAAGTCTTATGTTTTTTCTTAACTTTTCCCTTCCGTCTTCCTTACGTGATGCACTCCGAACAGCGCCCTCTGTCTGTGATTTATTGCACTGAAATCTTCAAAGTTGAAAAAGGCCACCTTTTATTGATTTTACATCCAAACGAACAATAGTATGTCTTGCTGAACAAGTAATCCGTCATTATGAAGCAAAGCTTAGGCATAAAGTTGTTTAGCATGTCACAGGCCCTTTAAGGTTACGGTCTCCATGAAATAGCCGGAGCCTCCGTTAGCACAAAATCGGCTGCTAAACAGCTCCATGAAATTGGCCCCAGGTCACTGTTTTTCCAGCAAGATATCAATTAGTGCATTGCGTGGGTATTCGTGACTTAACCTATATAGTAGTTATGGCAATCCCAGAGGAAGTGCATTCTGTGCAGGTCATAGACTGGCAATGTAATTTGCATCATTCCTGTTCACTGGGCTTAATTACATAATTCCTTAAAGACCACTCGTGTTTTGCTGCAAAAGTGTGTATAGAAATCTGACCCCTTTTTTAAAACTAGGGTAAGAGTTGAGAAGTTGATCAGAATTTTGTTTTTCTTTAGAATGACTCATCAGGCATTGGTAAGTGCAGATTTGATTAAAAAAACAAACAAATTTAGTAGGAAATACTTTTTCAGCCTGTATCGTATGGGGCTGTCCATAAAGTACGTATGCACGGAGGGAGGTAGGCCATGCGTACACCCAACATTAGGGACTGTCTCAAAAGTCGGAACGTTCCTGTTCCATTTGGAACGTTCCTTTGGGGACATCGCTGTGTTCCCAATGGGAACACTCAGGCGGTGTTCCCATTGGGAACACCGAGTGTTCCTGCTGTTCACGCTGGAATGGGGGGGGGGGGGGGGTGAGGGGGTGTGACGTCGGTGTTTCCTTTGGGAACATTTGCAGTCGGCCCTCCGCACATGGGCTTTAATGTTTAGTGCACAGCTAGTCGTTTGTTCTGCAGGAAAGTATAGCGTACATGTACCACTGCGGCAGACTAGAGACTTCGCTAAAAATCAAAGTCGGTATAAATAAGTCTTATGCATGTTTTGATATTCCCGTTGTGACTAAAAAGTTAGTTTTCTTGGGTTTATCCAGCGCTTTTTGGCAGAAATTTTCGCAAGGTCTGTACAGAGATTCGCATTTAATTTTGTTCTTGAACTCGAATTAACGAAGTTAAACAAAAGGGTGGAACTTAATGGTCAGCATATCAATGGCTGGTTATGCTGCCTGATATATCACAACATGGCCCCTCCCCCCACTTTGAAAAACGTTTCGCTGCCGTTGATAGCTGCCAATTTAAAATTTAAATTGGTCAACAATGTAAGCACAAAATGTGTAACCATGCATGCTTTCATCTAGCCCAGGTTTGACGTCGTCTTCGTCGACTAACATGTACCTAGTATGCGGTACGGAGTCCAATCTGGGTTAGCTTTTACCAAACAAAGAAACTGCCCTACAAGATGGTAGCTATTCAATATGATCTGTACATGTTTGGTCTCTAAAGGGTTATCGTTGAATTTTCATGTCATAAATTCAGGTGGCAGACCTTCGATTGGAGCGAGTGCAGTCGCTCCTGTGGGACCGGCAGACAGAAACGCCGAGTCAAGTGCATGAGGCAAATCAAAAACGGCATCGACAAAAGCGTCAAGGAATCGTTCTGCTCTGGTTCCAAGCCGCGTCGACGCAGAAACTGTAACATGCAGGACTGTCCTCCAAGATGGATCCCAAAAGGGTGGTCTGAAGTAAGTGGCTTGAGCATTCCATTTCATTGGTGGAGTGCTTCTAAAATTATTATCCGTGTTTAAAGTCACAACTTTTGTCCATGATCTGCCACGGCAAAATTAGGAATGTCCCCCAAATAACAAAGTCACGCAATTGTGTCGCGCACTCGTGTCACGCAATGAAGTCAAAATCACTGGAAAACCAAATCACTTGAGGGTCTTTCACATTTTTGGAGAGCCAGACTCCAAATATTCAACTTGACGTATGTTTATTTTTGTGAAAATGTTCAGTATAGATGTTAAAGAGGAGGGTTCGGATGTGAGCTTGTGTTGGTGGCATGGCGACAAATTTACTTCAAAGCCATTTTTTCTAAAAACTCCTTGGCCATAACAGCACGCTTCATCATCGTTCTCCTGTACCGTGACCGAGTGGTTTGGGTCACTGACTCGCAATCACAGGTGAAAACTTGGGGTTGCGGGTTCAAAAATTGCCCCGGCTGCAGTACCTGTGCCCTTGAGCAAGGCACTTAATCACACTTGCTCCATCCTTCAGAAGGAATGTAAAGCCGTTGGTCCAGTGTGTTGGGTAACGGTAACGCACTTTAAAGATCCAAGAGCATTCTTTCGTGAGGAGCAAGGGGATTCCCCGGTGTCTCTGGCTGATTCTAATTCATCATGGGTTTCCTCACGCTTGCGAGCGACATTGCAATGGGCGCACTTTTGAGGAATGTGGGGTGTTATGGCCGAGCGGTCTAGTGCGTCGAACTCAAGTTCCTGTGCCAGTACTAGAATGTGGGTTCGATTCCGGGCCGTGACGGGTTGTGGCACTTGTGCCCTTGAGCAAGGCACTTAATCACACTTGTTCCGTCCTTCGGAAGGGATGTAAAGCCGTTGGTCCAGTGTGTTAGGTAACGCACTTTAAAGATCCCAGAGCATTCTTTCGTGAAGAGCAAGGGGAGGGATTCCTCGGTGTCTCTGGCCATTTCTAATTCAACTTAGAAGTTGACAGTTATTCGAATATCTATGTTAATTGATCCCATTCCTGTAATTGGCGGTCCTTCCGATGTTGGATGTGGTGAATAAATAAATCAAATCCTTGGTTTCAGTACCAGAAAGAAATAGTAATAATATTAATAACTTCTGTATGAAGTCGGATACAGGAATGAAATTGGTATCAATGGAAGCTCAATAATCACTCTTTATTAAAGTGGTGGGCCGGCATTCCTCATTTTGCTGTCGCAGGCCACTTTATCTTTTCAATATTTTTTAAAAAGGCATGTGAGCAGTTCCATGTGAAAGTGGATGCAACTGCCACAATTTCAAATTGATTCTCCCCCACTATCATACACAAACAGCTTAGGTACAACAATTGACCTCTATCCCGGTGCGTCCATCTTTGTCTTGTTCCCCATAGTACGTGTCAGGCACGATCAGTGCATCTGCCCAACTGCACAGCCGCGCGTGTAATGAGAGCATGTGTGGTCTAGTTGGTATCCAGCCGTGCTCGTGATCGAAGGACTACGGGTTCGAGCCCCACTTGTGCCAACGTGTTTGTGTCCGTGGGCAAGACACTTAATCTCAATTGCCTCGTCAACCCAAGCGATATTTGGGGAGCTGTTTATAGGGGGAATGCCACAATCTAACTGCTGATAGGGTTGTGCACCTTGGCCAGGTAGCCACCTAGTTGAAGCGAAATGGTTCTGGTGATTTCCTGATGGCAGCGATGATGTTAATGGCAACAGCGCAAGTGTCCACCATTACATTATTTAATCTTCCGTTGTTGTTTTGAGAGAATCACTGTCCGCAATGCATGTTTTCTTGATCGCGCTACACGTGTGCCATTGTGATGCACACAATGAACAATTTCAACACGGGCCAAACTATTTTTCCTGCAAGGCTCGATTTGGTTATGTTCATTTTAATAAGGGAAAAAGGGAAGATGGCCGCACTGTGATAAATGTCTATTGTAACTGAAAGAGCAGTCACTCTTAATTTTCATATGCATATTTTTCTACGTATAACGTTCACTAAAATGTAACATTTAAGGAAATTGGACAATGTAAGATTTTTTTTCTCCAAAGTTGCTACTCATTCTTATGTAGAATGAAGTTAAACCTATTTCAACAGAATTGGTAATACATTTTTAGTAAGCAATTTTATAAATACCAAAATGTCAAAAATTGAATGGGACAAAATACATCTGGTCTTAATACTATGACTATTACTAGATCTATAAAGCTGATAACGAGTTCAATAATTCACTTGATAATCCTCTGTGAATCACTGATTTGTATGATTCATTGAGGGACTCCCATCCATAAACAGCAATAATCTGTTAGCCTAGTTTCTGTACATTGTAGGTTTCAAAAGCATTGTGTTGTCATATGGTTAGCATTATTATCCAGGCCTGGTGGAATTCAGCTTAAGGCTTTTTGTAGTAGACGGACACAACATTACATTCGATCAGTTTTGTTCCGAGTATTGCTGTACATAAGGCCGGGGTCACACGAGAAAATTCTTGCAATTACTCTATTATGATACGATTGTAATATTTCTAACGATGACCGGGGTCAGATGACGAATTTATTATAATCGGATTGTAGTCGTATTATAATAAAAAGGGTCACACGATCAACATAATCTCGTCATCGTATTGTAATCCAGATCCCATAGTCCCTTGCGGTGGCTTTCCCTGTGTGCGTGCTTGCTGCCGCACCGCGCTGCGTACACCTGGCGTCCTTTAAAGATGCATAACCAGAGTTTCTGGAAAATAGTTTTCGATGTAACTTACCAATATTATCAAGTAACTCCCATACACACCTCCCATGTCCCAAAAACCCGAAAACATTCGCGATTTCTAGTAAAAAATTTGACAAAACTATCGAGTCGGCTTTCAGTGGATAAACATTGATACTGGAAAATTAGTTTACAAATAATCGGTGGATTTTCGACGATATCCTCGGAAATATGCGGCCTAGAAGCGCGGGAGTTTCAGTTTCGTAATCATAAAAATATAACGGATGTTATGATATAAAAATATCATGACCCATAAGGTAAGTCCCGGGGAGTTATGGGTAAATCTGGGTGATCTGGTCACACTCCTTTAAATGGAAAAGTAAAGCAGAAAGAATGCGCGCGCGTGGAAGGTTACTGCAGGGGCTTATGGGATGGATTGTAATACGATTACGAGATGGGGTCACACGTGTTTTTTGCCAATTTATTGTAATACGATTACAATTGTATCACAATCGAATGATGAGATTTCTCATTTTTAACCGTGCAATTATGAATAAATTTGGGGTCACACAGACAAAATCTCGTAATCGTACTATAGTAATAATACAATAAATTAGGATGTCATAATTCGTGTGACCCCGGCCTAAGTAACTAACGTGGAGTACTGTGGCCAAGTGGTTTGGATCGTTGACTCACATCACTCGGGTGAAAACTTGGTGTTGCGAGTTTTACACCAGGCTGTGGTACCAGTGCCCTTGAGCAAGGCACTTTACCATAATTGCTTCATCATTTAGGAGGGATGTAAAGCAGTTGGACCAGTGTGTTGTTATTAATGCACTTAAAAGACTCCAGAGCATTCTTTCGTGAAGAGGGGATTCCCCGATGTCTATCTCTGGCTGCCAGTGGTGCCACCCGCCTATGTATCTCAACATTTAGGAAGAAGACACTTTGCTTTTTAAAACTAATTATAATGTGCAGGGCACTATATAAATGTGCGCTATACATGTATGTAGTATGATAATAGACCGTGTAAGTTGACCTTGAGAACTTGCGATTCATTTACTTCCGGAGACCTCGAATAGGACCTACAACACGGGCAGCGACCATTTTCTTGGCAATAATTTTGACCAACATTTTGCACATTTTGTATTTAGGACCCCAGTCATGGGATAATATCGACACTCAGCCTTACACAGCATTTTTATTATAACATCTATGCAAATGTTTTGTACCCAAAACCTTAGCTTTCTGTACCAAAAATGACCTCGGAATATTGTTTTGTTTTTTTGCTTTCTTATATTTTTTTGGAATTTTGTTTTGTTTTTGTTTGTTTGTTTTTGTTTTAATTGTTTTTTCTCAGTTGTTAATTTATGAATGTCATTATGTTTTTTATATTGCCACTTTTTAATTTGCACTTGTATCGTGCACAGTGTTCGGCATCATGCGATAACGGTCACACGACGCGCACAGTGTCGTGTCAGAGCGTCGACAGTAGTGGGCGACACAAAGACAAACCGGCTGCTATGTGCCGGGGTCACCGGCCCCCACTCCGCAAAACATGCAGCCTTAGAGACTGTCCTCGGAAAGTGGAGTGGTATATATCTGCTTGGAGCGAGGTTTGCTCAATTTTTATTTTGCTCTTTTCTTTTCATTTTTGTTGCATGGCCTTGCTCAAAAATTCACTTCGCACCATAAACATTGCATGCTGCACAGCAAACAAAAATGTGAGGATATCCCCGTTGATCACATGTGAGTCTTTCCACGGTAAAGGGGGCATTTTGGCAACACAGACCATATTTTCCAGAAAATACCTTTGTCTGGTCTCAAGATAACAGAAATAAGTTTCAGTTGTTCTGAAGAGATAACGTAGGCCCCAAAAGGGTTAAAAATAGTATGACAACATACCTTTCCAAAAACCCTGTGTACAAATTTCCAATATACGCTCGTAACTGAGACGGCCTAAAATGTAACACAAGTGTCCGTCCCAGTTACGAGCGCATATTGGGTTTTTAGAAAGGCATGTTGTCACACTATTCATTTTTTGAGACCAAACAAAGGTATTTTCTCGAAAATTTGGTCTGTGTTGCCAAAATGCCCCCTGTACTGTAGAAAGACATTTTTTCCGCTTTGGTGTGCCATAGTATGGACACAGTAATGGCGGATATGATAGTTGTTAATGTCACACGTATGGCACGCCAAATTCAACACTGATAATTTTGCCATCAACTCTGAAAAACAAGTCTCAACATTTTTAAAAACTTGCCAACAAAGGCACGGTACGTCAGTTTCAAACAGTCTATCAACATTTAAAAGTCATGCCAACTTTTTCTCTTGCGCAACATTTGCGAAAATATGCGTCAACATTAAATTATCAGTGTTGAATTATTTTTCGCTTTGGCGTGCCATAGTGTGGACACAGTAATGGCGGATAGCAACTGTTGTCAAGCCAAGTAAAACCCAAGAATAAAGGAAAAAGTTACACCAAAAAAGGTCCAATCTGACACCTGTTTGAATCGGTTAACAGTGGATATCACAATTAATCAATATAAATCAGGTCTTTTCCTGAATGGATAAAGGTCATACAAAGCAATTGACCCCAATAAAGGCTTCAAAGAAACACCTGTTATAATAATGCAGGCGGTCGTATTCACAAAACGCTAAAGCCCCTTTCACACATTCATTGATGAGACGCCGGATGATGCCGGACGAGAAATTTCAGCCATCCGGGTTGATCCGGTGTGTCAAGATGCTGTGACGTCATCAAAGCTGGTTTGAGCACGGCGGGCAGACAGATAACTAGGGTCTCTTCCCGGCAGACCGAGGTCCATACCGGAGATGTTGCCGGTCTATGTGCAGACAGCGCTGGACCGAAGGCGAAACGTACGGAGGAAGACAGATTCACTCAGTGCCTACAAGGACCAAGATGGTCTCCAGGCGGTCTTTCCCGATTGACACGGGACTGTAGCCTTGGTTAGGCATTCATCGATAGTCCAAGGTGTCAGCTAACACGCGAGTGTTGTCCATGGCATGCAGTGGCGCGCTACCCCAGCGTAAACAGCGACCTCAAATGGCACGAGTTTATGCAAATTACCTTCAGTGGTATGAACGCCTTTATTTCTGCGCTGGATTTCGTGAGGTCGCTGTTTACGCTGGAGAAGGGTGCCACTGCCACGGACAACAGGCGTGTTAGCTCACGCCCTAAACTATCGATGAACGCCTAACCAAGGCTAACGGGACTGTAGCTGGTGCGGCCTCACGATGCATATAAAAGGGTGCCCTAGAGGACCGTCCTCATTCTGCTACTGACCGGCATTCTCTGATGAAATTTTGACTCCTGGATGGTCCCAGTCCCTTCATGGTCTCTACATGGCACAGATGGACATTTCAGTGGCTTCACGGAGGCTCCAGACAGCTCCTGATGTCAACATGGATCGTTTTCTTCCGGGAGATCCGGGAATTTTTTTTAACATGCTCAATTTGTTTCACCCGTCCGGCTTGACAAGGCCAGATGGCCAAGGATGCAGCCGGAGGTCAAGCCGGAGGTCAAGCCGGCTTCTATACGGTGCTCAGGGATCATCAGGGATGGTGCCGGACCAGCTATCCGGCATCTCATCCATGAATGTGTGGAAGGGGCTTTAGATTCATCTCAGGAAGGGGTTATATTCATCTTAAGATCAGTTTCCACCAACCTTATGACACATCCTAACTTCCATAGCAACACAGTCTAGCCTGCCCTAAGTTATGAATGGTCATTGGGTTGTGCAATGAAGTGCATTAATTAATTAAGCCTGCCGCTTTCCAGCTGCTGTTGTATTTTACTCTCATTCAGTAACTGATAAACAAAATTTCAGCAACTCGTCTCATAAATTTTCATTAAATCGATCTGAAGGCATGTCATACGTCTAAGATAATTTTTACGGCTAGGACTTGTCTTGAATCTAGATACATTGGCATGTAAGTTTTGTGAAATCAATCGTGAGGATGTGTTGAGCAAAAGTGATCATCATCATGAAATGCTTTCTGATAGTGTGTGTGGCCCATGCAGTGCACATCATGCAACAAACCATGCACGCTGCATGCTTACTAACAAAACTAATATTCTTCCCTTCAAATTAGCTTTTAATTATTTGAGTTTAGTTATTTGAATTTTTTTCCCCAGAACAGCATGAGATTCCCTGTCATCATTAATTTATAGAGGTTGATTTTTGCACACAGAATGAAGTTGTATTAACATACTATCGACATGAAACTTGGACAAAGCTAAAACACTGTTTCCAGATTATGTTATAAAATCCTTTCATATTATATGTTGAAATTTTTTTTTCAACTTTCCGAATAGTTTGAATTTTTCTTGGAATTGTTTTCTATAAAATGACTCAATTTATTTCTGAATTTTCCATTTTACGGTAGCATTTGAACGATAGATTTATATAACTTGCAGAGATTCTTTTCTGCTGTGTGAACTTCATCAGGAGTTCCCCAGTCAGTCGGGAAAACAAATTATTATTTTTTTTAAATATAAAAAAATGGGGAGAGCCAGATAGCCATTTAAAAAACAAAACAAAAATAGACATACATTTTGAATACTTTGAGGGCTTGTAATTCTTCACAAATTAATTTTTAAAACTTTAAACTTATATTCTTCAAGCATAATTCCATAAAAATTTAATGCCATTCTCAATAAGCGTAATAGGTGCAATCAGCAGGTGCAATCGGTTTTAGATGTACAGTGTATTAGGTTTCGGACAAAATTCAGTAAATGGTCTGGAAAAATGTCTGATGCCTGACCAGTGCGTAACTTCATGCACTGCATTCAACTATTGGGTGGAGATTTTGAACTCACGTTATGTGGTTATGCATGCTTACAGGTAGATAAATCTAACACATTTCCTATTTCCCGACAAACCGTCTGGTGCCCTGAGACTCCCATAGAAATGCACACATAATATTAAAAGTCTGACATCATTATGTCTTGGTCTAATTCAATATTTATGTAATGTAGTATACAAATGTTGACTTTTATGAGAGTGATGGTGCAAACTATTGTCCCGAGGTGATCTTGAGATGGTATGCCTGCTATTTCCCCTCAGCAGGTCTACCATCTCAATATCATCCAGGGTTAGTAGTTTGCACCATCACCCGAATAAAGAGCAGTCAATATTTGTTTTATGCACCTCAGTCATACAATGATTGATATTTCAAAATTAGGTTTTGCCAAGAGCGAAAGTACGCTCACCATAAATGCCTTCTTCGTGCAAACGCACGCAAACTCGCACCCAAATGCACATGATTCATATTCAGCTTTTTCATATTTAAATTTGACACGCCTCACTTCGGAGGGAATTTGTGGAGGGAATTCCGAGTAAAACAATGCACTGATAATCACAGAATTACAAAACTTTCCGCCCAAGTTGAATCTGTGATTGTTAGTGCGTCATTTCAAATTCCCTTCACCATGCTTTTGTTTAAAGCGATGTGCATCAAATTTACGTGTTAAAAGGCCCAGGGTGAATTATGTTTCTGCTCAAACATATTTTCGTGCTACATAAAAAGTTTCATGGATTTTTATCGGCCCATGTTTTAGCTAATAACCCTCTGACATCCCACTCCTCCTCCCCCTTTTCAACCCCGTGTCGATTCACACTTGAGTCTTTCCACAGTAAAGGGGGCATTTTGGCAACACAGACCATATTTTCCAGAAAATACCTTTGTCTGGTCTTAAAAAAAAACCAATAAGTTTAAGTTGTTCTGAAGAGAACATGCCTTTCTAAAAACCCTGTGTACAAATTTGCAATATATGCTCGTAACCGGGACGACACTTGTGTTACATTTTAGGCCGTCCCGGTTACGAGCGTATATTGGAAATTTGTACACAGGGTTTTTAGAAAGGCATGTTGTCACACTATTTGTAACCCTTTTGGGCCTATTATCTCTTCAGAACAGCTGAAACTTATTTCTTTTATTTTGAGACCAGACAAAGGTATTTCCTCAAAATTATGGTCTGTGTTGCCAAAATGCCCCCTTTACTGTGGAAAGACCTTAACTCACCTCGGAGATCAGCACCTTGTCCATCACAATAAACAAGTGAAAATTTTTCCCTGCCCCATTTCACATTAGGGTAACTCCCAAAATTAGGGGTCAAAAATTGTTGGTGTCCCAGTTACGTACGACACTCTCTGCAAAAATCACCACTCATGATCACAAATTCTCAGTAATGGACTGTGGTCTATGATTATATGGGGGCAGCATCATTTTTTTAAAAATTTTGTTCTCTGATTTTTGAAAAATATTCAGAACAAAAGACCATAAAGGCTTATAATTTGTTCCATGGTATTGAATAGGAGTTTGGTGTCCCGGGTTACCTACGCCAATGAAAATTGGCTGTAGAACGAGTCTGCATTAACCTTGGTGCCATATCTACATTGTGTACACACAAACATTAAATTTAAGTGGCATTTGTTGAAATAAAAATAACTATTTTTTTACTGGGAAACCACTTTCAATCACTAAAAACACTTGGAAATCTTAAAAAGCATGTCACACTTTTGGACCCCTAATTTTGGGAATTACCCATTACTGTTCTTGCCCCAGGGAAAGTGTCTCGCCGCACCCTGGGGCCAACATTTTCAACCCTAGACCTGAGCAGGGTTGAACTCGCCCCAGGGAAAAAGCAGGGAATCAGGCTTATTTTCACCCTTGTGTCATCCTGGGGCCATCCCCGAGATTTGCTCTAAAGGCTTTTTGGCCAACGCCATTGAAGATTATCTGTGTATTATCTTACTCTGTTTCAGTGTTCCGTTACATGCGGCATGGGTCGTCGATCCCGCTTGGTTAGCTGTAGTTACATGGACAGACAGGGCCAGTATCGTGAGATTGATAATTCTGAATGCAGCCATCTTGACAGACCGCAACTAGCCACCACCAAGCCTTGCCATAGGGGAGTTTGCCAGACACAGGCTGGTCACAAATCAGCTGAATGGAGAGCAACAGTTTGGTCAGATGTAAGTTTTACTAACCTCGAACACTGATGAGTCTTTCCACGGTAAAGGGTGCAAATAAAGTTTGGTTTCAGACTAGCAATTTTTCACCAGTGTAACTGAGCATGATTTGTGTGCGTTATGAGTTGTCATTTTTTTAACTGCACAAGCGTAATTTCTTATGGGCATTGGGTAATTTCTCATTTCTACTTGGGCATTATATAAACATCGTTAACGGTAAGCAACTGTAAACGTGCCTTTACTGAAGAGCCAAACTTTGCTTTAGTTATGCAACACTAGTCGTCTCCAAGCACGTACATACTTTCCCACGCCGTGACCATTGAAATAGCGCTTAAAGGGACACCCCGGCTTTGTTGGGCTATTTTGAGCTCAAAATAGACCCATACATTATTCTGAAGCGCTTTCCAGTAAAAATATCTTGAAAAGATGCCGTCAAATTTTGCCGTTTTTGAGCATTTTTAAAAAAATTCAAGGTCACATGACTTTTCGGAACCAGATTCTGGTTCCGAAAAGTTACGTGGTCTTGTGAGTTAGTTGTATTTCCAGCTGTAGAAACCAGCGCGAAGTGCGAGTTGCTTTTGTCATTCGCGGTTGGTTTCTCTTCTTGTTGGAAAATAATGTCTACGAACACTATGTACATACCGTATTTATCCAATTTGTACACAAATCTGCCAACAGATTTCATAAGGGTTTCTAGGTGTTGATATCGACGAGAGAATCTCTCAGATTTTCGTGTCTAGTAGGCCTACGCTTCGCGTTCGCGGCGATAAATAATATCAGAAGAAAAAAACAGCATAGGCCTATAATTGAGGGCGCTAATAAAGACACCAAAACGTTCGATGTGCTTCCTCGAGTCAGCGCTGACCTGAGTAATCATGCAAGGTGTGATGAGTCGGGGAAAACAAGGAATCAAGGTTAAACATGTTTCGACCCATATCGAACGCCACCTTTATTTACAAACACATGTTACATAATACATCGCGACGGCTGGTAAAGCGTATAGCCCAACATTTGTCTCTTTTGTTAATTTTAAACATTTCTAGTTAATTACATGACATTTTTATATATTTTTTTCACAACGACAATCGAAATATGGATGGTAGATTGCTACATTATGTAAACAGTAAGCCGGTGTATCCCTTTAACTCATCTGCTGCAGTAAGCAGGCCATTTCAGCTAATCCTTAAAGGAACACGTTGCCTTCAGATTTCACGAAATCTCACGTTTGAGGGTGTTCCTTATACTTATTAAGAGTTGTTCTTGCATTAAAACACATTTAATGTGTTATAATTAGTGAATGGTAATTAAAAAAAAACACACTGACCTCTGACCCCCACTACATGTCCCGCGAAATGAATACGTATTTCAAGCCGTCAATACGATCGTCCGGGTACTGGGCAAAATGCAGCGACGAACAGGAGTTAGGCTGGCGCCGTAGCCAGTGGTCAGGTAAACCTATCAGATGAACGCAAGGTACCATACCATTCTCCGCCTCCCGAGACATGTGTGAAATGTAAACACACACATACATCCACACACACCGACTGGCTGTCAAAAAATGGATCGTCAAGAGAACACAGCAGACGCGTCAAAAAAGAAAAAACGAAAACCTCGCCAATCAGGGTAAGAATATTGTCATGGGACAAACCGATAGAAAAGACTTGGATGATTTATACCCAATGGTTATTGTAGACACGAATTTAAAAAACAGGCACATCACACGCAACGGAGGAAGGAAAAATAATTTCTTTCTCCAGGCTGGAAATAAGACTAATATAATTTCTCCGCCATTTATGGGAGTCAAGATTTTGACTCCCATAAATGGCGGAGCATGCTGCTTCGGAAAATTACGCAAAATTGAAGCATTTTTAAGGCACGTTTGTGTGGATCATTATATTCTACTTTTTAAACATCTTTCAGATCGTGCTCATTATACTTCAAACGCTTGTAATAGCCCAAAAACGCCCAATAAAGCGCAACCCGAAGGCAACGTGTTCCTTTAAAGGAAGGGGCAACACTTGTTTGATGTTATCGACGAATTTAATCAAAATATGACCGATGTATTGCCCGGTGCATAAACCTTCATGAGAATCAGGGAATCTTGTTTTCAACGTCGGAAACCCAAATAATTTTGATGACAGATAAACTCTGCAACTAATGCAATGTGCTGCTCTATATTTGAAATTTAAAAAGGGATGATGTCGAACATGCAACGATTGCATGGATGACATCAAGATTGATGCCTTGTTTCCAAACTCCCACACGCCAAGAAGTATGTAAAAATCTGGTGGATCTGACTCGCACCCTCTCAAGTCCGAGCGCCATAGTGCAAAAGATGGCGACTTTAAAGGGCCCCTGAAATGGTGTTTTTATCAATGAAATCTGTGCTATGGAACTAGTCCATTAATTTACAATCATAAAAACCCTACTTGGAAGTTGTTTGGGGGTTAAAATCAAGGTTTTTGATTTTTATGCTAATGAAATTTACATGTGCATGAGCAAAGTGGTGATGTCACATTAGGAAAACACAGGAAAATCTCATTCAACTGTGCCCAAAAGTTTCCAAAATTTTCTCCAACTTGCTGAAACTTCTGTAACCCATGACGGTTTTGGTTTGTTTTACGTGTTGCCTGTTGCAAACCATGAAAAAACCAAGGCTGGAAACTGAAGTATTTTTCCACAAGTCCAGCTTGAAGTCTTATGTTATTTCTTTGCTTTTCTGCTGTGTGTTCCTAAAGTGACATGCCCCAAACAGCGCCATCTTTCTGTGAAATTATGTGAAGAAATGAAATATGCCTTTTTTTTTTATTCATGGGGCATCAAAATGAACAGTAGTATTGTCCTTCTACACAAGTAATCCTTCATATGCAGCAAAAACTGTGCATAACGTTATTGAGCATTTCAGGGGTCTCTTAAATGAAGCGTACAAAGTTAGGCAACCCTTTTCAAGTGTTGTCCCTTGAAATTGAACTCGAGGATTGCTAAACATTTGACTGGCAAGGTTTCTCGTTTTAACCGCGTTTGTTTTTTCTTCAGATATTGCCTGCTGATTTCACTAGACCATTCTTTTATTTGTTTTCCCCAGTGTTCTCAGACTTGTGGTGGAGGCGCTAAGACTCGCAGAGTTCACTGCGTTACAAACAGCAGACGATCGGCCTCCACAAACTGTAATGTGAAGAGCAAACCATCTGAAACGCAGACTTGTAATTCAGAAACGTGCCCAGAGTCATGTAAGTCACTATGGTGTGTATATAACACATGGAGATTTTTGTTGTTAGAACTATAGGTATTGGAATGCATTTAATTAAATTTTAGTAGTCGGTGTTCAGGGCCGGCCAGTTAGCCTTTTGGCAAGGCTTTATGGCTTTGTATATGGGGTTATATTGTTTGGTAAAATGTGGGATTCTTGAGCGGAGTATATAAAGGCTGGGTGAACGTTATGCCTTCTGTCTTGCCATAAAGCCTTTTATGAACTGGCAACTGCTACATTATTCATTACATGCAAGTAGTTGACCCGAACGTGCAACGTCACAACATATCATTACCCACTCTACACGTAAACATTTAAACAAATTATCAAAAACGAACTGTCAACTGAGCCAATGAGCGCTAGGTACCTGTTTTGAACGCGCGCATGTGATGCAAGTCACGTACAGTTCCCACAGGACAATCCGACCAATCACATCCCCTGGGGCATTGTGGACGCGTTCATCATCAATGTAGGTACGGCACTTACATGTACAGTTTCGAAAATACCCCATTGAGCTCCATATAAAAGCGTTTTATACGGAACAAATATAATTTCCATTTTATTCAATTTATTTGCTGTTTAATTTACCCAGTGAATTCAAAAGCGTAAGCCTACCTCCCTTGTTTGTAGGAGCTAACGACATAATTTTCATAGGGTGACCTGCACGCGACTCGCTGATTTTGCTCCATGTACCAACTTTGGTAGCGATTATAAAGAAAAACATCAGAATTGCTTCGCAGTTCAAAAAAGGCCAAGTGAATGTAGCCAAGTCTATGATCGTGAGCTGGCAAAATATTAGCGACCTCTCACGATAAACTGTAGTCGGCGACTATAGGCTGGTTACCTGAATATCTTGGTCTGAAATACAGACTTACACGCGCGAGACTAAATCATAGCCTTGTTCTTTCTGTACACTATGTGTTTCTTTATATCTGCGTTGGGAATATGATGCAAGTGGTTATAAACATCCAATCAGAGCTCCCTATTTTGACCAGACCTCGGGTCAAATAGTGCGTGTGACCGGTTTGCAAGCATAAACATTTGTACGTCGTACATACATGTATGTAGTGTACAGTATTTATCATGTGTATGTGTACATCTCTCCATGTCTCTGATGCAATATGGCGACATCATCACGTAGTGTCACAACTGACGAAATCAACGGTAGTTTGAATTATGCAGCCGACAAATTGCAAATTGAAGACTTTCACGAAGACCAGAAGATAGCCCACACATATTTTCTGTAATTTGTAAAGCCAAGGTATGACGTGTTTGTCAACTTACCAACTGGGTAGACGTACGGAAAATCTGCTATTTTTCAAACAGCACCGTATTGTTCTGTCAAAACAACCGTTAACCAATGAACTTTTACGTCTCGGTGCTCTCTTTGAAAAATTAGCATAAAGAGTCCCCGCCCATAAAACACGTCGAGTACAGAAAGAAAAGGGCTATGATTTAGCCTCACGAGTGTAAGTCTGGATTTCAGACCAAGATATTAATGTAACCAGCCGACTACAGTTTATCGCGAGAGGTCGCTAATATTTTGCCAGCTCACGATCATAGACTTGGACAAGGCTAAGTGAATGAGACACTCGGCATGTGTAGACTCTACTCAAGTCATCAACTTGCCCAAATACACAGGGCCTTGTCCAAAGGCTAGGGCCCAGTTTGCTTTACCATTGCACTAAACACACCCTGAGGTTGTGGTTTCAAAACCACTTCAGTTACCTGCACCTTTCAGCAAGGCGTTTAACCCCAATTGCTCCATCCTTCGGATGGGATGTAAAGCCGTAGGTCCATTGTGTTATGTTATCCCAGAGCATTCGTTCACAAAGAGAACAGGATTTTCCCCTCCCCCGTTGTCTTTCTCTTAGCTTACTAAAATATAATGCATTACCAGTGATTTCTAAAAATATTCATTGAGACTGGCTTGCAGCAGACGATTTAAGGCAGAACACATGATTGGTAAACCGTTACAAATAGTTTTATCCCCCTGTGTGATTGAAGATATGCATGATTAAAACCAACCTGGGTAAAAGTCAGCTCCGTACTTTGTCATTAAGCGGTTTTGGGGGAAGTGTTGTTTGGGCAAACTGGTTTTGTGGTCCAGGGCTAATGCTGTAATGAAGTCTAATTTGAAGCCTGAGCCTAAACCTAAGTTGAGATTTGGAAAATGGCCAATATTTGATCGGCACCGATCGAGCGACGTCCGTGTAGATATCGATCGTGAAGTCATGTCGGTACGGAGTAATGCATGTTGGTACGGTGGGCACCGGCACCGGGCTCAAAATGTCGGATCTGATTTGGCACAAGAATTGCTTTGTACAGTGCATATTACGTTCGCCAGTTAAACACGAAAAGCTTTTGCAAGCATAGCAGTCATTTCGAGTGGATTTTTGACATTCAGGAAGCCAGCTCTCTTTCACATTACAGTTAATGTGAAATCCAAAGTGAAACACAGCCGAACTGAGTGAAATGTTCGGTCCGGTTCGGTTCGGAAGTGCCGAGTTCGGTAAAATCCCGTTCGGTTCGTCTGTTCGGTTACAGCATTATCCAGGGCGAGGTGGTTTTGGGGCGAAGTGGTTTTGAGGCGAAGTGAATTTTCGTCTCATAAGACGAAAATTAATTGTTTTACTCATTTCTCAAAGACTATAACACTTCAGACAAAACCATTTCAGGGGAAGTTTTCTACCGTCATCATGTTTATATTGTGTAAGTTATGTGTAAATCTGTGAATATTTCCGATTATTATTATTAAGACGTATACTTTGTGACCCAAATCACCGCACTATAAATGATGCAACGAACCGCCCGACACCAATATTTCTGATGCAGTAGCCATATTTGCCATTTGGGGTGGATGGTCAGATTTGTACAAGGATTTGAAATGACCATGCACAGCAAAAACATAGTCCGAGCTTGGCCTCAAGCCTTATTTCATCAACACCCAAAGCAGTGTAATACACTGGTCGACAATGAATTTGTTTGGGCGCGCTGAGCAGCGCCCTCACACGGCGAACACTGATCAACGCCATGTTCGCTTTGTGAAGGCGCTGTTCAAAACAGATGTATGCTACTTTCACGGTCGTTATCGGTTGCGGATTGGGTCGTCGATGCGTGGTAAATGATAATGACACCAGCGGCCAGCGAATCATGTTTGGCAACTTTACACCTAATTTTGAATAACTCGGCTGTATTTCTGAAGTGTGTTTAGAGAAAGAAAATGGATAATTCTTGTCCGGGCGACCAAGTTTTTTTGTCCAGGCGGCAAATTTTTGTCCGGGTGCTAATTGTACCTCTGATTTTGTCTGGACGGTGTGCCTGGACAGAACCCTGACAGTCTCCCCATTTTGAAGCTCAATAATTGACATGTGTCTCTTTCTGTGTACAGTACCGCCAGCCTGTGTGGATAATTACAACTGGTGCTACCTCGTGCCACAACACGGCATGTGTGGACACAACTTCTACGGACCGAAATGCTGCCATTCCTGCAAGTAAATTGCCATCAACAGTTACTGGTTTCCCTCATCATTGGACCATTCATTATCCGGCAGTCAAACTCCATCAAATTTCAGCAAAACGTCTGGGTTCGCCTGATTTCGTTGGATTTGGTACTTTAATTAAATGCGTGTCCAACTGTACCTAAGCTCTGACCCGGGTAACTTTTACCCAATGATCTGTGTGGAGAAAAATGAATTTTGTTTTAACATAACAATGAATCATATATTAAAATACCTCCCCAAAATAATATCCATGGAAAGAAAATGTGAAATTTCTCCAAATTTGGACGTGGAACCCAAAAGGTTGGTGTGTTCACTGCACTGCTTTATGGAACGGATAAATTAGTTTACAAAACATCGGTGGCTTTTTTACGCTATCCTTGAATTTCAGAATGGTAATGAGACAAATATGACAAATGATATGGTATCAAAACACCCGTGGGAAAAATGGGTTGCTAAAAATGTGACATGGACAACCTTTTTTTTTTGTACTGCAATTTTAACACCATACCCGGGTCGTCTGTACTATTTTTAGAATTACGTACACCATACCCAGGTTGTCTCTACTATCTGTAGAACAGTCACCCCTTTTCTACTGTGTACGTGGCATCCTGGGTATTAAGACCAATGTGTGTTGGGGAAAATTGTGCAGCATTTTTAATATGAACAAGCCTTGAGCCTTACTAATGGGCTGTATGTAGTTGGGTTGTAGATGTGGGAAAGGAACTCCCATCTTCCTGCCGCAAGAGTTCTTGTTCCACTGTACCGAGTTCCACAAAACCCTTGCTGAAACGAGTTGAGCTAGGCTGTATTCAGGAATATATATGAATATTGATTAGGAAGTGACAGTGATAGCAACTCGCCAATCACACGCCGCGCATGTTACTCGGTTATCGCGGTGCCGATATACTAAAGCGCGCATGCACGTAGCGCGACATTCAAAATTGCATCATAGCTACGGACGCTGTTTCCAACAGCAAGAGCCAATCACACGCCTCGCTCTGTTTAGTGGTAGCGTCCACTTTTACTAGGGGAGTGGGGTCTAATGTTTAAATGAACAGTCACTGTAAGGAAGTTTTTAATAGATACGTAGGCCTTAATTCAGATGAACTGCGTTTAGCTTTTAGCGAAATATAGTAAGTCTTCCTTCAGTTACGAACATTTATACTGCGTGCAAGATAACATGATACACATGTACATAAAAAGATCTCCCCCATACAAATTGTGGTAATTGCGGCTACGACGTCGCGAGATGATTGTTCGAAACGGCTTCATTAAAAGGTCAAAAGTGCCAGGTCAAAAAAATCCTTTGTCTCTCATTGGTCGAACAGCCTGGGGCCCTAAAATACAGCTTAGCTTAACTCGATGCAGCAAGGGTTTTGTGGAACTCGGTAATATTAAATGTTTATCCTGGGTGAATACTGAAGAGTCCACTTTTATTAGAATTTCAGACCAGATCTGCTTTTGTGCAAAGCATTTTGGGTCAGATTTACATGCATGGTCACTGGTGGTGTATGACCACGGTGTTGCAAAATATATGCTCCAAAAACTTTGTTGTTTTTGGATACATCTATGAAATGCCGAAAGAAAAATTGGGTTCTTTGAGAAAACTTAAGGGCGTATACCACTCTGCCTGATAGCTCAGCTGGTAGAGCATCTGCCCAGAGGTCTTGGGAAAAAACCGAGGGAGTATACCGCTGTCTCATAGCTCAGCTGGTAGAGCATCTGCCCAGAGGACTTGGGAAAAACCTGAGGGAGTATAGACCGAATCGAATAGCCGCCATTTCGTGGGGCACCTTTTGTTTAATACTTAAACAGTTCAACAATGGAAGCACAATATGTGCAACCATGCATGTCCTCAAGAGCGTGATCCAAAACTGGTAATATAAACACTGGATGAAAATTTAAAAATCGAAATAATACCTTGAACAGTAAAGAAATGTCCATATTTTACAATAATATTACCAAATTTACAGAATAAATTTGGCTGGGCAAATGTAAAAAATGGTAGTTTTTGTCAATTTTATTGATTGTCCGTCCGTCACACATAAAAACATAATGTGATAAACTGGGTGTGTGTATTAAACTATTAACATCAGTAGCAGGTAAACAAACAGGTTCACTTTTTCATTTGTTGTATTGACTAAAGAAAGGCATTTGTCTCTTGATTTCCGTCACTCGCGTGAGGGACAGAGAGGGATCACGCTCTCAAGGAACTAAGAAACTGCCCCACAAAATGTCGGCTATTCGATACAGTCTATACCGCTGTCTAATAGCTCAGCTGGTAGAGCGTCTGGGAAAACCTGAGAGAGTATACCACTGTCTCATAGCTCAGCCCGGAGAGTCGAGTTCTGGGGTACAAATGCCAGCGAAGACCATATCGTTTTTCTCTACCGGCATTATACCGGTACTCATCTCACATTGTAGCCAAAGCAGGGCCAAGTTTTTGCGACCATGACAAGAAATATGTTTCTAATGTTATCAGTCGTACAGCCAATTATCAGCTTTGGTCGTCATTGTCCAAAGGTGATCATTGGTTACAACCGTGTCGGCATCACAAACACGTTTCTGGTCATCGTCACAAAAACCCAACCCACAATTTTTTTAATGCACTTTTTCATCAGTGACGCAGTTGGGGAAAAACAGTATTTTATGCAAGAATACTTGTACTTTAAAATGGGTTGCGCAAGCTTCTGTTTAATTTCATTAAAGAAAATAATGTGCCCCAAATTTTCCTTAGATCTCGTCTTCCAGTTTTAACATAAAATAAATGTACAGTGTAGGTATTCATGTAAACAGGGTCGCTTTATTTATTGGTGTTTGCCATTGTACATGTGGTGCTGATCTTCTTAAGTTGTGTGTGAAATTTTTGAATTACGAGTACATAAAGCTTTCAAGTTGCCCACCGCTAAAGTTGCGTACATATTGCCGCATTCAAATTATGTACACTGTACGTCAAGTACAGAGATTTCAGTATTCATCTCAAATGCATTGTAAAACTCGGCGATAGCTTATTTTAAAGATACACCCTTGTTGCAGCTAATGTGTGCACAAAAAATTGACTTTTTGTCAATTTTCTTTACGATTTCGATAAGAATTGAAAAGTTGATTGTTTTCTTTAAAATTACTTTGCAAGCATTAGTAGATGCAGATTTGATAGAAAAACCCAAATTGAGGAATGGGAAAAGTTATAGATTTTCTTTAAAAATATTCAGAAAATTTTCAGCCAGTCCCATATGTTTTGTGCACAAGGTCTGAAGCCATGATCAACTTGTTAATTATTTCCACGGTTTCAGCAAGAGATCAACTAGCGTTCAAAATTCTGTGCACAAATATGTCGTCTCTGGCGTGACTACAGATACCATTAAAAGCTAGATAAGAAACGATTGTGATATTGGATCATGTGCGCGCGTAGCGCATTTTGTGTTCAAACATAATACGCGCGATCGTCCCAAACATTTAGAAAGTGCGCATGTGCGAGGTTTTACGTGTAGTTCAATGAGACAGTGCCCAGAAATTATGCAAATGGTGCCCAAAACTATGCTAATGAGAAGGCGCGGTTATGCACGTCCCGGCTCTGTTTCCGTTCTACATGTAGCTTTTAATGGAGTTCTGTGGGTGTGACAAGACTGTAGCTTTAAAATGCAAATTTCTAAAATTAGCTGTAAAAAGCATGATTGTGTATTAAAGTAGCATTGGTATTGGCAAGTATACCATACTCAGTTCTGTGAATAGTATTCTTATGTTGTAAAACTTTATTTTAGATACAAAATGCTATTTTAGAGTTTAAAAATGTATTTTTATAACAAATATTAGTTTCACAGCAATGGTGGACAAGTAACATGTTTTGGTTAGATTCAAAATCATGTTGGTTCTTTTTGGGTTAGTTTGCCAAAAACTCTATGCACACATTACTATGCACATGTAATTGTATGGGTTGTTGGTCACAACTGGAATTTAAGGATTTTTTTTTTCAAATTTTGCTCAAATTATGAACAGGGTCCATTTTCATAAAACCTGTAAACTTATGTTTGGTAAAACACTTGATGGTCTAATGACACCTTTTTTGGGTCCTAATTTGAAGCACTTGGGAAATTTCAGGAAAAACATTTTTTGATTCAGAAATGACCCAATCAGCGATAGGCAAAGATTTTCTGTGAACAAATCTGGATGCAGTGAAAAACAACTTGGCTCCACTGGGATTTGAACCGCGGACATTCTGCTTAACGTGCAGACGCCCTACCGATTAAGCTATGAAGCCAACTGGTGGTCTCGATATCACGTTATTGCAGTTGCTTTTCACTGCATCCAGATTTCCCAAACTCATTGACGTTTGTATCGAAAAAATATTCAGAAATCATTACTTCTTTGGTTATTTCCAGCACAATTTCTGACCCCAAAAATGTGGTTTCTTTTGGAGAAATAAATGTATCCCAAAATTTTCTAAGTGCAGTAAATTAGCGCAATTGCAAAATGTGTTGACGCTAAAGCGAATTTTGATGGTATACTTAATGAGTAACTGTAAATAGTTTTATTAAATTGGGCCTTTATGAACCTTTTCATCTCGTGCCACAACATATGTACATGCAGTAAGCTCCGCCCATTTTGGAATTGACCAATCACAGTCCCAGGTTGAGATCACCAAAAAGTGGATCTCCATTTTGCCGACCCGAGTCCTCAAAAATGTTTGCACACGGATACGGCGAACTGCAGCACGAGTGACGCAAAAACAAAATAAACATTAATTTTATCAGCGCCCAGGGCCGGTTTTATAAGTGTCTCTTGTTATTTTGTCCAATTTTCAAAGAAAGGCCCATAAAACTTGGGTTGTACTCCATAACCTTGCTGTAATTATAAAAGTTGCTTTCAACTTATTTATTATCGAGAAGTTAACTCCAAGTGCCTTAAACCTGCTTGCCTGCAAATCAATTACTAAAAAGACAATCATGTATTACATAAAATAAGCACACACCTTGATTTTCGTGTTTAAATTTGTTGATTTTGATGCGGTAGCTGTTTGGTGCTAAGCTTACAATTATTATAGCTTATGAAAAGGTGCTTACTTTTGTTATCCGTCACAGAGTGATATTTACTTAATAAGTACTATAACATAAATATGCTAATATATTAAAAATGCATGAGCTAAATTTGTACAGAATACGCTAGAGTATTACAGTTTTGGCCCAATTCTGTGTATTTACTGCAATTTAGGGCTTCTTTTTCTGCAAAGAATGTATTGGTCATTAGCCTCTGTCACACACTCAAGCATGACCACCTAAAGCGGACAATTGTCAATATGGCGGCTCAACCTTTTGTTCCATTCACCATCTTGACATTTGTCCGTTCTGTCCTCAAGGCGCCTGCGCACAGGTCACATTTGAGTGACATGGCAGAGGCTAATGAGTTGCCTTATTCTAGGCTTTCCCCTATATCGCACTCACAGGGGGAAAACTGCCTGATCTTTTGAATCAATTTAATAAAATAAATTTATGTTTACAAACTATCAAGCTCCAGTTATTTGCCATCATAATTTGGGGCTTAAATTTCTTGGAAACTTAACATTCTTTTTTTTGCCTTTGTAATGCCATTTATAAGAGACAACACTATGAGCAACTAACAATGGAAATTGGACACACCACTGCTAATAACAATAGTTTGTGCTAAATTTCCATTGTTAGTTGCTTATAGTGTAAGAAGCGTTCACACTATTGCGGCAGCTGCTCCATAGGGTTGTACAGAAACTGGTTTGCCGTTTGCGCGTGGCATATCGCGACGCGCAGAACGTTATAAGCTGGGTTAAAGTTAAAATCTGTTGAACTGTGACCGCGGTACGCTGACCTTTTCAACGCGCAACCAATGAAGTATCGGAGAAGCCACAAGTTACTGGAGTGAAATTTTATATTTTGGAGAGATTGGCACTTCGGACATCGTGCAACGCGGTGAACGCAGCGCGGCAGTGTGATTTGTTTATACAATAGTGTGAACTCCCCTTCACACGGTCGATAGACTAGCATTTCATTGTTATAATTTAAAATCAGGGCACTCAAGATTTATATTTCATTCATTGTAATGACATCTAATACAGGGTAATTTGCTGCTACCGTACTTCTGCTGGCCTTTCATTACTTTCAGTTTAACGTGGCAGCACACAGTGTATTATGGGACTTGAGTCCGTATGAGTGTGTTTTTGAGGCTGTATCAAAGAATTAATATTTAAAAAATACACTGGTGGAATATGCTTTGAATGTGTCCTACGAGCAGTTATTTGGTGTCCCGTGTACATGTACCTACTGTTTACCGGTATATGTATACTACATGATAAAGCCATACCTCATAATGTTGAACAATTTGTGCACAAAATTGTGACGTCATGATGTCGTCACAGGTGTCAAATTACAAAAATTCAAAGGTTAGTATTTCCAAACTTCATATCTCAAGAACCGTAATAGATACTTGAACAATTCTTTCACAGCATGATACTATATAGGTCCAAACGAACTGAATTCATACAATGTCATGACTCATGTGTGACCCCGGCCTACGTCCGGTTATTGAAAAATGTGCCATTCTTTTAGCATTTTGAATGCAAATAGAGCCCTATGGCAGACTTTTAAAATGCTTCTGTCGCAAAAACCACGTAACCAAGGATCTTCGTATTTGGCAGGTTTAAAGATCACATCCTGTGCTAAAGTTGTCTTCCCGTGGATATTTTCATCTGACGCATCCTCCTGGGGTCAATTTAAGGTAAAGTTCAATGAAGAGAATCTCAATATTTTCACTTACTGAGCAACCATGCCCATTAACCATTAGGCCATAGCATGCACATGTGTTTTTTATATCATTTAAATTATTAAACATTAAAGCCCGGCTGATAGCTTGAAGCTACTTGGTGAGGAAGAAAGTTATTTTATAAAACGGATGTTACTTAAAGAGGAAGAATCCCCCTTGACGAAAATCCAGCATTTAGGCTTTTTTCGATAGTCCAAACATCCCTCTTGCCGACGTGGATTTTTATTATTTTTTAATTGTCGGTTTTGAGTGGATCAATTGCAAGCAAAAGTCGCTTTTCGAAAATGAGATTTTTGCGATTTCTGAAACGCTCATTAGGTATTCATGATATGCGCGTGACCCCGTGACGCAATCCTGAGAAAGAGAAGTCAACACGATAGTTAGCTCCATACGTTTACACGCAAAAAACTTAGAAAGAATTTTGTTGTTCCAAAAAGCCAGAGATATGCCCAGTAGCTGCGTGGTTGCATGTTTTACCAGACACTATGAAAAAAAAAGAGCAGAAAGATTTTCTTTTCTATTACCAAGAGAGAGAAAAATGAGTCGCTCATTCTATAACTTGTACGGCCGATGTCCAAACACGTGGAAACTACGCCGCAGTGGACCGTACACAGACCGCTGTGAATGACGCGTTCGTTCCGTGACAAATCCACCCGTCGCAATGCACCAGTATTTACTTCAAAAGAGAGTCACTGTGAGCCACAATTTCATCGTTTTTTCACAAAACAGGTAATAGTAGATTGCTGTCATATTACATGAAGTGTTTTTCACGTTTGTATTTTGAATTACAAGGACAAAATAGGCATGATAAACATTCACTTCGTGTATTTTCCATTCAATACTGCACAGACCGTTTTGTATGTTTCTCAGGATGACGTCAACACCCTGTTGATAAACAAGCCGAGTGACCTCGAGCGTTTCAGAATTTGGGTGAAGAGGGTCGGAACTGCTTTACGTTTTAAGCAAAAGTCTGTCGATTTTTTGTGAAAAACAAGTTGTGATGGTGTTGTAGACACATACACCTCCATGATAAACAGAAAAACTAAAAAAATGTGGAAGGGGGGATTCTAGCTGTTTAATAAGTTGCGTTTTTCATATCTTTATTGCCGACTTTATATTAGAAAGAAAAATGAAAAACTAGACCGTGTTCGTCAATCGGCAACAGCCCAAAATGAAAAACGGGGTGATGACGTCATAATGATATGCATTGACCCCGCTACGTCATAGCGAGAAGACAGTCACTATATTGCTACGCAAGTTGCATGCTTTCCGCATAGCATAAACCACCAGTCGTTATTTTTCTGTAAAAGTTTTCAGGTGTATTTTCTCAGTGGTTGTTACACTGAATTAATTTTTGATATCAATAAAATGCCAGCTTTGTGCCTTGTTGGTGGTAACACTTGCAACTCTGTGGAAAATCTGCGTTTCTGTGCGTGCATACGAGCATGTGTTTGTTACGAGGAGCTAGGTACCCCTGATAACACCACGACGTCGGGCCAACGTTGGCTGTTGGTCGGGAACGTCGGCACACGTCGCAGTTGGCAATTGGTTGAGATTTGATGTTGGGCCAACGTGGGTTTCATGTCGGCACCGTGCTCAACTTTTCGTGTTGGCACATCCATGTTGGCACAACGTTGGGCCATGGTCGGCATTTCTGTTTGATTTATAATGTTGGCAGATCATCGGCCCAACGTCAATGTAACGTAGAAAAAATTAATGTAGAAAAAATAACGGCCCATGGCGCGGCGGTAATCATATCGCGGTCGATGTACAAACAAATTTACTGTTGCAGTTTATGAAATTTGGCCAAAGAAAAGGTAAATGTTTATTCTTTTTACTAAAAATGAAGATTCTAGGAAACTGCAAACAGAAAAAGACAGAACAGTACATGAAAAAATAATATATGGAAGGGATTGAACCTCCGATTGACCCGATACGATGTATATCATTTTACCCGCTCACCCGATTACGCCATAAGAAAACCCGCGGAGTGATACGCACAGACGTTGGCCCTATCCTGGACTGGAGCCAGTATACATTTGCTTTCGTAAGATGTTAAGCACGTCTGGGTACAAGTCCAGGAGACTGGATACCATCACACACTATTTGTTTTATGCACGCGCGCCCCGATCCTTATTGCTATTGTCCTATGTGGAATATGTGGAAGGGAACCAGTCTAATTCTTTGTTCGGCAACCGGCGGGAAACCGGCCCAGATCGAGCGAGTGTGATGAGTTTTCGACATGACTGCCTGCACGTCTTCCAACATTGCCCAATAATTATCTGTAAGTTTGTCAAAATTTGATTTCATTATTTCGGCTGGTGTATCGACAGTGAACCTGCGTTCCTTGATCATCACTTTTTTATTTTCAGTGGGAACGAATTGAGTAGGCCGGCCTAGCATGATCATTCATAGTCAACTTAATCCTTGTGACAACTCGACCGTTTGCCAACTCGACCGTTTGCCAAATCGAGTTGGTAGGCCTACAACGGTCGAGTTGGTTTTAGAGAAACTATTACCTCCTGGAATCAATAGATATTCTAATTCCAATACATATACTTCCCACTTACACTTTTGTCGCAAATGTTGCTTTTCTATCACATTTTCTCCTTCAAAAATTGCCTTCAGTTAGTGCACAAGATAACCATGCATTCACGCGCGCGCAGCGCCCTCTGTTGTCACACTTACGCACAGACCGCTCGCTGCGTCATTTTGTGCATTACTTTACGCAGTAATTTATTATTTATTTATCTCAGAAATGCAACATTTGCGACAGAACTGCAAGTCGGAAGTATATCTTAGAATTTGATGATCTGTTGATTCCAGGAGGTAATTTCATGCAAATCTTTATTCAATGTATACAAAAAAAATACAGCTTAGAACTGAATGATCTGTTTATTTCAGAAGGTAATTTCATTCAAGTCCTTGTTCAATGTATACAAAAAAAATACCTTTTTTTCATGCTATAAATAAAATCTTAATTCTATTTCAGAAGCTGTCAAGTTCAAACCCCACCATACCGTCATCTCGCGACACGTGTAGAGAATGTTGCGAAGATAAATCAAGCGGCCGAGCGAGAAATCGCCAGGAGTGGAGCTCAGGAGCTGAGATTGCTGCAGAACGAGATTAAAGGATCTTGACCAGAGAACTTTTTCTGACGTACCACACGTACCCCTCACACTTACCTTTCGGGGTGATGAGATTTTTACACCATATTTTGTCATATTTTTCTGTTTACCATTCTTAAATTTCGCATTCTCAATCTGTAAAGTAAATGTTGGCATATAGTCGCCATGTCCGCGTGATGTCGCCACCCTATTCATAAGCCATTGTTCATCAATACGTGACTTTACGGTTCCCCCACAATTCACTGCGCACGGTAGATGGTGCAGTGCATGATGGTATGCAATTCTAGTACACATCGCCTCGACCCTCACGGCTTTATTGCTCAAGTTAATGGGAATACAATGACCGTGCACGGTGCAAGACGCGTTGAGTGCGTGGGCATCTTCTCGGTACACTCGGTGCGTTGTGCACTGTCATTGTATCGCGTTATCGGAGTATAAACATTATGACAACCCGTGTCAGTTTTTCACGACGATATAATCCCCAAAAAGACATACAGTAGGTTGAATTTGTATCCGAGGTCTATTACCAGTGAAAATTTGTCATAAACACAAATTTGTCAGTTTTACAAGTTTGAAGCGACCGAGTACTGTCAATTCTCATTCACTTGTGCAATAAAGCTGTGAGCGCAGAGACGATGTGTACTAGAATTGCATCCCATCATGCACTGTGCCATGTTCCGCGCGCAGTGAATTATGGGGGAACCGTAAAGGCATGTATAGGGTGACGATGTCACCAACCTTACGACTATGCCGACATTTATGTTACCTTTTCAAAGATGTCATAAGAAAAGATCACCATGCACAAACACCCTCTGGGACCTCATACACTAAACTAGGAATGGGAATTTACGGTTAATTCAAAAACCAGTTTGTAATTCTTTCAAGTGTTGGTTAACCGGTTAACCGTTAGGTCGACACCAGGGATTGTTGCTGTTGTTTATACATGTATGTAGATGCATTTGCAAATTGCAATGCACACAATCCCCCAGGCCCCCGGCCCCAAAATAACGCTGAAACTTTATTTGCATAGTCAACATTTTACTACGACCGTATATAAACTCATTACAAACAACCCCCTGAAAACTATTGTAAATTCTTCAAAATTGGGTTTCGTTTAAACTTTACGGAAAAACCGGTTTTTAATTTTCTTTCGGTTAACCGGTTAAACGCATCCCATCCCTACAGTAAACGTAAATTCATGACACTTTACCTCCTAATTTTGTGTTTTTATCATCAAACTAAAATTTGTATTATAGGTTTGAACAACGAAATCCTGGGTGTGCAGGTTAAATAACCAAAAAAGAACCTTGTGCATAACAAGTACAACTTGCAATATAACAAAAAATATTACCCACTAAAAATCAAATACGAATTTCACAAAAAATGACAATTGCAGCGATGTCACATGGTATGGGCGCCGCCATTTGTCTAAATACTGCCTGGGCTGGAATGACTTTTTGCGTACAACTTGTTGACTGTATTGTCATAGGAATGAATTAAAATGCACAAAGATGTCATTCTTTGCCCAGTAATCAGACAAAATGGCAGTGCCCATAGTGCAGCGATTCGCTAAAATTGCCATTCTTTGTGAATGATTGTGATGATTTTGTTACTGCAAATGATATACATTTAATTGGCCTTTAATACTCCTGGCCAGGTTGTAACAAAAACACCAATGTCACACTTTAAGGCTCACAATTCATAGAATTAACCTTTTCATAACTTGCAGTACATGGTACATGTATTTACATTTTTTTGGTCCATTTTTGATAAACATTTTACTCGGTGCTGTGAACTTATACTATTATAAGCTTCTTTTTTTTATCTGTAGTAGTTGCCAAACACTTGCGTTACTAAACATTTCAACGGTGATTTTGCATCATACCAAACATTATTCTTTGTAATAAATTGTTATCAAAGTATACAGTCGAACACTGATAATACAAAGCAATGCTTTTTTCAAGACTGATAATACAAGATTACTGTTAAGACAAGGATTTTCAAAGTCGCAAGGACCTTGTATTAACAGTGTTCGACTATATTTTTCAATATTTTTAACGTGCTCTAGTTTCTGCTCTGCTGACGTCGTCATGACCTTCTACATAATGTACAAATGTTTAATAAGTTATACGTAAGGTTTATAGCAATGTGTTTTGTCATTTTTGAATACATTCAAAATACATGTAAACAGATGGAATATTCTGATATGATGTTAAATTTCTGGTTGTTATGGTTTGCCATGTTTAGGGGGGTTGGGTGGGGGTGGGGAGGGAGGGGGGCACGCACGCACGCACGCACGCACGCACGCACGCACGCACGCACGCACGCACAGTCAACATGTTGGCAGCTACCCTGTATAAAGGTTGGGAAATGGTTGGTACCATGTTGGCCCCACGTTGTTCCTACGTCGGTTTAGTGTGGGCACATTGTTGGCATGTTGTTGGGTTAAGGGTGGCCAGACGTTGGCCCGACGTCATCTTTAAATGATGCATATAAGGCTAACGTTGGCCCAACATTGTTTCAACGTTGGGCCGATATCTCTTGCCGACGTTGGCAGCTACCCTGAATAAAGGTTGGGAAATGGTTGGTACCATGTTGGCCCAACGTTTGACACTAGTATTACAGGTGGTGCCATTGTTGGCCCCACGTTGTTCCTACGTCGGTTTAGTGTGGGCATGTTGTTGGGTGAAGGGTGGCCAGACGTTGGCCCAACGTCAACTCTAAATGATACATAAAAGGCTAACGTTGGCCCAACATTGTTTCCACGTTGGGCCGATGTCTCTTGCCGACGTTGGCCCATCGTAACCTTGATGAGCAAAATCACGCTGGCCCAACGTCATTGGCCCACATTGGGCCAACGCGGAAGCACACATGGACCCAACGTTGGCCCGACGTCGTGGTGTTATCAGGGACACGACCAGAGTCAGTGAAGCAGCTGTGTGTGTCTCCTCGCTATGACGTCACACACATAGCTCGAGTTGATTGACGTGACCTCTCGTTTTCAGTTTCGCACGGCAAGAGTCTCAGAAAAAAACTGAAATTTTCTAACTTTTCCTGGATGGAATTCTGAATAAAATGTTCTTAGTACATAAAGGACTAGAGCGTTATCCAATTCTGTCCCTCACGCGTGAGGGACGGAAATCAAGAGATAAATGCCTTCCCTCAGTCAACAACAAATGAAAACTAAAATGAACCTGTATGTTTACCTGCTACTGATGTTAATACACACACCCAGTTTATCACATGTTGAAATTTACTTTACAGTTTTATGCGGAGGTAGTCTAGGCCCTAGACGTTGTTGTTGTTTCGTTTTGAACCTCCGTCCCGAAAACCGATCGCCGCGAGACAGTCAATAACAACGTCTAGGGAATCTCGTAGCGACAGCGCCGTGCGCGCGCACCTGTTATGCATAATGTTATGCAGAGCGCACTGTCGCCTGCTTACTATACATGTATGCACGATGTCTAGTCCCCTGTGTCCTCACATCGTGGCATGACTGCACGGGGAAGCCGCGCGGGCTGGGAAAATCGTAATGCCCTCGGCAAACCTTACGATTTCGACACGACAATTTAGAGATTTGGTTGGAAATACAATTGTATAGGACATTGCAAATAATAGGTCCTGTTCCACAGATAATCGAGGCCACAGTTGAATCTATTTGCCAGTTTAAAACCCGCCGGTTCAGGAAAATAATCTTTCAAGCTGTAGGCCTACATTTTTGTGGAATGAAAACAAAAACCCGGGTGAAATTAAAACACTGCTTGTTGCCGTAGCGCAGCTTGATCGTGTGTTGAACAGTTTATTGGCCTAAATCTCTGTGGCTCAGAAATCTTCGGAAATAATTTGGAATATTTGACAGATACACATTTCATTTTACCATCCCATAACAGAGAAAATCGCTCACACCATGGAGCTACAAATAGCTCCATGCTTGACGAAATATGGAAGAAAGGAACTCGCAAAAAGCAAATACTGCACACCGGGCGACTCGTGCGGGCACAAAAACATAGGATCGACAATTAAGAGAGAAACATTTTTTCGTGACATAAATTCCCCTTCCCTCCCAGTGGGTTTTCAAAATGTCAACTTAAAACCAGCAATAGCACTGTCATAAGATAAATCCTTAGGCCTATGCTAGGGACTTGGAAATCCGTGACATCATCAGTCGTGCAGTCGCGACACTATTACTTCAACTTGGTCAAATCCGTAACCGAAGTTTGCAAGCTTGATAGACTGCTGCGTGAAATTGCACTTTAGTTTCTGTCATTTAATCTGCCAGGCTGATTTATTTTTGGTACAGGCCTATTGGGGCTGGTTTTCTTTGCAGGCCTCGAAATAACCGACGGCAATTGCCGTCGGTGCCCTGTGCCATTGCCGCGATGCCCTCAAAATCCTGAATATTTCACGGCAATTAATTGCCGTGCCTTTTTATTCAACTGCCGTCGGTGCCCTTCGGTGAAACACACATATAAAAATTTCAGATTTCCCACTTTCAGTAACACATTTCGGAGACAAAACCATCCTTTCCACCAGTATTTAAAATGCAACGAAACCGTACGCATTTTTTGCTAAACCGCGCCGAGCTTCAGCGCGAGCACGGCCGGGCGCGGCATGGCAGTAGCTGGCATACGCGTACGTCGGGTCGAGTCGTCCACAAAAAGTACACTGACATAGTTCGACGAAAGTCCCTCGAACAACTGAAAATACCCGTCGCTCGAGGGACTCTACTATAGTTCTGTAGGCGCTCAATAGAACTTCGCCCTGGTTTCCGTGCAAAATTGTACATGTATGTTGAGCGGGTTCATTGGTATCCGTTAGCGGTTCGGTCATGGGTTCAGTGTACAGCACGTGCTAGTATGGCGTGTGGAACGTTACAATATTCGATAATGCACAAATATATGTGCGATGTTAAATATATATGTGCGATGTTAAATATATATGTGCGATGTTTGATATATATGTGCGATGTTGAATATATATGTGCGATGTTTGATATATATGTGCGATGTTGAATATATATGTGGGATGTTTTTTCATATGTATGCGATGTTAAAAATATATGTGCAATAGTTTGACATATGCAATGTTTTTTTATATGTATGCGATGTTAAAAAAATATATGTGCGATATTTCGACATGGGTCTGTCCACAGTAATGGGGTACATTTGAAAAATAAGTCAATAATTCCTTTCAGATGTCTTTAGTTTATCTCAGAATTAAAGAAATGTCCTTGTTGTGTTCTCAGGAGATAACTTTTGCCCAAAAAGGTGAGAAATTGCTGCCACAACATACATTTTTGAAAAGCAAGTGTACAAATTTTCCTATTACGCATGTAACGTGGACAGACAATTTTGTGACATTTTTTTCCGTCTTTGTTACATGCGTAATAGGACAATTTGTGCACGGGGTTTTCACAAATGTATGTTGTAGGACTATTTTTCTTACTCCTTGGTTAAAAAGTTATTTCCTCAGTTTAGCTTGATAATTTAAAGATAAAATTAAGACATTTGAAGTGAACTGGGACCTAAGATCTTGAATGTTACATAAATGTACCCCATTACTGTGGACAGACCCACATATATGTGGGATATTTCAATGTGTGGGGTCGCGGTGTTCGTGATATGTGGGTATGATCTTTCATAGATTGGTTCCCGATCCCTATAGATTGGTTCGCTTATTGCGAAAGTGTGGAATATATGGACGGGAACCAGTCTAGATCTTTCAATGTACGTGCTAGACTGGTTTCCGGTCCACATATTCCACATACAACGACTGAATAATTCAGTCTAGTCAAAACATTTTTGGTCCGAGTACCAGACTAGGTCACGTGATGTGTATCACGTGATGAGAAACGCGTGCGCGATGATAACCGTTTCTCCTTTGTTTATTCAGAGACGTAAAGAGAAACATTTTGTTTGTCTGTTTTAACTTAGCAATGAAAATAGCTCCTAAAAATATTATCGACGAGGAAAAAAATTCAATGCAATAAGGGCCCAGTTTGGATGTGGAAGCTTTATGAAATTGCTCATGGTAGCCACAGACCTTTGTGGATGTGGAAGCAAAAAGGTTAATTACTGCACTTTTCTAAAGAACCAGATAAATTATTGTGCAAAACATTGGTCTTTTTCCGGCAATATATACTGATTGAGAACGCGAAATTTCAGAATGGTCATGAGAAAAATATGAAAAATTATATGGTACCAGTATCAACATTTCAACCCCTATTGGAAAAATGGGGGTGTGGGAGGGGAGGGGGATCTGCTTAAAAATGTGATCTGGACACGGTCCTTTAAAGGAGCGCCAGATCATGCACATTTTTGAGCCGCCCATTTTTCCCATGGAAATTGAGATTTTGATATCTTATTGTCTGTCAAATTTTTCTAGTTACCATAAAGAAATTTTCACGTTCTCAATATGTATATATTTTAAGGATATCGCCGGAAATAGACCGATGTTTTGCAAAATAATTTATCTGGTTCTATAGAACAGTGCAGTAATTCACCTTTTTGCTTCCACATCCAAACTGGGGATTGCATTAAGGTATTGTATGATTGCTAAGTTAAAACAGACAAACAAAACCCTTTTTTACTGAAAACGCTCCTCTAACGGCGAATGACCCTTGCGGGCCCCATAACCTTTATTTCTGACTTTCATCCGTCGCGTAGCCTATGGTGTGATATGGTTTATTCAATTATGTCACGCCTAAATAAACAAAGGAGAAACAGTTATCGCGCACGTGTTTCTCATCACGTGATACACATCACGTGATTAATAGCTGGGTGCTACCCACAATTCCGTTTACGCACATATTGAAAGATCATGCCCACATATCACGTCTCCTGTGTGGAATATGTGGACGGGAACCAGTCTAGAACACCGCGCACATATTAAAGGCTAGACTGGTTCCCGTTCCCTACGAAGTATCCAGATGTAATATATTGGGACGGAAACCAGTCTAATTAAAGGCGACCCCAACTATGGTTGTACATATTGTTATTTTCTATTACAAAAAGTCAAATTCACACGTTTTTCTGCTTAAGACGACAAATGTTCTTAGATTGTAAGGAGATTAACTTAATTATCAGAAAATCATACCAGAAACAATGCTTTTTACAATATTTCTATATGTTGTAAATTAGAAACTGGGTTTTAAAAATTACCCCTCGCGAATTTACCCCTGGCACCCCTCGCAAATCAACTGTACAATGAATAGCGAACTTGGTTTATAAAAACTACAAGTGTGTGCATGTAAGGGGCCCTGATTGGCACCCCTCGCGAATCATAGCCCACTGTACAATTAATATGTTTATAAAAACTGTGTGCAAGGGGCGCCGATTGGCACCACTCGCGAATCATAAATTTAATTGGGTTGAGGTTTATCCTGACCAATCTTTCGGGGCGCTTATAAAATAAACTTGAGGATATTCTTTACAGATTAGAAGAAAACAATTGTGCAATTTTTCCTTTTTACGATGGTACAAAATCATTTGAAAAGCGCAGCATCTATGCCTAACTTTTCATCTAGCTTTCGATCATTTCTGGAAGCCGTGGAAATAGCAATTTGTACAAAATCCTGCCTGCCGCCCGAATTTCGTGCTAGGTTCCGGCTGGTGAAATATCGCACATATATTTTTAACATCGCATACATGAAAAAACATTGCATATATATGTCAAATTATTGCACATATATTTTTAACATCGCATACATATGAGAAACATTGCATATAGGCCTATATGTCAAATTATTGCACATATATTTTTAACATCGCATACATATGAAAAAAACATTGCATATATATGTCAAATTATTGCACATATATTTTTAACATCGCATACATATGAGAAACATTGCATATATATGTCAAATTATTGCACATATATTTTTAACATCGCATACATATGAAAAAAACATTGCATATATATGTCAAATTATTGCACATATATTTTCAACATCGCATACATATGAAAAAACATCGCACATATATATCAAACATCGCACATATATGCCAAACATCGCACATATATGTCAAACATCGCACATATATTTGTGCATTATCGAATATTGCAACGTATCACACGCCATACTTCTGTGCATGCGCAGTATATTACGTGAGCGTTTCGCTCGTTTCCCAGCCGCCCATAGCTAGCTAGCTAGGCGCGCTGGGTACAGCGAAGTGGAGCGTGTGAACAAATTCTCTTCGCGGGCAAGCTTACAATAAACGCGCAACATTTTTCGAAGTGACAACATATTATGTAACAGCTTATCATCAACACAAAACGCCAGTTCATGGCACTGGATGGCCTCCAGTTATGGCGGACGTACGAGGAGAGGACTTCAACTATCGGATTGGTGATATAGCTGGGCTGCGTTCCAAATACGCGAACGTTTGCAAACGTTGGCAACAGCTATTAAAAATACTTTTGTTGTAAAAATTCATCAAGCAGTTCCTGTTTTATGCTTGTTAAAATGTGCCAAATTTACGTGCGGAATCGTCAATAAAAATAAATAGACAGCAACTTTAAAAATTGTGATGTGATTTTGGTGATATTTTGGGGCGGAAAATCTCACCACTGCACAGGTGGATTTGCGTGATATTTGGCACAAATACAAAGAAAACCAGCCCCAATAGGCCTGTACCAAAAATAAATCAGCCTGGCAGATTAAATGACAGAAACTAAAGTGCAATTTCACGCAGCAGTCTATCAAGCTTGCAAACTTTGGTTACGGATTTGACCAAGTTGACGTCATTAGTCACAAAAAATGAAAATTAATTGCGAAGTTGTATCTAGTGCGCGAATTAAGCCGCCTTCTCGCTTAGAGAAATTATGAAATAAGAAGGGGTCTTAAAATCGATTTATTCAGACAAGTAGGCACTTTTTGTTACGATTTTTCAGCTGTAATATAAGAAATATTCATGTAGAATCATCATCAATCAGCTTTATTGTCATAGCAATCGATTTAATTAGTCAAACAAATTAATTGCGAAGTTGTATCCAGTGCCGGAATCAAGCCTCCTTAATCTTAGAGAAATTGGGAAATAAGAAGGGGTCTTAAAATGCGATTTATTCAGACAAGAAGGCACTTTTAATTTAGATTTTTCAACTGAAGCATAAGAACAACTCATATAGAATCACAATCAACCAGCTTTATAGTCAAAGCCATCGATTTAATTAGTCAAAAAAATTAATTGCGAAGTTGTATCCAGTGCGCGAAGCCGCCTTAGATATGTTTTGTGCACGCACATGCGTCGCTTGAGGGCGCTCTTTGCACCTCCTTCAAAATGGCCGCGAAAATGTCGAAATGGCCTTACGAGCAAAAACAATGAACAACAAAGACACGTTTTGTGTCAAATTTGGGGATTCCGTGGCCTGCTTTTTGGAACAAGAGATGTTCGCCTGCTCGTCTGTTCACGCCAAACTGAGGGGCGCCGAAGCCAGTTGGCACGATCGATTTTGCTTGCATTAATAAATTTCGTCATGAATCTTTGTGAACAACGACAACGTCAGCGCATGGTGGCCTGGGTCGGCGCCTGTGGCTGTGCAGCTTCGCCGCCGAGTGGCTATACGCCTATAGTTAGGTAATGTTATGCACCTTGTACTGATACTGTATACCTATCGGTAAGAGTTGAGAAGCTGACCCTGTTGACTTATTAAGCATCGTTAAAAGGGTTAACATGTGCAGATTTGATGGGAAAAACCAATATTTTGGGTGAGAATTAGCGGTATTTTTTTCATATACATTGAACACGGATTTTGGGTAAATTTATATGTTGGAATCGATAGCTTATTCAATTCTAAGATATACTTCCCACTGACACTTCCGTCGCAAATGTTGCATTTCTGAGATAAATAAATGATAAAATTACTGCATAAAGTAATGCACAAAATGACGTGGCGAGTGGTCTGTGTGTAAGCGCGACAACAGAGGGCGCTGCGCGCGGGCGTGAATGATTATCTTGTGCACTAACTGAAGGCAATTTTTGAGGAAGAAAACGTGATTTTTCTACAGAAAAGCAACATTTGCGACAAAAGTGCAAGTGGGAAGTATATTCTTAAAATTACATTATGTGTTGATTCCAGGAGGTAATTTCCTTAAAATCTTTGTTCAATGTATACGAAAACAATACCGAATTAGCTAAGATAATCTTAGACAGAATGATTCTGTCCCTACGGGATTTCCCGTAGGGACAGAAGGTACCCCTTTCATACAGTGGATTGTTGTCATTTTGCCTCGAAATTAGAATCACGCCCAACTATTTCCAGCTAGTTGTTTCCTGTAGTGGTTTTAGATATTCTTGATTAGAAGACAAATAAAAAGCACAACTTACATTGCCGTTTTTGAATCAAAAACGTCTATTTCCGACAATCTTCGACGAAGAAATTTTTCGGACTCCTTATCACGATAAAAACGATTGCAAACGTGTAGTTGTGCATTGACGGACGCCAAAAGAGAACGTCAAACGAAACTGTACATTGTATGCCGCGCCGTATAAATGCGCGTGACATAAGAGCGCCACCCGTACTCTCATTGGGCCTCCGTAGAGGCACACCAACTGTACGTTCGCAAAAAAAGACCACGTCGAACTTTGGGTTGTCCTGGACACAATAAGAAATCGCAATGTACACGTATGTTTTCATACGAAAAATGGAATCGATCTGGAATAGAATTTTGATTCTTTTTTGGAATCGGAGTCGACTCCGAAAATGCTGGAGCGCCCCCAAGCGTTAAGCCTAGCCAACTTTATTTTAGCTGGTCACATCGTAACAACAGGTTTTCTCGTCGAAGATTGTCGGAAATAGACGTTTTTTATTGAAAAACGACAATGTAAGTACATGTAGTTCTTTTTTGTTTGTTTTCCAATCAAGAATATCTAAAACCAATGCAGGACACAACCAGCTGGAAATATTTGGGTGTGATTCTAATTTCGAGGCAAAATGACAACAATCCACTGTATGAAAGGAAAGCTCACTGACTAAGATAATCTCAGCTCTTGCTTTATCATTTTTCATTGGGATGTGTCACATTTTGACGAAGGTATTGCGTCAAAGTACACATTGGTCCGTCACGATTACCATGACTAGTGCGTCAAGGTGTGTCAATGGTGCGTCAGTCCATTGGTTTTCCACAGCGCCCGATCAAACGAAACCACGACGGCACAGCATTCCAAAAGTCCAGTTAAAAAATATTGAAGCCCCCTAAATGTACACCCACAGAGTGAAATGGAATTTAACATATTTGAAACATCATTTTAGTTCCCTTTTGCATGTGCATGTGCTTTCTAAAAATGCATGAAAAACTGGAGGAAAAACGAAACCTGTCAAAAATACTGCTGTGTGGAATAATACCATTTTGGAAGGAGGGGTGACCGTACTGTTTCCGAGGTACATCTGTTTAATGTCTTTGTTGTTTTGTTTCATATACTGGCGGGAAATAAATTCGAATAAATGTTAGTGTCCCATTTAATTAAACGGTTTATTTGCGTTCATACTCATTTCATTAGGGTAGGCCTACTAAAAATAACTATTTTTAGATCACGTCTGGTAACCAATGCGCATTGGTATTCCTTTGTACACAGACTAGGCAGATAGACTTTTTGAACACAACCAGACAACGGCTAGGCTGTGAGCATACCGGTTTGTTTCGCTGGAATTGTTGGCAAAATATTTATCGTGGCTAGTTATTTCCCTCAAGGACCTGCGTAGTGGTTATGCCTGACAAGGTTTGGGTGAGTTTTAGGGGGAATTAGTGTGTCACGGTGAGAAAATGACATTTGTTTTGTGATGGCGTGTTCATGTTCTTAAAGCTTCTCAGCTCTACTGGTGAAAAGACCACATCCCAATGAAAAATGATAAAGCAAGAGCTGAGATTATCTTAGCTAGGTGAGAATAGTTTAAGATTTTGTGAGGAAACACTTAGAAATTTTCCAGTCTGTTTGTACACGAGTTTTGAAGCCATAATAAACTTCTCAATTCTTTAAAGATGAGCACAAATGTTTTTTGTATTTGTGAATATATACTCTACAATTCTTTAAAGATGCTCGTCATACTATAGGGACTGCTAACCCAATCCACATACACGCCCAGGATTCGAAACGGGTTCGCCAGAGGAAAGGCGAGGAAAGAACCACTACGCCAACCGGACCGCCCTTAAGCAAATTAAATTAAAAATGATCAACGGGGGTTTAACTGCAGGTTGTTTCTTTCTTATCTGTTTGTTTGAAAGAAGAAATACAAATAAAGCAAACTAACAAAACAGACAAAGTGAGAATTTTATCAATATAAATTTCTTTATTTAAATTTATAACAATTTAAAACAATGTAACGGTACAATCTGGACGATTCCAAGATTTTGGGTATCAGGCTATAAATAGTTTCATTATGTAATAATGTACGACTAACTAATTTTTTGACAAAATTAAAACCTCCCAGATATAGATGTTTAAAAATCATACACCTCAGGCGACAGACAAAAAAAGGAACATAGTTAGTCACACGAATGTGGTCACGTGACGTCTGACTGTCGCGTTCCTACATAATCATGATAATGCCGTATTCCACTCGTGCTCGCGGGATAACTAATATTATCTTCAAGCAAAATTGACGCACTAATAACACGCGCACTCTGCAAGTACTACATGTACTCCGCGCATATGCGTAGGGACACAGTTATCTTGGAATACCATGGTGCATTACCGGTACGCAGAGTGCAATATGAGAATCGGAAGAGTATTATGAAACATTATCACACTGTTGATTGCCATGGATCCACCAATCAAAACGACGGATTCAAGTTTGCTTGAAGATATATTAAGTTATCAACATTTGAAGTTAACAGGGTGTATCAGAAAAAGTAGACACTCATAAAATTGTAGATAAAATTAAAATTGTAGTATTTTTAGAAAATTGGCTCACAAATATTGAAATATCGGTAGACATAGGTTTCGAGTTTTCATTAACGTCGTCATCATGTTGGGAATTTCACACCTGGCTGAACAGGGGCTAGTTTTGTAAACAAAGCTAATATTAACTTGCGCATAAAAATGGAAGATGCAAAACAGGATCAAGGAGCACGAGAGGTCAATTTGACATGTCCTTTTTTTGCTATCAGCTTATCAGAAAGTATAGCTTTACAGAAAGTGTGTACCTTGAAGGGGCCAACTCAGCAGGGCATGATGCCATTGGCCTTGGTAGCCTTGGTTAATGTCAAGGCCTGGGATAGGGTATGCTGGCCAAGTTGGCCTCAGAAAGTGTATATCTTGAAGGGGCATCGAGGCCAACTCAGCAGGGCATGAGGCCAACTCAGCAGGGCATAAGGCCATTGGCTTTGGTAGCCTTGGTTAATGTCAAAGCCTGGGATTGAACCCTTTCAAAAACGTGCGAATATGCCATTTTGGGAGTCAAATAATGCTGAGTCATTGTGAAAGCAATGTGCGTGCGCGTTGTGTGTGTTTCTGGTGGGCGTAACGCGGTTTAGTTCACCAATGGGAGCCTCATCATAGCGCGTTACGCGCGCTATGGACACACACAACGCGCACGCACATTGCTTCCACAACGACGCAGCATTGTTTTACTCCCAAAATGACGTCATTGGCACGAGCTCAATAGGGCATGATGGCCAAGTTGGCTTCAGAAAGTGTATCTTGAAGGGGCATCGGGGCCAACTCAGCAGGGCATGAGGCCATTGGCCTTGGTGACTGGTTAATGTCAAAGCCTGGATTGGTTGCATTTCTGTCACAGTTGCTAATTTTTGTTCATTATGTATTCACAGATTGGAGATGGAGCCCACAGACTGTGGAGCTTCATATTACCCACTACAAAAATGGACGTGTTGCCATGGATACTGAAAACACAGGAGAGGTGAGTTTTTGGCCATCATTCCAATTTTATTACAGTGGAAATTCGCTATAATGAACACCAAAAAGAACATTCAGCTACAGTGAACATCGCTCATGGCTCCCAATCATTTGTTCGCGTCAAACGCCACCAAAACAAACACTTGTATGGTTCAGATACGATGCCCATTTATGGTGACTTTCCACTGTATTAAAACTTGTCTAGCTTCCGCTTATAGGCATGCATGGGTAGGGCTTCCTCAAAGATGATATAGCAGCAAAAGTGCAAGATAGCCCACCCATGCGAAATCAATTCAATAAAGTGAAGTATGTAAAGGCACCATTTTAGTAATGAGCAAACTAGACGCGCCTTGTGTCTGTCTGTTTGACATGCCTCTCGTAGTGTAATCTGTGTCGCGGCGAATAGTTACAGCGGCATCCACACTTTGGATGAGAGAAAAGTCGTAAGGGCTTTATCGGGATTCCAACCTGACACCTGTGACTCACTGGGCAGAAGCTCTACCATCTGAGCTATAAGGCACAGTGGTATACTCCCTCAGATTTTCCCCAAGACCTCTGCCACACCAGGCAGATGCTCTACCAGCTGAGCCATAAGGCACAGTGGTATACTCCCTCAGATTTTCCCCAAGACCTCTGACTCACCAGACAGACACTCCACCAGCTGCTGAGCTATAAGGCACAGTGGTATACACTCTCAGGTTTCCCCCAAGACCTATGACACACCAGGCAGATGCTCTACCAGCTGAGCTATAATGCACAGTGGTATACACCCTCAGGTTTCCCCCAAGACCTATGACACACCAGGCAGATGCTCTACCAGCTGAGCTATAAGGCACAGTAGTATACTCCCTCAGGTTTCCCCCAAGACCTATGACACACCAGGCAGATGCTCTACCAGCTGAGCTATGAGGCACAGTGGTATACTCCCTCAGATTTTCCCCAAGACCTCTAACTCACCAGACAGACGCTCTACCAGCTGAGCTATAAGGCACAGTGGTATACTCCCTCATATTTTCCTTAAGACCTTTTACACACCAGGCAGATGCTCTACCAGCTGAGCTATAAGGCACAGTAGTACATGTATACACCCTCAAATTTTCCCCAAGACCTCTGACACACCAGGCAGATGCTCTACCAGCTGAGCTATAAGGCACAGTGGTATACATTGTACACCCTCAGGTTTTCCCCAAGACCTCTGACACACCAGGCAGATGCTCTACCAGCTGAGCTATAAGGCACAGTGGTATACTCCCTCAGGTTTTCCCCAAGACCTCTGACACACCGGGCAGATGCTCTACCAGCTGAGCTATAAGGCACAGTGGTATACACCCTCAGATTTTCCTTAAGACCTCTGACACACCAGGCAGATGCTCTACCAGCTGAGCTATAAGGCACAGTAGTACATGTATACACCCTCAGATTTTCCCCAAGACCTCTGACACACCAGGCAGATGCTCTACCAGCTGAGCTATAAGGCACAGTGGTATACTCCCTCAGGTTTCCCCAAGACCTCTGACACACTGGGCAGACGCTCTACCAGCTGAGCTATAAGGCACAGTGGTATACTCCCTCAGGTTTTTGCCAAGACCTCTGACACACCGGGCAGACGCTTCACCAGCTGAGCTATAAGGCACAGTGGTATACTCCCTCAGGTTTTCCCCCAAGACCTCTGACACACCGGGCAGATGCTCCACCAGCTGAGCTATAAGGCACAGTGGTATACTCTGTCAGGTTTTCCTCAAGACCTCTGACACACCGGGCAGACGCTCCACCAGCTGAGCTATAAGGCACAGTGGTATACTCCCTCAGGTTTTCCCCCAAGACCTCTGACACACCGGGCAGATGCTCCACCAGCTGAGCTATAAGGCACAGTGGTATACTCTGTCAGGTTTTCCCCAAGACCTCTGACACACCGCGCAGACGCTCCACCAGCTGAGCTATAAGGCACAGTAGTATACATGTACACCCTCAGATGTTTCCCAAGACCTATGACACACCAGGCAGATGCTCTACCAGCTGAACTATAAGGCAAAGTGGTATACTCCCTCGGGTTTTCCCCAAGACCTCTGACTCACCAGACAGATGAGCTACATGTACAGGGCAGACTGTCTACCATCTGAGCTATAAGGCACAGTGGTATACTCCCTCAGGTTTTCCCCAAGACCTCTGACTCACCAGACAGATGAGCTACAGGGCAGACGCTCTACCATCTGAGCTATAAGGCACAGTGGTATACTCCCTCAGGTTTTTCCCAAGAACCCAATTGTTCTCTTATTGTTGCATGGGACCGCAACTGAGCAAAGTAACAAACACAATATTTGGTATGGTACCTAATCACCATTGAAATGAAACAACCAAACTATGGGATGAGAAAAAAATCAGCAACCGCGAGAGTCATGTCAAACGGACATGAGGCACATCTACCGGTAGTTTGCTTACTAAAATGGCACCTTGAATTTCTACGGAGGTCAGCCCCTGGTAGAGTAGTCTATCTTGCAGCAGGCATTTAACTTTAATAGTTTGTGTAGTATTCAATTGTTCGTATTCAAATTTATGCAAATAAATGCTTAATTTACATATTACTGCACCATTAATTAATACTGACATATTGATGTACTGTTCTTGCCTTAATCAAAATTATGCAAATCTGCTACTTATTTACATGTCACTGCAGCATGCTAAATTTACTATTTTGCCCTTGCTCATGTATGGTGTTCCCCTAAAGCGGAGTTCCAGTTTTGTTTTTTAGAAGTCACATCATGGCCATGGTTTCATCATGATGTTACCCAGAATGCCCCAATATTTTCACATGTTTATTCATGCATGGTGTCCCTCTGAAACTGAGTTCCAGTTTTGTTTTTTGGAAGTCACATCATGGCCATGGTTTTATCATGATGCTACCCAGAATGCCCCAATATTTTCTCATGTTTATTCATGCATGGTGTCCCTCTGAAACTGAGTTCCAGTTTTGTTTTTTGGAAGTCACATCATGGCCATGATTTTATCATGATGCTACCCAGAATGCCCCAATATTTTCTCATGTGTATTCATGCATGGTGTATACCCCTGAAACTGAGTTCCAGTTTTATTTTTTAGAAGTCACATAGTGGCCATGGTTTCATCATGATGCTACCCAGAATGCCCCAATGCATTGAATGAAATGAGTTAATACTGACATCAGGTGTACTATCCTTATCAAATTGCTCATTTACATACCATATTTCCCAAATATGTTTGTTTCTACTACATGTACGGCATGTTACTCACAGTGGCTCAAGAGTCCAAAAACATTTACTTCCAGCCAAAAAGCTACAAGAGTTGAATATACCTTTCAAAGATTTTTGCAAACTTTGTTTTGTTGATCATCATGTCTCTGTTAGGGGCCGTCCATAAAGGAGGGGGTAGGGGGTTGTTGACATTGCGTACAGGGTGGCAGGGGGGAGGGTCCAAGCCAATGCGTATGTACGCAAACTGAAAATTTGCTTTTACTAAAACGAGAAAGGAATTGGACAAGTTAACAAACATATTAGACAGGCCACACATTTTTTTCACTCCTCAATTTAGGTTTTTCCCATTAAATCTGCAGTTTCTGATGCTTGATGTCATTTTATGTGTAAACAAAAATGCAAAAACAATCTCATTTATTTCAGATTTTGGAGGCGACATGCGAATCGTTAGTAGTATATATCACTATACATGTAGTACTGAACCATTTACCAATGCTTACTAATGCTGAGGTATATGGAATGCGTATGCGTACAGGGGTGAAGAGGTTGGAGCCACTGTGTACGCCATGCGTACAGGGGGGGAGGGAGGGTCTAAAAAGTTACTGTATTGTGTGCTATGATATAATTGGAAAGCCTGTTCATTTCTCTAACAGTTTGTCCCGTTTGTTATGAACATAATTTGTGGGATGAGCACCATCAAACAAATTTGTCAGTATGTTTTCCTCATTTCTGTTACTTAGAAAGTTGGTTTTTCTGTTGAACACTGTTAAGCCTAGCGCCCATCGACATTGCAACTGGAAGCAACTCGACCATAAAGTTGCTGTCGATGTGTGCAGCAACTGGGAACATCCAGTTTTCAAAGCGCACACATCGACACGGCAAATTGGTAAAGCCTACAGTACATTGACCTTTCAACTGGAAGCAACTGTTGCTGTCGATGTGCGCGCACGTATTCAGACACACGCGTGCAACTGACAGCAACTAGTTGCAACTACCCGTGCATGTACATTGACGCAACTGACCGCAACTGGGTACAACTACAGTTGCCAGAAGGTAGAACATGAGCAACTCGCCGCAACTCCAGTTGCCAGTAGTTGCAAGTACGAGCACATCAACCTTTTTGAGCAACTGATCAGTTGCTCCCAGTTGCCGCGAGTTGCTTCCAGTTGCCGGAAACACCAGTTGCCACTACAGTGTAGTTGCTTCCAGTTGCAATGTGGATGTACGCTAGGCTTTAAAGACCCACCTACATTCACAACAGAGTAATTAAGTAAACTTTACATACATGTACTCATGCATTTCATTTGATTTCCTTTTAACAGGACCAATTTATGAAGCTCCCTTGTGTTGCTGCCCATGCTTGGCCTCACCTGGACTATTGGACTCCACATACATGTCTCTCTCTTGTTGGAATTCATTTGTCATCATGAGCAGCTTTTAGGTATTGTAATCATCAGCTTGTTACTACTTCTCTACATAAGGAATAGCTTGCTCTTTCCCAATATAATCTTACAGCACTTTTGCTCAGTGCTTTCCCAAGAACTATCATTATGTTAACAATTTTTGCTTGGGTGGGATTCGAACCCACAACCTTCTGCATTCTGAAGCAGTTTCCTTAACTACTCAACCACTCGGTGTGCTGGTTCAAATCATGGAGCAGTTGGGACTGGAACCTAGAACAGTTGCCCCACTGAGTGTACTGGTCTCAAAGAGCCAGTTGGTTTCACAACTAATCCCCTGCCCTTTTCTGATGCAATTTATCAGCACTTTATGCTCGGAGCTTTCCCAAGAACTCTGTTAAAACCTGTGCTTGGGTGGACTTGAACCCACAACCTTCTGAATTATAGAGCAGTTGTTTTTAACCTTTCAACCAATCATTACGCAGGTGTCAAAGGGCCAATTTGAATCATGGAAGTTGGTATCACAACTAATCTAGAGTAGTTGCCTCAACCACTTGACCACTCAGTGTGCTGGTATCAAAGGGCCAGTCTGAATCATGGAGCAGTTGGTATCACAACTGCCCTTTCTTGGTCAAATTTATAAGAACTGCTAAAAACATCAAAATGTGATTGGGTGGGACTTGAACCTAGAGCAGTTGTCTCAAATTATTCAACTACTCAGTGCATTGGTGCAAAAGGGTCTATTTGAATCGTGGAGCAGTTGGCATCACAACTAATCCCTTGCCCCTTTTTGACGATATTTATTTTTGCTACATGTATGTGCTCAGCGCTTTCCCAAGAACTATGTTAGAACCTTGTGCTTGGGTGGGACTCGAACCCACAACCTTCTGCATTGTAGAGCAGTTGTCTTAACCACTTGCCCACTCAGTGAGCTGGTGTCGGACTGTCAGTTTGAATCATTAAAAACCAGTGCTTGGGTGGGACTCGAACCCACAGCCGAGCAGATCTTTTAAGCACTTTTGTAAGGCACATTTTTGTATTTTCTTTTTTAATTACTAAAACATCTTTGAGCAAATTCCGCTCAAACTCCATAACATTTTCGGGCCTGTTGTCTGTTTTGGCACCGATTTGGCACCGTCATATTTAGTTAGATGATAGCATTTCTGCGGTTGTACCAGTGTGGATGAACTAGCTAAAATAAACCATCTTTTGTTTGGATCAATTCTGCTTTCATAAAATGCATTAAGTTCATTCACACATTTTCCACTTTAGTGTTAGATATTTGGTTTGAAGTCTTACATGTAGCTCTGATTTGTAAGTACCGTAACTTTGTTAACTTATATATTTTCTTTCCCTTTTAGTCTGTGGCTACTGTTCATATGCACCACCCATCATGTTGAGATTTGCTGGGAGAAGAAATCTGGCCAGTGTTGACCTACAGTATCAGTAAGTCACAGTCCATTGTTCTGTTCATCTTTACTGCAAATCCATTTTGGGTCAATTTTATGACAATAAATTTTTTTTTTAATCACAAGGGGTTAGTCCAGCAGTTATTTGCACAAATCGGCATAAAAAAAATATGACTTTTTAAAAAATGTCTCAGAAATTATCAGGAAAACATTTTTTGCCCGTTTCCAACCTGTTTTGGTACGTTTCAAAGTTAAATTTTGAATCTTTTTTGTCTTTGCTGAAAATCCATACTGATGTACCCCGGTAGGGTCGTCTCTACCATCCCAATCAACTCTGATTGTGAATGTAGCCTGCAGTTTATACAGTGAACACTCATTGGGGAAGATTCCACTACACATTCAAATATTTGCGGAAATGCCTCTCATCTTGCATTTTAATTGCTCTACACTTCACGTTAGTTTCTCCAAAGCAGTTTATTTGTAAACTCCACCATGCGTGAGGCAATCCATGATTTTAAACAAATCAGATGTGAATCTTTGTAAGCAACCTAACGTGTCTTCATTTTTCCAGCCAAATTGAAAAATTCATCAACTTTTAATTTTCTCTAAACTTGCAGCATTTTATAACGTAGTCGTTATGTTTTCTTAATTTGTGACAGGTGACAAAGACGTGTGTGCCAAGCGATGTCGACCAGGAGCTGAATATTTTCAAGATCTGTTTTGGCAGACCTCACTGCATCATCTTCAGAGTGGCCAAGATTGACCCACGGTGAGCCCCAATATACTGGCATTTTCCACGGTAAGGGGGGAATTTTGGCAACACATACCATATTTGCCTTTCTAAAAACCCTGTATACCAATTTCCAATATACACTCGTAACTGGGACGGCCTAAAATGTAACACAAGTGTCCGTCCCGGTTACGAGCGTATATTGGAAATTTGATCACAGGGTTTTTAGAAAGGCATGTTGTCACACTATTTGTAACCCTTTTTGGGCCTAAGTTATCTCTTCAGAACAACTGAGAGCGCGTGTGGTCTAGTGGGTATGAAGCGGGACTCCCAATCAGAGGTTGGGGGTTCGAGCCCCACTTCGACCAACGTGTCTGTGTCCCTGGGCAAGGCACTTAATCCCAGTTGCCTCGTCAACCCAAGCGATATATGGGAAACTGTTAAGGGGATTGCCACAATCTAACTGCTGATAGGGTTGTGCGCCTGACCAGCAGCCACCTAGTTGAAGCGAAATGGTTCTGGTGATTCCCTGATGGCAGCGGTAATAATGGTAACAGCGCCTTGAGCACCCTGCAGGTTGGATATGTGCGCTATACAAATCTAATCATTATTATTATTATTATTATTATTAACTGAAACTTATTTCTTTTATTTTGAGACCAGAAAAAGGTATTTTCTCGAAAATATGGTCTGTATTGCCAAAATGCCCTCTTTACTGTATAAAGTATCTCCAGTTTTCGAAAAATGACCATTGGGCCTTCAGGAGTTGCAGTTTACAGGCATGCAACTTTTCCTCATCTGCACCATCGGAAATTAAAAAAACACTGTACAAAGTCGGAGATTTGTTTGCATTTCCCTTGTAACACAGTTGCATGCCTGAGTTTACAGCATAGAAAAACATTATCTGATTCAACAAATATGGAAATGTTGCATTTGTGCCATCTGTAGATTTACTATACTGTTTAAAAACCTTTTACTTTTCCCCCGCAGACACAAGTTGAAGAAATCAGGATGATTGAACCTTCTGCCACAGAGTTCCCAAAAAACCCCAAAGCAACTTTCCAACAAGAAGCTCTGCTGTCCAAGCCTCTCTCCAAAAACAGTTTGTAAACATTGAATCAACTCAACTGAACCTTCCATCTATCAGTCCCTAAGCACACAACTCTTCAATGTCTCAAAAAAATGACTAACAGCTTGTAAACAAACAAGCTGTCCTAAATTTGTTCAAGCCTCTCTCCAAAAATTGATTAACAGTTTGTAAACATTGAATCTTCTATCCATCCCTAAGCACACAACTCTTCAGTGTCTCAAAAATGACTATCAGTTTGTAAACAAACCAAAACTTGCTCAAATTATTTTCTCAAAAAATGACTATCAGTTTGTAAACATTGACTTGTACTTAATATTCTTGTCTTCATTTAGCAACAACCAATTGTATTTATTTCTCTTGTAGTATTGTTAAATGTACTTTAACAAATATAGTAATGTTTGTAAACAATCTTATTTAAATAGTGTTATATAGTTAAAGTAACTTCCAAAGTCAAAATAAAAGTCACTGACAACAAAAGTTTCATTTGTAAACAAGTCTCATTTTATTCTGTACTCCAATAAGTAAACCAAGTAATATATTCAAGTAAAATGTTCATTAACTTAATTTATGCAAGGTCCTAATTGCTATTGTCTTTACAGATAGTCCAGGGCGCGGTGGACCAAAATTATAATTTGAAAATCGAACAGGGGTTGCCCCCTGTCCGATTTTCTAACGTATTGAAGTGGAGGTTTCCCTCCTCTACCTGTTAAAGAAAAAATTAATAAAAATGGTGTACAAAGAAATACAATTAAAATGATTTATTAAACATTCACTGTAAAACAAGAAAATATAATTACAAACGATAACCGCAATTTCAAGAAACAAATCAGTAAAACACAACATTTGTAACTTGGTAAATCACAATTAAGTTACATATTGTCAGTAACAACATGACGATAAACTAAAAATTGACTTTCTCAAGTTTTCTGTCTATGCACTTTTTGACAATAGCAATGCATTTTGTGACATTACACCCGCCCCGTATTCAGCTGTACTGCACATCCCCAAATTGCTTAATCATGACACATCGTAAAGAGGAATAACGGGGCTTTCCAATGATATAAAATTCAAGGAAAATTATTTTGCAACAAGAGAGAAATCGACAGTCAAACTTGACTTTCCGGTAATGCTTCAAAATGTCACACACATAGGTTTATTTAAACATGTCCAGTTTACGTGATCACTAAATGGGTTGACAGGAAAATTTCCACATGTTTAGTTTTATTAGAATGTAAAATGTTACAGCAAAACATTTGCAGATTTGATGTGAAAAAATGTGACTTATTCTAAAATGAGTTGGATGTTGCACAGCCCGAGTCAAGTTTTTGCAAGTATAACTGGAAATCAGTGGCGGTTCTAGGCTTATGGACATTTCAAGCACTACCCAGATAGTGCCTGGATCCACTGCCAATTTCTAGTCATGATCACAAAAACCTGGCCCAGGCTCATGGACATTTCAAGCACTACCCAGATAGTGCCTGGATCCACTGCCAATTTCTAGTCATGATCACAAAAACTCAGCCCAAGCTGTCAGACACATTTTTCAAAAACAAAATTACATTTTTTGGCCAATCCTCCGGTTTTCTGATGATTGAGTACTGAATTCTTTCCTCATAAAACCAGGTTAATTTAGTTCAACTTTGAAAATGCACACAAACTTGTTTATGGGTTTTTCAATGATTATCAATTTATAGGTAAGAATTAAGGGTTTTTTCCCTATTAAAAAAAACAAACTAAATTTAAGAATTTGCTTAGAAACAATTTTTAGCCATTCTCGTGCTTTGAGCACAAACTGCATGTTACACATTTCATTTTCTACAAAAAAGAAAAGGTTAATTCATGTGGCGTGGATTGCATTTGAGACAATAGAGAGGTTTCGCAAGGTGACGAATACGAATAACGGTAACCGTTCACGTTGATGCGCTCACTGAACTGCATGGGTTTCGCACTGTGTGACTACGTGCATACATTCATCTGCTAAATATGCTCTGCGCTTGGCTTTGTTTGCAGCAGATTTTCCTCACTTTCACGTGGGAATGATTCATTAAATTCGATCGGTATTCATGGAAGATACATCACAAAGAAACAAAATGCATAAAACTTATTAATCCATCACGGAAAAAGCGAAAAATCTGCATAACCGGTATCCGTTTTTATGCTACGCGTATGGAGGCCGATAACCGTTGTTCACGCATATGAAAACATGTGTACTATATACGGTTACGCGTCACGAGACGCGCATAAAGTCATGACGTATCGGTATCTGTGACGGTGCGAAAACCTCCCTAATGATTAGTTCTAAACGTGGGTTCTCTCCACCCAGGAGTAAATGGGTACCTATAAGGACAGTGAATGTTGATATGTTTGCTGGAATACATGTATTATAATGGCAGACAGTTCATGTTGTAACATGCAGTTTGTACTCCAATTTTAAACCACTTCAGCAAGTAAATTCATTCCCTTCGCACATATGCAATAAGTAAAGTTTGTTTAATCTACATGCCAAACATATTTGATTTTGTGCTGTACATTTACCAGCATGTCTGAATGAAAATTGTGGCCATGCACAACATGGAACCTTCCGACTTTTGACACAGATATGTTTTGCCAAACATATTTAATCTACGTATGCCAAACATATTTGATTTTGTGCTGTACATTTACCAGCATGTCTGAATGAAAATTGTGGCCATGCACAACATGGAACCTTCCGACTTTTGACACAGATGAGTAGGTGAAGTCTGTACGATGTATGTATTCATGTAGCCTTTTTGCAAATTCAACTTGATGTGCACAGGTTTCAGGATGATATACGGATACAAATACATTGCTATATTTTCTTCTTTAATAGCATAGTGCAGGTAATTTGGAGAATGAGTTATAAGTATCGTGGCAGTTTGGGTCATTAACTTACAAACTTCAGGTGGAAACACCCGAAGGTTGTGGTTTTCAGACTACTTGAGGTACTTGTGCCCTTGAGCAAGGCGCTTTACCCCAATTGCTTCATCCTGTGGATGGGATGTAAAGCCCTAGGTCCAGTATTGTGTAATGCATCTTAAAGATCCTAGAACATTCTTTCGGAAGAGAAGGGGAATTTTCCCAATGTCTCTGGCTTAGCCGCCACTTGCCGATCTATGTATCAATATTGAGGTGGTTCGCATTGAGATGTCAAGAGACATGAAATGCGCTATTAAAGGACACCAGAAATTTATCAGTAAATTTATTTGTGTACACTGATTTTGCCACTGATTTCTCAAGCAATGAAATTGCGAAAAGGCCAATAATTTAGTTATTTTCCTAACTTAATTAGTTTTAAAATTATCAAAAACTAATGGTTTCCGGAAAATGCAGGTATTGATTTTCATCATCTCTCAAGCCAAGTTTCTTTCATGTCACTGCAGGGCCACATATTCCAATTTTGTTTTAGTTTTACTTTTTGCCACAAGATTTAAATTTGGAGGTTAGTTCTTTCCTTCAAAATATACGTGGGGTTCATTACCATGCACGGACACCCAGGATTTGCCTTAGTTTTTATGATCAATAAACCAAGTAAAAACACAAAAAAAAATCTGGGCCAATTTTAATATGAAATTTAGATATCCAAACAGTCAAGTGTCATGTACTCAATACCTTGGTTAATTCAAAAGGTTGTAGATGTGCCTTTGGGCAAGGCATTTTACCATAAATTGCCTCTCCACACAGAACAATATAGGTACCTACTTTGGTGGTGAATGTATAAAACTCCAGTACTATTTATATCATTAACATCAACCTAAGAATTGCATGCCCAGATATTCATGGTAAAATTGGCTCCAAGCTCAAACAATGCATCTTTAAAGTTACAATAGAGACTATATGATACTTACATTTAAACTGGACCCGTGGCTTGTGATCAAAAACCTGAGGAGAAAAGACAAAGTATTGCTGTGAATAAAATAAATAAAAGGTTCCCAAAACCCTAACCATGATCATTCAAAATGGCCTCATTTTGTTGAATTATTGTTTTGTGGTAATTTTAATTGTTCCTATGTGGATTAAATAAGAATTCGAGTTAAGAGTTGAGAAGTTAATCAGAATTGTTTTCCTTTAAAATAACTTATGTCGCGCTTACGCAATGTATTTTCAATGTATAAGGAAAAAACCCGGAAATTATTCCCAGTTTAGTGCAGGAAAGCTTATGTGATGTCCGATTTGTAAATTCTTTCCAAAATTACACTATCCACTATAAAATTCATGTTTCGGTAAAAGTTGAGAAGATGATCAGAATTTGTTTTGGTATGAATTCCGTTCACTGGTTGCCACTGAGACGCCGTGTGTTAAATCTATGGAACAGGGCAGTATTTTCAAGAAAATTGTTTAATGTTTGTTACTGCACAATTCACTTCCCTTTCAAATATTTTGATGGTTATTAAGTCATAAGGAGAATAAGTGGCAGCCAGTAAACAGAATTCTTTCCTATTTTACTTAAATACCTGCATTATTTCATTCATACAGCTTATCTTCCGCTAAAAAAGTGAAATTTTGTTGTGAAAATATTATTTTAGCCTGAATAAAAAAAAGGTATTTTTTTCGTTTAGGTTGAACAAAGATTTCAAGGAAATTACCTCTTGGAATCAACAGATAATCCAATTCTAAGATATACTTTCCAGTTTCCACATGCAATTTTGTCGCAAATGTTGCTTTTCTAAAGAAAAATGACATTTTCTTCTTCAAAAATTGCATTGAGTTGGTGCACAAGATGAACCATGTACGCTTGCATGCAGCGGTCTCTATTGTCGCGCTTACTCTCTGTGATTTTGTCTTACTCTCTGCAGTACCGGTAGTTTTATTATTTATTTATCTCAGAAATGCAACATTTCCGACAAAAGTGCAAGTGGGAAGTATATCTTAAAATTGGATTATCTATTGATTCCAGGAGGTAATTTCCTTAACATCTTTGTTCAACCTAAACGAATAAAATAACAAAAAACCCTAATTTTGTTAATGAAGTCCATAAGACTTCTACAAAGAGTTGAAAGTGCAGGTATTAAAGTAAAATCTTTCAGGAATTTCTTCCAATTAAGAGTTTTAACAGATCCGCAATTTACCTTTTCCAAGAAGCCGCCGTCATACGGTAGTACACGACTCCATCCTGAAAGCGAAAACAACAATCAGATTAGAAGGATGGTTACTTGATTAAGCCCCATTATAAGCAAGGAATCATAAGTTCATTTCACTCAACCCTAGACAAGGTTACCTCGGCTCGAAATTGTTCATGTGGTAATCTTTTAGACAAGGTTACCTCGGCCCGAAATTGTTCATGTGGTAGTCTAATCTTTTAGAGATTACCACATGAAAAAATTCGAGCCGAGGTAACCTGTTCCTTGCTGACTATGGTCTAACTCAACCCACGTATTTTAAATCCCGAACCCAACTACTTTTCCCTTCTTCAAGTAGGTAAAAGACCCAGAAAAACTTTAATATTTACCATTCCCACATTACTAGCATGAAAACATAGGAATAGGTTAACCGTTACAATCGTAGTTTACGTACCTAAAAATCCCACTAGCGTAGATTGTCGAGGACGTCCCGTATCATCACCAGCATCTTGACCGGCCGTCGGCAATTCGTCTGTTGCAAAATCTACCTGCTGCTTCCACGGTTCATTGCGTCCGGAATGCGGTGCATGGTTACGTAACCGAAGAATGGAAACGCGGGCTTGGGCGACTCTGGACAGCATTTTTGGAATCGATTCCGATTCCAATCGATCGCAATTCTAGCTACCCGGAATCGATTCCATAAGTGGCACTGAGCCGCTGAACATTCATGATATGATATCAGAACCAAGCCGAGTACTCTTGCAAAACCCCATCTTCCTTTCGCAAGAGTCTTTGCTGCACACCGGAAACTCGGTAACTCGGTTTGCAGCGTGCAGCAAAGACCCTTGCGAAAGGAAGACGGCAAAACCCGTGTATTTTGGTTCCGGAATTTCTAAGAATCGGCATTCGGCAACCTATCACTGGGGATCGAATCTAGATAAAAGGAATCGATTCCTGAAAATTTGGAATAGTGACTCAGATTCTTAAAGTGGAATCGATTCTACTCGACTCCAGCGTGGAATCGATTCTACTCGACTCCAGCGTGGAATCGCCCAAGCAGACGCCCACATAGCATCTGAGAGTACACCTGTTCCTATTGTTATTTAAACATCTTAGGAATGTATATGCAGCACGATGTGGCAGAGGGTATGCCCCCTACCATTGTTCCCCCATTGTGTCTCAAACATCCAAGGAATTCCTTTCAGTTTTTAGGGGAGTTGGTGCGTTAACAGAAGGGAAGGGAGTGTTAATATAAGGGGAGCTCGGAGAGGGGTTTGGGGGTTTGGGGGTGGGGGGTTAATAATAATTGATTTGGCGCAGTGTGAAACGCCCTAAAGCACACGCGAAAAATGTGCACGGGTAGATCGCCTGTCACTCAGCATAATCCGATAGCCATTGAATGGGACTCTTATCAACATGCCACAGTACAGTGGACGCCGACAAAGGGTTTTTTTATGTGCATGGCACGGGTATTGTTCAGCACGTCAACTGCCCTTTTGTTCAGCGATACGTTATATTATAGGTCATAACGTTCGCTAACGTACCGTTCCATGCTAGATACCTAGTGGGACAGTCATAAGGAACGGAACCCAATACAATTTCTGGAAAGTATAGAAATTGTTTCTTTTTGGCATAACATGACCGAATTGATTAAATTACATCAAAATGACTCGGGCGTGAGTTGGCTCAATACAACAGCCGGCTCGCTCCACAGATTTGCGTGTATTTCCTCAGGGTATTGTCACGTCGCTTTGCAGAGTGAAAATTCCCTGAGATCTCAGGATGTGCTGGATATAGTGTGGGGTTGATAGACCACCGAAGTGAATACGTCATCTTTTGTTAGTTGCCTAGGCAATGGCTCTATACTAAAAATCACTGAACCGTGTTCCTGTGCTTTTGAAATGGTAATGTTTCCAACGGTCACGGTGTTCGACCCCGAGCTCGGGATTAAGTGTTAACAGCAAAAGCTTGTTTTTATGTACACGTTTTTAAGCAATTGCTAATCTAGGAAGCTTTTGCTTGGAGAAAATTAGTTCTTGCTTTTATTATTACTTCTTGGAAACCAATGATTCTTCAAAAGTGCCCATTGCACTGTCGCTCGCAAGCGTGAGGAAACCCATGAGAAGACGATGAATTAGAAACGGCCAGAGACACCGGAGAATCCCCTTGCTCTTCACAGGGGGATGGGTGGGGGGGGGGGGGGGGGGGGGTGGAGGGGTGGGGGTGGGGGGGGGGGGGGGAGTGGGGGTGGGGGGGGGGAGAGAACAAAAAACAGTCAAGTACGTGTGAGCAATTTATTATTTTAGCTTTTTTTTTAGCCATGCATAGTTTTTTCTAACAATACACTGATTCTTTTAGCATAAATATTAATGACGTTCATAAATACATGTACATGTATTAAGGTATTAAAATGTTATCATTTGAGCACTGCTTGATCTACAATTATTATACAAAAGCCATTTAGAAACATATATAATAAGGTCCAATTGTGCAAATATTTATACCATTTAACATTTTATTGGGCTATTTAATACAGCTTTTGGCCTGTGGGTCAATCTCATAAACTGTTTAGCAGAATAATGCTTCATGCAAAATCTGTTTGCTTTATAATAAAAATGGGTTATAATAGTCAAAATCTTATGTGATGTGTATTAAAATGGACAATAGACCGTATCTAATAGCTGCCATCTTGTAGGGCAATTTCTTTGTTCCTTGAGGACATGCATGGCTGCACATGTTGTGCTTACATTGTTGACCAATTTAAATATCAAAAGCTTCCCCACAAGATGGCAGTTATTCGATACGATCTATTCTTGCTAAGAACACAAGTTGACAAACAATTTGTACTATTAACACATTTTTATAAAGCAAACAAATCTTTCTGCAAAACAGCTTTAAAAGATTGGCTCCTGGTCTTGGGTAACACCTATTTAAAACGAGATACTATCATAAATCTCCTCGATGTTGTGGACCTCTCCTTTCTCAAATAAGTTCTTGAGGTTTCGAGCAGCGCCTGTCTTGATACCTGGATCTTCATCGCCCTTCCCTTCTTTTACGACGTCGTCTCGTTGGATTGGAGTGCTTTCAGACACTCCTCCATCCGCACCATCGCCCCCTTCATCATAATCCTCAATTTTTTTAGGTGTCATCTCCATCTTCTCCTTTGATTTCTCCTCAATGTTCGACACATTTCCTTTCTCAAATCTGGCTTTCAGGGACCGAGCTCCCCCCGTGGATATAAACGAATCCTCCACTTTTTCTGAGGACTTTACCACGTCATCCCGTACCACGGTGCCGGAGTGCTTTCAGAAACCTCCCTTATCAAAGTTCCCTGAATCATACTCCTCAAGCGGATGAATATCGATAACCGGCTTCACCGGGGTGACATCGATGTTGCTGATTTTTCCTTTCTCAAAACGATCCTTCAACGATCGGATCCCTCCAGACGACGAGTTCGCCCACAATAGAGCTGTCAACCGCAAAGCCAAGTGTTCCACTTAACAATCGCTTTTCGCCCCCAGCAACTTAGACTTGATGTCAAGTCTGTAACTAGACCGGTGTATATGGCCGAGCGGTCCAGTGCGTCGAACTGAAGTTCCTGTGCTAGTATTAGAATGTAGGTTCGATTCCTGTGCCCTTGAGCAAGGCACTCAACCACACTTGCTCCCATTCCTGTAATTGGCGGTTCTCCGCTGTTGGATGTGGTATATAAATAAATATTAAAATGTTAGTCTACCAGCTGCGCCTGCAACTGATATATCCCGACGAGGAGATTGTTGCAGTATTTGACAGATACAGATATTAAAAATAAATAAGTAAACGGCAGCAGCGTAGTCGTGAATGGACTGGGAACAAGTCTAATCGACCTCTAGTTACACTATTCATAACAACGACTGCTGCGTGTGGGGATTATAGGCGTCAGGCGGACCAAATACGACTGTCTAAAGACTTGACCTCAAGTCTACCAGCAACTGAGCTTTTTAATGCCGAAGAGGTAATTGACCGATATTTCAATGAGCTGGCGCTGAATAATTCAAGTCCTCCTAACGCCACCATAAACTGACCAACTTAAGGAATATAGAAGATGCCAACAATAACAATTCGAGTCCCATGTCAACACTCTTATCATTGGTGACTCGATGATAAAGAAAATAAAGGCAAACCGTCCCAGATAGCCACAACTAGTGGCATACGAGTGCCACTCGTGACCAACAGTGGCCCGACGGTGGTCCACTGTTACGCTCCAGCACACTATGAGTGCCACCCGTGACTAACAGTGGCCCGACGGTGGCCCACTGTTACAGTCAAGAGCAACAAGTGCCATCTGTGGCCCACTGTTACGCTCCAGCACACGATGAGTGCCACCCGTGACCGACAGTGGCCCGACGGTGGCCCACTGTTACAGTCGAGAGCAACAAGTGCCACCTGTGGCCAACATTGGCCCGACGGTGGCTCACTGTACTGTTACGCTCCAGCGCAAAGAGTGCCACCCGTGGCCGACAGTGACCCAACAGTGGCCCACTGTTACAGTCGAGAGCAACAAGTGCCACCTGTGGCCAACATTGGCCCGACGGTGGCCCACTGTTACGCTCCAGCACACGGTTAGTGCCACCCGTGACTGACAGTGGCCCGACGGTGGCCCACTATTCATTCAATATTTTGAAGAAATAACGGAAAAATGTGGTTTCCAGTGTCCGTGAGTACCGTGACTACATACGAAGGAACTTCAAGGAGCATATATATCAGGCGTCCTTACTAATCCTAGTAACAGGAAGTGACTGGTATCAAGAGCCCTGAGGTAAGTGATTAGTTGATATGTAATTACGCATTGAAAATATTCCGAATACGTCATTGATTCCGATTACGTCATTGATTACATCACAATTGCGTCGGTTAATTGGCCTCTGTTGACCCGCCAGTGGGCCGCTGTTTTGCCACTGTTAACCCGCCAGCGGGCCGCTACTTTGCTACTGTTGACCCGCCAGCGGGCCGCTGGTTTGCCGATGAGCAAGAACACTAGTGGGCCACCAGCTGTGGCCAACAGTGGGCCGCTGGTTTGCCAGCCAGTGGGCCGCTGGTTTGCTACTGTTGACCCGCCAGCGGGCCGCTGGTTTGCCGATGAGCAAGAACACTAGTGGGCCAACAGCTGTGGCCAACAGTGGGCCACCAATACTTGTACTAGTGGGCCACCAGTGGACCACCGCCATTGGCTGGCTGGGGTCCGAGTAAAAACCAAAAGGTTGTTGTACCCCGGTGCCAAGGTTGAAGACATCGCAGCCAAACAAACAGATTTGACCAAGAAGCACACTCCAAAGAACATCATCTTGAATGTCGGCATTAATAACAGTGAAGATGTAACAGGGGAAATTATGACTTAAATTAATTTTGGTTTTTTTTATCTAGTAGTTCCACTCCCTGTATATTTGTTTCTAGTGTTTTATTTGACATTTGGCTCATGTGTTTGGCCAATGCATTAAGTCTGGTGTTGACAGGGTGATAGGTAGATTGACCCCCTGTGCTAGATAAACAGTCCCTCCCCTTGTGAAATTATTTTATAGTGTCTCTTGTTTTCCCAGGCCTTTGCCTATTTTGTAATGTAGCCTATATGACCCTGTTTTGTAGTGTGTCCCCCTTACATCATCAGATTGGTATGTAGCTTCAGATTACTGACCACAATCTCACATGTTGCTGTGGACAGTGTGCAGCTCGGCAGCAGTGAGAGTGGTCAGTAATATTTTTTGCTCTCTCCACAACTTCAGTTTGTGTGTTTTTCTTCTGCCCCGACTTGTAAATCTGCACTCCTTTGCTGGTTCCCTGATGTTTCCTCTAGGTTTATACTTTACACTGTGTTGGTGCATTTCAAGTTTAAGATTTTAGTTTAGTTTAATTTTAGTTCATTATTTGGTCTGTTTCATTTTGGTGTCGTTATTCATTAAACCTTTCTTTAAAAACAGTTCGCGACTTGGTCCTTAGGTCCCCGGTGTCATTTTTATTACGTTTGATTGAGCTATCCCCATAGTGTGTCATTTTTCTGGGCTACATTTTTTTACTTTTTGGTGGAGAATCCGGGTAGGACTTTCGTTTTTTTATAACTTAGCCAACTGTTTTTATCGTTAGGTTTTATGGTCACATTTTTTTGGTCTCGTCTTAGGTTTAGGGTTAGGGTAAATTCAAATTGTAGGTTTTGTTTACGGTCTTTGTCTCAAGAGTTTGTTTTAGTTGAGATCAGTTTTAGTCATACCAACACAGTGTATTAGTTATTTGACCTAGATGGTTCAAGATGGGGCCAGTAGAGATGACTCCTCTACAGCTGTGTGGGTTTGACCCAATCCATGAGCCTACAGAGCTGTGCCTTGCTCAGACGCCGCTCGTCACAACTTCAGACGATGGCGGCAGTGAAGCTTCAGATGGAGAGATTGCTGAACAGCAGCCCACCTGGCTGGAAGTCCTCCAGCATCAAACCAAGATGCAAGATGTAATCCTCCAGCAGTTTCGGCAACTGGCATCTCTGAAGGGAATCATCTGCCAAGTTGTAGCTGAACAGCAGAGACAGCAGCTTCACATCCAAAGCTTAGAGAGTACTCTGCTGGAGTCGCAGATCAAGCGCCCGCCGAGGAGCACCCAAACTTCAGATGTCGCCGAGCGTGTCTTTCCAGATGACAGCCCTGCAGAAGTAGTATAGTCAGAGCATCACAACCCCCTTTTATGGGGTGGCATGGGGTGGCAATGGGGTGGCAATGGGGTGGCAATGGGGTGGCAATGGGGTGGCAATGGGGTGGCAATGGGGTGGGGGTTGAGTGACACCTGGGTGGGGGTGAAGTTGGAGTGGGGTGGAGGTGGAGGTGGAGGTGGAGGTGGAGGTGGAGGTGGAGGTGGAGGTGGGGGTGGAGGTGGAGTGGGGTGGAGGTGGAGGTGGAGTGGGGTGGAGGTGGAGGTGGCGGTGGAGGTGGCAATGGGCTGGGGGTTGAGTGGCACCCGGGTTGTGGTGAAGGTGGGAGTGGAGGTGGAGGTGGAGGTGGTGCTGAGGTAGTAAAATATAGGAAATTAAATGAAGTATAGAAATGATAACGTTGAAACAATGTCGAGTGAAACAAAGCATTGATCAAAAACAAAAAGTAAGTTAAACAAAAGGTATCTATGAGGCATTTAATAGTATCTTTCTCTTTTGGGAATATGTTTTGGCTCTGAAAAGAGCCGGTTTGTGTTGCTGAGAACTCTTGTTTACTTATTTATTTATTATTTGTATATTTTATTTTTGGTATTTTATTTTAATTTATATGTATATTTTGGTGGAAGTGATTGGATATATGCGTCTTTGCTTGTCACATCCACAAGGGGACTGTTTGGTCAAGTCTTTAAGTGAACCTAGTGCACGAAAACTCGTAGCGTTCAAGACAACGTTAATACAAACATTATCAATATAGTCACGCCCAGACCGAGTACGCATCATCCGGTTTGTCTAACAACGTTGAGTAAGTTCCACACCCAGTATTAACAAACATATTAACACAAAGATGGCGTTTGCAGTCTCATCGGACCAAGCGCGCATCATCCCGTTTCCCTAATTCTACGTGAATAGAGCAACTCTGAGAAACGTTCCACGCCCAGTAATTACTTATTTAATACAAACGTTATCCTTGTAGTCTCATCCGGACCAATTTTCACTCTTTTGACCCTTCTCGTTTCGTAAATAGAGTAAGGGTGAGAAATATACGCCCTGCAAAAACAAAAGTGAGTTAAAATAGATTATAAGAATGACTGAAACGAGGCGTTGATTTAAAACAAAAGGTTTTTTTTTCTGCAACTACGTCTTCTCTTCGGTTGTGAATTTTATAGTAGGTCTATATGTATGTACGTACGTGTGTCGTAGAAAATGTCATACACAATGCCCGGCAATTTGTATAGGTGCATGACGTCACGTACGAGTTCGGACAGGCAAGGAGTTTACAATGGAATGACGTAGTGTATGACGCGCTACAGAGCGGGCGGACATCTTCAGCTATTCCTCTGCAAACGGAAAATCACAGAGTAATAACGATGGCTGGTCTTCCTAAGTTGAACATGTCGATTGCAACTTCTTCGTCGCACCTTAACGTTCCACCTTCTTCCCCAGTGGACCCGGCGGTATTTCAGCCATTTGACGGTGTGAGGAAACTTACACACTATGAAGTAAAACGTGGATGGCGAGAAGCTTTTAGTTCAACTGAGAACCGGCCCTACTACTTCAACGTTTTTACTCGTGAGAGTGTATGGTCCATTCCCGAGGCATTGCCGATCCAGCCAGAGAATAAACAACCCGAGACTGGACCTGGCCCTGATATTTTGGCAGCTGCAATGGTTGAGGGTAATGATGGTTCATGGCAAGCAACGGGTCGGCAGAAAGAAACATCTTATGCAAACCACCAGATTGCGCCGCTTGTACCGGGATACCAACAAGCAGCCCCTGACGTGGACTACTCGTCCTCTCCGTCGGTGATGAGTGGACAACCCACGAAAAGAAAGTTTGTCCCAGATCCCGATCAAGAGGAAAACGAGAAGAAGGCGGTGAAATTTCATCTTGGAGGTGAGCGTTACGCCTGCGTTAAACGATTTAAGGGAAACGTATACATCAATATTAAAGAATATTACATAAACGAGAAGAACACAAAGTTACTCGCTGGGAAAAAAAGGAATTAATTTGACTGTCAGTCAGTGGCAGCGCTTGACTCAACAGACTAACATTATAACCGACGCCATCAACACAATTTGAATTGTTTTTAAATTTGTAATAATTCCAAATTTTTCGTTTATTATTATGTATCTGTACAGATAAAGATGATAATGAATTAGTGGAGACCAAAAGACGTGTCAGAGAAGTGCTCAAGATAATCTTGACCCAGGTAGTCGCCGATCGCATTTTCGCCCTGACGAATAGAGCTCAACAACAACTAGGCTGCGAGGGCTGTGAGGAGGACTGGCCGAGTCAGTTTGACCACGCTTGCATGTTTTATGGATATACTCCCGAATGTCGCCTCCAGGACTTTATTCACGAACACTATGACGAAGCTATACAGATTGTGGATGTGACAAAAGTCAGGCTGGTGTTTGGTCTCGTAACTAGCCGATTAGGTGTTGGTCCGTTCACGTACGAGGGAATGAATCTAGAAACTATCATTCACGACATTTTAGATGAGTGGGAAACTGACCCCAATGACCTTATTTACACGTTTTATTCCAATGCTCTCAACATGCTAACTGAGCTCGTTAACGACGCGATGCAGAGATTGCGATTTTAATTTTGCCACATTGATGTGGCTCGCCCCACTAATATTATTATTAGTATTATATTTGTATTTTTTATTTGTATTATTATTATTATTATTTGTTTAATAATTATTATTGGTGGTGGAAAACAACTTAAAGTTTTTTTATTTATTTATTATTGGTGGTGGTTATAAACTTTTTTTGTAACTTTATAAAGTCAAACCTCGATAACAAGAGCGCTGTTAGAATAACATTCTGCTCAATTCCAATTTATTATTTTATTCCTCGTCTCCGTTCATGAAGGATTCTGTTATAACGAGGTTATCCGTAAATCCCCCAGTATATCTTATTAACGAGGTTTGTCTGTATTTCTGATTTATGTATTTGGCATTCATGTTTTAATAAAGCGTTACAATGTAAAATGGAGGATCAGACTCGTTTAATAAAGAGAACAGACAAATATAATCCAGAATGTGTTTTGAAGATATTTATTTCATTATACCCATTCAAATAATCCGTTAGCAAACATAAGGAGTAAATAAACAAAACAAAACAAAAAAGTAACATATTACGATGGTATAAGTAACTAAAATCTACTGTTGATACAAAACTAAAACGGTAATACTAAAATCTTTGAAGCAAACTTCGAGCAATTTGTCTAACGATAAATGACTCATCCTATACACGGTCGTTTTAATACGTGGAAAATGTCTCTTTATAAATTCGTTAACAATAACGTCGTTGTCAGTCTGATCCCAGGAAAGTAATCCAACGATTTTGTTCATACTAAGATCTCGACAACGGTGCAGTAAAAAGAATACGCAATATTGTCCACATACGGCCGACAGAGGGCCCTGCAGTCTCATCGGGTTATGTAGATTCACGTCCGCATTCTTCCTCAGAAATCCTTTAAATTTCTTTCTGAAACTACTAGTTTGTATTCACCACCGCGTTCCTCACGGTCTACTTATTCGTCTTGTTTAAACAGTCCGTTAAATTTAGCCTGGTGTTTAGGCATTACTCTGTTCAAGGCTCTGTTTACTTCCATGCCTTTATTTACTTTTTCTTCGAGATCTTCCACAATCTCTTGATGAGTATCGTTATCTTTCAGATATAGGTAACTTGACAAGAAATCCTTGTAGTTGTTGAAAAAGATTCGATCGACTGCCCAGAGGGACTTCCTATTGGCTTTTTCCTTGGCTTGATCTTCATCCATACCCTCGCTGACATACTTTTCATATTTTTCACTCCACATGTCGTCAGTGGATTCTTTGGCTTCTTCCAACCAGTCTCGATAGGCGACATTGTCTTCCAATTCAGAATCGGACTCATCCGATGATTTGTCATCTTTCTCTGTTTCAGATTCCGATTCATCTTCCTCAGAATCTTCGTCATCAGCCTGCGTAGAGTCAGTTCCACAGCTTTCTTCTTCTGAATCTTGAAATCTACGTTTTTTAAAATCGGGTTCATAATTATCCATGTCCGATTATTCAGATTGAATAGGTTCAGTTTTACGATCATCGTCAACTCTGTCCGTTTGAGATTCATCTTCATCATGTACATTCTTTGTATGCCGCCGTAGGTTATATTTCCGCTCAAAACTTTTGTCACACTGGTGGCAAGCATGGGGTTTGATTGCAGAAGCAGCATTCATGTTGAATATTTGAAGGTTGATCTCCGAATGGTAAAAATCGGATTAAATCGTTAATATATATAACTACTCATTTTGCTTATACCTCTGATCTTTGTGCTCATATACACATGCCCTGCACATTCTCTTGCTCTCATATAACGCCCGTGTTTACTCATTTTGGCTGCTCTTTTGCTCAATTCGCTGCTCATTGGCTCATTTTGGCTGCTCTTTTGCTCAATTCGCTGCTCATTGGCTCACTTCGCGCTGCTCATTGCTCAATTCGCTGCTCATTTTGCTCATTTCGCTGCCCATTTTGCTCATTTCGCTGTTCATTTGCTCATTTCCCTGCTCATTTTGCTCATTTAGCTGCTAATTTTGCTCACTTCCCTGCTCATTTTGCTCATTTCGCTGCCCATTTTGCTAATTTCGCTGTTCATTTGCTCACTTATCTGCTCATTTTGCTCATTTCGCTGCTCATTTGCTCACTTCGCTGCTCATTTGCTCATTTCGCTGCTCATTTTGCTCGATGCGGCAAAAAGCTTAAACTTCATGTAAAACGCAAAAATGAGCACAATGAGCAGCGAAATGAGCAAATGAGCAGCGAAGTGAGCAAAATTAGCAGCTAAATGAGCAAAATGAGCAAAATGAGCAGGGAAATGAGCAAATGAACAGCGAAATGAGCAAAATGGGCAGCGAAATGAGCAAAATGAACAGCGAAATGATCAAAATGGGCAGCGAAATTAGCAAAATGAGCAGCGAATTGAGCAATGAGCAGCGAGAAGTGAGCCAATGAGCAGCGAATTGAGCAAAAGAGCAGCCAAAATGAGCCAATGAGCAGCGAATTGAGCAAAAGAGCAGCCAAAATGAGCAAAATGGGCAGCGAAATGAGCAAAATGAGCAGCGAATTGAGCAATGAGCAGCGCGAAGTGAGCCAATGAGCAGCGAATTGAGCAAAAGAGCAGCCAAAATGAGCCAATGAGCAGCGAATTGAGCAAAAGAGCAGCCAAAATGAGTAAACACGGGCGTTATATGAGAGCAAGAGAATGTGCATGGCATGTGTATATGAGCACAAAGATCAGAGGTATAAGCAAAATGAGTAGTTATATATATTAACGATTTAATCCGATTTTTACCATTCGGAGATCAACCTTCAAATATTCAACATGAATGCTGCTTCTGCAATCAAACCCCATGCTTGCCACCAGTGTGACAAAAGTTTTGAGCGGAAATATAACCTACGGCGGCATACAAAGAATGTACATGATGAAGATGAATCTCAAACGGACAGAGTTGACGGTGATCGTGAAACTGAACCTATTCAATCTGAATATTTGGACATGGATAATTATGAACCCGATTAAAAAAAACGTAGATTTCAAGATTCAGAAATAGAAAGCTGTGGAACTGACTCTACGCAGGCTGATGACGAAGATTCTGAGGAAGATGAATCGGAATCTGAAACAGAGAAAGATGACAAATCATCGGATGAGTCCGATTCTGAATTGGAAGACAATGTCGCCTATCGAGACTGGTTGGAAGAAGCCAAAGAATCCACTGACGACATGTGGAGTGAAAAATATGAAAAGTATGTCAGCGAGGGTATGGATGAAGATCAAGCCAAGGAAAAAGCCAATAGGAAGTCCCTCTGGGCAGTCGATCGAATCTTTTTCAACAACTACAAGGATTTCTTGTCAAGTTACCTATATCTGAAAGATAACGATACTCATCAAGAGATTGTGGAAGATCTCGAAGAAAAAGTAAATAAAGGCATGGAAGTAAACAGAGCCTTGAACAGAGTAATGCCTAAACACCAGGCTAAATTTAACGGACTGTTTAAACAAGACGAATAAGTAGACCGTGAGGAACGCGGTGGTGAATACAAACTAGTAGTTTCAGAAAGAAATTTAAAGGATTTCTGAGGAAGAATGCGGACGTGAATCTACATAACCCGATGAGACTGCAGGGCCCTCTGTCGGCCGTATGTGGACAATATTGCGTATTCTTTTTACTGCACCGTTGTCGAGATCTTAGTATGAACAAAATCGTTGGATTACTTTCCTGGGATCAGACTGACAACGACGTTATTGTTAACGAAATTATAAAGAGACATTTTCCACGTATTAAAACGACCGTGTATAGGATGAATCATTTATCGTTAGACAAATTGCTCGAAGTTTGCTTCAAAGATTTTAGTATTACCGTTTTAGTTTTGTATCAACAGTAGATTTTAGTTACTTATACCATCGTAATATGTTACTTTTTTGTTTTGTTTTGTTTATTTACTCCTTATGTTTGCTAACGGATTATTTGAATGGGTATAATGAAATAAATATCTTCAAAACACATTCTGTATTATATTTGTCTGTTCTCTTTATTAAACGAGTCTGATCCTCCATTTTACATTGTAACGCTTTATTAAAACATGAATGCCAAATACATAAATCAGAAATACAGACAAACCTCGTTAATAAGAGATACTGGGGGATTTACGGATAACCTCGTTATAACAGAATCCTTCATGAACGGAGACGAGGAATAAAATAATAAATTGGAATTGAGCAGAATGTTATTCTAACAGCGCTCTTGTTATCGAGGTTTGACTTTATAAAGTTACAAAAAAAGTTTATAACCACCACCAATAATAAATAAATAAAAAAACTTTAAGTTGTTTTCCACCACCAATAATAATTATTAAACAAATAATAATAATAATAATACAAATAAAAAATACAAATATAATACTAATAATAATATAAGTGGGGCGAGCCACATCAATGTGGCAAAATTAAAATCGCAATCTCTGCATCGCGTCGTTAACGAGCTCAGTTAGCATGTTGAGAGCATTGGAATAAAACGTGTAAATAAGGTCATTGGGGTCAGTTTCCCACTCATCTAAAATGTCGTGAATGATAGTTTCTAGATTCATTCCCTCGTACGTGAACGGACCAACACCTAATCGGCTAGTTACGAGACCAAACACCAGCCTGACTTTTGTCACATCCACAATCTGTATAGCTTCGTCATAGTGTTCGTGAATAAAGTCCTGGAGGCGACATTCGGGAGTACATGTATATCCATAAAACATGCAAGCGTGGTCAAACTGACTCGGCCAGTCCTCCTCACAGCCCTCGCAGCCTAGTTGTTGTTGAGCTCTATTCGTCAGGGCGAAAATGCGATCGGCGACTACCTGGGTCAAGATTATCTTGAGCACTTCTCTGACACGTCTTTTGGTCTCCACTAATTCATTATCATCTTTATCTGTACAGATACATAATAATAAACGAAAAATTTGGAATTATTACAAATTTAAAAACAATTCAAATTGTGTTGATGGCGTCGGTTATAATGTTAGTCTGTTAAGTCAAGCGCTGCCACTGACTGACAGTCAAATTAATTCCTTTTTTTCCCAGCGAGTAACTTTGTGTTCTTCTCGTTTATGTAATATTCTTTAATATTGATGTATACGTTTCCCTTAAATCGTTTAACGCAGGCGTAACGCTCACCTCCAAGATGAAATTTCACCGCCTTCTTCTCGTTTTCCTCTTGATCGGGATCTGGGACAAACTTTCTTTTCGTGGGTTGTCCACTCATCACCGACGGAGAGGACGAGTAGTCCACGTCAGGGGCTGCTTGTTGGTATCCCGGTACAAGCGGCGCAATCTGGTGGTTTGCATAAGATGTTTCTTTCTGCCGACCCGTTGCTTGCCATGAACCATCATTACCCTCAACCATTGCAGCTGCCAAAATATCAGGGCCAGGTCCAGTCTCGGGTTGTTTATTCTCTGGCTGGATCGGCATTGCCTCGGGAATGGACCATACACTCTCACGAGTAAAAACGTTGAAGTAGTAGGGCCGGTTCTCAGTTGAACTAAAAGCTTCTCGCCATCCACGTTTTACTTCATAGTGTGTAAGTTTCCTCACACCGTCAAATGGCTGAAATACCGCCGGGTCCACTGGGGAAGAAGGTGGAACGTTAGGGTGCGACGAAGAAGTTGCAATCGACATGTTCAACTTAGGAAGACCAGCCATCGTTATTACTCTGTGATTTTCCGTTTGCAGAGGAATAGCTGAAGATGTCCGCCCGCTCTGTAGCGCGTCATACACTACGTCATTCCATTGTAAACTCCTTGCCTGTCCGAACTCGTACGTGACGTCATGTACCTATACAAATTGCCGGGCATTGTGTATGACATTTTCTACGACACACGTACGTACATACATATAGACCTACTATAAAATTCACAACCGAAGAGAAGACGTAGTTGCAGAAAAAAAAACCTTTTGTTTTAAATCAACGCCTCGTTTCAGTCATTCTTATAATCTATTTTAACTCACTTTTGTTTTTGCAGGGCGTATATTTCTCACCCTTACTCTATTTACGAAACGAGAAGGGTCAAAAGAGTGAAAATTGGTCCGGATGAGACTACAAGGATAACGTTTGTATTAAATAAGTAATTACTGGGCGTGGAACGTTTCTCAGAGTTGCTCTATTCACGTAGAATTAGGGAAACGGGATGATGCGCGCTTGGTCCGATGAGACTGCAAACGCCATCTTTGTGTTAATATGTTTGTTAATACTGGGTGTGGAACTTACTCATACCCCAGTCACACTAGAGGCGGATTGAGCCGGAATGCCGTCGGGATAAAACTTCCTCGTGTATTCCGGGATATTCGAAGTGCATTCTAAAAATTCTGACTGCATTCTGAGTGCACTCCAAACATTTGGGCCCATTCTTGTGGCCGGCCCGAATGTTTTGCTCATGCTCAAAACATTCGAGGTGCATTCGAAGAGGAGAAATATCGAACGGCATTCGAAGTGTATTCTAACTGCATTTTGACTGCATTATAACTATTCTTACGGCATTCCAACAGAATTCGAAACATTCTGGTCGCGTTCGAGGGAAAAATCGAAATGGCAAGCCATGGCAATCCTGCCAGAATGTCCCGAATGTGCCTCGAATGAGCCGGAACGCACCTCGATTGCTGCCGGAATCTATTTTGATACTAAAATAGTTCAGCTGGAATGCACTTCGAATGCCTTCTGAATATTTCTATTGCCGCTCGAATACATCTCGAATGCAGTCGGAACGTCCCGATTGGCCCTTGAATGAGTCCGGACGTAATTCAGAACACCACCGAATCGCATGAAAACGCAGCTAGCTGCCGCACAGCAACATGGTCTGGGCTGAGACTGATGAAAATGCTAGATTCGGAAGCGTCTTATACCCTATCGGGATCATTCCGGTGGGATTCTTGGTACACTCGGGACATTCGTGTTACATTATAAGCACATTTCTCAGCACGGTTCGAGTCGCATTATAAGTATTCGAACGGCATTCTTACAAAGCTGTAAGAATGTTGGTCAGTTTGAAATTCCCGCCCGAACGTGGCACGAATTTTGAAAATTTGTCATTCCGGCTGGTTCTGCTTGATTCCTGCTAATTCCGAATAAGTGTGACGGGGGCTTCAACGTTGTTAGACAAACCGGATGATGCGTACTCGGTCTGGGCGTGACTATATTGATAATGTTTGTATTAACGTTGTCTTGAACGCTACGAGTTTTCGTGCACTAGGTTTACTTAAAGACTTGACCAAACAGTCCCCTTGTGGATGTGACAAGCAAAGACGCATATATCCAATCACTTCCACCAAAATATACATATAAATTAAAATAAAATACCAAAAATAAAATATACAAATAATAAATAAATAAGTAAACAAGAGTTCTCAGCAACACAAACCGGCTCTTTTCAGAGCCAAAACATATTCCCAAAAGAGAAAGATACTATTAAATGCCTCATAGATACCTTTTGTTTAACTTACTTTTTGTTTTTGATCAATGCTTTGTTTCACTCGACATTGTTTTAACGTTATCATTTCTATACTTCATTTAATTTCCTATATTTTACTACCTCAGCACCACCTCCACCTCCACTCCCACCTTCACCACAACCCGGGTGCCACTCAACCCCCACCCCATTGCCACCTCCACCTCCACCCCCACCCGGGTGCCACTCAACCGCCACCCCCACCTCCAACCCCACCCCCACCCAGGTGTCACTCAACCGCCACCCCATTTCCACCCCATTGCCACCCCATTTCCACCCCATAAAAGGGGGTTGTGATGCTCTGACTATACTACTTGCAGACAACCATCCAAAGATGAATTTGCCAAGTCGTCCTCAAGACGTGAAGGTTGCTGATGAGCTAGAGGGCTCAACAGCGGGGCATAGTAGCCGTCTCCGTGACGCACAGAGAGGTGATCCAGTCATCAGGCGGGTAGTGGACTTGAAGATTTCGTGTCGGAGCAGAGTCACTCGACGACAGATAGCACGAGAATCTCGGCCAGTACAGAGACTGCTGCATGTGTGGGATTAGCTGGACGTCAAAGACGACCTCCTTCTTTATCGTCAAGGGACAGACAAGGTGAAATACCTGGTGGTTCTGCCAAGAGAGCTGAGGCAAGATGTGTTTCAGAGCCTTCATGAGCAAATGGCGACGCAGAGTTACTCCAAGGTGTTGGAAGTGGTAAAAGAGCGCTACATTTGGCCCACTTTACACAACGAGACAATGGCCTATATGAGGAGACACAGAAAAAAGCTTCAGCAACAGAAGGAAGGAGTCTGTCCCCAGTCATCCCACCTCCAACAATTGGAGAAACATCTTCACGTTGCAAGAGAAAATGTCCAGAATGCTACACAGAAGGCCCAGCAGAAACAGAGTTCCACATACAACCAGAAGGTACAGGAAGACACTCTACAGCCTGGCGATCACGTCCTAGTCGCCAACAAGTCAGCACGAGGTAAAGGCAAGCTCAGGAACAAGTGGGAAGAGATACCATACACTGTCTTACGGAAGCTGGGTGACCTACCTGTGTATGTCGTGCAGCAGTGTAGCTCCGCAAAGACGAGGACCTTGCATCGGAATCTACTGACTATCTGCCCATTTGACGTTGACGACATGTCACTAGCTGATCTACTTCCGCCAGCACCGCAGTCTGAAGATGGTGATGTTGACCTGCAGCCGTACTTTCCCCCACCCCCGATGAAGTTCCAAGAGGCCAGTGAAATGCTTCAACTCCATTCTCCACCACCTGAAGAATTTCGTAATACAGAGCCCTGGACAGCGCTTTCGGGTGACAGCCCCATGGCCTCTGGGATGTCCGAGTTTTCCAGCGACAGCTCAGATGACAGTTCGCCCAACTCTGGAAGGAGTTCACCGGTTGTGGCCCATCAACGTCCAAGGAGACAAGACCGCCCACCAAGACGATCTGGCAGTAAAAGTTCCTAACTATACATGTATCTAAGTGACACACTTATTTTGTTTTAAAGATTTTACATTTTTACCCCATTGCTAGGGATAGCAATGATTTGAGGTGGCGAGAGTGTAACAGGGGAAATTATGACTTAAATTAATTTTGGTTTTTTTTATCTAGTAGTTCCACTCCCTGTATATTTGTTTCTAGTGTTTTATTTGACCTTTGGCTCATGTGTTTGGCCAATGCATTAAGTCTGGTGTTGACAGGGTGATAGGTAGATTGACCCCCTGTGCTAGATAAACAGTCCCTCCCCTTGTGAAATTATTTTATAGTGTCTCTTGTTTTCCCAGGCCTTTTCCTATTTTGTAATGTAGCCTATATGACCCTGTTTTGTAGTGTGTTCCCCTTACATCATCAGATTGGTATGTAGCTTCAGATTACTGACCACAATCTCACATGTTGCTGTGGGCAGTGTGCAGCTCGGCAGCAGTGAGAGTGGTCAGTAATATTTTTTGCTCTCTCCACAACTTCAGTTTGTGTGTTTTTCTTCTGCCCCGACTTGTAAATCTGCACTCCTTTGCTGGTTCCCTGATTTTTCCTCTAGGTTTATACTTTACACTGTGTTGGTGCATTTCAAGTTTAAGATTTTAGTTTAGTTTAATTTTAGTTGATTATTTGGTCTGTTTCATTTTGGTGTCGTTATTCATTAAACCTTTCTTTAAAAACAGTTCGCGACTTGGTCCTTAGGTCCCCGGTGTCATTTTTATTACGTTTGATTGAGCTATCCCCATAGTGTGTCATTTTTCTGGGCTACAAAGACAGTCCAGTGACCATTAGTGGCTAAAATCAAAAATCAAGAATCGCCAACTTTACAATATTGTCAACTTTTTTTTCATCGAAAGTATGCATCACGTGACCATAACGCAAACATCGAGACCTCAAACCGGGAGTTGTAACGTATATTGCAGTACAATCTGGATGGGGTTTCATTAATAATTACAATATCGGCTCTCGTCATATTTCCTCCGATGGAGTTCATCTCGATAAAGATCATTCATAAATACCTTGGACAGTTTACGCATCCCTATACACCAATCCGGTAACTAATATCCCCTCCCTGCATATCCGCCATAGCTGGGGGCGTCCAGTGCATGGGCTGTGCGTTTTGTGTTGCTGTTAAGGGGAGTTCACACTATCGCGAAAAAATCACACTGTTCCATTGGTTTGTACACAAACTGGTTTGCCGCTTGTGCGCGGGCTATCGCGACGCGCAAAACGTTTTGAGCTGGGTCAAAGTTCAAAGTTGTTGAACTTTGACCGCGGTGCGCTGACCTTTCCAGCGCGCAGCCAATGAGGTATCAGAGAAGCCCCAAGCTACCAGAGTGAAATTTTCTATTTTTGAATAATCGGTGATTGGGAGCTCATGCAATGCGGTGAGCGCAGCGCGAAAGTGTGATTTTTCCGCGATAGTGTGTATCCGCCTTTAGAACTAAAAGCGCTCATCCATTACATGCACGAACGAGCCTCCTTCGCGTATACGCGCCCGCCTTTGCGTACACGCGACGTGCCCGCCTTCGCGCGCACACAACCCTACAAAGACGCGCAACTTGTTCGAAGTAAACAAATGCAGCTTCAGCAACAGCAAAAACATGCAGTTCATTCAGTGGAAGCCCCCCAGCTATGGCGGATATACAGGGAAGAAGACCTTATTACCGGATTGGTGTATAGGCCGTATTCCTGAACGCGTGAGGGCGCTATCAAGTGGTCCGCGTCCATCGCGCGTTATGTTCGAACGCTACGCGCGCACGCCTTTCAAACGTTTATTTTGATTGGAAATCTGTGCGCGCGCCACAGGCCTGCGCGCTCCGCGTACGTGACTTTTCCCCACGTACGTACGTACGTATGCCACGGACGTATATAAATTATATATACGTCCGTGACGTATGCACGTACCCCCACTTTTCTACTGTCGTCTATGGACATTTTCCCTCAAATCACCGTGTTCGAGCGCCCTCACGCGTTCAGGAATACGGCCTATTGGCTGAGAGCACGTCACGTGGGCAGTCTTAAATTAGCGATAATGCCCGGCTGGCTTCGCCGCGTTGTGCCCATTGATTTACATACATATACATATGGAGCTCAATGTTTGTGCCCTAGTCAGCGCGTATATGGAACTAGTCTGGTACACTATGGCGTGTGATACCGGGGTACGTTGCAATATTCGATAATGCACAAATATATGTGCGATGTTTGACATATGTGCGATGTTTGACATATGTCCGATGTTGAATATATATGTGCGATGTTTTTCATATGTATGCGATGTTGAAAATATATATATATGTGCAATAATTTGACATATATATGCAATGTTTTTTCATATGTATGCGATGTTAAAAATATATGTGCAATAATTTGACATATATAATATGCAATGTTTTTCATATGTATGCGATGTTGAAAATATATATGTGCAATAATTTGACATATGTATGCGATGTTGAAAATATATGTGCGATATTTCACCAGCCGGAACCTAGCACGAAATTCGGGCCGGAATTTCGGCTGGCAGGATTTTGTACAAATTACTATTTTCACGGCTTCCGGAAATGATCGAAAGCTAGATGAAAAGTTAGGCATAGATGCTGCGCTTTTGAAATGATTTTGTACCATCGTAAAAAGGAAAAATTGCACAATTGTTTTCTTCTTATCTGTAAAGAATATCCTCAAGTTTATTTTATAAGCGCCCCGAAAGATTTGGTCAGGATAAACCTCAACCCAATTCAATTTATGATTCGCGAGGGGTGCCAATCGGCGCCCCTTGCACACCGTTTTTATAAACCCAGTTCGCTATTCATTGTACAGTGGGCTATGATTCGTGAGGGGTGCCAATCAGGGCCCCTCACATGCACACACTTGTAGTTTTTATAAACCAAGTTCGCTATTCATTGTACAGTTGGATATGATTTGCGAGGGGTGCCAGGGATAAATTCGCGAGGGGTAATTTTAAAACCCAGTTTCTAATTTACAACATAGAAATATTGTAAAAAGCATTGTTTCTGGTATGATTTTCTGATAATTAAGATAATCTCCTTACAATCTAAGAACATTTGTCGTCTTAAGAAGAAAAACGTGTGAATTTGACTTGGAGACGTTGAGATTGAAGTATAGTGGGCCCTGTATTCTAGTTGACTTTTGTAGTAGAAAATGCCGGGAGTTTTAGAGCAAGAAGGAATTAAATAAAGATTATCACCCATCAAAAATAGAGATAATTGTCTTCGTTGTTGTGATTTTTGCGTTTTTGTTTGTTCATCTGGCGTTTTAGAAAATCTGTTAAAAGACAACCCCGCAATTACCCGTGCAAAAATGGTATATTATGGTTTCCAATAAAGACAAAATGTCGGCGATCGTGTAAGTAACATACACCGTTGAGAATTTGTGCCTATTTTTCGATCTATCATTAAAAAAATGTAATTGGGCTGAGGTTTTCCCCTGACCAAATCTTTCGGGGCGCTTATAAAATAAACTTGAGGATGTTCTCACTGATTAAAAGGAACGATGGTACAAAATCATTGAAAAAGCGCGGCATATGTGTGTAAAATTGTGCCTAACTTTCCATCTAGCTTTCGAGCATTTCCGGAAGCCGTAAAAATAACAATATGTACAGCCATAGTTGGGGTCGCCTTTAATTAGACTGGTTTCCGTCCCAATATATTACGTCTGGATACTTCGTAGGGAACGGGAACCAGTCTAGCCTTTAATATGTGCGCGGTGTTCTAGACTGGTTCCCGCCCACATATTCCACACAGGAGACGTGATATGTGGGCATGATGATCTTTCAATATATGTGCGTAAACCCAGCTATTAATCACGTGATGAGAAACACGTGCGCGATGATAACCGTTTCTCCTTTGTTTATTTAGGCGTGACATAATTGAATAAACAATACCACACCATAGGCTACGCGCCGGATGAAGGTCACCCGCAAGGGTGACTGAACGTTTTCAGTATAAAATGGGTTTTGTTTGTCTGTTTTAACTTAGCAATCATACAATACCTCCCAAAAATAATATCGAGGGGAAATTTTTTTTAATGCAATCCCCAGTTTGGATGTGGAAGCAAAAAGGTGAATTACTGCACTGTTCTATGGAACCGGATAAATTATTTTGCAAAACATCGGTCTATTTCCGGCGATATCCTTAAAATATATACAGATTGAGAACGTGTAATTTCTTAAGTTATGGTAACGAGAAAAATTTGACAGACAATAAAATATCAAAATTTCAATTTCCATGGGGAAAATGGGTCGCCCCCCCCCCCCCCCCCACCCCCATTTTTCCAATAGGGGTTGAAATGTTGATACCATATAATTTTTCATATTTTTCTAATGACCATTCTGAAATTTCGCGTTCTCAATCCGTATATATTGCCGGAAAAAGACCGATGTTTTGCACAATAATTTATCTGGTTCTTTAGAAAAGTGCAGAAATTAACCTTTTTGCTTCCACATCCACAAAGGTCTGTGGCTACCATGAGCAATTTCATAAAGCTTCCACATCCAAACTGGGGATTGCATTGAATTTTTTTCCTCGTCGATATTATTTTTGGGAGCTATTTTCATTGCTAAGTTAAAACAGACAAACAAAACCCACTTTTTACTGAACACGCTCCTTTAACGGCGAGTACGTCACCCTTGCCATGAGCATCTTTTTTGATGGATACCGGCGCATTATAAATTTTCATTATTATTATTATTATAACCTTTAATTCTGACCTTCATTCGTCGCGTAGCCTTTGGTGTGGTACGGTTTATTCAGTGACGTAGGATAAGTGTATTTCTCTTTACGTCTCTGAATAAACAAAGGAGAAACGGTTATCACCGCGCACGTGTCTCTCATCACGTGATACACATCACGTGATTAATAGCTGGGTGCTACCTAACTACAGTCTGGTACCCGGACCACAAAGTTTTGACTAGACTGAATTATTCAGTCGTATGTGGAATATGTGGAGCGGGAACCAGTCTAGGTGCTACCCACAATTCCGTTTACGCACATACATTGAAAGATCTAGACTGGTTCCCGTCCACATATTCCACACTTTCGCAATAACCGAACCAATCTATAGGGATCGTGAACCAATCTATGAAAGATCATGCCCACATATCACGAACACCGCGACCCCACACATTGAAATATCCCACATTTATGTCGAAATATCGCACATATATTTTTAACATTGCATATATATGTCAAATTATTGCACATATATTTTTAACATCGCATACATATGAAAAAACATAATAATAATAATAATAATAGACAGTTCTTATATAGCGCATTTCAGAACCGACGGAACTCTCAATGCGCTTTCTGCATTATTACCCCTGGTCATTGGGCTCAGTAATATCATTCCTTAATCCTTCTCAGCTCCCTGGGGAGTATGCAGTCCCGTGCTTTCTCTACCCTCACAGGTACCCATTTCCTCCTGGGTGGAGAGAAGCAATTCATGGCAAAGTGCCTTGCTCAAGAGCACACGCACCATGGCCAAGCCGTGATGGGATTCGAACCCACGACCTGTGGATTGACCAGAGTCTTGGATTCAACACGCTACACCGCTCGGCCATGGTACCCCATAAACATTGCATATATATGTCAAATTATATATATTTTCATCATCGCATACATATGAAAAAACATCGCACATATATATTTAACATCGCACATATATGTCAAACATCGCACATATATTTATGCATTATCGAATATTGCAACGTATCACACGCCATACGCGACCCCACACATTGATGTCGAAATATCGCACATATATTTTTAACATTGCATATATATGTCAAATTATTGCACATATATTTTTAACATCGCATACATATGAAAAAACATTGCATATATATGTCAAATTATTGCACATATATTTTCAACATCGCATACATATGAAAAAACATCGCACATATATATCAAACATCGCACATATATGTTTAACATCGCACATATATGTCAAACAACTTACTCTTTCGCGTTTAGGACGACCGACCGCATTAGGGCGACCGACAGCCGGTCGTCCTAACGCCAAGTGCTTATGCTACGTTTACACCATGTCCCCGGCAGTCCCGGCGCCCCGTTTTGGCCAAAACGTAGCGTGCCGTGGAACTTTTGTCGTCTTTTTATTACTTTGGCTCGACTCGGCCTTAGTTGGGCCGGTGTGTTGCGTTCTACCACGGTGCGTTACGTCCCGGTACGTAAAGCGTGGCGCGCCGTGCCGGTTCCGGGCCGCGAGGCGGACGGCGCGCTACGTTTTAAGCGCCGTTCAACTACGGATGGGTCCACGTCCCAGGCCGGCCTGCTAAGTTCTGATGCGGTGCCTCACGTCCGTCCCGTTCGTGTCACGTTTGTTGTCCCGGCCCAATACGTTCCAGACGGTGTGCGAGGGTCTGCTGCGGCGCCCTGCGACTGAACGTGGCAGCTGTCACGTTTCACGCTCCGGTGGTCACCCGGTGGTCTCCCGGTGAGCCCCGGTTGGTATAAATAGTGCGCTCCACACCTTCATTTTCACTTCGTCCTGGAGCGCGACGCAGTGAGGCGTAACTGGCCGTGAGCAACAACCGTCACATACCTTGGCGCACCGCAGTTTACCAGGCCGCATTCACACCATGCTGTGGCCGCTACCGTGTCGGGCCCTGGCAGACCGTGGGGTGCCGGGCTTCCAAACGTGGTGGAGCGCGAGGCACCGGCCGCTATCAGAGTTCCCCGGCACCCCAAGGTGCCACACCCCGGTGAGTCAAGGCACACTGCGGTCCGTCACGCCCTGTGACGGAAGCCCCGTCCCACTGCGGTACAGGACGATTCTCATTAGTGCCGGGACTGCCGGGGCAAATTTTTTGACAGAGCTGCTCACCGGCCGGTGGCAAGGGTGAGCTACGGTCATTCACGTTTCGCCACCCCGGTCCCCTACGCTCCCCGACGTCCATCCCGGTGCCTCCCCGGTGCTCCTCTACCGGGGCGCCGGGACTGCCGGGGACATGGTGTAAACGTAGCATTAACGCCAAGTGCCATTTTTATTAGGTTCTTAACCATTTTTATTAGGTCACAAACCATTTTCGTCTAGGTCGCAAAACTTTTTTTTCCAGAGAATTAGGTCGAGAAAATGGGTGTCAATTCATGAGTTTCTTTCCGACAATTTTGTGGTTTTAGTGGTCTCTGTAATGCTACGTTTACACCATGTCCCCGGCAGTCCCGGCGCCCCGGTAGAGGAGCACCGTGGAGGCACCGGGATGGACGTCGGAGAGCGTAGGGGACCGGGGTGGCGAAACGTGAATGACCGCAGCTCACCCTTGCCACCGGCCGGTGAGCAGCTCTGTCAAAAATTTTGCCCCGGCAGTCCCGGCACTAATGAGAATCGTCCCGGGCCGCAGTGGGACGGGGCTTCCGTCACAGGGCGTGACGGACCGCAGTGTGCCTTGACTCACCGGGGTGTGGCACCGTGGGGTGCCGGGGACCTCTGATCGCGGCCGGTGCCTCGCGCTCCGCAACGTTTGGAAGCCCGGCACCCCACGGTCTGCCATGGCCCGTCACGGTAGTGGCCACAGCATGGTGTGAATGCGGCCTGGTGAACTGCGGTGCGCCAAGGTGTGTGACGGTTGTTGCTCACGGCCAGTTACGCCTCACTGCGTCGCGCTCCAGGACGAAGTGAAAATGAATGTTGTTGTTGTTGTTGTATATTTTATGGCATCTTCGGCAACTAAGGCCCTTTATGCCATCAACTATACGGTTTTAGCTTTAACTTTACTATATTATCAACTTGAGATGACGAAGAAGGAGTTGCAGTTTTAGAAGTGGGAGGGAAAACCCCCAGAGAAATGCCCCAGAGGAAAACCCACGCGGTCAAGTAGGGACTGCAAACCCAATCCACATACACGCCCCGGATTCGAACCCGGGTAGCCAGAGGTGAAAGGCGAGGAAAGAACCCGTACGCCAACCCGACCGCCCAAGTGAAAATGAATGTTGTTGTTGTTGTTGTATATGTTGTTGTTGTTGTATATTTTATGGCATCTTCGGCAACTAAGACCCTTTATGCCATCAACTATACGGTTTTAGCTTTAACTATACTATATTATCAACTTGAGATAACGAAGAAGGAGTTGCAGTTTTAGAAGTGGGAGGAAAACCCCCAGAGAAATGCTCCAGGGGAAAACCCACGCGGTCAAGTAGGGACTGCAAACCCAATCCACATACACGCCCCGGATTCGAACCCGGGACCCCAGAGGTGAAAGGCGAGGAAAGAACCCGTACGCCAACCCGACCGCCCAAGTGAAAATGAAGGTGTGGAGCGCACTATTTATACCCACCGGGGCTCACCGGGAGACCACCGGGTGACCACCGGGGCGTGAAACGTGACAGCTGCCACGTTCAGTCGCAGGGCGCCGCAGCAGACCCTCGCACACCGTCGGGAACGTATTGGGCCGGGACAACAAACGTGACACGAACGGGACGGACGTGAGGCACCGCATCAGAACTTAGCAGGCCGGCCTGGGACGTGGACCCATCCGTAGTGGAACGGCGCTTGAAACGTAGCGCGCCGTCCCGGTTCCAGGGCGCGCCGTCCGCCTCGCGGCCCGGAACCGGCACGGCGCGCCACGCTTTCCGTACCGGGACGTAACGCACCGTGGTAGAACGCAACACACCGGCCTAACTAGGGCCGAGCCGAGCCAAAGTAATAAAAAGACAATAAAAGTTCCACGGCACGCCACGTTTTGGCCAAACCGGGGCGCCGGGGACATGGTGTAAACGTAGCATAAGCAATCTACCCAAAACGGTCGTCCTAATACGGGAAAAATAGTTATTCAACATCGCACATATATGTCAAACATCGCACATATATGTCAAACATCGCACATATATGTCAAACATCGCACATATATTTGTGTATTATCGAATATTGCAACGTATCACACGCCATATTCGTGCATGTAATGGATGAGCGCTTTTCGCTGTAACAGCAACACAAAACGCACAACCATGCACTGGACGTCCCCCAGCTATGGCGGATATACAGGGAAGTAGACTTTCGATACCGGATTGGTCTATTGTTTTAAGGTGTAATCCAGCTTCAGTGAAGGGTGAAAGTGAATCAATCTAATCTATTTCAATCCAACCTAAAAGAAGACATAAGATTCTCATTTTTACATATTACTTCCGTGTTTCAGTGATGCACCCAGGTGGAAAGAATCGGAAGTAGCCAAGTCCTACAGACGACAAATTTTATTTCAGGAATTAGATTATCAGGAAACTTGGAGAACCAGTGATAGTAAACAATACTTACTGTTTTAATCTTCAGATATGATGTGTAACTGATATTAGTTGATAATTTTGAGAATTTATAACTTTACAATTGAAATAACGTATCAACAATATAGCCGGACAAAGTGAAACGCGTGTTACCGTAACGTGTGTTACAGACAATTTTGCAGTTTACTGAAAAAGTATATCTTTAATTACTATCAATGCTAGAATAGGGCGACAAATCGTGTGTAAAAAAGGTATATTAGGGCGACCTGCTCAATAGGGCGACATTTTGGTGTCGCCCTAATATTTTTGAGTTTAAAATTCATTTGTTTAGGTCAAAAACCATTTTTTTTAGGTCGAGAGTTGTTTCTCTTCGGTCTGTGACCATCTCCGGAAGCTTTGAGTAAAAAAAATAAGGTGTCATTTTGAGTGACTCTTGCCGAAATTTCGGTGGTCCCCGGTGAGAGTCTTCACGAAATGTCGCCCTATTGCGGCATCCAGCGTTGTTTAAATTATTGTTATTATTCTAGTATAATAAAGCTTAGCTGAGTACTTGAGTACTAGAAACCAATTTGTTGTAGACTGGTTAGTTTTAGGACAAAGCTGAGATAAAGTTTGGTATTTTTTTGCCCTGTCCATCCAGTGAAACGCGTGTTACTGATTTTCGCAGAGCTCTCTCCCCTACACGAGTTGATCTTTCATTTTTGTGTGAACATGGGGATCCAGCTTTGAGTTTTTGGTATTAAAATACAAAAGATGAACACTAAATTCAAATTAGTCTTGCAGCCAGAGAATGGAGAATAATGAAGGACGTGCTGAAACGTAACGCGTGTTACCGCGGAATTGCCCACATGTGTTTTTTATATCATTTAAATTATTAAACATTAAAGCCCGGCTGATAGCTTGAAGCTACTTGGTGAGGAAGAAAGTTATTTTATAAAACGGATGTTACTTAATAAGTTGTTTTTTATATCTTTATTGCTGACTTTATAGGCTATCAGAGAGAAAAATGAAAAACTAGACCGTGTTCGTCAATCGGCAACAGCCCAAAATGAAAAACGGGGTGATGACGTCATAATGATATGCATTGACCCCGCTACGTCATAGCGAGGAGACAGTCACTATATTGCTACGCAAGTTGCATGCTTTCCGCATTGCCTAAACCACCAGTCGTTATTTTTCTGTAATAGTATTTAGGTGTATTTTCTCAGTGGTTGTTACACTGAATTAATTTTTGATATCAATAAAATGCCAGCTTCGTGCCTTGTTGGTGGTAACACTTGCAACTCTGTGGAAAATCTGCATTTCTGTGCGTGCATACAAGTATGTGTTTGTTGCGAGGAACTAGGTACACGACCAGAGTCAGTGAAGCAGCTGTATGTGTCTCCTCGCTATGACGTCACACACATAGTTCGAGTTGATTGACGTGACCTTTCATTTTCAGTTTCGTACGACAAAAGTCTAAGAAAAAAAATGAAATTTTCTAACTTTTCCTGGATGAAATTCTGAATAAAATGTTCTTAGTACATAAAGGACTATAGAGCGTTATCCAATTCCGTCCCTCACGCGTGAGGGACAGAAATCAAGAGACAAATACCTTCCCTCAGTCAACAACAAATGAAAACTAAAATAAACCTGTATGTTGACCTGCTCCTGATGTTAATACACACACCCAGTTTATCACATGTTGAAATTAACTTTACAGTTTTATGCGGAGGTTGTTTTTATGCATGAAAAAAAAAAAAGGCAATTTTTTTACATGCAATTTCAACTATTTCTTGAAAATTAGATGGCACAGTGTGCCCAGTTAAATTTATTCTGTTAATTTTTGTAATATAATGATAAAATATGGACATTTCTTTACAGATCAAAGGTATTATTTTGATTAATTTAAGAAATTTTGAAATCTTCATCAGTTTTGGATCACGCTCTATATAAAGAAAAGAATACTGTTGAAAACCATGAAAGCGAAAGGAGATTTCCTCCCAGCTTTAAAAGCACTAAACATTAAAAGACATTTCAGAATGTTTATAATTGAGGTGCCCTTGCATGCACTGTCGTCCATGAATAATCCTCAAGATAATATCAGCCAATACAAGTCACACACACACTACCAATATAATTAAATATTTGGGGCTATTTTGGAAGAAACACTCAACATTGACACACACAATGTTTTCCAATAATTAAAATTTTCTTCATTTCCATTTTGTTTGGGTTACTACAGATGACGACAATCAAAAAGATAAAGGATGGACACCCAAAACAATATAGTACACCACTAAAATGTCTCATCACTGGAAGAAGCAACATCATCAGATACAAAAAGGAAGGAGTGCCGAAAACAATGACTTTTGTCAGCCTTTGTGATCCAAGTGGCTACACCAAAGCAGCTGTTTATGACGTCACCAAATTCGACCATATTGACAACATGGACGGCATTTATCTCAGAAACTACATCGTAAAAGAAGAGTAATCACAAGCCAGACACAAGTCATGAAGACAGGCAAAATGGCTGTTCCTGACAACTTGATCAGAGAATCCATTTTGATCGTGCGCCCAACCACATCACCTCCATTCCACATTTCGGAAGCTAAACAATCACCAGTCAAGTCAACTGTAACTGTCAACCTGTCAAAGGTTTGTCTTACATTATTCTCTATCCAGAACGACCTGAAATGGACCAAACAAATTAACCATGCATCTTCTAAGGCTTTACGGGACTGGGTCTCTGTCACAAGAATTTTTCCAAAGCATCTAACAACACTAAAACAAAATTGTACCAAACACTAATTCGTCCTCATCTTGAGTATGCTGCAACCAGCTGGGATCCTTGGTTGAGCAAGGATATCAAACAACTTGAAAAGGTGCAACGTAGGGCCGCTCGATTTGTGGCTGGAGACTTCTCTCGTACTACTACTTGTGACCAGACCAACTACCTGGTCATGTCACTAGCATTAACATTCCTTAGGTATATATCACAATAACATTCCAGTACCTCTGTTGGGTGCATGTCTTGCGCCATTTTACAATTGTCTTCCTTGTGGCTAGACTGCACCCTGGAATGTGCATTTTAGGTTTATTGTATTCTGACAGGCTTGGAATTCCTGGGTTGGGACTGAAAAGCCAGCAAGGTCCTATATAAGGAACCTGTGGGCAAGCCTTGTGAGTTCTCCTGTTCTGACTGCGTGTGCATGAGCCGTAGGCCTATAGTGCTGCTCTGATCTCTGTATAGTGCAATAACTTCAGCATAATTTGATTCCGGTTTTCACAAGTGTTTTAAAATTGGAATTGTTGTAATAAATACACATTGTACTTTTTTATTCATATTTTGGCTTGAGCCAGTTCTCTTTTGTACATCGTCGTCAGCGTTGGCTCTGCCTGTTTCCTGTATTACCAGACCCACTTGGTTACATACTGTTACCCAGCTTATTAACATCACTGGAATGGAGGTGTCTGCAGGAACGAAGACGTGTCCAACGATTGACCAGTTTCTATAACATTCTCAGAGGTGATATCGATATCCACTACCAACATCATCTGAAGTGGAAACCATTAAGAATAAGAAGGGGGCATGATCAGCAATTTTACATCCCAATGGCTAAAACAAATCAACATAAATATTCCTTCTTCGTGAGAACCGCTACTGAATGGAATGACCTACCACGGACCATCATAAATTCACCAAACAAGAACGCCTTCAAGAAAGCAGTACTACAACTATTCGCCTCTACTTATAATTAAATGTCCCTTGTTCGCTCTCTGACGCACCTCCTGTTAAAAATCCCTTGAGGATGTTTATGGAGGATTTCCCATCAAGGTATCAAGGTATACCCTTCACACAATACATACTTGTAAATCTGACAACTCATAAGAGTTCCACACTATGCTCTTACCCAGGTTATCTGAAAGTTAACAATATTTTAACTGCCTCCTTACAATGAGCCAGTTGCATGATAGCTGATTTGCGTAAATCCTACAGTCCTGCCTCTGCTCTATGGCGCTCGCTTATACAAGAGTCAAGCACCAGACTATCTGGCAAATCGGGCTGTTATGGGGGGTGCAGCCCGGGACATATTAAATGCCGCGAAAGTCTGTACGGTACCTATAGAATACCCTGCACATTCTCTATGCATTTTAAGCTAGACCATCCGAAATTACATGTTGAAACTTAAAATGTTGTCAAAATAATGAGTTAAAACGTCTTTTTTGGCTTAAAAAGAATGTTACCTTCAAAAGGTGGATCATTCCCAATCTGTGCATGATAAATTCAAGAAAAGGGCAACGATTTTGGGTTACAAGACTGGTTTAAAGTTGCCAATTGAACCCGAACGAAAGAAGACGTAAACACTATACAGCAAACTTGACTTGAAATAGGGGAAATAAGATGACATGCAGCTGGTAAATCTTGCCACAATATGATACAATTAATATCGCCGTTGATTTTGTTATCCATTCGACGGAACATCATCAGAAATTGGCGAGTTATACTGTTCCACAACGCGCGTTCAATAGTGAGCGACTCTCGTTTTGCTGATGATGTGCGTACATGACCAACATATTTTAAATAGGCCTACACCTTCCAATCCAAAGCCCAAATAAAATTGCGAGAAATGCACAACTTACGCAACTTAATCAACTACAGATATAAATACCGTACATCCTCACCACTAATTCTTCCTAATATGACATGATAATGCCCCTTAAACAATTTTGTTAGGAAACGTGATTTTAGCAATGAGAAAATCTCAAGGTAACATATGAATACCCTTTTCCAGGATGAAGCAACACGTACTTCATTAAGACCTATCATGCTGTGAAAGAATTGTTCATAGCTACATGTACGGTTCTGGAGATATGAATTTTTGAAATATTTAAAGGGCCCCTTATTTAGGATTTTTATCAATGAAATCTATGCTTTAAAACCACTTTACTCAGTTAAAGTCAAAAAAATCCTATTTGGAGCTTGCTTTGGGGGTTAAAACAAAGGTTTTTAGTTTTTATGCTAATGCCAATATGCATATTCATGACCAAGGTCACGACGTCACAAGAGGCAAACACAGGAAAATCACATTGAACTGTGCACAAAAGATTCCACTTTTTTCTAAATTTTCCTGAAACTTTTGTAATCCATGGCTGTTTGAGTTTGTTCTACATGTTGCCTGCTGTAAGCCATGACAAAACTGGGGGTAGAAACTGCAGCAATTTGCCACAAGTCCAACTTGAAGTCTTATGTTTTTTCTTAACTTTTGCCTTTTGTCTTCCTTATGTGATGCACTCAAAACAGCGCCCTCTGTCTGTGATTTATTGCAATGAAATCTTCAAAGTGCCACCTTTTATTGATTTTACATCCAAACGAACAATAGTATGTCTTGCTGAACAAGTAATCCGTCATTATGAAGCAAAGCTTAGGCACAAAGTTGTTTAGGATGTCACAGGCCCTTTAACTTTAAATTGCTATAAAGTGACACCTGATGACGTCACGATGGTGTCACACTTGATGTTATCATGATACTATACATACTGGTGAAAGTCTGCCATAGGGCCTATGTCTGTATCTAATTTTGTAAAGATTCATACAGCTTGGTTTGATGGGCATTTTTGCTCAGTAAGTGAATAAATTGAGATTTTCGTTTTCGTTGAACTTTGACCTCTAATTGACCCCAGAAGGAAGGGTCAGATGAAAATGCCCACACAAAGAAATTTGTAGGCAATGATCTGATCTATAAGCCTGACAAATACAAAGATCTTGGGTCACGTAGTTTTCGAGACGGAAGCATTTTAAAACATGCATATTTTGGGATGTAATTTGATACTTGATGACGTCACAATGACGTCACACGTGATGCCATCATGATATTATACATGCTGGTGAAAGTCTGCCATATAGGACCTATGCCTGTACTTAGTTTTTTAAAGATTCAGCTTGGTTTGATGGACATTGCTGCTCAATAAGTGCAAAAATTGAGATTTTCGTTTTCGTTGAAATTTGACCTTAAATTGACCCCAGAAGGAAGGGTCAGATGAAAATGCCCACACAAAGAAAATTGTAGTCCAGAATGTTATCTATAAGCCTGCCAAACACGAACATCCTGGGTCACAGTTTTTGAGATGGAAGCATTTTAAAACATGCATATTTTGGTTATTTTTGGGATGTAATTTGATATTTGATGACGTCACGATGACGTCACACGTGATGCCATCATGATATTATACATGCTGGTGAAAGTCTGCCACAGGACCTATGCCTGTACTTAGTTTCTTAAAGATTCAGCTTGGTTTGATGGACATTGCTGCTCAATAAGTGCAAAAATTGAGATCTTCGTTTTCGTTGAACTTTGACCTTAAATTTACCCCAGAAGGAAGGGTCAGATGAAAATGCCCACACACAGAAAATTGTAGCCCAGAATGTTATCTATAAGCCTGCCAAACACGAACATCCTGGGTCACATAGTTTTCGAGACGGAAGCATTTTAAAACATGCATATTTTGGGGGTGTAATTTGATACTTGATAACGTCACAGTGACGTCACGCTTGACATGCTTGATGTCATCATAATATTATACATGCTGGTGAAAGTCTGCCATAGGACCTACATGTATGCGCCTGTACTTATTTCTTCAAGATTCAGCTTGGTTTGATGGACATTGTAGCTCAAACAGTGCAAAAATTGAGATTTTCGTTTTCGTTGAAGTTTGACCTCAAATTTACCCCAGAAGTAAGGGTCGGATGAAAATGCCCACAGGAAGAAAATTGTAGCCCGTGATCTGATCTATAAGCCTACCGAATAGGAAGATACTGGGTCACATGGTTTTGCAGAAGGAAACATTTTAAAACATGCAAATTGTGGTTATTTTTGGGATGTAATTTGATACTTGATGACGTCACGATGACGTCACACGTGATGCCATTATGATATTATACATGCTGGTGAAAGTCTGCCATATAGGACCTATGCCTGTACTTAGTTTCTTAAAGATTCAGCTTGGTTTGATGGACATTGCTGCTCAATAAGTGCAAAAATTGAGATTTTCGTTTTCGTTGAACTTTGACCTTAATTTGACCCCAGAAGGAAGGGTCAGATGAAAATGCCCACACAAAGAAAATTGTAGCCCAGAATGTTATCTATAAGCCTGCCAAACACGAACATCCTTGGTCACAGTTTTCGAGATGGAAGCATTTTAAAACATGCATATTGTAACGAAATGTGGTTTTGGTGCTTGTATTTTTTGGCGCGCTATCGCGCTTAGGCGCGCCATAACTGGGGGGCGCATGCGCGGTTATCAGGAGAGCCGGTGGGCGCGCGCTTGTGTTGCGTGGACAGTTCTTTCCGGGAAGTCGGTGGATGCGGACGCGAGTGTTGGTGCTGGGAAGGCCGTAGAAGCGGACATAAGAGCGCGTGAAGGCTCAGGAGGCCCGTGGAAGTGTCAGCGGCTGAGTTGTTGTGGACGGTATAGTGTTCGGGACTAGCGACGAGTTGGCCGAAACCAGTACAGCACTAGAGATTTGAGCGCCCGGGTAAGCATCACACGCTAACGGCATTCCGAGTGGGATTTACTGCTTATATTTTACACCAAGATTAGTTCCGACATGCATCTGTGCCACATTTTGTGTAGATTTCCCCCACTATTACCTTGGTTCAGCTAGCGGAGTTTAACAGGCCTTCCGGCATATTTATCGTTGTACCCTTAAGGAGCCACCTTTCCCTTTAGAAACCTCTGTTTCCCTAGCTTAAGGATCCAAATATCCTTAAGGAACCAGCGTCCCCTTAAGAAGCTTATATTTCCCTTAAAGAGGAAGAATCCCCCTTGACGAAAATCCAGCATTAAGGCTTTTTTCGATAGTCCAAACATCCCTCTTGCCGACGTGGATTTTGTATTTTTTTTTAATTGTCGGTTTTAAGTGGATAAATTGCAAGCAAAAGTGCGCTTTTCGAAAATGAGATTTTCGCGATTTCTGAAACGCTCATTAGGTATTCATGATATGCGCGTGACCCCGTGACGCAATCCTGAGAAAGAGAAGTCAACACGATTGTTAGCTCCATACGTTTACACGCAAAAAACTTGGAAAACCGTCTCTGTTAGATGGTCTTTTTTGAAGAATTTTGTTGTTCCAAAAAGCCAGAGATATGCCCAGTAGCTGCGTGGTTGCATGTTTTACCAGACACTATGAACAAAAAAGAGCAGAAAGATTTTCTTTTCTATTACCAAGAGAGAGAAAAATGAGTCGCTCATTCTATAACTTGTACGGCCGATGTCCAAACACGTGGAAACTACGCCGTACACAGACCGTACACAGACCGCTGTGAATGCCATTCGTTCCGTGACAAAACCACCAGTCGCAATGCACCAGTATTTACTTCAAAAGAGAGCACTGTGAGCCACAATTTCATCGTTTTTTCACAAAACAGGTAATAGTAGATTGCTGTCATATTACATGAAGTGTTTTTCACGTTTGTATTTTGAATTACAATTAAGGACAAAATAGGCATGATAAACATTCACTTCGTGTATTTTCCATTCAATACTGCACAGACCGTTTTGTATGTTTCTCAGGATGACGTCAACACCCTGTTGATAAACAAGCCGAGTGACCTCGAGCGTTTCAGAATTTGGGTGAAGAGGATCGGAACTGCTTTACGTTTTAAGCAAAAGTCTGTCGATTTTTTGTGAAAAACAAGTTGTGATGGTGTTGTAGACACATACACCTCCATGATAAACAGAAAAACAAAAAAAATGTGGAAGGGGGGATTCTAGCTGTTTAAGTACCAGTTGTTCCCTTATAAAGGAATCGGCATTCCCTTAAGGTGCTATACATTCCCTTCATATACCTTATTTTCCGTAGCACATGTTTGAGTACATAAATATTTGTTGACAGTGGTTTATGGATTAAAAGGAAACCCCTGTTGTTGGATAGACATACCCCTTCTCAGTTAGATCGTATGCCAGTTAATGAGTCCAAGTCTGCCCTACGTACCTCACCCCGGAGTCACGCGCGGCGATATACGGTCTCCAAACGGACCGCCCCAAGCGCTGCTGGACTGCCGCTCGCCCGAGCAGTGTACCGAGTCAACAGGACGCGGACGGGTTTCGCCACATTGGTGTCAGAAGTGGGATAAGGCGTGACTTCTCTTCTGGAGGGATGGATCGGGAGACTGCACCTGCAGTCATGGACTCGGACTCTAAACTCGCGGAAGAGGAGCTGGCTATTCTGAGGATGGAGGCTCATCAAGCCGAAAGCATGTACGAGTGCTCTCTCCAGGAGATACGAAAAATGGGGGAGGAAATGGAAAGGATGAGACAGATCATTCGGGACAAGGTTTCCAAATCCCTAGAGGCGGATTGGATTGAAACATCGGAACTCTTCATGTCCACCCCAAGTCCAGCTGTGTCCAGCACATTACAGGCAGCCTCACGAGTGCCAGCAACGCCAACAAATACCAGGGCGGAGACATATTCGGGGACATCGAAATCATCGGGGGCTGGCGAAGCTATAATAGTCAAGGTGTAGGACTAAAAAAAAACCCAACATTTGTCCTGATCGCTTTAATGGCAAGGTGCCTTGGAAAGATTATAAGGCCCATTTTCGAGCTTGCTGCACAGCAAATGGATGGACGGACAGCCAGGCTACTGTGTTTTTGTCTGCAAGCCTTCAGGGACAAGCCCTGAAGGTACTCGGTTGTCAGCCCGAAGAAAGAGATCTTTCACTGAAAGATTTGATGCTGCGCCTGGAACAGAGGTTCGGACCTGGCCAACAGGCGGAGCTGCATCTGATGGAGCTTCGCCATCGTAGACAGGGAGAGTCTGAAACTCTTCAAGAGCTTGGGCTAGTATCAGGGAACTATCAGCTTTGGCATATCCGGAGTTCTCGGACGAGAGCAGGGAGAGACTGGCCAAGGGACATTTTATGGATGCCGTGAAGCCCAGCTAACAAAATAACGTCCCCCGAACGTTCCTTGAACGTTAGCTGAACGTTCGCGGAACGTTAGGAATGAACGTCCGGGGAACGTATTTGTGTGGAGTTTTCTGGACGTCCTCGGCACGTTCAAAGCTAACGTCCCCCGAACGTTCCGCGAACGTTCGGGGGACGTTCTCTGAACGTTAGAAACGAACGTTACAAAAAGACGTTCAGAGGACGTGTTAATTGAACTTACGACTGCTTTACTGTGACACAGTTTTTTAAATCTATTTTATCACATGCTCTATAATCTGTTTTGCATCGGGTTTTTTTAGTCTGATGTCCTGGAGATTCTAAAAATCATCTTGGAATTTGTTTTTTTTGGGGGGGTGGGGGTTGATGGGAGCCACTATCATACGTTCTAAGCACTTTTTTGTGTAAATTTGTCGTGTATTCGGGGTATTTTTTGCCAGTTTAATATTTCTTAATATTTTAATGTTAATAATGCTTTTTGTAATGGGATTATTATCTGCTATGTTTTAATATTTTAATGTTAATGATTTATTTGTTCTTGCCAAATACTGTTAATCATGTTCAATTCAGCCCTTAGCTGCGATTCATGATTGATTTAACTGCAACGTTAGATTCTAACGTCAGCAAAACGTCCCCTCGATGTTCAAAACAAACGTGACCAAAACGAACTTTTTCAGAACGTTATTAAAAAAACGTTCTTAGAACGTTATAGTGTAACGTTAGATTCAAAAGTCCGCGGAACGTCCCCTCGACGTTCAAAACGAACGTGACTAAAAACGAACTTTCTCCGAACGTTATTAAAAAACGTTCTTATAACGTTATATTGCAACGTTAGATCAAAACGTCCACAGAACGTCCCCTCGACGTTCAAAACGAACGTGACCAGAAACGAACATTCTCCGAACGTTATTAAAAAACGTTCTTAGGACGTTACAGTGCAACGTTAGATTCAAACGTCCACAACGAATGTATCCAAACACAAACGTTCTCCGAACGTTGTTAAATAACGTTTTTAGAACGTTATAGTCCAACGTTATATTCAAACGTCGACAGAACGTCCCCTCGACGTTCAAGACGAACGTAACTTCCACGAACGTTCGGGGAACGTCCCCTCAACGTTCAAAACGAACGTGACCAAAAACGAACATTCAGCGAACGTTCGCAGAACGTTATGTGTTTGCTGGGAGGATAGGGAAATAAGGGAAGGGATCTTTCGGGCAAGGCCCGACACCTTGGATAATTCTATCAGGGCCGCCCTGCAGACGGGGAGCTTCCTACAGACCGGGGAGCTTCCTACAGACCGAGGACCGCAGGGCTAACGACAAGACAAGGAAATTTGCTAGAGTTGTTGAGGGAGAAGAGGAATTGACGATGAAAAGTCTGAGGGAAGAGATTAAGGAGACTCATGGGAGTGTGTTACAAGTGTTGGGAAAAATTCAGGCAATAATATATGATGTGGCAAAGAGTAAAGAAGGGACCCTATGGAATGAGGGCCCAGGAACAAAGAGGGAGTATCGGGCTGGTAGGAGTTGGAAGACAAACACACGGGATGGTTGCTACAACTGCAAGGCCCTTGGACACTTTGCTAGAGATTGCCCGGCACCTAGGAACGAGGAGTGCTATAATTGCCGAGGCCACGGACACTTGGCAAGGGACTGCCCGGCGCCAAAACAGTCGGGAAACGACAAACAGCCTCCCCTGGGGCCCAAGGGAGGGCTGGTGAGCCCTCCCCTGGGGCCCAAGGGAGGGCTGGTGAGCCACGAGGGCCGCAAAGAGTAGGGATGCAACGGCAAGAGATGGTATTGCCCTCGAGGGACGACAAAAGAACGAGTGGACTTTATGTAAATGCGCAAATAAGAGGAGAGGGAGCACGGATGTTAGTCGATACAGGGGCGACAGATACCATACTTTTGGCAGAGGTCTATTTTCGTATGCCAAAGGAACGAAGGCCAACACTTAGCAAGGAAGGCGTGGGACTGTACGGGGCAGACGGCCGCCCCCTCGAGACGATAGGTGGCGCCTGGTTGGAGATTCAGGTAGGTGGGACCACTTTCCCGGTTCGTGCGATATTCGCCAAGTTAGAGATGGATGGGATATACCTGCTACCCACACGGGGCCGGCTGGACTTCCAGGAACTAGTTCTAACATTGAACGGACAGAAGATTAAGTGTACGAACAAGGAGGGCACCATCTTCTGTGCTAGGGTGGTCGTGAAGGAAACTACGAATATGTTACCCCTGGGCATGAAGCACTTGTATCGGCAAGGGTAACACAGGATTTTTCTGGTATCGGGATAATTGGAACCTGCGGAGAGTACTGAATTGCCGGCTAAGGGTCTTATGGTCGCTAGGCTTCTGGTGAGGCCTCAAGAGAAGGACCTACCAATAAGGGTGTTCAACCCAGGGAGGAGGACCTGCGTCGTAAGAGCGGGTAGCATGGCTGGATTTCTAACTCCAGTCACGGAGCAGGATGTAGAAACGTACCAAAGCGTGCAGGAAGCGGGGGCCGAGCATGTACCGGAACACTTGCAGGACTTGTACGAAAGAAGTGTAAGGGAGGTAGAATCCGGATACCATGGAAAGATAGCAGGGTTGCTCTGCGAATTCCAGGACATCTTCTCAAGGGGAAGCGACGCACAGATTATGTGAAGCATCACATAGCGACAGGGAACACAAGGCCGATACGAGAAAGACCTAGGAGGTTCCCTGCAGTTGAACAGGAGGAGATTAAATGGCAGATTAAGAATCTACTTGAGGAGGAAAAGATTACTCCATCCAGCGGGCCTTGGACGTCAAATGTGGTGCTCGTGAAAAAAAAGGACGGGTCCAAAAGATTTTGCGTGGATTACCGGAGACTCAATGCAGTAACCGTCAAGGATGCCTACCCAATCCCTAGGATTGACGATTCCCTTGATGCGCTTTCCGGGGCGCAGTGGTTTTCCACTCTCGGGTTATTGGTAGGTGGCACTAGATCAGGATGCGCAGGAGAAATCAGCGTTTGTTGTAAGAGGGGGACTGTACAGTTGGCGCGTCATGCCCTTTGGGCTGAGTAATGCCCCTTTTAATTCTATCTTCGAAAGGCTGATGGAACGGGTACTGAGTGGCCTTCACTGGGAAACGCTTCTAGTTTACTTAGATGACATCATAGTGTTTGGTAAGACTATCCCAGAGGAACTCGCTAGGCTGGAGGTCGTGTTTATACGCCTAAGGGAGGCAGGGTTAAAGTTAAAACCTTCTAAGTGCGACCTGTTCAAAATTTGCTATTTGGGTCATATAGTGACACCAGAGGGAATCAGTACAGATCCGGAGAAGATACAGGTGGTGAGGTATTGGCCGGTACCTAGATCAGTGAAGGAGGTGCGCAGTTTTGTAGGACTTGCATCCTACTACAGGAGGTTTATTGAGGGCTTCTCTACTGTAACAAAGCTTCTACACAAATTGACTGGGGACTTCAGGTGGACCGAGGAATGTCAGGCATCTTTCGAAGAACTGAAGAAACGTCTAACGGAGTCACCTATTCTCACCTACACGGATCCAGACGGCGAGCTCATACTTGACACCGATGCCAGTGACACAGGGATTGGTGGAGTCCTGTCACAACGAAAGGATGGCAAGGAACGTGTTGTTGCCTATGCTATAGTAGGGTGTTGAAGAAAGCAGAACAGAACGACTGTGTGACGAGACAGGAGCTTCTTGCAGTGGTGAATTTTCTGAGACATTTCCGCCCGTATATTTACGGACGAAAGATAACAGTTAAGACGGATCATGGAGCACTGAGATGGCTCATTAACTTCAAGGACCCTTCGGGACAGATTGCACGATGGTTACAGCTGATCGAGGAGTACGATTTTGAAGTTGTCCATCGTGCAGGGAAGTCTCACCAAAATGCAGACAGTGCGGAATGGAGGGACAGGAAACCCATGGAGGGGAGGAGCCCTTAAGGCATTTTGTCAACGAGGACATGGAAAAGCAAAGAGCGGAGGTATATGTGGTAAGGGTATTGCCGCAAGTAACGAATGAAGACTGGAGGAAAGCGCAGCTTAGGGAGGACTCCATGGCGTGGATAATCAAAGCTAAGGAGAGGGGACGATCTCGCCCGGACTGGGATACGCTCTCTGTGATGTCCAAAGCACATAAGAATTACTGGTTGCGATGGGACCAGTTGGCCGTTCATGATGGCGTCCCAGGTAACATTCCCACATGGGGCCCATATTGGTCCCATATGGGCAAGTATATGGGTCCCATATGGGCCCCATGTGGGAATGTTTCCTGGGGTCCTACTGTGCCGCTGGGAATATGACAGTGGCAAGGAAGTGCAGTGGCAATGGAGTATCGCGAGAAGATTTCGCGTGAACTTCATGCGGAACGGACGAGTGGACATTTAAGTACCAATTAAGCGGACAATGGCTATGGTGCGTACCAGGTTCTACTGGCAAGGGGATGGCCGCGGACGTTAGGTCGTTCATTCGACGATGTGATGTATGCGCTAGTAGGAAGTCCCCAAGCAAAAGGCGAAGGGCCCCTCTTCAGCAACACTTAGTGGGAGCGCCTCTCGAACGAGTGGCAATGGACATCACGGGTCCCTTCCCACTAACCGGGAGTGGAAATCGATATATACTGGTAGTTGGGGACTCCTTTACGAAGTGGTTTGAGGCCTACCCTATCCCTATCCCTAACGAGAAAGCAGAGACTGTTGCAGGTCGATTCGTCAAGGAATTTGTGTGCAGATTTGGAGTCCCGAAGACACTGCATACGGATCAAGGAAGGAACTTCTAGTCCCGAGTAATGGCTGAAGTATGTAGGGTTCTCGGGATTGAAAAGACTAGAACCACCGCCTATAACCCCAAATCAGATGGGATGGTGGAGAGATTTAACCGGACGCTGGTTAATATTGTGTCCATCCTCATGAAGGAACAGGCAAATAACAAGGATTGGGACGAGGAGCTACCGTATGCAACGGCGGCCTACCGTAGTACTCCACAGGAGTCCACAGGAGAGTCCCCGAACATGTTGATGTTAGGAAGGGAAGTGTCTCTGCCTATCGACCTGACGATGGAAGAACCCTCTACAGGGGTCACACAGGAAGCAGCTGATCAGGACTATGCTCAAGCAGTACGCAGGAGAATGCAGTGTTCACATGACCAGGCTAGAGAGCACTTAAAGAAAAGTGCCAGGAGACAGAAGCACAATTACAACAAGGGTGCCACCGCAGGGGGCTTTGTGGAAGGCAAATTTGCCTGGCTGTTTAACCCTGCCAAGAAAAAGGGCGTTTCGCCGAAATTGATGTGTAGGTGGGAGGGTCCCTATCTTGTTGTGGATAAATTGTCGGACGTCACGTATAGGATACAGCGTAAAAGTGGTGGGAAATTTAAGGTAGTCCATTGCGACCGCCTTAAACCGTATGAAGGCAGCCCCTTGGAGCCGTGGACCCCGAAAAGAAACAATGGGAGGCAGGCGAGCCTGGAGTCGCCTGATAATCGATCAAAGGACCCTGGTGGGAGTCAACGGAATGTGCTGAGTCGGGAACAGGAGCAGGAACGTGAGACAGAATTAGGTACAGGGTGTTCAAGAGATACCTGAAGATGAGTCGACAGAGGCGGAATTCGTGGGCCAGGATCCTGCGATAGTGCGACCCAACATCCAAGTTGACCCAGACGAGGAAACTGGGCCCGTGTATTTAAGCCCGGTGCAGCGGCGGAGGAAACCCCAGAGACCGTGCAGGCGTCCTCAGCGCTACCTGTAGGAATAACTAAAAGTGACAATTAAGTGTATATAGTAATTCGGGGATGATCATTTTTCTTTTTCTTTTCCTTTCTTTCGTGTTGCTCTGCAGTGTTAATCAAAGATGGGTGACGAGGATAAGGAAGTCTGGAACAAGCCACAGGATTGGCAGGACGTCAAGTTGCACAAGTGTGTCACCTGCGAGGAGACGTTTGTGTAAAGGAAGAGCCTGGATATACACATTTCTGCCGCCAAGCATGCCCCTTGCATCTTGTACAACTGTGCCCGTTGCGACTGTAAGTACATTCGGAGGGACAATCTTCGTACCCACTACAACAAGCATCATCCTTCGAACGTGGAAGTGTCGAGAATTCCTGCAGAGACCGGGAACCGGGAACGGGAGGAAAGGCTCGAGTCGACAGCAAAGACCAGGCCACTGTCGGATGGTGCGGGAGGGGCTCGCCCCGTAACGAAGACGACACCGGATCCCAACAAGGATCGCCGCACGGTGAGGCGATCTAGACCTTCTGGAAATGGAGAAAAGGTAAAAGGGCCAAGTAGCCAACCGAAGCCGCCAGCACAAGGGGCTGGATCTGGATGTGCGACGCTGAAGAGGAAGCTAGGTGGAAGAGCGAGAGGGATCCGCCGGGAAGAGCCCGCTGCAGGACTGCAGAGCACCGGAAGAGGCAGAAGGCGGTCCACCACAGAAAAAGCCGGTTCCGGCCGAGTTGGGGAAGGGGACCGAGGTGCGGCATGTACCACAGATGGACACCAGGCAAGCATGGCGAATTCCTTCGACCCCAGAAAGGATGATAGATGAGGATATTCCTGCGATATCGTTGTCCCCGGGATCTGCATCCTTGGTGGAGCGGTGCCTGAATGACCAGTCGCGAGTGGTGGTTGGGGGAGGAAAGCCGCGAGGGATGGCCTCGAAGATGCGGGGTTCTCAGTGCAGTAGTGAAGAGGAGGAAGATGGGGATGTCCGCGTGGTGAGCCGAAAAGCAGAGGCCCCTGCAACGCCGATCAACCTTGGGAGGGCCCTAGGGGGAGGCACTCTGAAGTACAAAGAGTGTGAAGTTCGGCGAGTTATCTGCTCAGCAACTGCAGGAGTTGCCTGCTCAGCAGCTGCAGGTCTTGCCTGCAATGCCCCAACCCCTCAGCCTGCCGCAGCTAGAGTCTTCAGTGTCAGCGGTGATGGTGAGTTCCTTTAAGCACTGCTGAGCTCGAGCGTATGATGGCTAGCAATGTTCGACGAGTCACCGAGATAAACACCAAGTCATACTTCCAAGGTGATGGAGGAGGTCGTCGAGAGAATCTATGATGTCGACTTCCAGGCTGGCTTCGTTCTTCAGTAGCAGTTTTCTGCGTTGAACAAGTACCCGCGGTGTTCTTCGGTTTCCATCAGACTTTGTTTATAGGTTGTTCCTTAGATCATAGTTGACTTTCCACTCTCATTACTGTGTTATTTATTTGTAGTTGGGACTGTACGATTAACCCTTGGGTAAGTACAGACAAGTTTTTGTGTTGTTTTCCGGGCTTATCCCTTAATGACGGAAGGAATCTGTGTAGATTTTGTTTAATTGTTTTTAATTGAGGAAGATTGACATTTCCCCGTGCCTTTATATTTTTGATTATACTCCCTTAAGGAGACTGCTTGTACCTTGATTTATATGGTTGATCGAACTCCTTTAAGGAGGCCCTTTTTCACTTAAGGATCACGTAGTTGCTAAGGTGCATTATTGCTGTATAATTTTGACGATTATTTTGTATAATTAAGCACCTCATCAGTCCAATTTCGTTTTGTTGTTTATCAGTTTAACGGACCGAGACGGTCCGAACAGAGAGGGGGCTATGTAACGAAATGTAGTTTTGGTGCTTGTATTTTTTGGCGCGCTATAGCGCTTAGGCGCGCCATACCTGCGGGGGGGGGGGGGGGGGGTGGGGGCCGCATGCGCGGTTATCAGGAGAGCCGGTGGGCGCGCGCTTGTATTGCGTGGACAGTTCTTTCCGGGAAGTCGGTGGATGCGGACGCGAGTGTTGGTGCTGGGAAGGCCGTAGAAGCGGACATAAGAGCGCGTGGAGTGAAGGCTCGTGAGGTCCGTGGAAGAGTCAGCGGCTGAGTTGTTGTGGACGGTAGTGTTCGGGACTAGCGACGAGTTGGCCAAAACCAGTACAGCACTAGAGATTTGAGCGCCCGGGTAAGCATCACACGCTAACGGCATTCCGAGTGGGATTTACTGCTTATATTTTACAACAAGATTAGTTCCGACATGCATCTGTGCCACATTTTGTGTAGATTTCCCCCACTATTACCTTGGTTCAGCTAGCGGAATTTAACAAGCCTTCCGGCATATTTATCGTTGTACCCTTAAGGAGCCACCTTTCCCTTTAGAAACCTCTGTTTCCCTTAAGGATCCAAATCCCCTTAGAGGGAGAATCCCCCTTGACGAAAATCCAGCATTTAGGCTTTTTTTGATAGTCCAAACATCCCTCTTGCCGACGTGGATTTTTATTATTTTTTAATTGTCGGTTTTAAGTGGATAAATTGCAAGCAAAAGTGCGCTTTTCGAAAATGAGATTTTCGCGATTTCTGAAACGCTCATTAGGTATTCATGATATGCGCGTGACCCCGTGACGCAATCATGAGAAAGAGAAGCCAACACGATTGTTAACTCCATACGTTTACACGCAAAAAACTTGGAAAACCGTCTGTTAGATGGTGTTTTTTTAAGAATTTTGTTGGTCCAAAAAGCCAGATATATGCCCAGTAGCTGCGTGGTTGTATGTTTTACCAGACACTATGAAAAAAAAAGAGCAGAAAGATTTTCTTTTCTATTACCAAGAGAGAGAAAAATGAGTCGCTCATTCTAACTTGTATCGGCCGATGTAACACGTGGGAACTATACGGCCCGCAGTGAACCGTCCCATGCTGTACACAGACCGCTGTGAATGCCGTTCGTTCCGTGACAAAACCACCCGTCGCAATGCACCAGTATTTACTTCAAAAGAGCTTCATTGTGAGCCACAATTAGACCGTTTTTTCACAAAACAGGTAATAGTAGATTGTTGTCATATTACATGAAGTGTTTTTTCACGTTTTTATTTTGAATTACAAGGACAAAACAGGCATGATAAACATTCACTTCGTGTATTTTCCATTCAATACTGCACAGGCCGTTTTGTATGTTTCTCAGGATGACGTCAAAACCCTGTTGATAAACAAACCAAGTGACCTCGAGCGTTTCAGAATTTCGGGTGAAGACGGTCGGACTGCTTTACGTTTTAAGCAAAAGCCTGTCGATTTTTTTGTGAAAAACAAGTTGTGATGGTGTTGTAGACACATACACCTCCATGATAAACAGAAAAAAATGTGGACGGGGGGATTCTAGCTGTTTAAGGAACCAGCGTCCCCTTAAGAAGCTTATATTTCCCTTAATTACCAGTTGTTCCCTTAAGGAATCGCCATTCCCTTAAGGTGCTATACATTCCCTTCATATACCTTATTTTCCGTAGCGCATGTTTGAGTACATAAAGATTTGTTGACAGTGCATGGTTTATGGATTAAAGGGAAACCCCCCTGTTGTTGGATAGACATACCCCTTCTCAGTTAGTTCGTGTGCCAGTTAATGAGTCCAAGTCTGCCCTACCCTCACCCCGGAGTCACGCGCGGCGATATACGGTCTCCAAACGGACCGCCCCAAGCGCTGCTGGACTGCCGCTCGCCCGAGCAGTGTACCGAGTCAAGAGGACGCGGACGGGTTTCGCCACAATATTTTGGTTATTTTTGGGATGTAATTTGATACTTGATGACGTCACGATGACGTCACACGTGATGCCATCATGATATTATACATGCTGGTGAAAGTCTGCTATAGGACCTATGCCTGTACTTAGTTTCTTAAAGATTCAGCTTGGTTTGATGGACATTTTAATTGCTGCTCAATAAGTGCAAAAATTGAGATATTCGTTTTCGTTGAACTTTGACCTTAAATTGACCCCAGAAGGAAGGGTCAGATGAAAATGCCCACACAAAGAAAATTGTAGCCCAGAATGTTATCTATAAGCTTGCCAAACACGAACATCCTGGGTCACATAGTTTTCGAGACGAAAGCATTTTAAAACATGCATATTTTGGTTATTTTGGGGGTGTAATTTGATACTTGATAACGTCACAGTGACGTCACGTACGTTTGACATGCTTGATGCTGTGTCATCATAACATGCTGGTGAAAGTCTGCCATAGGACCTACGTGTATGCCTATACTTAGTTTATTCAAGATTTAGCTTGGTTTGATGGACATTGTAGCTCAAACAGTGCAAAAATTGAGGTTTTCGTTGAAGTTTGACCTCAAATTTACCCCAGAAGGAAGGGTCGGATGAAAATTGTAGGCCGTGATCTGATCTATAAGCCTACCGAATAGGAAGATACTGGATCACATGGTTTTGCAGAAGGAAACATTTTAAAACATGCATATTTTGGTAATTTTTGCATTGTAATTTGATACCTGATGACGTCACAGTGACGTCACACTTGTATGCACACCTTCACATGGGCATTGATGTTCCTACCAAGTTGATAGCTTGAACCGTTTTGAAGCAGCTGTTTATGACGTCACCAAATTCGACCATATTGACAACATGGACGGCGTATATCTCAGAAACTACATCGTAAAAGAAGATGGTAGTCTAGTAATAATCACAAGCCAGACACAACCAAGACAGGCAAAATGGCTGTTCCTGACAAGTTGATCAGAGAATCCATTTTGATCGTGTGCCCAACCACATCACCTCCAATCAACATTTCGGAAGCTAAACAATCACCAGTCAAGTCAACTGTAACTGTCACCGGCAAACCGTCTTACATTTATTATTCTCTGTTCAACATACCCTTCACACAATACATACTGACAACTCATAAGAGTTCCACACATAATGCTCTTACCCAGGTTATCTGAAAGTTAACAATATTTTAACTGCCTCCTTACAATAAGCCAGTTGCATGATAGATTGCCGTAAATCCTACAGTCCTGCCTCTGCTCTATGGCGCTCGCTTATACAAGAGTCAAGCACCAGACTATCTGGCAAATCGGGCTGCTATGGGGGGTGCAGCCCGGGACATATTAAATGCCGCGAAAGTCTGTACGGTACCTAGAATACCCTGCACATTCTCTATGCATTTTAAGCTAGACCATCCGAAATTAAATGTTGAAATGAGCATGTTGAAACATGTACTCGCCATAAAATTTTGTCAAAATAATGAGTTATAACGTCTTTTTTGGCTTGAAAAGAACGTTACCTTTAAAAGGTGGATCATTCCCAATCTGTGCATTATAAATTCAAGAAAAGGGCAACGATTTTGGGTTACAAGACTGGTTTAAAGTTGCCGATTGAACCCGAACGAAATTAAGAAGACGTAAACACTATACAGCAAACTTGACTTGAAATAGGGGAAATAAGATGACATGCAGCTGGTAATTAAATCTTGCCACAATATGATACAATTAATATCGCCGTTGATTTTGTTATCCATTCGACGGAACATCATCAGAAATTGGCGAGTTCTACTGTTCCACAACGCACGTTTAACAGTAAACGACTCTCGTTTTGCTGATGATGTGCGTACATGACCAACATATTTTAAATACACCTTCCAATCCAAAGCCCAAATAAAATTGAGAGAAATGCATCAACGTACGCAACTTAATCAACTACAGATATAAATACCGAACACCCTCACCACTAATTCTTCCTAAATTAGTGTAAATTTGGTTAGGAAACATGATTTTAGCAATGAGAAAATCTCAAGGTAACATATTACTCTTTTCCAGGATGAAGCAACACGTACTGTCCAGTCATCTGGAGAGAATATCGAAGTGAGAAATGTGACACTAACGGACCATCGATCAGCACAGTATTAAAATAGCTCTTTGTTCACTTCATTAAGACCTACATGTACATGTATCATGCTGTGAAAGAATTGTTCATGTAGCTATTGCGGTTCTTGAGATATGAATTTTTGAAATATTTAACTTTGAATTGCTGTAATTTGACACCTGATGAAGTCACGATGGCGTCACACTTGATGTCATCATGATCATGATACTGGTGAAAGTCTGCCATAGGGCCTATGTCTGTATCTAATTTTGTAAAGATTCAGCTTGGTTTCATTGGCATTTTTGCTCAGTAAGGCTACATACAAAAAATTGATTGTTTCTCATCAGCGGCCGGGCGAATTTTTCATGCCGGGTGGATATTTTTTTATATTTTATAAATAAAATATAAATGTACCGGACGCCCGAAAATTCCGAGATTTTTATTTTTTCCATTTTTTTATAAACGCTGTAAAAACACGCTGTTGAAAGCAATAACAGTTAAAACTTACGTTGGAGATGTTCGACAACCTGACCCAAGTACAGCGGGCCAAGTGAATGTTTTTAGTGCCAGAACTTAGAAGGAAGCCGGGAAAATCTAAATCGCGTATCGACGGACAGGAGATCGAGAAGCCGAGTATAGTAGCGAGAACGGTGTCTGTGTGCCTCTTTCATTCGAAAAACAGGGGTGCTCAAAATTTTATGGGAAAATAAATGGACAACTATATTTTTGTGTTTCTACCAACATTATTTGAGCTTTTATTCTCTATGAAATGTGTGCATTGGTCAGTTTTGGAAAGTAAATAAACGAAAACAATTTGTAATTTAGAAAAAGAATGCCATGTCCCAACGAAGTTTTTGTCAACTAGCGCTTTCGCCCCCGCATACCATAACTGGGTGCTGGAAAACGCCTGACGAGCTTCATAGATTTCTGTGTAGGAAAACGCACGGCATTCTGGGTAGCGTACATACAATGACCTATGCTTGCCGCGCAGCTGAGCCACGGAAGTAGTAACCTACGTTCACAGGTCGCAACAAAAATTATCCAATCAGAGCTGAATGCACATCAGCGCTTACCCCCAACGCCCAGTACATCAACATGTACATGTACATGTATATGTATATGCGGTTGGCACGAACGAAACGAGCGCGCCTGTGAAGTTGCATAGTCAGATACCGGTTTCAAAGAATCGGCGATATTGTTGTTTGAACATCGGAACTAGACCGGGGCAGTCGCTTGCTATAGCTACGGTGACCAACTACGGTGACCAGCTATAGCGACGGTACAATCTTTGTGTACAAACTCTGTCACACACAGCTTGTACCCAAAGCATGGTACCGTAGCTATAGCACACATTACCGTAACTATAGCGGGATGACGGATAGCGTTGTGTTTGTAATACGTTGGGTTTGCGCACTGCGATCGATGTGCGTGGAGTGCAATCCACGCTGCTGCCGGCCATTATATCCATGTCGACATGTGTGTGCAAAGCTCCATTTCACATTCCTTTCTGTTTGTCTGGCTGTCAGTGTTATCATGCCGTTTGTAGTGATACAAATCAGAGGCAATTCAGTCAATATTCTTAAGCCTTGGCTTGGACTGGACTGAACGTCGGGGAAATGTGCACACTTCAAGAGTTGTACAACGACTTTGGGTCAGGAAGTTTGGACTCCACATCATGCAACCTTCCACGTGAGTTTAATTCTGCCCAGGTCACCGCGTTTGTGGAGCCTTCAAAAAAAGAACTGACAACCACTGTGGACATTTCTTCAAGAGTTTGTGATGCAGTAAGTACACTTGGACATTTTATTGAATACTGTACCAGACGACAGACGGATGATGATGATGCGTCTCGGGAGGTATCTTCTGTCTTTGATGAAATGATGAGTGCGGCCAAAAAAAGGATTCACTTGCCTGCCAAGTGGAAAGAAGTGAACAGCAAGATAAAATAAAAAAATGACATTCTTGACTGGCTTAGAAGTTGTGGTGTTGGGTGGTCCCCAGCAGAAAAAGAGCTACTTGGTGTACAGTTTGTCAACACACTGTCTGCTGCTTTGTGGGATGTTGATGGGAATCACCATACTTTGGATCAACGAGCCTGTCCAGTTCCGCATGAATTAAGCTCTCGTTTTTCTGGGTACAACAAGCCAGAAAATTATAAAAGAAAGAGATCAGAGTTGTTAGAAACCCACGTCACCAGCCATGCCACTGCCCTAGTAAATCTATCTGGCCAAGTATACATGCAGGCCCCAAGCTGGTCCGTGATTCATGAATGCATCGCAAAGTTCTCCAAGAATCTACGGAAATATGGTATATACTTGCAAGAACAGAATCAGGCCTCTCACTCGAAGCACAGTAGGTTGAGTGAAATCGTTCAGTCGGAGAGGGAGATGTGGACCGTGTGTGATTCAGTTTCTAATCCTTCGGTGAATTCTCGCCATCGGTATCAGCCAATTCATGATGCTCTGCAGAAAGCGGAATACTTTGAAGTCTTTCCACTGAACGACTTTACTCCGGATATTCCCTGGCAGAAGTACGAGTTCCTAAAGGGATTGGTGACACCATACAAAGTAGTACGCTACAGTTACAGTGGTGGTAGAGAGAACTTGTACTTCATGTGGAAGATTCCACCAGACATGGATGAGGCAACCCTGCTTTCATCAAATATCAAGGTACGAGATGAGATTAGCCCACAGCTCCCTAAATTTCATTCAAGGGCAATGAGGAGGACATTTGTGCAGTCATTCGGTTCCGTCACAAACTGCAAGCCAGCTTTCCTGCGCATGGCCTACAAAACATTGACAGGGGACTCTTCAGCAGCCAGGAGTCTTGCCGAAGAGGATGTCGATCAGAGAGTAGCAGAAATGCTTGAACTACAAGATCCAGAATTGGTTATTGACCTTCGGGTAAATAATGACGGCAGACCAGAGAAGTTCAGCCTTTTTTTGCAGGAGTGCAAACGATACATCACTGAATCCGTAAAAACTGCTGTTGAATTTCATAATTTTTGAGGCAAGGCCACTTTGGCCTTTAATGAATCAAAATTATAGAGGGCACCAAGGCCAGTAAATAGGGCACCAAGGCAAAAAAATATCTGCAGAAAGGGCACGAAGGCTAAATGCAAATACGTCATGTACTAATAAAGATCGTATGCCCTGCAGTAAACTTCAGCTTGCAATGCATTGGGCGAGGGTCAATCAGACTAATTATACTCTGCATCATCCTCCATGATGATGTCAGAGTCTGATGCCACATCAGGAATGAGATGGTCATCATCGTCGGAGTCAGAAGTGGCAGTGCTTGATGCATCGGAGTCAAGATGTTCGGCAGCAATGTTGTTCACTTGAGAAGATCTGGGACCATATGGCTTGATGTTTGGGCGCTTGAAATTTCTCCCACTTGACCACCATCTTGCTACAGCTGGTTCAGGGATAAAGAATTGTGGCTCAGGCCCCTGGCTGCAGATTCGAAGCAAATCCTCAATGGTGGTTGATTTCAGGCTGAGACGCCAGTCTCCCAGGATCCGCTTGATACATGAGAATTGGCGTTCGACCTGAGATGTAGCAACAGGTAGTACCAATATGATGCGTACAAGATGTAAGAAGTTGCAGTATTGGGTGCTTTTCTCGACCAACATCTTTTTTCAGAGTGGGAGGAACTTATCATTCTTGTGATGCCGAGTGATGTCATGTTTCACCTTACTCCACTCCCTTTCGACCTGTGTGATGTATATCCTTTCTTGATGAGCAGTGGTTTGAAATGGTCACACATCTGTTGGATTTCATCCAAGCCATAATCAATCAGTTCATCTGATTCTGATGGGAAGTTTTGTGGATCAAGTACTTCAGTCGCAGTGATCACAGGGTCATCTTTGAAGCTAGCAAACCTGTTGCCAATACATGTGATTATTTTGTCCACAATGTCCACTGTCTGTCTGTTGAATGGGTCTGTGGCCTGGGCTGCAATTTCAACACCATTAAAGATGAAGGTTGACCGGCTGTCATCATCAACTCTTACTGCCAGTGCCTCATTCACTGCAGCTAGAACGGGTCTCAAATGGGGGCCTGCTTTTGTTTTTTTCCTCCTTAATGATGCCTGAGCAAGCATCACACTGCTTCTAACAGACGAAAGAGGCATGTCATCCCGCTGAAACTCCAAAGAAAGCTCTGCCACATCATCTACTAGATCCTGGTATAAGGCCATGTGAAGTACGAATTTGCATGATTTGAGAAGCTTGAGGTAGCTCTTCATCTTGGCCGCATCAGCAGCAGGTATATCTTTACGCTGGCCAGTAGCTTGCTCCTCAAATTGTGTGGCCACACACTGGTAGTTAGTAGCTAGGCTTGCGAGGGCTTTTCGTCGGTGGTCAATCCATCGTGTACCCTGTGACCGCGATGGTTTTACAACATGCTGCTCAAGCATGTTAGCCACAGCTTTCAGCTCTCGCCACCTCTTAGGGGATCTCCTGTACAGATAATATAGCCTCATCATGAGCTCATCAATCTACAGAGATTTAAGAGAAAAAAGCAAATTCAAATATCACTTCCAATGTGTCAGACCATTAACACTTGTTTCAGGTGAGATACCGGTAATTTGTATTTATCTCTTCCCTTGCCAATAACAATTTTATTGTGTTTTCTCCATCACATAGCTAACCTGAGTAAAATATGTATCCTTAAATGCATCCTTTAAGGATAGCTCCAAGCGATGTGCTACGCAGTGCATCTTAATCATCCATGGAGCTTTGAAGTGTTGGAATTTTGTCAAGATGCCATTCACCCTGCCAAAGTTAACTGATGCACCATCTGCTGCTACAGAGACCAAACTACTGCTCAAGTCCAGATGACACTCCTCACACTTCTGGTTGATGGCCTTGTAAACCCCGTCTGCATCACATTTGCTGGGCTCAGTAATTCTGAGTAGTGAGGAAACAAAATAGTCAAACACTGATAATAAGAGCACTGTTAATACAAAGTAATGATTATACCAAGCAAAACTTTAAGTCCCAAGTCTTTGTTTTCCTTTGTTTTGAAGACTTATAATACAAGATTACTGTTATTGTTACAACGTACAAGGTAATTTACAAAGTCCCAAGGACCTTGTATTATCAGTGTTCGACTGTAATTTACATGTATTATAATATATAGGAAAAATACTATTTATGATTTTAATCAAAGATTTGACTGTTAAAACTAAATTTCAGATAAATTAGACTCAATGTGAAAAGAAACAGGAGGGTAGCACTAGCTAACCGCATGGTGCATGCTACTCATTGTCACACAAACTTACCCAAGCAGCTTTATCTTGGGAACACCATCCTCAATTATCTTGATGCTTACTACCTCCTTCTCAGACTGTGACTTGTCGGAGCTTCCATCAAAAAGTAGTGAGCAATAGAAACTGTCCTCCTGGAACTGACTCTGCATGTCATCATGCATGACTCTAGCAATCTGGCCAATGAATGACCTACATATAATGCATGCTTTGTTATTGTTGTAGGTGGTTCCCATGTTTCTGCTCCATGGCAATAAGTGTTGGGTATCTAGAGAGTAAATGGTAGCTCACAGTAGGCAACCGTGTAGGCGATATCAAAGAGGCGACACATTCTCTCCTTTGTTTTTAGGGTCATTTCATTCAGGTTTTGGAGGACAGATGCTTCTTTTCTCTTACCCTGCTTAGCTCTTATTGCAGCCATATGGGTCCTCGAAAGACTGTGTGTTTTTGCAGTGTCTTTCTTGATGTTTGTTGTTCCTGTTGTGTATGCGTCTAAGTCACACACTTGCTTTTGACCTGAATGTATGGCAGAGTCACAATGATGCTCACGACAAACAGTGCACCAAAGTTTTGTTACATATCCATTGCTGCTGTTATACTGGATCCAATCGAATCCCCAGGCATCGACTGTCGCAGTCTTTGTCTTGCGAAGTACTACCGGTAATACTCTTTCCTGACTGGTGGCATTCTGCGACAAAGATGGACCTGGGTGGTCAATTTCCACTTGATTATCAGCAGTGACGGAGGATGGGAGTGACACCCTAACCTCTAAGGGTTCCGATGATGGTTTCGGTGATGCACGTTTCCTATATTAGAAATTACAAAGAGAATAAAAGTATGTTTGATTGAAATAATGTTTCAGGTGCAAACAAATTATGTACACCATTGCCCGACCCCTCGGGATAAATTTGTCTAGTTTAAAAAGAAGAAAAAATTGACTAGAGGTCTCCCTGCGGGTGGTAAACCCGATCAAAGAATTTGCATGAGTAAGGATATTGATCACACCTTATTCATAAACAAACTGCTTAAACAAAAAATTAAAAAACATTATTAAAAAAAAACATTATAATAATAATTTAGAAAGGCCCATTTTGAAGAAAGGTCTAGGCCTAGTATAAAAAAAACTAATGATCAGACTCAACCATGTCAACCCTATAAAAAATGCAAGCGAAAAGTTCATAGGAATTTCAATTAAATTACTGTTTTAAACGTATTCATTGTCGTCAACATACGGCATATTAGTTACTGAATGGAGAAATTGGGTGGCGACCGCGAGGTCACGGACCTGGCGACTATGCCGACATTTATTTACGTTATACATATTTTATAGGCCTACAGTTTGACCCGTAAACACATGGCTTCGGCAAGCCGAAGCCCTATTCACGGGTCTAACACTAGTTAACATGATTATACTTACCCGAAAAGGACATCAATTTTGTTGCATTTGCTGGCCAACCTTTCCAGTTCGGTTTGGGCCTTCCGCTTTGATCGTTCTTTGCGCGGCATTGTTGATTTTCCGATTGTTGTTGTCGTTTCACTTTCAGAACCGAAAACGTATTGTATTCATCAAAAACTTTTAACAATGACATGAATGACCACGCACGTGTCAAGCCCGTCGTAAGCCTCGTACATGAACAGCATTATGTATTGTGTACCACACGTGTGCCAAGTACTGAGAAAGAGAAAGTCGGTTGACTTTACACGTAGCGCCGTCTTGGGTGCGTAGCGATTGCGCTGCGCTCGTCCGGCCGTCCGCACTGTATTGGTCTAGCCTATGGATTACTAGTAGACCGATTCAGACGCAAACGGATAAAAAAAACGCATGATGGATGAAAAACGGACCCATCGTATTCCTATTGGAAAGTGAATGTACAGTTATTTGACCAGTTCCAAACAGGGTTTCACATCGTCGGTGATCACCATTTCAAGGCGGCATTTAAAGTGCAATGTTCGCTTATTCTAACCATACCACCTTCTTGTAAAAAGCCGCTCGTAAATTTGGTAAATTTGCCAATAGAACGTGGGCATGTCATTTAGCCATTTCCGAATGGATTTTCCAGTTCTGAATAGTATGCCTTTTTCTCATATTACGTAAAGATAATTTCGCCTAAAGTAAATAGTGACAAAAGAACTTGAGGAATACTGATAAATACGTAGTGCTTAACAAAAAAGAGGACAAGACTAGAAAGAAAATACCACAACTTGTTAACATTCATGATATTATTTGCCGCGCAAAAATATCCAAACCGCCACACTACACTGCATCGGCATGACCGGTCTCCATAAAACGTGAACATTTCCCGCATCATAAGTTTTCAGTTTTATAGATATCCTCTACTCCATCAACTAGCGTTTTTATTGTGTCTTCGTGATTAATAATACTCTGCAAAACCCCACAACATTTCCGCAGATTTCTCAGTCGATTCGCGACAGGCTTGACGATCGTAAAATCATGGAGGAAGGAAAGTCTTGGTAAAATAAACTGGACCATGACTGGATGGACTTATTTGAAAAGGCGCCGTATCGTTTACAGAAGGGATGAAAGTCGGGGAAAATTACATGATTAAAAAGGTTAATAGTTCCTCTTCAAAACTAAATTATTTTGAGTGTTTCGTTTTTCGAATTATTTCCATGCGCAAGACTCAAACTTGAAATTAACTTATGAGAGAGCCTGTGAGCGAGTGTAAGCGTCAGACTCGGGAAATATGTACATGTAGGCCTACGTACGTAGGGGCCTACTGTACAGGTATCTAGATTCAGTACGTACAGTGTGCAGTGTGCATGTGATGTACATGTACATTTACTGTACATCGTGCGTGCTATACTATACTATACTGTACACGCAATGGTGGAAGCCGGCCGTGTGTTTCGTTCACCGGTTAACTCGCTGCGTGTGATTGATTCAGCGAGATTTTAAGACAACTGCTGAGATCAAGGGTTGTGGTTTTTTCAATAGGCCTAAGGATGTTAAGGGCAAGGCAAAACTGGCCGTGAAGACGGGGATTTTTCGTGGGGCACCTCGGACAGTAAAAAGGCATCGACGGCACTGGCCGTCGTTCATTTCAAGCCCTGGTACAACAGCTGGAAGGATCCTGCCGAGAGAGTGGTGTCTGTTCTAAACTTGGGGGCCCAGAGCGTTGGTTTGATGAGAAAGGAGACTGACATTGAAGACCAACTCAAGCAGTGCAACAGTTTGAAGAGCATCAGGAAACTTGCTGAAGATAACCCAGGAACTGAGGTAAAGGCCATCAGCGTCAGTCCAAAAAATGGGCCACCGGTATCAAAAACAAATGATCAAAAGGAGCAATACTCATAGTGATTTTTAGCGAGGTATGCACACCTAGAGTTGGAAAATGTGTGATAGCATTGCATCGTGAGTGGTGACAGCTTTTTTATTCCCCTCATAGATCATTTGATACCGACCAACCCCCCAGGCTCATTTTTCCAACTTCAGTATATCTTAATTTAATGTTTTTTAATACTACATGTACATGTATATCAGTATAGGGAATGTTAACAAATGTCGTATTTTTGCTTGACAATAATTTGTGGCAATCTTTTTCTTTTGGACAGGTAAAACAGAAAGTACTTGCAAGTGTGAAACCATGCAAAGATCTGCTTGATGGCATATTCCAGAGATTAACGTTTCATGGCACACCACTCTCCAGCTACGAAGCTAGCTAGTGATGTTGCCATTGATGACTTGTGGGCCAAGGTGTTTCAAAGCAGACAGCATTGAATGTTCATGCATTAGTGTAGTGTACATATACATGTAGTGTGATGATTGGTGTATCATACATTAACCAGGTCTCCTACAAAGCTTGGACAGAATCACCTCCTCCACATGGTAGTGCTGCAGTCTCTCGCATTGACTTTTGACGTTTTCCTTCTCATTTCAGCATGTTATCCAGTGTGAGGAGTGTAGTAAATGGCGGCTTCTCCATGCGAAGAACAAACTTCGCAAAAAGGAGTCCGAAGATCTGTTGAAAATGTTGGAGGAGGTGACGTACTCGTGTGGTGCCATGCTCTCCAACATCTGCGACTACGATGACGAATATGGGCTTCCGTCCATATACATCAGGGCTGACATGTCATGTGTAGAGAAGATAGAGTTACCATACTATAGTGCTGGGTATGAGGACATTTGTTTGTTCTGTGGTACAGAGGATGGACTCGTCAATGTTGGAACGGACCACTATCCTTTGTGCTCAGAGTGCCAGGATAATGGAAAACTCAAGGAGAAACGCAGGACAAGATTCTTTAATCCGAGGTCATAAACATTGAACAGGTTAAAGAACTATACTTTCCGTGACGTAATATGTATGATAGATTGTGATATTGTTGCTGAAAGTTTAGGGACCTCATTCACAAAGCAACTGAATGAATTTATACCGCAAACCATGGTACATGGTTTTAATACCGATGCTTTGTAAATATGGTCTTGGTTCCGTTTTCTTCATTTTAACCTTTTTACTCCCATATTAATAAATCGTTAACATTGTGTTGCTCATGGTCATATAGCCACATTATATCAAATTTTATTACTCAATAACAACATTATTTATAAACAGGAAGGGAGGTGTGTTTTGTTCACAGTACAAGATATTGATATTTGGTCTTGCTCACTGGCAATTTGACTGTACAAGGTATGTTGTGTATTAAAAATGTCCAATGGCTGTTTGGGTTTTGGGTGGTTTTAGCTTGTGTGTGTGGCTGTAACAGGATACCTAGCCTAATCTGGCCTAGGCCAATGAGAGACAAGGTTACATTCACAGTGTGGAGGATTTAGGCGGAAAGCTATAGCCATGTGGTCACTTTTGTCTTAGCCTTTAACTGCACAACATCTATTAATGAAAATTAGCTACATTTGGAATAATCAAGGATAGTGTCTAAAAGGATAGCGTCGTAAATCTCAAAACTAAAAGGATTAATTAGCACAGCAGGCGGACGTCGGGTATCCATTGAGTTACGGCTTGACGACTTTGTCTAGTCTGTGGACAAGAGACTTGGGAATATTAGGTTCCAACATGCCACGACCAAAGCGACGGGCAAGACCTTCTGCGAAGACACAGGAAGCAGAAATGCACACACCTCCCAAGAAGCGGCGAGGGAACCGTCAGGTCCACCCACATGTACATGTACCATATGCTCCAGTATCGGGGGGAGGACCGTCATCACAAGGCATTGGAGAGAAGTCTCAAGACCGTGGTGGTGAGTCCGTCCAGGTTGATGCTGTCACGAACATTAATACTATAGTAATTTTAGTACAGGTAATAGTTGTACTGCAAAGTCATGTGCTGGCGATTGTAATCCATTCCATTAAGTCAAGGCAACAATTTGACTACCGGTTTGCCAGAGATTGAGGCCCCAGTTATGTTATCTAACACATCCACCCCACTAGGCTATCAGGTCCCACTTTCCATTAAGGAAAAGATCTGGAAGAGCGATTATGTAGATTTCGCTCTTCTTTACAATGATGTAGGCGCGGCCGTTTTTAATAAAGCAGATGATGACGAGTTCAAACTGGTCGTTAAAGGTAGCTAAATGGTTGTTCGAAAGGCCTCGGCTACTCGTGCCAAAAAGATTGACTCGATCGATAAATGGGCCTCTGCATTTCATACATTTATGTCAATCTTTGTCACACACCATCCAAGTCGTGCGGTCGAGCTGTTAAAGTATGCAGAGACAGTTCGGCTGGCAGCCCGTCAATTCCCAGGGATGGGATGGCGAAATTATGACGAACAGTTTCGTCTTCGCCAAGAGCATGACCCATCTCGTCCTTGGGGGGTAATTGACACTGAGCTCTGGCTAACTGTTGCTGCAGCTGTAACAGTTTCTTCAATGGTTGGTAATACAAACACGAGCAGCTGATCACAGCGCCTCCCATTTGACAGATTTTCGAATTCACAGAAAGGGGTGTGCTTTGCATTTAATGGCCCACATGGCTGCCACTATCGCACATGCAAATTTGCGCACAAATGTAGTTCATGTAACCGCACTGGCCATGGGGCCAATATGTGTAGAGTGGGAAGTGTTAATTCTGGCAACCACTTCTCGTGGCGTAAAGACACGCAGCCTCGCAGGGCCTCGGCAGGCGAAGCCACGCAGCACCCACGCCAGGCCATTAGCCAAAGTGCAACCTCAGGGCAGTCAAAAAAATGGCCTGTTGCCCTCTGCCAATTCTTTTTGTCCCTCCAACACCAATTAAAATCTTTGTTCTCCAAAAATGGTTGGAGGGCTACCCAAACAAAGGAGACGCAAATATTTTGGACACAGGATTTTCATCTGGGTTTTCCCCTTATTATAGAGGACCGAGTAGTAGCCGGCAGGCAGACTGCATTTCTTCGGCAGCAGCCAGACCAGAAATCGTTTCAAAGAAATTGGCAAAAGAAATTAACCTTAATCGAATCGCAGGTCCATTTGACATCCCACCATTAAAACATTTACAGTGCTCTCCTATTGGACTCGTGCTTAAACGTGAACCGAATTCATGGCGCGCCTCATTCACCATCTCTCTTTTCCTTCTGGCGAATCCATAAATGATTTCATTGACAAAAAAGAATGTACCGTCCATTATGCTTCATTTGATGAGGAATGTTTGTAATAGAATGCTTGAAATTTAATATTCAGTTTAAAGCAGTTCATGTACCCGGAGTTAACAATGATTTAGCCGATGCTCTGTCTCGTTTCCAGAACGAAAGATTCCGAACAACACATCCGGGGGCAGCAGCTGTTATGACTCCATTGCCAATTCTCCCTCAAATCTTGTAAACAGTTAAGAGATAAACCGCTTGTTGACAGTGGCTTTCTCACCTCACACTCAAAGGTCATATGCTTCTGGTTGGAATGCATTTTTAAGGTTCAGGCACGGTGAACAAATGTTCTTGCCAGCTTCACCCCGGGAAATTAGGGAGTTTGTAGCATGGCTTCCATTAGAAGGTTTGGCCCCAGCCACAATTTCCTCTTACATTGCTGGAGTGGGATTCTACCATAAAATTCGAGGATGGGCGGATCCCTTGCTAAAATTTGTACAAATGGATGGTGCTACGCGATTGTTTTGTCCCATAACCCCCTTTAACAAAAGGGGTAGAGAATGAAGTGCTTTAAATAAACGTTTTGGCTGAGGCGTGTAGTCACAACAAAAAGCTGGCTGTGTTGTTTGTTTTATTACTTGTCTGCTTATAAACACATGTACATGTATGTAGATTGTACAAGCATTCTAACTGTCATAATATCGTTTGAAAGTGTAGTGAAGACCATACAATAGTCTCTAATGCATGGTGTCACAATGAAAACTTGGTCTGATCTGTAGGTGCACTTCTCCTTTGAGGTCAGCTGTAATCCTTTTATTAAATAAACTCAGTTTCTTGAAAAAAAAGGTAAAATATTTGTGTTCAAGCTGTTGTGTAATATGCCCACTAGTATACTGAGACCATGGAGGTACATCTTTGCATACCATACTTCATGCTGTGAACAAATTAAAAAAGGTTCTGACGTACATATTTGTTTGGGTGTATGGACATTTTTATTCTATAAAATGCCCTGACGGACCATTTTTCCACAAGGGTTCTGATGAGAAACAATTAATTTGTTTTTATGTAGCCTAAGTGAAAAAATTGAGATTGTCGTTTTTGTTGAACTTTGACCTCTAATTGACCTCAGAAGGAAGGGTCAGATAAAAATGTCCACACAAAGAAATTTGTAGCCCATGATCTGATCTATAAGCCTGCCAAATACAAAGATCCTGGGTCACGTGGTTTTCGAGACGGAAGCATTTTAAAACATGCATATTTTGGTTATTTTTGGGATGTAATTTGATACTTGATGACGTCACGATGATGTCACACGTGATGCCATCATGATATTATACATGCTGGTGAAAGTCTGCCATAGGACCTATGCCTGTACTTAGTTTCTTAAAGATTCAGCTTAGTTTGATGGACATATTGCTGCTCAATAAGTGCAAAAATTTAGATTTTCGTTTTCGTTGAACTTTGACCTCAAATTGACCCCAGAAGGAAGGGTCAGATAAAAATGCCAACACAAAGAAAATTGTAACCCAGAATGTTAGCCTGCCAAACACGAACATCCTGGGTCACATAGTTTTCGAGACGGAAGCATTTTAAAACACGCATATTTCGGTTATTTTTGGGGTGTAATTTGATACTTGATAACGTCACGCTTGACATGCTTGATGTCATCATAATATTATACATGCTGGTGAAAGTCTGCCATAGGGCCTACATGTATGCCTGTACTTAGTTTCTTCAAGATTCAGCTTGGTTTGATGGACATTGTAACTCAATAAGTGCAAAAATTGAGATTTCGTTGAACTTTGACCTCAAATTTACCCCAGAAGGAAGAGTCGGATGAAAATGCCCACACGAAGAAAATTGTAAGCCGTGATCTGATCTATAAGCCTACCGAATAGGAAGCTACTGGTCATTTTTGCATTGTAATTTGATACCCGATGACGTCACAGTGACGTTACACTTGTATGCACACCTTCACATGGGCATTGATGTTCCCACCAAGTTTCAAGTTGATAGCTTGAACCGTTTTGAAGAAAAGCTCTGGAATCATTTGAGCAGAACAAAAAAAACCAAAAACTAGAGGTATGTCTGTTGATAACAGAGCATATGGCTTTCCGCTTTTCTTTTTTTGTATGTTTGTATGCATGTAAAACTGCATGCTGTATAATACTACATGTACACTTTGTACAATATAAATACATACTGTACATATACATGTACAATATGCACAGTGACAAGATTCAAAAATTCATAATAAATCAACAAATCATGCATGTCATACTAATGTAACTTGGTATGTTACATGTTAATGACCAGGTCCAGGCACCTGATAGTTTTCAAGGTCATACGACCAATGGAGAAAGTAAACGACCTTGGTTAATGTATACTTGAGGAACTCTTATTTGATTACGTCATCGTGACGTCACAATATTTAGCTGATAATATACATTTGACCAATTCAAAATACGTTTTGGTCTTTCTTCAACTCGTCACTAGAGGGGGCTGTTTCGTGTGACGACTTAACTTTTTGTATTTTTTGAATGCCCAAGGGGTCCTGAGACTAACACCGTTGACACGATCTCGGCATCGATTACCAGTTTTAAATTACAAGGCAGCCTCGTTTTCGACCAATAGGAAACAAGATTCAAGGTCAATGTCTCTGCATGAAATTTAGACCTTGGATAGTCATGACCAGTGACGAAAGAATAAAGATTGTATCTCAAACGGTTCAAATTTTACAGATTTTTCAATTTGCAAGGCATTAAATTTCAGACACATGTAATCTAACACCTGGTGACGTCATCAAGATCTAACCTCTTTGGTATAGTACTTTACTATGGGTCCCTTATTGTGACTAAGTTTGATGATGATCCAAGCTTTGCAAGCGACTCTTCTAGCAACGAGACAGACTGTGTGCTTTGTCTATGGGATAGTGCAGATGTATGCATATTGTACATGCTTATGTACACTCGTATGCATGTATATACTGCACTGTGTGTATGCTGTAGTATAGGTTGCCAGATTCAAAAATTCATAACAAATCAACAAATGACGTCACACTAATGTAACTTGGTATGTTATATGTTAATGACCAAGTCTACGTCCCTGCTTGGTTTCAAGGTCATACGACCTTTAGAGGAAGTGAACGACCTTGGCTAATGTATGCTGTACAAACGGGCTTATTTGATGACGTCATCGTTACGCCACCAAATTTTGCTGCTAATATGCGTTAGACCAAGTCACAACAAACCTGAAACAAAATATTTGACCTTCATCGGCCGTTTCGTTCTCTAGATATAGCTGTTAAAAAGATGCACGTTCAAGCGAGTGTAATTTGACACCTGGTGACGTCATCAAACTTTTGAAAGTATGGGCGTATTCACTGACCCTCAGTGAACATATGCACCAATTTTGGGCCAATTTGCAAAAACTTCGCCACAGACATCTCTTCAAAATGCGTTTTGGCCATTTTTCAACTTGCCGCTAGAGGGCGCTGTTTCGTGTGACGACTTAACTTTTGGTATTTTTGTAATGCCCAAGGGGTCCCGAGACTAACAACGTTGACCCAATTTCGGTATCTGCTACCAGTTTTAAATGACAACGCAGCCTCGTTTTCGACCAATAGGAAGCAAGATTCAAGGTCATTGTCTCTGCATTATATTTAGATATTGGATAGTCATGACCATTGCCGAAACAAAAATGTTTGTATCTCAAACGGTTGAATTTTTACAAATTTTTGAATTTTTAAGGCATTAAATTTCAGACACATGTAATCTGACCCCTGGTGACGTCATCAAGATGTAACCTCTTTGGTATAGTACTTTAGTATGGGTTCCTTATTGTGACCAAGTTTGATGATGATCCAAGCTTTGCAAGCGACCCTTCTAGCAGCGAGATAGACTATGTGCTTTGTCTATGGGAAATGGGGTAGTGCAGATGTATGGCGATTGTTCATGCTTATGTACACCCGTATATATATACTGCACTGTGTGTATGCTGTGGTATAGGTTGCCAGATTCAAAAATTCATAACAAATCAACAAAGGACGTCACACTAATGTAACTTGGTATGTTATATGTTAATGACCACGTCTACGTCCCTGCTAGGTTTCAAGGTCATACGCCCATTAGAGGAAGTGAACGACCTTGGCAAATGTATGCTGCACAAACGGGCTTATTTGATGACGTCATCGTTACGCCACCAAATTTTGCTGCTAATATGCATTAGACCAAGTCACAACAAACCTAAAACACAAAATTTGACCTCCATCGGCCTTTTCGTTCTCTATATATAACCGTTAGAAGAACGCATGTTCAACTGAGTGTAATTTGACACCTGGTGACGTCATCAAACTTTTGAAGGTATGGGCATGTTCACTGACCCTCAGTGAACATATGCACCAATTTTGGGCCAATTTGCAAAAACTTCGCCACAGACATCTCTTCAAAATAGGTTTTGGCCATTTTTCAACTTGCCGCTAGAGGGCGCTCTTTCGTGTCACGACTTAACTTTTGGTATTTTTGGAATGCCCAAGAGGTCTTGAGACTAACACTTTTGACCCGATCTCTGTATCTGCTACCAGTTTTAAATGACAGGGCAGCCTCGTTTTCGACCAATAGGAAGCAAGATTCAAGGTCAATGTCTGTGTATGAAATTTAGACCTTGGATAGTCATGACCATTGCCGAAAGAATAAAGTTTGTATCTCAAACGGTTGAATTTTTACAGAAGTTTCAATTTGAAGGCCATATATTTCAAACGCTTGTAATCTGACACCTGATGACGTCATCAAAATGTAAACACATTTGTGCAGTACTTCACTATGAGGTGATTGTTGTGACCAAGTTTGATGATGATCCGAGCTTTGCAAGTGACCGTTTTGCCAGGCCGAAAGACCATGCGCTTTGTCTATGGGGTTTTGGGAGAAGAATAAAAAAAGCTAAAAACTAGAAATGTGGTGTTTGTTAGAAACAAACACGCTGTTTCGGACATTTTTAATTATCTGGTTTTCAGCTTTAAAAAAACTTAATGAACTAGAGGTATGTCTGTTGATAACAGAGCATATGGCTTTCCGCTTTTCTTTTTTGTATGTTTGTATGCATGGAAAACTGTCATGCTGTATAATACTACATGTACACTTTGTACAATGTAAATGCATACCGTACATGTACATGCACAGATTACAAGATTTAAAAATTAATAATAAATCAACAAAATATGCATGTCATACTAATATAACTTGGTATGTTACATGTTAATGTCCAGGTCTACGTACCTGCTAGGTTTCAAGGTCATACGACCAATACAGGAAGTGAACGACCTTGGCTAATTTATTATTCTGCACAAACGCGCTTATTTGTTGACGTCATCGTGACGTCACAAAAATTTGCTGAAAATATGCATTCGAACAAGTCACAACAAGCCTAAAACACAAAATTTGACCTCTATCGGCCTTTTCGTTCTCTAGATATAACCGTTAGAAGAACGCATGTTCAACTGAGTGTAATTTGACACCTGGTGACGTCATCAAACTTTTGAAGGTATGGGCATGTTCACTGACCCTGAGTGACCATATGCACCAATTTTGGGCCAATTAGCAAAAACTTCGCCGCAAATATCTCTTCAAAATAAGTTTTGGCCATTTTTCAACTCGCCGCTAGAAGGCGCTCTTTCGTGTGACGACTTAATTTTTGGTATTTTTGTAATGCCCAAGGGGTCCCGAGACTAACAACGTTGACCCAATCTCGGTATCTGCTACCAGTTTTAAATGACAACGCAGCCTCGTTTTCGACCAATAGGAAGCAAGATTCAAGGTCATTGTCTCTGCATGAAAGTTAGACATTGGATAGTCATGACCATTGCTGAAACAAAAATGTTTGTATCTCAAACGGTTGAATTTTTACAGATTTTTGAATTTTTAAGGCATTACATTTCAGACACATGTAATCTGACCCCTGGTGACGTCATCAAGATGTAACCTCTTTGGTATAGTACTTTACTATGGGTTCCTTATTGTGACCAAGTTTGATGATGATCCAAGCTTTGCAAGCGACCCTTCTAGCAGCGAGATAGACTATGTGCTTTGTCTATGGGAAATGGGGTAGTGCAGATGTATGCATATTGTACATGTATGCTTATGTACACTCGTATATACTGCACTGTGTGTATGCTGTGGTATAGGTTGCCAGATTCAAAAATTCATAACAAATCAACAAATGACGTCACACTAATGTAACTTGGTATGTTATATGTTAATGACCAAGTCTACGTCCCTGCTAGGTTTCAAGGTCATACGCCCATTAGCGGAAATGAACGACCTTGGCTAATGTATGCTGCACAAACGGGCTTATTTGATGACGTCATCGTTACGCCACCACATTTCGCTGCTAATATGCATTAGACCAAGTCACAACAAACCTAAAACACAAAATTTGACTTCCATCGGCCTTTTCGTTCTCTAGATATAACCCTTAGAAGAACGCATGTTCAACTGAGTGTAATTTGACACCTGGTGACGTCATCAAACTTTTGAAGGTATGGGCGTGTTCACTGACCCTCGGTGAACACCTGTACCAGTTTTGGGCCGATTTGCAAAAACTTCGCCACAGACATCTGTTCAAAATACGTTTTGGCCATTTTTCAACTCGTCGCTAGAGGGCGCTGTTTTGTGTGACGGCTTAACTTTTGATATTTTCTAAATGCCCAAGGGGTTTTGAGACTAACAAAGAAGACTCCATTTCAATACCTACTACCAGTTTTAAATGGCGAGCCAGCCTCGTTTTCGACCAAACGGAAGCGAGGTCCAAGGTCATTGCATGGAAACTAAATGTAGTACTCTGTGAAATAAGGTCAACCCTGAAGAAACTTTTTCTGTATCTCAAACGGTTGATTTTTTACAGATTTTTAAACATGACAATCACCGATTTTTGACTGCCTGTAATCCGACACCTGGTCACGTGACTGTGAAATTACGCAACGGTGGCACATCCTCAGGGGATGTACTAACTACCTGCCAAGTTTGACTGGAATCGGACGAGCAGAAGTGTGTAAACTGCCGGGTAGAAAGAATGGGTACCAAGATGAAATAAAAAAAGAAAAAAAATCAGAACGAAAACAATAGCTGTTTCGGCCCTACCGAAACAGCTAAAGCCAAAAAAGACAAATAAATCGTACAGAAGCAAAAATGGCTGTGGATGTAACACGGAAACCGTGTTCCTCAACTTCATGGAATGACCCATATCCAATTTTATTAGAGTACTCGAAACAATCCCACGAACCCCTGCTTGATGTGGTTCTGTTTACATTATAGACACCATCTCTCATTCGGTCTATAACACACTTGAATGCAACTGAAGATCACTGTATGTGTTTACGGTTTATTATATTTAGACACTTTTATGACAAAACATTTGACAGAAAAAGTTACCCAGCCTGCTGATCGAAACTGCACAAAACTTTAAGTCCATAGTCCTAGCGTAGTCTTAGGATCTCTTGAGTAGCAATTTCTAGCAGTTTGTTGAAGTCAAAGTCTAGATGAGCCCTCCAAAATCGTCTATCCCTTCCCCAGACCTGAGCAGGGTAGCAGGGGCTGGCTACGCCATGGAAGACACGAGCTACGGCGCGGCCAGAGAATGTACGATCGGTGTGTAAGCTTAGGAATTGGCGTACATCGCCTCGGACACGCGGTGCTTTGGCCATCATAACTTCAGCCTGATGAAAACAAAACAAAACATTAATTTAAAATAAATAAAACAAATAAAGATGACAGCGCTTTATCGAAGTATAAAAGTGCTGTAGCCATTATTATCGCTGTCATCAGGGAATCATCAGAATCGTCTTGATTCAAGGCATACTGTCCGGCCATGGCACACCTATCAGCACTTAGTTTGTGACATTTCCCCTAACAGCCCCCTATTTCCTTTTTGGGTCAATGATAAGCCAGGGTGATTATAAAAATTTAATAATCGATTAATCACGAGCAAAATAATCGCGATTAATCGATTAATCACGATTATTTTGCTGAAAATTTGTCAACATCATTTTGAACCTTATACTGTGCTCAAAACGCCAATAACATAAAAAATGCAGCATGGCCCTTATTCCCTGAACACATGAGAAAGACTATTCCCACAACAGGTCGATCCATTGATGATTTTCACTTTTTGGTGATTAAAAGTAGGTTAGGATAATCTTATACAATCCGTTTTAAACCCGCTAGCCTCCTCTGCGCTGATAAAAATGATGTTTATGGTGTTTTTGCGTCACTCGTGCTGCATTTGCCGTAGCTCTGTGCACACAATTTTTAGGACTCAGGTAACCAAAATGGAGTTCCACTTTTTGGTTACCTGAACCTGAGGCTGTGATTGGTCAATTCCAAAATGGGCGGAGCTTACTGGATCAGTCTATTGCGATTAGTTGGAAATAATCATGAGAGGCCGATTAATCAATTATTTAAAAAACCAGCGATTAGTGGTAGTAATGCACATCAGCCATCGATTAATATCGATTAATCACACTAATCACACAGGCTTAGTCAATGAGGCAATAGACTATGACATCAGAGGCAATAGACTATGACATCATTGCCATGGTAATTGGGTCTAAACAATCACTAGTAATCTGAAACACCTATTGCTAATTAAAAGCGCAGGGAAACAGTTAACTGGTTTTAGAGAAGACCCAGTAACCTTGGAAACACACAAAGGGCGACGTTTTCACTTTAGTAGTCTATTAAGATTGAGTGTCTTGCCCAGCAACACACGTGTTGGCCGTAGTGGGTTTTGAACCCACAACCTCCCAATTTTGAGTCTGGCTTTATACCTACTAAACCACAAGAGCTCTCAAGGTGTTTACTGATAAGAAAAGGTAACACCACATTCTGAAGATTCCGAAAAAGTGTGAAATAAACTTTGCAAAGTTGTGATCAACAAAATTTTGCAAGAATTAATGGTAACAATCACGTACAAATTTTCTTAAATTCTCAATATAACTCACCTGTTCTGTGTTTTGACGTTCGTCCCGCTGTTGGAAATCGGCCTCCAAGCTACTGATGGACCGAGCAAAATATTCCTTCAAGATGGCTTTCAGTGAGTTACTCAACTCAAGGTCAACCTCGTAGCTGCATTCCCAGTAGTTGGCATGAGATATACTAGAAACAATCAAACCAAAAATGTGCATGAATTAACATATATGCATGAAATGACGCCAGGATTCTTTTTGGCAAAAAATACCAATCTTTTTAAAAGGCAAAAGTGAATGGCCAAAATTTAAGACCATGGGTATACATTTTCTTATCAAAAGAAGTAAGGGATTACTGTGTCGGCCCAAACTAAATACAAGTGAAAGTAATGGGCAGAATTACTTCCACTTTACAAAAGGTCATAGTTTGCAACACTCCGAGGCGGCCGCCACGAATATTTGCTACATTTACAGGTATTCCACGTTCAAAACACAGTATGTACAAAAGAATGGTGGACAATGGACATTTTTACAACCGCCCTTATGATTACATTGCCAGCTCTGGCGTCAAATTGTTAATATGCATATATGCATGTAATGAAGTCATGAATATTCATGTTATTACAGCATTTGCATAATTTCTGGCCTATATACCTAAGCTGTGCAGTGTGCACAGCTTGTATCTGGTTGAGTTCACGTCTCTCCTGCTGACTTGACTTGTTTGTCAGGAACTCCACAATCTCATCCTGTTCTTCATCAGCCAAATCACCTGGTGTCAGTAGCAAGTAAGCCAGATTGGAGAACTCTACAATGGCGCCGCTCTTTACCCAGCCTAATGTGGACAAAATGTATGAATTGGAACCACTGTGATTTACTCCTGGCTCCAGGGGGAGGGGAGTTCATGTCCATCTCAAATGTACAATATTTTATTGTTGTACATATCAAGGCCTTTCAAAAACGTTTGGGTGGCAGACTCAAATCTGTTTACGTTTTTTTACAGTCCCCCACAAAGATTTTTGCTTACCCCCACCAAGTATACACGACACAATCTTATTTTCTTAATAACTCGGCCAATACGTGCCTTTACGGTTCCCCCACAATTCATGGCGCAGTGCATGATGGGATAGTACATGATGAGAATTCGAAGAGCTCTCGGCCGCTTCAAACGTGGTGAATTTGTGTTTTTGACACAAATTTTCGTTGGTACATGTAGAGCTCAGATACAGATACAGCCTACTGTCTGTTTTGGGATTATATCGCCGTTTTGGGGTAGAATATTTGAGATGACTGTCGAAAACTTGTGGTCACTGTATTACGTGAGGCCGAGCCTGCGCCAGTCATCGACCTTGAATTTTTATTTTCTACAGTAAACGATGTTAAGGCATATAACTCATCAGATACATCTTATTAGAAAACACGAACAAAGAATTGAAGGGCAAACCAAAATAATAAAAAAAATTGGGTTTTTGGGGGGGGGTTGAATTATTTTTCGTGAGCAGTGTATATAATACTGTAATTCAATCACGATAAATGTTTGATTTTTTATGTTGTTATGGCCTGGTAAAGTTTTTGAAGAAACGGGTCCAAAGCTACCACACTAACCTTTCCCAAGGACCTGTCTCCACTGCAGTTGTCGCAATTCCTTCTTGATAATCCCCTGGTCCCAGCCCATGCACCTAGCCACCTCAACCACGTCAAATTCTACGCTGTTGGCATGCCGATACGTCTTGCCGCGTTGTCTATTCTTGGCAATCGCAACGGCAACGGGAGGGCAGGTTTTAGCTAGCTGTTGTAACTGCGCGGGCCCGCCGTAGCAGTTAATAGTGCATGTGGAGTATGTTGACGGTAGGCTGATAAGCCAATGCTTGGGGTGTAGCTCTAAGTAGCATAGTAATGTTGAAATGCCTGGAAAATAAAATAAATACATGTAAATGAATAAATAAAAAAAATACTGAAAACGTTTACCAAACGAATCACAATGTGTGATCCACAACAGCAAAAGCTGGCTTCACACTAAGCCTTTTCATGCGTTAACGCACCTAAATTTGCCACACATTGCTTTAAGAAAAAGTGGCTTGGAGGAAATTCGAAGTGAATGTTGAAATTCCTCGAAAATGGGGGGAAAGTTTACCAAAATAATCACAACGTATGATCTAGAACAGCAAAGGCTGTATTCACTCCAAGCCTTTTCATGTGTTAACGCACATTTTATGCGTTAACGCACATTTATGTGTTAACGCACATTTCTCTGTTAACGCACATTTCATGTGTTGACGCACATTTCATGTGTTAACGCACATACATTTGTCGTGTGTCGCTTTGAGAAAAAAAATGCCGTGGAGGGAATTTGGGGTGATGTTGAAATTCCTGGGGAAAAAATGCAAATATTTACTAAAAGAATCACAATGTGTGATCCAAAACAGCAAAGGCTAGGTTCAATGCGCGAAGAACAAATTTTTGCCACGAAATTCACCGCGCTCTATACTAGTTGGGCAGTCAGCTGTTACGATCCCGGACGGTGCAGGCTCATTGGTTTACGTACGTACATACAAACGTACGTGCGCGTGATTTGACTGAGCGTGCCTGCACCCTCCGGGATCGTAAGAGCTCGGGCAAGGTTTGGAGCTTGGTGAATTTCATGGCATGAATTAGCTCGTCGTGCATTGATGAGCCTCCGTGAAAATTTGCCGCGTGCCACTCGGAAAACTCAATTTTTTTCTGAAATACCAATGATTTGACACAAAACAAAAATCAATTTATGAGGTATATAAAACAAATATTTACTGCTCTTTATTTGGGTGATGGTGCAAACTACCATCCCTCGGTGATCTTGAGACGGCAAGCCTGCTATTTTTTCTTGGCAGGCAGCCTCGGGAAAATAGCACGCCCCAAGATCACCTTGGGACGATAGTTTGCACCATAACCCCCATGAGCAGTCAATATTTGTATTAATATGAAACACCCCACCTACCTTCCTCCTTAATATCAAGTTCTTGCACCGTGGTCTCAATGGGAACAGCCACAAGATGCCCCCTGCATAGCCTCTTGCCCAGTGACTTGCTTCCAGTAGATCTGGTTGCAGGCTCTGACGACGTCGCGCCCAGGCTCTGTTCGTAGTCCTCTAGAGCTGCTAGGGCTTGCTCATCCGAAATCTCGGCATCAGGGGTACCGTCTGATGATATCTGGAAGTAAAATTAGTGGAATCTCTTGTGGTAAGAAGAATTATACTCAAGAAATGAAAGATACTGGTGCATACATCAGTCTGATAGCAAGGAATTCCTCTATCCGCCATTTAAACCCATTACATCATTTGCAGTTACCCAAACTTTTATTTCACCAGTTAACAAGAAAATCCCGACTAAAAGTGTTGATAGCAATGGTAACAAACACCACATGAATTTTGTCTTGTGCAAAAATTGTACCTTTGTGGAAGATATTGCAAACTGAAGGTGCTTTTTCAAAACAGCACAAACAATTTTACAATTTGTTTTATTTAGGGATTAAAAGTGGGTTTGGCCAATCTCAAACATACGTTTAAAACAGCTAGGGGCCTGGACGCTGGTAATGGCCGGAGCCGCCAGGCCAAACCCACTTTTAATCCCATTCATAAATACCTTTTTGTGTAAATCAGTAAAAATCACCAAAATTAGCCTGTCGTTTTGCCATGTTTTGCATGTTTCCTTCATCACATTGTTCGTTCAAATAGCTTGCTGTGCGTCGAGTTATTTGTTCGATCGCGCGGGTTACGCGTAATACAGGCGTGTTGTACGCACACGCACACGACCGGATAGATTTTGTCAGTGCACATTTTGCTTTCGGGAACGTGCAGTTTCTGTGTGCATGTGCGTGTTTCATACGCGCTGACTAGGACGCGGGCACAAACGCGAGCCAGCCGGCCGGTCATTATCACTGGTCATTATCGACCGTTTAAGACTGGCCACATGATGTGCTCTCAGCCAATAGGGATGCGTAAACTGTCTAAGGTATTTATGAATATTCATTAAACACAAAAACCATGCATGGATATGTTTCAGGTTTTCTGAAGTATTACATAGAACGGGGAAAAGGGTTGTGGAAAAAACAAGACATGAAAGATTGTTAGGCATACCTGGTAGAGACGACGTGCTTGGTGACATTTACAAGGAGGGAACAGTTTGCCGACAAGCTTCTTAATGCTGTATCGCTCCACGGTGTTGGCGTAAGAGTGGCGGCGCAACTCACACAAATCCCTGCCCTGAGAATTGTTCAGAAAATTACATGATCTATAGATAGCCTTGATAATATTTCATTCAGCGGAAAGTTACAGTAACAACCACCATTGTAACAGACATTCTCATGACTCCCAAATTAGTAACAAACGGTCACTATTTAGAACATTTTATATGAATCACAAGACGTTTGTTGATCTAAATTGTGTTCTTCACAACCACTTTCACACTATTTCCAGTGTTGTAGTCGAGTCACCAATATCGAGTACAAGTCCCGAGTCATTAGCCTCGAGTCCGAGTCACGAGTCACTTGTTAGCCAAAATAAAACTGATTCTGCTACATTTTCATGCACACAATGTGTGAAATGATGACGTGCTCATTGTTGGCCTGGTGAGGCAGTGTACATATTCACGCGTCGTACTGTTTCCCCCAAGAATCCTGTATCCATGTTCAAGTCCGAGTCATTATTGTCGAGTCCCAGTCATTTTTCAAATGTGACTCAATTTGAGTCAGAGTCACGAAAATTGTGACTGAGTTGGACTCGAGTCCGAGTCCTGGACTCGAGTACTACAACACTGCCTGTTGCTATTAATCACGATTTGTATTAGACAGGATTTTTCAAATTTTTTTGCAAAAAATGTTATTTTAAAGCCAGTATACATGATTGGTATCTCGAAAATCAGAAATGTTCACAGATTTACGCCTAACTTACACAATATAAACATGATGACCGTAGAAAACTTCCCCTGAAATGGTTTTGTCTGAAGCGCTATTGTCTTTGAGAAACGAGTAAAACAATTATTTTTCGTCCCATGAGACGAAAATTCAATTCGCCCCAAAACCATTTCGCCCAAGTGCCATTTCTCCCCAAAACCACTTCGCCCGAGTGCCATTTCTCCCCAAAACCACTTTGCCCGATTGCCATTTCGCCCCAAATCACTTCGTCCAACCACTACATCGCCCAAATGCTACTTCGCCCCAAAACCACTTCGTGCACAGGCCGTGGTTCGGGGCGAAATGACTGCAAACCCTTTTTTGACCGTTTTCTCAAAAGTCGGACGAAGTACGGAGCTGGTTTTTGCTCAGGTTGGTTTTAATCACGCATATCTTCAATCACACAGGGGGATAAAACTATTTGTAACAGTTTACCAATCATGTATACTATCTTTAAGCAATGTCTCTGCAATGTCTTGAAAACATCACCGGTATACCGTACCCGTGGTTCCAAGAACACATGGCAATGTGCCGGTTTCCGGTCTCTCCCTGCTCGACCTATCTCCTGTACGTAGCTCTCAAAGCTCTTTGGTAGATTGAAGTGTATGACTGACCGGACGTCAGATTTATCAAGTCCCATACCAAATGCTACGGTTGCTACGACGATGCGCAGACGGCCAGTCATAAAGGCTGTTTGTACACGGCGTCGTGCAGCGGGCGTCATACCCGCGTGATAGGCTTCCACGCAGTTGACGCCCGTTACTACACGCGCACCTGTAAACCAAAATCATGTGGACAGTCAATATTTGATTTTTATTCTGAATTTGTAGGCACATCAAAACAATACACAGTTTCCAGCATTTTTCCCCTCAAAAGGCATGTTTCTCTTGAGACCCATTTTAAAACCGGATAATGCTGGAAAAGACGGAAAATATACTCAGTAGAAACAGGTCTTATCCGCTCTTTTCCGGTAAATGGCGGGGAGAATTTTCCCCGGCAATTCTCAATCTTGAGGAGGGAAAATGCCAGGGAATTTATCCGGTAAGCACCAATAGACATGCACCGAGTGCACACACTAGGGGGGAAAAACATAAATATGTGACCGCACAATGCACGCGCTTGACCTCTGCATGTGACCTATATCCAGCAAACGAAGGCCAGCAAGTGTGCAGACTAAGGCCAGCAAGCTCCGCTATTTTCTGGATAGAGCGGCTCAGTATAAACTTCGCCTTCCCCGCTATTTACCGGTAAATGGGTTACCGGTAAAATTCCAGATCTAAACATGCTAAAATTGTTCTTTGTGGGGTACCATTCTTCCGGGTATCCGGGTACACACACAATGCATTCACTCAATGCATTACACATGTGCTTTGGTGCGTCCATTATACCAGAATACTACCCAACAAAATTGAAGGATCAGACTTTCCCTGTCAAATTGTTTAGGCAGACGTGATCCCTTAAAGCACTCAGTGAAGCACATGCTGATGAGTTCCAGTGGAACTGATGTGGTTTATACTACGTGTCCTACGCTTGATCTTAAATAACTTTTTCATTTTCTAACATTTAAACCAAAATTTCAGATCACGTAAACAAGGCCTAACAAATTTATTGTACGAGTTTCATCAGTTTTGGACGAGAGGGTGAGATTTAAAAGCCATACGAATAAAACCCTAAATTTCAAAATTGTCCACTTTCGACTTAGCATCCTCCATTGTCAAGGTCCCTTTATACCTCTTGATGAGTTGTGAGAAACGATCAAGATGGTTTGCAATAACAGTAGGGGTAATCCTGCATTCCATCAGGAGCCTTTGGCTGCAGCATGCATATTCCATCAGCCGCCAGCGGTGTATCGACATTGGAGGAGGCTATGTCGAAAAGTGGCAAATTCTGAAATTTAGGTTTTTTCCGTATGGCTTTTAAATCTCACCCTCTCGTCCAAAACTGATAAAACTCACTCAATAAAATTTGTCAGGACATGTTAAAATGTTGGTTTAAATCTCATTTCCCACCTTTTCCAGCTGATTTGCTGATTTTTCTGCCGAGTCCTGCTTTCTTCTTAGCCCCCGCTGTCGTCTTGGTTTTTTTCGTCTGCTTCTTACTTTTTGTAGTTTTCTTCTTCCCACCAGCATTACTTTCCGTTTCTTCATCAGAAAAATTGTATTCGTCATCACCCATTTTACTGGATTGTGTCTTTCGCTTCTTAGTAATCTTAGCAGCCCCAGCAATGTCAGAATTACAGGTTTTCTTTGCACGCGATTTTCTCTGCTTTGCACTTTTCTTTTTGTCTGGTTTTTCACATGCAACATCATCTTTTAGTTGATCAATTGGACTCTTACTGCCAGTATTACTTTCCGTGTCTTCATCACTAAAACTGTAGTCATCATCAACATTTTTAGTCGATCGTGTCTTTCGCTTCTTAGTAATCTTAGAAGCCGCAGCAACGTCAGAATTGCAGTTCTTTTTAGCACGCGATTTTCTTTGCTTTGGACTTTTCTTTTTGTCTGGTTTTTCACTTGCAACATCCTCTTTTAGTTGATCAATGGGACTCTTATCACCAGCATTACTTTCTGTTTCTTCATCACTAAAACTGAATTCATCATCAACTCTTTTAGTCGATCGTGTCTTTCGCTTCTTAGTAATCTTAGCTGCCCCAGGAACATCAGAATTACAGTTCTTTTTTGCACGCGATTTTCTCAGCTTTGGACTTTTCTTTTTGTCTTGTTTTTCACTTCCAACATCCTCTTTTAGTTGATCAATGGGACTCTTATCACCAGCATTACTTTCTATGTCTTCATCACTAAAACTGTAGTCATCATCAACTATTTTAGTCGATCGTGTCTTTCGCTTCTTAGTAATCTTAGAAGCCGCAGCAACGTCAGAATTACAGTTCTTTTTTTCACGCGATTTTCTCTGCTTTGTTTTGTTTTTGTCTTGTTTTTTGCTAACAACGTCAGCACATAATGCATCATCGGGACTTGCTGCCTGGTCTACGTTATTCTCATGACCAATGCTGCAGGCACTAGATTCGTTCTTTTCCATGGTCGCCGTCACCTCCTGATCCGAGATTCTGTTCTTGTCCTCACTGCCTTCAGTTTGGTGCTCTGTGACAGCCGTTTCAGAAAAACCATCAGTCTTCTGATCATTTGGAATCTTCTCCGAACCGTCGGTTGTTGCCTTAAAAAAAGCCAAAAACACGAAACAAAATGTAATGAGGATGATTACATTTCAAAAGAGCACTTGCACTACACATTACAAACGATAGAGAGAAACAAAGAATTAAAAGAAATGTTTTCTAAAAAGTTGAAATAAGACATTTTATTTCACACGTCTAACGAGTCAATCAGAATGGGAGTGTCATTGAATTTGAGCATTTGGGTAATTCCAAAAATTAGGGGTTCAAAAGTGTGACATGCTTTTCAAGATTTTCAAGTGTGTCTAGTGATTGAAAGTGGTTTTCCAGTAGAAAATATTTGTTTTTATTTCCATAAATGCCACTTAAATTTAACGTTTTTAACCCGGGACACCAAATTCCTATTCAATATAATGGAACAAATTATGAGCCTTTATGGTCTTTTGTTTCAAATATTTGTCAGTAATTACAGAACAAAATATTCAAGAAATTGGTGCTATCCCCTGTAATCACAGGCCACGGTCTATTACTGAGAATCTGTGATCATGAATGGTGATTTTTTATGCACAGGGTGTCGTACATAACTGGGACACCAAACGTTTTGGACCCCTAATTACCCATTTCCCAATACACAGCACCACCAAGCGTTTCTGTCAGAGAGGGCATTTTCTGACAGAGCAGTCGATATCGGTGTAGTCATTTATTGCACAAACAATTCAGATTTGATTTGAAAACGAATACCCGATTTAGAGGTTGAAGTTTATTTAAGGCCCGTCTACACGAGCCAACATTTGTTGGCCAACAAGAACCAACATAAAGTTGGAAATTGTTGGGTAGTACATGGTTGTGCTCGACCGTGCGAACCAACATGTTCAAGCATATCTTGACCGCAGTTGGTTGCTGCCTTCACATGACAGGCATTCTAATCGGCTCTTGGCCTATTTCTCCAACAAGCTCCAACAATGTCGGGCGATAGGAACATGTTCATACATGTTCCAACTAGTTGGATGTTGTTGGACGTTGTCTGGAGTGACGTTCACACCATCCAACTTTTGGTCGGCCGACATTGTCAGAAACATGTTGGACCTTGTTGGCCACCAAATGTTGGTTTGTGTAGACAGGCCTTTAGGAACCCTAGATAATTTTGTTATGTTATTTATTTATTTATATACCACATCCAACAGCGGAGGGACTGCCAATTACAGGAATTGGAGCAAGTGTGCATGGTTGAGTGCCTTGCTCAAGGGCACAGGTGCCACAACTCATCACGGCCAGGAATCGAACCTACATTCTAGTACTAGCACAGGAACTTAAGTTCGACGCACTAGACCGCTCGGCCATAACACCCCACAAGGTTAACAATGTTTGCGAGGAAAAAAGTTCAATCTACATGTATGCTCTTTTCTTGAGAATAAACAACATAATAGTATGCTTTATCACAAGTCTAGCAATGCTTGTATTGACTTTTTTCCCCTGCCGCGCCTGCGCGCACAGCGAACGTAGCGTTTCCATGTCAAACTCTTGGTGGCGCGTGTATTGTGAAATGCAGGGATGCCAGTGGCTCTTACCTTCAGGGCCAGAAAAAAATCCACTATCATAACTGCATGTATGTGTGCACATGGACTCGCCAGCACAGTATACTGTACAGTATGTACATTGACAATGTGCAATGCAATGGATATGTCATTATGTATGTGATCTAACCACTGCTGTATGGATACAGCACCCTCTATGTACTTCTGATCAATAGTCTAGTTTCATGGTACTTTAGCCGTGAATGATTATGGCCGGGATACAGACATGCTGCCTGTGTGCAAATCATTGGGGAAACGTGCTACGTGCGTGTACATACATGTACGTGTACATACATGACATAGGGCATTTCCGGACATCGTTGATCAGTAAGTGAGACAATTTTACACGTTTTTTTTGGACTTGAAAATATATTCTCCTTATATTTCCGGCTGTTTACTTTTCCGGCCTGGAAAAAAAGGCTTTGCCGGATTTGTTTTTCTAAAATAAGAAAAAGCCGGAATTCCGGCTATAGCCGGAAGACTGGCATCCTTGGAAATGCCAGAATTGAAAAGCACCATTACTTCTCCTTTCCTTACCAACTCTACTTTGTCATCAAAACCTGGTGCTACTTGTAACTCTTCGTCTGGCAGACACGTCCGCAGCAGTGATGCTACTCTTTCGGTATCCTCCCGTCGGATGCAGTAGATGATAATAGACGGTAGGTGACAGAAACGTTTACTTTTCAGCAGTTCCACTAATGCCTGCAAACAAACAAGAAAATATCAAGCAATTGTGATTTTTGATTTTATGAAATTAGTCCTACAAAAGGAGGTTAAAGGGGCTATGTCACGGTTTGTGCATGTGCCAAATCCTTTCATATTTTGACATACGTGCGGGCTCAGATGAATGTAGTGCAATTTCGTTACACAACTCCATTGGTTCGTGTGCTATAATTGTGTACATCGTGTACTTAGCACGTGCCACATGGGCAGTGTGTTCGTTTATGAGTGTTTACAATACGCAGAATTCAACTACATTGTACATCGTGTGCGAGCATTTGTTCGATTTGGCATCGCGCGCGCGCGTGCGATTGCGCAAGCAATGTTTGGAAAAACAAAATTGTACAGCGGTGGCTGCCACTGTCTTTCCAAGGACAGAAGGTATGCTGTAAAATTGCTGTCAGGACCAAATAAGCATGTCAGTTTTGATGGAAAACAGAGTTAAACAAATTGCTGTATCCAACCATGTCATTCATATCATTCGATGCCGTTTCTGTCATGTTTTGCCGAGTTTTTTTATGTGATGAAAAAACTCTCTTTTTAACGACAGCCGCACACACGGTGATGTCGATGTTTGGCGGCTTAAAAATACGGCAAACAGTGCGATTCCAAGTAAAAAGTAATGCATCAGGACATCCTGGACGTTGACAAGTACACCACTGCCAAAATTACTAAAGAATTATAAGGGATGGCAAAGATTAAATAGGATATGCAAAATCCGGCGACAAATCTTGAAAAAGTTAGCCACACTTTTTCAAGTTTTGCTGCGCATGCGCAAACCGTGACATAGCCCCTTTAAGCCTAGCATACATCGACCTTGCAACTGGAAGCAACCGATGTTGACCCACGTGATGTTGATGTTCACCCACGTGATCAGATGCACTCGTGCAACTGACAGCAACATCGACGAAACTGAATACAACTAGTTGCCAAAAAGTAGAACATGGGCAACTCGCGCTCGCGGCAACTGGCATTTTTCCAGTTGCCAGTAGTTGCAAGTGCGCATACATCGACCTTTTAAGCTACCGATCAGTTGCTCCCAGTTGCATCTAGTTGCCGGAAACATCAGTTGCCACTAGTTGCTTCCAGTTGCAAAGTCGATGTACGCTAGGCTTTATGTACAAAAACCCTGCAAAAATGGTATGTCCATAAAACCTGTGTATAGTCGCTCCCCAAAGGACCCACAGAAAGTGGCCAGAATAAACAGGTTGTCATTATATATTATCCAACAAAAATGGAAAAGTAATTTTCTTGAAATGTCAAATATTGATAACAGAAGTTAGTTGAACACAGTGAACTTGTGAATAACAAGGCACTGATGATCGACTAATCATTTTGGAATCACTTTCAAGACTGTTCCTCTTTGGTGATTTTGTCCAGGTCCAAGTGAACCTGTTTGAACAAAGTGATTCCAACAGAAATGAAATGTGAATTTTTTCGGATTCTGGGAGAATTCTGCAGTTAGGAGCTCCAAGAAAAATGCATTTTGTTAGCTTTCAGCCTGACTTCTGCAGCCACACGTCTCAAAAACAGCCCTCGAAGTGCAGGTTCTCAGGGAACACTTCAGGCAGAGTGGGGCACACCCTGCCTAAACGGCTCTTACAGAGGCTGGTGCATTCAGCCTTGCCACAAAAGGTGTTTATACACGTTACTGACCGATAAAATAAGCTACACCTATCAGCCTCTTCAATCTTTTCGGAGAATCAACTTGTCGTCGTGGTACTTTCCTCGCCTTCCACCTCTGTGGCCCTGGTTCGAATCCCGTCCGGGTCAGTATGCGGATTGGATTATCAGTCCCTGCTTGATTCCCTGTACAGAATTGTATAGGGGTTTCCTCCCACTACAAACTGAGCATTTCTTCATGGTCTACTCATAGGTTTTTTCAGGCTTACGAGCTCTAGTGCCTCGGGCACTTTTGAGGAATCTTTGTTTTCAATACCAGAAAGAACTAAAGGAGCGTGACCAGATCACATTTTTTAGCCTCCCATTTTGTCCATGGGTGTTGAGATTTTGATACCATATCATGTGTCATATTTTTCTCCTTACCAATCTGAAATTTTGTGTTCTCAATCCGTACATTTCCTAAGGATATCGTCAAAAAACACCGAACTTTAGCAAACAAATTTATCCAGTTACATAAAGCAGTTTTGTCATCAAAACCTGGTGCTACTTGTAACTCTTCATCTGGCAGACACGTCCGCAGCAGTGACGCTGCCGAAACGCTGCCAAACGCTGCAGTGACGCTGCCAAACGACCACCGAAATTTCGGCAAGAATCACTCAAATTGACACCAAATTTCTCTACCCAAAGCTTCCAAAAATGGTTCTAGATCTAAGAGAAATGGTTTTTGACCTAAAATAATAAAGTTTTTGACCTAAAAAAAAAGGTTTTTAACTTCCAAAATATTAGGGCTACACCAAATTGTCGCCCTAACCTACCGTGTCGCCCTAACATAACTTTCTACGCAAAAAGTGTCACCCTATTGGATAAAATAGAGAAGTAATAAAGAGTATGATTTGAACTGTACATAAATGGTACTGTCACTTACACGTTCTCTATTATTATCCCTTGAAGACGACAGCTGAAGATTATCCGGTATACACGTCCCGCGAATGATGGCTTGTGGATCACTAGCTATCCCAAGATGCTGTGCAACGCTCTCAGCTGTTGCCATGGTAGCGGTGGCCGTCAATCCCAGCATGCATTGCACTCCCAGTCTATCTCTCAGAACCTGTACACAAATTAATTTTGCTTCGTTTTCTATAAGGAAATGCTTTTTCTTAGATGTAACTTAAGAAAATGAGTTTCCTATACTCCAAGGAACGTAATAAACACCTCAACAAAAGTTCCCCCTAAACAATTGATTATATCTCCCAAAGTAAATTTTGGAATTACACGAGACTTGGTGTGAATGATTTGGCCAAACAAAATAAATGGTGCGTTTACGGTAACGGCCTAAAAAAAATCCAGGTAGGTAGGAAAATATTTTATTTTGTCTTTTTTTTTTACATTTCAGTTCATGCATTTGCGTGTTGTTTTGCAATGTTTAAAACTCACTATTAACACTATTAACCATGTTCATGTACAAGTGTGGAAAATGTTATGTTTGTTGGAAATTATTGCAAATAGTGCTCATTTAAAATTATCAACTTGAAAATTGGCAATAAGAAGTTTGAGGTCGGCAATTTGGCCTAAAAAATTCCAGGTAGGTCGGTTACTGTAAACACATCATTTATTTTGTTTGGCCTTAGTGCAATGCATAGAACATGCATTTCAAGTGGTGTGTCCATACCTAATGTTATACATGAATGAGCAGCACTTAAAGGTGAAATGGACACTTTTCAAATATTTACTTTTGTTCAGGTGTTTATTTGGTATGGTGTCTAAACATTATAGAAATGAAATAACCAAACACGGGATGAGACAAAAACCATATGGTCCTCATAAGGGTTCGAACGGAAGACCTGACATTTCGCACGTACATTGTTGTAATTTTGACGTGCATCGCTTCGACAAAAAGCGACAAGGAAGGAATTTGGAATGAAATGACGGACTGAACATCACGGAATCACAAAAATACCTTCTGCTCAATTGATTCTGTAATTTTGAGTGCGTCATTTGACTCGAATTTCGTTTCACACTACTTTTTCCAGGGATGCCAGTGGCTCTTACTATCAGGGCGGGAAAAAAATCCACTATCATACATGTAACTGCATGTATGTGTGCACATGGACTCACCAGCACAGTACACTGTACAGTATGTACAATGACAGTATGAGTGCAATGCAATGGATATGTCAGTATGTATGTGATCTAACCACTGCTGTATGGATACAGCGCCCTCTATGTACTTCTGATAGATAGTTTGGTTTCATGATACTTTAGCCGGGAATGATTATGGCCGGGATACAGACATGCTGCATGTGTGCAATTTGGAAAACGTGCTACGTGCATGTGTACATAGGCTGTACATGACATACATGGCATATCCGGACATCGTTGATCAGTAAGTGAGACAATTTTCCATGTTTTATTTGGACTTCAAGAGTTGAAAATATATTCTCCTTATATTTCCGGCCGTTTACTTTTCCAGCCTGGAAAAACAGCTTTGCCGGATTTCTTTTTCCAAAATAAAAAAAAGCCGGAAGACTGGCATCCCTGTTTTTCTCAAAACGACGCGCGTCAAAATTACGCATACAAAATCTCAGTGTGAATCCACCCTCAGTTATTATTATTATTATTATTATTTCTTTCTGGTATTCATACCAAGGATTCCTCAATAGTGCTCATTGCACTGTCACTCGTAAGCGTGAGGAAACCCATGAAGAATTATAATTAGAAATGGCCAGAGACATCAGGGAATCCCCGTGCTCTTCACGAAAGAATGCTCTGGGATCTTTAGAGTGCGTTACCATTACCTAACACACTGGACCAACGGCTTTACATCCCTTCCAAAGGATGGAGCAAGTGTGGATGAGTGCCTTGCCCAAGGGCACAGGTACCGCAGCCGGATTCGAACCTGCATCCCCAAGTTTTCACCCATGATTGCGAGTCAATGACCCTAACCACTCGGCCACGGTACCCGTATCATTTATACAAACAGCTAATCGGTTTTCCCAAGAATTTTTATTCGGGACAGATTCGGGGTACTCATGATAATAATTTGGTAATGTGTGAACCTAGCTTTAAACACTGGCCTACCTTACAGAGCATGAGATACGACGGCCTGAAGTTATGCGACCACTCCGACAGACAATGCACCTCATCGATACATGTAAATGCTATGGGCGGCAGCTGGGCCAATGTCGGCATGCAACCACCTCCTCCCACGATGGCTTCGGGTGATACCAGCAGGATATTGACATGACCGGCTTGAATCTCCTTCAGGACTTTCTCTCGCTGCTGCTTGGTCATGTTGCTGTGGAGACGTACTCCGGTCAGGCAGTCAGGCAGACCGCCGACCTGTTTTAAAGTCGTACATAGAAAAGGGTGTATCTTTAGCGAGCTCTTAAAGGGGGATTAGACCCAAGAAACAAAATAGGTTGTGCTCAACAAGTGCAACTCGTAAATTATTTAAACGCAAAGGACAAGAAATATTACCAAGTGAAAAAAGGATACAAACTTCACAAAAAATGGCATTTGCAGCGATGCCTGTAAGGGTGCCGCCATTTTGTTTGAATACTGAGCAAAGAATGGCGTTTTCTCTTTTTCGTGTATTGTCATTGATGAAAGCACAAAGGACTTGTGATAAATTCCCAAAATTAGGGGTCCAAAAGTGTGACATGCTTTTAAAGATTTTCAAGTGTGTTTAGTGATTGAAAGTTGTTTTCCAGTAGAAAATATTTATATTTATTTGTATAAATGCCACTTAAATTTAACGTTTGTGTGTGGATAAGGCACCAAGGTTAATGCAAACTTTATTTCCGTCCAAAATGGTATTTCATGTTAAAATTGACAATCGAAGGTGCGTTTCTAAAAAAGTCTTGTGCACAGAACTTTTTTACCATTCACTTGTACACAAAACTCATATATAGATTTTCAAGGTTTTCTGAAGCACCGATGCATCTATGTAGCTAACGACCCAAACCAGTCGGCCATATACTGTACATCCTCTTGCAACAATGCCCCTTTAACGCACTCCCTAACTCCTGCGTACAGTGGCCCTGTTGAAAAAGGCCCCATTTGGCGGTGGGACTAGCGACAGAAATCTTGTCGCCTCTGCTGGACCAATCAGGACGCTTATACAGTGCATTGCAGCACGATTGCAGGCATTCAAATGTAACGCGCGCCGATTGTAAACACCGTGCATGCATGTGATACATGTACTCGGTAATGCTGGCCGTTGTCCGCATCGGCGATTGGCTGCTATTTAAAGCATACTGGGGAATCCGTTCCATTACATTCGTCAGCATGCATCCCTGTTATTAATGTGAAAAACTGCGGAGTAAATAAGGTTCGTCGTTTGAAAGTTTGGTAGGAATGGGACAGTCATAAGGAACGGAACCCAATACAATTTCTGAAAAGTATAGAAATTGTTTCTTTTCGGCATAACATGACCGAATTGATTAAATTACATCAAAATGACTCGGGCGTGAGTTGGCTCAAGACAACAGCCGGTTCGCTCCACAGATTTGCGTGTATTTCCTCAGGGTATTGTTACGTCGCTTTGGAAATTCCCTGATATCTCAGGATGTATACTGTAGTACTCCATAATTTCAACAAATTTTGGACGTTTGGCCATTGTTGCTACATGTACAACATTTGTCTGATAAACCAAAGGCTACCTGATCGTCCATAAGAGACACTAACGGTGAGATGACCAGTGTTATACAAGGACCCCGCTGGCTGTACATCAAAGAAGCTAGCTGGTAGACTAGAGATTTCCCTGCACCAGTCGATAATACCACTAGAGTCGACAAGCCTGAGATTAAAAAAGAAAAAAAACAACCATACATGTATCTGAATCATGATACACGTATTTCCGCCCAAGATGGTACTTTCTGTAAGAATTTAACAGCCAAAGATGGTTTTTACAACTTTTCAGTATTGTAGTCGAATCACCAATATCGAGTCCGAGTCTTGAGTCATTAGCCTTGAGTCCGAGTTTGAGTCACGAGTCACTTGTTCGCCAAAATTAAACTGAATCTGTGTACATATTCTCGCATCGCACTGTGTTTTTCAGCCAAGAATCCTGCATTAAGTGCACGAATATATATCTTTTTTTGAAATATGTGACCCGTAAGTCACGAGTCACCATATTCGAGTCCGAGTCATCATGGTCGAGTCCGAGTCCAAGTCATTTTCCAATGTGACTCGAGTCGAGTCCGAGTCATGAAAATTGTGACTCGAGTCCTACAACACTGCAAATTTTTAATCAACAGAGATTAATTTAAGGGCCAATAATTCCTGGTATGTCCTGGCATAATGTACCAGTCGCTGTTTTTTCTTTTGTTTGTTTTTCCTTTCTTTTCTACACGATGTATCTCCAATTTATGAATGAAGAATACGACAGTACAATATTATACAGTGGATAATTTTCCTGAAGGTCCAATGACAAAACATTCTGATGTCTTCCTGACCTGAGAGAATTCTCATAACGGCTTGTTCCTGGCCTGGCCGGAAGCTGCTGTAGCCCATCTGCTGTAAGGCTTCATACACTGATGCTGGGGTGTCTGCATACAAAAATAATAATTTGTTTGGTGGGTTTTGCTTAACCCTCGGAGCTGCAAAGGGGAGCTTACAGAAGTCACATATTTGTATTTTGTTAATTACTAAAAAACCTTTAGGCCAATTCCGCTCAAACTCAAACATGTAATCCTCAACTGATTACCCTAGTCTGTGCCCCTGTAGTCACCTTTAATGTTGAATTCACTTACCAGTCAGGTCCACCCTGGGAAATCTTGGCCTCAAGCCCAGGCCCATTGATTTGTGTACAAACATATGTTCTTTATATGTTTTTTGCCGCGGTGCTTAAAAGCAGCTGAGCTATCAATCATCCTATTGTGGACCCAGTAAACAGGTGTAGAGGGGACCTCTATTCATCTTTTTAGGTCATTAGAGAAAGGATTGTGTCTGCCAAAGTGTTATTTATGCATTATACAAAGTGCCTTCTGGAGTCTCCCCTTGGAGCCTCCGTGCAATTTTTTAGGCGGGTTAATCATTTTGCAAAATTTGTAAATGCCTTTTCAATTTTTATGTTTGATTGAATGGACAGTTACATGTACATGTACATGTCCCATCTTACACGAGCCAACATTTGTTGGCCAACAAGGACCAACATGAAGTTGGAAATTGTACATGGATGTGCTCGACCGCGCGAACCAACATCTTCCAACATATCTGGACTTCAGTTGGTTGCTGCTTATAACGTGACAGGCATTCTAATCTGCTATTAGCCCGTTTCTCCAACAAGCTCCAACAAAGTCGGGCCATAGCAACATGTTCCAACACGGACCAACTTGTTGGATGATGTTGGGTGTTGTCTGGAGTGACGTCCACACCATCCAACTTTTGGTCGGCCGACATCGTCAGACACATGTTAAACCTTGTTGGCCAACAAATGTTGGCTCGTGCAGACGGGCCTTTAGTACAGTACAAATCGAAATGAAGTGCTCAAACCGCATTAAGTTTAGCTAGCTAATTGCTCTAATCTTAGCGCAATAAATCTGTACTGGTATCTAAAAGGATCAAATTTCTATTGCGCCAAGATCGCGCTAAAAAAATCGCGCTAAAGAATGACCGCGCTAACAACGCAATAAAAAGGGTGTGGCCTTAGCGCGACGAGGAATGCATAGTTCCGAGATTGCAAATTAACCCCGCCCCTCTTGGATATTGTTGCTACGCCTCACACGCTATCATCAAACCAATGCACAAACCAATGGGACTTTCAACGGAAAGCACAGATTCATTGGAGAATACTCAAAGTTATTCATGTTTCTGGGTCGACAGTTACCGTAGCACACACTGAGTAAAAGGCCAGTGATACAGAGATGTCATATATTCATAACAATTCGCTTTCTTACCTTTGAACAGCGAATCTCCCGGCCCTGGAAACCAAAAATTTACCCGGAACCCCGCATAGGCCGTACACAACGTATCGGCAAAATATCGCGTGATATTTGACATGTGCGCGATGACGCGCGCTGTGATCTGCGCGCTGTCTGCGCGCTCTGTTGTGATTGGTTGATAGGTTCGGTTGATTGACAGGTCGGAACTGTGTATTATTGCGCTACGAACGCGCTAGAAAAGTTTGGGTGACCTTTATCTGGCCGGCTTTTATTGCGCTACGAACGCACTAGAAAAGTTTGGTGACCTTTATGTGGCCGGCCGTTTTGCAATACATGTGCATACCAGGTGGCGTGTTTTCGTGGTTTCTTTTTAGAGTACTGGACCGGAGCTGTTAAAATAATGTGGCGCCCCTGGTTGTAATGTTTTGGACACGCCAAACTCGATCACGACCTTGTCATATTTTTCCTATTTCCCTTTTTTCCTGCTTTTTTCCCTATTTTCTTGACATTGACACAAATACGTACGACTCATTTGTTAGGGTCCGATCGGATTAGGCCAAGAAAAAATACCTGTTACGGTTACCCGTGTGTTTTTGTTGGTTTCTTTTTCCCCTCTGTTGTTGCTGCTTATTGTTGTTTTCCCGCCTCAAAGTGTTCGACAATGCAGTTTTCTGCTTGCCGTGTGAGACTCCATCCAGGCCAGCCGGGCCGAGCAAACATAAAACGAGACACGGCGCACGTGCAAGATGCTTTTACCCAAGAGCAAACTTCACCCCCAAGCTCCACGGTGTGCATGACATCAACAGTACATACGGTTGGGCGAAGTGGCACTTTAGCCTTCCGTTCAGGCTCACATGTACTCCACACGTATTCCGCACAGATACACACAATAAAAGAACAGCACTACACAGGGCTACATGCAAACAAAACCTCGACTAAAGGCTACACGTGTACGCTGGTGGCCAGCGCAGTAGTAGTAAAAGATCAATATATGGTGCGGATACCAGCGAACGATGGGAATTTCACACATGCACACAGCATATCGCATAAGGAGGTAGAAATACACACGACCGAGTAAAGTTTTGACGAATTTCATCGGCAATTTCTACGAAAAACAGCCGTACAAAGACTGTTAGTTTCTCACCTGCCATTCTCATCGATTTTGTTGCACATAAAGGATGAATCTAGCTCCCATTTTTTTATGGTTAGGGGTATACATACCCTTGAAAAATTGTATTTTGTCACGCAATTGGATGCCGATTGATACATTTTTTAGCGAGACATGCTGCGTGACCGCCATGGGGCCAACGCGGCGTGCGATCGGCCAACAATCCATGATAAAACGCGCTGCAGAAGTGATGCCGCGGCGTGCGACGTAACTTCAGTGCCTGTCCACATGGCTTGTTAATTTTTTGTGATCCTGCGGCATGTCATTTTTGTAATGAGTCTTTTTGTTTGAGAAACACTTTGATTACCTGATTTTTGATATAAATGTTGATGTTTTATTTTACTTTGCCAGTTTGGCTGGCATGTTAAGAAAAATTATTCAAGAATAGGAACTGGCCTCCAAATTTTATTTTATAATTCTCACATACTGTCAAAATCCATATGTGAGACAAGTCATAATTTTTAACAAGTAAAATCTTAACATTTATCCCACTTCTTTGCATTTTTGTCATCAAACTTTCAACTTTGTATGGTTTATAATGGAACAAAATAAACATTTGCACTAGTAGGCCAGAACATGTAATTTAACCCACACTTTTTAATGAACTAATTTAATTTCTGCAAGTCAAACGAACCAATGTGAGTGTTGACTAAAATTTTTATAATTTCTTGAAGTCAAACCAGACATGTACATGTATATTGTTTTTACAAATTATAATTGACAACAAACTTCTAATGTTTTCCTCCGCGTAGCCTACATAGGCCTAATCATAATGTCCGGGTTTTTGTTATTGCGCTAAGATCGCACGTTTGCGAAATATTGCGCTATCAACCCAATAAGGAGGGTTTTACTCTTAGCGCGATGAGGAATTATTGCTTTTAATACGAACGCGCTAGAAAAGTTGATGTGACCTTTATCTGGCCGGCTGTATTGCAATGTATCAGGGCCCTTTTCCCAATCTCGACTTCGTCTCCGGCTTCAACTTAGACCTTTCGCAAATACATTGAGTAAACTTGGACAAAATACAGAGCTGCAATGTGGAAGGTTGTTGGATCGCTATACTTTCCACATTGCAGTTCTGTCTTTTGTGCAGGAGTATTTGCGAAAAGGTGTAGTGTATGGCCACATGGAGCCGGAGCCGGAGACGAAGCCGAGATTTGGAAAAGGCCCTATGTGTGTGTCAAAATGTCTGTTGCCTTGGCAGCGCGTCAAAATTGCATACAGACAACGCGCGCGCTCTACAGTTAAAAGTTTGTAACACCGCGCCATCGGGCCGGTTATACTGTGTGCAGATAAGTGTATGTGTGCGTATCTATATCTATGCATGCTGGAAGGACATATCAACTTATTCAATGCTTGCGCGAATATTTTTAGGGGACTTCTTTTCTGTTCTTTCAGGGATAAATTGTATTTCAATGAGGATAAAAAAGGCACATAAAAACTATTGTCGTTGTTAATGTCTTGTGTTTGACGTCGTTGTAAAAAAAGTGTCTGTTAGATTGGCAAGATCGTTTTTCTGTTAGTCTGCCTGTGCTGGTAATCTGTGCTGGTTTTGTCAAACCACTCTTGTTTGGTTTTACTAAGTCATAGCCTAATAAAAAATGCATGAAATATATCTTTTCTTTACTTATATTATTTTTTTATTTTTTTACAGCGCAGGGTTTGCGACGCTGGACCTACGAAGAGCAAATGTTTAGTGATGGGAACCCCGCTGCTGTGGCACTTGATCATGGCAGTGGAAACGTTTGCATGATCAACTCTCAGACAGAACTGCAATGTGGAAAGTATAGCGATCCAACAACCTTCACACATTGCAGTTCTGTCTTTTGTCCAAGTTCACTCAAGCAGTATTTGCGAAAGGTCTAAGTTGAAGACGGAGACGAAGTCGAGATTTGGAAAAGGGCCCTGGTACATTGCAATATAATACAGCCGGCCAGATAAAGATTACATAAACCTTTCTAGCGCGTTCGTAGCGCAATAATTCCTCATCGCGCTATTTAAAGAGTAAGAGCAAAACCCTCCTTATTGTGTTGGTAGCGCAATATTTCGCTAACGTCCCTTTATAATTCTGTCTACTGACTTTTCACAATAACTTTGGGATGAGCATTTTAATGCCGACATATTTCATGCAAACAATGCAATGTTTCCCAACATTTCAACAGTTCCGTGGTATGTTAGGATGATGATGAAGATGATAATTATTGTGATATTGGTATTTATCTGGATGGATGGTGGACTCCTTGTTAGATATGGATGGTGTAATAAAGTGTAAAAAGTACATGACGAGTTGGTTACGTATATACGTAGATAATGATGCACTAAGAATTGGCATAACACAGTAAGATTCAGTAAAATTAAAATGTTAGCAAAAAATCGCTGTGTCAATGCGTCAATTTGCTAAAGCATCGGAAAACATAATTAGTGAACCAAACAATGAAATCCAGAAACTTTGAGAGTTGATATATGCAAACGTTTGCACTGCCATGATAAAGTGCCACAGCATGCAGCGGGGTTTCCATCACTAAAAATGTGCTCTCCGTAGGTCCAGCGTCGCTGTAAAAAAAAATATAATAAAGTAAAGAAAATATATATTTGATGCATTTTCAATTAGGCTATGACTTAGTAAAACCAAACAAGAATGGTTTGACAAAACCAGCACAGATTACCAGCACGGGCAGACTAACAGAAAAACGATCTTGCCAATCTAACATACACTTTTTTAAACACTTCAATAGCACCAAAAAAACCAAGAAAATGAACAACGACAATAGTTTTTATGTGCCTTTTTTATCCTCATTGAAATACAATTTATCCCTGAAAGAACTGAAAAGAAGTCCCCTAAAAATATTCGCGCAAGCATTGAATAAGTTAAAAATTTAGCTTTCGATTTATGTGCATTCTTTTGTGCTACATGTACTTAGTTATTGGATTCGATGCATTGCAAGCACATGTACTATAGTACAACTGACAGTTATGTCCTTCCAGCATGCATATACGCACACAAACATGTACACACAGTACATAGCTAGCCCGATGTTACAAACTTTTAACTGTAGAGCGCGCGCGTTGTCTGTATGCAATTTTGACGCGCTGCCAAGGCAACAGACATTTTGACACACACATAGGGCCTTTTTCAAATCTCGGCTTCGTCTCCGGCTACGGCTCCATGTGGCCATACACTACACCTTTTCGCAAATACTCCTGCACAAAAGACAGAACTGCAACGTGGAAAGTATAGCGATCCAACAACCTTCCCACATTGCAGCTCTGTATTTTGTCCAAGTTCACTCAATGTATTTGCGAAAGGTCTAAGTTGAAGCCGGAGACGAAGTCGAGATTGGGAAAAGGGCCCTGATACATTGCAATACAGCCGGCCAGATAAAGGTCACATAAACTTTTCTAGCGCGTTCGTATTAAAAGCAATAATTCCTCATCGCGCTAAGAGTAAGAGTAAAACCCTCCTTATTGGGTTGATAGCGCAATATTTCGCAAACGTGCGATCTTAGCGCAATAAAAAACAACTCGGACATTATGATTAGGCCTATGTAGGCTACGCGGAGGAAAACAATTAGAAGTTCGTTGTCAATTATAATTTGTAAAAACAATATACATGTACATGTATGTAACAGGAAATGTATGTTATGGTCTTCTATACATGTGGGTAAAGTACTTTTTGTACATTAAAGACTTAAAGATTTGATTTAATACACCGTACGGTCCCAAACCATGTTCTCGTAAGGCAAAAAAAAAATACCCCTGTTCAGTGCCCTGTTTCTTATTACATACCCCCTCCCCCTCCAACCCCCATACCGTAGGTGGAAATATATTTTGTTGGTCTATTTTTTACACTTAAAATAATTAGGGTGGGATGATGGCTAATATCTTTTTCCCCTTGTAGGCCAACTTTTTCTTTTCTTTGTCATAGCAATCATTCTTGTTTTTTATACACAGGGACAGCAATGAGACTTTGACTTTCCTGGCCTGCTTTGATGAGGGCATCATGGTAAATCCTCTAATGGTCTGGTTTTCAAAATATTGTTTAAGTGTTCGTTTTTTAGTGGTTTGTTTTTAAAAATTTTAACAAACAGAATTATAAAGGGACGTTTCCTACCTCCATGGTTACATTTTGTAAAGCTTATAACAGGACAAGGTGCTTTAATGAAAATTTGCAGTTTGGTTTGACTTCAAGAAATTATAAAAATTGTAGTCAACACTGTCACATTGGTTCATTTGACTTGCAGAAATTAAATTAGTTCATTAAAAATTGTGGGTTAAATTACATGTTCTGGCCTACTACTGGTGTAAATGTTTATTTTGTTCCATTATAAACCATACAAAGTTGAAAGTTTGATGGATAGATGGTGGATTCCATGTTAGATATGGATGGTGTAATAAAGTGTAAAAAGTACATGACGAGTTGGTTACGTATACGTAGATAATGATGCACTAAGAATTGGCATAACACATGAAGTACGATTCAGTAAAATTAAAACGTTAGCAAAAAATCGCTGTGTCAATGCGTCAATTTGCTAAAGCATCGGAAAACATAATTAGTGAACCAAACAATGAAATCCAGAAACTTTGAGAGTTGATATGCAAACGTTTGCACTGCCATGATAAAGTGCCACAGCATGCAGCGAGGTTTCCATCACTAAAAATGTGCTCTTCGTAGGTCCAGCGTCGCAAACCCTGCGCTGTAAAAAAATATATAATAAAGTAAAAAAATATATATATTTGATGCATTTTCAATTAGGCTATGACTTAGTAAAACCAAACAAGAATGGTTTGACAAAATCAGCACAGATTACCAGCACGGGCAGACTAACAGAAAAACGATCTTGCCAATCTAACACACTTTTTTAAACACTTCAATAGCACCAAAAAAAACAAGAAAATGAACAACGACAATAGTTTTTATGTGCCTTTTTTATCCTCATTGAAATACAATTTATCCCTGAAAGAACTGAAAAGAAGTCCCCTAAAAATATTCGCGCAAGCACTGAATAAGTTAAAAATTTAGCTTTCGATTTATGTGCATTCTTTTGTGCTACATGTACTTAGTTATTGGAATCGATGCATTGCAAGCACATGTACTATATATAGTACAACTGACAGTTATAAATGTCCTAAGCTTCCAGCATGCATATACACTATGAACATCTAACAATGGAAACTGGGCACACACCATAAGCCAGTTCGGAATCTCGCGCGCGCAATGAACGTCTATGGGATTGTGTCAAGGTCATTTGAGATAAACACAGGTCATTTGAGATAAACACAATGCATACCGCTTTGTTTATCTCAAACCAAAGTCGGGAGACGCATGCGCAGTCGAGACTCCGAACTGGCTTATTGTTACTAACAATGGGGTTACAATGAACATGTACATGTTTTTGCTCATAGTGATATACGCACACAAACATGTACACACAGTACTTAGCTAGCTAGCCCGATGTTACAAACTTTTAACTGTAGAGCGCGCGCGCGTTGTCTGTATGCAATTTTGACGCGCTGCCAAGGCAACAGACATTTTGACATACACATAGGGCCTTTTTCAAATCTCGGCTTCGTCTCCGGCTCCGGCTCCGGCTCCATGTGGCCATACACTACACCTTTTCGCAAATACTCCTGCACAAAATCAGAACTGCAATGTGGAAAGTATAGCGATCCAACAACCTTCCCACATTGCAGCTCTGTATTTTGTCCAAGTTCACTCAATGTATTTGCGAAAGGTCTAAGTTGAAGCCGGAGACGAAGTCGAGATTGGGAAAAGGGCCCTGATACATTGCAATATTGCAATACAGCCGGCCAGATAAAGGCTAGGTCACATAAACTTTTCTAGCGCGTTCGTATTAAAAGCAATAATTCCTCATCGCGCTAAGAAGAGTAAGAGTAAAACCCTCCTTATTGGGTTGATAGCGCAATATTTCGCAAACGTGCGATCTTAGCGCAATAAAAAAAAACCCGGACATTATGATTAGGCCTATGTAGGCTACGCGGAGGAAAACAATTAGAAGTTTGTTGTCAATTATAATTTGTAAAAACAACATGTACATGTCTGGTTTGACTTCAAGAAATTATAAAATTTTAGTCAACACTCACATTGGTTCGTTTGACTTGCAGAAATTAAATTAGTTCATTAAAAAGTGTGGGTTAAATTACATGTTCTGGCCTACTAGTGCAAATGTTTATTTTGTTCCATTATAAACCATACAAAGTTGAAAGTTTGATGACAAAAATGCAAAGAAGTGGGATAAATGTTAAGATTTTACTTGTTAAAAATTATGACTTGTCTCACATATGGATTTTGACAGTATGTGAGAATTCTAAAATAAAATTTGGAGGCCAGTTCCTATTCTTGAATAATTTTTCTTAACATGCAAGCCAAACTGGCAAAGTAAAATAAAACATCAACATTTATATCAAAAATCAGGTAATCAAAGTGTTTCTCAAACAAAAAGACTCATTACAAAAATGACATGCCGCAGGATCACAAAAAATTAACAAGCCATGTGGACAGGCACTGAAGTTACGGTCGCACGCCGCGGCATCACTTCTGCAGCGCGTTTTATCATGGATTGTTGGCCGATCGCACGCCTTGTTGGCCGATCGCACGCCGCGTTGGCCCCATGGCGGTCACGCAGCATGTCTCGCTAAAAAATGTATCAATCGGCATCCAATTGCGTGACAAAATACAATTTTCCAAGGGTATGTATACCCCTAACCATACAAAAATGGGCGCTAGATTCATTCTTTATGTGCAACAAAATCGATGAGAATGGCAGGCATGGCAGGTGAGAAACTAACAGTCTTTGTACGGCTGTTTTTCGTAGAAATTGCCGATGAAATTCGTCAAAACTTTACTCGGTCGTGTGTATTTCTACCTCCTTATGCGATATGCTGTGTGCATGTGTGAAATTCCCATCGTTCGCTGGTATCCGCACCATATATTGATCTTTTACTACTACTGCGCTGGCCACCAGCGTACACGTGTAGCCTTTAGTCGAGGTTTTGTTTGCATGTAGCCCTGTGTAGTGCCGTTCTTTTATTGTGTGTATCTGTGCGGAATACGTGTGGAGTACATGTGAGCCTGAACGGAAGGCTAAAGTGCCACTTCGCCCAACCGTATGTACTGTTGATGTCATGCACACCGTGGAGCTTGGGGGTGAAGTTTGCTCTTGGGCAAAAGCATCTTGCACGTGCGCCGTGCGTGTCTCGTTTTATGTTTGCTCGGCCCGGCTGGCCTGGATGGAGTCTCACACGGCAAGCAGAAAACTGCATTGTCGAACACTTTGAGGCGGGAAAACAACAATAAGCAGCAACAACAGAGGGGAAAAAAGAAACCAACAAAAACACACGGGTAACCGTAACAGGTATTTTTTCTTGGCCTAATCCGATCGGACCCTAAAAAATGAGTCGTACGTATTTGTGTCAATGTCAAGAAAATAGGGAAAAAAGCAGGGAAATAGGAAAAATATGACAAGGTCGTGATCGAGTTTGGCGTGTCCAAAACATTACAACCAGGGGCGCCACATTATTTTAACAGCTCCGGTCCAGTACTCTAAAAAGAAACCACGAAAACACGCCACCTGGTATGCACATGTATTGCAAAACGGCCGGCCAGATAAAGGTCACCAAACTTTTCTAGTGCGTTCGTAGCGCAATAAAAGCCGGCCAGATAAAGGTCACCCAAACTTTTCTAGCGCGTTCGTAGCGCAATAATTCCTCGTCGCGCTAAGGCCACACCCTTTTTATTGCGTTGTTAGCGCGGTCATTCTTTAGCGCGATTTTTTTAGCGCGATCTTGGCGCAATAGAAATTTGATCCTTTTAGATACCAGTACAGATTTATTGCGCTAAGATTAGAGCAATTAGCTAGCTAAACTTAATGCGGTTTGAGCACTTCATTTCGATTTGTACTGTAGGTACAATCCTGTGAGAAAGCACAACATATTTATGAAGAAATGTGACTTACCTATTGGGTGCCCCTGGGCGTCAAGTTCCAGCAGTGGTTGTATTGGAGGTGGCGGTGCAGGGAAGTCATACACAGTGTCTACGCTTGCTTCAGGAATGAATTCAACGTGTGCTTCACTTGAACCATCACCTGTACATAATAGAGAAGTGTTTTGTCCAATAGCCCACAAGCGAGATGACATAACAATACCTCTCTGCGCGAAGCATGACAGTATTAAATGGACTACTCGCCAATCCGCCGCTCATTGTGTTCGTGTTACGTACGTTAAATTCGCTGATTGGGATGCAGTAAGCCCACACCACTAGAACATACGGTAGCGAAGCGCCTACCACGTCCATTTTGACTGTGCATGTAGGCTTACTTAAATGCATACAAGGACATTTACCTTTTTTTATTTAGGGATTAAAAGTGGATCTGACGAAGCCGAAGGCGTGGGCCATTATCAGCATCCAAGCCCCTAGCCGGTTTTAAACGGATTGTTTAAGACCGGCCAAACCCACTATTAATCCCATTCATAAATACTGTTTTGTGTAAATCGGTAAAACTCACCAAAATTAGCCTGTCGTTGCATTCACTTTTTCCCTTCATCCTGTTTGTACGTTCAAATTTATAGCTATGCGTCAAATTGTTTGTTCGATCGCGAGTTGGTATGTTGCGTACGCACACGCACACGACCAGGTAGATGTCAAAGTGCATATTTTGCTGTCGGGAGCGTGCAGTTTCTGTGTGCGTGTGCGTGTTCCATACGCTTACTAGGGCGCAGGCAGAAACACGAGCCAGCCAGTTTTAATCACTGGTTATTATCACTCGTTTAAAACCGGCCACGTCATGTGTTTTCAGCCAATAAGGATGCGTAAACTGTCTAAGGTATTTATGAATCAAACTTTAATACGGTTCAAAAAAGAAACACAAATCATACTGTGACCAAGAAAGCTGATAGATGTAGCTTATTTTATCGGTCGGTAACATGTATGAACACCTTGTCTAGCCTCTGTAAGAGCTCCTCTATGCCTGAAGTGCTCCCTGAGAACCTGCACTTCTCGGCTCATCCCACGCAGGTTTAAAATCCAACAAAAGCGGTTTTCTCTGAACCCTTAAAGATAGTATACATGATTGGTAAACTGTTACAAATAGTTTTATCCCCCTGTGTGATTGAAGATATGCATGATTAAAACCAACCTGAGCAAAAACCAGCTCCGTACTTCGTCTAACTTTTGAGAAAACAGTCAAAAAAGGTTTGTAGTAATTTCGCCCCAAAACCACTTCGCCCTGAACCATTTCGCCCTGAACCACGGCCTGTGCACTAAGTGGTTTTGGGTAGCAGTGGAATTTGGGCGATGTAGTGTTTGGACAAAGTAACTCGGGGTGAAATGGCACTCGGGCGAAGTGGTTTGGAGCGAAATGGCACTTGGGCGTAATGGTTTTGGGGCGAAATTAATTTTCGTCTCATGAGACGAAAACTAATTGTTTTACTCATTTCTCAAAGACTATAGCACTTCAGACAAAACCATTTCAGGGAACGTTTTCTACGGTCATCATGTTTATATTGTGTAAGTTAGGCGTAAATCTGTGAACATTTCTGATTTTCGAGATTACCAATGATGTATACTGCCTTTAACTACTGGATTCTCCCAGTAACAGGAAATGTCACAAATCAGCCATAGTCAAGCACTCACACAGCAAGGATCCACATGATTAACTGGGAAGCGGCACAACTGATCGTTCCCATCGAACAGATGGCACCCAAGACGCATCAGGGAAGCCATTGAAATACACAGTACCCCAAGACATCGGCTTCAACATCAGCAATATCTGGCACTCCCTATTAACCAGACTGATGGGTCACCTATACCCTAGGTCTTCCCCCCACGACAGCCACTGCCACGTACCAGTGAGCACACCACAACCAACCACAGGATTAGGATCCTAGCCTAGGTACCCACCCCTCTACCACCCAAGCCCAAAAGTCACTCCACTTCACTGCACACACTGTGCAATAATCCTCCTATCCAGTACTTAAGCCCTGTATCGTCACGAGTCCGGCACTTTTGAAGACGAACAGAGCACACTGTTCGAAATGTTAAGTTCACACTCACTGGTTCTTTTCAGAACCACAGTTGTACATACAAAAGAGATATTCATATGGTGCTACTGCAAACCTGTACAATGTTGATTTAATACACCATGCATAGCCTTAAAGATAGTATACATGATTGGTAAACTGCTACAAATAGTTTTATCCCTGTGTGATTGAAGATATGCATGATTAAAACCAACCTGAGCAAAAATCAGCTCCGTACTTCGTCTAATTTTCGTCAAAAAAATGGTTTACAGTCACTTCAGGGCGAAGTGCTTCCGGGCGAAGTGGTCAAGGGCGAGGTGGTTTTTAGGCGAAATGAATTTATGTCTCGCGAGACGAAAAATAATTATTTTACTCATTTCTCAAAGATTATAGCACTTCAGACAAAACCATTTCAGGGGAGGTTTTCTACCGTCATCGTGTTTATATTGTGTAAGTTATGTGTAAATCTGTGAACATTTCTGATTCCTCAAGATACCAATCATGTATTCCACCTTTAAGTCTTACTTATCGCTCAGCCTCCTCGAGATTTCAGTCAGAATACTGTACATTTGCATTTCATTTTTAAACCGTAATAAATTTGCTATATTCAGAGACTCTCAGACATCAACAAAATATCTCCGATATAAAAATGTCTGCCTGATAAAAAGCAGAAATCTTACCTGGAGTGGTTTTGATACCCCTTGCAGCCAGTGCTGCTTCTTCTAATGTTGGGAAATCCTCTTCTTTTACTTCCGAGGTCTTGATTTCTGATTGTTGGAATCCTGCAGATAATTCAGTATTAAAGAGAATACATGCAGTGAGGTATCGCCACACATTTTGCATAACATGTACGAGTATAAAGGTGAATATGGTTTTACACCCTTATGAGGTACCCGGAAGAATGGTACCCCACGAGGAACAAAGGCGAACAAAGGTACCCCACAAGTCGGTCTTTGTCTACTTGGTACCCCACAAGGTAAGACCAGTGTTAAGCCTATTGGAAGAGTTTAGACAAAGGAAACAATAGGACAAAGGGAAGGGAGTTACATCATAAGGGTGTAAAAACACAGTTGTGTGTGCTGACAGCAAACTACATGCCTGCAACGTCTGAATTACATTTATCCAAGGCATACATGTATGCCCAGCTTTGATGGATAAACGTACTAATTTATCCAGACTACACTTAGATTGTTGACATCAGACCACGGTATACTCATCATGCAAAATGTGTGGTAAAAACATTATTGGGCTTATTGACTGAGCCCAAGTTTTTTTTTTATTTTGTCCAAAAAAAAGTGAATCAAACGATTCTCATGTTATTTACAAATTGCCAGAACATTTGGAAGGCGAACATAGTCCAAAAAATGTTTACGATACAACAGAAATACTTAACACACTTAGCACACACTCCAGCATTTGTAACCAACATCTGCAAGTCACTTAGGAACAAAAGTTTGAATAAGGCATTATCATGAACATATACTGAAACGCAAAAGAAACTTACCACCTTTTAAACCTTTAAATAGCAATAATAACACTGCGTGTAGTAATGTGTGAACTTATTTGTGTACAATAGTGTCCTCACTGTCAGACCAAACGGTGTCTGAAGGTCACTTGAACCTTCAATGGTCACTTCATGGCACATCTGTTGAACAGCTGTTTTGACTGTCAGTGATTAGCCAAGGGGTATGGGATGATTGTAATGAGCTGCACGCGATGTCTTGATGTTGGCTTTAAAAAGGCCAGTGCAAAATGAGCATTTCAAGCAACATGCCACGATTGCAATCCATCTAAAGACTGGTAGGCAGTATGCGCCAACGATGCACTGCCTGTATCCAAATCAATGGTGGCCACACACGCTATTGAAAGGGGACTGACACATTGCACCCTCTTCTGTTCTTTACTGTAGAACAAACTGATGAGATGGTGTATCTTGGTCAAAAATTTGACATGTCATCAAAAAAATGCCAATGTTTCAATTAGCAATTGTTGGTTTGTTTTATTTTGAACTGTTACAATTTCATTACATTTTAAACAAGTTTCTTTTGCGTGTGTATGTACACAATAAGGTGCCCAGTTGAACCTATTTTACTAGCAGATTATCTTACTATAACAGGAACTTTGTATTTATAATCGGGAATGAAAACAATGAATTGGGACCTAAAACTTTCCTTGTTGTAAGAAAACTGTTGCGTTACCAGGGATCGATTTCACTAAACTCTTCGTAAGTTAAGGTCCATAATAAGACTTGCAATGGATCCTACATTGTAGGGCTGCGATAGATCGTGGCTACGATGGATGCTGTGGTGAATTTCACCAAACCTATCGTAAGCGTGATGCGTTCCATTATCGATAAGGGGACATTTGCACATTTGCTCTAAGGCTGTTTGCTGTGCTGAATTATGTTTTTAATAAAACAGTTGTTGGCTACACGAGTTCAAAAACGTTTCTGAGTCCTTTCTGGGTGATGTAAGCGCGTGTGTTTAATGTGGTGTGCAGCTCACTGAATGCGTACAATACATTTCGTGCAGTCACCGGGTGCGTAAGCGCTTTTTGTTTTGCGCGTTTTTAAGTCACGCGCGTAGGACGTGTGTACATGTAGAACACAGTAGCATCGTTCAAATTTTTATTCCACGCACACACGACGTTGTGGTCGACGTAGACAATGGATTGCCATCTACATAGCTTTTGCGTTTTTGCATGCAATGAATACTGAACTGTTTTGAGCCGACAATTTTTGTCACTTGCTAAAATTGTAGGTACAACATTTTACATTTTCTCTTGCTTAGGCCTAATATCTCTTAGCATAGAATCTATCAAAAGTGATCGAGGGAGCCAGAGTTTGTCTTGTCTTTCAAAAACGGCAAAAACCATGACCATTGTTGGTCAAAACATACGCTACGACGACCCATTGCCTCATCGTAGCTTACGGTGGGTTGCCATGGCAGATATGCATCTTTAAACTCGTCACAAGTTTCTTAAAATCGTTCTTAGGGCGCATCGCGAGTTACAGAGCGGTAACCCACCGCATCTCGAGTTACGAAGGATCGTAAATGTTAGTGAAATCGACCCCAGTGTTCTTACGTATTATGACACTCATTGTGGTGGAGAATAGTCTTCCGGATCCGAGTAGAAACAAGTAGAATACATGAATACCTGTACAGCGGCTGGCCCAATGCCCCGTCTGTCCGCACTTGAAGCACTTGTCAGTAGGATCAGCCAAGTTGAAGTTTCCTCTCCCGCCTCCTCTCCAGCCTCCTCTACCGCCCCCTCTACCGCCCCCTCTACCGCCCCCACGCCACTTGTTGCTGGGCCCGCCCACCCCCCGTCGGTCTATCGCCTGCATCTTCTGTTTCCACATCTGCCGTTTGTAAGCTTCCCCCTTGATGTGGAACAGTCCTTTGGGCGCGTAGCGCTTTTTTTTCATCTCCAGTTTGACGAAGTTTTCGTTGAGATTGGATCGCGCGGGAGCAGCGGACGATGAAGATGATCTGTATAGAATGCAAAATTATAAGCATATTTATGCAGCTCTCAGATATACGTACGTGTACACGTTGTTGAGAATGATTCCTACTGTTTCGGACTAGAACCATGATGTACAATTATTATTATTTCTTTTTAAATAACTCACAAAACTGGCTCCCCGAAAATGAAGCAAACCATCGATTGAGTTCAAACCTGCTCGTGAATTATTCATCACAAACACCATGCATGCCTGTAGTGTCCTGATATTACATGTATGCTTTACAGGCAATGTTTACTATGCTATGCAAATGAGACCTATGCAAATTAGATTGACCTCTAGAGTTGGGGACATATTATGGGATAGTAGGGGGTTCGAGAACCGGGAATAAAACGCTCAGGAGACTCATATATTTTGGTATTCAATTCGTTCGTTTTTGAAGTTCAATCTGTGTTCACAAGAACACTACAATTGGCGACGAGGATGGTTGACAATTCAGGATCATAGTGAAGTATCTTGAAGACGCATTTGACTGTGATTTTCCGATTTAATTCGTGGGGAAAAGTCATGGAGCTCAACAGCAGTGACGTGAGTCAAGTCAAATGGTTCAATCCACACGGAGACCCAAGCAACGTGGGAATCGCGTGGCAGCGATGGCTGCGTAGCTTCGAGCTGTATGCAGTCGGTCGAGGAGTGAAAGATGCTGAGCAGAAACGAGCGTTGTTACTACACTGTGCAGGAACAGATGTGCAGGATATCTTCTTTTCCTTGGAGGAAGAAGAGGGTACAGACGCCTACGAAAAATCAACGAAAACCTTGAGCAAACATTTTGAGCCAAAAATCAATGTGCCGTATGAGCGGTATTGCTTCAGGAGCATGGCGCAGGAGGACGCCGAGTCCATAGAACAATTCATTGTACGGCTGCGGCAACGAGCTGTTCGATGCAATTTCCAGAATGCGGATGAGGAAATACGCGATCAAGTGATTGAAAAATGCAGATCACATAGGATCCGTGCCAAACTGTTGATCAAAGGACATGATCTAAAGCTGGATGGGTTGAGGACAATCGCGGCGACAGTCGAACTAACGGATAAGCAAACCAAGCAAATGGATGCCGGAGCTCACGGGGGACACAGCCACGGAGCGAGCGCCAACGTGAACGCTGTACAATATGGAACTCCTACAACGGGATCACGTACACCACAACATGGCCATGGAAAGTGTTATCGCTGCGGGAGATCCGGACATTTTGCTAAAGATGACAACTGCCCAGCAAAGGACAAGCAGTGTAACAAGTGTGGATTCGTCGGACATTTTGCTTCTTGTTGCAAGTCAAAACGAGAAACCGGCAAAAGATACGACGGAAGGAAACAAGGCAACTCAAGCTATGCAAGTGGACAAGGGAAAACGGGACACGCGAAACCAGGAAAACCAGGACGTGGAAGACCAAGCGGTAAAGGAAAAGTGAACATGGTGGACAATGAAACTGTAGAAAGAGACTCAGACTCGGACTCTTATGCATTTCATGTAGGAAGTATTGATGTTAATCGAGTGAATTCGTGTTCCAAAGACAAAGTGCAAGTGTGTTTGGGTAAGCAGAAGTTACAAGTGGATTTTATTGTTGATAGTGGGGCCACAGTGAATGTCATTGATACAAAGTTGTGGGAAAGTTTGAAGAAACAAAAGATTAAATGTAAATCTGAGATGACCACGAAGAAGTTGTATGCATACGGGGCTGATAAACCACTAGATCTGTTGGGTAAATTTAGTACAGTAGTTGCCGTGCAGGCAGAGAGTACTAGTCGAGAAGTATACGCTGATTTTTATGTACTTAAGGGTGCAGGGCCAGCATTGTTGGGTAGAGAAACAGCAGAACAATTAAACATATTAAGCATTGGAGTAAATTATGTTGATGATGTGCGTACGGAGTACAAACAGTGTTTTGAAGGCATTGGAAAACTGAAAGGATATCAGTTGAGTTTACACATAAACAAAGATGTGCAGCCAGTGGCTCAGAGAATGTATAGAGTACCGTATAGTATGAGACAAAAGGTTAGTGATAAACTTGATGAGCTAGAGTCTCTAGACATTATTGAGAAAATGCAAAACCCGACATCATGGGTCAGTCCTGTCATTGTTGTGCCTAAGCCAAATGGGGACATTAGGGTGTGTGTAGACATGAGACAAGCAAATAATGCGATCATTAGGGAGCGTCATCCAATCCCCACTGTTGATGAAATATTATATAGCATGAATGGGGCAGAAGTATTCAGTAAATTGGATATGAAATATGGCTATCACCAAATTGAATTAGATGATGAGTCACGTGACATAACAACATTTGTGACACACAAAGGGTTGTACAGATACAAACGGTTAATGTTTGGGATCAGTGCTGCACCTGAGAAATATCAGCAGGTGATTGCACAAGTCTTCCATGACTGTGACGGTGTTCAGAATATTTCAGATGACATCGTAGTGTATGGTAAGGACAAGCAAGAGCATGACCAGAGGCTGAGACGGGTCATGGAGCGCCTGAAGGAGGCAGGACTTACTCTAAATCCAGATAAATGTGAATTCGCAATGGAGAGGATCACATTCATGGGACATGTATTGTCACGTCGTGGAATAGAACCAACAGAGGGACGCATCAAGGCCATGAAAAATGCCAAGCAACCGGCAAATGCAGCAGAAGTGAAGAGTTTCCTTGGGTTGGTAAATTTCTCTGCGAGGTACATCCCAAACCTGGCTACTCTCACAGAACCGCTACGCAAGCTGGTGAGAAAGAATGTACAGTTTGTATGGGGCCCAGAACAGCAGCTAAGTTTTGAAAAACTGAAACAGTGTCTAACCGATGCCGACACTCTGGGGTATTTTAGACTGGATGCTGCAAAGACACAGTTGGTGACAGATGCAAGTAATGTTGGACTGGGTGCGGTTTTACTGCAGGATTACCAGGGTCAAACACGCGTTATTAGCTATGCTAGTCGTATGCTGACTGATGTGGAGACGAGGTATTCGACAACAGAAAAGGAAGCATTAGCAGTAGTATGGGCGTGCGAGAAGTTCCATGTATACTTATACGGTATAGAGTTTGAGCTTATAACAGACCACAAACCACTGGAAGTATTGTATGGTCCGAAATCACGACCTAACGCGAGAATAGAAAGATGGATGTTGAAGTTAATGTCATACACTTATAAGATTCAGTATCGACCCGGTCGAGAAAACATTGCTGACGTGTTGTCTAGGCTGGTGGACACAAGCACTGCAGACAAACCTAGCAGATTACAGATGCAGGCAGAAGAATACATTCGTTTCGTCGCCAGGGAAGCATCACCACGAGCAATGTCGACGAGAGAAGTCGAAGAGGAATCGAGGATTGATGAGGAACTCGTTGCTGTGCGAAAGTGTCTCAAGGAGGACCAGTGGGATAAACACAGTGTGAACTTTTGCGCAGTGAGAAATGAGCTGAGCTGTATTGGATACCTAGTTGTTAGGGGTACCAGACTTGTCATTCCACAGAAGTTGAGAATGAAATGTGTGGAATTGGCTCATCAGGGACATCTGGGAGTAGTTGGTACAAAGCAGACACTCAGAACCAAAGTATGGTGGCCTCAGATGGAAAAAGATGTTGAGAAATATGTGAGGTCATGTCATGGGTGTCAAGTTACTGGAGCGATGCCAAACCCAGAACCACTGAAGCCTACACCGCTGCCAACTGCAGCATGGCAAGATTTGGCCATTGATCTGATGGGACCACTGCCGTCGAAGCATTATGTTTTCGTGGTAGTTGACTACTATAGTCGTTTCTATGAGGTAGAAATCATGAAGGATACTTCAAGTGAGCGTATCATTGAGGCCTTAGAGAACATGTTCAGTCGTTATGGCCTGCCAAGATCCATCACTTCAGATAATGGACCACAGTTTCGGTCTGAGATTTTTGAGAAGTACTTGGAGGGTAATGACATTAGACACAGAGCTGTAACACCCCTCCATCCAGCAGCAAATGGGGAGGTTGAGAGGCAAAATAGGTCACTCATGAAACGCATTCGAATTGCTACGGCTGAGTCTCGTGACTGGAAGACTGAAATCCGTACTTACCTGTTTGCGTATAGAACCACACCTCATGCAACCACAGGAGTTTCGCCAGCAGAACTGATGTTTGGCCGAAAGCTAAGGACAAAACTTCCACAGTTGGAGGTTGACAGTCAAGGTCTTGACGAAGAAGTGCGAGACAGAGATGCCACACAGAAATACAAAAACAAGTTGTACATAGATGGCAAAAGAGGAGCAGCAGATAGGGATCTCCAGCCAGGCGATACCGTTCTGTTGAAGCAGGCACGTCAGGATAAACTGACCACCCCATTTAAGACAACTCCTTACACACTAGTCCAGAAAGAAGGAAATAGTGTAACAGTGCAATCTCCAGTCGGTGTGAGATATAAAAGAAACAGCACACATGTCAAGAAGTACAATACACTAGAACATGACAGCAATCCAGAACATGAAAATGTTCCAGAATGCACAGGGTCATCAGATGACTCATCCCAAAACACAAAGGGGGAAGAGGGAGAAAATCAAAGTCCTGTTGAAACTCAAAATGACTCTCGAACTGCCAGACCTGTCCGGGAAAATAAGGTACCTCCCAAATGGTTAGATGACTTCATTGTTTATAAGTAAACATGTAGTTTTCAAATGTTAAGTTGCATGACATCAAGTTTTGAAATGTTAAACAATTTAAAGTTGTGTTGCAAAAGCTAAAAGCTAATAGAGCATAGTTTGTTTACTTAAAGCATGTTGCATAAGTGTTTATTGTAATTTAAACTAAAGTGGTTAAAGTAAACTGCAAAAAAGACATGTTTAATGCACTCTTCCATTTTAGAACAAAATATGTGATGTTTCTCTTAGAATGGTAGTAAACAGGTTGTTTATTAAACTCAAGGCCATTCTGGCAGTCACATTCCATGCTAAAATTGCAAGTGACCAGAATTTATCTGCATACTAATGTTATAAATCACTTAGGAAAAGTTGCATTGTTGATGTTAAAGGATAAATTTGTCAACTGGTGTTCTCAAGAAATAGTTTGATTTCTGATATTGTCGCAACCTGAATATCTTGAATGTTCACCTTGGTGTATTCCGAATCTCTTTGTACCCTAAGAATTAATAGTGTTTGTTAAAATTTAAAGAAAGGGGGAGATGTAGTGTCCTGATATTACATGTATGCTTTACAGGCAATGTTTACTATGCTATGCAAATGAGACCTATGCAAATTAGATTGACCTCTAGAGTTGGGGACATATTATGGGATAGTAGGGGGTTCGAGAACCGGGAATAAAACGCTCAGGAGACTCATATATTTTGGTATTCAATTCGTTCGTTTTTGAAGTTCAATCTGTGTTCACAAGAACACTACAATGCCTGTTCCGAGTGATATTTCTCCAACGACCACAAAAAAGTAGCTTCATAAAACGGTTGTGTACAGTGCAGCTTGCACTCTATACTGCATGCAGTGCTGCAAACTACCGTTTCATGAGGTTTATATTTTTGCGGACGTTGGAGAAATTATGCTCATAGATCGGGCATGCTGTGGATATGCATGGTGGGTGAACGATAACGATGCCGGGATATCATATTTTTGCAACTTTATACATGTACCTAATTCATAAATACCTTAGACAGTTTACGCATCTCAGGGCTTGCCCTTAATTTTTTCTGAGAGTAGCCCACTGGGCTAGTAAATTGTGTTTTTTACTAGCCCGCAGAAATTTTTACTAGCCCATGAAATGTTTGAAAAATAAAAAAAACAAAGCATTAAAATATTGACTAGCACTGTCTACTGAGAAAGTTGATTTTTTATCATCCCCCCCCCCATGGCTAGAAATCACTGTCGCTGGTAGTGGAGTCGGGATGTTCTTCCTCCTCTTCTTCAGTCCTTCATTTTTTTTAAAGTCAGCAGAGCCCTAAATTGCTCTTCTGAGATAATCGAGGAGAGCTAATAGCTCTCCTAATAAAAAAAAAAGTTCCTTAAAATCTTTGAAAACACACTGTATATGGACTTTTGGGGAAAAATCAAATGTTTAGCCTGTTTGGGGCCGAGTCAGTCTGGGGGCCGAGTTGGTCTGGGGCCGAGTTTGTACACAAGGCAATTGGGGCCGAGTCAGTCTGGGTACGAGTTTGTACACAAGGCAATTGGGACCGAGTCTGTCTGGGGCCGAGTTTGTACACAAGGCAAAGGGGGCCGAGTTGGTCTGGGGCCGAGTTTGGGGCCGAGCCAGTCTGGGGCCGCAGTCGGATACCAGATGCATGTATGTCTATATGCACGTATATTGCACACAAGCTGTGTTGGACACAATCAGACCCAAGCTAGCTGTGGCCGTGTGTTGCACGTGGAAAAATGCAATGCGCAATCGTCGTTTGCATGCCGCAAAAGGTAAAGCTTTGAAGAGTTCGTTTTATTTTCAATAATCACATCTGGAAAACAAGGAACGTGCACATGTTTTAAGTAGCCCGCCGGGCAAGTTGAAAAGTGGATTTTACTTGCCCACAGCAGTTTTTACTAGACAATGTACGCCGGGCTAGTGTTAAGGTCGAGCCCTGCATCTATTGGCTGAAAGCACATCACGTGGGCAGTTTTAAACAGACTACAAAGACGTTTGTGCCCGTGCCCTAGTCAGCGTGTATGAAACACGCACACACACACAGAAACTGCACACTCCCGAAAGCAAATTGTGCACTTTGACAAGTACCCGGTCATGTGCATGCGCGTACAACACGCTTCCATTACTCGTAACGTGCGCGATCGAACAAAAACAACTCGACGCTCGGCTAGCAGTTCATACGAACGTGGTAGAAAATAAATGCAAAACGACAAGCTAATTTTGGTGAGTTTTACCGATTTACACAAAAAGGTATTTATGAATGGGATTAAAAGTAGGTTTGGCCAGTCTTAAACAATCCGTTTAAAACCGGCAAGGGTCCTGCGTGCTGATAATGGCCCTCGCCTGGCGGCTCAAGCCATTATCAGTGCCCAGGACCCTAGCAGGTTTTAAACGTATGTTTAAGACTGGCCAAACCCACTTTTAAAGGCACAGGCTCGTCAGCAATGCACGCGTGCCAAATTCGTGCCACGAAATACGCAGCTCCATAGCAAAGTCATGGAGCTGCGTATTTCGTGGCACGAATTTGGCGTGCGCGCATTGCTGACGAGCCTGTGCCTTTAATCCCTAATTTTGGAATGGCTTAATCTTACATAAGTTTTTCGACGAAATAATATAGTAATTTTTGTCCGGGTATTAAAGGGCTGTGACATGCTAAACAACTTTGTGCCTAAGCTTTGCTTCATAATGACGGATTACTTGTTCAGCAACACATACATGTACTATTGTTCGTTTGGATGTAAAATCAATAAAAGGTGGCCTTTTTCAACTTTGAAGATTTCATTGCAATAAATTACAGACAGAGGGCGCTGTTTTGAGTGCATCACATAAGGAAGACAGAAGGGAAAAGTTAAGAAAAAACATAAAAGTTCAAGTTGGACTTGTGGCAAATTGCTGCAGTTTCTACCCCCAGTTTTGTCATAGCTTACAGCAGGCAACATATAAATCAAACTCAAACAGCCATGGATTACAAAAATATCAGGAAAATTGAGAAAAAAGTGGAATCTTTTGTGCACAGTTGAATGTTATTTTCCTGTGTTTGCCTCTTGTGACATCGTGACCTTGGTCATGAATATGCATATTTTCATTAGCATAAAAACTAAACACCTTTGTTTTAACCCCCAAAGCAAGCTCCAAATAGGATTTTTATGACTTTAACTGAGTAGAGTGGTTTTAAAGCATAGATTTCATTACTAACAATCCTAAATAAGGGGCCCTTTAAATTTTCGACCAGGTGCTAACGACACCTCTGATTTGTTCGGTTGGCGCACCCAATCGAAACAGCTAGTGGAGAATCCTTGTTTCCTGAATTAAATATTTACTGAAAGTATTTACATTCATACTGTTTAGATGGTTAAAATTAAAGGTAGAATACATGATTGGTACCTCGAAGAATCAGAAATGTTCACAGATTTACGCATAACTTACACAGTATAAACATGATAACGGTAGAAAATATTCCCTGAAATGGTTTTGTCTGAAGTGCTATAGTCTTTGAGAAATTAGCAAAACAATTATTTTTCATCTCGCGAGACGTAAATTCATTTCGCCCCAAAACCACCTCGCGCGGACCACTTCGCCCTGAAGAACTTCACCCAAAGGTCATTTCGCCCCAAAACCACTTCGTCCAAACACTACATGTACCTCGCCCAAATGCTACTTCGCCCCAAAACAACTTTGTGCACAGGTCGTGGTTCAGGGCGAAGTGGTTCAGGGCGAAGTGGTTCAGGGCGAAGTGGTTCAGGGCGAAGTGGTTCAGGGCAGGTGGTTCAGGGCGAAGTGGTTCAGGGCGAAGTGGTTCAGGGCGAAGTGGTTCAGGGCGAAGTGGTTCAGGGCGAAGTTGTTTTGGGACGAAGTGACTGTAAACCATTTTGACTGTTTTCCCAAAAGTATGGAGCTGATTTTTGCTGAGGTTGGTTTTAATCATGCATACCTTCAATCACACAGGGGGATAAACCTATTTGTAATGGTTTACAGTGTACCAATCATGTATACTACCTTTAAAACCACGAGCTTTGTGGACAAAATCTTCTCCATATTTGTCAGCAAAAAATTTACCTTGATAAAGCAGTAGTCTTCTTTTTGATATCTTTAGTGTTGTTGTTGTTGCCCTGTCTGGTAGTGCTTCCAACATCTGAGGCATTGTCAGTGTTTTCCATCCCTTCTTGCTGATTTTGGTTGTCCAATGTTCCCTGACCAGGCCACGAGATGCCTTTCTCTTCAATTTTCACAATCTCTGCATTTGTCGCATCATGCTCAAAATCCCCAGTCAGAGCTGCTCCGTCTCTCTTTTGTTTCTTAGCTGTGGATCTTAAGATATTTTCCTGATTTTCTTCAAGTTTCCGTTTTGGTTGCCTTTTAGAGTTCTCTTCACTCGCACTTGTTGGCAAATGTTGTGGCACTTCTGAAAACTCAGATGTTGCAATTTCTTCCCAACAAGAGTCAAATTTTGCAGTTTCCATATCAACTGTTTCCAGCGAAATTTTTGTGCTAGACAATTTCTCATCGAGGCACTGCTCTGAATTTGTGTTTGATTTCACATGCGCTGACGAATTTTGCATTTCGGATTGAGGACTGTGTAGCATGTCTCTGGAACCGATATTGGAAGGACCATTTTCTTTATCTGTGCATACTTCCGTTTGCAAAGTTGTCGAGCAAAATGGAGAGTTCTGGTCATTTTCACGATTGTCTCCGTCAGCTGAGAGATTCCCATGTTTTTCCTGAATGAAGTTCATTTCATCAGCATCACGAAATCTTTCTTGTTGCGCGGGAGTTTCATGCCTCTGTATCCCCATTCTATGTTCTTCCGAGGGAAGATCGAGTTTACAACTTTCCAACCAATCGGCATTCCAAGTCCGTTTCTTCGGTTTGGAGTGAAGCGCGCTCGTGATGACGTCATTCTTAGGAGTTTTCACCTTACCAAAGGAGCTTGTAAGCGAGACTTTGTCGTTGCGTAGACCCGCAAAGATGCTTTTTGGGTTTTGCGCAACATCAATTCTAATGTCGCAATCGTCATCTTGCGTATCAACATCTGTTCCGTTTTTCTCTGTTAGAACATGCTTTGGTGCAGTCGTAGATTTCTTGTACGACGGTGTCTTGGGAAGCTGTCAAATCAAAACATAAGTTTTTAGCCTTTTTCCGATATTAATTAGGATTCGTTTCGCCATACCCGATGTGACTTGATTAGCAAGTCCCCAAAAACTATGAGAGAAAATTTATAGCGGTTTCATAGGTTTTCCCCCAGTGGTAAGTTGGGTTAACCAAACTAACCGCTGGGGGCAAACCTATGAAGGACGAGAATCCCATCCAGGGGGATTAGCAATGATTCTACAGAGTGAGTCAAAAAAAATATATACACTTAAAATTACTTGTGTTTTAGTGTACCAATATTTATAGGAGATGTTTTGACATAAGTTCTCCTCTCCCCGGCTGTGGTACCTGTGCCCTTGAGCAAGGCACTCAACCACACTTGCTCCATCCTTCGGAAGGCGTGTAAAGCCGTTGGTCCAGTGTGTTAGGTATTGGTAACGCACTCTAAAGATCCCAGAGCATTCTTTTGTGAAGAGCAAGGGAATTCCCCGGTGTCTGTGTCCATTTCTATTTCTTCATGGGTTTCCTCACGCTTGCGAGTGACAGTGCAATGGGCACTTTTGAGGAATCCTTGGTATGAATACCAGAAAGAAATAATAATAATAAAAGGATTCTACCCCCTAAGGGCAAATAAACACACAACTATTTTCAGCAAACATAATACAACGAATGCCAACCTTAGATGAACTGGCCTCCTGTTGTAGTTTCCTGCTGTACCGATGTAAGATTTCTCCCTGATTATGTTTCGATTCCGTAGTAGTTTCTGCGAGGTTATCACAACTATTTTTGTTGAGATGCGCTCCCCACGTGCCTGCTGCAATATTCCCCGCCGCATTGTCAGATTTCTTTGGTGTTTCATCCACTCCTCGCTTGATACGGCTGTATTCCTTGTAAGCATCTAGTTAAAGGATCATAAAAGGTCGCATGAAATAGGATTTATGGGTAATTCAAAAATTAGGGGTCCAAAATGTTTGGTGTCCCAGTTATGTATGACACCATCAGCCGATTTCACGAATCCTTACGCACTGCGTAAGTCCGCTTGCGCAACATTTTATTGCGTAGGCTGCGCAACATTCCTGTGAAAATTACACGCAAGCTATAGGGCTTGCGCCATTTTGCAAAAGTTGCGCAAGCTGCGCACTCCTTCGTGAAATCGGCTGCATGTGCTTCAAAAATCACCAGTCATGATCACAGATTCTCAGTAATAGACTGGCCTGTGATTACAGCGGACAGCACCAATTTCTTGAATATTTTGTTGTGTGATTACTGACAAATATTCGAAACAAAAGACAATAAAGGCTCATAATTTGTTCGATGATATTGAATAGGAATTTGGTGTCCCGGGTTACATAAGTCAATGAAAATTAGCTGTAGAATAAGTCTGCATTAACCTTGGTGCCTTATCCACACACAAACGTTAAATTTAAGTGGCATTTATGGAAATAAAAATGAATATTTTCTACTGGAAAACCACTTTCAATCACTAAACACACTTGAAAATCTTTAAAAGCATGTCACATTTTTGGACCCCTAATTTTGGGAATTACTCTTATAAAACATGAAAGTACATGTATGCTAGATGATACTTTTTACTTGCTTAAATCGATTTCAGAGAATTTAATGGAACTTTCTTAGCAATACTTTCAAGTTTTATATTTGTATACCAATTAGAATTTCCTCTGACTTTTGTATTGAGTGACTTGTATACTGTATATACTAGAAGCGACTGAATTTTTTTTTGGGGCAGCAATTTTTGATACGAAGCGGCGGGACAAATGCAAGCAGCCCTATAGTCTTGGCCCAAGACTACTCTAGTCGATATTGGTTTGTGTACGCGTTGGCCATATAGTGCGCCCTCTTGCAGCACTAACGGACCAGTCTTTGCTCACTAGAGTAGTCTTGGGAATTTCTCCCGGAAGTTTAAACTTTTTCTTTGTTTTTGCCTAGGCTTTCCTATGGAACCAATCAGCGAGTGACCCAAATACAGCAGCGCGTCGGAATGCAGCGAGCGACCCAAATACAGCGCGTCGACCGCAGAGCGTGACCCAAATACACCGCGTGCACGCGCTTCGAATGGTTTGAAAAATATAAGGCGGCTTACAAGAATCATCGAACATGACCGTTTTATCGTTGCTAATATTTTCGGTGGCATAAGTTTCTTGGCAAATGTTTGCGAATATATTTACAAACATGTTTGCAAAGGCGTATGACATCGCAAAATACATTTGTTTATGAAGATGATTGTGACATTGCAAATATTTGCAAAGATATCTGTGGTATGCCATGTCCCTTGTGTGCCATCATAAAACCCTCTGCAGCTATTTACATAAAACGGTACCGCCCCCAATGCTGAACTTCCGGGAGAAATTCCCAAGACTACTCTAGTGAGCAAAGGGCTGGCCAGTTATTATTATTATTATTATTATTATTTATTTCTGGTATTCATACCAAGGATTCCCCAATAGTGCTCATTGCACTGTCACTCGCAAGCGTGAGGAAACCCATGAAGAATTATAATTAGAAATGGCCAGAGACACCGGGGAATCCCTCCCCTTCTCTTCACGAAGAAATGCTCTGGGATCTTTAAAGTGCGTTACCTTACCTAACACACCGGACCAACGGCTTTACATCCCTTTCGAAGGATGGAGAAAGTGTGATTAGGTGCCTTTCTCAAGAGCACAAGTGCCACAGTGTCGCGGCCCGGCATCGAACCCACATTCTAGAACTGGCACAGGAGCTTGAGTTCGACGCACTAGACCGCTAGGCCATAACACCCCACATAGTTAGTGCTGCAAGAGGGCCCACTACTGGGAATGGCCAACGCGTACACAAACCAATATCGACTAGAGTAGTCTTGGGCCAAGACTAGCAGCCCTATGAAAGATCCCTCGTGAAGAACCCTGTGTAGTTGACCAGTTTTAACGTGTAGAGCTACGTTTAAAACCGAAAAGAGGCCTGGATGTGAATAATTGCCCAAGGCAAAGCCAATAAATATTTCTGTCCAGGCTGCCAGCCAGTTTTAAATGTAAAAACACCGTCCAACCACACATGCTGTAAGTCAGCACAATTCCCCCCCAAAAACTTGTGTTACATTTTAGGCCGTCCCAGTTACGAGCGTATATTGGAAACTTGTACACAGGGTTTTTAGAAAGGCATGTTGTCACACTATTTGTAACCCTTTTTGGGCCTAAGTTATCTCTTCAGAACAACTGAAATTTATTTCTTTTATTTTGTGACCAGACAAAGGTATTTCCTCGAAAATATGGTCTGTGTTGCCAAAATGCCCCCTTTACTGTGGAAAGACCCAATTACATGTTTTTGTTTTATGTTTTCATTATGCCGCTGGGCCAACAATTGTTTTATTAGGGGTCCAGGGGTGATGTGTTTTTGCACGTGGCTAATTCCTTAAATTAAGGGTCCAAAAGTGTGACATGTGATCAAAATTTCAAAATTACATTTTATTTATTGTAAGTGTACCATTCGGTAAAGCAAACATCACAGATCACTGTTTTGAAAACAGTGATGGGAAGCATCGCATCAATTTGTAGATATTGCAGCTTGAACACAGAATCATCATGCAACTTGTCGCGCGTAACTGGGACACCAAAGCCACATCAAACTACACTGCCATAATGTATTTCTTGAATGATATGGTATTCTTGTCATCATTTTTAAATCTACTCCGGGTCACATTTCAATAGTTAAAACCCCACAAACACTCAGTATTTCTAAGTTCAAAAAATAAACAACAGAAAGATAGCACTAACAAACAAAACATGTAAAAGTCACATCGAGAACTAACTTGTTTTTATTACAACCAACACAACTTGTTTAAGCACCATTTCTTTTTATTTAATACTCCCCCTCATTGTGTTCTGTTAGAATGTAAAGCAAAACAGTGGTCACCTATCACAGTTTTTGTCATACCTTGGCCTTTTTGTAGCATGTCGCGCATAACTAGGACACCAAAAAAATTGGTGTCCATGTTACGCGCGACAGTAATACATTTTTAATCAGAATAAGACCAACAGAACATTTCTAGAACCCAAACTTAGTAATACATCCATAAATTTATACAATTTACTGCAAAATACATGTAATTTCCCTCAAAACATTTCAACTGAGACTTCACTACGGCGCGGGTAACTGGGACACTAAAACGTATCAACGGTGACTTTTTCTGGTATAAATTTAACTGCTCATTTTTTAAACAAGAAATGTTTGCTCTTTATGAAAGGTCCATTAACAAATAAAAGTATAATGTCTTCCCTAGCATGCCTTGAGTCATGATAATTTAACCTGCTCTTGCACTTTTAGTTACACTCTAGGTACAATTTGCAGATCAGACTACTGCTGCCTCCGTCAAATGTCAGAATGACCGATGTTTTTAAGCAAGACTTGGACCCTATTGCAGCGCAGTTAAATGTTTTTTGTTTTCTCGACTGTAAGTAGCCTCAACACAGCCATAGTATTTATTACAGTTAAATACATCACAAACTTAATCACTAAGAATTTTCTTTCTTAATAAGCCAGTTCGGAGTCTCGACTGCGCATGCGTCTTCCGACTTTGACGACCGATGGTTTGAGATAAACAAAGGCGCACCCTGTCCGTATGTAATGTGTTTATCTCAAATGACATTTGACACAATCTCATAGTTCCTTGCGCGCGCGAGATTCCGAACTTAAAAATTGCTGTCAAATTTCGTGGACCATTTACTGCCTTAGAATTTCTTTTTCTGCAAATGGCTGATCATTGACTACTTTTATGTATTTGATCTATTTCAGACTGATATTACCAGAAACAGAAGCACAAATGGAGTCAATGTCCTCAGTAGAAAAAATATACTGGATGGATCGCCGATTGATAACTACTTCTGGAGGATGAAGTTTGCACAGGACATCTTCCGCTGGATGCGTGAACAGTTCACTGGCCTTTGCCCCCGCAGGCCAAATGAATGAATGACCCGTTGTTCCGACTCGCTCCATAAATTTCACTTGCACTGAATCAACAGCAAGCTTCTTCTCAACCTGCATTACATAAAACAACGTTTAACAGTATTATTACTCCAAAAAAAAAATAGCCACAATATCAAAAGCACATACTCTAGCAAGTTCCCTCTTGAAATGATGGAATTATTGTTCTCCCCCCCCCCCCCCCCCACCCCCCTCACCGTCATTGCAAACTGTCCGTTTCCTGTAAAGAATTAAGCAAAGTTAACATTATCACAAATGAACAATATGTTTTATCGAACAATAAATCAGACGATAGTCACTGCACATACTTAAAAACTGAGTCTCGTCAATGCATGACGAGCTAATTCGTGCCACGAAATTTACCACAAAATTTACCACAATTTACCATGTAAGAACCCCTACACCAGTAGATGCTAATTTTAATTGTACGAAAAGATAACGGGATAAAAATGTGTAATATCGCCCCCGACCTGCATACAAAACCTATGTAGGGAAAGTTTACTAATCATGAACACTCGCATGACATGTATACTGGTCAACTCTGCAATTTTTTTCCCCCTTTTAATATAGTGAAATCTTGGGTTGGGAAGTTGATCAGGAATTTTATTCTTTAAAATTACTCATCTACATTTATGTGTACATGTAGCATTGGAATGCACAGATTTGATAGAAAAAAACAATTTCCACCAGTGGGTAAAAAATCAGATTTGGTAAGGAAACACAAAAAGTTTTAGCCTGACGCATACATTTTGCACGTAAAGGCATGAAGCCATGGTAACTTCCAAATTCTAAAAAAAAAAAAAAAAAAAAAAAATACTGACTAATCCATTTTTGAAATAGGGGAGCATGCGTGTATCATGGCAAGTAATCTCACTGAAAATGTTTTATTTTATTATGACAACATTAAGTTCTCCCATTATATTATGTTTATTATCATATTTACATGTTTCAGTATTAAAAGTATTTGTGTTTGTTTGTGTGTGAAATTATTATGTAATGCATTCCTTGAAGCACCCCTCTATCAAAAATGGAGCATACCTAATGGCGTCCCGCGTTGCGTGGGTCGTTAAAAATAATTCGCTTCCTGGTTCCGTCACTTCGCCCCAAACCAGCTATCCACCTGCCCGGCAAAATAAAACACGTGCGTGAGATTTATTTTAGGATTTGACAAAGTTCATGTGAAATACAATGTTCCTATACACCACGTACAACTCCCCAAACCGATGCCAAACACAAATTTTCGCCGCTGTTTTTCTTTGATAACGAAGTAAGAACATACATGTTGCTGGTACAACACGCACAACTTCAGCTGGCCGTACAGTACACGTACACGCACGGTACGTAGCCGCCACTGCACGGCGTGGCAACGGGAGTCGAGCCGCTGCGCGCTGCACTGAACACGGTGTTTGGGCGGGGCGAAGTGACTGTACGAGACCAACATAAAAATACACCCTTGCTTTCGGCATGGAGGAAGAAACACATTTCTTCCTCCATGCTTTCGGACAGACTTGAAAAAATGAACATTTAAATACCAATAACTTCTTTATTTTCCATTTATGTATTACTAAACCACCAAAATGATTAGATATGGCGATGAAAAAACACGCATTCTTCGGCAATTTGTCTCGCGTATCTATGGCCGTACGTAACGAAGGACGCAAAACTTGTACGTCGGCCATTTTATTCACAAATTAGGTCTAAACTACGGCAAAAATCCAATTAACTGACGTTTTTAAACTAAATTTAATGAGATAACAAATACTACCGAACCTATAGAACCAGGGAAAGCGATATTTATGCTCCAGTTCCACCAAAAGAATCGACCCAAGTCCCACGCAACGCCGGACACGAAAGAGGCGTGGTATCCAAACGGAACCAAACAAATGTGAACCGCATGGACAGCTCCAATACATCGCACCAAAAACATTTTTTTAGTCCTAATAACTGCATTTTTTAACGAAATATCACACCAAAAAATAACAAGAAATAAGAAGCACTTACCTGAGGTTCAGCCGACGATTTCTTGTGACCGACGCAACAAAAATGACCCACGCAACTACGACTTCAAAAAGGACACGAAGAACTTTCTCCACTCGCTGCACATAAACAATGGCGTGTTCCGAAGCCAAGGTCCTTTCCATGCAACATACGGGTACTTCTTGTCATGTGACTTCATTCATTGCAAACTAAAGCCTTTTTTATGCAAATTACAAATCGTCAAAGAAGACCAACGCAACGCTAGGCGTGGGACACTAAAAATGTGCTAATTGCAAACAAAACTTTCTCTAAACGTTCGGCGTGCAATTATGTGAACCAAACCAGTGATTTTGGGGAAGGTACGAAGTGTTTCATTAGATGAATAATGTCCAAACAACCTCAAATAAACATAAGGCCATTTGTGGGGACAGAGAAAATGGGGAAACCGTACGTAACTAGTGGGACACCAATGCGTTGCGTGGGCAAAGCAATTTTTCATGGGCTGGCGTTCGTAAATGGGGAAACTGTTAATATTGGGAATTGAAGTATAATGGCCATTCAAACCTATATTTTCATTACAAAACAAACTCAGTTAAATGGGATAACGTGGTTCTGCTCAACAAGATGTTTTTAATGGATGTCTTGCAGTGTCACATGCTGAGTTAAAAAACACCTGGGACACGAAGAGATTTATTCAGCAAGAACTTAAAAACTGGTGGATTATTTAAAGTCTTGATTGTGTCAGGAAAAATCCTTCATTATGACACAAATAAAATGTCTTCTATTTTGGAAAATTTACTTCAGCATTTATCCAAAATATGACTTTGAACATGGTTAGCAGTGCAAACCCTATTGGACCCCTCATTACAGGAATTAGCCACATAACAAACTGGCAGCAACCATTAAAGTGTCGGCCAAACAGTTCACAGAATTATATGTAAATAGGCCGTATTCCTGAACACGTGAGGGCGCTGTCAAGTGATCCGCGCCCATTGCGCGTTGTGTTCGAACAGAAAACGCGCTACGCGCGCACGCCTTCCAGACGTCTATTTTGAATGGAAATCTGTGCGCGCGCCATGGGCCTGCGCGCTCCGCGTACGCGACTTTTCCCAACGTACGTATGCACGTACCCCCACTTTTCTACTGTCGTCTATGGACATTTTCCCCCAAATCACCTTGTTCGAGCGCCCTCCCGCGTTCAGGAATACGGTCTATTCCCAACATTGGTCAATCTTACCCTGTATTCTCTGTGGTGCCGATTTTATATCTTCGCTGCTTGCTTTCCTGTCATGAGCGTCCTGAAAGGCCTTCTCCCATCTCTTAAGCTGCTTCTTCAGTTCAGCTACTTTGCTTGACATCTCCATACTAGTTTATTGAAAGAAAATAAATACACAAGGTAGGGTTTAGCTTTTGCTGTATTTCCAGAATCATACACATGGATTTGGGAGTTACAGCTGAAAATGGATGCAATATTTGGGTTTATATACCTCATGCGTAGATTCCTGTCATCTGATTGGTTAAAAGTGGGGGCATTGAATCGGCTAGACCCGGCGCGTATATGCCCACCGGTCAATAGTCTTGGCCATGCCCCGGGCATAGTCATTTAGTCATGTGTTAGCATAGCTATAGCTGTGCACCAACTATGCAGCTGTGCGCTTCACGTAAACATTCATCAGGACGGTAATGGCGGAATCTCGACGTAATTGTGTCGTCTGTCGTAGATGATGAAGTCCTTAAGAAAGTAAGAGAAGTGGCCTACAGTGAAAACTGTGTCAGGTGAAATGTGCTACTAAAGTGCCAGGTGATTATGCTACAATGTTTGCTGTAAATATACAACTTTTCCGCCGTAGACCAGCTTCCGAAATCGAAACGCGAAGGACCACTGTCATGACTGTATATGATGTCTCGTTACTTTTAATCAACCAGATGACAAAAATCTACACATTCGGTATATAAAACAAATATTGACTGCCGTTTATTCGGGTCATGGTTAAGATTATAGGCCCTCGGTGATCTCGAAGCCATGACTATGCCCCTCGGCTTCCGCCTCGGGGCATAGTCAAGGCTTCGAGATCACCTTGGGCCTATAATCTTAACCATGCCCCTCATTGCAGTCAATATTTGTATAATAGTGCCTAATCACCATTGAAATGAAACAACCGAAATTGGGATGAGAGAAAAAATACATGAGCAATGGATGAGAGAAAAATCGCACGAGGGAGTATACCACTGTGACTTATAGCTTAGCTGGTAGAGCATCTGCCCGGTGAGTCAGAAGTCTTGGGGTAAACCTGAGGGGGTATTTTTTTTCTTATACATTGAACAAAGGTTTGAATGAACTTACCTCCTGGAATCAACAGATCATCCAGTTTTAAGATATAATTCCCACTTGCACTTCTGTTGGATAAATAAATGATAAAATTACTGCATAAATTAAATAGTGCACAAAATTACGGCACGAGCGGTCCGTGCGTAAGCGCGACAACAGAGGGTGCTGCGCGCTCACCTGATTGGTTATCTTGTACACTAACTGAATGCAATTTTTGAAGGAGAAAATGTGATTTTTCTACAGGAAAGCAACATTTGCGTCAAAAGTGTAAGTGGGAAGTATATCTTAAAACTGTTGATTCCAGGAGGTACATGTAATTTCCTTCAAATCTTTGTTCAATGTATACAGAAAAAATAACCCTGAGGGAGTATACCACTCTGCCTTATAGCTCAGCTGGTAGAGCATCTGCCCAGTGAGTCAGAGGTCTCGGGTTTGTATCTCATTAAGGCCCATTGTGATTTTTCTTTCATCCTAAGTTTAACTGAAAATGTGCAATTTTACAAAAGGTAGACATCGTCTCAAAATTTGGAATTGTTTTTGAGTAAATGTTAGTGAGTTAGTACATGTATACAGTGGGGATGTAAACCCAGAATTTTAAATGTCTCAAATGAAGTTCAGAACACGTCAGTAAAATGCCACTAAGATCATCAAAGTTGGTGTAACCAAGTGGTAAAAGGAACAGGGGGTTCGACTCGCACAAACAGAGGCTTTTTAATCAATACAAATTGTGGATTTAAAAAAAACAAAATTCCAGGTGTTATATACAATTTGTATAGTATTATATTATATACAATTTGTATAGTACATGTACCACAAAGTTGAAAACGGCTACTAGCCATGGTTTAAAACCAGCAATCAATAAATCATGTAAACCATTCTCAGAAGTGCAAGGTTCGAGGCAACACCACGGCCCATGCAGGTTACAGTTAAATGTACTACGCCAATAGTCAGGACAGAAGAACTGACCACGATGTTGTTGTTGTTGTAGGTTTATGGCACTTATGGGAGACGGTGTGCCCTTTGTGCCATGCGCATGCTCAGCTCAACTCGTCAGTATCGATACTGTCTTTTCGATTGTCACGAAACTTAGTGAACTCTGATACCTACACAAAGTGAATATGGCTGCGAATAGATGAGAGCGTTACTACATGTATATGATATCTTAGAGTGCTAAAAATGAAAAAGATCATGCATGGGGTTACTGATGGGGGAGAGGAGCGCCAGTAATCTTCCAGACAACAGTGCCACAGAGGGTCCCGCAAGGCCGGCCGTTTCCCAAGTGAGGGCACAAGGCCCCCACCGGCACCCGGTACTTTTCTCAGGTCCGCATAGCTCCATGGGGTGACGAAGGGGTGGCACTGTGTCCGTCCAATTACCAGCGCAGCTGTCCTCCCGTGATCCCTTGCCCATGCGCAATAAAAAGAAAACAAGAAGGCCGTTTAAACAAAATTTATTTTAACATTACAATATATTTAATAATATGATGACAGTTGTGTTTTTGGCCAAGGATATGGGTCAATGTCATTTGAGTTGAGGATAAGTTTAAGGCATGTTGGAGGGCTCGTCTCTGGTTACTAAATTTGGTACAATCGAGGAGAAAATGTCCAACATCATCACTGACCCCACATGTTTCGCAGACACCGTCAGGGTGATTTCCAGTATAAAAGAGTTATTTATTGAGGCCCTTGAAGACGCCTAGGCGAAGTCTGTGGAGAGTAATTTCTTAGGGGCGCTTTTTCCCCCAACTGGTGAAAGTAAAGGATGAGTGGGTTAAGTTCGCAGTGTTTGGAAGGGTCAAGTTTGGGGGTAGTTCTTGACCATTCAGCAATGAGTTGGTTTTTGAGAAAAAGTTTGACCACGATTCCCATATAGGCGCCTTATGTAGGAACCGGCCCAGCTCTCTGCAGCAAAAGAATTCCAAGCCTGCCAGCAAGTACACAATAAAGTAAAAAATAATGTACGCAGTATTTAAGGAATGCCCAGATGTAGCCCAGCCACCACAAGGAAACAATTAGATTTCTATCAAGTGACAAGTGGCAGGCTGGAATGCAACTGGGAAAACTATGAGAAAACTATTTGAACAATTTATATTTAAAGTGACTGACTATATTACTAGGTCCGGTCACACTGGGCATAGGGTTCTTGAGTTATCGCAGATTTAAAAAACAAATGACCAAAAACGTGCCATGCGGCCATGCACACAAAACACATGCATTTGAATGCAGTGCGCGTCGCATAAAGCGTGTAGTTGATGCGGTATTTTTTCGTATACATTGAACAAAATTTTTAAGGAAATTAGCTCCTGGAATCAACAGATAATCCAATTCTGAGATATACTTTCCATGTTCACTTTTGTCCAAATGTTGCTTTTCTTAAAAATTGCATTCAGTTAGTGCACAAGATGAACTATGTACGCGTGCATGCAGCGCACTCGTGCTCACGTCGTGATTTTGTCCATTGCTTACTGCAGTAATTTTATCAATTATTTATCTCAGAAATGCAACACTTCCGACAGAACTTCAGAAGTGCAAGTGGGAAGTATATCTTAGAATTGGCATGATTGGATTATCTGTTGATTCCAGGAGATATTTTCCTTAAAATCTTTGTTCAATAAAAATACCATGGAAAGAATCGAGTAGGCCCTAGGCCTAGTTAGTAGTTGATCATAACATCAGACCTTCATGACCTTGTGTGCAAAACATGAGGGATGAGAATGAGATAAGCTGAACAATTTTTAAGTGTTTCCTCACAAAATCTTACAATTTTCTCAATCCTAAATTATAAATAAATATTTTTTTCCCCATAAAATCTGCACCTACCGATGCATGCTTGATGAGTCATTTGAAAGAAAAAAAATTCTGATCAACTTTCCAACTCAATTCTACCAGATGCTCTTTATCATGTACAAACGCCGACAGCACGGCATACCACGTGAATACTGCAGCTCTAGCGCAGCAACGATCGAGCAAGCCAGCATAGCATACCATACAAATAACAATAATGACAACTTTATAAACGACTTCGTCTTCGCCGGAAATTTGCAAGTTAGTTTTGCGATTCAAAATAAAACTTTTAAAAGTACAAGAAAGTAAAATCTTTCCCTTTCAACTCACTACCTCTTCAGCCTGTAGTCTTTATCTTTCCTTCATACTGATTATGCAATAATCTTGCCAGAAATATATGTGTTTACTGCTCGTCTTGCATGCATCGATCCTTGCCCTTTCACCATTCTGACCATTTACTTTGACATTTATTTATGTTGTGATGACCATGCACGTGGTTCATTTCGCGCGCGCGCGCTTTCACGTGCGCCCTCAATCGGCAGCTTTTTGTCATTTGGCGCGCCAGATGCATGATGATGATGACGAAGCACCATCACCGAGTGCGCCGCGAAGTCTGAAAATCTTGTAAACACATTCATGACATTATTTGTAGGCCTACTGTTTGACTGTGTGGGAAGGAAAACAAAGCAATGTCTGCCCCGACATTCCCGACAACCTTCCCCAGCTACAGTTCTGCTTTTTTGCCAACTCATCCTAGCGGTAATTGCGATAAAGATAAGGTCTATATAACGTTAACTGGCATAGCTAGCTAGGCCTAGGCTAGCCCTAAAGTTAGGGCTGTAAATTGCTCGCTTTTCAAATCTGACTTATTACAGTCGCAAATCACAGCCCTAATTGAGGGATGTACGACAATACTCAGTCTGAAACTGCTCAAATCTGACAAAGTTCTACTACAAATATCGTCCGAAGCACATCAGACCGAGCACTTTCACATACACCATTGTAATCCTGAGAGTCTAGTGTTTCATAAAATAACAGTAACGCTTACGGAATCGTCAATTTGGCCATCTACGATGTCTGGAAACATTGGACAAAATTCGGACAACGTTAAACCTGCATCCCTATGAGCGACGCCATCTTAGCTGATATGCTGCCGTTTCTCGATCATGAGACGTACAGGAGCCCGGCTAACTGTGCAATATGCATAATCCATATTGACGTCGCGCGTGTTTATCCCAGCTGGCAAGTACGTCACGCGCGCAGTGCAGCTAGTTATCTAGATTGGTTCCCGATCCCTATAGATTGGTTCGCTTATTGCGAAAATATATATTATATTCTCCTGTGTGGAATATGTGGATGGGAACCAGTCTACTAGTTATCGAACTGTGCGAGTGACGTATTGCCAGCTGGGATAAACACACGGACGTCAATATGAATTATGCATATTGAACAGCCGGGCTCCTTGACCGAGAAGCGCCACCACGCGTCCAGCATATCAGCTAAGATGGCGTCGCTCATAGGGATGCAGGTTTAACGTTGTCCGAATTTTGTCCAATGTTTCCAGACATCGTAGATGGCCAAATTGACGATTCCGTAAGCGTTACTGTTATTTTATGAAACACTAGACTCTCAGGATTACAATGGTGTATGTGAAAGTGCTCGGTCTGATGTGCTTCGGACGATATTTGTAGTAGAACTTTGTCAGATTTGAGCAGTTTCAGACTGAGTATTGTCGTACATCCCTCAATTAGGGCTGTGATTTGCGACTGTAATAAGTCAGATTTGAAAAGCGAGCAATTTACAGCCCTAACTTTAGGGCTAGGCCTAGGCATGCTAGGGCCTTTTTAGGGGTACCGTGGCCGAGGGTTTAGGGCGAAAACTTCGGGTTGCGGGTTCGAATCCGGCTGCGGTACCCGTGCCCTTGGGCAAGGCACTCAACCACACTTGCTCTATCCTTCGGAAGGGATGTAAAGCCGTTGGTCCAGTGTGTTAGCCTAGGTAATTGGTAACGCACTCTAAAGATCCCAGAGCATTCTTTCGTAAAGAGCAAGGGGATTCCCCGGTGTCTCTGGCCATTTCTAATTCTAATTCTTCATGCATGGGTTTCCTCACGCTTGCGAGTGACAGTGCAATGAGCACTATTGAGGAATCCTTGGTATGAATACCAGAAAGAAATAATAATAATAATAGGTATAGCCACGGTTCTCCATGGACCGGTGGTCCGACATTTCCGAGTAAATGTGGATGGTCATAATGGTGAACGTGGCGTGGACGCCTACTGCCCTACATTGCTTTTTTTGGGTATTTTTTTAGTTTATGTCCCAACTCGAATTTAAGGAAAATTATTATTGGAATCGATAGCTTGGACGATTTTAGAATAGGAATACTTACATGCATTTCTGTCGCAAATGTTTTGTTTTCGAGAAAAATCACGGGAAAAATATTGCATATGATTGCACGCAAAGCGGCCGGCCAGAAACCAAACAGATCATCACGCGCACGCCCTCTTTCTTCGCGCGCTTCACGCACTGCTCGGCTGACAGCAGTTTCACACACTTTTGTATGTAGGCGGTACCCCTATGGCATGTATGGAGGCGGGCGTGACAAAAACACCGAATTTTCATGGAAACGCAACATTTGCGACGGAAATGCCAATGGAAAAGGTATTCTAAAATCGTCCAAGCTATCGATTCCAATAGTTATTTTCCTTAAATTCGAGTTGGGACATAAACTAAAAAAATACCCTTTTTTCAATTTCATGGGGACGGCCTGCTAAAGTGCTATGCCTATGGCTATGCGATATAATTTATCATACCATATCCCAATGAAAAAAAAAAGCTATAAAGGGGACGCGACTTTACCGGAAATTCCAGTTCTGTGACCTTCTTGAGCGCGGTGAAAACAAAGCCCGCTCGCATAGAGCAACATGGCATACATGCAAGCGGGCGTTTGTTTTTACCGCGCTCGAGGTCACAGAACCAGTCCAGAACTTCCCGTATTAAGTTGCGTCCCCCTAGTACTGCCCTAGTTCAGTTGTGTCTAAGCACTTCATCTGATATTCTGTTCTTGCACAAATCATCAATGTGTTTTGCTTGTTAAAATGTTTGTTTTCATGATTAATCAACTAATGATCAACTAGAATTTTTAAATAAAAGTTATTGCACTGCATGTTTTGCACCCATGGTTAGCGACTTGGGAAAAAAATTCAAAATTTCTATTTTGAGTTAAAACCATTTTCACACAACAAACAAGTTGCAACAGATATCAAAAATACTTTTGTTTCAAAAATTCATCAAGCGGTTCCTGTTTTATGCTTGTTAAAATGTTTCCAATTTACGTGCGGTACATGTATCTTCAATGAAAATGAATAGACAGCAACTTCAAAAATTGTGATGTGATGCAAAGCGCACTCCTTGGCACGAAGCACGTTATTTTTTTCTTGGTTAGTCTTAAATTCAAGCGTTATATATTTATCTTGTCCTTCAAGAGCAGACTGTAATTATAAACAGGGCGCCATCATCAACTGACATTAAACAGCGGTGGCAAGTAGAGCATGACGGCACTATAGGCGCGGGCTTTGTTATGCCTATCGTATAGTCATGCCCGTATTGGTGTCTTTAATCAAGACTACATGTAGGTAGTTAACGGCACCCGCCAACTGCCGATTTTGGTGATACATGTGTATTTTGGGGCGCAAAATCTCACCACTGCACAAGTAGATTTGCATGATATTTGGCACAAATACAAAGAAAACCAGCCCCAATAGACCTGCACCAAAAAGAAATCAGCCTGATAGCTTAAATGACAGAAACTAAAGGCAGCATGATTTATACAGTGCAATTTCACGCAGCGGTCCATCAAGCTTGCAAACTTCGGTTACGGATTTGACCAATAATAGTGTCACGACTGCGCGGCTGATGATGTCACAGATTTCCAAGTCGCTACCATGGCCTGGGTGGGGATTTGGTACAATGCACCTATCATTTATTAATAGACCTTATGCGTAGCGGCCATGATAGAGCTAGGGCAGGTTTTCATATTTAAATGATGTGACAATAGATCCACAATGTGCCTACTCGTGCATGACGCACTGTGACAATGTGACTGCCCTCTATCATGGCCGCTACGCATAAGGTCTATTGTTTCCAAGTCCCTGCTAACTTTTAATTATTAATATTATCATTTATTTATATTTTAGGCCTTCTACATGTACGTTCTACATGAAGTTTCAAAATGCCAGAATTAAATCCCCTACGAGCTGATGTTGATCTTACATCAGTCGTAGCAAAATTGGGTATGTTTTTGACTTTGTTTACATGGACCCGGCTCTCACAAAGGAAATCACTTCTTTCGACAAAGATTAGTTAATCATCGTTAGTTAATGAAGCATGTATTCACATCTCACTTGAAGGCACAGGCTCATCAGCAATGCGCGTGCGCAAAATTCGTGCCACGAAATACGCAGCTCCATTCCTTTGCTATGGAGCTGCGTATTTTGTGGCACAAATTTGGCGCGCGTGCATTGCTGACGAGCCTGTGCCTTTAATAAGTTGGGACTGTTGATGTAGTTGGAACGTAACTAAAATCTATTAGAACTTGCAGAAGACTTTAATTAAAGAGTGTTTGATTTTTGCAGGACACAATTTGGAGGAGATCCGTGTGAGGTCACTCCACAATATCTTGAGCAAGCTAGAACATGGCGTACTCAGTGAGCTGGATCTTGTACAGGAACAGTATTTACACATTCGGCTGTTAGAGTGGTTTAATTGGGACAAATGCCCAAATAAGGAAGGAGTGCTACAACTCATCAAGCGATTAACAAAGGTATGGACAAGGCTTGGACAATTCCAACATTTTAAGAATCAATTTTGATTCCACTTAGGATTCGCGATTTCAGTCATATTCTCGAGACCCCATTCAGATCCGATCCCATTTTCAAAGCCAAATTTGGCACTAGAATTAGAAAAATATCTAACAAACCTGATATGTATTGTATTTTATGAAATGTATTTTATTTAATGGTCTACTCTAATTAGCGTTTGATGTGCTATAAAGGTTTTTTGTTTTGTTCTATGTACTTTTAACTGTATTTTAATGATATCTAGTTGTAGTGATTATCTTTGTAAAGCGCATTGAGGTTATTTTTGATGATGTAACGCGCTATATAAGAACTAACTATTATATTATATTATAGAAAACTCTTGCATACATTTTTGCATGCATTAAAGGGACATACCGCCTTTGTTTTGGGCTATTTTGGGCTCGAAATAGACCCATACATGATTCTGAAAGTCTTTCCGAAATAGACTGAAGAGAACCTGAAAAGAAACCATCAAATTTGGCCGTTTTTAAGTATTTAAAAAAATCAAGGTCGCGTGATTTATCGGAACCAGATTTCTAGTTCGGATAAATCACGTGGTCTTGGAGTTAGTTTTATTTCCAGCCATAGAAACCAGCGCGAAGTGCGAGTTGCTTTTGTCATTCGCGGTTGGTTTCTCTCCTTGTTGGAAAATAATGTCCTACGAACACTATGTACATACCGTATTTTCCAATTTATACACAAATCTGCCAACAGATTTCATAAGAACGGTTTCTGGGTGTTGATATGGACGAGAGAATCTCTCAGATTTTCGCGCGATAAATAATATCTGAAGAAAAAACAGCATATTGCGGACGTTGGAGAAAGCAACTAGTTGCATTCGAGTTGCTTCCTCGAGTCAGTGCTGACCTGGGAAGGATCATGCAAGGTGTGATGAGTCGGGGAAAACAAGGAAACGAGGTTAAACATGTGTTGACCCATATCGAACGCCACCTTTATTTACAAACACATGATACTCACGTAACTTTTCGGAACCAGATTTTGGTTCCGAAAAGTCACGTGGTCTTGTGAGTTAGTTGTGTTTCCAGACGCAGAAACCAGCGCGAAGTGCGAGTTGCTTTTGTTATTCGCGGTTGGAAAATAATGTCCTACGAACACTATGTACATACCGTATTTTACAATATGTACACAAATCTGTCAACATATTTTATAAGAAGGATTTCTGGGTGTTGATAGGGACGATAGAATCTCTCGGATTTTCGTGTCTTCGCTTCGCGTTCGCGGCGATAAATAATATCCGAAGAAAAAACAGCATAGGCCTATTGAGGGCGCTAAAGACACCAAAACGTTGCATTCGATGTGCTTCCTCGAGTCAGCGCTGACCTGAGGGATCATTCCAGGTAAAACAAGGAATCGAGGTTAAACACGTGTCGACCCATATCGAACGCCACCTTTATTTACAAACACATGATACATAATACATCGCGACGGCTGGTAAAGCGTATCTAGCCCAACATTTGTCTCTTTTGTTAATTTTAAAAATTTCTAGTTAATTATGTGACATTTTGATAATTTTTGTTCACAACGACTATCAAAATATTATTGTCAAGGATGCTGGATTGCTACATTATGTAAACAGTAAGCCGGTGTGTCCCTTTAATTACAATCTGTCTGATGAATCCAATGGATTGTTTGGTTTACAGCATGATGCAGCTGTGCAGCATTACTTAGAGATAGGAGCCGTGGACTTTCTGTCCAAGCTTCGAGGGGACATTGAGGAATCCCTGCATCCAGTCATAGATGACATCATAGAGCATCTACTCAGCCTGCCAGACAGAGATCAACCAATGTACAGGCAACAGTGTGTTTACCAGCATCATGCACATAATGGGCACAAACAAGGTAGGGGTTACACTCATTTCGCAGTGGTTTTGCACGGTTTTTCTGCACCAACTATAGCCTTGTCCAAGGGCTATGAAATTGTGTGAATCTGTGAAGAATTTGCACGTATGCTGTGTAGTGATAGTGCTCCATCGCGCGGTGAATTGTAGCCAACTGCAAAATAGTCTGGTTACCGAAATATCTTGGTCTGAATCCTGACTTCACGCGCGAGGCTGAATCATAGCCTTGTTCTTTCTGTACTCGATTTATGTGTTTCTTTATAACTGCGTTGTAAATCCGACGCAATTACTTATGCAAAACCTGAGTGCTTATAAATATTAACATCTTACATAACATCCAATCAGAGCTCACTACTCGGGTCAAATGGTGCGTACGTGACCGGTTTGCAAGCATAAACGTTTGTACGTCGTACATGTGTAGTGTACGTATGTAGGCCTGTCTGATGCAATTATGGCGACATCACACGTAGTGTTACAACTGAGGAAATCAACAGTAGTTTGAATTATGCAGCTTGCAAATTGATGACTTGGTAGAACGTCTGCACGTTAAGCAGAAAGTCTGCGGTTCGAATCCCGGTGGAGCCAAGTTACTTTTCACTGTAACCAGATTTACCAAACTCATGGACATATGTCCACATTTGTATCAAATTTATTCACCCCGGCGGTCCCTGGGTCATAATCCCTAAAATAAATAATCACTTATTAATAAAAAAAATCCCCAACGGCGTTGCCATATTTTTAAAGTGGGGGTGGGAATGCACACTAATTCTCGAGGGGAGCGCATTTATTTTCCTAAACATGCAGTTTTGGGGGTTGGGGCATGTGCCTCTCCAGCCTCCACCGCCCCCCACCCCCTTGGCGACACCGCTGCAAATCCCACACCACTGCATATGAGCTTTAAAATGTCCAAGTTAAAGTAAACTCTACTGATACTATTTGCTGTTTTCAGAAACATGGAGACAACTGGAGGAGTTACAGCAGCCTGGCGTCCCTGATGAAACCCATAAGCCAACAATGCAACAAGGCTACTTCAATAGACAAGCCAGCAGCCTTAGCAGTACAACAAATTCTGGTAACGGTCATACTTCTTTGTATAACTTTTTTCAATATTAAAATGAACAGGAAACTTATCTGTTGTCTCACAAGATAGTCAATGTTACAACTCCAGCATTTCAACTACACTCCTAAAAATAAAATAAGGGTTAAAAGTATTTTTGTGAAAAATGTTGACCAAGTCAGGACATAGAAACAATTTTAGTAAGGGTAATGGGCTAAAGGTTGCTCTGCAACATTTTAAGCACTTTTCACATGGTTTGCATGTCTATTGGCTTAGAAACTGACAGATCATGTGACAAAAATGCTGATAACAGGTTCATGATGTCGCAATCAAGTTTGGCACATCTGCTTTATTTTTCTTCAAGACTTAATGAGATTCCCCACACATAATCAATAGGATTGTGCACTTGATAGAGTAAAGTCTCAAAACATACAGAAATAATGTTGATTTGCCAAAGTTTATGACAGGGAGAGACTATCAACTGGCGGAAAAGCCTTCAAAATAGGGAGGGGGCTCAAGAGGTCCCCTCATCCCTACAGCTTCCATGCTGGTTAACCTACTGTTTAACTTTACTCTATCTACTATGACCCCGTTCTCACTAGAGAAATCCCTTCGTTCGACGATGATTCGACGAAGATATTTCCTAATGTGAACACACGCCTCTTCATTCGACGATGATTAGAATCGTTTCATTCGATGAAGGAAACAGCTTCATTCGACGAAGAGATCGCTTTATTCAACGAAGCAAATTTGTAATGTGAACGGCTCCCTTCGATTTGGCAGGCCTGTTGCACAAGCGCGTTGTGCGTCGAGCGCCTAGCAAGAGTTTTTTTTGACGCGCTGCTGGCAAACCACACACCGCGTCTAGACGCTTGAAGCTCAGCGCTTGATGCGCGACGCACATGTACGACCTCCCACGGCTTCATTCGATCTTCGTAAGCGGTCGCTCTTTGTTTGATCTTCATAAAGTGATATATGACGACGATTAACTAATCTTCGTTGAACGAAGCGATTTCTCTAGTAAGAACGAGGTCTATGTCTGTAAAGACTGCTAATACTATTAGCGTTACAATCTGCCCCATGTGTTATAATAAAACAAAAATCCGGAGTCACAAATTACAACATCCCAGTTTGCAGTATTACTTCATTACTTTGAAATTTCTTGAAATCATTTCATAACCGGTAAACAAGAATTTTCATTGTTAAATTGTTTTGGATTGTAATTCAATTGTTATACAAATAATGAATGTTTATGAGTTCAATGGTACAAATATTTTCATGAGTTGAAAGACAAAATGTTCCATTCAACGGGGCGAAGCTGAGGTGAAAGGAATAATTCCATCTTTCAACGAATAAAAATATTTGTTCCATTGAACGAATGAAAAACATTCATTATTTGTTTTATATAACGCCCAAAGAGATCATTGTCATTTGATTGGAGAACATCTGACAGCCTGAGAATATAAAAAAAGTATCCTTGCATCCCTCGCAGCACAATGACCGAATCCGACTCATCTACCACACGCGCGTCTTACGCAAACGCGTCTGCTTCAGCGTCGTGCATCGTCACGTGCGTATACGAACACACGCTTGCAGTAAAAATGCATGCAGTGCGAGTGCCGTGCAATGGAAACTGGCGCACCGTGCAATGAAGACAGGCGCGCCGTGCAATGGAAAAATCGTATGGAACAAAATTGCATCCAACCGTACCATTGAATGGTTAAATTATTTAACGCCATGTGACCTGCTATCGTCGAATCAAATGACAGGGATCTACTTGGGCGTTATATAAGGGCGTATTTGTTTCATGACAGATCCGAATCCAGATCCTGGGTTGTTTTATCGCCAGAAACAATTGAAACTGCTCTCAACTCGGATCTCAAATCATGTGAATTGCAATTTATTTACCAAGTTTGTCAAATTTCTGTTCCAAATTTCTTCTATGACATTCGTCATAAATAAACAAGCATCCTAAACTGTTCGTATCGTGTGTTGCCTCTGATAATTGAAACGACACGGTTTTACTCGCACAAAAATCTTCGCGATGTTTACGTCGCCGTTTGTAATCTAGGCCGTTCCGGTTACGAGCGTATATTGGAAATTTGTACACAGAGTTTTTGAGCCCAAGTTATCTCTTCAGAACCACCTAAACTTATTTCTTTTATTTTGAGACCAGACAAAGGTATTTGCTCGAAAATGTGTTCTGTTTTGCTAAAATGCCCCCTTTACTGTGGAAAGATCAATTTCTGATATTGTAGGTTATGGATGTGTAAAAGGTCTGAAGTTCTCTACGTTCCCATGGTTACCTCTAACTCCAACAGACAGACATGTGCTCATCTCCACCAACAGGTAAATCGATATTAAGAGTTTTCGTAAGATGATGAATACGGTTACGAATACGGATGTGATAACGGTAACCGTTCACATTGATGTGCCGTTGTGCACACTAAACTGGGTTTTGCACTTTGAATGTACGTGTACAAATTTTTTTGCTAAATCTGCTCTGCGCTCTGCTTTGTTTTCAGCAGATTTTCCTCGCTTTCACGTGGGCCTGACTCATTAAATTTGATCTGTTATTTACGGATCCAGTACATCAAAAAGTAACAAAATGCATCCAACTTATCAATCCATAACTGAAAAAGCAAAAAAATCCTACACGTATGGGCACCGATTACCGTTGTCACCGTGTATGAAAATGTGTGTACATGTACTACAGTTGCGCGTCACGAGAAGTGCATAAAGTCATGACATATCTGCATCCATATCATTATCCGTGACTGTGCGAAACCTCTCTAAAGACGGATTACAGGTTTGGAAAACTGTTACAAACAGCGTTATCTCCATATGGGTAATTCCCAAAATTAGGGGTCCAAAAGTGTGACATGCTTTTAAAGATTTTTAAGTGTTTTTAGTGACTGAAAGTGGTTTCCCAGCAGAATATATTTATTTTTATTTCCACAAGCAGCACTTTAATTATATGTTTGTGTGTGGGTAAGGCACCAAGGTTAATGCAAACTCATTCTACAGCTAATTTTCATTGGCATAGGTAACCTGGGACACCAAATTCCTATTCAATATAATGGAACAAATTATGAGCCTTTATGGTCTTTTGTTTCAAATATTTGTCAGTAATCACAGAACAAAATATTCAAGACAATGATGCTGTTCCCTATAATCACAGGCCACAGTCCATTACTGAGAATTTGTGATCATGAGTGGTGATTTTTGAAGCAGAGAGTGTCGTACATAACTGGGACACCAAACGTTTTGGACCCCTAATTTTGGGAATTGTGATTGAGGATGTGTGTGATAAAAACCAATCTGTGTAAGTCAGCTCAGTACCTCAACAATGAAATACTCTGTCCATGCTTTCAAGAAAATGTGTGAAGCCATCGTCCTATTCAGCCTGGTTCCGTGGTTGTACTGCACAGAAAGCGGAGCCATAATACCACAATAGTATGGATCTGCACATCACTGTTTTTCAACAGTAACTTAAGACAAATATACAGTAAACCTCGGATAAGTCGGATCCAACGGGACCAAGCGATTTTATCCGACTTAGGCGAAAATCTGACTTAATTTATCCCCAACCACCCAAAGGTCAACAGTAAAAAAAACATGAATTCCAACACCTGTACTAATAAGGCAGAAAATCGTAAGCATCATTTGCCGGGCGCGATCATACATTTGTGCCTTGAGCGTCGCCATCATAAATGTATGTACATTGGACAATCAAGTTCATGCAGGCCGCATTGGGTGGCCGTAAAACCGGGAAATCCCTCAACTCCCCACGGTAAATATTAATATACAAACATGTCAACTTTTGTCAATCCGACTTAAAAGAGGTAAAACACAAAGGAATTGAACAAATGTTCTAGGTTGATGAGTCCGAGATAAGCAAAAATCCGACTTACGTGATCTGACTGTGGTGATTTTTATTATCCGAGATAAGTGAAAATCCGACATAAATGTATCCGACTTATGCAAGGTTTACTGTATGTGTAACCCTCTGAGAATTTTATTTGTCAATACCTTTGAATGTTTTACAAATGACATGTTACTATAGACCCCCATCGAGTAGCTGCCATCTTGTAGGGCAGTTTCTATGTTCATTGAGGATATGCATGGTTGCACACCATGTCCTTACATTGTGGACCTATTTAAATGCCCTACGTATTATTTGCAAGATAAAACTTTTTACAGATTCGTGGAATAAGAGTGTAACATATCTAAGGAAGAATGTTGGTAAACTAGCCTGAAGAAATGTTAGCTACTTAGATGCATCAATGCTTCAGAAAACCTTAAAATGGTAAAAAAGTCCCGTGCACAGGACTTTTTTTAGAAACAGGCATGCAACTTTTCAGCAGATCAGCTGATTTCTTCTTTTTTGTTTCCTCATCTGTCCCATTTAAAATAAAAAATCACTGTACAAAGTTGGACATTTTGCTGCATTTTCCTCTTTTTTTTGTAATGACACAGTTACATGCCTGTAGAAAACCACCTTCGGTTGTCAATTTCCACCATGAAATATCATTTTGGATGGAAATAAATTCATGTGGTGTTTGTTACCATTGCTATCAACACTTTGAGTAAGGTTTTCTTGTCAACTCATGAAAAACAAAATTGGGTCATTGCAAATGATACCGTACAATGGGCCTTTAAAAAGCCAAAAGTTGTCCCACAAAATTGCAGCTATTTGACACAATCTATTGATCACGTTCAAATGACGTCACTTCCTACAAATTGCCACGTGCATCATGATTTTGGGCGTTTTTTTTGTGACGCGCATCGGTTGCGCCGTATTTCGAACAAATTTCGACCAACACGCGCGCGTGTTTTGGAACTTGTTTCAGCGTGTGCGTGCGCGTACTTTATGGCGTTTAATATGCAGTAGCATGTTTTCCTACGAAGATGGCGTCTGTGAACGTGATCAATTGTTAGAATCAGAGTAGCTCATTCCTGTGGTGAGTAGGACAATTTTAATTCAATTTGTGATTTTTTTTCTCTGCAATTTGTATCATTATTGTGTATTTTTTCCACTCATACATGTAGCTCTCTGTGTAGTTCAAGGCCAAGTTTAGTGCTCACTTCGTGTGAGTTCATCAGCGATGTAGTTCTCCGAGACTTCCCGGCAGAAATATTTTTGCAGCGACCAAATATTGTCAAGGTGGGTGAAATTTATAAACTCCTTTTTAAATGGGACCTAGCCAAAGTACAAAATATAATGGTACTACGCTGGCAGAGTGTGATGTCAATTTCCCCGTGGACGCGCTCACTTCTTTGACAATGGTTCACGCTACTTGCATGGCAACGCGTTTCTCCATACGTTTTGCACAGGAGCCACAAAAGGAACATTTTCTGTTGAGTTTATCTGTTACAAACATCACAAAATAAGGCGGTATGGTAGCGTATCGCTATGAGAGTAGGTATAAGCAAACCATTGCAAGTCATTATTGTCCTTATTTTTAAATATTTTCTTCTAAAAAGAATAATAGTAAAATACACTGCGCAAACACAATTGGTGTAAAACGTGAGCCTAAACCAGTAACCATAGTTACGGTCCAGCGCCTGCAATGTCACGTCACGACTCGAATAGGCTTAAAGGTAGTATACTTGTTTGGTAAACTGTTAAAAACGGCGTGATTTCCACTGGTAATTGGAAGCCTATGTCGGGAAACTACCGTACCTTGTAGAAATTTCAGCCACTGAGATGCAGTAATACTTGAGAAAACCTGACAAATCCAAGCACGGTTTTTGTGCATGAATGAATGGCTCCAAAGATCGCCTACAGGCGATCTTTGGAGATTCAAACAGTTTAGTCGTTTTTCTCATGAATTGGGGGCACTTCAGACGAAATAGTTTCACAGGATGATTACTACCATTACCATCTTGATAACAAGTAAGCTTTTAGATAATAATTCAGACATTTTTTTGGAGGGTAATTACCAAACAAGTAGACTACGTTTAGACGATATTACAATTTTTGAAATTGATTTCGATTCTACTCTACAGATTATGATTTCGTTTGAGCTTGATTTCGATTTCAAAACAACAGTGGAAAACAATTAAACAAATAAACAAATTAAACAAGATAAGAATTTGAAAAAAAAGAGAGAAAAACAAAATATCTCGCAAACCTGATACAAAACACTGCCAAATTCCGAGAGTTATTTCTGCATCCATTAACATTCAGAATCGATGGGTAATTCCTGGAATCACCAAGAAAATAGGCAGTTACTCTAAATAAAACGGAATCACGATTCCGTTTCCTAACTTTAAATTTATTTTTCGAATCAACTCTAAAGAGTATTTGCCCAAGTGTAATAGTGCAAACCATACCGTTAAGGTACATTTTGGGCAATAAAAATAGATGCAAGATATGAACTTTTATGCATTTTTTGTCATTTAGAGGACCGAACTGTATTTCAGCACTAAGCTTTCTTTTAACATGGAACATTCTTGGCCATAGCAACAAAAATACCCTACACGAATGCAAGTTTCAGCGTTTCCACTCATTTTGAAATTAGCTTGAACAAATGTATTGTTGTGACTACTTGACTTGAACCGACTTGACAAACATGCCTGACTTGACTTGACTTGGGACTCAACGACCACTTGACTTGACTTGACTTGACTTGACTTGACTTGGGACTCGAAGGCAGTTCGACTTGACTTGACCTGAGACTCAAAGGCAGTTTGACTTGACTTGACCTGACCTGAGACTCGAAGGCAATTTGACCTGACTTGACCTGAGACTCGACGGCAGTTTGACTTGACTTGACCTGAGACTCAAAGGCAGTTTGACTTGACTTGACCTGAGACTCGAAGGCAGTTTGACTTGACTTGACCTGAGAATCGAACGCAGTTTGACTTGACTTGACCTGAGACTTGAAGGCAGTTTGACTTGACTTGACCTGAGACTCGAAGGCAGTTTGACTTGACTTGACCTGAGACTCGAAGGCAGTTTGACTTGACTTGACCTGAGACTCGAAGGCAGTTTGACTTGACTTGACCTGAGACTCGAAGGCAGTTTGACTTGACTTGACCTGAGAATCGAAGGCAGTTTGACTTGACTTGACCTGAGACTCGAAGGCAGTTTGACTTGACTTGACCTGAGACTCGAAGGCAGTTTGACTTGACTTGACCTGAGAATCGAAGGCAGTTTGACTTGACTTGACCTGAGACTCGAAGGCAGTTTGACTTGACTTGACCCGAGACTCGAAGGCAGTTTGACTTGACTTGACCTGAGACTCGAAGGCAGTTTGACTTGACTTGACCTGAGACTTGAAGGCAGTTTGACTTGACTTGACTCGAGCAGAGGGAGACTTGTTATAACCCTGCATTCAGGTGATACTGTTCTTGGTAATTAATTCTGTCAAAAATATTTTGGAGGGTTCATGTATATACAGAGTTTGACGAATTTCACATTACCCCGTTCTGCACACTTCCGCATTGAAGCTGAGGTTCTCTGTGTCAAGTCGGCAGTACGCATGCGCTACAAGTACAGTATTGCACAGTGACCGAGTGTGTAAACGTGTGTGCTGTTCTGCGTGTGTACATTAGTGCGTACATTAGTGCGTACATCCTAGCATCTGCCCGGTGAATCAGAGGTCTCGGGTTTGAATCCCGATAAGGCCCATATGATTTTTCACTCATCCCACGTTTTGTGTTTTGTATCACATGCATCTCGTATGAATGTTTTAATTCCAGAGCCTGTTGTCCTTACTCGCCCTGAAACCGTTGCCCAGCGGTGATAACACATTACCACTGGCTGCCATGAAATGCTTGAGAGAACTCTCCACACTGCTGCTGTCAAGATACAAGTTCTACCATGATCCTGCCTTGTACTGTCCAAAACAGGGTAAGGATAGATTCACACTGAACTTTTTTGATGCATTACGTGTGTAAAATTTGACACGCGTCATCTGGAAAAATTGCGGCAAGGAAGGAATTTGCTGTTACCTGACGCACTAAACATCACAGAATCACAAAAATGCTTACTTCCTATGTTGATTCTGTGGTGTTTCAGTTCATTGTGCTGAGTACTCAGACAGCCGAGTACCATTTCAGTCAGAGTATTTTGCTAACCGAGTACAAGTACAGGAGTCTAGGTACCAAGTACAAGTATGAGTATTTCAACATCCGAGTACAAGTACGAGTACAGAGTACTTACAATAAAAAATATAAAAATATTTTTAAAAGGAGTACAGAGCGTGATCCAAAACTGGTAAACACTGGATGAAGATTTCAGAATTTCTTAAATTCATCAAAATAATACCTCGATCTGTAAAGAAATGTCCATATTTTACAATCATATTACAAAAATTAACAGAATAAATTTGACTGGGCACACTGTGCCATCACATTTTCAAGAAATAGTTAAAAATGCATGTAAACAATTGCCTTTTTTGTCAATTTTATTGATTATCTGTCCCTCACGCATAAAAACAACCCCCGCATAAAATCTTACAAAATGTGACGTGCTTTTTAAGATTTTCAAGTGTTTTTAGTGATTGAAAGAGGTTTCCCAGTAAAAAATAATTATTTTTATTTCAACAAATGCCACTTAAATTTAATGTTTGTGTGTAGATATGGCACCAAGGTTAATGCAAACTCGTTCTACAGCCAATTTTCATTGACGTAGGTAACCCGGGACACCAAACTCATATTCAATACCATGGAACAAATTATAAGCCTTTATAGTCTTTTGTTTTAAATATTTTTCAAGAATCAGAGAACAAAATATTCAAGAAAATGATGCTGCCCCCTATAATCACAGGCCACAGTCCATTACTGAGAATTTTTGATCATGAGTGGTGATTTTTGAAGCAGAGAGTGTCGTACGTAAGGCATAAAAAAAAAAAATGTTATGTTGGCGTAACCCGACCGACCCTAAAAATACGGCCGACCCTAGATATTTTTATTTTTTTCAAGGGAAGAAATTTATTGATTAAAATCTATATAAATGAGTTATAAATACGTTTGAAACCATTTTTGACCGTTTCTCATTGTTGTATTGACTTGTCTGACGCTGGCGGGCGTGGAACTTTGGAGTGCACATTGTTGCACCAACGATCGAACATGCAGCAGAAGATTGCGCAGGCTCTACAACAATGTACATGTACATGTACAGGTGTGATATCGATACGGAGATAGATGCACCAAGTATACATTGTACATGTATAGTCGCGTCCCCGACTCCCACTCGGAGAGCAGCCTCACGCTCGCTGAACCGAAGGAGCTCTACATGAAAAATATGGTAGCCTCGTCCTAGACTGTTGCACGGCGCGGACAGCTACATACAATATTTAAAATATTTGGCTATTTATTTTGTGTTTAAAAAATAGTTTGTTACAATATAAATTATTTTAATTATTTTTTCAGCATTTTACACAATAAAAACTGATATATATATATACGTTCTAAAAATTGTAAACTATTTTGTGACCCCGGCGACCCGGCCCCGTGTTTTACACAGTCGCATCAACATGGCGCTCGGTTCCGAAGCGTACAGTGTTTCCATCAAGGGAAAATGTGGATCTGCGGTCATTTTTGATCGCTTAAAACGGATAAATTTGAGTCAACAGCTGAGGTTAATCGCCCAGAGCTGCGCCGACGATGTCAAGGTGGGGTACACGGTGCTGAAAATACAATCGTCAAAGGAAGAAGCGGGTCCATACAAAGATATTGATGTTGGAAAATTACTACCGGCTTAAACAATTAGAAAACATGTCATTTTCGTTGCTGGGAGAAAAAAAAAAAAAAAAAAATCAAAAATCCCTACCTACCTACCCTATTTTTGGGGGCCCGTTACGCCAACATAAATTTTTTTTTTTAATGCCTAACTGGGACACTGCGTACGCCATGCGTACAGGGGGGGAGGGGGAGTCTAAAAAGTCGGCATTTCATGCGTACGTACTTTATGGACGACCCCATTGTATCCCACTAAATACAATGCCTTGCCAAAGACTGGTCATATTGTCTTCACTAGTCCACATGTGTTAAAGTGGATGCAAGCGATCGCATGGACCGGGCAGGGAGCAGTCTAGGCAAAGCATTGTTCGTGGGGTACAATGGCGGCTGGCGTATGGCTTTAATTCTCGTATAGCCAACTGCTATTGCATACTTCATCCAGTGATTATATATCGATGGCATAAGGACGCTCATTTACCTATTAAACACGCTCAGTATATTTAATGATTTTTCCCTCGAAAAATGCAATCGATTCCGAATGGAGTCGCCCAAGCCTATAGTACTTGAGTACCGAGTAGACAGCAAAATTGAAATGGGAGGGTGGGCAGGATGAATGCAAGGCAGTAAAAAATTAACAAGTATAGGGGTGGCAAAAATTCCTTGATATTGTCAGAATTTTGTTTTATTTCTGTGCAGATTTTGGATCTCTGCCCACATCTACTGGCTCCAATAGCACAAGCAGGGCATCTTGTTCAACTGGCCAGTCAACACTCACGTCCAGCTCAGACCCTCGGCAACCTTTAATCAGCCGCCATGAGCCTCGTGTGAGGGGCGATGGTAGGGATGGAGACTCGTCAAACTCGGTGTAAGCTCATTGTATTTCAGGGTTTTTGCAGTCATAATAAAACCTGGAAAAGTAATGAAAATAAGAAAATAAATTTCTAGGCATGGAAAAATGGAAAAATGTAAAAAGTCGTGGAAAGGCAATCCTCCCATTTTTCCCATTAGCCTCGTGTAAAATCGGAGGCGTGATGGTCTAGTGGGTAGCAAGTGGGTAGGCGATTGGTTCGAGGCCCGGTCACTGCTATCGCATTGTGTCCTTAGACAAGACACTTCACTCCACATTGTCTCTCTCCACCAAGTTGTATGGGTACCAGCAAATACTGGTTGGGAAACCCATTTACTGCTGTGGGTAAACCTGCGATGGACTGGCATCCAGTCCAGGGGAGTAGCAATGCTCATAGTCACTTCATGCCATGGAAACTAACAACCTGTTGGGGAAACCCAAGTAACTGCTGGGGTAAACCTGCAATAGACTGGTATCCCATCCAGGGGGAGTAGCCATGCTCCTCGTCACTCCATGCCATGGAAACCAACAACCTCCTTGGGGAACCCAACTAACTGCTGGGGGTAAACCTGCGATGGACTGGCATCCCATCCAGAGGGAGTAGCCATGCTCCTCGTCACTCCATGCCATGGAAACTAACAACCTGTTGGGGAAACCCAACTAACTGCTGGGGTAAACCTGCAATGGACTGGCATTCCATCCAGAGGGAGTAGCAATGCTCCTAGTCACTCCATGCCATGGAAACTAACAACCTGATGAGGAAACCCAACTAACTGCTGGGGTAAACCTGCAATGGACTGGCATTCCATCCAGAGGGAGTAGCAATGCTCCTCGTCACTCCATGCCATGGAAACTAACAACCTCCTTGGGGAACCCAACTAACTGCTGGGGGTAAACCTGCGATGGACTGGCATCCCATCCAGAGGGAGTAGCAATGCTCCTCGTCACTCCATGCCATGGAAACTAACAACCTCCTTGGGGAACCCAACTAACTGCTGGGGGTAAACCTGCGATGGACTTGCATCCCATCCAGAGGGAGTAGCAATGCTCCTCGTCACTCCATGCCATGGAAACTAACAACCTCCTTGGGGAACCCAACTAACTGCTGGGGGTAAACCTGCGATGGACTTGCATCCCATCCAGAGGGAGTAGCAATGCTCCTCGTAACTCCATGCCATGGAAACTAACAACCTCCTTGGGGAACCCAACTAACTGCTGTGGGTAAACCTGTGATGGACTGGCATCCCATCCAGGGGGAGTAGCCATGCTCCTCGTCACTCCATGCCATGGAAACTAACAACCTGATGAGGAAACCCAAGTTACTGCTGGGGTAAACCTGCGATGGACTGGCATCCCATCCAGAGGGAGTAGCAATGCTCCTCGTCACTCCATGCCATGGAAACTAACAACCTCCTTGGGGAACCCAAGTTACTGCTGGGGTATACCTGCGATGGACTGGCATCCCATCCAGGGGGAGTAGCCATGCTCCTAGTCACTCTATGCCATGGAAACTAGCAACCTCCTTAGGGAACCCAAGTTACTGCTGGGGGTATACCTGCGATGGACTGGCATCCCATCCAGGGGGAGTAGCCATGCTCCTAGTCACTCCATGCCATGGAAACTAACAACCTGTTGGGTAAACCCAAGTTACTGCTGGGGTAAAGCTGCAATGGACTGGCATCCCATCCGGGGGGAGTAGCCATGCTCTTCGTCACTCCATGCCATGGAAACTAACAACCTGTTGGGGAAACCCAACTAACTGCTGGGGTAAACCTGCAATGGACTGGCATCCCATCCAGGGGGAGTAGCCATGCTCCTCGTCACTCCATGCCATGGAAACTAACAACCTCCTTGGGGAACCCAACTAACTGCTGGGGGTAAACCTGTAATGGACTGGCATCCCATCCAGGGGAGTAGTAATGCTCCTAGTCACTCCATGCCATGGAAACCGGGGATGAGTACCGGCCGTATGCGCCAGCTTGGCTCGTGAAGCGACTTTACTTTTTTACGTACTCTTTGAAAATCAACCTTACGATTATATACCGTATTCTCCCGAAATTACTCAAATGGGCGCGAAAATAAAAATCGCATTGTATCCATCTTTGTTTTGCTTGCCCTTCTAATATCTTGTGATGAAAGTTTGATTTAAAAAAATATTGATTGGAATAGGATAAAATAATTTGTTCCAGTGGCTGAGGAATATTTTTGAGCTGCCAGAAACAGGCACGCTAAAACATATTAAAAAAGGCTATACAATATTTATAATTGGATAAAACAGAGATTTGTGTTTCCTTTTTCTGCCATTGGATACACAAATCTGTTTAAAGGCCCTATGTATGTACCATTTGCAAGATTCATGGAATAAGAGTGTAACATATCTAAGGAAGAATGTTGATAAACTAGCCTGAAGAAATGTTAGCTACTTAGATGCATCAATGCTTCAGAAAACCTTGAAAATCTATATACATGTATGGATTTTGTGTACAAGTAATGGTCCATGGGACTTTTTTAGAAACCCACCTTCGGTTGTTCAATAAATTCATATGGTGTTTGTTACCATTGCTATCAACACTTTGAGTAAGGTTTTTCTTGTCAACTCATGAAAAACAAAATTGGGTCATTGCAAATGATACAATGGGCCTTTAACCCATTAGTCCTCAAAGCACCCCAAACCGCCCTGCAGCTTTCTCCTCAAAGCACCCCAAACCGCCCTGCAGCTTTCTCCTCAAAGCTCCCAAATCCGGGAGAAAACTGCCATTTTGTATTACAACTAAGCACTACAGTCAATGGCAAATTCCAATAAGTAAAACAGTTTTTTGTAGGATATAACACAGTTTACCAATAATCTATTTGACAAATGTATAGGACCACTATAAACCAGGAATGTACTGACACCATTATCTCATTTTTTTGGATTTGGCGTTTATCGAGTTTTGCGATGAAACGCTTCATTTCTTTTGTGTTCAACTCAGTGAAATTCAAGTTTTAATCGGGGTTTGTTTTGCCCTTACCCGACGTCTATTAGAAGTGCTTTCCCGAGACACCATGAAAAACTTCATAGCGTGCTCGGGTGGGATTCGAACCAACGACCTCCTGCAAACAAGGCAGACGTCTTAACCACTCGACCATCGAGCTAGCCGGTATTGAATGGCCGGTTCGAATCATTTCGCAACAGGGATTGCAATTAAGGCCAAACAAAATAAATGGTATTTTTGAGGCCAAATTGCCGACCTCAAACGTTTTATTGCCAATTTTCAAGTTGATAATTTTAAATGAGCACTTTTTGCAATAATTTTCAACGAACATAACATTTTCTAGACATGAAGCTGTTAATAGTGAGTTTTAAAACAACACGCAAATGCATGAACTGAAATGTAAAAAAAAAATGACAAAATAAAATTATTTTCCTACCTACCTACCTGGATTTATGTTGAGCCGTTACCGTAAATGCACCATTTATTTTGTTTGGCCTAATCAGTAATTAATCAGTAGTTTCTTCAAATCTTGTGTTCAGTAAGGGTAGCTACTATTGGATAACTTTATACAAATATTGACTGCAATGAGGGGCATGGTTAAGATTATAGGCCCAAGGTGATCTCGAAGCCATGACTATGCCCCGAGGCGGAAGCCGAGGGGCATAGTCATGGCTTTGAGATCACCGAGGGCCTATAATCTTAACCATGACCCGAATAAACAGCAGTCAATATTTGTTTTATATACCGAATGTGTAGATTTTTGTCATCTGGTTAGTTAAAAGTAACAATACATCATACAGTCATGACAGTGGTCCTTCGAGTTTCGATTTCGAAAGCTGGTCTACGGCGGAAAAGTTGTATATTTTATTACAGCAAACATTTGTAGCATAATCACCTGGCACTTTAGTAGCACATTTCACCTGACACAGTTTTCACTGTAGGCCACTTCTCTTACTTTCTTAAGGACTTCATCATCTACGACAGACGTCGAGATTCCGCCATTACCGTCCTGATGAATGTTTACGTGAAGCGCCCAGCTGCATAGTTGGTGCACAGCTATGCTAACACATGTAATGCGCGCGTCCGGAACCCGCTAAATGACTATGCCCGGGGCATGGCAAAGACTATTGCCCAGTGGGCATATACGCGCCGGGTCTAGCCGATTCAATGCCCCCACTTTTAATCAATCAGATGACTGGAATCTACGCATGAGGTATATAATAGTTAATATTGACCTTGACAAGGAACATTACTTAACATTACCAAAAGGCTCTGACAAGTAATAAGACACATTACTTGTTACCAGTGAGTGTTATTGGGTTAAAATATATCACTGGCCCATTTGTTTTAATGAATCTTACAGAAGCCCTGTGATCGTTGACCTCGCCTCCCCTGGCTCGGACACCGACAGCGAAGACGCCATTATACTACAGTTCTCACAACTCACACTGCCCCAGTACGCTACCGACATCCTTGCCCACGTCACGCCCCTACTCAAGACCAGTTCCATTGAACTTGTCGTAGCGAGCGTTCATCTTCTTCATGAAATCTTGAGACTGCTAGAGGTTGCCATGACGAGGGAGATTTGGGACGATGGCAGCGCAGCGGGCAGAGCACTGGTAAGTTTATTTCATTTGAAAAAATGTGAACGTTTTGTTCTTGATCTTTGGAATGGATATGGCCAATTTAAAAAAAAATTCTTCAGTTTATTGAAAAACAAAGCTTTCCCATAAGCTAACTTTAATATTTGACAGACATATATTGCACGAAGATGTTATTAAAAACCGTTTATAGATTTGTATGTAGTGTGACATCATGAAGTATTAGAATAAAGGTGGAGTAAACAGGTAGGTACACTGCCAAGTTTTGAAACAGAGACCGGAGGGTCTGAGACCGAGAGACCATCAATTGAAATAAGAACAGAAAGAAAAGAGAAGAAAAAACAAAAGACACAGAATAACGGGAAATTTCTAAGACACTTGTAATTATATAATATTGGAGGGGTGATATGAGAATATACCGCACGAGTCGTGAAAATACTGAATGAGCCGAAGGCGTATCAGATTGGGGTTCTGTGCTGCACAGTATCAGAAAAGCACTGTATCCGCAAAAGCTTCAATTTATATAATAATATAATTTGCACCTAAAAAGGCACGTATCAAGAACAAATTATCTGTGTCAAGAACAGTGCACCCAAAATCAACCTACTTTATCAGGACATATCCTTGTATTAGACCGAGCCATTATGGACAAAAGCTTGACTGCACAAGAATAAGCAGTGCACTCAATGTACCCAGAACAGTGTACCTAGGTCAACTTTTCTGGATAAAACTGGTAGCGCTTTTGGTACTAACATTTACAAATGTACCTTTTAGCATTAAACCTGCCCTACAAGTTGATTTAAAGGCAGTATACATCATTGGTAATCTCGAAAATCAGAAATGTTCACAGATTTACGCCTAACTTACACAATATAAACACGATGACCGTACAAAACTTCCCCTGAAATGGTTTTGTCTGAAGTGCTATAGTCTTTGAGAGATGAGTAAAACAATTAGTTTTCGTCTCATGAGACGAAAATTCAATTCGCCCCAAAACCATTTCGCCCAAGTGCCATTTCGCCCCAAACCACTTCGCCCGAGTGCCATTTCGCCCCAAATTACTTCGTCCAAACACTACATCGCCCAAATGCCACTTCGCCCCAAAACCACGTGCACAGGCCGTGGTTCAGGGCGAAATGGTTTTGGGGCGAAATGACTGCAAACCCTTCTTTGACTGTTTATGCAAAAGTTAGACGAAGTACGGAGCTGGTTTTTGCTCAGGTAGGTTTTAATCATGCATATCTTCAATCACACAGGGGGATAAAACTATTTGTAACAGTTTACCAATCATGTATACTATCTTTAAATGTGACCCTCGGGGGGAGGGGGGTTGGGGGAACTAGGGCTAGAAAATGGGACGGGAAACTGTCTGAAGTTCTTTGACGGTTTAATCTGTGAAATGGCGAAAAAATACACATTAGCTGTTATCACGTCTTTGACCATGAACAGAATCACAAAAAAATATATATACATTTAAGACATAATTTTGAAAAAAAGAATTAATAAATTTGGTAAATTCTGAAATTAAACAAATACAAATATCACTTTTTTTGCGTCTGATATACATGTAGCGTCACCCGCCAAAACCTTGGTGGTTGATGCCATATTGCCAAAATACACCAATTCTTAACAAAATTATAGAAATAAGTCTAGGCTGTATTCTTTCTCTTGGATTTAAGAAAATGTTTCAACAAGGTGCAATACAAAATACGATTTAGATTATAGAAATGAACATTGCATCATACCTGTAAAATGGAGAAGAAATACACATTAGTTGTTATCACGTCTTCGATCATGAACAAAATGACGTGGCGTGCAAATTTCAAAAATATATAGAGGGCGCTTTACAACAAATTTACACATGAAAACAGTTAAGCAATAGCAGCAAAAATTAAATGACTAAAAACAGAGCGTGATCCCAAACTAGTAAACACTGGATGAAAATTAAAAAATTTATTAAATTAATCAAATTAATACATCGAACAGTAAAGAAATGTCCATATTTTACAATCATATTACAAACATTAACAGAATAAATTTGACTGGGCACACTGTGCCATCACATTTTCAAGAAATAGTTGAAAATGCATGTAAAAAATTGTAGTGTTTGTCAATTTTATTGATTGTCCGTCCCTCACGCATAAAAACAACCTCCGCATAAAACTGTAAAGTCAATTTCAACATGTGATAAACTGGGTGTGTGTATTAACATCAGTAGCAGGTAAACAAACAGGTTTACTTTAGTTTTCATTTGTTGTATTGACTTAAAGGCAAGGCATTTGTCTCTTAATTTCCGTCCCTCACGTGAGGAACGGAATTAGATCACGCTCTACAAGGTTAATGCATCTGCACGCATGTGCAGTAAAGTAACAAAAATTAGAAGTGTGGTATTAAAAGAACGCAATGTACTTTTAAGCGTCACATAAATAACAATTTTAGCGACAAAATAAATCGAGGCTGGTGCAGTTTTGAAAAATTAAGTACAAAATTAAGTACAACCACTTTTTTAAGCAAAGTTAACATGATGTCTGAATGATGTTAGTGCTAATAAATTATTGTGAAAAGGACAAACAATTCTTAATTTCTGGAATTGCGTTCATTGACACTAGGCTGAGAAGCTGTCAGACAGTTTTGAATTTCTGGGCGAGGCGTTGCATTACCACTACCAGCAATGCCATGGCGATGAGGAGGTCCAACAAGCAACAATGATTGTATCCCATGGGGACATTGCTCAACATCGGCTGTCTGCTATTGCCATCGTTTCCCTGTTGAAGAAACTTCTTCAAATCTTGGTTCCAGTTGAAAAGGTAATTATCTGGTACGGGGTCAATAGACCGTTCCAGTAAGCTCCGCCCATAGAATTGACCAATCACAGCCCCAGGTTGAGATTTTTGGCGACCCGAGTCCTCAAAATGTTGTGCACAGATATACGGCGAACTGAAGCACGAACGGCGCAAAAACACAAAAAACATCATTTTACATCCATTGTGTTTGCGTACAGTGTATACTACTATTATTATTTTAAAATAAAATAATAAAATATAAGGACAATAATGACTTGCAATGGTTTGCTCATACCTACTCTCATAGCGATACACTATCCTGCCGCCTTATTTTGTGATGTTTGTAACAGAAAATGTTCCCTTGACACTTCTGTGTAAAATGAATGGAGAAACGCATTGCCATGCAAATAGCGTGAACCGTTGTCAAAGAAGTGAACGCGTTCGCGCGGAAATTGACGTCACACTCTGCCAGCAAATACACATTCAAATTTAAGGTCGAAATTTTCACAGATTTACACCTAACTTACACAATATAAACATGATGACCGTAGAAAACTTCCCCTGAAATGGTTTTGTCTGAAGTGCTATAGTCTTTGAGAAATGAGTAAAACAATTATTTTTCGTCTCATGAGACGAAAATTCAATTCGCCCCAAAACCATTTCGCCCAAGTGCCATTTCGCCCAAAATCACTTCGTCCAAACACTACATCGCCCAAATGCTACTTCGCCCCAAAACTACTTCGTGTACAGGCCGTGGTTCAGGGCGAAATGGTACAGGGCGAAGTGGTTTGGGGGCGAAATTACTGCAAACCCTTTTTTGACTGTTTTCTCAAAAGTTAGACGAAGTACGTACGGAGATGGTTTTTGCTCAGGTTGGTTTTAATCATGCATATCTTCAATCACACAGGGGGATAAATCTATTTGTAACAGTTTAACAATCATGTAAATGTAGTGGTAACCTCCCGCGATAATACGGTGTGAGGTGAGGTCCAGTCACAAAATTAATTGGGACGGCTTGTGTTAATTTCACCACAATGCAGGAATCATATTTTATTTCCTCACTGATCCAGCAAATCAATCACAGGAATCAACAATCGATTACTCCCGATGACGATTGTAATTATTTATAATCCATTATCACAATCAGATCAAATCCCCTAGATCCTTTAGATCCTTTAGATCCCTGGATGGAGTAGGATAGGAGCAGAAAACTTTATCTGAGAGAAAAGCCAAAACAGTAAAACACAAGGTCAGCAAATGCAATGCAAGAAACACATGTATTATATATCCACGATGCACAGCGCGCATTCAGTGCGTGCGTGCGTGTCAGGCCTGCAAAGTACACGGGGCAGAGGTGAACAATTTCCACACGATAGTTGCTAACTAGAGCGTGCATGACAACGGCATGAGCTCGAAAGTTTCAGCGACAAAACGGCCCAACAAACTCGACTTTATGTGCGTGAAATGTCAAAATTACACTCACCACATGTTCTGTACATGTAGTTCTCTCCAAGTTCTAAAGATGAACCATGGTTATGAGCCTGGCAAATAATGCAAAATAAAGGGGAAAACTTCCTCTCTTGCTGCAGAGGTTCACTCAAATAGTCGGAGAAAACAGGAAAAGGACGCGCATCCCGCACTGTCATGTCCAAACCTTTTACACGATGTTCGCATAACATGTCACTTACGTATCACTGCGCGACGGGATAAATGTTTTGCTGAACTGCATTATAAAACAATGTACGCCACACGCACTATTTCCACTGCGGAAGGATCTGACCTTATGGTACTGTTTAGCATGACCTTTTTGCATATATTAGGCAGTATATAAATAATATTGTTGTTACAGGGACAGGGCAATCGTTAAAGAGACCGTACTATCACATAAACTATCTTTAAGGTCGATTCTTCAAAAGAAATTGTTTTTTCACAGGCCAAGGAAATTCTTCCAGAGAGTCTGTGCCTATCCCTGTACCTCGCCACCATGGATGAAGGTTTAATGTACTGCATTCCTGAAGCGCGACCCATGCTGCTAAACATCCTGGAGAGATCATTACCGAGCAAGTTCCGATTACACCAGAAAGCTTCGAATATCTGTCAGTCAATGGAATGCACACACAAGTTCCTACATGATAAGGTCAGAACGATCCGCAAGTTATCATTGATAATTAGAGTAATTTTGTTGTCCATATTGTACATTGTTGTGATTATACTCGAATCTTGATATTAGACAGGTTTCGCACCGTCACGGATACCGGTACGGATGCGGACACGTCATGACTTTATGCGCTTCATGTGATGCGTAACCATCGTACATGTGCTTTCATACGTGTTGACAACAGTTATCAGGCTCCATATATGCATAGCATAAAACGGATACCTGATTTTTTTTGCTATGAGGGATTAAGAATTGTGTACATTTTGCTTCTTTTGGATGTATACTGAGCAACAAGAAACGCGAAAAACTGTTGCACTTTTTGATTGAAAAGAATACAGTCAATCTGAGACTTAGAGATTTTGAGCACACACAAGGTTTACGCAGTCATGCGTATCGATGCTGTTATGGGAATATATCGACCCTGTTGCTTTCTTAACCAACGTGACCAGCATATTTCACGATATGCATCTGGAGCACGCTAAGAGCACGAGAAACCTGATGTGTGAGATGTATTCACTGATGCATGAGCAATAAAAAGAGACCGTGGCACACTTAGTGCCACTCTCAATTTTGGCACAGCCAGGATGCCAAGATTGACATCAGCACAACTCAAGAGAGTAGTGGGATGACTAACAGCTGGGGATGACCCAACAGCTGGGGATGACCCAACAGCAGTGGCAGCTGCTTTCAACGTGCACCTGTCAACGGTATACCGCCTTCGGCAACGTTTGGCCAACACTGGAAGCACTCTTGATAGGCAACGAAGTGGAAGACCTCGCGTGACCACAATGAAACTGCCAGGAACACCATCTGGAACCACCATAGACCCATCAGTGGACAGACAGTGCGCCGACGATTGACTGAGCGAAACCTCCAAAACTGCTGTCCAGCTAGAGAACCAGTCCTCAACCAAAGGCACCGTGTAGTGCGCCTGCAGTGGGCCCAGAATCACATCAACTGGAATTGGCGGCAATGGCGAAACATTTTGTTTACTGATGAGAGCCGCTACTGCATCAACATGTTGATGGGCGTATCAGAGTATGGCGAAGAAGAGGTGAGCGCTATGTTGACTGCTGTATCATGGAACACAATGCCCAAGGTGGACCAAACATGATAGTATGGGGTGGAATCAGCCTCAACCAAACCCTAAGACCTGTATTTTTCGACAATCTTGGTCCTGGTAGGGGGAATGGCATCACAGCACAGCGCTACATTAATCTACGCCCTCATGCCGTGCCATTTTTTTAGGTTCACGGAACCTTTATCACACAGCAAGACAACGCTCGTCCACACACAGCCAGGATCACCCAGGACTTCCTGCAGCACCACAACATCAACACCATGGCATGGCCTGGCCTGCCCTCAGCCTAGATTTTAATCCCATTGAAAAAATTTGGGACGAACTCCAAAGGCAGCTAAACCAGATTCACCCAGGACCAACAACAGCTGCAGAACTGCATCAGGCCATCCTGCAAGCCTGGGGCAACATTCCGAGGGTCGCCATCAAACGACTCATCCCTGGCGCCGCTGCCAGGCTGTTATCAACGCCCATTGTTTTGTTTCTGCTGTGATGATAAACTTGTGCGCATGCTTACTTTAAATATTTTATCATGATTGATTACTTTCAGGCTTATTTCACACTGGTTTATAGCAACAGGTTAGGCTCACTGGCTATTCCAAGACCGTCTAAGCTTATAACCAAGTTTTTTTGTTTTTTAAATTAGGTGACTAACATCCGCTTCATACTGGCGCACCACAGTCGCTGAACTATATTATCCCAGAAATTTAAGTTTGACGTATAAAGCAATTTGAAGCGACTTGGTTCGCCAGAAGTCGAAAGATCGACTGTTCCAGTCGGTCAGAACGACTGAAGAGCGACTTGGTTTCAGACGTCGATATTTAGTGTGCGCACGGCTCGCATTAAGAACGCCGGTATGAAACAAAATTTTAATTGGAGTGACTCAACTTAATACAATTAGTTTGGTGTGCCTGTATGAAACATGTGTAAGACATTGTTACTGCAATCTGTTGAATAAAGACAATAATTATTCCTTTTTTTGTCTTCAGACTGCAAACACCAAGGAACTATTAGACCTGGCAGAAGCCAGCATAGCAAGTCTCTATTACCATCAGGTGTCGAGTCTAGTTGATAGAGTTGTCGCGTTATGCTCGAACATGTAAGTTATTTTAAGTTTGTGTTGTCAGATTAGTGATAAACAAATTCAATGTGAACGAAACTTAAATTAAACTGACCATTCAATGCCTGTTATCTTTGTAGATGAGTAGTTAAAACCTCTTTATCGATACAGTTACTTCTACTTACATCAGGCATGAGATTTTTTCAGACTTTTGAATCTGGGAGAATGACATTATTAGTATAGAAAGATACATGCATTCTTCAGACTTTTCGTCAGTTTTCAGACTTTTTCTTTGATTGACAATCTCATCCCTGTTACATGTAGATTATAGTTAAAGATAAACTTGCCACACTGATTTTCTTTTTATTTGTCCAGCTGTGGCTTAGCAGATGAGAATAAAGACTTGGTCAAACGGTCCAGGAAAGTCCTACTGAAATTCCTTGCACACCCAGAGAAAGACATACAGTTACGAACATATTCTGCATGTCTCAAGATTGTCAAGGTATAGGGATAAATTGCACTTGTATCTTTTAAATTATGCTTTCTGCACTTGGCACTGAATTCACACTTGCGCACCTGACGACAATAAACATGCGGACATACAGTACCGGCCAAAAGTTTGAGTACACCTGTTGAAAACTATGTTTAGTAACATTTTACAGCATTTTATGCCCAGTACAAAAAACACATTATGCAACCAATACATGTATATTAAATGCATGTCATAGAAATGTCCTTGAAACTTCAGAAATGTCTCTTTTCTTTCATTCCTCAAAATAGCCACCTCTGGCTTCATAAAAAGTAGCCTCTGAAGGTCACACAAGTTTTAAGAAGTATACAATGAATACAATATTGTATTATGTACACACATGTAACAGATTATGTGTAATAGGTTATTTTGCATGTGTTCTGACTGTTCTCTGGTTTTCTGAGGTCCCTGGAGCATGTCCAAAATCACTTTGTACTAGCTGAATGCACAGTATTGGCACCAGTCAGTTCTTGACCACTATCAGATAGCTATCTAGTCTATATTTGCCTTTCTTGCATACACAACTGTTGTAAAGAAAGGGGCAAGCTGTGATTACTCTACGAAACGAGGGTCAATCTTACAGACAAATTGCAAATAAATAGTTTATAACAAGTGTACTCAAACTTTTGGCTGGTATTGTACATGTACTATACATACGTGTCGGGGGGCACCGGCAAGAACATTTGCAAACATCCACTACGGGGGGCAGGTTTTTCTATGGAGCTGTGAACTTCGTGGCACAAATTTGTTCCTCACGTACGCATTGACGAGCCTGCGTCTTTAAGCCAAATACTGAACAATTTTTGGGGCACCACCTTTGCCCGTACAGTTTAAAAAATAATCCGTGCTCATAGACAGTTGTAACTTGCATAGCGGTCTCTTGCCTGAATAGTTTTTTTTTATCGTCGGCTCTACCATAAAATATTGCGTTGTATCTTGTACACTGGGCTCGTGGTTGGACGCAAATATGACATCAAAGCGGCTGTTTCGGCAGAGAAAAAAAGATTTCCACTTATTCCTAGCTGAAAGACATGATTGGTTTGGAGTGAAGAAAACACATACCGAATATTCAATTCAGTAAAATGCTATTCGAATATTTGATGGACGAGTGAATATTCGAATATTTGATTTATTAGGCACAGCCTTATGCACCATACTATTTAGCAGAGTTATTGTTTCAGTTAATTCCTTGGGTTTCACTTGGCTTGACAATGGTTGCTATCCGCCATTACTGTGTCCATACTATGGCACGCCAAAGCGAAAAATAATTCAACACTGAATTTAATGTTGACGCATATTTTCGAAAATGTTGCACAAGAAATAAAAGGTTGCCATGACTTTTAAATGTTGATAGACTGTTTGAAACTGGCAAGAATGTTGAGACTTGTTTTTCAGGGTTGAAAACCCAAGTCTCAACATTTTTTACAACTTGCCAACAAAAGCACGGTATGCCAGTTTCAAACAATCTATCAACATTTAAAAGTCATGCCAACCTTTTTTTCTTGCGCAACATTTCCCGAAAATATGGGTCAACATTAAATTATCAGTGTTGAATTATTTTTCGCTTTGCCGTGCCATAGTATGGACACAGTAATGGCGGATAGCAACCATTGTCAAGCCAAGTGAAACCCAAGAATATATATCAAAGAGTGGGTTACCTTTAGTTGATGCGTGCGATAAACTATAAACATTAAACAACCATTCCAGAAAGAAATTGTGGGTGTACATGTACATAAGCTTGGTAATGCCCAACACACAAGACATTTCATGAAACATGTGAAATAACTGATAGTTATTGCCGAGCAGCCTGTTTGTTACAGGGCATGAATTTGAAAATTCAATTTTTTTTTCAATTTCATTAAATTATCATTTTTCAAATTATACAAAAAAATGCCAACCATATACAATACATACTGTAGTCTACATCTTCATTTAAACAGGAGGTCATTGACATAAACGAAGCTGTTAAACCAGGATCCCACGGCCGAAACGCAGAATGTATCCATTTTCTTCTGAATGCGGATGTTTTGTATGAGATATGCTGTTTTGGACTCGGAGGTTCCAAGGAAAAGGTTTGTAATAAAGTTCATTACATTCTTAGCATTTTTGTACATGCAAACTACAAAAATATGTGTAAGTTTGCATCTACATATAAATGATCAGGGGCCGATTTCATAAAGCTGTTTAGCAGAAAAATTTGCTTAATCAAAAATTTGTTAACTTTATAAAAATGGGTTAATAGTCGAAATTGCATGTCAACTTGTGTTTTTAGCAAGAATATATGCCATTCCTGCTAAGAACACAAGTTGAGATACAATTTTGATTTTTAACCCATTTTTATAAAGCAAACCAATCTTTGATTAAGCAAATTTTTCTGCTAAACAGCTTTATGAAATTGGCCCCAGATGAACATTGTTAAAAGCCCTAGGTATCAATTGCAAGATGAAACCTTTTTACTGATTCGTGGAATAAGAGTGTAACATATCTAATGGCCCGGTTACACATAGACGACGCACGGGGGACGCACGGTCCGCGCATTGAAAATTTGCAATTTTGGCCAGTGCGTTGTCGTTCGCTAGGTGTGCGTCATTATGCGTTACTCGTTCGTCGAGCGCGTTGGACCAACGTTATGCATTCGACGTCATTCGCTGTGTGCGTCGGGATTTTGTGTGCATGCACAAAAATGTGCGCGGAGCTCGACGCATGAATGTACACGTCAAAAGGACGCCAGACACGCGCAGAGCACGCTAGACCAACGCCAGACATACGCGGAGCGCACGCTGTGTATTCGTTGTAAGTTCGGCGGCTGAGGTCTAGCGAACGCCTAGTGCACACCTAGCGCACACCTAGCGTGCTTCAAACGCATGCCCAGCGAACATGCGGCGAATATGAGCGTGCTGAACGGGTCTCTGACGCACCCAACGTTCTTCTTGCGTGTTCCTAGCGTATACCTGGCGTGTACGTAGCGTGTACGTAGCGTGTAGTCATAGGGTAAATAAGCGGGTCCCGCACCACCTCCTCATCACTTCTCCCGACCCTCATGGGTGGTGACAGAGGTTCCTACTGATCGTGTCTAGAAGAACCACCTCAGAAGATGAAATACGATCTATGAGCCGACGCTTTTTATAGGCACAGTCACGTGACCGCTGGCGTTCGCGGGCTGTGCGTTGAGCGTGCGGTGCATGCGCTGGCCATTCGTCCCAAACGCTAGCAACACGTGATGCATTCGTTGGGGTTTTTGACATGTGCGCTCTGTATACGGTCTGTATGCGCTTTGTATGCGCCCAGTATACGCGCAGCGCGTCAGCAACACGCTATGCATTCGGTGTCAGCTCGCTAGCCTCTCCCAAATCCTGACAAAAGTTGGGCGCACAACGACGCACTGATCCTATTTTCCATTTTTTGCTGAATTTTCAGTGCGCGGGCCGTGCGTCGTCTATGTGTGACCGGGCCATAAGGAAGAATGTTGGTAAACTAGCCTGAACAAATTTTAGCTACTTAGATGCATCAGTGCTTCAGAAAACCTTGAAAATCTATGTATGGATTTTGTGTACAAGTAATGGTTCACGGGACTTTTTTAGAAACCCACCTTCGGTTGTCAATTTCCAGCATGAAATACCATTTTTGACGGAAATAAATTCATATGGTGTTTGTTACCATGAGTAAGGTTTTTCTTGTCAACTCATGAAATACAAAATTGGGTCATTGCAAATGATACAATAGGCCTTTAAATGACGACTCAAGTAAGAAGACCTGTAAGAACGTACACAATAAGGCAATGTTTACTGTTGATTTTCTGGGATTTTTACTGATTTACACAGTGGGGTTTGATTTCCCAATGACTTGCAATGCGTCACAAGTACCCAAATCCATTGCAACTCGCCAAACCCTTTGTAAGTTTGCCATGGGATTGGTGAGTTGCGATGGATTTTGGAAATCAACTCCCGGTTTAAGACGAGCCACTCACACCTTTATTCCCTCATTCATAAATACCTTAGACAGTTTACGCATGTTGAGAGCACGTCACGTGGCCAGTTTTAATCGGACGATAAAGACTGGCCATCCAGTTTTAAACACTTTCTTGCCTGGCCTGCGTTTGTGCCCGCGCCCTAGTCAGCGCGTATGGAACACACGCATGCACACAGAAACTGCACGCGCCCAAAAGCAAAATGTGCAAAATACCCCTTCGTGTGCATGCGCGTACAACTCGCCTGCATTACGCGTAACGCACGCGATCGAACAAAAACAACTCGCTGCACAGCTTTCAGTTTGAACGAACTCGCGATGCATACAAAACTACAATGCAGAATATGGCAAAACGGCAAGCAAATTTGGTGAGTTTTATTGATTTTACACAAAAAAGTATATGAATGGGCATAAAAGTGAGTTTGTGGGAATAAAAGTGGCCAGTCTTAAACAATACGTTTAAAACCGGCTAGGGGCCTGGATGAGTGATAATGGCCCTCGTCTTGCGGCTCAGGCCATTATCACTCGTCCAGGCCCCTATCCAGTTTTAAATGTATATTTAAGACTGGCCAAACCCACTTTTATTCCCTAATTAATAGTAGTAAAACTTACATGCAGTATACATGTAATTGCGCAAGTCCACTTACGCCATAAGTTATTGCGCAAGTAATGGCGTAAGTGGACTTGCGCAATTGCGTAAAGTTTCGTGAAATCGGCTGCTGGCAACTAGTACGATTTGGCTGTATTTCGTACGGGAAATTGTTGAAAATACGACCGTACGCTTTCCCCTACAAAAATACGGGTTTTGACCGTCTTGACACGCCTTGAAAAAATCCTGGTTTAAGTGCGCGGTAGCGAGTGTAAACTAGGCTTAATAGTAAAAACGGCTGCGAGTCAAGACTATGCAGGACATGACGTCGCGAGGCTTGACACTACATCGCGCTCTCATAAGCTAGGATGTCCGTAATTGGTGCACAGGGTGTACAATACTGCTGTAGGACCGGGCGTATTAGCCAATCGTAGCGTTGCATACAAAAGCACTAGGCATTAGGATAGATGAATCGCGGTCTATAGTCTATACGCAGACCGTACTGTCCATGCTGCTGGCAATAATTTTGTGATCCTTGCTTGAGCATGAAGTGAATATTTAAATATGGCTTCGACCTCCAAAAAAGATAACAGGAAGCAATCGTACAAAGCAGAATACTCGGAGAAATGGGACTTCATACATCCATCGCAGAAAGGAGAAAATCATGTACGATGTACATTGTGTGGTTCAGATTTTAGCATCGCGCACAGTGGTTCGTATGACATTACGCACCACATTCAAACCGCAAAGCACCAAAACTTTGCCGAGATTAACAGGTCTAATCGCTCTTTGAAACAATTTCTGCCATCTAATGCGAACTATGACGTGATTAGAGCGGAAACTTTATGTTCAATCTTTGTTCGTGAGCTCATCTATGCATATTTTTGAAAAATACTGTTTTCTTATGAAGAATACAACTTTCCGAGTTTCAGAATACAATTTCGTGATTCCAAAGGTTGGCAGGTCTGATGTAAGTTTAACTTACATGCAGTATTTTTTTTCTTGAAAGGTACACTGTCAAGCCAGTGAGCTGATGTTGCACCTCTTACAAGGCAAACTGCTCATGGGCAAGGCCACCTGGGCTATGTTCATGGAGGCCTGTATACCAGTATTACCTCTGATGCAGGTCAGTCGGTTATATAGTTTGTCTTCGATTGAATGGCAACTCATTTAAAATGTGGTTCAAATAATAAAATGCAAATCATACTCTGACCAAAATATCCAGGAGCCTGATAGATGTAGCACATTTTATCACAGGGGTGTGAAATCTCCGATTTTTTAGTGGATTTCTGCTTTTTTGTTGTGCGCTCCATATTGTATTTTCCATATTGTATTTTCCAAAGTCTTGAATGTGATTCCACAAGTTTACTTTATTTAACAAACTTCTGTTCTGATGATCAAGAGTTTATACAGTAAACTCCGGCTAAGTCGACATCGTACAAGTCGGCAAATCGCCTATGTCGGCCGTCTGACGAAAGTCCTGATCGTCTACAATGCATTTCCATTGAAATGTATGTTTCTAAGTCCGCATTTGTAAGTCACCATTTCGGCACTTACAAAAACCACACAATATGGCATCGATTTCCTTCCCTGCGGTTTTCAAGAAGTGTCGAATGAAAAGACAAACACTGCTTAACTGACCTCTGTTTATTGGCACGCACGGACCGTGGTCGCCAGTGTATCAGTGTCGTCATGTTACAGCCAGGGCTGCGTTCGAAACACGCGAACATTGCAAACGTTTGCATCGTTCACCAACAACTGGTACACGGCTTTCCATAGACCAGTGCACAAAAGCACTGTACCAGTGGCAAACGTTGGCAACGTTCGCGTATGTGGAACGCAGCCTTGGTCACGTGTGAGATTGCATGCACTAAAAAAGGGGTTTCCCCTGTACGCATGCGCACTTTCCATTTTGGGGGTCGTCATATGCATGTACATGTAGAACTTCACACGTGCTCGCTCACGCACGCGCGTATTTAGCGTGTCCATAAAAACAGGATGTTGACAAGGATTTCAACATAAAAACAAGGAGATTAAACGAAGGTAAATCAAAGCCTCCATGCTGCAATTAACCATATGCATAGGCCGTTCATGTAACGTTGTGTAAGTCGGCAAAATGACGACTTACAGCATATGTTGGCATTCGCGTAAGTCGGCACAAATTTTCGGGTCCCAAGAGTGCCGACTTAGCCGGAGTTTACTGTATTTTAAGAAAATTTTCTTATTTTGGGGAGATTATAGTAGTACACATAAATATAATATACTGACAGTAATTTTCTTTTCGTGCATCTAGACAATCACAGATATGAAAACCCATCTGTCAAAGTGCATTGTGGAATTACTGCAGCCTAGTGCATTCAGAACAGATTCAGAAGATCTTGTAATTTTACCCCCACTGGAGAAGTTACGAGGATCACTGAGGCTTTTGTTCTGCCCAAGTCAAAGGTAAACTCAAAACATTCCTTGTAATTTATTGCAGGTCACCTAACTTGACTTGTTGAGAGCACATCACATGGCTGGTTTTAAAGTTAGGGAATAAGAGTGGGTTTGGCCAGTCTTAAACATACGTTTAGAACTGGATAGGGGCCTGGACTGAAATTCTGGGCCGATACGCAGAAAAAATTGCCGATCAAAAAAATCAGCTCCCGATACGCACAACAAAAAATCAAAAATATCACACATGGTGCTGCTAAAGAATACAATAAAATTACCATACATAAATTTTCTCTCGTGAAAAAAGAACCACAGAGAATTCATGGCAAACAATCATTCATTCTGATTCGAACGGCCGACTGTGCTGAATTATGTTTTTTAATAAACGGTCGTGGGCTACACGAGTTCAAAAAGTCTGTGTGTCCGTTCTGCGTAGTGCAAGCGCGTGCGTTAAATGTGGCGCGCAAATTATGGGACACGTACCAACATTTCATGTAGTCGCCAAGCGCGTGAGCGCTTTTTGTTTTGCTCGTTTTTAAGTCGAGCGGAGGACGCGTGTAGAACACAGTTGCATCATTCAAATTTTTATTCTATGGCCGTTTGCTGTGCTAAATTATGTTTTTAATAAAACGGTCGTGGGCTACACCAGTTTTTAAAAAATGTGTCCGTTCTGCGTAGTGCAAGCGCGCGCGTTAAATGTGGCGCGCAGCTTACGGGACGCGTACCATACATTTTGTGTAGTCACCAAGCGCGTGAGCACTTTTTGTTTTGCGCGTTTTTAAGTCGCGCGAAGGACGCGTGTAGAACAGTTGCATCATTAAAACATTTATTCCACAAACGAAATTGCTCTCAATGAGGATCTAATGTCACATAAAAGCATTAAATTTTCTGAATCAAATTTTTATTGATGTATGTAACCCGCGACACAAAATTCCTATTTAATATCATGGAACAGATTATGAGCCTTTATGGTCTTTTGTTTAGAATATTTGTTAGTAATCAGAGAACAAAATATTCACGAAAATGATGCTGTCCCCTATATTAACAGACCACATTACTGAGAATTTGTGATCATGAGTGGCGATTTTTGAAGCACAGGGTGTCGTACTTAACTGGGACACATTATGTCGTACATAACTGGGAAACATTTTGGACCCCTAATTTGGGGAATAACCGTACTTTAACAAACTACAATATTTTAGGTACATACATATTTACCTTTATCACGGTGCGTCCATCTTTGTCTTGTTCCCCGTAGTACGTGTCGGGGACGATCAGTGCACTGCGCAATAGCACGTGTAATCTCCCATTGTTGTTTTGAGAGAATCACTGTCTGCACTGCGCGTTTTCTTGATCGCGCTACGCATGTGTCATTGTGATGCACACAATGAACAATTTCAACACGGGGCAAAACTATTTATTTCCTGCAAGCCTTCCTTTGGTTACCTTTTATTTTAATATGGGGAAAAGGAAAGATGGCCGCACCATGATAAAGGTCTATTGCAAGGAAGTCACTGCCAGGCGAGGGGCCATTATCAGCGCCCAGGACCCTAGCCGGTTTTAAACGGATTATTTAAGACTGGCCAAACATACTTTTAATCCCATTCATAAATACCTTTTTGTGTAAATCAATAAAACTCACAAAAATTAGCCCGTCATTTTGCCATGTTTTGCATTCACTTTCTGCTTGTTGTTTTTGTTTGATCGCGCGTTATGTGTAATGCAGGCATGTTGTACGCGCACGCACACGACCAGGTACTTTTTACAGTGCACATTTTGCTTTAGGCAGCATGCAGTTTCTGTGTGCGTGTTCCATACGTGCTGACTAGGGCGCGGGCACAAACGCGGGCCAGCCGGCTGGTCTTTATCACTGGTCTTTAAAGTCTGTTTAGAACTGGCCATGTGACGTGCTCTCAGCCAATAGGTACATGTATGCGTAAACTGTCTAAGGTATTTATGAATGAGTAATAATTGTTTGATTGAAGTGGGGTAAAATGACAATCACTGCATGTTAGAAGCTACGAGTAATGAACATACTGAACATTGGCCTACCTCTTGTGTGCAAACCGGTGTCTTACTGCAGTATTTTCATGCAGGACGTGACGCAGAATGCACAGACGGGCTGGAACCATCAATATCTGTTACAATAGAACAATGCAATTCATTTCTACCATTCATTTCTTCGCTGGTAATATAGAGCTCGGATACAGATTCGACCTACTGTATATCTGTTTTGGGATTATATCGGCGTCTAGGGGTAGAATAATTGAGATGACTGTCGAAAGGCAAGCCCATGGTCACGGTAATGCATGGTGCATCAGCGTGTCCCCTTGGCCCACTAGCAACTGGGACACACTGAATTACCGTTACCACAGGTTTTTGACAGTCATCTCAATTATTCCACCCCTAGACGCCTATTTTTGTGCGGATACAACATCCGTGCTATGTGCTTATAATGCAGGCTAAGAAAAAAAACCAAAACACATCACTCTGAAAGAACACAACGTGTGTAGCAAGACCTTTAGGAAAGCACACACAATAAAATACATCAAATACAGCGAAAATACAGCAAAGATTGCTGTCAAAGAATTTGGCGGAGTTCTACTAGTTGTTAGAGACAGAATACATTTCAAAATGTCAAACTTGCATTTATAAGCTGCTAGTTTATTAAATTATTCTCATCACGGTTAAGGGTAATTGTACTCGAAAGCCTGGTATTTATAAAAAATCAACCCCAAAAGTGTCACGACTAAGGGAAACAGTGTGTCCCATTTTCATGGTTGCCAGGGGTGAGATTTGTCCAGATTTGTCCATATTTCCAGGATTTTACCGACGCGTCCGGATTTGAGAGTTTTCTGTTTTTTTCATCGTGAAATCCCCGATTTTTTGCAGATTTCTGCTTTTTCGTTGTGTGCTCCGCGATCCACATTTTATGTTCCGCTTTTTGGCCCTTCCAGTAGGCCATATTTTTTTAATGAGCGCCCTCAATTGATTCTGTAATTTTATGAAGCAAACTTGTGCAAGTCTAGTCGCTACGCAAGTGCCATGACATACAGAGATGTACATGTACATGTATGTACTGTGCCGCTCAGCGAGCAGACCGAGACTGCAATGAGTAGTGAAGCAGACATGTACAAGTCTAATCCCTGTGATGCGTGCACGTGTGCAGCTAGCGCAACGCGACAAGCAGTGGGCAACGGACCGATTTTTCCCTTGAATTTCGCTTCACCGTCATCAACGATCGATGTTGCCAAGATTCTTTTTAATATATTATCCACATTTGTACCAGGTAAATATTTAAAACAAAACTGGGGCCGATTTCACTAACGCTTTGCGATGATCGCTAATCCCCAAATCAATCGCTAACCTCGAAATCCATCGGAACTTTGCGATCAACTTCGAAGAGCGATTTCACAAAAACTTAGCGATGGCGTTGGTCATCGCTAGTTGTTATTTAGCGATGAATATTTAGCGACGACTAATTTGTCATCGTAAATGGAAACATTCATCGCTAAAGTACAATTTCGCGCCATTTGTTTGGTATTTTGAAGGTTTAGTGATTTTCAGTGTGTCTCGAAATGGCGTTTCAGTTGTTGTACATAAACAACGCAAGAGCATTACCGAGAGAAAGAGTTTTCAGGGACAGGAAAAATCCTCTGGATTCATACAATGACAAAAGGATGCACAAATATTATCGGTTTACGCGGAATGGTGTCATGAGAATTATTGACATTTTAGAGCCACATCTCCGCCTTTCAACTCTTAGGAGCCACGCAATAGATGCAACCGTTCAAGTATTTTAAGCTCTCAGGATGCTTCTATTCCACAACATCCGAGCATCATGGCATATAGTCGCTATAGTGTCTGCGCTGCAGCTGAATCGTGCATCAAGTCACCGAATTTCTGGTTGTTTACGCGTTACTAAGCGATCGTCCTCGTCCAATAAATTTATTTATAATTAATACTCATCGCTATTGCGACGGCTTTAGTGAAATGCAAAATCCATCGCCATCGCAATAACGATGGATTTGAATTTAGCGATCATTCTAACGATGATGGCAAAATATTGTGTTAATGAAATCGGCCCCTGGTTCTTGTGATACCTGGTTAAAACGTCTTTGACATTGCAATTTGCACGATGGTGGTGTTTAAAACGATCCCAAAAGTTGTAATCTTCGTTGTCTGTACGTCTCTCCAATGCCCCGCCCCCTCCTCCAAGGAAGCCACGCCAATTCCGGAATTTTAGTTTTTCTCCAATCTCACCCCTGGGTTTTTCTTTTTTTTTGCAGTGTCCGTATCGAAGGAGCCAAGGGAGTGTTATACAGTTTAGCTGAAGAGTCTTCAAGTTCCCACAAGATTCCCTCCCTAGATGCCTACACACTGAGTGATCTGGCTGATCTCTTCCTAATGGACCATGCCATTAGTCTAGAATCGCAGGACAGCGGGCGATCGGTCTTTCAGGTCAGAGTTCAAATTGAGTCATTATCAGCCAATGCATAGTTCCGAAGTCCAGAGCCAATAAAATCAAAAGTCCATGACAAGTCTATCACAAGTCCAGTAGCAAAAAGCAAAGGATGAACACACACAAAAGAATGCCTTTGTTGGAGTTCATTTAAATAGCTTTGTGACTTGAATTAAGACCCAGGGACTTGTGGTGGACTCGTGAAGGCTTGTGAGGACTTGTGATGGACTCGACTACAACCCTGCTGCCCACTTAGTTTTAATACTGTTCCTATGCCTCACAACATTTGAAGCAATGGGGACTGGCATGAAAAGCACAGATTCATTGGAGAAAACTCAGAGGTATTTATGTTTCAGGGTCGACAGTTATCTTAGCACACACTGAGTAATGGACCAGTAATACAGGGATGTCATATATCATAAAATATGCGCTTTCTTACCTTTGAACAGCGAGTTGCCCAACATTGAAACTAAAATTCACTCGAAGCCACTCGATGCAAGCATGTGTTTTTGTCTGTGAGCAAGTGCACTATGACCTATGTGGGCACTGTCTGCATAACTCTGTTGTGATTGGTCATAAATGGTCACGCGGGTTTGCCCTGATTGACAGGTCAGAACTCCAGCAACAATCTTTAGTGTCGGCTGAACGGTTAACCGGTGAGCCGACACTTGATCCATACATTTACATGTATCTGGTATTGTTTGCTTGAAGCAAGTTCGATTTCAAGACTAGAGTCAACCACTGGTCGACCATCATTGGCAACACTAATGAGCAAATGCGAACGCCTTTTGTTAGTCAATTGGTTCCGTGCAAAACGCTGCATCAACTTAATGTGTGATGGGTACCATTGACCAGCGCGACCGTGCACTGTGGGATGGTTCCAAATGGTCGACCAGACACGACTAACCATCGTTGACTAGACTGCGTTCAAACTATGGTTAGCTATGGTCATAAATCAAACTTGCTCTTGTTTTTGGCCTTTGTATTAGGTTGAGGGCTTGCTTCAAGTGTTTAATATCTTCTCTTCAGCAACATCTGATGGCACCTTGCGGAAGTCGGCATTGGAACAAATTGCTATCATGTTACAAGGTAACTCACAGTTCAAATATAGACAAATTCGTCGGCTTTACGCACAGTCTTTCATTGTTTTCTCAGAACGTAGATGAGGTACTGAGGTTGTTTTTTTTTTTTATCATACACATCCTCGACAACTTGATGTCGGAAGACGTGTAAACACGTTCTGGTAATTTATAGTCACAGGGGCAGTTGACTCGGAGTGTTGCAAAATACGATCTTTTGGTGAGAAGATTCATACAACTTAAAGGCCCTATAGATGATCTGTTTTTAAACAATTCTGGGAATAAAACCATTATAAATCAAAAAATAAACATCAACAAACTCATCTGAAGAGATTTCAGCTCTGTCAAATGTACCACGTCTTCTAAAAACATGAAAATTCATAGGCGTTTTACAGGTCTTGGCTGGGTGTTTTAAATATTCATTCTCAGTCGGTCGCGTACTCTGTGGCTTGCGTCATGCACTCTGTGGCATGCGTCATACTGCCTGTGTGCGCGACCCATGCGATGCATTAAAAAATGAGTCGCGTCGGAACAGCATACACGCAGTATGCAGCACCTATTTCGGACCGCCCAGATGAGAAGTAAATCGTTTGCAAACGATCTAAATAATTTCATCTTCATGGACTATTTTCTGGTAAAATTATATCATCTCGGGCGGAAACATTTCATTGGATAGTTGCTACCAGTTCAATCTTTACTTTGAGTAAGGTTTCCCTGTCAACTCGATAATTAACTTTTGGGGTCATTGCAAATAATACAGTGGGCCTTTAATGTAGAAATGACTCAAGGGTCAGTATTTGTGGTGCTTGACCTGGTCTTAACTTTTGGCAAATTTTTTACAAATTGGTATATTTTTTCCAAAAAATAATCAACTGGTTAATCATACATGATTTTAACAGTTTTCCCAATCACTTTTAAGTATTGGTCATGGAGTGGAATCTTTTTGTGAACCTAAAAGGGTTGTTTATGCCTTTACAGCTCTGCGTGACAGAATGTGTTATCAATGCAAGTTTTTAAATCATTTTAGCTATTTCCCCTGTGCAGATGTCACATTGCATAAAGCGTTCTTGTCCCAAGATGGCTTGGAGAAGATTCTTGATTTAATACGGACAGCAACTACACCAAGTACTGATAGAGGAAAAGAGGACCTGGTATGTGACAGATTTTATATTTCAAATGATTCCCAATAGAATCAAATTGCTGAGAATTAGGCCGGGGTCACACGAATTTTGACATCCCAATTTATTGTAGTATTACCATGGTACAATTACCAGATTTTGTGTGTGTGTAATCGTATCATAAACGGTTAATGACAAGAATTCTCATCGTTTGATTGTAATCCAATTGTAATAGGATTGTAATAAATTGGCAAATTTATTACGATACGATTGCATACTTTATTACAATAAGATTGCAATCTGATTACAAGTATATCGTGTGACCCCAGTTGTTGTTTAAAATATTAGTCGTATTATAATTGTATCACAATAGAGTAATTAACACCCTGTTTACACTTGATCCTGAGCTCGGGGTCGAACACCAAGCTCGGGATCAGCCCTGGATCACTGAGTGTAAACGCTCTCGGAACCAGATTGGCCCTGGATCAGACCCCGATATTTTGGTCTCACGTTGGCGGAGGGTTCGATCCCGAGCTCGGGATCAGTTTGCGGTTAGATAAGCAATTAATCTTTACCGCATCCGCTCCACAGCCGTAGCGGGGGAGAAAGCTCGCGAAATTCTAGTGGCCTTGTACACTGTACATGCACAACCCATGCAGACATGGATCAGTGCATACACACATAGAGCATGACCTTTGACTGCAACTTCTGGCACCGCGCTCGAGATCAACTACAGAATGTAAACGCGGCACTCAGGATCATTGCAGTTAACACCGACGCATTCTTATTAGGGGATCAATCTTGATCCCCAGCTCGGGACCAGTGTAAACACGGTGTACAAGTATGCATGCACTGTGGTAGAAATTAATTGCATTGTTCTATTATAACAGATACTGATGGTTCCAGCGTGTCTGTGCATTCTACGTCACGTCCTGCATGAAAATCCTGCAATAAGACACCGGTTTGGACATGAGGAGTTTCTGTATTATCTGTTGATAAGAGGTAGGCCAATGTTCAGTATGTTCACTACTCGTAGCTTCTAACATGCGGTGATTGTCATTTTACGCCACTTCAATCAAACAATTTTTACTCATTCATAAATACCTTCATCCTGAGATCTCAGGGAATTTCTACTCTGCAAAGCGACGTGACAATACCCTGAGTCAATACACGCAAATCTGTGGAGCGAGCCGGCTGTTGTCTTGAGCCAACTCACGCCCGAGTCATTTTGATGTAATTTAATCAATTCGGTCATGTTATGCCGAAAAGAAACAATTTCTATACTTTCCAGAAATTGTATTGGGTTCCGTTCCTTATGACTGTCCCATTCCTACCAAACTTTCAAACGACGAACCTTATTTACTCCGCAGTTTTTCAAATTAATAACAGGGATGCATGCTGACGAATGTAATGGAACGGATTCCCAATATGCTTTAAATAGCAGCCAATCGCCGACGCGGACAACGGCCAGCATTACCGAGTACGTGTATCACATGCATGCACGGTGTTTACAATCTGCACGCGTTACATTTGAATGCCTGCAATCGTGCTGCACAATGCACTGCAAGCGTCCTGATTGGTCCAGCAGAGGCAACAAGATTTCTGTCGCTAGTCCCACCTCCAAATGGGGCCTGTTTCAACAGGGCCACTGTACGCAGGAGTTAGGGAGTGCGTTAGAGGGGCACTGTTGCAAGAGGATGAAATACCTTAGACAGTTTACACATCCCTATTGGCTGAGAGCATGTCACGTGGCCAGTTTTAAATGGACGATAAAGACCAGTGATAAAGACCAGCCGGCTGGCCCGCGTTTGTGCCCGAGCCCTAGTCAGCGCGTACTGAACATGCACACTGAAACTGCATGCTTCCTAAAGCAAAATGTGCACTGTGACAAGTACCCGGTCGTGTGCGTGCACGTACAACATGCCTGGATTACGTGTAACGCGCGATCAAACAAAAACAACTTGACAGACAGCTAGCAGAAAGTAAATGCAAAACATGGCAAAACGATGAGCTAATTTTTGTGAGTTTTACCGATTTACACAAAAAGGTATTTATGAATGGGATTAAAAGTAGGTTTGGCCAGTCTTAAACAATCTGTTTAAAACCGGCTAGGGTCCTGGGCGCTGATAATGGCCCTCGCCTGGCAGTGACTTACTTGCAATAGACCTTTATCACGGTGCGGCCATCTTCCCTTTTCCCCTACTAAAATGAACGTAACCAAAGCGAGGCTTGCAGGAAAAATTGTTAGGCCCGGTGTTAAAATTGTTCATTGTGTGCATCACAATGGCACATGCGAAGCGCGATCAAGTAAATGCACAGCGCGGACTGTGATTCTCTCAAAACAACAACGGGAGATTACACGTGCTATCGCGCAGTGCACTGATAGTCCCTGACACGTACTATGGGGAACAAGACAAAGAACGACGCACCGTGATAAAGGTAAATATGTATGTACCTAAAATATTGTGGTTTGTTACAGTAGGGTTATTCCCCAAATTAGGGGTCCAAAATGTTTGGTGTCCCAGTTATGTACGACACTCTGTGCTTAAAAAATCACCACTCATGATCACAAATTCTCAGAAATGTGACCTGTGATTATAAGGGGCAGCATCATTTTCATGAATATTTTGTTCTGTGATTACTGACAAATATTCGAAACAAAAGACCATAAAGGCTCATAATTTGTTCCATGATATTGAATAGGAATTTGGTGTCCCGGGTTAAATTAGCTGTAGAATGGGTTTGCATAACCTTGGTGCCTTATCCACACACAAACATTAAATTTAAGTGGCATTTATGGAAATAAAAATATTTATTTTCTATTAGAAAGCCGCCGTCAATCACTTAAAACACTTCACACTTTGGACCCCTAATTTTGGGAATTAACCAGTAACATTTTTTTCGTGAGACACCAAGAAGATTTTGTTATGACTTAATTGTCAATGCCATGCAGCATGTTTGTTTCAGACAAATCCGGATCTAGATCAGCGCAGATCTGAGGTGCACTCATTCATTTCGCATAGATCTGTGTTCTCTGGGATCCTTCTCAAGAAATGGTTCAGCGCCAGATCCAAAATAGCGACGTAAACGTTGCAAGGAATTTTGTATGAGTAAATCTTGGTGTTTCAATTCTCAGGGACAATGCACGATACAAAAAAAAAATTGTGCTGCTTGTTTTGTTTTTTTACGATGAATGTCATTGTCAAAATTTGATTCAGAAATTTAATGCTTTTATGTGACATTAGATCCTCATTGAGAGCAATTTCATTTGTGGAATAAAATTTTAAATGGTGCAACTGTTCTACACGCGTCCTCCGCGCGACTAAAAAATGCGCAAAACAAAAAGTGCTGAAGCGCTTGGCGACTACATGACATGTATGGTACGTGTCCCATAAGCTGCGCGCCACATTTAACGCCGCGCTTGCACTACGCAGAACGGGCACAGAGACTTTTTGAACTCGTGTAGCTCATGACCGTTTATTAAAAACATAATTCAGCACAGCAAATAGCCTTTGCTGAACTAACCCCTTATGATTTGTGTGATTTTGGGCCAAAATGTTATCATTCAGATTTTTTTCCAAATTTCAGGACATGTTGATTAGAACCCATAGATGATATTCCCTGAATTTGACCTTGACTGCTCATCCAGGAAATAAAATATGAAATTTTCATATTTCGATAAAAAAAGGCCCACAATTTGCAAAATTTCAACTTTTCTTAGAATTTAGCTTCAAAAACTGCAGGAATGGGTTCCAAACAGGCTAAATTTTCGTTAGGGGTCATTTTTGAGACATTTTCCAAAAAGTCAATTTCCTAGGAAATAAAATACGAAATATGCAAATATCCCTAATCACGCTTACGATAGGTTTGGTGAAATCCAATAAAGCACCCATCGTAGCCACGATCCATCGCAGCCCTACGATCCATCGCAAGCCTTATTATGGACCTTAACTTATGAGGAGTTTGGTGAAATCGACCCCTGGATTCGGATCTGCAACGCAACAAACGCACCCACAACTTGACGTGTTTGTGTATTTTCTAGGTTCGCTTCTGTGCTACACCGACCCCAGAGCTCGCTACCTTGCAGCCCATGTCATGGTGTTATTGCTGTTTGATGAAGTGGCGTCACTATCCATTGACGAAAACCAGAATTCAAATGTGTTCAATCTTCCAACATGCGTCACAAAAAAGTGAGTTATTGGGATTAATTTTAAAGCTCATTATAACATTTGCAATAAATTTTACTGCATGAATTGACATGAACAGTAGGGGACCAACCCTCGATTGAGAGACGCGGAGACGTCCCTCAATGCATACATGTAGTTCCGAGATTGCCCAGTTAACCCCGCCCCTTAGATATTGTTGCTATGTGCTCACAAGCCATCGCAAAAAAATGGCGACACAACGTACAAAGCAACGGTACTCGGCATGGAAAGCACAGATTCATTGGAGAAAACTCAAAGGTATTTATGTTTTAGGGTCGAAATTTACCGTAGCACACACTGAGCGAAGGGCTAGTAATGCAGGGATGACATATATTCATAAAAATGCGCTTTCCTACCTTTGAACAGCGAATCGCCCGACATTGAAACCAAAATTCACCCGGTCACTGGCGCATACAACATACAAATTGTATGGGCAGAAAATCGCGTGATTGTGTAATGATTGCATCACTTTGACCTATGTGGGCGCCGTCTGCTAGCTCTGTTTGATTGGTCGCGGGTTCGGCTTGATTGACAAGTCGGAACTATGCATTGAGCGACGCAATGGCTTTTTTATCTGTCACGTGCCCTCATAAATATGTTAATGCGTCTCTTAACTGAGCGACGTCGTTCAATCCAGTGACTCTTTCAACCTCAAAACTCGCCTGAAATTGTAACTTCCAGGCAGAAGCGTGATTAATCTACACGAAAGAATGTAAAATACTGCGGTAGATCATTGAATAATGTTCCAAAGAATAGATTTTCATAGTCCTCTACTTTAGCACATCCTTTAATTTCATCGCAAGTCCGATTATCCGCCGCTAATTAGCACAACACATCGGCGATCACTGGATTCAATCGGCGCTCTCTATTTCCCAAGGCACAATTCACAGGGTTAGGATATAACATGTACATCTATAGACCGATCCAGTAAGCTCCGCCCATTTTGGAATTGACTAATCACAGCCTCAGGTTCATTTTGGTTACCCGAGTCCTCAAAATGTTGTGCACAGAGCTACGGAAAATGCAGCACGAGTGACGCAAAAACACCATAAACATCATTTTTATCAGCGCAGAGGACCATTGCCGGTTTACTACTTTTAATCCCTTCATAAATGTGTTTTTGTGTAAACGTGAAAAACTTACCAAAATTAGCTTGTCGTTTTGATAAGTTGTGCATTCACTTCGTTTTAGATGTGTGTCGAGATGTTTTTGTTCGATGGTGCGCGTTACGCGTATTGCAGGCGTGTTGTACGTGCAGGCATATGACCGGATACTTAAGTGCACATTTTGCTTTCGAGCGTGCAGTTTCTATGTGCGTGTGCGTGTTTCAATACGCGCTGACCAGGGCGCGGACGTTGACGCACGGCACGGCCACGCGACTCTACTCCACACGTGCATGGCACGTGTGGCATGTTGCTAGGCAATTTCTAAGTGGGCGGAGCTTACTGGATCGGTCTATTGGCTGTGGGCTTGACTACAGACTAGTATTCAGCCAATCAAATGTTTTCTAATAAGCAAGGTAGGGGTGAATGTGTCTCGATCGAGTGGATTGAGTGACGTCGCTCAATCTAGGGTTGGTCCAGTTTATTTTGTCCAAAATTGTACCTTTCTGTACACAAATTATCGTGAATGCTAATTTTTGTTTAGCCAAGTAGCAAGGAATAAACTCGCTTATTTCACCATCATCTATATGGACTGTTATGTTGTCCAGAAAATGGTTTTGAAATCAGAAGTGGAAAATAACTTGCTATTGAAAATGTACTTGTAGGCCCTCATCATATTTTGCAGCAACCTTGTGGAAAAAATTAGCACATTGTGAGAACTTGGATTGTTTTAGCCAAACACAGGATTTGCAAAATAATTTTACTTCACGAGTTAAAGGTAGAACACATGATTGGTATCTCGAAAATCAGAAATGTTCACAGATTTACACATACATGTAACTTACACAATATAAACATGATGTCGGTAGAAAACTTCCCCTGAAATGGTTTTGTCTGAAGTCCTATAGTCTTTGAGAAATGAGTAAAACAATTAATTTTCGTCTCATGAGACGAAAATTCAATTCGCCCTAAAACCACTTCGCCCTGGACCACTTCGCCCTAAAGCCACTTCGCCCTAAAACCAGTTTGCCCAAACACCACTCCGCCCCAAAACCACTCCGTGCGCAGGCCGTGGTTCAGGGCGAAGTGGTCCAGGGCAAAGAGGTTTTGGGGTGAAGTGATGTCAACACAGTTTTTGACTGTTTTCTCAAAAGTTAGACGAAGTACGGAGTCAACTTTTACTCAGGTTGGTTTAAATCATGCATATCTTCAATCACACAGGGAGATGAAACTATTTGTAACGGTTTACCAATCATGTGTTCTGCCTTTAACGAGAAAAACCTGACAAGTGTCGATAGCAATAGTAACAAACACCTCCTTGTAAAATGGTACCTTTGTGGAAGAAATTGCCAACTGAAGCATGGATTTTTCAGATTTTCTGAAGTATTACTGCATCCGTAGCTAAATTTCTACAAGGCAGTTTAATATTTTTCTTTAGTTTTGTAATGCTGTTTTTAAATGTTTTTCAATCATATAATCTGTTTTTAATGACCCAGATACAAGCTTCCATTTCGCTGCCCTACCACCAAGCCCCACAGCTGCCATCACGTGGAGAGCCCACCCAAACCAGACCCATTGACCATGTCGCCTGTTGCACTCCGGATGCTACGAGTTGCATGGAACATTGCATGGCACGGTAGCATTGACAAACTTATGGTCAAAATGGAGTCTGGTGCACTGAAGGAGTGCAGTAACAGGTATGTGTATGCAGACAAAAATGTTGGGGCACAAAATACACATAGAGCAATATCCATGAAGCATTTATTTATTTCTTATATTTAACCAGGGTTGCCCATTCACAGGAGTATGTGGTCTTCCATGGGGCCCTCCATAATAATAAAACAATAATACAAGTAAAACGCGTAAAATAGAATGATAAAAAAAGAAAAGAAAATTTGATAAAAGATAAAGGATAAAACTTCAAAATAGGGACTAAAATGATAAAAACATATAATTCATTAAAATTAATAATCACTTGATGCTCAAAATACATAATACCACTTTACGTATACAACATAAATACAAACACAAACGCAATATTATATAAACATACAAACACACAGTACACCCTACAATGCAATTGCACGTACATCTGAGTGTACTAACATGTACTAACACTAACGTACATACAAAATATTAAATATATAATTAACAAAATGATGTACAGTACATAAAAACAACGAACAAACAGCCCAACAACAAACAAACAAACAAAAAATAAAACAATTTAAAAGTTTACTTTGAAATAAAAAAGTAGAATAATAAAATGGCAAATGCTAAGAACAATGACAGTAAAAGTCACGAAATGGACATTAAAAGAGGGCTTAAGTTTTAAAAGGATGTTAAAAGATTTCGTTTGAGTGATTTCTTACAAATGCTCAAGCAAAGGAGAACATCTGACATTTGAAAGTTATTCCAAACTGTAATAGCTGTTACAAATGGGCTATGCTTATAACAGTCAGTCATGTACTTGGGTATAACTAAGTGTTATATTGTGGACTGTCTCGTACCATATTCGTGCATGTCATCAACCTTTACGCAGTTTTCTGTAAGGTACGCTGGAGCAAGATTGTGAGTACATTTGTACATGGAAACTGCTCTCGGATATAAAAATCGCATGTTAATTTACACACAACTTTTATGCCTATTCAAATGTGGATATGATTTAACCGTGTAGTGCCCTGCTATATTCATTCATGTTCTCATTAGGCAATCTCTCACTGTTTATGAGATTCTCATTTTATCTATGCTGCAGTGACACTACACTTATTTTTAGTTAGTCCGTAGTTTGGTACAGAAAAATGCAAGTTCATTTCACTGATATATGCTTTACTTTCTGCAATGGATATTGACGAAAGTAGCTGAGTTGGAATGAGACAGTTTTTCGGGCATGTGCGCTTTTTGTGTGCGTGTGTGTGTGTTCCATGCACAATAAAACTGACTAGAGCACCACGGGCCAGACTAGGACCTAGTCTCAGCCAATAGGGATGTGTAAACAGTCTAAGGCCCGCTTCAAACGTCGCGATTATGCCGTGTCTAATTAAATTCAACTTGGCACGACGTTGGTACGGTGTAAGCACGGCAGTGGCTTCAAACGTCAAACTTAATTGCAAACTCCCAGTCTAGCTTAACTACATCCAACATGGCGGATGAGTATTGTGCACGTCATGGACGTTTTACACGTGCGTTTTCCATTCTGTCCATTGTACGTCGCCATTTTATTATTTTGATGCACTTGTTTGTTTGTAATTTCTTTACTCACATACGCGCTGCGAGCATGCGCATTCCTAGTTGTGAACAAAATTGCGGACCAACTTCGAACTGGAATTAAATTTGACATGGCAGAAGCGCCCATTTGAAGCCAAGCCGTGCTTGTGCCGCACTAAATAGAGTTAGCAAGGCCGACCTTGTCGAACTCAAATCTTCTGCCGTGTCGAACTCATTTTGCCGAGCCAAATGGCTTCAAACGTCATGCTTGTGCAGTGTCGAATTTTAAAAAATCTTAATTTAATTCGACACGGCATAAGCGTGACGTTTGAAGCGGGCCTAAGGTATTTATAAATATACAATAAATATAAAATAATGTGCTCGGTTAAATTGTTTGACCGTATTTCTTCAATTATATTTGCAGTTTTAATCCGGACTTGGGTTTGACCAAAGAAGACAAGCTGTTAATAACATGCAGTCACACCGTGTCAAGTCTGAAACAATGTCTACAGTCGGTACAAGAGGCTGCTTCGCATTACGCAGTCAAGGTATGGCAATACACAAAAAAAGGTTATATGTGTAACCGTGAAAAATGGCACAACTGGGGATAACTCAATAAAACTCAATAAAAATGACACCGGGGACCTAAGGACCAAGTCGCGAACTGTTTTTAAAGAAAGGTTTAATGAATAAGAACACCAAAATGAAACAGACCAAATAATCAACTAAAATTAATAACTAAACTAAAGTCTTAAATTTGAAACCAACTTATAAACAACTAAATTTGAGAGCAACTAAAAACCAACTAAAAGCAAGTATAAACCTAGAGGCAAAATCAGGGAACCAGGGATGTGCAGACATTAAACTTGCAAAAACAGCAGAAAAACACAAAGTTGTGAAGAGATACAATGAAACAGGTCTTCTCTATATGCTGCTGGTCTACACACTGAACCATGTGCTTGTGGTCACAGGGCCAGTGACCTCTACAGAAATAAACTATTAGGGGGATGCACTACAAAAGACACGGGTCATACACAATCTAATGGGGCTTACACATGGGAAACTAAAGCCCGCCGCACACCTCAGCAAACAGTCATTCGTGGCCGTTTGCTCAGCACTTGGCTCACGTGTGCGGTGGCTATTTTGGTGCATTTTCTGTCTCGCGAGGCCATGAGACAAAAATCTAACGTATTTGATATTTTTTGCCTCGCGTGGCTAAAATCTCACGTGTGCGGGGGTGATGAGCCAAGTGCTGAGCTAAAATGAATGTAGCTGGCCAATTAAAACCACGCGCGCGATACGAAAACAGCACGCGCACGCGAACCCCGCCAAGGTCACCACACTTTAGCAAAAGTTTGGTGACCTTAGCGGTGCCCGCGCGCACTGTATTCATATCACGTGAATATGGGGATGGTTTTTAATTGGCCAGCTACATTTATTTTAGCTCAGCACTTGGCTCATCACCCCCGCACACGTGAGATTTTGGCCACGCGAGGCAAAAAATATCAAACACGTTAGATTTTTGGCTCACGGCCTCGAGAGGCAAAAAACGCAGCAAAATAGCCACCGCACACGTGAGCCAAGTGCTGAGCAAACGGCCACGAATGACCGTTGCTCAGCAAACGACCTCACGTGTGCCGCGGGCTTAAAAGGACATTAAAAATATACTACAGGGGATGCACACCTATGAGAGAAACAGACAATTATTACACAATTTAAATGAAAGTAATTTAAGTTGTTATCCACCCTTCTACATATGCAAAAATTTCATTATCTTGCACACTTTGTTGAGGTGTTTCATATTACAAGGTAAGGTAATTTTGTTTCGGGGAGAATGACCAATAATTAGGGTTTGTTTTATCCTTACCTGACGTAACTTGATTTCATATCAATTATTGATTGGCAGGTCGGTCTGGGAAGATTGTCACTGTGGCTGTTAACAGACATGATGACACACGGCAGTGATGTCTCCAACAGTGAAGATCAGTCTATTACAGATTCACTGCTGAAGCTAGACTTCAAAACAGTGCTGATCAGGTATACCTCATTACCATACCTCATACATGTACATATCATAAAAAAAAATTGTGTACAAGATTCCTGGGCTGTGTTCCACTTACACGAACATTGCCAATGTTTGTCATTGGTTGCGGTGCTTCTGTGCACTCGTCTATGGAAAACCAGGTGCCTGTTGTTGGCGAATGTTGTAAATGTTTGCACTTTTTGTGTATTTGGAACGCAACCCTGATGTCGGAGCTTGCACTCTAATAATAGACCATAGTAAGACCGCTTAGTAAAATCGTTAATTTTTTAGCTCAGGAAAATTTGCATACCACCCATAATTAATACTGATGTGATACTTTAGCTGGTAACCTGGTGAGGCATGCTTTTAAGCAGGGTTGTAATGACTCGGACACGAGACTCGGACTCAAGTCGACTCAAGTCTCGATTTTCACTGACTTGACTTGACTTGAGACTCGAACCACAAATGACTTGACTTGAGACTCGAACCTTAAATGAATTAACTTGACTTGACTTGACTCATTTGCGCAGTTTTTGACTTGGGTCTGCCAAAAATGAAATTAAACTTTATGCATTTTTTTGTCATTTTGAGGACCGAATTGTTTTTCAGAACTAAAGCTTTCTTTTAACACGGAGCATTGTTGGCCAGAACAACAAAAATACCCTATACGAATGCAAGATTCAGGGTTTAGACTCATTTTGAAATTAGCTTGAACAAATACTACTTGACTTGAACCGACTTGACCAACATGCCTCAACACTTGACTTGACTGGACTTGACTTGGGACTCGAAGGTAGTTTGACTTGACTTTATTTATTTATTTTTATTTCGATATCCAACAGCAGAGATCTGCCATTTACAGGTATCATGAAAAAATAAACTAACTTACAGATAAAAATTGAAACAAATACTCTATTAAAAGGAGGAGAAAAAAAAAAACATAAATAAATAAATAAATACAAATTACATGTAAATTTAAATAAATAAATAAATATGTATATGTTTGTGTCAATAAATAAGTTAATTCAATGTGAAGCTGGCTAAAACTGTGATGCTCAATAAACAAAGTTGAGCTAGGAGTGGGAAATACATGTACTTCTATAAATCTGTGTACGGAAAGAATTCAATGTTGGTGCCCCAAACACATCGCATGTTTCATGGAGTCGGTTGTAGGTAGATGAAATCCTTGAAACAAAGCCTTGTTTGGTTACCTCTACCCGGCTCCGCGGAACATGCACGATGTGTTTGGGGGCAGATCTGGTTCGACGTTGTGGGACATGAAGAGAGAATGGATTAGCAGTGGTTAAATTGTACTTGTTATGGATAAGTTTATAGAGAAATAAGCAATCATTAACTTTGGACAAGAGTTGGCAAATTAAACAATTCACACAGTTTAGAGTAAGACAAATTACATTGATCATTGTGTAGGACCCTGTATATAAATAATAAGTAACGTCGTTGCAGTCTTTCAAGTCTGTCAGATTGTGAATGGGAAATGGAGTTAAACACTACTGTACAATATTCCAGTTGAGGTCTGATAAGGGAGCAATACAGTGTTCGAAGTACATGTTCATTTTTACAATGTCGGAAGTTTCGCCACACTAAACCAATGATACGATTCGCCTTCTTCACAATAAAATCAACATGAGCTACAAAATTCAGTCTGTTGTCTATAAAAATGCCAAGATCTCGCTGAGTGGAAACACGGTTCAATACATAATCAGCTATAGTATAATTAAATATGATAGGTTTCTTCTTTAGTGTGACACTCATTACAGAACACTTTTTGACTTGGGACTCGAAGGCAGTTTGACTTGACTTGACTTGACTTGGGACTCGAAGGCAGTTTGACTTGACTTGGGACTCGAAGGCAGTTTGACTTGACTTGACTTGGGACTTGAAGGCAGTTTGACTTGACTTGACTTGACTTGGGACTCGAAGGCAGTTTGACTTGACTTGGGACTCGAAGGCAGTTTGACTTGACTTGACTTGGGATTGAAGGCAGTTTGACTTGACTTTGGGCTCGAAGGCAGTTTGACTTGACTTGACTTGACTTGGGACTCGAAGGCAGTTTGACTTGACTTGGGACTCGAAGGCAGTTTGACTTGACTTGACTTGGGATTGAAGGCAGTTTGACTTGACTTTGGGCTTGAAGGCAGTTTGACTTGACTTGACTTGGGACTCGAGGCAGTTGACTTGACTTGACTTGGGACTCGAGGGCAGTTGACTTGACTTGACTTGGGACTCGAGCAGAGGGAGACTCGTTACAACCCTGCTTATTAGAGCAGAACAGTTGTACTAACCTTAGCACTGTTTCACAGTCGCGAAGTGCTTACGTATGCTCATGATTGGAAATGGATATCTTGAACAATTTTTAAATCTAAAGTTAACAAACATTTCACAGTGCTCAACGGTTTAATGGTCTCCAAAAAATAGCAAGATGTACAGAAAATCTGCTGTTAAACAGTGCTGTAAAATTGGGCCCTAATTTTTTTTTTCTCCGAAAATCCATGTATTTCCGATGTGCATATTGTGCTGTGCGAGTATGTATGCGTGATGCGTATTCTGAATTTGCAAGCCCTGCTCAGAATGAAACAAAAATCTGATATAAAATCAAGTTGAATTGACTTTGGCAAGTTAGTAGGATAATAACATGTTTTGACCGCATTTTGTCTGACTAATTCACAAAATATAATAATTGGGGCAAGCCAGGCAGGGGTTTGGGGCGCATCTTAAATGATCTCTGGGAGGGGTGGTTATCTCATTGAAGGGTTTATCCCTCTGTAGGGCTTGCTATTAGCTCACGTGATGGCCAATCCCAAACAGTGAGGAACAACTGCACTACCGTGATTCAAGACCACCAGTTGGCTTCATAGCTCAATTGGTAGGGCGTATGCACGTTAAAGGAACACACCAGCTTTGTTGGGCTATTTTGGGCTCGAAATAGACCCATACATTATTATGAAGCGCCTTCGACAGTAAATTAGATATATCCTGAAAAGATGCCGTAAAATTTGGCCGTTTTTGAGCACTTTTGAAAAATTCAAGGTCACGTGACTTTTCGGAACCAAATTCTGGTTCCGAAAAGTCACGTGGTCTTGTGAGTTAGTTGTATTTCCAGCCGTATAAAAGTTTGTTACTGCAGAACTGCACCAAATTCAACTCTGATTTGCCCCCAACATTTACAAGAAATTGACAAAAGAGAGACTATTTATACAGGTATGAAACAAAGTTAAACATAAGTATGAAAATTCGAACATAATTGTTTGTTTCGAGAGTCCGGAGAACGGGAGCGAGCGCGTGCTACGGCAGGCTACCGTGGAGTGTAGGATATTTGCCCCGCGCAGCACGGCAAATAGCCTGACACACATGGGCGTGTTGCTTCAGTGTACGTTCGTGAAGAAAAAACATGATGCCAACTCCTCAAAAGAAAACGGAAATTCCTATTCGGTCGTCCGGGCTGTCCAGTGAAATCGTGAGCAGAAAATTGGAGATATCCTGAGCAGGAGAAGAGCGAATCGTTTGTGACAAAGTCGTTAGGCTCGCGCGTAGTTGCAACGGCTGGTAAAGCGTATAACCCGTCTTTTGACCGTTTTGGTTAATTTTGCACTTCTTTAGTAAATTACGGGATATTTTGATGATCTTTTTTCACAACGACCATCAAAAAAGTATTGTCAATGCTGCTACATCACTAAATCATGTAAACAGTAGGCCGGTGTGTACCTTTAAGCAGAAGGTCCGCGGTTCGAATCCCGGTGGAGCCAAGTTGCTTTTCACTGCATCCAGATTTCCCAAACTCATGGACATTTGTCCACATCTGTATCAAATTTATTCCCCCCAAGCGGCGGTCCGTGGGTCATAATCCCTAAAAATAATCACTTATTCATACTTAATTCACAAAACCTTTGAGGCAGTGCATTTCAGGGCATTTTCCCAGTGAATTTTACACACACACAATATGCTTATTGTGTGCGTCATCCTTTTCAATCGCTTCGTGGAATTTATTCAATTTAAACGGACAACATAATGCAGATAGCACAGTGTGCAGTATGTATACATGTACGTTGCGTTTTGAAATTTAAACATCTGATTATTGCACACTATGCATGACAGACGCATGGATTTTTGCCTAAAGTTATGTTTTGTTCATCCACAGGTTCCTGGAAATATTTCCAGTCAGTTCAGACGACAAGATCCTACTAGCCGAAGTGTTGTCTTTCATATCTCTCCTCATGAGTTCGCTACCTCCATCACCCTCCCCCTCCCGCACCGATTTCCTTCACTGGCTGGGCAACGTTGCCTGCAGTCCTAAGTCTACCCTGGTCGCGCTGCTCGGCAAACCAAAACAGGACGATAAAGACGTAGCGAGAAGGGGTGATCGGAAACAAAATGAGGATGGGACGACAGGGCAGAGAGTGTTGCATAAATATCTAGTTGCTTTCTTTGGACAGTACGTGCAGTGTCTGCCGCTGTCCACCGAAGCATGGTGAGAAATTAATTCAAATATGTAACTTACCACCCCCATAATCAGGCACAAGTTATCTTTTTAATAAAATATATTTTTATACCATAGCTGGCATTTTCAGCTTTTAAATAAGATGTAGTCGACTCGTATTGGTGGTATATTTTTTGAGATACGGCTTTTCAAAGTTCGGGAACTGCAACAGGATGTTATGGACATTAAAGGCAGTGTACATGTACATGATTGGTATCTCGAAGAATCAGAAATGTTCACAGATTTACACATAACTTACACGATATAAACATGATGATGGCATAAAACTTTCCCTAAAATGGTTTTGTGCTATAGTCTTTGAGAAATGAGCAAAACAATTATGTTTCGTCTCGCGAGACGTAAATTCAATTCGCCCGAGTGCCATTTCGCCCGAGTGCTATTTCGCCCCAAATCACTTCGTCCAAACACTACATCGCCCAAATGCCACTTCGCCCCAAAACCACTTTGTGCACAGGCCGTGGTTCAGGGCGAAGTGGTTTTGGGGCGAAATGACTGCAAACCCTTTTTTGATTTTTCTCAAAAGTTAGACTAAGTACGGAGCTGGTTTTTGGCTCAGGTTGGTTTTAATCATGCATATCTTCAATCACACAGGGGGAATACAACTATTTGTAACAGTTTACCAATCATGTATACTATCTTTAAAGTTTGGGCTGAATTTTAACATTATTTCACATACAGAATCACAAAATTACCTTGGCAACCGCCTACTTATACTTGGGGGTCAGACAAGTCGACCGTTGAGACAACTCGATTCGAGACAAGTCGACTGTTGAGACAAGTCGACCGTTGAGACAACTCGACCGTTGAGACAACTCGACCGTATGTGCGATAAATGGAAAGACAAGTCGACCGTTGAGACAAGTCGACCGTTGAGACAAGTAAAAGGGGGGGTTATGGTGCTTACCCATTCAGTGACACGGCCGTTCTGGTCGACATGTTTTTATTGTTTGAAAATAAAATATATGTTATTTTAATTTCAAAATTTAAGTGTGTCCGCTGAGTTGTCTCAGCGGTCGACTTGTCTCGAGTCGAGTTGTCTCAACGGTCGACTTGTCTCGAGTCGAGTTGTCTCAACGGTCGACTTGTCTCAAGTCGAGTTGTCTCAACGGTCGACTTGTCTGACATCCCTTATACTTCATGCAGACTTGTTCACTTTAATATGCACAGCTGTTTAGCATGGCCATACCAACAGAAACTGCAGGATTTATTTTAGATATGGATTTTTGTGCCATCAGGATATGTGTACATGTACCTTGAAATACATTGTAACATTAATCCTAAATATAAATGCAGACACTGCTTTAAATGTACATTTATTTTTAACTTACTGTTTTAAAGCAGCTACTTGAAGAAGGAGAAACAATTATGCAAATTATATATCAATGTAAACCGTACACACCAAGGAATAAAAATCTGTTGTTGCCCAATTAGTGGCAGGCTGGATCCCAATTAGTGGCTTTGGCTGTGGCTGTTTCTAAGGACTTTCATTGTCCGCCCATAGCAACAGCATAGCCACAGCCAAAGCCACTAATTCGGATCCAGCCTAGGTTACAGCAAGCCCTGCATGCAGCAGGGAGAACGGAGCAGTCATAGACAAAATGTTTTAGCCGGGACTGGCCCTAACCATGTTCAACACAATTGTTTGGTGGCACCCTTTCAAAATTGTGGCTCGTAAGACATCAACTGCTTTCTGGCGATCTTCAGAGGCATCTTAGGTTTAACCAATGTATACTTGATCGTCCAAACAGGCCATGACTGGACGCCTTTGAAGAAAGTGGCGCAAATCCCAAACTAGACCCTTGCATAACATTGATCACTGCTCAGTCAACCGGAAACATAATGACTTGATCAGGGTGTCATTTTAAAGAGGAGATTCCATCCTAACAGATCATATCTCCCGTTCATTCATACGTGCCCTACTTCAGTCACAATTACCGATAATATCTCGGTTTCTTTTTTTTTATCCACCCTGTATATCCGATTTAAATAATATTGTAGTAAACACTTCCATTTTTTAGGAGAAGAAAAACGGGCTACTTAGGTGGATCGCTGACCCACGGGCTACTACAGAGCCTAAACTCAGCTGATGCTTCACACTTCTATGATCTACCATCTCTAGAGAACACACTGCATTCACTGGTTCATGTTACGGCTAGGTAAGAAGATTAAGTACATTTTAAACGGTTTTTCTGTTTATCATGGAGGTGTATGTGTCTACAACACCATCACATTTGTTTTTCACAAAAAAATCGACAGGCTTTTGCTTAAATCGTAAAGCAGTTCCGACCCTCTTCACCCGAAATTCTGAAACGCTCGAGGTCACTTGGCTTGTTTATCAACATGGTTTTGACGTCATCCTGAGAAACATACAAAACGGCCTGTGCAGTATTGAATGGAAAATACACGAAGTGAATGTTTATCATGCCTGTTTTGTCCTTGTAATTCAAACTACAAACGTGAAAAACACTTCATGTAATATGACAACACTCTACTATTACCTGTTTTGTGGAAAAAACGGTGAAAATGTGGCTCACAATGGAGCTCTTTTAAAGTAAATACTGGTGCATTGCGACGGATGGTTTTGTCACGGAACGAACGGCATTCACAGCGGTCTGTATACAGCATAGGATGGCTGGTACAAGTTAGAATGAGCGACTCATTTTTCTCTCTCTTGGTAATAGAAAAGAAAATATTTCTGCTTTTTTGTTTTCATAGTGTCTGGTAAAACATACAACTACTCAGCTACTGGTCATATCTCTGGGTTTTTGGACCAACAAAATTCTTCAAAAAACGCCATCTAACAGAGATGGTTTTCCAAGTTTTTTGCGTGTAAACGTATGGAGCTAACAATCGTGTTGACTTCTCTTTCTCAGGATTGCGTCACGGGGTCACGCGCATATCATGAATACCTAATGAGCGTTTCAGAAATCGCGAAAATCTCATTTTCAAAAAGCGCACTTTTGCTTGCAATTTATCCACTTAAAACCGACAATTAAAAAATAATAAAAATCCACGTCGGCAAGAGGGATGTTTGGACTATCGAAATACCTAAATGCTGGATTTTCGTCAAGGGGGATTCTTCCTCTTTAATCTTTGCATGTTTTACTTGATAGCAATTACACTGTACATCTGTGGCATATTCGATACCTCATTTCTGATTTACTCGTTATTAGTTTAACAAATTAATGAGCATAAATTTGATGTAACCTTGGTTGTCACTGCGTCGTTTCACACTGCATTTTCTTTAAGGTGATATGTGTCAAATTTTGTGTTTACTTTGTGATGGGTCAAGCCGTCATATTTTTTCCCATTAATTTTAGGGACCAATAAAGATTTCAACATTTTCACGGTTCTGCAAAGCATAGGAAGGGGGGAGGGGGATCTGGGGCCGTGTAGGACCTTACGTGCACTGTAAAATATTGACATTTCATAGTACTGTACGTATTTGAAAAATACTACTCGCTGTAAAACCGTGAAAATGTGGAAAACTTAGGACGGCGCTTTAATAGTTTGTTACTGACACGTGTTGAAATAATGACTTATATTCTCAGGCCAGGTTGGAGTTTGGACTGGAGTGATGGCGATAGTTTGTCATTATGCCAGCTTCTTCTTAAGTCATTACTGGAGGTAAAACAAACAAATGGGTCTTTCTATAAATTAGGGGTCCAAAAGTGTGACATTTAGTGTCCCCCGTTACACCTGATTTGTGTTTTTTTTCGTATAAAAATCATTAAAATGGCATTTAAACCATTTTTGTATGAATTGTACTTTATGTACTCACTCTTTGAGATGGAAAGTATTTTAAGAATGTGTCCTGAATTTACAAAAACAAGATGTAAAATGTAACGGGGGACACAAAAATTGGACCCCTAATTTATAGAAAGACCCAAATAGCCTTCATATTTATGTATGTATTAAACCAGGGGCAATTTCACAAAGCTGTTTAGCAGAAAAATTTGCTTAATCCAAAATTGTGTTTGCTTTAAAGGTACACACTGGCCTACTGTTTACATAATTTAGTGATGTAGCAGCATTGACAATACTTTATCCCGTAATTTACTAAAGAAGTGCAAAATTAACAAAAACAGTCAAAAGACGGGTTTATACGCTTTACCAGCCATTGCAACTACGTGCGAGCTTCACGACTTTGTCACAAACGATTTGCTATTTTCCTACTCGGGATATCTCCAATTTTCTGATCACGATTTCACTGAACAGCCCGGACGACCGATTATGAATTTCCACTTTCTCTGGAGAAGTTAGCATCATGTTTTTTCTTCACGAACGTACATGTACACCAACCAAACCGCCATGTGTGCACTCGGGATATTTGCCGTACTGCGCAGGGCGATCCACCGTAGTTTGCCATACTAGCACGCGCTCTCGAAACAAACATTTCTGTTCGAATTTTCATACTTATGTTCAACTTTGTTTCATACCTGTATAAATAGTCTCTCTTTTGTCAACTACTTATAAATATTGTGGACAAATCAGAGTTGAATTGGGTGCAGTTCTGCAGTAAGAAACTTTCATGCGACTGGACACAAAACTAACTCGTAAGACCATGTGACTTTTCGGAAGTCACGTGACCTCTGTTTTTTGAAATTTGCTCAAAAACGGCCAAATTCTGTGGTTTCTTTTCAGGATATGTTCAGTTTATTTCGGAAGGGCATTCAGAATCTGGTATGGGTAAATTTCGAGCCCAAAATAGCCCAACGAAGCCGGTGTGTACCTTTAATATAAACATTTTGGATTTGAACCCAAGCCACACAAATGTGGAAGGCGAGGAAAGTATCACCAAACCATTGCAAAGAGCCCATTGAAATGATTTAATTACATTGTTGCATATTGTAGGTTGTGTCAGCTTTCCATGTGGGACGAGGCGGTACTGCCATGTCCTATATGGGTAAAGGGGTGACTAAGAGTGCTACACTGTGTCTATGTCATCTAGCACACGAGATGGCCACCAGGGAACATCGTAAGGTGAGATATTTAACCCTTTAGCTAGTGCACAGGGCAGTCGCTAGCGACCGCCCAAAACAATATAGAGTTCCAAAACAGTCTGTACATCAAAGGGTTAATATTTCAAAGTCCCCAGAGAATATGAAGACCCAAATCAACAAGGGCCTAAATTCATAAAGTTGCTGAAACCATGACTAAAAAGGTGAGCTTTTTAGACCAATCGGGTAATAGATCTCCTTACATGTACATCGATCTGTCATAGCTACGGGATTCCAGTGAATGTGTTTGTTTTAATGCTGGTGTGATTTTTTTGGGGGGGAGGGGGAGTGGGGTGGTGGGTGGGGGTGATTTATTAAGTGTCAACTAAAACTTGTACTATTATAAGATTGAATCATGAGCAGCCAATTACAGTAACCTTAAAGATAGTATACATGATTAGTAAACTGTTATGATTGGTAAAATCGCCCTGTGTGATTGAAGACATGCATGATTAAAACCAACCTGAGCAAAAACCAGCTCCGTACTTTGTCTAACATTTGAGAAAACAGTCAAAAAAGGGTTTGCAGTAATTTTGCCCCAAAACTACTTTTGCCCTGATGAACCATTTCGCCCTGAACCACGGCCTGTCCACGAAGTAGCATTTGGGCGATGTAGGGGAAGTTTTCTACGGTCATCATGTTTATATTGTGTAAGTTAGGCGTCAATCTGTGAACATTTCTGATTTTCAAAATACCAATCATGTATACTGCCTTTAAAGGAAAGGGTTGCCTAACTTTGTATGCTTCATGTAAGCCACCATCTTTTGCACTTCGGCGCTCGGACTTGAGAGGGCATCAGTCAGGTCCACCTGATTTTTACACATTTCACGGCGTATGGGAGGCGGGAAACAAGGCATCAATCTTGACGTCATTCATGCAATCATTGCATGGTTGACGTCATCGTCCCTTTCAAAATTTGAAATAGGACGCAGCACATATACTCTCCAACAAAAGAAACTGTGCATGGTAAAAATTGCTGTATTTTTTCAAGAAGGTGGAAAATAAACACCAAATTCACAGACAATATTCTCTGACATTGTTAGAAAAAGGTCATGCACTCAAAACCTGCTCATGGCATAGTGCAGGACTTAGGCATGCCTGGGTGTTGATTTCACAATAGGGGTCCTACAGGTTGTTATGTAACAGAATTCCATAAAATTCAGGTCTCGTTAGCAAGCCGTATAAAAGGACTACCCAAAAGTCATTATTCTCTTTCATGCGCGTGTCATTGGCTCCATGAGGCGAAGATGCACAGCAGTGATTAATGCACAAGGGGGACACACTCGATACTGACTTTGTGACTTCAATATTGGCAAGTCAGTTTTCAGCAACCTCTGAGAACACGAAGAACACATTTTGTACATTTCAAGTTCGGTTAACCATTTGAAAGATTTCATGGACTTTCATTAACAGTTTATTCCAGCGAGTTATCTGCCATGGCTGAAAAAATACAGCAATTTTTTTCATGCACGGTTTCTTTTGTTGGAGAGTATATTTGCATTAATTGCAGAGTTTATAATCAAAACTAATTGGGTTGCCGACGTTGAAAACAAGATTCTCTGATTCTCATGAATGTTTATGCACCGGGCAATACATCGGTCATATTTTGATTAACTTCGTTGATAACGTCAAACAAGTGTTGCCCCTTCCTTTAAACTATTGGTCTTCACTCAGAACTGGTCCAGCGAGTGGCTGTACACAAGGCATGATCAGGACGCATCGTCTGAGGTTGGGCTGGGATGGCTCGTACCACTCTGGTCATACAGAGATCCTGAGGTAATAAACTATGTCATACTGTACAAACACAACATGGTTTGAGAGTGATAGGATACAAATATTTACATGCAGTTCATGAGAGTGATGGTGCAAACTCTTGTCCCACAGTGATTTTAAGACAGCATATGCCTGCTATGCAGCTACAAGAGAATAGCAGGCCTCGAGGGGCAGTAGTATACAAATATTGACTGCTCATGAGCGTGATGGTGCAAACTATCGTCCCAAGGTGATCTTGAAACGGCAGTCCTGCTATTTTCCCAAGGCCGCAGGCCGAGGGAAAATAGCAGGACTGTCGTTTCAAGATCACCGAGGGGCGGTAGTTTGCATCATCACCCGAATAAAAGCAGTCAATATTTGTTTTATATACCTCATACATTGATTTTTTGTGTCAAATGATTGGTATTTTCAGGACAAAATTCAGTTTTTAGAGAGCCAAGCCAAAGTGCACATTGTCCGCGTGAACGCACACTCACTGCTAGTTGCTTCACGCAAATGCGTCTCCCGCGCGCTGGCACGATTGCGTACGCGCTATGAAATAGTACTTTTATAAAGTACTATCCTTTGACCTATTGCGCAAAAGGTCAAACAATAGTACTTTTTTCAGTTGCCCACTGAAATGGTTGAACTAATCCATGTCGCGTGATCTGCGTTTAACCAATCAGTGAACGAGAATCAATGTATGAGGTATATAATATTATAAACCTCATGTGTAGATTCCTGTCATCTGATTGGTTAAAAGTCAGGGCATTGAATTAGCTAGACCCCGCACATGTAGAATTCTGACTATGCCCGCGGGCATAGTCTTTGCCATGCCCACGGGCATAGTCATTTAGTGGGTTTTGAACGCCCGTGTCGCGTGTGTAGCATAGCTGTGCACCAACTGTGCAGCTACGGGCTTCACATAAACATTGAGCAGGACGGTAATGGCGGAATCTCGACGAAGTCGTTTTGTCGTCTGTCGTAGATGATGAAGTCCTTAAGAAAATAATAGAAGTGGCCTGTAGTGAAAACTGTGTCAGGTGAAATGTGCTACTAAAGTGCCAGGTGATTATGCTACCATTTTTTGCTGTAAATATACAACTTTTCCGCCGTAGACCAGCCTCCGAAATTGAAACTCGGACCACTGTCATGACTGTATCGTTACTTTTAACCAACCAGATGACAAAAATCTACACATTCGGTATATAAAACAAATATTGACTGCTGTTTATTCGGGTCATGGTTAAGATTATAGGCCCTCGGTGATCTCGAAGTCATGACTATGCCCCGGCTTCTGCCTCGGGGCACAGTCATGGCTTTGAGATCACCTTGGGCCTATAATCTTAATCATGCCCCTCACTGCAGTCAATATTTGTATACCATCAACCGAATAAAAAGCAGTCAATATTTGTTTTATATACCTCATACATTTTTTTCCCGTGATTTGAATTTCACGATTACGTTTTGCCGGAAGCAAAAGTACCCTCACCGTTAATGCACTTAAGCTTTGTCCGCATAATCTTGAACACCCAGTGGTTGTTTCACACGAGCGCGCTCACACAAACGCACTTGTGTGCGATATTCTGTGTACATGTGAAAAATGTTGTATTGTTTGACCTATTGTGCCAAAGGTCAAACAATAGTACCCAAAATTGCACTATTATTTGACCTATGACATGGCCTATTTTTGCTTCCTACATTTGTGGATTATATTTAAACTATTTAAAAGTCCATTCATAAATACCTTAGACAGTTTACGCATCTCTATTGGCTGAATGCACATCACATAGCCAGTTTTAAACAGACGATACAGACCAGTGATAATGACCAGCCGGCTGGCTCGCGTTTGTGCCCATGCTCTGGTCAGTGCATATGGAACACACACATGCACACAGAAACTGCACGCTCCTGAAAGCAAAATATGCACTGACAAAATCTACCCGGTCGTGTGCGTGCGCGTACAACACGCTTGCAATATGCATACCGCGCGATTGAACAAACAACTCGATGCACTGACAGCAAGCAGTTTAAACGAACAACGCGATGAAGGAAAAATGCAAAACATGGCAAAACGAGTTTTGTTGAGTTTTACTGATTTACACAAAAAGGTATTTATGAATGGGATTAAAAGTAGGTTTGGCCAGTCTTAAACAAACCGTTTAAAACTGGCTAGGGGCCTGGACCGTTATCAGCGTCCAGGCCCCTAGCTGGTTTTAAACGCATGTTTAAGACTGGCCAAACCCACTTTTAATCCCTAATTCTATAAAAACTGAAGGTGGTTTAAACGATGAGTGTGCACATTAATTTTTTGGTATTCACTTAACACAAAAACCATTCAAGGATTTTAAACGTTTTCTGAAAAATTGCATCCATGTAGCTAAAATTTGTGCAGGCTAGTTTATCAACATTCTTCTTTTGATACAAGGTCATTCGAAAAGTTTTAAGTCTCATCCAGAAAGCGTTAGAAGAGAAACATTGCACTTGATACGCTAACATTTAATCATTGCTATCATGTCGCAGAAGAAGGTTGCATCCTGGTCCTCCAAACACTCCTTAATTAACAGCATGGTTAACCCCACGGGTGGGATTAGAGTTTAGGAAATAGGTAGAAGTCAGACGGTGCCAGGTCAGGTGAGTATAAGTGGCATGAGGCAACAATACCGTTGGCAGCTTCAGCCACTGCCACCTGCGCTGTGTGGAAATAAGGGGCATTGTCCTGGAGCAACAGCATGCCCGCTCACCAGGTCAGGTGAGTAAGGGGCATGAGGCAACAATCCCAAGCCACAGTTGGCCGCTTCAGCCACTGCCACCTGCGCTGTGTGGAAAGGGGCATTGTCCTGGAGCAACAGCACGCCCGCTCACCAGGTCAGGTGAGTAAGGGGCATGAGGCAACAATCCCAAGCCACAGTTGGCTGCTTCAGCCACTGCCACCTGCGCTGTGTGGACAGGGGCATTGTCCTGGAGCAACAGCACGCCCGCTCACCAGGTCATACAATGGGCTTTGAAAGGCGAAGGAATGACCAAATAATTTCTAAAAATGGCCACAATTTTTGAATCCTCCTTTAGGTGCGTGCAGCAGGCCTTGGCATAGCTGTAGTGATATCAACCATCGAGTCTGGCTGTGTAACCATGGTACAAGGCTGCCAGCATCTCACAGGTGGATTGTGGGCGGTGGCACTCGGAATACTCACAGACCAATCAGAGTGCAGCATTGTACGACAACAGGTGAGGTAGTGTCTCTTCATTGGCTGATGTAATAATCAGAGTGAAAGATCAAAGTAAACTTTTTAGATTACTCAGAAATTGGCCTAAAAGCTAAAATAAAATGATTTCTGGAACACGGTGCAATTTGCGGTATTCATTGCAGAAAGCACTTTTCTCTGTAGTATACATGATTGGTAAACCGTTACAAATAGTTTTATTCCCCTGTGTGATTTAAGATGCATGATAAAAACCAATCTGAGCAAAAACCAGTTCCGTACTTTGTCTAACTTTAGAGAAAACAGTCAAAAAAGGGTTTACAGTCATTTCACCCCAAAACCACTTCGCCCTGACACAAAGTTGTTTTGGGGTAAAGTGGCTTTTGGGCGAAAGTAGTATTTGGACGAAGTGGTTTGTGGGTGAAATGGCACTTGGGCGAAGTGGTTCAGGATGAAGTGGTCCAGGGCGAAATGGTTAAGTTATGTGTAAATCTGTGAAAATTTCTGATTCTTCGAGATAACAATCGTGTCAAACAAGGGTTTACAGTCATTTCGCCCCAAAACCACTTTGCCCTGAACCACTTCACCCTGAACCCTGGCCTGTGCACGAAGTGGTTTGGGGGCGAAATGGCACTTGGGCGAAGTGGTTCAGGACAAAGTAGTCCAGGGCGAAATGGTTTTGGGTCGAATTAAAAATTTACGTCTCGCGAGACGAAAAATAATTGTTTGCTAATTTCTCAAAGACTATAGCACTATAAACAAAACCATTTCAGGTGAAGTTTTCTACCGTCATTATGTTTATATCGTGTAAGTTATGTGTAAATCTGTGAACATTTCTGATTCTTCGAGATGGGTCATTCCGTGTGAAATCACCTAGAGGTTGTCAGGGGTCCGACTCGGATTTGGACAAAACTTTTTCTAAAAATACTTCAACCTATGTCATGAACATGTACAAAATTTTAGAGGCCAACTCCAACTCATTACTAAGATATGACCTCCAGAAAATGCCTACCCTACCCACTTTTTCCCAATCGTAGCCATGCCATTGAAGTTTTTTACATTTTTGGAGGCCTGTAGCTCAAAAATGCTTGGGAATTTTTACCTGAAAATTGATATACACATAGATTGGCATCCAATCTGCATGATTCTGTTATCAAAAGTACGGTACCACATTTCCTTTTCGAGATGTCGCTCCCCGAAAACTCTAATTTTTGATTATTGTGGTAACTTTATTTCATTTTTGGCTCCCCATGGTGCCCACATGGATGGTCGGATTGACTTCATATTTTATATGCACACACACTAGGCACATGGGTTTGCTTCACATCAAGGACAAAGCAATTCCACCCTTTTTGGGGGTGTGGTCAAGGTTTAAAAGTGGGTCCGCAAAGAAAAATGGCAAAATGAGCCTCCTCTTCTGAGGGGTGGTTCCCCCGCTAGGTCACTACCCAAGCGATTGAAACTTACATATCTTAAAATACTGTATCCAATCTACCTTTGGTATAAAATTTGGTTTGGTATCTTTTTTCCTTCATGGTTTTTTGAATTTTTGTAAAAGGTCAATATATTGCTCAAAAACGCCAGTTTTAATTTCATTATACATGTATACAGTGTACAACATGTTACTATGAGAGCAGTCTAATATGTCATATTTAATACCTGTTCAATTCTACAGGTTGTCAGTTCAAATACAGGTGATGGCAATGTGGGTGTGCCCTTGGGCAAGACGCTTTGCTATGGACTACCTGGCTTCACTGGGAGCAAATGGATACATGTACCTACATGTACATGTATGAGAGTGAAAGTGTTCTGTGTTTGATTGTTGGGCTCTCATCATGAGTCTAACAGGCAACCAGTGCTATACATGTATGCTCTCCAGTGAGCCCAGTGACCAGGGGTAATCATGTGGGCACCTTGCTTATACATGTAGTAGATTTGTGTGCGAACTATAATATGTTATTGGGGCACGACAACTGAGTGGTGTACTGTAACAGACTGATGAATCCAAGATTTTGGTGAAATCCACAGGTTGGTGGCTAGAATCCCGGTCTCTGTGGTACATGTACCTGGAAGGGTACATGTAGTAAAAAGTGATGTTTCATTACCTTAAGTTTTACCTTGGAAATTTGCATTTTTCATAAGGATCATCAAGATCCTAGGAGAGAGTTTTTGATTATGCTTTGATTATGTCATGAGCTTTGTGTGCATATTGTTCATCAGACTGGTCATAGGGGGGAGGGTGGTCTCTCTGTATGCCATGTGCATTCTAACAAAAAAACACAAAGAAATTTGTTTAAAAAGACGACAAAAGATAAGGCCCTCTGGTGCTGACACATAAAATATCCCCACTCCCTATAGACTGTTAGTCTCGTTTCAGGTCACACTTCCGGAGACCTGTCGGGAATGGCATTATGGGGTTTTAACTTTGTGACGATATCCTGTGATTTTTCATCTCCTTTGATTTTTCACCGGAAATCGCAAAGACCGTATAAATCCGAATCGAGTACTTTTGGAAACGGCCATAATGCACTGAATTCGCGGCAACTACACTGCGGCAAAATGTTTGCACCAGTTGCAGACTACCAGCGACGCGGTGTCATGGCGGTATGGTTTTTCTATTACGTGTAGGGTTACCAGTTTATGTCAGACACAGAAATATTTAAAATTTTATTAACTTTTTGCTCAATCAACATTTTGCACAGGTGATAAATGAGATTTTAAGGATTTTTATAGTGGACCCCGAATCGGTAATTTTGTGGCGGTGTCAAAATGGTAACGAAACTGTCCCCACGCGTGATATAATTTCTATCTAAGGTCTCCGCAAGTCAACGAGTCTCGCAGAGTCCCGCTCGTTCTCGAGGTCAACTTACACGGTCTATTGTGGGTGCACGTGCCCACTTTTGAAGGCATACATAGTTCATCCCGCATACAGAGTGCACCCCACCACTCAGTTGTCGTGTCCCAATAACATATTATAGTATGCACACAAATCTACTAAAAAAGCAAGATGCCCACATTATTACCCCTGGTCTCTGGGCTCACTGGAGAGCATACAGCCCTGGTTGCCTGTTGGACTCTCATGATGAGAGCCGAACAATCAAACACAGAACACTTTCACTCTCATACTTGTACATGTACATGTAGGTATCCATTGCTCCCGGTGAAACCAGATAGTCCATAGCAAAGTGTCTTGCCCAAGGGCACACTCACATTGCCATCACCTGGATTCGAACTGACAACCTGTAGAATTGAACAGATATTAAATATGACATATTAGACTGCTCTCCTTTTAATAGTAACAGGTTGTATACTATGTATAATCCAATTAAAAATAGCGTTATTGAGCAAAATATTGACCTTTTACAAAAATTCAAAAACCTTGAAGGAAAAAAGATACCAAACCAAATTTTATACCAAAGGTAGATTGGATACAGTATTTTAAGATATGTAAGTTTCAATCGGTTGGGTAGTGACCTTTCGGGGGAACCACCCCTCAGAAGAGGAGGCTCATTTTGCCATTATTCTTTGCGGACCCACTTTTAAACCTTGACCACGCCCCCAAAAAGGGTGGAATTGCTTTGTCCTTGATATGAAGCAAACCCATGTGCCTAGTGTGTGTGCATATAAAATATGAAGTCAATCCGACCATCCATGTGGGCACCATGGGAAGCCAAAAATGAAATAAAGTTACCACGATAATCAAAAATTAGAGTTTTCGGGGAGCGACATCTCGAAAAGGAAATGTGGTACCGTACTTTTGATAACAGAATCATGCAGATTGGATGCCAATCTATGTGTATATCAATTTTCAGGTAAAAATTCTCAAGCATTTTTGAGCTACAGGTCTCCAAAAATGTAAAAAACTTCAATGACATGGCTACAATTGGGAAAAAGTGGGTAGGGTAGGCATTTTCTGGAGGTCATATCTCAGCAACGAGGTGGAGTTGGCCTCTAAAATTTTGTACATGTTCATGACATAGGTTGAGGTATTTTTAGAAAAAGTTTCGTCCAAATCTGAGTCGGACCCCGACCAATTTTCTGAAATTTTAGGTGATTTCACACGGAATGACCCAGATACCAATCATGTGTACTGTTTTTAAGCCCATTTCTCCAAGAAATAATGTAAGATTACTTTATTTATTTTGAGACAAGATAGAGCCATTGGTTTGAAAAATATGGTCTTGTTTGTCAAATGTACATACATGTATATCTGCTTATTATACCAGGCTGCACTGTTACTCAACAACTTACTCAGTCAAGGGCTCGCTGAGAAACAGAGAGATGATCAGAATGCTCTACTGGGACTACACGTTGTGGACCAAAAGACCAAGGTTAGACCTCTTTCTAAAAGTCCTCATTTTATTAAAATTTTAAAGCTTAAATCATCTTTCTGTATTCTCATTTTCTTTTCCTTAGAATTTTGTCTTGATTTATAATTTTTTGGGGTTTTTTTCTTCATATTTTCAAGAACGGTTTCTGCTTTGTCATTATAGAAAGTAGAGTACATTTATTGCACAGTGGGACAAAAATTAGAAGGTTAATATGTGAAAAATGTGTTTGCATTTTGACAAAATGACAATGTTTTCATGGGTTGTGTGTTATCAGGTGGTTTTCACCGGTTAACGTCCTTCCGCCCGCGTTAAAAAAGTTAACTTGTGTGGAAAAATTCATACATTATTCGCAGACATCCATGGAATTTTTTTGAATAAAATTATGTAAAATGGACATTGTTAAATAAATAAGTTGTATGCATTTTACAGATAGATTACAGTATTGATACGAACTTCACAAAGAATGGCATTTGCAGTGATGCCTCGCAGTAAGGGCGCCGCCATTTTGTCTGAATACTGGGCAAAGAATGACGTTTTAGCTCAGAACTTTTTTGTGTACTGCCATAGGAATGACTTGTACACGTACATGCCCAGACATAATGGCAGCACGCATAGTGCGATGCTTGACTAAAATTGCCATTCTTTGTGAAGTTCGTATCCGCTTTTCAGTGGGTAATATTTCTTGTTCTCTGCATTACAGTAATGTACGAGTTGCACTTGTTGAGCACAAGGTCTTTTGTTTCTTGGGTACAGACTGCCAAAGTGAATACGTCATCTTTTGTTAGTTGCCTAGGCAATAGATCTACACTAAAAATCACTGAACCGTGTCCCTGTGCTTTTGCAATGGTACTTTTTCCGACGGCCATGTTGTTTAGAGTTAATTACCATGGCAACCCACGTCACACTTTGGCTGTCTATATCCCCTTTAAATGTGCACTGAAGTATCTACAGTACCGCTGGGCGAATGGCTTGATTAATCGATTAATTGCAAGTAGTAAATGGTACTCGTACTTGTGACTATCATTTATAAACTACTCGATTAATCGCGATTATGCTACACATGTATATTGTAACAGGCCTGTTTCCCAGCACACTTAAAAGGCGACCTGTGTGCAGGTGACTTATTTGTTGTGTATGCCGACTATTTCAATTAATTGTGTCCTTCGTGCGATTACTCGCGATTAATACATGCTGTTATACATGTGACAGTAGCTACATGTACATGCACGGGTTGAAGGAGAATTATGGCAAACTTATGCCATCTAATCGCGGAGCAAGACCGTTTGATTTTCATTACTCAAATGTAATCGAGGTAGTTTTTTAGGAGAGAAATACGGAATAATCCTTGCTGAAGTTAACCATCTATGCATTGTTTGAAACAGAATCGGGGCGGCACAGATTGGGCAAATTTCCGCTGTTATACACACACATGTGCATTTTTTGTTTTTCTCCCTTTTGATACTTTGCCAGCTACTCGCAATTAATCGATTACTCGCGAGGAATTGCTGCAACAACTCGCGAGTAGCAAAATCCACTAGTCGCCCAGCGGTATTCTACAGTGAATATGTGCTACATTCTGAATTGTTTTATTTTATATGTGTATACAGCTAACTGTATTTGGTCTCCCTGCCCTACATATACTTCTTGAGCACTATAACATGTACCAAGCCATAGCCGAGTCCCTGTGCTATTTCTATGGCCAAGCCAGTATTCAGCCAGTTAGCGTTGTCGAAGATTCCACAGTCGTGTCAAGTAGTCCGATGTCGGGACTATCCACGGCAACTACACCAGGTATGATATTTTGAGTTTATTCTTCCTAATATGCAGAGCCCCTATCGCAGCAAATTTTATAAGGTGATCGGGCTGATCCCCGATCACCAGTATAGTTTTTAAGCCTAGCATACATCGACATTGCAACTGGAAGCAACTATATACTAGTGGCAACTGGTGTTTCCGGCAACTGGAAGCAACTGATCAGTTGCTTAAAAAGGTTGATGTACAAATGTACACGCACTTGCAACTACAGGCATCTGGAAAAATCCCAGTTGCCCGAGTTGCTCATGTTCTACTTTCTAGCAACTAGTTGTACCCAGTTGCAGTCAGTTGCATCGATGTACGCGTACTTTAAACGGCATTTAAAGACATTTCTTTTTAACCAGGCTTTTCACCATAACTAGTGACTTTCTTTCTCGACCTGGCGCCTTTGAATGGCCTCCAGATATTGTGCGCCTAATAAGTGCTTTGCTATTATTTCTCTATTTTATCCAATGGGGCGACACTTTCTGTGTAGAGAGCCCTATTAGGGTGACCCACTCTATTAGGGCTACAATTTGGGGTAGCCCCAATATTTTGGAAGTCAAAATCATTTCTTTTAGGTCAAAATCCAGAACCATTTTTATTAGGTCTAGAACCGTCTCTCTTAGGTCTGGAACCATTTTGAGAACCTCAGGTTTTATACAGAAATTTGGTGTCCAATCGATGTCTTTTAGCCGAAATTTCGGTGGTAGTTTGGCAAAGTCTTTCCGGCGGGTCGCCCCTTTGCGGCATTAAGAGATATTATTATTATTATTATTATTACTTGCAACTAGTTGCTCTCAGATGCTCGCGTGCATCTGATCACGTGCACGCACATCGACAGCAACAGTTGCTTCCAGTGGCGAGGTAAATGTACTCTAGGCTTTACTGAGTTGCCGTGTTGATGTGCGCGCTCTAAAAATGTAGACATGGCTGGATGCTCCCAGTTGCCACTAGTTGCGCAACTGATCAGTTGCTGTCGATGAGCGCGCCATGCACACATTGACAGCAACTGATCAGTTGAGTTGCTTCCAGTTGCAATGTCGATGTACGCTAGGCTTTAGTGATTTACATGCAAATAGGACCAGTGTGAATTGGAATTTGACCATGGTTCTTCAAGGCGATATGTTGCTACACATGCAGGCCCGTAACCAGGGGGGATCTGGTGGATCGGACGATCCCCCCCGCGGAACAGGGAGTTCCGCTCTACAAAATATAAATTCAATAATTCGAATAATTCAATTTTTCGTCGCACAATATAACCAGTTGTTATTGTATTATGTTGTTGTACATGTATATCACACAGTGATCATATCTGAAAGGGGGTCATCTACTTATCCATGCATTCTTCGTTATGTATGCAATGTTATGTATAGCCGGCATTTTACTGTTTCAAAACTTGTGCCTGACGGCAGTATTCGATCCCCCCGCAAAACTCGCTGGTTACGGGCCTGACATGTAGACTTTATGGCTACACCAATGATGACGTTGTCACATACACACTGGTTGCTTAATATTGTGTCAAATGACACAAAGTTTGAGCGTTTAATCATTAAAATGTCATATTTTGAGAACTGCAATAGATTCTTCCACCACCTTGGTGTTACAAAGATTGTTGAACAATGTGTGCAAAAAATGATGACGTCATGATGACATCAGCAGGTGTCAAAATACAAAATTTAAAGTTTAAGATTTCCAAAAAAATTATACCTCGTGGTGAAAACTTGGTGTTGCAGGTTGGATACCTTGTGAAAGTACCTGTGTTCTTTAATAAGCAAGAGACTTAAACACATTGCCCTGTCCTTTATGTTGGCTTAAGGCCTGTCTGCATTATACTTTTTTGGGGAAAACTTACCGAGACGATGGGTACTTTTCCCATTTTAAGTCCAATGCGGACAGCCTAGGACGTTTTCCTCTCAGTAACTTTTCCCGAGTCCAGCGTTTACTTTTCCTGGCCAACTTCTGCCCAGGAAAATTGACCAGGGAACTTTTCCCAAGACGAAAAGTACAATGCGGACACAGCGAGTCGGTAAAAGCACTCTGGAAGCGAATGTCCGGGCCGTGAAGGTCAAACTGCGAAGGGGCACTTCGCATGCTCTCCCACAGTCTCTGTAAAATTTTACTGTGTCAAAAAGTCCAAATGCAGACAGCAGTAAAATGTTGTCATCGTCTCGGTAAAACCTGCCGAAAAACAAGTCCAATGCGAACACGACTTTAAAGGTGACTTTTTTGCTATGCCTCTCTTAATGGCTGACATTTTCTTCCTACAGACATTGCCAGTAGTCAACCCAACAGTCGCTCTACAAGTCCTGAAACTGTCTCTCATCACCCAACTACGTTGGATGGACTACAACCACAGGTGAGGCTCACAAATCATTTTTTTAAATTAAAAATGTTTGCCCTCCCAATGAAATCTATTCACTGTATGTGCAGTGCTTTTCCAAGACATTGTTGAAACTTGACTGGGTGGGACTCGAACCCATGACCACTTGCATTCAGGATCTTAACCACTCGACCACTGAGCAAGCCAGTGTCAAATGTCTGGTTGAAATCATTCCGCAGTGGGTACTGACGCTAATGAAGATGCATCTTTCGTCGGTGTGTAGGACTTTAATTGGGAATAGCTTGCCATTTCTGTACGTTTATCAGTACATGTACTTGGTTAATATTTTGTAGCATGCTCGGGTAGGACTTAAACCCACATTTCTTTCTGGTATTCATACCAAGGATTCCTCTAAAGTGCCCATTGCACTGTCACTCGCAAGCGTGAGGAAACCCATGAAGAATTGGAAATTAGAAATGGCGAGAAACACCGGGGAATCCCCTTGCTCTTCACGAAAGAATGCTCTGGGATCTTTAAAGTGCGTTACCGTTACCTATTACACACTGGACCAACGGCTTTACATCCCTTCCGAAGGATGGAGCAAGTGTAGTTGAGTACCTTGCTGAAGGGCACAGGAACCGCAGCCGGGGGGAGGTTTGAACCCGCAACCCCAAGTTTTCACCTATAATTCTAGAGCAAACATCTTTCTACCTCAAATCTAGTTTATAGTGTTGGGTGCCCTGGTTACCCATTACATACTTTATGTGGAATCACGAACAATGGATGTCCACACTTTGGCAGGAGAAATGGGCGTTATCAACAGTCAAGTTGTCTAAGCTTGAAAAACAAGGTTAGGTGGAAGGGGGGAGGGGTTAGGTTGAGGGTTAGAGTTTAGGTAGCAGTTTAGTTAGTTTTCATTATGAAAAAAAGTTACATTTTGGAACAGTTTTCTTAACTACACGAGAACAAAGGAATGCCCACAGTTGGTATAGAACTTAAAGTTATTTCATTGTCGACGTGCGAGTTGACAGATGGCTGGAGCCCACAGCTAGGGTCCCTCGTTTTAAGATGGTCATAGGAAATGGCCTAAATTCATGCAAAGTATTTATAATTCAAAGCATATGTTTAGAGAGACACACACTTCTTTCCATCCAATCTTCATTAACAGTGAACTGCCTTCATAGAAAAGAGGTTAAGTTTGTTTGTCTTTGTAATTCAGTTGTTCACAGCATCGGCACATAGTTCGGATCAGTCAACTGCAATACTGCTTGGAAAACGATTTGCTGAAGGTACGTTTCTGTGAATGCAAGTAGTGGTTTTCAAACTCAGTTCTCTCCTGAATTAAAAGATTTATTATACCAGGGGCGCGTTCAATTCTTGGGTTTCACTTTCAATGTATCAACATTTAAAAGTCATGCCAACCTTTTTTTTCTTGGGCAACATTTGCGAAAATATGCGTCAACATTTTGTTTATATATTTTCGCTTTGGCGTGCCATAGGGCGTGTTTGTTTCACGACAGATCCGAATCCAGATCCCGAGTTATTTTACGCGCAGAAACAAACGTAACTGCTCTCGAATAGGAATTCAAGTCACGTGAATTGGATCTGCGCAGATCTGAATCTGGATCCGTCCGAAACAAACTCGCCCATAGTATGGACATAGTAATGGCGGATAGCAACCGATTGTCAAGAAAGTGAAACCCAAGAATAGCGCAATATGTATCACTGGTATATGCAGCATTTCCTTATACATTCACTGTTGAAGGTGTGCCGGTATGCCATACATGTATGTATTGCTCTATTGAACACGTCCCTGTTTAATGTAATGTATTTCTCAGTCAGTGCTATAGATCATTTCAACCCCTTCATATATGCAGTTCTATAAGTGTGAGTGTCTTGGGGACAGTTTTACAGAATTAGCCCATGGGTTAGTACTACCAGGACAGAGCTGGTCTCTTAACTTGTTGGCTTGGGGTCAAGTCAGTTCTTGGTTTTTGACCTGTGAATTGATCGACTCTGGAGAAAATGACTTGTGACTGGACTTGGGAAATAAGATTGATTTACGACTTAAAATAGAAACTAGTCATGAAGTCTACAGCCCCAGAGACATACTGCACATACTGCATAACCAAAACTGCAAGTGCAGTCCTCCCGCTCCAGGGGAATAAATCGCAAAGTGGTTAAGGACTCCTTCCCTGTACATGTCCGCCATATATGACGCAGCTTTTGCCAGTGCATGGACTGTGCATTTTGTGTTAAATCAAACAGCGCGCATCTATGTTGCATGCAACATGCTCTCCACATGCACACACACAAGCCTAGGATTCACATGTCGTTTTGAGAAAAAGCAGTGTGGAGAGAATTTTGAGTGAAACGATGCACTGAAAATAATTCTGCGTGGAAGGAATTTGGGGTAAAAGAACGCGCTGAAAACCACAGAATTAGCTTAGACATAAGTGTTTTATAATTCAGTATTTTTCAGTGTCACTTTCTTAAAGTGACGTGCGTCGCCATTACATGTACATGCAAATTATTTGAAGTGAAGACAAAATATAACGGCTCAGCATCATCATGTAACACATGTAGTTCCAGCACTGGCCGCGTCCCAGCTATGGCGGACATGTAGGGAAGGAGTCCTTAGTTATCGAAATGGTCTTTAGATCTAGATACCACTTTTTGCTGGTCTTTGTCTCTATTATGGGCAGTTCCATAAATTCAGATAACATTTCAGATACTGTGAGGGCTTGTAATGGTTCACGTATTCAAGTTGATTGATTTTAAACACATGTTCTTCAAGCATCATTGATGGAAGTGTAATTCCTGAAAAACTTATTGTAATGCCATTCTTAAAAGCGAGGTACGTTAAAAAAACCTCGGTTTCGGACGTACTCATTCTGAAACTGAGGGTTTTTTGGACCTATTATGCTTGTTGAGAATAGGATCACAATGGGATTTTCAGGAATTACACTTCCACCAACGATGCTTGAAGAACATGTGTTTAGAATCTCTGAAATGCAAATCTGAGATTATGGAATCGCCCTTTTGCTAAAATTTCCTCAAGGCTGTTTATCCACATTATCCTCTAGTTATGTAATGCTGTTGTTCCTGTTTTTTAAAGTTTTCCAATCATGTAATTTGTCTTTATGCATGTTGGGAAACAGCCGCTGTTACGTCATGATAATAAAGCAGATTTTGCCTTATACAGTAAACTCTCATTAATTATAGCGCTCTCCAAGGGACCGACATAATTTGAGCTTTATATCCAGAGAGCACTATAACCAATGCATAATGGCCGGGACTTTAAAAAAAGGAGCTTTATATCGAAAAGAGCTTTATATCAGGAGAGTTTACTGTAAATCAAATAACGGTTTGCATGTCTCAAAAAAATAGCCAGAGGCTCCGTTAGCACAAAATTGGCTGTTAAAAGCAGCGTCACGATATTGGGCCTAGTGAATAGACCGTATTCCTGAACGCGTGAGGGCGCTTGAACAAGGTGATTTGGGGGAAAATGTCCATAGACGACAGTAGAAAAGTGGGGGTACGTGCATACGTACGTGGGAAAAGTCGCGTACGTGGGAAAAGTCGCGTACGCGGAGCGCGCAGACCTGTGGCGCGCGCACAGATTTCCATTTAAAATAAACGTTTGGAAGGCGTGTGCGCGTAGCGCGTTTTGTGTTCGAACATAACGCACAATGGGCGCGGATCACTTGACTAGCGCCCTCACGCGTTCAGGAATACGGCCTATTATAATCTAGCGCTAAAACTTTCAGCAAAAGATTGCAATTCCATACAACTTCTGTTTCAATAGGTACCTGCTCAACTAGTTCTTCACGCTCAAGAACCAGCCGCGCCACCAGTCCAAACACTACTGGACGATACTACAGCGTCGTCACTCCATGCCTGGTGTCGGGTTTATGCCGCCTTCTGCAGAATGTCCTATCCCTATCTCCAAAAGAATGCATTGTCTTCATTGATAAAGCTGCTATTCCCAAGAGCTTAATCAGGTATGAAACAGTCTTTTAGTAATCAGTGTGGCATTACGTGGCCTTTTTGTGGAAATTACATGGCCTTATGAAGATCTGACTCGGCGAGTATGTGGCTATCTCGTGGCTCTACGGCAGCTATGTGGACCCTACGATGCCCGCGGCTTACGGGGTATTTACGGCACCGTAAAACAAAAATGAAATTGACCCTACATAGCCCTTACAGCTAGCCTTACATCTAGAGCACAATATCTATTCGCCAGCGGAGTCATGACGTCACATTGTGGGCGCTTAATTGACCGTAACTATGGTTTAATACTGGTTCACGCTCGCGTTTTACATCTATTGTGTTTGCGCACAGTGTGTTTTACTATTACTCTTTTAAAAGAAAATATTTAAAAATAAGGACCATAATGACTTGCAATGGTTTGCTCACACCTACATGTACTCTCATAGCGATACACTATCCTGCCACCTTTATTTGTGAGAGTTTGTAAGAGAAAAGCTCAAACAAAACACAAACATTTTCCCACACACCATGCCGACTACCTAGTGAGGCTTGCTTTGCCCATGGCAACAAAAGACTATGCCATACCAAAATACAGTGTTTGAAAAACGTTTAAACTGTCAACTTAATAGCGCTCCGCACTAATGACGTCACGACTGCCGCACACGTGCGGCCAAAACGCGGAACTTAGTCAAACTTTCCATCTTTTACCGTTGCAAGGCATGGCAAAAATTGACATGACGGACGATGACAGCAATTTTCACCTTCAGAATAAGGACGTATATTGGCACACTATGTGAGCTACGAGCAGTTATCGAGGTTTGAGCTAAGATACAGTGACTTACATAAATTTGCACAAAATGTGAAATTTTTCGCCTGTTTCGAGACAATTTGTTTTCAATATTCGGCTTGCGTGTATTTCGGATCAACTACACGTTGTAATACGGGAAACACGCACTGCAGTAAGCATGCATTTTACTCAAGTCATCGTGTCAAAAAAAGTCTTCAAATCGGACGAAACAAATTGCACTTTTTCAAAGAATGTAAGTAAATCACTGTACTCAACTGAAAACTCGATATCTGCTTGTAGCTGAGATTGTGTGTCAAGTACATGTATATTCGTGGCCATTTAGAGCGTGAATAGTGGTGTTGTTGTTGGGCATTTTGTAGGGTAGAAATTAACGAAAAGACACGGTCGACCGAGCCAGCTAAATATTTTGGCCGATGTGCCACAGCGCGGCGGTACCCGATGTACGGTCAAACCCAAAGATCGCGATGTGACTGCATTTGTTGGTCAAGCTTGATCGGCTTCAAAAACGACACAAAGCAAACAATCCCTGCATCTGAGGCTTGTCAAAACATTAGTCCCACAACAGCAATGTTCAGTGGAATTCATGCTGTATTTTCTTTTAAAAACCAACTACAAAACCGACAACAAACGACACTCTCGCATATTCAAACACACACGGTCATAGCACATGGCTGATTTGGCTGTCTGAGGTGGGCTTAGTTGCGTGACGTCACCATCATTGGAAGTTATATTTTTAGCATAAGTGCGGAGCGCTATTCAGAAATTCTAAATTTTGACCAAATGTATGATTAAAGGTAGTATACATGATTGGTAAATCATTACAAATAGTTTCATCCCCCTGTGTGATTGAAGATTTGCATGATTAAAACCAACCTGAGCAAAAATCAGCTGTACAGTCAAAAATGGTTTTCAACCACTTCGCCCCTCAACCACTTCGCCCCTCAACCACTTCGCCCCTCAACCACTTCACCCTGAACCACGACCTGTGCACGAAGTTGTTTTGGGACAAAGTGGCATTTGGGCGAGATAGATTTTGGACGAAGTGGTTTTGGGGCGAAATGGCCTTTGGGTGAAGTGCTTAAGGGTGAAGTGGTCCAGGGCGAGGTGGGTTTAGGGCGAAATGAATTGACGTCTCGAGACAATTTGTTTAATTGTTTTGCTCATTTCTCAAAGACTATAGCACTTCATACAAAACCATTTCAGGGGAAGTTTTCTACCGTCATCGTGTTTATATTGTGTAAGTTATGTGTAAATCTGTGAACATTTCTGATTCCTCGAGATACCAATCATGTATTCTACCTTTCAAAATTGGCTTGTGGAGACCACCGCACACGTGGGCAGACTGACATTTTGGGAGTCAAAGTTAAGGCATCGGTTAAGGGATTGGTGTTTTGAAAAGCGAAACACGTGCTTACCGCATTATGACATGGTTTCATTTAACTCCTAAAACAACACAGACAATGCATGTTTGGCGTGGTCTGCAAGAGCTCAATAGAAGAATAAATAAATCCCAGGAGTGAGATTTGACTGGATTTTTTCAGATTTCCGGAATTTTACCGACACGTCCGGATTTGAGAGTTTCCTGTTTTTCATTGTAATATCTCTGATTTTTAGTGGATTTCCGCCTTTTGATTCAGTAATTGAATTTTGCGATGCAAACTTGTGCAAGTCTAGTCGCTACGCAAGTGCCATGACATAGAGCGCTGTACTATTTACATGTATGTACTGTGCTGCTCGGCGAGCAGACCGAGACTGCAACGAGTAGTGAAGCAGACGTGTACAAGTCTAATCCCTAAGCAAACGTCATCTTTGCCTGCATTGTAAACTGGCAACGGTCGTGCGTTGTGTGTGGTGTGTGAGGCATGCACGTGTGCAGTGCGCGGCTGGCGCAATGCGGCAAGCAGTGGGCAACAAACCGATTTTACTCTCTGCTTTCGCTTTACCGTCTTCGACGATTGATTTTGCCTAGATTCTTTACAAGGTAAATATTTAAAACAAAACTGGTTCTTGTGATACCTGGTTTTTTTTGTTTTCCTCCAATCTCACCCATGAAATCCTAAATTTTGATGTCTTTTTTTTCTTGTCTCGAAGACTAATAGATGTCAACTACATTTCCCGCTTGCTGCATCATCTATCTATCTCTGCAAACCGAGAACGCGACAAGACTCTACTTCAGCTTTCCAGTCATCTTGTAATGTGCTGTGACATATTACGGTTCCTCCAGTCCTACATGCAAACGCAGGACCATGGATCCCGCTCTAGTAGTTTGGATGTTACATGTATGTCAATACTGGTGCTTGGTTGCAAGTTACTGGATCTTTCAAGCACTGAAGCAACAGGTATGTTTTGCCTTTTCTTTATACATTACAATGAATGCAATATTTGGCAGTGTTTTAGTCGAGTCACCAATATCGAGTCCGAGTCTGGAGTCACTAGCCTCGAGTCGTTAGCCTCAAGTCCGAGTAACGAGTCGCTTTCTTCGAGTCTGAGTCACGAGTCACTTGTTCGCCAAATTAATGAAACTGAATCTGCTATATTTCGTTCACACAATATGTGAAATTATGACGTATTCATGCGCTCTTGGTGGTGCAGTGTACATGTACATATATTCACTGCATTAAGCAGGCAAATATATTTGTTTTTTCTTTTTTTGAAATATGTGACTCGTGAGTCACGAGTCACCATGTTCGAGTCCGAGTCATCATCGTTGAGTCCGAGTCCAAGTCATTTTCCAATGTGACTCGAGTTGAGTCCGAGTCGCGAAAATTGTGACTCGAGTTGAACTCGAGTCCGAGTACTACAACACTGGTATTTGATTTGGTGATTAGGCAACATCAAAAATGGGATGATAAAAAAAGTCATATGGGCATCATCGGGATTTGAACCCAACACCGAGCAGATGCTCTACAAGCTGAGCTATGAGGTATAGTGGCATACTTCCTCAGGTTTTCCCTACAAACCCTTTTTCTTAGGTCCATATGATTTTTCTCTCATCCCATGTTTGGTTATATTACTTTGCAATGCATAGTTCCGACCTGTCAATCAAGCCAAACCCGCGACCAATCACAACAGAGCTAGCAGACGGCGCCCACAAAGGTCAAAGTGATGCAATCACCCGGTTATCACGTGATTTTCTGCCCATACAGTTTGTATGTTGTATGCGCCAGTGACCGGGTGAATTTTGGTTTCAATGTCGGGCGATTCGCTGTTCAAAGGTAGGAAAGCGCATTTTTATGAAATATATGTCATCCCTGCATTACTAGCCCTTCGCTCAGTGTGTGCTACGGTAACTGTCGACCTCAAAACATAAATACCTTTGGGTTTTCTCCAATGAATCTGTGCTTTCCATGCCGAGTCCCGTTGCTTTGTACGTGGTCTCGCCATTTTTTTGCGATGGCTTGTGAGCACATAGCAACAATATCTAAGGGGCGGGGTTAACTGGGCAATCTCGGAACTATGCATTGGAAGATAACACGGAAAAACATAATCTTTTGGAAATTGTCCACTTTCATGAAAATTCTAGTGTGAAAATATTTCGTCAAAGTGTGAAAATGACAGGGAAAAGTGTAAAAAGATTTTTATATTGTGTAAACCTTTTGCCGCATTGTGAAAGTCTTTTCCAAACCTATTTTTTGTTGTGTGAAAACCTTTTGCCCATCGTGTGAAAATCTTTGTTCTATCCTATGAAAATCTTTCCCCTATCGTTAGCCCAGGTTGGACTCCGTACCGCATACTACATGGGGATACGGAGTCCAGGATATGAAGTTCCAAAAACAGGGTGAAAATTTTTGTAACAGAAAAAATCAATATTTCTACCTTGTGCTGGAAGCCGGCAATGTGCTAACAAAGTTCCATGTGTCCTAATCTTTGGGATTGCCGGGTTTAGAAATCCACTACACATCACCGAACTGCATATTCCGGAGGAAAACGGCAAAAAGTCACGCTAATTTGCTATAAATATTTGTGCACAAATAATCCACTACTACAGCTAGCCAGCCAAGTTACGTTCAGCTTATTTTGTTCTAACCGCGCGCGTAGTCTAGTCCCGCGTACGCGTGCCGGCCGGCCGTGCGCACGTCGCAACTGAACTAGGCCATAGCCTCGGCGCATTGCGTGCCTGAAATCGTGACGCCGCACGCGCAAGCCTATCCAAACTTCACGATGCGTGACGCGACGGCAGCTGTTGTTTATTTCTCTGAACTTTAACGTTAGGTTGTGCCTTAGATTTCACTATTTTGTTCATCAAATTTGGTATATACGACATTTAAACCTTCCGTTCCTGTAAATGAAGACGCAAAGGATATACGGACATCAATTCGACGTCCACTAAAAGGTAAAATAGCTCAAAAATGTATGTGCAAGTTTCAGTCCCCCTGTTTAGAGACATCGTGACCTGGACGTCACTCGTAATGCAATGAAGACGACGCCAACCTGGGCTACCCTATCGTGTGAAAACCTTTCCCACATAGTGCGAAAACCTTTTCCCCCATAGTGTGAAAACCGTTTCCCCTTAAAGGGACACACTGGCTTTGTTGGGCTATTTTGGGCTCGAAATAGACCATACATTATTCTGAAGCGCTTTCCAGAGTAAATTAGATATCCTGAAAAGACGCCGTCAAATTTTGCCGTTTTTGAGCATTTTAAAAAAAATCAAGGTCACGTGACTTTTTGGAAACAGAATCTGGTTCTGAAAAGTCACGTGGTCTTGTGAGTTACCGGTAGTTGTATTTCCAGCCGTAGAAACCAGCGCGAAGTGCGAGTTGCTTCTGTCATTCCCGGTTGGTTTCTCTTCCTGTTGGAAAATAATACGAATACTATATATACCGTATTTTCCAATTTGTACACAAATCTGCCAACAGATTTCATAAGAAGGGTTTCTGGGTGTTGATATGGACGAGAGAATATCTCAGATTTTTGTGTCTTTGCTTCGCGTTCGCGGCGATAAATAATATCCGAAGAAAAAAACAGCATAGGCCTATTGAGGGCGCTATACAGACACCAAAATGTTGCGTTCGAGTTGCTTCCTCGAGTCAGCGCTGACCTCGGTGATCATGCAAGGTGTGATGAGTCAGGGAAAACAAGGAATCGAGGTTAAACACGTGTCAACCCATATCGAGTGCCACCTTTATTTACAAACACATGAAACATAATACATCGCGACGGCTGGTAAAGCGTATAGCCCAACATTTGTCTCTTTTGTTAATTTTAAACATTTCTAGTTAATTACGTGACATTTTGATAATTTGTTTTCACAACGACAATTGAAAAATTATTGTCAAGGATGCTGGATTGCTACATTATGTAAACAGTAAGCCAGTGTGTTTCTTTAAACAGCTAGAATCCCCCCCTTCCACATTTTTTTAGTTTTTCTGTTTATCATGGAGGTGTATGTGTCTACAACACCATCACAACTTGTTTTTCACAAAAAATCGACAGGCTTTTGCTTAAAACGTAAAGCAGTTCCGACCCTCTTCACCCGAGATTCTGAAACGCTCGAGGTCACTTGGCTTGTTTATCAACAGGGTTTTGACGTCATCCTGAGAAACATACAAAACGGCCTGTGCAGTATTGAATGGAAAATACACGAAGTGAATGTTTATCATGCCTATTTTTTCCTTGTAATTCAAAATACAAATGTGAAAAACACTCTACTATTACCTGTTTCGTGAAAAAAACGATGAAATTGTGGCTCACAGTGAAGCTCTTTTGAAGTAAATACTGGTGCATTGCGACGGGTGGTTTTGTCACGGAACGAACGACATTCACAGCGGTCTGTGTACGGTCCCCTGCGGACGTAGTTTCCACGTGTTTGGACATCGGCCGTACAAGTTATAGAATGAGCGACTCATTATTCTCTCTTGGTAATAGAAAAGATAATCTTTCTGCTCTTTTTTTTTCATAGTGTCTGGTAAAACATACAACCACGCAGCTACATGTACTGGGCATATTTCTGGCTTTTTGGAACAACAAAATTCTTCAAAAAACACCATCTAAAAGAGACGGTTTTCCAAGTTTTTTGCGTGTAAACGTATAGAGCTAACTATCGTGTTGACTTCTCTTTCTCAGGATTGCGTCACGGCGTCACGCGCATATCATGAATACCTAATGAGCATTTCAGAAATCGCGAAAATCTCATTTTCGAAAAGCGCACTTTTGCTTGCAATTTATCCACTTAAAACCGACAATTAAAAAATAATAAAAATCCACGTCGGCAAGAGGGGATGTTTGGACTATCGAAAAAAGCCTAAATGCTGGATTTTCGTCAAGGGGGATTCTTCCTCTTTAACATTAAAACCTTTTCCTTGTAGTGTTATTTTGAGAAAACAAAGGTTTTCATAGGAAAACATTGCCCTATTGGGCTCTAGACCAGAGAGAGACCCAAATATATTTTACATATTTTGATTGCCAACATTTTCGTCACCCTTGATATTTTGCTTCTAATTGAGAGGGCGCAATTCGTGTGAGCTAATTGTCGTGCAAACTGCCTCGGCCTTCATTTCCCCAGCCATCTCAATCAACAAACTCATATTCGCAGGTGTTTCTCGCATCACGATTTCCAATTACTGTAACATTGGAAGTCAAATCACTGCAACCGAAATCCGAACCAGCCTTGATTAGTCCAGTTTACGGGCCGGGCGTATGACTGATTATTTACGTTGGACGGAAATCAAAATGTTGGAATTTGAGGAGTTTCAGATGCGCCCGCATATCAAGTATACAGTCAGAAAATTGAAACTGTATATCTCCGTTCTGTATGGTACAACTAATTAGCAGTGTACCTTTCGTTGATTACACAATACTCGGCAACCAGGATTGGAATTTTTTTAAAGACTTTGGTGTTTTGCGTTTCCCACAAAACAAGTTATTCGCAATTACATGTGTAGTAAATTTGTCGGCGTAGATTTATTTGCATGAAACTTGTTCCTTCCTCCATGATTTATGTGACTTCTTGGGTTTGGGGGGGCGGGGGCGCGGGCGCTTGGGGCAAATTATTGATGCTTATATATATTTTAAAGGTACAGTTGAAGTCAGAAGTATAAATACATGTACACCACTACCATCATCACCCAAAATGGTAAACAGGACTACCCGAACCATTGCAAGGTGTACAAGCTATGTTTTAAGTACTGCATGCACGTGAGGAATTCCACAAAATCAAGAATTTAGTAAAGACTGTTACAAAAATGGTGTAAGCACATACATTTTAACACTTGGTTGCATACAGTTGTATTTATACTTCTGACTTCAACTGTACTGTACATTTTTCCGAGTTAGTCACTCCAACGTAACCCTCCTAGCTACTGTCGATAATGCTCAATTTCCAATTACATTGGATATTGACAGGTGAAATAGTAGAGTAACATGATACAATTAACAGCTGAGATAATTTTACCTGAGATACCATGTCCGTCATGCATTTCGCTCGCTAAAGTTGCATTTTGTTTTAAAATCTGGTTGCTGTATAGTGAACATTACCGTCTGCACACTACGGTGACATCAGTGACGTCAACCCAAAGTGCACGCAGTTCCATTGTGTAACCAACTCGAAGAGAAATATGAATGTATTTGAGTAACGCATTCGGAACCAAAACTGTGTCTTGTGCATCGAGATCAAACAAAAATACAACAAAGAACATTTTGATTGAAAACATCAACAAATTCGAGTTTGGTGATTTTTTTTTTTTTTTAGCTCATCAAAATCCATTTTCAAGAAAATTGATTTTGTTCTAACCGAACATTCATTAAACTACCTTCCAAAAATACTATCCATGGGAAGAATTAACAGGAAATTTGCAATCTCTAATTTGGATGTGGAAGCAAAAGGGTTGGTGTAATCACTGCAGTGCTTTGTGTAACCGGATAAATTAGTTTACAAAACATTGGTGGTTTTTTGACGATTAGAAAATATACAGACTGAGAGCGCGAAATTTCAGAATGGTAATGAGATAAATATTACAAATGATATGGTATCAAAATCTCAGCACCCATGGGAAAAATGTGATCTGAACACACTCCATTAACCTTATTAATCCCAATGGCACCTGGCCCCTTCCCCTCCCCCTCCCATGTACTCCCCACCAGACAAGATAAAGATATCCTCATCATGTTTTCTTCACCGACCGAAAAGAGTTAAAATCCATACTTGTAATTATAGTTTCTGTCTCATTAAAATGTATGTCATTCTGACATGGTGACTGCAAAGGGAAAGACTCAACAGTTGAATATCCCAAGCACCCTCCCCCCCTCTCCACTCGCACCCCCACACTCCCTCCCCCACACTCCCTCCCCCCCCCCCCCCCCCCCCCCACTCCCTCCCCTCCCCCCACTCCCTCCCCTGTCCCCACTCCCTCCCCACCCCCACTCCCTGCACCCCCCACTCCCTCCACCCTCCCCCCACTCCCTCCCACCCACATTCACTCCACACTGCCCTCAGCCCCCAAACACTCCATGAGAGTCTAGTGCATCCCTGGTGTCCCTTCCCCTCCACAATCAAAATATTTTTTTCCCTAGCCTCTGTTCAGGCACGTAACAAACTCCTTATTTAGCTAAGTAAGCACTGACGTACATGCCGTTTTGTAATATCTTCATTTACTCGTGTGTGACACTGCCAAATGTCTGGAAAATGAATTGGGGGGAATCTCGAGTTACGCCTTACAAAAATGAAAATAGACCTGCTGGTGCCAGTCGTCTTGTTTGATGTCAGATGTGACGAGAAAAACTGACCGATGCTACATGTAAATAGACCACAAAATATCTCCAGTGTAGCGTTACGTCATTTAATTAATCATCTTGAGTTACCAAACTAATTGGAAGAACGGATTTTCTTGTCCTGAAGTTTAAAGCCCCAATACATCATTTGCAGTGACCCAAAATTTTAATTCACGAGTTGACAAGAAAAACCGGACTAAAAGTGTTGATAGCAATAGTAACAAACACCACATGATTTTGTTCCCATGTAAAATGGTACCTTTGTTTAAATTGTTTATTCAACACAAAAACCATGCATGGATAATTTGTAATGTTTAATCAAGACGGAAGTATTTCTGCATCTACATTCGCTGAGTGTGACGTCAATTTCTGCGCAGACGCGCTCCCTTTTTTGACAACGGTTCATGCTACTTGCATGGCAACGCTTTTCTCCATTCGTTTTGCACAGGAGCCACAAAGGGAACATTTTCTGTTGGATTTTTCTGTTACAAAAATCACAAAGTAAGGCGATATGGTAGTTTATCGCTATAAAAGTAGGTATGAGCATGGAGCTATAAAATAGCTCCATGGTATGAGCAAACCATTGCAAGTCATTATGGTCGTTATTTTGTAATATTTTCTTCTAAAAAAATAATAGTAAAATACACTGTGCGCAAACACACTGGATGTAAAACGTGAGCGTGAACCAGTAACCATAGTTACGGTCCAGCGCCCGCAATGTGATGTCACGACTCTGCCAGCGAATAGCCATGTCCGTATTGGACTTCTTTTTTGCAAGGTTTTACCGAGACGACGGTAAAATGGAAAATGGTCAAATTTGACCACTGTCCGCATTTGGACTTTTTTGACACGGGAAAATTTCACCGAGACCAAAGGAGAGGTATCCGAGCCATCAATATAACGCTTTCTTTTGTCGTAAGACACAACGTCGACCTCCAATATTATCTGGGAATATTGCAATGGTACATGTAGCACCAATCAAACTTTCGCCTGTATCAATAGTATCTGCTATGATATGATTGATTAGGCCAAACAAAATAAATGGTGTGTTTACAGTAACCCGACCTACCTGGAATTGTTTAGGCCAAATTGCCGACCTCAAACTTTTTATTGCCAATTTTCAAGTTCATAATTTTAAATGAGCACTATTTGCAATAATTTCCAACAAACATAACATTTTCTACACTTGTACATGGTTAATAGTGTTAATAGTGAGTTTCAAACATTGCAAAACAACACGCAAATGCATGAACTGAAATGTAAAAAGAAATGACAAAATAAAATTAATTTCCTACCTACCTACCTGGATTTTTTTTAGGCCGTTACCGTAAACGCACTATTTATTTTGTTTGGCCTTACCAAAAAGAACAACAACGCACTGGGAACTTGTCACGAAACATGCTTGGTATACAATGTACATTGTACATGGGTACCGGCGCAAGAATGTGTATGCAGTACGCATCCCAGAGCCACTTTTACCGACTTCACTGGACTTATCGTCTCGGGAAGGTTTCCCTGGTAAATTTTCCTGGGCAGCAGTTGGCCAGGAAAAGTAACCGCTGGACTTAGGAAAAGTTACTGAGAGGAAAACGTACTAGGCTGTCCGCATTGGACTTAAAATGGGAAAAGTACCATTGTCTCGATAAGTTTTCCCAAAAAAAGTATGTATGTGGCTGAAATCAAAATTTTCTTTGGTATAAATGTAATGCTGCTGTTCTTGGAATTTGTAAAAAGTTTCTATCTGCAATGATAATAGGCCTTTAACAAGAGTTTAAATTTGGGAAAATTATGCTTGTCACGTAGAAAATCAATTTGGACAGAAAAACCAATCTCGATGCCTCGTCTAAAATACTGACATCCGTCAAACCTCCAATGAAGGTGGCGATGAATTTCTCTGTCGAGAGAAACCAATTTCCTGTATTAGTGGTTCTGCAACCAGCCAGAAATATTAATTTCCTCTCTTTTCATAGATGTCATTAGTGATGTATATTTTCGGAAGCGCACTAACTCTACATATCAGATCAGAAAGTAATGAGATCGTACACGATTGCCTTGAAAACAAATTAATAACAGTTTGAACAGATGTGCAATCATGTTTTTTATGGCCTAAACGTGTGCTTGATGCTGGTATATTTTTGTGAAATGGTATTGACAGGTAGAACACATCATTTGCAGTGACCCCAATTTTTTTTCATGAGTTGACAAGAAAAACCTTAGTAAAAGTGTTAAAGGCACAGGCTCGTCAGCAATGCGCGCCACGAAATACGCAGTTCCATAGCAAAGGCATAGAGCTGCGTATTTCGTGGCACGAATTTGGCGTGCGCATTGCTGATGAGCCTGTGCCTTTAATAACAATGGTACTAAACGTATGGTCTAGTGGGTATACAGCCGTATGCATGCTTATATTATAATCGAGGTGTTATGGGTTCGAGCCCCACTGGAGCCAACGTGTTTGTGTCCATGGGCAAGACACTTAATCTCAAATGCCTCGTCAACCCAAGCGATATTTGGGGAGCTGTTAGGGGGAATGCCACAATCTAACTGCTGATAGGATTGTGCGCCTTGACCAGGTAGCCACCTAGTTGAAGCGAAATGGTTTTGGTGATTTCCTGATGGCAGCAGTAATAATAATGGCAACAGCGCCAGGAGTACCCTAGGTTAAACATGTAGATATGTGTGCTATACAAGTGTCCACCATTATTGAACACTACATGATTTTATTTCAGTTAAAAATGGTATTTTGTGTGAGAAATTAACAACTGAAGGTGGTTTTCTAAAAAAGTATTTTGCAAAAGACTTTTTTACCATTCAACTCGACACAAAAACCATGCATGGATTTTTCAAGTTTTCAGAAGTACTGCTGCACCTATGTGGCTGAAATTTATACAGGGCAGTTTTATTAATTTATTTACATGGGCTTCTAATCACGAGAGGAAATAACGCCCCTTTTAACAGTTTACCAATGATGTGTTGTACCTTTAAGCATTGTACCTTTGATACCTTTTAATTATAAGTAATTGATGGGATTTATAACATTGTGTGTGTCATGTGATTTGTAATTGTGTGTGTTTCGGCCAGACCTTTTTTCAGATCTTTAAAAGAAAATAGCAAACAATAATTGTTTTCAGTATCATACAAAAAAAAAGGGAATCTTTTATAGAAAGGTCTCACAGCTAAAAAGGTTTTACTAATAATAGACGACAGTGGCATATCCATAAATTGATAATCAGAGGGTGAAATGTACCCTTGGCAGTGCGAGTGGGGGTCTGGGGGGGCATGAAAATTTTAAAATATAAAGTATACATGATTGGTAAACCGTTACAAATAATTTCCCCGTGTGATTGAAGGTGTGCATGATTAAAACCAACCTGAGCAAAAATCAACTCCGTACTTCATCTAACTTTTGAAAAATCAGTCAAAAAATGGTTTACAGTCACTTCGCCCCAAAACCACTTCTCCGCAAAACCACTTCACCCTGAACCACGACCTGTGCACAAAGTTGTTTTGGGGCGAAGTGGCATTTGTGCGAGTTACAAATGTAGTGTTTGGACGAAGTGATTTTGGGGAGAAATGGCCTTTGGGTAAAGTGCTTCAGGGCGAAGTGGTCCACGGCAAGGTGGTTTTGGGGCGAGATGAATTTATGTTTCGCAATATGAAAAATAATTGTTTTAGTCATTTCTCAAAGATATATAGCACCTCAGACAAAACCATTTCTACCATCATCATGTTTATATTGTGTAAGTTATGTGTAAATCTGTGAACATTGCTGATTTCTCGAGATACCAATCATGTATTCTACCTTTAACCCAAATATAGCTGATATTGTAATATGAGTGTTTTAATGATATTGCCCCTCAATGTGCATTTTATCCATATATGATGTCCCAGATCACACAATATCGGAATTTTTTAGTAAAGTACATTTGTACATTCTATCATGCACCATCAAATACGTCAAAAACATCAAAGTAATTTCCCGCTAGCTTGAAAAAGCCGAACAATATCGAATGTATTGCAAATATTTTTGGTAAGAATTGAGAAGTTGTTCATAAAGATTTTTCTTTCAGATGTCTTGTGAAGCATCAGTAAGTGCAGATTTTATAGAAAAACCCTAAAAATTTAGAAGTGGGAAAACTTAAACAGCTAGAATCCCCCCTTCCACATTTTTTTAGTTTTTCTGTTTATCATGGAGGTGTATGTGTCTACAACACCGTCACAACTTGTTTTTCACAAAAAATCAACAGGCTTTTGCTTAAAACGTAAAGCAGTTCCGACCCTCTTCACCCAAATTCTGAAACGCTCGAGGTCACTCGGCTTGTTTATCAACAGGGTGTTGACGTCATCCTGAGAAACATACAAAACGGTCTGTGCAGTATTGAATGGAAAATACACGAAGTGAATGTTTATCATGCCTGTTTTGTCCTTGTAATTCAAAATACAAACGTGAAAAACACTTCATGTAATATGACAACAATCTACTATTACCTGTTTTGTGAAAAAACGATGAAATTGTGGCTCTCAGTGAAGCTCTTTTGAAGTAAATACTGGTGCATTGCGACGCCGAGGATGTTTTGTCACGGCCGGGAACGAACGGCATTCACAGCGGGTCTGTATACAGCATGGTGCGGGCGTACGTACGCGTAGACCCCACGTGTTTGAACATCGGCCGTACAAGTTATAGAATGAGCGACTCATTTTTCTCTCGCTTGGTAATAGAAAAGAAAATCTTTCTGCTCTTTGTTTTTCATAGTGTCTGGTAAAACATACAGTCACGCAGCTACTGGGCATATCTCTGGCTTTTTGGACCAACAAAATTCTTCAAAAAACACCATCTAACAGAGACGGTTTTCCAAGTTTTTTGCGTGTAAACGTATGGAGCTAACAATCGTGTCGACTTCTCTTTCTCAGGATTGCGTCACGGGGTCACGCGCATATCATGAATACCTAATGAGCGTTTCAGAAATCGCGAAAATCTCATTTTCGAAAAGCGCACTTTTGCTTGCAATTTATCCACTTAAAACCGACAATTAAAAAAAAAAAAAATCCACGTCGGCAAGAGGGATGTTTGGACTATCGAAAAAAGCTGAAATGCTGGATTTTCGTCAAGGGGGGATTCTAGCTGTTTAAGGATTTTCTTAGAAAACACTTGTCTCATGTTTTGTGTACAAGGACTGAAGCCATGATCAACTTCTCAATTCTTTCCACATTTTGTTTGTGAAAAAAATTGTGAGAAATTTGCCAAACAGTTGTTTGCGAACAATGTTTGCTTGATTAGCACTGTATACTCAGTACTTCCCCCGAGGCACTATGAACAAACTTTGTAGCATACTCGGGTGGGACTCGAACCCATGATCTGTTGCATACTAGGCAGACGTCCTCACCACTCAACCACCGAGCTGGCTGGTTCGTACACTACCTTACAGGGTGCTGGGATAGGCTGAATAATGTGCTTCACGGATTTCTGTAAAGGAAATACGTCACGCAAAGGTCACAGCTACAGACGCGCGGAGCTTTGTGGGTTGCTTGCTGCCGGACGAATAATTAATAAATAGTATGCTAATGCTTTATATATCCAGTGAAAAAAATCAAATTATGAATGAAATGAGTGTACTGTGTGCAAAACCGGCCTTGTCTACTGGAAAATATCGTTTTTACGTCCGTTTACAAGGAAAAGATGTGACCTCGTGGTCACGTGTCGTATAAATTTTGGCCAATGAGGACGCAAACAGCTGGGTATGAGCGAACCGCAACTAACGAGAGAATGCGATTTGGCTTGCGTCGGGAAGAATTAATATCAATTGGTATTCATTGATATAGACTACTGAAGTGAAAATGTCGCCCTTTGTGGGTTACCAAGGTTACTGGGTCTACACTAAAACCAGTGAACTGTTTCTCTGCGCTTTACCAATGGACATTTCAGATTACCAGTGAATGTTTAGACCCAATTACCATGGCAACTGACGTCACACTTTAGGGCTGCGTTCAGGCGTGCAGTTCTCGCTACTCCAGAGTAATGCGTGTGCATTACACTCGGGTCACATTACGCGAACGGCAAGTCTGCAGTCCGCATGTGCGAATGGCCATCAGTCAAGATGGCCGATTCTTGCCATGACTACACAAAAAACGCTGTTTCATTGCTCACAAGAAACTGAAGAAAATACAAACCGCAAGTCGTGAGAACCTTTGATGCCGTCTAAAACAAACCTCAGTGAGATGTTGTTTCAGTTATCCAGTTGACACGTTGAGCAAATTCACAAAAAATCCCACCCATATTCCGCCATCTTCGTACAAATCACATGACACTCGTCAGGAGTAAGAGCACACTCCCAATTATTTGGGGAGTAGCGAGAGCATGCTCTCATTGACCCGAGTGTCGTTAATCTTGCTGTTCGCGCACGGAGGAGTATACTCATGCTAACACGAGTACACGCCCGAACGCAGCCCAGTAGTCTAATCATTCTCACCGACGCAACGCAAGCGAAATCGCATTCTCTCAACTTTATTTTTGTTTACAAATGGTCTTCATCCATGCTGAGCTTTGCTCAGTCTGATTAGTATTCTTTCTTTTGTATTTGAATTTCAATTCAAGGATCCCCCACTTGGAAACACATTCATCAACTGCGAGAGTGCGTATTCTCTCTGATGTTGACCCACGTCACTGCAGCAGAATTCATGGCAGTCGTTATAAACAACTGGGCTTCAATCGCAGGTATAGTACACATGTATGTCAAGTATGTATAGTAATCAAGAATACAGTTCTAGAGTATGTGTTTGCTACACTGCTGTAGGAATGAGACATGTTCTGTAACATCAGCTATGGTTGATTGAATTTGAAATTTAAAGGTACATCCTGACCTGACAATCTGACATCTCTGGGAATTTTGTACCTTAACTTCACCTCGTGACTTTGTGAGATTGTTATTGTTAAAGTTGCTCTGTCCGATTTTAGCCCGATTTGAGAGTCAAATTTTTTTTTAAAGTTAAATTGCTATTTTTCTAGAATGAAAAAAGTTATCGGCTTTCATTTGGTACCAAGAACGTAAAAATCCGTCGAGGATTAATGCCAGTCTATTAAAAACAAGAAATAATAAAAGACAGGCCCTGTCTTTTATTCGACAGGGTTATGACGTATGTATTTAATAGTGCGCGTACATCTGTACACTGTACACATACTATGTACATGTATGAGCGTATGCGCGCATGTACAACATGTGAAACCAGTTTCGAGAAAAATGCTTGTATCTCCAATTCCCGACGTCGGAAATTTAACTGTTTTATATTTTTCGTTACAGAGACACGTAAGCTTTCTAAATTCGTTCGCTTGTGTAAATTAATTGTTTAATTCTTTTACCCAAACACGGACAGTGCAACTTTAATAATAAAATAAAATTAGTACAAATATAATTGAGGTGTTTGAAAATATGAAATATCTTTCGACCAGATTTTCAAAATTTCAAATGATCTGAAACAGTCATATAGATTGTGAATCAGTACAATACATACCTGGGGCCAATTTCATAGTGCTGCTTAACCCAAGCAGTAACGGCGTGCTTACTGCAGCAGACGAGTTAAGCGCTATTTCTTGGTCGTGGCGCGGTTAAGCATGCGCACGCTTGGAAGCGGCTATTGTTGCATCACTGTCTTAAAGGCACAGGCTCGTCAGCAATGCGCGCGCGCCGAATTCGTGCCACGAAATACGCAGCTCCATAGCAAAGGCATGACGAGCCTGTGCCTTTAAGCAAATTTTGGCTCTGCAGTCAAGGCACGTTTTCAGTTGCTTAGCGTTAACGATGTCTATGAAATAGCAGGCTGTTAAGCAGCTCTATGAAATTGGCCCCTGGTATACATGTACCTGTACAATGTAGATACATGTACATGTACATGTACCCGGTATATCAAAGTTACAAATCAGCAAAGTTGTTGTTACGCATGGGACATTCTTTAGTTTTGCAATTAAAAGTATTTTGTGTGGGACACACTTGTGCAGATTTTTCTAAAACAACCAATTATAATTTTTTTAAATGCATACATCTTGGTAAAACTGTTTCTGTATTAATTGAAACAGAATGATAAATTAGGCAGATTGCTTAACATTGATAAACATGTATGTTTGAGCTTCGTAGTTTCTGGTGAAAAACAAGTAATCAGAAATAAGATAAATTTCGAAGTAGATTGCGAGTTCAGTGTAACACTTGTTTAAAAATACCTCTAACAGGTTTTGTGCTTTTAATGTAATTTAAGTTGTCTTCAGGGTAATTCCTAAAATTAGGGGTCCAAAAGTGTGACATGCTTTTAAAGATTTTCAAGTGATTTTCAAGTGGTCTTCTAGAAGAAAATATTTACTTTTATTCCCTAAACACCACTTAAATTTAATGTTTATTTGTGAATAAGGCACCAAGGTTAATGCAAATTCATTCTACAGCTAATTTTCATTGACGTATGTACATGTAACCCAGGACACAAAATTCTTATTCATTATCATGAAACAAATTATGAGGCTTTTTTGGTCTTTTGTTTCAAATATTTGTCAGTCATCAGAGAACAAAATATTCAAGAAAATTATGCTGCCCCGTTTAATCACAGGCCACAGTCTATTACTGAGAATTTGTGATCATGAATGGCGATTTTTGAAACACAGGGTGTCATACATAACTGGGACACCAAACGTTTTGGACCCCTAATTTGGGGAATTAACCTTTAACATAATTATTGTGTCGTCCTGACACAACAATAACATTAATTCAAGGAATTTGTTTTGTACATTTGTAGGGGCAACCATTTATATCCTGAAATCACCCGTGGCAACGTCGACCAAGACATTTGCTCTCAACTTTCTGGCCAGATTACTGGCCCAAATACAAAGCCACCGTAGATGTAAGAAACTTGGGAGGAATATGCCAGAGGGGTTTCCTGCCAGTGATGATGCAGAAGATACCAGTCAAGACATCTACGAAGACATGGTGCGAGTTCTTGATGATCAAGGAAAGGCTGGAGGTAGGAACAATTATCCATTATTCATAAATGCCTCAGACATTTTATAAATGCATTCCCAGGGGCGAATCCAGGACTTTTTCAAGGGGGAAGGGGGAGAGTGGTTGCCAGTCAGATTGTTTATGTCCGCGGACAGAAAATGCATTACATCTATATTTTTGGTGTCAGAGCAGGGAAGGGGTCGTTGAACCCCCCCCCCCCCCCCCCCCCCCCCCGACCCCCGCCCCCCTCCCCCTCCCCCTCCCTCTCCCCCTCCCCCTCTGGATCTGCGCCTGCATTCCTATTGGATGAGAGAATGCCATGTCGGTGGTCTTATTTGGACGATAAAGACCGACTGGTTTTAAACCATTTCTAGTTGAGCCGTAGCAGGTTTCAACATGTATGGAAAACATGGATGCAAACAAAAACGTACATGCCTGAAACAAAATTTGACACATTTTAACAAAAAATGATCGCGTAGAAAATGTGAGGCGGTTCGGCAATAAAGGGCACTGTTTTTGCTGCTGCAGGAAAACAAAAGGATTGCCGCGCATGCTTGAAATCGACGCGTGCGCGGACCAGAGACCGAACATTTTTTTTTTGGCCTAAAGGATTGTTTTTGACGCTTGTAAATTACTGCCAAAAATTCTTGCAAACACCTGCTAAAATGCTATCTCCTTCGATCACATGTGTACATTTGTTGAAAGGGGCTTCTTTTTCTGTCCAAATTCCTGTGACTGAAGAGGAAATGACTTGATTTGTGTCCAAGTATTTTGATGTTACCACTATGGTTGTGATGACTCGGACTCGGGACTCGAGACTCGGACTTAAGTCGACTCGAGTCCCGATTTTCACTGACTTGTCTTGAGACTCGAAACTCAAACAAATTATTGACTTGACTTGACTAAGACTTTGTGACTTGAGATCTTTTATGCATTTGTTTCGAAATCTTGGCCAAAGCAACATGAATGTGTGTTTCAGCGTTTATCCTTACCAAAAAGACCAATTCAATTTTCCAATTGGAACCAATTGGAATTGATTTCCAATTGGTTTCAATTGGCAATTGGCACAAACCAATTGGTTCCATTTGGTTCCAATTGGACAGATGGCACCAATTTGAACCAATGGGGATTAATTGGTTCCGATTGGACAGATGGCTCAAATTGGAACCAATTCATTCCCATTTGTACCAATCAGTGCCATCTGTTAAATTGGAACCAATTGGTTTTTGCCAATTGAATCCAATTGGAAAATTGAATTGGTATTTTTGGTAAGGGTAGACTTATTTTGAAATTAGCTTGAACAAAATAATTAACTTTCGTGACTACTTGACTTGACCAATATGCCTGACTTGACTTGACTTGGGCCTAAAAGGCAGTTTGACTTGACTTAACTTAGTACATGTACATGTACTCAAAGGCGGCTTGACTTGACTTGGGACTCGAGAAGAGGGAGACTTGTTACATGTACAACCATGGACTTACCACTTTCAGAAATTATATCATCCAAAAAATATTTTGCTGCTTGAGCATGATTTAACCTTGAATAAGCAAGCAATGGATATTTATCACAGTTTGTCAGTTGTTATCTTGCCAATGAGATATGTGCTGGTTAATGAGGCTTGAGGCCCTTTTCTACGAAACCTGCACCCGGAAATTGCCCACGCATTAGTAAAAGATTGAAAGTAGTTGGCAGACAATTCCACGAGTTTGTTTTTAATGTGAGAAAGTTCGCCCCAGGTTAGCTTGTCCTTGAAGCAAAGTGGGTTGAACTTGAAATCTGGCACAGCCAAATGAACTTTTGGCCTTTATCCCACAGTGCTTTAACCTGGGTTATAAAAAAATAACCCTAGGAGTTGCATTCCTAATGGGTAATTCCCAAAATTAGGGGTCCAAAATGTTTGGTATCCCAGTTACGAACGACACTCTCTGCTTAAAAAATCACCACTTATGACCACAAATTCTCAGTAAAGGACTGTGACCTGTGATTATAGGGAGCAGCATCATTTTCTTCAATATTTTGTTTTCGGATTCCTAAAAAATATTCAAAACAAAAGACCATGAAGGCTTATAATTTGTTCCATGGTATTGGATAGGAGTTTGGTGTCCCGGGTTACCTACGCCAATGAAAATTGGCTGTAAAATGAGTTTGCATTAACCTTGGTGCCATATCTACACAAAAACATAAAATTTGAGTCGCATTTGTTCAAATAAAAATCATTAGTTTCTACTGGGAAACCACTCTTAGTCATTAAAAACACTTGGAAATCTTAAAAAGCGTGTCACACTTTTGGACCCCTAATTTTGGGAATTACCCTAATGCAAATTTTGGGGATTATGGCCTTTTTCCAAATCTCGACTTGGGCTCAGGCTCGGGCTCCGGCTCCATGTAAACCATATGGAGACGGAGCCAAAGACGGAGACGAAGCCGAGATTTGGAAAAGACCCTATGAATTTAGGCCTTTTCACACTACCCACTTCCGTCCCAGGTAACTTGCTACCCGGGTAGCTGCAAATAACCCGAGTTAAATTTAACCAGGATTTTCGTTTCACAGGACAAATTTTAACCTGGAGAAACACCTACTCGGGTCGTCTCTTACATGGGTCATTAGCGACCTACTCGGGTACACCAACCAGAGGCTTGGTTTGTTTTTAACCCTAACACCCTGGTCCTATGGAAAATTGTGTACAAATTGGAGGATTTGATTAATAACTACCTCCATGGGGTCAAGAAACGTATTTCTGACATGATTCAACGGTCTGATTTAGACGTCAGCAACCAAAACTGATGAAGAGTGATTATTGGTTAAACCCATGATCGGGGCTGCGTTCCACTTACGCAAACGTTGCCAACCTTCTGCTACTGGTTTCAGTGCTTTTGTGCACTCGTCTAAATCAGGGTACCAGTTTGTTGGCAAACGTTTGCAATGTCGGAATGTTCGCATATTTGGAACGCGGCATAAACAACATGGGGATACCGATTGACATAAAATCATTGCTGGCGATAATAATGCTTCTTAATTTTTCTTCAGCTTTTGTGCGGTGTTCGTGTTGTGACAACGCAATTTTCCAACTGCATGCCAATCACGCACAGAAGCTTTTACTGCATGCCTGCTTTCTCCAAGGACACGCTAACATGGGTTGACACGCTAACATGGGTTGACACGCTAACATGGGTTGACACGCTAACATGGGTTGACACGCTAACATGGGTTGACACGCTAACATGGGTTGACACGCTAACCTGTTTCCCACAGCAAACACTAACCCGGAGAATCGTATCAAGGCCGCCATTAACCCCGAGATTAGTGGGTTAACCCACCTCCCAACCAGGGCTAGGAATTGCCCGGTTTAAGTGGTGTTTTTGGCCACTTATCCCGGGTAATACTTAACCCCGAGATTTGCCGTGGGAAACGAGCCTTTTAGAAAATGCCCCCTTTACCATGGAAAGACTCATATGTCGACGTTGTCCTTAATCAAGTCATTGCTATTTTGTTGTCAATGGTTGTTTTGACGCTTAAATCCTGCCAATAAACCCATGTCGTCAGAATGCCTGCAAAGGATTCATCAAAAGTGTCTTGGTTATTTTCCAAGTGACTACATGTAGTTCTGATTGCTGCTCTACTTGAAGAAACGTAACTGACCAAATTACAACTGACATTAGGCCTTTATTAGATTGGCAAGGAAGGTGCGCTTAAGTTGTGAAAATTGACACTTCCTTTGAATGTGTCACAACATAGACACTTTCATTACATATGTACAATGTATGTGTGAATTTCTGGCCCATGGGATTTCTTAAAGAGCTGTTAAAATTATTTCTGAAACGGGATGCAATTTGTCAGTAATTGATTTAAATTGATTGCAGAAAGAGTAAATCTTTTTTCTTTGTGGGGCAATCTGACGTTTGGTTGAAACAAAATCATGGTTATTTAAAGGCAGTATATATCTCAAAAATCAGAAATGTTCACAGATTTACGCCTAACTTACACAATATAAACATGATGACCGTAGAAAACTTCCCCTGAAATGGTTTTGTCTGAAGTGCTGTAGTCTTTGAGAAATGAGTAAAACAATTATTTTTCGTCTCATATGAGACGAAAATTCAATTTCAGGGGTCGAAATTAGCGCTGGTCCTGTGGTCAGAGACCAGTAAAAATCAGGAGGACCACTAGATCTGTAAAAAATGCTGGTCCGATGGACCAGTGAAAACATTCCCTGACTCATCGAAACATTCCCTGATGCCTAATCCACAGTAAACATTTCTTACTCAATGCGAAAAATTCCTGTTTACCACAAACAATTCATGATCGCTTTAATCATTTTGAGATAACTTCATTTCTTTCTTCGATCTCCCCAGACGTGCCCTAGTGTTGGATCAAAAAGCAATCCCATCCATCCTGCACTCAATGACCTTAAACCAGAAAGTGTTTCAGTGTATCTCAGTGCCATTTTGAAAAGCACCAGTGGACCAAATTTTCAGCAGGACCAGTAGAGTTCTCTAATCTACTGGTCCTTCTGACCAGCATAAAATTCAGGTTAATTTCGGCCCCTGCGTCATACTGCGTGTGTGCGCGATCCACGCGATGCATTAAAAAAATGCATCGCATTAGAACAGCATACACGCAGTACACGGCGCCAATTTTGGACCGCTCAGATGAGAAGTAAATCGTTTGCAAACGATCTAAATGATTTCATCTTCATAGACTATTTTCTGGTAAAATTATATCATCTCGGGCGGAAACATTTCATTGGATGGTTGCTACCAGTTCAATCTTTACTTTGAGTAAGGTTTTCCCTGTCAACATGTTGATTTACTTTTGGGGTCATTGCAAATGATGCAGTGGGCCTTTAATAACTAACAATGATACAATGTAATTTCACAAGAATTTGTTCCTATTTATCCTGACCCTTGACCCCAGGCTGTGAATCAACAAGCGGTAGTCTCCTCTGCAGCATACTTCTTGAAGCTTACCATGGGACCCTGCCAAGATCTCAGGATGTTCACGGATCTGCTGCTGATGACAAGACTAGTGTCGTCTGTGGGCTAAGGAATCTATTGGCTGTTAGTCACGAAGCCAAATCAATGGCTGTCAAAGGTAAGTATATGGTAGAGCATCTGCCCGGTTTTCCCGAGGTCTCGGGTTCAAGTCTCGATAGGGACCATTTTCCTTGTCCCAGGTATGGTTATTTCCATGGTGATTAGGACACCACACCAAATGTTATTTTTTTACTTTGGTCAGTTGTGCAACACCAAGAGAGAGGTTGGGTTCTTTGGGAAAACCTGACTCTACCACTGTGCCTTAAAGGTCTTGGGTTCAAGTCCCAACGGGGACCTTGTGACTCTTTTTACCCCTTTGTCGCATCTTATTATTGTTATAATATGCCATTGGTGAAAAATACAGTTTTAGGGGGAAAGATACAAAGAGAATAGATTTCTTGATGTCCTTTTTTTGTCTTCGTCTAGCTGGCCTAATTGAGTCAATCCTGGACAACATCCAGCACACACATGCTAAACTCAATGTAGAGTGCCTACAACACCCAAGACCAGTAGCCAAGAAAAAGGTAACAGACTGTATTAAAGATAGTATACATGATTGGTAAACTGTTACAAATAGTTTTATCCCCCTGTGTGATTGAAGATATGCATGATTCAAACCAACCTGAGCAAAAACCAGCTCCGTACTTCGTCCAACTTTTGAGAAAACAGTCAAAAAAAAGTGTTCAGTCATTTCGCCCCAAAGCCACTTCGCCCTGAACCATTTCGCCCTGAACCACGGCCTGTGCATGAAGTGGTTTGGGGGCGAAGTGGCATTTGGGCGATGTAGTCTTTGGACGAAGTAATTTGGGGCGAAATGGCACTCGGGCGAAGTGGTTTTGGGGCGAAATGGCACTTGGGCGAAATGGTTTTGGGGCGAATTGAATTTTCGTCTCATGAGACGAAAACTAATTGTTTTACTCATTTCTCAAAGACTATAGCACTTCAGACAAAACCATTTCAGGGGAAGTTTTCTACGGTCATCATGTTTATATTGTGTAAGTTAGGCGTAAATCTGTGAACATTTCTGATTTTTGAGATACCAATCATGTATACTGCCTTTAAGGCTAAACAAAATAGATGTTCCGGTTCTGGTCCGCGCACGCGTCGATTTCAAGCATGCGTGTCAATATTATTTTTTTCCTGCGGCAGCTAAAACATTTTCTAGACTGATAGCCAATCCTGTAGACTATGTAAAGAATGGGAACAAGTCTATGTATTCTCCCGGGCAGCTCGACCTCATACTCGGGGCAATAGATTCGGACGATGCTGATATCGAATGAGAACGAATGATAGCGAGTATGACGTTGTTTTATCAGTTGCAACAATGGCGGTTAGTTCTCACGCGACACAACAAGGAATCGCGATTGTGAATTAGAGCGTGTCTGAGCTGAGCTGAATACTGAAATATGCCACTTATTTCCGTGTCCATTGTTTGTGGAGTGAAAACTCTCAGAACATTCAGTGTTGTGACGGCTCTGCAAGTTGACTATAGGCCTTACTGTGTACGAATCTGTACGACGCAGGGGGGAAAAAGAGGGGGAGGGGGGAAAGAGGGGGAAAAAAAACATAAATTCCGGAACTTCGGTCTGACCAGAACCAGAATACATTAGGCACTTGCGGGCTCATTCCTTAAGTACAGTGTGCATACATGTAAAAATGTAATTTTCTTAAAATATAAATTCTTGATTACAACAGAAATTTGTTGAATACAGTGAAGTTGTGGATAACATACAAGGCACTGATCGACCTGTTGCTTTGAAATCGCTTTCAAGAACCACTTCGGTGATTTTCTCCAGGTCCCAGAGGACCCCTTTGAACAAAGAGATTCCCATAGGGAAATGTGACATTTTCACTTTCTGGGAGAGTCCTGCAGTTAAAGGCACAGGCTCGTCAGCAATGCGCGCCCGCCAAATTCGTGCTCGAAACACGCAGCTCCATGCCTTTGCTATGGAGCTGCGTATTGCGTGGCACACATTTGGCGGGCGCGCATTGCTGACGAGCCTGTGCCTTTAAAGGGACACACCGGCTTTTTGGGGCTATTTTGGGCTCGAAACAGACCCATACATTATTCTGAAGCGCTTTCCAGAGTAAATTAGATATATCCTGAAAAGACGCCGTCAAATTTGGCTGTTTTTGAGCATTTTTCATAAATTCAAGGTCACGTGACTTTTCGGAACCAGATTCTGGTTCCTCAAAGTCACGTGACCTTGTGAGTTAGTTGTATTTCCAGCCGTAGAAACCAGCGCGAAGTGCGAGTTGCTTTTATTTTGTCATTTGCGGGTTTTTTTTCTCATCTTGTTGGAAAATAATGTCCTACGAACACTATGTACATACCGTATTTTCCAATTTGTACACAAATCTGCCAACAGATTTCAGAAGAAGGGTTACTGTTTCTGGGTGTTGATATGGACGAGAGAATCTCTCAGATTTTCGTGTCTTCGCTTCACGTTTTTTTTTTTTTGGCTTTCCGCACTTCTGCGGAAAGCCTTTGAAACTGTTCTGATTTTTTTTTTTTTTTTTTTTTTTTTTTAGCTTTTTTTATTCTTCTCCCAAAACCCCATAGACAAAGCGCATGGTCTTTCGGCCTGGCAAAACGGTCACTTGCAAAGCTCGGATCATCATCAAACTTGGTCACAACAATCACCTCATAGTGAAGTACTGCACAAATGTGTTTACATTTTGATGACGTCATCAGGTGTCAGATTACAAGCGTTTGAAATATATGGCCTTCAAATTGAAACTTCTGTAAAAATTCAACCGTTTGAGATACAAACTTTATTCTTTCGGCAATGGTCATGACTATCCAAGGTCTAAATTTCATACACAGACATTGACCTTGAATCTTGCTTTCTATTGGTCGAAAACGAGGCTGCCCTGTCATTTAAAACTGGTAGCAGATACAGAGATCGGGTCAAAAGTGTTAGTCTCAAGACCTCTTGGGCATTCCAAAAATACCAAAAGTTAAGTCGTGACTCGAAAGAGCGCCCTCTAGCGGCAAGTTGAAAAATGGCCAAAACCTATTTTGAAGAGATGTCTGTGGCGAAGTTTTTGCAAATTGGCCCAAAATTGGTGCATATGTTCACTGAGGGTCAGTGAACATGCCCATACCTTCAAAGGTTTGATGACGTCACCAGGTGTCAAATTACACTCAGTTGAACATGCGTTCTTCTAACGGTTATATATAGAGAACGAAAAGGCCGATGGAGGTCAAATTTTGTGTTTTAGGTTTGTTGTGACTTGGTCTAATGCATATTAGCAGCAAAATGTGGTGGCGTAACGATGACGTCATCAAATAAGCCCGTTTGTGCAGCATACATTTGCCAAGGTCGTTCACTTCCTCTAATGGGCGTATGACCTTGAAACCTAGCAGGGACGTAGACGTGGTCATTAACATATAACATACCAAGTTACATTAGTGTGACGTCCTTTGTTGATTTGTTATGAATTTTTGAATCTGGCAACCTATACCACAGCATACACACAGTGCAGTATATACGGGTGTACATAAGCATGAACAATCGCCATACATCTGCACTACCCCATTTCCCATAGACAAAGCACATAGTCTATCTCGCTGCTAGAAGGGTCGCTTGCAAAGCTTGGATCATCATCAAACTTGGTCACAATAAGGAACCCATAGTAAAGTACTATACCAAAGAGGTTACATCTTGATGACGTCACCAGGGGTCAGATTACATGTGTCTGAAATTTAATGCCTTAAAAATTCAAAAATTTGTAAAAATTCAACCGTTTGAGATACAAACATTTTTGTTTCGGCAATGGTCATGACTATCCAATGTCTAAATATAATGCAGAGACAATGACCTTGAATCTTGCTTCCTATTGGTCGAAAACGAGGCTGCGTTGTCATTTAAAACTGGTAGCAGATACCGAAATTGGGTCAACGTTGTTAGTCTCGGGACCCCTTGGGCATTACAAAAATACCAAAAGTTAAGTCGTCACACGAAACAGCGCCCTCTAGCGGCAAGTTGAAAAATGGCCAAAACGCATTTTGAAGAGATGTCTGTGGCGAAGTTTTTGCAAATTGGCCCAAAATTGGTGCATAGGTTCACTGAGGGTCAGTGAATATGCCCATACTTTCAAAAGTTTGATGACGTCACCAGGTGTCAAATTACACTCGCTTGAACGTGCATCCTTTTAACAGCTATATCTAGAGAACGAAACGGCCGATGAAGGTCAAATATTTTGTTTCAGGTTTGTTGTGACTTGGTCTAACGCATATTAGCAGCAAAATTTGGTGGCGTAATGATGACGTCATGAAATAAGCCCGTTTGTACAGCATACATTAGCCAAGGTCGTTCACTTCCTCTAATGGTCGTATGACCTTGAAACCGAGCAGGGACGTAGACTTGGTCATTAACATATAACATACCAAGTTACATTAGTGTGACGTCATTTGTTGATTTGTTATGAATTTTTGAATCTGGCAACCTATACTACAGCATACACACAGTGCAGTATATACATGTATACGAGTGTACATAAGCATGTACAATATGCATACATCTGCACTATCCCATAGACAAAGCACACAGTCTGTCTCGGTGCTAGAAGAGTCGCTTGCAAAGCTTGGATCATCATCAAACTTAGTCACAATAAGGAACCCATAGTAAAGTACTATACCAAAGAGGTTAGATCTTGATGACGTCACCAGGTGTCAGATTACATGTGTCTGAAATTTAATGCCTTACAAATTGAAAAATCTGTAAAAATTCAACCGTTTGAGATACAATCTTTTTTCTTTCGGCACTGGTCATGACTATCCAAGGTCTAAATTTCATGCACAGACATTGACCTTGAATCTTGTTTCCTATTGGTCGAAAACGAGGCTCCCTTGTCATTTAAAACTGGTAAGCGATGCCGAGATCGTGTCAACGGTGTTAGTCTTAGGCCCCCTTGGGCATTCAAAAAATACAAAAAGTTAAGTCGTCACACGAAACAGCCCCCTCTAGTGACGAGTTGAAAAAAGACCAAAACGTATTTTGAATTGGTCAAATGTATATTATCAGCTAAATATTGTGACGTCACGCTGACGTAATCAAATAAGAGTTCCTCAAGTATACATTAACCAACGTCGTTTACTTTCTCCATTGGTCGTATGACCTTAAAAACTATCAGGTGCCTGGACCTGGTCATTAACATGTAACATACCAAGTTACATTAGTATGACATGCATGATTTGTTGATTTATTATGAATTTTTGAATCTTGTCACTGTGCATATTGTACATGTATATGTACAGTATGTATTTATATTGTACAAAGTGTACATGATGTATTATACAGCATGCAGTTTTACATGCATACAAACATACAAAAAAAGAAAAGCGGAAAGCCATATGCTCTGTTATCAACAGACATACCTCTAGTTTTTTTTAGCTTTTTTTATTCTTCTCCCAAAACCCCATAGACAAAGCGCATGGTCTTTCGGCCTGGCAAAATGGTCACTTGCAAAGCTCGGATCATCATCAAACTTGGTCACAACAATCACCTCATAATGAAGTACTGCACAAATGTGTTTACATTTTGATGACGTCATCAGGTGTCAGATTACAAGCGTTTGAAATATATGGCCTTCAAATTGAAACTTCTGTAAAAATTCAACCGTTTGAGATACAAACTTTATTCTTTCGGCAATGGTCATGACTATCCAAGGTCTAAATTTCATACACAGACATTGACCTTGAATCTTGCTTCCTATTGGTCGAAAACGAGGCTGCCCTGTCATTTAAAACTGGTAGCAGATACAGAGATCGGGTCAAAAGTGTTAGTCTCAAGACCTCTTGGGCATTCCAAAAATACCAAAAGTTAAGTCGTGACACAAAAGAGCGCCCTCTAGCGGCAAGTTGAAAAATGGCCAAAACCTATTTTGAAGAGATGTCTGTGGCGAAGTTTTTGCAAATTGGCCACAAATTGGTGCATATGTTCACTGAGGGTCAGTGAACATGCCCATACCTTCAAAAGTTTGATGACGTCACCAGGTGTCAAATTACACTCAGTTGAACATGCGTTCTTCTAACGGTTATATATAGAGAACGAAAAGGCCGATGGAGGTTAAATTTTGTGTTTTAGGTTTGTTGTGACTTAGTCTAATGCATATTAGCAGCAAAATTTGGTGGCGTAACGATGACGTCATCAAATAAGCCCGTTTGTGCAGCATACATTTGCCAAGGTCGTTCACTTCCTCTAATGGGCGTATGACCTTGAAACCTAGCAGGGACGTAGACGTGGTCATTAACATATAACATACCAAGTTACATTAGTGTGACGTCCTTTGTTGATTTGTTATGAATTTTTGAATCTGGCAACCTATACCACAGCATACACACAGTGCAGTATATACGGGTGTACATAAGCATGAACAATATGCATACATCTGCACTACCCAATTTCCCATAGACAAAGCACAGTCTATCTCGCTGCTAGAAGGGTCGCTTGCAAAGCTTGGATCATCATCAAACTTGGTCACAATAAGGAACCCATACTAAAGTACTATACCAAAGAGGTTACATCTTGATGACGTCACCAGGGGTCAGATTACATGTGTCTGAAATTTAATGCCTTAAAAATTCAAAAATCTGTAAAAATTCAACCGTTTGAGATACAAACATTTTTGTTTCGGCAATGGTCATGACTATCCAATGTCTAAATTTCATGCAGAGACAATGACCTTGAATCTTGCTTCCTATTGGTCGAAAACGAGGCTGCGTTGTCATTTAAAATTGGTAGCAGATACCGAAATTGGGTCAACGTTGTTAGTCTCGGGACCCCTTGGGCATTACAAAAATACCAAAAGTTAAGTCGTCACACGAAACAGCGCCCTCTAGCGGCAAGTTGAAAAATGGCCAAAACGCATTTTGAAGAGATGTCTGTGGCGAAGTTTTTGCAAATTGGCCCAAATTTGGTGCATATGTTCACTGAGGGTCAGTGAATATGCCCATACTTTCAAAAGTTTGATGACGTCACCAGGTGTCAAATTACACTAGCTTGAACGTGCATCCTTTTAACAGCTATATCTAGAGAACGAAACGGCCGATGAAGGTAAAATATTTTGTTTCAGGTTTGTTGTGACTTGGTCTAACGCATATTAGCAGCAAAATTTGGTGGCGTAACGATGACGTCATCAAATAAGCCCGTTTGTACAGCATACATTAGCCAAGGTCGTTCACTTCCTCTAATGGTCGTATGACCTTGAAACCGAGCAGGGACGTACACTTGGTCATTAACATAACATACCAAGTTACATTAGTGTGACGTCATTTGTTGATTTGTTATGAATTTTTGAATCTGGCAACCTATACCACAGCATACACACAGTGCAGTATATACGGGTGTACATAAGCATGAACAATATGCATACATCTGCACTACCCAATTTCCCATAGACAAAGCACATAGTCTATCTCGCTGCTAGAAGGGTCGCTTGCAAAGCTTGGATCATCATCAAACTTGGTCACAATAAGGAACCCATACTAAAGTACTATACCAAAGAGGTTACATCTTGATGACGTCACCAGGGGTCAGATTACAATTGTCTGAAATTTAATGCCTTAAAAATTCAAAAATCTGTAAAAATTCAACCGTTTGAGATACAAACATTTTTGTTTCGGCAATTGTCATGACTATCCAATGTCTAAATTTCATGCAGAGACAATGACCTTGAATCTTGCTTCCTATTGGTCGAAAACGAGGCTGCGTTGTCATTTAAAATTGGTAGCAGATACCGAAATTGGGTCAACGTTGTTAGTCTCGGGACCCCTTGGGCATTACAAAAATACCAAAAGTTAAGTCGTCACACGAAACAGCGCCCTCTAGCGGCAAGTTGAAAAATGGCCAAAACGCATTTTGAAGAGATGTCTGTGGCGAAGTTTTTGCAAATTGGCCCAAATTTGGTGCATATGTTCACTGAGGGTCAGTGAATATGCCCATACTTTCAAAAGTTTGATGACGTCACCAGGTGTCAAATTACACTCGCTTGAACGTGCATCCTTTTAACAGCTATATCTAGAGAACGAAACGGCCGATGAAGGTAAAATATTTTGTTTCAGGTTTGTTGTGACTTGGTCTAACGCATATTAGCAGCAAAATTTGGTGGCGTAACGATGACGTCATCAAATAAGCCCGTTTGTACAGCATACATTAGCCAAGGTCGTTCACTTCCTCTAATGGTCGTATGACCTTGAAACCGAGCAGGGACGTACACTTGGTCATTAACATAACATACCAAGTTACATTAGTGTGACGTCATTTGTTGATTTGTTATGAATTGTTGAATCTGGCAACCTATACTACAGCATACACACAGTGCAGTATATACACGTATACGAGTGTACATAAGCATGTACAATATGCATACTGTAACGGCCGTCCCGATCCGCCGCTGGGGGCGCCAGCACCGTTTCACGGTGGGTCTAACTGACGTGTTGGTGGCGCCATTGCGGCTCCCCACGGAGCCGGGTGGCGTGAGCCCCTGCCGGAGGATCGGGATACCCGTTCCGCGCGGGGACGCGATTCTCTGCGCCATCTTTGATCTTTGTGTTTGTTGAGGAAAGTTGGACCCAAATAAACCTGCGGTACTTTCATGCTGAGAATTGTCTTTTGCCTTGTGTTCTTTTCGTGCCGAGTTCTTTAACAAGCAGGGAATATTCTTGTTACACTGGCGGCAGCGGTGGGGCGGCACACTAAGAGAAATACAGGTGGAATTCGAGATTTTCAAGCAATGAATTCACGAGACCGGGGAGGTCTGGTATCAGACTCGCCGCGGAGCGGGGACATGCCAGAAAGTGACGAGTACCAGTACGGAGGCCAGACTGACAAGGCCCACAGTAGTACGTTCGTAACTGTAGATGAATTACTGTACTCGTTTGTTGGGGAAAACCCGAGAGAAAACTCCGGGTGGTGGGAGGATACTGGTAAAATGTTAGAGCCTGAGATTGTAGAGGGAAAAAGGCCGGTACGTACGGTACGGCCTGACCCTGCCAATCCGAGTAGTTTTTGCGGGGGGTTAGATCAAACCAGCGACCCATGGACAGACCTAAGTTCGACCCCGGTGCATTTTGAGCCGGGAAAGTTCCGGTGGGTTCCGGAGGATCCACCCCGCACCGCACACGACCATGTTGGACGTGACTACGGCGCGGAACCTCCGGACCGACTCCGCACCGCACACGACCATGTTGGACGGCTCCCATCGGAGACCCGCATGCCCCGTGACTACGGCGCGGAACCTCCGGACCGACTCCGCACCGCACACGACCATGTTGGACGGCTCCCCTCGGAGACCCGCATGCTACCAGACTACGGAGCGGAACCTCCGGATCGACTCCGCGCTGCACACGACCATGTTGGATGGCTCCCATCGGAGACCCGCATGCCACGAGACTACAGCGCGGAACCTCCGGATCAATTCCGCGCCGCACACGACCATGTTGGACGGCTCCCCTCGGAGACCCGCATGCCACGTGACTACGGCGCGGAACCTTCGGACCGACTCCGCACCGCACACGACCATGTTGGATGGCTCCCCTCGGAGACCCGCATGGCACGAGACTACAGCGCGGAATCTCCGGATCAATTCCGCGCCGCACACGACCATGTTGGACGGCTCCCCTCGGAGACCAGCATGCCACGTGACTACGGCGCGGAACCTTCGGACCGACTCCGCACCGCACACGACCATGTTGGATGGCTCCCCTCGGAGACCCGCATGGCACGAGACTACAGCGCGGAACCTCCGGATCAATTCCGCGCCGCACACGACCATGTTGGACGGCTCCCACCGGAGACCCGCATGCCACGAGACTACGGAGCGGAACCTCCGGATCGACTCCGCGCCGCACTCGACCAGGGAGAACAGCTCCGCTTGGAGCCCCGCACGCTACCAGACTATGGCGCGGAATCTTCGGACCGACTCCGCGCCGCACACGACCATGTTGGATGGCTCCCATCGGAGACCCGCATGCCACGTGACTACGGCGCGGAACCTTCGGACCGACTCCGCACCGCACACGACCCTAACGGACGGCTCCCACCGGAGCCCCGCACGCTACCAGACTACAAAGCGGAACCTCCGGATCGACTCCGCGCCGCACACGACCATGTTGGATGGCTCCCATCGGAGACCCGCATGCCACGTGACTACGGCGCGGAACCTTCGGACCGACTCCGCGCCGCACACGACCATGTTGGAAGGCTCCCCTCGGAGACCCGCATGCCACGAGACTATGGTGCGGAGCACGATAATTTGCTCCGCACTGCACAACCCTATGGTGCGGAGCACGATAATTTGCTCCGCACTGCACAACCCTATGGTGCGGAGCAAGTGAAATTGCTCCGCACTGCACAACCCTATGGTGCGGAGCAAGTGAAATTGCTCCGCACTGCACAACCCTATGGTGCGGAGCAAGTGAAATTGCTCCGCACTGCACAACCCTATGGTGCGGAGCAAGTGAAATTGCTCCGCACTGCACAACCCTATGGTGCGGAGCAAGTGAAATTGCTCCGCACTGCACAACCCTATGGTGCGGAGCAAGTGAAATTGCTCCGCACTGCACAACCCTATGGTGCGGAGCAAGTGAAATTGCTCCGCACTGCACAACCCTATGGTGCGGAGCACGATAATTTGCTCCGCACTGCACAACCCTATCGTGCGGAGCAAGTGAAATTGCTCCGCACTGTACAACCCTATGGTGCGGAGCACGATAATTTGCTCCGCACTGCACAACCCTATGGTGCGGAGCACGACAATTTGCTCCGCACTGCACAACCCTATGGTGCGGAGCATCAGGATTCGCTCCGCACTGCACAACTACATGGCGGGAGGCTCCCCTCGGAGAACCGCACTGCACGACTGTATGGCGGAGGGCTCCCCTCGGAGCTCCGTACTGCACAACTATATGGCGGGAGGCTCCCCTCGGAGAACCGCACTACACAACCCTATGGGGCGCCACCGCGGAGCGGGAACCCGGATGCAGACACTCCAGCCACCCAGCCAGCCACGGGGTCCGGTCCATCACCGGCACAACCGCCGACCGCGGGGCCCCCCGGAGGAGGTCGACGACCGATGATGCTTCCAGATAAGTTTGACGGGGTTTCCTCGTGGTCGGATTACCTGGTCCATTTTGAGAGCGTGGCCAGAGTCAACCAGTGGAGCGAGTCCGAGAAGGCATTGTTTCTGGGCGCCCATCTGAAGGGCTCGGCACGGGAAGCTCTGGCTGATATGGCACCGGAGGCTCAGACGGAGTACCTCCGTATCCTAGAGTACTTCGAACAGCGTTTCGGAGTCACGGCCCAAGTTCCACTGCATCGGGCCCAGCTGTCGATGTGCACCAGACGTCGGGACGAATCTATCAGTGGCCTGGGGCAGTCGATCAGGCGGTTGGTTTCCAAGAGCTACCCGAACCTCCCCACGCAAGCTCGGGAGGACCTGGCTGTGGATGCTTTCCGGAATGCATTAGGTGACGAGCAGCTGCAACGCCACGTTTTTTCGAGAAAGGCGACGACCCTGACCGAAGCAATCACCCTGGCAACGGAGATGGAGGCTTTCCTGGAGTCCCAGGTACAGAACAGGAAGGGAAGACAAGGAACCAGGGAAGTGAGGTCGGTAGTGGAGCTAGCGCAACCTACACCATACAGGAACACGGAGAGCACAGGCTACGCGCGTAGACCGCTCGACCGGTCGATGGTGGAGTGCTTTGGGTGCCACGAATTCGGGCACTTCCGGCGCGATTGTCCACGTAGGAAGCCGAGCCAGCGGACAGCCGGGGGAAGACCACCAGGACGGAACCAGACGACACCGAATGTGCCGCTGGGGGAAAACTACATTGCGGGGAAAGTTGTGTCGACGCCTGTCTGCTTCTTGCTGGACACGGGAGCTTCGGTGAGCCTAATTTCCGAACGCATCTATGACGAACTTTACGGACCCGGGAAGCCAAACCTCCAGCCTCTGCCGGAGACTCTGAGGCAAGCGGATGGGAGCCCCATGCAGGTCCGGGGGAGGGCTACTTTTGAACTCCAGATCGGAGATCAGGTCTTGAGCCATGCCTGCATTGTAGCTAAAATTGAGCCGGATGTCATCCTGGGGATAGACTTCCTGTCGACATACCGTTGCCAGTGGCGGTGGGGGGACAACACAGTGTTGATCAATGAAAAGCCCGCGGCTTTAAGAGGCTACGAACAGCACCCATCGGTGGCAAGAGTTCAGGTTGGACACAAGGTAAGGGAACTACAATGGATAGGGGTTGGGACGGTGTTCCTAGACGCAGCGGCTCCCCGCGAAGAGGAGGCCACCGGGACGGAGAGAGACCTACTGAACCAGGAGACGCGGCCGGCCGGAGAGGGCCCGGAAGATAAAGTGAAAACTGAGGACCTGGCGACGCGGCCGCCGCCGGGAAACTCCGAGGAGGACGCGGAAGCAGGAGACCGGGAGGCGCCCCGCCACGAGGCCGCGCCCCCACAGCTGAGGGCGGTTCGGAACCTGCCCCTGGTAAGGACGCGGAAGCAGGAGACCGGAGGCGCCCCGACAGCAGGGCGCACCACAAACGGCGGAGAGCGGGCCGGAGCCCGCCCCCTTATAAGGATGAGCAACGCCCAGTGCAGCCACTGCGACCGGCGGTTCACCCGCCTGTCGAACCTGAGGAGGCACCACCGAACAGCGTGCCCGGCGCTACACCCGACGATGCCGTTCGAGTGCCCCCTCGGATGCGGGAGATCCTTCTACAGGGATGACGTTAGGCATCGCCACCTCCAGTATTGTCCCCGGCGACCAGAGAGGGTGGCGACCGTGACAGTGGGCGACCAATTGGACGTGCACGCCAGCGACGACGGGATGGACGGCGAAGACAGGGAGCGGAGGGGGCTTGGCGGCCATTCGGAGCCGCCCCCTCGCGCTGAGGCGTCCGGGCCCGGAACCGCCCTGTCGGAGCCGCCCGCTCGTGGGGGGAATCGCACCCCACCGGAGCAACCCCCGGTCGCCGCGGCACCCCAGCCGGACGCCCAGAGAGCCTCGACACCACCCCCATCGGAGCGGCCCCCGAGCGCTACAACGCCATCGCGGACAGAGAGCGGCACCCAGACGGAGACGCAGCGGGGACCACCACCCCCCTAGCTAATCAGACACTTGTTGTTTTGGAACTTTGTTGCCATGTTGTTCTTTGTTTTTTTTGTTGTTCTGCAGTTGCAGTTGCCATGTATTGCAGGGAATCGTCTTCCCGGCGGAACTGGGCGTCGCCGCCTGCTTTGGGGACAAGCAGGGTCCTCGAAGGGGGCGGTGTAACGGCCGTCCCGATCCGCCGCTGGGGGCGCCAGCACCGTTTCACGGTGGGTCTAACTGACGTGTTGGTGGCGCCATTGCGGCTCCCCACGGAGCCGGGTGGCGTGAGCCCCTGCCGGAGGATCGGGATACCCGTTCCGCGCGGGGACGCGATTCTCTGCGCCATCTTTGATCTTTGTGTTTGTTGAGGAAAGTTGGACCCAAATAAACCTGCGGTACTTTCATGCTGAGAATTGTCTTTTGCCTTGTGTTCTTTTCGTGCCGAGTTCTTTAACAAGCAGGGAATATTCTTGTTACAATACATCTGCACTATCCCATAGACAAAGCACACAGTCTGTCTCGGTGCTAGAAGAGTCGCTTGCAAAGCTTGGATCATCATCAAACTTAGTCACAATAAGGAACCCATAGTAAAGTACTATACCAAAGAGGTTAGATCTTGATGACGTCACCAGGTGTCAGATTACATGTGTCTGAAATTTAATGCCTTACAAATTGAAAAATCTGTAACAATTCAACCGTTTGAGATACAATCTTTATTCTTTCGGCACTGGTCATGACTATCCAAGGTCTAAATTTCATGCAGAGACATTGACCTTGAATCTTGTTTCCTATTGGTCGAAAACGAGGCTGCCTTGTCATTTAAAACTGGTAAGCGATGCCGAGATCGTGTCAACGGTGCTAGTCTCAGGACCCCTTGGGCATTCAAAAAATACAAAAAGTTAAGTCGTCACACGAAACAGCGCCCTCTAGTGACGAGTTGAAAAAAGACCAAAACGTATTTTGACTTGGTAAAATGTATATTATCAGCTAAATATTGTGACGTCACGATGACGTAATCAAATAAGAGTTCCTCAAGTATACATTAACCAAGGTCGTTTACTTTCTCCATTGGTCGTATGACCTTGAAAACTATCAGGTGCCTGGACCTGGTCATTAACATGTAACATACCAAGTTACATTAGTATTACATGCATGATTTGTTGATTTATTATGAATTTTTGAATCTTGTCACTGTGCATACTGTACATGTACATGTACGGTATGTATTTATATTGTACAAAGTGTACATGTAGTATTATACAGCATGCAGTTTTAAATGCATACAAACATATAAAAAAAGAAAAGCGGAAAGCCATATGCTCTGTTATCAACAGACATACCTCTAGTTATAATTGTTTTTCACAACGACCATCGAAATATTATTGTCAAGAATGCTAGATTGCTACATTATGTAAACAGTAAGCCGGTGTGTCCCTTTAAGGACTATTAACAAACCTGATTGAACCTGTGTGGAATGAGCTGACTAGTGCATTTGTGCGTTTCCCAAAAATCCCTAGAAGTGCAAAAGCTAAAGGAGGCACTTCAGGCAGAGTAGTGCACCCTGCCTCAGTGGCTCGTATGGAGTCTGGTGCAGTCAGCCTTGCCACAAGAGATGGTCATACACGTTACTGATAAAGTTTCGGTTACTGGAATACATTTTGTCTGCTTTACATGTAGTTTTCCTTTGGGTTTCCATTATTTGTTGTTATTCATCCACTCCACAGTCAGTGGAGAGTTAAAATGTTGTTCGCGTGTCGGTTCTCCATATTTAAAACTCGGCTCTGGTGTTCCTACAACACAAATGCACTTTGAAATACACCCTTACAGTTCAAGTGGCATGTTGTACTTAAACATTTTAAAAATCTGTGACATACATGTACATCATCACCCAAAATGGTAAACAGGACTACCCGGACCATTGCAAGGTGTGCAAGCTATGTTTTAAGTACTGTAAGCACGTGAGGAATTCCACAAAATCACGACTGTTACAAAAATGGTGACAACGCAAGTTTAATAAGGGTCTTTCTACAAATTAGGTGTCCAATTTTGGTGTCCCCCGTTACATTTTACATCTTGTTTTTGTAAATTCAGGACACATTCTTTAAATACTTTCCATCTCAAAGAGTGAGTACATAAAGTACAATTCATACAAAATGGTTTAAAAGCCATTTTAATGATTTTTGTACGAAAAATAACACATCAGGTGTAATGGGGGACACTAAATGTCACACTTTTGGACCCCTAATTTATAGAAAGACCCATAAGCACACCAGTTTTAACACAGTTGTATGTAAACTTCTGACTACAACTGTAGTTGATTTTTCATTGATTCTTTTTAGGAAGAGCCGTTGCTGGTCCAGCTTATTCACCAAATGGGGCTGCTGCAGAACTGTTTATGCTACAGTACTGAAGCAAAGGTGGGAGTTTCTAATACTAATCAAAAGAAATGGAAAAAGTAGATGTAAAATTGTCATTTTTATTGTGACCACAAAAATGCAATCATGCTGCGCTTATATTGTTGAGGACATCCTTCATCGTGACTGCACTTTAAGTTTTTTGAGTCTTTAATTTATTTATTTTTAAAGATAGATTTGGCTGTTTTAAATGATTTTTATCTTTTATAATTTTTGTTGTGAGCTGTGCCTATGATCTTTATACATGTGTTTGTTGGACTGAGTTATTCACGTTTTTATGGAATTGTTATTTATTTTGGGGGATTGACTGTTGTGGACATAGCAACTTCGCATTTTCAGATTCAGATTCAGATTATTAAATGCAAAAAACATTTTTACAAGAAATATGCTCCCGAATGTGCAATCATAAAAATACACTTACATATAAAACTACACATGAGTATACATAAAAATGAAATAAAACAAAACAGTATTACTATTAGATCACCAAAACTACACAAAGCACTTATGTTAAAATACTTGACCACTCAAATACGGGCATTTAGTATGTGCTCCCAAATACATACAATTATCAATTATCAACACTTTAAATTGGCATTTTGTAATGTCAACCTTCCCTCCAACCACTGCCCCCCCCCCCCCCCCCCCCCCCCCCCCCACCCCCACCCAGAACCCACACCCCCTCCCACTGACTTATTAATCCTAAAAACTGATCTTACATGCCTTTCATTGAAGAGGCGGATTGCACTGGGTAAAAACAAAATATTTATGACGGTTTGTTTGTTTTAGTGATGGAATAATAGGTCTTTAATCACAGATCACTTTAAGTTTACCCAACAATGCTTTTTCTTAAATAACGTTAAGTTCTTTAACATCAAGACCAATTAATTTACTTGCAGTTCTGGTAATCCTTTGGAGTTTCTTCAAATTCTTATTAGTCAGACCACTATACTATACAATGCATGAAAATGTAATTACTGACTGAATAACATTTTTTAAATGATGAAACAAATACATGATATCCTGGACTACTTTGAATGATCTAAGTTTTCGACACCATGTGGGACATTTTCCTTGAATGTATTTGTGTTAAACATGTGCCATCTTTGTTGGAAATGTTGTGGCAATTCTGGAACACCGTGCTGTGAATTCAGATTTGTAGTCAATCCCAAGCCAATTTGGCCTATGGGTAATTCCCAAAATTAGGGGTCCAAAAGTATGACATGCCTTTTAAGATTTCCAAGTGTCTTTAGTGATTGAAAGTGGTTTCCCAGTGGAAAATAATTATTTTTATTTCAACAAATGCCACTTAAATTTAATGTTTGTGTGTAGATATGGCACCAAGATTAATGCAAACTCATTCTACAGCCAATTTTCATTGGCGTAGGTAACTAGGGACACCAAACTCCTATTCAATACCATGGAACAAATTATAAGCCTTTATGGTCTTTTGTATTTAATATTTTTCAGGAATCAGAGAACAAAATATTGAAGAAAATGATGCTGCCCCCTATAATCACAGGCCACAGTCCATTACTGAGAATTTGTGATCATGAGTAGTGATTTTTGAAGCAGAGAGTGTCGTACGTAACTGGGACACCAACGATTTTGGACCCCTAATTTTGGGAATTACCCCTATACCTGGTCGCTTCTTTGCATCAAATACAAACAATGCGTATTATTATTATTATTATTATTTATTCGGCCTTTCTCATTACAGTACAAACATACAATTTAACCAAAACAAATAAATTACATGTGTTAAAAATACATTTAACCAAAAACAACCCAATCCAAGCAGGCCAGGATAGACAAAAGTATACTAAAATACTGTGGCTCGAAAGCCTGCCATTCCAAACTTGGAGAGGTTACGAATAAACATACGGTATAAAGAAATTAAAACAATTTATAAATTTATATATTATTTATATAACAAAAATAAACACATAAACACAAAAACACAAAACACACAAAAAAAGAAGAAGATATCAAAGGTAAGGAATTTCTAACCACCAGTAAATGCAATGAGAAGTAATGAAAATGTGACACTAAAATGTACTCCAGAATCTATAACCAGAAAATTACAAAGAAGATTCAATCGACCAATGCAGGTATATAAAAAAGAAAAATAAAGATCTTTCAGTTGCTTTGTAGACAAAATTGTAAATTGAAGTTCTCGATTAAAAATAATAAAAATAAAAAATTTAAATCAAAAGGAGATATTAACTGCAAAAATGTTATCAAGGCAAGACATTTCTAAGCACCACTAAATGCAATGAGATTTAATGAAAATGTGACAAAAAATGAAATTACAAAGGAAAATACTCTACACCATTGCAGGTAAATAAAGACTTTTCAGTTGCTCCGTATGTTGAAAACGTATTGCTTATACACATCGGGTACTTCAATACATGTATGTTGCAATGTACACTGAAACCATGGAATTTACACACACAGCTGCTGCTTTTAAGCATGTGGTTATTTTGTTTTCAGATGAGCGCCCACGAAGCGGGACTCACGCAAGTTGTGCTCAAACTGTGGTCTTGGAGTATCCTTGACAAGCGGTTACTAACGGCAACTATCTACCTATTGGTTGCATACACCGCAAACTGCACTTCTGGTATGTACATTTGGCGTGTTTCAAAATAACATATTTCTAAAACATCCATTCCAGAATGTAAATTGTTGGTGGCCATATGCTTGGTAATGCCCAACACACAAGACATGACATAAGGCAGCCTGATACAGGGCATGAATTTGAATTTTCATGTTAATTTTTCAACACCCCTTGTTTCATTGCAGCCTGCTCATCGCTAGCCCATTGTCCACCCGGCCAATCAGGATCCTCCTTACTCCATCAAATCGTCCATCAGATTGACCGAGAGAAAGGTCAAGCCTGCGGCCAGGTCCGCGATGACCATCAAGTGACCAGAGGCTTGTTTGCAGTGCTCAGTAATGCTGTATCGTCGGCAGAATGCAGGAATACGCTGTGGAAGGTAGGGCTGTGAACTGTCATTCAGAAAACAGGGGTGTTGCACAATAAACCCACGAAGCGAATAAGGCCCCTGTCACACCATCCTGAGATCTCAGGGAATTTTCACTCTGCAAAGCGACGTAACAATACCCTGAGGAAATATACGCAAATCTGTGGAGTGAGCCGGCTGTCGTCTTGAGCTAACTCACGCCCGAGTCATTTTGATGTATATTAATCAATTCGGTCATGTTATGCCGAAAAGAAACGATTTCTATACTTTCCAGAAATTGTATTGGGTTCCGTTATGACTGTCCCATTCCTACCAAACTTTCAAACGACGATCTTAATTTACTCCGCAGTTTTTCAAATTAATAACAGGGATGCATGCCGACGAATGTAATGGAACGGATTCCCCAGTATCCTTTAAATAGCAGCCAATCGCCGACGCGGACAACGGCCAGCATTACCGAGTACATGTATCACATGCATGCACGGTGTTTACAATCTGCGCGCGTTACATTTGAATGCCTGCAATCATGCTGCAATGCACTGCCAAGCGTCCTAATTGGTCCAGCAGAGGCGACAAGATTTCTGTCGCTTGTTCCACCGCGAAATGGGGCCTGTTTCAACAGGGCCACTGTATGCAGGAGTTAGGGAGTGCGTTAAAGGGGCACTGTTGCAAGAGGATGCTGTCACACCGGCTGACCTCTGCTATGTTCAACCGCGGTTTTGGCCCCAAGGAATACCGAGAAGTCTAAAGCCGTGTCCGCATTCGACTTGTTTTTCGGTTTTACCGAGACGATGGTAAAATGAAAAATGGCAAAATTTTACTGCTTTCCGCGTTTGAATTTTTTGACACGGGAAAATGTTACCGAGACCGTGCGAGAGCATGCGCAGTGTCCCTTCGCAGTTTGACCTTCACGGCCTGGACATAAGCTTCCGGAGCGCTTTTACCGAGTCGCCATGTCCGCACTAGACTTATCGTCTCGGAAAAAGTTCCCTGGTCAATTTTCCTGGGCAGCAGTTGGCCAGGAAAAGTAACCGCTGGACTCAGGAAAAGTTACTGAGGAAAATGTCCATTAGACTAAAATGGGAAAAGTACTCATCGTCTTGGTAGGTTTTCCCCCAAAAAGTCCAATGCGGACAGGCCTTATAGGCAAGACCAACAGCAGTGTCCCGGCTTCAATAGGATTGAACAAAGCAGCACCAGGGGCCCCTACGGTGCACTACGGCTATTGAAATATTTCATATTAGCACTGCCAGTATCAGATGCTGAGTCATTGTATTACGTCAAGCGTCTTTTTGTTTGCATTTTTTAAGCAGGCCTCCCACTGTGCGATTTTTGCTACGAATTAGGTACGATTAGCTACGATTTGGTTACGATTGTGTACAGGGTATACACAATTGTAGCTAATCGTACCGAATCGTGGGGAATTCGTGCCAAAAATCGCACAGTGGGAGGCCCGCTTTATCTCAAAAGAAATCACTGAGACTCTCGTTCTCGATAAAAATTTGAAATTTCTCAATGCCGGTGGCCCTAGGGGTCCACTAGGGCTCTAGTTGGGTCCTGCCAGGTTTTTACTACGATTTTGATTTCTTCCAGGGGCCGATTTCATAGAGCTGCTTAAGCATGAAAAATTGCTTAAGCATGAAAAACCTTGCTTGACAAAATGATGTTCCCAGTAAAAATTTCATGCGATTGTCATGGAAATGAAACACTGGTAATACACTATTTCTATCACATGAGGATTTCATTGGTAACGTTCTCTACTAAGCAACTGTTTTTTGTGCTTAAGCAAATTGATGTGCTTAAACACCTCTATGAAATTGGGCCCTGGTTGATCTCGGTAAGGTGTTGCATGCAAAACTCCGCTGGGACACATTGCCGATTGAAAACAGTCGATAAGGATTGACTACGGGTCACTAGGTTTGAGTACGGTCTATTTAAACTAGGATTGACTAGGATTAGGGTAATTCCCATAAATAGGGGTCCAAAATTGTGGCCTGTGATTATAGGGGGCAGCATCATTTTCTTGAATATTTTTTTCTCCGATTCCTGAAAAATATTCAAAACAAAAGACCGTAAAGGCTTAAAATTTGTTTCATGGTATTGAATAGGAGTTTGGTGTCCCGGGTTACCTACGCCAATGAAAATTGGCTGTAGAATGAGTTTGCATTAACCTTGGTGCCATATTTACACACAAACATTAAATTTAAGTGGTATTTGTTGAAATAAAAATAATAATTTTGCTACTCGGAAACCACTTTCAATCACTAAAAACACTTGGAAATCTTAAAAAGCATGTCACACTTTTGGACCCCTAATTTTGGGAATTACCCATTAACCCTTTGATGCACAGATTGTTTTGGAACTCTATTGTTTTGTCTACTGTGCACTAAAAAGTTAACTGAGTCTTTCCACAGTCAAGGGGGCATTTTGGCAACACAGACCATATTTTCCAGAAAATACCTTTGTCTGGTCTCAAAATAAAAGAAATAAGTTTCAGTTGTTCTAAAGAGATAATTTAGGCCCAAAAAGGGTTACAAATATTGTGACAACATGCCTTTCTAAAAACCCTGTGTAAAAATCCAATATACGCTCGTAACCGGGACTGCCTAAAATGTAACACAAGTGTCTGTCCCGGTTACGAGCGTATTATAAATTTGTACACAGGGTTTTTAGAAAGGCATGTTGTCACACTATTTGTAACCCTTTTTGGGCCTAAGTTATCTCTTCAGAACAACTTAAACTTATTTCTTTTATTTTGAGACCAGACAAAGGTATTTTCTGGAAAATATGGTCTGTGTTGCCAAAATGCCCCCTTTACCGTGGAAATACTCATTTCAAGTGTGGTGGAGTGGACTAGTAAAAATTGAGGATGACTAGTGAAACACTGATCTGACTAGTCTTGTGGGCTACCAAAAAATTCAAGTTAATTTTGACCCCTGTTACCCTTCTCGCCTGGGGCCGCCATTTCCCCATCTTTTACTTTATTAAAGGTCTACAACCTCCTTTCCTCCCTCCCCTTTTTTTGAAGGGGTGGGGGCACGAGAAGGGGAATCCTGGCTATACCACTGGCTATCCCTCTGTTAATTGTGAACAGCGCCCTCACACTGCTTAAAGATTTAATTGATGTGCAGGGTTTCATCACAGACCACTTCATTGTATGGCCAACATGAACCATGCCACTGTGTGTTTGTATCAATTGACTTTGTTCCAGTATGTACAAAACTGCTCATCTTTATTTTAGCCAAACTCTAAGGACATCTTTTTGGTCCTTTATTTTATTATTTGTGAACTGATTATGGAAAGTAACTTTGTTCTCCATTATCCAAGAATGGTATATGTCTTCCATCATCCAAGAAATGTTATGTCCTCTTCATTTCTATAATAATTTTGGTTTTTTTTTGAAAGGTTAGAAAATACATGTTGCTGGTTTAATAAACATTGAAGAGTCATGCTTTTATCTGGAAAATGTCAAAGTTGTAATAAGTCAACTCGAGTCAACTCTATAGTCAACTTGAGTCAACTCGAGTCATTTAGACAAGTGTGAAATTTCAAACAGCAGTCATTGAATTCGTATAGTGCATTTAAACCATACTGTGGTGATATCCATGCATTTACAGACCGACACATTGTATCTCAAAACTATGCCGTAATTGCGACTTCTGAATAATTTTGGTAATTCTGGTAATTTTTCAATCTTCTGCACAGAGTGGATTCCTACAAATGTTCTCCCAAGTCAACCCTCCGAAGAAGCGAAAGTCTTCCAACCGGCGATCATCAACGACCAACCAACACTTGCCAGCCCTATGGCTCCAGCTGCTGGCCAACTTGACCTTTGCCCCCGAGGGTCAACAAATGATCATGAAAATCCCAGGTAAGCAGTCGACCTTTGATGCGAGGGAAGTTGCTAAGTTAGGATACTTCCCAACTGCCCAAGGGAAGGGAACCGGTATTGTTCTAATTCAAGTGTTTGTCTTTTGTCCGTTACAAAAGCAGCTGTTTCCAACAGCAGGATTCTCCACTAGCTGTTTTGTCTGGGCTCGGACAAAAGTGTGTTGCATGAACAAAAAACTTGGCCACCTGGACAAAAATAATCAATTTTCCCCTCTAAAAACACATCAGAAGTATGGCCCAGTCATTCCAAAACTGTGTTAAGTCGGCAAACATGATTCGCTGGCCGCTGGTATCATTTTCATTCACTTATCACGCATATATATCGAATCGGCAGCATAAATTTTTTTCGATTTGCATGGCTGTCATAAAATCGCTTCCTTTGGTGAGTATACCTCAAATCAGTGTAACCTGCCTAGTATGCTTGGACGACTCCAGCATTTTCGGAGTCGACTCCAATTCCCCCCAAAATAAATCGCAATTTCATTCGGAATCGATTCCATGTTTCACGGAAAAACATGAACTACATTCAGCGCGTTTAAATGCATGTACATTGACGATACTACATATTGTGCAGACAGCGACCCAATTTTTCTTACGGAGCGGCGCTAAACGTCCACTCACATTCCTAATATGTGAAAATTATCAAATTATTGCCTTCGGAATTGCTGGGTAATTTCTGGATTCGGCATGCTATCACTGGGAATCGAATCTAGTTGAAAGGAAATTTATTCCTACTGGGAATCGCAATTCTGATTCCCAAAGTGGAATCGATTCTACTCGATTCCGGCGTGGAATCGCCCAAGCCTATAGCTACTGCCCATAGTCACAAGTATTTCAGGTGCGAGACGCAATGCATAGTTCCGAGATTGCCCAGTTAACCCCGCCCCTTAGATACTGTTGCTATGTGCTCACAAGCAATAGCAAAAAATGGCGACGTACAAGGCAATGGGACTCGGCATGGAAAGCACAGATTCATTATGTTTTAGGGTCGACAGTTACCGTAGCATACACTGAGCAAAGGGATGCAGGGATGCCATATATTCATAAAAATGCGATTTCTTACCTTTGAACAGCGAATCGCCTGCATACAGCATGTACACTTGAACTGTATGAGCAGAAAATCGCATGATGTTGTTTGCGAGGCAATGCACTTTGACCTATATGGGCACTTTCTGCTAGCTCTGGTGTGATTGGTCGGCGGGTTCAGCTTGATTGACAGGTCGGAACTATGCATTGGAAGGCTCTGCGACAATGCATAGTACACTATGCGGGGCCGCACCATCACACACGGTATTTCCTTCCAATCGTGTCATTTTCACGTCACATTCCCACTCGCGACATTGCTTGTGCGTGTGTACATGACAGACAACCAATACATGTATGTGATGCCTCCAGCAGCGAAAATGTGTCAAGTTTTTCAATTTCCTATTCGACAACCGTAATTCTGTTTCACTTAAAGGAGCGTGACCAGATTTTTCCCCAAAAAATGGATTTCGTTCTAACCCAACAATCGTAGAAAATACCTTCCCAAAATACTATCCATGGAAAGAAAACAGGAAATTTGCAATCTCCAATTTAGATGTGGAAGCAAAAAAGGTTGGTGTAATCACTGCACTGCTTTATGGAACCAGATAAATTAGTTTATCCCTGAAAATATATGGATTGAGGGAGTGAAATTTCAGAATGTTAATAAGAAAAATATGACACATTATAGTATCAAAATGTCAACACCCATGGGAAAAATAGGGGTGCTCAAAAATGTGATCTGGACACGCTCCTTTAAAAGTGAGGAGTGCTGCACAATGAAAACACTACAAACGAGCAAAAGTTTACTTTCTGCAATAAGCAAATCGTATTCCAGCCTTTTCAGAATTTCTTTTAATACCACTTTAGTGACGTAGGTTACTTGTTTGTGTTTACAGATGCCTTGGACTTATTGCTTGCCTTTGGTGAATCTTCTAAGGATGATATCCAACATCTGGCCAGCCTGGTTATACACAACCTGTGCTTCCTCAGTGCTAACAAAGCTAGATTGATGGCTTCGGGTAAGTGACCCATGTTCCACTTTCTTAACTTTACAAATTGTGGTCGCTGCAGGCACTTGTGGCTGCTATGGGCAATTAGGCTTGCCACTTGCAGTCACTGTGGTCTCTATTAAAGGTACACACCAGCCTACTGTTTACATGATTTACTGATGTAGCAGCATTGACAATACTTTTTTGATGGTCGTTGTGAAAAAAAGATAATCAAATTATCCCGTAATTTACTAAAGAAGTGCAAAATTAACAAAAAAACGGTCAAAAGACGGGTTATACGCTTTACCAGCCGTTGCAACTACGCGTGATTTCACTGGACAGACGGACGACCGAATAGAAATTCCCGTTTTCTTTCGAGGAGTTAGCATCATGTTTTTTCTTCACAAACGTACACCGGAGCAACCAACCCGGCCGTGTGTGCACTCAGACTATTCGCCGTGCTGCGCGGGGCAAATATCTAACACTCCACGGTAGCCTGCCGTAGCACGCGCTCGCTCCCGTTCTCTCTGGACTCTCGAAACAAACATTTATGCTCGAATTTTCATACCTATGTTTAACTTTGTTTCATACCGGTATAAATAGTCTCTCTTTTGTCAATTACTTATAAATATTGGGGGGGAATCAGAGTTGAATTTGGTGCAGTAAGAAACTTTCATGCGGCTGGACACAAAACTAACTCGCAAGACCATGTGACTTTTCGGAACCAGAATCTGGTTCCGAAAAGTCACGTGACCTTGAATTTTTGAAAAATGCTCAAAAACGGCCAAATGTGACGGCGTCCTTTCAGGATATATCTAATTTACTCTGGAAAGCGCTTCAGAATAATGTCTGGGTCTATTTCGAGCCCAAAATAGCCCAACAAAGCCGGTGTGACCCTTTAAAAGGGTTGAAGGTATGAAATGGTAAATATCTTTATGCACAGTATTTGCTGCATATAAGGGATTTTCTGTTTAGGGGCCATTCAAAGCTGTCAACATTTTCATGGTTCAACAGAGCGTAGTACCTGTATTTTCCTGGCACGCTGAAAACTGCTTTCTCGTGGCAAACGGTGACCAATCTAATGTTTGCCATGTGTGGGCACTTCTCAAAACTAATGAAATTATCCTCGTCCTAGAAGTTACAAGTTCTAAAGTAAACAAAATGAACGATGTGCAGCTAAGGAGAGTTTCGTGAAATTGGTCTTGGGTTTATTGCGCAGCTACGCCATAAAGTTATGGCGTAAGTCTTACGCCATGGCGCAAGTTGCACAATGTTTGGTGAAATGTGGTGCGCTTTCGACGGATGTCATTGTTGGCACGGTCTATCAGTCTCTGGAAATCCCTGTGTATTTCCGTTGATAGAAAATGTGCTGCAAAATCATTGTCGGAGCTAAATTCGCATGCTAGTTTGGTGGATATCAAGGTTGAGGGTAATTCCCAAAATTAGGGGTCCAAATACCAAAAGTGTGACATGTTTTTAAAGATTTTCAAGTGTTTTTAGTGATTGAAAGTGGTTTTCCAGTAGAAAATATTTATTTTTATTTCCATAATTGCCACTTAAATTTAACATTTGTGTGTGGATAAGGCACCAAGGTTAATGCAAACTCATTCTACAGCTAATTTTCATTGGCGTATGTAACCCCGGACACCAAATTCCTATTCAATATAATGGAACAAATTATGAGCCTTCATGGTTTTCTGTTTCAAATATTTGTCAGTAATCACAGAACAAAAAAATTAAGAAATGTGTGCTGTCCCCTGTAATCACAGACCACTGAGAATCCGTGATCATGAGTGGTGATTTTTGATACACAAGATGTCGTACATAACTCGTACACCAAACGTTTTGGACCCCTAATTTAGGAAATTTACCCTTCAATGAACTTACAATGTACCTACCAAATCATTCAATGACATTTCTGCTTTTTTTTTCTTGGCAAACAGTGCCAGTTCAAATAAAAAAATAATGCTTTCAGGGCAAGTTTAAAATTTAAAAATATATCACAGTATGAATTATTGAAGTATTTTAGGGGATGGTCAAGATTAATTATGATATGCAAAACCAAAAAAAACAAACTTGAAAAAGTTAGCCCAACTTTTTCAAGTTTTCTGCTACACATGCGCGAACCTTGTCACAGCCCCTTTAACAATAAGTATCTTTAAAAATAATGCATTTATAAATTTACAGGATTAGTGCAGAATTACATATGTACCTTTAAGTCCTAATCCTGCGGGTGTTTTCAAGAAACTCCCAGGCCTAGGGTAAACTGACAAAAACATCGTAAGAGAACCAACAAGGAAGAGCCTAATCAAATGTCAGTGGGATCCTTCGCTGTCAATATTATTCATTCCCTGGTAATATTCATTCCCTGGTAATATTCATTCCCTGGTAATGATGGGAACTTTATATGTGTAACTGTATGTAAATTTGGTCTGGTTTGTTTTATTTTTACAGTATGCATAAGGTATACAGGCATTGCATAGTATGCTACAATTAAAGCGCCTTGGCCCGCATTCATGACCGGTCTCATTTCTTGGACAAATTGAGATAATGCTGCTATCTAGTGTACTTCCCTCCAGATGCACTTTTCAATTTCATCAAAATTTGCGAATCTCGTGGTCATTTCAGAGTTACGTCATCTTAATGATGCATGTCCCACCTTAAAAAGAGAACCGCCTGCTCAGAGATACTGATGTTTGACGGCTTAAAAATACGGCAAACCGTGTCAGTTCAAATAAAAAATAATGCATCAGGACAACCTGGGAGTTGACAAGTACACCACAGTCAGAACTACTGAAGTATTATAAGGGATGGCCAAGATTGAATAGGATATGCAAAAATATGAAAAAGTTATAGCCCAACTTTTAAAAGTTTTGCTACGCATGCGCAAACCGTGACACAGCCCTTTAACTAGTGTTTGCCCTGTGGTTTACATCAAATAGAAAGATCTTGCACCTGTTAAGTTAAATCTTGTACACTGTGTTTTTTTAGTACATTCTATGTGCAGAATAATGTTGCCCAGCCTCAGAACTGTGACTTTGAGGCACTTTGAATTACGCACTTTAAAGCACTTTAAATTGAATTACGTATATTAAAGTAATAAATGTGTAGCTGCTGGACATTATTAAACAGTGCTTTTAAAACCGGCTCGGAGCCTGGACACGAATAACGGCCCAAGCCAATGGCGACTGAGGGCCATTTGTGTCTATAAAGCACACATTTATCTTAAACCCCCTACCCCTAAAAAAGAATATGGGCTTGTTGCGGACAGACGGGCAGGCACACAAAAATGCATTACATACAAAACAAATGACAGAGCAGGGGATGGGAGGTTTGACCCTCCCCCTCACCCCATCCACGCCTGCGAAATATAAAATATACCGGTCTCCAGTCGGAAGTAATTGTAAGCCGAAATTGTCAACAATTGCTGACAGATGACAGCAATTAGAAAGAAATCCCTAGACAAATCCTGCGGTTTATGACCACAAACGTCCCGCCATAAAGGAGGCAAATCATCAATGCGTCCATTCACAATCGGGTCTATGTTTGCTGATTCCTTTCGTAGCCACGCAACATCCCTCAGAAATGGGGAAAGAGTTATTGCAGCCGGGCAAATCATTGCAGTATCTGGAATGTACATTAAAGGTTGTTTCATTTCGGGTAGCATAAATCACGGGGAGAATTAACGGGCATTAAAGAGAGGGCGCCGAGATATAAATCCATTTCGAGTAGTGGCTAGCCAGAAATCCTTCAGGTCTTTGAATCCAAACAATGATTTGAATGTTATAAGCAGTCTGGGTATTCTAGGACAGTCGTAAATCTTGTGCTACATGTATTGTACAAATATTGAATGTTTGTGAATGCAGGAGTAAAGGCGGATTCACACTATCGCGGAAAAATCACACTGCTCCATTGGTTTGTACACAAACTGGTTTGCCGCTTGTGCGCGGCCAAACGTTTTGAGCTGGGTCAAAGTTCAAATCTGTTGAACTTTGACCGCGGTGCGCTGACCTTTCCAACGCGCAGCCAATGATGTATCAGAGAAGCCCCAAGTTACCAGAGTGGAATTTTCTATTTTGGAATAATTGGCGATTGGGAGCTCATGCAATGCGGTGATCAGCGCAGCGCAAAAGTGTGATTTTTCCGCGATAGTGTGAATCCGCCTTAAGAATATTTTAAAAGCCCCGGCTCGTCAGCAATGCGCGCGCGCCAAATTTGTGCTACGAAATAAGCAGCTCCAGGCATGGAGCTGCGTATTTCGAGACACGCATTTGGCGCGCGCGTATTGCTGACGAGCCTGTGCCTTTAAAGGTGCATTTTTGCCCAGACATTCCAAGTATTTTTGTCCCTTGAATCCATTTCTTGAATTTGTAAAATGGTCATTGCTAAATTAATGTTGAGGCAAAGTTCTAGAAATGTTAAAAACAAAAATTCTGATTACTAAGGGGAGGACCGCCGGGTTAAATGCAGGCTCAAAAGCCAAGGAGTCGGGAGATGAGCGCCCGCAGCAAAGCGCGGATACCGCGCATGCCCGCTTCCTTTCCTTCCGTTCCTGTTCCTTTCTGGCTTGGCTGCCAAAGGTGCCACCCATGTATGTATCTCTATGATTAGGCGGTTCAATGACTAGGGTAATAATGTTGTAAACTGCCATGAGTTTCTCACCTAGGATAGATATGTGCGCCATATAAGACTACATGTACATCATAATTATCATACTGCGTACTATGTAACCAGGTCACACATGGGACAAAGGTTGGCCACTTTCACCGCGTTTACACTCGAACCGGCAAAGGTGGATACAGACCCAGCATTTTTATTGCCACCGCAAAACTGAACATTTGCAGGGTTTGCACTACCTCGATTTGGCTTCAACTCGCCTTTAGAAACCGCAAAAGTAAGTCACCACTAATTGTAACTGCAGCGCATGCATAAGCTGTTAGGTGTTGCAGCACTAGTGCCAGATTGGTCAATTAAATCTACTATACACGGCGGGCACCGCCCCAAGGACACTCAAATTGCCGAATATGTCGATCAGATGAATGTTCGGAATGAAGTACCGGTAAGACTTGTCATGAGTTTTGGGTGTGGGTATTTCCATAAAAAAAGGAGCCAAAGTCTGACATTTTGATGCATTTGTAAAAATGGCGTTTGCAAGCTAACAAAATTTTTTAAAGACATTTCTGTGCAATTTCTAAACAGTGTAGAATATTCAAAATAGTTTACAAAGGGTTAGACATGTCTTGGTATCATAGTCTTGAAAATATTCAAGAAAATTGTTTCACGACGTAAGGGGGGACTGCAAGACATTTTTCAACTCTTGAGATTACATTTCAAGTCTTTCTGGAAAAGGTAGTTCCTGAGTTTACCCAGCTTTAAATTCAAATGACATTATGAGCGAAATTTGTTACATTTTGAGCGAAAGTTTCAAAATGTCACACTTGCTTCTAGAAGATCGTGCGCACTAGTTTATTGAATTGTTCTCGTTATATTTTGGGTGGTGTTCGATTCATGAGGTCATATATTCTTTATATGCTGTGGATAATAGACCGATCCAGTAAGCTCCGCCCATTTAGAAATTGCCTAGCAACTTGCCACACGTGAGGCACGTGTGCAGTATAGAGTCGCGTGGCCGCGCCGTGCGTCAGCGTCCGCGCCCTGGTCAGCGCGTATTGAAACACGCACACGCACACAGAAACTGCACGCTCGAAAGCAAAATGTGCACCTAAGTATCCGGTCGTTTGCGTGCACGTACAACACGCCTACGTTACACGTAACGCGCGCAATCGAACAAAAACATTTCGACACTCGTCTAAAACGCAGTGAATGTACAACATAGCAAAACGACAAGCTAATTCTTGTGAGTTTTACCGATTTATACAAAAACACATTTATAAAGGGATTAAAAGTAGGTTTGGATAGTCTTATACAATCGGTTTAATAATAATAATAATGATGGATTCTTATAGCGCACATGTCCACCCTGCGGGGTGCTCCTGGCGCTGTTACCATTATTACCGCTGCCATCAGGAAATCACCAGAACCATTTCGCTATAACTAGGTGGCTGCTGGCCAGGCGCTCAACCCTATCAGCAGTTAGATTGTGGCATTCCCCTTAACAGCTTCTCAAATATCGCTTGGGTTGACGAGGCAACTGGGATTAAGTGCCTTGCCCAGGGACACAGACACGTTGGTCGAAGTGGGGCTTGAACCCACAACCTCTGATTGGGAGTCCTGCTTCATACCTACTAGACCACACGGGCTCCCATTAAACCGGCTAGGGTCCTCTGCGCTGATAAAAATGATGTTTACGGTGTTTTTGTGTCACTCGTGCTGCATTTTGCGGTATAGCTCTGTGCACAAACATTTGAGGACTCGGTTAGCCAAGATGGCGATCTACTTTTTGGCTACCTGAACCTGAGGCTGTGATTGGTCAATTCCAAAATGGGCGGAGCTTACTGGATCGGTCTATTTTTATCTAAAGTCCGGTAATTATTTTTAAAAAAATCAACTCCAGAAGTGTCACAACGTAAGTGGGACACACTGTCCCGTTTTTATGGAATGACCCATGTTGGGACAAAAGTTAGACTTGACTTGGGATTGAAGTTGGATTTACAAAAAAAAGTATAAATGGGAATTAAGATGTGGTTGACCGGCCTTAAAAATTATGCTGAACACTGGCTATGGGAGTGGACTGGACAAAGATCTAAACTGGGTCTTTATCAGCGTCCATGTCCCTAGCTTTGAAGGCAAAAACACATGATTAGTAAACCGTTACAAATGGTTTTATCTCCCTGTGTAATTAAAGATATGAATGATTAAAACCAACCCGAGCAAAAACCAGCTCCGTACTTTGTCTAAATTTTGAGAAAACAGTCAAAAAAGGCTTTGCGGTCAATTCGCGCCAAAACCACTTCGCCCCGAACCACTTCGCCCTGAACCACGGCCTGTGCACGAAATGTTTTTAAAGTGGTATTCGGACGAAGTGGTGTAAGGCCAAGTGGTTTTAAGGCAAGGTGGTTCGCGGCGAAGTGGCGCAGGACGAAATGGGGATTTGGGGCGAAGTAAATTGACGTCTCGCGAGACAAAAAATAATTGTTTTGCTCATTTCTCAAAGACTATACTTTAGACAAAACCATTTAAGGGGAAGTTTTCTACCGTCATCATGTTTATTTTGTGTAAGTTACGTGTAAATCTGTGAACATTTCAGATTTTCGAGATTACCAATGATGTGTTCTAACTTTAAGACCGGCCAACCATCACCTTATTTCATTGTCTTATTATAGCCTGCTGTAAAGCATAGAAGGAGATCGTCTGTACTGAGGATGTTATTTCTGTGAAACTGCAAAGACTCCATCACGTGTCAGATGTAATTGTTTTTAACTGTGTGCACAAAATCACGCAGACAGAATCATGTGATATTATTTTTGCCACTAAAGAATGGACAATTCCAGACAATCACTTCCTTTGTGCTGCTTGTCAAAACATTTCATTGTCAAGATAGGAAGTAATGAGAAAACGTAGCTCGCAATCAATTTTTAACCATCTCGTTGTAGCCCTGTGCTGTACTGTTGTATGATTCCATACGAACTCAACTGGAGCGATCCATGGCAAGGTGATGAATAACTGGTATATAACATTTTTCTATATAATATGGAAACGTGCAAAACTTAAGTTTGTGAACTTTAAAGGGCCCCTGAAATGCTCAATAACTTTATGCACAGTTTTTGCTGCATATGAAGGATTACTTGTGTAGAAAGACAATACTACTGTTCATTTTGATGCCCCATGAATAAAAAGTGGCATTTTTCAACTTTGAATATTTCTTCACATAAACTTACAGAGAGAGGGCGCTGTTTGGGGCATGTCACTTTAGGAACACACAGCATAAAAGCAAAGAAAAAACAGAAGACTTAAAACTGGAACTGTGGAAAAATGCTGCAGTTTCCAGCCTTAGTTTTTTCATGGTTTGCAACAGGCAACATGTAAAACAAACCTAAACCGTCATGGGTTACAAAAGTTTCAGCAAGTTGGAGAAAATTGTGGACATTTTTGTGCACAGTTGAATGAGATTTTCCTGTGTTTTCCTAAAGTGACATCACCACTTTGCTCATGCATATGTAAAACCTTGATTTTAACCCCCCAAACAACTTCCATGATTGTAAATTAATGGACTAGTTCTATAGCACAGATTTCATTGATAAAAAAAACATTTCAGGGGCCCTTTAAGATGTAAGGAACATTTCCAGAAAAATTTGGGATGGGCACTCTTACAGTTTTTGAGTTATGATAATTTTAACATTGGCTAACATGTAAATACCATGTAAATAACGTGTACCGGTAAATACCATGTAAATAACATGTAACTGTGTATGTACGTTTGGTCCAAAAGCTCGTTGAATTGACATGGAATGACCCCGGTGTGGAAAGAAGAAGAAATAAAGCTCCCCATTCAGGCCTGGTCGACAGACAAATTCAGTAACAACTCGATGGGACTACTCAAAAATCGGAATAAGATGTTTCAGTAACAACTCGATGGGACTACTCAAAAATCGGAATAAGATGTTTGCAGATTTTCGTTCCTCCAGTCCCTGTATACCGGTACATGTGTACATATGCCCTCGCCTACATGTAGTGGGAAACCGCACTGCGCTAATCCCCGGGTTTAGCGAAACTCCGGGTTAAGGAAACAAATGGGAACATAACTCGGGGTTAACAAACCCCGGGGTAAGAAAAGCTTAACCCGGGACGGCAAATCTCCAGTTTAAGCAGTTTGTAGTGGAAAAAGGGTAATAGTATCCAAAACGCTATCCAGAAAATGGCACCAAGCTTTCAGAATCTGCTATCAGAACTGGTCTATCTCAGATTTTGTAGGATAATGTGTTTTGTACGTGTCTGAAACCTTTTTTCCAGCAAACTTGAATCAGTGGCCTTAGTGACCTACATGTATGTAATATTGTTCGATCTTACATATTTATAGCAAATTTGTAGTTGGTAGGCCTACATCATAAGTTAATCACAAGTCCAGTTACCACATGTAGAGTTGAAGTCAGAAGTTTACATACATGTACACCACTACCATCATCACCCAAAATGGTAAACAGGACTACCCGAACCATTGCAAGGTGTGCAAGCTATGTTTTAAGTACTGTAAGCACGTGAGGAATTCCACAAAATCACGACTTTAGTAAAAAACTGTTACGAAAATGGTGACAACGCAAGTTTAAGCACACCAGTTTTAACACAGTTGTATGTAAACTTCTGACTACAACTGTGCGTGTAGCATCACCTCCTAAATAGTTGACAGACATTACAGCAAACAAAATTTACTAGGCCTACATATTGGAATTCACATATTTTACTAAACGTGAGGTCTAAACAATTAGAATCCATCGTGTAGCATCACATTTTAAGGACGATACGCAGTATAAAATAAATAGGAAAGTGTTAATTGTTTTATTTGATGTAGGTCACGTTTTTGCCAGCTGCCCCATGGTGAGTGGCACATAGTACATGAAGCAACTTCATCAGAAATTTCCATTTACAACTGGAATCATTTTGGGGATGTATTTTATTTAGGAAATAAAAGTGCATTTGGCCAGTATTAAACATGTTTAAAACCGGATAGGGGCCTGGACGAGTGATAATGGCCCGAGCCGCAGGCGAAAGCCATTATCAGCGTCGAGGCCCTAGACGGTTTTAAACGGAATGTTTAAGACTAGCCAAACCTATTTTTATTCCCATTTTATAAATACCTCCGTGTTTTTATACGCACACGCACACGACCGGGTACATTGTATACTTGTATTGCATATTTTGCTTTCAGGCGCGTGCAGTTTGTGTGTGCGTGTCTGTCTTCCATGAGCGCTGAATAGGGTGCAGGCGCGTGCCAGGCTACAAAGTGTATAAGACTGGCATAACGTACACAAAATAAACATGATGATGGTAGTAAACTTCCCCTTCTTTGAGAAATGAGCAAAACTATTATTACCCACAGCATATAAAGAATATATGGCCTCATGAATCGAACACCACCTTTATCTGTTGTACCCAACTTAACGAGAACAATTCAATAAACTAGTGCTACATGCATCTTCTAAATGCAAGTGTGACATTTTGAAACTTTCGCTCAAAATGTAACAAATTTGACTCATAATATCATTTGAATCGATAAAGTCCAGGTTCTACATGACGTGCTCTCGGCCAATAGGGATGCGTAAACATTTTATAATTCAGTAAAGTAAAATCTTGTCAACTCAAACTTTGAAGAAATTTGAAAAGTGAATCAAAAGCAGCAGGGCTTAAGGTAAACATGATTTTTTTTTGTAATAAATTTATTCTTCCATTCATTCATTTATTATTTCTCAGGGAAACGTTTGAAATGCAATGCAAGGGCTCTTTAAAAGTCAAGCGAAAAAAAAAAACGAAAAGTGAGTCATAATATAAAACTAGAGTGAGTGAGTCCCATGTGGCTTACCAAATAGAGGGCAAAACAAACAGACCCTAAAGGTGCTCTAGGGACATCTTATCCTATGGGCCAGACAATAATCATGCCTCCACCACAAATGAAGTTGGGGAGAGACCACCTATATTTAGCTCAGATAATCTCAGCAATTAGGTCTGGTAACAAGGGGCAAATTGTGATACGTGCTTGTAAATGTAACTTTAATACAAAGTGCTTTTTGTATAGGAACTAGAAAAAGAATGTGTGGCTTTGATCAGTAACTAACCACATGTAATAACCACGTTGAACCTCAACAACTACAACAATTGGAGCTGTACGTGTGTGCATTGGAGTTTTTGTGGGTTTGTGTCATGCCAATCCTTAAAGTTGCATTGCCCGTGTTTCGGTGAAAGGATTTAAAAAATTAATTTACACAAGCGAACGAATTTAGAAAGCTTACGTGTCTCTGTAACGAAAAATATCAAAAACTTAAATTTCCGACGTCGGGAATTGGAGATACAAGCCTTTTTCTTGAAACGTGCTTCACATGTTGTACATGTGCGCGTACGCTCATATGTACATAGTATGTGTACAATGTACACATGTACGCGCACATGTATATTTACGTCATAACCCTCTCGATTAATTGACCTGCCAGCCATTTAATCATTTCTTGTTTTTAATCGACTGGCATTAATCCTTGACGGATTTTTACGTTCTTGGTACCAAATGAAAGCTGATAACTTCTTCTATTCTAGAAAAATACCTATTTAACTTTAAAAAACAAATTTGACGCCCAAATCGGCCCAAACACGGGCAGTGCAACTTTAACAATTTTGTTTAGACGTGTTTCTATTGACATCTATTTACTGGATAATGCCAGAAAAGACGTAAAATGTTCTCAGTAGAAACAGGTCTTATCTGCTATTTTCCGGTAAATGACGGGGAGAATTTTCCCCAGCAATTTTCCTTTTCAAGGAAGCAAAATGCGGGGGAATTTATCCGGTATGCGCCAATAGAAACATGCACCGTTCCGTCCGAATGCGCATACAGGGGAGAAAACATATGACCGCATCGCACAATGACTGATCCAATGCACGTGCATTGACCCCTGGCATGTGACCTTTATCCGGCAAACTCGCATATGCGTGGCGATTTCTGGCCGAGGCTATTTACCGGTAAATGGGTTTACCGGTAAAGTTGCGGATCTTCAATAAAAACATATGAAGAGTAAAGTTGTGTTTCGTTTGGATTTCACCTTCTCTTCCCTCGCAGAAAGTTACTGCGACCTGCAATAAAATTATTTTCCATAAAGTTACTGTGTACAGCATACAACATCTGGAATGGTGCCTGATCACCATCGAAATGAAACAACCAAACTTGGGATGAAAGAACAATTGTAAGAGCCTTATCGGGATTCGAGCCCGAGACCTCTAACTCACTAGGCAGATGCTCTACCAGCTGAGCTAAAAGGCAGAGTTGGTATACTCCCTCAGGTTTTCCCTATATACCCAATTCTTTTCTCGGTGTTGCATAGTGGTGCAACTGGGCAAAGTAACGAACACAACATCTGGTATATGGTGCCTGATCACCATTGAAATGAAACAACCAAACTTGGGATGAGAGAAAAATGTACAGCATGGGTTCCCGCTGGGCTTTTTCTATCCATGCAAAAAATAATTACAACACACACTTGGCCCTATTTACACTCGATTCTACATTACAAAATCAAACCGTGCATTTTCCACAAAAGGTTAATTGAAAAAGGGGGATCAGACGATTGGTGGTACGCGTGGTTGTGCAATCACCAATGATTGGAGAAGTTCGGTTCGTGCGACTATATATAGTGGTGCTGATCAGCGACTGATCGTACGATCAATTATGGTGAACGTCAGTAGCGATCGTGAGGTCGTATACGACAGGTGGCACCACCAATCTTCAGGTGGTAGGACCAGTTGCACGACTGGTGGTAGGACCATGTAAAGCGGGCCTCCCACTGTGCGATTTTGGCCACGAATTTCCTACGAATTGGTACGATTATCGGAGACTGCCTATAGACTCTACACACAATCGTACCCAATCGTAGCTAATTCGTGGCAAAAATCGCACAGTGGGAGGCCGGCTTAAAACCTGTCTGCGATTTGGAATCGCAGGTCAGAAGTTTTGAACATGACCATCGACTTTGCTGCGACTGATTTTGCTGTGGCGATCACCCACGACCTCGGACCAGTCGTGTGCTCTTTGTACGATTTGTCCGCGATTCCAACACTTTTCGGTCGCAGCTAGGTTGTAACCTAGTCGCAGGTCTGGTGTGACTGGGGCTGCAGGTGTAACCCCTCTGTCATTTTTCAATGACGAGCGTGAGGGACGGAAATCAACAGACAAATGCCTTTCCTTAGTCAACAACAAATAAAAACTAAAGTGAACCTGTTTGTTTACATCAAGTTCTACTGATGTTAATACACACACCCAGTTTATCACATGTTGAAATTGACTTTACAGTTTTATGCGGAGGTTGTTTTTATGCGCGAGGGACAGATAATCAATAAAATTGACAAAAAAAGTATTTTTTTACATGCATTTTCAACTATTTCTTGAAAATGTGATGGCACAGTGTGCCCAGTCAAATTTATTTTGTTAATTTTTGTAATATGATTGAAAAATATGGACATTTCTTTACAGATCGAGGTATTAATTTGATTAATTTAAGAAATGTTGAAATCTTCATCCAGTGTTTACCAGTTTTGGATCACGCTCTGACAGTAAACGCCAAGACTGTAATGCATATCAGAAAATGGGTTTTGGAAATAAAAACATGCTAGCATCTCTTTAGCTTGGGTCAAATTATGCCCGGGGAAGCCGTTATTTGTCACCTTTCGGTTAGTTCCACCGCATCACAAGTCCGGATTGCCTGAATCCCGAAAGTTCAAAGTCCAAAAGCGTAGTGCCTGAGGGATTTTAACGCCACCGAGCAGTTTCTTACGATTTGGGTTAGATAAGATTTGCTCAAAGTGAATTCAGGTCCAAGTAAAAACCCCATTTAACACCTCGTTACGGAGTTTCCTGTAAGTCCCCTGCGTGATTTCCTCGCGGGGATGCTTTGGCTATTAGACCGCAGTCCTGTGTTTCACCTGATAAATGGAAGCAGTGCAATATGACTATCCCGTAACCCTGGTCACGTAATCGGGCTGCCATCCTACGTAGATTAAAGCCACAGCACCAAATGTTAAGGTGGTTACTGTGCTCAGTACTGTTGTGCCGCCATAAGGAACCAAGTTGGTTCCTTATAGCACATCAAGTTGAAGTCGGAAGTTTACATACATGTACACCACTACCATCATCACCCAAAATGGTAAACAGGACAACCCGAACCATTGCAAGATGTGCAAGCTATGTTTTAAGTACTGCATGAACGTGAGGAATTTAGTAAAGACTGTTACAAAAATGGTGACAACGCAAGTTTAAGCACACCAGTTTTAACACAGTTGTATGTAAACTTCTGACTACAACTGTATATAGACGAATCCAGTTGCTGAAGGACTCCTTCCCTGTTAGTCCGCCATAACTGGGGGCCATCCACTGCTATGATCTGGGCGTTCTGTGTTGTTAAATCGAGCAGCGCACAACGCACCCCTTTGCGTACACAGGCTTCGCAAGCTTACAATAAACGCGCAATTTGTTTTCGAAGTGACAATATACATGTAATGTAACAGCTTATCATCAACACAAAACGCACAGTTCATGTCATTGGATGGCCCCCAGTTATGGCGGAAATACAGAGAAGAGGTCTTCAGCTCTCGGATTGGTGTAATGTATACTCGATCGTTCCAAATTTGTATTCAACCGGTTGGAAGATAGAAGTGGTTCCAACAACTGTCCCATGCAACGTGACTTGATTAGCACTGTAGCACTCGGTGCTTCAAGACACTGTGAGAAAAACTTCATAAAAAAGGGTGCTCAGGTGGGACTCAAACCCAGGACCTCATTTCTTGAAAGCATGGTTTGTCATTGTTTTTTTCGGAACGTACAAGTAGATGAGGTACTGAGCTGACACATGTTGGTTTTTTTATCTGTAGATCTGAGTAGATCCAGGTAGATCGTGGTAGCCTCGTGGTGGATCTGAGTAGATCCAGGTAGATCATGGTAGATCATGGTAGACTCGTAGTAGATCACGGTAGACTCGTAGTAGGTCTGGGTAGATCTGAGTAGATAAGGATAAATATTGACAAATATGAATCAATCTTAACCATTTTGAACATGGATATTTTTCTTAGGTTGGTTAAAGTTATTAGCTTTCGAAATCCACATATTACGGAACAAAAACAAATTTGAAACCTTGTTTGTGCAATTTAGTTTAAATGTCACCCATGTGCTCTCCTGTGATGACAATATTTGTCAGATATCTAGAAGTTCTGCTTGGGGGGGAAACATGTGCTCAGCATGCCCCATAAAATTGGCCCCTAGATGCTACATGTAGGTCCAGTGCCCCAGACTCTTTGACCGTGGTATTCCACTGAAGTGGACCATCTCAACTCGGCCTAAAATGTCAGAACTCATTCTGCTATTGGTCCCATTGACAATAACCAGTGTCTGATCATGAACTGTAGGAAATCGCTCGTTTCCCCAACTCAGGCCTGGAGGCGCTTTGCATGTTGTTATGTCACCGATTAAAACTTGAGCCTGGAGGGACAATTAATGTTATTTATCCAAAGTGGTATCCAGGGCCCATGTTCTTTTTCTCGGCCAAATTGGTGCATTATCTGGGTTACTCCACATGGCTATAGTAGCATGCATTTTGTACCACCCATTTTTGCATCTGTTTACCTATGTGGAGTGTTATGTAGTTGAGTACTTTCAAGTACATTGTAATGGACCGATCCAGTAAGCTCCGCCCATTTTCACTGGAGTTACAACATTATAAAGTGAGCTTTCCATATGTGGACACCAAATTGAGAACGATACTTGAAGGCTATGTCAAGGCTATGTCACACAGCCACTACGTACAATTAGCGCATATTACACGGATGAAATTTTGGTCATTCGTGATACATGCGCGATATACGTAATTCATAAGTGTTTCATGCGTTTTTCATTCGTCGATGTGCGCAGATGTCCGTCGAGGGTTTCGGCAGACGTACTTTACGTGATTTCGGTTTTGAGCTGCTCAAAATTTTTGGTCGGTTGAGATTTACGCAGTTTATGCGTATTTTACGTAGTTTATACGCAATTCTTACGTAAATCTTACGCAGTTGTGCGTGATTTTTGCGAGATGCATACGCAAATTTTTGGCTTTCCACGACCGTTCCACGTATGTCCACGTATGTTTAACGGACCTTTCACGCATGTACCACAGATGTATCACTTTTATATCGCGCATACGGCGCACATATCGCGTTAAAATTACGATTTTGGGCCAGATTTGGCTTTTACGTATAGATTTACGTGTTCTTTGCGTGGTTTATTCGTACTTCTTCCGTGGTTTTAACGTGGTTCATTCGTGATATATCTGTCAAAATTTCACGTAAAGACCCCAACTTTTCTCAATTTTTCCACGTATATCCACGAATGACCAAATTTCATCCGTGGAATATGCGCTAATTGTACGTATAGTGGCTGTGTGACATAGCCTTGAGTTTTAGCTAAAACCCGTTCGTACAGCATTCTAAAATTTGCAACCGTTCTCGTTCAGCACTGGTGCAACTTTCAAAACCGTTCATGCACCGTGTTAACATTAAAACAAATTGAACCGGCATTATTTAAACTTCAAATTTAACATGGTGACTGATTGATGCCATGTTGTGTTGTACGTGGCAATGTTTTTCTGAGATTGATCAACGGAAATTGAAGCGTACATGTGTACATCTTGAAAATGTAACATTAGTGAGAGTGGAATTGCACTTGCATTTTTATTTTCAGATAAATTGCTGCCATTCTTTGAGAGGAAGCTGAAGTCTGGGAGCAAAAGGGCACAGTACATGGCCGTTAATGCCTTATGGGCATTGCTCTACGACAGTCAGAAGGTATGGTATAGCATATAGTATATGAGAATTATTATTATTATTATTATTATTTCTTTCTGGTATTCATACCAAGGATTCCTCAATAGTGCTCATTGCACTGTCACTCGCAAGCGTGAGGAAACCCATGAAGAATTAGAATTATAAATGGCCAGAGACACCGGGGATGATCCCCCTTGCTCTTCACGAAAGAATGCTCTGGGATCTTTAGAGTGCGTTTTCATTACCTAACACACTGGACCAACGGCTTTACATCCCTTCCGAAGGATGGAGCAAGTGTGGTTGAGTGCCTTGCCCAAGGGCGCAGGTACCGTAGCCGTGGGGAGGTTCGAACCTGCAACCCCAAGTTTTCACCTATGATTGCGAGTCAATGACCTAAACCGCTCGGCCACGGTACCCCAGAATAAAGGCCGCAGCACACGTGAGGTATTTTGCTGAGCGAACGGTCATTCGTGGCCGTTTGCTCAGCACTTGGCTCACCGTGTGCGGTGAAATTTGACTGCATTTTCCGCCTCACGAAGCCGTGAGACAAAAAAAAGAATTGTCTCGCGAGGCAAAAGTCTCACCGTGTGCGGCAAAGCTTAGCCCAGACCCGTGAACAGGGCGTCATACCTCCGCCCTGGAGCCGTTTTCAACCCAAAATCTGTGGCAAACTCACGCAAATGAAATTTGTCCCGTGGCTCTGATATTTGCTCAATAGACAGCCGAAGTGTGACGTGCGTTGCCATGGCAATTGGATCTAAACTATCATGGCTGTCGGGAAAAGTACCATTGGAAAAGCACTGGGACACGGTTGAGTGATTTTTAGTTTAGATCCAATTGCCTAGGCAACCAACAAAAGGTGACGTATTGACTTTGGCAGTCTATAGGTGCACTTGCCCCAACGTTCAAATATTCCGAAGAGTACGCATTAATTTGATGTCTAGTTTCAGTGAACGTGGGGCAATTTTTTGCGTCATATAACTCCGCCCTGGGGCCGTTTCCAACCCAAAATCTGTGGCAAACTCACGCAAATGAAATTTGTCCCTTGGCTCTGATATTTGCTCAATAGGTGCACTCGCCCCAACGTTCAAATATTCCGAAGAGTACGCATTAATTTGATGTCTAGTTTCAGTGAACGTGGGGCAAATTATTTCATGCCGAACGTTTAAATTTGGCGAGGAAACGTGATTTTAGTAGTGAAAATTAAATCTTTTGTTTTTTCTTTGAAAACACGAAGTTAAACGATTTTGTCTCCAGGACGCATTGGTTAATTCTCAGTATAGTCCAGCGAGTGCCGTTTTTGCAGTCGGTGAAATCATAACAAAGACACGTTTCTGCAGCGTACGGGTTCAGCAAAATAACGGCTTTGGTTGCCGTGCCGACAAACTAAAGCCGAAGTTCGTTGAATCCGTTGCAAGAAACTGGCCCCATTGCCACATTTTCGGATTTGTTCTTCTAAAAACGTGTGCCGGCTTTCCTGTTTGATAAGACGTACGTACAGGTACCAGACTTCACAGCGCTCGGCTTGAAATGTGTTAATAAGCACTACGTCATAGATATGCACAGCATAATGAGGAATGCCTTGAATGCGCGCGGAATCAGGAAATGTCCCAAGACGATACTGGAAACTGGTGTGTATGGCGCCCTCTCTTGGCGATTGTCGGTGAATGTTGGTTAGCGCGCGGCGGTCAGTGACATATCACGCAGTATCTTCTTGCACCAAGACTATGGGAATCACATTGTTCAAACAGGTCCTCTTGGACCTAGACGAAATCACTGAAGCGGGACAGTCTTGAAAGCAATTCCAAAGTGATTGGTCGATCAGTGCCTTGTTATCCACAAGTTCACTGTATTTTAAAAAAACTTCTGTTCTAATCAATAATTAGAAAAATATTGTAGGCCTATTGCTTTTTTTGGGAGAGTGTACGTTGCCAACTTTGTCATGCGCATGGCTTGATTACGTGGTGCACAATCTCAATAGACCGTATTCCTGAACGCGTGAGGGCGCTCGAACAAGGTGTTTTGGGGGAAAATGTCCATTTATTGGAGGACAAATGACAAGCCCACCCAGATAGGGCCCCGCCCATGATGTTTCATACACTGCTGAATGGACTTGAATGCACTCTCTAAGATTTTTCCCTCACAAGTCCATCTTCGAATTCCACCTGAATTTTGGAATGTCATAAGTCTCGGGATATTTTTCGTGTTCTGCTGTCCAATATTGTATTGATGGTGCAGGACAGGGGGAGGGGGGGGGGGGGGGGGGGGGGGGGGTGAGCCACTAGAAAGAGGAAAGTATTGCTAAAACTCTTCCAAATCAAGTAAGTACATTGTACATGTATACTGATGCACCTATCTACCATATATGTTGTTCCATTAACCCCCCAACCCCACCCCCCAGCTACCCCACCGGCCCTTGGGTTGGGCTTCAGTCACTATTTTCATGCCCCAGGGTGGGGATTTTGATGCATATAGAAATCAAATGTTTATGGCATGTAGGAGTACGGAGTAAACATGCATGTTTTGCCACACGGGTTGGAATATTTTGTCACCTAAATTTTGCCCCAGGGGTGGGGATTTTGTTACTTGACAATCACCCCCCCCCCCCCCCCCCGCACCTCTTAGGTCAAGCAGCCGGGGAGGGGGCGGGGGAGTGGAACAAGCTCGATAGCTGCAGTGGTGCATAATACTACATGTAATACCTGTTTTGCTCTGGGCTAACTTCTCTCCACTGTGATTGGCAGAATTTGTCTTGCACCAGACCTGAAGAAATAAAATAAATAATATTTTTACCAAATTAAAATGACTTCAAAATGTCATTATTCCTGTAATTTCAACTTTTACCTTCGATGTAAACAAACTCATGTGTTTAAATACATGTGGAGTAATGAACAACAAACAACATGGCCGCCACTCTACAGGGTGCACACAAGTAAATAGGGCTCCCATAGGAACCAATGCTAAATGCCCAATTTTCAAAAATCATTTAAAAATACTCACAACTCTCTCAGCTTCTCAGGACAACAACCAGAATACTCACTGATTTCTCATCTTTTTAATTCTGTTCAATTTTATGGGGGTAATCCGTCACTTTTATCCCCTAATTTCCACTTGAAACAAAACTAAGCCTACAACAGTGAAACTTGCTAATCAGAACTGCATCCGTTTTGGAACAAAGGCACATACGCTACTGGGCAAAATAGGGCCACTTTTAGGAGCTACAGTGTCCAAAATGTTTGTAGTTGAAAGAAAAAATACCCCACATCGCGGCGATAGTCATATTCTACACAAGACCACACTCGTTCAGCTCGCAATTCTCTCTAATATAAAAGAATTTGAGGGCATACAAAATATTCATGAGCTCGGCGCACAGATCTTGCCTATTTACTTGTGTGCACCCATAGACGACAGTAGAAAAGTGGGGTATGTGCATACGTACGTGGGGAAAAGTCGCGTACGCGGAGCGCGCAGACCTGTGTCGCGCGCACAGATTTCCATTCAAAATAAACGTTTGGAAGGCGTGTGCGCGTAGCGCGTTTTGTGTTCGAACATAACGCACGATGGGCGCGGACCAGGCGCGGACCACTTGACAGCGCCCTCCACGTTCAGGAATACGGCCTATTGATTGCTTTGCGGTGACGTCACCCCTTCCATCCACCATTTTGGTGGGCATTTTTCATGACCCACGTGGCTCGAGTAATAACCGGCAAAAAGAGCAAGAAAAGCGCATTGGTTGCACTTACTCTGTTGCTTGAACTTGCTTTATGTTGTTGCGCCATGGCTGTTGTATCGAGAAAGATAAAAACGCATTTCTTCAGGCTAAACATCGCGATCAAGTACAAGCACTTTAGTTTTTACAAGCCGAGTGCATGCTCAATAATTTGAACGTATTACAACGCGTGCGTGCGGCATCTTCGAATGAAAATACGCTGGTGAGTATTTTTTACGCGTGTTCATGTGCGTCTATTGGCGCGCGTGTGTACGTGTACGCGCGTGACCGTTGACCACCAAACATTCCCGAATGTTCTACGTCATTGAAAGCAATCAATAGCTGTTAATCTTAGTTGCAAATTCGATTTTTTTTTTTTCCTCCAAACAAATTTTTAAAGCATTCACTTTATTTTATCGACATCATACTTTGTATTTTAGACATCGTCAGCTCTAAGAAAAACGCCGTTCTTATATGGCCATTTTCGCGCCTTGCTGCGAGCTGAATTATTGGCGGACCGCCAATAATTAAAAATATTGACAGTAATTTATTTATTTAATTCTTTTTTTTGTCTCATTTAAAAGCGAATAGCTTTGATGTTTCTAGAAAAATGGCAATTCATTTTTTTTTTCAAGGTGCTACACCCAAAATGCACGGACAATACATCCTTAATATGAGCATGGTGTAAACGTGAAATGCGTCTTTCCTTTTATCTTGATTGAATCATAATATTTGTTTACATTTCATATGAACAGGCCAAGGCCATTATCAAAAGTTCCACCGTATTCCAAAGCCTTGCTGACATCCAGAGCCAGAATCACTGTCAACATACAGATACTAGCCTACACCGAGCAGTAACCTCCGTCATGGTATTATTAGTTGACTGAATAATCTATCATCATCCGAGAATGCAAGTGAAATCGTGGGGTACCGTGGCCGAGTAGTTTGGGTAAATGGCTCACAACATTGGGGTGAAAACGTGGCCGGTTCGATACCTTGCCGTAGTACCTGTGCCCCTGAGCAAGACACTGAATAACCACAATTGCCCCATCCTTCGGAAGCGATGTAAAGCTGTTGGTCCAGTGTGTTGTGTAATGCACTTAAAATATCCCATAGCACTCTAGATCTTTCGTGAAGAGTAAGGGGATAACACGGTGTATCTGGCCGTTGTCTGCCAATGGTGCCACCCACCTAAATATCTCAATGTTTAGGTGGAATATACTTGTAAGCTTAATGCAATTCGGCCTATTTTTGAAAAATGAATAATGTAGTGCATCTGCATCCCATATACATTGAGGCCATAGGGCGAAAGGTATATTGGATGCAGACGCACTGCACTATCCATATTTAATGAGCGCAATGGGATAACAAATTTATCTTTAAGCAAACTTAACGTGTACACATGCGTATAGGCCGAGTTGCGCATGCAGAACATATTTTGTTTTTTTCCTTCCTTTTGTAACCCACCCCATATTCATATGTGCTGCACATCCTCCAAATGCTTATAATCATAACAAATATACATCATAAAGTAAAGAAGAATAACAGGGCTGTCCAATGACGCCAAATTCAAGGAAAATTATTTGGTAAACAAGAGAAATAATCAGTCAAACGAGTTTTTTTAGGAGTTTACAAAGACAGATTTTGTGATGTACATTATGCACTATAACTAGAAGGTTGCATGAACTTTTCAAGTGTATAATTGTACTTTTCTATAAATTTTCTTAATGAATGACTGCAGATTTTTGCCTTTGGGTGCCTGTGTACATTTAAGTAATTTGTAAATAATAAATGCATTTCAAATTTGAATGCTGTGAATTATTGAGCATTGATATGTCAGACTAGTTTCTTTAATGTGCATTATCTCGTGTGTGTGACTGATTTTGTCTCGTTGAAGCTTTATAATCCCATTTTTCCAACGAATAAATCACTTGTCAGATTCTAAAAGTGGGGGCGGCAAAAGTGGGGGCGGGTGTGATATTCTATTATACACATGTATTGCTTAATTTCCGGCTTAATGGCACGTGCTGAATAATTTAGCACGATATGCCGGTAGTAAAGGTCGTGCGCTGACGCCTTTAAAGACAGATTACAAGATGGGAAAACTTTTAAAAACAGGAACAGCATTACATAACTGAAGAATGATGTTGATAAACTACCTTGTAGAAATTTCAGCCACATAGATGCAGTAATACCTGCAGAAAACCTTAAACATCCATGCATGGTTTTGTGTTGAAGGAATGTTTCAAAAAGCACCTTCAGTTGGCAATTTCTCCAACAAAGGTACCATTTTATACAGGAAAAAAAGCACGTCGTGTTTGTTACCATTGCTATCAACACTTTTAGTCGGTTTTTCTTGTCAACTCGTAAAGTACAATTTGGTTCACCGCAAATGATGTATTGGGACTTTAAACCATGCATGCATTTTATTTGTTTAGGACACACATTTATGATACAAATCACTATAGGGTGTCAGCAAGTGCGTTACCGTGACGTTCGTATTCTCCCCCTCCCCCCAAATGGCACGATCATAAATTTTATATTTCCTTAATGACATATAATTGTCAACTCTGTATGGGTGAGCTTAGTGGGTAAAAATTCCTATTAGGCCTACAAGATCATTTGTCATAAAAATGACTAAAAGTGTTACTAGCAATATAAACATGAACCACATGATTTTTCTTTCCCCGTGTAAAATGTGCCTTTTTGAGAGGAATTGCCAACGAAAGTGCCATAAATATAAAAACGAATGTTCGCAAACGACATTTTTTATTATTCATTCAACACAAAAACCATGCATGGATTTTGTTTAGTTTTATTAATCTATTGGGTCTGTTCACGAAAAGGGGTCACAGTGCAGTTGGCTAAAAAGTTATAATAATCACTCTTTCCTTAATCCTCCATATTTAGTGGAACAAAATGTATATACACTCGACCAAAAAAGTTATGTCACCAGTAGAACATATTTGTAGATATTTATTATGAATTTTAGCTGAACATATCACTCAAAGGAATAGAGCTCAACGGAGTCCAGGATGGCAAGCTTCACGGAACAGGAATGCAACAAAGGAGTGTGGGGTCAGAATTAAAAACATCAAAAAACAACGATGTCAACTTTATTGCACTCAAGCAAGGGGAGTTACAGTTCAGTATTTTGCTTCCACCATACCTAATGCAATGGCACGATTCAGATTGGACAATTTAACCATTTTGATTTGGATGTTTTTGACAAGACATTGACAAATCCAAAACTCACTTAAACATTTCCTAATTGTCTACACACAAATTGCCCAAATCACAAGTTGCATTGTTCTTTGGTGTTTTTCATTCTGACCCCACACTCCTTTGTTGCATTCCTGTTCAGTGAAGCTTGCCATCATGATCTCTCTTAAGCTCTATTCCTTTGAGGGATATGTTCAGATAAAATTTGATATATTATTTTCCTACATTAAATCAAATTTAATAATAAATATCTATAAATGTCTTACTGGTGACAGAACTTGTTTGGTCGAGTGTATCGATAAGATCCCTGTCCTATAGAAGATAATACATGTATACTACACACAAAATTGCGGGATTTCGATCAAAGGATTATTTTAAATGAATTTTTGAAGACGGGACGCCAAGACCCCCAAATTTGTGACATGGCCCACATCAAAAGTTTCTTCAAATAGATGTATAATAAATATAAGCATTATGCCAATTGAGTATAGTGTGTTGTAATGCCTGTATTCTGAAGATAATCATGCATTTTGAATTTTATCGTATAATCATCTGTTAGGCCGACATAAGACCAGCCAAAAAAGTGGTGGTTAATGTAACCGTGGTGTCCTTGCATGTTACGTTTAAAACCTCGTTTTCAGACTCTCTAATAAAGGAGTCAAATTTGTTTTGTGTGACTTACCTCAAAGATTCACATTTTCAATCATACAGAAAATCCATGACGCAAGTTATCTCCCAAAGTATTTTTTGTAATCTTTAAAATTCATAGATTAATACTGGATGATTTATTTCAGTATGTGCTAAAACTTCAGAAATCGATTCCCATGTCACAAATTGGTGACCCCTTCCCGTGAACAGACCCATTACTGTATATATGTGGCTGAAATTTCTATACAAGGCAGTTTATCAACATTATTCTTTAGTTATGTAATGCTGTTGTTCCTGAGGAATTCGTTTAAAAAAAAGTCATCTGCAAAGTATATAATGGCATATGCAGCACGATATGGGGGCCGAGAGTATACGCCTACCCCACCACCGACCACCCCCCCCCCCCCCCCCCCAACCCCCCCCCCCCCCCCCCCCCCCCCCCCCAACCTCCCAAACCTCCCCCCCCCCCTCCCTCCCCAACACCCCCCTCCCTCCCCAACACCCCCCTCCCTCCCCAACACCCCCCTCCCCCTCCCCTCCCCCCTCCCCCTCCCTCCCCCCTCCTACCATTTCCCCCCCACTCCCCATTGTGTCTCAAACATCCAAGGATTCAAAGAAATTCCTTTCAGTTTTTAAGAGGGTTGGGGGTTGGTGCGTTAACAAAAGGGAAGAGTGTATTGAGTCATAGGGACGTTACGGGGGAGTCCTCACTGAAAAATATGGGTTATTTTAACATCTGGGTTATTTTAACCCAGGGATTAGGGTGAAAAATGCAACTACTCATACCCGTTTATTTGGTGTAAATGAACCAAAATTTGGGTAGTTTGTACCAAAATTTTGGGTTAATGTACACCAAAAGCTCGTGTAGAAATGACCCAAAATTTAGGTAGTTGCATTTTCACCCTATCGTCGGGTTAAAATAACCCAGGAGATTGTTCAGTGATTGGGCCTCAAATCGTGCTGGGTATATAATGATGGACCTTCAAAGCAATCATACATTTTAATTGTTTATGACACAAATAACGGTAAAGGGTGCCAGTGCGTTTTACCGTGACGGTAGCATTTTCCCCCCTATGGAATGATACCATAAATTATGTGCCATAATTTAGGGAATTTATTTTTTCAAGGTGGGAATAATTATAATTATGGAATAAATTACAAAGTGAACTCTCCCCAACTTTTTTTTAATATGGGTAAAAAGCCAATGGTAAATAAAACAAGATCAATCCCCCGTATGTAAATTGATTTTTTTTTTCTTGAAAATGGACGGAAAACGCAGACAACTTTTCCGTTCGAATTGTCTTATCACACGTCAACACTTCGAGATGCACGTCCCAAAAAAAATCGCAAGGGGAGACTCCGGAAGGCCACTTTGTATAACGCGTAAATATCACCGTTTCCCAGACACAATCCTTTCTATAATGACCTAAATACAGTTGTGCTCCAAATTATTTATACCCTTGTAATTTTAGAGTATTTTGATCATGTTAATAAATGAGTGAGTTTTGTCTGGCTTACTTATGATAAGTATGTGACAAACAACTGAAAGAATAACAACAAGTGACATTTTCTGTAATATATTATTTTTGGGGTATTTTATTGACATATTTCCAAAAAAGTCATGTCCATAATTATTCATACCCTTAATAAAGTCACTCTTAATAATCAATAGAAAAGATTTTGTCTATTATCACAGCTTCCAAACAGATCCTGTATACATATGCAGCACGATATGTGGCAAACGGACTCGCCCCTCCCATTGTTCCCCTATTGTGTCTCAAACATCCAAGGAATTTTCAAGGAATTTTAGGGGGGGAGGTTGGTGCGTTAACAAAAGGGAAGAGTGTGCTGAGGTATAGGGGCGTTGGGGAGGAGAGTCTCTCTGCCACATATCGTGCTGGGTATACCTGTATCGGCTTATGAGGCCAAAGCATGTTTCCACAGGGATTTTCGCCCACTCCTCCTTCGCAAAAGACTCAAGGTCGTCGAGGTTGGAAGGCTTCCTTGCCATCATCCGAGTCTTGAGTTCCCTCCATAGATTCTCGATCGGGTTGGGATCCGGGCTTTGGCTCGGCCACTCCAGATGTCCACATGCTTTGGTTGTCCTCGAACCGTTTTGTGACTGCCTTGCTATATTGGCAGTATGTTTGGGATCGTTGTCCTGCTGGTAGGTCCAATGCTGACCAAGCTAGAGTTTCTCAGCTGACTGCTTGATGGTTTCCATCGATGATCTTAATGTACTGCTCCTTTTTCATGATCCCAACCACTTTGACGAGATTCCCCATTTGCCGAGAAGCATCCCCACAGCATGATGCCACCACCTCCATGTTTGACGATTGGGACCGTGTTCTTTGGATTGTACACGCTTCCCCTTTCGCCAGACATAAGCAACATTCATGTGCCCGAAAAGCTCAATTTTTGTCTTGTCTGACCACAGAGTCGATGACCATAAGCTTGGATCCTTGTCCAGGTGTGCTTTAGGAAAGGCCAGACGAGCTTTCCGATGTCTCTGCCTCAGGAGTGGCGTCTTTCTAGGTCGGCGGACATGGAGACCTCCCTGATGCAATGTGCGCTGAAGTGTCTGCCTGATGGATATCTTGGTCCCGGTATCCCAGACTCGCCAAGGCTGTTCAGGGAGACCTTCATGGTAATGCGGGGATTGTTGCTGGCTTCTCGGCACACTTTTCTTGCCAGACGAGGTGACACCTTCGACTTAGGACCACGACCTCTCACTGTGTGGAACTCCTTGTACTTCCTAATTATGCTCTGAACGGTGGAAACTGGCACTCTAAACTGCTTCGAAAGGGCCTTGTATAGCCTTTCCCTTCTGTGTGGCCATTGACAATAGCCATGCGCAAGTCCAGAAACTGAGAATGAAAGGCATCAACACCCTCATTTTATAGCCTACAAGCGGAGTGCTATTCTATGACATTCTTTGATTTAAATTTAATTGAACAGATATGTTAATGATTCAAATCTATACAAACATGTTAGGATAACTGTTGAAAAACAAAAAGGAGTCACTGGAATGTTGAAAGCATTTTGTTTAACCATCAAAGCTAGGCGAGGGAAAAAGTATAACCAAGGTTGGTTAAAATCGGTCCTCTGATCTTATATTTTACGCAACCTGCAGTTACCCAAAAGCAGAATATTAAGAAGAGATTACCCAACTCAGCGAGTTTAACCAACATTGGGAGATTTTTTAACCAAGTAATTTCTACCCAGTGATATTTTAACCAGCGTTCTGAGAGTGTATTAAAATGAAGGTAACCAAAGCAAGGCTTGCACAAAAATACTTTGGTTCTGTTTTGAAATTGATGAAATTGCTCACGATAGCCACAGACCTTTGTGGATATGTTATGTAAAAAATGTTCGCCTCTATAGGCCTACTATTATAATAGGCCTCTTCAGTGGTTCTGAAATTGTTTCTCTGTGTGCATCACAATGACACAGGCGTTGCGCGATTACTTGAGCGCGCAGCGTGGACAGTGATTCTCAACAGAAGATTACACGCGCTATCGCGCGGTTGCGTGGACAAACTGATCGTACTATAGTACGTGATAAAGGTCTATTGGGTTCCAACTTGATTAAAGGCCAGTGGATCATTTGCAATGACCCCAAAAAGTAATCGACGAGTTTACAGGGGAAAAGTTCTGAAAGTAAAGATTTAATTAATAGCAACTTCCCAATGAAAGGTTTTCGCTCAAAATGATATAATTTTACCAGAAAATAATCCGTAAAGATAAAATTATTTAGATCGTTTGCAAACGATTTACTTATTTTTGGTTCGCATCTACGCGGTCCAAAATGCTATGGGCGCTGTGTACTGTGTGCGTGTTCCAACGCGATGCATTTTTATGGATCGCGCGCACACGCAGTATGTGCGCCACAGAGTGCATGACGCAAGCCACATATAGTACCCGATCAACTGAGAACGAATATTTGAAACGCCCCGCCAAGGCCAGGAAAATGCATATGGATTTTCATGTTTTTTTAAAACGTGGTACATTTGACAAAGCTGAAATTTCTTCGGATGAGTTTGTTGATGTCTTTCTTATGATTTATAATGGTTTTATTCGCAGAATCGCTCAAAAACAGATCATCTACAGGGCCTTTAAGACTGCGTGGGATGAGCTGCCGACCTCTGGAGCTGCACGTCTCCAAACAGACGTGCCTGAGCTCAGAGAGGTCCTTTAGGCAGAGTGGCACACCATGCCTGAGCGGCTCTTACGGAGACTGGTGCAGTCGGCATTACCACAAGATATGTTCATACACGTTACTCACCAATAAAACATGTTACATCTACCAACCTCCTTCATTTTTTATTTTTTTAGACCGAAAACATGACCGAGTTAGACCGAAAACGGTCTATCTCAGGTCACGCAGCTACATCCTGACTTCCGCTATATACATATGCAGCACGATATGTGGCAGAGGGGACACCCCCCCCCCCCCCCCACCCCCCCCCCCCCCCCCCCCCCCCCCCCCCTACCATTGTTCCCCCATTGTGTCTCAAACATCCTTGATGCATTCAAGAAAACCGAGAAACGATTTTGGGTTTTGTGACTGTTTTGAAGTTGCTCAATCAACATGGTCCAGCTTAAAAATACATAGAGTAATGTGCGAGGTATTCCAGGTACCGCACGGATGCATGTACCAGCGTGCACCACCTGGAAACAGCCTGATTTGCAAGGTATAACATGTGCTTGACTCACTCGTACGCGAGCGCCATATAGCGCAAAGGCGTTATACTCTAGGATGTATGCAAGTCTATCACGCAACTGCTATTGCATAGACTAATAGTATAATTTGCGTTTCTTTTTTGGAACCGTGTATTTTTAACACTAAATATACATTTTGTGATTCCTGGTGGCGAAAATATAAAAATAGCCTACTTTGCACAGTACTGGCCTGTGCTTGGAGTATGTAGGGCCCCATCATAGCCTATTTTCCCTATGAAACAGTTTCATGACTCGGAACCTCTTCTGGTCCCGACGGTACTGGTTTCCGACAAACAGGAAATCAGTTGGTTGTCTTATATTTGACTTAGGGGAAGCTTTCTTAAGCTCAGTGTCAACATTACTCTATTAATCACTCTGTGAGCCTTGCTGCGGATCGGAGAAGGGCTGCGCCGTGCCTAGTCGTTGTTGACGAAACACCTTAGCTTGCACATTTTGTGTAGTTTGGGACGGGAGTGTCATTCCAACCTGCACCTTTAATGCTGCTCTCCACCCTTGCGCGGCTTCAGCTCCGTCCCACCCCTCTCCGCCTCCCCAAACCCTGAACATCTTGGACTGGACAAAAGACAAGCGCGCCAGGCCTAGTTCAGTCAAGGTACCTATATAAACATTACGAGCACGTTTGTGTAAACGCAGCCCGTGGTAGAAACAATGGCTATGTTCAGACATGGGAATACGGAGACCGAAAAAGGTATAACATTCTGCGGTCGCTGCGGGGACTTTTCCTGGCCTCCAATCTGAGCGTTCAGACATGACCGAGTTAGACCGAAAACGGTCTATCTCAGGTCACGCAGCTACATCCTGACTTCCGCTATATACATATGCAGCACGGTATGTGGCAGAGGGACTCCCCCTACCATTGTTCCCCAATTGTGTCTCAAACATCCAAGGAGTTCCAAAGGAATTCCTTTCAGTTTTTAGGGGGGTTCGTGCGTTAATAGTGTGTTGAGGAATAGGGGCATTATGGGGGAGTCCCTTTGCCACATATCGTGCTGCGTATAGCTATATACGCCAATATAATACATGCCGCACGCTTTGCGCGTTCGCTCGCTTGAATGAGGTGGGTCACGGCGGCGACTTAGACCGGATGTTCAACTGTCCAAACACGGTACTAGACGGTCTAACTTGAGTTAAACCGAAAATGGTCTACGTGCAGACCAGAATTAGACCGGTACGTGGACCGTTGAGACACAACTGAGATAGACCGTTTTCGGTTGAACCGAAGTTAGTCCGCTTTTAGTACTGTGTCTGAACGTACCCATTGTTTTATCCTTCAGAATGCAGGAAAAGTAAACATGAAAATGTGTCAATGCGAGCCTCGCTGTTTAGCTGGCCAGTAGACTCTTTGCACGGGTGGCCATGATTGGGGGCAGTCACAATGTCACAGTGCGTAATGCACGAGTAGGCACTTATGGATCTATTGTCACATCATATAAATCATATATTGAGTAGTGTCAATTCCGCACGGCAAAAGAAGTGACAAAGAAATAGACCAGTTGCGTGATAGATTTGCGTACGAGTGAGTCAAGCACCAGACTATCTGTCAAATCGGGCCGTTTCCAGGTGGTGCAAGCTGGTACATAGTATGATAGTAACCGGCGCGAATGTCTGTGCGGTAGGCCTACCTGAAATACCTCGCACATTACTCTAAGCATTTTAAAGCTAGACCATCCGAAATTAAATGTTGAAATTAACATGTTAAAACATGTACTCATCGTGAATTTTCGTCAAAATAACGAAATAGAACGTGTTTTTTTACTTCAGTTGAAATCGATGTCAACTTTGAAAGCTGGAACGTTTCCAAACTGCAATGATGCATTCAAGAAAACGGAGAAACGATTTTGGGTTTTGTGACTGTTTTGAAGTTGCTCAATCAACATATGGTCCAGCTTAAAAATACATAGAGTAATGTGCGAGGTATTCCAGGTACCGCACGGATGCATGTACCAGCGTGCACCACCTGGAAACAGCCCGATTTGCCAGGTATAGCATGGTGCACATGCACTCGTACGCGAGCGCCGTATAGCGCGAAGGCGGGACTCTAGCATTCTTGCAAATATAAGGCGCTACTCACGCATAGACCGTTACTCAGTCGAACCATTGATTTTTTAGACGAACCGCGAGTCATCAGCAGGTCAAAGTCAGGTCACTATAACATGCATGCTGAGAAATTTGAATTGACTTTTGTAATTCGAAGTAACAGTTTTGAGGCAAATGAACCGGCCAAATTGCCACATCAAATCTTGTCAGAAAATAAATTTGTTATAGCTGCGCACCCCGCCGGTTATTAGTGCCCCCAATGAAGGTCTTTAAAATTACACTGAATTGAATTCGAAAGGACGTCTGGTAAATCAAGGAAAACCACAACTCTATTTGGTTGCTACGATGCGGCAAATTGAATTTGGATTATAAAAAAAGTTGCCCTGGACGAGAGGTCACGCAACGGTCAGCTGTCACGGCGTATTCATACGGCAACAGTGTTTATCTCTGACATACATCAAGTATTTTTCAGGAAGTATCTATACTACTGGCCCAGTTTAGGTTCAGAACCTGAGGCGTACAGTACTCCACGTAAATTCTTGCCGTTCGTCCGGGCAGTGTGTTTTTCCCCAGCGTCGCAAAGACGGCGTATTTTTCTCGAACTCGCGGTAAAGACTCCCTTGTCTCTTACTGGCTTATAAATAGACCCTTTGCACCGGCGTCCGTGACAGGGTGTATGTTTTCATATTTAACTGCTGTGACATTTATTTAGATCCACAAAGTACCTATTCGTACACGACGCACAGTGACAATGTGACTGCCCCTTGTCATGGCCGACCGTGCAAAGGGTCTGATACCTTCATACCGATGTACCTTTAGAGATCGAACCCACTAAGCCCGACACGCCCACGACACGAATGCGACACAAATGCGACATAGATGGTCCACGCCACGCGCTGACACACGTGTTGACTAATATCAAGATTTGTGTCGTGGTCGTGGACGCCAACGACCCATTTCGACACGCGGGTGCGTCGTACGATTTTTTAAACGGGTTCAAAAACCCCACGACACACACGATGCACCATCTGTGTCGTGTTTGTGTCGTGGGGTGCGTCGAAATCTTGAACACAATGCCCCGACACATGCACGTACTAGGTGTGAATCGACCTCCAATCGCGGACGTCCTTTTGTTCCTCTTTTGTTTGGACATAGTCTATTTTTTCTTACTCTCGTTGGTTTGTACAGGAGCGAATCGCGGACTTTCGCTTGCCAATCGCGGACGATATTGTTCTCTTTGTTAGACCTCCCTAAAACGTCCACGATTGTTTGGGAGAACAAGCGCATGCTTCCCGACACAACTAAGGTCATTTGTGTCGGGAAGCGTGTCGGGCTTGGTGAGTTTAAGATTGTTAGAGGTTTCAAGTGCAGGGTTAAGGATTCCGAAGGTGTCCGCTTCCGCAAATAACTTCGGCGGTGCCCACCATACTCGACGAATAAACACACTCAAAAGGACGGTCACCAGTGTTTCGTTTTGATTCGGACGGATGATACACGAAGCTTGAGGATACACGAAGAGTATCATGACGCCCGCCCGCGTGTTTTGTTTTTACACCACAGCGTGGGGTACACCCAAATTTGTCAACCCGAGAAGTGTCTACTAAGTTTCCAATGATTGGTACCTCTCAAGTGACAATCTTGGAAATAACCAGAACTCTTACTCTGATCAGTAATACTTAGAGAGAAAAAAAGAAACCGAGACATTTTGAAACATCCCAAACAACACTGAGATTCTAACCAGGGACCGTATGATTGCAAGTCGAGCTTTCTAACCAGACCACGAAGCTGATTGCAAACCGACCGCATTCAAAACCCCTAAACCCTAACCTATTATATAGTCTCCTCTCAAGACGCTAAAAGGGTACAAAACCCCTCGTTTACCCTTCGCAGTGGTGTAAAAAACAAAATTACGCATGCCGCCCAGCGCGCGCCGCATGTGTTGTGTACATAAAAACGGGTGTGGGTCAACTCGACCGTTGTACCAACTCGACCGTTGTACCAACTCGACCGTTGTACCAACTCGACCGTTGCACCAACTCGACCGTTGCACCAACTCGACCATTGCAAGTTTCACTACATTCTGATTTTTTGCTCGGCAAGGTTGGCCGGCACGCAACTGACGTCAATAATATTATTATTGACGTCAGTAGCGTCGTACTCTTTGCGCGCTTTTCGTCGTACTCTTTCCACGACACACACCGACACTCAGCGCGTGTCGTTGACCATCTGTGTTGTAGTTATGTCGCAAGCGTGTCGTTGGCGTGTCGGGCTTGGTGGGTGCGGCGGCTAACTCAACTCCAATGACTCTTGAATCTTCTCACCGAATGATAAAACTTTGCAACACTCTGAGGTGGCCCCTACCGAGCGAGATTGCTACACTAACAGGCCGTCCACAGCCGTCAAGTTCAAGTTCAGAACACGGCGTGTGTGCAAATGGATAGTGGACAATGAATAATGTTCACACGTCCCACCTGAATGGAAAGGAGGGGTGATCATATCGTTTTAGAACAAATGAGACGACTGAGGAGATCCCAGCACGGCAGGTCCTGTTGGCTGCCAGCAAGCCACCACCTCACGGCTGGGGCCCCCTCGACTAACCTGGACGCATCAAGTGCACCTAGTCCCACCCGTTGCACCAACTGGTCGTGCTGGCCCCCAACCGACAGGCCTATAAAGAGTTGATCGCTACGGTCACCTAATGATGGGTCATGCGAGGTTAAGTCAAGTCATATCAACCGTGGAAGACAGCGACAAAGCTGACGCTTTAACTCATCAACCGCCTGAAAAAAACACCTCCCGCTCATCACTGCTGGAAACGGAAGTACTGGGGGCCGGGGGTCCGGGACTAATCATACCAAACACAAGCATAAATCATATTATGGAATCCCAATACTGCTAAATTCGCCCTCACCCTAACCTCATTTTGCCAGTACGTTGGACAAAAAATGCATTGTGCGAAGGGTATCGATCAAACAACATTGTTCACGAAGCTTTTAGGTACAGAAATCTGCTTAACATAAAATATATTTGCTTTGCAAACATGGGTTAATATACGAGCTAAACTACGTCAACTTGTTCTTCGGAAAAGTAGCAGAATACCAGTCAACCGCGGCCTAATACACGTCACTTACGATTTTTAATTAGCTGATAACCCATTTTTGCAAAGCAAATTATTTTTTTTGCAAAGCAAATTATTATTAGCTTAACAGCTCTATAAATTCGGCCCTTGTTTTCGCGGTCATTACCAGAAACACGTTTCTGACGCAATTACGGGTCAGTGGTTGAACATGTTTTTGGTTATGGTCGCGTAATTTACAAACATGTATTACGTTTGTTATAGGCTTTGTTGTTGCTTGTTTATTGAACTCAATTCAAGTATATAAGTACGATATGGATATACATGTAGGCCTATGATAAGAGTAAACAAATAAAATGCCAACAACACAATACAATTAATAACTTCCCCCTATTTCAGATGTACAGAAAGTTTGAGACATGATATTATATACACACAAAAAAATTAAACAAATAAATCGCGACTGCGCGTTTTGTATTGATGGGGTATCACACGGTACTATGATGGCATAGCGTACCATGGGGTACCACAGAGTGCCATGGACTACTTTGAGGTACTTTTTGATGGAGGTACCGTGGGGCTACCGTGTGAATAATATGGGTTACCAATGGGGCTGCCATGGGGCTATCATTGAACTTACCAAGTGATAACATGGGGCTACAACGGGCTACCATAAATCTTCCATGGGGCTACCATGGGGCTACCATGAAGATACATGGGACTACCATGGTGGTACCACAGAACTACCATATGGGGGTACCGTGGAGTACCGTGGGGTACTATGGGGTGCCATAGAGCTACCATGGGTATCATGGGGGGTCCATGGGGTACCATGGGGTACTATATAGAGGTATCATGGGGTTCCATGGATATCATGAAGGGCTACCATGGGAATACCTTGTGGTATCATTCAGCTACCATGAGGGTACCATGAGAAGATCATGGGGCTACATGAAGCTACCGTATAGCTACCATTGGGGATTCCGTGGGGGTACCATGAAGTTACCACAGACATAATGTAACCAACCGACTCGGTAAAGTCGATTGCTTACTTACTTTTGTATTGTACTAATTTCAACATGCGAAACCTTTAGAACTTTTCTGGAATGTACAAATATTCAGTAGCCTCCAGCGTTAAGATATTTTCGTTGTTTGGCTACTGGAAGGTTCTGGTCGTCTTTTGTCCCACCCACGAGGGGAACGCTTGTGTTCACTCAAGCAGTTTGCTTTATGCACGCAGCGCGAAATTCAAAGCGTTCATTCCCTGCACGTGCCACCGTCGGAGAGGGCTGGGTAGAGCAAGTGTTATATTCTACGTTCACTCTCGTTGTTGAGTTTGGCCCGTATTTGTTTTCTGCGTTATTATTCATTGGCCGGTTTTGCTCTAGACGTTTCCCTGTAACAACCATCGTGTATGCAGGAGAATATTCCGGTGTGTTGCGTTTCGTATGTTGAAATACTTATTTTATATTGCTATATTTGTGTAGTTTGATATTATGGTATTTTTTTCATATGCATTGAGCACGGATTTGGGTAAATTTATATATTGGAATCGATAGCTTATTCAATTCTAAGATATACTTCCCACTGACACTTCCGTCGCAAATGTTGCATTTCTGAGATAAATTAATGATAAAAGTACTGCATAAAGTAATGCACAAAATGTCGCGGCGAGCGGTCTGTGCGTAAGCGCGACAACACAGGGCGCTGCGCGCGCGCGTGAATGGTTATCTTGTGCACTAACTGAAGGCAATTTTTGAAGAAGAAAACGTGATTTTTCTACAGAAAAGCAACATTTGCGACAAAAGTGCAAGTGGGAAGTATATCTTAAAATTACATTATGTGTTGATTCCAGGAGGTAATTTCCTTAAAATCTTTGTTCAATGTATACGAAAAAAATACCGATATGATACTTCTGTGGGTGAAATTTGAGCATTATGGTACAGGATTTTGCGATTTAACAAAATTTAAGGTGAACTATGGAATCTCTCGTAATAGTTTTGACATGAAGCGCTTATCTTTAAATATTGCTGTTTGACATCGTTAATGCAAATTGCCATAAATTGTTGGTGCTAAAAACCTGCATTGGTTATATTTTGCATTAGGTGTGGAATTATCGTGTGACTTTTTCATGTATATTGACATATAATGGTGAATAATTTTATTTCAGTTAAGTGTACATTCTACCTATGGGTTTAGATTGACCAGCAGCCGTTCTTAGCCCCCTCGATGTTTTCGAAGGTACGATTGTGGTTTTATTAATTTTACAACTTCTTGTGGGCAAACAGTATATCATTTTGTGAAAAACTTATTGAACTCCAATTTCATTAGAATTGCTAACATTTACACAATTTTTACATATGTGTCGATTGGGTACCATATGTGTCATGAAGGTACCATAAATATACTATGTGCATAACATGGGGGTATCAGAGCTACCGTGGGCTACTATGAGGGTACAATGGGGTGACAAGGGATTACCATAGGGGTACCATGCGGGCACTATGGGGACATCATAGACATTACAAAACAAAAGACGTAACAGCATTGTGATCAAATAACCTTTTTACAATTCAGTTCTACCTTTTGTCCCAAGTTCACTCAAGCAGTATTTTCGAAAAGCTCTACGAGAGCACCATATGGGAAACCACGGGGGTACCATGGTGGCACCGTGGGGTACTTTTTTTGCGGGTAGTTTCGAAATGAGTTGAGAACCAACATTTATTTGATGCTTTGGCGCTCGAGATAAGAATATTAACAAAATCGGAGATTGGAATATTTTGCCATACGTAAAGAGATCCATTCCATTCCATTCCCCGCAGAAAAGTAGGCCATGTCACTTTGAAAGTTTGTACGAGCATTGTACCCCCTCCCCCCGCCCTCTCCCCAACCCACCAACGAATGAGGAAAGGAAGGCGGTGGTTTGGCATGGGCCTTTTTCAAAATCTCGACTTGGGCTCATGCTCCTGCTCCATGTGGCCCACATGGAGCCTGAGCCTTAGCCCAAGTCGAGACTGGAAAAGGGCCAATGGACTCGATTACATTACTGCTCCCTCGATCGTACCTAACATCGTCCCCATGGTCTACTACCAATACCCTGGCAGGACACCGGTTTCCCGTATTCCGATTGGTTGATTAAAAACAGCAGGGTCATTGCGAATGCAATAATTTCAGGCTGCTGTACGTACATGTATAGATTCAAATTTTGTGTAAACGTCTGTGCTACATTGTTATTAGTGAGCTTTCGATTGGACGACGGAGAGAAACACGACGGTGGAAAATCTGACCGCGAACACGTCGTTGCACAAAACGCCCTGTCCTACTTTTAATCCATTTCGATTTTCACGACGACTTGAGATTGAGTCATGAGATCCAAAAATATGTTGTTGAAGGTGAAATGTTACCTAAACGTTGCCGTCGTCGCCACAACGTTGATTTGCCCAAACTTCCGTCCTAGAAATCAGACGACGACGACGACATGGCAAAGTCGACGCATGCGCGGATGAGACGGGATAGCAATTTATCCGTCGTAGAATCATCCGTCGTGCAAATCGAAAACTCCCTATTGCCTGCAGAGCGTAAACGTTTCCATTCCATTCCATTCCCCGCAGAAAAGTAGGCCAGGTCACTTTGAAAGTTTGTACGAGCATTGTACCCCCTCCCCCGCCCTCTCCCCAATCCACCAACGAATGAGGAAAAGGAAGGCGGTGATTTGGCATGGGCCTTTTCCAAAATCTCGACTTGCTCCATGTGGCCCACATGGAGCCTGAGCCTGAGCCCAAGGCGAGATTTGGAAAAAGGCCAATGGACTCGATTACATTACTGCTTCCTCGTACCTAACCTTGTCCCCATGGTCTACTACTACGACACCCTGGCAAGGACACCGGTTTCCCGAATTCCGATTGATTGATTAAAAACAGCATGCAGGCTCACTGCGAATGCAATAATTTCAGGCTGCTGTACGTATAGATTCAAATTTTGTGCAAACGTCTGTGCTACATTGTTATTGCCTGCAGAGCGTAAACGTTTCCACAAAAGGGAAAACAGACAAAAACAAAACAGCATTCTTCAAAAATGTATGCCTATGTTTTTCAATTCATACATTATTTAGCAACCGAGAGGTTTCCAGGCTCATAAAGAACGGGCGAAAATAAAGAATACATTTTCTTCGGCTCAGTAATTTTTGACCTTTTTAAAAAATTCATAGCTCAATTTCGATGACAAATGTCCTCATTTGTGCTTCACACCTTTTACGAGTAGAAAATGTCAAGGTGCAGATTAACAGATGCTGTTGAATTTAAATGGATGCATATTGCCTCTATGTGTGTTCAATAAAGGGCAATTTCGAGTGACGGGTGTAGTAAACTACGTATAGTTCGACTAAATTCCCTCGAACAATGGAAATTACCTGTCGTTTATAGGGAATCCAATAGGCTCTTTACGCAACCGTGTAAAGTGCCCATCAATGAGCAAGTTCGATTCACGACCGTAGTTAACCATAGTTCTACTAAACTCCACAAACAAGTTCGGAAAGTCAAGTTTGACTGACGATTTCTCTCTTGTTACTCAATCATTTCCCTTGAATTTGGGAAGTCCTTTTATTCTTGTATTAATCATAACAAATGACACATCACTGTAAAGAGGAATAACAGGACTTTCCAATGATACTAAATTCAAGGGAAATGATTTAGTAACATCAAGAGAGAAATCGTCAGTCAAGCTTGACTTTCCGAACTTTTTTTGAGGAGTTTATTTGCAACCGAACGCATGTCAACGATGGTCAGGCGTGTCTGGTCCGTCGACCATTTGGAACCAGCCCACAGGACCCAGTCACGCTAGTACTACTGACCAAAGGCGTTCGGACTTGCACGTTAATGCGTATGTGTGTTGCCAGGATGACGTTCGACCAGTGGTTAACTCTAGTTGTGAATCGAACTTGCTCAATATTTAAAGAAAGAAAAATCTACCTTATTCTCGATCGTGTCCCTATACTTCCAAATACTGAAAGCCACCCAGACCTCACTGGGTGGCTTTCAAGATCAGCACTTTTTTTCCCCATCAAAACCGTTGCTCAAAATGGAATCTTTAGACAAGTCTTTTTACAGGAAATTGCAATTTTTTGGTAAAATCAAAATCTCTACACGTTCTACATACCTCCCTGGCCGTAATTCTCTGAAAACTTACGTACACACCTCCGTTTTTCTCAAATTCGCAAACTCACCTCACGTGCGTGCAGAACATGTCATACATATGGCCGCCGGCTGTCGCATTGAATTATGGGATGACACCATCCCATAATTGATTTTCATTGTCCGTCCATAGCAACAGCCATAGCCACAGCCACTAATTCGGATCGAGCCATGGTGTCATCCCATAATTCAATGCGGCAGCCGGCGGCCATATGTATGACATGTTCTGCACGCACGTGAGGTGAGTTTGCGAATTTGAGAAAAACGGAGGTGTGTACGTAAGTTTTCAGAGAATTACGGCCAGGGAGGTATGTAGAACGTGTAGAGATTTTGATTTTACCAAAAAATTGCAATTTCCTGTAAAAAGACTTTAATGTCTGAAGATTCCATTTTGAGCAACGGTTTTGATGGGGGAAAAAAGTGCTGATCTTGAAAGCCACCCAGTGAGGTCTGGGTGGCTTTCAGTATTTGGAAGTTCGTGTCCCCTGGATTAGTTTTACAAAATGCAGACTGCTAATTGCTCTTCTGTGTGTTTCACACGAAAATCGTCTGGTGTAGGCCTACTGACGTAGGCCTACTTCCTTTCGCATGCACACTTAGTATCCAGATCATATGCAGCACGATATGTGGCAGAGGGTACCGCAAAGCCCCTTCCATTGTTCAATCCCCCATTGTGTCTCAAACATTCAAGGAATTTTGAAATTCCTTTCAGTTTTTAGGGGAGAGGGAGTTGGTGCGTTAAAGGCCAGTGGATCATTTGCAATGACCCAAAAAGTAATCGACGAGTTTACAGGGGAAAAGTTCTGAAAGTAAAGATTGAATTAATAGCAACTATTCAATGAAAGGTTTTCGTTCAAAATTATATAATTTTACCAGAAAATAATCCGTAAAGATGAAATTATTTAGATCGTTTGCAAACGATTTACTTATTTTTGGTTCGCATCTACGCGGTCCAAAATGCATGGGCGCTATGTACTCCGTGTGCGTGTTCCAACGCGATGCATTTTTATGGATCGCGCGCATATAAGTATGTGCGCCACAGAGTGTATGACGCAAGCCACATGGTACCCGATCAGCTGAGAACGAATATTTGAAACACCCCGCTAAGACCAGGAAAATGCATATGGATTCTCATGGGTTTTTTAAACGTGGTACATTTGACAAAGCTGAACATTATTCGGATGAGTTTGTTGATGTCTTTCTTTTGATTTATAATGGTTTTATTCGCAGAATCGCTCAAAAACAGATCATCTACAGGCCTTTAACAAAAGGGAAGAGTGTGTTACTGTTAAGTCATAGGGGCGTTCGGGGGAGAGTCCTTAGGCCCCATATCGTGCTGGGTATAGCATATGCAGCACGATATATGGCAGAGGACATCCCCTACCATTGTTTCCTCTGCCACATATCGTGCTGCATATTCTATGTATAGGGGCGTTAGGGGGAGTCCCTTTGTCACATCGTGCTGGGTATCTCCCGTAACCGTGAAATTATTGTTGTTGTTGTTAATTAGGTTGGCACCTTCTATATATGTTATGTCCTTTGTGCCACAACAGTAGAAGAAAAAAAAGGAATCATTGGAATACAAATCCAGTATGTGTGGACTCCGGTTTGGAAAAAAAAACAGGTCAGACGTACAGAAATGTAGGCCTAGGTCAAAACAAGACAATGTAACCGTGAAATTGTTTCACTGCTCGTTTTTATACACAGCACGATGGGGCCTAAGAACTCCCCCTATATGACTCAACACACTCTTCCTTTTTGTTAACGCACTAACACCCCCTAAAACCTGAAAGGAATTCCTTTGGAATTCTTTGGATGTTTGAGACAAATGGGGGGAAACAATGGTAGGTGGGGGCGGGGGAGGAGGGGGGCGGACGTACCCTCGGCCCCATATCGTGCTGCATATGTATACTTTTCCTTTCAATTTAGTGAAATCCGGGTTTCCCTCTTGTTTTATTTAAATTTCTCAAATTTGAGTTTCAAACAACCGGTCGTTTCTGTATCACCGTTTATTCGTTCAACGGAATCCTGAAAATGGATTATAATATTACATAAAACACAGGATTATTTTAACACAGAAATACATACACTCAACACCGTTGGTTAGATATATAATTATTAACTGTACATCCAGTAAGCCCCGCCCACGTAGAAACGCTTCCAGCAACTTTAAAGTGTACACAATCATTCAATTGTTTGGGTATAACCAATAGACCACAGGCTCACCATTGTCCTTCAATTTGATTGGTTGGTGAAATTTACGGGAGCGGTGCAGGTAGTACTAGTAGGCTATACATGATTGGTATCTCAAAGAATCAGAAATGTTCACAGATGAACACATAACTTACACGATATAAACATGATGATGGCAGAAAGCCTCCCCTGAAATGGTTTTATCTGAAGTGCTATAGTCCTTGAGAATGAGCAAAACAATTATTTTTCGTCTCTCGAGACGTAAATTCAAAACCATTTTTGCCCTGGACCACTTCGTCCTGAACCACTTCGCCCAAGTGCCATTTCGCCCCCAAACCACTTCGTACAAACACTTCTTCGCCCAAAAGCCACTTCAGCTCAAAACAATTTCGTGCGCAGGCCGTGGTTCAGGGCGAAGTGTTTTTGGGGCTGTTTTCTCAAAAGTTAGACGTACGGAGCTGGTTTTTGCTCAGGTTGGATTTTATCATGAATATCTTCAATCACACAGGGGGATAAAACTGTTTGTAACAGTTTACCAATCATGAATATATTATACATGTACCATTAAATTCTACTGGATGACATAGAGTACCAAAGTGAAAACGTCACCCTTTGTGTGTTGCCAAGGTTACTGTTTTCCTGCGCTTTATAAATGGATGTTTCAGATTACCAGCGAATGTTAAGACCAAGTTACCATGGCAACGACGTCACACTACGGTGAGAACGTCTTATTTTAAAGGTACATTCTGCCTTACATTTTTGGATATTTTGTACCTTAATTTATTTCCGGAATTTGTAAAATGCTCATCGTTAAATGAATTTGGTATAAACGTAAAGTTCTACAAGTGCACCAGACTAAATTTGTGTTGCTATGTGGTGTACGTGTTGGGTGTGAAGTACGTGTTCACCGTATGAGAGATCGGCACATGAGCAATCAGACTGTTGATTGCTGGACAATGGCATGCACACGTCACAACAGCGTAGTATGTGACTTTCTTAACTGCACCTCTATTTGAAAGTGAAGAAGTCGGGGCGTCGATCAGCTATTATGGAAAAGCTTACTGACTTACGTCGTACTAAAGGCATTCAGTAACTTAATCCGCCCAACTGTTTGGACCAGCGGAACGCTGATACCGCGCACTATGCACACAAGTTATGCTTTCCATCAGCGGACGATACAAAAGACATTGTGTATCAGATGAATGACACGACTGCCTTGATACTATCAATGAGATCTAAGGAAGAAAAATTGCGCTCAGAAACTCCACAAACCCGTTTTTGTCAGGACACCAAATCAAAACGATGAATATACACTGAGGAATATAAAATATAATACTTTTGGGGTATTTTTCTTATCTTGTATCAGATTCGGTGTACTTTTATTACCAAAAATTACCCAATCTTAGGCAGGATGTACCTTTAACCAAGACCATGTTTCAATGAACATTTAAGAGGCTATACTGTTATTACATAAAATACTTCGATGTGCTTCCTCAAAAATATTAATCATAATTATCTAGTGATGTACAGATATACTACAAGACAACGTGGACACATTTAACGGGGCCTGCGTGTATACAACCCGTGTGGCCATAACATATATTATCTTACATTTTTAACACTCAAATACATTTTTACAAACCGAAACATTGTTATTGCTAGCGTTTCTTAAAACGAAACGGCCGATGACGTCATAATTATAGTTTGGAGAGCCGCTGTTGGTGTTACAAATAGTATTTGAACTTTAGACCAAAACAATACGTTTAGACAACAATGAATGTTTCGTGGTTAATTTATCAGTTATGCAAGGTAACTTGATTTTTAAAGTTTTGAAGTCCGGATCACCATGACGCGACGTGTCTCATGGCGTGCATTTGCCGCAGGACACCGGGCAGAGATTGTAGGCGAAATCTTCGTTGTTTTCGCACATTATGGAATCCGACCACTCGCAGTATTGGAACTCATCTTGGCACATAACTGTCATTGAGAAATTTGACAAACAAATGGTTTTCAATATTTTTATGAATATTCAAAGATATTTTCTCTACGATCACTAAAGATTACCTCAAAGATTATTTGAATAAATATTAACCAGTTTCAAGTTATTAGTGTGTGAATGAGATATCGGTAAAAGAAATCCACCAATTAAAACGAATAGACTAATCCAAGAAGCCGCCATTAATGGGCCCTTTTCCAAATCTCGACTCCGTCTTCAGGCTCCAGCTTCGGCTCCAACCGTCTCCGGCTTCACTTTAGCTAAGCCAAACCAACACCGTTTGGAACACTAGTCGAGCCTAGTAGGCCTACCACTCTTTTTCACCCGTATTTTTTGAGCGCTAGCAGACGAGTTTTGTTGGCGGCAAAGTTTAGCAAACCTGCAAAAGTTCATAAAGTTGTTGTTGCTGTCACGTGATTTTCCAGTTCATGACGTCACGAAGCCGGCCGAAGTCACCTCTTTAGTTGACTTCGTTTTGGAGCCTCATTTGGGCCTAAACGAAGCCTCAAAATGAAGCCTGATGCCGAGCCGAAGTTTGGTATGCGGCTTCAAGATGGCGGCATGGAGACGGAGCCGAGATTTGGAAAAAGGCCTTGGTACATCCATTGAGCTATATATATATAACTGGAGACGGCATCTGGCTGGAATCGCGTCCGCGCGTGCATTTTCAAAGTAGGGTAAACAACAATCTTGTTCGTATGCATTGTACACGTACTGCAGCAAAGCACGCAAAGTGACGCGTTAATACCCTCCCTACGCGCCGCCATTGTTCGGCCGCGCATTTCTACACAAACACTCCCAGATGCCGTATCCAGTATATGTATGTAAATCAATGTCAATGGGTACATCATTGCTCTTACGCGCGCGTTTTTAGCACTCGAAATTTGCGCGTTCTTACAGCTCGAAACGCGCGCGACTTTTCATTCAAAACTTCGATATAAACCGAAATGTTTTTTTTATAAAGATTAATAAATATGTGGTTGGCAGGTTTTAAAAAGGAAGTTTTAAATTGGAATGGTGTATGGACGTGAATAAATACCCGAGGCGAAGCCGAGGGCAGTTTCTGACTCAAATAAATAGAGGTTGTTGAAAAGCACACACTAAATAAACTAATGCATCTTACAAGAAACTTCTTGAAATGTCACCGTAAGTCTGTGGAGTTCTTACATTTCTTGGTGAGATGAAATCAGCTTTGCTCATGAATATGGAAATTTAACATTTGCATAAAGGTGAAAGGAAATTTACCGGTGCAGTCTTTCCCGTGCCATCCGTTGGGGCACTCGCAAGTACACTTGTCGGGGTTCAAAAGGCCTCGGTTGTAGCACGTCAAACGACAATCTGCAAACCGATCAAAATATGTGAAGGACTTTGGGGATTCGGAAGTCAGTCTTACTCACTAAAAATTAAGTTGTTGTGATCGCACATTCAGAAGGAAAATGACTCACAAACCAACATTATAAAGTGCAGTGTGTTTTAGCCGCAAGACTTCAAAAGATTTTTGACATTTATATCACTGAAATTCGTGTCAAGAACTTTATTCAATTAAACTACATAAAATGGACGTTTATGTCCGGAGGCCTATTTCACGGCGCTGTTTAGCACAAAAATTAGTTTAGCATATGTTTGCCTTGTATTTCAAAAATGGGTTACCAACCAATATAGTTTGTCGTGTGTACTTACTAATATTTTGCCGTTTCTAAAAACACAATTTGACTGGTAACCCATTTTATAAAGCAAAGAAAATCTGCGCTAAGCAAATTTTTTTGCTAAACAGCGCCATGAAATTGGCCCCAGGCGTGTTTGAAAGTTTTACGTATGTGTATTAAAAGACACAATTTCAATGGTAGTTTCAATGGTTGTTTCAATAGTAATTTCGATGACATTTTTTTATCCGGATTAATCCGGATTCCTGAACATCCCGATCAGGGATTTGGAAAGACTTGGATCTAGATTCGGGTTCAAGAAAGATTCGGGCTCGGAAAAATACAGGTTCGTGTTTCGAAAAGATCCGGATCCAGATTTGGAAAAGATCCGGATCCAGATTTGGAAAAGATCCGAATCCAGATTTGGAAAAGATCCGGATTTGGGAAAAATCTGGGTCCACATTGGGAGAACATTTGGGTCCACATTTTGGAAAGATCCGGGCCTGGATTCAGGAAAGATCCAAATCCGGATTTGGGAAAGATCTGGGTTTGGATTCAGAAAGATTTGGTTCCAGATGCAGATCTGGGGTCCATCAGTTTATCAAAGAAAGGACGCGTGTAAGTGGCGAATCCGGGACATTGTTATATAGGCTTGAACAGTTAAACCGATATCGTACCTCCTTCAGCAACTGGAGACATCACGGGAACTGTAATGAATAAAAATTATTAAGTAAAACGCATACTGAACATATTTTCAAACCACAAATAATAAGTTCCCGCCTATACTTTTTGATGTAATATAAAAAGCGTTTTATTGATTTTTGTCATTCAACAAGTGATAAGTGCACAGATTTCTTACGCACACAATGAGTGGGTACCGTTTGCCAGTAGACCGCGTTTTCACCATGACGAAATCATCTATTTTATTAATTTGCATGGAAAGAAAAACGTTGCACTTTTGTCAGCATGTTCACTTTTACACATAAGATGAAAGAAGTTTATTGAGCAACAAAAGAAGCACGAACAATTTCTCGACGGTTTGATTTTGAAACACGATTAACTTACTACATTGGCCGCACATTGCCTGACAATACTTGAGCACATAGGGATGGTCGTCATCGCACCAATTCGGGTACCAGCCCCGGTGGCATAAAACCTTGTTGGTGTTTTCGCAACGGTCTGTTGAAGAAATAAAGAGCAAAAATGTTACAGGATTTACTCGTCGCGATACATTAAAGGGCCCCTTATTTAGGATTTTTATCAATGAAATCTATGCCTTAAAACCACTCTACTCAGTTAAAGTCATAAAAATCCTATTTGGAGCTTGCTTTGGGGTTAAAGCAAAGGTTTTTTGTTTTTATGCTAATGAAAATATGCATATTTATGACCAAGGTCACGATGTCACAAGAGGCAAACTCAGGAAAATCACATTCAACTGTGCACAAAAGATTCCACTTTTTTCTCAATTTTCCTGAAACTTTTGTAATCCATGGCTGTTTGAGTTTGTTTTACATGTTGCCTGCTGTAAGCCATGACAAAACTGGGGGTAGAAACTGCAGCAATTTGCCACAAGTCCAACTTGAAGTCTTATGTTTTTTCTTAACTTTTCCCTTCTGTCTTCCTTATGTGATGCACTCAAAATAGCGCCCTCTGTCTGTGATTTATTGCAATGAAATCTTCAAAGTTGAAAAAGGCCACCTTTTATTGATTTTACATCCAAACGAACAATAGTATGTCTTGCTGAACAAGTAATCCGTCATTATGAAGCAAAGCTTAGGCACAAAGTTGTTTAGCATGCATGTCACAGGCCCTTTAACTCCTCGCTGAAGAGAAGACCTGTATAGTTTTATTTTTTAAAGTCCCATCGCGGAACTGTTTCGATGAATGCTTTTGCTTTCAAATGATTTCTTGTTTTAATTTTGCTATACTTTCAAAATTTCAAGTGACCCGAAATAACCATATCTCTACAGATTTTGAACCAGTGTATTCCTTTTTTTCCCGAAGTGGCATTAAGTACTTTTATTAAAAAGAAGGGTTATTATTTTAGTCAAAGTGACAAATCAGGCCGCGTAGGACTTTACATGCTCTGTAAAATGTTGACACTTCGTTGTAGAGACAAACAATGCTAAGTAGTATTTCGGGGGGTGGAGGGAGGGGTCTTGAAAAATACTACGCTCTGCAGAACCGTGAAAATGTTGACAACCTTGGACGACCCCTTACACATGGGACACATCTTCAGTTGCGCGCGTGGGTGCACATAAGCTCGGTAATGTCCAACAGTCGGTAATGCCCAACACACAGGTGAAATAACTGATAATTATTGCTGAGCAGCCTGTTACAGGGCATGAATTAAAAATGTCATGTTATTTTGAAACACCCTTATAGCCTATAGACTGCCGGAAATCAATGAACCGCGTCCCTGTGCTTTTGCGATGGTACTTTTTCCGACGGCCATGGTGTTTAGAGCTAATTACCATGGCAACCACGTCACACTTCTACTGTCTATGCCTATACACTTACCGGAGCAAGACTGGCCCATCCACCCGTCATCACAGCGACAGTGGCAGGATTCATAGTCCATAGAACCATGCACGCACTGAATGTTGCATTCTGCATCGAAAATACAAATCAAAATTTCCACTTTGTAAAGGTTCATGAAAATTGCCTGCGGGTTAGGCCTATATTAGGGTGAAAATCGCAACTACTCTTTTGGTAGTATAGGCCTACACCTGTGTATTTGGTATAAACGAACCCAACTTTGGGCAGTTTCTATACCAATTAATAATCTTCCTTCAAGATGATCCAGTTGTATGAAGTAATTCACAAAATAGTTCCTATAAATTTGAATCTAAACACTCATGTACCTTGCTGGCATTTTGTAATTGCTGTAATTCACGCCGAGATTTTAAAGGGAAATTACACCCAAGAAACAAAAGACACTGTGCTCAACAAGTGCAACTTGTACATTATTATTGACCCGCTGAAAATGTAATAGGCCTACGCGCCACCGTGTAGTAGGCCTATGTGGACGCCGCCATTTTGTCCGGAAATTGGGCAAAGAATGATGTTTTCGCGGACAACTTGTTCGTGTAATCCTATAGCAATACTCGAAAAGGTTGTCCGCAAAAACGTCATTCCTTGCCCAGTTTCCGGACCAATTGGCGGCGCCCAATCGCCAATCTTTGTGAAGTTCGTAGCCGTCATTCAGTGGGTCAAATGTCTTGTTCTTTGTATAAAATACGGTGTACGAGTTACACTTGTTAAGCATAATATCCTTAACCGCCCTTTGAGATGATTTACATGTGAGGCAGCATTTAAAAGCATAATTATAAAAATTGTGTTTAAAACAAACAAAACAATTCCACCTATACCTGCGCACGTAGGCCCGCTCCACGGTTCCACGCAGTCGCACATACACGTGTCTGGGTTTCGAGTTCCGCCATTCACACATTCCTCGCCGCCACATTCTGTGCATCAGACAAAAAGCAAAACCAGAAGTTTCTTTAATCGCCGTTGTCATGGCAACGAGAGTAAAGGGATTATGCCGAAAAGTGTTGTCAATCGACGGTGGGCTGTCTGGCAGGATGCACCTGGGTTGTACGGGTTATGGTCGTGTTGTTCTTGGGGTAGCGCCAAGAACCCAGGTTTGCATCAAACACGGTTAAAGTATAGAAACAGTTTTGATTACTTACAAATTTCAAATTCGCACTGGCAGCCTCGTTTCTGATGCGTCTTTTCACTTGCAAATTTTATCACAAAAGAAAGCACTGAAACACTCGTTTTTGATGACAATTTGAAATTTCTCAATACATCAATCGAGGGCTTATGACTTTTTAAAGCTTTAATTTTCGAAAAACATTAGTTTCCAAAAAGCAAAGAAAAGAAGAGAACATTTGCATACGACTGCAACACAGAATAGGCCTATCTTTAAATATAGTTATCCGCATTAAAATTAAAAATACGAAAACCAAAAAGATTTTTTCATGATTATTTTAATCTTTGCGGAAATCATAAAGAACGAAAACAAAGTACCCCATATATCCGCCAAAAACTGAGCCCAATCTACCATGGGTGCATGCAGTTTAGGCAGTGCGCCGATCTTATGAATATTTTGTATGCCCTCAACCTTTTCTAGAGTTGAGATCTGAACGAGAGTGATCTAGTGTAGATATTGCCCATCATTGTGATATGGGGCATTTTTTCTTTCTTTCAAGTGTAGGCATCTTTGACAAACTCGTAAAAGTGGTCCAATTTTGCACGGTTGGGTATACGCCTTTTTTTGCAAAATGGACGTTGGTCAGTTCGTCCATTTTTAATTGTAGGGGTGGTTTTATTTCAAGTGGGAAATTAGTGGATACAAGTAAATGATTCTGACATAAAATTGGTCAGAATTAAAAAGATGAGACTTATAAGGAGTGTTTCGCCTTTTGTGTATTTAAAAATGAATTTTGAATAATATTAGGCATTTAGCATTGGTTCCAATGGGGCCCGATTTAGTGGGGTGCACCCATAATACACTACAAACAATGTAATTGTTCGACAACTAGACGTTGGTCGATTTTTTTCCGTTGATGTCTAATTTGAAAGCGAATAACTTTTGTTTCTAGAAAAATATAAATTCAAGAAAAAAACAATATTTTTCGAGGTTCCACACCCAAAACGCACGGACAATACATCTTTAAGTCTGCCCGACCCATGTGACAGAAGTCTTTGGTTGGTTAATCAGTACAGCGTCTTCATTATTTCGGCCCACGCTCGTAGATCGCGTTTGTACATAGGATATCTGTGTATTCTTTCCTGTAGACCAGGCCCTGCTGATCTGTTTTGAGCGATTCTGGGAATAAAACCATTATAAATCAAAAGAAGGACATCAACAAACTTATCCGAAGAAGTTTCAGCTCTGTCAAATGTACCACGTTTTCCAAAAACATACAAATCCATATGCGTTTTGCCGGTGTGTTTCAAATAATCGTTTGCAAAAAATATAAATAATTTCATCTTCATGGATTATTTTCTGGTAAAATTATATCATCTCGGGCGGAAACATTTCATTTAATAGTTGCTACCAGTTCAATCTTTACTTTGAGTAAGGTTTCCCTGTCAACTCGTTGATTAACTTTTGGGGTCAATGCAAATGATACAGTAGCCTTTAAACGCTGTCAAAGTATTTTTGTTCACCTTGAAACTACCTGAATCTAATTCCGTGTAGGGGGCCTACCTAGAAAAACAAATAATATATTTTCGCCTGGTTGTGTGGAACATTCATCTTTCAACTCATGAAAAATGTTGGCATACTATTAAAGTTCATTGAACTCAAACATATTGCCTGTATACTGTACTATCGCTGCATGATCGATTTTGCACCGTTTAAATGTCAACATCATCAATTATATAGGCCTACCTTTTAAACTCACTTTCCACGTGAAAAATCGGTTTGCACGGCGCATTTAACCCTCCCACCCCCTCTTCCCAACCTCATCCTTTCTTCAAATTACATCTGTCCGCGGGCCAAACACGAACACAAAGCCTGGAAAACCATTCATTAACTTGCGTTTACCCATTTTCTGGAAGACTTCGGGTGAATGACTTGTGACACCTTTTACGGGGACATAAAACGACTGCCACAAAATACTAACCGCAAACCCCGCACAGGGCCGGGCACAGCTGCTCGACCGGGTTGGCATCATTCTTCACGAAACACCACTGCTTGGGCCATCCGTCGCCGCACCAAGGGTGAGTGTTATTACAAACATCTGGGAAAACAGGAAACAAGATAAAGTAGTTTGACATCTGCTCTTAAGGAGAAATTGTGACAAAGTAGCGATTTGGAACGACTGGTGAAGTTCTTGTGTTGTAGCCTATACTGCACTTACTGAAATTGGTGGGATTTTATATAGATTTTTGCCGAGATTGCAAATTTTCCAAATAAATACAATACGTTCAATTTGAAGACAGATTACGTGATTGGACAATTTTTTAAAACAGGAACAACAGCGTTACATAACTGAAGAATAATGTTGATAAACTGCTTTGTACACCCTAAAAACAGATTGGTTGAATTCAACCAATGCGGTTGGTAGATATGTGTCCACCCAAACTATTGGTTAAAATAACCAATCTTACATGTATACATATGGTTCCTTTTTCAACCAATCCATATTGGTTAGGAACCCTTTTTTCAACCAATCCATATTGGTTTAACCAATATGGATTGGTTAAAAAAGGAACCATATACATGTAAGATTGGTTATTTAACCAATAGATTGGTTGGGCACATATCTACCAACCACATTGGTAGAATTCAACCAATCTGGTTTTTTAGGGTGTACTAGAAATTTCAGCCACATAGATGCCCGTGTTTGGGCCGATTTGGGCGTACAATTGTTTTTTTAAAAGTTAAATAGGTTTTTTTCTAGAAATTATCAGCTTTCATTTGGTACCAAGAACGCAAAAATCCGTCAAGGATTAATGCCAGTCGATTAAAAACAAGAAATGATTAAATGGCTGGCAGGTCAATTAATTGACAGGGTTATGACGTAAATGTACATGTGCGCGTACGTGTACACATACTATGTACATATGAGCGTACGCGCACATGTACAACATGTGAAGCACGTTTCAAGAAAAAGGCTTGTATCTCCAATTCCCGACGTCGGAAATTTAAGTTTTTGATATTTTTCGTTACAAAGACACGTAAGCTTTCTAAATTTGTTCGCTTGTGTAAATTAATATTTTTAATCCTTTCACCGAAACACGGGCAATGCAACTTTAATTCAGAAAACCTTAGAAATCCATGCATGGTTTTATGTTGAATAAATGGTAAAAAAAAAAATATCTGCAGATGATTCTTTAAGAGCATCTTCAGTTGGCAGTTTCACCCACAGATGTACAATTTTTCACGGTAAAAATTATATGGTGTTTGTTACCGTTGCTATCAACACTTCAGGTATTTCTTGTCAACTCGTGAAGTAAAATGTTGGTTCACTGCAAATGATGTAATATATGACTTTCATGTCTGACCTTTAAAGTATCGATTATCGATGACGTCATCAAAGTTTTGGTAACGTCAATATCCATGACCGCCAATACTGACCAAATTTTAAGTAACATTTTGGGTAACTGCAAATGATCTCACCACAAGCTACGGCTTATTGGTGATGCCCCATGCCTTCCTCTTGATACAGCTCACTTTTTCTCTATATATTTATTAAAGATGAATTTAGAAACACGAGAGCATTGCAGTGCCTCGACTGGGATTCGAGAGGCAAACACGAGATTGTTATGGTGCTCCGGCGGGATGCCCAGATAGCTCAGTTTGCAGAGCAATTGGCCATGTAAGCCAAGGACCTGGGTTCGAATCCCAATTTTTTCGTGTTTCTAAATTCATCTTTCAATTATCAATCCTGTCATATAGCCATATATACCTTCAATATATATTTATTAATTGATTAAAAGTATGCAAGCAAATGTTGAAGAAATGAAGAAAAAAAATGCACTGGGGCTTTATGGATTCAGATTTAATATTTTTTTATTCGTATAAGTCCATTTTATTATTATTTTACGGACGGAACATTTTGTGGATTCATGCAACAGCGACATTATTAAATTATTATAGCTAAAGACAAATGTTAGTAAACCAGCTTTGAGACATTTCTGCCCCACATTTACAGGAAAAAAATGACGTATACATTGTAATAAAAAAAGAAGAATTACTTTGACAAAGAGTGCCGGTCCATCCAGGTGCGCAGTCACACTTGCACTTGTCTGGGTTGATACTTCCTCCATTTTGGCACTCCAGATGGCATTCTAAACAGGAAAGGAACATTGGTTTAGTTCACAGTACTTGCAAGGTACCGAGAATCTTGTTTCGGGAAACATTATACATGAAGAGGAAACACTCGTTTGCAATTAACCTTTTGCGAGTATTTTGCACTATTGCTGACGCCCCAAATTCAAATGGAGGTAGCCTACTGTTGTCGCTAAGTGGTGCACACTATAGACCGTATACCCAGCACGATATGTGGCAAAGGGACTCCCCCCTAACGCCCCTATACCTCAACACACTCTTCCCTTTTGTTAACACACCAACACCCCCCCCCCCCCACCCCTCCCTCCCCCCTAAAAACTGAAAGGAATTCCTTGGAAATTCCTTAGATGTTTGAGACACAATGGGGGAACAATGGTAGGGGAGAGTCTCTCTGCCACATACCGTGCTGCATATGATAGACCGTATCGAATAGCCGCCATCTTGTGGGGCAGTTTCTTTGTTCCTTGAAGACATGCATGGTTGCACATATTGTCCGTATATTGTTGAACCGGTTCAAGTATAACAAAAGGTGCCCCACAAGGTGACAGCTATTCGATACGGTCTATTGCCTATAGCAAGCAGCCTACTATGGCTGCTTTATGTCATTCTCCCCTACGGTGAGCACGTTACGTATTGATTCTGTACCTCAGACCTGCCGCGTGCACCACATAGCAAAAAAATTTACTCAGGTTAAGTGGATACTAAGTGGGCGTGTAAAAGGAAAGTACGTCATACACCAGACGCTATTCACGCGAAATACGCTAATTGTCATGATCATATTCAACATCGGCAACACAAATTTTGAATTCCATTGCGGGAATTATAGCTCCGCCATATGTACAAATTTGAAAGGGATGATGACGTCAATGCGTCAATGAGTCGTCAATTTATACAGGCAAAGTATTCATTTCGCCTTAATTATTTTGGCTCGGTTATATATTAATAAGAGTTTACAATCATTTGGGTTCTAGCTTGCTCCTTACGTTGTTACGTACATATGGAGGCAGAGTGGAGACTCGGGTGTCCTGAAAATCCAACATGCAACAGATATCCATACGACAAAAAGGCATCACTGCATGTAGGCTATTCAAATAATGTTGTATATACATGTATAGAGCACCATGACATTCTATAGCGGTATCATGGTTTTCAGTTTTGTCGAGTCTATCGCAAGTTCGGTGATGATAAAGTCATAGTCCATCACAAGTCATTCACACGTTGATCACAAGTCCAGTTTAAAGCGATAAAAGACTTATGGTGGACTTATGGCCCCTTTCACACGATTTTGGATACAAACCTTAACGATTTTAAATCGTAAGCATTCGTAAGGGCATTCGTAAACATTCGTAAAGACAATCGTAAACATTCTTAAACGATCGTAATGATTCGTCTTGGTCGCAAAGTCATTACGATTTTTTTGGAATGTTTAACAATTTCGTGAACGGTCGTATCGTCGCAATGTCGCAATGTGTCTTAACAAGGTCGTAAATAATCATATTGCCATCGTAAAGGTTTTTAACCAATCCTTCTTTTAAGTTTTCGATTTGATACGAATGCAATAATTAGTCACGTGATTGTCATAATTTCCAGGAAACCGCGACAGAGAATCGCTTCCAGGTCGCCAAAAATCGTAAAGAATCGCAAACGATCGTAATGGCATCGCATACGATCATAAAAGATCGAAACAAGTCGAAAAGAAATCAGAATTCATCGTAAAACGTCGCAATCTGCTCCCAAACATTCGCAAATTGTCGTATCAGTGTCACAAGGATTCGCATCAAAATCGTTTACACTTTTACGATCATCGTATGATGGTTTCGTCAGGGTCGTAAGTGGTCGTAACCTGTCGTTTCCGTCACGGTAATAAGGGATTTCTAGGCTATTTCATTACGATGTAATGCGATTCTTAAGCTGGCCTCCCACTGTGCGATTTTTGCCACGAATTAGCTACGATTGGGTACGATTGTGTGTAGAGTCTATAGGCAGTCTCCGATAATCGTACCAATTCGTAGAAAATTCGTGGCAAAAATCGCACAGTGGGAGGCCCGCTTTACGTCACGTTGATTCGTATCCAAAATCGTCTAAGTGCGAAAGGGGTTTATGGTGGACTTATGAAAGCTTATGGTTGACTCGTTACAGCTTGTGAGGACTTGTGTGTGTGTGGTTTGGGATTTGAAGATGTGCCCATGTTTATTAACCAAACGATTCGGTTGTGGACGACTGGTGTTTTTTTTTCAGAGAACTCGTTTGAATGGAGGAAGTCGCTGATGATGGGAACAGACGGAATTAAAAAGAAAAACTCACCGCATCCTTGATCGATCAGGGAACAGTCACCTGAAAATTGTCAAGCAAAAAGTACAATGTACTTTACGTCCTTTTGGATAGCTTACATAGTAATAGCATTCCAATAAAACTGGAAAAATTTTCATAAAAAAGCCAGGCCTTCGATTTCGGAAAGGGCAGCATCAGGTCAATCTATTCCGCATGTTTTATGTCATTTTCAAAGAAAATAAATTTAAGTTATTTTTCTGACAATCGAGTGGATTATGGAGCTGCTCGGCAGATAATACGACATGGGATTTTAACCGATAATTTATTTATGCTAAGAAACATCTCTCCAAGAAATTGACTTCTGAACCAACAGTAACTGCAGAGATTTGATAATCAAATTAAAACAAAAAGGAAATTAACGTTTTCAGCCAGTCCCATAGGTTTTGTACACAATGTTTCAAAATAATGGTGTTCAGGTACTACAAAACGAAACAGGAATATCCATCGTGGTATAATCGGAATAAATGTCTCACAATAACTAAACGAATGTTTAAGTTATTTTTCTGACAATCGAGTGGATTATGGAGCTGCTCGGCAGATAATACGACATGGGATTTTAACCGATAATTTATTTATGCTAAGAAACATCTCTCCAAGAAATTGACTTCTGAACCAACAGTAACTGCAGAGATTTGATAATCAAATTAAAACAAAAAGGAAATTAACGTTTTCTTCTCACTCCAAATCAAAACGAACGGTTGTAAAACTGTTTTTAGTAAAATACCCTTTCAAAATAAAGCAAGGTTTAAAGCCTCAATCGATTCGAACAAGAAACGCAAATTACAGTCTCACCGAAAGACCGAGGAGGCTGAGAGATGTAACATATTTCATCGGTCAGTAACGTATATGGCCACCTCTAACAGAACCAGCCTCCATAATTATAGAGCCACTGAGGCAGGGTGTACCACTCTGTCCGAATTGCCTCCCTAACATTTTGCACTTCTATAGAGCTGTTTGGGAGACGCACCGCTCCAGAGGTCAGCTCATACCACGCAGGTTTCATCAGGTTAACAAAATGGGTTTCTGAGAACCCTTAGGGCCTACATGTATCTATATACAGTTTCCTCCCTGAAATAGGACATGTTTCATTGCCATGGGAATCACTTTTTTTGCACAGGTCCACTTGGATCTAGACGAAAGTCACGAAATCACTGGCGGAACAATATCTTGAAATTGATTCTAAAGTGATTGGTCGATCAGTGCCTTGTTATCCTCAAGTTCACTGTATTCAACAAACTTCTGTTATGATCAAAAATTGATATTTTAAGAAAATTGTGTTTCTTTCTTGGGCCTGGGAGTAGGCTATGCTATTTCATGGATCTTTGAAGTGCTCGTTAGCCAATCTATTCTCCGCCATATGATAACCCATGACCCAGTGTGTTTATATACTGAATCTTCGACCTCTTCGCTCAACAAGCACAACTTAAAGATATAATTGACAACTTCCGTCTGGACACTTTCGTTATTTATGGGCCAGGGATGTTCTTCAGATACTCACTGCAAAGTCCGTTCCTGCAGTTGCCGAGTCCCGAAGCGCACAAACTGCACTTCTCCCCGATCTGATACGGCGTATGTTCTTTCAAATTGCCGCTGCACCAAATAAAAAGCAAAGCAATCGTTGTTATTTGTCAGTATGGTTTCCGAAAATATGGATTTTGCTCCACGTCTTTTATTTTTTTACCGATATCCTTTTCGGAATTTAATAACTTTTCCAGATCGGGAAAATACTCCCCCATGGTTTCCCCTAAGAACCCAACTTTTCGAAATGCAATATTTGGTACAATGTGGTGCCTCTAATTACCATAGAAATGAAGAAAAACAAACATGGGATGACATCATGATTTTTCAGCCGGAGTATACGACTGTGCCTCACTACAGAAATTTCAAACTGTCATCGAAAACGATGGTCTGAGTGCTTTCTTTTGTGATAATTTGCAAATGAAAAGACGCGTGACATAATACAATGGCTCAGCATCTGAAACGAGGCTCAGCATCTGAAACGAGGCTCAACATCTGAAACGAGGCTCAGCATCTGAAACGAGGCTCAGCATCTGAAACGAGGCTGCCAGTGCTAATTTGAAATTTGTCAATATCTCAGCTAGTAAAGTATCCTTCCCGGTGTGTCATAGGTCTCGGGTTCGAATCCCGCTGAGGACCCTATCATCCCACGTTTGGGTGTCTCTAAAAATGTATTTAGCTTCCTAACTTTCGAACTCGCGCGCACTCCAAAATTACATGTATTTTTACAAACAGAGTTATCAGAGTTCAAATCTGTTGGTAGTTTAACGTCACATATGCCCTAATCAACATTATAATGTTGATTAATATACACCGATCCGAGAGCCGAGGACCTGTTCTCTTTACGTCCGCCATAACTGGGGGCCATCCAGTGCCATGAAGTGTGCGTTCTGTGGTGCTGTTAAAATTGAATAGTGCACAACGTGCCCCCTTTGTGTGCACGCAGGCTTCAACATTAACAAGGAATGCGCAAATTGTTCGAAGTGACAACATAATGTAACGTACAGTTCATGACACTGGATGGCCCCCGGTTATGGCGCACTACAGAGAATAGGTCCTCGGCTCTCAGATATACAGAAAGACTGTCATATTAAAAGGTATTTTGTCCCACGATTTGCCCGTCAAAAGTGCACCTGAACTTATACAGCTAACACAGCCTACTTTTAAAAAACAATTCCAAACGTAGAATACGTGTACCTTCAAAATACAGTAAACAAATTGATAAAGAAAGGCCTTGGATTATCAATGTCAAAATATTTCCGCTCGAATCTCAGCAGCGCCCCTTTATCTTATTAAAGGTACATTCTACTCGAGATTGGACAATTGTATACGATAAAAAACGCGCGCACGAAACTGATTAACATGAAAACATGGTTCAAAAATCCCCAACAAAGATACTCTTTATAATTTCTAGGCTCAAATTTAATTTTCTTTTCCGAAATTAATGGCTATATAGTGTCACGTCAGTCACAACTTTCGTGCAATAGACGTCCTATAATATGTTCTGTTCGCTTCCAGTTCTTTGCCCATGTGCTACTTGTTTACGTAGCGCGCAATATACTGACGATGCAAGTTGGATCTTTCTATAAAAACTGGTGCCAAAGTGTAACATTTTTTGCATTATTTCTCTGTGCTATTTCTAAAACAAAATGTACAATATTTAGAATATATTACGAACAATCACACATGTCTTCGTATCATATTTTACAATACATATATTAGAGGGGAAAAACGCCGTAATGGGATATACCAAAGCATTTTTTCACAACTCGATTATATTTCAGTACCAGCTCTTTTGGCGGGAAAGGTATCTGCTGATTTTACCCACCCTCACATATATAGAACCTGTACTTTGCAAATTCAAATTACCTTTTGAGCAAAATTCTAATAAATCTTCAGAAAATTTCAAAAAGTTGCATCAAAAACTTAACTAGTTTAATGAATCGTTCAAGATAGAGTATACATAACTGGTAAACTGTTAAAAATTGTGTTCTTTCCATCCGTGACTAAAAGCGCTGATGTTGATAAAATGTTAGTAAAAAAGTTGTATGTGGACGTTTTTTAAATATCGCACCATCAGTTGGCAATTTCTCCCACAAAGGTACCATAAGATTTTACACGGGAAAAACAAATCACGTGGTGTTTGTTACTGCATCAACACCTTTTTTAGTCAGGTTTTTCTTGTCTATTAGTGAAGTAAAATTTTGGGCAACTGCAAATAATGTTTTAGGGCTTTAATTCTCGTAATGTCTTGAAAAAGATAATGATAGGACTTTAAAGGGCCATGACAGGCTAAACAACTGTATGCCTATAGTCTTTCCTTCATTATGATGGATTACTTGTTTAGCAGGACATTACTATTGTTCGTTTTGATGTAAAATCAAAAGTGTAGCCTTTTTTAACTTTGAAGATTTCATTGCAGTAAATCACAGAAAGAGGGCGCTGTTCGGAGTGCATTACTTCAGTAAGACACAAGGAAAAAGTAAAGAAAAAACACAATAATTTAAGTTGGAGTTGTGGCAAATTGCTGCAGTTTCCACCCCCAGTTTTATCATGGCTTACAGCAGGTAACATGTACAAAAACTCAAACAGCCATGGATTACAAAAGTTTCAGCAAGTTTGAGAAAAGAAGCGGAATCATAGGTGTTCAGTTGAATGTGATTTTCCCGTGTTTGCCTCTAGTGACATCACAACTTTGGTCATGAATATGCATATACATTGGCATAAAAGCTAAAAACCTTTGTTTTAACCCCCAAAACAAGTTCCAAATAAGATTTTTTTTTGTGACCGTATAACTGAGTAGAGTAGTTTCATAGCATAGATTTTATTGATAAAAATCAATAAAATCATGGGAGGCCACTGTTGATATGCTAAGATTACTCGTTCTCTGAAAATATTTAATTTAAAAAAATGGATAAAACTGCCGTGATGTAAAATATTTAATCATAATGATTGCCCATTCTCGGGTAAAATTACACCTTTCTCAGTTATACAGGTCAAAACGTATTAATAACTTACCCGGGACCGTAGTTGCAAACCAGCAAATGTGCATCTGTAAATTCGGGAGCTTCGGGGTTCGGGTCATGAAGTACGGGGCAGAGGTTCATAGCACACCCGATTTTGTTCGTGTGAGCCCAGACCACCTGTTGAGTACAGAGACACAAGAAGGTCAATTTAAACACAACGTTGCAATTCCGACTCACGGCGTTTTTAAAGGAGCGTGAACAGATCACATTTTGTGGCACCCCGGTTTTTTCCATGGGTGTTGAGATTTGGATACCATATCATATTTTTCTCATTATAATAGACCGTGTAAAGCCGGATTCATACTTCATGCGAAAGCGAACATGAATGCGAATTTGACGTCACAGCGAATGTTTCGCGCAGCGAATTCGCAGAAAGTTGAACTAGTTTCAACTTGCGCAAATGTTCGCCGCGAAATGTTTGACGTCAGATTGACGTGAGATTCGCGTATGAACCGGGCTTAAAGGCCCTGTAGATGATCTGTTTTTGAGCGATTCTGCGCATAAAACCATTATAAATCAAAAGAAAGACGTTAACAAACCCATCCGAAGAAATTTCAGCTTTGTCAAATGTACCACGTTTAAAAAAAACATGAAAATCCATATGCATTTTCCTGGTCTTGGCGGGGTGTTTCAAATATTCGTTCTCAGTTGATCGGGTACTTGCATCATGCACTCTGTGGCGCACATACTGCGTGTGCGCGCGATCCATAAAAATGCATCGCGTTGGAACACGCACACGCAGTACACAGCGCCCATGCATTTTGGACCGCGTAGATGCGAACCAAAAAATAAGTAAATCGTTTGCAAACGATCTAAATAATTTCATCTTTACGGCTTATTTTCTGGTAAAATTATATCATTTTGAGCGAAAACCTTTCGTTGGGTAGTTGCTATTAATTCAATCTTTACTTTCAGAACTTTTCCCCTGTAAACTCGTCGATTACTTTTTGGGTCATTGCAAATGATCCACTGGCCTTTAAGTATGTACCGGGCTTATGTATGTCTCGCGGCGGGCCACACTTCCGGAGACCAGTCAGGGAATGGCATTATGGGGTTTGTGAAGGTATTCTTACCGTACCGCGTTCGTAAGCGCCCAAACGCCAATAAATGGAAAAGGCACCTTAAATTCTACCGATTCAATAAATAAAATGAAGAAAATGTTGTCTGAGCTTGTCACAAACAAAAATGTTGTACTGGAGCCAATATTACGGACTTCCAGCGATGCCTGCGTGGTTTGATGACGTCCAGGGTTACATCTCAGAGACGGAAATAAATATATTTAGTATTATGAACTTTTCTCACAAGTAATAAATGGGATTTTAAGAATGTTTAAAGTGGACCCAGAATCGTTTGGTGAAACTGCTTATATTTTGACGTGGAGCCAAAATGGTACCGGAAAAAAGGTCGCTGCATGAGCTGTAACTCGTATACGAGGTCCCCGGAAGTCGATGAATCTTGCACCGTACCGCAAGTTCTCGAGGTCAACTTACACGGTCCTTTCTTAAATTTCGCGTTCTCAATCCGTATAATATTTTCAAGGATATCGTTTAAAAACCACCCATGTTTTGTAAACTATACAGCAGTAATTACACCAACCTTTTTGCTTCCACATCCAAAGTGGACATTGTCAATTTCATGTTTTCTTCCCATGGATAGTATTTGGGGGTGGTATTTTATATGATTGTTTGGTTAAAACGAAATCCATTTTCTGGAAAAATCCATTTTCTGGAAAAATCTAAAGCGCTCTTTTAAAGGTAATATGAACATTCTCCACTACACTGCTCACACTGTACCCAGCAAGATATGTGGCAAAGGGACTCCCCCTAACGCAATACCTCAACACACTCTACCCTTTTGTTAACGCACCAACCCCCCTAAAACTTGAAAGGAATTTCTTGGAAATTCCTTGGATGTTTGAGACACAATGGGGGAACATTTGTAGGGTTATACCCTCTGCCACATATCGTGCTGCATATGGCTCACACACAAAAAAGACTCACACGAAATTTTCCCAAAATCTCCTTTTTTTCCGGCCTGGATTTTTTCTTTCGCGTTTTCTATACAGTCTATTTTGTATGTACATCATATGAGCCTTATCGGGATTCCAACCCGAGACCTCAAACTCACCGGGCAGACGCTCTACCAGCTGAGCTATTATAAGGTAGGCCTATACAGTGCTATACAGGTTTTCCCTATACAAACCCAATTTTTCTACGCGCAGGCCTATACGATTTCAGACGTAATGCGCCGGGTCACCACAAATCAATAATTGAAAATGATAAAGTGAAACTTGAGATCTTTCAACATCTAAATTCAGGTCGGTAACCATGGTTACGAGAAATCGAGGTGCTGCTCAGAATACCATTGAGCAAACTTGGCAAAGGCTTCCTCTCCCGCAGTTGGTATTAAATAAAGCCTGTATATATATACGGGATTTGCAAATGTCCCAACATTGTAATTTTAACCATTTGACTGAAGAAACAAATACTCAAATGGAAGGAATTTGGGGTGAAACAACGCACCGAAAACCACAGAATTAGCTTGGACATGTTGAACGGAAAGTCTTTTCATAATTCAATGATTTTCAGTGCATCGTTTCACTCAAAATTCTTTCCACACCGGTTTTTCTAAAAAAGACGCGCATCGCAATTACGCGCGCGCGAAAAGGCTCAGTGTGAATTCACCATTACAACAAACGCGCAAATTGTTCGAAGTGACGACACAATGAGCATCATCACATAACGCATGTAGTTCATGCACTGACCGCGTCCCAGCTATGGCGGACACACGGGACGGTCCAGCTTGAATAGGACGGCGGCTTCGCACAAGTATTTTTGGAAACATGCATGGACATATAGTTTTTCATTGTTTTCTCGGAACTTAGATGAGGTACTGAGCCTTGTCCAAGGGCTGTGAAATTGTGTGAATCCGTGAAGAATTTACCTGTATGCTATAGTAGCCAACTGCAAAATAGTCTGGTTACCAAAATATCTTGGTCTGAATCCTGACTTCACGCACGAGGCTGAATCACAGCCTTGTTCTTTATGTACTCGATGTGTTTTATGGGCGGGAACTCTTTATGCTAATTTTTCAAAGAGAGCACCGAGACGTAAAAGCTCATTGGTTAACGGTTGTTTTAACAGAACAATACGGTGCCGTTTGAAAAATAGCAGATTTTCCGTACGTATATAGCCTATACTCAGTTGGTGAGTTCACAAACACGTCATACCTTTACAGAAAATATGTGAGGGATATCTTCTGGTCTTCGTGAAAGTCATCAATTTGCAATTTGTAGGCTGCATAATTCAAACTACCGTTGATTTCCTCAGTTGTAACACTAGGTGTGATGTCGCCATAATTGCATCAGACAGGCCTACATACACTGTACACTACACATGTACGACGTACAAACGTTTATGCTTGCAAACCGGTCACACGCACTATTTGACCCGAGTAGTGAGCTCTGATTGGATATGTAAGATATGAATATTTATAAGCACTCGGGTTTCGCATAAGTAATTGCGTCGGATTTCCAACGCAGTTATAAAGAAACACATAACAAATCGAGTACAGAAAGAACAAGGCTATGATTCAGCCTCGCGCGTGAAGTCAGGATTCAGACCAAGATATTTCGGTGACCAGACTATTTTGCAGTTGGCTACAATTTACCGCGCGATGGCGCACTTTCGCTGCATAGCATACATGCAAATTCTTCACGGATTCACACAATTTCATAGCCCTTGGACAAGGCTAAGGCATGCATAGCGCAAAAAGGATCGCATATCACAAATTTATTTACAAATATTTACGATGTCGCATATTTTGTCGCAAATATCTTTGCAAATATTTGCGATGTATATGTTTTCTTTGCAAGTATCTTTGCAAATATTTGCAATGTCGCATATTTCTTTGCAAATATATCTTTACATTTCTTTGCGTTGTCGCACATTTTGTTTGCATATTTTACTGTATAGGCCTACTTGGCATGCCTAAGCGTGATTTTTTTGTTGGAAGCTCAAGGGCTTCAAAGCAATGTTTCAAATCTTTTCCTGGCGATGCGCGTTTGGTAGACCCTCTGGTTTTTAACCAAAACACCCCGCTTAGCATGCCAAGTATGCAACAATTTTTTTCAATCAAATTCATAATCGGCTAACTTCAATTTCGTCCCAAGACGAGTGAAACGCGCAAATGCTACAATTGATTTAGTCTTTGGTCTTTCCAAATGATCAATGGTCAACCAATTTCAAAATCTGTCCATTCAATGTCGTGAGATTTTAATCAAATTAGTCGCACCTGAAAATCGTCTACATCATGTAAAGATTGAATTCGTCTTTGTTCAACCGACTTCAATAATTTGTCGATCAAATTCGTTGGATGGTCAGACTGTATAAAACCTGTCAGTGACTAATTCTAAAATGAAATACATGTGAAATTGATTTCCAATATACGAAATTGCTTCATTCGTCATACGTTTGGCAACTGCTGACGACGAAATCGAATATCGGACAGATACGACCAAATACGAATTTTGCGACCAAATACGAATTTGAACATGGGAAATGCAAGGTCGGGGATTTTCGAGACGAAATTTAAGTTAACCGGTTATGAATTTAAATGAAAAATTTTTTAAAATGTGCGGGAAAACCTATAATAATGATAATGTCCTATTCTTATATAGCACATTTCACAAACAGTCTCAACGTGCTTTACATTATTACCCCTGGTCGTTGGGCTCAGTAATATCCTATATGTAAAGTATGCTGGAATCGTCCAAGTACGGAGCCCAGGAAGGGACGGGGTGAGAAATATTTTTATCTCGTTCCCACGACTTATCATCTCGTGGCCGTGCACGACTTATCACATGTATATGTCGTGGCCACGAGATAATTATCTCATTTCCACAACTTATTATTTCGTGGGAACGAGATAATTATCTCGTTCCCTCGACTTATCATCTCGTGGCCGTGCACGACTTATTACATGTATATGTCGTGGCCACGAGATAATTATCTCATTTCCACAACTTATTATTTCGTGGCCACGAGATAATTATCTCGTTCCCTCGACTTATTAGAGAAGCGCACGGATACGGATAGCGCACGGATACGGATAGCGCGACGGATGTGACGTCATATACGACTCACTATTTGCTACGCGTTTGCACAGTACGGATATCGAGCTCGCTATGCGTAAGCACTAAACGCGTAGTGAAATTTCAGATTTCTAGTGTTTTTTCCTCATTTTTAGTTGCGTTTACGTAGCCAGGTTGAAAAGGGTGTGAATTATGAATGTCTACGAACTTTTTGTTAATTTCAAAGATTTGGATCAAAAGTAAAATTGGTATATTTTTCACCCTTTTCAACCTGGCTACGGTAAATGCAACGAAAAGCGAGGAAAACACCAGAAATTTCACTACGCGTTTAGTGCTTACGCATTGCGAGCTCGATATCCCTGCCGTTCAAACACGTACCGGTAGCGGATAGTGAGATGTGTATGACGTCACAACCTGTGACGTATCCGTCGCTCTTTCCGTATCCGTGAGCTTGCATAACCTCTCTAATACGTCGTGACAGTCGTGGGAGCGAGATAATATTTCGTGAGTGGCCACGATAATAAGTCGTGGAAACGAGTATCATTTCTCCTCGTCCCTTCCCAGACTCCGTATCCAGGCCTATTACTCACCTGTGTATAATGGCCGCATTCAGTGTCAGGCACGCAGGAATCCGTGTAGATATTATAATTCCTTTTCTCGTGGAACCAAAACGAAATGAGGAACATGGGGTTGGCGGAAGCCCCGCCCCTGCTGTAGGCCAGGTTCTGCCCAACGTGTTGATAGGGAGTTATATTATCTGGATTGCCGTGTGCCCAGATACACTCCTTGGCGTAGCCGGACGCCATTGTGGCGAGATCTTCGTCCCATTTCTGTTGACAGGAAAGGAGTTGAGAAATCAGACCATTTATTTATTAATTTTATTATTTATTTATTCTGCTACACATATTTAAAAACAACATGGTAGAAATCGTATTGGTTCTGTGTACAGACATACAAAGTTAATCAGTAAAACATACAAAACATTCATAAACTATAACTAAGTTAACAAAAATGTTAGCGACCGACACTATGAGCTACTAACAATGGAAATTGGGCACAAACCATTGTTATTGTGCGAACTGCACATTGTGCGAACTGCACATGGGTAAAAACTTCGCAATGATCTTTCAGACGTCACGGGTAAAGACCTATAACGCCTACCTGAGGTCGTTACCTGTGACGTCCTAAAGATCATTGCGACCAGTTTCCATTTTTCCCACATCTCGATTTTGACCATGACCACCGACGTCTTTACAATCGAACCTCAATGATGGAGTAGCCTACTGTTCGGGGACTGTGTCAGGTCACATTTTTGAGCACCACCTCCCTCATTTTTCCCATAAGTATTGAGATTTTGATACCACGCCACTTGTTATATTTTTCCCATTAATTCTGAAATTTCGAGCTCTCAATCCAGACTAATTAATTTGGTTACACAAAACAGTTAATGCAATCATTACTCCGACACCTTTGCTTCCACTGTTCCACATTCAAAGTGGAGACTGCAAATTTCCTGTTCTCCTCCCACGATGGGTTGGTATTTCAGCATACGATTGTTTATACGATTGTTCAACGAAATCAAGCTCCTTTAATACAACATACTGCTTGTAACAAGGATAATTTAGGTCACGATTCAATGTTATAATATAGTCATTGTTTTCATTCCTGCGTCGTGATTGTGTCGTTGGGTGCGTCGGAATCTTGAACCCATACCCCTGCTTCCCGACACAACTAGGGTCATTTGTGTCGGGAAGCGTGTCGGGAAGCGTGTCGGGCCGCGGGAAGCGTGTCGGGAAGCGTGTCGGATGGCGTGTCGACCTTGGTGGGTTCGGCCCCGTATAGTATCAAATTCTAAACATTCATGGGAAAAATGGGTGGGTGAAAAATGTGATCTGGACATGCTCCTTTGAGGATATTGCTTCGTTTAAGAAAATGTTCAATAAAAGATTTAAAGTGGCTTACAATGATGTTGTGATTAGCGAAAACAATGACCCGGTTATGGGCAACACCCTTTGTGCAAGGGACTTTGGTCGGACAGCAGCAACAGCAATCCCTGGTAGCGTTTGCTTTTGGTTTCTCGTTTCAAATGTGTCATTTATAGAACAGGGTTGTAGGCGGGTCCATCACAAGTCTATCACAAGTCCAGAGCCGATTAAATCACAAGTCCGTGACAAGTCCCGTAACAGGAAGCAAAGGATGAACATGCACAAAAGAATGCCTTTGTTGGAGTTCACTTGAGTAGCTTGTGACTTGAATTAAGACCCAGGGGCTTATTGTGGACTTGTAAAGGCTTGTGAGGACCTGTGATGGACTCGTGATGGACTCGACTACAACCCTGCTATACAAACTTCCGTACAATAACAGAACGTATAAAACCCACAATCTTCCATAATGAGTTTTCACAAGAGATCATTAGTGTTGTGCGCGTCACTAATTTGAATTCCGGTTTTCGTTAATTCTTCCTATATTCGATATTTCTATTAGATTTCTAACATCCCAAACTCCATTATCCACTGGTCGATGAATTTAATTCATTGAATTTACTGCGAGATATTCCATAGCGCTTCAATGCACTGTCTCATGTCATTGACTACCATTTTTTGTCTGTACGTGTACTTGCGTCTTTCCACAGTAAAGGGGGCATTTTAGCAACACGGACCATATTTTCGAGGAAATACCTCTGTCTGGTCTCAAAATAAAAGAAATAAGTTTCAGTTGTTCTGAAGAGATAACTTAGGCCCAAAAAAGATTACAAATAATGTGATAACATGCCTTTCTAAAAAACCCGCGTACAACTTTCCAGATCGTAACCAGGATGGACACTTGTGTTACATTTTAGGCCGTCCCGGTTATGAGCGTAGCCTATATTGGAAATTTGTACACAGGATTTTTAGAAAGGCATGCTGTCACATTATTTGTAACCTTCTTTGGGCCTAAGTTATCTCTTCAGAACAACAAACTTATATTTCTTTTATTTTGAGACCAGACAAAGGTATTTTCTGGAAAATATGGTCCGTGTTGCCAAAATGTCCCCTTTACTGTGGTCTGTGGAAAGATTCACTTTATGTGACGCACCAGTTTTAGAGCTTAATCATCAATAAAGAAAAATGTTTATTTCATATCTTTGTCAGTGAAGTTTTTATTTTTGAACGAGGTTTACTGGTTTACATAAAAATATCTTTTTGAATGAGAATAAAGAAGTGGTTGGCCGGTCTTAAACAGTATCGTGAGACCGGCTATAGAGATGGTGACTACTTTACAAAGGTGGCCACAGTAGCAGCTTTAACTGTGCAATAGAAACATTTAACTGGCGTCAATAATGATTCAACCAATGGCCATCGGTTGTCAGCAACCAATATGGCGTCAGCAACCACCAATATGGCGTCAGCAACCACCAATATGGCGTCAGCAACAACCGATCATTGGCTGAAATATGTTTTTTATTTTTAACGTTAGAAACATGTTCCTGGTTATGCGACTTTATGTGTACACTCACCATTTCTTCCATGTCAGCAGCGGGCCCCGGTACCGTTCTCCGATAGCTATTGTGCAAACCCACGATCATCTTGGCCATACGCTGGTTGATACCAGGCTGCTGGACTGGCTGCCTGGCAGGGGGAGGAGCGGCTATATTCCGTTGATTCTATTTTTAAAAAAGAGAAATATGTTAGAATTTCGGCAGACATTTTTATCAATTTCTAGAACATTAGCAAGATAGAATTGCAGCATCAACGACATCTTTAAAAATGTGCAATTTAAAAAGAAAACAAATGTCAGTAATATCCTGTTTGTAATTTCTCTTCCACAGTCCAAGTGATGGTACCAAGAGCTAACGCACCGAGTACCCTATGAAGTGATTCGATCTGATGTGGTATCATTTTGAAGAAAACAAAATAGGACAGGTTACAAAAATAAGTGTATATATTCATTTCTGTAAACTATACTTAGTACTGTTGCTGTATTTTGACAGTACGGGAGCATTGCAAATGGAGTACTGGGAGAAAACGTCACCCTTTGTGCGCTGCCAAGGTTACTGGGTCTATACACTAAAACCAGTGAACTATTTCCCTGCTCTTTATACAATACTGGCTTTTGGCCACAGCTGTGGAGACGTGCGCCACACTGAAGGCATTTTGTAACTTACGCGCACTACGTAAACAGGCCGAGCATGGTACAAAGGTTTGCAGCTTAGAGGCCTCCAAAAGCGTATCGGGTCATTACAGCAAAGTGATATATTTTGAAGGATTATTATTGTGCGAATAATCATTTTCTATACTTTTGAGCTATTATTCACATCTTCTATCAACCTTTAGTTGAATAACTAATCCTCAGATTCAATCTCCGCCAGCTATTTTTCTGCTGGCAATTTCCTCCCACAAAAAAACTCCTTTCCCTTCCAACGGGATAATAATTTGTTTGACGATTGTCAAAGAAAAACAAATTTACAGAGTGCCCCGCTACTACACGACCATTGCCCATTAGCTTTCGCAGCTTCGCGGTCCAACGACCACAATAGTTGAGGACAGTTATTGTGTTTTAATTGTCCAGCTTCTTGCGAACACGCAGTAATTAAGCTTTGCTGAAGAAACCTGGCCGTTGCCTAGCAACCGGATGCTGTCCTGCAGGCAGCTGTTCATTCTGAGATTAATGCAAACAAACTGAAGAGGCCCGTTTGGGCTTCATGTATACACGCGAAGAGGCATCAGGTAATACACTGGGGCTAATTAAAACCCGCATAGTACATAGTAAACACCAAAAAAGTAAAACTGCCGATCTATTACCAAATGCATTTTGACTAAGTGAATATAAAACATGTGAAACATCATGTTAAGTCACAGAGCACGGTGTGCTGAACAAAGGTGAAGTTTATGTATTTATGTCTATAACGATATGAACAACTGGCCTTTTTTTTCCAATTTACTAAACCTTAATTTCAGTGGGCTTGTGCACAGCGCTTCAGCATTAAATTTTATGGAAGCTACACAACCTCATGTTGCTATGGAAACCAGCAGCAAAATGGCTACCAACGAATTTATCGAAAAAATTGTTTTCCTTTTATTCTACAGATTCCAAAGAAATTTAGTTAGTACCATTCTCCATATTTTTGCAGTTCTTTTTATTTTTTGAAAGCAAAAAAAAAAAAACCCAGATCAAACACGGTGCTGCTCCGGTATATTTAAAAAACAGTTTTTGACACTTGATGACGTAATCAATATCTCGTCTGTGAACTTTCAACAGCATTACATAACTAAAAAATAATGTTGACAAACTGTCTAGTAGAAATTCCAGCCACGATAAAGTAATACGGTAACCTCAGAAAACCTTAAAGATAGTATACATGATTGATAAACTGTTACAAATAGTGTTATCCCCCTGTGTGATTGAAGATATGCATGATTAAAACCAACCTGAGCAAAAACCAGCTCCGTACTTCGTCTAACTTTTGAGAAAACAGTCAAAAAAGGGTTTGCACTCATTTCGCCCCAAAACCACTTCGCCCTGAACCACGGCCAGTGCACGAAGTGGTTTTGGGGCGAAGTGGCATTTGGGCGAAGTAGTGTTTGGACAAAGTGATTTGGAACGAAATGGCACTCAGGCGAAGTCGTAAGGGGCGAAATGGCACTGGGGCCAAATGGTTTTGGGGCGAAATGAATTTTCGTCTCATGAGACGAAAACTAATTGTTTTACTCATTTCTCAAAGACTATAGCACTTTAGACAAAACCATTTAAAGGGAAGTTTTCTACGGTCATCATGTTTATATTGTGTAAGTTATATAGGCGTAAATCTGTGAACATTTCTGATTTTCGAGATTACCAATGATGTATACTGCCTTTAAAAATCCACGCATGGTTTTTGTGCCATGCATGCTGGCACAAACGTTTTTTTGCAATCGCTTGCAAATGATTTTTAAAGCATCTTCAGTTGGCAATATTTCCAACAAAAGTACCATTTTACACGGAAAAAAATTAGGTGGTGTTTGTAACCGTTGCTATATCAACACTTTTTGTCAACTCGTGCAGTAAACTTGTGGGTCAATGCAAATGATGTAATAGACTGCCGAAGAGAATACGTCATCTTTTGTTAGTTGCTATAGGCAATGGTTCTACACTAAAAATCACTGAACCGTGCCCCTGTGCTTTTGCAATAGTACTTTTCCGACGGCCATGGTGTTTAGAGCCAATTACCATGGCAACACGTCACACTTCGGCTGTCTATATAGGGCTTTAATGTCTTACCTTTAAAGGATCGATGACGTCATCAAGGTTTTGATCACCCAAACATGTTTGGTGCCCGTCAATTGATATGTATAACTACCAATATTGACCAATGTTGCTTTTTAGTTTTTTAACCTTGTCACTAAAGGGCACCCTTCTAAGCGATGACGTCACCACTTACATTTTTGAATTGCTCACTTACGCCAGACACCAACACCATTGACCCCATTCCTGACTCGCCTACATTTGTGTGCTGCGTTTATTGTTTCGTAACCGTAGTGAAGACGTGATCTCATGTGTGGTTGAATTTGCGATAGTCCATATTTTTTTCGGGTACACAATTCATTAACATGCAGGTTGAAGCCACTTGGTGTTCATTCTACGGCCCAACAATAATTTACCAGTATCCACGAACATAAACATTTGACCATGTCCACCTTTTTGGGTTTAATTCGGTATGAATTGCATTCACTGGTCGCCACTGAGACGCTGTGTGTTAAGTCTATGGAACAGGGCAGAACAAGTTTAAGTATTTTCAAGGGAATTGTTGAATGTTTTTCACTCCTAAAATCACTTTAAAATGTTAACTAAAAAATCACTTAAACATATTAACACGTTTTGGTGGTTATTAAGTCATTATAAGGAGAATAAGTGTCGACCAGTAAACGGAATTCTTTCCCAAATGGTGCTAAAGAAATGTCAGGATTTGGGGGGCGGGGGGGGGGGGGGGGGGGGGGGAACCGAGTAGTTTACCATGGCTGACCTTGTGTACAAAACATATGAGACTGAAGTGTCTTCCAAGAAAATCTTTAATTTTCCCACTTCTATAAATGTAGGTTTTTGTCAGATCTGCAATCATGATGGTTATTAACTCAATTGTATAAAAACAACCATTATGATCAACTCCCCATCTTTTACTATAAGATTTTTCTCAGCAAACACTTGGAATTGTTCTTACTTGTCCGAAAGGTTTTGTGGATGGTGTTCCATGCAGTGGCCGGATGTGGAATTCTTTCCCTGTTTTAGGTACTGCTGACCTTTTTCTCTGCGATTACAAAAGTTCAGCCCATCGTCATACAGTAAAAGGTGCCCACGGTCGCCTCACTTGAACGTAATGAAGGACGTCGGACATGGAAATCAACTCATGTAAACATCTTATTCCGTGTCGCCGTGCATTTCTCATTAGCGAAATATTTTGGCAAGGAGCCGAGATGACAGCCAGGCTTTTTATTAACAAATTCTTTGAATTTCTGAGGCCGCTTTTCAATTTTCCTTATGAATAGGGCCAGCTGAGCTATGTATTGAAAGTCGCACGTACGTGATTGCACGACAAACAGATATATATGTGCAAATGAAATTCAAGCAAAGTGAAATTAGTTTTCTTCTCCAGAGTTGGACGTCTTATTAATATAGGTTTTCTCGGTCAAAATCGTAATGACTTGTATTGCATATTAAATTTCATCGTCGCCAAAAAGTATGCCTGTCTCGCGACCTGGCCAATTTATATCATTTTTGTATGTGAATCACTTCATATCAAACGTCAGCCAGTCTAGCGGCATACTCAGGAGACAGATCGTACTTTATCTTTTATCCCAGTTGTGCAATATAATGCTAGGAGTCCACTGGGCCAGCGCAAGTTGGTGCCAGTTTGCGCCAATGCAATTTGCTGTGGCGCCTAGTGTCGCAAATAAGGTGCCTAGTGGCGTGTAGTGGCTCAAACTGCATCCCAACTGGCTCGTGGTGGCCCGTAACGGCACCAAATTTGAATGTGGCGGCAAGACAATTTCAAAATGTTTGAAATTTTCGTCGCGCCACTTGCATCGAGCAATCAGCGCCAAGTGGCACCAAATGGCGCGAACATATCGCCCTTTGGCGCAAACAATCCGCCTATTGGAATCCACTGGAATGTAATGGCGCGCGCCAAGTGATGGCGGCAGTTCTCCAAGCTCCAGGGATGAGGTTGTGCTGGGCATCCTCCTGGTCCAACATGCGGACGTCCAGTGCCTGATAGCGCTTCCTGATGAGGTTGTGCAGCATGACGGCAGCTTCAACGAGCAGGCGGACTGTGTCTAGTTCCTGTCTCATCTGGCCAAGGAAGCACTGGAACCGCAGAGCCAGAATACCAAAGGAATTTTCAACCACACGCCTTGCCCTGGACAGCCTGTAGTTGAAGATCTTCTGCTGTTGGTCCATCTTACGACGGCCATAGGGCTTCATCATGTACGTCCTCATGGCGAAGGCATCATCTCCCACGAAGAAGAACGGCATAGGGTGCTCTTCATCATCATGGGGAAGAGGAGCTGGATCTGGGATGCCTAAAGTGCCAGCTTCAATGCACTCCTTCAGTTCACTGTTGTTGTAGATCTGGGCATCAGACTGATGGCCAACCCCACCCACATCGATCCACAGGAACTGGTACTTTGAATCTACCAGAGCCATCAGGACAACCGAGAAGAACTGCTTGTAGTTGAAGTAAAGGCTGCCTGATTTGTTGGGCTTCTGGAGACGGATGTGCTTTCCATCATAGGCTCCCAGACAGTGAGGAAGATTCCATCTGGCCTCAAAATCACCTGCAACCTCAAGCCAGCCTTCATTGGTTGTGGGGAGGGAGATGACTTCTGCAGCATACTCATCCACTATCGCTCTGGCTACATCAGGGACAAACTTCTGGATGGTTTCCTTGCCCACTCGGAAGTTGTAAGACAGCTTGGCATAGGTGGCCCCAGTGGCGAGATGGCGCAGGAAGACGGACAACTTGAGACCAGGGGGAATGGCCTTCCTGAAGTGGGTGTCCTTCTTCTGCAAGTGGGGTGTAAGCCTGACCAACAGGTCATCAAACATCTCTGGGGACACCCTGGTGTAGTTCTTGAACTTCCTCCTGTCATTCTACCTCAGCTCTTCCATCAAAGTTTGGTACTGTCCACGTTCGGCCCTCAACTGTGGGTGGAGCATGGGTCTAAACCACCAGTTGTGCTTCCTTTTCTTCTTAGGAGGCTCTCTCATCATCTTCTGATGGAGCAGCATCATCACTCCAACATTATCAAAAGCCTCGGACATATCAAAATTGTAAATATTTAGTAGAGATGTTGTTCATACAGCAGCTGAGGAGGGTCTGAACCAGGTAGCCGATGGCCGGTATTTATATAGTCGGCAAGTAGCGCCAAGCGGCGGCAAGTTCAAACCAATTTGGCGACCTTTGGCACAAACCAATCACCAAGTGGCGCAAAGTAGCCGTCTATTGGCGCGAATGGCGCCAACAGGGTGAATTTTGGAATCAAATGGCCGTGTAATGGCGCAAACTGGCGCAAACTGGCGCAACATTTTGGAGCAAGCCGGGTGGCATTTGGCGCACGCCATATGGCACCCAGTTTATTCCACTTGGCGACACATGCCGAGCGGACATTAATTCCGCGCCACAGCGAGCCACTACGCGCCAATCACATAATCTTTGGCGCGAACTGGCACCAACTGGCGCTGGCCCAGTGGACTCCTAGCATAAGTGATAGTTTGGACGGAAATTGTGATCAAATTGTCATTATATTGTTCGTCGAATTTCAAAACATCTTAAATATTTTCTAATACTTTCTAATATTCCGTGATGAGTGATAACATAAATCATTATGAAATTGCTCATGGTAGCCACAGACCTTTGTGGATATTTTATGTCCAAAATGTTCGCCTCTACTCCGAGGCCTCTTCATTAGATATGCCTTATTATATCAATTAAAGGCAAAACAAGTTGAATTTTTGGAACATTTCGTTTTACATTTTAGGCAGCAATTTTATTACGGTTTGCCAACATTGCTCTAGGTTTTACCAGTCAATAAAGCTACATTCCGCTCTCACTCCTTGAAATGTTTGTACTCAATACTTGAAATACTATTGAGTTTATGTTATCACTCATCAAAATAATAGAAACTAAGTGAAAATGTTCATTTAAAATCTTTTGAAATTCGACGAGCAAATTTGACCTCAACTTTTAATTAATTATTTTTTTAATTAGTAAGACACTCGACGTCAAATAAAATCGGAACGAGTGTGATTTGAAATTCTGCCAAGAAGGCATACATGTATGAGGTACATCTCAGCGGCACCCACAACCGGTAGTACTATTTACCGGAAAACACCGGAAAACACCAGAAAACACCGGAAAACATACTAAATACCGGAAAACATACTAAATACCGGAAAAGACCGGAAAACAGTATTTTATGGTGTTTTCTGCAGGTAGTGGGGGTGGTGTTATTAAGTGCTTTCGGGTGTTTTCCGGTATTTAGTGTGTTTTCCGGTATTTAGTATGTTTTCCGGTGAGTTTTCCGGTGTTTTCCGGTATTTTCCGGTATTTTCCGGTGTTTTCCGGTGTTTTCCGGTATATAGTATCACCCAAAACAACAGAGCGGAGGAGATCTGCACCGTGGCGCGCGATGCCAGAATTGGTAACGCGCGTTACGTAAAAGTGTAGTGTTGGTGCATGGTACAAAGTTGGTAGGTACCAGAGAGGTGTTGGCTGTCAGGTAAATGTAACGCAGGCTTGAGCAAATAATCTCTGGAGTCCATTGGAATCGATTCCAAGTTGATAATCGGAGTCGCGATTCTGTCATTTTGAAGAATCTATATGTGACCCGCTCTGGAAAAAAGGTATAGTATATAAGTCGCACATGCTATAGGTCGAGTTTTCGCGGTATTTTAATGAGCGTGGACTGCCACAGATTTCTACACTCTAAAAACAGATTGGTTAAAAAAACTACCAATCTAATTGGTTGACCCCATATTGGTGGTTTCCAACCAATATATTGGTTAACGAGTGACCAATACGTTGGTTGTTCAGCAACCAATGACATTGGTTGAGTAATAAACCAATCCTTTAACTAATACATTGGTCAATTCTGACCAATATGTTGGTTGTCCAGCAACCAATGGCATTGGTTGAGTAATAAACCAATCCTTTAACCAATACATTGGTCAATTCTGACCAATACGTTGGTTGTCCAGCAACCAATGACATTGGTTGAGTAATAAACCAATCCTTTAACCAATACATTTGGTCAATTCTGACCAATACGTTGGTTGTTCAGCAACCAATGACATTGGTTGAGTAATAAACCAACCCTTTAACCAATACATTGGTCAATTCTGACCAATATGTTGGTTGTCCAGCAACCAATGGCATTGGTTGAGTAATAAACCAATCCTTTAACCAATACATTGGTCAATTCTGACCAATATGTTGGTTGTCCAGCAACCAATGACATTGGTTGTCAGTAATAAACCAATCCTTTAACCAATACATTGGTCAATTCTGACCAATATGTTGGTTGTCCAGCAACCAATGGCATTGGTTGAGTAATAAACCAATCCTTTAACCAATACATTGGTCAATTCTGACCAATACGTTGGTTGTTCAGCAACCAATGACATTGGTTGAGTAATAAACCAACCCTTTAACCAATACATTGGTCAATTCTGACCAATATGTTGGTTGTCCAGCAACCAATGGCATTGGTTGAGTAATAAACCAATCCTTTAACTAATACATTGGTCAATTGTGACCAATATGTTGGTTGTCCAGCAACCAATGGCATTGGTTGAGTAATAAACCGATCCTTTAACCAATACATTGGTCAATTATTGTGACCAATATGTTGGTTGTCCGGCAACCAATCACATTGGTTAAGCAATAAACCAATCCTTTAACCAATACATTGGTCAATAACGACCAATATGTTGGTTGTCCAACAACCAATCACATTGGTTGAGTAATAAACCAATCCTTTAACCAATACATTGGTCAATAACGACCAATATGTTGGTTGTCCAACAACCAATCACATTGGTTGAGTAATAAACCAATCCTTTAACCAATACATTGGTCAATAACGACCAATATGTTGGTTGTCCAGCAACCAATCAAATTGGTTTGAGCGATAAATCAATCCTTTAACCAATATATTAGTGACCAATATATTGGTTGTCCAGCAAACAATCATATTGGTTGAGCAATGATGAGCAATTTGTTTAATACATAGGCGAAATGACGGTGACCAATTAATGTTGGTTATCCGGCAGTCAATCATTGTTTTAGTCATTAACCATTGATTTAAACTTTTGTGATTGGTTGTCAAACAACCAGTCACATTATTCACTTTCAGATATCAAGCAGCCTTTCAGCAATAATCAATCTCCAATGGTTGACATTAGAATTGTGGCACAATCACATTGGTTCAGATATTAACCATCGTTATATTGGTATGGTTCACACATGAGCCAATCTTCAATTGGTTTCAACCAATACCTAATTGGTGCACTGAGAGCTCTGTTAGGCTGAGTGTCCGGTAACCAATCACATTGGTTCAACTATCAACCAATCGTTGTTGGTTGCAAGTAGGACCTATTCCACTATTTTGGGGGAGGTCATGGTGCAAGACGATCCATTCCAAAGAGAAGTAGAACATAATTGTATATTTAAACTTTGTCATGCAATATCAAGGAATTGAAATTATTGAAATTTCAGTCCTAATATTTTGTCAAAGATTTTAAGCATTATAGCCTTTATTTACTCATTTCTTAATGCATTTGGAATGACCCTGTATGAAAGTGGAATTACCATGAGCCACGAGGAGCGCTTCATGCTGTGGTCAGCATTTTTACTGCATGCAGCAAACTGTTACCTTCGATCCTCTACAATCCGCTGCTTTATTGCATCCGTTGTCAGTTTCCTCTGCTTTTCACCCGCTTTTCAGGTAGGATATATGTTTACATTATATTTTGTATCAACTTGGACAAAAGTAATAATTGTATAAATTATATGTGTATTTTCCGAATAGTGTGGTCTAAAATTCACCGTTTTGTAGAGGCTTTGAAATGAGAGCACGAAACCGATAGAATAATGGGAGAAGCTTTTGGTATAGCTCCATGATTCATCTGACAATGGACATAAATGAATATTTGAGAAAGATAAGCGATGTTAAGTTGTAATTTAGTGAGGTTTTACTTTGAGGACAGTTCTGACTTTTTCAAAGTTGCATGGCATTTTGAATTTGATTGGTTAAACAAAGTACATGTAAATACATTATAATATGGGACGCACTTTGTATATTCCTCCATGGTATATTCCTACCTCCATGGGTATATGTATAGTGGTCAGTCCAATCCCCTCCAAGGACGGCCACCGTGTGCATGCTGTGTGGAGGCTCATGACCAGTTCTTGGCATGGGGTCCTGGTTAGCCTTGAATTTTATAGCAGTGCAAACTGCAGTATTTGTGTATCAACTTCCACAGTAATGTTATGAGACAGTTTACATTATGCCTGTGTGAAGCAATCTTCCCTGCATATTTTAGCGTGTTTTTGTTGTTGTTGTAATTCATTTCATAATTATTGCGTATCTCAGATTGACGTGGACTTCGATCTCTTTTCGGGGAACAGGCTGACAATCGAGGTACATATGTAGCAGATCGTGGACTTCCATGAGCTAGACCGCTGTAATGACACAGCTGTGCGTCTTGTAGCAGATTTGAATAAACCACATGGAACAGAATGATGATGCAGAAGAGGATATGGATGCCGACTACTCCTTATTCCCAGGTTAGTTTTGCTCTCTTTATTAAGCTTACTTTTTTGCACAGTATTTTTAAAAATATGACAGAGGTGGTTCGATTTTTAAGGTAGGTTACCATCCTAGCGCCAGTGGATTCATAAGAATTGGTCAGAATGGACATTACACAGAAAAGACTGATTTAGAAGCCCAGGTTATATATATTAGACTGGAACTTCTCAGGAGAGGGGCCTCTCGAGAGGTACTACAGCAGTGCACTTGCAAGACATTGCTTTAAGGAAATTCGCCATTTATTTTGGTGTGACCACAATCTAGTGATATGTTATTAATGCACTCCTATTTATTATTCCTTTATTACTTCTTTGCAGAGGACACTATACTACATGTGTAACACCAAGAACAGAGTCTACCTCGAAGGAAAAAAGGTGGAAGCTAGCCAAGCATAGTGGAAAAACGGAGAGCCTTCATTGCACTGAAGGTATAATTGGTACCATTGAAGATACTTTGGTTTTTGAGGTTTTGGAAACAAAATGTATGCGACATATGTTAAATGCCGTCAGTTAGCATAGACAGGTTTGGCAGTCACACACATGCATGAAAAACTTGCGGTAGTATACTGTATCTGATAGTCCAGATGTAAGGAAAAGAGGACCCAATTATAGCAGTTAAAGGCACAGGCTCTTCAGCAATGCGCGCCCGCCAAATGTGTGCCACGCAATACGCAGCTCCATAGCAAAGGCATGGAGCTGCGTGTTTCGAGCACGAATTTGGCGGGCGCGAATTGCTGACGAGCCTGTGCCTTTAATGCTTTGCAAGTTTGTGATATTTTACATTGTGTGAGCCTGTTGACTGAATACTTTCACCTATGTCAACAGTTTAACAATTCCGAGTTTCAAATTTGCTAACATATATGAACCTTGCTTTTCAGCGTGGAGCCGACTTTGCTGGCTATATCCAGGTGAGGGACGAGGAATGCAGAAAGCGGGAAGTGACTAGGCAGCTACAGGTCCTCATTCTTAGGAAACACAATGCTGGATGCCAAGGAATTATTTGTTTGTATTCAACAGTCAGGTTATCTATAGAGTGAATTATCTTGTAAGGCAAGAAAAGCCATCATCATGTTTGCCTGTTACTATTTCTTAAGGAACAATAACGTTATCAGGATACAACAAATTAATATAAAAAAACAAAGTGACGCAATAACGTTTGTTTACAAACACAGCTAGGGCCAATCAAATGTAACAGCATGTAACAGCAGTGACGCTCCAGACGCTTGCGTCTTTTTAAAAATATTAAATTAAATGTCCACTCCATGCATGCAGTACAGAGATAAATTTTTATAATAATCATCTTTTCAACTCTGCAGCTGTACTGTATAGTATGTGAATCCATGCTCGGTGTCCATTTTAAATGTATATGCAGCGATATCCTTTAAAATAAAACATGTACAGGATGAACCCCAGCAATTATGTTGGTCTATATTAAATCATGTTGTTCTGTAAACAAATTAAACCGAACCACTATAATTGTTTTTTTGAAGCAATATATTTGGTTATCTTTAACAAATATATTGGTTGTCTTGACCAATATGAAATGGTTAGTATTCTAACCAATATGTATTGGCTGGGAATTTAACCAATCAAGATTGGTTATGGATTGGTTAAAACGTTAACCGATCTAGATTGGTTAAATAAACAACCAAGATATGTTGGTTAATATTCTAACCAATATGGATTGGTTAAATAAACAACCAAGACATGTTGGTTAATATTCCAACCAATATGGATTGGTCAACTAAACAACCAAGACATGTTGGTTAGTATTCTAACCAATATGGATTGGTTAAATAAACAACCAAGACATGTTGGTTAATATACCAACCAATATGGATTGGTTAAATAAACAACCAAGACATGTTGGTTAATATACCAACCAATATGGATTGGTCAACTAAACAACCAAGACATGTTGGTTAGTATTCTAACCGATATGGATTGGTTAAATAAACAACCAAGACATGTTGGTTAATATACCAACCAATATGGATTGGTCAACTAAACAACCAAGACATGTTGGTTATTATTCTAACCAATATGGATTGGTTAAATATACAACCAAGGGATGTTGGTTAATATTGTAACCAATATGGATTGGTTGAAAAAGTAAACCATATCGGATTGGTTATTTTAACCAATAGATTGGTTGGACACATATCTACCAACCACATTGGTTGAATTTGACCAATATATTGGTTAATTCAACCAATCTGTTTTTAGAGTGTACTTATTGTCGCGAAAACTCGACATATACTACCCTTTTCCAGAGCGGGTCACATATATTCCCATTTTCTTGGCGATTTTGATTGTTAATGGAGGCAGAATTTACAAAATGTCAGGATGTTGGCAGTGTTTTGTGCAAGGTTTGCGAGATAGTTTCTAATTTTAGAGCAAACTTTTCTTTTGAAAATAAAATCGACTTCAAATGGAATTGCAATTCCTACGTGGAGTCGGAATCGATTCCATAAATGTTGGAATTGCCAAGACGAAAATGATACCAAAAAATGAGTTTCGGTGACGAAAATTCTTGTACACAGCCAAACTTCATAGGCTGCATTGTATGAATTATCATATTCTATTCTATTAGACCATCTTAGACTTTTCCATATCTTGTGCGATATTAAGAGGATCTTTAATTTTGCAAACGTGTCTAACTTCTAGCAGAAGCCTACTTTTAACTTTGGAGAGGCAAAACCCGGATGCAAGTGGATAATACGAGTGTTATCATTCACCAGAGTCCTTATATACAAAGCACGACAAAACGAACATTAAAAACATTTAGACATTTTAGGAAAATTAGTTTGCTTGAGTCTTATTTTTAGCAGTATGGACGAGGGTGGACATCCGGGAACTCTCAGTAGTGCATCGCCTTGTTCCCAGCATCCTTCGCTTAAAGATGTGTTGTCCGTGCGTTGTGGCACCTCGACAAATATATTTTTAAAATTGATATTTGTCTAGAAACATAAAAGATATTCGCTTTCAAATGAGACATCAACGAAAGAAATCGACCAACGTTCAGTTATCGAACAATTACTGTCAATATTTTGAATTATTGGCGGTCTGCCAATAATTCAACTTATAGCCAAGGCGCAAAAACGGCCGTATAAAAACGGAGGTTTTTCACAGAGTTGCCGATGTATAAAGTACAAATATGATTTATTTTCGTTAAATGAAATAAAATTCTTCAAAAATTCGTTCGGAGAGAAAAAAAAAATCTAATTTGCCGAGAACCACGGACAATATAAGCCACAAGTTTAGAGCGCAGACTCAGCGAGCCGATCTTTTTTATCGGTTGCAATGCGAGCTCGGTGAAAAAAATGGATCTTTTCACCGGCTTGCTTTTCGCGAAGCCCGTTTGTCACGCAGGTCTTGTTACGTTGCACGCTTGTTTGCACAAGAGTTATCAACTACACTTCCGAGTATCACATAAGGGATTTAATGTCCCACACGTCATGTGTCTTGTCACGTTATCGGAAGAAGGTAATATATTATGATATGAAATGTGTTTTGTACATGGAGCATCAAGTACAGTATGTCAACATTTATATCGTAGTTTTGACAGAAGTGCAAAAATGCATACCTCCAACCCCCCCATTTGCGTGAAAACAGGAGCCATTAAAGGCACAGGCTCGTCAGCAATGCGCGCGCGCCAAATTCGTGCCACGAAATACGCAGCACCATAGCCGAGGCATGTAGCTGCGTATTTCGTGGCACGAAATCGGCGCGCGCGCATTGCTGAAGAGCCTTAAAGTGTGACATTTTGATGCATTTGTAAAAAGGGCTATTAAGTTACCCGTTTTTTTAAAGAAATTCCAGTGCAATTTCTAAATAGTACGGACATGTTTTTACTCTATTTTTAAAACAATTTTAGACATATCTCGGTATCATATAGTTTTCATCGTAACATTCGATAAAAATAAGACCGTAAACAGGACACCGAGGCATCTTTCAACTCTTACGATAACATTTCGAGTCTTTTTGACCAGTTCCTTTCTGGAAAATATAGCTGCTGGTTTTATATACCCATGCACCCTACAGAACCCGAACGATATCAATTCAAATTACATTATGGGCAAATTTCCATAAAATTCAATAATTTTTTTAAAATGTCACACTTGCATTTAGAAGAGCGCATGCAGTTTATTGAATGTTCTCGACTTGTTTTGGTAATATCAACAGGTAAAGATGTTGTTCGATTCATGAGACCATTATAACGTTTAGATATTATAAGGGTAAATCATTGTTCTCTAAAGTCCGGCATTAATGTGAACTTTAGAAATGTCACGGCGGATTAAAGAATTAAGGTCGTGTATCCGTTTGCATGGAATGACGTGTATAATATCTGAAAGACAATTAAAGATGAATTGTCCGTGGTTCTCAGCAAATTCGATTTTAAAGCATTTATTATATTTTAACGGGGAAAAATATACTTTGTATTTTAGACACCTGTGAAAAACGTTGTTTTTATACGGCCTTTTATTTGCGCCTTGCCGTGCCCAAGTCTGACTTCCGGTGTTTGGTCTGTAATGCGCAGCGTACAGCCCTCTCTCTGGACTAGTGGCCTGTCAAATACACTCGGCAAAAGAAGTTCTTGGACACTGGTAAAAGTTCAAATAATGTTTAAAAATAATTCATAAAAAGCACATTATTGTATATCAATATGACCACACAATAGTTCTCTACCAGCATGATATGGAGTTAACGCGTGAGCAATCACGCATGGCTGGTTACACGCATTGAACAATAGCAAGTACAGTAACAGAAAATTGCAAGAAATGGAGCATTCAAATGCTAATAATCATGTCCATCCTGCAGGCATACATTCATGAGATGCATCATTTGGACATACACTTTCAAGATGAAGCTTTCCAACCAAGAGCCAGGGAGGACAAACAAGATATTGAACTGTTTTTGATTATGCCGAGATACTGAAATTTGACATTTTTATCATTGCCTAAATTTTGTTAACAATTCCAGTAGAATAATGATGCATCCAAGATGGATAATTTCCTCTTCTTTTCAAAATGGCATTTAATTTTGACTTGACAATGTGCACGGGATTTGTTCAATAATGAACCCCCAGCAAAGAAACATTCTGCTTTTTTCTTTCAATGGATCATTATGCCACATAAACTGTTTCACAATTGAATAAATAAATGCTCCATTTCTTGCAATTTTCTGTTACTGTACTTGCTATTGTTTAATGCGTGTAACCAGCCATGCATGATTGCTCACGCGTTAACTCCATATCATGCTGGTAGAGAACTATTGTGTGGTCATATTGATATACAATAATGTGCTTTTTATGAATTATTTTTAAAAATTATTTGAACTTTTACCAGTGTCCAAGAACTTCTTTTGCCGAGTGTATATATTTTTTCTGTCTCGGAAAGAAGAAAAAGAGAGATTAGACAGGCAACCAGTCCGGCGCGCTGTACGCTGCGCATTACAGACCAAACACGGGAAGTCAGACATGAGCAAGTCCTACGCCTTGCCGTAATTGTTGACGGACCGCCAATAATTCGAAATATTGACAGTAATTCGAATGAAGGTGCAGTTTAGAAAGTCACAAACTACGCTGTTGTTGTTACGTGGTACACGCCATTGCCGAGCAACCAACAGTCAAGTTGCTTTATGCCATTCTCTCCTACGGTGAATTAACACGGTATCGATCATGCCGCGTGCACCACATAGCAACAAACATAGTCTTGTGTACACCAGACGCTATTTACGTGAATACGCAAAAGGCTAATTCCATGTCCAGTGACTTGCCGATATCTGTTCTGGAAGTGCCCGGGGGTTTCTTAACTTGTGGATGACAAAAGGGAAATTGCAAACCGTGTGTTGTGGCCGAATGTCACGTCACTTCAGTAGGGGGTGATCCCCAAGGCATAGGTTGTTAGGCCTGCTCATCCGGTCTGCTCCGGCCACGCTTTCAGCCGCGTGACTGGCTGACCTTACTGCCGCACGTGTCAAGAAACACAGGTATATACAAAGATACATTATCGGTGTAAAAGGAATGTGTTTAAATCACATTTTTCAGCCCCAAGCCCCATTGTTCTCATGGGTGTCAATACCTTATCATTTGTCATATTTATTTCATTACCATTCCGAAATTTCGTGCTTCCAATTCATATTTCCAAGGATTGGAGATTGCAAAATTTGGGGGTCAAACCCCCCCCCCCCCCCCCCCCCTGCTCTTAAAATAAAGAGGGTCGGAACTGCTTTACGTTTTAAGCAAAAGGCTGTCGATTTTTGGAGGAAAAAAAGTTGTGATGGTGTTGTAGACACATACACCTCCATGCATAACAGGAAAACTTTAAAAATGTGGACGGGGGATACTAGCTGTTTAAGCGGCGTTTAACATTATCGCGGAAAAATCACATTCTGTTTATGTGCGCTGCGTTCACCGCTTTGTATATGCATGAGAGAAAATGTTCTCTGCTGTTTAATATACGCAAACCATGGCACATGCTAAATGCAAGATGGCAGACAAATCTAGTATCTGTAGTTCACTTTTCACACAGATTGCTATTTAGGGTACATATTACTCGGACTATATATAGTTGTGGCTTGCTCGGGATCTATTCTTCTTTCCAATGTAAACAGTAGTGCATCTGGGATCTGACTCATACAAACTACGATACCAAATCTCGTCTGATTTATTAGTGTCTTGCATCAAGGGTCAGTTGTTGTGATGAGCACATCGGGTCCCCATGGGAACCAGACTGGGCTGGAGTCATCATTAACACGCAGGTCAGAGGTCACCGGGAGAGTCTGGTCACGCCGCGCCGCCTGCCACGTGACCGTAGCAGCTGTGCCAGCCCTGCACATAATGCAAGGGGCTTAAAGGCACAGGCTCGTCAGCAATGCGCGCCCGCCAAATTCGTGCTCGAAACACGCAGCTCCATGCCTTTGCTATGGAGCTGCGTATTGCGTGGCACACATTTGGCGGGCGCGCATTGCTGGCGAGCCTGTGCCTTTAACGAGTCACAACAGAGTGAAGAGATGTACTCTTCAATAGGCCTACAACATTTAAGGAGACACCGGCATTAAAGCCTGTATACATGATTTGTAATGCCCCAACATTTTATTTCACCATTTGACTAGAAAAACCTCACTCAAATGGAAGATTTAGAAGTGGTTATGTGAACGAAACTAGGTCCTCGACTATACTGTGCTCACGGTGATTTGCGCAGTGGCAGTCCAAGATGGCGCCGATGCCGATGTTGCAACGCGATTAGGAATCTCCAAATTTACAAATTTGTTAGGCCGTAACTAGGAATCTCAATTTAGTTGCGGTATTTGTAAATTGTTGACGTGTTCACGGGCGTGATTGTTCGTGCTTTCAAGACATTATTTTCAATTTATCTTCCACATTAGTTGTTTTTACGTATGAATCCATAGATTAATAGAGTCCCGACAACATTATAGGTATTTTAAAGTCCAGTAAACCCGACCAGGATCTACTCGTATTTTTGTCTGACCGCCACGATTTACTAGACTTGTTGCCAGTCTACTCAAAGTTACACCACAGTTCGTCCCGTCTTCATTGCATCTGATGAAATAGATGTTGCTACGAAAGCCTATGCTTATGATTATTTTGTTAATAACACGGCTGTTCTACTGTTTTATTCACAAGAATACAGAGTATAGGCCATATTTAGCACCCCCAAATAACAAAACAAAATAAAAACCCAAACATGTTTGTCCAAATGCATGACACACCCTTTCACTATCATTTGTAAAACACGAGTCAAACTTTATAAAAAAAATAACAAGACTTGGGTGCATTGTGAGTAAAAGTATACAATTTTCCAATTTGGTTGCAACGGAACTGAAAACTTGCGTGTGTATCCGCCAGCTGACCGGAGCTAGTCTAGTGTCAAGCAACACAGAACGCAAGCGTCCTTACATATTTATAAATTGGGTACCGGAATTAAGAATCGAGCGATAGAGGGCGTTATTACATAGTTTCGGTGGATTCCTAATCACGTTGCAACACCGATACTACGGCGTGTAAAAAGTAATTCGTTAGAGTTGTGAGTATTTTTAAATTATTTTTGAAACTTTGACATTTAGCATTGGTTCCTAGGGTGGCCTGATTTAGTGGTGTGCACCCTTTTAGTCATCCTCTTGCAACAGTGCCCCTTTAACGCACTCCCTCACTCCTGCGTACAGTGGCCCTGTTGAAAAAGGCCCCATTTGGCGGTGGGACTAGCGACAGAAATCTTGTCGTCTCTCTAGACCAATCATGAGGCTTGTTATATGTGGCGTTCGGTGTTTCCACGATCGACCTTGTTACCAGTGCCACACGTGCGCGCAGTTTGTAAACACGGTCCATGTCCGATCTAACGCGCTCGCCGATTGGTCGCTATTTCTATTGAACAGGACATTACGTTACTCGTTCCGCATCCCTCTGATTAATTTTGTTTAAAAAATGCGTAGTAGACACAAATGTTGCAGGAATTATCGATATGATTAACGTGACAAAGAACAAAAACTCAAACAAATTTGTAGAAAATATAGATATTTGGAATTTTGACCAAAACATGACTAATTTCATTTAATTACATCAAAATGACTGGGGCGTGAGTTGGCTCAAGACAACAGCCGGCTCACACCACAAATGTGCGTGTATTTCCTCAGGGTATTGTTACGTCGCTTTGCAGAGTGGAAATTCCCTGAGATCTCAGGATGCCTTTTAGTGTGTTGTCGGACACTGTATCAACAGTGAAAACAGCGAAATGTTTCCCAGCGCTTTAGCAGCGGAAGTTTCAGATTGCCAGCGAATGTTTATATTATCATAGTACACCGAGGGCAGACTTTAGTTGTCCATAGAAATGCGCAACGTGCGTATTTCTATTTCTAAAGAGGATGACCATGTCTTGTGAGCCATCCCACACTTAGTTAGATACCGAGAACATTTATCTCACCATATTGACTTATAACGTAGATTATGTCGGCTTGGCGAAATAATTTGTGTTGCCAAGTCGCCTTTCTAAATCTGCTAAGTAGACTTGGCGAGTAAGTCAAGTAGAATTGGTTACAAATTATCTCAGCAAGTCGACTTATTGAATTCAGGAGGTCGACTTGGTAACAAGTTATCTTACCAAGTCGACAGGTATATTGGTGAAGTTGACTTGGCAACATAAAATATCTCGCCAAGTCTGAAGAATTGGGAAAGCGACTTGGCAACATAAGAATTTAATATCTTGCCAAGTCGACGTCGTATATTTGGGAAGTCGACTTATAGGCCCTAAAGTCTAGGATGTCGACTTGGCAACATGAATTATCTCAGCAAGTCGACATAGCATCTCGAAAAGTCGACATAGTCCATGCTACGAGATAACTCGGTGAGATGAATGATCTCGGACTCGGTATCTAAACAAATAGGACGTCACTCACAGAGTGCCGAAGACGACAGAAGTAGGCCCGATAATCAGATAATAGCTATTCGTATTACCCCGGAAATTATCTAGGATGAATTATAAAGGATGAATTTTCTGTACACTACTTACGTACAATAGCGCACTGCCAGATCAGCACTTGGACAGAGAATAAAATGAATGAACGACCCTCCGCCGAGAGTTCATACTTGTCCTGGGTGATACACGTAATTTGTAACCATTTGTTTATGACCCCACGGGACCTTTCGATAAGGTCTGTCCCGAGGTCACGCAGCGGTAGTAATTTCTGGCAAGCCGGGTCGCCCGTATCAATGGAAGTCACCATGGTGTGCACGTACACGTATAAGAAGTTGGCCAAAATAATATACGGTTCAAAATGAGTGTACATCATACTCTGATCGATAGACCAAGGAAGCTGATACACTGCAAAAACTGTGGTGTTAAATAAACACCAGTGGTGTTGTCTTATATAAATACCAAGTCTGGTATTAAAAATTAACACCATGGGTGTTATTTGTTATTCCTTAACTGGAATAAATGCATTATTTTTAACACCCTAGTTGTTCAAACTAATACTTGTGGTGTTAAAACTTAACACATGCAGGCTTGGTATCTTTATAAGACAACACCACAGTTTTTGCAGTGTTGATGTAACTTAATCTATCTGTCAATAACGCGCGTACATGTACGTTTTGTGGCAAGGGCGTCTGCACCAGCCTCCGTAAGAGCCGACGGGGAAGAGTATACGCCTAAAGTCCTCCCCGAGAATCTGCACTTCTAGGGCCGTTTGAGAGAGGCCTAACACCCGAGATCAGCTCATTCAACGGAGGATGAGTCATGTTGAAAACCCAACACAGTATGGGAGTCCTCAACTACAAGATTTCCCCAAAAAACATTTCATTGCCACGGAAATCACTTTGTTGAAATAGGTACACTTATTGCGAAAGATTGCACTTTGATTTGCGTCGGGGAGAACGAGTATTAATCAGGGTTTCTTTCTGCCCTATATACCCGACATAGCTTGATTAGCACTGTATTACGCAGTGCTTCCTGGGGACACGATGAGAAACTTCATAACGTGCTCGGGTGGGACTCGAACCCATGACATCATGCATAGGCATACGTCTTAACCACTCGACCACCGAGCTGACCGCAATATTGATCGGTCGGTTCCAATAATTTTATAGCCGCGGGTACCGCAACTCATATGCAGCGCGATATGTGATACCTCCTTCCAATAATTTGTCCCCCTATTGTGTCTCAAACATCCAAGGAATCTCAAAGGAATTCCTTTCAGCTTTTAGGGGGTTGGTGTGTTGAGGTGGTAAGAGTGCGTTATTTCCACTCGTGATTAAAAGCCCATGTTGATAAAACTGCCCTGTAGAAATTCCAGCCACATAGGCAGTAATACTTCAGAAAACGTGAAAAATCCATTTATGGCTTGTGTGTTGCGTTGAAAAAAAATGCTTTTGCAAAAGACTTTTTGTTGGAAAACCACCCTCAGTTGTTAATTGTTCACACAAAACACCATTTTTGACAGAAATTAATTAATGTGGTGTTTGGCAGTGTTTTAGAGTCACCAATATCGAGTCCGAGTCCGAGTCTCGAGTTATTAGCCTCGAGTCTGAGTCCGAGTCTCGAGGGGCGGTCGGGTTCGCGTAGTGGTTCTTTCCTCGCCTTTCACCTCTGACGTCCCGGGTTCGAATCCGGGGCGTGTATGTAGATTGGGTTTGCAGTCCCTACTTGACCGCGTGGGTTTTCCCCTGAGTATTTCTCTGGGGGTTTTCCTCCCACTTCTAAAACTGCAACTCCTTCTTCGTCATCTCAAGTTGATAATAAAGTATAGTTAAAGCTAAACCCGTATAGTTAATGGCATAAAGGGCCTTAGTTGCCGAAGATGCCATAAAATTAACAACAACAACAACAACCGAGTCTCGAGCATCCGAGTCACGAGTCACTAGTTCGCCAAATTAATGAAACTAAATATGCTGTAGACTGCCAAAGTGAATACGTCACCCCTTTGTTCGTTGCCTATATAGGCAATGGCTCTACACTAAAATCGTTAAACCGTGTCCCTGTGCTTTTGCATTATGGTGTTTAATATCTGACAGCTAGCCATGATGTTTGGAGCCAGTTGCCATGGCAACATACGTCACAATTCGGCACTCCATAGTTTCGTTCACACAACATGTGCTCCTTGCCGGCCTGGTGGGGGCAGTGTACATATTCACGCGTCATGGTCGAGTCCAAGTCCGGGGAATTTTCCAATGTGACTTGAGTCGAGACCGAGTCACGAAAATTGTGACTCGAGTCGGACTCGAGTCCGAGTCCTCGACTCGAGCCCTAAAACGGGTGTTTGGTACCATTGGTATTAACTCTGTAAGTTTATTCTTGTAAACTCATGGAACCAAAAACATAAAAAATTTGGGTCACTGCAAATGATGTACTCTACCTTTAAGTGATTGGTCGATCAGGACCTATAATACACAAGATCGTTGCATTCAACAGACATCCAGCGAGTTAATGTTTTAGGAGACTCCGCATTATAAAAGAATCATAATATATAAACCCCGAATTCATCGTTTCGGAAAGTGAAAGAATTTCTCCCATTGTCTGCCTCGATACACCCGTACTTTTGTTAATGCCCAACTTCACGAAACATATGCAGCACGATATGCGGCAGAGGATATCTCCCCTACCATTGTTCCCCTATTGTGTCTCAAACATTCACGGAATTTCCAAGGAATTCCTTTCAGTTTTTAGGGGGATTTGGTGCGTTAACAAAAGGGAAGAATGTGTTTAGGTATAGGGGCGTTAGGGGAAGAGTCCCTTTGCCACTGTGCTGGGTATATCATTTTTACACTGAAGATATACAAGTATTCGTGTTTAGTAAACGCATTTGAAATACCACACATTTTAAACAGATGTTGTTTTTGTTAGCCTTTTTGGATTTTTTTCCGCGCGAGTCTCACGGTTCGCAGTATTTTGTTTCGGTATTTTCCATCAAGCGGAAAAATTCTGTATAGGTGGTGCAAAGCTGAAACAGTGAATTTCTTTGTGACGTATTCACTTCGGCAGTTTAACCTATTGATTGAGAGTTGCCTCGTTCTGAAGGCACAAACTTGAACCAGCGCGCTACGTAAGGAAGTGTCGAATGTGACAAGGGTTAGCAGCGTACGAGACAGAAACTGACGATATGCATCAAGTATCGCGACTCAAGCTCCGTTTCCGGAGCGAAAATTTGTCCACGAAACGCCGACGATCTTTGTTCGATAATAAATGCAGTCCGAACGAAACATGTTGAAGAATATCCCCTTTAAAACATATTTTACGTACTTACATAAGGCATGGAGGAAGAAACATGCATAAGGCGTGCGCCGCTCGAAGTTGAACACAAAAACTCAAGTTGTTTCACACATCGAAACGCAAAACTTACCTGTGAATTTAAAAATCGAATTCTGGACTTCGTGCGGGACCTGTCCCGATTTCCCTCCAGAGTGTATCCCAAATCGAAATCCTCCAAGTCGTTCGGCTGGTCATTGTCTAAATCCACGGCGGCAGTGTTGTCCTGGGGCTGACCATCAAGACGCTTCTCGGTAATTTCGTGATCTTCCTCCGGCGGGGATATTTCGTTCTCGGCACTTAGTACTTTGTTAGTAGCCTCCTCGTCGCACCGTATTCGCGTGATGAAACAAAAGATTAATATTCCGATGTACAATGTTAGCCGGCGACTGAGAAATGCCATGGTGGTTGGATATATTAAACGTATTCCGTAACAAGTGTAGTACAGACTGTTTTCGTGTGGCAGCGAAGTTTATCTCCAACTTGCAAGACGATTTATGCGAACAGCGGGTGCCAGGTCGCGATTACTAGCAGTGCACCGAGCCGTGCCTGGCTTGTTTTTACCCTCGACCTCCCGGGGAAATCGCTTGGAAAGTTACGGATCCTAAAGGCCAATGCGTCACGTCCACTGCCTGCTGCAACTTTAGTTTGCCCTTCTGGGAAAATTAGCTGTTCCTTTTTACTGCATGCAGCTGGAGTCGGTGAGCGTATGGGTTGTTCCATTAACCACCGGGGAGTAGCTGCTGAAGAAGGTTCAAAGAAGTAAGATTCGCCCGTACCCAGCGCGCCTTACATGGCGCTGGGACGGGCTAATTTGTTGGCGCCCTCATTGGCCAAAATGTTATACGACACGTGACCACGAGGTCACGTCTTTTTCTTGTAAACAGACGTAAATACAATTTTCCAGCAGACAAGGTAGGTCTCGCACAAAATACACTCATTTTATTCGTAAATTAGATTTTTGCACTGGATATATAAATTTTATAAGCGTTAACATAGGCCTACTATTTATTAATTATTCGTCTGGCAGCAAGCAACCCACAATGCTCCGCGGGTCTGTATATGTGACCTTTGCGTCACGTGTTTCCGTCACAGAAATCTGTACAGGTACATTAGCCCGTCCCAGGCCCAGCGCCATGTATGGGCGGCTGGAAAACGAACGAAAGAAGTAAGACTGAATGATTTCGAGTGTTGTTTATCTCAGCAGTTTAACCCACATGCTGTGTAGTTTATCCGATTCCCTGTGGTTTATCTTACCATGTTTTCTTCCTCCATTATCTTACCTTGTGTGTTCCAGTACTTACATGTAGGCCTGACCAGTAAGCGTTGACTCAACCATTTGCTTTATATATATGTTGTGTAACAAGCTCAATAAATTCAACCATATTGTATCATTGACATTTGTCCACATTTGTATCGAATTAATTCACCCCGCGGTCACTGGGTCATATCTTATCATTAAAAAACATCACTGTTCACAGTTTCAAGAAGTTTAAACGTGTCACTGCGTTCAGCAATCTATACCAACTTACAAAAAGATGAAGTGGATGAAGGAACCACTGAAAACGAAATACATGTAGGCCTACACTTCTAAAACTGACTCGACTAATAGTCGAATAGTTCATGCGGTAACTGAGACACTACTAGTACTTTTTGCCATCAAAATAAATACAGTATAAGCCTAAGGGGCCTTCCAAAGTTGTCAACATTTTTCCAGTTCTACAGAGAGTAGTATTTTTCTAGCAGTATCCCCCCGAAATAGACCGTGTAAGTCCCACGGCGAGTCACGCTTCCGGGGACTACATGTAGTTATCAGGGAATGGAATAGGGGTTTTAACGTTGTGACGATCTTCTTTGAATTATCACTTTACCGTACCGCGTTTGTAAACGCCCAGACGCCAATAAATGGAAAAGCACTTTAAAATCTATTGATTCAAATAAAATGAAGAAAATGTTGTTCGAGTTTTTCACAAACAAATAAAAATGGTTGACCTTTTGTTTCCGGTTTGCGAGTAGGCCGACCTTTACCCCTAGAACTATGGGGGATACCTATCATATCCCCCATAATTCTAGGGGTAGGCCTACCTTTACGAATGGCAGGCTCACTAGCTTGTTCCACCTCAGAAATATTAGCGTTGCTAAATCTGATAAAATATCTAGTTTGAACGTCAACTTGAACGTTCACAAATAAAGTATACGGAAATCGCAAAGACCGTCAGAAGCCGAATCAAGAACATTTGAAAAGGCAATAATGCAACGTATTCGCGCCAACTACACGGTGCCAAAATATTCGCGCCACTTGCGGGACTACCAGCGACGCGCTGTCATGGCTCTGTGATTTTTCTATGGCGTGTAGGGTTACCAGTTTACCTCAGAGACGGAAATATTAATTTTTTTTCGAATTTCTGTTCCACGCCTCTATGTTGGTCAGTGTGTGTTGGTGTACTTTTCCCCAAAAATAATTACCTATTGGTAAATCGAAAAAAAAACATCTTCTTTTTATTACAATAAATTCTTTTAATGCAGCACTTCTCTCAAATTCTTCGACTTGGAATGTATTCTGTAATTTGCCCTGACGTCAGAGTGGCATCCGGTATTGGATTCATCTTGTCCCGGGCAATTTGGCTCCATGCTATCAAGTTTCCCTTAAGATGCGACTGCGACACAAAACTAGGATTACAAAACAGCGTAATTAAGAGCGTAGATTCTTGCTATGACGTCACAGCTGCGTGTGCGCATCGCCCACTCGGACATGAACGGGGCCAATTTCATGGCGCTGCTAAGCACAAATATTTGCTTAGCACATAATTTAATTGCTTTATCAAATGGATTACAAGCCAAAATTATACGCCAACTTGTGTTCTTCTCAAGAGTAGGAGAATACCTTTCAATACACATCACTTACTATTTTGGCTGGCAATTCATTTTTGCAATTGAAAATAAAGCAAACAAATCCTGTGCTAAGCAAATGTCTGTGCTTAGCAGCGCCATAAAATTGGCCTCAGGTCTTTGCCCCATAGGCCTATACATGCAGTACACTATCCCCTTCGATCACGTTTACGTTTGTGCACGTTTTTTGAAAGGGATTTTTTATCTGTCCAATATACAGGGACCGAAGCGGATATGTGCAGATGTCTGTATTCAAATGGCGTTTAACAATAGGGTCCGCGATTTGGAATCTGTATACACAGCAAATTAGAGCAGTGCGCAAAAAAAAAAGAAAAAAAGAAAAAAAAAGAAACAAATACGAAAACCCAGAGGGGACATTTAAGTATTATGCTTTTTTTATTTTTAATACGTACGTACGTGATAATAGTACGTACGTACGTATTATTATCACGTACGTACGTGATAATAATAAGTACGTACGTATTATTATCACGTACGTACGTGATAACAATACGTACGTACGTGATAATACTACGTACGTGATATTTACGTGATATTTATTACGTGATATTTATTACGTACGTACGTGATAATACTAAGTACGTACGTGATAATAATACGTACGTACGTATTATTATCACGTACGTACGTGATAATACTACGTACGTACTTAATATTATCACGTACGTACGTATTAAATTATCACGTACGTACGTATTAAATTATCACGAACAAACGTACTATTATCACGTACGTACGTAGTATTATCACGTACGTACGTAATATTATCACGTACGTATGTATTAAAAAATAAAAAAGGAAAATACTTAAATGTCCCCTCTGGGTCTTCGTAAAAAAGAAACTAAGTCCAAACAAAAGAGGAACAATTGGACGTCCGCGTTGGGAGGTGGGTACACTTTGAGCAACTAACAATGGAAATTGGGCACAAACTATTGTTATTAACAATGGTGTGTGCCCAATTTCCATTGTTAGTTGCTCATAGTGGTAGGCCCTACAAGGCTAATTGCACTGGACTGTGTAGGCCAATGCTATTTGAGAATTAGCCTTCTGTACATTTCACATGAATAGCGTCTGGTGTACTGACGTAGGTTCTTTCACATGAACACTCAGTATCCACTTGACCAGACCAAATTTATGTTGCTTTGTGGTGCACGCGGCAGGTGTGAAGTACAGAATCAATACCGTGTTCACCGTGGGAGAGAATGGCATAAATTATCAACCAGACTGTTGGTTACTAGGAAATGGTGTGCACCGCGTAGCAACAACAGTATACTATCTGCATTACTCCATTCACGTCTCGGGCTCCAGTCCCTATGATTTAGGACTGGGTAAGAAAAGCTTTGCGAGTAGAGACTGGAGCTCGACTACGTATGAGTGCAAAATGAAGGGGCGGGCGGGCGGGGAGAAAAGGGAGTCCAACTTACCTCCTCTATTTTTCTTACACGTATACCTGCACCATACTTACGCTCCTTACACCTTCTTCTCAGTTAAAATCTCTGACTAGTCTTAGTTCAACACGCTGTCTTGTTTTCTGCTAAAGGCTTTGTCACGAAAGTATGGTGGCCCTGAAGGGACTACAATTGACGTAGATATTCACGTGAAAATTCACGTCCCGCGCTCTGGGACAAATATTTTTCGACAAATATTCACGTGAAATTCACGTCTCGCGCTCTGGGACACATATTTTCCCACAAATATTCACGTGAAAATTCAAGTCCCGCGCTCTGGGACACACATTTTCCCACAAATATTCACGTACAAATTTACGTCCCGCGCTCTACAGTTATCTGTGACACATATTTTCCCACAAATATTCATGTGAAAATTCACGTCCCGCTCTCTATTGGACACATATTTTCCCACAAATATTCATGTACAAATTCACGTCCCGTGCTCTGGGACACACAATTTCCCACAAATTTTCACGTACAAATTCACGTCTCGCGCTCCCTGCCACAAATTTTCACACAAATATTCACGTGAAAATTCACGTACAAATTCATGGTCAAACTCTCTTGCCCACAAATTTACCCACAAATATTCACCTAGTTGAAGTAAGCCAACCATCGATTCAGCCGCAGATTCGAAAAAGATGGAAAATCCAGAATACATACACCAGAGGATGTTTACCAGACGGGCTCAATTCGGAACAATTTTTTTATAATTTTCCTACATGTCCGCACAGACTCCTGTTCAACTTAAAAAATTGTAACTTATTCTGCTGCAAGACACACCTAATTTTGGTTTCAGCTTCAGCCGCTCAATAATTAGTACCTAATTAAGGATTTAAAGGTACCTCTCCACAAATAGCTAAAAAGTTAAAAACGTTCACCAACATTTTCGAACGCACATCTTTTAAACAATTTGTTCCATTCATGTTGTACAAATTAACAACTTTTAATGCATATTCTAATCTGTAGATTCTAGTTCCGGGCACACTTAAAGGGACACACCGGCTTTGTTGGGCTATTTTGGGCTCGAAATAGACCTATACATTCTGAAGCGCTTTCCAGAGTAAATTATATATATCCTGAAAAGACGCCGTCAAATTTGGACGTTTTTTAGCATTTTTCAAAAATTAAAGGTCACGTGACTTTTCGGAACCAGATTCTGGTTCCGAAAAGTCACGTGGTCTTGTGAGTTAGTTGTATTTCCAGCCGTAGAAACCAGCACGAGTTGCTTTTGTCATTCGCGATTGGTTTCTCTTCTTGTTGGAAAATAATGTCCTACGAACACTATGTACATACCGTATTTTCCAATATGTACACAAACTGCCAACACGAGATTTCATAAGAAGTGTTTGTGGGTGTTGATACGGACGAAAAAATCTCTCAGATTTTCGTGTCTTCGCTTCGCGTTCGCGGCGATAAATAATATCCGTAGAAAAAACAGCATAGGCCTATTGAGGGCGCTAAAGACACCAAAACGTTGCGTTCGATGTGCTTCCTCGAGTCAGCGCTGACCTGAGGGATCATGCAAGGTGTGATGAGTCAGGGAAAACAAGGGTACGAGGTTAAACACGTGGCGACCCATATCGAAAGCCACCTTTATTTACAAACACATGATACATAATACATCGCGACGGCTGGTAAAGCGTATAGCCCAACATTTGTCTCTTTTGTAAATGTTAAACATTTATAGTTAATTACGTGACATTTTGATAATTGTTTCTCACAACGACCATCGAAATATTATTGTCAAGGATGCTAGATTGCTACATTATGTAAACAGTAAGCCGGTGTGTCCCTTTAATTTTGGTTTCAGCTTGAGCCGCACCTTATTTAGTACCTAATTAAGGAGTTAAAGGGACCCCTCCCCAAAGAGCTAAAAAGTAAAGATGTTTCACCAAAATATTCGAAGTTTTGGGGTCCGATTCGTGTACACTCTCCGTGCAATAATATTCAGTGACACCCGTTAATATATACATGTATATACATGGTTGTCAATTGACGTCCGCAGTCATGCTTGCGCCGCGTATAAATGCTTTCATGCTTGCAAGTCCAAAAGTATAATTGCCTTTGTCAAATGTATATTTTTAACAGTTTTTTCTTATATAATAAAAATGAATGAAATGCAAAATGAGCACCATCATGGCTATTTGGGTCTTGATTTTGCTCTAGGTATTATTGCTTTGTGTTTTGTTTTGTATGCCATTGCTTCCTTATAATATATTATACGTTTAACAAAAAAAAATTGTAATTTTATATAACAACGTGAAAACTGTTTTACTTATTGGAATTTGCCATTACTTGTAGTGCTGCAGTGGGTTATATTATAAAATGGAAGTTTTCTCCAAAATCCAGCAATGAATATGGAGCGTTTTTCCGATGAAACTCTACGGTGCTTTTGGAGATACTTTTGTTTTTACGAAGTATATATAGGCCCACTAATAACCGATAATGGCAAATTTCAATAAGGGAAACCGTTTTTACGTTGTTATATAAAATTACAACTCACTCGGTTTTTTTACATTTACTTTTTTATTGTTATTTATTTATTTATATATATTTTGTTTGGTTAAACGTATAAGAAAGCAATGGGCAGGCTACAAAACAAAACACAAAGCAATAATACCTAGAGCAAAATCAAGACCCAAATGGACATGATGGTGCTCATTTTGCATTTCATTCATTTATATTCTATAATAAAAACCGACTTCGTTTAAAAATTAACTGTGTTAAAAATACATTTGACAAAGACAATTGTTGTTGTTGTATATTTGATGGCATCTTCGGCAACTGAGGCCCTTTATGCCACCAACTATACGGTTTTAGCTTTAACTATATATTATCAACTTGAGATGACGAAGAAGGAGTTGCAGTTTTAGAAGTGGGAGGAAAACCCCCAGAGAAATGCCCCAGGGGAAAACCCACGCGGTCAAGTAGGGACTGCAAACCCAATCCACATACACGCCCCGGATTCGAACCCGGGACCCCAGAGGTGAAAGGCGAAGAAAAAACCCGTACGCAGACAATTATACTTTTGGACTTGCAAGCATGAAAGCATTACGCGGCGCAAGCATGACTGCGGACGTCAATTGACAACCATGTATATCTTTTAGCGGGTGTCACTGAATATTATTGCACGGAGAGTGTACACGAATCGGACCCCAAAACGTTCGAATATTTTGGTAAAACATCTTTACTTTTTAGCTCTTTGGGGAGGGGTCCCTTTAACTCCTTAATTAGGTACTAAATAAGGTGCGGCTCAAGCTGAAACCAAAATTAAAGGGACACACCGGCTTACTGTTTACATAATGTAGCAATCTAGCATCCTTGACAATAATATTTCGATGGTCGTTGTGAGAAACAATTATCAAAATGTCACGTAATTAACTATAAATGTTTAACATTTACAAAAGAGACAAATGTTGGGCTATACGCTTTAACTCATTAATAGACCTGAAACGTAATGACGTCACGCAATGTTTACCGCGGTGCATTATGGTTGAAAAGTGGGACGAAATCTAGTTTGCATGCGTTGTATGCATAGCGCCTAGCGTATTATAGTCTAGTAAATTTACGATTTGACCTAGAACTAATTGCAATAAAAATGAATCTAGGCCGCAACATTCAAATAAACAACATATTAAAAATATAATTGTTTCTTGGAAAGAGTGGAAAGGTGTTTTTGAAGCAGTTTTTGAAGACAAACATTAAGAATTAAAATTTAGTCTGGTAACGTTCCTCGGTCTGTATGTTTCGTAATAGTGGATGCGTAGTAATACGACCACTTGCGAGCAGACGACGACGTCTCAGAAACTAGTCTGGTAACGTACTCCAACCTACATGTTTCGCGATGGTAGGTGCATGGTAATCACGACCACTTGCGAGCAGACGGCAGTGTCCAAATCAGGTGCCCGCTTAAGAAAAACGCTGTGGTCGTGATTACCATGCATTACGTCCCACTTTTCACTCATAATGCACCGCGGTAAACTGTGCGTGACGTCATTATGTCATAGTTCTATTAGGTACTAAATAAGGTGCGGCTCAAGCTGAAACCGAAATTGTGCAACCAAAGTGTGCCCGGAACTAGAATCTACTGATTCGAATATGCATTAAAAGTTGTTAATTTGTCAGTAATTGGTTTAGCCTGCGTCGGGGAGAATGAACGTTAATTAGGGTTTGTTCTGCCCTTACCCGACGTATATTAGCACTGTATACTCAGTGCTTTCCCGAGACACTATGAAAAACTTCAGTAGTATACAAATGGGGGCTTCTGACCCAAAACACAAAAACGCCAGATTTGAACAAAAACACGAAAACTCAATATTGAACTTTCATAATTTGTTAAAATCTGCTGGGTAGGTACCCAGCGTTTTCTTCAGAAACCATTTAAAAAACGGAATGTAATCAAGGTATCAAAAACACAGTTTGTTGGTTTTGATGCCAAACAAAATGATTTTTTTTTTTTTTTTTTTATTTAAAATTATAATTACCATATATAAATGGAAAGTGAGCCCGAAAACAAATATTGTTCTATATGCCACAAGATAAAAGATATCGATAGTTTTAAAATTAAAACCAATGGAATAAGAACTAAAAACTGTGATAAATGTCTAGAAATATTAATTTTGCAGAGAAGCCAGTGTGTCGAATGTGGGGGTGTGGGGATATGTAAACATAAACGAAGAAAAGAAACTTGTATACCATGTCACGGATCTAAAATCTGTGAGCATGAACAAATAATTACATATTGTAAAATATGCTCGGATCCAGAGAAAGTAACTATTAAACTGTGGTTATTTAATTCACGCAGCACGGATAAACCCGACCGTTTTTTAGATATTGACTTTTTACGCGGGTAGATTGAAGACTATGAACAGTACTACTACAAAGATTGTAGAGTAAAACTGCAGTACACCGAGAACAAAGATGACCTAGCTACTATTGAACGACTAAACAACGCTGTAGGGCACGTTAAATCAAATTGCGTTTTAGCTTGCTATAAATGTAACTTGAGTAAAAAATCAAATCACAACTCGGAAAGCGAGTAAAATCAATCTTTTAAAAATGGAGCTGTGGGCTCTAATCTAGCATTATTTAACTCTTCATAAGCGGGCGGACCTTCACCGGTCCACCCGCTCTTTTTTACGTCTATTGTGAATTTGAAAAAGTTTTCCTATAAGATCTTTTTTTTCTTTAGCCAATCTCTCCGCGACTCGCTTTTCAACCTCGGTATCATCTATACGCTTTTATTTTCTTTAGATCTATATTTCTTCTTTAACGAGTCAGACATTTCATGAAATTTTGCTAGCTCATTATTAATCAGAGCAAATTCTTCGTGACTAATTTTACCGTCGTTTATGGCGTGGCTGATTAAATCTTCTATAGTGTTTAGTTTAGACATTGCGAGCACTCTGATTTCGTCGTGCTTTTTAGACTTTGACTTTACTTTACTTTACGGCTAAAGTACGTTAATCCCAAAGCGCACGCTACGGTGCCCAGCGCAATACCCTCAAATATAAATCCTAAAGGCGATGAAATGACACCGGCGATCGCCGCTATGCCAACCGCCCCGCCAACGGCGGAAGTGGCTTTAGCAAATGTTTCACCCCATGTAACTACCGCGTTCACCTTTTTGTACTTGTTATAAAGCCCCGCCCGTTTATCTTTTTCTTTAACAATCTCTTTTTTTACTCCGTCGATTTTTGATAGTCTGTAGGCGGTATTGTCTACAATTACCTCGCCGCCAATTTGTAAAGCCGGTAATACCGCGGGTGATTCTACCGGCAGATTTGGATACATTTTTCGCTCTCTGGGTTCAGGCAATCTTGCTTCCATTTTAATTTAACTAACTTTAATATTAAATAATTTCAATATTTAAAATCAGTTTTAAATGTTCGTCTATGATCAGGCAATCATTACAATCTTTTACCTGAAATTTAAACTCGTTAATTATACCGTTATTTAAATTAACGCCGGGTTTTGTCGTATATTCTTTAGCAGCTACTTGGTTATAATAATTGCGATCGACTCCGCTCAAAGGTATGCTACCCAAAATCGTGCTCGGTTTTCCGTTGTAAAAGTTTTCGTTCATAGAAATTTGTTCGCAATAGATCATTATTTCCCCTATACAGTATCTCTTATCGGGTAGCTGATGTGCTGGCCGTATAAGTTATCCAGCCTCTAGACAGGCCTAATATCTCTCCAATTTTATTTAACCTAATAGCGCGTTGTGGACTTACGGAGGTATATAATTTATGACCGCTTGGATACCACGAAAACTGTAACCCTTCTATTTCTAGGTAATTAAGTTCTCTAATTATTTCACTAACGTCGTATATGCCGGGGTTCATATCAGGCGCGGATCCAGGTGGGGCTGAGGGGGCACGTGCCCCCCGGGCAAATTGAGTCCAAAAAAATAAAAAAAATGGGCGGAAAGGAAAGGAGGTAAAAGAAAAAAGGGGGCAGGGCAAGTAGTTGAGTCAAAAAACAAAAATGGGGGGGAGGAAAGGCCGTAAAAAAAAAAGAGAAATCGGAGGGCAATCTTCTTTAAAAAAAATACCGATGCCGATATTTAACATCTGCGTATACTTTTTGGCTTTAAAAATACTGAAAAAATGCAGTAAGAAAAACAAGGTAATCAATCATGCCATGGAACTGAATTCCCCCCTCAACATCTAATCCCCATGGTGGAGTATAATTACTGGTTTGACCATTTTTCGTTTGTTATCGGTAGTCTGTGAAGTCTGGTTTGCTGACCTGATTCCTCAAAGTATATAAATTGTTCTGTTTCGTCTGAAAAAGGTTCAAGGTATACCTTGTGGAAATTTTTGCCGAGGACAACTTGACGCCAATACACATAGGCCTGCCTACTAATGGTCTATTATGTCTTGCAGCCGATCTGCCGATGTTTTAACACAGGGCATTAGGGCAAGGAACAGTCTGAAATCAAGTCCTTTTCTTGAACTTTTCAACTGGACTGAATTAAAACCAAGAAAAAATCCGGAAAAATAAGAAATGATGATGGGTAAAAACTGCATATTAAATGCCAAATTGGGGAGGGAGAAACTTTATAGATTTTTGTCAACTTAACCGGGCGAAAATAATGGCTAAAAATAATGGCGAAAACAATTCTTCATACACACATATCTCAAAACACACAACAATCTTCAAAACTTTTGTTTAAAAAAGTCAGTTAAAAGTGGCCAGGAATCGCCTTAGATTGCACCACAGAGCATCTAGAATCCAAAATTTTCCGGGGCCCTTAAGCGGGCCCCGGACCCCACGCCCTAAGGGCTTCGCGCTACGCATTTGTCCCTTTTTGTTGTGCACCCCCGTCTACAAAATTCCTGGATCCGAAAATAATTCTTCATACACACAATTCTCAAAACACACAACAATCTTCAAAACTTTTGTATAAAAAAGTCATTTAAAAGTGGCCATGAGGAATCGCCTTAGATTGCACCACAGAGCATCTAGAATCCAAAATTTCCCGGACCCCACGCCGTAAGGGCTTCGCGCTACGCGCTCGCATTTTTCCCTTTTGTTGTGCCCCCCGTCTACAAAATTCCTGGATCCGCGCCTGCATATGGTGTTCCATAACGTTAGATCTCTTTGAATTACTTCCTACGTCGGCCCATTGGACATTAGTTCTATCTCTGATGTTAAAAAACCTCAAGGGCATGCTAGCGCTCAACAACTTGATCTTTTTGATTCCTTGAGAGTTGTCTATAGGACTATGCAACTGAAATGTTACTTCTGATTGTTTTATTACAAAGGTGTGATTCATTTTATCAATGGCAATTACTATTTTAATTATATAACTTTTTATTGTACATTAAAGGAGCATGACCAGAGTTTTCTGGAAAATAGTTTTCGATGTAACTTACCAATATTATCAAGTAACTCCCATACACACCTCCCATGTCCCAAAAACCCGAAAACATTCGCGATTTCCAGTAAAAAATTTAACAAAACTATCGAGTCGGCTTTCAGTGGATAAACGTTGATACTGGAAAATTAGTTTACAAATAATCGGTGGATTTTCGACGATATCCTCGGAAATATGCGGCCTAGAAGCGCGGGAGTTTCAGTTTCGTAATCAGAAAAATATAACGGATGTTATGATATAAAAATCTCATGACCCATAAGGTAAGTACCGGGGAGTTATGGGTAAAAAGAAGTGATCTGGTCACACTCCTTTAACGCATAAAACAAGTTCAATTTTACTCGACAATAAGTCGCAGCCATAACAGTCTTTAATGTCAAACTCAAACTCGTTGATTATACCATTTACCAAAGGAATTCCACCGTTATACGGATAGTTATTATATATAACTTGACCATAATTTTGATCGTTTAAAAAAGACGTCGATAGATTACCTAATAAAGTGCTGTTTCTACCGTTATAAAAGTTGTTTTGGGTATTAATCTGTTTACAATAAATGTTTATGAAACCTGCGGTTTTAGTAAATGTTGGAGTTAAATTTAAAGGACTTCTAGCCGTTAAACTGTAATCTCTCCAGCCTAGATAGGTTTTGGAAGGTGTAATATACGTATCCGAAGTCAATTCCGTCGAATAAATAAAAAAAAGCCTTGCGCCACTCCAAATAAATTTGCAATTTGCGTGAAATCTATAAAAAATAAGCGTCCTAATTGTATTTTTAAGTCGTTGTTTATTAACGCTTCTGACCGTAACCAGTCAAACTTGTGATCGTTAATTGTATCAACCAGACGTTGAGATGAATACCAACCCCTTTTAATTTTCATGGGTCCGCGATTTTTCCTAACAATAGTTCTTTTGCCACCCGCCGGGTTTTCAAAAGTATATTGACCCCAAGTCAATGATTTATCCATGTCAATGTGGTAAAATATATCGACGGGGGCATTCGCACTCAACAGCCTAATATTTTTTGTTGTCGCCAACGTTGTCTATTGGAGAGCTTAATTGGAAAGTTTAATTTTTACTCATTATGAGAAAAGTGTGCTTCATTTTATTAATAATGTATACTATTTTAATTAGTTACATCGACGCATAATATCAATTTTATTATATCACCCGGAATCTCATACCCATTCAAACCCCTTAGCCCAAATTCAAACTCATTTATTACGCCGGTTATCAAAGGAATGTTGGTTCTGTCCGAGTAGTTTTTGTTGATAGTGTTTAAAAAAGATGGACATATTGAAGTCAAAAAAGTGCTTTGCTCCCCATTGTAAAAGTTGTTTTTAGTATTAATCTGTTTACAATAAACATTTACATCACTAGCGGCGCGTAAATTAAATAATAAGTTCCATTGTGTTTCGCCTCCTAGGGCTACAAATGTAGGAGTTTCGCTTTCTAAATCTACAGGGGTGGACTTGTTTAACGCCGAAGTAATTAAATCGGAAATGCCAGATAAACCTATAGCATACCCCTCATCTAGGGTCACTAAAACGGCTCCCAACCTTCGCTCAAACTTTACCCAACTAAGGTTATATGATGTAAGTAGCTCAACTAAGCGTTTAGCGGTATAATACCCCGCGTCTATTGTTATTACACACGACTCATAATTTCCGGGGGTAAAGCACGGAATAATTCTGAGTCTATTAATATTAAAAAATATTGTATCATCCATATCAATGCTAATTAGCCTAATCTTTTTACGTGGAGAACCGAAACTATTATCGATCGGCGGGTTTAATTGGAAAGTTTGATTTTTACTCGTGATGAGGAAAGTGTGCTTCATTTTATTAATAATGTATACATTTTTAAATTACTAATATTGACGCATAATATCAATTTTATTATATCAACGAAAAAAGTGTTTTATGATTTATAATAGTATCTAATTATATATTAAAATATGGACGACGAAGAGTTTTCAAAAGGATACGTGGTTAATATACCGCCATGACTATTATCTACAAAACCCAGTTTTTTATCTCGAAAAATTAACAATTTAAAAATTATAGTGAATAAAGAAAACTCTTTTATATCAGAGTTTCTTCACTGTAAAAAGTGACTCTACATCATGCACGTGATTCTACCAAGCTCATGCACCTGAAGTGTTGCGCTGAGCAATGCATACGCCTCATGGTGAGGCGAGTTTCACCTCATGTTTAGGTGACTGTCACTCCATGTTAAGGCGAGTGTCACCTCAAGTGTTTCATGTGCCTGGTGTGATAGTCAAAGCTTAAATGGAAACACTTCATGTGCGAGAGATGAAATTATTTTGAGTAAAAACTTTTTGATTGTCAATCATCTTACACCTCAGGTGCAACACATGCTGCTCAGCACGCTCTGACCACCACTTCACACACCTGAAGTGACCATTCAATTTTACTTTTTAAATTTTCCGGCCCCACACGTGCATGAGACGCGAGATAACAAATTAAACCATCACTTGATGCACATGAGGAACAGTGGTTTGATCTACTTGAGCTACTTGGGGTGCTAGTCACTAACACATCAGGTACCTCATCCATAAGCAGTTACCTGCCTCATATGTTCATGATTGTGGGACAAAAATGTGCTAGTGAAATTTTTACAGTGTTGATTTAACGACCGAGTACAACATTTCTAGTGTTACTACGGACGACGTGGTCAATCAGTGGGCTTCCGACCCAATGTCTTTTTATCAAAATCAGTTTAATTTTGTCACGTGGTGTGCAACTACGGGGTGTGGAGTAGGAATAGATTTATTAAATTCTAGAGACCGTTACGTGTCGTCGATATTTAATTTTCATGTTTACTTTACAATCAGAAAGTTGTTTTACGAAATGTTAGTTAGCATACCCGGAGACAATACCTTCAATAAAGTAAACAATTCCATCGACAATAGGGCTTTCGTAAACGTCTGCATGTTGTTTGGTGTAGACCAAAATCATTCTTTCAAACAAACTAGAGACGAGTACTCTAATGGACTTGGTACTGCTTACTACGGCGGCGGAAGCGTTCCGGGTAGAAATTATGACACCAGAGATTTAGGTATACTAACTGGTAAATACGTAAACTCGACTTTAATGGGTTTTGGATGGCCGGAACCTCCTAAGGGATCTGGCCATGGATCTACCTATACCATGACGTTTATTAAACAGAATGAACAAGTTGCGGACGCGTGGAAAGATTTTATACCGACAAATAGTGCGTTTACAAACGTCGGCGTTACAAAAATAAATGAGTCGATAAGGGCGTACGTATACGCGCTGTTATAGCCCAAGCCCAAACAAAAACTAGCGTGTTATCGTCGAGTACTGGGCTCGATGCGCAGAGGCAATATAGTCGAGGACCTAATAAACTCGAAAGAAGATCTAGAAACTAGCATAAATCAGTTTCAAGACTCATTGCAATACGCGAGAACCCCCTTAAATTTCGTCTTGAAACCTCGGCTATATCTGATTCCTTCGGATATGGACTTATTATTATTTATTATTATTATTATTATTTCTTTCTGGTATTCATACCAAGGATTCCTCAATAGTGCTCATTGCACTGTCACTCGCAAGCGTGAGGAAACCCATGAAGAATTAGAATTAGAAAATGGCCAGAGACACCGGGGATGATCCCCCTTGCTCTTCACGAAAGAATGCTCTGGGATCTTTAGAGTGCGCTCCAAATTACCTAACACACTGGACCAACGGCTTTACATCCCTTCCGAAGGATGGAGCAAGTGTGGTTGAGTGCCTTGCCCAAGGGCACAGGTACCGTAGCCGTGGGGAGGTTCGAACCTGCAACCCCAAGTTTTCACCTATGATTGCGAGTCAATGACCTAAACCGCTCGGCCACGGTACCCCACTTACACGTTAGTAGGAGTACACGATGGATACAACAATAATTTACAGATTGCTACTAGAAATTTACAGACTGGAGTTGACCAAAATTTAAACGAACAGCCTGTGGATGTTGAGGATGAAAGCAAATTTTCTAGTATACCTAAACCACAAAGATCTGATTTTAACGATTACTATACAAAGTTAAAACGGAGGGTATTAAACAACTTGGGGGTGATAAAGAATTTAAACCGATGCAACAGCCGGAAGAAGCAACGGCTGAACGAGTAATTAATTATAATGTCTCCGAACAAGAAGGAAAAAATATACATGAACTAGAAAAGACTTCTTTAATAGTGGGATATTTAGCGATTGCGGGAATTGGCTATTTGATTTATAAAGTGGTCTATTAAAACGTAAAATGACGTGAAAATAGGGTTAACTCGGCTAAGCGCTTAGCTGAGTTAACCCCGTTTTCACGTCATTTTTACGTTTTACGTCACGTTTTTTTAATTCTCTTTTGCACGTAAACAAATATAAACAGAGCAACTCCGCTAATCATAGCCCATACGTTTTGGACTAATAGCCCCGTAACCTTGCTTAGTATATTAAATAACCAACTGGCTACGCTCCCTAATATTGCCGGTAATGCAGCGAGAGCCTTAACCCCAAGCTTTTTTGACAAATTTGCCAAGTTTTCTAGTTGACTTTTTATCCATTCTGAAACTGTCTTTGGCTTGTCTGGCACGACGGGCTTGTCAGGTACAACGGGCTCAGCCGGCGTTATCGGCTTGTCAGGTACAACGGGCTCAGCCGGCTTGATCGGCTTGACTGGCTTGACTGGCTTGACGGTCGACCCCGCGACTGCGGTTGCTGCACCTCTTAACCCAGCTACCACGCTAGCTATTAACGTGCTTACCGCTAAAGAAAAAGCGGATAGAATGCTTACGACCGTGACGCCCTGTTCTCTAAATATAGTTCTAACTTTATCAGCTAGAGTCTTATCTATATTACGCACTCTAAAAACCGTTTCTTTTATTCTGTTCATTTGATTTCTTAATAACTCCATATCTATACTCGCCGCTTCTAGCCTTCTACATATTCCTGGTCCTTGTGGGGTTTTGGAATTGACCACCTTTGGACACTAAAAACGATGGTTTTTCGACTTTATTTACCTATTTTGTTTAAACCCTCACGTTTAGCGGTTACTAGAGACCCCAATTTTGATTTGTGAACAGAAAATCTTGAATTTTCCTTAAATAATTTAGTGTTTTTGGTGCGAAAACTAAGGACTGTCGAGAACCCCCCAAGGACCCGAACCACCCAAGGACCAAACCCCACAAGGACCAAATCCTCTAACTTCTTCATAGACTTGTGCACAACCCGTGCACCCCAAGGACCAAAATATATATATAATCTCATAACCTATACTGGATCTTTATAAGTGTAAATTCTCTAACTCGTTTTTTTATCTAGCGATTTCGGTTTCGTCTTTTGCTCTTATAGCCGCGTCTAATTTGTAGCCTGCCGTTTCTATCTTGTCGTCTACTATATCTAGTCCATTTAAATTTGATTCTAAATTACCGCGCATGGTCTGCATCTTTTCGTTAAATCCATACATCTCTCTAAGTGGAAATTTAAACATTTCATCCGTCTGAACACCCCGGTCATAAAAATATGTTTGAGTACCTAATTTATTAAACAAATCCTCATTCATTGATGTTTCCCATTCGCTAGACGAGTCTAATAGTTCTTGAGCCGTAGCATTAGTTACGGGTGTTTCTTCAATATTTTTTATATCAATTATGAACTTAATTTCATCATCTTGTACGCCCAGAGCCCTAGCAAAGCCTTCAAAGTTTCTACTTTTATACGCGTTAAATAGTTGCATGGGGGTAAGTGGTTCTCCACCTCGTGTAATGCGGTATAGTAGTTCCTTGCCAAATGGCATCTATACTTTTGTCTCTATTAACTTCAAAGGTTACCTCTGGGTCGGGGGAATATTTAGTTATTTCTATATAGTCATTTATTGTCTCAGTTTTAAGCGCTTCATCTTCAGTTTCTTTTAATGTTAAGTCTATCGAGTCTGCCGTTTTATTTAGATCAGGCTCCCCAGATTCCATGGGCGGTATGGGCTGTTGAGTCTGTTGAGCCTTTTTTGGTGGGTCTATTTCGAGATATAGCCCCTTTCGAATAAACTCAGTCTTATATTTATCCCTAAGAGTAAGTTTAGTATATGGCTTTTTATTATTTTGCGTTAACGGGATGTCTTTCTTACTCCACCTTACGTACAGTTTACCATCTTTTTATACTTTTATAGTCGATTATAAGCGGTTTATTTTCACCAGCAATTTTATCGTAAATTGCATCTACTTGTTCTTTTTTTTACTTCTCTAGCAGCACGACTAAGCGTCTGCTTAATGGTTTCAGTCGGCCGTCTCAGTCTGTTTAACCGCCCTTGTATGCCCAAATCATCAAGAGTGCTATCATCAAAAAATTGTTCCGCCTCTTCATCGCGAGCATTAGCTCTTTCCGAGCCTAACTCGTCCATGGGTAAAAATTCACCGCCTTCAGTAGCCATTCTTTATTAGTACTATCTAATTTATTAAATTAAATATGAAACAATTTTTAAACTGAATTCATTACGTTTGGGGGTAATGTGCCCTGGGTGGTCAACCAACTCTTTGTAAAGTTAGCGGAAGTCACGAGTACAGTTAGCTTAAGGGCGTCCATCAAGTCTACCTTATCTATGTCTACGGATTTCATACTAGACAACTTTTTGCCCAACATTGCGTACCCGATCGTAATCCCCGACAATACAGCCGAGTGATAAACTGTGTTTCCTATCGTTTTTTCATCCATTCCTTATTTATAATTAGATACTATAATATTTAAATCATTTTTTAATCTTCCATGTCTTGTAATTCTGGGTGGTTAGATTCAACGGGGTGATCTCTGACGACTTTTGGTTTAGCTTTCTCGTTAGAGTAGCTCGCCACATTTTTACTAGCAACTAATTTAAATAGATATATCGACGCCCCAACGCCTATTACAGCCGCCAATGCGTATCCCACGTAGTTGTTGCCGCCGCTTTCCGCCGGCGTATACTATCCGAGACCTTTAGTTCATTAGCCGCCTCTCTCAACTTGATGTTTTGCTCTTTCATTTGTTTGTTGTGCGCGGCGAGCTTCTTGCCGAGTAGAACTCGGTTAGGATCTTTTTGTTTGGTAGTGGTGACCTTTTTGACTTTAGGTTCTGGTTTGATCTCTTCTAAGTTACCCGTTTCCTCGACTTTTGGTTCAGTAGTATCCATTTTATTACAATACAAATATAATATTAATTAAAATCAATTTTCTTCGTCTTCTTTTGATTGCAATTCATTTACAGTTTCAACTGCAGTTTCACTTTCGGCTTCTACAACTTCAACGTGACTAGCCGTAATTAAAAACGCGGTCAACGGGCCTACCAAGTGTCCGTAATTGAAGTAAACCCCACTAAGCAATCGGCTAACGCTCGAGTTTACGGCGGGGTTAGTCTCCAATTCAACGTGTAGTTTTGTCTCGTCGTCCAAGTTTAATCTTAATTTGCCTATCCCAAATTTGGGCAGCGCAAATTTTACAATCTTGGTAAAGGCCGTGATTATCGGCAACCCGAGTCCTTTTATCATCTCCGCTCCAATCTTCGTTTCGTATAATTGATTTAGTTTAGTCAGCGTCTCGTCGTTCATAGCCTCGACTTCCTTCTGCGAGTATTCTTTACCGAGATACGCTTTAGATTTGCCCGAGGCGACGACTTCAGGCATTTTACTCTTCAAATCTGGCTTCTCTTCTCTCAATACGCTAGCCAATTCCATTTTAAATAGTTTTAAATATAGACTTTATATTATTATATAGCTTTTTTACATAAGTTAATTCGCCGTTTAACTTGAACAATTGATAAGTAATTGTAGATAGCAACGTCAATACACCTATCTGGTATAACGAGTTTATTGCGTTATAACTGTCCATGATCTATAATACCAAACGCAGTTATTTACAACGAAAAACGTAATAATTTATAATACGTCGTAAGTTACCGGTGGGTCGGTCTTCAATATCAGTTTTGTGTACTTTATATTCTTTAACTTGTACTCTATCTGTTCTAGTTCCTCTCTGGGTACTCCTCTATTTTCCTTCATACACTGATTAAAAGATCCCTCGTCCTTGCAATAAAACATGGCTATCCACTCTGTCTGCTCTCTAAAATCTTTCAACACGCTGTTGTATTTTTAGGTAAGCAACCAGCAAGAGTGATTGTCGTGTCGCCCGCTCATGGCCAAATTTGACAACTCGCAATTTTCGCAGTCTTTCAGACTCTTGCGGTATCTTATGTCTTGTCGAGAGCTGCAGTCGTCGATTATAAACAGCGTGTGAAATCCCTTTAAAACGCTTCTGTAGACGCTGAGTGCCTGATTTAAATCTAATCTGTCCAAGTCGTTTAGCACCACGCATTCGTCGCTCGTTATCCACTCGTAATTGTAGTATGTCTTGTTTTTAAACACGGTCGGACATAGAATTACTACGTATTCAAAGTTGTCTTTATAAGCGCTCGACAGCAAATCTAAAATAAACTTGGTCTTGCCCGATTGGGTTCCGTTGGTAGCTTCATTTTAATATTGAAGACTATTAAATCTACCCTCTCTAATTACTAATTGTGAGTCCATAATCAAATAGATATAACACTTTAATTGACCGGTCGTCTCGTCGGCCGACGTCAGCTCAATCTGGATACCTCCACCGTGAGAGCCAATGTGCATGCCGCTTCCATGAGCCGAGTTGTCGTCGGAAGTCCTGAAATCGAGCCAAAGGGCGTATTTGTCGGTCAGGTACCTGGACATCGCGATAGGAACCATTTCTACGTATTTCGACACGGCCGACGGCATATGCGTCACCGGGCCGTCTACAAAGTACTTGCAAATCTCGTCAAAGTGTTGGTCGCGCCTTAGCTCTGGGACGTACAACGCTTCCGGCATTCCCTCGACTTGAACTTTTACTTTAGTCAAGTCTGGGTTATAACTGTTTTGCGGGTTATTGTCGGTCAAGTCCTTGAAAATTAAAAACACGCCCTTTAAGCTCTTGACGTTGGTGTTAATGTTGAGAGTCCACGCGTTGTCCGTTTTATTTAGAATCTTTTCATATTGGCGGTGGACTCTGTCGAAATAAAAAGAAACTCCACTCCTGTACCTGCTTTTAATTTGAGTAGCTAGTTTAGAATCATTTATTACCTCATACTGCAATTTCAAGTGAGTAATATTGTAAGTCGCGGCGTCGTCGGTAGACTTTACGACTCTAGAGTGATCGTTCCACTTTATATCAAACGACAACTTACCCTCTAATCCACTCGGATAAAACGGGTGATGGTCCGTTAAAATTCCAATGTCTAACGGAATGGCATAAAATTTCCCGTAAGTGTTTGCCACCGCCACGTCGCCCTTGTTTGTTTTTACCGCGTCGTCGGTTTTCGTCCTGAGTTTGGTTATGTTTTCCTTTTCAATACCAAATAGACTCAAATTTTTTTGGTGATGAGGCGATATCCAGTGATCATTATAAGACTGGTAGACGTCGTAGTCGTCCAAGTTGTAGATCTCGTTACCGTTCATTGAAATCCTCATCTGCTTTACGATATTGCGAGACACGTTGTTGTAAAGAGTTTTGTTATCGTCCGTGTCGCTTTTTAATTCTATTCTAAATATCAACACTGCCGTCCCCGGAATTAATAATAATAATAATAATAATTTATATTGCGCAAATTCCATAAAAGAAATTATGTTCAAATGCGCATAACAATACAGTGTACTTACACTACAACTAAGAAATTGGTTTAAATTAAAAAGATACTAATTACCACATAAAAAGTACGATAACATACATGTAAATCGATCAATCAATCATTTATACATATGCGCTGAGGAACAAGTGTGTTTTTAATTTACGCTTAAAATCTGCAAGAGTCTGAGCTGAGCGGACATTTTGGGGCAGTCGGTTCCATAAAGTGGGTGCAGCTACAAAAAATGCTCTGTCACCGAGTGTTTTTGACATCTTTCCACTGGGTAGATTTAGCAGATTAGAAGTTTGAGATCGTAAGGAATAACTGGAATTCGCCCTTTTTGTTAATAGATCACAAAGATATTTGGGAGCCTGGTTATGAAATGCTTTAAATGTCAGTAACAATATTTTAAATTGAATACGAGCCGGAATGGGAAGCCAGTGTAGTTTCTGTAATATGGGGGTAACGTGAGCGTATCTAGAAGCACCATATACAAGTCTTGCCGCTGTATTTTGAACACGTTGTAATTTGTCCAAGTATGATTTTGGTAAGCCAGAATAAAGACTGTTGCAGTAATCAAGTCGGGAAGTTATTAAAGCATGGACCAAAATATTAAGGGTGTCTCTAGATAAAAATTTACGGATATGTCTAATATTGTGAATATGAAAAAAGCTTATTGAACAAACACTGCTGATTTGTTTAGCCATACTAAACTTTGAATCAAACCAAAAACCAAGATTACGAGCTGTTAATACTGGTGAGATGTTAACATCGCCCACTTTGACATTATAAATATTCACTTTCGATAGTTGTTGCCTAGTCCCAATAATGATAAATTCAGTTTTCGAATCATTTATTATTAGCCTGTTCTGTGACATCCATTGGCGAATGGCGTGTATACAACTCTCCATACTACTAACAGCTTGCTGCTGGTCAGTAATATTACCTGGTTTGAATGACATATACAATTGAGTATCGTCAGCGTAACAATGGACACTAGGTAAATGTTTTTCAATAACGTCAAATAATTCTGAAGCATATATGGTGAACAATAATGGTCCTAGACAGGACCCCTGTGGGACACCACAATTCACATCAAACCGGTCAGAGCTAGACTGCTCCTTGAAACAGAACCCGCTGACACCTGCCTGTCAAATAAGACCTAAACCAGTCCAATGCTACACCGGTTATCCCGATCCTGGAATAAAGACGGTCTAAAAGAATTGTATGATCGACCGTGTCGAAAGCAGCACTAAGATCTAAAAGTACAAGCAATGTGATACATTGTGAATTCATTTTCATTAAAATGTCATTATGTACCTTCAGTAAAGCTGTCTCAGTGCTATGATTCTTTCTATATGCCGATTGTAGCAATGGATATAATGAATGGGTGGTCATGTGACTATGGATCTGATTAAACACTACTCTTTCTGTCAGTTTGGAAATGTACTGTAGATTACTAATATGACGGTAGTTTTGAAAATCAGCGGAACTTAAATTATCTTTTTTCAATAATGGAATAACCACCGACTCTTTCCAAACTGAGGGGAATGTACCAGACACCAAAGACAGATTTATGATTTTGGTAATAGTTGGCAATAAAACATCTAAACAGTCTACCACAAGATTAGTTGGCATAGGATCCAAGGAACAAGATTTCTTAGAACCCGAGTTTACAAAAATCTTAACATCATAATCTGTGACTGGTAAAAAACGATCAAACTGTGCACAAGTACTTGTCCTTATTAGATGAGAAACGTCTAAATTATCAGTAGTCATTTCATTGAGTTTAGCATGTATATTTTCCACTTTCCGTATAAAAAATTTACCCATTTCATTGGCAAAAACACGATTGTCCACACCAAGAATCATAGTCTGTCTTTTAGGTTTTAAGAGTTTGCTTATGGAACTAAACAGTTTCCGTTGGTTGCAACTATTTTCCCTAATAAAACTAGTATAAAAAATTTGTCTAGCCTTATTCATAAGAAAATTAGTACGATTCCTTTGTCTACGAAAATGTTTAAGATCATCCTCATTTTTAGTGAGTCGCCATTTTCTCTCAGCTTTACGACGTAATTTTTTGGATGTTTTGATCTCTTCGCTAAGCCAAGGTACAGCCGGTCGTATATTAACAGTTTTATTTATTACCGGTGCATGAGCATCTAAATTAGCTCTCAGTGTCTCATTGTAACAGCACACCAGATCATTCAGTTCACCAGGTGGATTTAGGAATAACCGATTACTGACCAAGTCATTCATAAGAACAGAACGATCAATGGCCTTAGTTTTCCTGAATGCAAGTTGTTTCACGGGCAAGTCTGGTTTACGGTGATGCAATTTACACAAAATTGAAAAATGATCTGAAAACAAATAGTCAGTGACAGGTTTGTCATCAAGAATGTCATCACATTGACGTGTAATAACCAAATCTAAAATATGACCTCTTTCATGTGTCGGTGTATCAACATGTTGTCTCAAGCCCATTGATGTTAAAATGTCCAAAAATTGCAAAGCATCACTATTGCCATTATCGACATGTATATTAAAATCCCCTGTAATAAAAATTGGTTCAGACGACAATACAATAGATTCAAGGTATGTTGTAAACTCGTTAAAAAATACATTAACGGTAACTGGATGTTTTGCCGAGTATGGTGGTCTATATACAATCACAAGTTTACATAAAAAGGTACCATATTCCACAGTCCATTCCGAATATTCAAATGAACTGTATAAAGAGTCATGAGCAGCAGTTACTTTAATAGTGTCTCTAAACAACACGGCCGTTCCACCACCAGTCCTTCCAATGCGTGGACAATCCTTGAGTTGAAATACGTCGTCGCCAGTCAATTTAGGGAAATCTAGATTAAAAGTACTTCCGGCACTCGCGGTCTCGGCAGATACCTCGGCGCAAATTAACCTTCTCTGACCTTTAATGGAATTTGGGTTTTTGATTTGTCTGTAAGGATCAATTTTCTCTCCAGAATGCTTATTCATCTTTATTTTAATATATAAAAATGATAATTTTATATTTAAATTTTTACCGCTTTAATTAAAATGGCGTCGATAGCGATGATATTGGGTGGAGCCGTAGTAAACGCTATTGCATTCACGGGATCAAATTTCATGTTTTCTAAACTCGGAAAATCCAACGACGTAGAACGTAAACGACACGACTTAGCGTTAGAACAACTGTCTACCGCTAGGGAACAATTTGGGGAAAGGCGCGTAAAATATTTGGATTACTTAAACGACCGGCTTAAAAAAGAAGCCCACGCTCAGCGTACTTTCAGTGACGTCGACGAGGCGCTGTACGAGTACAACCAGCTCACCGGCGAAGATAAAGAAATGCCGGTAGGGTTAACTCGCGAGCCAATTTTGGCCGACTTTTATGCCAAGCCAGAACACGTAAAAGACAAAGAGTTAGTATTCATCGTGGGCGGTCTTGGTTTATTGACATTTTTGGTTTACAAATATATCTAAATTAAATAAATGACTATGAACGACAAGAAATTTGCTAAGTTGTATTACGGACCAAGGGGATACTGGAAGGGTGATGGTGCAGTTAAGAATTTAGCTAAAAAAGCAAAGACGAGTGAAGCGGAATCTAGAAATTGGTTGCGCAAACAAGCAATGTGGCAAATTTATCTGCCCCCTCCGACGTATATACCCAGGCCTACTTCTTTAAATTCTGGTTACGGCGTACCAAACGTCGTGCATCAGGCCGACTTGTTGTTTTTGCCCTACGACAAAGTTAAATCTAAAACTTTTAAATACGCGTTGACGGTCGTGGACGTCGCGAGTAGATATAAAGAAGCCTAACGTCTAAGACTGCGGATCAAGTTACCGACGCTATTAACAAAATTTACAAGCGATCGCCTTTGACGTGGCCAAAGATTATTAAAGTAGACCCGGGTAGAGAGTTTATGGGTAGGTTTAGCGCGCTCATGAGTAAAAATGGCGCTATAGTACAACGCAGCATACCCGGATTACATCGAGCCCAGGGTATAGTAGAGAGATTCAACAGGTCATTGGCCGAGGTATTATTCGGCCATCAATACTCGAAGGAAATGCTCGACCCAAAGTCTAGAAATACAGAGTGGGTAAAGAGACTGCCCGACGTAATCAAAGCTATATGAATGACGAGGAAACGCGTTTGATCGGCAAGAAACCCGCGCAGACGCCATTGAATTGAAGCGAGTCGAGCAAACATCCGCCGCGCCCGGCGTTAAAGAGACGGCAAAGATTTAGTCAGGTATATGTATCAACCGGGTGAATCAGAGGGGGGTGAAAGGAGGCGGGCGACAGATCCCATATGGTCTTTTCAAACGTTTACGATCAAAGAGTACACGCGCACGCGCGGCCAACCAGTTTTGTATTATTTAAACGACCCCGCTCCAAAGAGGTCTTTTGTCAGACAAGAGCTTCAAGTAGTGCCCGCGGACACTGAGCTACCGCCCGTCGAGTAGTGTCCGTACGCTAGGGTATTTATGCCGTCGTTTAAAAGAAATATCTTTGTATCCAGCGGCGAAATTGCTAACTTATTCTGAGTGACCGAGTAAATTTGATGTTTTTCGCTCTTTAAAATGTTTTGTTTTTCGTAAACCAGAGTAGATTTAAATAGAGATTTTTTGTACAAGTCTACCGTCAGGTTGTCTCTGACCACTGCCTTTTTAATGCCTTTTACCTTTTTGATGACGTCACGCTCAGTCTGAATGGCGTACAGTTTTGGTCTTATGCACACCGCCTCTATAATCTTTTGACCCGCGACCTCGTCTTTAAATTTGCCTATGACCTTTTTATTAGAGTTGTCGTACAGTTCGTGATCCTCCGGATAATTTAAAAAGTCGTATAGGTGCTTATATATAAATACTCGGCCATGTCGGCGTATACGTCGTCCATTTTAATTTCCAAGAGAAGGCTGTCAGTACGTGTCGGTGTACACTAGGTTTGCGTTATCTTTGTACTTGCGCTTTAAATGATTGTAATAAAAGTCATACATGAGTGTTTTCGACGAGTCAAGGATAGTCATGCCGCAGTAGATTGGCTTGTCGAGAGTCGTCTTTGTTCTGTACATGTTGACCATGGCCAATTTGCAGTCTTCAAAGACGGTAGTAGATTCATAATTTGGTAACGAGCACATTTTAGAAAGCTTCTTTTCGTCTTCTAATCTGACTAGCTCTGAGTTTAGTCGATGACGCACATTTTCCATCGTCTTGCCAAAGACTGAATTATTCATCAGCTTAAAAAAGTCTTTTTCAAATTCCGATTTAGATTCCTTGCGTAGCTGAGTGTTTTTGTCAATGTACGACTTCATCCAGGCAGTATGCTTGAACGATAACATTCTGTGAATCTTCGTCAACTTTAATCCGAGGTTGAGATACAGTTTTAGAGTCTGATAGTGAACGACGTATTTAGTTCTATTTTTCAGAGTGCAAGTTAATTTGTCGACGTCGGGTGGTGATAAATCGTTTTTCTCGATTAGTCGTCGTTGATAATTCGAAAACCACTCTTGAGAGACGTTCAAGTTTTCCGGAGCCAGTGGGTAGTCGTTGTGTTCGTCGTATAATTCCGTTGGATATTCTAAGTCCACTTCCAAAATGTAACCCCTCTCAGATTGGGCTTCCAATATTTTTAGTACGTCTTCCGTAAAGAACTTTATTTTCCTGTCGGTAAGCCATTTAAAGTCGCCGACTGGAAGCGGTTTAGACATGGCACACCCGTACAGATTATTGGCGTCCAAGTACTGAATGAACGTGCTCGGTTTTGTTTCGTCGTAATCTTGCAAGTACTTGTTGTTTGCTCTGACGTGTCTCTTAGCCCCAACGCTAGAAATTCCGCCCCTTATTCCGCGCTCTACAAAAAGATACATGTCGTAATCCGTCAGTAATTCTAGTTGCGCCTTTGAATGTTTGAGCAGGGCATCCCAGCTGAGACCCGGAGATGTAAAGTAATTGGCGGGGTCTAGCCCGTAGTGCTCTAGGCAAGTCTGTCTAAAGTTTTAAAAAATGTCCGCCAACAATAACGTGTCGGTCTGTACATATAGGTCGTGATATTCTCCCATATTAGAGATTTCAAATTCCCGCCAAGCTCTTTGAGCGTGCAGGTAGTCCTCGTCGGATACGTTACTGTTGTTTAACTTGCTATAGAATTTTGATTTTGGAGGCAATTTCCTATCTTTAAATTTGTCGAAAGAATCCATGTACTCGGGTAAACACCCTTTTTTAAGATCAACTTGAATTTTTCTTCGTCTTGAGTTAGAGTTTTGAGCAAGTTAAATTGCTCGCTAGGACATATTTTACTCAGCTTATCTAGAGAGCTAGCTAAAAAGTGAAACGAGTCGACAAATCTCAGTTGTCCTAGCGAGAATGAAATGTATTTTTCGGAAGTCTTTGGTATACAAAAAATGTCTCCACTAAATTAAGAAATTCCCTGCATGATAAAATGTGCGTCGTAATTTTCTAGATTATGAAAGAAGACGGGAATTTTAGTTATGTTTGGCTTGATGGAGAGTTTCAAATTACAAGCGTTGTGAGCCGCGCCCTATAAAGTTACCGGTTATATGACAGTGGTCTCTAACTTTAGAGAAAGACTGAGTCTCTTTTTTACAATTTTCACACCGGTAGGCATCTTTATCATTCCGTTTTATTTTCTTTGACTTTGGTAACTCACACGTACACTTTGACGGGTCTTGTTTTCTGATTGGTACTCGCAAATCCAACAATTTTTTGAAGCGTTAAATTTATCCTCATCTGATTCAGTGTAAATCATGTTTTGCGCATTTTCCTTTTCAAAAAGTTTGTTTATGGCGGCTTCTTCTACTTGTAAATTTGTAAGAAATTTTTCAACCGCGTTTTCGCCCCTATAATATTGTTTACTAATTTATTGCCCGTCGTGTCTGACTACTACGTAAGACCACCCGCAAGCCACGTGTTTTTGCGTTTTGATGGTAGCGTTGCCCGCTTTTTCTTCGTGTGGCACTATCAAAGATTCAAAGTCTGCGTAAATTACAAACGGAGTCGGCATCTTATGCTGCGTGTTTTTAAATTGTATAATGTCTCTTCTACGATTATACCTGTCTAGTTCCATTGACGGCATGACTATCCTACTAGCCTTTTGTTTAACGCCGCAGCAATCAATCTTATGCTTGTCTACAATCATCTGACTACTAAAATGATGCAGACAGCGGGGGAAAACGGGTTTCTTTTGTTTATGTTTGGTCTCACTGAATAGTATAGTTTATTTAATTTTTTTTATCCAGCAGTAATTATTTTTATCGCCGTCTGAGTATAGCAACAAGTTAATAACCTCGCCCGACTCGCTTTCCGTAATGTATAGCGGGTATATGCCATTCTTTTCGTCGTAACCAAACACGTTAATGTTTAAGTCGTTTTGTTTTTCAATCTTAGAGACTTGACTTATTGGCGTCGGGAAAATTATACCCCTAAAATTTAACCCGTCGTCTTCTTTGTAAACTGTTATACGGTCACGATTAACTCTATACTTTAATTTCTTAGTCACGTCGTCTAAAAATTTGTCTTTAAATTTCCCAAGCGCGGCTTTTAATGCCCAGCATATACACTCGTCGTCATCGTTTTTCACGTTGACGACGGCCTTTTTATTTCTGATGTAGTCCGGTAATTCTATGTAAGAGCTACCCCTGATTGGCTTGTACTCTGTAAAGTTTATATACAGCGTATTTAGCTTAAACACAGACCATCCACTCTTTTCAGTTTGAAATTCTTCTAGTTTTACATTCAAGTTATATCACTATTCAACGCCGAGCTAATTTCGCTATTATTTAAAACCAGTTTATTTGTTGTGCGGAATGTGATTTATTTTTCTTCAATTCCTCCTTGCGCGTTTATTTTTTTAAGAGTTAACACGTAATCCCAACTGAAAATTGTAATTTGGTTTGTTCCGTATAATTTCGGCCATTTTATTTCTAATCTTAGTTTTGTTGTCTCTGAAAAAAATTACGTAGGCCTAATCTACATTCACCCGATCAACGTTGATTTCATAGTTTTGAATGACGTTGGCAAAGCGTCTAGACGCTGCACCATCAAAGTCGACTGGCTTTATGTTCTCGCGGTGTAGCGACTTCCAGTAATTACTTATAAAATCTAAATAATCCCTCTTCATATACTTGTTATTTTTACCCGTGGCTTCAACCTTATTTATGTTATACTTGCTGACGAGTGATATTAGGTTTTGTTTAGTTTTGTTTAACCCTAATGTTTTTTAATTCATCCGCGTAACGCTTGACCGTTTTTTGTAGTTGTTTTAGCGACCCACATACATTCTTCAGTAAGTGTCTATTTTCGTGTCCCGACACTTCGAGATGCTACATCTCAAAAACTTTATAATGAAAATCTTATTTTTAAGCGGTAAAATAATCTTTAAAATATTTATGATTATATGCAGTGGTACAAATTCTTGAAAAAAATCGACAGGGTGCTTATTTTTTACGATGAACCTTCAAAATACCCCAAAAACGCATGTCCCGGTGGTATCTCTCAAAATGTCCCCATTGCCATAATTTTTAAAATAAGCAGCTTAAACAAATAATTATACTACCAGAAGCCACGTATAGTTGGTCTCCTCCATATGCAAAATTTAAAATTACATCATTAAACCATATTTGCATGAAATCTGACATTTTAAGAGTCAAAAATCGTGTCCCTGGATTTTTGGTCATCTCCGTCACGATATTTTGGACCATCATATCTGATAGAGAACTGACCATGAACAAGACTTGCATTAGTCCATCGGATACCTCAGAGCCTATAGAGCAAGAAATAACCCATTAAAGAAGACTGCAACCCGTAATAGCCAAGGAATTGTGGACTTTCTCAAAAAATTACAATAGTACCTTTATTCAACGTCATCTCCGAACGCTTTATAACATATCTGATTTGTGTTTTTAATCTTTAAAAGTATTCATGCAAACGATCACAATTGTGCAAACTTCCAAGCTTCTGTTGTATTTGGGCTTCAAACAGACTGTGGGTGGTGTTATAAAAGTTTAATTGTTTATTTAGTCATATCCGTCACAGTCAGTTCCATCACTTTTTGCCGTGATGGAGATGATATTTTTGCATTTTGGGTCATCTCCGTCACGATATTTTGGAGTGGCATATCTGATTTTTTTTTGCATTTTCATTTGCCAATAATGGCAATAAAATGAGGACAATAAGTTGCGTTATATTCTGTTCAAAGCCCTCCGGTCACTGGTTGTTATTCCATGTTTAAACTTTAAATTATCTTGTTTGAATTTACTCAGTTTCCGAAGTCACTGTCAGAATTCGTCATTTCCGTCACGAAAGTGTGACGGATATGATTTTAGCACACTTTTCCTATGCTACAACACTGAAAAGTTAATGTTAATGAAATTAAATAAAACTCCCCTAAAGATTGTGCCGAACGTTAATTATAGTTGTTGTGTACCTTAATGATCATGTTCCACTAAAAATAATCAAAATTTGAACAATTTTTTTCCACGATTTCTTAAGGCCAAAAATAGACACTTATTGAAGAATGACCCCCCAACTTTATCGACGCCGTCGACTACGGCCGGTAGATTTTCATCGTTAATAAATTTAGCGAGACTTTTTTTACTCTATCTGGTATATGCCGTTGGCTTGTGTCCAGTTTCCATTTATATATAGTAATTATAAATTTAAATAAAAATATAAAAAAAATATCCTTTTTTTTGGCATAAAAATAAAAAAAAAAAAAAAAAATCATTTTTTTGGCATCAAAACCAACAAACTGTGTTTTTGATACCTTGATTACATTCCGTTTTTTAAATGGTTTCTGAAGAAAACGCTGGGTACCTACCCAGCAGATTTTAACAAATTATGAAAGTTCAATATTGAGTTTTCGTGTTTTTGTTCAAATCTGCTGGGTAGGTACCCAGCGTTTTTGTGTTTTGGGTCAGAAGCCCCCATTTGTATACTACTACTTCATAGCGTGCTCGGGCGAGATTCGAACCCACGACCTCCTGCAAACAAGGCAGACGTATTAACCACTCGACCACCGAGCTACCCGGTGTTGAATGGCCGGTTCGAATCAGTTAATTTGTACAACATGAAGGGAACAAATTGTTTAAAAGATGTGCGTTCGAAATTTTTGGTGAAAAATATTCACTTTATAGCTATTTGGGGAGAGGTACCTTTAAATCCTTAATTAGGTACGAATTATAGAGCGGCTGAAGCTGAAACCAAAATTAGTTGTGTTTTGCAGCAGAATAAGTTACAATTTTTAAGTTGAAGAGGAGTCTGTAGGAAAATTATAAAATTGTTTCGATTTGAGTCCCGTCTGGTAAACATCCTCTGGTGTATGTATTCTGGATTTTCCATCCTTTTTGAATCTGCGGCTGAATCGGCGGCGGAATCGATGGTCGGCTTACTTCAACTAGGTGAATATTTGTGGGCAAATTTGTGGACAAGGGAGGAAGAAATGGTTTGACCATGAATTTGTACGTGAATTTTCACGTGAATATTTGTGGGAAAATTTGTGTTCCAGAGCGCGGGACGTGAATTTGTACGTGAATATTTGTGGGAAAATATGTGTTCCAGAGCGCGGGACGTGAATTTGTACGTGAATATTTGTGGAAAAATATGTGTTCCAGAGCGCGGGACGTGAATTTGTACGTGAATATTTGTGGGAAAATATTACCCCTAGAACTATGGGGGATACAGTACAATAATCCGCTCCCCAATCGCCACCAAACTCCGTCTGATAGTTCTTGAGACACTCACCTTGCGTGTGTCTACGGAATTTCGGTACCATTTGTCCACTAAATTCTCCGAAAATAATGTTGGGAAATGAACGGGAACATGTGTGATGCATCCACATGCATTTTACCGAATGCCTCAATCATGCGTGGATGCATCGCACATGTTCCCGTTCATTTCCCAACATTATTTTCGGAGAATTTAGTGGACAAATGGTACCGAAATGCCGTAGACACACGCAAGGTGAGTGTCTCAAGAACTATCAGACGGAGTTTGGTGGCGATTGGGGAGCGGATTATTGCGCTAGCTTAAACCGTATCGGTCCGATCTTAAAGTTCAGGCGCCGCCATATTGGAAAAAAACAACATAACCTATGGGGGATACTGTATCTAGGTCAGTCGGAATTTCCTCGTCCGTGTAACACCCAAAATACTTAACCAGAGCTACACAGTAAGAATCCTTATTGATTGGTAAAAACATATATCGATGTTAAAAAGAAAATGTAAGGGTCTTTTTTACGTTTTTTCTGGTTTTGTATCTTTAAACTACTTTCTTCCTATCGGATTAGCAAAATGAGTGCTTCGCCGCGCGCCCAGTTGACAAGGCTCTCGAGTGTCATTGCGCGACGGATCGTACCATTATTTGTAGGGTATGCAGTTTATAAAAGTGCAAGTACGCCGCCAATAAATGCATCATATACCCATTGAAACTGCATTTGAATGTTTTAAAACCGTGTTGGGAGAGGAATAAATTCTTCCTGTTTGAAAATATTAATATTTGTTGCGTTTGTTCGTAGTGTGTAATCCCTGCTAAAATCGGCCGCCCCCGTCCATATATTACGTGATCCGTCCTTTCGAATACGGCGCTAGACTGGTTTCCGATCCACATCTAAAAATCGGAACGGACGTGCCACTGAGTGGGAAAGCCATCTTCGTTGGAAGAAATGCGACTGCGTATTAAACGCTATCAAGTACGCGCACGCACACGCTGTAACATGTTCCAAACACGCGCGCGTGTTGCTCGAAATTTGTTCGAAATACGGCGCAGCCAATGCGCGTCATAAAAAACTACGCTCAAAATTCTGATGCACGTGGCGATTTGTAGGAAGTGACGTAATTTGAACGTGATCAATTGATTTTCTTGCTTTATTTCCACAAACCGAAAATTAAGATCAGTAAATCGAAACATTCTGAACCTCAAAATTTACAAAACAATTTGGGACGTTTTGGGAGATTTTATTAATGAATTACTTTGTAAGATGAGGGACCAGCTAAATTTGTATTTTCAAATTGTGCTTAAAAACAGTATCAACATTTTAGTGCACATGTAAATACATATCACAATATTTTGTCAGGCAATCAACTTTTGCAATATAAAGCAGATAAATTATGTGCTAAGTAATGTTTCGTGCCAATAGCGCCATGAAATTGGCCCCTGGAGTTCAGAAATGTTTTCCCTTTTTTTCAATACTTCATTGCACCATCACTGCTGTCCTCATCTTTTGCAATGTCAGTCGTCATCAAAGTCTTCATTATCTTTAAAGCCCCAAAATTTTTCTTCACGAGCAGACAAGAAAAAGAAAACTAAAAGTGTTGAAAGCAAGGTAACAATCACATTTTATGGTATCCATGTGGAAGAAAACTGCTAACTGCAGGGTGTTTTAAGTTTTGAATATTTTTTGTTTACCTTTCATGCATTGGCTTAAATTTCTACAAGGCTCTTTATCAACATATTACTACGACTGTAATTGTGGGGAAATAAAACATGTTCCAAATTATTTAACACTTTATTAAACAGCTTCAACCCGCAAAGCATTATTATGACAATTCAGTGATTTCCTTAGAACGTATTGTACCTGTAGGTGATTGCACAACACATACAATGGAGAAATGAACTGATTGCATAATACACACAATGAGGGAATGGAATGACAAGAATGCGAGTCAAGTAGTGTAGATAACAAGGAAATACAATTAATTACTTGTACTGTAACACTTATGTAATGCTGCTGTTCCTAATTTTAAAAGTTTTCCAGTCACGTAAATAATGTCTTGAAGTTGCTGCTGGTGGGTATCACCATCATGCAATTTGGGAACGACTTTCACCTTCGCGGGTCCATCTCCTATTGGGAATGAGTGGACATGGGTTGGCTGCTCTCTTCCAAATGCCAAATACACCTCTTCGGGAGAATGATCTAGGGAAAAAAACAATTAACTAATTTTAAAAAAATTGTTTAATATCCATATCTACATTCTTCAAAATCGATGCTTAGAATACAGACGTTAAAAAAAATTTAGACGTTAAAACAAGCGTAATACAATTGTAGATCACTTGATGAATACCTGGTTGGCATTTGACGCTTGCTCATACGTTTTGGTTCACCGGCGATGTCATCCTGTTTATCCTCAAGCCTCAAATGTAGGTGCAGGTTGGGACAATATGTGCTGCATCTGAAATCTTCACTTCCTGACCCTAATGCACCTGGTGGTTGGTGCCTTGTCCCCATCACTGTTGAACTGAAAAATGAATAACAAGTTAACATTAATAATAAATGGCACCGAGGGTTGAGAAGTTGATCAGAATGTTTTTCTTTTTTTGAAATGACTCATCAAGCATCGGTAAGTGCAAATTTGATGGAGATACCCACATTTTTGAGTGAGAAAACACTTATATGTTTTGTGCAAAAGGTCGTGAGACATGATGAACGGTATAAATACCGTACACGTTCGCCACTAATTCTTCCTAATAGTAATAATGTCATGATCATAAATGCCCCAGAAAGTGTAAAATTTGGTTAGGAAACACGATAAGAAAATATCAATTTTTTCTTTGAAAACACTTAGGATTGTTTTTGTCATGCTCCATAGACTTAGTGCATGGAGTTTCAACTCGCGAACGTGCATGATAGTTTTTCCATGATCAACCACCAAATTCTCTCCGAATTTTTCGACCGTGACCGGTCGAGATGTCTTAAAACGGGACGACTGTCGCCGTCACTTGTTAACTGTACCGTGTACACTGCGCTGGTGCCTGGAGTGTGTTTTTCAGTTGTGAATTTATGCCACTTAAACCACGAATTAGCAAACACGGACTGCTAGCAACATAAAGCTTACTATACTATTTTTACCTTCATTACTTTTACGAGTAATTTGTTGCTCATATATATACACAGCAATATTTCGCGATCCATCGATGAAAATCATGATTGTTGCTGGCCGGCCGGCGCCGCGCCATACACAAAAAGGACATTTCAGTCTGGCTCTCTGACATGACGTTAAAATGCCGTATATTTAGATTTCACAGGCCTGGATCCCAGACTTAAGGGCCAATCATCAGAGTGGTCGATTTTATAGCAGGAAATGCACAAGAAAAATAACACATCGACGATTTAAATTTTAAAACTAGAAGAATTTATTCTATTACTGCATAATGTTAAAACATTTTAAATGTTATGAGCTACAATTCTGATGGTTGCATAATGTATACATTGACAATGTGCTTCAATTTTCATAAACCACGCACCCCACAAATAATGGTATGGTCTGTCGCGAAGTAACAATCGGTTTCCTGTTTAATGCGACGCACTCGTTGTGAATCCGGGGGAAACAAAGTAGTTCTAGCGTCAAAAAACGACAAGAACGCGAAAAGGACCCTCAGAATTTCTTTTTAACATCGATTTCTACTTTCAACAATAAATAAGGACTCAACTTGTTTCGGTCTGGTTAAGTATTAAAGTCCTACACGGACGACGAAATTCCGACTGACCTAATCCCCCATACTTCTAGGGGTAGGAAAATATGTGTCCCACAGCGCGGGACGTGAATTTGTACGTGAATATTTGTGGGAAACTATGTGTCCAAGAGAGCGGGACGTGAATTTTCCCGTGAATATTTACGTCAATTTCCACCATACGAAAGCCTAAATGCAGCAGGAGTACGTAGCACACGTGGGGGCGCGCAACGTCATTGTCAATGTGTAATAATAGCACACATTTACGCCTGGAATGAAAACCACGCACTCGACGACGCTCACAAAAAGGAATTGATAATCATTTTTTTGTGCTAAAACAAACAAACAAATAAAGTGCATGTTTTTTACACTGAAATTGTGCACAAACACAGACAACAATCTCCCCAAACATGTTTGCTGGTTTCACAAGTTTGTTTCGCTATACACAAACTACCCTTTTTGGACCAGAAATCTCACCGTCAGAGGGTTTATGTAACGTCCGACTTGTAAATTATTTCCCAAAATTCAAAACTCGTGTGGTCTAGATGGATTTTTCCCAAGTATTTTTTTTCCCGGGGTATTAGTTTTTAGACCGACCGAAGCCTAATCGCCATCGTCGGCCAGGTTCTGTTACTTCGCCACCCGTCCGTTCGGCAAAGAGTCTTCGCCTACCCTTGCAACCGCGCGAGCCATAGCTCTGTGCAAGTTTTGCAAGTTTTCAGTAGCGCTATGCAAGTTTTCAGTGCTCTGACACTTGCTTAGCGCTGATTGGCTCAATGTTCACTGAACAAACATAATTGGGAATCAATGTTAAATATGTCGAAAATGATCACGAGAGGGGAGTGGCGCGAATTTTTTTGCCAGATTTCGCAAGGCTCCAAATAGGTCAGTCGGAATTTCGTCGTCCGTGTAGGACTTTAAAGGAACACACCTTCTTTGTTGGGCTATTTTGGGCTCGAAATAGACCCATACATTATTCTGAAGCGCATTCGAGAGTAAATTAGATATATCCTGAAAAGACGCCGTCAAATTTAGCCGTTTTTGAGCACTTTTGAAAAATCCAATGTCACGTGACTTTTCGGAACCGAATTCTGGTTCCGAAAAGTCACGTGGTCTTGTGAGTTAGTTGTATTTCCAGCCGTATAAAGGTTTGTTACTGCAGAACTGCACCTAATTCAACTCTGATTTCCCCCCAAATATTTATAAGTAATTGACAAAAGAGAGACTATTTATACAGGTATGAAACAAAGTTAAACATAAGTATGAAAATTCGAACATAATTGTTTGTTTCGAGAGTCCGGAGAACGGGAGCGAGCGCGTGCTACGGCAGGCTACCGTGGAGTGTAGCGATTTGCCCCGCGCAGCATGCACGGCAAATATGAGTGCACACACACGTACGTAGGCGTGTTGCTTCGTTGGACTTGTCCAAGATGCGAATCGAGGTCTTGTATGTGGTTACACTCGCACAAACCGAGGGCGGCCTGCAAACCGAGCTCGTCCTCGGTTTGTGATTACTACAGAAATGGCAAGTATGTTTTAACTACACAGTGTTACATGTATGGGTGGGAGGCGGGCCTTTCATATTTATCATAAATACCATCCTCGCTTCTTTGCCGAAAATTACTGAACTTAATGAGCCAATCTCGACCCCCCCCCCCCCCCCCCCCCCCCATCCCCCATTTCAATGTTGGGCCTGGGACTCGCCGCGGCGGACGCAACTCCGAACAACATTGAAATGGGGGGGTGGGGGGTGGGGGGGAGGGTGGGGGGGAGGGGGGAGGGGGCGGGGGTGGCGGGGGGGGGGGGGGTTGCGGGGGGGAGGCGTGGTCAAATACCGCTCCCCCTGCTCTGGCTAAATAATACATGTTCTGCGAGTCCGCCGGTGTCGGCAACATGCCGATATAAATATTAATGGTAACCCTCGCCCCACAAATTTGTCGGCACTCGCATTGGCAGAACACCTCCTCCCTGGGAAATAATTCCTAGATCCGTCCCCGTTATGGTGTTTTTCACTGTGATGCCGATTCTGTAACTGCGGCTACAGCTAGGATACTGTTGACTTTTGTAGAAAAAAATCCCCCACGCACATATTTGTATTGCATTGTCATGGGGTGCGTTCAATAGCGCAATAGGTATGCCAGTAATGGTATTTTCCTATATCTTTGCAGTTGAAGGTATTGTCGGTACGTTATATGCATACGAATTGCGCTATTGAACGCGCCCCTGGTTCCCTGTATTCATCAACAGGTGTAGAGCACATGCACTTACAATGTTTATTGCTTGGCATTCTGCCAAGGGTCGAAATGTATATATGTATACTGGTCTTTCGACAACGGTCGACCGTCTAGACATTCAAACATATTAAACATATTTCGTTTCTCTTGTGTTTCATTTCGTATTGATTTCCTCATTTCATTACTGCAATTTACAAGAAAAATATTTATTTATTTATTTGTTTGTATTCAAGGCCTGTAGTATGTTCTGTTTGGCAAATACATGTGATTATTGTATTTAAAAGCGCCCCCATTCGACGAGACTGCAACGGTTGACCCCAGAAACTAATAAGATATATATTATATTTATACTATTTCAGTTCGGCGGTAAACCGTTGGATAAGACAATGACGACGGATCGCTTTGTCAATATGGCCAGAATAAAAAACTCTTCCCAGCTTCCAAATTGACAAAATCTCAAATATTTCATTTTTTTCCCGTTTGATGGCGTCTGCCTGGGCTTATTTTTGATTAAATTGGTTTATCCTCCTCCTCGGTCGACCGAGACAACCGTTCTCCACTTTACCAACCCTCTGTCAAACAATTATGTCAGGTTCATCAAAATGACGCATTTTAAATAACCATCCTATACATTTGAAAAAAAATCAGGGCAAAAAAGTGTTTTTTTCCCCAGTTTGTATTCAGGAGACGACTTTGGTATTCTTATTTATCTAAGTTTTGGCAAGAAATCATTTTAAGCAGAGGCATTTAGGCCTTATTATGGTGTGGCAATTGTATTTGGGGCTATTACGCAATTCGTTTTACTGAGGCTGGCTATATAAGCACGCGGTCGCAAACTACGTCCTCGGTGTTGTACACGTAGTCCTCAGTGTACGTTGTTTACAAGTATATGTGCACGTACGTGAAGAAAAAAACATGATGCCAACTCCTCAACAAGAAAACGGAAATTCCTATTCGGTCGTCCGGGCTGTCCAGTGAAATCGTGAGCAGAAAATTGGAGATATCCTGAGCAGGAGAAGAGCGAATCGTTTGTGCCAAAGTCGTGAGGCTCTCGCCTAGTTGCAACGGCTGGTAAAGCGTATAACCCGTCTTTTGGCCGTCTTTGTTATTTTTGCACTTCTTTAGTAAATTACGGAATATTTTGATGAAATTTTTTTTGCAACGACCATCAAAAAGGTGTTGTCAATGCTGCTACATCACTAATAGTCCATGGGCCAGAGGCCAAAATTTCACTTATTGGTACCACCTGAGGTGGCAAAATCTAAATGCATTTTTTTGAAAGGTCTATGTCTAGGGATGATAAATTGATGTGATAGCAATCCCAGGTTGGCAGCTTAGTGGTAGAAAATGCCCACTTTTTAAGCCTAGTCAGAATGAAGCTTCTTCATAAATCCTTAGCACTTGGGTTAGGATATGGTTGAACAATTTGCAATTACACCATTATGCTTTGTTGTATGATGATGAAACTTGGTCAAATTGTTGTTTAGCTGTAGCTTTTAAAACTGACGTCACGTAAACATAAATTTGTTTCTCTAGAGGGCGCTGTTCATAGACGTATATAATGTGTTCATATATTACACAATTTTGTTTAGATGCTAAACAGTATTTTAAACATTAATCTTTTGTTAGTGTCCCCTGTGAAACAAACCAAACTTAATTAATGGTTTAAAAGTTTTGGTTTAGGTATGTTTTAACTATTTAGACGGTAACATTTAAACAAATTGCCAGTATAGCACCTGTCTGAGTAACAGTATTGTCTATACATCATACATGTACATTGTAGTATTTATATTAGCGCCATGTGTACATGTATGCTGTTATCAGCTATGTCTCAAATGTGCTTCCAAAGACATCACAAATTAAGTAACCATACTCCACGTGATGATAAAATTCACATGATGAAAAATGTATTGCCATGGCAACTATCTATAGAGGGCGCTATACTTGGATGATTATTTTGTACATGTATATGACACTAAATAAGAGCAACTTGTATGACCATACAATATCCTGTGCACATAAATAGTTACAAATAACCTGCTCTTCAGCGGTGCATCTTGCCAGCTGCATTGTAAGGCAAATTGTATATGAAAAGTGACAGCTACAATGTAGGGTTACTATTAAAAACAGCCAATTCATTTAGCTGCAGGGTTAACTTCATTGTGTTAGGGAACAGCGTGAGTCGATGGCAACCTCAATCTGCCCGAGAATTCCGAGTGCCTATCACGGGAGATACCAAAATCTTCAGGTTACACCGTTCTCAGATCCGAGATACCTCCGGTATCTCAAAACCGACTTGACCATTCTTGTCCTTTACACACGGAGTAACCAACTCCTAACCCAACAAAATATTTGGAAAATCCATCTCCACCAAATACACTTGAATAACGGAACACGTCACTGATCCTATAAACTGTAAGAAAAAATACCAATTCGTTATCAAAAATAATCCAAAACATACAATTAATCGGGATAGCCCATACAACAAAAATCAGGTAATTTACCAAAAACCCACACTCAAGGGTAACTATTGAAATTACCAAAACAAAAACTATACCTCAAAAATAGCTATCCTACCCAACGGATTCTTAAATTTAACGTGTACGAATGACACAAAATCCAAAAAATATAAACTGTGGAAATAAAAAATAAAACAAATAACACAACAAATCGGTAAAACTCCAACTATAAAGGACTACAACACATTGCAATTAACTCGATTTTGATTGCACATACCCTAAAAAGGTCCAAAATAGAAACACAATCCGATGATAAATTTCCACCTATACGGATCACACGCAGATATCTGGATTTTCCTCTCTGCTGAACACGAACGCTCATTGGACAACGGAACCAAACAATGGGAGGTCACGCAAAGCATGATGCATCCACGACGCATAAAGAGGCGGGGAAACCCACACAAAACAAACCAACTAACTGCAACAATGACGTGGTCGAAACACACCAGGCCTGTCAAGCCAGCAATGTGTCTCAACTTAACCGTATATACAACAGACACATCACCAAACTTGGACAGTCCCTACCATAACCTAGACCAACAGCAGAGATTGCGCAAAAAAGTGCAAAAAATAGATCTCTAAACTCAAAACAAGAGATAAAATTACCCAAACACTACAGAATATAACATAAACAGCAGCATATCGTTATATTCATACCGAAACGCCTAAAAATCGCCAAGGCTAAACAAAACTCAAAGAAACTAATAGAGATCACCAAACTTTGAAAAAAAGCAAACCAACTACAAATGGATGCGAACGCAAACTGTAAAAACCTAACTAGCAACAACCTGTGAACAACTACCAACCTATCCAAGGCAAATCCTTCAGGAACTGAAAAATATACCGCTTTGGGTAAACAACTAAGAGTTTGTTCCGACAATTGCTAAAACATCTACGAGCGGTAGATAACCTTAAAACACCCATAAATGAGAATGGCCAATATGTTAAACACGCAAAAATGATTTCTAACACCAACAGCGACAAAAAGAAAGCATGCTGGCACACGCCTAAACAAGCCAACGGATCAAAATAATGAAAGGACACTTCAAAAGGACAAAACTCCACTCAGTGTTAATATCCATAACAATACCAGTAACAAACCAGAACTATAAAAAGAGCAGTGAACACTAAACAATCCTGCTCTAACTAAACAAAATAAAAAAAGCTGGTTCTATCGCTCTCAAGATTTACCCAAATGCGAGGTAATCCGATTCATTTAAATCAACCCGCAACTGATGAAGGGCAGACGAAAGCCCAGAAAGCTAGCTCTTGCTAAACCTAAAGGAACTGAAAAACATTGCTTTACTCGCACAACCAAAAACCGGGGAAACTCTCCCATACCACCAATGTACAATTAACCCCGTAAAAACGGTACAATTGGACAAATTTTGAATAAAATAAAATCGAAACAAGTCAATCAGAACGCCTGTGTCACTGAATGGGTATATAAGAGCCTTCACCTTCACCTTCACCTTCACCCCCACCCCCCCCCCCCCCCCCACCCCCCTCCCCCCACCTTACAAATTTATAGTAACAATCAACATACTGGCATAGGATTCATTGTTCACCAACTGCCTGTCTGTATTTTATTGCCATAACCACCTGCAGTAACAGCGTAATTAATATTATGCCAACCCATATGCCAAAGGATGTACATATAATGGAATTATCATGTAACTCAATGGCAAAACACAAAACTTAGAAAAACAGAGACTAAGCTGCTCATTTGGAGTTGCTATCACATGGTTTTGTACTTAGGTCGATCCTACAAAGCATTTGGCACACTTAATGTTTTGCCACCTTGGGTGGTACCAATATCTGGTCTGGCCCATGGACTATAAATCATGTAAACAGTAGGCAGGTGTGTACCTTTAATACTTAACCAGACCTAAACAAGTTGAGTCCTTATTTATTGTTGAAAGTAGAAATCGATGTTAAAAAGAAATTTTGAGGGTCCTTTTCGCGTTTTTGACGCTGGAACTACTTTGTTTTTCCCGGATTCACAACGAGTGCGTCGCCATTGAACAGGAAACCGATTGTTACTTCCCGACAGACCATACCATTATTTGTGGGGTGTGTGGTTTATGAAAATTGAAGCACATTGTCAATGTATACATTATGCAACCATAAGAATTGTAGCTCATAACATTTAAAATGTTTTAACATTATGCTGTAGTAGAATAAATTCTTCTAGTTTCAAAATTTAAATCGTTGATGTGTTTATTTTTCTTGTGCATTTCCTGCTATAAAATCGACCACTCTGATGATTGGCCTTAAGTCTGGGATCCAGGCCTGTGAAATCTAAATATACGGCATTATAACGTCATGTCAGAGAGCCAGACTGAAATGTCCTTTTCGTGTATGGCGCGGCGCCGGCCGGCCAGCAACAATCATGATTTTCATCGATGGATCGCGAAAGATTGCTGTGTATATGAGCAACAAATTACTCGTAAAAATAAAGTAAGTAATGAAGGTAACAATAGTATAGTAAGCTTTATGTTGCTAGCGGTCCGTGTTTGCTAATTCGTGGTTTAAGTGGCATAAATTCACAACTGAAAAACACACTCCAGGCACCAGCGCAGTGTACACGGTACAGTGAACAAGTGACAGCGACAGTCGTCCCGTTTTAAGACATCTCGACCGGTCACGGTCGAAAAATTCGGAGAGAATTTGGTGGTTGATCATGGAAAAACTATCATGCACGTTCGCGAGTTGAAACTCCATGCACTAAGTCTATGGAGCATGACAACAAAAATCCAAAGTGTTTTCAAAGAAAAACGATATTTTCTTATCGTGTTTCCAAACAAAATTTTACACTTTCTGGGGCATTTATGATCATGACATTGTTACTTTTATTAGGAAGAATTAGTGGCGAACGTGTACGGTATTTATACCGTTCATCATGTCTTACGATCACGACCTTTTGCACAAAACATATGAGACTAAGTGTTTCCTCGCAAACATTTTTTTTTCTAACTAAAAAATGTGGGTATCTCCATTAAATTTGCACTTACCGATGCTTGAGTCATTTCAAAAAAAGAAAAACATTCTGATCAACTTCTGTTAACTTGTTATTCATTTTTCAGTTCAACAGTGAAGGGGACAAGGCACCAACCACCAGGTGCATTAGGGGTCAGGAAGTGAAGATTTCACTTACCTGAACAGTGATTGGATCAAAACTGTCAAGGAGCGAAGACTTCAGATGCAGCACATATTGTCCACACCTGTACCTACATTGGAGGCTCGAAGATAAACAGGATGACATCGCCGGTGAACCCAAACGTATGAGCAAGCGTCAAATGCCAACCAGGTATTCATCAAGTGATCTACAATTGTATTACACTTGTTTTAAAGTATTAAATTGTTTTAACGTCTAAAATTGTTTTAACGTCTGTATTCTAAGCATCGATTTAGAAGAATGTAGATAATATATGGATATTAAACCATTTTTTTAAAATTAGTTAATTGTTTTTTTCCCTAGATCATTCTCCCGAAGAGGTGTATTTGGCATTTGGAAGAGAGCAGCCAACCCATGTCCACTCATTCCCAATAGGAGATGGACCCGCGAAGGTGAAAGTCGTTCCCAAATGGCATGAAGGTGATACCCACCAGCAGCAACTTCAAGACATTATTTACGTGACTGGAAAACTTTTAAAATTAGGAACAGCAGCATTACATAAGTGTTACAGTACAAGTAATTAATTGTATTTCCTTGTTATCTACACTACTTGACTCGCATTCTTGTCATTCCATTCCCTCATTGTGTGTATTATGCAATCAGTTCATTTCTCCATTGTATGTGTTGTGCAATCACCTACAGGTACAATACGTTCTAAAGAAATCACTGAATTGTCATAATGCTTTGCGGGTTGAAGCTGTTTAAAAAAGTGTTAAATAATTTGGAACATGTTTTATTTCCCCACAATTACAGTCTTAGTAATATGTTGATAAAGAGCCTTGTAGAAATTTAAGCCAATGCATGAAAGGTAAACAAAAATATTCAAAACTTAAGAGTGAGGGACTGTAAATATCGAGAATCGGGTGGCCACGGTCAAAAATAGATTTTTTTCATACTTTTATATTTGACGGACCTTTGCCCCAAACTAACAAATTTGGTGAAATTTTTGAAAAAATTACTTTGTTGCCATGGCAACAGCCAAATTACGATTTTAGGCTTGTTTTGAAATTTTTTCACTTTTTGAAGAGTGAAATTTGCATATTTTCAAAACTGCTTCACCATTAAACAAGACATAGACAATTATTGTCTTTAACAGTTATGGATAGGTGGGTCCTTGGAGGCTGCACTGGATGTATAAAAATAATCACCAGGTATGTCATTGGATTATACCATTTATTTCAAATAGGGGTGTTTTTTTACTTTTTCAAAGTGTGAAAATATACCATTTTTTGACAGCTCATAACCCATATGGTAGTGCTCCAATTTGAATATCGGCCACATATTAGTGAGATGAGACATTGGTCTTGTGGAATATAAAAAGAATAGCTGGGGGAAAGTGTTTTATTTTTCGCAGTGTTGCCAGACATTTCCCCATTTTTTCAAAAGTTGGTGGAAGGCTAAGTAGAACATGTAGAATAGGCGACATTTCAAAAAGGTGGCAGAAAGAGGAATTTGTTAGTAGAAAGATGTAACATGTTGATTTAACCTAATTTTGCGGTGGTGAATCCAAAAATGATGGTTACGAAGCTGTATTTTACTTTAAAGGGGTATTTTTGGCAAAAAGGTATAAACATTTGTTGAAAAAAAGTTTTGTTTTTACAGAAAAACCCTTTTCATCAAATAGAACATGGTAACATGCCACTTTTACCTAATTTGGGGTGGAGAATCCAAAAATGACTGTTACGAAGCTGTATGTTAAGTTAAAGGGCCATTTTCGGCAAAAACAATTAATAATTGTTGAAAAACGGGTTTTTTTGTACAAAAAAAAACCTTTTCCTCAAATAGGACATGGTAACATGCCACTCGTACTTGATTTGGGGTGGTGAATCCAAAAATGACTGTTACGAAGCTGTATTTTAAGTTAAAGGGAATTTTCGGCAAACAAGTCTCAAAATTGGTTGAAAAACTAAGTGTTTTTAGTACAAACAAACCCGTTTTCTCCAACAGAACATGGTAATAACAAGCCACTCTTACTTAATTCGGGGTGCTGAATCCCAAAATAGCGGTGTCCAAGATGTATTTTGAGGGCAAAGGTTCTTTTGGGGAAACAAAATCTAAATGATGTTATAATTAAACACATTTTAAAAGCCTGCAGTAAAAACAACAACAAATATACAGTGATCATCGTTGTTCTCTTAATCCATCATGGCGGACTTACACTGCAAAAAAATGTGGTGTTAAATTAACACCAGTGGTGTTGTATTATATATATATATCAAGCCTGGTATCTACATAGGTGGTAATTTTACCACACTTGGAATATTTTTAACACTCTCGGTGTTAAAACTAATACTTGTGGTGCTAACATTTAACACCAGGCTTGGTATCTATATAAGACAACACCCACTGGTGTTATTTAACACCACAGTTTTTGCAGTGTAGAGCCGCCCAGATCAAACGAGATGCAGACTGTCACAGCTGTGCTACTTGTGTCCAGGGGTCAGCTTCCAGGTAGCACACCGAGGTGGTGCTTGGGCGGTCCCTGGGTCTCATTCAGGCAACGTCAGAATATGAAGTCCCGGTCCCCCTTCAATGTTGATGTGCAGCTCAGTTAAGGGTGCCATGAGCTGGCATATGTCATCTGGTAGCAGTCAATGTGGCCAAAGAGAGGGTGACGGATATTTTGGAGACCGCCGGTTTCCATTATGCACATATCATTCGTTTCCCTCCCTCCCTCCTCCCTCCCTCCTTCCCAGGCTGCCCCCCCCCCCCCACTAGGTGGGGATTTGGCCAAATTGTTCATGCCCCAGGGTGGGGATTTTGTTACATTGAAATATACATTTCTATGCATCCGATAGCAAGATGTACATTTTTGCACCCGACGGTGGGGGTTTTTGTCGCCTAAATTTTTCCCCAAGGGTGGGGATTTTGTCTCGTAAGAAAAGTGACAATCCCCACATCTTATGTGGGGCAGTCCGGGGGAGAGGGGCAAGGGAAACAATGGATAGGTGCAATATTGTGGTGTTGGTGACCAGACAAATGTCTTGTCTAACCTGAATCCAACCAATTTTTTGTATTTTTTTTTAAGAAGAAGTGTATCCGAGAAACAAACAGCAAAAAAACCCAAAAAAAACATAAACAAGTTGCAAGCAAAGACATAATTTTCGACCACTTTGTTTTAGGACGAAATGAATGAAAAGGTAGGATTGGCATGTTCCCGATTTATCTCAAAAATATTTGTTTTGTAATTTGTACTAAAACAAGCATCTCTAATCCAAGAAATTTTCTCACCTTTATAATGTACAGGTTTGCAACTAAATTCACCCCATCCTTCTCTTATTACCACTTTCAAATTATAGGCCGAGATTTTAACACTCCTAGTAATGTGTATTTTGCACACTTCAAGTTCAATATATTCATATTCCACTGTAAAACTGATATAAGATTATTTTCTTTTCATGCACTGGTTAATTTTCATTATGGAAATACCTGCTTTGTATTACATGTGTAATCATTTTAAACCATTTTATGTGGTTGTGTTCATTACAGCTTTATAGTAACAGTATTGTTTGGATTTAGGAATTAATTTATGCTTTTTGTCAAAACAAAAACCTTTGACCATCAAAATACAGCTTGCTGGTAAAGTCATGTGGATTCAGCACCCAAAATTAAGTAAGAGTGGCATGTTACCATGCATTCTACGCAGATATTTGTTTGGTTTTTTTTAACCAAAAACTCAACGTTTTCAAAAAGATTTTCAGTATTTTTTGCCAAAAGCCCCTTTAACTTAAAATACAGCTTAGCCAACCATTTTTGTTTCCGGACACTCAAAAATTAAGTACGGTGAAAGTAACAAGTAGCCTCTACTTGTCAATTAGGCTATATCTCTTTTCTCCTCTTTTTTGTTTTGCCAAAAACTAGTGTTTATAAACTTTTTTTATGTTTTACCCCAAAGAAGCACTTTTGCCCTTAAAATACAGCTTGGACACTGTCATTTATGGATTTAGAAAGAGTGGCATGTTATGGCATGTAACCATGTTCTATTTGAGAAAACAATTGTTTTTTTTGCACAAAAACTCGTGTTTTTTAACCAATTTCTGGCATTTTTGGGCCACAAATACCCCTTTAACTTAAAATACAACTTCATAACTGTCATTTTTGGATTCAGCACCCCAAAATTAGATTAAATCGACACGTTACCACCTTCTACTTAAAAATGCCTTTTTTTGGTCACTTTTTAAAAATGTCGCCAACACTTAGCCTTGGACCAAAATTTGAAGAAATGGTAAAATGTCTGGCAACACTGCGAACAATAAAGTATATTTCCCCCAGCTGTTTTTTAAATATTCCACAAGACCAATGTCCCATCTCAATAATATGTGGTCTATGTTGAAATTAGAGCACTACCATATGGGTTATGAGCTGTCAAAAAATGGTATATTTTCATACTAACAATTTGTTTAAAAACACCCCTATTTGAAATAAATGGTATAACCCACCCAAATACCTGGTGACTATTTGTATACATGCAATGCAGTCTCCAAGGACCCACCTATCAATAACTTTCAAAGAAAATTATTTTATATATCTTGTTTAATCGTGACGCAGTTTTAAAAATATACAAATTTCACTCTTAAAAAAGTGAGAAAATGGCAAAAATCTAAAAATGGCTGTTGCCATAGCAACAAAGGTATTTTTTCAAAACTTTTACCACATTTGTTAGTTTGGGGCAAACGTCCATCAAATATAAAAGTATAAAGGAAATCCATTTTTTGGCCATGGCCAACATTTTCAAAAAATTCTTGATATTTACAGTCCCTCACTCTTAAAACACCTTCAGTTAGCAGTTTTCTTCCACAAAGATACCATATCATGTGATTGTTACCTTGCTTTCAACACTTTTAGTTTTCTTTTTCTTGTCTGCTCGTGAAGTAAAATGTTGGGGCTTTAAAGATAATGAAGACTTTGATGACGACTGACATTGCAAAAGATGAGGACGGCAGTGATGGTGCAATGAAGTATTCAAAAAAAGGGAAAAACTTTCTGAACTCCAGGGGCCAATTTCATGGCGCTATTGGCACGAAACATTACTTAGCACATAATTTATCTGCTTTATATTGCAAAAGTTGATTGCCTGACAAAATATTGTGATATGTATTTACATGTGCACTCAAATGTTGATACTGTTTTTAAGCACAATTTGAAAATACAAATTTAGCTGGTCCCTCATCTTACAAAGTTATTCATTAATAAAATCTGTGCTCGGCAAGTTTGTGCTAAACAGCGCCGGGTACAAAGTTCATGGAGCTGTCCAGTACAGAAATGTGCTCAACACAAAGTTTATTTACTTTTCAAAATTGTTTCCACCCAAATCTATGTGTGATTTTGTATTACGATTGACTTGTATCCAGGTACTTTAACCTCACAAAACGTCCCAAATTGTTTTGTAAATTTTGAGGTTCAGAATGTTTCGATTTACTGATCTTAATTTTCGGTTTGTGGAAATAAAAGCAAGAAAATCAATTGATCAGGTTCAAATGACGTCACTTCCTACAAATCGCCACGTGCATCAGAATTTTGAGCGTAGTTTTTTATGACGCGCATCAGCTGCGCCGTATTTCGAACAAATTTCGAGCAACACGCGCGCGTGTTTGGAACATGTTGAACAGCGTGTGCGTACTTGATAGCGTTTAATACGCAGTCGCATTTCTTCCTACGAATATGGCTTTTCTAATCAGTGGCACGTCCGTTCCGATTTTTAGATGTGGATCGGAAACCAGTCTAGCGCCGTATTCGAAAGGACGGACACGTAATATATGGACGGGGGCGGCCGATTTTAGCAGGGATTACACACTACGAACAAACGCAACAAATATTAATATTTTCAAACAGGAAGAATTTATTCCTCTCCCAACACGGTTTTAAAACATTCAAATGCAGTTTCAATGGGTATATGATGCATTTATTGGCGGCGTACTAGAACTTTCATAAACTGCATACCCTACAAATAATGGTACGATCCGTCGCGCAATGACACTCGAGAGCCTTGTCAACTGGGCGCGCGGCGAAGCACTCATTGCTAATCCGATAGGAAGAAAGTAGTTTAAAGATACAAAACCAGAAAAAAACGTAAAAAGACCCTTACATTTTCTTTTTAACATCGATATATGTTTTTACCAATCAATAAGGATTCTTACTGTGTAGCTCTGGTTAAGTATTTTGGGTGTTACACGGACGAGGAAATTCCGACTGACCTAAAAGGGTTGACGTGACATGTATACTTGGTCGAGAGTCTTGCCGAGGAGAGGGAAATCGTTGTGCCAGCCTCGATGAAATGAAATTGTTATTTTGAGAAGCTATTGAGAGCTTACATGTCAATTCCGGTGTCACTGCGAAGTCGGCAGATATTGGAAACCAGGATCGACAACCCGACCTGTGAGTAATTTCACCCCTCTTGATTTATTGGCTAAAAAACATTATAGAAAAACTATCGCCGGTTAGGTAAGAGTTGAGCAGTTGATCAGATTTTAATCTTCTTCAGGTGAATTATCCAGCATTGGTAAGATTAGAGTTTGTGGGGAAAACCCCAAATTTGGAGTGACGTTTTTCGATTTTGTGATGCTAACATGCACTTAGACATTTTTGGCATGTCTCGTATATGTTTTGTGCACGGGATCTGGAGTCTTGATCAACTGCTCAATTCTTTCCATTAAAAGAATTATAGGATTTTTAGTGCAAAAAAATATGTAAATTTGATAAAACTGTTTGTATTATTTTGGGTAACGTAACTGAACTTGCCAAAAGTAAAGGAGTACTAACAACTCTATAAATTGTTTTGAATTTTTGCAACGTATGATTATAGTGCATGGTAACCGTTTTTTATGGGGTTTATTGTTTGGCACGGACAACGAGACGGAACTACCGAGGATATCCAGCAGGGCATCCAGTCGGCAAAGGACCAACCGAGGGTCAATTAGCCGAGCAGTTGGGCCTTACTACTGGACTACGGACCCCATCACCCACGACGCGTTGGACATTCGTGTAGACGTTGGACATGCACTCGCATTGGATATCCGAGTTGGACACCTACTGTACGTGACAGCTTACGGGAGTATGGAATCGCCCTTTTTGGTCACTGAGAACAATTTTGCATTTTGCATAAATAAAGTCTGGGTGATTTTTCTATATTGTAAATATCCAATATGTGAACAAACATTGTGATAAGATTTGAGCAATCTAAGGGATATAGTTTCTACCCCTTGTTATTTTGTGTGTTCACGTTTATAACTGCCGAAGGTCATGTCCATCAGGGGTGGGTTTCCTTGGGGTTTGACAGGCTCAATATCTGAAACGAGGCTGCCAGTGTCAATACTTTAACACTGCTAATGTAGGCGGAGCTTACAGGGAAAAATGGATTGGTCCATGAGTGCATTCCGGGGAAGACGAGAAGATATAACTGCGGGATCTCCAGTGAAACAGCCGAAATCATCGAGAGGAGCCAAAGGGGGAGGCTTGGCGGCAAGCCTGGGCAGGACAGGGAGCTGCGGCCAAAGCGCTTCGGGCGATGGGTATGGACCTGGAGGCCAAAGTCCGGGACCTCTGTGAGACGGTCGAGGGCCACCTAAGCACAAGTAAAGCACAAGTGACTCCCAGCCGACCTACGGGGCAATCCAGAAACTGCGCTCTTTGGGTGTCCCTGCAAGAAGCCCGATAATTCGCGCGGCTGACGGCAAGATCCTTACCGAGCAGCGCGGTGTTAGGGAACGTTGGGCCGGATACTTTGAGAACAATAGTGCTACTCGCCCGACTGCGAATTCTCTGCGGAAGGCGTAGAGCCCCTGGCTGCCGAACCGCCAGTGACCTGCGACCCACCGAGCTTCGAGGAAGTCTGAAAGGCTCTGGGGCAGGTGTCTGCGGCATAAACACGGAGATGCTCAAGACGGGCAGCGAGGCATCTCTCCTGTGGTCTTATTTGTTCCGTCTGGAACTCGGGTGCCATCCTATCCGACTGGAGGAAGGGCATTATCGTCCCAATCTGGAAGGGGAAGTGTAACAACTACAGGGGCATAACCCTCCTCTCAGTTCCGGGCAAGGTAATTGCGTGTGCTTCTCAATCAGGTACGCCAGCAGCTGCTGGACCCACCAGCACCCCGAGCAGTTCGTGTTCACTCCGAAGAGGTCACTGTAGACCGCATTCTGGCCCTCCGAGTCCTCACTGAGTCCTCACTGAGTGCTATCGAGAGTTCAATGGCAGCCTACATCGACTGCAAAAAGGCATATTAGACTCAGTCAGTAGGGATGCCCTTTGGAAGATGACTTGGGCTCCGCGGGATCCCCCCCTCGGTTGGTGCATCTCATCGCCTCCCTGTACTCAGAGAGTGCTGTGAAGTGCAGCAGTGGCGCCTGCCCTTTTTTTTGCAGGTAATACAGGAGTGAGGCAGGGATCGGAAGCGTACTGGCCCCGTCACTTTTCAACACTTGCATGGTTTATGGGACAGATGGTGGGAGAGACCGACTGTGGAGTGTCGTTCGGAGATGTTCAGCTCACTGATCTAGACTTCGCCGATGACTTTATGATCTTTGCCGAGATGAGGGAGATTCTGATGGAGGCATTCGAGACACTGAGTGGGGAGGCAGTGAGGTTCGGATTGCGAATCTCCTGGATCACGACCAAGATCCAGGTTTTCGGTGATCCTCTGGTTGCAGCTGTTGATTCTCTTCTTGCATCGGGCGAGAGTGTTGAGATCGTGGAGAGCTTCACTTACCTCGGTAGCGTGGCTCACCACTCCTCAACTAGTGAGACATACGATATGTCACTCGGCATCTAGGCCTACCGCAGGGAGTGATGAACTCGCTGAACAAGACTGTTTGGCGCTCTCAGCATTTGAGCAGATGGACGAAAGTCCGAGTCTTCCGCTCGCTGGTCCTGCCGGTCTTGCTTTACGCAAGTGAAGCATGGACCTTGACCAGCTGGTTGAGGCAACGACTGGACGCCTTCCTGACGTACTACTTCCCTTCGACGCATATTCAGATACAGCTGTGTCGAACCAGGAGGTGCTCGACAGGGCGCAGGTGAAGAGGGTCACCTGCTTGACCTGAGAGCGCCAGCTGGGCCTCTACGGCCACATGGTCCGCTTCTCCCCGTCGGATCCGGCGAATCAGATACTCAGTGCCAAGGACTCTAAGAGGCCGGGGTGGAGGCGACCCGTTGGTCGACCCCGTGCGTCGTGGTTGGCACAGCTGGGGGACCACCTGGAGGGGTGGGTGATGGGTCCGGCGCAGGCCCGATCAATCGCTATAAGGAGACCGAAGGGGTGGAGGAAGATGGGGAACGCGGCGACGTGCCGCTGCTCCCACACCTGACCTGACCATTTTTCCAAAAACATTCGACAAACGTTTCTGCTCTGTATAATTAAAACACACTTGGAGAATGAAATTATTTCACAATCTTAAAAAGCCAGTTCGAATTTATAACGCTGTTATCTGTCTAGCTAAAAAATGTAATATATAATTGTGTATTTACAATATTACATGTAAAACTATACATATACAATGTGCACAAAGATATTGTGCTGGCCAAAAACAGGTTACCAGCTAAAATGTCATGCCATTTAACAGTACCATGAAATTAGACCCTTTGCACAGTGACAAAGTCCCCGTTCTCACTAGAGAAATTGCTTTGTTCGACGAAGATTAGTTAATCATCGTTAGTTAATGAAGTGTGGGTTCATATATCACTTAACGAAGAGCGACCGCTAACGAAGATCGAATGAAGCATCAATTAGCACTGAGCTTCAAGCGTCTAGACGCGCTGTGTGGTTTTCCAGCGGCGCGTCAAAAACAACTCTTGCTAGGCGCTCGACGCACAACACGCTTGTGCAATAGCCCCACCAAAAATCGCTTCGTTGAAAGAAGGGAGCCATTCACATTACAAATTTGCTTCGTCGAATTAAGCGATTTTCTTCATCGAATGAAGCAATTCTAATCATCGTTGAATGAAGAGGCGTGCGTTCACATCAGGAAATCTCTTCACCGAATCATCGTCGAATCATCGTCGAACGAAGCGATTTCTCTAGTGAGAACAGGGTCTATGTCAGGGGGGCAATCAAATAGACTGCCGAAATGAATACGTCAAGTTGCCTAGGCAATGGCTCTACACTAAAAATCACTGAGCCGTGTCCCTGTGCTTTTGCAATGGTACTTTTTCCGACGGCCATGATGTTTAGAGCCAATTACCATGGGAACCGACGTCACACTTCAGCTGCATAAGGAGTAGGTGTTTTGTGGTTCTATTGTTACATCAATTAAACAAGTAAACCTGTTGCCATGTTTGTGGGCAGATTAAGCACAAAGTGCACACATACCTGCCAACATTGCCAAGTAAAAAAAAATCGGACTGTAGTGAAACTTGCAATGGTCGAGTTGGTACAATGGTTACTTCACCACAGTACTGCACTTATTTTCATGTACACAACACATGCCGCGCGCGCAGGGAGTCAGGTAAAGTTGACCTTTCCAATTGTTCCGATTTTCAACACTTATAACACTTAAAAATCGGAACAAATACGATAAAATCTGACTAGTTGGCAGGTATGTGCATATCCTGCATAGGAAAACATAGGATGGCCGAGGTTTGTGCAGAGGGTCATGTGCATGAGGTAATTGATTTATTGGCACCTGCAAAATGCTTTCCAAAATGCCAAAATAAGTATGAGTCACTCAGAAATAACCCATATGGAACATGGACACATTGAGCACTTCAATGGGACTCACTGTAGGAGTTTTTGAAAAGACTTGTTTGTCACATAAACCGATCAGGGTGACTGTTATCCATTTAATATTTACACTCACAAAATGTTTGCATTCGACTTTTTGGGGAAGGGGAGATGAGTTAGGGAAACACTTAGGGAAACTTTTGCCAATTTAGGTGAGACCTGAATGGAATTTAACCCTTCAAGAATTAAGTTAATCCCCCTTCTATGTTGGTGCAGCAACTAAAATTCCCTGGCCAAATCGCTGTCTCCCCACAGTGCTCTTACTCGAAGAAATTACCCCCGGTAAAATATTTACAGGATTAAGTCCAATGCGAACACAAGTTCAGATAATCCCCATTCTATGTTGGTGCAGCCACTAATCCAGCAGGTCCCTGGCCCAGTTGCTGTCCCCCTACGGTGCTCTCCAGTGGTTTAAAACCAACCTCTTCTGTCGGTACGCCAAATGACGTCAATTTGGACTCGTAGGTCCGCAGGAGATCATTGTGCGCCTGTCAAATTGACAAATATGAACAAATCATGAAAACAAAGGCTCTCGCAGGTATATTAGTCGTACTGCATTTATACTTGATCCCCAGACACAGTGGCTGCATTCGGACGTGTACTCGTGTTAACATGAGTATACTCCCAGGCGCACGAACGGCAAGATTAACGACAATTGAGTCAATGAGAGTATGCTCTCGCTACTCCTGACAAATGGGGAGTGTGTTCTTACTCCTGACGAGTGTCATGTGGAATATGGGTGGGATTTTTTGTGAATTTGCTCAACGTGTCAAATGGATAACTGAAACAACTTAATAAGGTTCGTTTTAGACGGCATCATAGATTCTCAAGACTCACTGTCTATATTTTCTTCAGTTTCTTGTTTTTTTGTGTAGTCGTGGCAAGAGACAGCTATCTTGACTAATGGCCATTCGCGCATGCAGACTGCGGACTTGCCGTTCACGTAATGTGACCCGAGTGCAATGCGCACGCATTACTCCGGAGTAGCGAGAACTGTACGCCTGAATACAGCCAAAATTTCCTTATAAAACATTGTTTTCGTCAAATCATGAAATAACATTTCGGGTCTCTGCAAATTATATATTGAGGCTTTAAATGAAGACTTGAATAAAGAAACTTGGAGTCAATCTTACCTTGCAGACCCGGGCCAGCTCATACTGGAGATCTTTGATGGCGCTGTTTTTGGAGTCCAGCACGTCCTGATCAGAAAGAGAGAATATTTTACAGAATGTAAACAATAATTATAATATTAATTCTATATTTATTTCCTCAAATCTTATAAAGTGGCATAATAGGTCCCATTTCTGATAATACAAATAAGAGTTGATTCACACTGAGCCTTTTCGCGCATAAATTCGACGTGCGTTGCTTTGAGAAAAGCGATGTGGAAGGAGTTTGGAGTGAAACGACGCACTGAAAACCACAATCACAAGATACATTTTCCGCTCAAGTTGATTCAAGGAGAGCGTAAAAAAAACCCACCAAAGTTCTGTCAACTAATTTGTCCGTTCCATGTGCAGTAACCACACCAACCTTTTTGCTTTTACATCCAAATTGGAGATTGCAAATTTCCTGTTTTCTTCCCATGGATAGAATTTTGGGGAGGTATTTTATATGATTGTTAGGTTAGAACGAGATCCACTTTCTGAAAAAATATAAACAAGCTCCTTTAAAATTGGGTTAGATTCTGGAAATTTATCCACCCTTGGGTTAGATTCTGGAAATTTATCCACCCTTGGGTTAGATTCTGGAAATTTATCACATTCAGTCTCCCCGACACAGGCTAAATCAATTTCTGAGCATACCTCTAGTTTCCTGGTCACCACTGTGAGCGCGGTAGGATCCAAGTTGGAGGCCGATAGCACCTCATTCAGCTGGGCCTCTTTCTTCTCCAAGGTGTCCGTCAGCGCCGTCAGTTTCTTCTCCAACAACAGGTTCTTGAAGTTGCTCTTCTGTTGTACTTCGTGGATGGCCTTGACAAACTTGCGATACAGGTCATCTCGCTCGGATTGCATCTGGGGGGTGGGGGGGGGGGGGGGGGGGGGGTTATAGGAAGAGAGCTTGAATGTTAAATCAGAGGGTTGGGTTCGAATCCAAATTAGGATAATTGGTTTTGCCAAATTTAGAAGTCATTCAGAATTTTCAGTGTTTTTAAAGGACATTTTGAGCTCTCAGTCCGTATATTTTAAAGGATATCGTAAAAAAACTACCGATGTTAAAGTAAACTAATTTATCGGGTTGCGCAAAACAGTGCAGTGATTACACCAACCTTTTTGATTTCACATCCAAATTGGAGATAGATAATGTCCTGTTTTCGTCCCACGGATAGTATTTTTGGGGAGGTACCGGTTTTTTTATATGATTGTTGGGTTAGAACGAATATTAATTTCTTGAAAAATCTGAACACGCTCCTTTAAATTTCAACTTTTTTTTCCCCCAAATAATTCCGGACCCAAGTAAGCTCTCGCAATCATCACTAAATATTTCTTAATCATGGAATGAAATAAAAATCACTAAGTCCTTATCAGGACTTGAACCAGAGACCTCTGACACACAAAGCAGATGCTCTACTAGTATGAGCTATGAGGCACAGTGGTATACTCCCTAAGGTTTCCCCCAAGACCTCTGACACACAAAGCAGATGCTCTACCGGTATGAGCTATGAGGCACAGTGGTAAACTCCCTCAGGTTTCCCCCAAGACCTCTGACACACCAGGCAGATGCTCTACCAGCTGAGCTATGAGGCACAGTGGTATACTCCCTCAGGTTTCCCCCAAGAAATCTGACACACCAGACAGATGCTCTACCAGCTGAGCTATGAGGCACAGTGGTATACTCCCTCAGGTTTCCCCCAAGACCTCTGACACACCAGGCAGATGCTCTATCAGCTGAGCTATGAGGCACAGTGGTATACTCCCTCAGGTTTCCCCCAAGAAATCTGACACACCAGACAGATGCTCTACCAGCTGAGCTATGAGGCACAGTGGTATACTCCCTTAGGTTTCCCCCAAGACCTCTGACACACCCGGCAGACGCTCTACATGTACCAGTTGAGCTATGAGGCACAGTGGTATAATCCCTCAGGTTTCCCCCAAGACCTCTGACACACCATGCAGATGCTCTACCAGCTGAACTATGAGGCACAGTGGTATACTCCCTTAGGTTTCCCCCCAAGACCTCTGACACACCAGGCAGTTGCTCTACCAGCTGAGCTTTTAGGCACAGTGGTGTACTTCTTCAGGTTTTCCCCAAGATCTCTGACACACCAGATAGATGCTCTACCAGTATGAGCTATGAGACACAGTGGTATACTCCCTTAGGTTTCCCCCAAGACCTCTGACACACCAGGAAAAAGCTCTACCAGCTGAGGTATGAAGCACAGTGGTATACTCCCTAAGTGTTTCCCCTAAGAATGCAACTTGTCTCTTGGTGTTGCAAGAAGGTGTTGCAAATATTTTGATGGAAATGAACTCTCATTTACCTTTTCAAACCTCTGTTCCAGAACCTCATGTTCCCATCCCAAGTCCTTGTACTCTTGAGTCAGAACTTTCAGTCTTGCTTTGGTATTCTGAAAGTAAGATATAATAAAAACAATAAATCAAATCTACGTGCACTTGCAACAGGGGTACTGCTGTAATATTTTTCCCCAGTCTAATGGATATTGCATCGGACAATATGGACACGATAGTGTCACCTATGTTGGAACGTTCTCATTTTACTAGGCGACTAGCGCGGAGTAAACATGTCTTACACATGTTGCTATACACAGCCAGTTGAACTGTGTGTGCGGTGATGTATATGTACTACATGCAAACTTAACACAGCAGTATAGCGGATCATACCATGCTTTCAAGTTTCAAATTTTGTCCTCTCGCACATACATGAAAGATTCATCCTTTTACTGGTTATATTTCTGGAATAAAACCAGGGGTAGACTGATAAGTTTTCTCATAACAAATGATGTTTGACGGGGTGTTTCGCCATGTATGTGCATACAGTGGAACGTTTCCATGTAGGATGTAATGCTGATATTATACGACCAATTCAGTCATCTATATGACAATTTTTGAAGTAAACGTGTCCGCATTTGTAATATAATGTAAATTTCACATGAACTAAGTACCATGAATTTACAAAGGTTGTGTTTTTCTGCGATAATTATTTGATTTGGAAAGGATCGTATATACCCTATTTGCATAATGGATGAGGCTATTTTCAACGCGCAAATTTCACGCGCATCGTGTCCACCCCCCTCCTGGCCAAAGGCTACTGTATATACTTACTGCAAGCGAAGCCTTGTCCTTGTCATAATTAGCCAGTTGTCTCGTCAACTCGGCTACTTCTTCTTTAGCCTTTTCTAACGGTTCTTTTAGTCGTTTGTTCTCGAGCTGGATCTCATTCATCTGTTTTTCCATCCTTTCCTCCTTTTTCTTCATTTCTTCAACTTGCTCCTATTTGAGTAAACCAAGGAAAAAAGGATTTATAAATTATCATGGTACACAATTTGTTTTACCACAAAAGAATGAAAGTCTGAAATTACAATGTAGTCGTGTGCTGCCCTTTTCAAGAAAAGTGGAATTTAAGTATCACTTTTCGTCACCATTGGTCAACAAATGCTAGAAATAATAACCCGATTTTGCCTACAATTTGACAAAATTAAGGGCCCCGGCAATGGTATTTTTATCAATGAATTAATTACTCCATTCAGTTAGTCATAAAACCTCATTTGGAAGCTATTTTGGGTTTAAAATCAAGGTTTTTAGCTTTTATGTTATTACGAATTTGCATGTATGAGCTAAGTTCTGAAGTCATATTGTAATAGGCAAGCATGATTGTGCACAAAATATTTCACTATTTTCTCCAACTTGTTGAAACTTCTGCAACATTTGGCTGTTTGGTTTGGTTTTAAATGTTGTCTGATGTTTGCCACAATTTCAGTCTCAACTCTTATGTTTTCGCAAGCTGAAACTAATTAAACCATGGAGAACTTTCTGCAAATTCATGGCGTGAAAATTTCACTCTTGCGTAATTCACGCAAAGATAAGCTTTTGCCGCGGTGCAAGAAGTTTTTTCTTCTTATTTTTCGGGGTTTTTTTCTCTGCTATTTTTCGTGATTTTTTTGCTTGGCACAAAATCGCACGCTTTAAGTTCCTTTCTCTATGATCAGAAAGAGGGGTAGGCACAGCGGTCGAGTTGGTTCGAGTTGAGTTGGCAATCAACTCGACTTTGAAGTAAAGCTGGTTAAGGGATGAGTTGGTCCAATGGTCGAGCTGGTAGAAGGGCAATTCCAAAAATTCAGAATTACATTGAGAGGCTTTGAGGGCTTGTAATGCTTCACGTTTTTAAGTTGTTTGATTTTAAACACATGTTTTTCAAGCATCATTGATGTAAGTGTAATTTCTGTAAAACTGATTGTAATGCCATTCTCGGTAAGTGTGTAGGGTCCCCAAAACCCTCGGTTTCGGGACGTACTTCCGAATGAGTACGTCCGAAACCTGGATATTTTTGGATGTACCACGCATATTGAGAATGGCATTGCAATCAGTTTTTCAGGAATTACACTTCCATCAAGTATGCTTGAAGAACATGTGTTTAAAATCAAACAACTTGAATGCGTGAAGCATTACAAGCCCTCAAAGTCTCTGAAATGTAAATTTGAATTTCTGGAATTGCCCACAACGGCAGAGTTGGTACAACAGTCAAGTTGGTTCAAGTCGAGTTGGAAAATGATCAAGTTGACTGTAGACGCATTGACTCATCCATAATAGACCGATCCAAAAGCGATTAAGCTCCACCCCCAAAATTTCCACCAACCAATCATTTTGAGGGACGATCATATGGTGATTCACATGGTCTTTTGGCAACCCAAACAATCTCATGATTGTGCGGTTTGAAGTTGCCAGATGCGTTTTAAGCCGAAGCCAAATAATAAAATGGATTTAACGTCTTACCTTTAGTGAGTTAATGAGGGCCAAGTTGTTGAGCGTGATATCATTGTAGTAATTCTTGATGTCGCTGAACGCTCTCTCGTGGTTGCGCATCAACGTGTTGATCTGGCTGTTTTTACGTTCCTCGATCTCGTGAATTTCTGTTTTCCGTCGAAGCTCGAGTTCTTCCCTCAACTGCCGCATTTTCTGCTCGTATTTATTTTCAATTTCTGAAAAAAGTGCCAAAATCAGTATTATTTATAAAAACTGACAACAAATTTAAAACCTTGGTTAATTATATAATATTGGATGGCTTTGAGGGTAATGTGAGAATATATCGCACGAGTCATAAAAATACTGAATGAGTCAAAGGTTGAGTTCGGTATTTTTATGACTACTGCGGTATAGTCTCATATCACTCGAAATAACATCCAATATTATTATTGTTATTTAAAGATATATACCTTCTTTGTTTTGTAAGATTTCCACAAGATTTTTCTTTGCTTTTACATTTACAAGTGCATGCGCTTTTGTACTTGTTCAACATTTTTAATACCGTACTCACACGCGTGTGTTGCACATGCGTGCAATGCACTTAATGCATTAAGCATGTGTACACATGGTGCTTCTGGTTTAGAGGCACGTCGGCTTAAAGGCCCTATGTATCATTTGCAAGATAAAACTTTATCTTGCAAATTTACTGAAGAAATTTTAGCTAGATAGATGCATCAATGCTTCAGAAAACCTTGAAAATCTATATGGATTTTCTGTACAATTTTGTTATTCCAGCATAAAATACCATTTTGGACGGAAATAAATTCATGTGGTGTTTGTTACCATTGCTATCAACACTTTGAGTAAGGTTTTTCTTGTCAACTCATGAAAAACAAAATTGGGTCATTGCAAAGGATACAATGGGCCTTTAAAGCCGCCCTCAGATTGACCTGCGATTCTCTTGCGCCGCGCAGGAACACTAAGCATCAAGCAAAAAAGTAACGCTTAGGTCACAAAACTGAACAAATCATGTATCGCTGAAGAAGCAGCAATTCAACACAAACTAATCGCAACCATGCTCATGGCATGCACGATTCCATGTGGCGATGAGTCCATGGACATGATGGAGCGATTTTTCCGCATGCTAAAGTGCCACGCGTGCGTCACATGCGCATCTTGTTTTCTTCCATAGAATTTGGCCGTGACAATCTGCATCACGTCGCAAAAGTTGAACATTATTATCTACTCATGCGATTGTTGATTATTACAATCGCCGACTGTTTTGACGCCAATGGGCGTAGATCAGGCGCATCTGTGTCCAGTTAGTTGCCAACTGTTTTAAATTGTCACAAGGTCGACCAGAAGGCGACTTAAAAGTGATTAATATTTTTTCTTCTTCTTATCTTACCTCTGGCTTCTCTCTCAAACTCCGATCTTAGATTAGTAACTTTCTCATCACTTTTCTGTAAAATGAGAAAATTATTTTAAGTAACTATTCCAGTTCGATGAATTTACATACATGTATCTGAGAATAAGCTATATCACCATTTAAAGTTGTTTACTTTGACCAAATCCACCTACCATTTTGAGGTTCTTGATGATGTCTTCATGAGACAGTTCTTGTTCCTTGAGCGTGACTTTCAGAGACCGTTTGTCCTTCCTTAAATCCCCCTCCTGGCCCCGATGGTCGTCTTGTGCCAGCTTCAGAGCTACGGAGCTCTCAGCCTTCAACTCAGATATGTTGTTTTGGTGTTCGTACAGCAGGTGCTTGACTTTCTGCTTGTAAACCTGTGAATCATGGTTGAACATTTTAAGACACTTAAAGAGCCTCTGACATGCTAAACAACTTGTTGCCTAATCTTTGCTTCATATGATGGATTACTAGTTCAACAAGACATGCTATTGTTCGTTTGGATGTAAAATCAATAAAAGGTAGCCTTTTTCAACTTTGAAGATTTAATTGCAATAAACCACAGACAGAGGGTGCTGTTTGGAGTGCATCACGCAAGGAAGACAGAAGGGAAAAGTTAAGAAAAAACATAAGACTTCAAGTTCGACTTTGGCAAATTGCTGCAGTTTTCTCCCCCAGTTGTCATGGCTTACAACAGGAAACATGTAGAACAAACTCAAACAGTCATGGATTACAAAAGTTCCAGGACGTTTGAGAAAAAGGTGGAATCTTTTGTGCACAGTTGAATGTGATTTTTCTGTGTTTGCCTCTTGTGACATCATGACCTTGGTCATGAATATGCATATTTTCATTAGCATAAAAACTAAAAACCTTAGTTTTAACCCCCAAAACAAGCTCCAAATAGGATTTTTATGATTGTAACTGAGTATATTGGTTTTATAGCATAGATGTCATTGATAAAAATCCCAAATAAGGGGCCCTTTAAACTCTGAAATTGTGTTTAAAGGCCCACTGTATCATTTGCAATGACCCAAAATGTTAATCAACGAGTTGACTAGGAAAAACTTCCTCAAAGTAAAGATTGAATTGGTAGCAACTATCCAATGAAATGTTTCTGCCTGAGATGATATAATTTCACCAGAAATTATATCATTTGCAAACGATTTACAATGTACTTAGCCCGCCCTCATAAGATTAAAATATGGGTGTTGTGTACAGGCTGCACGATTCAGGTTTCGCACACTTTCCGTAGGTACATGTAGGTTTTGTGCCTGTGCACTAGACTGGTGCCAATTTCATGGCGCTGTTTAGCACAAAGGTTTGTTTAGCACAGAATTTCTTTGCTCTGTAAAATGGGTTACCAGCCAAAATTGTATGTCAAATTGTATTTTTAGGAACAGGAGCAAAATATCAGTAAATACACATCACATACGATTTTGGCTGGCAACCCAGTTTTGCAAAATAAAGCAAAGAAATTCTCTGCTAAGCAAATTTTTGTGCTAAACAGCGCCATGAAATTGGCCCCTGGTCGCGCACGCAACCAGTATGATGCAAGCCACAGAGTGTGTACGTACATGTATGCGACTGACTGAGAACAAAGAGACGGATTCAGAATAAGTCACAAACAATCATTTTGAAACTCCTTGTCAACTTTGGTATTTTTTTCGTATACATTGAACAAAGATTTTAAGGAAATTACCTCCTGGAATCAACACATAATGTAATTTTAAGATATACTTCCCACTTGGACTTTTGTCGCAAATGTTGCTTTTCTGTAGAAAAATCACGTTTTCTTTTTCAAAAATTGCCTTCAGTTAGTGCACAAGATAACCATTCACGCACGTGCGCAGCGCCCTCTGTTGTCACGCTTACGCACAGACCGCTCGCCGCATCATTTTGTGCATTACTTTATGCAGTAATTTTATCATTTGTTTATCTTAGAATTGAATAAGCTATCGATTCCAATATATAAATTTACCCAAATCCGTGTTCAATGTATATGAAAAAAATACCTCAACTTTTGCAATTTTAGGGCATGTTTTTGGTAAACGTGGTACATTTCGTTTGTTACACCATGAACTGACACGAAGTGGCAGCTTTTAAAAAAAAAAAATTCAACGATTATTTGGGTGTCTTTTCATGAAAACCGAAATTTATGCATTTTGAGTTCAGTGTACGGGCCTATAATCTTAACCATGCCCTTCATTGCAGTCAATATTTGTATACTATATTTGTATATCTTGCCTTTATCTCATTCTAACTAAGCCATTACTTATTCTTACCTTGATTTCTACTTGATGTCTCTCCTCAGCATCCTCCATCTCCCGGTCTTTATTGCGAAGCTCAGCCCGCGATTCATCCATCTGACGCTTGGAGATTTCCCAGAAGGTATTGACTTTATCGCGCTCCAGCTGGAAGTAGTTCCTCTCTTCTCTTTCTCTATCTAATTCCTCTCGGACACGGCCAATGTGCTCTTCCAGCTGCAAACAGAATGGGCCAAATGAGAGATGACGCCAACAATGTAAACAAAACCACGTCGCGCAGGGGTTTATGGGATTGTTTGGAGTACTCCAATGAAATGGCTTATGGGGTATGGCGTTGGTCCGTGAATTCGACGTGGTTGGCGCTTACTTTTAGAAGGCTAAAAGTGTTTTTCTGACGTTTACATTGGGACATTGTCATTTTCTATGTAACACTTTTAGCCCCTTACCAATTTAACCCCAGGTGCGATGACCACAAGAGGGCGGGCTATCTGGACCGTGATTGTTCATCTCTAAACATGTGGTAAATCATGGCTCTTCTCCCGAGTTTGCTCGAAAATGTCAATTATGTTGGACTAGTTTTTTTCCTGTTTAGAAGAATCATCGGGGAAAACGGACCACGGTACAACATTCTGGAGACTCCAGGGACTTTCATGGTAAGATTTTCAATGTTTAATTTTGACTGTAAAGTAAAATTTTAGTTTGGAGTACCTCGGCCATCTTGGTCGTGCAGGAAAATTCAAGACAGCGAATGGGGTTAAATTGGTAAGGGGCTAAAAGTGTTATATAGAAAATGATAACGTCCCAATGTAAACTTCAGAAAAACACTTTTAGCCTTCTAAAAGTAGTTGGCGCTTTGCTACTGTAAATTTGTTTTGTTGAAAGAATTGGGAAGTTAATCATGGCTCCAGACCTTCTGTGCAAAACATATGAGACAGGCTGAACATTTCCAAGTGTTTCCTCCCAAAATCCTAAATTTTTCCACTTTAAATTTGCATATTCCAATGCTAGATGAGTCATTTTAAAGGAAAACATTTCTGATCAACTTCCCAACTCTTACCAACACAAGATGTAACCTCTAGTCTTGTACAGTCAAAACAAATATGAATTATGACAAGTGTGTACAACTCATCTTTGTTCGAGTGGAGTCATAGAACTACAGACAACAAACCTGCTCTTTTGTCATTTCTTCTGTTGAGATGCCATCAACGACCGTCGGAGTCTTGGCCTTGGCAGACTTCTTCTTTTTCCCCTTCTTCGCACTTTTCTTTTTTGGAGGCTGCTCAGGAAAAGCATAGAGTATAAATTAGTCTTTTGCAAAGCGAAGTAACATTTGCACTATAGCTGGCGTCCAGAATCATTCACTTTCAAATGGAGGTACACTTACATGTAAGAAGTTAAAAAGCTGTTGTTGCTATGTGGCGCAAGACAAGTGGGTCTTTCTATAAATTAGGGGTCAAATTTTGGTGTCCCCCGTTACATTTTACATCTCGTTTTTGTAAATTCAGGACACATTCTTTAAATACTTTCCATCTTAAAGATTGAGTACATAAAGTACAATTCATACAAAATGGTGTAAAAGCCATTTTAATGATTTTTGTACGAATAATAACACATATCAGGTGTAACGGGGGACACTAAATGTCACACTTTTGGACCCTTAATTTATAGAAAGACCCAAGTGATTGCCTAGTAACTGACAGTCTGGTTGTTTTATATCCATACCATGAATCAGGGGTCGAAATTAACCTAAATTTCATGCTGGTTAGAAGGACCAGTTCATTAGAGAACTCTACTGGTCCTGCTAAACATTTGGTGGTCCACTGGTGCTTTTCAAAATGGCAATGAGATACTGGTTTAAGGTCATTGGGGCAGTCTGGAGAGATCAGAGAAAGAAATGTACATGTAGTTTGTGGTAATCAGGAATTCTTTGTATCGAGCAAGAAATGTTTACTGTGGATTAGGCATCAGGGAATGTTTCCATAAGTCATGAAATTTTTCACTGGTCCATCGGACCAGTGTATTTCACAGATCTAGTGGTCCTTATTTCTTTACTTGTATCGGACCACGGGACCAGTGTTTAATAATAAACCTTATCGACGTTCTCAAAGGATTGGATGACAAACGAGGCTGGCAATTTTCACACAAACCTATGGGACATGACAATGTTCATTAATTTTATTCTCATTTATGTGAAGCGATTGAAATGTGATCTTCCCACACGTTCTTCATCAAGGAAAGATGCAATTTTTGACAAATATCATTTTTATTCTAACTGTAGTAAAATGAAAAAAAATGAGAAAGTTTGTACTTTACAAAAGAATGCACCTGATATTGGCTCAACTATTAATCCTGGCTCAACTATTAATCGTGACAGCCCTTCTATAATGCTACAAACTGGCACCGTTCAAAAAGTCGAATTTTCTTAGTTTATTTCATCTAAGCTCAATTAATATAAAAATCATATTTGTCAAAAATTGCATCTTTTCTTAATCAAAAGTGTGTGAGAAGATCACATGTCAATCGCTTCACAGAAATGAGAATGAAATCGATGAACGTTGTCATGTCCCCAGAGCCCCATAGGTTTGTGTGAAAACTCCCAGCTTCATTTGTCATCCAATCCCATGATGCCTTGAGAACGTCGATGAGGTTTATTTCAACCCCTGATGAATGCTTGTATGCAGTATTGATTCAGTACTTAATGCTTGCCGCTTGCACCCGATCGCATTACATAGCAACATGGTTATAAACTTATAACAAGTCTCCCTCTGCTCAAGTCTCAAGTCAAGCTAGGTCTAAGTCAATCTGCCGTTGAGTCCCAAGTCAAGTCAAACAGCCAATTCTTTTCAAGTCCCATTGCAACTGCAGTTCTCCGTTTCACACACTTTTGTATGCAAGCGGGTGTGATAAAAACACAATTTTCTTGAAAATGCTACATTTGCGACAGAAATGTCAATAGTAAAGTTTTTTTAGAATCTTCTAAGCTATCGATTCTAATAATTATTTTCTTTAAATTCGAGTTGTGACATAAACTAAAAAAATACCCACGATAATCAATGTCCATCAAGTTTTAAAAATAGCACTTTCAATGGATGTTGGTAAAAAGCAAAACGGAACGCGGAACCGTTCCATTTCACTGTTCCGCATTCTGTTTCACCATTCCACCTTTCTGTTCCCACCCCTGCCTGCCATGCCTGCCCCTGGCTCTGTTCCACCGTTTCGGCCGTTCCACTGTTTCGTTCCGCATTTTACCAACGTCCCTTTCAGTTGTCTGTAACTAAGTGAGGCTAACATTCCTGAGCGGTTCTAGTACTAGTAGTGAGCGGTGACTGCGTGGACTCGATCGCCAGAAAAGGTAAAACCAAAACTAGAAAAAATGCATGGAAATCATGTAAATCGCGGCGTTGTGCCGTGGTCAACATTCAACATTGACAAATGACAACATAAAAAATTCATAATCGTCGTCTGATTTTTAAAAAAAGAACAGTGCTTTCTTGTGCCGGTTTCTTTAATCAGGTAGAACCAGTAGTACTTCTCTTACCATTTTTACAAGCTTCGGTGTTTAGAATTAAGACGATATTGACGAAAGTATTCAAAGATAACTTCGCTCCCTTTCCGGACAGAAGTTGTTTGTTTGTTGATCATGGAAACGACGGAGATAAACTGGTGTCCCGTCCTCATATACATTAAACATTTTCAAAGTCGATAATGATACTACAAATTTGGAGCCAAATTTCACACAACAAGCAGAATGTTAGGAGTCAAACGTTTCGATCCGAGGATATTCATCGATGACCGACAGAAAAAGTTCTGTCTGGAATATAAACAGGCCTACTGATTAAAAAAATACTTTATTCGTTTACTTTCATGGTCGAAAGGTAGTGCGAGTACCGGGAATCAGTCTAACCACGGCGATACTTGAGTAGCCCGCCCTCTATGTATCCCGGTCGCCGTGCGACAACGTTTAAAGGGCCTAAATTGTGTTTTTATCAATGAAATCTGTGCTATGGAACTAGTCATTAATTTACAATCATAAAAACCCTACTTGGAATTTGTTTGGGGGGTTAAAATCAAGGTTTTCGAATTTTATGCTAATAAAAATTTACATATGCATGAAGTGGTGATGTCACATTTAGGAAAACACAGGAAAATCTCATTCAACTGTGCACAAAAGTTTCCACAATTTTCTCCAACTTGCTGCATGAAACCTTTGTAACCCATGACGGTTTAGGTTTGTTTTACATGTTGCCTGTTGCAAACCATGAAAAAAAATAATATATAAGGCTGGAAACTGCAGCATTTTTCCACAATTCCAGTTTGAAGTCTTGTTTTTTCGCCGTGTGTTCCTAAAGTGACATGCCCCAAACAGGGCCCTCTGTCTGTGAGTTTATGTAAAGAAATTTTCACTGAAAGATTGAAAAAGTTGACAAATGCCACTTTTAATTAATGGGGCATCAAAATGAACAGTAGTATTGTCTTTCTACACAAGTAATCCTTCATATGCAGCAAAAACTGTGCATAAAGTTATTGAGCATTTCAGGGCCCTTTATTTAAATACAAACTGGGAGAATGCTGCCGAGATAAATATCAAATGACACTTTATTAAATCATTAATTTATATTTTTAAAAAGTAGCCCTGATTTGAACAACACAATAATATCGATCATCTTAATTAAACACATGACTACGTGCATATATTCACAATTCCCAAATGAATATAACTCTTGCAATAAGGGGTCCGAAAACTCCAAGCTGAGGTTATTACTGGTTTAATGCCCCAATACATTTAAGGCAAAAAAAAAATAGGTTTAGCGTAGGTTGAAGTCTCTCAAAATGACGTGGTGACGCGGCTTTTTTTCCCTGCTTTTTGTTTTGTTTTTTTAAAGTGGATTCCAAGCAATAAAGTAAAGTTGACATGAAGCCAACAGGCCAGTTTTTTTAAACGAAACACGAAAAAAACCAAAAAAAACTTTGACTCGCAGGGTTGAAAGTGACGCGCGCTAACGCTAAACAAAGTTCTTTTTTGGGGGCCTTATTTGCAGTTACTCAAAGTTGATGAGTTGACAAGAAAACCAGACATGATAACAATGGTAACAAATGCCACATTATTTTTGTTTAATGTGAAATGATACCTTTGTGGGAGAAATTGCCAACTGACACACTTCCTTGACCGGACTAAATTGTTGTTGCTATGTGGTAACCGGGATGACCTAAAATGTAACAAGTGTCTGTCCCGGTTACGAGCGTATATTGGGTTTTTGTAACCCTTTTTGGGCTTAAGTTATCTCTTCAGAATAACTTAAACTTATTTCTTTTATTTTGAGACCAGACAAAGGTATTTTCTGGAAAATATGGTCCCTGTTGCCAAAATGCCCCGTTTACTGTGGAAAGACCCATGTCAATTCAAGATTTTAAAAACATGTATATTCAAATTGTACCTGTACACAAACAATACGTTCAAAATGAATCAACAACCTGACAAATTACCAAAAATTTAGTACACATAATACAAAAATAGAACACCTTTAAAAACTACACGAGTACACGTACCTTAAAGGCACAGGCTCGTCAGCAATGCGCGCGTCAAATTCGTGCCACGAAATATGCAGCTCCATGCCTTTGCTATGGAGCTGCGTATTTTGTGGCACAAATTTGGCGCGCGCGCATTGCTGATGAGCCTGTGCCTTTAAATTGTACCCTATCTACAAGTACTAGGCCAGTCCTCTGCACACTTCGTCAACACTAAAACAGTTATACTGTTATGCGATCATATCATTACTAACTTTAATAGCTAATGCAATGCAGGATACATGCACGCAATAAAACCCGGCAAATAATATTTTTAGTATTTGAAAACATCAGTGAATGTACACGATTAAAGGAGCGTGTCCAGATCACATTTTTAACTACCCCCCAATCCATATGTTTAATAAAGAGATGTAATTTATCCAAACAGAATGCAGCATACATGTATGCACTACATTGATTCCCGACAACATGCTAAAAACTCATAGCATGCTTGGGCGAGATTTGAACCCATGACCACCTGCATACTAGGCAGACGTCTTAACCACCTACAGTCTTAACCACCAAGTTTTCCTATATACCCAGCACAATATGTGGCAAAGGGACTCCCCCTAACACCCCTATACCTCAACACACTCTTCCCTTTTGTTAACGCACCAAAACCCCCTAAAAACTGACAGGAATTCCTTGGATGTTTGGGACACAATGGGGGAACAATGGTAGGGGAGATACCCTCTGCCACATGCTGATATGAGTTTGCCAGTGTCGAAATACTCCTCATGGCTACACTTTAATTGTGGTCATTTAGTTCCTTTGGGGTCGTCTAAAGTTGTCAATTTTTATGGTTCTACAAAGTGTAGGAAGGGGGGGGCGTGAGGGGGGTTGGGGTAAAGGGGTTTGAGCGCAATGTACGACTTATCATACACTGTACAATGTTGACATTTCACTGTAGTGACAAACAAATGTTAATAAGTATTTTTTTTGGGGGGGGGGGGGGGAAGGAGGTGGAGGGGAGAGGAAGAGAGAGAGAGAGGGTTGGGGAGGGGAAGGTATTGAAAAAAAAACTACGCTCTGTAGAACTGTGAAAAATGTTCATACATCAGGACGGCCCTTTGGTTTTGGGTAAAGTGCCAAAATAAACGTTGATTCCTGTTTTTAAAGGAGGGAGTTTTCTGTAATTAGCAACTTTCTGTTGCTAATTACACATACAATCCCTCAATGAAAATAAAAACATTAAAATATAAACAACCACATGATTAAACCATTACTTAAAGGCAGAGGCTCGTCGGGCAATACGTGCGCGCCAAATTCGTGCCACGAAATACGCAGCTCTATACCTTTGCTATGGAGCTGCGTATTTCGTGGCATGAATTTGGCGCACGCGCATTGCTGACGAGCCTGTGCCTTTAACTATAAAAACCATTTACTATAAAAACAATGTACATTTTTCTTTTCCAGTGGCAGATCCAGCCTCATTAAAATACTGGAAAACAATGGAACTCATCAGAGGGTCCGGAGCCCTGTATTTTAATGACAGTGGATCGGCCACTGTTTTGTGTATATCATCTCTTTAATATTGTATTCATGTAGTTATAGACCGTATCAAATAGCTGCCATCTTGCAGGGAAACTTTTGACATTTAAATTGATGAACAATGTAAGCACAAAATGTGCAATCATGCATGTACCCGTGGAACAAAGAAACTGCCCTACAAGAGGGTAGCTATTCCATCATACGATATATAATTACATGTGGCATCACACATAGGATCTTTATAATTTTTGCTCATCAATCTCAAAAAAATGTACAACAATTATGATATATATTAAACAATGAATAAATTAAAAACTATGTCGTATGGACAACTAGATTTTTAACATATAGGGAATGTGCTACAGTACCGTGTTCATAAAACTGGCTAAGTACTACATGTACATGTATGCCATCGTATCTTCTGGATTCAATCAAGCTTTTTCACGTGTTAATGCATGTAAATCACACAGCCTTTTCGCGTAAGGCCAGACGTGAGATAATGGCCAATTTATGCATGTATGTCAAGTAGGGCATTTTTTATCGATACCAGGATTTCTGCTATCACCTAAAGAGGTTTAAGTGAATAAATACTACCAGAAAAATTTTAAAGTGTTTTTTTTTAAAAGCATACCTTCATGAAACTAATTTGGCTATTAAAACAATGGGAAAATCACCGATATTCCATGCTTATTTTTATTGCCTTCGGCAGGGGTTGGCACTATATCCTATACACCAGAAGAACACACATTTTCCTATTGGTATAGACCAATCCGGTAACTAAGGTCTCCTTCCCTGTATATCCGCCATAGCTGGGGGACGTCCAGTGCATGGGCTGTGCGTTTTGTGTTGCGCTCATCCATTACATGCACGAACGCGCCTCCTTTGCGTACACGCGACACGCTTGCCTTCACGTACACACAACCCTACAAAAACGCGCAACTCGTTCGAAGTAAACAAATGCAGCTTCAGCAACAGCAAAAACATACAGTTCATTCAGTGGAAGCCCCCCAGCTATGGCGGATATACAGGGAAGGAGACCTTAGTTACCGGATTGGTGTATAAGGCTTTTGGAGTCAGAATTTGCATGGTTGCTAAGGACTTTATGCCTTAACAGAAGTACAACCTTCTACGCCATTTTTCTCTAAAGCACTTCTTAAAAAATTGTGCTCTTGATGATCACGGAAATGGTCATAACTTGGTCAATTTGTGACGGATTGACACAATGTTTGTAGTTTCGTGAAGCTTATAATATACTCTATCTGATTAAGTCATTAGCTCCATTTTCATTTTTTCTATACAAGAGCCTACTTTTGGTGGAGTGGCTCACAAATGCGACGTGTGTCGCTTCAGGAAAAAAGCACCGTGGAGGAATTTGAAGTGAAACGATGCACTGAAAATCACAGAATCACAAAACAACTGTTCGACCAAGTCGATTCTATGATTTTGAGTGTGTCGTTTCACTCAATAATTCCTACCACACCGCTTTTCTCAAAGCAACCGCGTCGCATTTACGTGCGAAAAGGCTGAGTGTGAATCCACCCTAAATTTGACACGTGTCACTTTTAGAAAAATTGGCTTATTGTTAATCTAGCCTAAGGGCTATGTCACACACAATACCGGTTTTGCGTCCCGGTTGGTCCTGGGGCCGATTTCACTAACGCTTTGCGATGATCGCTAATGCCCAAATCAATCGCTAAACTCGAAATCCATCGCAACTTTGCGATCAACTTCGAAGAGGGATTTCACAAAAACTTAGCGATGGCGTTGGCCATCGCTAGTTGTTATTTAGCGATGAATATTTAGCGACGACTAATTTGTCATCGTATATGGAAAGATTCATCGCTAAAATACAATTTCGCGCCATTTGTTTAGAATGTTGAAGGTTTGGTGGTTTTCAGTGTGTCTCGAAATGGCGTTTAAGTTGTTGATGTACATAAACAACGCAAGAGCATATAGGTTTTCAGGGACAGGACTAATCCTCTGGATTCATACAATGACAAAAAGATGCACAAATATTATCGGTTTACGCGAATGGTGTCATGAGAATTATTGACATTTTAGAGCCACATTTCCGCCCTTCAACTCTTAGGAGCCACGCAATAGATGCAACCGTATTACGCTCTCAGGATGCTTCTATTCCACGACATCCGAGCATCATGGCATATCTGTCGCTATAGTAGTGTCTGCGCTGCAGAAAATCGTGCATCAAGTCACAGAATTTCTGGTTGTTTACGAGTTACTAAGCGATCGTCCTCCTCCAATAAATTTATTTATAATTAATACTCATTGCTATTGCGACGGCTTTAGTGAAATGCAAAATTCATTGCCATCGCAATAACGATGGATAACGATGGATTTAGCGATCATTCTAACGATGATCGCAAAATATTGTGTTAGTGAAATCGGCCCCTGGTGTCCCTCTCTCGCGGTCGATGACGGTTTTGTTTCCAAACCAGTATGAATAATCTCGAGCTTCTACTAAATAAAGCTGGGAAGTCTACAAAGGGCAAGTCCAATGCCCCCAAGAAGCAATAGCAGTGTCCCGGCTTCAATAGGATTGTCCAAGGGGGCACTAGGGGGCCACTATGGCTATGCCAAAGTGCATTGCCTTACAAACCAACATCACACGATTTTTTGCCCATACGTTGTATGTGGTATTCCGGGTGAATTTTTGGTTTCAAGGCCGGGCAATTCGCTGTTCAAAGGTAAGAAAGCAAATTGTTATGAATATATGACATCTCTGTATCAATGGCCTTTTACTAAGTGCGTGCTACGGTAACTGTCGACCCTGAATTGTGAATACCTTTGAGTCTTCTCCAATGAATCTGTGCTTTCCGTTGAAAGTCCCATTGGTTTGTGCAGTGTGTGTGGACATTTTGATGATAGCGTGTGAGGCATAGCAACAATATCCAAGTGGGTGGCGTTAATTGGGCAATCTCGGAACTATGCATTCCGTGAGATATCAGAATGGGCAGACCCAACAATGTCACAAACCTAGACAATTGGTGCAGACGAAATTTACAATACTTCGAGGTGGCTAATTTGCAAAATATTGGCAATTGTAAAAATGTGCATTTCCATTTTTGCCGAGTATTATTCAACCCAATGTTCTTGCTAACCGCATGTAAGCTTGATCCATGTTGATTTTGAAGGGCGAAATCTGAGGTCACAATGAGTGCCTGCCGCAGACCCATTTCAGATGGATGTCATCCTCAACTCTGGCTATCGTCTTGATTGATCGCCATGTGCATTGACATGCATAAGCTCTGCTACCTGTCAAATAAACATTGTGAAAGAGGACGTGTGATTAGTGACAGGAAATGTCACATTTCATTGCTGTGGGAATCAATTTGTTCAAACAGCTATTAAAAGCGGATTCTTGATGAAAGCGATTTCAAAGTGATTGGTCGGTCAGTGCCACACATTCACTGTATTCACTGAGTACAATGTATGTACACTGTACTGGCCGTATGAGCCAGTAACATATGGGTCTTTCTATAAATTAGGGGTCCAATGTTGGTGTCCCCCGTTACATTTTACATCTTGTTTTTGTAAATTCAGGACACAATCTTTAAATACTTTCGATCTCAAAGAGTGAGTACATAAAGTACAATTCATACAAAATGGTTTAAAAGCCATTTTAATGATTTTTGTACGAAAAATAACACATATCAGGTGTAACGGGGGACACCAAATGTCACACTTTTGGACCCCTAATTTATAGAAAGACCCATATAGGCTTGTGAAGCACCTTTACCTAACCTGTGAAAATGGGATTAAAATTACCGGTACACTTTCCATTCTTGAGTACCTAGGGAATTTCCACTTAAGTACATGTACATATTTCCACACTAAAGGGGGCATTTTGGCAACACACTGCAGACCATATTTTCCAGAAAATACCTTTGTCTGGTCTCAAAATAAAAGAAATAAGTTTCAGTTGTTCTGAAGAGATAACTTATGCCTAAAAAGGGTTACAAACAAACATGCCTTTCTAAAAACCCTGTATACAAATTTCAAATATACATGTACGCTTGTAACCGGGACGGACACTTATGTTACATTTTAGGCCGTCCCGGTTACGAGCGTATATTGGAAATTTGTACACAGGGTTTTTAGAAAGGCATGTTGTCACACTATTTGTAACCTTTTTTGGGCCAAAGTTATCTCTTAAGAACAACTCAAATTTCCTGTTGTCTTCCCATGGATAGTATTTTAAGAAGGTATTTTATATGACTGTTAGGTTAGCACAAAATCCATTTTCTGGAAAAATCTGAACAAGCTTCTTTAAAGACACGTGCTTGCTTATAATTAAAAGAAAACTTGACAAAGAAAACCAACAGCCAACCCACCTTTGCACTTTTTAAATTTTACTCTCAATTTGTTGAAGTCCGGAACGTTATTTCTAAAGAAGAGGTAGTCGCAGCTGGAATCCCACTCGTAGTTGTCAAAGGAAACGATTTTGAAGTCACATGATGTGCAGCGCATCTGATCGCACATTCTGAAGAATCCACCAGAAAAACAAGTTTATAATTTTAAAAAGCTAACAAAACAATTTATTAAATTTAGCATTTGGGTCTTTCCACAGTAATGGGGTACATTTCTGTGACATTCAAGATCTTAGGTCCCAGTTCACTTCAAATGTCTTAATTTTATCTTTAATAAATTATGCAGCTAAACTGAGGAAATAACTTTTGCACCAAGGAGTAAGAAAAATAGTCCTACAACATACATTTGTGAAAACCCCGTGCACAAATTTTCCTATTACGTATACATGTAACAAAGACAGAAAAAAATGTCACAAAATGGTCTGTCCACGTTACATGTGCATACGTAATAGGAAAATTTGTACACAAGCTTTTCAAAAATGTATGTTGTAGCAGCAATTTCTTACCTTTTTGAGTAAAAGTTATCTCCTGAGAACAAACAGTACAAGGAAATTTCTTTAATTTTGAGATAAACTAAAGACATCTGAAAGGAATTATTGACTTATTTTTCAAATGTACCCCATTACTGTGGAAAGACCCTTTTGCCTCATAATGTGGTTTTTTTTCAAATCATCCGTCACACAATCACGGTATTTTCGTTCACCTACTAAAAGCGACCTGACTTTGGTTCAAATATGAAAAAAAAAATCTCGACTGTGTCTGAACTGTCTATGCAGACAACTGTACACTGTACAAAAATGATAGAATTCTGATCTACCAAGTGTTATTTTCAGACGAATGTGGGTCTGTCCATACTAAAGCATACACTTTTGTGACTTTTTTAATGGTAATTTCTTTATTACATTCCGAGTTCATGTACACATACATGTACCAGGCCAAGTAAGAATTGTGTCTACTCTCTAGTTTTCATTTTACAGTTTCAAAAATTACAACAATATCGTCTGCAAAAAGTAGTTGGCTGGGGCAGTCGTCTATGGTGATTCACACGTATACACGTTTGGCCCAAAATGTCTGTCCAGTGATATACACGACTTATTTGGCACTGTAATTCCAAGAAATCAACACACTATTGGTTTGAGTTAATGTTTCATCAATCTTTTAGAGCTAATACATGATGTGCGGGTATTATCATTTTGTAATGTAATCAATGCCTTTAGCACTTTTCAGATGGCAATGTTTGTCCCCGTTACGAACATGACATCTTCAAGAATACCCTGTAATTTCTTAGAATTTTGAGAAAGAACAGCCACTTTTGGTCATCACAGAAAATAAGTGTTTGGGAATGTACTAAAGGCCAAAATGGGGCAAATAATTTGCTGTTTAGTCACTTTTTGTGTCTTAATCCCCAAGTTATCAATTGTATGCATTAGTGTAGACAGACCCATACATGTGTACGGTACATGTACATGTATGTACCATCCAGCAGTTTGGTGAACTTCATCTTCTTAGCAATCTCTCGTTCAGAGGAGTATGGTGAAGAAGCACAATTTGAGCCCTCTGAACTTTTGCGAGTAAAAGTTTTTTACTCATTTTTGTGGGGCTTTCAAATGGAAAAAAATAAGCGAAATGTGGCGCAATAACGTGTTTACTGCGTGGTTGTCAATTAAAAAGTTATACCCAAGTTACATATTAGTGGCATTTTTGGCCAGTTAACCTGGGTAATTCGTAACACAAGATTTGCCTTAGAAAACGAACCCTTAACCCAGGTAATGTGCCACGGGAAAAGGCCCCAAGACACTGATGATTATCATGTGAAAATAGTCTGACCTTCCTGTTGTATTTGTTTGGAAAACAAAATTGATCCAAGACACTTGAAATGCTGTCGAGCTACTTGAAATACTGATGACAACTTAGGCCAAATGCCCCTCATCGCTAGCAAGTTAAATCAAAGTTAAGGGCAAACCAGTGCCAAATCCATTAAGACTTCAGTTACAACTCAATACTATTATAATTAAGGGAGCGTTTCCAGATCACATTTTTGAGGCCGCCATTTTTTCCATGGGTGTTGAGATTTTGATACCATATCATTTGTCAAATTTGTGTATTACCATTTTGAAATTGTGTGCTCTCAACCACCAATGTTTTCTACACTAATTTGTCCGTTACATGAAGCAGTGCAGTGATTACACCAACCTTTTTGCTTCCACATCCAAATTGGAGATTGCAAATTTCCCGTTTTCTTTCCATGGATAGTATTTTGGGGAGGTATTTTATATGATTTTTAGAAAAAAATCTGGACAAGCTCCTTTAACTGCGCTGAACAGTTCAATACCTACCTTTGCGATACAGCGGAGCTCAATCCCATGTCGTTCTTACTGCCTCCAACATACAATGGGTTACACCTTCGCTGCGATAAGCTGGTGGTCCGTGAGTGGATGCTGGTCTGACTGGCTCGACTGTCTTGTCTCTGGAGAGGCTTCTGTGGGTATCATAAACAAAACAACATGGTTGCCGGTTTTTTTCTGCGAGACATTATGTTGACATCTTCATACCGTAGCATGCCGAGGTGGGACTCAAACCCACAACCTCCTGTAATCTGGAGAAGGCACTTTAATCACCCGACTACTGAGCAGGCTGGAACTGAATGGTTGATTTAAAAGAACAAACAAAAGACCAAAGATTACGCACACACGTTCAAGCTGCACTAGTCCCATCGACCTACATGTACATGTACATTGTACTACCTTCACACTCTTAGTTTCTTTTCCCAAAGCAAATACAGTGAGATATTCATCTACATAGCATGTTTCCTCGTCGCCTGCACTTTGGAACTCCTTAAGCCCGGCGCAAACGGGTTTCAAAAAACACGAAACACGAAACAAAAACGTTTTTCTCGTGACTTTCGTCTGCATTACCCCAAAACAAAAAATACCGTTTCGCGAAACAAACAGTGCTTGTTCCGCAAAACATGTTTTCATCGAAACAGACGTTTCGGTCTACCGTCTGCGGTACTTGTTTCGATACTGGAGAAATGACGACCTAGCGATGACCAATCATCAGTCGTATACTGGATCACGTGGTATCAAGATATCATGTGACTGTACTGCTTTATTGTCGCCGCTGGCGGCGCTGTATCCGTTTCGGTGGCATTTTTGTTTCGTTGTGTGGCATTTATGTTTTCCGTTTGCGGGAAGGATACACTGAAATGCGAAATGGGGGGTAAACAAATTAAATTTGTTTCGTGTTTTTTGCCTGCCGTTTGCGCCGGGCTTTACCAGAATCATACCGGTATGTTTCCTGCATCTTAAACGCAACATTAATCTTTTTACATTTCTTTAACTTTGTATTTTAAGCGTGTTATAAGCAAAGCTGAAGGACTCGAGTCCCGATTTTTGAGGACTCGGACTCGGCCAGTCAGGACTCGGGCGGTAAGGACTCAGAGATTTTGGCCGAGTCCATCCGAGTCCAGTGAAAAAATTATTTATACAATATTTTACAAAAAGTACATTATACAGGCGTGAAAATATTTTTGAAGTGTCTATTGTAATTTATTTTGGGGCCGAAAGTATTTCGAACATGTGAAATAAAATTCTGAGAATGTAAAATTAATCATTTCTAGTGAATTCTACTGCTTAAAATAATTTTGAGCACTAGAAATGTATCTCACCTCCCAAAGAAACATTTTCTCAAACTTACGAGCTGTCAAAGATCACGGGCACGATCATTGACACTTGCACTTGAAATTGAAATAAGGACTCGGACTCGGCCTGTCGAGGACTCGGGTGTTTGCTGGACTCGGACTCAAGAACTCAGACTCGACTCGGACACCAAGAACTCGGACTCGGAAAGTGGGGACTTGACTACAGCCCTGGTTATAAGTTAAGTTTTTGTGACATTTATGATGCTCTCTCAATGCTTGACTATACATGTACGCATAAAACTTGACGACATGTTTTTATCGCATAAAACAAAATAAAATAAACTACATTGTACATTCCGCGACAGATTAATATAGCATAGAGTACTCACGTGTTCTGGCAGTTCTGGTCCATCGATAATGTCGTTGATTATGAAATTCAGGTCATCGTCTTCACCTGCAGAGTCCTTGGTGCTAGAAATTTTAAGATTTTAGAGCAGAATTGGAAAGAACATGATTAGATTCTCTTTAAAAATCACAATATATCTCAGGAGTTACATGACAATTTTTTTTGGGGGGGGGGGGGTGGGGGGGGGGGGGGGGGGGGTGGGGGGGAGGGGGAGGGGCGCAGAGTGGGGAAATTGAGGTCCATACATGTAGTTCGTGCTCAGTACTCACATGTGCCTGCGCCTCATTGTTTTACTAATTTTGTAAACAAGTAGGCATAAACTTTGCTTGGGATAGAAATCAAATTGTTTTTCAACATGTACTGTACGTGGAGATTTGGTCACATTTTTCATGCCCCAGGATGAGGAATTTGACACCAAATTTTCAGTGCACCCGAGAGAAATATGTCCATGTTTTGGCACCTCTAGCCCTCAATGGAGATTTTTTTCACCTAAATTTTGCCCCAAGGGTGAGCTATTTCGTCATTAATAAAAATGAAATTTTTAAAACCAACAATTTACATGTAGGTACTGCACTCCAGTATACATGTACGGTATCTTTATCGGACGAGTACAGCCAAACAAGATTGTTTAAAAAATAAAAAGAGAAACCTGTGTCAATTATTCTATTACTATTATTACCATTATTTCCATACTGAAACCAAGGATTCCTCTAAAGTGCCCATTGCACTGTCGCTCGCAAGCGTGAGAAAACCTATGAAGAATTAGAAATGGCCAGAGACACCGGGGAATCCAATTGCTCTTCACAAAAGAATGCTCTTGGCTCTTTAAAGTGCGTTACTGTTACCTAACACACTGGACCAAGGGCTTTACATCCCTTCCGAAGGATGGAGCAAGTGTGTTTAAGTGCCTTGCTCAAGGGCACAGGTACCGGTACCCCAGCCGAGTATCGAACCTGCCACCCCAAGTTTTCACCCGAGTATTGCGAGTCAGTGACCCAAACCACTTTTCATTTCAACCATTTTTTATAAAAATTTTGGCATTTTAAATTTAATTCCCCAAAACCACCCAAACTCGGGCAGAATGCACCTTTAACTCTTTTATTACAATGCGCCACTCACAGCGGCTTGATTCAAAACGTCTACAGTGAAACTTGTCTATAGTGGCCACCCTCGGGACAGTAAAAAACTGGCCACTATAAAGAGGTGGCCTCGATCTTTATAGAGGCTTCTTAAGCATTATACACATGGCATTCGGGACCAAAGGTGGGTGGCCACTATATGCAGGTGGCCTGTTTATCAGGGTGGCCTTAATAGCAGGTTTCACTGTACATGTACTTTCAACTGGAAAGCTGCTACCAACAGATAAAGAATCCCAGCCATCAATTAATTAGCAGACCTTGAAAACATCTGTAGCCCACCACACAAAACTGATCAAGAATTATAAATCGTTTATGTTATCCAGTCATAATGCCAGTAAAATGATTAGCCATTATAGCTCTTGTAAACAGATGCCATGGCATTTACATGCAATCATAAACAATGCTTGCAATTACAATGTAGAATGTGTGTAATTTGATGATACGTGTATGCAGATGTTACCTAGCAACCAATGACGGATCAATACCCATGGTTGTACAGCAACAATCCACATCCTAATTTCTGCATCACCTGCATACTACTGATTACTGGAACTAGGCTAGGCTACACCATGGTGAATTCTCATTACTCATACATCACTTTACCAGGGACCAAATAAACTACAATGTGAGCATTTCATATGTTCATCCATAGTGCAATAACCGATGCATGTGAATAGAGTAATGGCTGGGAGCTAAATGAAAGAGCAGAGAGGGACAATTTAGGAGCAAAACTGCAGGCTGATTTGGCGCAAAGGGAAATAGCCTCATCTATTACACACAAAAAACAGAGTACACTTTTTGCAGAACAACCTCTTCATGATTTCTACATGTACCGGGTAGCTGGGTAATTCCCAAAATTAGGGGTCCAAAATGTTTCGTACATGTACATGTACGACACTCTCTGCTTCAAGAATCACTACTTATGACCACAAATTCTCTGTAATGGACTGTGGCCTGTGATTATAGGGGGCAGCATCATTTTCTTCAATATTTTGTTTTCTGATTCCTGAAAAATTTTCAAAACAAAAGACCATAAAGGCTTATAATTTGTTCATTCACATTATACCGTACATGTAGAATATGTGATTCGGCATCACGATCATTAGCTACATGTAATGTGCATCTCCCAATCAAAATCGGCAAACACCTATTTTTTCTTAAAATGCGTGGTACTCATTCTATTTTATCGTCCTGCTGGATTCCTTAGTCTTCTATCGTATCTCCAGTAGACAATCATGAAGAAAGTACCATGTGCAAATGATATTTTGACGCAAAATAAACCTCATGAGTTTAACCAAACGAAAGATTTCGTCCCACTGTATAACCCGCCCAAAAAGCGCCCCAAAATCACTCGAGCATGCGGAGGTGTAATAAACATGTTCCCGTACCTTTAATATATTCCACACACGACGAAGGAAAAGTCAGAATCTTTAGGTCTGGGAACCAGACTAAAGCAGCATGGGCTACTGCGCCACCACACGTCCATGGAGGATTAGCCAATTTAAGTGTGATCCTTACCCATTTTCAGATGGACCTGATCTGTGACCGGTCATTGGCATAATACAAAGATCGGTTGGCAACGTGAACTGCACGATTAAAAATATGACAGGTGGCCGAGAGACCGACGACGACAGTTTTAGTTTTAATTGTTACATGTACATGTATGTGGGTAATGGGCCTATTAAAAAAATAAGTAAATAATTCCTTCCAGACGTCTTTAATTTATCTCAAACTTAAAGAAACTCCCCTGTACTGTTCTTAGGAGATAACTTTTACCCAAAAAGGTACGAAAATGCCTCCACAACATACCGGTACATTTCTGAAAAGCTTGGGTACAAATTTCCCCTTATACATACATGTGCGTACATGTATGTAACGTGGACAGACAAAATTGTGACATTTTGATAAACTAAAGACATCTGAAAGGAATTATTGACTTATTTTTCAAATAGGCCCATTAGCGTGGAAAGACCCATAATTTCTCATTGTGCGTTAACACAAAACTGAAACAGCCGTCGGTCCCTCGGCCACCTATCCTATTTTTTTAAACCTGCAGTTTACGATGCCATCCGATCTGTGTAATATATGCCAATGACTGGTCACAGATCAGGTCCATCTAAAAATGGGCTAACCCTCCGCGGACGTACATGTACATTTTACACTTGGTTGTCTGCTTGGAAAGTTTTGAGAGTATAACGACCACTGCGGCATGAAGAACGTGTAGAGATTTTGATTTTACCCAAAAACTGCAGTTTTTTTATGGGAGAAAAATTCTGTCATTCTGAAAGTATAGGACTTTTAATAATATTTTAGTAAGAAACGGGCCTTACTTTCAGCTTTCTGGAAGTAAATATAAGGCAACTTTGTCACCCATTTTCACGAAAACCAAAAAGAGTTCAAAAATCAATCTTTCAGTATTGTTTCTTATATGCCTTTATACCTCACACATTGATTCTCGTTCACTGATTGGCTAAAAGCAGGTCACGCGACATGGATTTGTTCAACCATTTCAGTGGGCAACATGAAAAAAGTACTATTGTTTGACCTTTTGCGCCATAAGTGAAAGGATAGTACTTTCTAAAAGTACTAATTCACAGCTCGTACGGAATATCGCGTGAGTGTGTGCTAGCACGCTCGCGGGAGACGCGTGCGAGTGTGTGCTAGCACGCGCGCGGGAGACGCGTTCGCGTGAAGAAACCAGCAGTGGTGTTCGCGTTCACGCAAACAATGTGCACCTTGGCTTGGCTCTCTGAAAATTGAATTTTGTCCAGAAATACCAATTATTTGATACAAAAGAATAAATGTGAGGTACATGTATATAAAACAAATATTGACTGCTTTTATTCGGGTGATGATGCAAACTACCGCCCCTCGGTGATCTTGAAACGGCAGTCCTGCTATTTTCCCTCGGCTTCAGGAAAATGGCAGGACTGCCATTTCAAGATCACCTCGAGACGATAGTTTGCACCATCACCCTCATGAGCAGTCAATATTTGTATAATATCAAACATACTGTCCAACATGTCCTGAAACAGAAATGTTGCAAATGTGATTGATAGCGGGATGGATGGATTTGTTAAATTTTTCTCTCTCTCTTTCTTCTTTTAAAATATTTCTTTTCTTTTAATTTACAGTTTGATTATAATATTTCAATTAAAATTAACATTATGATTATTATCGAAAATCGATCGGGAGTAAATAGCAAATCAGCTAAAAGTGATATCACGTCCAACTGTAAACGTCAGAAAATCACTTTTAGCCTCCTAAAAGTAGACCACACAATATAAATAAATCTAGACAATTAAGACAACAGTGCTAAGTAATAGACAGCCGAAGTGTGACATGCGTTGCCATGGCAATTGGATCTAAACTATCATGGCCGTCGGGAAAAGTACCATTGGAAAAGCACAGGGACACGGTTTAGTGATTTTTAGTTTAGATCCAATAGAGTACAGAAGCGATGACGTCACAACAAACCTTTTTTACATTTCAGCGTTTTGGATACCATGTATCGGTGGAGCATGATGAAAAACATCCACAGCCCAAATTTGGTGGGAATCGGTTCAGTGGGGCCCGAGATATGGCCGCATGAATACATAATTAGCCCCATTGAAATCAATGTAAATTGGCCTGGTTCCAAAAGTTACGATCCAGGCCAATTTACACTGATTTCAATGGGGATAATTATTATTATTATTATTATTATTTATTCGGCATTCTTCAGACAATAACAAATACACTGAGATCACTAACAAAACAACACAATAAGCCTGTAGCAAATGCCAGGAATTGAAAAAAGTTAACTTAATAACTGTGACCCATAGGCCTTTCTTTCCAATGCTATAGGCTATACATGTACAAACAGGAAATAAATAGAGATTTAAATAAAAAATAAGTTAACTAAATGGCAAGTAAATGTAAACAGGGTAATAAATGTGTACATACATACATACATGTAGCTTGAAATAATTTAAAGTATTTTTTTTAATGTTTTTTTGTTTGTGGTTTTCTTAAATGGAGAAACAAAACAAAACAAAACAAAACAAAAACAAAAACAAAAACAAAAAACAGAAACAAAAACCAACAATAATAATAAACAGACAAACATAAATAAAACCCCAAAAATACAGATGATTTACTTAAATTCTATTGCATTTCATATAAGTGGCCTTTAGTGAGTTGATCCAATGCTGAATCGACATTTCAACCACCCCAGTTCTCAAAGATATGGGGAGTTCCTCCCAAGAGCGTGCAAAGACATTCACTGGTGAAAAGTGAAGTCTTTGCGTTCGAGCCCTGAGGTGGTTGAACTTGACAGTCTCAACATATCGCCCATTAACTATTATGTTACTCGTCACTATTTCACTTACGATGGTTCCATGAAGCACTTTAACAATAAATGAAAACAAAAGATACTTCCTTCGAGATTCAAGAGAGATTAAATTCAATTTACGTAGCCTGTGGGTATAATCCATTTCCATACGTCTCTGTTTGAGGATCATCCTGGTCGCTCGACGTTGAATTTTTTCTATTTTCTCACTTAGGTTTTTGTTGTGAAGAAACCAAATAGGTTGCCCATATTCTAGAATAGGTAACACAATGGACTTGTACAGTGAAAGTAGAGCATCTTGGGACAGGTCCCGTGCAACACTAAAAATAAAACCCAATAATCTATTTGCTTTAGAAGTGACGTAGTTTACATGATTTTCCCAAGTAACCTTGCTGTTTAGGACTACACCAAGGTATTTGTACTCATTAACAATTTCAAGCTGTGTGTTATCCAAGGTATACTTTGGTTCTGTGTCTATCTTACACCAAGTAATACGCATGACTTTCGTTTTCTTAGTGTTGAGTCGCATTCTGTTTACATTACACCATCTATCTATTCGGTCAATGTCTTGTTGAAGAATAGCCTCATCTGACTGACATTGTATTGGTCTGTACATAAGAGTATCGTCAGCAAATAATAAGGTTGTCGATGCAGTGTGGTGGGGGAGATCATTAATGAATAAATCAAACAGGAGCGGTCCTAACACACTTCCTTGAGGCACACCGGACAGTACTGGACACCACGTAGAATGGGATCCTTTAAATAAAATCTTTTGTTGCCTCCCCGAGACAAAGGATCTTAGCCAAAGCCACATATTGCCAGTTATGTTGTACTGTTGGGCAAGCTTGCGCAAAAGAATATCATGAGGTAAAATATCGAAAGCCTTTGCAAAATCTAAAAAGACAGCATCGATTTTTTTAGCATGTTGATTGTCAAGGATTTGGAGCCAGGAATTGGTAACGTTAAGTAGCTGTGTCACGCAAGAGCGACCTTTAACAAAACCATGTTGTTCTGGTGACAGCAACATGTTCTCATTTAAGTGAATTCGGATATTGTCTGAAATAACAGACTCCATTATCTTGCAAAAAATGGATGTCAGGGCAATCGGTCTGTAGTTAGAAATACTACAAGGGTCACCAGACTTAAAGACTGGAGTGATATTTGCCTGTTTCCACTTACTAGGCAACTGACCAGAGGTGAGAGATGAGGTAAAGAATTTTGAGAGAACCGGTGAAATAGTATTGATGCACGTTTTCAGAAGTTTAGGTGTAATTCCATCAGGACCCGGGGATTTGTTGTTAGGCATGATGTTGACAACTCTTTCTATGTCACATATTCTAAACTGGGCGGTTTTCAAAGTGGGAATAGGAAATTCACATTCGGGTGGAACTTGGGGCAGATCATTGTCGGAAGGAACAAAAACTGAATTGAAATATTGACCAAATAACTGAGAAATCAATTCAGGTTTGTGAACAGTGTTACCCTGGTGATTTATGACAGACGGGGAATGGCTTCTTCTCTGGCTGCGCACGAATGAGAAAAAACGTTTTCTGTTATCAGTTGCATCCGAAAAAAGCTTGTTAACATACTTATAGTGTAAGAAATATTCACTGCCTGTTTGACCTTGTTGCGAGCTTTTTTGTATAATTCCCACTTTTCAGTACATGTACTACCAAAACGTTTAGCCAATCGAAAAGCAGCGCGTTTTTTAAAGATGAGGCGTTTGATGGCGTCGTCAATCCAGGGGCATGTTCGTTTGGAACGGCGATTTTTGTGGGGAATTGCATCACGTGCTGCTGCATCGAACAGATCCAAAAAACCATTCCACGCATCGTCGATGTTATTGTCGTCCATGAAAAGACTCCAGGGTGCTAGTCTGAGTAAATTGTTAAAATGATCAAAGTCACCCTGTTTGTAAGAAACGAACTGTCTAACTATTGACCTAGTTGGTAGGCTAGCACAACTTCTAATTTGAAAGGAAATGGCATGGTGGTCACTTCCTACTGGGTTCGGCCCAGTGGAGGTTTGGACTAAAAGGGGTTCATTAGTGAATAATAAGTCAATGATGGTTCCAGTTGATAAGTCTTGGGGATTCTGACGTGTAACCGTATCAACGAGCTGAACCATGTCCATTGCAGATAGCACGTGGGTGAGGTGTTGTGAATCGGGTGAGTCCGGGTTGTTCCAGTTCACGTTGAAGTCTCCAACGACGATTACTCCTTGTTGGTTGTTAACTGCCATGTGAATGTCATCGATGGCCGCTTGGAACTTGTCCCAGTAGTCAGCTGCAACATTCGGTGGGCGGTAAAGGAAACAGAGTAGCCATTTGGTACTGTTTGTTGAAATTTCAATGCAAGACATCTCTAGATCGGGATGGTCAAGTTCGGGGACATGACGTGGGGAAAGAGTCGACTTAACAGCTGCAAGTATGCCGCCTCCTCTACCAGTATTCCGGTCGCGTCGAAAAGACACATATCCATGTTGTTCTAGGAGTGGATCTATTGTCAGGTCATTTGGGGTGAGCCATGTCTCTGCTATTCCGATGATGTCAGTGCTAGGGTTCGAGTCAAGGAAGGCCCAGAGCTCGTTGGTTTTGTGTTTAATGCTTCTTGCGTTGAAGAATGTGCCGGTATTCATGCGGCCATATCTCGGGCCACCATGAACCAATTCATGTCAAATTTGATGTGTGAGGGTTTTTCATCATGTTCTACCGAAATATGGTCATGAAAATGCTGAAATGCAAAAAAGAAAATTTGATGACGTCACACTTCGGCTGTCTATTGCCTAGGCAACCAACAAAAGGTGACGTATTCACTTCGGCAGTATATTGGACCAACTTCAAAAAAATAATTTAAAATATTTCAAACTCTCTCAGAAATGGCGCCAGGTGGAAAAAATAATGTTTAAGACCCAAACTTTAATTTTCTTAATTTGATGTTTTTTTAAAGAAAAAAATGGCTCTAAAAGTAAAAGAAGATCACCCCTAGCCATGCTAGCTATAATAAACGGTATTTTTTTCGTATACATTGAAGCAAATGTTGCTCTTCTGTAGAAAAATCACGTTTTCTTCTTCAAAAATTGCCTTCAGTTAGTGCACAAGATAACCATTTACGCGAGCGAGCAGCGCCCTCTGTTGTCACGCTTACGCACAGACCGCTCGCCACGTCATTTTGTGCATTACTTTATGCAGTAATTTTATCATTTATTTATCTCAGAAATGCAAGATTTGCGACGGAAGTGTCAGTGGGAAGTCTCTTAGAATTGAATAAGCTATCGATTCCAAACATAAATTCACCCAAATCCGTATTCAATGTATATGATAAAAAATCCAAATAAACATCTAGGCCTATTCTAGCCCAGGTTGGACGTCGTCTTCATTGCATTACGAGTGACGTTCAGGTCACGATGTCTCTAAACAGGGGGACTGAAACTTCCACATACTTTTTAAGCTATATTACCTTTTTTAATGGACGTCGAATTTATGTCCATATATGCTTGACGTCTTCATTTACAGGAACGGGATAGTCCATGGGCTACCAGAACCCCCCCTCCCCCCCCCCCCTCGGGATTTTTCAAGACAACTTTTTTTGGGAACCTTGACCATAGAGCTATTCAAATCAGGTTGTTTGCAAATTCCCTACTGGTGGGTGTGGCCGTGGGGGCGTATTTTCAAAATGGCCGCCAAAATCCCTGTTTTTGACCATGCCACGTGGGAGGACGGGTTTTTCTTTTGGTACCACCGCTAAAAATGCATTGTAGAAATGGTGTCCCCCTCTTAAATGCTCAAAACCCCCTTAAAGAAATATTTTTAAAAATGGCTAACTATAACAGAACTCTGGAGGGCACTGTTGACACAATTAAATGACATCTTCCATTGCTATTGTGTGAGGTAAGTTGAAGTACAAATCCTGGTCTGCTTTTTCCAAGTTACAGTACGTCCGATTTAGATTGAAAAGACTTGAACTATAATACTTAAGATAGACAAGCGGTAATAACAACAAGACGATATACTACGGGTCCAGAAGTCCACCTCGATGAGGTCGTAGCGAGCAACAACAAAAGAGACACACTACCCGCCGCCTGGAAAGCTACTAACTAAGAGATTATATCGCGTTCAGTATGTTACAGCAACAGCAAGTCAGCAGTGAGCTGCCCACTCTTGCACACACTAACAATGTGGCCAAGCATAAAGCGAGGCGACAACATCTGAGCAACACGGGTCATGACGGTAAGACCGTCGGAGCCCACACTACACAGCACTGCGAAACCACTGCCAGAACTCCCAGTCGTAAGACTCTAAGCGGTTCCACGATGATGCGCAACGTTCACCGGCTTTTGGTCGGCAACATCAACGTAACGACGGCATCATGTGCGAGCAAGCTGGTTCAATGTGCGGTGAGTGTGAGACAACTGTCCCAGTCATTATGCTTCTTCTCGGAGGTGCGGATGGCGGGGCGGGAGTCATTGAGGAGTGGCCGATAGGGTCGCTCTTGGAGGGCTGGAGGTTTGTATTTTCAGGCTTAGCCAGGAAGAAGGCGGCCGGAGTCGGGATATTGCTTTCTCCAGAAGCGAGTCTAGTTGACTACGAGATTATTGAGCCAGGCCGAATACTCTTTGTCCGAATAAAATATCGCGGAGTCAAACTAGCTGCTTGGTCGGTCTATGCGCCTACCAACATGCAGGCCGACGCGTCGAAAGCCAGTTGGTTTAACAAGCTTCGATGCTCCATGGCGGACAAGCAGAAGCCACGCACAGTAATCAAATCCCTTCGCGATGATCCGATCGTCCGCCAGCTGTACGCCGAGGCAATAGAGCAACACCTTCCGAGCTTGGACTCTTCGGAGCTCGATGCCGAGGCGTTGGAGTGCCGGCTACGCACAGCAGTAACAACAGCGAGCGAGTCGGCGCTACCGAAACAGCTGGTGGAGGAGAGTGACTGGGTGACGGATGAAAAAGTTAAGGTTAAAACTCAAGTCCGAGTTTCATCGCCTGCGAGCCGAGAAGATCAACCGGGCTGCTGAAATGCACCAGGTTGAGGAATACCGATTAGCCCAGTCGAGTCGCTGCACCAACATTTCAGCGAGCACTTCAAGGCGCGCCCCCGGCCGCCGGTGAGCGCACTCGACGAGCCCGAGTACCAGAAGGCCCTGCCCGAGGTCGATGTGGCGATTGACGATAGTGAGCCCACCCTTGAGGAGACGAGCAAGGCTCTGCAGAAGCTGAAGAATGGGAGGTGCTTGGGGGTTGATGGTATAGCAGAACACCTTAAGTACGTGGACACTCCACGGCTGGCAGAGTACGTGCACGCTCTAATCCGACGGGTGTGGGTGAACGGGGAGTGTCCAAATGCCTGGACTACATGTAAGTCGCGATTGAAGCCGCTGTTTAAGAACAAGGGCTCCATGACTGATGCTAAGAACTACCGAGGCCTAATGATCAATAGCACGGTCAACAAGGTCTTGGTGATGGTCATGTTAGCCCGGCTGACACCGCACTATGAACAGGCGATACTCCTAAGTCAATATGGGTTCCGAAGCAACAAGTCAACGACGGATGGTGTTTTTCTCGCTCGTCAAATTTCGACTAAAACCGCCGATGACGTCTGGGGGTGCTTCGTGGACCTCAAAGCTGCATACGACTGGGTGGACAGGGCAACACTCTGGAAAGTACTCCGGAGGCGACTGGGCGATACGGGTGGCAAGTTGGTCAATATATTTGAACAACTATACAAGACCACTACAGCCGAGTTGGTCGGGCACAAGGACCCGGTACAGATCGAAGTTGGCTTACGGCAAGGGGCGGCGGAGAGCTGCATGCTGTTTAACTACTGGCTAGACACAGTAATCCGCTGCGCGCTCCGTGACATTGAGCAGCGATACCCCAATGCCGGCATAAAACACAATTATGCGGTCAACAACGAATGTACCAACCGTGCACAACGCGCTGATTTCCCATCACGCGGCACGGCGGTATCGAAGTTGATCATGTACGCTGATGACATTCTGGTGGTGGCGAGGTCCAAGGTGGAGTTGGAAGGGATGATAAAAATCATCGTCGAGAACATCGGAAACTTTGGACTTCGAGTGGCCGAGTCAAAAACGGTCACGATGACGTGGAACACACCGCTGGATGTCAAACAAGCGACAACACTGATCAATGTGAACGGCGCTGACCTTGACAACGTGCGCCAGTTCCGATACCTGGGTCATGTGCTCACCGACAACCCGAAAGACCCCAAATACCTCCAGCACCAGATTGGTGCGGCCTATGGGAAGTGGAATGAGTGCAAGGGTGTCCTAACAGATACAGCTCAGGGTACGAGTGAGGATGGCAGAGTCACTCATACGGTCAAGATTGACGTATGCAGTGCAAACTGAGCGATTGAGCGCCGCCCAGCGTAGCAAAATCGACTCGGTGTGGGCGCGGATGTGCATGCAGATGATTAGAGGTGGCTTCCAGCGAAGAAGGGTTAGAGCCGAACCCCCGGATGCTGACCCGTCTCGCCAGTACGCCTACCGATATTCAAATGCCGACATCCTGCGGATATGCAAGACCTCCACAGCGTCCACTTTCTGTCAAACCCAATATCTTAAATACCTCGGCCACATCTCAAGGATGCCCAACTCCTCCGAACTCAAACAATGGCTATTCACACCCACTGCACACAAAGGCATAGTATGCCAGTGGAAAAGACTAGCAGGAGACTTAGGTCTCGACCCGATCCAGCTCCGACGAGCACTTTTCGATAAGTGCAAACTAAACGCGTTGCTAAAGGCAACATACGCTCCTGGCTGCTAAGCGCCGAAGTAGCGTCAACCCTACGAACGAACGAAGCACTATATTATTAAAGTGAGAACAACATATTGGCCAGAAAGTCTTGCTATTTTGTGTTAGATTACAAGTGACTGCTAGACAAATACCAATATTGCACATGTAAAGATCACTCCAGTTTAATCTCACACAGAATAAAATAGTGTTTTGGGTTTATGGCCACCAACAAAATACTATGAGTATTATATATGTGGGTATGGGGGGTGGGGGGTGTCAGGTGAACTTCCCTCTTTCCAACCCTCTTTTTCTGGCATTGTACCAATGGCTGTCGGTTTTTGGTCCCTACCTTATTGCCTGGGATTCAACAGAATATTTGCCTTGAACTGATACGGTTATTTCAAAGAGGCCCTTTTCGGTGTTTTTTTGGGGGGGGGGGGGGGGGGGGGGGGGGGGGGGGGGGGGGGGTAAGAAAGACCTAAAATACCAATATTTTATCCCCAGACCATTTGCCAGGTACTAAAACCATTATGGGGTGACACTTAGAACCAAAATACATACATGTGATGTAAGTCTGTGCTTGCATAACAGCACAAATAGGTTTTTAGTGATTTTAAGGGGAAATTTGCCCCCCCCCTAACTCCTTATTCCACCAGTATTAATTTTGCAAACAAGCAGATATTGCAATGGTACACTATCAGCTACCCAGAAAAAGTGGTCTCCAAAAATCCCGAGGGGGGGGGGGGGGGGGGGGGGGGAGGGTTTCGGTTGGTAGCCCATGGACTAGGAGGTTTAAACGTCATATACCAAATTTGATGAACAAAATAGTGAAATCTAAGGCACAACCTAACGTTAAAGTTCAGAGAAATAAATAACAGTTGCCGTCGCGTCACGCTTCGTGAAGTTTGGATAGGCTTGCGCGTGCGGCGCCACGATTTCAGGCAGCAATGCGCCGAGGCCATGGCCTAGTTCATGGCCTAGTTTAGTTGCGACGCGCGCACGGCCGGCCAGCACGCGTACGCGGGACTATACGCGCGCGGTTAGAACAAAATAAGCTGAACGTAACTTGGCTGGCTAGCTGTAGTAGTGGATTATTTGTGCACAAATATATAGCAAATTAGCGTGACTTTTTGCCGTTTTCCTCCGGAATATGCAGTTCGGTGATGTGTAGTGGATTTCTAAACCCGGCAATCCCAAAGATTAGGACACATGGAACTTTGTTAGCACATTACCGGCTTCCAGCACAAGGTAGAAATATTGATTTTTTTTCTGTTACAAAAATTTTCACCCTGTTTTTGGAACTTCATATCCTGGACTCCGTATCCCCATGTAGTATATGCGGTACGGATCAGTCCAACCTGGGCTAGGCCTATTCCAAAGGCAGGCATTACATGTCGTAGAGGTCGGCACGAGAGACTGGATTCCTGTCCTTATATTTACATCTCCTTCGTCGTATACGACGAAGGGGAAGTAAATATGAGGATAGGGAACCAGTCTAGTGTTAACCTCTCCGCTCTCGCGCATGCGCATATTTGATTTTTGGTTAAACAGTCTGTATTTTATCGCACGGAGCGTCTCAAGTTTGCCCACGATTTCACCGAAACTAGACATCGGATCGATGCGTACTCTTCGGAATATTGTTGACACCAGGGGCCAATTTCATGGCGCTGCTAAGCACAAAAATTTGCTTAGCACAGGATTTATTTGCCTTATAAAATGGATTACAAGCCAAAAATATTCGCCAACTTGTGTTCTTCGCAAGAGTAGGAGAATACCTTTCAATACACATCACTTACGATTTTGGCTGGCAATCCATTTTTACAAAATAAAGCAAACAAATTTGTGCTTAGCAGCGCCATGAAATTGGCCCCTGTTAATGTTCACGGGCTACCTTTTCTTTGACTTCGCATGTGAACGAGAGTGCGAGTGCGATGCCTTGGTCGTTTGCTTCGAAGCGTTGTCAGTGTTGTCTTGGCGACGACTCGAACCGTCCTTTTTGACCGGCGTTTTGACACAGAATTTTGTCTCTACCTCATCTAAAAGGTCATCTATATCGTCTGCCATGTTTGGGCTACTGTCTGGTGGATAATAGCAGCATTATTTTGGTGTTTTTATCCGGATTTTAACACACTATACGGCGACATGATCCGAGCATAAACTAAAAGCCGTCCATCTTTTCACTGTTTTGCAAATAGCGCCACCTGTTGTCAAAAAACTGCAAAACTGTCATATTCAGCATTTTAAAGGAGCGTTTCGATTTTTCCAGAAAATGGATTACTAACCTAGAAATCTATAAAATATATACCTCTTAAAAAAACTATCCATGAGGAGAAAACAGGAAATTTGCAATCTCCAATTTGGATGTGGAAGCAAAAAGGTTGGAGTAATCACTGCATTGGTTTATGTAACCAGATAGTTTGATGAATTTTTGACCATATCCACGGGTTGGGGGCGCGAAATTTCAGAATGGTATCAAAATCTCAACACCTAGGCCTACACTAGTCCTCAAAATAAAATAAGGGTCAAAAGTACTTTTGTGAAAAATGTTGACCAAGTCAGGACATAGAACCATTTTAGTAAGGGTAATGGGCTAAAGGTTGCCCTGCAACATTTTAAGCACTTTTCACATGGTTTGCATGTCTATTGGCTTAGAAACTGACAGATCATGTGACAAGACACAACAATGCTGATAACAGGTTCATGATGTCGCAATCAAGTTTGGCACATCTGCTTTATTTTTCTTCAAGACTTAATGAGATTCCCCACACATAATCAATAGGATTCTGCACTTGATAGAGTAAAGTTAAACAGTGGGTTAACCAGCATGGAAGCTGTAGGGATGAGGGGACCTCTTGAGCCCCTCCCTATTTTGAAGGCTTTTCCACCAGTTAATATTCTCTCCGTCATAAACTTTGGCAAATCAACATTATTTCTGTATGTTTTGAGACTTTACTCCATCAAGTGCAGAATCCTATTGATTATGTGTGGGGAATCTCATTAAGTCTTGAAGAAAAATAAAGCAGCTGTGCCAAACTTGATTGCGACATCATGAACCTGTTATCAGCATTTTTGTGTCTTGTCACATGATCTGTCAGTTTCTAAGCCAATAGACATGCAAACCATGTGAACATTGGTTAAAATGTTGCACAGCAACCTTTAGCCCATTACCCTTCCTAAAATTATTTCTATGTCCTGACTTGGTCAACATTTTTCACAAAAATACTTTTGACCCTTATTTTATTTTGAGGAGTGTACATGCCTGTATGGAAAAAATGGGAGGCTCAAAATGTAATCTGGTCGCACTCCTCTAATTAAATTTAATGCAATTTCTTACAAACCTTAGGCCCTACACAATATTGCATATTCAAATAAAACTATTTCTACAAACAAAAAGGCAACAAAGTCATAATTTTTTGTAAATTAAAATTTACTAACAAGAAAGCATCTAAAATAACAAAAGTGATACGTACATGTACCATTTCAGCTTTATAAAAACTTACAAAATTCTACTGTTTGAAAATAAATTCAAGATAAACTGTGTGTGCTCAAAGCAAATTTCATATTTAAAAAATGAATAAACTTACTAGTATTACTGTATTAGGATTTCTTAAAAGACAATAAAGACATGTTCAGTTTTTAATGCAGGAGGAAAACCCTTTACAGGTTTACAAATTTAGTACTCGTCAGACTTCACTATTTTTTTCTCCTTAAAATGACATAAGCATCAGTACATGTAAGTGCAAATCTAATGAAAACACCAACATTTCAAGGGGGAAAAATTTGAAGATTTTTACTAGGAAATACTGAGTTGTCCCATACTGTAGGGCTGCGTTCGGGCGTGCAGTTCTCGTTACTCGGGAGTAATGCGTGCGCATTGCACTCGGGTCACATCACGCGAACGGCAAGTCCGCAGTCCGCGTGCGCGAATGGCAATCAGTGAAGATGGCCGTCTCTTGCCATCATCACTGCACAAAAAATGCCGTTTCATTGCTCACAAGAAACTGAGGAAATACAGGCCGTAAGTCGTGAGAACCTTTGATGCCGTGTAAAACAAACCTTAGTGAGTTATTGTTTCAGTTATTGAGTTGACACGTTGAGCAAATTCACCAAAAATCCCACCCATATTCCACCATCTTTGTACAAATCACATGGCACTTGACAGGAGTACGAGCACACTCCCCATTTGTTGGGGAGTAGCGAGAGCATACTCTCACTGACCCGAGTGTCGTTATTCTTGCCGTTCACGCGCGCAGGAGTATAACTCGTGTTAACACGAGTACACGCCCGAACGCAGCCTATAGGTTTAGTGCAGGAGGGCTTATGATTTTAAAATGTGTGTGCATTTTTAAAAACCATTTAAAACATAAACACCATGCATAGACATGATAAATTGTAAAGGTTTTCTGAAGCATTGGTGCATCTGTGTAGCTGAAATTTCTGCATTCTACTTAATCAACGTCATCTTTAGATTATTATACATGTACTATGCCCTTATTCTAGGAATCCAAACTTTAAAAATTTCATCTTGCAAAAGATATATTGGGCCTTTATAAATGTGTCCAAGTTTTGACAAGTTCTGGGTTTTCAGACATGGCAACAGTGCTCATATCTTTTCTATTTCAAGCATAAATCCCGCAAATAAGAAAAAATCTATTTAAACACTCCTCAATGCAAAATTCATTTGGCGAGTAAAGTGTGTATATTTATACATATTTACATCTCTGCAAAAGTTACATATGATAATATAAAGATTTAATGTCAAGTGACACATTCAACCAATCTAATGACAATGATCTAATTAGCTGTTATATAATGCAATACTCAACCTGTTCACTCAAAAAACAAACGAACAAACATACTTGAACAAATAAAAACCGAAGTTAATAGTCACTGCAGGCCTACTGTTCAACATTAGAAATACAATAAGACAATTTTTGAAGAAACATTTCAGAAACAGAAACAATCCAGAATTCTGTGATAATAAATAAAATATAAAATAAAAGGTAACTAAAAATATACTACAGTACTTAAAAGTGCAACTTTTTTTGTTGTAATTATCAATTTAATTAAAGGCAGTATACATCATTGGTAATCTCGAAAATCAGAAATGTTCACAGATTTACGCCAAACTTACACAATATAAACATGATGACCGTGGAAAACTTCCCATGAAATGGTTTTGTCTGAAGTGCTATAGTCTTTGAGAAATGAGTAAAACAATTAGTTTTCGTCTCATGAGACGAAAATTCATTTCGCCCCAAAACCATTTCGCCCAAGTGCCATTTAGATCCAAACCACTTCGCCCGAGTGCCATTTCGCCCCAAATTACTTCGTCCAAACACTACATTGCCCAAATTCCACTTCGCCCCAAAACCACTTCGTGCACAGGACGTGGTTCAGGGCGAAATGGTTCAGGGCGAAGTGGTTTTGGGGCGAAATGACTGCAAACCCTTTTTTGACTGTTTTCTCAAAAGTTAGACGAAGTACGGAGCTAGTTTTTGCTCAGGTTGGTTTTAATCATGCATATCTTCAATCACACAGGGGGATAAAACTATTTGTAACAGTTTACCAATCATGTATACTATCTTTAAGCTTCAGTTTATAAACTAAAGTAGGTTAAAAAAAAAAATAAAACAATCTTATTCAGCCTGCTGGGACACCTATTCTGAACACAAATATATATTTTATATAATTAAGTTAAATGAGTAATTTCTTCATTTATGACTCAGCTGCTACAATTGTAAACAAATAATGTATAGAATATAACAATGAACCTTGTGCGCATTCGCCAAGGCTCATGGGATTGGATGACAAGCATTGCCTCCACCTCATATGCTCGTCTGCATATCTTCAAGGAGAATACATTTCTGTTCAAATTTTCATACTTATGTTCAACTTTGTTTCATACCTGTATAAATAGTCTCTCTTTTGTCAACTACTTATAAATATTTTGGACAAATCAGAGTTGAATTTGGTGCAGTTCTGCAGTAAGAAACTTTCATGCGACTGGACACAAAACTATCTCGCAAGACCATGTGACTTTTCGGAACCAGAATTTGGTTCCGAAAAGTCACGTGACCTCTATTTTTTTTAAACGGCAAAATTCCGTGGTTTCTTTTTTAGGATGTGTTCAGTTTATTTCGGAAGGGCATTCAGAATCTGGTATGGGTAAATTTCGAGCCCAAAATAGCCCAACGAAGCCGGTGTGTACCTTTAATCGGGCAATAAAAGTGGGTTTGGCCAGTCTTAAACATACGTTTAAAACTGGGTAGGGGCCTGGACGAGTGATAATGGCCCTCCTGCGGGCCATTATCACTCGTCCAGGCCTCTAGCCGGTTTTAAACACATTGTTTAAGACTGGCCAAACCCACTTTGATTCCCATTCATAAATACCTTTTTGTGTAAATCAGTAAAACTCACCAAAACCTGTTGCCGTTTTGCAATTTTTGCATTGTATTGTTGTATGCATCGCATTATTCGTTCAGCTATGCGATGAGTTGTTATTGTTCGATCACACGCGTTACGCAGGCATGTTGTATGCGCATTCACTCGATGGGGTACTTTGCACCTTTTGCTTTCGAGTGCATGTAGTTTCTGTGTGCGTGTGCGTGTTCCATACGTGGTGACCAGAGCCGTATATGAAAAGAGCTGTGACAATGAGGTCCCGACTTTTTGGGGTCACGTGGCATGGAATGCCATTTTCTGTCCACTTTGTGTACAATTTGTGCATGGTGTTCTTCTGCTGACTAGATGACTGGGTACAGTGCTTGGGGGTATACTAAAATGATCCGAAACAACTATGATGTTTCGATTGTTGTTCGCCAGGGGCGCAGAGTCCGAACTCGTAGGCTACCAAGTTGGTTCACAACTTCCTGAGTGCAGCCGCGGCGTACAGTAGTTGTTGCCATGAGACTGGCTTGGAAAGTGCAAGTCCAGCCCCAAAAGAGGAGAGCAGTTAGAATAAGCTGCACAGAGTACAAAGCCAAGACGGTCAAACACAGCAGAACGCATCGCATTGTTACTAATGGCCCCCAGTGTCTGCACGTCCTAGATGTTTAGCTCCGGAAAAACTCAACCACATGCTCGACCTGGGAATTATCGAGGCTTCTGCACATGGCACCCAAAAAGACTAGCAACTGGAGGCCATGTGAGGATTATCGTGCCCTAAATAGCATAATGATGACGAATCGCTACCCAAGAATTCCACACCTGCACGACTTCACAACCAAATTGGAGGGCAAAGTCATCTTCTCGAAGGTGGACCTCGTCCGTGCTTACCACCAAATACCTGTGCATCCCCGAGAAATACGGCGCAAACATTACAGAGGTTTGTTGACTTGATGACACGCGACTTACCATTCGTATACGCGTACATCAATGACATTTTGGTGGCAAGCAGAACTGAGAAAGAGCATCAAGACCACTTAGGGGTCCTTTTCAGCAGAATGTCCCAATACGGCGTAACAATAAATCCCTCTAAGTGCCAGTTTGGGGTACTATCCTTCGACTTCCTTGGCTACAGGATCACTGCTTGCAGAATTTTTCCCATGAGTGACAGTTTCTCAGCCATATCCGACTTCCCTGAACCTACGTCCATTCGTCAACTGCACAGATTTCTAGGGCTGGTAAATTTCTACTGACAGACCTGCTGAGAGGAAAGACCAGCAAGTCGCACATAATGACCCTGTTAACCTGGACGTCCGAATGCCAGACTGCATTTACTAGAATCAAGCAACTCCTAATGGAGACAACCCGCTTGACTCATCCATCTGCAGACCTGCCTTCATTTCAATCAGTTCTCAATAAACCAGCTAAGACAAAAAAACCTACCAAGTCTGTCTCCATTGGAAAGAAGACGGAATGGAAACCAATACAAACGGGGGCGATACTTTCTACATCTACTGAACATCCAACAAGAGTTGCTCGATGGTGGTCACAAATACCTCTTTATGAGCAGATTGACACAGGACTGCCTCAAGAACCTGTTCAGCTCTGAAAAACCCCATCCTATCACCACTTGAATTCAAATTCTCACTAAAGATCATCAGCGTTGTCCAATTCCTGAAAGTTTCCAACAACAGCAGCTACCGACAAGATGGCGGAGTATTAGACTGGTTCCTGTCCACATATTCCACACAGGAGAATATAAGGACAGGTAAAGGGCGCTTCATCATGATCTGTAATTGGTCGTCTTTGCGCGTGCGCATTGTTTTTTTATATTTAAAAATTGGCCAAGCCCTTTGCTTTAGGCAATGTACTTTATTTACATAATTGGATATGTTCGACACGCACGGCCAAGTTACAAATGTCAATGCAAAATCTGCGCACTTACTAAAAATAAATAAATAATAATAACCACGTGAGTGGCAGAATTCTGCTCGTCATGGCTGCCCTTTACCGATCCCTATATTTTCGCAAACCAATCTATAGGGATCGGGAACCAATCTAGGGGGAGTATATTATTTGACTTCCTGGACCCAACAGTATCCACACCGTGTGATGATGATGATATGAACATCCTAGACATAAGGCTCTCTATGGAAACACACAACCTGAGTGAAGCTGAGCTGAACAGCTTGCATTACCTCGCTGGGTATTGCGTATCTAAGGTAACGAAGAACCGGCTGCATTGTGAAAAGTGCATTCTTGCTTTTGACTGAACTGAAAGATGGAGACTACATGTATTTGGTTTATGTTAATAAGATGGCGGTCTAACCGTTCATGGTCGCAACTCTCTATATACGGCTCTGGTGCCGACTATAGGAGCGGGCACAAACGCGGGCCATGCAAGAAGGTGTTTAAGACTGGCCGGCCGGTCTTTATCGTCCATTTAAGACTGGCCACGTGACGTGCTCTCAGCCAATAGGGATGCGTAAACTGTAGGTATTTATGAATAAATAATAATAGCAGGCGCAAATATAACATGACTATTTATTCAAAGTGCCATGGCCATTATTATGATCGCTGCCATTGGGGAATCACCAGAACCATTTCGCTTCAACTAGGTGGCTGCCTGGCCAAGGCACTCAACCCTATCACTATCAGCACTTCTATGTAGATTGTGGCATTCCCCTAACAGCTTCCCAATTATCGCCCGGGTTGGCAAGGCAATTGAGATTAAGTGTCTTGCCCAGGGACACAAACACACTGGCACAAGTGGGACTTGAACCCACAACCTCCAGATCATGAGCATGGCTGCGTACCAACAAGACCACATCTCGCACCGAGCATATGAAATGCACTTGTGCTCTTCTTGCATATATACAAGAATATAATTTTCCTCTCAATGTTACAGGGGTGAATAACACAGCAAAGTAATATTACATTCGTTATTTTAAGGAGTGGGACCAGATTTTTCCACAAAAAACAAATGGATTTCGTTCCAACCTAACAATCATATGAAACACCTCCCCAAAATACTATCCATTGGAAGACAACAGGAAATTTGCAATCCCTAATTTAGATGTGGAAGCGAAAAGATTGGTGTAATCATTGCACTGCTTTATGTAACCGGATAAATAAAGTTACAAAACAATCAGTGCAACAGAAGGTTAACAGAGAAAAATCACATGGATCTGACCTGGATTCGAACCCAACATTTCTTACACATGGGGCAGGTGCTCTACCAGCTGAGCTATGAGGCACAGTGGTATACTCCCTCAGGTTTCCCCCAAGACCCCAACTTTTCTCTCAATGTTGCAACTCAGGGATGTCAGTAGGCGGTCAAATATTTGCCTGAAATCTCAAGAACTTTTGCCTGAAATGTGTATAAACATATGCAGTTATGCACAGACGAACAAAATGAAAAAGCCTGAAATCAGGCAATTGCCTGAACTCTGACATCCCTATGCAAGGAGGCCTAACTGAGCAAAGTAAAATTGCACTCGTTATTTCAGACCTCATGCATGATGCGCTTGCTTGGTTCCCAACTGCAAGGGATACAGTCGCACCTTAGCAGGGTACCGCTTTCCGGCAATGTCGATCTCATACTGTGCCTTGTGGATAAAGTCCGGGGTGACCTCCATCATGTGACCAGTCTCTGGCTCCCTATTGGTCAGCCAGCCGAGGCAGGTCATTTTCCCTTGTGTGGGGCCGTAACTACTGCACGTGGTCATTCCAGCCAGCTGGCCGTTCCTGTAGATGGGTTCACGACCCCAGGGCCAGAGGTCGGTGTCTATGCTGTGGTCGTCGAGGATGAAACCGGCTAGACGACGATTAACGCCTTCTTGACGTTGCTTAAGGAGTGCCGATTTGCCGATAAAATCAACGCCCTGACAAAAAGAAAACAGGGGTATTTCAAAAATTCACGAAATTTCACATTCATACCCTGTAACAGGCTACCCAGCAATAACTACACTACTCACAAGAAGTTAGGGATATTGTGGGGTGTACGCAGATATTTTATTGAGGGTATGCATTCCGCTTTAATGATTTTGTATATGACTAGACAATTGTATCCAGGCCTCGAAATTCATGTACAAAAGGGCACGGCAATTTTCTCTTAGTAAAGGGCACCTGAGTGAGGAAATGAATTTTGTTTTAAGGACAACACGGCAAAAGCATAGGGCACTGATGGCAATTTGCGGTGGTGCCCTGAATTATTTCAAGGCCTGTGTATCTGCATGACAGACACACCTTGTCACAGAAATAAATGTAGGTGAAAACAGTCATTTGAAAAGAAAAAAGAAATTCTAAAATTTAACGACATCAATATCACTAACTAATCACGATTAATGTAAAATGACGAAACGGTTTAACACTTCAAGGGCGTGTCCAGATCACATTTTCGAGCTGCCCATTTTTCTCATGGGTGTTGAGATTTTGAGACCATTGGCCAATTTCATAAATCTGTTTAGCAGAAAAATTTGCTTAATCAAAAATTGTTTTGCTTTATAAAAATGAGTCAATGAGTCAAAATTGCATGTCAATTTGTGTTTTTCACAAGAATATCTGCTATTCTTGCTAAGAACACAAGTTGACATAAAATTTTGACTATTAACCCATTTTTATAAAGCAAACAAATTTTTGATTAAGCAAATTTTTCTGCTAAACCGCTTTATGAAATTGGCCCCATATCATTTGTCATATTTTTTCTTATTACCACAATCACAATCTGAATATTTTCAAGGATATAAAAAAAAAACCACCAATGGAATATAGATAAAACCTATGCAATAATTTCACTCGAGTTGAAATCCTTTTTAAAAGAAAACAATTAAGATGAATTTTAAAAAATTGCATTGGCACAATTATGTTTTTATTAGGCACTGTTGCGTGAATGAAACTGTTTTCCATGCAGTGTAGCCAGAGAACCAGCCTAAATATGAAAACAGATTGCTGTTCATGGTTTTCTTGAAACATAGTGTCCTTAAAGTTAGAACACATCATTGGTAACCTCGAAAATCCAAAATGTTCACAGATTTACACATAACTTACACAATATAAACATGATGACGTAAGAAAACGTCCCCTGAAATGGTTTTGTCTAAAGTGCTGTAGTCTTGGAGAAATTAGCAAAACAATTATTTTTCGTCTCGCAAGACGTAAATTCACTGACATTTCGCCATGAGCCACTTCGCCTTGAACCACTTCGCTCCAATAGCAACCTTGCCTCAAAACCACTTCGCCCTTACACCACAGGCCGTGGTTTGGGGCGAAGTGGTTTTGAGGCGAAATGACCGTAAAGCCTTTTTTTCTCAAAAGTTAGACAAATTACAGAGCTGATTTTTGCTCAGGTTGGTTTTAATAACTCAGATCTTCAATCGCACAGGGAGATAAAACTATTTGTAACGGTTTACCAATCATGTGTTCTGCCTTTAAGTTATACATAGGCTGGTTTTTATCATACACATCCTCAATCACATGAAGATAATGCCAAATATAACAGTTTCAAATTTTTTCCCAATTTTAGGAACCAGTGCTATTTTTAAAAATTATGGTCATAAAAACTCTGGCAATGAATATACTGTTTGACATTCCACTCAATGTACTCTCTAGAACGTGTTACATATGACAAACTACAAAAGTGTGACGTCAGCTTTCAGGGTAACTAAGGGCCGCTTCAAACGTCGCTCTTATGCCGTGTCGAATTAAAGTCAACCTGGTACGACGTCGGTAGGGTGTAAGCACGGCATTGGCTTTAAACGTCGAACTTAATGACAAACTCCCAGTCGAGCTTAAATACATCCAACATGGCGGATGAGTATTGTGCACGTCATGGACGTTGTACACGTGCGTTTTCCATTCTGTCCATTGTACGTCGCCATTTTATTATTTTGATGCACTTGTTTGTTGGTTATTTCGATCTTTACTCACATACGCGCTGCGAGCATGCGCATTCCTAGTTGGAACGAAATTGCGGACCAACTTCCAACTGAAAATAAATTTGACACGGCAGAAGCACGACGTTTGAAGCCAAGCCGTGCTTGTGCCGCACTAAATAGAGTTAGCACGGCAGACCCTGTCGAGCTAAAATCTTCTGCCGTGTCGAACTCATTTTGCCGAGCCAAATGGCTTCAAACGTCGTGCTTGTGCCGTGTCGAATTTAAAAAAAAAAAATCATATTTTATTTAATTCGACACGGCATAAGCGTGACGTTTGAAGCGGGCCTTAGTCTAAGCAGTCGCTGGTAAGGGGCCATTCATAAAGGGGGGCAGGGGTAGTTGGCATTTCGTGCATATGTACTTTATGGATGGGTCCTAATCTGAAACGTCCATTGATGAAATTGCAGAGAAGCAGTTCACTCGTTGTGTAGAGCCAGTAACCTTAGCAACACACAAAGTGTGATGTTTTCACTTCAGTACTTTAGCATCACTTATTAAACGGAAGAAAGTAACTGAGATTTGTTGGCAACTCACTTTGTCAAATTTCACCCTTGCTTCCCGTCCAATCTCAAACGGAGTTGTCGTGGAGTCAAAATCCTCACCCCAATAGAAGTACAACTTTTCAATTCGCAGCCACCTGAGGGCGTAGTAACCAGCATTGCGGATACCGAAATCCTTGCCCGCTTGTAGAAGTGCGTCGTAGACTTGTACTGCAGACTGCAAGAATATGGGGAAAAATTAATTAAAAACAAATTAACAAATAAATTGAAAAAAAATAACAAATTTGTGCACGGAGTTCCTTTGTGCCACATTAATATTTGACTTCATTCTATAGACTAATCCGACGAAAGAAAACTGCGGTGTATCTCCAATAACGTCACATGACGTCACAATAGAAATACACCGCAGTAACAATGGAATAATCACAAGAGGGCCAGCTCACTAAACGTTGCTCGGATTACACTATACTGAGAATTATTCCAGAAATGTGTCCACTTTTGATTGATAAAAAAAGAAGTCAATCTGATAGTGGGAGTTTTTAGCCTGTAGTAGTTTTATGCAGTCATGCGTAACAAAGCTGTTGTGACTATTTCAATGTCAAATTAATTAGAAAATACATTTTACAATTTTGGCTTATCTAGACATGGCTTGCCTAGACAGCCACGGTATCTGTACCGTCTTCAAGTCCGAAACAACCCTAAGGAGCTCCTTGGTTCACCCGAAGGACCCAGTCCCTCCCGGCAAACGGGATGGCATTGTATACAAAATCCCTTGCAAAGAGTGTGACGGAGTCTACATCAGGGAAACCTGCAGGCCCGTTAGCGAAAGAATAAAGGAGCACCAAAGGGATGTCAAGTACATGCAAACGGACGGCTCTGCTGTAGCCGAGCACGCATGGAGGACGGGGCAATGAGCTGACCAGGACCCCCCATTAAGGAGGCTATCTAGATTAGGCTCCACAGCAACAACATCAAGCGGCATCAAGATCCCGGAGGCTTGGATGCACACCATCAGACAACACCGGAAACCAACCCATAGTCAATAGAAAGAATATTTGTTTGTGGTTTACCCTCTCATCCTTTCATGATACATGTATGTCACCTTGGCTTTTTGCTTTGTTTGTATCTTTTGCGGTTTTTTTTAATGACACGTTACGCGTTGCATTTTCAGTTGACTAACTTTGCCTTTGTTTGCTTCCTTTCACAGAATCTCTCACCGCGTCACCACGCGTCAGTGTGCAGGCCAATTACGGCCTGCCGCCGGTGGATCCTGCGATCAACTTTAAGGAGACACCAAACTGTCTACACCATCGCATGATAAAGGCCTGCAGCTTTGCGGTCGAAACGTCGCGATCCCCTCGCTGGCCACATCGTGAGACAGCAGGGGCCAATTTCAATTTCAGAGGTGTTTAAGCACAAAAATTTGCTGAAGTACAAAAACCTCTTGCTTAATAGTAGAGAACGCTACCAGTAAAGTCCTCATGTGATAGAAGTATTGTATGACCAGTGTTAGAGGACTGTTCATTACCATGACAATCAGATGAAATTTGTGGCGGTAACCTCATTTTATCAAGCACAGTTTTTTTTGCTTAAAGGGCCTGTGACATCCTAAACAAATTTGTGCCTAAGCTTTGCTTCATAATGACGGATTACTTGTTCAGCAAAACATACTATTGTTCGTTTGGATGTAAAATCAATAAAAGGTAGCCTTTTTCAACTTTGAAGATTTCATTGCAATAAATCACAGACAGAGGGCGCTGTTTTGAGTGCATCACATAAGGAAGACGGAAGGGAAAAGTTAAGAAAAAACATAAGACTTCAAGTTGGACTTGTGGCAAATTGCTGCAGTTTCTACCCCCAGTTTTGTCATGGCTTACAGCAGGCAACATGTAAAACAAACTCAAACAGCCATGGATTACAAAAGTTTCAGGAAAATTGAGAAAAAAGTGGAATTTTTGTGCACAGTTGAATGTGATTTTCCTGTGTTTGCCTCTTGTGACCTTGGTCATGAATATGCATATTTGCATTAGCATAAAAACTAAAAACCTTTGTTTTAACCCCCAAAGCAAGCTCCAAATAGGAATTTTATGACTAACTGAGTAAAGTGGTTTTAAAGCATAGATTTCATTGATAAAAATCCTAAATAAGGAATTTTTGATGCTTAAGCAACTCTATGAAATTGGCCCCAGACGAGTATTTGTTATAAAAGAAGTATTGTTTCTTTGATCTTGTTCTTGGATGCCAGTTCGGCAAGTACAGAGAAGTTTGGCACCTTTACATTTGTCCAGATTTGTATCAAATTTATTCACCCCGGCGTTCCCTTGGTCTAAATACCTAAAAGAATTTATCACTTATTCACCTTAATATTTTGTTAGAAGATAGTGCTGTTGCACCTTACAGATGTGAGGTACCCTGGGGTACCGTGGCCGGGTGGTTTAAGTCATTGACTCGCAATCATATGTGAAAACATGGGGTTGCATGGTTCGAACCTTCCCCCCGGCTGCAGTACCTGTGCCCTTGAGCAAGGCACTCAACTACACTTGCTCCATCCTTCGGAAGGGATGTAAAGTCGTTGGTCCAGTGTGTTAGGTAACGTTAATGCACTTTAAAGATCACGGAGCATTCTTTCATGAAGAGCAAGAGGATTCCCCGGTGTCTCTGGCCATTTCTAATTCTTCATAGGTTTCCTCACGCTTGCGAGTGACAGTGCAATGGGCACTTTTGAGGAATCCTTGGTATGAATACCAGAAAGAAATAATAATAATAATAATAATAATAATAATAATAATAATAATATCACTTAATGCCGCAAAGGGGCGACCCACCGGTAAAACTTCACCAGACGACCACCGAAATTTTGGCTAAAAGACATCGATTGGACACCAAATTTCTGTAACCCGAAGCTTCCAAAAATGGTTCCACAATAATTCAGAGCTTCACACAATTTTTTTAAACAATTACATTTCCTGTTGAAAATGAAGGATTAATTGTTTTACCGTACGGTTTTGGATTTTCGGTTTCCAAACGTAGAACCAGATTGTAAAATAAATACTGGGTGCATGTATTTGAAAATACTGTTTTAAGTCCCAATCCTACATATAGTCTCAGAAAAAATATTTAGTAATCAGTGCAAACTGTGTTGTAACAGGGTACAGAAATTGTATTTGAAGAAATCTTACCTCATTAGGTACATACAGCACCATACCATCCTCTCCGGCATGTGTGATTGACATGGCTTGGACTCCAGTTGCATAACCTACACTCAGCTCCTGAAGAAATGAAACAAATAATCACACACGAAACAAAATAAACTACTAATTACAACTATGTTAACATACTCTATATTATGGAATAGTACTAATATCAATGCGAGTCATAAAAGTAGACTTTCTAAATGCTTATAGCGTAGGCTAAAGGATGTTGCAAACCAGAAATGGGAAAGTGATTTATCAAGTAACAGACTTTGCTCGTTTTATAGAATTATTAAAACTGATTTATGCCTTGAAAATTATCTTATCAAACTAAATAACTCTTGTAAAACAGTGCTTGCCCGTTTTCGAACTGGCAACCATCATCTCCCGTATACTGAGACTCGTTATGTACCTAATTCTTCAGTAGTCAACATTTGCCCATTATGTAATAGCCACGTTAACTGTGATGAATTTCATTATGTTCTTGTTTGTCCGTCTCTCACTCACGAAAGATCCACCCTTATCAAGAGATTTTATTGGACTAGACCAAATCCTGACAAGCTGGGACTTTTGTTCAATGTACGCAGCTCAAATCAACTATGTAACTTAGCTAAATTTATTAAGATGATTATGTAAGAATTCAATTAATTAACCGTTTATTTGTATAATGCCTGTAACTCACTTTAGTTTATTTTTCTTATCTGACTAATTTATTGGCTCTCATACCCTCTTTTGTGGGGTCAAAGAGATGAATAAACCATCCAACCATTCAACCAACCATACCTAACTAAAGGTGTGCATTTTGTCCAGGCTCATTACATGTACATTATTTGCAATGACACGCAATTTTACTGAGTTAAAAAGAAAAGAAAAAATATTAAAAGTGCTGTACGTGTCCTTTGTAATACTGTGAAATAAAAAAATATAATGCAATACAAAAATAAAAATGTGAAATGGGGTGTTTGAAACTAACATTCATAAATACCTTAGACAGTTTACGGATTCCTATTGGCTGAGAGCATATGTCACGTGGCCAGTCTTAAACGGACCATAAAGGTCCGGCATAAACACTTTCTAGGGCACGCGGCCACGCCCACGCCCCTGTCAGTGCACACAACTGTGTTTTACACCCTTATGGGGTACTGCTGGGTTTGACCAGTCTTAAACAATACGTTTAAAACTGGCTAGGGGTCTGGACGCTGATAATGGCCCGAGCTGCTATCATCGTCCAGGCCCCTAGGCAGTTTTAAACAAGTGACTTGAAATAACCATATCGCTACAAATTTTGAACCGATGTACACCATACATTTCAGCAGGGATATTATTTGTTAATTATTAATCAAAGTATCAAATCAGCAAAATTGGTGTTACACATGGGACACTCTACAGTTGACATAAAAAGCATTTCAAGGGGACACACGTACATTCTAAAACCACTATAATAGAATGAAATTTGTTGGTGCACATAAGTGTGATAAAATGTCCAACACAAGAGACATTTTATGATACATGTGAAATACAGTGAAACTTGTATATATAGTGGCCACGCTCGGGACCGTAAAAAAACTGGCCACTATAAACAGGTGGCCTCTTTATAGAGGTCGCTTAAGCATCATACACATAGCATTTGGGACCAAAGACAGGGGGCCACTAAAGCAGGTGGCCTGTTTATCAAGGTGGCCTTAATAGCAGGTTCCACTGTAACTCATAATTATTGCTGAACAGCCTGTTACAGGGCATGAATTTTAGTGTTATTTTGAAACACCAAATCTGAACATTGTTGGATTCTGAATTTCAGGCAAGTTTTGAAAAATCAAAACAAATCTGGACAAAACCCACCTCAGGGGAATACATTCTTGATCTGTGTTACACATGTAATAAACTCCTCAAAAAATGTTCGGAAAGTCAAGTTTGACTGACGATTTATCTCTTGTTACTAAATCATTTTCCTTGAATTTGGTATAATTGGAAAGCCCCGTTATTCCTCTTTACAGTGATGTGTCATTTGTTATGATTAATCAATTGGGGGATGTGCAGTATAGCGGAATACAGGGGTGGGTGGAAAGTGAAATGTCACAAAATTCACTGCTATTGTCATGCAGTGCATTCCCTTTTGTTGGAGGATGGGAATGTGTCAATGCACTTTTTGACAATAGCAATGCATTTTGTGACATTTCACTTTACACCCGCCCCCGTATTCAGCTGTGCTGCACATCCCCCAATTGCTTAATCATAACAAATGACACATCATCGTAAAGAGGAATAACAGGGTTTTCCAATGATATAAAATTCAAGGAAAAATATTTTGCAACAAGAGAGAAATAGTCAGTCAAACTCGACTTTCCGAACTTTTATTGAGGAGTTTATAATTCAATTGTCTACATTTAACTTATCAGGATTTCACTGTACTATGCATAAGGCAGGATGATAATGAAATGCACAACACTACAAATATATAAAAAAGTAACCTTCAAAAGCTACATGTACTAACCTTGGAAGTGAAAGGCTTAAAGTTGGCCGTGCTGAGGGACGTTGGAGTAAGTTTCTGTAGCACATCGCGAGCTTTAGGCCCCATGACATTCAGGCCAGCATAGTGATTGGTCACATCACGCAGAACGACTGAACCATCAGCTGGTAGACGGCTCGCAATCCAGTGATAGCCCTTGACGAGCAATACCGTTGGGCAAATTATGAAGTACCTGTAACAGGGATGGCAATAGACCGATCCAGTAAGCTCCACCCATTTTGGAATTGACCAATCACAGGCACAGGTTGAGGTAAAACAAAAAGTGGATCTCCATTTTGGTGACCCGAGTCCTCAATTTTGTGCACAGAGATACGGCGAAATGCAGCACGACTGACGCAAAAACACAATAAACATAATTTTTATCGGCGCAGAGGCCCCTAATCAATTTTAAAAAGGATTGTTTAAGAATGGCCAAACCTATTTTTAATCCCTTCATAAATGCTTTTTGTGTTAATCGGTAAAACTCACCAAAATTAGCTTGTCATTTTGCCAGGTTTGTATTCACTTTCCTACACCGCGTTCGTATATGAACTGTTACATGTAGCTGTGCGTGTAGTTGTTTTTGTTCAATTGCGCGTGTAATGCTTAAAGCAAGCGTGTTGCACACGACCGGATACTTGTCATAGTGCACATTTTGCTTTCGGTAGCGTGCAGTTTCTGTGTGCGTGTGCGTGTTTCATACGCGCTGACCAGGGCGCTGGCGCGGCCGCGAGCCAGGCTAGGCAATTGCTAAATGGGCGGAGCTTACTGAATCCGTCTATCACAGCCGAAACTCATTAATAAAAGATCTTTGCCGACAAGGCCAACAAAAAAAGGTTTGATCTCTGGTCTGCGCGTGCACATCGATTTCAAGCATGCGCGTCAATCTTTTTCCCACTGCGGCAGCTAAAACAGGGAGGTCTAACAAAGAGAACAATATCGTCCGCGATTGGCAAGCGAACGTCCGCAATTCGCTCCTGTACAAAACCAACGAGAGTAAGGAAAAATAGACTATGTCCAAACAATAGAGGAACAAAGGGACGTCCGCGATTGTATGTGGATTCGCACCTGGATGTGTGCGCGATGCTCCCGAAAAGATACATTTTTTTCCTTTTCCGTCAAGCATACTGCTCTGCACATAAATGTGAGTGTGGCATTTGTACAGCCGAACGATAGGACTACATGTACATCTACAATGTAGGTTCAAGTACATCGACTTGCATTTTTTTAACGTTATTTATCTTTCATAACTGCGTCATTGATCTGCCAAGCAGACGACACTACAATTTTGATTTGTAATGTGCGTCTTGGCGGTTGTTGTATTCGGTACTGTTAACAAACATGGTACAGCCGTTGTTAAATTAATTATAAGCAGTTGCGACTCGTCGCCAAGATTGATCTTAGAGCTTGAATTCTTCTTAAATCCTAGGATCAATCCTAAGATAAGGGGAGTTTTGTGAAATCGACCCCAGGAATTTGTAGAAAATGTCATCTGGAAATGATACAACATTTAATTAAAAGGTCACAAACTGTTGTTAAATTGCAAAAAATTAAATTAGTAGACTTTCCAACTGACCGATTTGTATCCATCCTTGCTATGCTGCAGTCATTCTCATATCCCCCTCTCTCATTCAGCATTCCTGTATGCACTACGGTACCGATGGGGCAGTCTAGATCATTGGGGCATAGACGCTGTAGTAATGCTGTGGCTTCGTTGCCCTGAGACTGTTCAAAATATATTACGAGATTGGAAAACAGCATGTATGATGAAAACCAACCTACATGTGGGTCTTTCCACAATCAAGGGGGCATTTTGGCAACACGGACCATAATTTCAAGGAAATACCTTTGTCTGGTCTCAAAATAAAAGAAATACGTTTAAGTTGTTCTGGTGAGATAACTTAGGCCCGAAAAGGGTTACAAATAGTGTGACAACATGCCTTTCTAAAAACCCTGTGTACAAATTTCCAATGTACGCTCGTAACCGGGACGGACACTTGTGTCACATTTTAGGCCGTCCCGGTTACGAGCGTATATTGGAAATTTGTACACCTGGGTTTTTTAGAAAGATATGTTGTCGCACCAAAGGTATTTTCTTTCCAAAATACCACATTTACCGTGGAAAGACTCATGTTTGTGTAAGTCAGCCTCATCTATGTTTCGAGAAAACAAATTGAAAAACTGTTTCCATGCATTCAAGAAATTAAACGAAGCTGCCGTTCCATTTTTTGAATACAATTCAATTCTGGTTTATTTTATACACACAAACACTACCAAATAAAAACTCTCCTCCTGCCATGTTGATATGCTGCCCTTTAATTTTTTATTTATTTATTTATTTATTTATTTATTTATTTATTTATTTATTTATTTACCACATCCAACAGCGGAGGGACCGCCAATTACAGGAATGGGAGCAAGTGTGGTGGAGTGCCTTGCTCAAGGGCACAGGTGCCACAACCCGTCACGGCCCGGAATCGAACCTACATTCTAGTCCTAGCACATGAACTTAAATTCGACGCACTAGACCACTCGGCCATAACACCCCAACATTATGAAAGTTTATGACGTAAAAATTCATCAAGCCCAAGACTAGGAACAAAAGATGGAGTGGCCTTCTTGCCTCACTGACCTCGATGAAATTCCTTCCCTATTACAAATTTGCTGAGTGCTGATTTCAAAACCTCATGCAACTGACTTGCTAGTCTTGGCCCGCGCTTTGAATAGTTTGAAAAATATAAGGCGGCTTACAAGAAACATCGAAAATGACCGTTTTATCGTTGCTAATATTTTCGGTGGCATATGTTTGCAAATATATTTACAAACATGTTTGCAAAGACGTACGACATCGCAGAATACATTTGTTTGTGAAGATATTTGCAAAGACATCTGAGGTATGCGATGTCTCCTGTATGCCATCATAAAACCCTGTGCAGCTGCACGATTTTAACGTGTAGAACGTAACCATGACAACGGTTCTATTTACATATACCGGTAATGTCCCCAATGCTGAAGCTCAGGGAAGATTCCCAAGACTATGGTGTGAGCTTGTCGGACTGGTCTGTTAGTGCTGCAAGAGGGCGCACTATTTCAGGAATATCCAAGGCGTGCACAATCCAATATCGATCACCATGGTCTTGGGCCAAGACTACTGCGCCATGAGCATCTTTTTTGATGGATACCGGCGCATTATAAATTTTCATTATTATTATTATTACTGACTTGCTTGTTTATTTATCAATGGCAATAAAATACTAAAACTAATACCATTGGATAGAGGACATTCTAACATTTCCGCAGATGCTTTTTTTGAGATATTAAGTAATATTGCAATGATATAAAGTTAAAAATGAGTAAACATTTTGTGTAAGCACACCATTCTGTGTACACAGGGGTTTATGGGGTACATGTATTGTTGTCCTATTTTCCCTTTTCTTTAGAATTCCTCTGTGGGGTACCACTGTTCCTTTTGAATTTCTTTATGGGGTACCATTGTTCCATTGTGTTTGGTACCCCACAAGTGTGTCCGTGTTAGACCACTGTAGTTTGCTTCAGTGGGAGCCTTGTACTAACAGGACATGAAATGCCTACTTACTGTGAGTTCTAGTTTAGTGAATGCAGACATGTCCATGAGACAGACACCCTCCCGACATGCCCAGTATTCCTTCTGTACCAGGTCAAACCACTGGGGTTTGCCAAATGTCCCTCGCTGAGTCTCCTGAGCAAACTCATCTGTCAAACGAATAGCAAGACAAATAGTTTGCATGACTTGAGAAATAATCCTGCACAAGAAAGCTATTGTGTGCACATGGACTAACCAGTACAATATACTGTACAGTATGTGCATTGACAGTACAGTATGTACATTATGAGTGCAATGCAATGGATATGTCAGTATGTATGTGATCTAACAACTGCTGTTTGGATACAGCACCCTCTATGTACTTCTGATCGATAGTCTGGTTTCGCGATACTTTAGCCGTGAATGATTAGCCGTGAAGACAAATAGTTTGCATGACTTGAGAAATCATCCTGCACAAGAAGGCTATTTCGTACATGGGATGCACAGTACTTGGAGTGTACATGTACTTGATTCCAACACTGTCAACAACCGACTTGTGCAAGTGCATTGGGATGTCGGCAGCTATGCGAAATGCCCAATACATGGTGTGGATGATCCGTCTTAAAGTGTATGTCTTAATTGTATACTGAAACGCAAAAGAAACTTACCACTTGTTTAAAATGTAATGAAATTGTAACAGCTCAAAATAAAACAAACCAACAATTGCTAATTGAAACATTGGCATTTTATTGATCGAGGTCTGCCATCTGCAGAGTTGTGGAGAGTTTCTCTGTCCACCAGGGCCGATATTGTCTGGTGTAAACAGTCAAGACGACATGCCACCTCACGGTAGCTCAGTCCGCCTTGCAGCAGCCGTTGATCCCCCGACAATCGTGGCATGTTGCTTGACATGCCCATTTTGCACTGGCCTTTTTAAAGCCAACATCAAGACATCACGTGCAGCTCATTACAATCATCCCATACCCCTTGGCTAATCACTGACAGTAAAAAAAGCTGTTCAACAGCTGTGCCATGAAGTTACCATTGAAGGTTCAAGTGACCTTTAGACACCGTTTGGTCTGACAGTGAGGACACTATTGTCCACAAAAAAGTTCACACATTACTACACGCAGTGTTATTGTTGCTATTTAAAGGTTTAAAAGGTGGCAAGTTTCTTTTGCGTTTCAGTATATATGTTTACTCAGACTCGGGACTCAAGTCGAGTCCCGATTTTTACTGACTTGACTTGAGACTCGAACCTCAAATGACTTGACTTGACCAAGCCTTTTTTTTACTCGATACCTTTGAGTTTTCTCCAATTAACCTGTGCTTGCCGTCGAAAGTCACATTGATTTGTGCAGTGTGTGTGGACATTTTGACGATAGCGTGTGAGGCATAGCAAAAATATCCAAGGGGGCAGGGTTATTTTGGCAAAATCGGAACTATGCTTTCTTCAAGACTAAACTTTGCTGTTTTGCAATTTTGTGTACTTGTTATAAGCACCATGTTTAGGAAATGTTTTGCACGTCAGGTTGCTTTTCTTCGATTGCATGCATAACATGTGTTGCACACACGTTTACAATGCTTCACATAAATGGTGTGAAATTTCGCTGCTCCGTGGTGGCTAACTTGTAAAATATTAGCAGTTGCAAAAATGTACGTTTCTTTTTTGTCGAGTATATACCGAGCCAAAGAAGAAATGCAAGTTTTCAGTTTAATCAAAATTTGAAAACTTCTTCTGTAATTAAAGGCCCATTGTATCATTTGCAATGACCCCAAAAAGTAATCGACGAGTTTACAGGGGAAAAGTTCTGAAAGTAAAGATTGAATTAATAGCAACTACCCAATGAAAGGTTTCCGCTCAAAATGATATAATTTTACCAGAAAATAATTCGTAAAGATGAAATTATTTAGATCGTTTGCAAACGATTTACTTATTTTTGGTTCGCATCTACGCAGTCCAAAATGCATGGGCGCTGTGCGTGTTCCATCCAACGCGATGCATTTTTATGGATCGCGCGCACACGCAGTATATGATGTGCGCCACAGAGTGCATGACGTACATGTAAGCCACATAGTACCCGATCAACTGAGAATGAATATTTGAAACACCCCGCCAAGACCAGGAAAACGCATATGGATTTTCATGTTTTTTTTAAACGTGGTACATTTGACAAAGCTGAAATTTCTTCGGATGAGTTTGTTGATGTCTTTCTTTTGATTTATAATGGTTTTATTCGCAGGGCCTTTAGGTTAACATCGAAATATTCGCGTTACAATGTTATGCATGGCTGCATAAAGTTTTTGTTTGCTGAAAATTCCTCCTCTCAGACTGACTGCTTTTTGTAATCAAAACGTAAAGAAAAATGTTGAGTTTCCTCTGTCGCTCTGTATATTTTCTGCAGTACCTGTATCTTCGGGCGTCAGGAACCATTTTGGTCTTTCCACGCCCATTCGTTCACCGAACACGGCACCGTCCTGAACCAACCTAGAGTACAATGGTGGGCAGCGTAGTTTACGCCCAGTCCGGTAGGAGTAACTGGGGTAGGTTATCCTGTAGTTGGCACCTGCAAGCAGAAAGAGTCCGAGTCTGAGTCCTGACTGGCCGAGTCCAAGTTTGAGTCCTTGAAAATCGGGACTCGAGTCGAGTTCAGAACGCCAGTCTTAAAGAACTGCAGTTTTCCAATCATGTAATCAATCTTTACCTGCATCAGGGATGCCAGTGGCTCTTACCTTCACAGCCGGACAAAAATCCACTATCATAACTGCATGTTTGTGTGCACATGGACTCGCCAGTACAGTATACATTGCCAGTACAGTATATACATTGAGTGCAATGCAACGGATATCAGCGTTCTCTCCGGGCGCACCAAAGTCGCTCAGCGCGGGGGAGGGGAGGGTTGTTGCAGTACCATCGGTCGCGGTGCGCACGCCCCAAGTAACTACGCCGCTGCGCTGTGCATGCAGCGCCCTCAACAGGTAAACACAATCGCCACTTGAGGGCGCTGTTAAAAAAAATCCATGCAACTGTCATGGCCGTTAGTTTTATCGACACGGATTTGGGTCGCCGATCGGATATATATGCGTGGTAAGTGAACGATAATCATGATAATGACACCAGTGGCTAGCGACTCAAGTTCGTAGAATTTGAACCTAACTTTGAAATGACATGGCTGTACTTTCATAGTGTTTTAGAAAATTTTTTTCCGGGCGCTAACGATACCTGTGATGATTTTGTCCGTGCAGCGCCCCCGGACAAAACGGCAGTAGAGAACACTGGATATGTCAGTATGTATGTAATCTAACCACTGCTGTATGGATACACCACCCTCTATGTACTTCTGATCGATAGTCTGGTTTCGCGATACTTTAGCCGTGAATGATTATGGCCGGGATACAAACATACTGCATACTCATTGGGAAAACGTGCTACGTGCGTGTACATACATGTACATAGGCTGTACATACATGACATACATGGCATATCCCGACATTGTTGATCAGTACGTGAGAAAATTTTCCACGTTTTTTTGTACTTGAAGAGTTGAAAATATATTCTCCTTATATTTCCGGCCATTTACTTTTCCGGCCTGGAAAAAAGTATTTTTCCAAAATAAGAAAAAGCCGGAATTCCGGCTATAGCCGGAAGACTGGCATCCCTGCTGCATGTACTTACTGTCTATTTCTTTAACCCTTGCCCGAAGAAAAGCTTGGCTGTTGTGTTGTGGACTGAAGCGCATGACGTCAACCGGCCAGATATCGGCAAATGCGTGTCCATTGACCATTAGTTCAGCAAGGAGCCTGCCTGCGCCACCAGCATAGGCCAGACCCAGGGAGTTGAAACCAGCCAAGACGAAGTAATTCCTGAGCTGGAGGGAAATGTTGAGTTTATTCAGAAAAATTTGCAAGCAGGGTCCCAATTTGCCCAAAGGGACTGTACATCTTGTACCTCATAAATATTCATCTGGCAGCCGCTGTATTTCATTGGTCCATTTCAGTAGCTCGGCTGTGTGATAGTTTTTATTATATACCTCATGCGTAGATTCCTGTCATCTGATTGGTTAAAAGTGGGGGCATTGAATCAGCTAGACCCGGCGCATGTAGAATTCTGACCATGCAAACGGGCATAGTCTTTGCCATGCCCCGGGCATAGTCATTTAGCAGGTTCCGGACGCACGCATAACATGTGCTAGCATAGCTATAGCTGTGCACCAACTATGCAGCTGGGCGCTTCACGTAAACATTCAGCAGGACGGTAATGGCGGAATTTCGACGAAGTCGTTTTGTCGTCTGTCGTAGATGATGAAGTCCCCAAGAAAGTAAGAGAAGTGGCCTACAGTGAAAACTGTGTCAGGTGAAATGTGCTACTAAAGTGCCAGGTGATTATGCTACCATTTTTTGCTGTAAATATACAATTTTTCCGCCGTAGACCAGCTTCCGAAATCAAAACTCGAAGGACCACTGTCATGACTGTGACTCATTACTTTTAACCAACCAGATGACAAAAATCTACACATTCGGTATATAAAACAAATATTGACTGCTGTTTATTCGGGTCATGGTTAAAATTATAGGCCCTCGATGATCTCGAAGCCATGACTATGCCCCTCGGCTTCCGCCTCGGGGCATAGTCATGGCTTCGAGATCACCTTGGGCCTATAATCTTAACCATGCCCCTCATTGCAGTCAATATTTGTACACTATTTTTCCGCGTCTTCGCACGTGCGCGTGACGCGGAAGTACTATCACATACTTTGGCTCACTACCTTAGATTTGTCCCAGTACGTCGTGACCTTTATAATTAAATGTACCAACGATGTATGCGCTTTACGTGCGTACCCGTGGAATTCGGTGGTGAGCACATTGTATCAAAACAAATCAAACCGACGTCTGCGCGGGGCTCGCTTTGCGATATCAGAAATGGAGGTTCAGATCCATGAAATACCGCGGCAGCTGCTTGACAGAATATTTATGAGGTATAGTAAAACAAATACAACATGGTTTCAGGGAAAATAGTATACAAATATTGACTGCTCATGAGGGTGATGGTTGCAAACTGTCGTCCCGAGGTGATGGCCTCGGGAAAATAGCAGGACTGCCATTTCAAGATCACCGAGGGGCGGTAGTTTGCATCATCACCCGAATAAAAGCAGTCAATATTTGTTTTATATACCTCATACATTGATTTGTTTGTGTCAAATGATTGGTATTTTCAGGACAAAATTCAGTTTTCAGAGAGCCAAGCCTAGCAAAGTGCACATTGTTCGCATGAACTGCTGGTTGCTTCACGTGAACGCGTCTCCCGCGCGCTGGCACACGCGCGATTGCGTACGCGCTATGAAATAGAAAATACTATCCTTTGACCTATTGCGCAATAGGTCAAACAATAGTACTTTTTTCAGTTGCCCACTGAAATGGTTGAACTAATCTATGTCGCGTGATCTGCGTTTAACCAATCAGTGAACGAGAATCAATGTATGAGGTATAAAATGAAAACTAATGATCCCTCAGTGTTGAATGATTGGGACTATCTACCTCGGTTTGCACCTCGGGAGATAGTCCCAATCATCCAACACCTCAGGGTCATTAGATTTTAACTATTTCTGATCAAACCATGTTGTATTCTTTTGAATATTAGTTGAATATTCAATGGAAATGTAGACATGGCTGAATGCCCCCAGGTGCCGCTAGTTGCACAACTGATCAGTTGCTGTCGATGTACGCACACATCAACAGCAAGTGATCAGTTGAGTTGCTTTCAGTTGCAAGGTTGATGTACGCTTGGCTTAAGGGAACTCAGCCCTGCTTGTTTCACAGTAGCATTTTCACCCAGAATAATGATTTTGTCCTAGGATGAACATTTCAAATCAATCCATCTCAAGTCCCTTATTACCTGAGGTGCTTGCCCCACGATGAATCCTCCATCTGGTGTACAGCTCTCCGGTCCATTAAACAGTTTGTCAAACTGTAAATCAGCTGCAGTCGGCACTCTGTGAAGAAAGCCCCCTAATAAATGACCTGGGAAGGGAGGAAATTATCACCTGAATACCTTGAGGACTATCAAGAAGGGGCATCAGGGCAAACTCACCAGCGCATTGGACCCCGTAATTTCCCTAATAAATCATTGATGACACCACGAACTGAAATGCATATGTACATGTAGTTCCGTTACCGTGGGGGACACAGATTTTTACGAACCGACACCTTTGTATTCGTACACCGACTCGTATTTCGGTTTCCACGAACTGAAACACAAGCATTCGGTGGATTTATGTGAGTCACTTCGTAAAAACATGAATGTTCATTGTCAGTTTGTGAAAACACAACTTACGCATACCTGCCAACATTGCCGGCGCCAAGTAACAAAATCAGAATGTAGTGAAACTTGCAACGGTCGAGTTGGTACAACGGTCGAGTTGGTACACGTAAAACAGGTCGAGTTGGTACACGTACAACGGTCGAGTTGGTACACGGGTCTTTCTATAAATTAGGGGTCCAAAAGTGTGACATTTGGTGTCCCCCGTTACACCTGATATGTGTTATTATTCGTACAAAAATCATTTAAATGGCTTTTAAACCATTTTGTATGAATTGTACTTTATGTACACACTCTTTGAGATGGAAAGTATTTGTAGAATGTGTCCTGAATTTACAAAAACAAGATGTAAAATGTAACGGGGGACACCAAAGCTGGACCCCAAATTTATATAAAGACCCACACGTACAACGGTCGAGTTGGTACACGTACAACGGTCGAGTTGGTACACTAGAAAAAAATTGTCGAGTTGGTACACGTACAACGGTAAAGTTGACCGACATGTAGTAGACCATACATTTTGTGTGCATGCGGTTCTGTGTACATGCGGTGCGATCAAAAATCATGGTAATGTACTCTCGCTATTACTTTTTCTCTCATGTTTTCAAAAATCATACTGTTCCAATTTTCAACACTTTTAGCACTTAAAAAATCGGAACAAATACAATTAAATCAGACTAGTTGGCAGGTATGTTTCACCCGAGAGACATAGTTAAGTGCCACTGTGTATCATTTTGTGGTATCACCAACGAAATGTACCATAAATTTATGGTATGTATACGGGCTTTGAGAGAGTTTAACACAAGCTCGCAATGTTATACATTTTAAGAGACTAACTTACGGAAGTGATCCCAATCATCAGGCAGTTGAATACGCTGTGCATCCCCCTTGGTTGGCAGAGCCTCGTCGAAGACTGGTTTGCCTTTGGGAGAGTAACCGCCAAACAGAAAGCCGCCGTTGTGTTCTTGGATGTACAGGAGGCTGTCTGTATCCCGCACATCTGGACAAAGCAAGCATTCAAAGTCACCTATTCAAGGACATGACTGCAGAGATAAGTGAAACAAGGACACTTAAACTGTTATTGCGGATTACATGTGCATGGGTCATTTTTGTAAAAAGATAATGGGGTCTGTCCCTAAATTATGGGGGTCCATTGATTTGTGTCCCCTGTTACATCTGTTTTTTGTAAATTCTAGACACATTCTTTAAATGCCTTCTATCTCAATGAATGAGTACATACATGTAAAGTACATGTACAATTCATAGAGACGTGGTGGTCTCGTGGGTAGCGCGTCAGACTTTCGGGTAATATGTTTGAAGCCTGGTCACCACTATCGTGTTGTGTCCTTAATAGACAAGACACTCCACATTGTCTCTCTCCAACCAGGTGTATAAATGGGTACCGGGAAATATTGGTTGGGAAACCCAACTAACTGCTGGGGGTAAACCTGCGAAGGACTGGCATCCCATCCAGGGGGAGTAACAATGCTCCTAGTCACTCCATGCCACGCGCACAGACGACCCGGTAGATGTCGCATGCACAGTGCAAATTTTGCTGTCAGAAGTGTGCAGTTACCTCATCCGCGAGAGGAAAACGAAACGGTGATGAGTGTTGTTTAAACAACGCTGAATGCCGCAATGGGGCGACATTTCGGGAAGACTCTCACCGGGGACCACCAAAATTTCGGCAAGAGTCACTCAAAATGACACCTTATTTTTTTACCCGAAGCTTTCAGAGATGGTCACAGACCGAAGAGAAACAACTCCAGTCCCAATAAAAATGGTTCTCGACCTAAAAAAAATGGTTTTTGACCTAACAAAATTAATTTTAAACTCAAAAATATTAGGGCGACACCAAAATGTCGCCCTATTGAGCAGGTCGCCCTAATATAGCTTTTTTACACACGATTTGTCGCCCTATTCTAGCATTGATAGTAATTTAAATCTGTATTATTATTATTATTAATTCATGAATGTTATATTATTAGTTTCCAGTACTCACATGGGCCTTGGCTGTCCAATACAGGCGTCTTGACTGGCTTGGTAATGAGGTATTGCTGCGCTACTGCATTGAGTGGTATTCTAACCGGAGGTGAGCTGGCCAGTCCGAGGTCACGAGCCCACTGCATTGTGCAAACACCAGGACTTGAAATAACCCATGGCACCACGGCAAATTGCCATCTGTGCCCTATGCTTTTGCCGTGTTGCCCTTAAAAGGTTCTAACACACATTTTTCATTCACTCATTCAGGTGCCCTTTACTAAGAGAAAATTGCCGTGCCCTTTTGAAAATGAATTTCGAAGCATAAAAAACCAATGTCAAATTATCAGCAGGTCTGCGCATTGCAACAGTACGTAATGGCCGGACCTTTTTGTCCGGTTACAACTGTAGTTAGCGGAAGTGATAAGATAAAGTGTATTAATTTAATCCATCACTATGTGTGTACATTAGGCTACATCTGAAACATATGACTGTGGCCGATGACTGCATGTGTTTCTTTGGAAGTGATAATAATAATAACGATAATATGGACTTGGGTCTGTCCACACTAACGGTTACAAAAGTGTGACATTTAGAGGGAACCAAGGACAGGAGTCGATGCATCAAAGAATTTGTCATGTTTTTTCTTTCTCTACATCCCATGTCCTTGGTAAAACATTGCCCATCAAAAAGTTGAAAAAATGTCTTGGTATTCAAGAAATAACAGAGGATCATCTGCAAGATTTAACGTTCATAACGTGGACAGACATTTCATCATAAAGTGTCGGGTAGTAGTAAATGAAATGCATAAATTATCCCATGTTTTTTCTCCTAATGCAAAGCTATACTGACATACTATCATTGGCCTATCTTAGGTTCAACCTCCTGGTACATGTATTTTTGAAACTACAGGGTGTACATCTTCAAGACTTCTGTTCATAACGGGGACAGACTATCTTCACGAAACGGCTGTCCATGATATGAACGTTGTTTAAGAGACATCCTAATTGTTTTTTTTTCTGGAGCGACAACAATTCTATATTTACTAAGTAATATAATGGAACAAGGTCCTGATTAATTATAACCACAATATACCAGTATGATACAAGAATGTCTGTCCTATGTTATGAACATTATCGTCCGTTTCATGTTAAAGATGACCCAGTAATTTCCTACATATCCAGTGGATCAGCCTATTTATTTGTCATGAATAATGCAGGAATGCCTAGAAAATAAAAATTTGCAAAAAACCCGATTTGAAATCAACCTGCCATATCTCACCCCCAAAGTTATCAGTTGTAACCGTTAGTGTGGACAGACCCACTTATACCACGTACTTTTTTAGGAGAACCCCCCACCAAGGCACCTACACTATCATTACCCCTGATCATAGGGCTCCATTAAATCACTCCATATCAGGGTTGTAGTCGAGTCCATCCCAAGTCCAGGCCCAGTAAAATCACAAGTCCGTGACAAGTCCCGCACAAGTCCGTCACTAGTCCAGTAACAAGAAGCGAAGGATGAACACGCAAAAAACAATGCCTTTGTTGGAGTTCATTTGAATAGCTTGTGACTTGAATTAAGACCCAGGGACTTGTAAAGGCTTGTGAAGGACTCGACTACAACCCAGGTCCATGTACATGTACCATCTCAGCTCCCTGGGAGTATACCGGGTATGGTATACAGCCCCAGCTGCTAAAATGAAAACAGTCAATTTACCGTGTCGAACAGCTGCCAACTTATAGGGCAGTTTCTTTGTTCCAGGGATGCCAGTTGTTCTTACCTTCAGGACCGGAACAAAAATCCACTATCAAACTGCATACATGTACGTACGTACGTACGTACGTGTGCACATGGACTTGCCAGCACAGGTACAGTATGTACATTGACAGTGTGCAATGTCGCCCGGCACCACTGCTGTATGGATACAGCGCCCTCTATAGTCTATGTACTTCTGATCAATAGTCTGGTACTTTAGCCATCAAAGATTATGGCCGGGATACAGACATACTGCATGTGTGCAAATCATGTACATACAATGTAGGCTGTACATACATGAAATAGGCCATATCCATATCCGGACATCGTTGATCAGTAGGTTAGAAAATTGTCCATGTTTGTTTGGAATTGAAGAGTTGAAAATAATATTTCCGGCCGTTTATTTTTCCGGCTTGGAAAAAAGTCTTTGCCGGATTTCTTTTTCCAAAATAAGAAAAAGCCGGAACTCCGGCTATAGCAGGAAGACTAGCATCCCTGTTTGTTCCTTGAGGATCTTATGGTTGCACATTTTGTGTTTACATTGTTGACCAATTCGAATAACAAGATGGCAGCTATTTTTCCATGCATCACAATCTTTTCAGAAGTAGCTCGGGTGCACGTTTTCCAAGCAATTTTAAAATGGAAAATTGAAGACTTACCATACCAGCACAGTTAACAAAGTATTGACAGTCAATGTTCCCTGCGTCTGTATTCACACCAGTCACATGACTGTCGTTGGTTAAGATTCTCTCCACTTTTACCCTTTCTATTAACGTCACACCTTGGAAAGAAAAAGAAAAGAAAAAATTGTATGCATTTTACACACATTGTGTGTAAGATGTACAGAAAAAGTACTCAAAAATTTGAAAACATTTGGAACTAATTACGTTTTTAAAAACCAAATTCCAGATCCTAACGAACAAATTGCAGGAAAATGCCCAAGTTGACTCAAACTAATTATGAGAACAAAAATTGTTTTCTCTCACCCCATGTTTGGGTGCCTCATTTCAATGGTGATAAGGCACTATTTTTGCTCAGTTGCACGCACCACAGAAAAAACCCTTGCATATGGGTAATTCCCAAAATTAGGGGTCCAAAAGTGTGACATGCTTTTTAAGATTTACAAGTGTTTTTAATGATTGAAAGTGGTTTCCCAGTAAAAAATAATTATTTTTATTTCAACAAATGCCACTTAAATTTAATGTTTGTGTGTATATATGGCACCAAGGTTAATGCATACTCATTCTACAGCCAATTTTCATTGGCGTAGGTAACCAGGGACACCAAACTCCTATTCAATACCATGGAACAAATTATAAGCCTTTATGGTCTTTTGTTTTGAATATTTTTCAGGAATCAGAGAACAAAATATTGAAGAAAATGATGCTGCCCCTATAATCACAGGCCACAGTCCATTACTGAGAATTTGTGATCATGAGTGGTGATTTTTGAAGCAGAGTGTGTCGTACATAACTGGGACACCAAACATTTTGGACCCCTAATTTTGGGAATTACCCATACCATTGTGTTTTACAGCTAAGCTGTCATCAGAGGATCTACCCGATGAGTCACAGGTCTCGGGTTCAAATCCCGATGAGGCCCATAAGATTTTTCTCTTATTCTATGTTCGGTTGTTTACACCTCATTATGATGGCATTTTGGTTCGCTTTATATACATGTGTAGGCTATGAAAACAAATGAAAAACTCTGGTTTACACTTTTAACCTGTGGACTTTCTAACCGTGATTCCTGGCAGCCTCGGCCAAAGCATGGAGAACGCTTGAAGCATTAACGTGGACGTCGTCCTTGACATGAAGCCCTCCCTCTAGGTCATCCACTCGTAACCATGGCAACAACTTGTGGATGTCTAGGTTACTGAGGAGTTCACTGCTTATGCCCCAGCCACTGTTCAGTACAACAAAACATCACATTCATTAATTTTTTATTTTAACCCTTTGCTTACCAATGTCGAGTTTACTCGACCACACAACACATTATGCTTGCTTACCAATGTCGAGTTTACTCGACCACACAACACATTATGCTTGCTTACCAATGTCGAGTTTACTCGACCACGCAACACATTATGCTTGCTTACCAATGTCGAGTTTACTCAACCACACAACACATTATGCTTGCTTACCAATGTCGAGTTTACTCGACCACACAAGACATTATGCTTGCTTACCAATGTCGAGTTTACTCGACCACGCAACACATTATGCTTGCTTACCAATGTCGAGTTTACTCAACCACACAACACATTATGCTTGCTTACCAATGTCGAGTTTACTCGACCACACAAAACATTATGCTTGCTTACTCGACCACTCAACTTATAGGTTTCCACACATTTGCCCATACATGTGGTACACAATAAACATGTGGCAATAAACAATGCGGTATGCAAAGGGTTAATAAATGAATGAAAAAAAATGCATGGAAAATTTAAAGAAAAGCCAATAAATCTGACACAAGTCATATTTCATGAAGCAAAACGGGTTAGTGTTTTGCACTGCACGGTTACCAGTATGGATAGGGACACGCCATGACTTCATGTACTTTTTGTGACCGGTGACCGTAACCATCGTACGCATGTTTTCGTATGCGTTGATAACAATTATCAGGCTCCATATATATGCATGGCATAAAAATGGATACCTGTTATGCAGAATCTTCACTTCATCTGTGATGGATTAATAAACTAAGGCCCGTTTAAAACAATTTTGCTTGTGTGTGCCGTGTCGAATTAAATTAAATTTAGCGCGATGGTACCACAGCGTAAGCACGGCAGTGGTTTCAAACGTCGAACTTAAAGGGACACACCGGCCTACTGTTTACATGATTTAGTGATGTAGCAGCATTGACAATACATTTTTGATGGTCGTTGTGAAAAAAAATCATCAAAATATCCCGTAATTTACTAAAGAAGTGCAAAATTAACAAAAACGGTCGAAAGACGGGTTATACGCTTTACCAGCTGCTCATACGCGCGAGCTTCACGACTTTGTCACAAACGATTCGCTCTTTTCCTACTCGGGATATCTCCAATCTTCGGATCACGATTTCACTGGGCAGCCCGGACGACCGATTATGAATTTCCGTTTTCCCCGGAGAAGTTAGCATCATATTTTTTCTTCACGAACGTACATGTACATAAATCAACCCGGCCGTACGTGTGTGTGTACTCGGGATATTTGCCGTACTGCGCGAGGCAACTACACTCCGTATAGCTTGCCATACTAGCACACGCTCGCTGAGTCCCATTCTCCGGACTCTCTAAACAAACATTTCTGTTCGAATTATTATACTTATGTTCAACTTTGTTTCATACCGATAAATAGTCTCTCTTTTGTCAATTACTAAATAAATATTGGGGAAACATCAGAGTTGAATTTTGTGCAGTTCTGCAGTAAGAAACTTTCATGCGACTGGACATGCGACTGGACACAAAACTAACTCGCAAGACCATGTGACTTTTCGGAACCAGAATCTGGATTCTGGTTCCGAAAAGTCACGTGACCTCTGTTTTTTGAAAATTGCTCAAAAACAGCATAATTCCGTGGTTTCCTTTCAGGATATGTTCAGTTTATTTCGGAAGGGCATTCAGAATCTTGTATGGGTCAATTTCGAGCCCAAAATAATCCAACGAAGCCGGTGTGTACCTTTAACTGCAAACTCCCAATCACACTTAAATGCATCTAACATGGCGGATGAGTCGTGTGCACGTCATGGAAGTTGTGCATGTGCGTTTTCCATTCTGTCCATTGTACGTCGCCATATTTATTATTTTGATGCACTTGTTTGTTGGTCGTTTCTTTGCTCGCATGCGCCCTTTGAGCATGCGCATTTCTAATTGTGAACACAATTGCTGCCCAACTTCGAACTGGAATTAAATTCGACACGGCAGAAGCACGACGTTTGAAGCCAAGACGTGCTACTGCCGCACCAAATTGAGTTAGCACGGCAGACCCCATCGAGCTAAATTTTTCTGCCGTGCCAAATTCATTTTGGCACGCCAAATGCCTTCAAACTTCGTGCTTGTGCCGTGTCGAATTAAACAAATCAAGTTGAATTTAATTCGACACGGCACAAGCGTGACGTTTGAAACGGCCTAAGGAACATTTTGTTTCTTTTTTGATTTATATTTTGTGACTTGACTCGAGCCCTGCCGAGACTGAGTGCCAAACTGCAAATCGCTGAGCTGCAATCCACAGTGGTTTACGAGAAGCATATTCACACGTAGATCAATATTAAAACTGATTTTTGAAATGGTCAGAAATAAACTTCCATAATGCTACTTTTCAAACAAAATTTGCCAAGCAGACGACATTTGGAAAAGTGTTTCTGCTCTTTTCAGGTTGTGTTCACTTTTATCGTGGAAAAGAAGTTTTGTGTGAACCTCTAATCTGCTATTCACTTCCATTTGTGCTTTAAAGGCACAGGCTCGTCAGCAATGCGCGCCCGCCAAATTCGTGCTCGAAACACGCAGCTCCATGCCTTAGCTATGGAGCTGCGTATCGCGTGGCACACATTTGGCGGGCGCGCATTGCTGACGAGCCTGTGCCTTTAAGTGCCGTTATGTACAGTGCATACACAATTAAACCATGTACAAAAGAGGTTTAAAATACACTGTAGTGTAGCGCAGGAGCGTGGTTTTTTAATGATAATGTAAATTCTGCTTTGAAAGGAAAGTGTCAACTCACTGGGAATACGCATGCCTCTTCTTCAGTTCTATCATGAGGTCTTTGGTCTGGCTAATGTACACACTGCCGCATTTCCTCAAGTCTGACAAAATAAATTATACACACGGGATGTTTGTTAATGGTTATGTTTGCTATATACATGTAACATATAATTTTTAAAGGGCACTATTATAAAGGCCTTTTCCCACTAGAACATCAAACCCCGGAACTCGCCCGGGGCCGTCCCGGGGATCGGCTCCGGCGTTTCCCTCTTAAGCAAGTCGGTTCAAGGCGGGGGGCGGGGGAGGGGGGGAGGGGGGGAGGGGGGAGGGGGGAGGGGAGCGCTTATCAAGTAGAATTTCTCATCAAGTAGAAATTTGCCGCCCGGACAAAAAAAATGAATTTTCCCCTCTAAAACACTGTGAAAGTACAAAAATCCCCCTGCCCCACACTGAGCGACACATCGGCGCGCCCGGACAAAATATGGACTAGTGGAGAACACTGCATGTTGTGCTTTTGTATACTGTCATACATAAGCAAATCGATCGAAACAGTAGCACGATTTCAAGTGACCTTCGGCATTGCTTGCCCCGGGGCGAGCTCACCCCTGCGCCATTTCACACTACCATTCTAGCCCCCGGGAATGTCATACCCCGGTGGCCTAAATTTTCAACCCAAGTCCTAAGCAGGGTTAACTCACCCCAGGAAAAGAGTACCTGTAATCTCGGGGGTGGTGCGGGGGTCAAAATTTAAAGTGGGAAACGAGGCTTATTTTCACCCTGTCGTCACCCCGGGTCCGCCCCCGAGATTTGGTCTAGTGGGAAAAGGCCGAATATGTACTTGTTCATTGTGAATGGGATTGTCCAATGGTGGTGTCACTGAAAAAAAAAGCAACAATTTTGTACTCCACCATCATTATTTTGTCCTTAAAATGATTTATCAACAAAATTTAAGAGGAAAAAAATTGTTTCTTTTCAGCCAGTCTCATAGGTTTCAATCGCTTGGGTAGTGACCTATCAGGGAAATCACCCCTCAGAAGAAGAGGCCCATTTTGCCATTTTTGAAACGGCTTAATTCCCCAGTAGAAAAAATGTAGAACAAGAGCATTACCGATCTGGATCCCTGTCTCTTCTTGCAGCTGCTTGTATAATTCATAACTCATTTGGCATAGTCGGGTGCTGAAGTAAGTCCGCCTCAGTACTCCCAGAATACCTGATTCATGCCATGTTGTACCACTTGTCAATCTGCAAAAAAAGTCATACACAATGTGCTTTATTGTTATGGTTCTCAAACAGTACATGTGTAATTAAGACCTGGGGCATATTTCACTAACGCCTTGTCAGATCGCAAATGCCCAAACCGATCGCTAAACTCAAATCCCATTGCTAGTTAGCGACGGATTTAAAAGATTGATTTCACAATTGGACCGGCCAGTATTTCCCACCTCTGTGCTACAACTGCGCTGATTTCTGTATTTTCCAAAAATTCAGTATTTTTTCTCTTCGTAAGAATGTGCATAATTTTATTGAAACAACCAAACTTGGGATGAGAGAAAAATCGTAAGGACCTTATCATGCTTATCGGGATTTGAACCCGGGACCTCTAACTTACTAGGCAGACGCTCTACCAGCCGAGCTACATGTATATAGCCTTGTCCAAGGCTATGAAATTGTGTGAATCCGTGAAGAATTTGCCTGTAATATGCTATGCAGCGAAAGTGCGCCACCACGCGGTAAATTGTAGCCAACTGCCCAAATAGTCTGGTTACCGTAATATCTTGGTCTGAATCCTGACTTCACGGACGAGGCTGGATCATAGCCTTGTTCTTTATGTACTAATTTTTCAAAGAGAGCACCGAGACGTAAAAGCTCATTGGTTAACGGTTGTTTTAACAGAACAATACGGTGAAAAATAGCAGATTTTCCGGATGTACATGTACCGGTAGCCTATACTTAGTTGGTGAGTTCACAAACACGTCATACCTTTACAGAAAATATGTGAGGGATATCTTCTGGTCTTCGTGAAAGTCATAAATTTGCAATTTGTAGGCTGCATAATTCAAACTACCGTTGATTTCCTCAGTTGTAACACTACGTGTGATGTCGCCATAATTGCATCAGACATGCCTACATACTGTACACTACACATGTACGACGTACAAACGTTTATGCTTGCAAACCGGTCACATGCACTATTTGACCCGAGTAGTGAGCTCTGATTGGATGTTACCGGTATGTAAGATATGAATAATTATAAGCACTCAAGTTTCGCATAAGTAATTGCGTCGGATTTCCAATGCAGTTATAAAGAAACACATAACAAATCGAGTACATAAAGAACACGGCTATGATCCAGCCTCGTCCGTGAAGTCAGGATTCAGACCAAGATATTACGGTAACCAAACTATTTGGGCAGTTGGCTACAATTCACCGCGTGGTGGCGCACTTTCGCTGCATAGCATACAAGCAAATTCTTCACGGATTCACACAATTTCATAGCCTTGGACAAGGCAAGGCACAGTGGTACGGTATACTAGCTTTTCCCTATGAACACAATTTTTCTCTCGGTGTTGCATGGGAGCGCAACTGAGCAAAGTAACAAACGCAATGTCTGGTACCGGTATGGTGCCTACGTGTAATCACCATTGGAATGAAACGACCGAAATTTTTTTTTTATAGTTCAGCTGGTAGAGCATCTGCCCGGTGAGTAAGAGGTCTCGGGTTCAAATCCTGATAAGGCCCTTGCGATTTATCTCTCATCCCAAGTTTGGTTGTTTCATTCCAATGGTGATTAGGCACCATACATGTACCGGACACTGCGTTCATAAATGTGTTGGGACTGATAAAGTATACTTGTTAAAACTGTAATGTCGTTAAAACTAAACTCTAACGAGAGCCGACTGTACTCACTTCCCTTGTTCAATTAGCACCACATCTTTCCAGCCCAGTTTTGCCAAATGGTAGGCCACAGAGAGCCCAGCAAGTCCCCCTCCGCATATCACGACCCGGGCGTCCTGGGGTAAAACGGGGGGAACTCTGTCTGCATGGTCGGAGAACGAACAGCTGCATGTACAGCAGCCTGTTAATGGGTGTTGGGGCCGTAGTAGAGTGACTTGGGTAGAGTTGTTTTTCAATGCTTGGGTAAGCCGTTTGGTTGAAAATCTCAACATGATACTTGCTTTGTTTTCAATTCTGGAAAAATACAAAATTGTCATGTCTATAAAGTGTACAGCTTTCGATTAGAGGGCTAGCCTTGGTTAGGCGTCCATCCATTGTCCAGTGCCTGAGCTATTAAATGTACACGCCTGTGGCGCGCTCCGCTTCTCTAACGTAAACAGCGACCTCACGTGGCACAAGTTTATGCAAATTTCCTTTAGCGGTATGAACGCCTTGTGTCAAGCGCGACAATCACCTTATGTTTTTCTTTATTTCTGAGCTGGAAATACAGGTACATGTAAGTTGCATAAACTCGTGCCACGTGACGTCGCTGTTTACGCTGGAGAAGCGCGCCACATGCCACAGACAACAGGCTTGTTAGCTCACGCCCTGTACTGTCGATGAATGTCCTAAATCTTATGTGATTTTTGATTCCAATAAGAAAACTCACCTTTGTTTACCTACTTATGCATATTCATGCGCACGCGCAATACCTCGCTGAAAAGATTTAGCACAATAGCTCACCCACGGTCCAATGCATGCCCCCATAGTATATAATGGTCAGAAAGCCACCGTCCTCTCATAGATTTTCCCAGTGAACGATGTAGCTCTAACAGGGTGGGATGGTAAACAAAGGTGAGTTTTCTTATTGGAATCAAAAATCACATAAGATTTAGGACATTCCAATACAGAAAACATCACCTTTGTTTACCTACTTATGCAGAGTAGCACCGTAAAAAATACACAACAGAGGGTGGGAAGGGGGCATGCAAAAAGACAGAAGTAGTAGTAGTATACAGTAAGCCTAGCCGACGAACAATAGGAAGTACTGTTATAAAACCGAATTATCCATGTTATTATGGAAATGGTATAACAGCTAAACATCCCGTTAATACAGTAGGTCTAGCTACCAAACAAGTGAAATATAGTCACATACCAAAGACGTCCAAACCATTATTGAGATGGTGTTGGAGTTGAAGACGTTTTCCTGCCTGCTGATCGAGCCGTAGTTTGGAGAACCTTTCTTCCCATACGGCCCTCTGCTTGTACCACATCCTTGAGGTAGCATGAAGTGAATGTGGAGGGGTTTTTCCAGCAGGCAGCCTTCATAATCTCTGGTATAGGCACTCCAAGCAGATGAGCCCAGGACGTAGTCCCACTGCGAGCATGGCGAGTCTCGTGAGCCTTGACTTGAGATCCAGGATGGTGGGACAGGCCAATGGCCGCCAAAAACCATCGAGAGATCGTGGTCACAGAGGCTGGGCGATGTGGGCGTATTGTTGTGATGAACAACTGCTCGACGTCGCCCCTCAGCTGCTGAGTACGAGCGATGTAGAACTTGAGGGCTCGTACAGGGCACCACCATTGATCCTCTTCCACTGAAGAGAAAGATGTCAAACTTGGCACAAAAATTGTCAGGCGGTGAAAAATCCATGGATTGGTTCTTTGTCAGGAACTTCACATGAGGTATTAGCCTGACACCTCCTGGCTCCCAGCGGATGTGGCCAGAGTCAATAGAAAGAGCATGGATTTCACTTCTGCGTCGAGCCGTAGCTGCAGCCAATAGAAAAACTGTTTTAACAGTCAACTGGTGCAGTGAAGCAGAACCTAAAGGTTCAAAAGGTGCTCTGGCTAGTTGGACGAGGACAGTGCCCATGTCCCAAGATGGTATCAATTTCTTGACAGGAGGACGCAGAGAAAACATGCCTTTGATGAGGTGTGAAATTGCAGGATTGGTTGACACTGATGAGCCATCCGGAAAACCTTTGTGAAGGACAGCAATGGCTGATCTGTATACCCTTATAGTGGAAATTTTGAGGCCTGTGCTGAAAAGGTGCATCAAAAAATCCCCCAACTTTGTTACAGATGCAGAATAGGGATCTGTAGCTTCCGAGGAGCACCACTTGACGAAATGCTGTAGTCGACTATCGTAAGTACGTCTAGTGGATTGCCGTCTGCTTTGGGATGCCACGGAAGAAGCGTCTTCCGAAAGACCTGCTGATCTGAAAGATGACTTGACAGCATCCATGCAGATAGATGAAGAGCTTGGATTTGGGTTGAGCCAGAAGATCCAACCTTTTTGGAAGCACTATAGGAGGATGGATAAGCAGACTCAAAAGCCTTGGGAACCAAGTCTGTCTTGGCCAGTAAGGTGCAATCAGGATGATCCTGCAGACTTCCTTCTCGATTTTTGACAGAACTTGTGGGAGGATAGATATTGGTGGGAAGGCGTAGGCCAGAAACCCCGACCAGCTCATGCTGAGTGCATCGGTTGCAAGAGCTTGAGCATGATAGTACCGGGTACAGAACGTCGGAAGCTGGTTGTTCCGGTGTGCATGGTGTGATGCAAACAGATCCACATTGGGGGTGCCGAGGATGCCGAAGACGTGGCGTACTACTCCCCGATGTAGAGTCCATTCCGTCAGTAAAACGTGGCCCCGAGACAGAGCATCGGTGATGACATTTTGTTTCCCCGCTACCGGTAGGTGAGATGACTGAATTGTCATATCCTTGGAGATGCACCATGTCAGAAGTTTCCAAGTGGCCAAACAGAGGGATGGCGAGTGGGTACCCTCCTGGCGATTTATGTAGGCTATTACTGTCGAATTGTCCGACCTCACCAATACATGTTTGTTCTGAACATGTGGCTCGAGGGTCTGAAGCGACTTCGCAACTGCCAACAGTTCGAGAGTGTTTATGTGCAGAAGCTGTTCCGGTGCGGACCATGTTCCCGCGACATAAATGTCGTTCAAGTGAGCTCCCCATCCCTGCTCCGAAGCATCCGTGGTCAGGGTTACTGAAGGAGAGGGTCGAGGGAAAATGGTTCCCAATAGGAGGTTTTCCTTGGGGAGCCACCAGCGAAGATGAGCACGAATAAAGCTGGTGACCGGAATTGCCTTCGTCATTGGGTCGAGCCGAGGACGATAGTGGAAGAGGGTATGCAGTTGGAGAGGGCGCATTCGCATCCGACACCAAGGAACCAGGTCGACAAGGCTTGCCATAAGACCAAGGAGTCGAAGCCATGCCTGAGCTGGAGCAGTCTCCACTAAAAAGAGGAGCTGGATGCATTCCTGAAGATTCCGACATCTCTCCTCGGTAGGAGTGGCCCTGCCTAGAGTAGTGTCGAGAACAGCCCCTAGAAACGTTGGTCGTTGAGAAGGGATCAGTGATGATTTTTCCCGGTTGATGATAAATCCCAAGTGCGTGGTCAAATGAACTGTCTGATACAGGGATTGAAGGACAACCTGGGGTGATGGACCCACAATCAGCCAATCGTCTAGGTAAAGGAAAATGTGTATGTGCTTCTGCCGTAGGAAAGCTGCGATAACCTTGGTTACTCTCGTAAAGACCCTTGGAGCTGTTGACAGACCGAAAGGAAGGCAACGAAACTGGATAATGGTTCCCTTGTACATGAATTGTAGGAACTTCTGATGAGGAACAAAAAATGGGGATGTGCAGATAGGCATCCTTGAGATCCAAAGAGGTCGCCCACCAACCGCGAGGAGGAAACTGAAGTACTGTTGACAACGTTTCCATCCTGAAGTGTTTTGGTTTGATGAAAACATTCAGAGGGCGAAGGTTGATGATGGGTCGTCACTTGTTGGGTTTCTTGGGTGCAAGGAAGAAGACCGACGTAAACCCCAGAGTCCCCAATTCGAGAGGAATTATGGCACCTTTCTCTAGCAGGGAATTGATCTCGTCCTCTAATATTTTCCGACGAGCCCTGTTGCTGGGTACTGGAGTGGGACGACCTGCAAGGAGAGCGGGAGGAATGCTGGTAAATTCCAGGTGATAGCCGGAGGACACCGTCTGTAAAACCCAACTGTCTGATGTGATCATTTGCCATTGATGAAGAAAACTCAAAAGACGCCCTCCCACTGGTCCCGGGATGTCTGGGATAGTAACCTTGTTGTAGTCACTTGCCCCTATAACCCCGTGTCCATCGGAGCTTAGAGGGACACGTCGCTCTGGTGGGCTAGATAAAATTTGATGAACGAGAAGCAGGACGTGAGGCTCTGAACTGGACCTTCCCATAAGACTGATTTGGTCGCCTAAACATCTTGGGCTTTTCCTGGCGTGTCTGGCGTGATGAAGAAAAGGGGCGATGTGGTTGTCGCAAATCCAACTTTTCCTCCGCTTTCAGGCGCTTAGCTTCCTGCAACCGAACCTCATTGAATTTCCCGTCGAAGAAATCATTGCCTGTGAGAGGAAGACCTTCCATTCTTTCCCTGGAGCCAATGGACGGCCAACAAAGATGGTCCAGAATTAGGGAACGACGTAAGAGGGTGGTCATAGCAGAACCCAATGAAAACTCCCGAAGACATAAGCCGAGGCAATCATCCATAAACTTGAACATCTCCGGTAGTACCGTAGCGTCAAACTGAGATGGGTCTTTCTTGTGCTCGGGCAAGGGCATCCGAAAGCAGAATGGAATAAGATTTTTTCCTACGAAGATGGCGTCTGTGAACGTGATCAATGGATCACGTTCACAGACGCCATCTTCGTAGGAAAAATGCTACTGCGTATTAAACGCTATAGAGTACACGCACGCACATGTTCCAAACACGCGCGCGTGTTGCTCGAAAATTGTATGCAACTTGTGTTTTAGGGCTTGTTTGTTTCACGACAGATCCGAATCCAGATCCCGAGTTATTTTAAGCGCAGAAACAAACGTAACTGCTCTCGACTAGGAATTCAAGTCACGTGAATTGGATCTGCGCAGATCTGAATCTGGATCCGTCCGCCGAAACAAACACGCCCTTAGAAATAATAGCAGATATTTGTAAAATACACAAATTTGAAAATTTTTATGCTAAACAGCTTGATGAAATTGGCCAGCTGGCCCAAAGGTCAATAGGTCCAACAAGATTTAATTTTCATCCAATTCGTCTTAAGCTGAATTTGAGTGCAGTTAATTAAAGCAAGAATTAAAATTGACATGTTTTTGTTTTGTTTTTGTTTTGTTTAGTTTGCAAGCAATCGAAAAATAAAAATCTGAAATCCAATTTTAATCCGCTTTTTTTGCCCGATTTTATTTATTTATTTTATTTATTTCTCACTCCCAAATTCATATTTACACTGTGGTGTTATCGTGTCATATAGACTATATAAAGGAAAACAGTTTGCTAAAAGCTGTGAGAACTTTCCCTGACTGAATCATTCAAAAAGTGGACGCTAACAAATTTAATTGAGACCTCACTTTCAAATGAGACCTCAACGAAAAAATCCACGAATGGTTAGTTATTAGACTCTTTTTCCCTTTTTGTTTACTGACTGCCGACTAAATAGTGGCGAAGTGGCAATGGGGCAAAGTGGTAATGGGGCAAAGTGGCAATGGGGCGAAGTGGTAATGGGGCAAAGTGGCAATGGGGCGAAGTGGTAATGGGGCGATGTGGTATGGCATGTATGGGGCGAACTGACATGGGGCGAAGTGGAAATGGGGCGAAGCGTCCGACAACCGATATTTTCAATCAAAATCGAACTTTGAATTGTTTTTCCAAGTCCCTACCTAAATAAATCACTAAATTAACAAAAAAATTGGGTATTTTTTTCGTATACATTGAACAAAGATTTTAAGGAAATTACCTCCTGGAATAAATAGATCATAAAATTCTAAGATATACTTTCCACTTGCACTTCTGTCGCAAATGTTGCATTTCTGAGATAAATAAACGATAAAATTACTGCATAAAGCAATGCAGAAAATGACGCGGTGAGCGGTCTGTGCGTTTAAGCGCGACAAAAGAGGGCGCTGCACGCGCGAGTGAATGGTTATCTTGTGCACTAACTAAAGGCAATTTTTGAAGGAGAAAATGTGATTTTTCTACAGAAAAGCAACATTTGCGACAAAAGTGCAAGTGGGAAGTATATCTTATTCTTAAAATTAGGCCATCGGAATGAAAGTCATAGAATACCGTCCTCCGCCCGCATGACCAAATGGCCGCCGCCGAAATTTTTCATTATTCCAAAATTTTTCATTATTTCAAAAAATTTGGAACTTCAACGTACTTTCAATACTTGTTCATGAAATAAATCGATATATATGGCGCCAAACCGAGAAATTCCGACCAATCAACCAGATTTTTCAAAATCAGACGGCAGACGATAGTCTTGAGCGCGAGATCCAAGTGCTGACACACAATTCCACTGTTCGTGTTTCAGTGTAGCCGCGCGAGACTGCAAATCCGACTGAAGTCCCGGGGCGCGTTCAATAGAGCAATACGTATGCATACTGACAATACCTTCAACGGTGAAGGTATAGGAAAATACCCAATACCGGCGTACGTATGTAATGTGCTATTGAACGCGCCCCCGATCTCACTTCGGCAATCTTCGGACGTTCTGTACACGTATGTATTCCGTCATCTGATTGGCTGTTGCCATAGCGACATCGAATTTTGGCCAATGACAAATTATGTCTCATCAGTGTCTGCCTGTCAATGTCATGCAATGATGGCAGACGTGAAAACGATCTGAAAACGGAAGTGCACCTCTATCATTGTCTATGTACCCCTCGGGTAGGGTAGATGCGGGTATATTCGACTGGTAGGGGAATTCGACCAGTATGAATTAAAAATGTAATAAATATAATAAAAACCACTTTTTGTCATAATTATTATGTTTACTATTTTGTTTAAGTTAAACCCTCGATGGCGATATGGTCAATGATTCAATATACCCCAAGCAATCAAAATAAAATGAGTCTAAAACATGAAATAAAGTAGCTTCGTCATTTAACGTTGTTGCCTTATGGGGTCCAATAAGAAATACGAGCTACTTTGTGACGTCGGTTTGAACGTCTGTCGGGTGGAGTGGTAATTTGTAATGAACCTCGTGTCTTTTTGTATGCTACAGAGTTGACCAGTACAAAACTGCTGGCCAAAATACTGTCCTGGGTTGAAACAATGGTTAGTCGAATACCACATCATTTTATCAAACTGCTGTTTGAGTATTCGACCACGTATCTGCACTTGTGACCGGGCCGAGCACCGCCGCATTGCAATAAAGTTTCGCAACAGACACCATTGTGCCAACAAGCTAGGCCTGCCAGAAAACCAAGACCGCTTTTGACTAGACGTCAGCTGAAGCAGTCATTGCGCGGCGTATTTCGAGGCGCTACGGCACGAATATGCCGCGCGCGCATTGCTGACGAGACTGCCTTTAATCAGACTTTGGAGGCAGAACGGAACTTCTGCCGAGCACTGACCTAGTTTGCGTTCCTTTTGGCGCGTGCCAGAAGAGTCTGGCCACGTGCCGCCTGGGGTTAATGTATTACATTGTATAACATTGTACATGTATTACTAATTCTTGCTTCCTGTGCGGTGTGCTTATGATGCACACGGGACTTCGTTGTTGTGTTGCGGTATGTTAGCTGTGCAGTAGTAAAAGTTGGAGAGTATATTGAATGATAACTCGGCTTTGTCTTTCTTGTGGAGTCGGAAATCCTGTGACTGTGTCCCTTTTCTGGCATTTAAGTGCGGGAATTGAGGAAATAACACTTGTTAGGCCTACTACAAACAACACACACACACACACACGTCTCGGAAAAGAATTCAAAATTTCAAAGCACTGAAAATTTTATTTCATGCGCCTCGCGCAAACGGATCCGAACGGTCCAATATTTTTCATTTCTTATTTTCTTGGCATGCAGGAAAATTATCCTCTGAATATCATTTGTATGTTTCAATAGATGGCAAAAGTGTTTCTAATGCATGCACACACAAGTAGCACGCTATGAAATTGCGCCGATTAGAATAAAATTACCACTCAAGTACGTTTATTTTCGAACAAACATTGAAACAAAGTCCCATCAATACTATGTATTCAGTACAAATACCACTGGACGAATAACCCAACACAGTAGTCGAATTCCACATCATCTACACCTCATTTTGGTGGTCAAACTGCACATCATTCATCGGTCCTCCAGTTTCGGGCTTGATGCAAATGAAAGGCAGTTACCTAGACTTGCGATTGTCGAAAACTTTTGCCTTGCTTTTCCTCAGACGCAACTGTTATGCTCAAATGAACCTTATCCGGTCGAATACCCCCACTTTTACCCTACCTGTTTTACAAAATAATGAAAAATGAATAATGAAAAAAGCCGCATGTGTTTTTGAAATCTTCCGGACGGTATAAGCCAGTTCGGAATCTCGGGCGCGCAATGAACGTCTATGGGATTGTGTCAAGGTCATTTGAGATAAACACAGGTCATTTGAGATAAACACAATGCCTACCGCTTTGTTTATCTCAAACCAAAGTCGGGAGACGCATGCGCAGTCGAGACTCCGAACTGGCTTATTCTATGACTTTCATTCCGATGGCCTTAGGCTTATCTTTTGATTCTAGGTCTAGGAGGTAATTTCCTCAAAATCTCTGTTCAATGTATACGAAAAAAATACCAAAAATTGTACCAAAACACTGGGTGACTTACCATTCAAGTTTTATAACCTGGTAACCAGTAACTGCTGCTAGGATTCCAGGCACTTTCGGCCGAGGTTCGATCGCAAGCCTCATCATATCAGTGCAGTGGATACGCGTTTACCATTTCGACATTTTCGCGGCCATTTTGTTGGATCTGCAAACAGCGCCCTCAAGCGCCGCATAAAACATGACCTTTTTCCAAATCTCGGCTTCGTCTCCGTCTCCGTCTCCATTCCGCCATCTTGAAGCCGCATACCAAACTTTGGCTCGGCTTCAGGCTTTCATTTTGAGGCTTCGTTTTGGCCCAAATGAGGCTCCACAACGAAGTCAACTAAAGAGGTGACTTCGGCCGGCTTCGTGACGTCATGAACTGGAAAATCACGTGACAGCAACAAAAACTTTGGGCGTGTTTGTTTCGGACGAATCTGCCGATCCCGATCTGCGCAGATGATTCAGCGCTATGCATAGTTGAATCTAGCTGAACCATCTGCGCAGATCTCGGGATCGGCGGATTCGTCCGAAACAAACACGCCCTGTGTGAACTTTTGCAGGTTTGCCTTAAACTTTGCCGCCGACAAAACTCGTCTGCTAGCGCTTTAAAAAAGCCGGTGAAAAAGAGTGGTAGGCCTACTAGGACCGACTAGTGTTTGAAACGGTTTTTATTTCCTAATTCGCCCTGCTCAAACGGCAATAAAATATTTTCTATTGTGTCCCCCCCTTCCCATTTCTAACCCTGCGCAACCTGTGGAGAGAAACAACAAATTATACACACTGTTTGGGGAGCACCGTACTCCGACGACAAGCAACGGACGCGCGCGTCCAGGACGCAATGCTAAATGCTGCTAGCCTTGCACGTAGACTTACCTTTTCACAGGTTATGATACCTGTTTGGGCGCCTTTCTTTATTGCCAATCTATACGTCTGTTGTTCCCACTCTTGCGTTGGCATAGACTTGAGGTCAAGTCTCTAGACAGTCGTATTTGGTCCGCCTGACGCCTATAATCCCCACACGCAACAGTCGTTGTTATGAATAGTACCTGTCTAGAGACTTGGGAAACCTGTTTTCGCGCCAATATTAATGCTTCATGGCGCGTAATATATAATCACGCTGTTGCCATAGAACCAGCCAATAACATTTCGTCCATCGTGCCGTGGTAACGTCCACTTCTACCAGAGGGGATGTTATGTTATCTGATTCGGTTAATGCGTGTTTTAAAACTTCAATATTGTTATTTAGAGAAACTGTTTTAAGCGTTTAGTGAAATGTAGTATGTTAAGTTACAGTCAAGAGCATTTATGATGTACAAATAAATCTACAACAATATTCATAAAACAGATCTCCCCTATAATGACTATGGGAGATCTTGTATCAGCTTCTTTTGATGAATGTGTTCTAACAGTATATTCAAGTATTAAATCGGTATTAGTCCCTTTAGATGTGATTGCGCCAATTACTTGTGTTTAAACTACCTCAACACCTCTGCATACCTAGGCAAATAGGAACTCTGACATACAATAGAAAATTCATTTGGTTTGGCTTCGCTAAAGCTAAAGTGAAGCCGGAGGCGGTTGGAGCCGGAGCCGCATGAATTAAGCTGAAGCCTGAACACGGAGTCGAGAATTGGAAAAGGGCCTATCTAAGGCGGCTTCGCGCATTCGCTCATTCCCAGCGCGCCTTACTAAAGGGGCGTTCGAGACGCTTACACCGGGTAACATGGGGTTTACACCAGGGGAAGCCCCCATAAGATGCAAAACGAACCACACAAGGTCTTGCTTTGAATTCTGCATATGGGGACACGTGGTCAAAGGTTGTTGCCGTGTGGGGCTTTATAAACGCTGTTATCGTTTGACTCACGATGAAAAATGATCGAAGCCGGCGCGACGCAAAAATAGTTGTCGTAAAGTACCGCAATAAACTTTGTCAATGCCCACATCTATGATTCAGCAAAATGTATTTACAGCCCTATTCCCTCCTATTTTGTGTCATAAATCGCTGTACACTGTTTTTCTTCGTACTCACGTCACGATTCCAAACTGTCCGCCATGTTTTACTACTCGCGGTTACTATGTGACGTCATTACACCTTGCTTTACACCACAGACCCGCCCGCGAGCTCGGGTAGTGGTGGCTGCCACGGGGGCAGACTCGTATAGCACGTGATGGCTAAAAGAACGCTCCGGTGTAAGTACGTTGGTGTTACCCGGTGTCAGCATCTCGAACGCCCCTTATATATGTTACGCTTAGGCGTATGGCGTGTGATACGTTGCAATATTCGATAATGCACAAATATATGTGCGATGTTTGACATATATGTGCGACGGATGTTTGACATATATGTGCGATGTTTGACATATATGTGCGATGTTTTTTCATATGTATGCGATGTTGAAAATATATGTGCAATAATTTGACATATATAATGCAATGTTTTTTTCATATGTATGCGATGTTAAAAATATATGTGCAATAATTTGACATTTATATGCAATGTTTTTTCATATGTATGCGATGTTAAAAATATATGTGCAATAATTTGACATATATATGCAATGTTTAAAATATATGTGATATTTCAATGTGTGGGGTGGCGGTGTTCGTGATATGTGGGTATGATCTTTCATAGATTGGTTACCGATCCCTATAGATTGGTTCGCTTATTGCGAAAGTGTGGAATATGTGGACGGGAACCAGTCTATTCTCCTGTGTGGAATATGTGGACGGGAACCAGTCTAAATCTTTCAATGTACATGCTAGACTGGTTCCCGGTCCACATATTCCACATACAACGACTGAATAATTCAGTCTAGTCAAAACATTTTTGGTCCGAGTACCAGCTAGACTAGGTAGCACCTAGCTATTAATCACGTGATGTGTATCACGTGATGAGAAACACGTGCGCGATGATAACCGTTTCTCCTTTGTTTATTCAGAGACGTAAAGAGAAACATTTATCTCTACGTCTCTGAATAAACCGTACCACACCATAGGCTAGGCGACGGATGAAGGTCAGAAATAAAGGTTGTGGGGCCGGCAAGGGTGACTCGCCGTTAAATGAGCGTGTTCAGTATAAAATGGGTTTTGTTTGTCTGTTTTAACTTAGCAATGAAAATAGCTCCCAAAAATAATATCGACGAGGAAAACAATTCAATGCAATCCCCAGTTTGGATGTGGAAGCTTTATGAAATTGCTCATGGTAGCCATGCACAGACCTTTGTGGATGTGGAAGCAAAAAGGTTAATTACTGCACTTTTCTAAAGAACCAGATAAATTATTGTGCAAAACATCGGTCTTTTTTTCCCGGCAATATAACGGATTGAGAACGCGAAATTTCAGAATGGTCATGAGAAAAATTATATGGTACCGGTATCAACATTTCAATCCCTATTGGAAAAAATGGGGTGTGGGGGGGGGGGGGGGGATCTGCTTAAAAATGTGATCTGGACACGCTCCTTTACAGGAGCGCCAGATCATGCACATTTTTGAGCAACCCATTTTTCCCATCATGATGGAAATTGAGATTTTGATATCTTATTGTCTGTCAAATTTTTCTCGTTACCATAAAGAAATTTAACGTTCTCAATCTGTATATATTTTAAGGATATCGCCGGAAATAGACCGATGTTTTGCAAAATAATTTATCTGGTTCTATAGAACAGTGCAGTAATTCACCTTTTTGCTTCCACATCCAAACTGGGGATTGCATTAAAAAAAATTCCCCGTCGATATTATTTTTGGGAGGTATTGTATGATTGCTAAGTTAAAACAGACAAACAAAACCCTTTTTACTGAAAACGCTCCTCTAACGGCGAGTCACCCTTGCGGGCCCCATAACCTTTATTTCATCCGTCGCGTAGCCTATGGTGTGGTATGGTTTATTCAATTATGTCACGCCTAAATAAACAAAGGAGAAACGGTTATCATCGCGCACGTGTTTCTCATCACGTGATACACATCACGTGATTAATAGCTGGGTGCTACCCACAATTCCGTTTACGCACATATATTGAAAGATCATGCCCACATATCACGTCTCCTGTGTGGAATATGTGGACGGGAACCAGTCTAGAACACCGCGCACATATTAAAGGCTAGACTGGTTCCCGTTCCTTACGAAGTATCCAGACGTAATATATTGGAACGGAAACCAGTCTAATTAAAGGCGACCCCAACTATGGCTGTACATATTGTTATTTTTACGGCTTCCGGAAATGCTCGAAAGCTAGATGGAAAGTTAGGCACAATTTTACACACATATGCCGCGCTTTTTCAATGATTTTGTACCATCGTTAAAGGGAAAATGCCCAATTTTTTTCCTTTTAATCAGTGAAAACATCCTCAAGTTTATTTTATAAGCGCCCCGAAAGACTTGGTCAGGGGAAAACCTCAGCCCAATTACATTTTTTAAATGATAGATCGAAAAATAGGCACACATTCTCCACGGTGTATGTTACACGATCGGGAACATTTTGTCTTTATTGGAAACCATGATATACCATTCTTGCACGGGTAATTGCGGGGTTGTCTTTTAACAGATTTTCTAAAACGCCAGATGAACGAACAAAAACGCAAAACGCAGAAATCACAACAACGAAGACAATTATCTCTATTTTTGATGAGTGATAATCTTTATTTATTTCCTTCTTGCTCTAAAACTCCCATTTTCTATTACAAAAAGTCAAATTCACACGTTTTTCTTCTTAAGACGACAAATGTTCTTAGATTGAAAGGAGATTATCTTAATTATCAGAAAATCATACCGGAAACAATGCTTTTTACAATATTTCTATGTTGTAATTTAAAAACTGGGTTTTAAAAATTACCCCTCGCGAATCTACCCCTGGCACCCCTCGCGAATCATAGCCCACTGTACAATGAATAGCGAACTGGGTTTATAAAAACTGTGTGCAAGAGGCGCCGATTGGCAACCCTCGCGAATCATAAATTTAATTGGGTTGAGGTTTATCCTGACCAAATCTTTCGGGGCGCTTATAAAATAAACTTGAGGATATTCTTTACAGATTAGAAGAAAACAATTGTGCAATTTTTCCTTTTTACGATGGTACAAAATCATTTGAAAAGCGCAGCATCTATGCCTAACTTTTCATCTAGCTTTCGATCATTTCCGGAAGCCGTGAAAATAGCAGCCCGAAATTCGTGCTAGGTTCCGGCTGGTGAAATATCGCACATATATTTTTAACATCGCATACATATGAAACAACCTTGCATATATATGTAAAATTATTGCACATATATTTTCAACATCGCATACATATGAAAAAACATCCCATATATATGTCAAATTATTGCACATATATTTTCAACATCGCACATATATATCAAACATCGCACATATATATCAAACATCGCACATATATATTTAACATCGCACATATATTTGTGCATTATCGAATATTGCAACGTTCCACACGCCATATAGGCGCGCGCGCTGGGCTATATGTAGTCTAGGCCCTAGACGTTGTTATTGTTTCGTTTTGAACGTCCGTCCCGAAAACCGATCGCCGCGAGACAGTCAATAACAACGTCTAGGTAATCTCGCAGTGACAGCGCCGTGCGCGCGCACCTATTATGCATAATGTTATGCAGAGCGCACTGTCGCCTGCTTACTATGCATGCATGCACGATGTCTAGTCCCCTGTGTCCTCACATCGTGGCATGACTGCACGGGGAAGCCGCGGGCTGGAAAAATCGTAATGCCCTCGGCAAACCTTACGATTTCGACACGGCAATTTAGAGAGTTTGTTGGAAATACAATTGTATAGGACATTGCAAATGATAGGAACTGTTCCACAGATAATCGAGGCCACAGTTGAACCTATTCGCCAGTTTAAAACCCGCCGGTTCGGAAAAAATAATCTTTCAAGCTGTACATTTTTTTGGAAAGAAAAAAAAACCGGGTGAAATTAGAACACTGCTTAATTGTTGCCGTAGCTTGATCCTGTGTTGAACAGTTTATTGGCCTAAATCTCCATGGCTCAGAAATCTTCGGAAATAATCTGGAATATTTGACAGATACACATTTCATTTTACCATCCCATAACAGAGAAAATCGCTCACACCATGGAGCTATAAATAGCTCCATGCTTCGGGCGACTCGCCGCGTGCGGGCACAAAAACATAGGATCGACAAGAGAGAAACATTTTTTTCGTGACAAAAAATTCCCCTTCCCTCCCAGTGGGTTTTCAAAATGTCAACTTAAAACCAGCAATAGCACTGTCATAAGATAATTGCACTTTAGTTTCTGTCATTTAATCTGCCAGGCTGATTTATTTTTGGTACAGGCCTATTAGGGCTGGTTTTCTTTGTACTTTGTGCCAAATGTCACGCAAATCCACCTTTGCAGTGGTCTTCCGCCCCAAAATATCACTAAAATCACATCACAATTTATGAAGTCGCTGTCTATTTTTTTTTATTGACGATTCCGCACGTAAATTTGGCACATTTTAACAAGCATAAAACAGGAACTGCTTGATGAATTTTTGCAACAAAAGTATCTTTGATAGCTGTTGCAACTTGTCTGTTGTGTGAAAATGGTTTTAACTCAAGATAGAAATGTTTAATTTTTAGTCCAAGTCGCTACCCAGGCCATTGACTTAGTGTACGAAGTCTCAACTGATAAACTATGGTATTTTTTTCCGTTGGGCTCTCACTTATCGGGCCGGTATATATATATTTTTGTTTTTGAAAATCCTTTTTGTTTTTAGTCGGGCTTTATACTCTATGCAAAATTCAAAACTCGTGCGATCTAGATGGATTTTTCCCGGGGTATTTTTCATACCGACCGAAGCCTAACCGCAACGTCGGCCAGGTTTTTTTTTCGCCACCCGTCTGTTGCAAAGAGTCTTCGCCTACCGTACCCTTGCAACCGCGCGAACCACCCGGCGAAATCAACAACGCGTACCATTACCGGTTAAATCAACCACGGCGCCTACAAAACAACAAGAAATTTTCAAATCAACACGATCGATAAGCGCCGAACGTACCAGTCAGTCCTATCCGCAGCGCACACAAAAGTGCTTCCTTTTATCTGCACAGTATGCAAGCGTGACTTCAGCCAGTTGCAGTCTTGCATATTTAATGAGCTTGAACAGCCTGTCGAAAACCAAGGATTTCTCATTCATTTCTAGGGATCTGAACAATAAGAGTAGGATTTTCAGAAAGATGAGAAACATATCTGTCGTCGAGTATCACTATTTTATGTTTTTTTTTTATTTTGAGTTGAGAAATATTCAAGAAAAAACACGTAAAAAAAGACGACAAAAGACACCCAAAACATCGGCAAATATCTCCCTTTGTCACTGCTATCAGCAGTCCATGTTTACCTTTTATACAAAGAATATGTAATATTCTACCCATAAATAATGAAAATTGTACGTACTTTTGTCTAGTCCAGTCAGGAAACAGCGAAATCAAACGGCATTCCCAAAAAACACAAACCCAAAATTACCGCCGTGGCACCGCATAGTTTCCCGTAGTCCGATTGGCTAACGATGACGTCATTGCTAGTTCCAGATTAGACTGGTTTCAAGTCCACCAATGTTTTCGTGGGTTGTACCATGGAGCTAGTTATTGAATGCATGTATAGGTCTACCTTGATTTTCTTTTCTCCTCTTCGAACAGTATAGTTAAGCCCCCATAAATCGAGTTAAATTCAAACCGGTGTAAAAATTCTCAAAGCATAGCCAAGTGTGTATTCAATCTTAGTTTTGATCATTTTTTCCAAAAAATCACTTAGCAACGGTTTAACACAAGATTTAAGTAATTTCCTAATCTTCTGGTTCCTTGTTCTATGCCTCCATCGGCCCAAATAAATTTTAAACAGTAATCAGTCCAGTTGGGAAAAGGATTATATGACACAGGAAACATGACAGATTGTTAACGGTTCTTTTTAATCTATTCAATGTCACACATCTTTGGATACTACACAGCAACTGATAAATAAATCTGTTAAAACAACTACATGACTTATGATTGACATATGGTGGATTTCAAAACCGTTATTATTGCCAAAAATGTAACCATAATGAAAAACCACGAGCGGAATAGTCACAACAGGTTCTGTTGTTGCAGAGAGTGTATAATTACATAAATATTATAAAACGTTTTTTAAAACTTGATAACTGCCACACATGTAAACACTGTCTGATTGGAGTTGCTAAAGTATACTGGATCAACTGTAAAAGACAAATACATGTATGACGATACAAAATATATGGTTTATTGCTTGTACATGTATTTCAAGCTGCACAGATCCCAAAAATAAAATATAGGTTGTATCTCTCATCAGCTGGTTTAAAATTATATACAGGTACATGTACATCTAAACTCTAGGTGGGACTTGCACTAACATGCATAACAAAAATGAAGTACAAGTTATTAATATCAGTTGACAATTTTGACATACATTGTAATTAAAATAGCACACTGGTACAAACCCTGCAAATAAAAGTCTTATATACACACACTGCCACATTTCATTATAGGATAAGTACTGCAACTTAATTACCAGTAAATGTATGTTTTTATGTTCCTTGGCAGAATGCTTGACACTATGTCAAAAGACAAGTGAGTGAGTTAGAATGACTAAAATTACCAGGGATAATTGCCAGAGTCTCTGTGAAGTTGTCAGGAGATGTGTCTCAGATGAACTTTGCGTTATCCTATATGCCATTGTGCTTCTGATGCTGCATACATGATGCCCCATGATGACCACTGCAGTAATTGAAAATAGTTAAAACAAAATTAGTGAGCACTAATAATATCAAGGGGAGGGGGAGGGGGTGTTGTGCCGTGCAGATTTCACCCACATTTTGAGTGGGGAAAATTTAACATTCCCTGAGGAAACACTTAAAAAATCGCAGTGGCTATATATAGTTACATTAACCATAACGCGTTAAGAAATGCATATAGTTACGGTATTGCAACTGCGTAAATCACTGCATCGATAATATCAGGGGGCGAGTCGGTCAGGGGGCGAGTTGGAAAGGGGCCGAGTACATAAGGTGGCGACTTGACCTGATTCCAACTTAATTACCAATAGGCATAGGCCTACCTTTAGAAAAACACGTGGGATAAACAAATTTAAGATTTCTTTTAAATTGTGTGAAGAAAGACTTAACAATTTGTCAGCCTGGCTCGTATGTTTTGCACTCAAGGTCTAAAGCCATGATCGACTCTCCAAATTTCCCTCAACTTTGAAGTCGAGTCGGTCAACGGACGAGTTGGTCCAATGGTCGAGTTGACTGTCATGAATGTGTTTAGGCGCATTTCTACAATGTCTGCGTGCACACGTACGTACGTACGTGTGCAGCCACAGTAACATCGCACTGCTAAAAGGGTGAAATCTCGCGGTAAAATCGTAGCGCAAAAACCATTGAAAAAACTCGATCAGCAAGCCACATGGCACGTTAAACGAAAGCACTTGTCTTCATCTATCGGAAAAACGCTATTGTTTTCCAAAGTTTTGTCTAGTCCAGTCAGGAATCACAAACCAATTGACCCCCTCAAAATCCACGATACGACCCATCACTTCAGATTTACACAATTACCAACTAAACAATGACCCAAATTGTGACAAAATATACATCAATCGAAAGAGGAAGAATTATTCTACAAACTTACCCCGCCATCTTGGCCACCAACTACTCGTTAAAAACGCATGCGAGCAACGAAATAAGGCCAACGAAATCTCGCGAACATCCCGGACTTTCTCGCGGCGCGTTCACGCCAATGAGCTGTGCAGATAAAATTGGGCATTTGACCTCATTATCGGGGGCGCTGCGGACTGACTGGTACGGTGCATGTACCAGGCTATTTGCTCTTAAGTGCGCGTGCGTTAAGAAAAATCTACCCGTATCTGCATACAAAACTAACGCATGCGCACAAATTTCCCCCCTGTTTCGGGGGGAGATTTCACGAGTTTCCCTAGACGGTCATTTTGACAAAACGATATGGTGATAGGACTACGAACGAGTCACGGTGTCCCACAAGGAAGTGTTATTAGCCCTGTATTATTCAATATCGCTGTCAACGACCTCTCCCAACATTTGCCTGATGTACACATTTCCCAGTACGCCGACGATATAGCTATCTGGAAATCCAATAGAAATACCAACTTTCTTGAAAAGAAAATTCAGAAGAGTCTCGAAAATATTCACTCCTGGTGTACTAAATGGGGTTTCAAACTCTCTGCTCCCAAAACTATCGCTATTCTCTTCTCTAACAAAACCAAAGTTAACATTTCTCTCCGATTACAGGATCGTGCCGTCCAAATCCTCAAATCCGTCAAATTCTTGGGAGTGGTCTTTGACAGTAAACTTACGTGGAAAGATCACATAGATAACACCCTGGTTAAATGTAAAAAGAAATTAAACCTTCTCCGCTGTATCAGTGGGACTTCATGGGGTGCGGACTGTAAGACCCTATATCAGCTCTACTCTGCCCTCATTAAGCCCCACCTTGAGTACGGCTGCGAAGCGTTTGACTCCGCTTCCACTAGTATCAAACAAAAACTTGACAGTATTCAGTACCAAGCCCTTAAGATATGTACTGGTGCCATTCAAAGTTCTCCCCTGTATAAACTTCGACTGGAATGCGGAGATCCACCTCTGGCCTTACGCCGACAATTCCTTACTAATCTCTATAGCATTAAACTTAAAGCTCACTCCAACCATCCCAACCAACACCTCGAGGCAGATAATTGGCAGAAACATTACTTTGCCGAAAAGTGGAGCAGTACCCACCATAAAACTCCCTTTGAGGCAAGATCTGCCAATTATCCCATAATCACTTTCCCCGTGCATAATCACTTTCCTTATTGGCATTATTATAGACCAGTAGTTTCCACAGAAATTTTTGACCGGGTGGCTTGTTTGACAGACAATTATGACAAATGTAGTATTAGCACTGAAATTATAAATACCACTTTGAAGAATTTCCTTCACATTTTTACTGATGGCTCCCTCAATCCTAACTCGAGTGCTGTAGGATGCGGTTTTTATATTCCAGAACTTAATTATTCTAAAAGTGTCCGGCTTAATAACGGGATTTCCATTTTTACAGCAGAACTTTTTGCCATCTTACTAGCACTCGAATGGATAGAGGAAGTTAAGCCACTTTACATATGCATCTTCAGTGACTGCCTTAGCGCTATACAGGCCATCACTAAACCGATCCCACAAAACAAAATCATATGTGACATTCGTCATACCCTAATAAACATCCGACACCAAGCCAGTACGGTTTGTTTTGAATGGGTACCGGCCCACTGTGGGATTTCCGGTAATGAAAAGGTAGACGCTATAGCCAAACTTGCCATGCAAAAGCCCAACATCGATCACTGTATCCCCTATACAGATACCGAGATCAAACAATTTCTCAAAAAACAACTTATTGATGAATGGTCCAATACTATCCCTAGACTTGACCCCTCCAAACATTGTGAACTCGGACCTTCTTTTACTTTCACCAGTTGGGGGAAAAAACGCCCTCAAGAAATTGTTCTCCACAGACTCCGCCTTGGCGTCTGCAAAGGCCTCAATAAATTTCTCTTCTATACTGGAAAGCATATTGACGGCAACTGCGAAACATGTGGGGTCAGTGACGATGTTGGTCATCTTCTCCTTGATTGTGCTAAATTTAATAGTCAGAGACGAGTCCTTCAAAATGCTTTAAATCAATCTTCTACTCAAATGACATTAACCCATATCCTTGGTCAAAAACACAACTGCCATCACATTCTTAAATTTATACAGGACTGTAATGTTAGAATTTAGTATTATTGAAACGGCCTTTTTGTTTTTCTTAATGTTGCGCATGGACAAGGGATCATGGGAGGACAGTTGCGCTGGTGATTGGACGGGCACAGTGCCGCCCTTTCATCACCCGGAGGTATGCGGACCTGCGAAAAGTACCAGGTGGGAGCCTTGTGCTCTCACTTGGGAAACGGCCGGCCTTGCGGGACCCCTTGTGGCACTGTTGTCTGAACAATTACTGGCGCTCCTCCCCCCCTTAACCCCATGCATTTTCTTGTAAATTCCTCCTTTTTTTTTTTTTTTTTCAGCACTCACAGTCTCTCATCGCTCTTCTTTGCAACCATATTCACTCTTTGAAATTCTGGGTCCAATAAGTTCTATGACAATCGATAAGATAGTATCGATTCTGACGAGCTGAGCTGAGCATGCGCATATGGCACAAAGGGCACACGGATTGCCATAAGTGCCATTAACTTACAACAACAACAACAACAACTACGAACGAGTCTATTGCGTGATTACGCCCTCTTGCGGCAGTCGGTTATCCAACACATGACCGTCTAGGGCCTAGACTAGGCTATATAGGAATGAGTGAACTTCGCATAATACAGATCATCCGTGGACCCGGGAAGCTTGGGCGGCTTTTGGGCGCGATGGGTGGATCCATTCTGCTGAAAAGTTGAACCAGGATGCGTGAAAGTTTAACCACGACGTTTGAAAAATTGAACCACGACGTTTGAAAACTGAAGTACGAAAAATTGAACCACGACGTTTGAAAACTGAAGTACGAAAAATTGAACCACGACGTTTGAAAACTGATGTACGACGTTTAAAAAGTTTAAACCACGACGTTTGAAAATAGCACTTTAAGCATTACGTTATGCATTTATTTTTAGAAGCACATAACCGTTAATTTTCAAAGCGCGCTATATGGCATGAGTGTACAACAATTTGAAAGGTGTTAGGCCTATTCCATATTTGACCAATACAAATTTAAGTTAAAATATTAAATATGCCCATTTTAATATACATGGGCATTTTAATACACATTAATAGCATCAAAAAGACAATTCAAACCTTGTCTGCATCACCCAGTAAGCTCCATTTTGTACATGTAGTTTTAATCTGCTGTTGCAATCCCGTAACTATAGCCATTCATACGGTTACCGTAACTATATCCACTGATAGCCACTGCTTAGTTTTAAATCCGTGGCATCACCATAAATATACACGCAGCGGCACGCGTACGTGCACGCGACGTCAATTCAAATTCTCGAAACAATGACGAATTGTACCCGACGATTAACGCGTAACGTCCGGACGACCGGACGTGCATTTGCGTAAAACAATGCATAAGCCACCAAATGTCGACTTCCGTACGTGACCGGCAGAGGGCGCCGTTCATAAATTACGGTGTTGCACAGACCTATAAACCTATAGACCAACGATGGTGCATTGAAAATCGTGACTTGGAAAAGTATGGGCAAATGACGACACAATGGGCTGCATGAGCTAACCGCGCGGGTTTAAAGCGCTGAACGCTATTCCAAAACGCGCGTACGCCGTGTGTATTGTACGCGTTTCAAATTCTCGAAACAATGACGAATCGTACCCGACGATTAACGATAACGTCCGGACGTGCATTCGGGTAACTTCGGGAACCTTTGCAAAAAGGAGCAATTCCTCCTGTTTCAATATGGCGGGCAAACGTGTACATCTTACACGTGTACATCATACGGAGCGCGTGTGGTCTAGTGGGTATGAAGCGGGACTCCCAATCAGAGGTTGGGGGTTCGAACCCCACTTCGACCAACGTGTCTGTGTCCCCGGGCAAGGTACTTAATCCCAGTTGCCTCGTAAACCCAAGCGATATATGGGAAGCTGTTAAATGGATTGCCACAATCTAACTGCTGATAGTGTTGTGCGCCTGACCAGCAGCCACCTAGTTGAAGCGAAATGGTTCTGGTGATTCCCTGATATAATAATGGTAACAGCATGGTGGATATGTGCGCTATATAATTACTATGAATGCTAGGATAGGGCGACATTTTGTGTGTAATAAAGCTATGTTAGGGCGACGCGCTCTATTAGGGCGACATTTTGGTGTCGCCCTAATATTTTTGAGTTAAAAAATCATTTTTTAAAGGTCAAAAACAATTTTTTTTTAAGGTCCAGAACCATTTTTATTGGGACTGGAGTTGTTTCTCTTTGGTCTGGAACCATTTTTGGAAGCTTTGGGTAAAAAAATAAGGTGTCAATTTGAGTGACTCTTGCCGAAATTTCGGTGGTCCCCGGGGAGAGTCTTCCCGAAATGTCGCCCCATTGCGGCATTCAGAGTTGTTTAAAATTTCATAATTATTATTATGATTATTATTCAGATGCCCACATGCTTTGACCTTTGACCTGATTCCCGATTGGTCAAACAGACTCTGCCTTGTAGTTTGAACGTGTTCAGAGCTAGTCTACTGTGTTATGGTTCAACTAGGGTAGGGTATTCAAAAATATGGTGTTGACCTTTGACCTTGCTATTTTGTAAAATTGGTCAACGATGCCGAGATCGGGTTGGCAGTGTTAGTGTCTAAGGTAAATGCTTTCCAAAAAATGCGCCCTCTAGCGGCGAAATTAACAAATCTTAAAATGACCCTTTCATAGCAATGTTTGCGCAAATTAGCCCATAGTGGTGCTTATAGAGTACGTCGACCACCAAACATGTCTGTGTTGTTAAAACATTGATTACGTCATCAGTCCTTTAAAGGTAACGCATTGAAGGTTAATATTTTTTTAAGTTAAATAGTTGATATGTTAACAACATCTAATTCTACAAGGTAAGCATGTAAAAAAATGTGAAAAAGCCCTACGATCTGTTCATGGAACAGACGTAGCTCTAGTTTTTTCCTTCTTTTTTTCCCACTTAAACGTTTCCAGAGCTTTTCTTCAAAACGGTTCAAGCTAACAACTTGAAACTTTGTAGGAACATAAACCCCAATGTGAAGGTGTGCATACAAGTGTGACGTCATTGTGACGTCATCGGGTATCAAATTACAACCCAAAAATTACTAAAATATGCATGTTTTAAAATGCTTCCGTCTGGAAAACCACGTGCCCCATGATCTTCGTATTTGGTAGGCTTATAGATCAGATCATGGCCTACGATTTTCTTCGTGTGGGCAATTTCATCTGACCCTTCCTTCTGGGGTCAATTTGAGGTCAAAGTTCAACGAAAACGAAAATCTCAATTTTTGCACTTATTGAGCAACAATGCCCATCAAACCAAGCTGAATCTTTAAGAAACTAAGTACAGGCATAGGTCCTATGGCAGACTTTCACCAGCGTGTATAATATTATGATGGCTTCAAGCGTGACGTCATCGTGACGTCATCAAGTATCAAATTACACCAAAAAAACACTACAATATGCATATTTTAAAATGCTTCCGTCTCGAAAACCACGTGACCCAGGATCTTCGTATTTGGCAGGTTTATAGATGACATTCTGTGCTACAATTTTCTTTGTGTGGGCATTTTCATCTGACCCTTCCTTCTGGGGTCAATTGGAGGTCAAAGTTCAATGAAAACGAAAATCTCAGTTTTACACTTACCAACAACAATGCCCATCAAACCAAGCTGAATCCTTAGTAAAATAGATACAGACATAGGCCCTATGGCAGACTTTCACCAGCATGCATAATATCATGATGGCATCAAGTGTGACGTAATCATGACGTCATCAGGTGTCCAATTACAAAAATTCAAAGGTTATTATTTCCAAAATTCATATCTCAAGAACCGTAAAAGATACTTGAACAATTCTTTCACAACATGACAAGTCTAAATGAACTGAACAAATCATACGATGTCATGACCCCTGTGTGACGCCTACTTCCGGTGCAAACCGGAAGTTGTTCGAAAATGTGCAATTTTTTAGCATTTTGAATGCAAATAGATTCAAAGTGGTAGTGAATTTGACCATATTTCTACGGAACAAAATGTTTCCACACATGTGGATCGACCTTTTGACTATACCAATGGTGACGTCTTCACATGGACGGTGGTTGTGGTGTCAAATTATGCAAATTTGGAGCTGAATTGTTTTAAAATGCTGTATCTTGAGAACCACAACAGATATTGGTATGATTCCTTCGCCACATTTAAGAACTTGATGTTAATCAAATTGTTGAACAATTTGTGCACAAGCATTGTGACGTCATGATGTCGTCACAGGTGTCAAATTACCAACATTCAAAGGTTATTATTTCCAAAATTCATATCTCAAGAACCATAATAGATACTTCAACAATTCTTTCACAGCATTATAGGTCTAAATGAACTAAACAAATCATACACTGACATGACCCCTGTGTGACCCCTGTGTGACCCTTACTTCCTTGTGGCAGCATGTTTTTGGAGCTCTGCCAATGATACTACATTCTGAAGTCATCATTGAGATTTACCTTCAGAAATTCATATTGGATGAATTGTCTTCATCTCAAGAATCTCCTGGGACAGTTTTTCAACATTTTAGAGATCCAGATTTTGAGATATGGTTGAACAAATATGGGTGAATTTCCTGTTTTCCAGTATGCAGTTGAGACATTCACCATTGTCCGTTTTCAGTGGACAGAGCAGTGTGTATTGTTCACGTGCATTCATTGTGACCATTGTACTGATACTGCAACTCTGGAATCTGTCACAAAGCAACCAACAAGGAGTTGGTGAAGGCAACACCTGTGGAACAATGCACCACTATTCACAGGATGACCTGCTTTCCTTCAGACTCCAAATGCCAATGGACAATAGGATTACTCCTGTGTGTATGCAGCATATAAGGTCACTAGGTATCAATAGAATACCTGTTACTAAAAGAGGAGTGCGGGCTGGGAGAACAAAGAACTTATTGTACAGAGAACAAGCAACAGTGACAGAGTCACCTGATCTACCAGAGTATCAACAACCTTCAAATAAAAAGACACCATTTGCTTCCAATAGTATTGGGGCGGTCGGGTTGGCGTACGGGTTCTTTCCTCACCTTTCACCTCTGGCGTCCCGGGTTCGAATCCGGGGCGTGTATGTGGATTGGGCGGTCAAGTCCCTACTTGACCGCGTGGGTTTTCCCCTGGGGCATTTCTCTGGGGTTTTTCCTCCCACTTCTAAAACTGCAACTCCTTCTTCGTCATCTCATATTGATAATATAGTATAGTTAAAGCTAAAACCGTATAGTTGATGGCATAAAGGGCCTTAGTTGCCGAAGATGCCATAAAATATACAACAACAACAACAATAGTCTTGCTTTCGGCATGTTAAATGCCCGTTCCGTCAGAAATAAGACTGGTGAAGTATTGGACTTTTTTCATGACAATGGCTTAGATATCATTGGGATTTGTGAAACATGGTTGAATACGGATGACAGTGCAGTTGTTGGGGAGTTAACGCATAGTTACTACACCTTCGAGCATAAGCCAAGACTCGCGAGACGCGGTGGAGGAGTGGGACTTTTGTTCATGAATGAACTTGATGTGCGTGTATCTCCACTTGGGTCGGAAGCATACCAATCATTTGAATTCATTGAAGGTGCAATCGTCTCTGCTTCAAAAACAACACACATTGTTGTTATTTACCGCCCACCTGGCTCGTCTTGCCCATTCGGTAAATTTCTGGAGGATTTTTCGGATTTTCTCGACAAACGTCTTTTCCTGACAGGGTCATTAGTCATTACTGGGGACTTCAATATCCATATTGGCACAACCTCATCAAACGCAATTTCATTTACAGATTTGCTCTTATCACGTGGGCTGCAGCAGAACATTGAGGAACCAACGCACATACGTGGCCATATTTTAGACTTGTTTCTTACACGACAATGTGACGAGCAATGCTTTTCCAATCTCAGCGTTGTTGGAGGAATATCTGACCATTCGGCTATTGTCTGCAAGTTGGATTTATCAAAGCCAAATTCGAAATTGAAAAAACTTTCATCGAGAAATTTTAGCGCCATTGATTCTTCGAGGTTCATGGAGGATCTTGGACACAGATCCTTTATTTTTGAACTGCAGTGTTAACGATCCTGCCTTTGCGGTAGAGCACTACAACTTAATTATTCGTGATGGCTTAAATCACCATGCTCCAGAAACAATACGAGTGGTGAAGATGAGACTAAACATGAAGTGGTATAATGAGGAGATAAATCAATACGCAAACAAAAGGAAAGACAGTGGCGGAGAACAGGACTTGAAATTCACCGCCAGCTCTACATTTCTCAGCGTCAAACGGTTCAGTTACTCATAAGATCAGCTAAAGTCACTTACTACAACAAACTCTTAGATGGTTGTGCTAGTGACCCAAAGAAATTGTACGGGGCCATAGATGATCTCTTGAACAGGCAACAGTCTTCCGCGTTGCCTGAACATGACAATCTGCAACAATTGGTTGACACTTTCAGTCAGTTTTATCACGACAAGGTAGCTCAAATCTGTACAGATCTGGCAAATGATGGCAGAGATGGGTATCGGGGCAAAGAACCGGCCGCTGTAAAGACTGTTTTTGACTCTCTCCATCCAGTGACGCAATTTGAAGTTTAGCAAATCATTCAAATGTCGGCCACAAAGTCGTGCGGGTTGGACCCTCTACCAACACATCTACTTAAGAAATGTCTACCATCAATCGTTCCTGCCATCACAAACATCATAAATTCCAGCTTTGAAAGTGGACAGGTCACTCACGCCCTGAAAATTGCTAATGTGCGACCAATACTAAACAAGCCTAGTTTGGATCATAACATCATGCAGAATCTCCCATTTATTTCCAAGGTAATGGAGCGTGCTGCATTAACTCGGCTTACTCAGCATTTAGCAGACAACCACAGGCGCGGATCCAGGGGGGGGAGGGGGGGGGGGAGGGGGGGGGGGGGGGGAGTGGGGTTTCCGCTCTTAAAAAAAAAAAAAAATCTTGTCAAAGTATGTTCATCATAGAGAAATCCAAGGAGGTTATTTTCCCCGATATACAAGTCTCCCCCATCATGAGGTAAGTGCATCACTCAGCAATGTACAAGTGATAGATTGCATACTTTATATATATGTATATATATATATATATAACAAAATCTGACGGGCCGAAACCCCCCCCTGGAAAAATTCCTGGATCCGCCCCTGAACCAGATACCCGACTTTCGCCAGTCAGCGTATAGGAAACAACACAGCGTTGAAACACTCATTGTTAGTTTGACAGACCACATCTTGCAGCAGATGGACGGTGGTAAACTTACTGCCTTGGTTTTACTAGATATGTCGTCAGCATTTGACACTGTTTTTCATTTAATAATAAACAATAATAATGAAAATTTATAATGCGCAAAAGACCTTTCGCCCCACGATCTCTTGGAATAAACTTTCGCTAGGAGGACTTTGTTGTTGGATCTCATGGATTCACGATTTGAATGATGCCGTTGGACTAGTTCGGAAAGATATGATGGTAGCCTGCCTGTAGTGGAGCGGTAAACATACATTTCACGCTGCTTGACCGGTTGGAATTTTTCGGGGTGAAATCCAAGGCCATCAAGTGGTTTGCCTCTTACCTCTCTGACCGGTTCCAGCGTGTATCCATTGACAATGTCAATTCGAAGCTGATGCCTCTTTCACATGGAGTTCCGCAGGGTTCAGTCTGCGGACCCTTGTTGTTCTCCATTTACACGCAGCCTCTTGGCCAACTCATTCGCTCACATAGTGTTGGATATACAACTCTACATTTAATTTCCTCCCACGAATGACAGCCTCCTCTCTGCTGTCGAGCAGTTAGATGAATGCGTGGTTGCAGTGAGGACCTGGATGACGCAGAATAACCTTAAACCTAATGGGCATAAATCTGAGTTCATGCTCTTTGGATCAAAGGGAATGGTAAACAAGGTCACTAAACCATCCCTCTCTGTTGGCGATGTTCATATTAGCCCTACGCAGAGCTGCAGGAACCTGGGCGTAATCTTTGATTCAAATATGACTTTCAACAATCACGTATCACAAATAGCAAAATCAGTTAGATACCAGCTTCGCAACCTTTCCCACATTATGATTCTTCTTACACGTAAATCTACCGAACAAGTGGTTCACTCCTTGATAACATCACGACTCGATTTCTGTAATGCATGCATACTTGTCAACCTTCCGGACTATCAGATAAAACGTTTACAATGTCTCCAGAACGCAGCTGCCAGATTAGTAACTCTCACCAAACGTTCGTCACACATCTCGCCCATCCTTAAGGAGCTCCACTGGCTACTGGTTAAGGACCGCATTGACTTTAAAATTCTTCTTTTCATACACAAGTCTCTTAATGGCACGGCTCCCTCATACATCCAGGACTTGATATGTCTATATACACCACCTAGGCAACTAAGATCATCTGATAAAAATATACTTTTCATTCATCGATCACGCCGTTCTTGGGGAACCCGGTGCTTCTCTCACTGTGGCCCATCTCTCTGGAATGAAATCCCACTTGTACTCGGACAAGAGACTTCACAGTCAAAATTCAAAACTCTGTTAAAAACATACTTAATTTCAAAGCCTGCATAATCATTGTGTCATTGGCAGGGCTCAAGCGCTAGGAGTGTCTTTGACAGATATGGCGCTTTATAAATCTACTTTATTATTATTATTATAGCGCATATTCCATATGGATATGTTCACACGCGCTTCACATTATAATGGGTTATTACGAAGCTAATACTCCACCTAAACATCGAGATACCGACATGGGTGGGTGGCGCCATTGGCAGCCGACGGCCAGCGACACCAGGGAATCCCCTTACTCTCCACGAAAGAGTACGCCTGAGATCTTTTAAGTGCATTACACAACACACTGGACCAACGGCTTTACAATCCTTCCGAATGATGGAGCAAGTGTGTTTAAGTGCCTTGCTCAAGGGTACAGGTACCACGACCGGGTATAGAACCTGAAACCCCAAGTTTTTACCCAAGACTTGCAGGTCAGTGGCCCAAAGCACTTGGCCACAGTACCCCATATTAATTAGTACCTAATTAGGGAGTTAAAGGGACCCTTCCCCACAAAGCTAAAAGGAAAAGTATTTTCACCAAAAAAGTATATTGCACATCGCCTCCCCGCCTCTCGGGTGTCCTAGAAAAAACGAAACCGAGATTTATCGATGTTTAATCATACTTTAATCTCAATCTTGAATAATGAATGACACATATTTGGAAAGCTTAGTTCCTCATCTTTTATTTGATACCACTCATATGATACATACTTCACGCATGAATGAATAAAGACAATATGAAGCAGGGCTACTAAAAAGTCGTTTGCACAACGATACCTGAATTTCAGGGGTTTCAACACGCACGTTTTTAATGCACACGTTACCATATCCGAATCCATTCATGCGAAAAATCGATCAGGTGTGAAAAAAACCGAATGATTTAAAAAAAAACATGGAAATTCAATCCTTATTTAAATGCAGGATATCTCTGTCATCCCTGGCTCATTTTTCCTTCCAACCCCAAGTTTTCACCCGAGATTTGCAAGTCAGTGGCCCAAACCACTTGGCCACAGAACCCCATATTAATTAGTACCTAATTAGGGAGTTAAAGGAACTCTTCCCCACAAAGCTAAAAAGTAAAGATTTTTCACCCAAAAAAGTACGCACATCATTCAAAGAATTTGTACCTAGCTATATGTTGCATAAATTAGCAAGTATTAATGCATTTTCTAATTGACTTTAGTCCTGGGCACACTTAAATTTGATTTTAGCTTTAGTCGCACATCATTTAGTACCTAATAAAGGTACAAATTCTTCGAAAGATTTGCGTTATACTGTTTTTTGTGACTTTGTAATTACTGTTTTAAATTAGCTCATTGGGGAAGGGCCTCTTTAACTCCCTATTTAGGTACTACATGTAATTGGTGAGCGGTTGAATCAATTAGAAAATGCATAAATAGATGTTAATTTGTACAACATGAAGGTACAATTTCTTTAAAAGATGTGCAATATACTTTTTTGGTGAAAAATCTTTACCTTTTAGCTTTGTGGGGAAGGGTCCCTTTAACTCCCTAATTAGGTACTAATTAATATGGGGTACTGTGGCCGAGTGGTTTGGGCCACTGACTTGCAAATCTCGGGTGAAAACTTGGGGTTTCAGGTTCTATACCCGGTCGTGGTACCTGTACCCTTGAGCAAGGCACTTAAACACACTTGCTCCATCATTCGGAAGGATTGTAAAGCCGTTGGTCCAGTGTGTTGTGTAATGCACTTAAAAGATCTCAGGCGCACTCTTTCGTGGAGAGTAAGGGGATTCCCTGGTGTCGCTGGCCGTCGGCTGCCAATGGCGCCACCCACCCATGTCGGTATCTCGATGTTTAGGTGGAGTATTAGCTTCGTAAAAACCCATTATAATGTGAAGCGCGTGTAAACATATCCAAATGGAATATGCGCTATGTAGTAGTAATAATGTAGTAATAATAATAATAGTTTCCAGCTGAAGCTGGAACCAAACATGAGTAGTGTGCCCGGGACTAGAATCAGTTAGAAAATGTGTTAATTTTTTTTGTACAACATGAATGGCACAAAATTAAAAGATGTGCATTTTTGCGCAAAATCTTTACTTTTTAGTTCCTTTATTTGGCAGGGGTCTCTTTATCTCCCTGAATAGGTTCTAATTAGTGTGCGGTTGAAGCTGAAACCAAATTAAGTGTGCTTTGGATCAGAATCAATTAGACTCTAGTAAAACTTATTCATACTGTCCTCTTCAACTTAAAAAGTCTGTTTGGAAAATGGTAAAATTGTTCTCACTTCATCAGCCCCGTGTGGAAAATATACTCTGGTGAATGCATTCTAGATTATGTCTTCGAGATTTGGTAGTCAAAATGCGAGATGCGAGACGCGAGACGCGAGATGCGAGACGCGAGACGCGAGATGCGAGACGCGAGACGCGAGACGCGAGATGCGAGACGCGAGACGCGAGACGCGAGTGGCGAGACGCGAGATGCGAGATGCGAGATGCGAGACGCGAGATCCGAGATTCGAAACGTAACGCGAGATTTGGTAGTCAAAATGCGAGATGCGAGATGCGAGACGCGAGATGCGAGACGCGAGATGCGAGATGGCAGGTGCTGAACACCATAAATTACACAGTGTATAAATATTTAGTGGCCAGAAATGTGCATGTACAATATTTAGCCGATTGCGCAATCAGAGGGAGGACGTGTCACGTGTATGCCAAGGCCACCACATGGGCTGCTTTCGAGCGCGGCACTAGGTGCTCCATGGTGCTCCATGGTGCTCGCCCGAAAGCATGTGTAAGCATGTGTGTGACGTAACGTTTCCACCACCTGGGAGCACAAGGGACGAGTGCTCGAAAGCAGCCATGGTTATACAACTCGTGGTAATTTAAAAACATCATCGTTGCTGAACTTTTATTGGACAATGCTCACGGTGGAGGGTCGTGACACTTTCTGGATGGGGATTTCTGTCCTTCACCACAGTATCATAACGTTCAGTATCATCCGTTATTTTACAAGATCAGAACGTTTATAATAATGGTGCCATGGTGAAAGAGGTGTTACATTTGACAATTTTTATAAACCTGTAATGATTTAAATAGATGATATTGTGGTCGATTCCAGTAAATAAAGTATGTATGTTTGTGTTGACATCCCTAAAATATCACGTTTCACGTTATTTTTTATGCTATATCGAATTCCAAATTAAAGTCACACTATAAACAGTGACTATATACCCCATATTTATATAATTATTGCTAGGCAGATATTTTAAAATGCATTGTTTCAACGTGATATACACATTACGTGGCAGATACTAATACAAGCGATAAGTGTGTCAAGTTGAAATACACTGGCCGATATTACGCTATTTATGCATTTATGTACATCACATCTCAGCACACACCATGCTCTACACACCATGCTTTTGGCTCTGACGATTGACATGATTAGTTAAAGACACCACAAATTTGATCACGAGTGTCATAGTCGTTAAGCAAATATAACATAATCATGATAGTATTAGGGTTATTTGAGAAGAATATGTTATTAATTATTATACAAGGCGCATATCAAGTTTGAACTTGGACAACAGGTGAAGATCATGCATCATAAAACTCGTCCAAAACGTTTAAATTTGGATGCATTTCGTCGATCTTCTCAATATTTCTTGAGTGATCTTATTGATAATATGTCAGTCTTAATAGACCTGAAACGTAATGACGTCACGCAATGTTTACCGCGGTGCATTATGGGTAAAAAGTGGGGACGAAATCTCTGCATCTCTAGTTTGCGTGCGTTGTATGCATAGCGCCTAGCGTATTATAGTCTAGTCAATTTACGATTTGACCTAGGACTAATTGCAATATAAATCATTCTAACATGAATCTAGGCCGCAACATTCAATAAACAACATATTAAAAATATAATTGTTTCTTTTGAGTGAAAAGGTGTTTTTAAAGCAGTTTTTGAAGACAAACATTAAGAATTAAAATTTAGTCTGGTAACGTTCCTCAGTCTGTATTTTTCGTAATAGTGGATGCGCAGTATTACGACCACTTGCGAGCAGACGACAACGTCTCAGAAACTAGTCTGGTAACGTACTCCAACCTACATGTTTCGCGATGGTAGGTGCATGGTAATCACGACCACTTGCGAGCAGACGGCAGTGTCCAAATCAGGTACTCGCTTAAGAAAAACGCTCTTATTTCGATGAGGATGGCCGAATTTTGGGATTTATTTTTGTAATGAGCACATTTACAACACAAGAAGTACATGTGTTTTAACAACAAAAATTAAATTGAAAAAATCTAAGATATATTTTCCTTTGTTGTTTTTGGCATGGACCTCATCACCATCTCCATATTATATAATTTTTCTACACAACACTGTGCTATTTTATCCACACAAACAAAAAATTATTACAAACCAATTTACAAGAAGGAATAACAAGTAGGGCAGTTGTTTGACCACTAACTACAAACAAAATTCCAAAATGTGAAAATAAAATGTCTGTTTCGTTTATAATGCCTCATTTTTAGCAGACGACGGGAAATATTTCGTCTGCTACGAGTCGTCGTGTTCCCCGAAGCTTGTTACATAATGTGCACGGATTCCTGATAGGTAACAGACGAATTAGCGCCCTAAATGTAATGATTAAAAAACTTACAAAACTTACAAAATTTACCGCGAATTGGCGTAAAATAAAAATCACATTTCCACTCATTAGAAAATATTAGATCTTTAGTATACACCAGCCAGTGTTGTAATGCATTCTATTGCAATTATTTCTAGGTCAGGAAAAATTTTCCCGTAAATTGACCGGACTATTATGCACGTAACTTTGTGAACTTTACTAACCGCTTCGCTGGCAAAAAAAACGTCAAAAACAAAGATCGCAAATTTATAAAATGGTTCGTGTCAACTTAGTTGTGCCTGCGTGAGTTTTAAGCCCACGACGGACGCCGGAGCTATGGTTTTAACTTTTAAGGCCTCAAAAGGCGGTGAAAATGGCCCTGCAATATTTGTGCAAACTGTAGCGATGCAGAGATTTTGTCCCCACATTTTACCCATAATGCACCGCGGTAAACATTGCGTGACGTCATTATGTCATACATGTTGGTCTATGTGGTGTCCCGTGGGAACTTAATGATTAGAAGGTCTTACCTACCTAGATGTATTACAAGGGTGCCCATGCAGAAGCACACAAAAACATTGTTGGCAATTTCAAAAATGTTGCAGAGGGCGGCCATCTTGGATTTTAAAATGGCCGCCAGTTTAAGCCTTATTGCATATAACTACATGTATGTAAGGTGCAGGCAACTAATCAGCCGATTTTAAAGATCATGGTGTTGATATTATTGTTTACCGTGGTGCTAAATGCAATTCTGAAATTTTCAAACTAATGACAGGTCGGGGCCACGTGATTAGACCGAGGATCTGGGTCATTTCCAATATTGCCGGCATGAAAATTAACAGGTGCCAGTTGTAGGAAGTGTCAGGTGTAGGTTTACATCATTAGCCGATTTTAAAGATCGTTCTGTTGATACTATGGTTTTCCGTGGTGCTAAATGGAATTCTGAGGTTTTAAACTTGTGAGAGGTCAGGGTCATGTAATTAGGATGAGGTCAATTTCAAATCTGGGTCAATTCCAAGATGGGGACGGGGACAGGGACGGGGATGGGGACGGGCAGAAGGATGGGCTGGGATGGCTTAGGGCTGGGCTGGGATGGCTTAGGGCTGGGCTGGGATGGGATGGCCAATTGTTGGTAAAACCTGTGTGGGATGAACAGACCTCCTGAACCATGTGTCTCCAAAACAGTCCTATAGAAATACAGATTGTCAGAGAGGCAATTCTGGCAGAGGGGCGCGCCCTGTCTTAGCGGCTCGCACAGTGGCTGATGCAGCCAGTCTTGCCACTAGTGGGGGTTGGGGGCGGGGTCTTGTTAAGTACATTACTGACCAATAAAAGAAGCTACATCTGACATAAGCGGTTAGAGAAGGCATTTTACCTACCCCCTTCCATACCATTATTATGACCGCCATTTTGAATTTATGGTTTTTTGTTTGTTTGTCGAAGGTTGGATTGAAATGTTATGGATACCAGTGAATTCCCTGACACTGAAAACCCCAGGATAGACATTTAAGTTACTGTTTTACTCCAAATATTACAGAAGTTACAGCCATTTCAACGATTTTCAAGGTCATTGGCGGCCATTTTGGAATTGGCCCAGATTTCACCCATTTCTGGTGACTTGATTTTGGTGGACTTTTTCCTTTTGTTACATTTGTTTGGAGGTTGGGGAACTTTTTTCATAACATATACCCGAATTTCTAGCAGAAAATGGTTAAAAAATGTCGGCCATTTTGAAATCCAAGCAGGCCGCCGTCTGCAACCTCTTAGATTTTGCCAACATGGTTTTTCTTGTTCATTGGGGTGTAATTAATACTTTTTCTAATCATCCGATGCCCACGGGCCTTAATTTCTTACCACATGCCACCGGAATATTGTTATAAGTCATCACAGAATGGGCAGGTGATGGTTGGGAGAGGGTGAGTTATCTATAATGTATAGTACTATAGTAGATATTGTAAATAAAACATACCAGACTCGTAATAATAATAATAATAATCATAATAATATATTTATATTGCGCCCTTTCCATAAAAAAATTTCAAAAGCGCATTACATAGTAAAAACATACGTACAATAACAAATACACGTTACAAATTTTATAAAAACTACTACAAATTACTAGACAATCAGTGTACATAAAAACAGCAAGACAACTAACAAAAACAAGACTCAAGACTCGGGTACTAGGTAAGCACGACACCACCTTTAAGAAAAAGCGGACCTAAATATAGTGCGCAAGCCACCGACGGACCGCCGTCGGCTGCCGTCGGCTGGGAAGCGGCCGGTCGGCATCGGCACACCGACCACAAACCACCGGCGGTTCGCCGGTGGCTTGCAAGTGGCACGCGAACAGCGTTTTACAGCTCCCGAGCTACTAGCGAACCACTAGCGGTATCCAGTGGCAAACCACAAGTGCCACTGCCGCTCCTCAATCGCCAACGGAGCACTAGCGGTCCGCGGTCCGCGAGTGGCTGCCACCAGCGGCCCGCTAGCGGTGCCGCTAGCGGGCCGCTGACGGCCCGACCGCGGCTTGCGCACTATAAGTAAGTTTTCAATTTAACTTTGAAAGAATTTATAGAAACAGTGTTTCTGATATCGACAGGAAGCGCGTTCCATGCAGAGCTTTGGTGCTGCAACTAAAAATGACCGGCTGCCAAGAGTAGCAAGAAATCTGCCACTGGGATATTCCAACAATAGGGAGGTTTTGGTCGCATACGGTTAGGCAAAACGACGACTATTAGTGAATTTACGTCATCGATTTGTGCGTACTTGTGGCGTTTACACAAATATCCCAAGTGTAGTTTTGTTGTTCACACTGATAGCAACGCCTCTACACCTTAGTAAAAAACGGACAGTGAAAGGTAACGATTTTGAGGTTTGGCTAATCGTAGTCGTAATCACTAACCGTGCACACCGAAACCTCACTAATAACTGATTAGATGATCTTAAGTTATAATGCGACTGTGTTCTAACTATAACAAGATCCGACAGATAACTTGGTGCCTGTGAATAAATACATTTATAAACCAGCAACAGTATTTTGAAGTTAATACGAAACTTAACAGGCAACCAGTGTAGTTCCTTTAATACCGGTGTGATAAAGCAAAACCTATTGTTATGTGTAACCAGGCTAGCTGCTGCATTTTGAATACGTTACAACTTGTTAAGCTGTGTCTTTGGGATGTCATAGTACAGACTGCTACAATAGTCAAGCCGACTGGTAATAAATGCATGAATTAAAATAACAAGCGATTTTTGACTCAAATGTTTAATAATACGACGATAATTGTGTAAATAATAAAATCCCGAAGAGCATACTTTATTTATTTGCGTGTCCATGGAATGTTTAAAGTCAAACCAAAACCCAAGATTTTTGCCAAATTTACTGGTTTGATATTTGATATGCCAACTGAAATATGCGGAATTGTGACTTTTGATAATTGTGTTTTCGTCCCTAAAACAAAAAATTCAGTTTTATCTGTATTCAACATCAACCTATCTTGAGATAACCAATTTCGAATATCAAATATGCAGTTCTCCATAGCAGTTATTGCTTCATCCTGATGGAGTGAAACACCTGGCTTAAAAGAAAGATACAGTTGTGTATCGTCTGCGTAACAATGCACTTCTGTGAGATGGGGATGAATGACGTCAACAAGCTTAGATGCATACAAAGTAAATAGTAACGGACCAAGACATGACCCTTGTGGAACCCCACATGTCAAATCAAAATAATCAGAAAGTGCGTTATTTATGAGAATTATTTGGGTACGCCCTCTCAGGTATGACTTAAACCAGTCTAGGGCTGTGCCAGAAATACCAAACCTATGTTCAAGCCGATCGAGCATTATGTCGTAGTTCACCGTATCAAATGCAGCGCTCAGATCGAGCAGAACTAACAAAACGTGTTGATTATTCATTTTCATGAGAATATCATTTTTGATTCTGAGCAAAACTGTTTCTTGATAATTGGAGTCACAATGGCATTCTTCCAGGCGTCATTGAAAACACCGGTTTCTAAAGACATGATAATGATATCAGTAACGACTGAAAGTAAAACGTCAATACAATCAACAACAATTGGAGTGGGCATTGGATCAAGAATGCAAGTTTTCGATGCAGATTTATCAATCAGTTTGTTCACGTCTAATTTGGTCAGAGGCAAAAAAGTCGTAAATTTATTAACAGATATCTTGTTTCTTAACGGAAAATATGGAGTATTACCAGGCAACTGTTGTTGATCAATTTTCGTCTGAATGCTGGTTATGACGAAAAACCTCCCAAAGTCATTCAAGACTGTCACTGTTTATTTCAGGAAACCGAACAACTCCAGTCTTACCACCGAATAATTTACTGGATATTCTGAAAAGCATTCTGGAATCATTACAGTTATCGCTAATAACTTTAGAGTAAAATCCAAGCCTAACCTGGTGAAGAAGGTAATTTGTATAATTTCTACGAGCTTTAAATTCGATCAAATCAGAAGGCGAGTTGGTAGTAGTAAACCTGGATTGAAAACGATTGTTCCGAATCGGTTATGTTTCGTGCCATGCACATTGTATGTCGCCGGGTGACTGCCAGATGGCCCCGCCATGCTTAGGGTTGGTGGTTCACCTGTACCATTGTCCTTTGTTCAAACGATATAGTCCAGATATACATTTTGGAGTGTCTGTGATTTTATAAACTGTAAATTTTACACATGAAAATCCCGCTCACACAAACACCAAGGCCTGAGGAATTTGTGGATATAAAATGGTGATTTTGATCATTAGGTTGCATAATAAATAATTCATTTTCCAAAATACGTGTGTTGCTCTTAAAATTGACACCAGGAATTTGGGTGTTTCCACTACAAATTTCGCACATTTACTGAGCACAAGACCAGTAAAATCTACAAAGTCCAATCCATCATGGTTCGTCTGAGAAAAATGTCAATTACATCAAAATGATCCAGTATATGAACTATTGTGCCAGGCATCTGCCGACGTAGGTTTCATTTTTAAATAATTTGTTCAGCGCAACATACAAGGGAAAAGGTAAAAAAGTGTGAAAGCAACATGACGTCTGCGTTGTTCATTGTCTAGAGCTGTTAATGATTAATGCCGCCAATCTGGTCAGTGGTGCCTCTGCCGTTCGCATACAAATGAACAATATCCTACGATAGATCTTTTTCAAATAATTACTCCTCCCAACTAAAACATAATTCTGGATCCGCCTCTGATGAAGGTAATGCTACTGCTGGTGCACGGATAGCATTGTCCATGAGAGTATCGTCTGATTGGTATGCTCTTAGGTGCACTTGCTATACAATGGTTTGTTTTTATAATTTAAGTATGCAGCGGGAATCGGCGCCGATGCAGATAGTGTTTGCTCTTCTGGAACACCCAGCTCCACACACTAACGGTTCATAGTATGGAGATGTCAATGGCATACCTGTCTTAAGGTTGACCACTCTCTCTTGTTTCATAAATATAGCATGGATTGCGTTGTGTGTTCAAAAATATGGCGTTAACTCTCTAAGGCCAGTAGTGTACGGAATAACTTCAATGATATGGACCAACAAGCTGAAAGTATGAAAGCCCAAATTGGAAATTGGTGCATAAAAATGTGAATGTATAAAATGTAAATGTAATGTCTGTTGTTATTGTGCCTAGTGAGTCAGAGGTTTCGGGTTCGAATCCCGATAAGGCCCTTACGATTTTTCTCTCATCCCAAGTTTGGTTGCTTCATTTCAATGGTGATTAGGTACCATATTACCATATGTTGTGTTCGTTACATTGTCTCTCATATAACCTCATATTTGTTATCTTGTCGCTCATATCATTGTACATATCATATACCTGTATATCACTGTCGGTCAATAGCATGTTTGCTAATGTTGTCTGTTCTTATTTATCCGACTTTAAATAAAATGTTATCTTATCTTATCTTATCTTAACATGAAATATGTCAGTACGAATTGTCGTCTTCTAACTGATTTCCTTTAGTAGTGATATGTCGCCCTGGACTTTACACTAAAATATGACAGCAAACAAAGATCAATGAACGTGACTGACTTTCACACGTAACAAGCATACACTCAACACATAATAAATCTAAGTTCGAACAATTTATAGTATTTTCAGTATGGAAGTTTATTTTGGCCATCAACATATCACGCATTTTATTGATCCCACGCACTTCAGGTTATTTATTAGCTTTTACCGCTTCAAAGTAATACTGCTTCGTAGTTAGACTTTGGTTAACACCTACCAGCATACATCCCCACAAATTCGTGCACTATCTTGGAAACAACAAAATATATATATTTTAACACGGATGTGAGTTAATAATTCTAAAATATTGGAAGTATATAGACGTAAACAAGCAAATTTGAGAAATATATCTTTTTAATAGCAAAGCGATATCACTCGCTTGATTACAATTAAATCAATATGTACCGGTATAGCACATATACAGGGTGGATCAAAAAAACGAAACCGATATATTATCGCTAATTGTGACTGAAGTAGGGCACCTATGAATGAACGGGAGATATAATCTGTTAGGGTGGAATCTCCTCTTTAAAATGACACCCTGATCAAGTCATTATGTTTCCGGTTGACTGAGAGGTGACCAGTGTTATGCAAGGGTCTCGTTATGGATTTGCGCCACTTTCTTTAATGCGTGGCATAGCCTGTTTGGACGCCGGACCAAGTATCCAGTAGCCAAGAACGCCTCGGTAAAAATGTTAGTGGGGGAAAATCTGCATGAGAATGCAGCGAGTTTTTGTTGAGTCCAAGGTCTGGGCGAAGGAGAACTGGTCGGAAATCCGACAACATTAATGCAATTCAGCAAGCCCTGCATGCCTGCAGCGGGGAGAACGCCGCAGTCATCTGGTACCCGGACCAAAAATTGTTTGACTAGACTGAATTTAAGGTCCGGCAGCCGCCAATTCCGCCATTTTGAAACAGGAGGAATTCCTTCTTTTTCCGAAGGTTCCCGAAGTTACCCGAATGCACGTCCGGTCGTCCGGACGTTACCGTTAACCGTCGGGTACAATTCGTCATTGTTCCGAGCTAGAATTTGAATTGACGTGCACGTACCCTTGCCGCTGCGTGTGTATTTATGGTGATGGCGATGCCACGGATTTAAAACTACGCAGTGGCTGTCAGTGGCTATAGTTACGGTAACCGTATGAATGGCTAGTTACGGGATTGCAACAGCAGATTAAAACTATAGACAAGGTTTGAATTTTCGTTTTGATGCTAGCCTACATGTATATTAACTTGGGCATATTTAATATTTTAAGGTTAATATATTAAATTTGTATTAGTCAAATATGGAATAACCCCTTTCAAATTAGTGTACACTCATGCCATATAGCGCGCAGCGCGCTTTGAAAATTAACGGTTATGTGCTTTTAAAAATAAATGCATGACGTAATTGCTTAAAGTGCTATTTTAAACACCACAGTAGTCGGTCCTCATATTCAGTCTTTGTATGTGGAATATGTGGAGCGGGAACCAGTCTAGCCGCAGTCATAGACAAAATGTTTTAGCCGGGACTGGCCCTAACCATGTTCAACACAATTGTTCGGTGGTACCCTTTCAAAATTGTGGCTCGTAAGACATCAACTGCTTTCTGGCGATCTTCAGAGGCATCTTAGGTTTAGCCAATGGATACTTGATCGTCCAAACAGGCCATGCCATGACTGGACGCCATTGAAGAAAGTGGCGCAAATCCCAAACTAGACCCTTGCATAACATTGATCACTGCTCAGTCAACCGGAAACATAATTACCAGGGTGTCATTTTAAAGAGGAGATTCCACCCTAACAGATCATACGTGCCCTACTTCAGTCACAATTAGCAATAATATCTCGCTTTCGTTTTTTTTTATCCACCCTGTATATCAAAATCACACACATTTTCAAATAACAGGTATGCAGTGAACGATTTCGTTCTGAAATATTGGATAGCAAATTTGCTATGCAATTTTTTTTTCGCGTAGCAATTTTTGAATTTTTGTAAAGCAAATTCAAAATGGATGATTAAACGTTGCATATAAGAGGTTCTTTTGCGAGTTATTTTAAAGACCATAACAATGTTGTTGTTAATATTCACATTTTAACTTTAATGAAAAAATACCCGAATTACAAGTGACGATTGAGTTACCTGGGGTTAATCAATATAAATAAAGCAAAAGCAGTCATTCATTTAAAACTTGCACCACATGTTTTATTTCAGTACATGCAGTCTCTGAATAGCACAGTAATTTGAATTTTTGTTTGTTTAATACATGTACTTGCATGCAGGTATTAAGACTCTTGAGTAGCTCATCAGAATTTTTCTCTTTTAAAGACTAGCCTAAGGCCTAACGCATCGGCGAGTGCAGATTTGATGAACAAACTTTTGGAGTGGAAAAATTTAAATATTTTGTGAGGAAACATTTCAAAAAAAAATGTCAGTCTGCCTCATGATCAACTACATTTACTCGATTCTTTCCCATGCATACCGCGCCCATTGTACCTACACTCTAAAAACTGAAGTGTTATAAATAAATCCCTAAGTGTTAGATTTAGCACTATCCAGGTGCTTCCTGAGGGACTGCACCTCAAGTGCCATTTCAGCACTTGATGAAGTGTCAGCATTGCAGCACTATCTAAGTGCTGTGAAAGTGCTACCAATACAGCACTAATATAGTGTTGATTTAAGTCCTTTGTAGCACCATCTTGGTGTACATCCAGCACCCCAAGGTGTAATCCATACAGCACTTGATGAAGCGGTTGGGCGCATGCGCAAGATTTCGCCGGGGTCATGCAAAAATAAATATTCGTTACTCCGTGACCTGTTGGTTTTTTTTGCTGTCTGTCGATGTAGTAAAATAATACACTGCAAAAAATGCGGTGTTAAAATCTACACCACTGGTGTCAAATTTGATTCTTCGTTGGTATCCATATTGGGCAAGGATTTGGGTGTTGAGTAACACCAATTTGGAAATCAATAGTTTTTAACACTAAGAAGAGTGTTAAACTCTAACAACCCCATTTGGTGTCAACGTATTCTTCTTGGTGTTTATTTTGGGCAGGAATGTTGGTGTTAATTTACACCTAAATGTGGAATTAAATTGTAACAATTATACAGTTGATTTATTCTTACAGAATTCAAAGCCGACACCAATTGGTGTTAAATTTAACACCCATGGTGTAAATTAACACCAGCATTTGGTGTTAAAATATTTCAACACTGATCTGTTTGTGGTGGAACAGCAATGAAATTGTGCAACAGCAATATACCATTGTTTTCATCATGTTTTTTCATGATTTCGTCACATCCCTTAAGGAATAATGAAGATATCATAGGGAAGAACAATTCAGATAGTCTAGCCATAAGTACAACGTGGTAATTATGGTTTGTATGCTTAAACGCGGAAAAATGATCAGAAACGCATGTAGCCAATCAAATAGCTGGATTTCTGCATTATGCATAATGATCATGCGCAGTTTATCAAGTTTAACACCATGCAAAATCTACACCACTTTTTGTGCTGTTAATCTATTACACCGGTGTTCGTTTGACACAAATGTAACACCCAAAGAATTGAAAAAACCTTGGTGTTAGAAATTTAACACCGCGTTTTTTGCAGTGTACGGAAATCCGCGGCTGTCATCAACACGCGTCGACGCGATTCGCGCGAAAAAAATAGCGATTTGATAACAAGTTTCGCTCCGTTCATGACGCGAAAAAGTTCGATTTCAAGTGGAATTTTCAACATAAAGATGAGTTATCTGTAGCTTCTGGTAAGTAAGATTTTAACAATGAAACTTAATTCTATTGAATGATGATATTTCCAAATGAGCAAACCCAGTAGTATAATTCTTAACACTATTAAAGCACTTTGAAGTGCTAGAATAGCACCAATTATGGTGTTGGAAATGAACGCCTCCAAGTGTTATTATAGCACTATGAATAGCACCAATTATGGTGTTGGAAATGAACGCCTCCAAGTGTTATTATAGCACTATCTTAAAACTTAAAGTGCTGAATTTATGTAGCACTTGGATAGTGCTAGGTTTTAACACTTCAGTTTTTAGAGTGTAGGCCGTAGGCCTGTCTTCCGGGTTCCCGATCTGGTCTATCCCCGCCCCGCGCGCTGCCATCCTAAGATCTCAGGGAATTTCCACTCTGCAAAGCGACGTAACAATACCCTGAGGAAATACACCCAAATCTGTGGAGTGAGCCGGCTGTTGTCTTGAGCCAACTCACGCCCGAGTAATTTTGATGTAATTTAATCAATTCGGTCATGTTATGCCGAAAAGAAACGATTTCTATACTTTCCAGAAATTATATTGAGTTCCGTTCCTTATGACTGTCCCATTCCTACCAAACTTTCAAACGACGATCTTAATTTACTCCGCAGTTTTTCAAATTAATAACAGGGATGCATGCTGACGAATGTAAGGGAACATATTCCCCAGTATGCTTTAAATAGCAGCCAATCGCCGACGCGGACAACGGCCAGCATTACCGAGTACATGTATCACATGCATGCACGGCGTTTACAATCTGCGCGCGTTACATTTGAATGCCTGCAATCATGCTGCAATGCACTGCCCACGCGTCCTGATTGGTCCAGCAGAGGCGACAAGATTTCTGTCGCTTGTCCCACCGCGAAATTGGGCCTGTTTCAACAAGGCCACTGTACGCAGGAGTTAGGGAGTGCGTTAAAGGGGCACTGTTGCAAGAGGATGGCGGGCTGCATGCAAAGCTAATAAGTGACAGGCTCGACACGGCCAGTCATTGCCGGTAGCTGGTGACTGTTCCACTTTCGAAATATCCTCATTTCTCCAACACATCTTAAAACTTTATCCATGAGAGTGGACGATGTTTTCCACAAAAATGACGATCAACCAAAACACGGTCGCTGCGATCGTTCCTCCGTGCTGGGTTCACGAAAAAACGATTACGAAAAAACGATCATGAAAATCACGGTACGATCTACAGCCCAGCTGAGCTGATATCCCTATGCACACACAACCAAGTTTTGCAAGGAAGCGATCGTTTTGTAAAACGCATTCTGATTGGCTGATAAAAATAATACGACTTGTTGCTACTACATTCTGGCTAATAACGTTTAAGTTAACAAAACGGTGATCGGCAGCATGAGATATCAAGCCACTGACGTGGCTTGGATTTACTGTGTTCACGTGCATTGCTTTCACAGGTTTTTTGTGCCGTTGAACGGAGAACGTATTGAAACAACGTACCGCTACAGTACCACCGCATGCACGCACCGTGCTGTAGCGATAGCGAAGCGGCCGTGCCGGTATGCCGTGGATCAGTACCGCTATCGGACCGGGCCGCTGGCTGTACTGTGGACCGTAATCAAGAGCTGTTTTTGGCCGCTCGTGCCAACCAGAAGCAGTGATCGAAGTATTTTTTTATCAGTTCTCTCCGTGGTTCTTTTTTTCACAAAAGATAATTTTGTCAATTCTTTACTTAGCAGCACCATGAGTGATAATTTTGTTGTGCGTATTGGGAGCTGATTTTTTGGATCGGCAATTTTGCACTCGTTCCCGGGACGCGTGTTTTTTGTTTTTTTTACACCACAGCGAGCCTGGATACACCCCGATTTTTCAACCCGAATAGAGTCTACTAAGTTTTCAATGACTGATACTTCTCAAGTGAATATCTTGGAAATAGCCAGAACTCTTACTCTCACAATTAGAGAAAAAGAAGAAACCGAGAAATTTCGAAAAATCCCAAACAACACTGAGATTCGGACCAGGGACCCTATTTGATTGCAAGTCGAGTTCTATTCCAACCGGACCACGAAGCTGGTTGCAAACCGATCGCATTTAAAACCCTAAATGCCTTAAAAATAACCAACTCTATATAACCCCTAACCTATTATATAGTCTCCTCTCAAGACACTAAAAAGGTACAAAACTTCCCATTTTCCCCTCGCAGTGGTGTAAAAATAAAATACGCACCCGGGACAACTCAAACCGATACGCACGTGCGTACGCGTGGAAAGAACCCTGCCGTAAGCCGTCGCGGTACGTTATACCCCCGTCTGACCGGATTGGCGGTGCCACTACGGTTTTTGGTCCAAACCGCCATCAACGTAGTGACACCGCCAGTAGTATTCCCCTACCCGTCACACATGTGTTTTTCTTCGCGGTGCTACTGTCGATCTGAACTGTTTGAAGACTTTTAGAACACTGAAATTGAAGCAGAAAACCGAAGCTTTTATACTACAAAATATGCCCGCAGTAGCACCGTGCAACCTCAGTGGAAACGCCATTGCCGTACAAACACCTCAATAACACCGCCGGCACCGCCGTATATAGGAACGCAGTAAGATCGCCAAATTTTCTAAAATTTCTCCCTGGCTCCGCAGTGGCACCCCCATACCCGCAGTGCTCCCGTGGTAGCACCGTGGTAGCACCGTGGTAGCACCGCGATAACCGCAGTAGAACCGCCACGGGATCGCCGTAGGGTCGCCAGTCTACTTTTTCGGTGATTGCACGGCGGTTGTATTGCGGAGGCACGGCGGTGATGGAGGTGCTACTGCGGTCCTTGTACGGTCCCACGGCGGTCATGGCGGTACCACGGCGATCCCACTGCGGATTTGCCTAACCCGCGGTGGCACTGCGGAAGTTTTAAACATGTTCAAAGTTTCCGCCGTGCCACCGCAAAGGTCCGCGGTTTTGACAGTTTTCCGCGGTGCTACGGCGATCAATGGCGGAACCACTGCGGAACCACGGCGATCATGGCGGTGCCACTGCGGTTTATGCCGTACAAGCACCGCAGTGGCACCGCGCCTCCGGTGTGACGGGGTATAAGTCTGGTCAGTTTTCCATTTTTTAATTTTTTTTATTTCTCACTAACATTTACAAAACTAATCTGGAAGTGCAAGAATAAAGACAATATGTTGAAAAAATATGTCGCAAATTGCTTCGCTAAATCAAGTCAAAAACTGCGATGCACAAAATTGTCAAAAACGCGTCGCATTTTTCGATGCGATACAGGCGAAATCGTTCACTGCAGTATGTTATTGTCATACGAGTGTAATCCTTGAGTATATCAACCGGTGATAATTATTTAAAATCATCTCTAGTGAATACAATTATATTGTGATTTCGAAGCGGCAGTATACCATTGGCAAATCAAATATATTTGAATAATATACACAATGGCACATACAAATTGATCACTGTGTTCGTAATATAGTGTGATATAATACACCATATCAGGCAGTATAGCCTTGTGTGCTCCCAAAACTACACTGATAAAAAATGCGGTGTTAAAATCTACACCACTGGTGTAATATTTGATTTTTCGTTGGTATCCATTTTGGGCAAGGACTTGGGTGTTAAGTATCACCAATTTTGGAATCAATATTTGTTTTACACAAAGAAGAGTGTCAAACTTTAACACCCCATCCGGTGTCAACCTATTCTTCTTGGTGTATATTTGGGACAAGAATTTGGTGTAAATTGACTTCTGAATGTGGAATTAAATTTTAACACTTACAGTTGATTTATTCTTACAGAATTAAAAGCCGACACCAATTTCGGTGTAAAATGGGGGAACCACTTTAAAATAAAACACGCACTGCAAAACCTCGGGTGTTAAATTTAACATCCTTTGTGTTAAATGTCATTCTTTCCTGGTATGTATACAAGAGAACACCCATAGTGTAAATCAACACCAGCATTTGGTGTTAAAATATTTTAACACTAATCTGTTCGTGATGGAACAGTAATGAAATTGGCAAAATACCATTGTTCTCATCATGTTGTTTTCTAAAGTGTTTTATTCGTCCGAATAAAACACGCACTGGTTTGGTCTAAGTCCAGTCAGGCGAGAATCCCACGTGTATTCTCCATCGCCACCAGTCCAGATCGAGCAATCATCAAGACCACAGACACGGATTCAATCGTGTTCCAAAATTATCCACCGCCATTCCCAGAGACGTACTGGCCACTCAAATGAGCAACGTTTACATTACACTGGAATCAGCGAAGGATTCACGATTATTCATTATTGGTTTCTAAAATGTTTTATTCGTCCGAATAATGATATTATAAAAAACAAATACAACGTGGTGATTACGATTTGTATGCTCAAACGCGGAAAAATTATCAGAAACGCCTGTAGCCAATCAAATAGCTGGAATTTCGCGCATGTTCTCTTACCATTATTTTTTAACACCATAAAAAAATGACACCAAGGTATTTAATAATTCAGATTTGAAGTCAATAAGATTTGAACACGTCAAGATTTAACATCAGTTTTTGCAGTGAACACGTGACCGACATCCCATCAATTTCTTGAGATCAACCAATGGGATTATAATACCAAACGTCATGCATTGTGATCATGCGCAGTTTATCAAGTTTAACACCATGCAAATTCTACACCACTTTTTCTGCTGTTAATCTATTACACCGGTATTCGTTTGACACAAATGTAACACCCAAATAATTAAAAAACCTTGGTATTAGAAATTTAACACCGCATTTTTTGCAGTGTATCTAATCGTACTGATATGCTCATTGTGAAATTAATCCAAAACAATCCGCGGCATTGTATGATATTTGCAATAAGCAAAAATGTTTTCGAATATATACAACGTGCGTGGCAACTGTATTAAACTGAACCTTTATTGTCATATTTCGGCAAATGAACATCACATAAAAGTAATATTGCTACGATAACTACACTCGACCAAAAACGTTCTGTCACCAGTAAGACATTTGTAGATATTTATTATGAAATTGGATTTAATGTAGGAAAATAATATATCAAATTTTAGCTGAACATATCACTCAAAGGAATAGAGCTCAACGGAGTCCATGATGGCAAGCTTCACGGAACAGGAATGCAACAAAGGAGTGTGGGGTCAGAATGAAAAAAGAAAAGAAAAAACGATGTCAACTATATTGCACTCAAGCAAGGGGAGTTACGGTTCAGTATTTTGCTACCACCATACCTAATGCAATGGCACGATTCAGACTGGACAATTTAACCATTTTGATTTGGATGTTTTGAACAAGACATTCATCAATCCAAACTCACTTAAAAATGTCCTAATTGTCTACACACAAATTGCCCAAATCACAATTAATGAAGTTGCATTGTTCTTTGGTGTTTTTCATTCTGACCCCACACTCATGATCTCTCTTGAGCTCTATTCCTTAGAGGGATATGTTCAGCTAAAATTTAATATATTATTTTCCTACATTAAATCCAATTTAATAATAAATATCTATAAATGTCTTACTGGTGACTGAACTTTTTTGGTCGAGACTAGATATGATTTGTTTGGCACTGGTAATTATGGCTTAAAATGTCACTAAAATAATTATAAATATAGGCCTATCCTGTATATATGTTAGAACAAATGTATGTCTCAATTTTACGTTCAAAAGCATCCAACGTTTCGAAAATTTGAAAAAAATTAATTCCCCACCCCTTCTCAACATATCCATTTGTAAATGTTTTAAGTTCTAACTTCGTAAAAGAAAAACAAAGGTGTGATTGTCAACTTGATAAATCACAGTATGTAGTATTTAGCTTCTGATAGCAGGAACACACCGCTTCCACTCTGAAGAATCGTGGTAAATATAGCACCAATTATAGTCTTCGTTATGCGGGCCACAGCTATCCCACGAGGCACAGCAAAAGCCCCAGTTGCCGTCGGCGTCAGTATAACACCAATAGTATGATTCTCCATGCTTTGCACACCTGTGATTGTTGCGACAGTTATTTCCGTTATAAGTCATATGCGTGGTGACCTGCGGTGAACACGTTTTGATTGTTTCAGACCCGATCGCGACATCACACGTGAACCCTGTTGATGGTTGATGAGTACAGGGGCTTTCACAGCATTTCCCATAGGTTCCCTCCGTATCCGTGTAACACCAAGAATAGGCGGAATCACGCCGTCCACATCCGTGGTCTGCTCTGCAGAGATGTCCTTGTGTTGTGATGTCTCCATGCTGCTCCTCACTAAAGTAAAACAAAAAAAAGAAGTAAATAAATAAGTACACCAAATTAGTTACTTCACATCAGCGTATGTGTTACTTTGCAAACCAATACCTAATTGTTAGCACTGCGTCCTCTGCGACTTATTTGACCAGACGATTGTGAATCCCGACTTGTCTGTTGACTGAGTTTCCAGACCGAGGACAATAGACAAGTTAGAATTGACCTTCACGAGGGTCAAATTGCTTGACATATGTGTCGAGATTGACCAGTCCACATTTTGTTGTAATACTGGTCTGAACTTATATGATAAATTGTGCCATTTACATCTAGGATCTGATCTATATGTCTGCCAAATATGAAGACCCTGCGTCACGCGGTTTTGGCAAGGGAATCATTATAAAATGTGCATATTTTGGTCATTTTCGGCTTTTTATGCATTTTTAAACTATTGTAATGACGTCACTGATGACGTCACAATGAAGCCATTCTTGGGTGCACACCTCTTATACTATGTCTTTGATGTGACCAATGTTTGGGAACAACCTTAAAAAGCGCCGACAACGCCTATGCGCTTTGTCTATGGGAAAAAATCAGAAGAAGAAGAAAAAGAAAACTAGAGCTACGTCTGTTCTATGAACAGATCGTAGGGCTTTTTCAAATTTTTTTAACTTAAAAAATGAGCATGCTTAGCTTGCAAAATTAGATGTTAGCATATAAAATATTTAATTAAAAAAATGTTTACCTTTAATGTGTTACCTTTAAAGGTTGATGATGTAATCAATGTTTTAACAACACAGACATGTTTGGTGGTCGACGCACTCTATAATTACCACTTTTTCCCCTGGGGCATTTCTCTGGGGGTTTTCCTCCCACTTCTAAAACTGCAACTCCTTCTTCGTCATCTCAAGTTGATAATATAGTATAGTTAAAGCTAAAACCGTATAGTTGATGGCATAAAGGGCCTTAGTTGCCCAGAAATGGCTACTCTAAACAAAAGATCTGAGCGAACTAGCGCATGCCGGCACGCGGCAAAGTTCAAACTGATAAAGCACGCCCAAACCACGCGCATAGTGTAATGTAAGGCCGTGTCCGAATTGTTTGGCTGCGGCTTCAAGTTACACGCGGGTCTATGGTGGTGACTGCAGCTGCATCCCATGGACTCGTGTGCGATGTCGAGCCGCGACCGGGTAGTTCGGACACCGCCATATTTTCCCCACGCCCGCGTCATGCATATAATAAACATACGCCCGCAATCCCAGCGCGCGTTTTTGCGTTCGCGCGTCCCCCAACTTGATGCACAGGTAGAATGTTTCGAGAATGCCATTACAATTCCCTGACGAGTGGAGGTATCCACGAAACAGATTTGTCGGAATAAAATATGGTGAACTAAAACCTATCCTAGTTTGTAATTGATTTTGTACCGCTCCTTGTGTAAAGTAGAGCACTCTCCGAAGTTGAATCGGTTTACAAACACGTATATATATATATATATATATATATATATATATATATATATATATATATATATATATAACAATATATATATATATATATATATATATATATATAGTAATATATATAACCGCCGAACCCCGAATAGGACGACACTTTTGGCTAGAATCCCGCCAGTGACCACTAAAACCACAAAATTCTCGGTAAAAAGATCGTAAATGGACACTAATTTTCTCCTGAAAATCTCTATAAAAACATTTTTTGCAATCTTGACGAAAATGGTGCGTATCCTAATAGAAATGGTTACAAACCTAATAAAAATGGTTTTTGACCTAATTAAGATGCTTTTTGGAGCCATTGTTGTTAGGATGACCGATGACCGGTCGTCCTAACGCGACCGGTCGTCCCAACACTATTGTTTAACCCCAAATCGGTCTTCCTATTCATGAATTAGTAGTAATATATATATTACTACTAATTCATGAATAGGAAGACCGATATGGGGTAAAAAAGGAGTGTTGGGACGACCGGTCGCGTTAGGACGACCGGTCACCGGTCATCCTAACAACAATTGCTCCAAAAAGCATCTTAATTAGGTCAAAAACCATTTTTATTAGGTTTGTAACCATTTCTATTAGGGTACGCACCATTTTAGTCTAGATTGCAAAAAATGTTTTTATAGAGAGTTTCAGGAGAAAATTAGTGTCCATTTACGATCTTTTTACCGAGAATTTTGTGGTTTTAGTGGTCACTGGCGGGATTCTAGCCAAAAGTGTCGTCCTATTCGGGGTTCGGCGGTTATATATATATATATATATATATATATATATATAACCGCCGAACCCCGAATAGGACGACACTTTTGGCTAGAATCCCGCCAGTGACCACTAAAACCACAAAATTCTCGGTAAAAAGATCGTAAATGGACACTAATTTTCTCCTGAAACTCTCTATAAAAACATTTTTTGCAATCTAGACTAAAATGGTGCGTACCCTAATAGAAATGGTTACAAACCTAATAAAAATGGTTTTTGACCTAATTAAGATGCTTTTTGGAGCAATTGTTGTTAGGATGACCGGTGACCGGTCGTCCTAACGCGACCGGTCGTCCCAACACTCCTTTTTTACCCCATATCGGTCTTCCTATTCATGAATTAGTAGTAATATTAGTTATCGCGCGAGTGGATACGGCATCATGTAGTGCGTCTGGGTCCGATATTCCACGAGGCCGAAAGGCCGAGTGGGATATGGGACGCAGACGCATTACATCATGCCATATTCCACTCGCGCTCGTGGGATAACGAATTTATCTTCAAGCAAACTTGACGCACTAATTTCGCGCGCACTGTGCAGTCGCGCAGGCTGCAATACACTTGCGTGCCGCAGTGCAGAGAATCGCGCACATAACAAGCCGTACTTGCCTGAAGTGTACAGCTCCGTGTAGGGGACGCAATGCATTTGGAATACCAGGGCGCATCACGCAGACGACCCGGTAGATGTCGCATGCACAGTGCAAATTTTGCTGTCGGGAGCGTGCAGTTTCAGCGTGCGCTTGTTCTCCCAAACAATCGTGGACGTTTTAGGGAGGTCTAACAAAGAGAACAATATCGCGATTGGCAAGCGAACGTCCGCGATTCGCTCCTGTACAAAACCAACGAGAGTAAGGAAAAATAGACTATGTCCAAACAAAAGAGGAACAAAGGGACGTCCGCGATTGTCAGTGAGTTCACACCTGTGTGCGTGTGCGAGTTCCATACGCTTAATACTAGGGCGCAGGCAGAAACGCGATACAGCTAGTTTTAAACACTACCATGTATTATCATTCGTTTAAAACCGCCCACGTGATGTTTTCTTATCCAATGAGGATGCGTAAACTGTCTAAGGTATTTATGAATATAATATATATAACAATCAAAAAACAATTTAGGAGCTTTTCCCCCTAAAAATAATTACGTAATCATACTCAATAGATATATAATTGTTTTTCCAGCATTAGGGCGACACATATGCCACTTTTCGGTAAACCTTTGGTATTGGACCACCGAATTCTCGGTAAAAAGATCGTGAATTGACACTAATTTTCTCCTCAAAATCTCTATAAAAATTTTTTTGCCAACCTAGACGAAAATGGTTTGTGACATAATAAAAATGGTGAGTAACCTTAAAAAAAATGGTTTTTACCTAATTAAGATGGTTTTTTAGCATTTCGCGTTATAACGACCGGTAGCCGGTCGTCCTAACGACGGTGGTCGTCCTAATACGGCTTTTTAAAAATATACAACCGGTCGTCGTATTAGCGCATGTGCGTGTATATATTTGTGTACTTTTTGTCAATCCACAGATTAGTAAAGTAAAGTACAAAAAAAGGTATGTCCATAAGCGTCCGTGAGTGCGTGCGTGTTATTTATTTATTTATTTATATTTAATTATTTAGTTTGGATATTTAATGATCCCTTTTGTGCACCTAAGGCTTAACTGGGTCAATAATAATGATGATGATATGCAGCCCGACTGCAGTGGGGGCTAAATATCCATCCTACGGCCCAGTAAGTAGCGGGAAATAGTAAGGGAATAAAAGACTCAAATTCTGAGTATGCGGATCCGTAGACCAACTGAACATGTCGACGGTAATCATGATATTACTAAAGTTTTAATTGACACATATTCTAATCGTATTCGGAATAATAATTACATCGCACTTGTTATAGCGCCACATATCCATAATTAGTCCGGTCAATTTACGGGAAAATTGTGCCTGACCTAGAACTAATTGCAATAGAATGCATTCCAACACTGGCTGGTGTATAAAAAATCACTCATTAACATACTGAAAATCTAATATTTTCTAATGAGTGGAAATGTGAGCGATTTTCATGAAGCGCCGGAACTCTGACCCGGACATTTGAGCAAGAGAGTATGCGCGTAAATGTGGAAGGTGGAAATTTTATGTAAAAAGCGGGTGCCAATTTGGCACTGTATTAAATCGAGTTCAATTACTTATACACTTACCTATTAACAGCAGGGACGCAGCTTTTCCAAGCCGACCTATCATGTTCAGTGTAGCACCAATCATACGTAGCTTCGTGAGGGCCACAACTATCCCAAGAGGCACAGCAATATTCCCAGTTGTTGTCGGCGTCGGTGTAGCACCAATAGTACGATTCGTCATGCTGCCCACACTTGTGATCATTGCGACAGTTCCGTCCGTTGTAAGTGATGTCCGTGGTCATGTGCTGGGAACACGACAGGATTAATCCAGACCCGACATCACATGTGTACCCCTTTAATGGTTGATGTGTGCAGGAGCTCTCGCAGCATTTCCCATAGGTAACATCATCCGTGTAACACCAAGAATAAGTAGAACCGCGCCGCCCACATTGGTGATCTCCTCTGCAGAGATGTCCTTGTGTCGTGATGTCTCCACGTTTCTCAACGTTTTCCACTCGGCACTCGGTTTCGTCAGCTAGTATAGACCTTTTTCTTCGCAATTCGTCGTGATGATGTTCGTCCGGGAGAGAAACGTGATTCATGTCGCAAAACAACTGCTGCTCTCCCAGCTGCTTCAGGACATCATTTGTGTCTGAAGGTTCGAACCGAACGCTGATGTAAAAATCAATATTAACCTTACGGATCTTTGAACTTGGAATATGTTGCTCTTTTGCAATTAGATCGGATGTGCGTTTTACGGTTACCTTGTCTTCCCCAGTCAACCCAATGTTCTCCTCAAGTTTTCGTAGGTTTTGACCAATTGCCACTTCTTGAGCCTTCAGTAGTTGTTCAGTGGCTCTCTCCTTGTCGAAGACACAGTCGGTAACGTTACCATGCGAAGCGAATATCTGCACCATACTTCCGGATCCACCTACAAGCAAGTCTAACTTACCATTGAGTTCTTTTACGGGCAGGACTGTTATTGAGGATTCCGGTTGGTTTTTACCATAGAATCCATATGACCAACCCTTGTACGTGTCATGGCTGTTGGCTGCCCCGGAACTATCACAGCAAACAGCTGACCACATGTGAGACGGGATGTTCACTCTGTTCAGGTCAGCAGCAGGTGTACCGGATCCTCGATCTCTAGGTATCCATTTGCTCGATGTCGTGGCCCCTGTGACTATGTACCTCATCGCCCCTGGAAATTGGCAGGAACTCTTCAGTGAATTGAAGACTTGGCTCTCCATTTCATACCAATGTATTCTGTTGAAACACGGATCTTGTGGAACTGCGTTCGTCAGTACGAGTGTTGCATTACGACTAGCCTGTGTACATTGATGGGCATTTGGACTCAAGTGTCCTTTGTCGTATCCCGTGTTGACGTAATCGTCATTAGTTGCTTGATGCTGGCGGTACTCGTTAAAATTGGATGTTATCAATGTGGTCATACTTGGGTTATAGTCCAGAGATACCAGTTGGGGCTCGACGCTCCATATTGACGCCCTGCCCCCAGTCGCCGAACAGGACATGCTGTCAAGTCGATAGGCGCTGTAAATCGGTATTTTTGATGTCTTGTTGTAAAGCGTTGCAAAGTAGTGGACATCTTCGTACATCTGACAGATGGCCTTCAGGGGTCCACTGTCATGTTGCCAAATAACGGGCGGTGTAGCGCGGTAGAAGTATTCGGAGCAACCAGTGAAGGTATTGCCAGTACCAATAACCCGACCATCAGACATCCCTGACGCCGTCAGTACCATACCTGTTACGAGGCAAAAGTACCACAGTCTCGAAACCAGCAACATACTTGGCTTTTTCAAAAATCACTCTTGGCTTAAAGGTTTCTGTGATGTGCATTTGTTCAAGGGCAGATTTCGATGTGATTGCGGTAGATATAACATGTCTATATATAATCAATGTTATCACTGCGAGCCGGGTAAAATACATTATTCACAGACATGCAGTGCATGGCACGGCCTCTTTACTCTTATTGCTTGCTGTGCTTATCGCGGTACATTGAGTGTGTTTGTTTTAGTTGCGTGACTTTGCGAGCGCGTGGAACGGCATTTTTCGACCAATGAGAAAGAGCGAAATGAGACCAAATGCATAAATTATCTCTGATCTCCCGGCAATTTCTTTGCACAGGCCGGTATCATGTGTGGCCAAGGCAAGTTCACACGGCCTTACTTCGGCACTGCTATTTACTGTTGCAGCTGCATCGTAAATAATTTTTAACGGAGTCAAGTTGCATTTTCACCGGTAAATACGTCATTTGCTTTTATGTTAAAGATCGGTGGAAAGCTCCCTTTAGTTTGGTGTTTTTTCACAGTATTATTTTCTTTGTATAGTCCTTTTGTGCTTGTCAATATTACGTGACTGAAATTATTTTGAACCTACTGATTTTTTTATTAATTTTGTTTGAATTTTTTTTGGTGTAATTAATTACCGATAATTTGTTTGGGCTGTGGATAGATAAATGAATAAACTTTAAATGTTGGGTATTTTTTATTAAAAAAAGAACAAAAAAGAAAATGAAATGTAATTTGGCATTTTGAAGCCACCGTACCTCTTTCATTATTAAGCAAAATAAGTGGGGTAATTTTATCGGGTCGTTCTCATTGGTTGATAGGATTGCCACGCCTTAAACAAATTAGGAGTAACTCGAACTGTATTGAATTTGATTAGTTGTTGGGCCATCACACCCATTTATTGATAATTCACACCCATTTATTGAGTACTTGTTATTCGTATTTCATATTTTCTTGCCATATAAATCGTTTGCAATTTTTGAATTGGTTAAATGTCCTTTTACTGTATTTTATATGAACGGGCGGATAGTTTGCCATGCACGGACATTTATATGTTGCCTTGTTTATCATTGTAAACTATTTAAGGGTGTTAGTTTAATAATGGAAACGTCAAATTTAGAGGGAAAATGTCATGGTTTTTACTGAAAATAATTTTCAATCTTTAAGAGTTGCCGCATAAGTTTAGTGCATGGTAATCTTTCCAAACGGGCATTTCTGTTTGAATCAATTTTGAATCAAACGTACCACTTTTTAACTTAAATTGATTGCCAACAAAAAATCTATGAAATGCAAGGAATGTTTGACTTTGGTCATTGCAATTTTGTCTTGCACCATGGAGTTTGAAAAGTTTGAGGGTAGAGAGTTGTTAGATTTTGTCCAAGTTAAGGAAAATTAATGGAAAGAAGAAAAACGAACGAAAGAGAACACTGAACGTGAAGAAAGGGCTATGGAACGGGAACAAGCTTAGCTAGAGCCATGAAAGAAATGGAGTTGAAACTTGAAGAAAAGAAAAGTAATGGTAAAAATGGTATTGATGATTTTAAACACAATCGAATGAAAAGACCGACAATTCCTGCTTTTAATGAAGGGTATGATAATATGGATGACTACTTGTAGATTCGAAAGGTGTGCTACAACGGCCAGGTGGCCGCAGTCAGAATGGGCTATTGCTTTAAGTAGCTTACTCACTGGCAAAGCATTAGAGGTGTATGCACGTATGCCATTGGCACAAGCTAATAATTACGATGTACATGTATTAAAAACTGCAATTCTTCACTGTTACCAGCTGACAGAGGAAGGGTATCGCGTAAAGTTGCGCAATTATAAACCCGAGCGTAGCGAAACGTACAATTGGTTTTTGGAGCGTTTGCGAAATTATTTCCAGCGCTGGGTCGAGTTAAGTGGCGCACCAAAATCATTCGATGGCGTAGCTGAGTTGATTTTGCGCGAGCAAATTTTGGCTTCATGTAACAAGGAACTTGCGTTATATTTGAAGGAACGTAAACCAAGTAGGGCCTACTGCGTTCTACATGAGTGAGCTAGCAGATCGCTATTTAGAAGCACATAGTAGGCATGATCAGGATCGTTATTCGCGTAACTTTCAAGGAGAGAAATCGCGTGGTAAATTCAATGAACAAGGTACTAGTGCAAGTCAGAAATTTCGAAGTGACGCTCGTAGCGAGGAACGTTCGCAAACGCCGGATTCGCGCACGTCGCAAACGCCGGATTCGCGCACGTCGCAAACGCCGGATTCGCGCACGTCGGAAACGCGTTTTTGCTTCATTTGTGGTAAACGCGGACATATCGCCCGTAATTGTAGAAATCGCCAACAAACTAGTGCTAAGCCTAGGGAACAAAAACCGTTTACGGCTAGTATGGAAACAGAAACCGAAATTGAAGAAACTGAATTCCAACAACCTGACAATGTCCAAGAATTTTACACGTTCGTGGCACCAAAATCCGAATCGTGTAACTGTTTCCACAAGGTTGGGAAACTTGTAAAATTAGCATGCGGACATGACATTCCCGTATTAAGTGCCGCGTGTACGGTCGGGAAAGATATGCCAGTCACGGAAGAATTGGTAGGTGGGAAATTAGTCCGTGTATTGCGCGACAGTGGATGCAGTACAGTTGTAGTAGTGTTCATTCGTTTTGAACGTACGTCGGACCGTGGGTTGACTGACTGGTCATCAGTGGCCAATGAATTAAATCGTCAACACCGCAAGCTCCACCCAGCTGGACCGTAGTATACCTAAAGCTTTATTGTTCCATGAAAACATGCATATGCATGTATTTGTAAAAGCCTCCTCTCATGACACATGCAATTTGCGCCTTTGTGTTGTGCGTGCCCACCTGTCTTCGCGTGTTTCACGCCAGGACAAGGGCTATGCATGGTATGTGACAATCTAATCTGCACCTGCCTTTGAAAATATTGAATTCAGAGCGCCAGTGTGGGAGAAGATACTGTCCCCCAGAAAACTCTGTCCTCTATCCCTTCCCCGGGAAAACAATCTCTAAATGATCTATGCAGTTGTCTCCCGGAAAATGTCTCATTGGACGGTATGTGCGGAGGACATAAGGTGGATAGTCAATAAAGCAGGCCTGTTGACTGTCATTATTATTATTATTATTATTATTATTTCTTTCTGGTATTCATACCAAGGATTCCTCAATAGTGCTCATTGCACTGTCACTCGCAAGCGTGAGGAAACCCATGAAGAATTAGAATTAGAAATGGCCAGAGACACCGGGGATGATCCCCCTTGCTCTTCACGAAAGAATGCTCTGGGATCTTTAGAGTGCGTTTCCATTACCTAACACACTGGACCAACGGCTTTACATCCCTTCCGAAGGATGGAGCAAGTGTGGTTGAGTGCCTTGCCCAAGGGCACAGGTACCGTAGCCGTGGGGAGGTTCGAACCCGCAACCCCAAGTTTTCAGCTATGATTGCGAGTCAATGACCTAAACCGCTCGGCCACGGTACCCCACAAGATCCCAAGATTAGAGAGGACGTTATACATGTGGGTACTTTTCCCATTTTAAGTCCAATGTGGCGGCACTAATTTTCCCTAATATGACATATGACAAATTATGCCTCAGAAAGTACACGTTATGAAGCACTATCATGCCATTTAGGGAAAATAAGTGGCGAAGGTGTACGACCATAGAGTTATATATAGAAAACTAGAGTGTGCACTGGCTTTTGAAGTCACGTTTGTGGACTGTGCCGATGTCATCCTGAGATCTCAGGGAATTTCCACTCTGCAAAGCGACGTGACAATACCCTGAGGAAATACACCCAAATATGTGGGGCGAGCCGGCTGTTGTCTTGAGCCAACTCACGCCCGAGTAATTTTGATGTAATTTAATCAATTCGGTCATGTTATGCCGAAAAGAAACAATTTCTATACTTTCCAGAAATTGTATTGGGTTCCGTTCCTTATGACTGTCCCATTCCTACCAAACTTTCAAACGACGAACTTTATTTACTCCGCAGTTTTTCAAATTAATAACAGGGATGCATGCTGACGAATGTAATGGAGCGGATTCCCCAGTATTCTTTAAATAGCAGCCAATCGCCGACGCGGACAACGGCCAGCATTACCGAGTATTGTATCACATGCATGCACGGTGTTTACAATATGCGCGCGTTACATTTGAATGCCTGCAATCGTGCTGCATAATGCACTGCAAGCGTCCTGATTGGTCCAGCAGAGGCGACAAGATTTCTGTCGCTAGTCCCACCGCCAAATGGGGCCTTTTTCAACAGGGCCACTGTACGCAGGAGTTAGGGAGTGCTTTAAAGGGGCACTGTTGCAAGAGGATGTGCCGATGTGGGCGTCACTATGTTTGCTTAACGCTATAAGTGCAAAGTGGGCAAAACCCTTTTGCCCACCGAGCACCCATATCGGCACATCGTGTATTGGGAGTGCGCACTCTAGTTTGTTATATATAACTCTTTGTGTACGGCATATATACCGCATGGAGTCTCAACTGGCGAAAGTGTATGGTAGTTTTTCCCGAATCCGCAAGTCCAAGTTTCCACCAAAGTGTTGACAGCCAGTAACCCGAGCCCCTCGCTAGGCTTCATAATATGTCAATACGAGTATAGAGCTTCTGCACCAGCGGCCATGACAGTGGGCAGGTTTTCTTAACAATAGAACCACAAAGCACATATCATGCATGACTCATGGCCGCCGTGCAAAGGCTCTATTGCAATACGTGCAATACAGGCAACCAAAAGTCGTTTGCATGTGAAAACCCAGGACGGAAAGTAGTTTGCATATGAAAGGCAGGACCCACGATGCAGGTAACCAAAAGTCGTTTGCATGTGAAAACCCAGGACGGAAAGTAATTTGCAATTGAAAGGCAAGACCAAAACTAAATTTCCAGTGGGGGAGAGACGACATTTCATGGGGGCTGACGATTTTTGGAAAGCATATCTTGGAATTGAATTTTCTGTCGATTCGAGAATGTAATTTCCTCAAATACTTTGTCCAATCTAAACGAAAAAAAAATACCTTAAATTTTGTCATCTATAATGACAATTTGCGATCTCACCTTAGAAAATCCCGAGTTATGGCATCCCGTACCCTTCTCCGTAATTGTCCATTGTTGCGATGGAGGTACAACTGGGCAATGTTACCTTAATTGTGGGTCTAAGTTGTTTCTCACGTGAATTACCACCAAGCCCCAATAGACAGCCCAAGTGTGACGTGGTTGCCATGGCAATTGGCTCTAAACTAACATGGCCGTCGGAAAAAGTACAATTGCAAAAGCACGGTTCAGTGATATTTAGTTTAGAGCCAATTGCCTGGGCAACCAACAAAAGATGACGTAGTCTATGAGGCCTATGGATTAGATAACCTGCTAAAATCAGATTCCTTTCCTCTCTGGTAATCTGTACTCGCAACGCCTGCGCCCTTTTTAACCGGGGTATTTGAGGTACAGGGATTCTCAATAAAGAGAACAACGATAGCTTTCAGTGAGTTACCTGCACGAATAATACATGCACTTTGTCTTGCCTTTTACATGCAAACTACTTTTCGTCCCGGGTTTTCACATGCAAACGACTTTTGGTTTCCTGAATTGCACGTGGTCTTGCCTTTCATATGCAAACTATTTTCCGTCCTGGGTTTTCACATGCAAACGACTTTTGGTTGCCTGCATTGCACGTGGTCTTGCCTTTCATATGCAAACTACTTTCCGTTCTGTGTTTTCACATGCAAACGACTTTTGGCTGCCTGTATTGCACGTGGGTCTTGCCTTTCACATGCAAACTATCTTCCGTCCTGGGTTTTCAAATGCAAACGCTTTTGGTTGCCTGTATTGCACGTGGGTCTTGCCTTTCACATGCAAACTACTTTTCGTCCAAGGTTTTCAAATGCAAACGACTTTTGGTTGCCTGTATTGCACGTGGGTCTTGCCTTTCACATGCAAACTATACTTTTCGTCCAAGGTTTTCAAATGCAAACGACTTTTGGTTGCCTGCATTGCACGTGGGTCTTGCCTTTCACATGCAAACTACTTTTCGTCCTAGGTTTTCAAATACAAACGACTTTTGGTTGCCTGCATTGCACGTGGGTCTTGCCTTTCAAATGCAAATTACTTTCCGTCCTGGGTTTTCAAATGCAAACGACTTTTGGTTGCCTGCATTGCACGTGGGTCTTGCCTTTCAAATGGAAATTACTTTCCGTCCTGGGTTTTCACATGCAAACGACTTTTGGTTGCCTGCATTGCACGTGGGTCTTGCCTTTCACATGCAAACTATTTTCCGTCCTGGGTTTAGAAATAATGTGAGTAGAAATTATCACCTATCAATTGTTTTTCCACCCCTCCCCCGGGCTACCCCACCTAAGAGGTGGGGATTGTCACTTTTTGCGTGACAAAATCCCCAACCCTGGGGCCAAATTTAGGTGACAAAAAAATCCCCAATGCGCGATTTGCTATTTATGCACAGAAATGTGTATTTAAATGCATGGGTAAAAGTCCCCCCACCCTGGGGCACGAAAAACGCGACAAAACCCCACCTAATGGGGGGTGGGGGGACATTTGATAGGTACATTAAGCTACAGCTATTAGCACTATGAAAAAGGAAACTTCAGTCCGATTTTGAATTCTGGTATGGAAGCTAAAAATACCCACACATACCATGTACAGTATCGTACGAGAATCAAAAGACTCGTAACGGACTCGTGCGATCGTAACTCGTTGTTTGTATGGGGCGCTTTCACATGGGGTAAAAAGGTCACGGGTCACTGTTATTGCTTGTCTTCCAGATCGGAAGAGAACAATATAGTCTAGAGTCGGGTGCTTTTCTGCTAGCCACGTGCGTTTCCCCACGTGGCTCTATTGTTCCCTCCCGATCTAGGGGAGAAGCTATATAGTGACCCGTGACCTTTTGAGGTCATGTGAAAGCGCCCAATAGAGCCTTTACACGGCGGCCATGACAGGGGGCACTCACATTGTTACCATGAGTCATGCATTAGTAGGTGCTTTGTGGTTCTATTGTTACATCATTTAAATAAGAAAACCTGCCCTCTGTCATGGCCGCTGGAGCAGAAGCTCTATACTCGTGTTGACATATTATGAAGCCTAGCGAGTGGTTCGGGCTACTGGCTGTCAAAACTTGGGTGAAAACTTGGACTTGCGGATTCGGGAAAAACTACCATACATTTTCGCCTGTTGAGATTCCATGCGGTATATATGCCGTACACAAAGAGTTATATATATTTTAAAAAAACTAAAGTGCGCACTCCCAATACACGATGTGCCGATATGGACGCCGCTATTTTGGCTTAACGCTATGGGTGCTCGGTGGGCAAAAGGTTTTTTCCCACTTTGCACTTATAGCGTTAAGCAAACATGGCGACGCCCACATCGGCACAGTCCACAAACGTGACTTCAATAGCCAGTGCACACTCTAATTTTCTATATATAACTCTATGGCCGTACACTTTCGCCACTTATTTTCCCTAATGGCATGATAGTGCTTCATAACGTGTAAATTTGTTCAGGAAACATGATTTTGGATGTGAAAAAAAATATAAAAGTCTTCTTTGCAAACATTTTTTGTCATGCTCCATAGACTCAGTACATGGAGGGAAAACTACCATACACCTTCGCCAGTTGAGACTCAATGCACTGTGTCCATTGAGGCAGCATAACATAAAAACCTAGGAGAAAACTTGAATTTTATTTTCATAGCTAAAATCATGTTTCCTAAACAAATTTACTCTTTCTGAGGCATAATTTGTCATATGTCATATTAGGGAAAATTAGAAAATTATCAGGTTTCTTTGAACTTTAGAATTATGCACAGAGTGCTTCCCACCGGTCAGTTTTTGAATCGAATTTTCGGCGCCCCAGGGCTTTGTCCACACTGTGGGTCCCACAGTGTGGACAACGCGACACTTGTTCACCGAGTGTCGCGTGGTAACTGAAGACCGGTGGGAGAGTGGCTTAGCCGTTACCTGGGTAACATCACGAAGCGCTACACCCTCCCCGACATGGATAATCTCGTTTTTTCTCTTTTTGGTTCACCTGCAAAGTCTGCAGAATTACGTATCCTTAAAGTTTTAAGTTACTTTCGTTATGTTGTTTGGAAGTGCCGGAATGATGTAAAGTTTGCTAGGAAGGTTAATATTTCAACAGATCTTATTTTGCATAAAGTTCGTTATTTTGTCTAGACGAAACCCATGTCGGGGCCCGTAGATTTCTCAAACCGTTTTCTCAAGTTCTTCTTGGCCGGGTGCGGTCTTGCCCACCTTCAAAATAACGTTGTAACATGTGTATGGTTTTGAATTTTGAAGTTTTCGTTAAAGGAACACGTTGCCTTCAGATTTCACGAAATCTCACGTTTGAGGGTGTTCCTTATACTTATTAAGAGTTGTTCTTGCAATAAAACACATTTAATGTGTTATAATTAGTGAATGGTAATTAAAAAAAACAAACGCTGACCTCTGACCCCCACTACATGTCCCGCGAAATGTATACGTATTTCAAGCCGTCAATACGATCGTCCGGGTAGTGGGCAAAATGCAGCGACGAACAGGAGTTAGGCTGGCGCCGTAGCCAGTGGTCAGGTAAACCTATCAGATGAACGCAAGGTACCATACCATTCTCCGCCTCCCGAGACATGTGTGAAATGTAAACACATACACACACACCGACTGGCTGTCAAAAAATGGATCGTCAAGAGAACACAGCAGACGCGTCAAAAAAGAAAAAAACGAAAACCTCGCCAATCAGGGTAAGAATATTGTCATGGGACAAACCGATAGAAAGGACTTGGATGATTTATACCCAATGGTTATTGTAGACACGAATTAAAAAAACTGATGATAATACGAAATTGTTTAATGAAATAATTGTTCAGAAGTATTTCAACAGCTGCGACTGGAAATAAGACTAATATAATTTCTCCGCCATTTATGGGAGTCAAGATTTTGACTCCCGCAAGATCGTGCTCATTATACTTCAAACGCTTGTAATAGCCCAAAAACGCCCAATAAAGCGCAACCCGAAGGCAACGTGTTCCTTTAAAGTGAAAGTTACACTTTTTTTAAAATGTACATTTTCTTTAGATTTGGTTAAATTGTAAATATGTAACTTAGTGTGTTTTATTTGGAAAAATAAAACATTTTATAGAAAAAGGGAATTTGGTCAAAGTGTGGTCCAAACGTCGGCAAATTTGGAAGTCAAGAAATTTTCCGACGAACTACAAATTTTGCATGCTCAAAACAGTCTATATTCCGCACTTGTCCTAAAAAATTGACAGACTTTCGCCGGGAAATGGCCGAGAAATTTCAGAGTTTAGGGAAAACTGGGTTGGGGCTTCCTGACTGCTCCGCTAACCGTGGCTGTCTGTACTATCTTCTTTGGTGTACTCCTGACTCGTGCGCATGCTCAGGCTTGTGGATGGTCGTTGACACACCCCAGTTTGGGACGGGAATTTGGTCAAAGTGTGGTCCAAACGTCGGCAAATTTGGAAGTCAAGAAATTTTCCGACGAACTTCAAATTTTGCATGCTCAAAACAGTCTATATTCCGCACTTCTGCAAAATTGACAGACTTTCGCCGGGAAATGGCCGAGAAATTTAAGAGTTTAGGGAAAACTGGGCTCGGGCTTCCTGCCTGCTCCGCTGACCGTGGCTCAGTCCGTACACTCTTAATCTTTGGTGTACTCCTGACTCGTGCGCATGCTCAGGCTTGTGGATGGTCGTTGACACACCCCAGTTTGGGACGGGAATTTGGTCAAAGTGTGGTCCAAACGTTGGCAAATTTGGAAGTCAAGAAATTTTCCGACGAACTTCAAATTTTGCATGCTCGAAACATTCTATAATTATTCCGCACTTGTCCTGCAAAATTGACAGACTTTCGCCGGGAAATGGCCGAGAAATTTCAGAGTTTAGGGAAAACTGGTTTCAGTTTACTGAGAACGCATCAGTCTATATTCGAGATCGCCCTTTACCATGGTCACCATGTTATAAATAGTGTAAATGTAGGTCGATTAGACTTGTTCCCAGTCCATTCACGACTACGCTGCTGCCGTTTACGAAACAACCGGTCTAGTTACAGACTTGACATCAAGTCTAGCCGTAGACTGGTTCCCGTCCACATATTCCACACAGGAAAATATAAGGACAGGTAAAGGGCGCTTCATCTTGATCTGTAATTGGTCGTCTTTGCGCGTGCGCATTGTGTTTTTTTATATTTAAAAATTGGCCAAGCCCGTTGCTTTAGGCAGCGTACTTTATTTACATAATTAAGCGCCGGCGACATATATACTAGTCTTGGCCCAAGACTACTCTAGTCGATATTGGTTTGTGTACGCGTTGGCCATATAGTGCGCCCTCTTGCAGCACTAACGGACCAGTCTTTGCTCACTAGAGTAGTCTTGGGAATTTCTCCCGGAAGTTTTAACTTTTTCTTTGTTTTTGCCTAGGCTTTCCTAGGGAACCAATCAGCGAGTGACCCAAATACAGCAGAGCGTGGGAATGCAGCGAGCGACCCAAATACAGCGCGTCGACCGCAGAGCGTGACCCAAATACACCGCGTGCACTATGGGGCGCCGTTCGTCAACTAATTATTTAGGCGAATTATAGCATGTTTTTTCCATGGTTTATCTTAATTCTGTGTAAATAATGCATTTGTGTCAAAGGCCGTTTATGGTTTACAAACAACTCGATTCTTTACAAAACAGGAAATATACTTGTAGCTGTGCAAATTCATTATTTACAAATAATGAAAATTACCTCGGCGTTCCATACTTTATTAATGAAACCGACCAGTGTACATTTCAATGGTTTACAAACAAGAGAATTGTATCGTTCATAGACAATTCCATGGTTTATAAATAATGAATACTGCACATTGCTGCACGTTTTTCTGGTTTACAAATAATACAAAACTATCCAGTGCGCAATTACATGGTTTATAAACCAAGAAACTTGCACCGGGGTCTGATTTTCTATGGTTTATAAATAATGAAAATTGGTTAGTGCCGGGACGTACAATTCCATGGTTTATAAACAATCTAAACTGCGCCGTTCTAATCAATTTTGTGGATTCTGTGGTTTGTAAACAATTACAAATAGTCAATAGGCGTGCATTTTGATGGTTTGTAAATAATTGAAAGTGATCGTTGGCTCACAATTTCATGGTTTATAAATAATGAAAATGAACTAGTTAGTGTGTCGCAAAATTTCATGGTTTACAAACAGAAAAAAATAAAGCTTTATACACTTGTCTGTCGTTTGTAAAGGTTGACTATAGATAAAATAAGAAGTATTATGCACTCGGTACATCTCAAAATACGATCATTGACGAAAAATTGAAGGGTTTGTAAATAATGAAAATGGACTAGTTAGTGTGTCGCAAAATTTCATGGTTTACAAACAGAGAAAATTAAAGCTTTATACACGTTTCTGTCGTTTGTAAAGGTTGACTATCGATAAAATAAGAAGTATTATGCACTCGGTACATCTCAAAATACGATCATTGACGAAAAATTGAAGGGTTTGTAAATAATGAAAATGGGTTTGTAAACCATGAAAAACACGCTTCATAAACGTTTATTATAATCCAGTAACGTTGCGAGAGCAATGGGTGCGTTCAATTAGCTATCGTCGAGTCATAGGGGTGCTCGTTCATAGTGTGAACAGTCCGGCAGACCATGGCAACAAAGGTATTTATGTGTACAGCTCATCGAACGCCACGGCACAGCCTTCAGCGCGCGCGCGGGAAATTCCAGGTTCATTACCCGACTAAACCTAGCCGCGTATTGGGCCCAAAATCCAGCCGCGGTCTTAAAATCTCAAACGGATGTAGTAAAAGGTGATAAAATCTTATTTTTTATTACACGAGTTCTGAGACTCTGGCAATGAAATTGTTAAAATTCTCATAGAAATGTATTTCTTTTCACGGTGTTACCTAACTCAGTCATCTACCGGGCTGATTAAATTTTAAATGGTAATTTTAATTAATTAATTTTTAATTAATGAGGAGTCTCCATTTTCCACCCCAAAAGTGCCGAAAACTTAATACTGCCGACAAAATGGTCCCTTTAAAAGAAAATGTACACCACATAGTTTCAAAAATTAGCATTTTTATTACATAATCTGTTTGATCCGTCAATGGGGCACATCAAATTTTGGATGAAGCCAAATCGGTCCACAAATTAGTGCTTAATTAAATGGCTAATAAGGAGTCTGGTTTCCACTATAAAAGTGTCGAAAACTTAATACTGCTGACAAAATGTCCCTTTAAAAGTAAATGTACACCACATAGTTTGAAAAATTTGCATTTTTATTACATATTCCGTTTGTTCCGTCCATGGGGCAGATCAAATTTTGGAGGAAGCCAAATCGGTCCACAAATTAGTGCTTAATTAAAGGGCTAATGAGAAGTCTCCATTTTCCACCCCAAAAGTGCCGAAAACTGAATACTGCTGACAAAATGGTCCCTTTAAAAGAAAATGTACACTACATAGTTTCAAACGGATTATGTAATAAAAATGCAAATTTTTCAAACTATGTGGTGTACATTTACTTTTAAAGGGACATTTTGTCAGCAGTATTAAGTTTTCGACACTTTTATAGTGGAAACCAGACTCCTTATTAGCCATTTAATTAAGCACTAATTTGTGGACCGATTTGGCTTCATCCAAAATTTGATGTGCCCCATTGACGGATCAAACAGATTATGTAATAAAAATGCTAATTTTTGAAACTATGTGGTGTACATTTTCTTTTAAAGGGACCATTTTGTCGGCAGTATTAAGTTTTCGGCACTTTTGGGGTGGAAAATGGAGACTCCTCATTAATTAAAAATTAATTAATTAAAATTACCATTTAAAATTTAATCAGCCCGGTAGATGACTGAGTTAGGTAACACCGTGAAAAGAAATACATTTCTATGAGAATTTTAACAATTTCATTGCCAGAGTCTCAGAACTCGTGTAATAAAAAATAAGATTTTATCACCTTTTACTACATCCGTTTGAGATTTTAAGACCGCGGCTGGATTTTGGGCCCAATACGCGGCTAGGTTTAGTCGGGTAATGAACCTGGAATTTCCCGCGCGCGCGCTGAAGGCTGTGCCGTGGCGTTCGATGAGCTGTACACATAAATACCTTTGTTGCCATGGTCTGCCGGACTGTTCACACTATGAACGAGCACCCCTATGACTCGACGATAGCTAATTGAACGCACCCATTGCTCTCGCAACGTTACTGGATTATAATAAACGTTTATGAAGCGTGTTTTTCATGGTTTACAAACCCATTTTCATTATTTACAAACCCTTCAATTTTTCGTCAATGATCGTATTTTGAGATGTACCGAGTGCATAATACTTCTTATTTTATCGATAGTCAACCTTTACAAACGACAGAAACGTGTATAAAGCTTTAATTTTCTCTGTTTGTAAACCATGAAATTTTGCGACACACTAACTAGTCCATTTTCATTATTTACAAACCCTTCAATTTTTCGTCAATGATCGTATTTTGAGATGTACCGAGTGCATAATACTTCTTATTTTATCTATAGTCAACCTTTACAAACGACAGACAAGTGTATAAAGCTTTATTTTTTTCTGTTTGTAAACCATGAAATTTTGCGACACACTAACTAGTTCATTTTCATTATTTATAAACCATGAAATTGTGAGCCAACGATCACTTTCAATTATTTACAAACCATCAAAATGCACGCCTATTGACTATTTGTAATTGTTTACAAACCACAGAATCCACAAAATTGATTAGAACGGCGCAGTTTAGATTGTTTATAAACCATGGAATTGTACGTCCCGGCACTAACCAATTTTCATTATTTATAAACCATAGAAAATCAGACCCCGGTGCAAGTTTCTTGGTTTATAAACCATGTAATTGCGCACTGGATAGTTTTGTATTATTTGTAAACCAGAAAAACGTGCAGCAATGTGCAGTATTCATTATTTATAAACCATGGAATTGTCTATGAACGATACAATTCTCTTGTTTGTAAACCATTGAAATGTACACTGGTCGGTTTCATTAATAAAGTATGGAACGCCGAGGTAATTTTCATTATTTGTAAATAATGAATTTGCACAGCTACAAGTATATTTCCTGTTTTGTAAAGAATCGAGTTGTTTGTAAACCATAAACGGCCTTTGACACAAATGCATTATTTACACAGAATTAAGATAAACCATGGAAAAAACATGCTATAATTCGCCTAAATAATTAGTTGACGAACGGCGCCCCATAGTGCACGCGCTTCGAATGGTTTGGAAAATATAAGGCGGCTTACAAGAATAATCGAACATGACCGTTTTATCGTTGCTAATATTTTCGGTGGCATAAGTTTCTTGGCAAATGTTTGCAAATATATATTTACAAACATGTTTGCAAAGGCGTATGACATCGCAAAATACATTTGTTTATGAAGATAATTGCGACATTGCAAATATTTGCAAAGATATCTGTGGTATGCCATGTCCCTTGTGTGCCATCATAAAACCCTCTGCAGCTATTTACATAAAACGGTACCGCCCCAATGCTGAACTTCCGGGAGAAATTCCCAAGACTACTCTAGTGAGCAAAGGGCTGGCCAGTTAGTGCTGCAAGAGGGCCCACTACTGGAAATGGCCAACGCGTACACAAACCAATATCGACGAGAGTAGTCTTGGGCCAAGACTACATATATACATGATCTTGATCCAGTTGCCTAAGATGTTGTGCAACATCTTCTATCTAGCATTCGAGTTTTCTGAACATTTCCGGGAGCCGTACAGTACATGTAGCAGAAAAGTAGATGTCTAGTTTTGTGACACAAACGTTCAATCTGCTACGTCAAGAAGCAGAAAAGTAGAATTGAAATCAGTTATGCATTTAACAAAATCGTTCAATCTGCTTTTTTGCAATTCTGACTGAGACGAAATACTGTTACATATGTCCACTTTTGAACCGCCAATGCGAAAAGTAAAACTGCTTTTCTGCTAGAAGAAAATCAGAAAAATGCATTTTTGCGAAACGTCTGCTTTTAATGCAGAAAAGTAGGAACTAGGCCCCTAGCTATGGACCTAGTAGAAAATTGCATTTTGCACTAAAAACGTTCAATTCGCCTGAACTCGGAAAATAGAGGGCGCACTTTCGTTTGGATGACATGTGTGAGAACAAGAATGGCGGCTGCTGTGCGAGGTGTTTTGCCCGAAGATGCGGCTGAAATTGTATCAACTTGCCGAGTTTTGGTGGTGGGAGCAGGCGGGATCGGGTGTGAACTTCTCAAGAATCTTGTCCTCACAGGATTTCAGGACATAGTTGTGGTAAATCCTGCTTCAATAACCCATTTTAAAATGTGTTTCGTGATGTTCTTTGTTTTGCTAGTTCAATCGGGGTGTGGGTGAAAAACGGACCCTCCGGATCCTTCCAGATCTTCCGGATCTTTTAAAAAAATGGCTATTTAATGAACAGAAAGAGCCTAGTTTGACTTCTTAATACGCTTCCATACCTTTTACCGCCATGTACAGGCCTTATTTTTAAAGATCCGGCGTAGAAAAAACCCAATTTCTTTTTTCTTAGTGTCCTGCACTTCCTACGCCTATTTCTTCGAAAATTTCACTTTGTGGATAGTCGATGTGGTGTATGATTACAAATTGTGCAATACATGGTGGTAAAAGGTATGTACCGGTAAGCGTATTTAGAAGTCAAACTAGGTACTTTCTGTTTGTTAAATATCAATTTTTAACAAAGATCCGGAAGATCCGGAGGGTCCGACTTTCACAGACTGCCGTTCAATCGTTCACAGTTGTCATGGTTGTAGTCTTCATTGCATTACGAGTGACGTCCAGGTCACGATGTCTCTAAACAGGGGGACTGAAACTTGCACATAAATGTTTGAGCTATTTTACCTTTTAGTGGACGTCGAATTGATGTCCGTATATCCTTTGCGTCTTCATTTACAGGAACGGAAGTTTTAAATGTCGTATATACCAAATTTGATGAACAAAATAGTGAAATCTAAGGCACAACCTAACGTTAAAGTTCAGAGAAATAAATAACAGCTGCCGTCGCGTCACGCTTCGTGAAGTTTGGATAGGCTTGCGCGTGCGGCGTCACGATGTCAGGCACGCAATGCGCCGAGGCGATGTCCTAGTTCAGTTAAGTTGCGACGCGCGCACGACCGGCCGGCACGCGTACGCGGGACTACGCGCGCGGTGAGAACAAAATAAGCTGAACGTAACTTGGCTGTAGTAGTGGATTATTTGTGCACAAATATATAGCAAATTAGCGTGACTTTTTGCCGTTTTCCTCCGGAATATGCAGTTCGGTGATGTGTAGTGGATTTCTAAACCCGGCAATCCCAAAGATTAGGACACATGGAACTTTGTTAGCACATTACCGGCTTCCAGCACAAGGTAGAAATATTGATTTTTTCTGTTACAAAAATTTTCACCCTGTTTTTGGAACTTCATATAGGGACTTGGAAATCAGTGACGTCATCGCGCGCGCACTGGGTACACTAGTAATGGTTAGTTTCACAGCGGATTTTTGCTGTCTCTGAAGTGGCGCATCATGAAAAATGCGCTCTAAAATCTCACAACATTGTTCAATTCATTTTTTTAATAGATGCGTGGAAAAAGGTAGGGACTTGAAAAAAAAATTCAAAGTTCGATTTTGATTGAAAATATCATCTCACATTACAGATTATTTTATGTTAATTTAAAAACAGCATTTATCGCATAAATTGAGTGAGCGGTTGCCGAGATATGCGTCTTAGGAATCAGCGGTTTTCCTGCGAAATCGTGAGTGTAAACTGATTAGGAGAGAGCTCGAAGAATGCGATGCAGTATGAAGCGCCCCACAGTGACATATTGTGCCAAGCCAACGAAGATATCTTCAACTTCAAGTCTGATTAGTCTTAATTCAACACGGTTTCTCGTTTTGCGTTAAACTGAGTAATAAGCAATGCGCCCTCACGTGGCAATTGCGCGCCAAAATAACCCTCATCCACAATGTACTGACTGTTTTTTTTGCGTGTTGGCAGTACACGCGTACCGAAGCGTAGAAGGGACAGGAATAAAAAAAAGTCACACAATCATATGACTTAACACGTATCCGTATCGGTATCCGTGACGGTGCGAAACCTCCCTAAATATGCACACGTACACGTGAGGGCGCGCGACGTCTTTGTCTATGTGTAAGCTCACATTTATGCCTGGAATGAAGACTACGCACTCGACAACGTGTGCAAGACGGAGCCGTTAATCATTTTTGTGTTCTAAAAATAACAAGCAAGGGGAATGTTTTCTTCAATGAAATTTGGCACAAACACAAACAACTATCTCCCCAAACTGTGTGTTGGTTTCACAAGTCTGTTTAGCAACATAAACTACCTTTTTTTGGGTCATAAATCTCACTATCAAACAAACATATTGCTGCGCCCCACTATAAATCTTTTACAAATCGTTTTAACAAATGCATATCGTCAGAAAAGTATGCTTTTTTCCACGAATCTATTAAAAAAATGCATTGAACAATGTTGTGAGATTTTAGAGCGCATTTTTCATGATGCGCCACTTCAGAGACGGCAAAAATCCGCTGAGAAACTAACCATTACTAGTGTACCCAGTGCGCGCGCGATGACGTCACTGATTTCCAAGTCCCTAAAAAAGGCATACTTTTCTGACGATATGCATTTGTTAAAACGATTTGTAAAAGATTTATAGTGGGGCGCAGCAATATGTTTGTTTGATAGTGAGATTTATGACCCAAAAAAAGGTAGTTCATGTTGCTAAACAGACTTGTGAAACCAACACACAGTTTGGGGAGATAGTTGTTTATGTTTATGCCAAATTTCATTGAAGAAAACATTCCCCTTGCTTGTTATTTTTAGAACACAAAAATGATTAACGGCTCCGTCTTGCACACTTTGTCGAGTGCGTAGTCTTCATTCCAGGCATAAATGTGAGCTTACACATAGACAAAGACGTCGCGCGCCCTCACGTGTGCATATTAGGGAGGTTTCGCACCGTCACGGATACCGATACGGATACGTCAAGACTCTATGCGCTTCTCGTGATGCGTAACCGAAGTACACACGTTTTCATACGCGTAAATAACGGATGTCGGCCTCCATACGCGTAGCATAAAAACGGATACCGGTTATGGGGATTTGTCGCTTTTTTCGTGATGGATGAATAATTTGTATGCATTTTTTTTCTTTGTGGTGTATCATGAATCATCACGAAACACACTAACGTCTTCACTAGTGGTTCACACTATCGACGCATCTAAACAACCGCATATGCGGAGCTGAGCAAAACACACACGAGAAGCATGCATCGCGCGCGCCATTTTCATCCGTTCCTTCCAATTCCGCGAGCAAAGCTAGCTCATAGCAGCGATCCAGCCGCCTGAGTTTAGACACATGTTCCAAAACAAAGAATACATTCACCACAGGATTTATTTTCAAACGAACCATCTTAATTGTGGTACTATATGGTGGATGTATTTTGATTGCGCTGTTGTACGTACAACGGACATTACGGATGAAAAATCGACGGACAAGTAGACCTCGAATCAACTCTTCCGTAATCTGTCATTTGACGTACGAAACCTTCGGATACGTTAATTTTTCTATAGGCTATAGGGAACAATTTATAGTTGCATTACGTACGTTGAGTATATCTTTTGTTATTCTACACTTCTGAAACGTCCACATAATAGTTGACGCTGGTAACACCATTTCGAAATTGTTAGATAAAATAATCGACCTGTATCGTTTTTAAGCGATTGTTGTCCGTGCACTTTACGGGAACGCGGCACGAATATATGTTTTTGTCTAGAGTGAAACAATACTGAAAATTGGCAAAATCAATTTGGTTGGTGAATTTAGGTGTTTGCGATTGTTCAATTTTTTGCGTGTCGGTTTACACCAAATAAAGGCGCCTTTCCTTTACAGGTCGATAAGTTTATTTTATCCATCCTGCGTTTTTTTTTTATCTATTTGCATCTCAATCGCTCTATGGCCCGATACAGACAAACGGGTGGAGCAAAACGCGCACGCAAGACGGATGAAAAAAAGATAAGGCGCCTTTCCTTTGGTTCGTTTTTCATTCGTCATGCGTTTTCCATTCTTTTGCATAGGGTTTGCCTTAAAATGAGACTCATTTTGGTTAAAATAATTGTGACCAGTCATTGCTGGATATTTTTGTCAAAATATAATGGTTAAAATACGTATCTGCACTTGTGACCGGGCCGAGCACCGCCGCATTGCAATAAAGTTTCGCAACAGACACCATTGTGCGAACAAGCTAGGCCTGCCAGAAAACCGGGACCGCTTTTGACTAGACATCAGCTGAAGCAGTCATATATTGCGCGGCGTTGTTCGTCGAGCTACGGCACGAATATGCCGCGCGCGCATTGCTGACGAGACTGTGCCTTTAATCAGACTCTGGAGGCAGAACGGAACTTCTGCCAAGCATTGACCTAGTTTGCGTATAGAGCTAGCACGCGCCAATCCTTTTGGCGCGTGCCAGAAGAGTCTGGCCACGTGCCGCCTGGGGTTATGTATTACATTGTATAACATTGTACATGTATTACCAATTATTTGTATTAGTCTTGCTTCCTGTGCGGTGTGCTTATGATGCACACGGCCCCGGACTTCGTTGTTGTGTTGCGGTATGTTAGCTGGAGAGTATATTGAATGATAACTCGGCTTTGTCTTTCTTGTGGAGTCGGAAATCCTGTGACTGTGTCCCTTTTCTGGCGTTTAAGTGCGGGAATCGAGGAAATAACACTTGTTAGGCCTACTACAAACAAACACACACACTAAACCACACAGACAGGTGTGAACTCACTGACAATCGCGGACGTCCCCACACGTCTCGGAAAAGAATTCAAAATTTCAAAGCACTGACAATTTTATTTCATGCGCCTCGCGCAAACGGATCCGAAAGGTCCAATATTTTTCATTTATTATTTTCTTGGCATGCAGGAAAATTATCCTCTGAATATCATTTGTATGTTTCAATAGATGGCCAAAAGTGTTTCTAATGCATGCACACACAAGTAGCACGCTATGAAATTGCGCCGATTAGAATAAAATTACCACTCAAGTACGTTTATTTTCGAACAAACAAAGTCCCATCAATACTATGTATTCAGTACAAATGGCACTGGACGAATAACCCAACACAGTAGTCGAATTCCACATCATCTACACCTCATTTTGGTGGTCAAACTGCACATCATTCATCGGTCCTCCAGTTTCGGGCTTGATGCAAATGAAAGACAGTTACCTAGACTTGCGATTGTCGAAAACGTTTGCCTTGCTTCTCCTCAGACGCAACTGTTATGCTAAAATGAACCTTATCCGGTCGAATACCCCCACTTTTACCCTATTACATGTGTGACTTTTTTATTCCTGTCCCTTCTACGCTTCGGTACGCGTGTACTGCCAATTAACACGCAAAAAACGTACATTGTGGATGAGTGTTATTTTGGCGCGCAATTGCCACGTGAGGGCGCATTGGCACTTTATTGCTTATTACTCAGTTTAACGCAAAACGAGAAACCGTGTTGAATTAAGACTAATCAGACTTGAAGTTGAAGATATCTTCGTTGGCTTGGCGCAATATGTCACTGTGGGGGCGCTTCATACTGCATCGCATTCTTCGAGCTCTCTCCTAATCAGTTTACACGCACGATTTCGCGGGAAAAAGGCCGATTCCTAAGACGCATATCTCGGCTACCGCTTGCTCAATTTATGCGATAAATGCTGTTTTAGAAATAACATAAAATAATCTGTAATGTGAGATGATATTTTCAATCAAAATCGCACTTTGACTTTTTTTTTCCAAGTCCCTACTTCATACCCTGGACTCTGTATCCACATGTAGTATGCGGTACGGAGTCCAACCTGGGCTAGGTTGTCACTCAATGGGCATCCTGATATGAGAAGAGTGCAGAACAACTAGACAGAATGATTCTGTCCCTACGGGTTTCCCGTAGGGACAGAAGGTACCCCTTTCATACAGTGGATTGTTGTCATTTTGCCTCGAAATTAGAATCACACCCAACTATTTCCAGCTAGTTGTTTCCTGTAGTGGTTTTAGATATTCTTGATTAGAAGACAAATAAAAAGCACTACTTACATTTCCTACGTCTATTTCCGACAATCTTCGACGAAGAAATTTCTCGGACTCCTTATCACGATAAAAACGATTGCAAACGTGTAGTTGTGCATTGATGGACGCCCAAAGAGAACGTCAAACGAAACTGTACATTGTATGCCGCGCCGTATAAATGCGCGTGACATACGGTAAGAGCGCCACCCGTACTCTCATTGGGCCTCCGTAGATGCACACCAACTGTACGTTCGCAAAAAAAGACCATGTCGAACTTTGGCGTGACTCCACACTAGAATCGATTAGAATGGGTTTTCCTGGACACAAGAAATCGCAGTGTACACGTATGTTTTCATACGAAAAATGGAATCGATTTGGAATAGAATTTTGATTCTTTTTGGAATCGGAGTCGACTCCGAAAATGCTTGGTAATTTTAGCTGGTCACATCGTAACAACAGGTTTTCTCGTCGAAGATTGTCGGAAATAGACGTTTTTTATTGAAAAACGGCAATGTAAGTAGTTCTTTTTTGTTTGTTTTCCAATCAAGAATATCTAAAACCAATGCAGGACACAACCAGCTGGAAATATTTGGGTGTGATTCTAATTTCGAGGCAAAATGACAACAATCCACTGTATGAAAGGAAAGCTCACTGACTACAGAACAACATGGTCAAATAGGTCCCGGTCAACTCGGTCCCAGGTCAACTCGGTCCCAGGTCAACTCGGTCCCAGGTCAACTCGGTCCCAAGTCAACTCGGTGCCAACGAACTAAGCCCAAGGACAACTCGACCGTCATTGTTGAGTTGTTGGCAAGTTAATCAGTGAGGACTCAAAGTCTAGGGTCAGAAATGGAAATTTTCTTCTTGCTGGCAAGCATCAGTTTTGTACTCTTATCAAAAGTCCAATTAAACATGAATTGAACATTTCAAGAATGAGTTCAATCGGATAACCGGTTCAAAAGTTATGTTCGATCAAAAATCGGAAATTCGGAGAGTTCTTTGTTCAAAATCTAAATGGACACAATCTGACAATGGTAAATTCTAGGTGACAATGGATAACTAAAACAAGAAGTAAACTAGTAAACAAAAAAGGTAAACAAATTTGAAGCTTCATATTTCCATAAGTGAAACACGTATCGGACTTTATTTTTGATGTACACGTAGCTGACAGGCCTAAGTCATAGCATATTTTAATTGAAAATCATTATTTTGTTGCCATGGTAACATAAGTAAACAAACTTGTTTATATAAATGCAATTTATGCTAATAACATAACATGCATCAATTTTATGTTTTTGCGGCATGGAAACAGAAGCACCAAGTGTAGTAGTCATAGTGCTGAAAAAAAAGAATAAAATAACTTAATTAATTAGCATGTTGTTTGTTTACTATATTTCGAGATAAAAGACATGTAGTAAACAAAAGTAATTGCCCATAACTCTTCAAAACAAACTTGTACCAGAACAATTTTTGGTCAACAGATACTTGATGATCATTTATCAACATGGGTCAATAACATGTGAATATATCAGTAATCAACATCACTGTTTTGTGTTAATTATACTAAACGGAAAAAAAAACGAAAAAAAAAAAAACGAAAAAAAAAAAACAATCTAATTTATTAATTAATTACCATTCATGGGAATAGTTTGAATACTATGAACCTTAAAAAGAACCCAATACAAGTGAAAAATTGACACCAATAATGCCCCAAATGCCCCAGTTTTGATTATCTTTTCTCATCCCTAATTTAATTTTGAAGTTTGAATTTGAATTGAAACCTGCAGTTTTTCAAATGATTTGTATTCCTCTCTTCATTGCAACAGATTGACTTGGATACGATTGACGTGAGCAATCTAAACAGGCAGTTTCTGTTCCACAAGAAACATGTCGGCAAATCTAAAGCACAGGTTGGTGGTTTTTGTTGTTGTGGGGGAGTGGGTGGTAAAGGGGGGGGGGGGGGGGGGGGGGGGGGGGGGGGGGGGGGGGGGGGGGGGGGGGGGTACCACCTATTGTTGATGTCCCCCAACGTGGCGCGGCCCCTAACGTGGCGGGTTTTACTTTCCGTTCTCTCTTGGCGCAATAAACAATCTGTTGCACTTGGCATTAAATGGAAATAAAGTTCTCAAGTACCTTCATAAATTCCAAAACTAAAATACGGAGAAGAATCATTCAGTTACTAGAAATTCACCGGAATGTGAAGGCATCGCCGTTCGCTTCAGGTTGTCATGACACCATACACGAAAGCCTGTAATAGGCATTTCACGTGAATAAAACCAGGCATACTGGCATTGTGTACAGTGTCACAGTGTGTGCGCGCAAGTGGTCTTTGTGGGCCATCGTAGTAAGGCATCAAACCGTTTCAGCCAATCAGCGACCCACTCCACGTTACGGGACAGTCCGGGCGATTTCGGGAAAAAAGTGTTCATCGTTTTGTCCTGATTGTTTGTGTTATTTTGTACTTGTTGATGAGTCAAAATATTAAAGTATTACTTTTTCTTGGAGCCTATGAATTATACTACAAGGTGTGTAAGTTTCAACTAATTCTGCTGGGGGGTTTTGCTATAAGGTGAGAGGATTTCCAGTGAGTTGTCGAAGTGTTCCAACTTAGGGGACATCACTATACATGTATCACCTTTTTTAGCTACTTGGAAATAAAATGAAAAATTTATATTTTGAGTTAAAACCAATTTAATATAACAGGCAAGTTGCAACATATTTCAATAATTCCTATTGTTACAAAACTTCATCAAGCGGTTGCTGTTTTATGCTTGTTAAAATGTGTTAAAATTACGTGCTGAATCGTCAATGAAAATGAATAAATGTACCGTACAATGTATATGATGATGGAAGTATATTGTCCACAGTTATGTTGTGCATGTACCGTGTACATAATCCACTATTATTTTTTCCCCCCAGGTTGCTAAGGAAAGTGCCCTAAAGTTCAACCCCAGTGCTAAGATCGATGCCCGACATGACAGCATTACTTCGTAAGTTTGGCAAAACTGGAGGCAAAGGTTCAAATTACATTTAGAGTAATTGAGTACACGTAGTTGATCATGGCTCAGACCTTGTGTGCAAAACATATGAGGCAGTATGAGGCAAAATATTTAGGAAGTGTTTCCTTACAAAATAATTAAATTTTCTCACCAAACAAATTCGAGTTTTTCCATCAAAATCAGGCTGCACTCACCGAAGCTTTATGAGGCCTAGTCTTTTAAAGGACAAAATCTGATGAGCTTCTCAAAGTGTTGTTCCCCTTTAGAACCCCAGCATACATGTACATGTAGCTCTAAAAGTAAAATGCACCAGAAAGCTTGTGAAGTCAAAATTTTCCCGGGGCCCTAAATCAGTGACCACACTGTAAACTAAGCTCAATGTCAAGATATTCCCACAATAGTGGGCATCTTTTATCTTTACAATCTATTTTTTCCTGTTAAAGGAGCGTGACCAGAGTTTCTGGAAAATAGTTTTCAATTATCAAGTAACTCCCATACACACCTCCCATGTCCCAAAAACCCGAAAACATTTGCAATTTCCAGTAAAAAATTGAACAAAACTATCGAGTCGGCTTTCAGCGGATAAACGTTGATACTGGAAAATTAGTTTACAAATAATCGGTGGATTTTCGACGATATCCTCGGAAATATGCGGCCTAGAAGCGTGGGAGTTTCAGTTTCGTAATCAGAAAAATATAACGGATGTTATGATATAAAAATCTCATGACCCATAAGGTAAGTCCCGGGGAGTTATGGGTAAAAAAAAGTGATCTGGTCACACTCCTTTAAACAACAAATTTTCAGTTCAAAAAGGCAAACAAATCAAATCAAAATATTTTACTTGTACCTAGAGAAATAGGTGCCAGAAATGCATCAGAGAGCATCTTCCATAGCCAGAGGTTCCATGGCCGTTAAGCAGGCCCTGGAACCCAGCCGTGACAGACTACGCGCTGCGCGCTTGTGTTGCGCACACAATTTGTTTTACTTTACAAAGTTGCACTCTCACTTTTTCAATTCCTGTCTAAAACACAGGACTTATGGTTTGTGCTGGGCAAAGCCAACATTAATCTATGTAAAAAGTGTACTGCCCCCAACCATAGACCTCGCATTCTAATTTGCATATTGGCTCCTGCCTATTCAGTTTTTCCCGTAAAGTAATCCTACTTGTATGTAGCTCAAACCATAGCTTCAATGTTGTACATGTAGCTTGTACACTGGACTCGTGGCTAGAAACAAATCGAGCATGCAATGAGGTGGCTTCTTCGGCATCGAAGAAGGCTACTGAAAGAATCGAAAACATCCTGCATGGCACCCACACGGGATGTACATGTACACTCTGAGCAGCTTTAAGTTCGGATACACTTATTTCGATAAATAACACTGCAAAAAAACAGGGTAAACTTTTTGCTCAAAAAGTTCACGGATCGAATATCGAATATTCGACCCAAAAAATTAATGGAATATCAAACGGTCAATTATTCGAAAATGCACAGGCCTATGCTATAAGGGTGGACTCACACTGTTCATTTCCGCGTGTAAATGTGACGTGCGTCACTTTAAAAATTTGGAGCGAAATGAGCCATTGAAAATCACAGAATAAACTTGGGATTTTCAGTCCCTCATTTCACTCCAAATTGTTTTTTCTGAAAGCGGCACGCGTCACATCTACATGTACGCCCAAAAAGGCTGTGCATATCCACCCTAACGTAAAGCCATTTTCTACACAAATGTAGAAATCCATATTTTATTAACTCTTTCTTTGCTTTGTAGGCCACGTGATGTACACATTTCACAGAAACCTCATGTTCATTTTGGCCTTTTTTTTCTTTTTCTGGCAGTTTGGAATACAACCGAGAGTTCTTCATGCAGTTTACGTTAGCAATGAATGCATTAGATAACAGAGGTATGTTTACATTAATGCTTCCCACTTGTTGAAGCTGAGTCTGATGTGTACATGTAGAATCTTTGCAGTTAGCATGAATTGTGTCGATTTGCAAACTTACAATGTAATGTGGAAGCACCCTGAAGCTTAGCCTTGTCCAAGGCCGTCTCCAGGTTTTTTGCTGTACGAGAGAATATTGGGTCTAGCGCGCGCATGCAAACTATACTGCACACGGCATCAAAACGAGCCACTGTGCACTGTGCGTTAACGACTTCCATAGTAAACCTGTACGGCAACACACTGGCTGCGTAGTGCGTACATAACTGCGTACGGCCTGGCCTAGCTCGAAAGACAGCCTTGTCGAGTCTGTCACTTCCAGGTTTAATGTGTTTCTTTATATTTTCGGCCAGTTTTGGCCGAAAATGGGCGGGCTTTGGATATGCGGATATGCAGGGTATGAATATTTAAAATTTGTCTTGAGCCAATCAGGAGCTTCATGAGTAGCACGTAATGACGCGAGCATGCATTATGCATGTCATGGCCTCCTCCATGTTATGAGAACCGTGGCATTATCGATGGACGAAAACAACAAAAATTCTCGGGTTCGTAGCATTTATTGTGCTTGTCTGTTTACGTATTTGATCACACTTCTGGGGGACAACGGTCATAATATGACAGCTTTCCTAAATGATTTGTGTGAGCTCTTAATACTGCCTCGGATGAACAAACTGGGGATCGCAGATCATGGCGTTTTTCAAACATAGCCTGGCGTGCGTCGACCAATGAAATTTCAGCTCACGCTGGGGTGGTTTCCCTATTACTGTAATGAGTTTCGCTGGCTGAATGCAGAACCATCAAGGCGTTGGGTTTAGGACCGTACCGATACATGTACGTGCGTGTGTGCAGTCGTAGCGCGGCGCGTTGTGAGCCAATACGTGCAACAGATTCCGTAGCTTGTAAGCGCTTTGTTCAGTTTTATCTTCAGCGGGCCGTCTATAACTTAAAGACAAGCCCAACGCCTTGATCAAGGCTACCTTAAGCCTGGATATATAAACTCCTCAAAAAAAGATTTCTTTCTTGTTACTAAATCATTTCCCTTGAATTTGGTATCATTGGAAAGCCCTGTTATTCCTCTTTACAGTGATGTGTCAGTTGTTTAATCAATTGGGGGATGTGCAGTATAGCGGAATACAGGGGTGGGTGTAAAGTGAAATGTCACAAAATTCACTGCTATTGTCATGTAGTGCATTCCTCTTTTGCTTGGAGGATAAGAATGTGTCAAGTTGATATTTAAGTGAACAGTATTTACCTCCGAAAATCCAGGGGCATTGTGGCCAAAAATACCGGGAAAAGACGGCAACGTTGATGACGTCGTCGTGAAGTTTGAGCCCCGATTGCTGTCCCCTTTAGATTGGTTCTCGATCCTATTGCTTATTCATATTGCGATATTCATTCGTCATGCGGACAAAGTGTGTGGAATATGTGGATTGGAACCAATCTACGGTACAATGTATGCTGCCTTGTGCATGTGTGTGACGCGTGATCTTTGACTGCTTACTCCATGTGATGCTGGAGAAATGTCAAAAAGGTGGAAGGCTTTGCCGTCCAGAAAACTGAAAAACGAAACTCTATCACCAGACCCTGAGTTCGTCAGTTTCTCTAAGTATACTTTATGTTTCAGATGGCATCCTATTCTGCAAATATTGTTCCCATACCTTAGACTTTCTTCGCAAAGACACCGTAGCCGATCATCTTGCCAGCAAAAAGTAGCAGATGTTTGTTTGTTTGTAGTTTTAAATAACACCGTTGTTTTCACGGATTTTGGCCAAAATTAACGCCGGCAAAAAATGGAATTTAAAATTTAATAAACGGAATCTGGCAAAAAACAAAGCAGAAAATTTGGGAGTCTGAAGGTTTGCTTGTTGTTTTTTTGCAAGACATCGGGTTGAAAATGTTGAAATATTAGTGATGTCATAAAACATGTTCATAATCTTTTTTGTTCAGCTGCCCGAAACCATGTCAACAGGATGTGTCTTGCAGCCAACGTGCCGCTTATTGAGAGCGGTTCTGGCGGGTACCTCGGCCAGGTGTCAACCATCAAAAAGGTAATGCACCTCATGAACTTTGACCTTGGATTTTCTACAATATATTTCTTTTTTTAATCTCGTCTCTGTTTGGTTGCTACACAAACTTGGGCAGCAAGAAAATTTGTCAATTTGTGTCAGGCTGTTGATGCAAAAACAATTTTATTGAAAGGACATCACTATATGTTATCCGATCTGAGATAGGTTAACATAAGTTGCGCAGGCTGGGTCCAGTTTTCGTGACCATGAGAAGAAGTATACGGCAGATTCACGCTCATTATAATATCCAAAACAGAATGGAAATTCCTGGAATGTCTGTGTTACGCCTGGAATTTCCATTGTGTTTTAGTATGTTAATGAGCGTGGATCTGCCGCAAATTTGTTATTATGTTCGCAAAAACTCGACCTAGCCTGCAGGACTTATGTTTCCATTTCTCAGATCAGGGGTCGATTTTTACTAAACTCTTCGTAAGTTAAGGTCCATAATAAGACTTTAGGGCTGCGACTGATCATGGCTACGATAGGTGCTGGGGTGGATTTCACCAAACATATCGTAAGCACGACGCGATCGATTATCGAATAGGGGACATTTGCATATTTGTGCTAAGGCTATTTGCTGTGCTGAATTATGTTTTTAATAGAACAGTCGTCGGCTACACGAGTTCAAAAGGGTTTCTGAGTCTGTTCTGCATGGTGTATTAACCGCGCGCGTTAAATATGATGCGCAGCTTATGAAACGCGTGCTATACAATCGTGCAGTCTTTTGTTTTGCGCGTTTTTAAGTCGCGCACGTACGCCACATGTAGAACACGCCAGCAGCATTCAAATGTTTATTCCACGTACATACATGCACAAAGTTGTAGTCGACGTAGACAATGGATGGCCAACTACATAGCTTTCGTGTTTTTGCATGCAGTGAAAACATCGGACACTAAACTGTTTTGAAGCAACACCTTTTGTCACTTGCTAAAATCATAGTGTACACAATTTTACGTCTTCTCTTGCTTACATGTATACCGGTATCTCTTAGCATAGAATCTATCAAAAGTGACAATTAGTTTTGTCGGGGAGCCAGAGTTTGTCTTGTCTTTCAAAAATGGCAAAAACCATGAGCATTGTTGGTCAAAACGTATGCTACGACGGCCCATTGCCTCATCGTAGCTTACGGTGCGTTGCCATGGCAGATATGCTTCGTTAAACTCATCGAAAGTTTCTTGAAATCATTCTTAGGGCGCATAGTGAGTTACGGAGCGGTAACCCATCGAGTTACGACAGATCGTAAATGTTAGTGAAATCGACCCCGGGTCACATGTACCAGCTTCTGTGACATTTTTCCTTTTTCTCCTAGGGGTTGACAGAATGCTATGAATGCTTGCCCCAGCCTCCCCAGAAATCCTTCCCTGGTTGCACGATACGAAACACTCCATCAGAGCCCATTCACTGCATTGTCTGGGCCAAACATCTATTCAAGTGAGTGAAATGTCTTTGAAAAACATTACTTTTTTCACCTCTTATTTCGTCGCTGACATCAGAAAGTAACACCGAAGTGCAGTGAGTACATTTTATGAAAACCGCACATTGGGGTGCCACATGAACTGACACACGTGTGTGCTCATACATCGTACACTGACTCGTAATGCAAGGGTTTCGGGTTCCACGAACTAAAACGCAAGTGGTACCGTGGCCGAGTGGTTTAGGTCACTGACTCGCAATACTCTGGTGAAAACTTGGAATTGCTGGTTCGATACCCGGCTGGGGTTCCTGTGCCGTTAAGCAAGGCACTTAAACACACTTGCTCCATTCTTCGGAAGAGATGTACATGTAAAGCCGTTGGTCCAGTGTGTTGTGTAATGCACGTAAAAGATCCCAGAGCATTCTTTTGTGCAGAGTTAGGGGATTCCCTGGTGTCTCTGGCCCTCGGCTGCCAATGGCGCCACCCACCTATGTATCTCCATGTTTAGGTGGAAGACACTTGTAAAAAAAAAATACCTTGACTTTTTTAAAGTTTCCTTCTTTAAACTTATATTCATAAATACCTAAGACAGTTTACGCATCCTCATTGGCTGAAAACACATCACGTCGCCGGTTTTAAATGAATGATAATAACCAGTGATTAAAACTGGCTGGCTCGCGTTTCTGCCTGCGCCCTAGTTTTATTTATTTATTTATTTATTAACCAAATCCAACAGCGATCAAGTTGCCAATTACAGGTTGGTATTTAAATAAATGACATGTACATAAATATATTAAATAAACCATGTTACAATATATAACAATTAAATAAATTACAGGAAAAAAGCAAATTGAATAATTGAAAATAAAATAAAATAAAATATACAAGGACTTTTATACAAGGACTGGCACTATGTACAAGATGAAAAGGGCAAACATAAAGCACATTAGATTGTATTAGATTGTATCAGCTGCAATGGCACGGTAAATTTGGTTCCGGAAACTTCCAAAGCTTCCGGAACCAAATTTACCGTGCCATTGCAGTAAGCGTATGGAACACGCACACAAAAACTGCACACTCCAGACAGCAAAATGTGTACTGTGACATCTATCCGGTCGTGTGCGTGCGCGTACACAACACCCCTGCATTACGCGTAATGCGCGCGATCGAACAAACAACTCGCCGAACGCACAGCCAGCAGTTTGAATGTACACGTATGTAAAAACAACAAGAGGGAAAAGTCTTCGGCTTGGGCCATTATCAGCGTCAAGGCCCCTATCCGCTTTTAAACGTACATGTACATGTATGTTTAAGACCGGTCAAACCCACTTTTAATCCCTAATTACTTTGTAGTTGAATTCAGCATGTTGTGCACAAGAGGTAATTTATTGTCCCACGACAATTGATACACAAAGTATTGCACAAATCAATGCCACTGAAACTACAAATTTATTATTTTGGATGCATCCTACTGTTATAGACCATTCTCATTACCATGGAAACCTTCCCTGAATGTCCACCATAGCTGGGACGCGGTCAGTGCATGAACTACATGCGTTATGTGATAATGCTCATTGTGCCGTCACTTCGAACAATTTGCACGTTTGTTGTAAAATTTGGTGAATTCACACTGAGCCTTTTTGCGCTCGCGCACGCGTAATTGCGACGTGCGTCGCATTAACAAAAAAAAAACAATGTGGAGGAAATTTTGAGTGAAACGATTCACTGAATTATAAAGACACTTTTCGTTCATCAACATGTCCAAGCTAATTCTGTGGTATTCGGTGCATTGTTTTACCCGAAATTCCATCCACAGAATTAGCTTGGATGGAAAGTGTTTTTATAATTCAATGATTTTCAGTGCATCGTCTCACTCAAAATTTCTTCCACACTGTTTTTTTTTCTCAAAGCGACGCGCGTCGCAAATACGCGCAAAAAAGCTCAGTGTGAATTACATGCCAGTTTTCTCCAGATGCCAAAAATAGTATACAGCATTTTGCGATGAAGGTCTTAAATTTTTTCCACGTGTACATGTAAGTAGAACCTTATTAAGATTCGACTGTATAACCCTATTGAGCTTGTGCGAATCACCGCATACGTGTGCAGGCTGTCATTTTGGGAGTCAAAATTAAGGCATCTCATTGGTGTTTTGCTGTGCGTCTGCGTTTGAAAAGGCATAATACGCACTTAATGCATTGTGACGTGGTTAATTTTACTCCCAAAACAACACAAAAAAGGCACGTGTGTGGTTGTCCGCACAAGGTCAGTAGACGTATGTAACCCCACCTCTTTCTGATGTGTAGTCAGTTATTCGGCGAGGAGGATCCAGACCAAGATGTCTCCCCTGACACAGCCGATCCCGAGGCCGCCGGCGATGCAGGGCAAACTGCTCTGAACTCTGACCCTCCGACTGACAGGGTGGGTGGTGTCGAAAGAACCTCAACCAGGGCGTGGGCTGAATCGTCACATTACAATGCCCAGAAGTTATTTAAGAAGGTATTTATTTGATTCACTCCTCAATCCTCAATCCTCCAAAACCAATACGATTTTATATACACCCTAGAGAGTTAGGGATGCATGTATTGTATTTAATTTCTAGACTCCACTACAAAAGAGAATAAGGCTTGGGTCACACGGAAACATTTTCGTAATTACAGTAAACTCTCGTTACAACGCGCCCTGATAGTACGCTCTTTCCGATATAAAGCTCAATTTTTCAAGTCCCGGCCGTTCCCCCATTCAATTATGTACAATTGTCTTTGGTTACAGCGCTCTCGGTTACAGCGCTATTACAGATACCCGTACAGCGCTCAAAATTTCAAGTCCCTGGAACGATACATTATGTGTAAAATGACTCCGGTCCTTCGTAAAGCGTATAAAGCATGTTACTTTTTTAGCGGCAACTCGCTCTCGTCGCACGTGTTGCATTCATAAAACGATGCATCGAGCGCAATCGCTACTGCCAGCATGCATTGCACGTGTCTGGACACGGACTCGGACACGGACCCGTACCACATTTGGTTTACAGTCAACTCGACCGTTTGCCAACTCAACTCTTTCTGATCTTGTAACGCAATTTTGTGCCTACATTGTATCTTCACGCGAATCCCCGGTCGGCCCCGCGCGAATAACGCAAAAGCGAAATGTTCGCAACACTAATTTGCAGAACCTTATTCCTCCATGGTTTAACTGATTTCTGTTTGTGCAAAGATTAGCAGACTTCATCAGTTCTGCCGATGATTCGTCTTCGCTTCGCTTTTGCAAACCGCCACTTTTGACTTGACAAAGTTTGAACGCACAACGGTCGAGTTTACCTGCACCCACCGAGTCCAGTCTATGTGGGTGATGTAGCACGTGTGACATGGACCTTCCAATTTTGTGCATGGGGGTTTGCTTTTGTGGCTAGCTTTCAAAATTATGGGCTTATAAAGTAATTAAATGTTTAGCTTATTAGACCAGGGGTCGATTTCACCAAACTCTTCGTACGTTAAGGTCCTTAATAAGGCTTGCGATGGATCGTAGGGCTGCGATGGATCGTGGCTACTATGGGTGCTACAATGAATTTCACTAAACCTATCGTAAGCGTGATGCGTTAGATTATCGATTATGGAAATTTGCATTTACTCTAAGGCTGTTTGCTGTGCTGAATTATGTTTTTAATAAAACGGTCGTCGGCTACACGAGTTCAAAAAGTCTCCGTGGCCGTTCTGCGTAATGCAAGCGCGCGCGTTAAGTTCGGCACGCAGCTTGCGGGACGCATACCAATACAAATGGTTCTTGTTTTTCACTTTTTTAAGTCGCGCGTAGGACGCGTGTAGAACACGGTAGCATCATTCAAATTTGTATTCCATGGGTACACTGGTTGGCCAACTGCAGCGTAGCTTCCGTGTTTTTGCATGTAGTAAAAACATCGACTCTGAACAGTTTTGAAACGACACTTTGTCACCTGCTAAAATCGTATGTATAAAATTTTGTTTAAATATTGCTTAGCATAGAATCTATCAAGAGTGGCAATCAGTTTTGCCCTGTCTGGGGCCGCTCAGGGAGCGATAGGATCGATGTGCTGTGCCTGGCGCGGCCGGCCTAGCCTGCCTGGGAGTCCGGCGTGGAGCCGTGTTGAACCCCAACCGTTAATATTTTGACAATTTACGGCGCATTTATCATGCCTATTGTCAAGTGGAGGATTTACGTTTAGCCACCCAAAGGAAATGCCCACAGATACAACATCTCGGCAAAATTACCGGTACATGTAGGTCGGACAAATTTAGCCTTTTAACCGTGGGAAAACTTAAAACATTCCCGACTTGTTCCACAAGTTGTATCGTTAGGTTTCGGGCGGTATCCGGATATAGGACTCCTTCCTTTTTTTATTTCGTTTCACACACCAAAACCCAACTAAAGGATAATGTATTTGTCAGCCAAAATGACAATTTACTAAGTGTCCATATTTTTCACTTTTCATTTTGTGGTTATTAACTGAAAACGAAATAACACAAACCATCACAAAATACTTGGAGAGATGATAGTTTTATTTGTCTGTCATAACAACACAGCCAGTCCAAGAACTCTTCTCTGTGAGCTCAGACGATCATTTTATTTTACCTTGTATATATAAATAGAAATATTTGCTGTAAAGATCTTTAAACTCACACATAAAAATACAATTACATTACAGTAAAAATCTCCTGATTGTAATGTACGTTACAAAAGTTCAGTCCCTCGAAGAGCGCTATATTGAGAAATTACTGTACTCAATTGAGATACGATTGTGATATTCCAAACGACAACCGGGGTCACGCAACTTACTTATGGGTCTTTCTATAAATTAGGGGTCCAAAAGTGTGATATTTGGTGTCCCCCGTTACACCTGATATGTGTTATTTTTCGTACAAAAATCATTAAAATGGATTTTAAACCATTTTGTATGAATTGTACTTTATGTACTCACTCTTTGAGATGGAAAGTATTTTAAAAATGTGTCCTGAATTTACAAAAACAAAAATTATTCTGCAGAACCTAACGGGTACATGTAACACCCCCCACATCCCCCTCCCCCCCCAAAAAACAACCCCCCAAAAAACAATAAAAACAAAACTTGGTCCAAATTAGGAAAACTAATTGAAGCGTTGAAGTGTCAGTTTTTGTCTCGAACATAACTTTATTGCCTTGGTAGTTAGTTTTACAACTGTGAAATGTTTTACTCTAAAATGTGGTGTCCTGTATACATGTATTTCTTTTCCCCACAGCTATTTCATGATGACATAAACTATCTGTTATCTATGGACAAGCTGTGGCAGAAACGACGTCCACCTGTTCCCCTAGACTGGGACAGTTTACCAGAGGAACAAGGTAGGCTTGTTTAGGAAATAGCAGGGGTGAGATTTGTCCGGAATTTTACAGACACGTCCGGATTTGAGAGTTTACTGTTTTTCATTGTGAAATCTCCAATTTTGAGGATTTCCACTTTTTTGTTGCGTGCTCCGGCATCCACATTTTATTCTCCACTTTTTTGCCCTTCCAGCGGGTTCATATTTTTTTAACGAGCGCCCTCAATTGATTCAGTAATTTTGCGAAGCAAACTTGTACAAGTCTAGTTGCCACGCAAGTGCTATGACATACATGTAGTGCTGTACCATGTACATGTACAAAATGTATGTACTGTGCCACTTGACGAGCAGACCGAGACTGCAACGAGTAGCGAAGCAGACATGTACAAGTCTAATCCCTAAGCAAGTGCCATCTTTGCCTGCATCGTTAACTGCCAACGGTCGTGCGTTGCATAATGCGTGCACGTGTGCAGTGCGCGGCTGGCGCGATGTGGCAAGCAGTGGGCAACGAATCGATTTTACCCTCCGCTTTCGCTTCAACAATCGATGTTGCCTAGATTATTTCTAATATTGTCCACATTTGCACAAGATAAATATTTAAAACAAAACTGGTTCTTGTGATACCTGTTAGAATGTGTTAGAATGTTTTTGACTTCGCAGTTTGCACGATGGTGGTGTTTAAAACGATCCCAAAAGTTGAAGTCTTCGTGGTCTCTGCGTCTCTCCCCCGCCCCCTCCCCCAAGGAAGCCATATGCCCCTTTCAAATTTGTTTTTTCCCGGAATTGTTTTTCTTCCTTTAATCTCACCCCTGAAATTTAGAAATGTTAAAGCCCTGCAGTGCTGTAGTTGAGTCCACACTTTTAAAGTTCTTAGTGTCTAAGTCCTTGAGTCCGGATCCTTGTCTCCGAGTCCAGCATACGTCCGGGTCCTTAGCAGGCCGAGATCGAGTCCGAGTCCAAGTCCTTGGTGTCCAAGTTAGGCCTGTGCATTTTCAAATAATTTACTATTCAAACAATTTTGTTAGATGCGTACATTTTTAAAAAATGTTTGCAATAAAATTATTTGATATTGGCACATCCAAACTCACAGCTCACAGGAATACAGCACCCTTTTTATTGTCGAATCTGCCGCCTGCTCAAACTATAGAATTCTAGTTGTAACTTGTATAACAGTCTCTCGCCCGAAGAGGTTTTTGCAGAAATTATCGTCGGCCCTTGTACACTGGACTCGTGGTTGGACACAAATATGACATCAAAGCAACTGTTTTGGCAAAAGGTTTTTTTAAATGTCTTTCAGAAACCCCCCCCAAAAATGCCGATTCCTTCCCAACTTTTTTTGTAGATGTTGAAGCAAACCAGAACCAGAGTGGTACAGTATTGCACGACCAGCGGAAGCTTAGTATCAGGGACTGTGTCAGTATGTTCAAGGATAGCCTGGACTCGCTGAAGCAGCTTTACAAAGAAAGGGGAGAGTTGGTGTGGGATAAGGTAAGGGTGAATGTAGTTAGGATGGGGCATTTAAACGCCCATTATATAATTTGCAGATAATTTATTTTTTACGAATTCCAGGAACAACATCATTACATAATTGAAGTATAATGTTGATAAACTGCCTTGTAGAAATTTCAGCCGCATGGTAATTTCTCCCACAAAGGTACCATTTTACACGGGAAATAAATCATGTGGCATTTGTTATTACCAATGATATCAATACGTTTAGTCAGGTTCTTCTTGTCAACTCATGAATGATATTTCGGGTCACTGCAAATGTTTAACCAAAACAAATTAAAAACTACATTAAAGAATTATCACGATGGTACAAATGATAATGGATGTAATTTTTGTCCATCGCGACACGGTATGCACTATATACTAAGTGTATTTCCCGAGGACACGCTAAAAATCGGTGTTCGGGCGGGACTCGAACCCACGACCTCCTGCACGAATGATGAATCGGATCGCGCACCACGAAAAACATCTTTAAATCATCATGCGTGATGCCGCCTGTCGTTTGGGGCGATGTGGTTTAGGGCGAAGTGACTGTAAAGTCTGCGAGTACATGTGAATTGGAATGGTTTCGAATAAAATGGGCCCCAAGTCAACTCGGTCCCCAAGTCAACTCGGTCCCCAAGTCAACTCGGTCCCCAAGTCAACTCGGTCCCCAAGTCAACTCGGTCCCCAAGTCAACTCGGTCCCCAAGTCAACTCGGTCCCCAAGTCAACTCGGTCCCCAAGTCAACTCGGTCCCCAAGTCAACTCGGTCCCCAAGTCAACTCCGTCCCCAAGTCAACTCCGTCCCAGACCAACTTGGCCCAGTAAACTAACTCGGTCCCAAACCAACTCGGTTTTAAGATTTGTCAGTTTTAAATGTTGGCAGGTACATGTATGAAATACAAATTTATACAAATATCATACAAATTTGAATTTTTGTTCACAGGATGAAGAATCTGCTATGGACTTCGTCACGTGTGCATCCAACATCAGGGCTTACATTTTTGGTATTACAAGGAACACAAGGTTTGACATAAAATGTAAGTCCATATGTGACCGACTCTGGAAAAACCCGACACTTCTCTGCATTTCCCATTACGTGATATGGGCCCACAACCTTAACAAATGGCCTCTGGGACCAACTTGAAAATTTGGCAGAATCAACATCGGGATACATTGAAACATTCAAGATTTATGAATGTTGAATGTTGTTTGAACTGTCTCAAAATTCCTTATATTATTGACAAAAAATTAAATAATCAACTAGTTTGTCAAACTTTAAAGACCAATAGCTCCATTTCACTTTTTTCTGATCTGTCAATACTTTAATTGGTCATAACTTCGCCAAAAATTATCAGAATTTCCTCAAACATGTTTTAAAAGATACCTTTTTGTATGCACACTAAGATGATACCAAAACTTAAATTTTGAATTTTCATCACAAGTGTTGGGTTTTGCTGGAGCCGGTCACACATACTCTCACTGAAATAATTTGTTCCAACTTAATGCAATTTCCATTTGAAAATTTGACAAAATTGATTTTATTAAATGCAAATTGTCATGGGAAATGACAGACGTGGATCGAGGATGTTTTTACAGTGGGTTCAACCATAGAAATTAGGTTAACAAAATAAAAGGAAAAGTGGGGGAAACCTAAAGCGGAAAGGAACAAAATTTCATTTTCAATGATGAATTAAATCTGAACCTCTGGATTTACTTTGTTTTATAAGTGACAACGTTTTACGTCCAATCCAAGGTGTACGGCCGGCTTTAAACAACCATTCGAGAATGTAATTTGTGGGTACACATACGGTAAGCTTTCATGAAACAAGTTTTTGCTGAGCAGCCTGTTACAGTGCATGAATTTGAAATTTTGTGTTATTTTGAAACACCCCATTAACAGCAATGGCAGGGAACATCATTCCAGCAATAGCAACCACCAACGCCATCGTGGCTGGTCTCATTGTCATGGAGGCACTCAAGGTGTTACGTGGCCGTTTGGAGCAGTGCAAAATGGTCAGTTTGTGTGTCTTTAACTTGGTGTGTGTACGTACATTACATATACAGTTGAAGTCGGAAGTTTACATACATGTACAGTAACACCACTACCATCATCACCTAAAATAGTAAACAGGACTACCCGAACCATTACAAGGTGTGCAAGCTATGTTTTAAGTACTGCAAGCACGTGAGGAATTCCACAAAATCACGACTTTAGTAGAGACTGTCACAAAAATGGTGACAACGCAAGTTTAAGTACACCAGTTTTAACACAGTTGTATGTAAACTCATGACTACAACTGTACCTACTGGATTGGCAAACAATAGATGTCCACATATTGTAGGAGGAGGTGACGGATTGTGGCCTAGCACATGCATATAAAATACTGTACTGACGTGAAGCTGACAAAGTGATCTTTATGATCGTACATAAGTTGAATGAAATACGGAATTGGTGAATTTGAACACAGGACTCATAGACTTAAAGGCCCTGTAGATGATCTGTTTTTGGGCGATTCTGCGAATAAAAACATTATAAATCAAAAGAAAGACGTCAACAAACTCATCCGAAGATATTTCAGCTTTGTCAAATGTACCACGTTTTAAAAAAACATGAAAATCCATATGTGTTTTCCTGGTCTTGGCGGGGTGTTTAAAATATTCGTTCTCAGTTGATCGGGTACTATGTGGCTTGCGTCATGCACTCTGTGGCGCACATCATATACTGCGTGTGCGCGCGATCCATAAAAATGCATCGCGTTGGAACACGCACACGCAGTACACAGCGCCCATGCATTTTGGACCGCGTAGATGCGAACCCAAAATAAGTAAATCGTTTGCAAAAGATGTAAATAATTTCATCTTTACGGATTATTTTCTGGTAAAATTATATCATTTTGAGCGGAAACCTTTCATTGGGTAGTTGCTATTAATTAAATCTTTACTTTCAGAACTTTTCCCCTGTAAACTCATAGATTACTTTTTGGGGTCATTGCAAATGATCCACTGGGCCTTTAAGACAGCCCTTTGAAGATGTACTAGTCTGCTTTTTCATCTCCTTTCAGATTTTCTTAAACCGGACACCAAACGACAGGAATAAACTCTTCTTAACATGTCCACTGGAGAAACCAAACCCAAAATGCTACGTCTGTGCCCCAAAACCTGAGGTAGGAAAGATTACTTAGACTTAGACTGGGGTCAGACGAATTATGACATCCCAATTTATTGTAGTATTACTATAGTACGATTACGAGATTTTGTGCGTGTGACCCCAAATATATTGTAATCGTATCACAATCGGTCAACGACGAGAATTCTTATCATTCGATTGTAATCTTATTACAATAAATTGGCAAAACACGAGTGTGACCCCATCTCGTAATCATATTACAACTTTCCCCACTCGCGCACTTTCTGCTTCACTGCACGCGCGCCTAGCATGCTTTTCCATTACAAAGCTCGAGGCGCGTGCGGCGCGGTGAGGCAACAAGCACGCACACGCAAAGCCAACGCAAGGGACTATGGGATGGATTACAATACGACTACGATATTGTGTTGCTCGTGTGACCCCATTTTATTGTACTACGATTACAATCTGATTATAATAAGTTTGTCTTCTGACCCCGGTCGTCATTGGAAATATTACAATCGTATCATAATAGAGTAATGACCCAATTTTGTTTTTCATGAGTTGACAAGAAAAACCTTATTCAAAGTGTTGATAGCAATGGTAACAAACACCACATTAATTTATTTCCGTCCAAAATGGTATTTCATGTTGGAAATTGACAACTGAAGGTGGTTTTCAAAAAATATCCTGGGACTGGCATGGGACTTTTTTTACCATTCACTTGTACACAAAATCCATATGTAGATTTTCAAGGTTTTCTGAAGCACTGATGCATCTACATGTGTGTAAGTAGCTAAAATTTCTTCAGGCTAGTTAACCAACATTCTTCTTTAGATATGTTACACGAATCTGTACAAAGTTTTATCTTGCAAATGATACTTAGTTCCTTTGAGCATGTAAATTCTTCAATGTGACATACACGGGCCCAACACACACACACACACACATACAGTACTTGTATTTGCCGGCAATCGTGGACCTGACTCGATTTACCTGATACTGTAGGAAAGGATTTCTTTAATGCCACTTAACTAAATTGTACTTTACTGTAGAAAATATTTTTTTTAATGACACCAACTTTTTTACCTAAAGCTAGATAGATGAAATTTTATCTAAATGGTTCTCAAACCTATATAGGTTTGAGAACCAATAATAATTATAGTTGGTTCTCAAACCTATATAAACACCTCAACAAAAGTAAGTTCCCCCCTAAATAATTGCTTATATCTCCCAAAGTAAATTTCGGAATTACACGAAACTTGGTGTGAATGATTAGTGTAATGTATGGAACGTGCATTTCAAGTGGTGGGTCCATACCTAATGTTATGCATGAATGAGCAGCATTTAAAGGTGAAATGGACACTTTTCAAAAATTGCAAAATGCGGTCAACAATTCTTTTCACACATGTCAGTGTTGGTCCTCAGTTCTCAATATCTTGTGTAACCACCGTGATGTTGTATCACCTGACGACATCGATCACGCATTTTGTTGATGAGACGGGTGATCCTCCGCTGTGGAAGGACAATCCACTCCTCCTGCAGCATCTGGGGCAAGTCCTGGAGTGTTGTGTGATCATCAATTCTCCGATCAAGTGCCCGTTTCAGTTGATCCCACAAATGCTCTATGGGATTGAGATCTGGGGAGTTTGCCGGCCATATCATCCGGTCAAGTCCTTGATTCTCTAAAAGCTCATTGACCACTCTTGCCCTGTGTGGACGTGCATTGTCATCCATGAAAACAAATCCCTCACCGATGCCAGCTGCAAAAGGTAGGACATGTGGTTCCAAAACTTGGGCAATGTAACGATTGCCATTCAAGTTTCCTTGGATGGGGACAAAGGCTGTTTTCTGCCTGGCGCTTATTCCTGCCCATGCCATGACACTTCCTCCTCCAAATGCTGTCACAGGCTGGACAGAGCATTCCGCATGCCTTTCACCATGCCGAAGCCATACCCGTTTTCTTCCGTCAATATGGCGAAGACAGACGCGTACCTCATCGGTAAAAAGCACATTCGCCCACTGTTCCCGTGTCCAACGGGAGTGATTTCTTGCCCATTGAAGACGTGATCTTTTGTGGCGAAACAAGAGTAAAGTTTTCTTAACCAGGCGACGAGCGTGCAGTCTTGCAGCATGGAGGCGTCTCCTCACTGTCTGATCACTAATCCTCCTCCCAGCCCCAGCAACTCCATGTAACTGGTCTCGGATCTCACGTGCTGTACATGATCTTCTTCTGAGTGCGACATTGACCATGAAGCGATCATCTGCAGGGGTAGTAACTTTTGGTCGACCAGTTCTTGGCAAGTCGGCGACAGCTCCAGTAAAGTCGAATTTCGAATGCAATTTTCTTATTGCATTTGGACTTACTCCCATCCTACGGGCTACTTGTTTTACAGGCGTAAGGGCCTCTAGCAGGCCTATGGCAATAGCCCTGTCTTGAATGGACATGCGTGGCATTTTCTTACAACACTGCTGAACACTACAAATGAAGTTAAACTGCTTAGTGCAGTCACGGTGCATGAACACCACAATATAAACTACGTACTTGTCATGTGTGAAAAGAATTGGGGAATTGTTGACCGCTTTTTGCAATTTTTGAAAAGTGTCCATTTCACCTTTAAATGCTGCTCATTCATGCATAACATTAGGTATGGACCCACCACTTGGAATGCACGTTCCATACATTACACTAATCATTCACACCAAGTTTCGTGTAATTCCGAAATTTACTTTGGGAGATATAAGCAATTATTTAGGGGGGAACTTACTTTTGTTGAGGTGTTTAGGTTTGAGAACTAGTAATTGGTTCTCAAACCTATATATGTTTGAGAACCAATTAACCCTAACCCTAACACTAATTATTATTGTTCTGAAACCTATATAGGTTTGAGAACCAATAATTATAGTTGGTTCTCAAACCTATATAGGTTTGAGAACCAACTATAAATACTATTGGTTCTCAAACCTATGTTTGAGAAACACAGTTTTACAACCGTGGATGGTCCACGTTCGTTAAAGGTCCACAGTTTGAATGTGTTTATTGCTATGAAGGTCCACGATTGGAGGCAAATACACACGCACACGCACACATGACATTTCATGGAATGTGTGAAATACCTGGTAGTTATTGCCGTTACATGGCATGAATTTGAAATTCCCCATATCTGAACAAAATTGAACAAAAGTAGTCCTTAATATCTGTGCTCAATCGAGCCAATATGAGCTCAATGTACCATTTACATATCAAGCATCTTCATTATTTTAATGAATGGAGGTCAACAGAGGTCGGCAGAAAAGCTTGTGTATTGTGTTAGTTAAAGTTGTTCATGTGGAAAATAATAGCGGAAAATATTGTGGTTTTTTTATTGGTTTCTGTATTTGTTTTTATCCCAAGGCAAGCATCAAGGTAAACCTTACGACAACCACAGTAAAAGCCTTGGAAGATAAGGTATGTTAAACAGTTTAGTCCTGGTCTTGGTTTTGGATTTGGTCTCGGTCTTTGAACAATAAGGGTGTTTGACTAGGTGGAATGCCATGGCGGAGCAGTCCAGTACAGCTGAGCAATTTTAATAATGAACGTACTATATTCTTTCCAAGTGTTTGAATTTTGAATATTTGTTTAGCGGTGTTCTCCACTGCTAAATATTTTGTCCGGGTGCGCTGAGCAGCGCCCTCATGGTGACTTTACACCTAACTTTGGAATGATTAGAGGGAAAAATTAATTATTTTTGTCCGGGCGGTAAATTTTTGTCAGGCGCTAACAGTACCTCTGATTTCGTCCGGGTGGCATGCCCAGACAAAACCGGTAGTGGAGAACGCTGGTTTAGCCTGACTGAGTCATGATTTATTATGTGTAAATTCCTGAATTGGCCTACGTGTATACCATAGAGTAAATTTTAATAGAGCAGGATCAATCTTTAAATTAAGTCCACTGCGTACATTTGGAGCACCATTATTAGAGCAATTTAGAGAAAATACCACCTTTGCAAAAAAAGTAATATTTCTTTTCTGCCAATTTACTGATTTACTAATTGCCTATCAACCTTTTTGAATATTCAAATATGAAAACCATTATTCACCTAGGCCTAGAGCACGGAGTGATGAACTCGTTAAAATAGGCATTTGAGTAGATGGACGATTGTTTTAGTCTTCCGCTCGCTGGTACTGCCGGTCTTGCTTTACGCAAGTGAAGCGTGGACCTTGACCAGAGGGTTTAGAGGCCTTCCTGACTATACTTCCTTTCACCGCATCTTTGGGTACCGCTGTATAGGCCATGTGTCGAACCAGGAGGTGCTCGACAGGGCGCGGGTAGGGAGGGTCACCTGCTTGATCCGAGAGCGCCAGCTGCGCCTTCACGGCCAGGTGGTTCGCTTCTCCCTGTCAGATCAGGCGAATCGGATCCTCAGTGCTAAGGTCCCTGAGGGGCCGGGGTGGAGGCGACCTGTTGGTCAACCCCGTGCGTCGTGGTTGGCACAGCTGGGGGATCACTTGGAGGGGTGAGCATTGTTCTCCAAGTGCATAAAGTTATATGGCGGCTTGCAACATAGGAAATCCCGCCATGCTTTAAAAATTGCCGCCATGCTTAAAAACTTCGCCGCCATGCTACGAAAAATCACTTAAAGAGGAAGAATCCCCCTTGACGAAAATCCAGCATTTAGGCTTTTTTCGATAGTCTAAACATCCCTCTTGCCGACGTGGATTTTTATTATTTTTTAATTGTCGGTTTTAAGTGGATAAATTGCAAGCAAAAGTGCGCTTTTCGAAAATGAGATTTTCGCGATTTCTGAAACGCTGTGTCACATGCTCCCACACCTCACCTGACCTGATTATTGGAATATTTGGTTTTCGATCGAATATTCTAATATTTGAATAACTGGCACACCCCTAGTCCAGTATATTCAAAACTTATGGTTTGTTCCAAAGGTTGTAGGTTCAAATCCCGGTCCAGTTCATCCGTAGTATGTGTGCTCTTGAGCAAGGCACTTTGCCACGCATTGCTTCTCTCCACCCAGGAGTAAATGGGTACCTGAGAGGGTAGCAAATGTTGATGTTTGATAAGCCATTGAGTGCCTGATAGGCAGCTGGGGCTGTATAGTCCCCAGGGAGCTGAGATGGTACAGTATATGGAGTGATTTAATTGAGCCCTATGATTAGGGGCAATAAAGTGGGTGTCTTGGTCTTGGACTGCCTACACTGAGTCTTGATTGTGGACTGCCTTGTGGTCCAAGTCCCATCCAAGCACAGTATACAGTGATAATCAAGTTATGCCATGTATATGTAAGGACAACACAAATCTCAATTAACACACGACTTTCATTTCACTTTTTGTTTAGATTCTCAAGCATGAGTTTGGAATGATTGCTCCTGATGTTGAGATAGACGATGGTCGTGGGTTGATTCTTATATCCAGTGAGGAGGGGGAAACTGAAGGTAGACTGGCTAATGTGTCACCTAAAGTATAGAGCAGTTAGGGTTTGTGCTTTTGACCTTCCAACCAGGAAGTTATTTGGTGAATTGTAGTGAGCAGTCTTAAGCCACTCTCACACACGGGAAAAATCCTAGGTACGAGTTGGCAGGACGTTCACGAGTTGGCAAATTTTGGTAACTCTTGGTTGTACCCTTTTTGTCCCAATTTCTACGAGTATATTGGGCCAATTTTTTTCTCCCTCTTTTTGTTTTTCCTCTCCATCGCGCACACAGATTTATACACAGTAAACCTGCAGAGCCGTCACAACACTGAATGTTCTGAGAGTTTTCACTCCACAAACAATGGACACGGAAATAAGTGGCATATTTCAGTATTCAGCTCATCTCAGACACGCTCTAATTCACAATCGCAATTCCTTGTTGTGTCGCGTGTGAACCGCCGCCATTGTTGCAGCTGATTAAACAACCTCATACTCACTATCATTCGTTCTCATTCGATATCAGCATCATCCAAATGTAGTGCCCCAAGTATGAGGTTGAGCTGCCCGGGAAAATACATAGACTTGTTCCCATTCTCTACATAGCGATCAGTCTAGAAAATGTGAGGCGGTGTGGCAATAGAGGGCGCTGTTTTAGCTGCCGCAGAAAAAAATAAAGATTGACACGCATGCTTGCAATCGACGCGCGCGGACCAGAGACGGAACATCTTTTATTATTATTAGAATACTACAAATAATAGTTACATTTTTTTTTTTTTTTTTAGTTTGGTACGAGTAAGTTAAGAATTTGATATGAGTTTGATGTGAATTGGCCCGATACGAATTTGACGAATTTATTACGAATTAGGCAAGAGTTTCCTGAGTGTGTTACAAGTTGACTATGATCTTACTGATTTTACTACGAGTCAGTTACGAATATGACACCAGTTTGGTACGAGTTACCCGACTTCGGAATTTAGCCTGGGAATTGGCCGCAAATCATCTTGCATTTCACCAACTTTTGCAACTTATGCATAAACTTGTACACTACTCATAGGCCTACGACTTGCATCAAACTCTATAGACGGTGTGATCTCTGATGTCACGGCAGGCATCAAAACATTGGGGGTGTGGCTATAGCTGTACGCATGCATCTTGCTGTGCATAAATTTGGATAAGGAATCGTCGGCACAGATTTACATTAAAAGCTAGATAAGAAACGATTGTGTTATTGAATGGCACATTACCGTAACTGGTTTGGGTCAGTTTGGAACGTGTGCTCGTGTAGCGCGTTTTGTGCTCAAACATAACACGCGCGATTGTCACATATGCAAAGCATGCGTGTGCACAACGGCAGGCAAGATTTGGCTTTCACACGGTTTATACCAAACTCGTGTGATGCAGTGCTATACAAGTTTGCTATAAATTGTACGAGTTACATATGAGTTGCACAAGTTTTTTTTACGAATTGTTGTCGAGTTGGTGACTCATGGCCAAAATTTTTAACTGTTTAAAATGTTTGCCACAAATTGCGAGTTGTTATGAACCGTACAAGTTAGCTTCATAGCTCAATTGGTAGGGCATCTGCACATTAATCAGAAGGTCCATGGTTCAAATCCCCATCCAAACTCATGGACATTTCGTTGCAAAGCTGACATAGTGACGAATGTGCAGTCGCTTTAACACTGCACAATCGTCACTATATCAGCTTTGCGACGATTTGTCCATATTTTTATCTAAATATATCTATTTAAATATATATCTAAATACATGTATATGATTATTTGAATTGGCCAGTTGGCCTTACTCTAGTTCTGGAAAAGAAATAACATTCTGCTTTTTTTACTTCTCCTGAGCAGATAACAACAACAAGGTACTGAGTGATTTCATGAGGAGTGGTGTCCAGCTCAAAGCGGACGACTTTCTGCAGAACTATCAAATCACACTCAATGTATCGCACTGGTGAGTGTTCAATTAACCTTGGTACAGTACCAATTCATAGTTCCGACCTGTCAACCTGCGTGGCCATATATGACCAACAGAGCTATACAGAAAGTGCATATCGCTCACAAACAGATGCAGTATTGCTTGTATATGCAGCAACCCCAAGTAAATTTTGGTTTCAATGCCGGGTGATTTGCTGTTCAAAGGTAAGAAAGCATTTATTTAATGATATCTCTGTATTAGTAGTCCTTTACTCAGTGTGTGCTAAGATAACTGATAAAAATAAATACCTTTGAGTTTTCGCCAATGAACCTGTGCTCTTTATGCTCCAAGTTTGCATTGTTGCTGCGTTGTGTCGTCATTTTTGTGCGCCGCCCGGACAAAATCATAAGAGGTACTGTTAGCGCCCGGACAAAAATTTGCCGCCCGGACAAAAAAAAATAATTTCTCCTCCAAAACACTATGAAAGTACAGCCAAGTCATTCCAAAATGAGGTGTAAATTCACCTAACGTGATTCGGTAGCCACTGGTGTCATTATCGGTCATTTACCACGCATATCTATCGGATCGGCGACCCAAATCCGCATCGATAACGGCCATGACAGTATGCATTTGTTGAACAGCGCCCTCAAGAGGCGAATGCGTACGGGTGCGTTCGTGGTTGTGTGTTTGGATGAGTGCGTTTTTGACGATATCCTTAAAAATATATGGATAGAGAATGCAAAATTTCAGAATGGTAATGAGAAAAATATGGCAAATTATATGGTATCAATCTCAACATCCATGGGAGAAAAGGGGGGAGGTGGGGAGTTCAAAAATGTGATCTGGACACGCTCCTTTAACCAAATGTTTATGAGTTCAGACGAAAAACAAACACAATAAGTTGTCTTGATTTTCTTGTAGTGATGATCTGCCTGACGATAAGGAATACGAAGTAGTGGACAGATCAGCTGCCTCCGAACCTCAACCTTTGACCCCAACAGAAGACAAAGCACTAGCGGGAACCACTGATGAAGACAAGCCAGGTACCAGCAGCAGCAATACTAACGGTCAGGCAGAACCTGCACTAGGTAAATACCAGAGCTGTAGTCGAGTCCACACTGTCCGAGTCCTTGTGTCCGAGTCCTGCAGCCGATTTCACGAAACAGTGCGTAACTTGCGCCATAAACGGTTATGGCGCAAGATTTTCGCCATAAAATTATGCCGTAGCTGCGCAATTACTTAAAATTGATTTCACGAAACTCTTCTTAGCTGCGCAACGTTTATTTTTTCACTTTAGCACTTGTAACTTCTAGGACGAGGCTAATTTCTAGTTTATCAACGACTATTTGATGCTTGCGCTTGATAAAATAGTCGTACATAAAACATACGTCGTTGTTTTTCACAAATTTTGCACGGTCATCATGGCTGCCGTCGCGAGTCATAATACGTCGAGTCGCAGATTTCACCGATAAAGGCCGTTTTCTACAAACGGAAGGCTGGGGTTCAGTTCGTTGACGATGCGGTAAATAAGCACGTGTAGCTAGCTGCATTATCGCCATTTTCCACTGTCCTATACGACACATTTTTCCAACTTACGCCACCAAAAACCATTGCGCAAGTTACGCCACATTTTATGGCGTAAGTCTGCGAGTTGCGCCACATCCTGATGTGGCGCATCTTTCGTGAAACGCTTATTAACTTATTGCGCAAGTTACGCAATAACTTATGGCATAAGTGGACTTACGCAATTGCGTAAAGTTTCGTGAAATCGGCTGCAGCATACTTCCGACTCCTTGTTTCAATTTTAAGTGCAAGTGTCAATGATCGTGCCTATGATCTCTGGCAGCTCGTAAGGTTGCTTTAGGATGAGAAAAATTGTTTGGGAGGTGAAATACGTTTCAAGTGCTCAAAATCATTTTACATGTTTTATAAAGCAGTACAAATTATTTATTTTACATTCTCAGAATTTTATTTCACATGTTCAAAGTATTTTGGGCCCCAAATAAATTGCAGTAAGCGCTTCAAATGATTTCCAGCGCTAATTTTTGCGAAATATTGCATGTTTATTTGTTTTAGTGGACTCTGATGGACTTGGCTCAAATCCTTACTTGCCGAGTCAGAGACTTGAAAAATGGGAACCAAGTCTGGACTCGAGTCTGAGTCCAAACTCAATTCCTACAGCATTGATAAATACACTACTCAAAAGTCACTAAAGTCGATTTTTGCAAAACGGAATGTCTGAATATTCGATTTTAGAAATGTTATCCTGTGCACGCGAGTGCCAAAGTATTTACAGTGGAAACGATGCAGGTCTGTAGTCTCATTATCCTTTTTTATGAATGCCTATCGGATTCGGCAAACACAGAGAAGCCCTGCGTCTTTATATTTTGTTCAAAAATAGTGTTAGAAATTGGATTAGCTTGCGTCGGGGATATTTAATGTTAGATATTAGAGTTTGTTTTGCCCTTACCCGACGTAATTATTAACACTGTATACTCAGTGCTTTCCTGAGACACTATGAACAACTTCATAGCGTGCTCGGGTGGGACTTAAACCGACGACCTCCTGCAAACAAGGCAGACGTCTTAACTGAGTACACAGTGTTAATTATTACGTCGGGTAAGGGCAAAACCAACCCTAATTAGCATTCAGTCTCCCCTACGCAAGCTACTAAACCAATTTCTGATTAATTGCGATCCCCGTTGCAAAATGATTTGAACTGGCCATTCAACACCGGCTAGCTCGGTGGTCAAGTGGTTGAGAAGTCTGCCTTGTTTGCAGGAGGTCTTGGGTTTGAGTCCCATGCTATGAAGTTTTTCATAGTGTCTCGGGAAAGCACTGAGTATACAGTGTTAATAATTATGTTGGGTAAGGGCAAAACTAACCCTAATAAAAATAGTGTTAATTGAGTGAAACAAAGCCTCTTTCTTTTTGATCAATTCTACTTTCGTAAATCGCATTCAGAGCTTCACACTTTTTTTTTTTTTATCAATTCCGTTATAGAGTTTCAATTTCTTTTTTACGTTTCTACAGGAAATTGACAACTGAAGCTTTTTTAATAAGTGCACGCTGGTGGTTTTTTTTTCTTTCTTTTTTTGTTTTTTGCATTAACCACACAATTACTTGCCGTATGTAAAGTGAGCTGATCTTTGAGACGATTCACATTGAAAATGCGATCAACATACTGGTGATGACAGAAGAAATTAAAGTGCATTGTGAACCCACCCTTAAAGTTAGAACACATCATTGGTAATCTCGAAAATCAGAAGTGTTCACAGATGTACACATAACTTACACAATATAAACATGATGACGGTAGTAAACTTCCCCTGAAATAGTTTTGTCTAAAGTGCTATAGTTTTTGAGAAATGAGTAAAACAATTATTTTTTGTCTGATGAGACGAAAATTAAAAACCATTTCGCCCTGCACCACTTCGCCCTGAATAACTTCGCCCCAAAAGCCACCTTGCCCCCAAACCACTTCGTCCTCGCACCACTTCGTCCGAATGCCACTTCGCCCCAAAATACTTTGTGCACAGGCCGTGGTTCAGGGCGAAGTGATTTGGGGCGAATTGGTTTTGGGGCGAAGTGACAGTAAAGCCTTTTTTTACTGTTTTCTCAAAATTTAGACTAAGTACGGAGCCGACTTTTACTCGGGTTGGTTTAAATCATGCATATCTGCAATTACACAGGGAGATAAAGCTGTTTCCAACGGTTTACCAATCATGTGTTCTGCCTTTTAAGGCCTGTACATCATTTGTAATGATCCCAAATTTTACATATGTACTCCATCAGTTAAAGGAACACACCGGCTTTGTTGGACTATTTTGGGCTTGAAATAGACCCATACATTATTATGAAGCGCCTTCGAGAGTAAATTAGATATATCCTGAAAAGACGCCGTCAAATTTGGCCGTTTTTTAGCACTTTTGAAAAATTCAAGGTCACGTGACTTTTCGGAACCAAATTCTGGTTCCGAAAAGTCACGTGGTCTTGTGAGTTAGTTGTTACTGCAGAACTGCACCAAATTCAACTCTGATTTGAATCAGAGTAATTGACAAAGGAGAGACTATTTATACAGGTATGAAACAAAGTTGAACATAAGTATAAAAATTTGAACATAATTGTTTGTTTCGAGAGTCCGGAGAACGGGAGCAAGCGCGTGCTACGGCAGGCTACCGTGGAGTGTAGGATATTTGCCCCGCGCAGCACGGCAAATAGCCTGAGTGCACACACACACGGACGTGTTGCTTCGGTGTACGTACGTTCGTGAAGAAAAAACATGATGCCAACTCCTTAAAAGAAAACGGAAATTCCTATTTGGTCGTCCGGGCTGTCCAGTGAAATCGTGAGCAGAAAATTGGAGATATCCTGAGCAGGAGAAGAGCGAATCGTTTGTGACAAAGTCGTAAGGCTCGCGCGTATTTGCAACGGCTGGTAAAGCGTATAACCCGTCTTTTGACCGTTTTTTAAAATTATTTTGCACTTCTTTAGTAAATTACGGGATATTTTGATGATCTTTTTTTCACAACGACCATCAAAACAGTATTGTCAATGCTGCTACATCACTAAATCATGTAAACAGTAGGCCGGTGTGTACCTTTAACAAGAGAGACCCGTACTAAAAGTGTTCACAGCAATGGCAGAGAACCCGACATGATTTTTTTCTATGTAAAATGGTACCGTTGTGGAAGACATTAGAGAGGTTTCGCAAGGTGACGAATACGGTTACGAAAAAAACGAAAAATCCCCATAACCGGTATCCGTTTTTATGCTACGCGTATATGGAGGCCGATATCCGTTATTTACACGTATGAAAACATGCGTACTACGGTTACACGTCACGAAAAGTGCATAGAGTCATGACGTATCCGTATCCGTATCGGTATCCGTGACGGTGCGAAACCTCCCTAGTACCAACTGGAGGTTGTTTCTTAAAGACCCAATACATGTACATCATTTGCAGTTACCCAAAATTTTACTTCACGAGTTGTCAAGAAGAAAAAAAATACTAACAATTTTATTTTTTTTTTTTTAAAGTTGCTGCAGATAATTTGTTGCCATTTATTCACACACAAGAAACATGCAGGGACTTTTAAGTTTTTCTGAGGTATTACTGCATCTATATGGCTGAAATTTCTACATGGCAGTTTTCTCGACGGGTTTTAAATTAACGAGTGGAAATTTCGCCCTTTTTAACAGTTCATGTACATGTACTCTATGATTTTTAATAAAATTGTCTGCACACGCATTTTATTACCATTCACTCAACACAAAAACAATGCAAGGATTTTAGGTTTTCCGAAGTGTTACTGCGTCTGTGTAGCTGAAATTTCTACAGAATAGTTTATTTACATTATTCTTTAGTGATGGGCCTATAGCCCATTCCAAAGAGTCCTGGGATGCAGCTGTTTCCAGTGCATGGACTGTGTGTTTTGTGGTGTTGTTAAATCGAACAGCGCACATCCATGACACGTGCAAGGCACTTTTCGCACACACAAACTCACACTGAGCGTAATTGCCCATGCGACGCACGTTGCTTTAAAAATAAGTGGTGTGGAGGGACACTGAATTATAAAAAGTACTTTGTGTCCAAGCTAATTCTGCGTGGAAGGAGTTTGGGGTGAAACAACTCACTGATGAACTTGAAAACCACAGATATAGCTTGGACAGAAAGTGTTTTTAGTGCATCTTTTCTCTTAAAATTCCATCCACATCTTTGACATTCTTTATGATGTGTTTTTGACCTGACACAGGGTTTCTCCAGATAAATTGAATATTCTTTTGAAAGCCATCATCCTGTGTGAAAGTTTTTATTTCTTACAAAAGAAATCATTTCCCTAATAAAGAAATAATTTCTTACAAAAGAAATAATTTTCCTCCACATCGCAATTTCTAAAAGCAATGCGCGTGCGTCACAGTTTTACGCGTAGAAGTGAATCCACTCTTGCAATTGGCTGGTAGAGTCGTGAAGTCACACTGCGGGCGCAGGACCAAAACTATGGTTATTGGTTCACGCTCATGTTTTACATCCATTGTGTTTGCGCACAGTGTATTTTTCTATTATTATTTTAAAAGAAAATTTTAGAAAATAAGGACAATAATGACTTGCAATGTTTTGCTCATGCATGTACATGTACCTACTCTCACAGCGATACACTATCCTGCTTCCTTATTTTGTGATGTTTGTAACAGAAAACTCAACATAAAATGTTCCCCCTGAGAAACGCGTTGTCATGCAAGTAGCGCGAACCGTTGTCAAAGAAGTGAACGCATCCGCGCGGAAATGCATAGTTCCGACCTGTCAATCAAGCCTAACCCGCCAACCAATCACAACAGAGCTATCAGACGGCGCCCATTAGGTCAAAGTGATGCAATCATCACGCAATCTTCTGCCTATACAGTTTGTATGTTGTATGCGCCAGTGACCGGGTGAATTTTGGTTTCAATGTCGGGCGATTCGCTATTCAGAGGTAGGAAAGCGCATTTTTATGAATATATGTCATCCCTGCATTACTAGCCCTTCGCTCAGTGTGTGCTACGGTAACTGTCGACCCTAAAACATAAATACCTTTGAGTTTTCTCCAATGAATCTGTGCTTTCCATGCCGAGTCCCGTTGGTTTGTACGTTGCGTCGCCATTTTTTTGCAATGGCTTGTGAGCGCATAGCAACAATATCTAAGGGGCGGGGTTAACTGGGCAATCTCGGAACTATGCATTGACATCACACTCTGCCAGCGAATAAACGCACAAATTTGAAGTGTCGACATAATAGCATCATCACATAACACATGTAGTTCAGGCACTGGCCGCGTCCCAGCTATGGTGGACATACAGGGCAGGAGTCCTTTGTTACTGGAATGGCCTATAAGGCTGTTCCGGGAATTCGTAAATAAAGTTTCATCTGCAAATGATATAATGGGTTCCTTGTGCTTTCCCAAATAGCTACTGATGATGATGATGATGATTTAGTCATGCTTGATGAAGATGAAGAAATGGAGCAAACGTCTGACGCCGACAGGACCCAACCACAACCAGTCAGCAAAAAGAGAAAATTGTCGTCTGACAACGGAGAAATTGACCGTACTTCATCTTCAACGCCGGCTAAGAAACCTAAGACAGCGGAATTTGTAAATCAGGACGACGATGAGGATGTTGTTATCTTGGACGATTGAGGACTTGATAATATTGAAGCCTCGCTTCACCACCGAAACAGCACAGCCAGTTGTAAATTAAAGGAAGGGGTAAACACTTTCAGAGGGTTGCTTAAAGGTCCTATAGATGATCTGTTTTTGAGCGATCCTGGGAACAAAACCATTATAAATCAAAAGAAAGACATTAAAAAAATACTTTTCAGCTCTGTCAAATGTACCACGTTTTAGAAAATCCATGTGCGTTTTGCCGCTCTTGACGAGGTGTTTCAAAATGACATTTTAAATTTGTCTCTCCGTTTTTTTGTCCAGTCCACATATGCACAGCGTAACCTACCTACAGAAAGTGTGCAGCCCAGTACACAGTAGCCATTTTGGACCGCCCAGATGTTTGCAAACGATCTAAATATTTTCATCTTCATGGATTATTTTATGGTAAAATTATGTAATCTCGGGCGGAAACATTTGGTCTAGTGGGTATGAAGCGGGACTCCCAATCAGAGGTTGGGGGTTCGAGCCCCACTTCGACCAACGTGTCTGTGTCCCTGGGCAAGGCACTTAATCCTAGTTGCCTCGACAACCCAAGCGATATATGGGAAGCTGTTAAGGGGAATGCCACAATCTAACTGCTGATAGGGTTGTGCGCCTGACCAGCAGCCACCTAGTTGAAGCGAAATGGTTCTGGTGATTCCCTGATGGCAGCGGTAATAATGGTAACAGCGCCTTGAGCACCCTGCAGGGTGGATATGTGCGCTATACAAATCTAATCATTATTATTATTAATCTTTACTTTGAAGGTTTTCCTAGTCAACTCGTTCATTAACATGTGATACAGTGGGCCTTTAATTCTCCAGAATATCGCAAGCCAAGCAAAGTTTGGTATAAAGGTAGCACATGGCAGTTTATTTTTCAAACCATATCTCCTTATAAAGTCCATGGGCCACAGGGAAAAGAGGTAGCAGATTGAGAGACTGATTCCGTTGTAATTTATCAAGACCAAAAAAATATAAAAGTACAAAAAATGTGATAGACCTTCAGCTAAAAGTGATTTTCTCTACATTTTTTAACTGTAGGATTTAACATACTCGGCCTCTTACTTTGCCAAAATATGCTGGCGACTGTGTTTAAGAGTATAGTAAAAATATAGGCCACAATAATGTTTTTTAGTAAAAATGGCCGCAATATTTTCTGGCGGTCATTTTTACTATAAATTTTAAGCAGTCGTCTGCATATATTGGTAAAGTGAGAGGCCGATAATATATAATTCTACAGTTAAAAGAACCTTTAGCTACTGTTTCAGAAGGTCTATCACATTTTAGTCCCTTTTTTAGGTACTTGTTTTTCTCGAACCTTGGCTCGCGCTCATGTACTAATTATGACCATTTCAGAAATCACTTTGGTCTAAATACGCTTTAGGTAAGTAGCCGTGTTTTGCAGTTTGGTGCTCGGAATCAGGTCACAACAAATTTTAAATACTTCACAGCATACTGGAGACAGTAAACAAGTGTTCAGTCTTGACGTTATGCATGCAACTGTTACATGGTTGTCATCTCCCTTTAAATATGGCGCAGCACATAGCCGAATTAGGTTTTTTTTAAAAGTTTGTCATCAAAATTGTGTGGCCTGAAAACAAGTACCCCAGATTCCGATGAGGCTTTATATACATAGTTGACATTTTTAAAATTAAATTTATCGATTATTAAATTTCCTCTCACTTTAAATAGGGGCACTTGTTGTATTTTCAAAGGGCACTTCCACTAGGAAATCCAAAAGTCTGCAAAAGTTCCCTAAGGCCAAGACCAGGGGCAGGGCGGCCACGACAGGGGGCAGTCACATTGTTACCATGTGTCATGTATGAGTTTTGTGGGTCTATTGTTACATCATTTAAATACGAAAACCTGCCCCCTGCCATGGCCGCCGGTGCAGAAGCTCTATTGAGGCAATTTAAAGATAGTATACATGATTGGTAAACTGTTACAAATAAGTTTTATCCCCCCCTGTGTGATTGAAGATATGCATGATTAAAACCAACCTGAGCAAAAACCAGCTCCGTACTTCGTCTAACTTTTGAGAAAACAGTTAAAAAAGGGTTTGCAGTCATTTCGCCCCAAAACCACTTCGCCCTGAACCATTTCGCCCTGAACCACGGCCTGTGCACGAAGTGGTTTTGGGGCAAAGTGGTATTTGGCGATGTAGTGTTTGGACGAAGTAATTTGGGGCGAAATGGCACTCGGGCGAAGTGGTTTGGGGCGAAATGGCACTTGGGCGAAATGGTTTTGGGGCGAATTGAATTTTCGTCTCATGAGACGAAAACTAATTGTTTTACTCATTTCTCAAAGACTATACTGATTTTCGAGATTACCAATGATGTATACTGCCTTTAAGTCTTTTGTGAGCTATCTTTGGTAACCCATGTCTCCTGGGGAACTAGATTTACAGAACTGACTTCTGCGAAAAAATTACAGAACTCCATCAACAGCTATAGAATCGAACACTTTACGGGATGAGAATAATCACGTCTTCTCGTAGAATACTAAAGTATGACGTCAGTTGCCAGGGAAACTGGGTCTAAATATTCACTGGTAATCTGAAATGTCTATTGCTAATAAAGGGAAGAGAAACAGTACTTTGGGAAAAACACCGATTGCTATTTGTTTCACTTTAGGGCACAGGTTTACAGTGGTACCACTAGCACAGAACTGCCATATTGGCATGTCCATTGTAAAATATGATGTATGCCCGTTTTTAACGTGGCAGTGCAAGTGGTGAATAGCGCAAATTGTCACAGAATTAATAGTCAACATGTCGAAGTTATATTTCTCTTCACGATTGCGCATCTTATGTTCGAATGCAAAATGCGCTACACTCACATGCGAACCAAACCAACCAAAAACCGGTTACGGTGCTGTGCTGTACAATAACAAATCTATGCTTATCTGACCTATAATGTAAATCTGTGGCTATAGACTGTATCGAATAGCCGCCATTTCGTGGGGTACCTTTTGTTTTGTCCTCCAGGAACAAAGAAACTGCCCCACGAAATTGCGGCTATTCGATCGATACGTACGGTCTATAGACTACTAAAGTGAAAACGTCACCCTTTGTGTGTTGCCGTGGTTATTGGGTCTACACTAAAACCAGAGAACTTTTTCCCTGCGCTTTAGCAATAGACGTTTGAGATTACCAGCAAATGTTTAGACCCAATTACCATGGCAACTGACGTCCCACTTCAGTAGTATATTGTACAAATTGTGTGATCATTGTGTACCGGTATGCAAGGTGTGATTTCTTGAAAATACACCTGACTGCACACACAACACTTGGTCCACTTACACATTTGGTGCAAAATACAAGTAAACATACACCCGTCCCCCTTCCATTGTTCCTCCATTGTTCCCCCATTGTATGGCAAACATCCAAGAAGTTTCCTTTCAGGTTTTAGGAGCAGTCTTGCGTTAACAAAAGGAAACCGTGTGTTTAGGTATAGGGGCGGTAGGGGGGCGTTCCGGGGCGATCACTCGGTCTCATATCGTAGCACATTATAGCACTAACCTCCATTCAAGACTGTACAAACCTCGGGCACCCATTTTTTCAAGGCATTGAGTAACCTCAACGTTGCATTGAGTAATCTCCACGTTGACACTAAGCTTTGTACACAAGTCTGTGATAAATTCCTGTTTTTAGTGAGATGACATCACAGCTTTGTTCATGAATATGGCAATTTTAATAGCATTAGAATGAAAAACTTGCAGTTATGGCTCAAAGCAACTGTCAAATTCTCAGAAATTAACTGGAACATGTGAAATATTATACCATAGTTTAAAGGAGCGTGACCAGAGTTTCTGGAAAATAGTTTTCGATGTAACTTACCAATATTATCAAGTAACTCCCATACACACCTCCCATGTCCCAAAAACCCGAAAACATTCGCAATTTCCAGTAAAAAATTTAACAAAACTATCGAGTATGCTTTCAGCGGATAAACGTTGATACTGGAAAATTAGTTTACAAATAATCGGTGGATTTTCGACGATATCCTCGGAAATATGCGGCCTAGAAGCGCGGGAGTTTCAGTTTCGTAATCAGAAAAATATAACGGATGTTATGATATAAAAATCTCATGACCCATAAGGTAAGTCCCGGGGAGTTATGGGTAAAAAAAAGTGATCTGGTCACACTCCTTTAATGTGTAATAAAAATCATATTTCATGCGTCCTTTTAATAAGATACATGTATTCACTTTAACCATAGCTCTATGCTTTAACAAGCTGAGTTTTGTAATTCAACACTCTAGAGACACGGCTTTTTATCATTGTGCTAATCTGAAAATTTATAAATCACAAGTTATGACGTCTTTCCCAAAGGTACATGTATTATAAAGACAGGGCCCGTACTTTTTGTAATGTACAAGATCAGTGAGTAGAATTAGAAGCAAATTGTGTTACCGATATGGACTACAAAAGTATGACGTCAGTGGCCATGGTACATGTAACCGAGTCTGAACATTCAATGGTTACATGTATATTTTTTAAATTAGTTGATTTTAGCTTTGTTTAATTTTATAAAAATCGGTTAATGTTGCTCTTAAATGTGTATGAACCAACACGCCCTGAATGAAACCTTAGAGCTATTAAAATTAAGGACACGGTACAACGGATGCGAGTGGGGTAGGGGGCTTGGTCTTTTTAAATTAATTCCCTTACCTTGAGTCCATTAGTCTGATCAAAGCCGTTTCCATTCACAAAGTAAAGAAGGTCGAGTGGTATATTTTTTATGTGGACTGATTTACCCCTTTGGTTTGGGTTAATCACCGTTGAGACATGAAAAACGTATTTGTTTTCTTCTGTTTTGGTTGTAAATTCTACCTTATAGACAGTGCTTGACAATGCATAGTTCCGATTTTGCCCAGTTAACCCCGCCCCCCTTGGACATTGTTGCTATGGCTCACCCGGATCGTCGCATACAACACTGTACAAATTGTATGGGGCCGGCAGAACATATCGCGTGATCATCATGTTGTGAGCGTACAGTGCACTTTGACCTATGTGGGTGACATCTGCTAGCTCTGTTGTGATTGGTCGGCGGGTTCGGTTGATTGACAGGTCGGAACTATGCTTTGTATAGTGTAGTTGCGCATTTTGGTGGCGGCCATGACATATGACAGCTGTGTATGCACAGCAACGCGTAAACAAACGGGACGAAGTGTACTGCGAGACGGAAAATCGGACGCTGTCGTCGATTCGCATAAATCTCAGTCCCAGCCAACAAGGCCTAGTTTTAAGAAGGTTTTCTTGTGTTGGTGCTAGCTGCTGTACCGGCGATGCCTCAAGATTTGTGCCGTTTCGAGCTGTAACAACCGGCCGGCGGTGAAGGCCCGGAGTGACAGAAATGTGTGGGTTTTCAACCTAGGCCCAGGCTGCATGCCCAACTACTGCGCGGCCGGCTCTGCAAACAAAGTGGTCGGGGCCAACTGCCTTCAGCCAGCAGGTCTGGCATGCCTGGCATTAGGTAGGCATTGCATATGCAGTTAGGGATATAGGCCTACACCGAGGGGGAGGCCATGCAAGCCAAAGTTGCTTAGGGGAGGGGAAGGGGATTTTTTAGGTGAAAAAAAACTAGGCCGACACGTTTGTTCGCATACCATGCGTTTTCAATGAAACAACTTGATATTTTCTCATTGCTAAAATCATCTTTCCTAACTAGGAAATAATTTTGTTTACTGGTCGCCACTTATTCTCCTTATTGACTTAATAACCACAAAAACGTGTTAATAGTTTAATGTGGAGTGATTTTAGGAGTGAAAAACATTGACCATTTTCCTTGAAAATACTTAAACTTGTTCTGCCCTGTTCCGTAAACGGAATTCATACCTCTAACCAAGTTTTGAGGCATTATATGTCATATTTTATTAGGACGAATTAGTGGCGAACGTGTACGATATTTGTACCAAATTTTCAGGCATATATGTTTTAATGAGAGCATAGGTTTATATGTACGCCACTAATTATACATATCTGTCCAGAAAAAAAATGAGCAGTTTATCATGGCTTTATACCTTATGTGCAAAACATATTTCTCACTAAAAAGTTTAGGTTTTTCCATCAAATCCGCACTTACCTATGCTAGATGTGTCATTAAAAAAAAAAATATGATCAACTTTGATTTGATTTGAAATAATAGACCTTTTTTGGGGATTTTCTGCTAAGAACGGAAATAGCATAATAGGTACAGTGGACCTTTGACATGTATAGACCGGTTCCCATCCTATCACTAATTGCGGAATGCCATCTACCTATAGGCCTACATGTCAAAGGTCCGCTGTACCAATTTATGTTAATTCCATTGTTTGCGGAAAACCCCTAAAAGGTCTATTGTTTCACTGAAAGACTATAGCACTTCAGACCAAACCATTTCAGGGGAAGTTTTCTACTATCATGGGGAAAAACAAACTAGGAAAAACCAAGCAACTGTTGAAAATGCTGTTTCTGTTACTGTTCTTTGTGTTGAAATAAATATTTCTTTCATATTTGCAGCGACCAAGTTCTGCCGACAGATGTACATCAAGTGTCAAGAACACTACTAATGTTAAGACCAGATGAAGTAGACCACACCTACTCATGTTTTGCTGTTCAGCAGGCTGCTGTTGAGGTGATGATTGAAGTACCTCCAAGCAATGACACTGAACCACCAACTGACTGCATACCCTGTCTTCCACCAACCTCCATTCCGCATAATGGCCAAGGTACTTTTCCAGTTTAGTTCATTTAACATGCCACTTAGACCTAGTATTAAAGGTGTGTGGTGTTTTAGCTCCTTTTTACACACTTTAAAGCGGGCCTCCCACTGTGCGAATTTTTGCCACGAATTAGCTACGATTGTGTGCAGAGTCTATAGGCAGTCTTCGATAATCGTACCAATTCGTAGGAATTTCGTGGCAGAAATTTTAAGATGTCAAAATTTACCTTGCATACAGGTACACCTATTTTCTTGACTTTTCTCAACATAAAAAAAAGGGCTTTGGGTAGGTTCTACCTTTTATTTGGACTTTCTTTTCACTTGTTGCTACAGTTTTCAGGGCTTCTAAAAACCCAGTATCGCATTAAATTCAACTAATTAAATTACATTCCCTGTATACATGTATAGTTTGTTTCTCATAATCAACATTTGTGATTTGTTTCGTTTCAGGTAAAACAATATATGACAGAGCCAAGGACCGTTCCACCAAGAAACGGCACCTTTTTAAAAAGAGGAGGGAAAGGCCAAGAGAGAGACACATTACCAGATGCATCCATCAACTGAGAAGAATGAGACAACAAAAGGTTCTCAGACAGACTTAACTAGTTATAATATTATGCAGATGGAAATGCAAATTCATGAAATGAAAAAACACATTTGTTGTGGGTTGACAAATGTGTGAGTCGGTTGTCACAGAATAAAGTTCTGCCTAGACCTGTGCCATTGTTAACAGTACAATTAAGCTCGCAGTATTATTTCCTCTTAGTGCTCCTTAAAAGAAAAGTGTTTATACTAAAAAAAAACAGCCATAGGGCATGTAGTGCTAAACAAGTGCAAGTCATACATTATTCTTGTGCAAAGAAAAAGACAATGATCAAATGATGAAAAGCAGATATGAACAAATGGCATTGCCTTGTAGTATGGGCACCGCCATTTTGTCCGAAAAAGTGACAGGGTTCATTTTCGGTTTGTTTTTTGGGCTGTATTAACACTGCCCCTTTTTGCGTATAAATTTGATATGTGTGTGGTGTGGAAAAAAGCAACATGGAGTGAAAGGACACACTAAAAACGACAGAATTAACTCGGGATAAATGTGATTTGTGATTCTGTAATTTTCGGTTGTCATTTCACTCCAAATTATCTACACAGTCATAACAATTTTTGTCAACAGGACCCACATCAAATTTACGCACGAAAAGGCCCAGTGGGATGAACCCACCCTTAGCAGTTCATTTGAAGAAGTCAGACCATTAAAAATATGCAGTGTTACTCAACTACAGGCACAAAAGACCACAGACAAACATGCATCAGGCATTCTGATTTATAGCAAGGAAATTTGTAGGTCTAAACCCTTTATCCTGCATTTTTTTCAGGTTAATTTTGTTCAGGAAATCCGCAAAGTAGGACCTCTTACTATATATACTGAAAGTCAAAAGAAAATTATTTTCAGCAGAAAGGTCAAATTGGGCATTTCACAAAAGAAAGGCACTCAAGCATGTCATGCTCAATTTTAGGAACACTCTTTAACATAGTAAACAAATTCATGTATCTTGGTAATTTTTATTCGATCAGTATAACAAGGTTCCACTGTTCAAGGTTACTCTAATTCTTAGGAGTGTATGTGTATTGTGGACCGCTTACTATAGTACAAATGTATTCAGTTTTCTTTAAAACAATTGTCACTTTATGACTAATGAATTTGAATAAAATATTTCAAAATATACAAATATTAGAGTTTTCCATTGTCTGTATGTTTATTGCCGTTTTTTTTCTCGCAATTATAATGCTAATGCAAACCAACTTAAAGGCTTTTGTAGCCCATCATTTGCAATGACCCAAAGTTGTTTACCTCAGTCAATAAGAAAACAATACTCAAAGTGTTGACAGCAGTAACAAAAACCACATTTTATAATTTATTTCTGTCCAAGGTGGTACTTTCTGCAAGGTGGTAGTGCACTCGATATCTGTTTAAATGCAGGAACTTTTCAAAGCATTGATCTGATGCATGTGGCTGAAATTTCTGTGGGCTAATTTACCAACATTCTTGATTGATGTTATTGCACTAGTCTGTAAAAAGGTTTCATCTTTCAAATAATATAGTTTGTTGGGCCTTAAAATCATCCATGTGCATGCATTTCTTACTGGTGGCCTTTTACTTAGAAACAAAGTTGTGGTTATTCAGCCTCGGCCTTGATCACAGTGTCAAAGAGGCGGTTACATTGAAGTCGGACTTGGTCAAGTCTAGCGGATTTCCCGGTACCAGTACCACCCAGAGGGCGCTTTTTTACGTCACTGCGAGGGAAAAACGAGATGTTTTGTACCTGTTTGGCTTCTTAAAACATGTTAGAGTTTAGGGGTTAAGGTTGGTTTAATACAAGAGAGCTCGACTTACAATCATGAGGTCCCTTGGTTTAAATATCAGTGTTTGGGATTTTTCGAAATTCCTCGGTTTCTTTTTTTTCTCTAATAGCCTAGTCATGAAAGTAGGCCTAAGAGTTTTGACTGTTTCCAAGATTGTCACTTGAGAAGTAGCCTACGCCTATCAGTCATTGGAAAAAAAAATGGGGTGTAGCCTACTCCACGCTACGGTGTAAAATAAAAATTATCTGGCCGGGCGCGAGCGGTGATTGTGAACGCCTGAGTTGTAAAGCAAACCTTGGCAAAAGGCTAACTTGGGACTTGATCACTACGTCCACGATCACTCACACGAGCCGAGACTATGATAAAAACTGGATCCACCGGCATAATGAATATGTTCCGATCTTATCGCTGCATAATCCTGCGTTTCATGCGCCAGGGACGCACGTGCTGCTTACATGAGTGTCATATGTCATGGCGGCTCCAGCAACAACGCGCGCGTACGAAACAACACTATACAAAATTACATCCACAAAGCACAAACGGTTATCAAAATAACACAAATTACTTGCGTAAAGAATAAAAAATGCCAAAATTACTTGACGAAAAGTATGTTGCATCCATGCGTCGGCGGCCGTAGGTTTTTGACAAATACCAAGGCAGACGCAAGTTAGCCGCAGGTCGGCCGCAGGGGATCATACGGCGACCGTGCGGCCAGAATCACGCTACCGCTACGGCTACGGCGTGTCTAATTGCTACGGCGAACCTAGAAATGAAAAGAAGTTATAACTCCGCGCTGTAATCCCACGGCGACCCCTACGGCCTGTAAAAGATAGGGATACGCCCTAGGGCGACCCTGAGGCCACCGCAGATCCTCTGCGGCCGCCGCAGGTATCTCTCGATTTCGGGGGGCTACGGCCGCCGTATCCTAGCCGGTGCTCCTGGTGCTGTTACCATTATTACCGCTGCCATCAGGAAATCACCAAAACCATTTTGCTTCAACCGGGCCAAGGCGCACAACCCTATCAGCAGTGAGCAAAAGCTTCCAAGCAGAAGCATAACCAAAAACATCGCTTAAAACCTATTACATAACTTTTTGCTTGACTGCCTGCTTTTTCTTCCCGGGTTTTTAAAGCTTATGTTGCAATTGCTTTGGTTCTGAACAATAGCGCTGTTAATCAAGTTTGTGTAATATGTAATCGCCGTATGGGGCAGTAGGGAGTCCCTTATCAAAACTTTGAGAATTGTTTTATTGTCAACCCACGAAATAAAATTTGGGTAATAGACTACTAAAGTGAAAAGTCACCCTTTGTGTGTTGCCATGGTTTTTGGGTCTACACTAAAACCAGTGAACTGTTTCCCTGCGCTATACCAATGGATGTTTTAGATTACCAGCGAATGTTTAGACCTAATTACCATGGCAACCGACGTCACACTTTAGTAGTCTATTGCAAATGATACAAACAACTTTAAGGAATAGTTGTACACCTGCTTTTGGAAAAAAATCCGCTGCCCGCATTTGCGCTAGATGAAATAAAACAGCCGCATGCTTAAGCGCACGCCATTCAAAACAAATGGGCGCTTTGTCAGCGGCTGTTGTCTGTAGGCCTACTGCATTTTTAAGGTAAAACTTTATAAGCTGTCACGTGGTTTCCTAGGGGAATTGAATTTCAACTTTTTAAGAGGTGTTAGTAGACACCTTCACTAACACATTGGTGAATACATTATTTGGTAACTTGTTCCCAGATTTAAGCAACAGATCCAGCTGACTGTTATATGTGAACGTTTTCATAGGTATAGGCCTATATAGGCCTATGGATCACATACAACCAGAATGGAAAAAAAACAAAATATTGAAAGTTTTGGCTGTAGCACTTTATCACAACCAAAACTGGAAATGTCTTGCTGAAATAACCTACTGACGTCCGTGAATTATTGTTTCTTCGCAGTGAAATAAAAATGTTGGCCCTTATCGATTCTAAGATAAAAACAAAACAAAAATTGTAGTTTCAATCCGACTGTTTACACTATCAGTATTGGTCACGGGACAGCAGTTCATGAGGTGAGACGGATTTAAAAACGGATTTAAAAGTTGTGAACTCACTTGACGTTCTGGTTGATCAAGAGAACCCACAATCATGAATCGTAGCGAAGATTTTGAATTCCTACAGGCGATACAAGAGTATAAAGCGGGCCTCCCACTGTGCGATTTTCCCCACGAATTAGGTACGAATTGGTACGATTATCGGAGACTGCCTATAGACTCTACACACAATCGTACCCAATCGTAACCAATCGTAGCTAATTCGTGTGAAAAATCGCACAGTGGGAGGCCCGCTTTACGAACACATGGAAATCCTCTTTGTAATTGATCGCAAGGCAGTGACCTACGTAGCACCATTTGGCCTACTGATGAATGTGATTTTCCTGTACGTTGTTGTACGCATAAAATCAATGTACTCCATTCTCAATGTCTACTTGGCCAACTTAGCTGTGGCTGATTCCGTTTTTCTCATCTGTCGTACCATAGACGTGACGGTGTATGATCGTTTGGGTCCAGTCGCGATAAAGATTGATGGGTTACTCGCACAACTAGGATACATTGCATCTATCTGCTTTGTAACGTCTGTAGCGTTTGAGAGATTCTCTGCTGTACGCGATCCACTGAAATTCAGAGCGAAGGCAAGCAAATTACGAGCGGCCAAGATATCGGCAGCATTGTGGGTGATCGCGATGTTTGGTGCCACACCATCTCTAATTATCGCCGATATTACTACCTCTTGGCATCCTGTTTTTATAATTATGATTTTGCATGTCTTTATGTATATATTTTTCATGGTTACCAATGCCTGCCTGTATTTCTACATATTCCTCAAACTAAAGCAGCGACGGGTTCCACGATCAACGCAGCGCCCCCGCGTCGTAAGAGTCGCTTTCATGCTCGTAGTGAACACTGCAGTGTTTTTTCCTGTCGTGATAATGAGAATTATTGCAGGATGTTATCACATTTACCTTGGGGGAATTTTAGGTGCACCGATTACGCAGATTTATTCGCATTTCATGTCAGCAGCAGATCTCACTTTTATTGGCATTGTTCTGGACATTATAAACTCGTCTGTAAACCCCCTCCTCTACAATGGGTTGAATCAAGATTACAGGAAGGCATTTGTACAGGCATTTGCTTTCCTAAATCCAAGGAACTATACTGCAAACGACAAACGTCAGGGATCCCACCTCCAACATTGCATATTCCAGTGAAAAACCATCCAGCAAAACCATCACGCACCAACCGTCGACAAAAGACCAAAGATCACACCGCACCAGAAGGTCTTCCGAAAAAGCCATCAATCGACAGCAGCCAACACAGGCCAACAGAGTACATTGAACTGCACGTTCTTCCCCAAGAACCAACAAACGGTAACAGCCCACAACAGCCAAAAGTGCAGATTGAACTACAAGCTCTTCCCCAATGACCAACAAATAGCGATGGGACACAACAGGCAACAGAACAGATTGAACTGCACGTTCTTCCCCAAGAACCAACAAACAGCGACGGGCCACAACAGCCAACAGAACAGATTGAACTACAAGTTCTTTTCCAAGAACCAACAAACAGTGACATGCCACAGCAGCCAGGGGAGCAGATTGAACTGCAGTGTGTCCTCAAGAATCAACAAACAGCGACAGCTGTCTGAACAAGTCCACTACTAAAGCGAAACAGTCTTGGGGTGGGTCCAAGGTGACTGGTCGATGACTGTACATACTGAACAAACTTCTGTTCTAATCAAGAAATGATATTTTTTGGGACATACAAAATCACCTTGGACCGTAATAAACCGTAAATAATATAACTATAAACACAAATTGTAATTGTTCTTTATGTAGAGAATTTTCGCTAAAAGGCAAATATCCAAGGTTCAATGCAATATGTGACATCATTAATGACTTTGCATATACGTTATGGTTTTAATGATCACCACTATATTTATCGGATACCCTTAGTCACCAGTAAATGTTTATACTGTCAATCAACTGTAAACGTACTATTTTGATCAGTGGAATGAAGTACAATTTATTGTGGGCATACATAATTACAATGGTAAAACGTTATGGTAGCCAGGAAACATTCACTTTCGGGTTTGCTTTCACAAATATATAAGCTACGTTGAAAATGTCACAGTTGCAGACAGTCCGAATTTTGAAAAAACCTATTTTGTGGCTAAAGGTTAGGCCCTACGTGTTTGATGACGTCCTTTTATATAATTGACAGCATAATTAGTTACGTAGATTTGTGGAAATACATCTTTTATTAATGTGTTATATCTTTAATAAGTAAAAATGCTATGTAAATGTAGCGCTCTCGGGTTCCAAACAGTTATTACATTAAGAAAGCAAGGTTTGCGAGATTGTTGGCCTTGCAAAAACCATGAACTGACCGTATAATCTAAAATGTAATGGAATGGTAGAGCGCTTTAATCGAACGGTGTTAAACATCACATACATGTATATTGAAAGAAAACCTTAATTACAACACATTGCGCCCGAAGTTATTATTGTAAAAAAAAATTGAAGGATCATCTTGAAGAATTGCGCATCTTACTTTCGTGTAAAATTGCATATATACGTGGATATTATTAAAGAGACACACCGGCTTTGTTAGGCTATTTTGGGCTCGAAATAGACCCATACATTATTCTGAAGCGCTTTCCAGAGTAAATTAGATATATCCTGAAAAGACGCAGTCAAATTTGGCAGTTTTTGAGCATTTTTCTAAAATTCAAGGTCACGTGACTTTTCAAAACCAGCTTCTGGTTCCGAAAAGTCACGTGGTCTTGTGAGTTAATTGTATTTCCAGCCGTATAAAGGTTTCTTACTGCAGAACTGCACCAAATTCAACTCTGATTTCCCCCCAATATTTATAAGTAATTGACAAAAAAGAGACTATTTATACAGGTATGAAACAAAGTTAAACATAAGTATGTTTGTTTCGAGAGTCCAGAGAACGGGAGCGAGCGCGTGCTACGGCAGGCTACGGTGGAGTGCAGGCTATTTGCCCTGTGCAGCACGGCAAATAGCCTGAGTTTACACACGGACGGGTTTCTTGGTTGCTCCGGTGTACGTTCGTGAAGACAAAACATGATGCCAACTCCTCCAAAGAAAACGGAAATTCCTATTCGGTCGTCCGGGCTGTCTAGAGAAATCGTGAGCAGAATATTGGAGATATACTGAGTAGGAGAAGAGCGAATCGTTTGTGACAAAGTCGTGAGGCTCGCGCGTAGTTGCAACGGCTGGTAAAGCGTATTAACCCGTCTTTTGACCGTTTTGCACTTCTTTAGTAAATTACGGGATATTTTGATGATATTTTTTTCACAACGACCATCAAAAAAGTATTGTCAATGCTGCTACATCACTAAATCATGTAAACAGTAGTCCGGTGTGTACCTTTAAGGTAAAGCATTTCCTAGTAACAAAAAAACATTATGCCTATATGTTTCATTAATGATCATGTTTCATTAATTAAATTTCAATTTTTTGCCATTTTTTACAAAAATCGGTAACCCCTTATGATTTTTGTCATTTATGGCCAAAAATTGTACGAATCAGATTTTCCTCATAATGTCAGGAATTGTTGCTTAGACGCAATAGATGTTATTTCTTGAATTAGACCTTGACTGCTCACCCAGACAAAAAAAAAATTAAATTTTGAAAATTTAGAATTTGAGGAAAATTATAAATGTTTTTGGCCAAAATGTCCATTTTTTCATAGGAATTGGCTTCGAGAACTACCGAAATAGGTTCCAAACGGGCTAAACTTTCGTTAGGAGTAATTTCTGAGAAATTTTTTAGAAAGTCAATTTTTGGCCATTTTTGACAAGGAAATGTTAAATTTTGAACATTTCTGATTTTGAGGAAAATTATAAATGTTTTTGACCAAAATGTCGAGCTGAGCTTGACTGAGGTTTACGGTACCCCAGTGAGGTTTATATAGGAGTAGGTTTATCCAGCTTGTTTCTATTTAAGAGCAATAGATAATAAGTTGATTCACGTGTGAGGTTTATTAAAGTCACCTATCACGTGTGAGGTTTACCAACTTGATTCACGCGTTAGGTTTATCACGCTGCATTATTCTGTATTATTATAAAATCAAGCCTGTGTACATATAATTGATTATAACAGTGATTCTTCATTAAATCATTTTGATCGTTGTTTCTGCAATAATTGATCCTGTGGGGTTTATTAGACACTCAGTAACTGAATAATTCGGCACCCATTCGCAAAGTGGTGGTATATTTCCACCAAACGAACAGACCCTAGGTTTTGGTCCACTGTTCAATAAATTATCCCCTCTCGTGCAGAGATAGCCGCTCAACCCTGTGCGAGGTTAATAAATATTTTGTGGTATAGAAGCTAAACCAACCGCGACGTCTCGCGCCACAAATGGTGTCAGAAGTGGGATACTTTGCGAAATTATGGGCGATTTGTTCAGCGTAATAAAGAGTAATACATTCGGGGAAATTTTGCCAGTGAACCTCACTGATGTCCACTGTGAGATTTATTTGTGATAAGGTCACGCCGTGTTATGCTGACCTGGGTTGTTGTTACGGTCAGTGTTATTTGGTTGTTTGTTGTATTGGTTGGTGTGCGGGTTCTCTTGAGGAACCGAGCAGAGTTTGCAAAGCTTGCACAAAGTTGCAAGGCAGCAGCTGTCGGTTCTTCATAGAATTCGCCGCGTGGTGGTTGATACGTGGTTTAGAGTAAATTCGGGAGGCTTTGACCGTGAGGTTCATTAGCCTGAGTTTACTAGTGAGGTACCACTATCTCCCAGTGGCCAGTGGCCAAGTTTAGAAAGTGTTGTTGAGGCTGAGTTTCCTAACGAGGAGGAAAGCCAAGCATAAGTAAAACTAAGAATAGTGAGGTCACCTTACGCAGTGAGGCTGACCGCAGGTTTGTCCTTGATGAGCTGAACCGCTCTGCAATGGAGGTTCATTGGTTACAGTGGGAGCGAGATCGGCTTTCAGCCGAACTAGAGGATGTAAAAAATAGTGCACAGCCTAAAGGTTTAAGTGAGGTTGCTCCTCAGGGAGGAGGTAAACCTCACATTGAGGTTGATTCAAAGGTTAGTTGGAAGTTGCCTGAGGACCCCGGGTATGCCTCATTGAGGGCACGGGAGCACTCCGGTATTGGTACGTCACCTGAGTTGGTCCAGAGGGAGACGAGGCACGTGGAGAGTACACCTCACATGAGGTATATTCCTTTACGTAGTCCTTGTACAAATCCCTTTGAGGACCGTGAGGTTGATGCACAAAAGGAGCGAGCTCTACACAGTGAGTTGTTGAGTTTTTCAACTCGTCCAACTGCGAAACCTAGTGAGGTTTATTGTGAGGGTGACTCGTTTGGAGTGGGTCGAAAGCAACTTAGAAGTGAAGCACAATTGCCTGGTAGTGAGGTTGACTCACCTGGAGCGGGCCCGTGGCCACTCAAAAGGGAGTCGAGGTTGGTGGGTTGTGAGGTTTATGGTAAACCTCACGGGGTAAGCCTCACAGGCCTATCATAACCCCCTACCGGTATAACGGTAAAGTCATTTGGAATGACTATTACCGACATTTTGAGGCGTGTATGAAGGTGAATCAGTGGAGTGACGAGCAGGCTGTCGAATTTTTGGCCGCCAGCCTTCAAGGCGATGCACTCAGGAAGAAGTTCACTTATAGTGAACTGGTGAAGGTGTTGAAGAGAAGGTTCGGTCCTAGTCAACAGGCCGAAAACTATAATGGTAGAGTTTAGACACCGACGGCAGGGAACAAAATAAAGTTTACAGGAGTTGGGACAGGCCATAAGTCAGTTGACGATACAGGCCAAAAGGTAACAAACAATTGGCTATGTAAGTGTAACCGTGAAAAATGACACAACTGGGATCACTGAATAAAACTCAATAAAAATGAACGTTTAGGAAATGGTTGGAATGTGCAGATTTGATAGGAACAAAATCTGATATTGATACACACATCCTGAACATTTCAAGGTAAGAGTTGGTAAGTTGATCAGAAATTTTCTTTTTTTAATGACTCATCTAGCATTGGAATGTGCAGATTTTATAGGAACAAAATCAAACATTTTGAGTGGGAAAAAATTAAGATTTTGTGAGGAAACACATATTTTCAGCCTGTCTCGTATGTTTTGCACACCTGGGGATGATTACAATAAAATCGACTTAGCCACTGGTCTAAGACCTGTCTTTTATAGCTGGCTATCCAACTTAGCCAGTCTCGGCTTAGTCAATGGTTTAGCCCATTGCAATAAACCAGTCTAACTGAAGTACGGCTGCGACAGCCGAAAACACACATCTTAACGGAAAGTGACGCAGCCGGCTATCCTTGCGTGATTTCAAGCCCGCAAACAAACGTCCCCACGAGGCCACTTGATGACGCGAGTGTGGTGCAGCTTTTGCAGAGAAACTGACTGTGAAAGTTATCAAATAGCACTAACAAGGCCAAAAATTATAGACTGCTCGCCGCGGGCTTCAATTTTAAGACTGGTCTAACTTTAGGACAACGATATTGCAAGCGGGTTATAATTATAGACCGGTCTTAGTAGACTCCGCGTTAGCCGGCTAAGCATATAGATCGGTCTTAGACCGCATATTGCAATCCACCTAAGGTCTGAATCCATGATCAACTTCCAAATTCTTTTCCATTTCAAGTACTCCTACTACCAGTATTATATTTGGTCATGACCAGTGTTTGGACATGTTGAATGACAATTCTGGTTCAGTGTAACACCTCTTAAAACCTTTCGACAAAAAACCTGTTGACGTACAAGTATGGTATGATATGCATTTCAGTTTTTGTTCAGGTACCAGTAACTAGTTATTCAAGGTTATATCAGTGTCTGAGTTTCCCATCAATTAATAGATAATGCATTTACCCTGGCAGTACCTTTTGTCCAGTTTAATGACCTGTCCAGGGTTAAAAGAGCTTACCATAGTAACTGTAATCAGATTAATTTTTTTCAGAAAAAAAGGTTCTTTCAAAGCTAACAATCTTACAAAACATTTCTAAAAACTATAAATGGGAAGAAAACGGGAATTTGGGATCTCCACATCAGTGGTTTTTGACTATATCCTTGAAAAAATACTGATACCATTTTACTTTCTAATTATCATTAATTTATAATACATGTATTACTGGTACTTATCTCAAGATTCCCATGCTGGTTTTAGGCATAAGTTTTGTTTGTCCTTGTATATTGTGTATTAAATTTAGGTATAGTTTGCAACTTATTTATTTGTGTGGAGAGCCAAAGTGTAATGTCAATAGTGGTAACTGTCTCTTTATACCTTCAATAGTACATGTATTTAAAATGTAAGGTAAATATTCTACAAGTTTGGTGTGAAGCCACTGTGACCCACTGTCACAATAGTATGTATAGAGCGATGTATAGTTATGACGTATTAACTTTGGTTCCCTATTAGGGACCTATAATTAACAAGCGAGGCTTCTTTGGGTTCCTCTGCACTTTCACTTTTCTTTTATATAGCCTAATGAGCGAATGTAATGTTTTGATTTGTTAATTATTTTGTGAAAAGTGTGAAAATAAAACGAATTGAATTGAATTGAATTGAATTGAATTGAGAGTGCAAATTTTCGAAATGGTGATGAGAAAAATATGAAAATCTTATCACCCATGAAGTGGGGGGTGGGGGGATTGTTGTAGTCAAAAGGTGATCTGTTCCAGTACCTTTAAAGGCAGTATATACATGATTGGTATCTCGAAAATCTGAAATATTCACTGATTTACATCTAACTTACACAATATAAATATGATGACCGTAGAAAACTGCCCCTGAAATGGTTTTGTCTAAATTAAGTGCTATAATCTTTGAGAAACAATAATTGTTCGTCTCATAAAACTAAATTCAACTAGAGGTATGACGTTTGTTGTTACAAACGCCAGGTGATCGGGATAAATGAACATTTTGTGATGAATTTCAGACGTTGTTATCACCTGTGGAATGGCAAAAATGGAAGTTCAGCAGCCGATTTCACGAAACTTTACGCAATTGCGCAAGTCCACTTACGCCATTACTTGCGCAATAACTTATGGCGGAAGTGGACTTGCGCAATTGCGTAAAGTTTCGTGAAATCGGCTGCTGTATACACTAATCCGGTAACTAATATCTCCTCTCTGCATATCCGCCATAGCTGGGGGGTTGATAGCTTGCACCGTTTTGAGATATGAATTGTTGAAATAATAACCTTTGAAATCTTGTAATGTGACACCTGTGACGACATCATGACGTCACAATTTTGTGCACAAATTGTTGAACAATATGTTGAACATCAAGTTCTTAAATGTGGCGAAGGAATCATACCAATATCTGTTGTAGTTTTCAAGATACAGCATTTTAAAACATCTCAGCTCCAAATTTGCGTAATTTGACACCACATTACGTAACCACCGTCCATGTAATGACGTCACCAATGGTATAGTCAAAAGGTCCACATGTGTGGAAACATTTCGTTCCGTAGAAATATGGTCAAATTCACTACCACTTTAAATCTATTTGCATTCAAAATGCTAAAAAATTGCACATTTTCGAACAACTTCCGGTTTGGACCGGAAGTAGGCGTCACACAGGGGTCATGACATCGTATGATTTGTTCAGTTGATTTAGACTTATCATGTTGTGAAAGAATTGTTCAAGTATCTATTACGGTTCTTGAGATATGAATTTTGAAAATAATAACCTTTGAATTTTTGTAATTTGACACCTGATGACGTCATAATTACGTCACACTTGATGCCATCATGATACTATACATGCTGGTGAAAGTCTGTCATAGGGCCTATGTCTGTATCTAATTTACTAACGATTTAGTTTGGTTTGATGGGCATTGTTACTGGTAAGTGTAAAAACTGAGATTTCCGTTTTCGTTGAACTTTGACCTCCAATTGACCCCAGAAGGAAGGGTCAGATGAAAATGCCCACACAAAGAAAGTAGTAGCACAGAATGTCATCTATAAACCTGCCAAATACGAAGATCCTGGGTCACGTGGTTTTCGAGACGGAAGCATTTTAAAATATGCATATTTGGGTTTTTTGGGAGGTGTAATTTGATACTTGATGACGTCACGATGACGTCACGCTTGATGCCATCATAATATTAAACACGCTGGTGAAAGTCTGCTATAGGACCTATGCCTGTACTTAGTTTCTTAAAGATTCAGCTTGGTTTGATGGGCATTGTTGCTCAATAAGTGCAAAAATTGAGATTTTCGTTTTCGTTGAACTTTGACCTCAGATTGACCCCAGAAGGAAGGGTCAGATGAAAATTCCCACACGAAGAAAATTGTAGGCCATGATCTGATATATAAGCCTGTCAAATACGAAGATCATAGGTCACGTGGTTTTCCAGACGGAAGCATTTTAAAACATGCATATTTTGGTCATTTTTGGTTTGTAATTTGATACCTAATGACGTCACAATGACGTCACACTTGTATGCACATCTTCACATTGGGGTTGATGTTCCTACCAAGTTTTAAGTTGATAGCTTGAACCGTTTAGAAGAAAAGCTCTGGAAACGTTTGAGTGGAAGAAGAAAAAGAAAAAGAAAAAAAAAAAAAAAAAAGAAATCGTACGAGAGTAATAGGTGATCGGGCTGTTGGCCCGATCACCTAATAAACCTTATCGACGTTCTCAAAGCATCATGGGATTGGATGACAAGTGAAGCTGGCAATTTTCACACAAACCTATGGGGCTCTGGGGACATGACAATGTTTATAGATTTTATTCTCGTTTCTGTGAAGCGATTGACATGTGATCTTCCCACACGTTCTTAATCAAGGAAAAATGCAATTTTTGACAAATATAAATTTTATTCTAAAATTGAAATAAAATGAGAAAAATTAAAATAATGCACAGCACCAGTTTGTACTTTACAAAAGAACGCACCTGATTGGCTCTAACGTGGTAGCTCAACCCTGGTCAACCAATCGTGACAGCCCTTCTATAATGGTACAAACTGGCGCCGTTCAAAAAGTCGAGTTTTCTTGGTTTATTTCATCTAAGCTCAATTACAGTTTTTCTCAATCGCTTTAATGCACTTCCCCAAACTCTAACCTCTAATTTTTTTAACAGCGCCTCAAAACCCCACATCATGAATGCAATTGGCCAATCCACTATTTCCAGTTCCCATTGTGTGCACACAAAATGCAAAACACTAAACGCACTTGCCATAGCATAGATGCAATTCTCATTTTTTTAAAATATATTCTAGGCAAAACGGATTGTTTTCTTCTCAACTGACTGTGTACATTGTCCATTCGAAATGCCGCAGTTGTGCATTGGGTAAATCGTTGCATGCAAAATACTACGTACAATGAGCATTGTGTTTGTACAAAAGATGGGAGCACGATGGGAGTGGGTAACTGCTCTTCACTGGCACAATTGAATAAGTGTGTCCATTTGTTGTTTACATTGTCAGCAACACTATCACTCTGTCCAGTTTTGATGCAATTACTTTTCCATTTGGGTGTCGGTGTTCACGCAATGATCAGAAGGTGCTATGCATTTGGTTACATTGATGTAGCGATTGACTGACTTAGTGTATTTTGACGCCCGTTGTTAGAATTTTGATTGTTATATTTGCTTTTGCAAGGGTGGTATAGTGTTGTGAAAAATGCTTTCAGTGTTTTGAGGATTGCATTTAGAGTATTGAGAAAGAGGTTAGTGTTTCGGGAAGTGCATCAAAGCAACTGAGAAAAACTGTAAAATAAAAATTAGGCCTATATTTGTCAAAAATTGCATCTTTCCTTGATCAAAAGCGTGTGAGAAGATCACATGTTAATCGCTTCACAGAAATGAGAATGAAATCGATGAACGTTGTCATGCATGTCCTTAGAGCCCCATAGGTTTGTGTGAAAATCCCCTGCTCCATCCTTCATCCAATCAAATGGGAATATTATACAAACACACAGTATACACTGCAATTGCACGTACATGTACATGTACGTGTACTAACATGTACTAACACAAACGTACATACAAAATCTTAAATATATAATCAAAAAGTGATATAGATACAAAATAAAAATGTTAATGTTTACTTTGAAATTTAAAAATTAGAATAATAAAATGGCAGATGCTAAGAACACGGATAATAAAAGTCACGAAATGAACATTAAAAGAGGGCTCAAGTATTAAAAGGATGTTAACGGATTTTTTTCAGTGATTTCTTAAAATGCTCAAGTGAAGGAGAACATCTGATATTTATACTTAAGTTATTCCAAACTGTAATAGCTGTTACAAAAGGGCTATGCTTAAAGCAGTCAGTTCTGTACTTGGGTATAACCAAGTATTCTAATGTGGACTGTCTCGTACCATATTCGTGCATGTCGTCAACTTTTACGCAATGTTCTGTAAGGTACGCTGGAGCAAGATTGTGAGTACATTTGTACATCAAAACTGCTCTGAGATATAAGAATCGTTTTGATAATGGAAGCCAGTTTAATTCTTCAAATAGTTCCCTCGAAGGCGTATCATATCTTTTGTTCAAAATTAACCTGGTGGCATACTTTTGTAACTTAAACAGTTTGTCTATGTGGAAACATTGAAAACCAAACAAATTTGTGTAAACATACACACCTGCACATTTTAGAAATAATTTTCTTTGAAATACAAACAAACATACGCTGTATTTTGAAGAACAAAATTATCAGTGCTGTCTATCATTGATTGTCTTGGAGACCTGCAATACGTCATTGTTCAGCAGACAGGGGCAGGTTCCACCAGGAGTAATTATATGTAAGAAATTTCTCATTACATGCCTGACTGTTTCCATGGTAACAGATGAATAGTTTGGGTAAAAGACAAGAAATATTGTCATTCTGTTTTCCAAGAGGTGGGATTGCTTCCCACTCAAGCTAATTTAACATCGAGCAACAACAAAAAATGAAAAAACTTTCTGGATTTCAAGATGTGTCCACAGGAGCCTCATTTCTCGTAAGCACGATTGAACACAATGAAGACCTCCAAAGTGATAAGAAGCTCCTGTGGACAAGCCAGTTTTGTACATGTCTTCATCATAATGAGCCATATCTTGAAATCCACTGCTTAAGCTAAATCAACATTTTTTTCAGAAATAGTGCTTAAACAACTTCTCTTCACAACTGGGTAAAACAAAATTCTCTGAAATTACAGGAAGTGGGTGAAAAATCCCTTTTTTAAACCATGCACCCAGGTACAGGTCTCCCTGTATTGCATGCTTTGGTTATCGATGCTCCCTGGATGTAACGCCCACATTAGTTAGGTCCCTTGAAGAGCAGTCAAAAAACCTCGGAGAATTTACTGCAGGCATTTACATAATGATACACGTTTTTGTCTTTCCTCGTTTGATACACACATCCTGAACATTTCAAGGTAAGAGTTGGTAATGACTTATCCAGAATTGGAATGTGCAGATTTGATAGGAACAAAATCAACAATTTTGAGTGGGAAAAAATTAAGATTTTGTGAGGAAACACAGATTTTCAGCCTGTCTCGTATGTTTTGCACACCTGGGGCGGATTGCAATAAAATCGACTTAGCCACTGGTCTAAGACCTGTCTTTTATAGCCGGCTATACCATTTAGCCAGTCTCGACTTAGTTAATGGTTTAGCCCATTGCAATAAACCAGTCTAACTGAAGTACGGCTGTGCCAGCCGAAAACACACACATCTTAACGGAAAGTGACGCAGCCGGCTATCCTTGCGTGATTTTAAGCCCGCAAACAAACGTCCCCACGAGGCCATTTGATGACGCGAGTGTGGTGCAGTTTTTGCAGAGAAACTGAGTGTGAAAGTTATCAAATAGCACTAACAAGGCCAAAAATTATAGCCTGCTCGCCGCGGGCTTCAATTTTAAGACTGGTCTAACTTTAGGACAACGATATTGCAAGCGGGTTATAATTATAGACCGGATTTAGTAGAATCCGCGTTAGCCGGCTAAGCATATAGTACATGTATTTAAAATGTAAGGTAAATATTTCTACACGTTTGGTGTGAAGCCACTGTGACCCACTGTCACAATAGCATGTATAGAGCGATGTATAGTTATGACGTATTCACTTTGGTTCCCTATTAGGGACCCATAATTAACAAGCGAGGCTTCTTTGGGTTCCTCTGCACTTTCACTTTTATTTTATATAATGATCGAATGTAATGTTTTGATTTGTTAATTATTTTGTGAAAAGTGTGGAAATAAAACGAAATGAATTGAATTGAAGTGAATTGAGAGTGCGAATTTTCGAAATGGTGATGAGAACAATATGAAAATCTTATCACCCATGAAGTGGGGGGCGGGGCGTGGGGGTGTTGGTGTATAGTTAAAAGGTGATCTGTTCCAGTACCTTTAAAGGCAGTATATACATGATTGGTATCTCGAAAATCAGAAATGTCCACAGATGTACGCCTACTAATAACTTACACAAGATTGGCGGCCAATCAGAAGAGCGCATTGCTCTATGTCTGGGCGCTGGCCATGAGATTCTGTCAGTTGTACTTTTGCGATTAGAACTAGGAGTTGATAACGTGGCGCCGTACATTTGCAGTGTGTATCTCGTGCTTCCAGCGAAGACGCTGTGTCGTGTGTGGGCAGACCGACACCGGGTGACTACGAGTAAGAGTGTAACTACGAAACATTCGTGATTTTGTGCTTGTCGTACTGGAGCAAGTGAGTAGCCAATTGTTGGGTTTTGATTATTCAGTTTTGGGGACTCAGATTGAGCATAGAGCAAGGATTGAGAAATGAGGTAATTTGTAGGTTGGGTGGCGATATTGAGGTTGTCTTTGGCCTGCCTGTCAGGACGGCCGAGACGAACCTGTGTCGCATTGCCTAGAGTTCTCGTAATTTTGCCTTTTCTTTTTGTGGTCCCGTGAGGGTCAATTATTAGCCCGGGGCTAACTGTCCAAACTGTATCGGTGGCTGCTCGCTTCTCTAGAAGTGTAAGAATTATTGGCACATTAGGTGTGAGGATTATTGGCACATTAAGTACATGCAATTTAGTCGCCGTAGTCAACGAGGTTGACTAAACGTGGTGACTGTGAGGGTTACCACTGAGTGAGGTTATTCTAGCCTAGCATTGGCGAGGGTAGGACCCGGTTATAGCGTGGCGGAACCTGGATGAACCTAGAGTCGGGGTATCGGGTATAGCTAAGAGTGGTTGGAGGGATTGCAAAGTGGTGGTATGTATTTCCACCAAACGAACAGCCCCTAGGTTAGGTCCACTGTTCAGTAAATTATCGCTTCTTGTGCAGGGATAACCGCTCATCCCTGTGCAAGGTTAAAAATATTTTGTAAACCAACCGCATAGCGTGCGCGCCACAAATGGTGTCAGAAGTGGGATTCTTTGCGAAATTTCGGGCGATTTGTTTAGCGTAATAAAGAGTAATACATTCGGGGAAATGTTGCCAGTGAACCTCATTGAGGTACACTGTGAGGTTTATTTGTGACGAGGTCACGGCGTGTTGTGCTACGTGGTTGATACGTGGCTTCGGAAGGCTTCGACCGTGAGGTTCATCAGCCTAAGTTTACTAGTGAGGTATCACTATCACCCAGTGGCCAGTGGCCAAGTTTTGAGAGTGTTGTTGAGGCTGAGTTACCTAACGAGGAGGAAAGCCCAGCATGAATAACACTAAGGACAGTGAGGTCGCCTTACGCAGTGAGGCTGACCGCAGATCTGTCCTCTAGAATGGAAGTTCGGTGGTTACAGTGGGAGCGAGATCGGCTTTCAGCCGAGTTAGAGGTTGTCAAGAGGTTTATTGTGAGAGTGACTCGCTTGGAGTGGGTCCGTGGCCACTCAAGAGGGGGTCGATGTTGGTGGGTCGTGAGGTTTATGGTAAACCTCACGGGGGTAAGCCTGACAGGCTTACCATAACCCCCGACCGTAATAACGGTAAAGTCATTTAGAATGACTATTAACGACATTATGAGGCGTGTAGAAAGGTGAATCAGTAGAGTGACGAGAAGAAATTCCCGAAGAGGCACGTGATGAGCGCCTGGGGAAGAACCGTTTTATAGACGCCGTCGATGATCAAGCCGTGAGGGAAGGCATTGATCGCGCTCGACCAAAGACATTGGACAAGGCGATACGGGCCGCCCAAGAAGCTGAGAATTTTGAGAAGGTGGAGATGGAGAGGAAGATGGAAGGAAAACCCACGAGGTTTGCCAGAGCCGTTGACTGCAGGACGTCAAAAAAAACCTTGGGTTGCAGGCAGTCAAGATGGACCGGGTGGTTGGGTTGTTAAATGAACTCACCAAGCAAGGCCCAAGTAAGGGAGAGCCTAAACAAAGGCAGTCTCCAAACCCAGTCAAGAAAAAATCAGAACCGTTGAAATGTTTCAACTGTGGTGAGGTTGGTCATTTCGCTCGGAAATATACTAAACCTCGTAAGGAAAGATAGGAGCAGGGAAACGCTTGGTTCAAACGTGAACGAGGTCCAAGGGCAGGTAAACCTCACAAGAGGCGTGGACCAGATGACGGAGCCCGAGTTCTCCCTAGGTTGTTTTAAAATGTGTGGGGGCCGAACGCTGTTATGCTACGTTTACACCATGTCCCCGGCAGTCCCGGCGCCCCGGTTTGGCCAAAACATGGCGTGCCGTGGAACTTTTATTGTCTTTTTATTACTTTGGCTCGACTCGGCCCTAGTTAGGCCGGTGTGTTGCGTTCTACCACGGTGCGTTACGTCCCGGTACGGAAAGCGTGGCGCGCCGTGCCGGTTCCGGGCCGCGAGGCGGACGGCGCGCCCCGGAACCGGGACTGCGCGCTACGTTTCAAGCGCCGTTCTACTACGGATGGGTCCACGTCCCAGGCCGGCCTGCTAAGTTCTGATGCGGTGCCTCACGTCCGTCCCGTTCGTGTCCCGGCCCTATACGTTCCTAACGGTGTGCGAGGGTCTGCTGCGGCGCCCTGCGACTGAACGTGGCAGCTGTCACGTTTCACGCCGCGGTAGTCACCCGGTGGTCTCCCGGTGAGCCCCGGTGGGTATAAATAGTGCGCTCCATAACTTCATTTTCACTTAGGCATAAAGGGCCTTAGTTGCCGAAGATGCCATAAAATATACAACAACAACAACAACAACAACAACTTCATTTTCACTTCGTCCTGGAGCGCGACGCAGTGAGGCGTAACTGGCCGTGAGCAACAACCGTCACACACCTTGGCGCACCGCAGTTCACCAGGCCGCATTCACACCATGCTGTGGCCACTACCGTGACGGGCCCTGACAGACCGTACGGGGTGCCGGGCTTCCAAACGTGGCGGAGCGCGAGGCACCGGCCGCGATCAGAGTTCCCCGGCACCCCAAGGTGCCACACCCCGGTGAGTCAAGGCACACTGCGGTCCGTCACGCCCTGTGACGGAAGCCCCGTCCCACTGCGGCCCAGGACGATTCTCATTAGTGCCAGGACCGCCGGGGCAAAATTTTTGACAGAGCTGCTCACCGGCCGGTGGCAAGGGTGAGCTACGGTCATTCACGTTTCGCCACCCCGGTCCCCTACGCTCCCCGACGTCCATCCCGGTGCCTCCTCGGTGCTCCTCTACCGGGGCGCCGGGACTGCCGGGGACATGGTGTAAACGTAGCATAACGACTCGATAACCGGCGAAGCCACGGCGTGGGGTCCAAAATTTGTGACATTACAAGCTTTCTGGTGCATTTTAGAGCTATTTTAGTGCATAGACGACGCACGGCCCGCGCACTGAAAATTCAGCAAAAAGGATCAGTGCGTCGTTGTGCGCCCAACTTTTGTCAGGATTTGGGAGAGGCTAGCGAACTGACACTGAATGCATAGCGCGTATACTGGGCGTATACAAAGCGCATACAGACCGTATACAGAGCTCACGTGTCAAAAACCCCAACGAATGCATCACGTGTTGCTAGCATGTGGGACGAATGGCCAGCGCATGCACCGCGCGCTCAACGCACAGCCCGCGAACGGCAGCGGTCACGTGACTGTGCCTATAAAAAGCGTCGGCTCGTAGATCGTATTTGATCTTCTGAGGTGGTTCTTCTAGACACGATCAGTAGGAACCTCCGTCATCACCCATGGGGGTCGGAGGACAAGTAATGAGGAGGTGGTGCGGGACCTGCTTATTTTACCCTATGACTGCACGCTACGTACACGCTACGTACACGCCAGGTATACGCTAGGAACACGCAAGAAGAACGTTGGGTGCGTTAGAGACCCGTTCAGCACGCTCATATTCGCCGCATGTTCGCTGGGCATGCGTTTAAAGCACGCTAGGTGTGCGCTAGGTGTGCACTAGGCGTTCGCTAGACCTCAGCCGCCGAACTTACAACAAATATACAGCGTGCGCTCCGCGTATGTCTGGCGTTGGTCTAGCGCGCTCTGCGCGTGTCTGGCGTCCTTTTGACGCGTACATTCATGCGTCGAGCTCCGCGCACATTTTTGTGCATGAACAAAAAATCCTGACGCACACAGCGAATGACGTCGAATGCATAACGTTGGTCCAACGCGCTCGACGAACGAGTAAAGGGGCGTTCACACTATCGCGGAAAATTCACACTTTCGCGCTACGCTCACCGCATTGCATGAGTTCCTAATCGCCGATTATTCCAAAATAGAAAATTCCACTCTGGTAACTTGGGGCTTCTCTGATACCTCACTGGCTGCGCGTTGGAAAGGTCAGCGCACCGCGGTCAAAGTTCAACAAATTTGAACTTTGACCCAGCTGAAAACGTTTTGCGCATCGCGATAGGCCGCGCACAAGCGGCAAACCAGTTTGTGTACAAACCAATGGAACAGTGATTTTTCCGCGATAGTGTGAACGCGCCTTAACGCATAATGACGCACACCTAGCGAACGACAACGCACTGGCCAAAATTGCAATTTTTTAATGCGCGGGCCGTGCGTCCCCCGTGCGTCGTCTATGTGTGACCTGGGGCCAATTTCATAAAACATGTTATGCTTAATCAAAATTTTTGATTAAGCGTACCACGAAAATTTGCTTAAGCGACGGCGTTAGCATGCGATTTGGCTTGCTAAATAATGGCTTTAAGCAAAAAAACGACTGCTTAATTCTTTAATGAAATGCCATCGGCCGCTTAATGCGCCGCTTAATCAAAAATCGGGTGCTAACATGTTTTATGAAATTGGGCCCGGGCCATAACACTTTAAACATAGCCTGGCGTGTCGACCAATAAAATTTCAGCTGACGCTGGGGTCGTTTCCCTATTACTGTAATGAGTTTCGCTGGCTGAATGCAGAACCATCAAGGCGTGTGTAACCGTGAAAAATGACACGACTGGGGATCACTCAATAAAACTCAATAAAGATGACACCGGGGACTTAAGGACCAAGTCGCGAACTGTTTTTAAAGAAAGGTTTAATGAATAAGAACACCAAAATGAAACAAACCAAATAATCAACTAAAATTAATAACTAAACTAAAATCTTAAAGGACGTGTGAAATAGGGTTTTTATTACATAAAATAATAGTAGAGGATGTGTTTTACACATTTCGGTCAATTTCAGAGAATTTGATAGTTGCGTTTTGGTGTAATTGCACATTTTATATTTTTATGTTAATGATAATTTCCATATTCATGAGCAAAGCCGTGATGTCATCTCAGGAAAAACAGAGGAATTCTCCATAGACTTGTGTACAAAAGTTGGTGTCATTTTCAGTGGCTTCTTGATATCATGAACTATATAAGTTTGCTGAGTTTGTTTAGTATGTCATTTGCAACAACCCTAACAAGTTTGTTTGGGTCAAAAATGGATCAATGGGCTACTGCTACTGTTTGAAATGTAATGTTCTCTCTTTGTTTTTCCACTGTGGGTTCCCTCCATGACCAGCAACAAACAGCGCCCTCGCTGACAAGACATTTTTGAAGTAGAGAAAATGTCACTTCTTTTTGAAATGAAAACAAATTTGAGTTTGCCCCTTTGTCTGCAACACTTTGATCTTTTGATTTCTGTATAAAAACAGCTGGGTGATAATTTTCACCTCACAAAACCTTTAAACTTGAAACCAACTTATAAGCAACTCAATTTGAGAGCAACTAAAAACCAACTAAAATCAACTATAAAAACCAACACAATGTAAAGTAAAAAGTATGGAGGAACTGTCAGGGAAACCAGCAGGGGGTACAGACAAGTAGTTAGGAGAAATTCTGGCAGAAAATCGCTTGGAAACAGTTGGGAAGAGAGGATAAATTTAGACGTCTTCACTCTTTGCTGCCAGGTCTGTACACTGACCATGTGACAACAGTCACAGGCCAGTGACCTCACAAAAACCACAAATACTAATTTACATAAAAGGGGACACACTACATAAAGGACAAGTTACACACAAAAAGATATAGGCCGCATACAAAGCGCATACAGACCGTATACAGAGCGCACGTGTCAAAAACCCCAACGAATGCATCACGTGTTGCTAGCATGTGGGACGAATGGCCAGCGCATGCACCGCGCGCTCAACGCACAGCCCGCGAACGGCAGCGGTCACGTGACTGTGCCTATAAAAAGCGTCGGCTCGTAGATCGTATTTGATCTTCTGAGGTGGTTCTTCTAGACACGATCAGTAGGAACCTCTGTCATCACCCATGGGGGTCGGAGGACAAGTAATGAGGAGGTGGTGCGGGACCTGCTTATTTTACCCTATGACTGCACGCTACGTACACGCCAGGTATACGCTAGGAACACGCAAGAAGATAAATTTAGACGTCTTCACTCTTTGCTGCCAGGTCTGTACACTGACCATGTGACAACAGTCACAGGCCAGTGACCTCACAAAAACCACAAATACTAATTTACATAAAAGGGGACACACTACATAAAGGACAAGTTACACACAAAAAGATATAGGACACAGAAAATAGGAAACAGAGCGACCATAAACAAAGTACACAAGGGGGAGGAACTCTTATTTTAAAAATGAGAAAATTATACATATTAAAGGACTACATTTTCTTCTCCATCACATGTGCAACAGATGCCGTTGCTGGTAAGCGCTTTGTTTTATCTTCAGCGGGCCGTCTAAAAGACAAGCCCAACGCTTTGGTCAAGGCTACGCGCCGCGAGGTGGCACACGCCAACGGGTGATGCGCCGCTGGACGACACGCCGCTGGGTGACACGCCGCTGGACGACACGCCGCTGGACGACACGCAGCAGGACGACACGCAGCAGGATGATGGACTGTTGAGTGAAGCGCCGCAGGGCGACGCGCTGCGAGGTGACGCGCCGCGGGGTGACACACAGCAGATCAACACGCCGTTGAACAACACATGCACAGCAGGATGATGGGCCGTGGGATGATGAGCTGCGGGTTGACGCACCGCGGAGTGACGCACAGTGGAGCAGAAAGCCATCCTGCAGCAAACCGCGGGACGACAAGTCGCGTGACGACAAGTTGAGGGATGACAAGTCGCTGAACAAGTCGCGGAGGAACAAGTCGCGTAGCGACAAGCCGCGGAACGATCGACAAGCCGCGGAACGACAAGCCGCAGAACGACATGCCGCAGAACGACATGCCGCAGGACAATACACCGCAGAGTGCTATAGTGATGCACTGCCAATTAGCGTAATACAGAAAGATGCACCACCGCCAAGTGATACGCCGCTAGGTGGCGCTTCGCAGGATGGCACGCTACGGAGTAATACATCTCCAGATGAGTTCAGTAACGTGCAAATGGATACGGACGCACCAGCGACTGCAGACGCGCCAATTAATGGATGTGCAAGCTACGCGGAAAAGGGAATTGACCCGGGAAAAAGTCGAGACGTTGGGAATGGTTGTGAGGGAAAAAATAACGCGACACGGAAAAAGACGTCGGAAATAGGACAAGAAAACAAACCTCATCGAATACAGGACACCAGGAGCTGGAAAATAGCCAGGAGCAGTCCCTGAAAGACACAAATGGAAAGGGAAAGACTCCTTTACGAAAACAGGACAAAGGACCATCTTATTAGGATGATCGAAGCGGTAGCAAAGGGAATAACTGGGAAAGAGACTGGACAGGGTGGAACATACCCGAGTCATCAGTACAGTTATGATGAAGAAGAAATTATGGACGAGGAATCAACGACGTGCACAACTAAAGATATGGAAAATATGGTCCCTTACATGAGGCGAGGAACCATAAGATATCGACGTAAAAGGGGGACTGGGGCTGTTGCTCAACACAGAATAGAAGTAGAACGCAATCATAACGTAAAACCGCGCTTGTGACAAAAAAAAACAGGAATAGGCAGAGGAAGAGGAAGATCGAGGGAATAGAGACTGATCGTAATGTTTAATTTGTGATTTGACGTTCCTTTTCTTTGCCATGTTCAATTGTTGTATTTTTTCTCTATTCTTATGTTATCTATTGCTACATTAAATGTCAATGGTTTACGAGACGCGACAAAAAGTGATGTTGTTTTTGATTACCTTACAAGGGAAAAAATTACAATCGCCTGCCTCCAAGAAACCCATAGTCAAAAAAACGATGAAGATTTATGGAGAAAAAAATGGGGCAGAAAAATTGCCTTTAGCCATGGAGAACCAAATTAGATAGCAGAGGTGTTGCAATACTTTTATCCAAAAACTGTGGTTGTGATCTAACCAATATCACCAGAGACGACGAATAAAATAATAATAAAGGCTAGTCGCATTGACTGTATTTTTGTTGCAAAAACTTTGAGTTGTTACGTAACAGAAACAGTTGTTGATTCTCCTTGTTTTTCATATTTTGAAGGAGAAGGATTGCATGAATAGAGTGGAAACCTTTTGTGTCATACTGGAGAACACAAAAATGTAAATATAAATGTATTTTAAACTGGTGGGACTCTGGGAAAACTCGGGTCCGAGAAATTTTAAAAGATTATGATAGTGAAAAGAAACACGAGCAGGACTGTCAAAGGAGAAAACTGCAGAAAAAAATACAATCGCTTAATATCTAGTTCACGTGACCTAGCTGAAATAGAAGAGGTTGAAAGTCAGCTAAAATATTACGAAAAAAGAGAATGGGAAAAAGCCAAAATCAAACTGCATGCTGTTCACAAAATTGATGGAGGAAAACCTAGTAAGTATTTCTTCTCGGCCGAAAAGCAACAAAGAATGAATAACAAGATAAAAGAGATTAAAAATGCAAAAGGTAAAACGGAGAATAATCCAACAAATATGCTCTAAAGTGTCTGATATTTCTACATGCGACTTGTTACGTCAGAAGGTACAATCAATTTTGTTATGCAAAAAATCCTAAACACTGTTAAAACCGAAATTTTTTCGAGTGACGCAGTAGACATTTCAGAAAAAACATGGAGGAAGGTGAATTATTTCAAGCTCTTAATGCTATGAATAAGAACAAGGCTCCGGGTTTGGACGGACTTACAGTGGAGTTCTATTTGACTTTTTGGAATGTTTTAAAAACTGATTTTGTAGCAGTTGTAAATTATTGTAATGTACATGCCCAGCAAACACAAAACGTTCACAAAACGTTTTGGATAAGTTTTATAAAGGTGACTTAGGTTTTTGTCTAATAAAACGTTTTATTAACGTGTATGAAACGTTCCAAAATGGTACATTTTCTCATGTGATGTTCCAGGCACGTTTTTAGGACGTTAGAAAAGGTACCGACAAAAACGTTTTATTTGGACGTTTGTAAAACGTTTTTCCTAGGACTCCTGAAAAAAAATTGAATTTACGTGTAGGTTTTATATAGGTTACTTACGTTTTTATCTTCAGCAACGTTTTATTAACGTGCATGAAACGTTTCACGACGGTAAGTTTTTTTTCTGACGTCCAAAACACGTTTTAAGGACGTTAGATGGGGTACTGACATAACACGTTTTGTTCAGACGTTTCTAAAACGTTTTGTCCTGGAATTCTTCATAAACAAACGCACGTACGTTTTATATTGGTCTCTTACGTTTTCGTCTTCAAAAACGTTTTTAAACGTGTATAAAACATTTCAGACGGTACTTTTTTTTCCTGTGACGTCCGAAACACGTTTTAAGAACGCAGGAGAAGGTACTGACATAAACGTTTTGCTCGGACGTTTCTAAAACGCTCTGGAAATCACGAAACTTTAATAAGTCTTTAATTACACGTATATAGCCTTTGTACGGCGGCCATGACAGGGGGCAGTCACATTGTCACCGTGTGTCATGCACGAGTAGGTGCTTTGTGTTTCTATTGTTACGTCATTTAAATAAGAAAATCTGACCCCTGTCATGGCCACCGGTGCAGCAGCTCTATAGGTTTTGTACAGATCACTTATTGTTTTTATCGTCAACAACTTTTTAAAACGTGTATCAAACGTTCCAAAATGGTACATTTTCTTCTGTGACATCAGTTCCAAACACGTTTTTAGGACGATGAAAAACAGATAACGTATAGACTCGTTTGGATATCTATAAATCGCTTCAAATATATCTTTTAAAAGTTTTATAAACGTGCCGTAACCCAGCTAACACACCGAATGTTCGTTTTTGGTCACGTTTTTAGTTTAAATTTCGAGGGAACGTTACTCGAACGTTCGTCGAAGTTACTGTTTTGAACTTCGATGGAACGTTCTGCCGACGTTTGAATATAACATTGCATTATAACGTTCTAAAAACGTTATGTAATAACGTTTGGAGAATGTTAGTTTTTGGTCATATTTGTTTTGAACGTCGATGGGACGTTCTGTGGATGTTTGAATCTTGAAGCACGTTTTTTAATAACGTTGGGAGAAAGTTCGTTTTTGGTCACGTTCATTTTAAACGTCGAGGCGACGTTCTGCGGACATTAAAATTTAACGTTGCAGTGTAACGTTCTAGGAACGTTGTTAACAAAGTAAATCGCGCGGGGATAATTTTTCCGTAAATTTCACGGGAAAATGCCTTTGATTTAAGATTTACGTCGTAACCACGCACTGCCTGATTTCAAATGTATATACATACTTTTGTATATAAAGCCCATCTATAGTCTAAGAAAGTACTATTTTCAAGAAATAATAGAAAGATTTGGTTTCCAATGTTCACCAACCGTGACTACATACGAAGGAAATTCAAGGAGCATATATATCAAGCGTCGTAATGTAGGAGGAAGTGACTGATGGTATCAAGAGCCGGAACTTCAGGTAAGCAATTAGTCAATATGTAATTACACATTGAGAATATTCCGATTACGTCATGATTACGTCATAAGAAAGGAAATTATAAATAAAGCTGTCATAATAAACGTGTTGTAAGTACAATTGACACATTCTCTCAAAGTTCCGCGAACGTTCGGGGGACATTAATTAGGCACATTAAATACGTCTTATGTACGTCGCATACTAACGTCTTTAAAACGTCCAAAAGTGTCCACAAAATAACGTCCAAAAAACATTTTGTTGCAAGTTCGGAAAACGTACCAGACACTTTCAAAAAACGTTCTAAAACGTTTTATGTACGTTTTTTTACGTCCACAGAAACAAAAGAAACGTCTTTAAAACGTTTAGTATGTTCTGAAAACGTTCTGAAAACGTGTAAAAGTGTCCACAAAATAACGTCCAAAAAACATTTTTGCCAACGTTTGGAAAACATAAGAGACACTTTTGAAAAACGTTTTTACACGTTTTTAAAAGTTTTATTGTTTGCTGGGGGGTGCCTTCGGGCTGGGCTGGGAGCGATTCAGGATGGGCTGAAAGGGCTTCGGGCTGGGAGGGCTTCAGGCTGGGCTGGGATTGGTTCGGACTGGGCTTCAGGGCTTCGGGCTGAGCTGGACGGCTTCAGGCTGGGCTAGAAGAGCCAAGTTTGTTGGGTTTTTATCCGGATTAAACCCGCGTACAATGAGCTGACCCGAAAGACACGTATCAAAAACAGCCAGGTTGTCAGGGATCCAGCTAACCAAATAACGTCCCCGAACGTTCTCCGAACGTTAGCTTAAACAGCTAGAATCCCCCATCCACATTTTTTTAGTTTTCCTGTTTATCATGAAGGTTTATGTTTCTACAACGCGATTACAACGTGTTTTTCACGGAACGAACAGCGGTCTGTGTACAGCAGTGGAAATGGTGCCTGCGGGCCGCGCCGTAGTTCCCACGTGTTTGAAATTTGCACACGGTATATGCACATCGGCCGGTACAAGTTAGAATGAGCGACTCATTTTTTTCTCTCTTCGTAATAAAAAAGGATCTTAGCTTCTGCTCTTTTTTTTCATGATGTCTGGTAAAACACACAACCACGCAACTACTGGGCATATCTCTGGCTTTTTGGACCAAAACAATTCTTCAAAAAACACAATCTAAAGGCCTGGTCACACAGCGCTTTACGGCTTAATCACGGCCAAAACCCGTCCAAAAGTGGTCTCCCGTGAAGCAGACGATGTTGTTCGCGTTGATGTCGAGTTTAAGACGAGCTACAGTCGATTTATAGACGTGGCAGGACGCGGGGAGAAATCGGAATGGCGTCGGACGCGACCAAAAGTTTTAAACTGCTCAAAATTTTAGCCCGCGGACAACCACGGGTGGCACACGTGGTAAAGACGTGCAACACACGTGAAACACACGTGATAATCCGTGTTCCGGCAGTGATTAAAACTTGGGGAGACGCAGTAAGACGCAGTAAGACGCGAAAGTTTAGCGGTCTGTCACGGGCAGAGCACGGTCATCGGACGGGTGTTACGCGTTGGTATCAAGGGAAATAGCGTGTGTTTTGCGGCTTATCACTGACAAGTGAACCTATTTTTAACCTTACACATGGCTGGACGTGGTTAGCTGTGCTTAGGCTGTGCTTAGGCAGTGCTTTAGCAGTAGAACAGCCGCCGACGGCCATACCCGTACAAAGCACGGCCAAGCCAAAATTGATCAAAATTTACCACTTACGACCACGTCCACCAGATTTTCATAACTTTTTGTACGTGATTTAGACGTGGAGTGCTGTGTGACCGGGCCTTTACAGAGAAGGTTTTCCAAGTTTTTGCGTGTAAACGTATGGAGCTCACAATCGTGTTGACTTTTCTTTCTCAGGATTGCGTCACGGGGTCACGCGCATATCATGAATACCTAATGAGCGTTTCAGAAATCGCGAAAATCTCATTTTCGAAAAGCGCACTTTTGCTTGCAATTTATCCACTTAAAACCGACAAATAAAAAATAATAAAAATCCACGTCGGCAAGAGGGATGTTTGGACTATCGAAAAAAGCCTAAATGCTGGATTTTCGTCAAGGGGGATTCTTCCTCTTGAACGTTCGCGGAACGTTAGGAATGAACGTCCGAGGAACGTAATTGTGCGGAGTTTTCTCGGCACGTTCGAAACTAACGTTACAAAAAGCCGTTCAGGGGACGTTCAGGGGACGTGTCAATTTTACGTAAAATACCTTTATTATGACGCATTGTGAGGTAATCAATGACGTAATCGGAATCAATGACGTAATCGGAATATTTTCCGATAATTACATATCAAATAATCGCTTACCTGAAGTTCCAGGGCTCTTGATACCAGTCACTTCCTCTTTCTGCATCAGGGAGCTGATAGGGCCGGCAACGTTGGAACGGTGGTTTTGACGGACTTTTCCAAAGCGTTTGACATGGTAGAGCATAGATTATTGATTGAAAAGTTTATTGCCATGGGTGTCCGCAAATCCATTGTTCCTTGGCTGTGCGACTTTCTTAGCAACCGGATGCAGTGTGTTCGTTATAAACAAACTTTGTCTTCATACACAAAATTAACTGCTGGTCTTCCACAGGGTACTAGGTTGGGACCAATTGGATTTCAAGTCATTATTAATGATGCTGTTGGTGATGTTCCCCATAATATGAACCGTTGGAAATATGTGGTTGACTTGACACTAGCTGAAAACCGTTCTTATTTGTGTAACAGTCAGATTCAGGAGACCCTTGATCAATTTAGCCAATGGACTAATGATAACAAATTGCGCTTAAATCTTAGCAAGTGTCAAGCCCTCCAGATTTGGTTTAAACGTGATGTACCTTCACCATCTGTTCTTAAGATTAACGACTGCCTAATTCAGCATATTGATCAAGCTAAAATTTTGGGTGTTTGGATTCAAAACAACCTTCAATGGAACAAACATATTTCAGAGATGTCCATTAAAGTTAACCGTAAATTGTACATGCTTCGTATGCTAAAAAAGTTTGGTTTTAACGAATTGGAATTGGTTAATTATGGGATTCCATATGTGCCAATCAATCCGCGTCTCCTTTTTATTTCGTCGCGTTTTTTTTCCCGTCGCATTTTTTCTTTTCGTCGCATTTTTTCTTTTCGTCGCATTTTTTTTCTTTTCGTCGCATTTTTTTTCTTTCGTCGCATTTTTTGTTTTCGTCGCATTTTTTTTGACTACTGCTACTCACGTCTGTTCAAGGCCCATAGAGATAACGGGCACAGACTATTTTTCTGGGCTTGGGCGCGTGATTCCACGCCGCCGGGGTCGAGTAGAATCGATTCCACTTCGAATCGCGTTTCGATATTTTTTGAGGAATCGATTCCCTGTCGAAATCGATTCCCTTTCATCTAGATTCTAGAACCAATAAATGAAATGAATGAAATAAAATTAAGCCGAAGGCATTTTTGTTATGGATCTGACCCCTGAACCACCCTGATGACTAGCTGAACCTGGTGCATCGTTTGTACTGGTGACGCGCCGTAGATCAACCAGTCGTCCAGGTACATGCAAAGGTTGACACCCTGCAGCCTGAGGTACGCTCCCACCGCCCTGGTAACCATCGTGAACACCCTGGGCGAAGTGGAAATCCCGAAGGGAAGGCACGTCCATTCGTACGTCTGGCCCAGGATTTCGAATCTGAGCCAGCGCTGGTCTAGGGACGAGACCGGGACGTGCAGGTAGGCATCCTTCAAATCGATAGAGGATGCCCACCTTCCCTTAAGCGGGCAGCGTAGGATGGACGCAAAAGTCTCCATCCTGAACTTGCAAGGCCGTATGAAACGGTTTAAGGGCTTGGGGTTCAGGATGGGGCGCCAGTCCCCGGTCTGATTGGGAGCCAAGAAGAACGTCAACCAAAACCCCTCGCGATAGGGGGGAGGGGGTCGACCGGAGAGATGGCGCGCTTGGCAAGCAGGGCAGAGACCTCTGTCATAAGGATGACATCCTTCTGACCCCCATCCTGTGGATAAGGGGGTAGGTTTCGGTTAAGAAGTCGCTGGGGGTACCGCCGTGAATTCCAGGCGATAACCCCGAGACACACAATCTCCAGAACCCAAGCGCCCGGGGAGCTGAGATGGCTGGCCACTCCGGACGAACGTCTGTGGGCAAGTAGCATGCCTGGACCCGTGGAGGCGGGAGAAGAGGAAAGCCAAGATCGAGTTGGCCCTTCTCCGCCTACTGCTCGGGCGCACAGGACAAGCCGAGCTTCTCGGCCGCCCTACGCACCACAGCAGGGGTACACGCTGGAAGAGTGTCCACCTCCTCTGGGTCCATAGTGGCCGCCGGCGGGGCCAGGACGGATGTAGCCTCGTCAGGAGGATCGTCCGAACCCAAGTCATCCTCACCGCTGCTATCCTCCGAGACATCGAAGGTTAGTGGGCGGTAGGAACCCGCGGAAGATGGGGCAGCCGATGGGACCAAAGGAGAAGGAGCAGGCGCGCATCCATCTGGGTAGAGGGCGCCGTTCCCGATGGACCTGCGGGCTCGTGAGCCGGCACTGACTGGTCAGCCCCAGTACAACGGTTGGGCTGGACCCGACCGAGCCCCAACGATGGCCCAAACCGGTTCTCCGTAGGCTCGACGCCTCCTGTCCCTGAAGGTACGCTATCCGAGGGACGGGGGTCACTTGCGTAACCGCCGTGCTCAGCTCTCATACCTGGGCCTACCGAATCGGCAGTACCCCTTCCGTTGAAGAGAGAGATGAGTTCCCGTAACAACGGTGCTACCTCGCTACCCAGAGGTTGTTCGGTAGCGGCCCCAACTGACCCAAGACCAGGGGGCCGAGCAGCCGGTGGTCGGGTCACAGCGTAGCCAACCAGGCTGGGGTGTATTGGTTACGTACTGCTGGGCAGCTAACTCCGAAGGGACTAGCTGTGGCAGGTACTCAGCACCAGCGGGACCCAGCCAAACTGGCTGACCCGCCTGTGCCCCGGTAGCATAAGCACCAACGTCATGTCCAGCTACCGGGTCTCCCGGCATGATGTGGTTTCAACGTTGTGACGATCTCCTTTGATTTTTCACCTCCTTTGATTTTTCACGGGAAATCGCAAAGACTTCGAGTACTTTTGAAAACGGCCATAATGCACTGAATTCGCGGCAACTACACTGCGGCAAAATTTTTGCACCAGTTGCAGACTACCAGCGACGCGGTGTCATGGCGATATGGTTTTTCTATTACGTGTAGGGTTACCAGTTTATGTCAGACACATAAATATTTAAAATGTTTTTTTAACTTTTTGCTTAATCAACATTTCGCACACTCGGTGATAAATGATATTTTAAGGATTTTTATAGTGGACCCCGAATCGGTAATTTTGAGGTGGTGTCAAAATGGTAACGAAACTGTCCCCACGCATAATATAATTTCTATCTAAGGTCTCCGGAAGTCAACGAGTCTCGCAGAGTCCCGCTCGTTCTCGAGGTCAACTTACACGGTCTATTGTGGGTGCACGTGCCCACTTTTGAAGGCATACAGAGTTCATTCCGCATACAGAGTGCACCCCACCACTCAGTTGTCGTGTCCCAATAACATATTATAGTATGCACACAAATCTACTATAAGCAAGGTGCCCACATTATTACCCCTGGTGACTAGGTTCACTGGAGAGCATACAGCCCTGTTGGACTCTCATGATGAGAGCGCCCAATCAAACACAGAACACTTTCACTCTCATACATGTACATGTAGGTATCCATTTGCTCCCGGTGAAACCAGATAGTCCATAACAAAGTGTCTTGCCCAAGGGCACACTCACATTGTCATCACCTGCATTCGAACTGACAACCTGTAGAATTGACCAGGTATTAAATATGACATATTAGACTGCTCTCCTTTAGTAACATGTTGTATACTATGTATAATGCAATTAAAACTAGCGTTATTGAGCAAAATATTGACCTTTTTACAAAAATTCAAAAAACCATGAAGGAAAAAAGATACCAAACCAAATTTTATATTAAAGATAGATTGGATACAGTATTTTAAGATATGTAAGTTTCAATTGCTTGGGTAGTGACCTATCGGGGAACCACCCCTCAGAAGAGGATGCTCATTTTGCCATTTTTCTTTGCGGACCCACTTTTAAACCTAGACCACGCCCCCAAAAAGGGTGGAATTGCTTTGTCCTTGATATGAAGCAAACCCATGTGCCTAGTGTGTGTGCATATAAAATATGAAGTCAATTCAACCATCCATGTGGGCACCACGGGGAGCCAAAAATGAAAACAAGTTACCACGATAATCAAAAATGAGAGTTTTTGGGGAGCGACATCTCGAAAAGGAAACGTGATAGCGTACTTTTTTTTATAACAGAATCATGCAGATTAGATGCCAATCTATGTGTATATCAATTTTCAGGTAAAAATTCCCAAGCATTTTTGAGCTACAGGCCTCCAATGGCACGGCTACGATTGGGAAAATGTGGGTATAGGCATTTTCTGGAGGTCATATCCCAGCAACGAGTTGGAGTTGGCCTCTAAAATTTTGTAAATGTTCATGACATAGGTTGAAGTATTTTTATAAAATGTTTTGACCAAATCCGAGTCGGACCCCTGACAACCTCTAGGTGATTTCACACGGAATGACCCAGCTATGCGGGGTTTCCTCAGCCGGCCGCTGGCTCACCCAACACCTACCCAGTTTGGGCCGGGAAGCGGTGTGCCGCGGCAGGGGTCTTTCCCGTTCATGGCCCAACTGGCCCGGCCAGTTTCGAACTTCTACACGGGTACACCCGCGACCGCGTTCAGCGCAGGGTATCCTGCACCGTCCCCGACCCCGACATGACGTTGGTGCTTATGCAGGCGGGTCAGCCAGTTTGGCTGGGTCCCGCTGGTGCTGAGTACCTGCCACAGCTAGTCCCTTCGGAGTTAGCTGCCCAGCAGTACGTAACTAATACACCCCAGCCTGGTTGGCACGTCGGGGTGGACCAGTCCGGCACGGGTTTTCTACCATGGCTCCACCGGACTATGGCTACGCCGTGACCCGACCACCGGCTGCTCGGCCCCCTGGTCTTGGGTCAGTTGGGGCCGCTACCAAACAACCTCTAGGTAGCGAGGTAGCACCGTTGTTACGGGAACTCATCTCTCTCTCTTCAAAGGAAGGGGTATACTACCGATTCGGTAGGCCCAGGTATGAGAGCTGAGCACGGCGGTTACGCAAGTGACCCCCGTCCCTCGGATAGCGTACCTTCAGGGACAGGAGGCGTCGAGCCTACGGAGAACCGGCTTGGGCCCTCGTTGGGGCTAGGTCGGGTACAGCCCAACCGTTGTACTGGGGCTGACCAGGTCCATCGGGAACGGCGCCCTCTACTCAGATGGATGCGCGCCCGCTCCTTCTCCTTTGGTTCCATCGGCTGCCCCGTCTTCCGCGGGTTCCTACCGCCCACTAACCTTCGATGTCTCGGAGGCTAGCAGCGGTGAGGATGACTCGGGTTCGGACGATCCTCCTGACGAGGCTACATCCGTCCTGGCCCCGCCGGCGGCCACTATTAACCCAGAGGAGGTGGACACTCTTCAAGCGTGTACCCTTTGCTGTGGTGCGTAGGGCGGCCGAGAAGCTCGGCTTGTCCAGTGCGCCCGAGCAGTAGGCGGAGAAGGGCCAACTCGATCTTGGCTTTCCTCTTCTCCCGCCTCCACGGGTCCAGGCATGCTCCTTGCCCACAGACGTTCGTCTACTGTGGGACAGGTCGGGGGCTGTTCCCCAGAAGTCTGGAATTTTCTCGGTGAAGGGTTTCACCAGATCATTCCGGACTACGGAGAAGGCTTAGGACTCCTTCCTGAGGACACCCTCCATGGACCATGACGTCGCCGCTAGGCTACCGTCGACCAAGGGACCTCCAGCGGTCTTCTCTCCCTTCTGGGAGGAACAGCTGCGCCTTCTTGACTTGGCGGTGTCCTCCAGCCTTCGGCTAGGCGCCTTCTCCATGATCGTCGCCCACGACATGCGTCGGTTGTTATGGGCGACAGAGCAGATGCCGCCACGGAGGTCTCCGATGCTGCCATGGTAATGGCCGCGCTTGTAACCCGGAAGACGGAGACCTCGATGGCGCTGACCCTCCGGCGTAAAAATGTATGTTTTTCCCTCTGGTCGCTAAGCTCAGACCTGGCTTCTCAGGTTCCGAAGACCAAGCCTGAGAAACAGGACGTCCTCTTCGGAGGCGCGTTCTGTTCGCTTTGGCCGAGCGGGTCGAGAGTGAGCAAGCGCTAAAGCAAGCACAGGCAAAGGTTTCTGGTTCCCAAAAAATCTTCGAGCAAGAAGAGCAAGGGCAAGCGCCCTTCCTGTTCGAGCTCTGGCAGGCCCGCCAAGCAGGAGAAGTCAGGCACTTCCTAGGACACCAAGCAGTCCGGTGCCCCGGGTTCTTCTCAGAAGAATTTCAGGGCCAGGTCTGGCCAGCCTCCCAATTCGAAGGGCAAGGGCCCAAAGAAGGGGAAGTAACGTCGGTCCTGAGGGCTTGGCGGCCGCGGAATCCCCTCATGTAACGGGATCTCTACCACCTCCGGTGGGCGGCCGCCTTCGGTTGTATGCTCCGGAGTGGCCAGCCATCTCAGCTCCCCGGGCGCTTGGGTTCTGGAGATTGTGTCTCGGGGTTATCACCTGGAATTCACGGCGGTACCCCCAGCGACTTCTTAACCGAAACCTACCCCCTTATCCACAGGACGGGGGTCAGAAGGATGTCATCCTTATGACAGAGGTCTCTGCCCTGCTTGCCAAGGGCGCCATCTCTCCGGTCGACCCCCATCCCCCCTATCGCGAGGGGTTTTGGTTGACGTTCTTCTTGGCTCCCAAACAGACCGGGGACTGGCGCCCCATCCTGAACCCCAAGCCCTTAAACCGTTTCATACGGCCCCGCAAGTTCAGGATGGAGACTTTTGCGTCCATCCTACGCTGCCCACTTAAGGGAAGGTGGGCATCCTCTATCGATTTGAAGGATGCCTACCTGCACGTCCCGGTCTCGTCCCTAGACCACCAGCGCTGGCTCAGATTCGAAATCCTGGGCCAGACGTACGAATGGACGTGCCTTCCCTTCGGGATTTCCACTTCGCCCAGGGTGTTCACGATAGTTACCAGGGCGGTGGGAGCGTACCTCAGGCTGCAGGGTGTCAACCTTTGCATGTACCTGGACGACTGGTTGATCTACAGCGCGTCACCAGTACAAACGATGCACCAGGTTCAGCTAGTCATCAGGGTGGTTCAGGGGTCAGATCCATAACAAAAATGCCTTCGGCTTAATTTTATTTCATTCATTTCATTTATTGGTTCTAGAATCTAGATGAAAGGGAATCGATTTCTACAGGTAATCGATTCCTCAAAAAATATCGAAACGCGATTCGAAGTGGAATCGATTCTACTCGACTCCGGCGGCGTGGAATCACGCGCCCAAGCCCAGAAAAATAGTCTGTGCCCGTTATCTCTATGGGCCTTGAACAGACGTGAGTAGCAGTAGTCGAAAAAAAAATGCAACGGGGAAAAAAATGCGACGAAAAAAAAAGTGCGACGAAAAACAAAATTGCGACGAAAAAAAATATTGTGAGGAAAAAATAAAAAGGCGACGAAAAGAAAAAAAAGGCGACGAAAAGAAAAAAAATGCGACGAAAAGAGAAAAAATGCGACGAAAAGAAAAAATGCGACGGGAAAAAAAACGCGACGGGATAAAAAGGAGACGCGGATTGATTGGCACATATGGAATTCCATAGTATGTTACTGTATATAAAGGATACATTCGTCCACTGCTAGAATATGCTGATGTAGTATGGCACTCTTCACTTACATGTCAACAATCCAACCAATTGGAAAAACTGCAGCGACGAGCATGCCGGATAATTTTGGGTAGTAGGTTCACTTCCTATAGTGATGCTCTTTTAGACTGTGAACTCGAGACTCTTTCTGGTAAAAGAGAAGATCACTGTCATCAGTTTGCAGGAGGACTTTCTAAGTCGCCCCGAACTAGGAATCTTCTCCCCCTTCCAGATTTGAGTCCCATTTTCGCAATCTGCGCAATGCTAATAACGTTTCCCAGTTGTATACCAGGACTTCCCGTTTCAAAAACAGTCCCATTCCTTATTTTATTAGTTTATTAAACGAATAGTCCTGGTTCTTGCTTTATCCAATACTGCTTTATAACTGTCGTTTAAGCTGCCTTTGAATGTAGTTTGTATATTATCTTTTATACGTATATTTTTTATGTTGATAAATAATAGTTTGTATTTTTGTATTTTGTAACTTGGTGTAATTTTGTAATTTTTACCGTAATTCGGCCATTGGCCACGAGTGTAAAAATAATAAACAAATTCAAATTCAAATTCATGATTAAGACCAACCTGAGCAAAAACCAGCTCCGTACTTAGTCTAACTTTGGAGAAAACAGTCAAAAAAGGGTTTGCAGTAATTTCGCCCCAAAACCACTTCGCCCTGAACCATTTCGCCCTGGACCACGGCCTGTGCATGAAGTGGTTTGGGGGCGAAGTGGCATTTGCGCGATGTAGTGTTTGGACAAAGTAATTTGGGGCGAAATGGCACTTGGGCGAAATGGTTTTGGGGCGAATTGAATTTTCGTCTCATGAGACGAAAACTAATTGTTTTACTAATTTAAACAACCCTGAATGCCGCAATGGGGCGACATTTCGGGAAGACTCTCCCCGGGGACCACCGAAATTTCGGCAAGAATCACTTAAAATGACACCTTATTTTTTTACCCAAAGCTTCCAGAGATGGTCACAGACACAAGAGAAACAGTTCTAGACCTAATAAAAATGGTTCTCGATTTAAAAAAAATGGTTTTTGACCTTAAAAAATGATTTTTAAACTAAAAAATATGAGGGCGACACCAAAATCTCGCCCTATTGAGCACGTCGCCCTAATATACCTTTTTTACACACGATTTGTTGCCCTATCCTACAATTCATAGATATTTTGCAAATTATCGAGGTTGACATCATTATGACTTCACTGTGGACCGTATGTCTTTTATGCATAAATGGTCATAACTTCAAAGGTGTGAATTTCTTAGTTAATTTATAGTTTAAAAAATATTTTGTTTTGAATATTTTCAGATTATTAAGAATCATCAACCTTGACACATCAGGATGAGGGCACCAGTTGGTGTTCTGTGCTTAGCCTTGTGCTGTCTTGGAGGAACCAGTGAAACCAGTGAAACCAGTGGAACCAGTGAAATCAGTGGAACCAGTGAATCCAGTGGAACCAGTGAAACCTTTGAAACCAATGGAACCAGTGGAACCAGTGGAACCTTTGGAACCTTTGGAACCAGTGACACCTTTGGAACCCGTGAAACCTTTGAAACCAATGGAACCAGTGGAACCTTTGGAACCTTTGGAACCAGTGAAACCAGTGAAACCAGTGAAACCAGTGAAACCAGTGAAACCAGTGGAACCAGTGGAACCAGTGGAACCTTTGGAACCAGTGGAACCAGTGGAACCAGTGGAACCAGTGGAACCAGTGGAACCAGTGGAACCAGTGGAACCAGTGGAACCAGTGGAACCAGTGGAACCAGTGGAACCAGTGGAACCAGTGGAACCAGTGGAACCAGTGGAACCAGTGGAACCAGTGGAACCAGTGGAACCAGTGGAACCAGTGGAACCAGTGGAACCAGTGGAACCAGTGGAACCAGTGGAACCAGTGGAACCAGTGGAACCAGTGGAACCAGTGGAACCAGTGGAACCAGTGGAACCAGTGGAACCAGTGGAACCAGTGGAACCAGTGGAACCAGTGGAACCAGTGGAACCAGTGGAACCAGTGGAACCAGTGGAACCAGTGGAACCAGTGGAACCAGTGGAACCAGTGGAACCAGTGGAACCAGTGGAACCAGTGGAACCAGTGGAACCAGTGGAACCAGTGGAACCAGTGGAACCAGTGGAACCAGTGGAACCAGTGGAACCAGTGGAACCAGTGGAACCTTTGAAACCAGTGGAACCTTTGAAACCAGTGAAACCAGTGAAACCTTTGAAACCTTTGAAACCTTTGAAACCTTTGAAACCTTTGAAACCAATGGAACCTTTGAAACCAATGGAACCTTTGAAACCAATGGAACCTTTGAAACCAATGGAACCAGTGAAACCTTTGAAACCTTTGAAACCAATGGAACCTTTGAAACCAATGGAACCTTTGAAACCAATGGAACCTTTGAAACCAATGGAACCAGTGAAACCTTTGGAACCAGTGAAACCTTTGAAACCTTTGAAACCAATGGAACCTGTGAAACCAGTGAAACCAGTGAAACCAGTGAAACCAGTGAAACCAGTGAAGGGGAACTAGTGGAGCCTGTTCCTACTACACCTCCGCCAACTTACTCGAGGTAAAGAGTATAATGCTGGGCGACTAGTGGATTTTGCTACTCGCGAGTAGTTGCAGCAATTACTTGCGACTAGTCCATTAATCGCGAGTAGTTAGCAACGTATCAAAAGGAGAAAAAAAACACGTACATGTACGTAATTGTACGTGTAGGCCTATGTGTTGAAATAATTGTCAGCATAGGCCTACACAATAAAATTGCACACAGCCCGAGTACCGTTTACTACTCGCGATTAATCGATTAATCGAGCTATTCGCCCAGCCCTAGTAAAGAGTAGAGATGATCTCTGATGATTGACTCAAAAAGGACGTATCAATTGTTTTCCCCCACCTCTCCCCACCCCACGCCCGGGCAACATTTTTTGAGCGACAAATTCCCCACCCAAGGGCAAAATTTAGCTGACAAAATCCCCACCCATGGAGAAAAATATGCATGTTTTGCTCCCAGGTGTGTTGACAATTTAATCGCTAGGCGTCAAAATCCCCACCCTGCAGTGGTATTGAAATCATGACCAAATCGTGGGGCATGCAGGGGAGGGGGAGGGGGGGGGGGGGGGGGGGGGGTGCAACAATTGATAGCTGCATAAATAGAGTAATTGTGTTACATTTTATGCCGTCCCGGTTACGAGCGTATATTGGAAATTTATACACAGAGTTTTTAGAAAGGCATGTTTTCCTATACCTCCATCGTCACACTATTTGTAACCCTTTTTGGGCCTAAGTTGTCTTTTCAGAACAACTAAAACCTTCTTTTTTTGTAAGACAAGACAAAGGTATTTTCTGGAAAAGATGGTCTGTGTTGCCAAAATGCCCCTTTATTTACCGTGGAAAGACTCATTTACATCTGGCATTTTATCCTAAAGTGTTAAAAATATGAATTAGTTACATAGTATAGATTTTGGGATACAAATGGTTAAATAAAACAGTTAAATAAAACCACTTTTCTGATGTTTCTGTGAAATTCCCTTTTCAGGACTTACATAACTTTAGCCGGTGAAACCAGTGAAGGGAAACCAGTGGAGCCTATGGAGCCTGTTCCTGCTACACCTACGCCAAATTACTCGAGGTAAAGAGTAGTGTTGGGCGACTAGTGGATTTTGCTACTCGCGAGTAGTTGCAGCAATTACTTGCGACTAGTCGATTAATCGCGAGTAGTTAGCAACGTATCAAAAGGGGAAAAATGTTTTTAAAAAACACGTACATGTACGTAATTGTACGTGTACGTGTAGGCCTATGTGTTGAAATTGTCAGCATAGGCCTATACACAATACAATTGCACACAGGCCGTCTTTTAAGAAAGGGGACTGTCACAGTGTAACAGTATAGCGTAATCGCGATTAAGTATGTAACGGTACTCGCGGCGCCGCGATCAATCGAGTAGTTTTAAAATGCTATTAAAAATCGCGAGTCCGAGTACCGTTTACTACTCGCGATTAATCGATTAATCGAGCTATTCGCCCCGCACTAGTAAAGAGTAAAGATGATCTCCGATGATTGACTAAAAAATGACGTATCAATTGTTTTCCCCCACCTCTCCCCACCCCACGCCCGGGCAAAATTGTTTGAGCGACAAATTCCCCACCCAAGGGCAAAATTTAGCTGACAAAATCCCCACCGATGGAGAAAAATATGCATGTTTTGCTCCCAGGTGTGTTGACAATTTGATCGCTATGCGTCAAAATCCCCACCCTGTGGTATTGAAATCATGACCAAATCGTGGGGCATGCAGGCGGAGGGGGAGGGGGAGGGGGGGGGGGGGGGGGGGGGGGGGGGTTGCAACAATTGATAGCTGCATAAATAGAGTAATTGTGTTACATTTTAGGCCGTCCCGGTTACGAGCGTATATTGGAAATTTATACACAGAGTTTTTAGAAAGGCATGTTTTCCTATACCTCCATCGTCACACTATTTGTAACCCTTTTTGGGCCTAAGTTATCTTTTCAGAACAACTAAAACCTTTTTTTTTTTAAAGACAAGACAAAGGTATTTTCTGGAAAAGATGGTCTGTGTTGCCAAAATGGCCCCTTTATTTACCGTGGAAAGACTCATTTACATCTGGCATTTTATCCTAAAGTGTTAAAAATATGAATTAGTTACATAGTATAGATTTTGGGATACAATTGGTTAAATAAAACAGCCAAATAAAACTACTTTTCTGATGTTTCTGTGAAATTCCCTTTTCAGGACTTACATAATTGAAACCACTGAAAGGACCCCAGTGGAGCCTATGGAGCCTGTTCCTGCTACACCTACGCCAACTTACTCGAGGTAAAGAGTAGTGCTGGGCGACTAGTGGATTTTGCTACTCGCGAGTATAGTTGCAGCAATTACTTGCGACTAGTCGATTAATCGCGAGTAGTTAGCAACGTATCAAAAGGAGAAAAAATAAAACACGTACATGTACGTAATTGTACGTGTAGGCCTATGTGTTGAAATTGTCAGCATAGGCCTACACAATAAAATTGCACACAGGCCGTCTTTTAAGAAAGGGGACTGTCACAGTGTAACAGTATAGCGTAATCGCGATTAAAAGTACACACCGGCCTACTGTTTACATGATTTAGTGATGTAGCAGCATTGCCAATATTTGTTTAATGGTCGTTGTGAAAAAAGATCATCAAAATATCCCGTAATTTACTAAAGAAGTGCAAAATTAACAAAAACGGTCAAAATACGGGTTATACGCTTTACCACCCGTTGCAACTACGCGCGAGCCTCACGACTTATGTTTAACTTTGTTTCATACCTGTATAAATAGTCTCTCTTTTGTCAATTACTTATAAATATGGGGGGGGGGGGAAATCAGAGTTCAATTTGGTGCAGTTCTGCAGTAGGCCTAACAAACTTTTATACGGCTGGAAATACAACTAACTCGCAATACCACGTGACTCTTCGGAACCAGAATTTGGTTCCGAAAAGTCATACGGGACCTTGAATTTTTCAAAAGTGCTAAAAAAAGGCCAAATTTGACGGCGTCTTTTCAGGATATATATATAATTTACTCTCGAAGGCGCTTCAGAATAATGTATGGGTCTATTTCGAGCCCAAAATAGCCCAACTAAGCCGGTGTGTTCCTTCAAGTACTTTAATCGAGTAGTTTTAAAATGCTAAGTATTAAAAATCGCGAGTCCGAGTACCGTTTACGACTCGCGATTAATCGAGCTATTCGCCCTAGTAAAGAGTAAAGATGATCTCCGATGATTGACTAAAAAAGGACGTATCAATTGTTTTCCCCCACCTCTCCCCGTCCCACGCCCGGGAAACATTTTTTGAGCGACAAATTCCCCACCCAAGGGCAAAATTTAGCTGACAAAATCCCACCCATGGGGCAAAATATGCATGTTTTGCTCCCAGGTGTGTTGACAATTTGATCGCTATGCGTCAAAATTGTGTTACATTTTAGGCCGTCCCGGTTACGAGCGTATATTGGAAATTTATACACAGAGTTTTTAGAAAGGCATGTTTTCCTACCTCCATGGTCACACTATTTGTAACCCTTTTTAGGCCTAAGTTATCTCTTCAGAACAACTAAAACTTTTTTTTTTAATTTTAAGACAAGACAAAGGTATTTTCTGGAAAAGATGGTGTGTGTTGCCAAAATACCCCTTTATTTACCGTGGAAAGACTCATTTACATCTGGCATTTTATCCTAAAGTGTTAAAAATATGAATTAGTTACATAGTATAGATTTTGGGATACAATTGTTTAAATAAAACAGCCAAATAAAACCACTTTTCTGATGTTTCTGTGAAATTCCCTTTTCAGGACTTACATAATTTTAGCCCCCAACACCATCCACCCCGGACTACCATTCAGCCTCAGTGTGTCCATACTAAGCGCTCTCAGTGATGTCACAGTTACTGCGACCATCTTGAAGTTGGCCGAGCCTAGCAGCACTAGCATTGCCTCGTTAGCTGGGACATTCTCATCTGGAACCACTGAGCTTATGACCATTCAGGTATCTACCAATGTTTTTGTTAAATTTTGCTTATTTTTGTTTATTTTATTGTTTCTTTATCAGGTTTTTACTCCTTAACAGAGGCCAGCTATTAACAGTTGAAGTCGGAAGTATAAATACAACTGTATGCAACCAAGTGTTAAACTAAGTGTGCTTAAACCATTTTTGTAACCGTCTTTACTAAATTCTTGATTTTGTGGAACTCCTCACGTGCATGCAGTACTTAAAACATAGCTTGTACACCTTGCAATGGTTCGGGTAGTCTTGTTTACCATTTTGGGTGATGATGGTAGTGGTGTACATGCATGTTATACTTCTGACTTTAACTGTATGTATTGAATTATCGGTATCGGTATTTAATATAAAGTTCTAGCACAGTAGCAGATATCTCATTGCATCGGATGGAGAACACTTGGCATTTGTTTTAAGTAGCCATGGGTGTGCTAAACTTAAAGCCTTTTCCCACTAGACAACATCTCGGGGGTGGCCCCGGGGCGACGCCGGGGATGAAAATAAGCCTCAATTCCCACTTGCAAGTCTCACCCCCGCGCCACCCCTAAGTCACCCCCGAGATTACTCATTCCCCGGGGCGAGTTTAACCCTGCTCGGGACTGCAGGGTTAAAAAATTTGGCCCTGGGGCGAGACACTTTCCCCAGGGCGAGAACGGTAGTGGGAAAAGGGGCAGGGGTGAGTTCTCACTTGTTCAAGTAAGGGATAAGATGCTGATCTCCGGGGTGAGTTCGCCCCGGGGTGAGTTTGCCCCGGGGCGAGTTTGCCCCGGGGCGAGATTGCCCCGGGGCGAGATTGCCCCGGGGCGAGACTCAGAACAAAAAGTGTGATTCGATGCGGGGTTGAACTCGGGGGTGAGTCACCTCGGGAAGGACGGCTCTGGGGTTTGACGTTCTAGTGAAAAAAGGCCAGAAATGTTTTCAGTTATTCGTAAAAAAATTACATAACACTTGTCTGGCAGACCCAACAAGGTCACAAGCCTAGACAATAAGCCAGTTGCGTGATAGATTTGCATAAATCCTAGAGTCCTGCCTGTGCGCTATGGCGCTCGCATAATAAGAGAGTACTGCACCAGACTACCAGGCCGTTGGCAACGGTTGCCAAGTGGCAAGGGGGTGCACGCTAGAACATGTTAGCCGGCGCGAAAGTCTGTACGGTACCTGGAATACCTCGCACAGTACTCTATGCATTTTGAAGCTGGACCATCCGAAATTACATGTTGAAATTGCATGTTAAAACATGTACTCGCCATGAAATTTCGTCAAAATAACGAGTTAGAACGTCTTGTTTGACTCGAAATAGACGTTAACTTTGAAAGCTGGATCGTTCCCAATCTGTGCATGATAAATTCAAAAAAAAGAGTAACGATTTCGGGTTATAAGACTGGTTTGAAGCTGCCGATTTAACGTCACGAACCCGAACGAAGGGAGACGTATACACTAGACACCAAACTTGACTTGAAATAGGGGAAATAAGATGACATGCAGATTGTAAATCTTGCCAATATGATAAAATTAATAGCGCCGTTGATTGTTTATCCATTTGACGGAACATCGTCAGAAATTGGCGAGTTTTACTGTTCCAAAACGCGCGTTCAACAAAACAGCGAGCGACTCTCGTTTTGCGTACAAGACCGGCATACGATTTCAAATACACCTTCCGAATTTTTTGAAAAGAAAAGGTCATGCCTGTTTGTTTCCGCAAATGATCGACGTCTCGCAGCAACTTGGGTAAAATCAAAAGTAATTCAATTATGAATTAAAATGATTATCTAGCTACATACAAGTTACAACAGATTTTAGAAATACTTTGGCTGCAAAAACTTGACCGAGCGGTTGTTGTGTTATACGTTGTTGAGTTTGTCTATATCCGTGCGGAATACGGAATTCACCACTAAAAATTGAGATGGGAAAAAAGGGCAGGCTCTAATTTGTGGGCGACAAACAGCACCCGTAACACACTTCGATTAGAATAAAATTTTAAACAAAGACAAACAATTATATCTCCTAACAGTCCTCAGTTTCACAAATCTGTCTAGCAAACACGAACCGGGATACGATCGACCTTTTTATTTTGGTATATTTAGTAGGCATCGCATAATTTTCGCATTTCCATTTTTCCCGGTCCACACACGCAAAATTCATGTTTCCTATTAAACCAAATCACGTTTCCTAACCAAATTTAAACTTTATGGGGGCATAATATCATGTAATATTAGAAAGAATTAGTGGCGAGGGTGTACGGTATTTATATCTCCACTTAATTAAGTCGCGTACGTTGATGTATTTCTCGCGATTTTACTTGGGCTTCGGAATATGCCGGTCATGTACGCAAAACGAGAGTCGCTCGCTGTCGCGTTGAACGGCGATCTGAAACAGCAAAACTCGCCAATTTCTGACGAAGTTCCGTCGAATGGATATTAAACAATCAACGGCGATATTAATTTTTTATCATATTGTGGCAAGATTTACTAGCTGCATGTCATCTTATTTCCCCTATTTCAAGTCAAGTTTGCTGTAAAGTGTATACGTCTCCCTTCGTTCGGGTTCGACGTTCAATCGGCAACTTTGAACCGGTCTCATAACCCGAAATCGTTACTCTTTTCTTGAATTGATCATGCACAGATTGGGAACAATCCAGCTTTCAAAGTTAACGTTCATTTCGAGTCAAACAAGACGTTCTAACTCGTTATTTTGACGAAACTTCATGGCGAGTACATGTTTTAACATGCAATTTCAACATGTAATTTCGGATGGTCCAGCTTCAAAATGCATAGAGTACTGTGCGAGGTATTCCAGGTACCGTACAGACTTTCGCGCCGGCTAACATGTTCTAGCGTGCACCCCCTTGCCACTTGGCAACCGTTGCCAACGGCCTGGTAGTCTGGTGCAGTACTCTCTTATTATGCGAGCGCCATAGCGCAGAGGCAGGACTCTAGGATTTATGCAAATCTATCACGCAACTGGCTTATTGGTGCAGATGAAATTTACAATGCTTCACATGAATGGTGTGAAATTTCGCTAGTCCGTGGTGGCAAATTTCCAAAATATTGGCAGTTGCAAAGGTGTGCGTTTTTTTGAGTATATATCATGCATGTGTATATTCTTTTGGTAAAATCTGCACACTCAAATGGCGCCCTTTAAATTAACACTGGCAACATTTTCAGCTATCTGCTGGTACTGTAACCTGGAAATTTGCCTCACTTAAATAAATGAATGAACTTTGGGAGAAAAACAAAGAAATCTAAAGACATCTGGTTCAGGAGGACTGGGCCGCGATTTATTTCCCAGGTCAGGACACCAAAAAAATGAAAATCGACAATTGGCTGATGACTATTTAAAAATGGATCTTGTCAATCGGCTTTAAGTGCAAGTCAGCGTGTACAAAAGGAGATACAAACAGTTTAGCTGCAACTTGTGTTCTACTAAAAAATTGAGGTTTGTAATGAGGTTTGTAAACGAGAAGAATTTAAATATAAAAATTGAACAACAACCCAACACAGTGCCAAAAGCGGATAACTCGAGTGAACAATCGGACAAAAACCTGCAAATCAACAAAAGAAATAAAAGGAAAATTAAGTATACAATAATTATAATGCAATGGATACGTGGTTAAAAATAAAACACTTTTTAAATCACGTAAAGAACATAAAGGGAAACCAAACTTCTAAAAAGTAACATGTTTCAATAATAGACTGGCCACCATATACCTCTGTATCACCACTATACAGGGCACTCATGTATATTAACCTTAAAGTACAGTACAATATAAAAACACTAAATTGGCTAGTCAGCCAGTCTATGTGACCACGAGGTCACTGACCAGTCAGTAGGTGGCCCTCAAATCCAGGCACCACTGCTCATGAATATTCATGAGTAGCCAGTACCAGCCAGAATTGTTTATTGGCAAATAGACTGGCCATGGGTCTTCTGTGCTTGCTAACTGCACTATGAAACATGACCCAATGCTAAACAAGTCTATAAAATGCAGTGAAGACTGTGCAAGTCTAATCCTTTGTTCTGCACCACATGGTCTAAAACTGAATTTTCCTTGTAGATTTATACATGAAAAGTGGATTAATTAACTAACAATGCTACATTTTAAGGAATGATTCTAAATCTAAAATAACCACAGTAAGACATAAATTTAAGAAATACTTGTAGGAACATAAATAAGCCTAAGTTGGCTGGAAAACAGGGAGTTTTGAAAGATGGAAATTCATATCTAACGTTTCGCTCCTAAAATAACCTCTTATACATTATTAAATATAACAAAAAATACATTTAAATCTAAATAGCAAAAAGTCCACATTCTAGTGTATAAAAAGAAGAAACTTTGCCAAAAGAAAGTAAATGAAAACCTCATGCTCACATACTTTTCGTGAGTCGGAAAACTGAAGAAAAACTTGATAAAAATACAAATATTCAATTTTGTCAATGTGGACTGCTTAATTACAAAAAAACATAGAAAAATAAAGTAAAAACTCACCCAGCTGTGACTGGTGAAAAGTGTAGAAGAATGCGAATGTAAAAAGGCTGAAGAGAGCTCTGAGTGGTGATGTTAATCTTCAGCAGCATGTACCAGTCTGACAGGCTAACCATACAAACGCTAATAAACAGTGCTAAAACTATATGTGGATGCAGGGTACTAAACAAGTTACTGGCTAAACTAAAGCCCCCGTCACACTTATTCGGAATTAGCAGGAACCAGCCGGAATAAAATAAATTCAGAAATTCGTGCCACGTTCGGGCCGGAATTTCAAACTGACCAACATTCTTACAGCTTTGTAAGAATGCCGTTCGAATACTTATAATGCGCTTCGAACCGTGCTTATAATGTAACACGAATGTCCCGAGTGTACCAAGAATGCCACCGGAATGGTCCCCGATACCATAAAACGCTGCCGAATCTAGCATTTTCATCAGTCTCGTCAGCCCAGACCATGTTGCTTTGCGGTAGCTAGCCGCGTTTTTATGCGATTCGGTGGTGTTCTGAATTACGTCCGGACTCATTCAAGGGCCAATCGGGACGTTCCGACTGCATTCGAGATGTATTCGAGCGGCAATAGAAATATTCAGAAGGCATTCGAAGTGCATTCCAGCTGAACTATTTTAGTATCGAAATAGATTCCGGCAGCAATCGAGATACACTCGAGGTGCATTCCGGCTCATTCGAGGCACATTCGGGACATTCTGGCAGGATAGCCATGGCTTGCCATTTGGATTTTTCCCTCGAACGCGATCAGAATGTTTCGAATTCTGTTGGAATGCCGTAAGAATAGTTAGAATGCAGTCAAAATGCAGTTAGAATACACTTCGAATGCCGTTCGATATTTCTCCTCTTCGAATGCACCTCGAATGTTTTGAGCATGAGCAAAACATTCGGGCCGGCCACAAGAATGGGCCCAAATGTTTGGAATGCACTCAGAATGCAGTCAGAATTTTTAGAATGTACTTCGAATATCCCGGAATATACGAAGAATTTTCATTCCGACGGCATTCCGGCTCATTACGCCTCTAGTGTGACTGGGGTATAAGGAAGCTATGTAAAAGAAAAGGTGCCATGTTAAGAATATTAAACAAAAGACAAAACCAAAAATTTCCATCTCACAGTACCTTGCACGGTTACATAAATATCGTTACATTCAGATGGTAAATTTCTACTTTCCTTTTCTATTCATTCCCAGGTACCTGCAGTTGAAGCAGGTTCTGCCTACAAACTACGCATTGTAGGGACCGGAGGACTGGAATTCTCACAGACTCAAGATTTAAAGTTTTCTCCCAACAGTTTCGCCATCTTGATTCAGACTGATAAGGCCATCTATAAACCGGGGCAATCAGGTCAGATAAACATCTTCCTCACTTTCCAGAAATATCTATATAATATTTTTATATAATTTTTAATTATAAAATATAAACTTGAAGTGTGATGAATGCATTTTCCCTAAATTCTGACAGAAATAAGTATCAAATTTGACATTTCTAAATGCTACTTGTCTTAACACCCTAGACCACATCTTTAAATTATGCTAATTTTTTTCAATGAGTCAGCAATAAAAGAAATACATAAATCTATTGAACACGGTGAACTTGTGGATAACAATCATTCTTTAGAATCACTTTCAAGGCTATTCCACTTTAGTGTTTCCGACCTGTTTGAACAAAGTTTTCTGCAGTTAATGCCTAGCGTAGGCCTACATTGCGACTGGAAGCAACTCAACTGATCAGTTGCTGTTGATGTGTGCATAGCGTGCTCATCGACAGCAACTGATCGGTTGCGCAACTAGCGGCAACTGGAAGCTTCCAGCCATGTTTAGTGAAATCGACCCCTGATCGACACGGCAACTCGTTAAAGCTTACAGTACATCCACCTTGCAACTGGAAGCAACTGTTGCTTGCAGTTGCATGCTGTCGATATGTGCGCGCACGTAATCAGATGCACACGAGCAACTGCCAGCGCAGCAACTATAGTTGCAAGAACACGTACATCTACGCAACTGACCGCAACTGGGTACAACTAGTTGCCAGAAAGTAGAACATGAGCAACTCGCGGCAACTGGGAATTTTCCAGGGCTGCGTTCCAAACACGCGAACGTTGCCAACGTTCGCCACTGGTTACAATGCTTTTGTGCACTCGTCTATGGAAAGCCGGGTACCGGTTGTTGGCGAACGATGAAAACGTTTGCAATGTTCGCGTGTTTGGAACGCAGCCCTGTTGACAGTAGTTGCAAGTGTGCGTACATCGACCTTTTTAAGTAACTGATCAGTTGCCGCGAGTTGCTTCCAGTTGCCGGAAACACCAGTTGCAACTATAGTTGCTTCCAGTTGCAATGTCGATGTCGGCTAGGCTTATATAGAAAGGGCTCTCAGAAAACCAGGGGCCGATTTCACAAGTGCTTAGGAAGGGTCACTCTTTCATGCTCTTCTTATCTTGGGACGTTGGTATATAGTGATGTCCCCTAAGTTGGCGCACTTCGACAACTCACTGGAAATCCGCTCACCTTATAGCAAAACCCCCTAGCAGAATTAGTTGAAACTTACACACCTTGTAGTATAATTCATAGGCTCCAAGAAAAAGTAATACTTTAATATTTTGACTCATCAACAAGTACAAAATAACACAAACAATCAGGACAAAACAATGAACACTTTTTTTCCCGAAATCGCCCGGAGTGTCCCGTAACGTGGAGTGGGTCGCTGATTGGCTGAAACGGTTTGATGCCTTACTACGATGGCCCACAAAGACCACTTGCGCGCACACACTGTGACACTGTACACAACGCCAGTATGCCTGGTTTTATTCACGTGAAATGCCTATTACAGGCTTCCGTGTATGGTGTCATGACAACCTGAAGCGAACGGCGATCCCTTCACATTCCGGTGAATTTCTAGTAACTGAATGATTCTTCTCCGTATTTTAGTTTTGGAATTTATGAAGGTACTTGAGAACTTTATTTCCATTTAATGCCAAGTGCAACAGATTGTTTATTGCGCCAAGAGAGAACGGAAAGTAAAACCCGCCACGTTAGGGGCCGCGCCACGTTGGGGGACATCAACAATATAGGAATTAGGACGCATTGAACTCGTCTTAACTTTTGTGAAATAGATTTTAATTGGTAGCAACCTCATTGACATGTGTATACTATAGACAGCTTTTAGCGAGTTTTTAGTAAATTTGCAACGACTGGGGACATTAATGTATCAAGAGTATGCTATATTTGATTTTTCAGTTCATTTCCGAGCCATGGCCATATACCCTGACTTGAAGCCATACACCGGCTCCTTTGATGTTCAACTCAAGGTATGTGCCCTCCTCTCACACCTTCTTGGGAGGTATTTTGCCCCTCCCCCTGAATATATTTAGGGGTGTGAAATTTTAGATTTTAATCTGATTTCAGATTTATTTTTTATGTACCAAAATTTAATTTCAGTTTTTTTTTCCTTCAAAATTTCATTCTCGAAGCCATAAAATGCACCAACTGGGGACATTAATTTATCAAGATGTCAGTACAACCTAATTGGGCCCCAAACCCGTTAAGGCTTCGGGCTTCACAATTTCAGTTTCAGATTTTTTTCAGATTTTTTGGGTTCTCCACTCACACCCCTGTATATATTCTACCCACGGCGCTGCTTAGAATTATAGCCAAGTTTATAGAAATTAGCCACTTGACTACAATGTCAACTGACAACTGAAACCCAGGTACATTGTAATATGTAGAAATACTGATCCACAAATGTTAGTAGCCACTTGACATATTTTGTTTTGACGGAGGCTTTCGACAACAATCCTGTGAATTGGTTTTTTTTTTTAAATTTTATTAATTTATTGTTTTGCTTTTGAAGAAAACTTTGCTAGGGTAGAAACGTGAGGCCACTAATTTGACTGTGTGATTTGACTACAGGTTCTGCTGGTTGGTAGGCAGTTTGCAACTGTTTGTGTACTGTCGAGTTTATTTCTTCTCATACACAGGACCCAGTTGCTAACATTATCCAGCGTTGGACCGATTTGGTGAATGCAGAGTATGGAGTAGTTTCCGGGGAAACTGTGATGTCGGAGACACCAGTGCTTGGTGACTGGATCATCACAGTGACCGCCAATGTAAGTCTTGTCGGACATTAAGTTTGTTTTCTGTTTGTTTGTTTGTTTGTGTTTCTGTGTTAGTAGTCCATGAAAATACAATCCAGTCCAAGTTCCGTGGTAGTACTACGGCCAAGTTGTCTGATACATCAAACTTAAAGATAGTATACATGATTGGTACACTGTTACAAATAGTTTTATCCCCCTGTGTGATTGAAGATATGCATGATTTACACCAACCTGAGCAAAATCCAGCTCCGTACTTCGTCTAACTTTGGAGAAAACAGTCAAAAAAGGGTTTGCAGTCATTTCGCCCCAAAACCACTTCACCCTGAACCATTTCGCCCTGAACCAGAAGTGGTTTGGGGGCGAAGTAGCATTTGGGCGATGTAGTGTTTGGACCAAGTGATTTGGGGCGAAATGGCACTCGATCAGGCGAAGTGGTTTGAGGGCGAAATGGCACTTGGGCGAAATGGTTTTGGGGCGAATTTAATTTTCGTCTCATGAGATGTTTTATAATAATAATAATAATCACAAGCATTTGTAAAGCGCCATCTATCTATGTAGACATATTCCGAGGCGGCTGTTGCCATTCTTACCGCTGCCATCAGGAAATCACCAGAACCATTTCGCTTCAACTAGGTGGCAACCCGGCTAAGGCGCACAACCCTATCAGCAGTTAGATTGTGGCATTCCCCATAACAGCTTCCCATATATCGCTTGGGTTGACGAGGCAACTGGGATTAAGTGCCTTGCCGAGGGACACAGACACGTTAGTCGAAGTGGGGCTCGAACCCCCAACCTCTGATTGGGAGTCTAGTCCCGCTTCATACCCACTAAACCACACGCGCTCCCAATAAGTATATACCAAGAGTTGTGAGTTCGAATCCCTGCTGTATACATGCAGGTATGTGCCTTTAAGCAAGGCATTTTGCCATATATTTTGCCCACTTTAGTAACCAAGTCTTTTAATCATTTTTGTTATAAAGTAAACATGGAAAAAACAATGGTGACATTGACCGTCATTTATCAGGGGTATGATTGTTCCGATTTCCCCCAGAACTGTATGCTTTTTTCTCGGTTTTTGGCAAAGACTTTTCCAGGGGAAAACAATGGAAAAACAATCTCATATGTGGTTTATTCTCATTGGTATGTGCATAGTCAGTGTCCATTGTCATGATTTTCTCAACATGTAGACGTATAAGGAGGGTATATGATAGGATTGACAATTAGAGATGAATTTAGAAACACAACAAAAAATTGCAATGCCCCGACTGGGGTCCTTGGCATACATGGCCAATTGCTCTACCAACTGAGCAATACGTATAAGTTTAGTACTACTTTCTTATAACTAAAATGTGTGTTTGTTCGTTGCAACAGAACCAAGAAGAGCACCACACAATCACCATTGATAAATACGGTAAGTTTGATAACTACTTTTCCCGTATTAGGACGACCGTTTTGGGAAGAGTGCTCTGGGGAACCACTAAAACGGCAAATTTGTCGGCAAGAAACTCTGCCGTTGACACCCATTTTTTCGACTTAAAGTTCTCATAAAAATGTTTTTCAACCTAGACGAAAATGGTTACAAACCTAATAAAAATGGTGAGAAACCTAATAAAGATGGTTTTTGACCTAATAAAGATGGTTTTTGAAGCACTTGGCGTTAGGACGACCGGCTATCGGTCGCCCTAATGCGGTCGGTCGTCCTAATACGCCTTTTTTACCCATAACCGGTCGCCCTAATACGGGAAAGGCAGTTTGTTCACTACTCAGTTTGCAAATATGTTTTATATTGATGTAGTTTGTGCTGTTGTTTTGTGCAAAAATTGATCTGGTTCCTTTGTTTCCTTTGAGAGCTTTTTCATATGACATATTCGTTTGTTGCATATTCTTTTGTTGCATATGGTAATTCCCAAAATTAGGGGTCCAAAAGTGTGACATGCTTTTAAAGATTTTCAAGTGTGTTTAGTGATTGAAAGTGGTTTTCCAGTAGTAAATATTTCTTTTTATTTCTATAAATGCCACTTAAATTTGATGTTTGTGTGTGGATAAGGCACCATGGTTATTCGGCGAGATTGATTCCTTATCAATAAAATCAGTGTGACTCACCAAGATTCGATCGCCCCCGGGGGTAGCTTGTATACGCACACACTCCCAGTACCGGTACTCTATGACTTCCGTTGTCTAAAAACTCTATAAATACCAGATTTCTCGAGGATCATTCTGGCTTCCCGTTTGACTATTTCCGTTTTTTTTATCAGAAGGAAATTGTACTAAACCTGGAGGGATTTTATACAGATGATTTAGGTCAAACAATTGTGTACAGGAAAACTTTTCAAAATGAAAATGTTAAAGATATAGATTGATTGGAAAACTATGGCAAACGGCGTTTCTTCGAGTCGATGTGTGATTGAAGATGTCTATAATAAAAAACCAACCGCCAATCGAATACAAATCTAGGTCCAATTTTCGTCTTAACCTTGAGCTTGCTGGAAACGCAGGGGTCTACTCCCGTTGTCTTCAAAACCAATTACACGTCACTGCTTGAACGCAACATGATTCCGAAAATATCGTGCAACCGTCACGCATTCATATCGTTTTCCTGTTGTTTGCGCAATAATATTGGGTATAAGACGAATGTCTATTTTCTTGGTGGGGTACAGAATGTACGTGATCATGGAGAATTGTATTCTACTAGTTTTTGCACAAACATCTTGGTGAGATTTTGTAAAAGGGGGATAAATAAATTGAAGGATAGGCCTACTAAAAGATGAATGGATAATTATTGTATATTATCTTTTAAAAAGAAACACTGTGCTATGCTCGGAATGCAGAGCCACCACTGATTGTTTATAAACATGTCCTCTTACAATAAGGCTAAACCGATGAAATGTCCACCTTAATTGTCTCGGGTCGTTTATTACGACGGTCCACGGCCTGCAACTGACCGCATCCGATGCTTGCCCACCGACTCACTTTTTAACAACTTTTAATCATCTCTCCCCAAACGTAAAATGCCAAATGTGTTTGCTTTAAAAAGCAGCATAACCAGTCTTGGCCTTAGTGCTGGATGAACAGATATTGGGACTAGCCTTTCTTCGCATTTCCGCAAAATGTCCCTGCAGGAAACCAACAAATTGTCATCAATACGTCACTCAATAAAACATAACACGTTGTGGAAACACCTGTCCATTCGCGTTAAATGTACATGATTTGTGTGCATGTACGCATCTACACCCATATTTACATTACATGAACATGGACCGTGCATAAAAGTTTGACAAGCACCTTGGCCACTTTACTACATCGGTTCATACTTCTGAATCCGCCGTCGGTGACAAAAACATGGATTTCCTCTCTGTTATTAAATTTATAACATCCTTCCTTCGATACATACCCGTTCTTTGACGTGAGTGAGTAACATTTAGAGAGGGGTGTTGGCCATGGGTGAACGGATTCCTTCTTTTTAAGGTTAGAAAAGGGAAAGTAGATCTCAACTGCGCGGATGAATATGTAGTGCTAGAACTTAACCCATCGCAGTCAGTGCGCAAGTCATGCGCATATCATTTATGTGTCAGTGACTCGAAACGTACTATGTATGACGGATCAGTACAGTTGGATCATAAACACACGCACGTACGTGGCCAACATCGAACGAGTGGACCATATCTTGCAAAAGACAGCCGTTTTCAACCTAAAAATTACCCACAAAGATGCTGTTTCATCGTTAGGATTATCTTAGTGATTTGCTCTCCAAGAATTATCATGGAAAACGACAAGAATTTCGTGGAAACGCCGAAGGGCAGAGCGAAACGACCGTGCGGGTTGTGGCCGTTTGGAGACTGTACTGTGACTATTTTGAGAGTGGGGTCCGTTTGGAACTCGAAAAGTCGAGAATAAAAACACGACACGAGGACACATTACAAGACCAAATGCAGCTTAACGTGGAGCAAGGTATCAATAGAGTGTTAGAGGAGGTAAGTATTGTCAACTTCTCTGACTCCGTGACGTGACCGAGATCTGGTCGGGCTGTCAAGCCGCATCGCACGGCCGGCCTTCGACCACTCTGTCCGGTCCAGTTCCTGGTCGTTCTCCGCGCGTCATTTATTACGTTTATACCTCAGTTCATGTTGTGTGAAAGAATTGTCAACATTTACCTTTTATAACCTATAGATAGAAAACATTCAAAAAGTGTTAATCTGCTAAAGAAGCGTGAATTTGTACACAAGCTCTATAATTCTTAATAATAATAATAATAATAATAACACATGCATTTGTAAAGCCCCATCTATCTATGTAAACATATTCCGATCGAGGCGGCTGTTGCCATTATTACCGCTGCCATCAGGAAATCACCAGAACCATTTCGCTTCAACTAGGTGTGCAACCCGGCCAAGGCGCACAATCCTATCAGCAGTTAGATTGTGGCATTCCCCATAACAGCTTCCCATATATCGCTTGGGTTGACGAGGCAACTGGGATTAAGTGCCTTGCCCAGGGACACAGACACGTTGTTCGAAGTGGGGCTCGAACCACCAACTTCTGACTGGGAGTCCCGCGTCATACCCACTAGACCACACGCAAGAGCATGAAATTCTTTCCAAGCAAGAGTATTCATGAGTTTACAAGATGATTATCACAATTTTTCTAACAACTTACAAACTACCAAAAAGTGAAAATGTAATGGGAACACCATGCATTTAGGGAGGACAAATATGAATAATTTTGTTTATGCACCATAGGTAAAACTAAAAGTTTTGATTTTAGTTAGAGGTAGGCCTATAGGTTTAGTTTTAGAAACAGCTACATGTAGGTCAAGGCTATCCTTAAAGGCAGTATAACATACATCTTTGGTCAGTTGGTAATCTCAAAAATCAGAAATGTTTACAGATTTACGCCTAACTTACACAATGTAAATGCAAACTCATTGGAATGTATTACCTATTGAATGTATTACCATGGCATATACGTAATGCAAAAAAAAACTTGCCTCTTTTAAATGTAAAATAAAAACCTTTCTTTTTAATATAGCATTTTAATTTAGTGTAATTACTTTATACTTATGGTTGCCGTGCCAGTCATTTAGACTAGACCTAATCTACCTAGGTAGGGTTCGAGGCGCCTGTCTCCGGAAAAGGTCGAGACATTACCGATGTCAGCAGGGGTACATGTAGGTCTATTTAGTAAATTATTAGTTCCCTGCTGGCGGGACAGACGTATCCCCACACTGCGGTCTGGGTACTGGCTCGGTGACCTATTTTAATCGTACTTTTGTATCGTAATTTATATTAATTGTATTATTTTTTCCTTATTGTATTTTTGGTATTCATTAATTGTAATGCGCCTTTGATCATTTTTTTATGGAAAGGGCGCAATTTAAATTTAAATTATTATTATTATTATTATTTCTCATTATTATTATATTATTCTACAGCTAAGTTGCATTGGCATAGGTAACCCGGGACATCAAATTCCTATTCAGTATAATGGAACAAATTATGGTCTTTTGTTTTAAATATGTTTCAGTAATCACAGAACACAATATTCCAGAAATAGGTGCTGTCCCCTGTAATCACAGGCCACAGTCTACATGTATTACCGTGAAATTTGTGATCATGAGTGGTGATTTTTCATGCACAGGGTGTAGTACATAACTGCATGGGACACCAAACATTTTGGACCCCTAATTTTGGGAATTACCCACATTCTTTTGTTGGTGTGTAGATAAATTTTCCTGGTTTCTTTTGTTGCTTCAGAGTGACACAACTTTTTATTCAATCAAAGGCCTTTTCCCACTAGAACAACAATCCCCGGGCAATGCCGGGGCGAACTCGCCCCGGGGTGACTCACCCTGAAGTACAACTCCACGCCGATTCACACTTGTTGTTCTGAACTTAGCCCCGGGGCAGAGTCACCCCCGAAATTGGCACCTCATCCCTCACTTGAACAATTTAGAACTCACCCCTGCCCCTTTTCCCACTACCGTTCTCGCCCCGGGAAAAGTGTATCGCTCCGGGGCCAAAATTTTATGTTCCCGAGCAGGGTGGAATTGCCCCGGGGAATGAGCAATCTCGGGATAGCTCAGGGGTAGCGTTGGCAGTGAGACTTGCAAGTGGGAATCGGGGCTTATTTTCACCCCGGCGTCGCCCCGGGGCCACCCCTGAGATTTTGTCCGGTGGGAAAAGGCCTATAGGTCAAACTCCAAAACAACCCATACATTTCATTCAATATGGGCTGGCAACATGATTTTCCCTTAAATACTCCTATATCTTATTACTATATTAGCACACTAAATTATTTTATTTGTTCACACATTTTTCCTTGCAGTCCTTCCCAAGTTTGAAGTCATTGTCACTCCACCTCCATACTTTACAAGCCTCGACACCGAAGCTACTATCAAGGTTGAAGCAAAGTAAGTGTGTGGGATCTCGGACATCGAGTTCTGAAAATGAAAGTACCATTTTCATAAATGCTTTTGATTCTGATAGTTTCAACTTATTCACTCTCTCTCGAGTTGCTGAAGGATTTCCTGACGTAAATTGTTGCCATGTAACCACCACGAAGTGCGAGAGAACAGGAAAAAATTCTTAGTTTTAGAGGTGGGAGAAAAACCCCACACACGAATGTGTGACGAAAACCCTTGGAATCAAGCAGGGACTGAGAACCCAATCCACATACTGACCTGGACAGGAATCGAACCAGGGCCACATTGGTGGAAGGCGAGGAAAGAACCGCTATGCCAACCTGTTTCCCCAGACACCGTTTTACCCATTTACACATTTCAATCGGTTTTGATGAGACATTTTTATTAATTGGTAATGTCCTCAAGATCTTAAAGACAGGCAAATGCCAATGTTTGGGACTACTCTGCGTAATTATCCTTCAGGGCAAAGTGTGGGTCAAGAGGAAAACGGTAGATTACAGACTGTATTTCAAAAAGTCAGCATTTGTTTGTCATTGAGAACATGAGGACTTTGCTATTTATACTTAGGGGCAGTCTAAAGTTGCCAACATTTTCACAGTTTTACAGAGCGTAGTATTTTTCAAATCCCCCCTCCGTCCCCCCCGAAATACTACATGTACTTATCAATATTTTTGTGTCACTACTGTGAAACATAAACATTTGCCCAGGATCATCACAACTTTAAGAATTTGTTGATGTCTTTCAGATACACCTACGGAAAACCAGTGAAAGGGTCGGTTTCCCTTGAAGTCAAGCAGCATGATAAGAAGACATACAAAGTGCAGTTTGAGGTGAGTGAAGTAGTTTGGAATGCTCCAACCATGTTCCAATCAAAACAAGTTCCGAACACCGTATTCCATGTATGTTGCTTCTAGAACATGTACGTAAATCAAGGGAGCCCAAGTTTTAGATTATGTTGGAGTTGGGAAGTTTAGGGTTGACCCTCTTAAGCTACATGTAAACCAGGGGAGCGTTCAATGCATAGTTCCGATTTTGCCCAGTTAACCCCACCCCCTTGGATATTGTTGCTATGACTCACACGCTGTCGTCAAAATGGCGATGCACAAAGCAATGGGACTTTCAACGGAAAGCACAGATTCATTGGAGAAAACTCAAAGGTATTCATGTTTCAGGGTCGACAGTTATCTTAGAACACACCGAGTAAAGGGCCAGTAATACAGGGATGTCATATCATGAAATACGTGCTTTCGTACCTTTGAACAACGAAACGACCGACCTTGAAACCAAAAATTCACCCGGAACATCGCATACAACACTGTACAAATTGTATGTATTGCACTTTGACCTATGCGGGTGATATCTGCTAGCTCTGTTGTGATTGGTCGGCGGGTTCGGTTGATTGACAGGTCGGAACTATGCATAGCGCAATAAGTATGCATACCGACAATACCTTCAACGGTGAAGGTATAGGAAAATACCCAATACAGGCGTAGGTATTGTGCTATTGAACGCACCCCTGGTGTTGGTGTTTAACCCAATAGCATTAACAAGTATGGTGTCTTATCACTCTTCAGAGCCTTTTGAAGTAATGGTACATGTACATGTCAAAGTCAATAGCCAAAGTTATCCAATAGAGCCTTTGCAAGGTGGCCATGACAGGGGCAGTCACATTGTAACAGTACGTTAAGCACGAGTAGTCATGGCTGCCAGTGCAAAAGCTCTACAGTATAGCCACCCTTACTGAATACAAGATTTGAAAGAGGATGAGTCAAGCTATATGATATGAGTACATGCATATCAATTGAGGGTGTGTTTGCAGAAACTTGAATTTCACTGAGTTGAACACGGAGGAAATACAGGGCGGTTTGGGGCGCTTTGAGGAGAAAGCTGCAGAGCGGTCTTGGGCGCTTTGAGGAGAAAGCTGCAGGGCGGTTTGGGGCGCTTTGAGGAGAAGGCTGCAGAGCGGTACGTTTTGGGCGCTTTGAGGAGAAAGCTGCAGAGCGGTTTTTGGCGCTTTGAGGAGAAAGCTGCAGAGTGGTTTTGGGCGCTTTGAGGAGAAAGCTGCAGAGTGGTTTTGGGCGCTTTAAGGAGAAAGCTGCAGAGCGGTTTTGGGCGCTTTCAGGAGAAAGCTGCAGAGCGGTTTTGGGCGCTTTGAGGAGAAAGCTGCCAAGCGGTTTTGGGCGCTTTGAGGAGAAAGCTGCAGAGTGGTTTTGGGCGCTTTGAGGAGAAAGCTGCAGAGTGGTTTTGGGCGCTTTAAGGAGAAAGCTGCAGAACGGTTTTGGGCGCTTTGAGGAGAAAGCTGCAGAGCGGTTTTGGGCGCTTTGAGGAGAAAGCTGCAGAGCGGTTTTGGGCGCTTTGAGGAGAAAGCTGCAGAGCGGTTTTGGGCGCTTTGAGGAGAAAGCTGCAGAGTGGTTTTGGGCGCTTTAAGGAGAAAGCTGCAGAGCGGTTTTGGGCGCTTTGAGGAGAAAGCTGCAGAGTGGTTTTGGGCGCTTTGAGGAGAAAGCTGCAGAGTGGTTTTGGGCGCTTTAAGGAGAAAGCTGCAGAACGGTTTTGGGCGCTTTGAGGAGAAAGCTGCAGAGCGGTTTTGGGCGCTTTGAGGAGAAAGCTGCAGAGCGGTTTTGGGCGCTTTGAGGAGAAAGCTGCAGAGCGGTTTTGGGCGCTTTGAGGAGAAAGCTGCAGAGCGGTTTTGGGCGCTTTGAGGAGAAAGCTGCAGAGTAGTTTTGGGCGCTTTGAGGAGAAAGCTGCAGAGCGGTTTTGGGCGCTTTGAGGAGAAAGATGCAGAGTGGTTTTGGGCGCTTTGAGGAGAAAGCTGCAGAGCGATTTTGGGCGCTTTGAAGAGAAAGCTGCAGAGCGGTTTTGGGCGCTTTGAAGAGAAAGCTGCAGAGCGGTTTGGGTACTTTGAGGAAAAAGCTGCAGAGCCTGTTTTGGGTGCTTTGAGGAGAAAGCTGCTGGGCGGTTTTGGCCGCTTTGAAGAGAAAGCTGCAGAGCGGGTTTGGGCTCTTTGAGGAGAAAGCCGCAGAGCGGGTTTGGGTGCTTTGAGGAGAAAGCTGCAGAGCGGGTTTGGGTGCTTTGAGGAGAAAGCCGCAGAGCGGTTTTGGGTGCTTTGAGGAGAAAGCTGCTGGGCGGTTTTGGCCGCTTTGAAGAGAAAGCTGCAGAGCGGTTTTTGGGCACTTTGAGGAGAAAGCTGCAGAGCGGTTTTTGGGCGCTTTAAGGACTAATGGGTTAATGAAGTTGGGAGGGTTAGGGTTGAAAGTTATATAATTTGGATCTTTTTTTTCCTCCAAATTCAGATCAACGGCAAGGCAGAAACAACTTTGACTAAGGATGACTTGGTTGCTCTTTCAAATAACGGCCAGTTTAATACAGGGCATAAGTTTATATGTACGGCCAATGTTACCGAATCATTGACTGGTATCCAGCTGGGCGACGTGGGATATTTCCCTTATGAGGAAAAACCCATTAAAGTGGAGGAGTTACCAGGAAACCCTACAGCCTTCAAACCTGGTCTTACCTACACAGCTCACGTGAGTTTACGTCTAGCTTGTTATGTTCGAACACAAAACGTGCTACACATGCACATGTTCCAAACCGGTTACGGTGATGTGCCATTCAATAACACAGTCGTTTCTTATAGCTTTTAATGGAAATCTAAGCCAGCGATTCATTATCCAAATTTATTCACAACAAGATGCATGAGCACAGCTATAGACTAATCCAACGAACGAAAACTGCGGTGTATCTCTATTGCGTTTACGTGACGTCACAATAGACATACACTGCAGTAACAATGGAATAACCACAAGAGGGCAGGCTCACTAAATGGTTTTCGGATTACACTATAACCACACCCTCAATGTATTGATGCCTGCCGTGACATCAGAGGTCACACCGTCTACATTTTGGTCTTATGTCTCGTTCCAGGCGACCGTTACTCACGTGGATGGCACTCCATTGACCGAAGCAGAGAGACGTCGCCGGTTAGTGGTCATTCACAGTGACGACGAGAGTGGAAACTGGATTTCCAGGGTTAACTCCAGAGTGGTCATACCAGAAAATGGAATTCTTAAACTAGACTTTGACTACCCTATTAATGCAACATCAGCAACGTTTAGTGTAAGTTAAGTTTCTCATTCTGCTTATTCTGCCTAGTATAGAGAAGACTGTGGGTTCGAGTCCCGCCCGAGCACACTATGAGTTTGAGTTTGTCTCATTCTTTTTGTGATGTCTTTGACTTAGCTCAAGCCTTGAACCAGGGTTCGATTTAGACGGGTGCACGCATGCACTGGTGCATGTACTTTTTTACCTGTGCATGTAAGGATTTGTATTTACGTGCACACCGTGCACGTACTTTTTTAGGCCCAATTACGTACCTGGTATATTTCCCCACGTTGAACCAGCCATAGACCAACTTGTCACAATGCACGCACCGTACCCGTACCGTACACGCAACGCACGATCAGACGATCGATCGATCAACCATGCAGCGCTATCACGGTACATATTGCCAAGACTGTACCGCTGTGTGCGTAGACGTGAGTGTGGCCGTTTTCTAAACACTTCCTTCGTCTATATGTTCAGGGTACATGCAATTCACCATCCAAGCAATACAGCGCGTGAGCACGTGGCATAAAAACGACTGGAAAAACACTAGGGGGTATCGCAATTGAGCAATTGGGTATACCCCTCTTGGCCACCGCTGTATGTTGTGCATGTACACATACAAACACGTGCATAACTAGTGTGTGTAGCGATCGCAGATGATCATTTCCAATGCACTGTATTAAGATCATTCAGACACTTTCGTGCGATATTGTGAATCATCCGACAGCATACCTAGCTGCCAACTAGTCCGATTTTATCGTATTTGTTCCGATTGTTAAGTGTTAAAAGTGTTGAAAATCGGAACAATCGAAACGGTCGACTTGACCTGACTCCCCCGCGCCGCATGTATTGTGTACATGAAAACAGGGGGAAGTACATGGATATCTGTGGTGCAGTACTAGGTCAACTCGACCGTTGCAAGTTTCACTACAGTCCGATTTTTTTTTTACTCGGCAATGTTGGCAGGTATGCGATAGTGACTTCTAAAACCAGGTAAATGTAAGGGTATCAAACTTTTGAAGTTTTATTATCCTTGATGAAATAAGCAATAGTGACTGTACAAGTACAACCAATGCATTTTATTGAACAAAACAAAACAACACCATTATTAAACAGCGAATACATAAATAATACTCTTTTTTTATGAGATGTGTGCACAATTTTTTCGTGCATGTAAAAGTTGCTCTGTGCATGTAACTTTTTTAGTCTACATGCTGGTAGTGCATGTAATTTTTTTTTTCTAAGTCGAACCCTGCCTTGAACATTTTGAGCAAAAGTTTCAAAATGTCACACTTGCAAAAGATAGCACTAGTTTATTGAATCGTTTTCGTTATGTTTTGGGTGGTATCAACAGATAAAGTTGGTGTTCGATTTATGAGGCCATATATTTTTTATAAGCCGATGGTAATCGTTCTCTGAAGCCCGGTAATTGTAAAAAATATACTCCAAAAGTGTCACTACGTAAGGGGGACACTGTGTTCCTGTTTTCACGGAATGACCTATTTAGACTAGTTTTGAAATTGGCTTCAATTTTATTTATTTTTTTGCCGTTACTGCTAGATTTGACATTATTTTTAATGACTTCATTTGACATTATTTTTAATGACTTGTCATGACTTGGGACGGGAAGGCAGTTTGACTTGACTTGGGACTCGAAGGCAGTTTGGCTGGACTTGGGACTCGAAGGCAATCTAACTTGACTTGATTGGGACCAATCCTAGATTTAGCCACTAACTTCCAAAATGTAGGATACACATTACAAATGTCACATACAAAATGCAAAATGAAAGTATACCGCAGTTTTAACTTTTGGAAAACAATACTTTTGAAAAGCAAGCATTTTGTCTTGGGATACAGTTTCATTTTGTTGAATGCCATGCCGCTTAAAGTTGGTGTTTAATATTTATGTTTTAGGTGGCATATTACATCGGAGGCAATAACAAATACAAGATTTCCAAAACTCTGAGTCCTGCAAAGTCGCTTAGTAACCAGTACTTGCAAATTATCGCACAGGGGACCAACTACCAGGTAGGATTGCAAAATGCTATACGTGTAATGGGCGTACGTATTGTATAAGCTAATTGTCAGTTATGGGCTTCCTTAGATTGAAGCATGTTGTTGTTGGGACGTAAGCCGGCTGTTGTCTTGAGCCAACACACGCCCGAGTCATTTTGATGTAATTTAAGAAATTCGGTCATGTTATGCCTAAAAGAAACGATTTCTATACTTTCCAGAAATTGTATTGAGTTCCGTTCCTTATATATCACTGTCCCATTCCTACCAAACTTTTAAACGAAGATCTCAATTTACTGCGCAGTTTTTCAAATTAATAACAGGGATGCATGCGGACGAATGTAATGGAACGGATTCCCCAGAATGCTTTAAATAGCAGCCAATCGTCGACGCGGACAACGGCCAGCATTACCGAGTACATGTATCACATGCATGCACGGTGTTTACAATCTGCGCGCGTTACATTTGAATGCCTGCAATCATGCTGCAAAGCACTGCCAAGCGTCCTGATTGGTCCAGCCGAGGAGACAAGATTTCTGTCGCTAGTCCCACCGCGAAATGGGGCCTTTTTCAACAGGGCCACTGTACGCGTAGGGGGGGAATGCGTTAAAGGGGCACTGTTGCAAGAGGATGGACTTTGAGGGCTTGTAATGCTTCACATATTCAAGTTGTTTGATTTTTAAACACATGTTCTTCAAACATCCTTAAAGGCACGGGCTCGTCAGCAATGCGCGCCCGCCAAATGTGTGCCACGCAATACGCAGCTCCATAGCAAAGGCATGGAGCTGCGTGTTTCGAGCACGAATTTTGCGGGCGCGCATTGCTGACGAGCCTGTGCCTTTGATGGAATTGTAATTCCTCAAAAACTGATTTTAATGCCATTCTTAAGAAGTGAGGTATGTTTTTAAAAAAATTTAGACCTATTTTTAGACCTTTTGGACCTATTATGCTTGTTGAAAATGGGATCACAATCAAGGATGCTTAAAGAACATGTGTTTAAAATCAAACAACTTGAATACGTGAAGCATTACAAAAAGCCCTCAAAGTCTCTAAAATGCAAATAATATCAACTTTATATTTTGTCTAAACCAGGCTAGATCAATGGCCAATTTTGTGATCAGGACGACCGAGGTCCCACCGAAGTTGACCTACCAGGTAAATTTAGGAATTATGAGTTTGAATAAGAAAACATGTGTCTTTTTACCTTTTGTTTTACAGGAACACACCGGCTTTGTTGGGCTATTTTGGGCTCCAAATAGACCCATACATTATTCTGAAGCGCCTTTGAGAGTAAATTCGATATATCCTGAAAAGACGCCGTCAAATTTTGCCGTTTTTGAGCACTTTTGAAAAATTCAAGGTCACGTGACTTTTTGGAACCAAATGGTCTTGTGAGTTAGTTGTATTTCCAGCCGTATAAAAGTTTGTTACTGCAGAACTGCACCAAATTCAACTCTGATTTTCCCCCAATATTTATAAGTAATTGACAAAAGAGAGACTATTTATACAGGTATGAAACAAAGTTAAACACAAGTATGAAAATTCGAACATAATTGTTTGTTTCGAGAGTCCGGAGAATTAGAACGGGAGCGAGCGCGTGCTACGGCAGGCTACCGTGGAGTGCAGGATATTTGCCCCGCGTAGCATGGCAAATGGCCTGAGTGCACACACATATAGGCGTGTTGCTCCGGTGTACGTTCGTGAAGAAAAAACATGATGCCAACTCCTCAAAAGAAAACGTAAATTCCTATTCGGTTGTCCGGGTTGTCCAGTGAAATCGTATTTTGATGATCTTTTTTCACAATGACCATCAAAAAAGTATTGTCAATGCTGCTACATCACATAAATATTGACCATCATTTTTATTTAGATTTGTGTGCATTTGAACTTTTAATATATATTGTAGCAAAATGTCAAATTTGTACAAATTATTTTTAGGATATACATGTAATTTTGAGCAATTGGCTGCAACAAAAATGTTTTTAACACCTTATAAAAAGGTTGGAGTGCAGAAGTTTGCATTTCATTATGTTCTTTAGCTATTTTTTTATTTTGTTATACCTGAAACCCAAACCATGAGTTGCATACATGTACCTTAAAACTCTAGAGCCAGCCAACTATATAATATTGTTGGGATATCATCTCTGATATTCTCTGATTTCTTATTCATCCCTCATCAGAGGCTAATTTCATAAAACATGTTGGGCTTGATCACACATTTTTGATTAAGGATATTACGATAAATTCACTCAAGCAAGAGCGTATTTCATTAAAGGTACACACCGGCCTACTGTTTACATAATTTAGTGATGTAGCAGCATTGACAATACTTTTTTTATGGTCGTTGTGAAAAAAGATCATCAAAATATCCCCTAATTTACTAAAGAAGTGCAAAATTAACAAAAACGGTCAAAAGACGGGTTATACGCTTTACCAGCCGTTGCAACTACGCGCGAGCCTCACGACTTTGTCACAAACGATTCGCTCTTCTCCTGCTCAGGATATCTCCAATTTTCTGCTCACGATTTCACTGGACAGTTTGACGACCGAATAGGAATTTCCGTTTTCTTTTGAGGAGATGGCATCATGTTTTTTCTTCACGAATTACGTACACCGAAGCAACACGCCTGTATGTGTGTGCACTCAGGCTATTTGCCGTGCTGCGCGGGGCAAATATCATACACTCCACGGTAGCCTGCCGTAGCACGCGCTCGCTCCCGTTCTCCGGACTCTCGAAACAAACAATTATGTCCGAATTTTCATACTTATGTTTAACTTTGTTTCATACCTGTATAAATAGTCTCTCTTTTGTCAATTACTTATAAATATTGGGGGGAAATCAGAGTTGAATTTGGTGCAGTTCTGCAGTAACAAACTTTTATACGGCTGGAAATACAACTAACTCACAAGACCACGTGACTTTTCGGAACCAGAATTTTGTTCCGAAAAGTCACGTGACCTTGAATTTTTCAAAAGTGCTCAAAAACGGCCAGATTTGACGGCGTCTTTTTAGGATATATCTAATTTACTCTCGAAGGCGCTTCAGAATAATGTATGGGTCTATTTCGAGCCCAAAATAGCCCAACAAAGCCGGTGTGTTCCTTTAAGCTTGTTATCCTAAGCCCGTAAAGAGTGTGCGTGTGCAATGCTGTCGTCTGTTTTGTCTGAACGCATTCATCGTCTGCTTTGCTTATTTTTTATGTCAGTGTCAACAATTTCTAATACCATCATCCATTTTGATATGACTGAAATATGTCACTACCACAGAAAAACCTTGCCTGTTGCCAACTGGGATATTTTAACAACAGCTAAAAGTTGTGTATCTGTTAGAATATGCATTCCGTATTTTGCCGAGTATATGGCAGCGAAAAAAATGGCATCTCATTTATTGTTAGTTTAGCTAGGTCAACGAGTTTTGTAATATTAGGAGAGTGCTGCTTAATCAGAAAACAGATGCTAACAGTTTCTTTTTATGAAATTGGCCCTAGATCTTTTCTAAGGGAAACATCGTATTGTCCAATGCACTGACTAGTGTAACATCGACCTCTACCACGTTAATGTTTGACGTAACGTCCGCCATGGCACCACAAGCTCGTCTTGTAGTCTCCTACATCCGACCTAGCGATCATGAGCTTATTCTAGACAGTGTCAACATCAACGTAGAAGGGGCTTTCGAAAACGAGGTACGATACCACCTGTATACCACCAAGGATTATTATGAGTACATTGTTTAAGATGTATTTTTTTTTATACAGGTTGGTTTAATGCATTAGTTCTCAAACTGGGGAATTCCATCCTGGGGGTAATCTGCAGTGGGGATGAGATGGTCAAAGATTAAAATAAAAAAAAACACGGTTAAAACATGGTGGAATGAAATAATCCTTGATGAGATCATTCACTAGTGCATGATAGCTAGGAGGTACCCCTAGAACTATGGCGATACACATATCCCCCATAGGTAGAAGCGTGATTTACCATTAGGCCAATTAAATTAGATTACTAGTTTCTCGTCAACCACTTTTCAAATTTTGATGAGGGTTTTTTCATTATTCATTATTCATTATTTCGTATCAATGAAAAATGCAACCCGTTATACATATATATACTAACTGCTATTTTGAAACTGATTTAGGCTCTAAAAGTACTGTCGCCCAGAAAGTTAGTGCCAGTATCAGTTCCATGGAGTTATACATGTAGCTTGTGTTTGAAGGAAGAACTTGAGATGGCAAAAGTCATGGGAAATGACAAAGGAGTTTTGAAAGAGCAATACGTTTTAATATGGCAGGCCTTTACGGCCCCCAAAGAGGGTGTGCATTCCATAAGATCGGTACAGTTCCAACCCATAAAACCTTCTCTAGATGCGCGTGTTCAAAAATCCGTGGACGCTGCTGTCACTGTTTCTGTATAGTGTCAACCAATGCACAGTTCAGATTGCGAAACCACTCCGTTGCTTCGTCAATGCCATCGACCAAACCGGCCTTCAGTTCGTCGAAAAGTTGAATAAAAACATATGAATCGCTCACATCCCCGATGTCCACAATTTTCTATTTAACCACACACCTGTCTTCATGATAAACCGCCAGGGAAAACATATTCTATAGCGGGAAAAATCCACACAAAACTGCAAAAGACACAAAAATCTGCATGCGAATGCGCGCCAGAACAAATGGAATCGATCGGTCCAACCTCGTGACCACGGCAAAAATATACAACCCGAGTTCCATGTACAAAGGCCTTGCAGATAACGCGATCTGGAAACGAGGTCACAAATACCGTATGTCGAATTCGGGCGGTCGATCTGTTATTGACATGCAAACAGTGTTCTCGCGCCCGAACGGCGGGACGCGACCCGAGAACACTGCACTTGGAACAGGATCACACATCATCTATCCGTCGAGAACGAGTTACCCGTGTTAAAGAACAGACCGCCCGAACTCGACCTGCAACGAACGGTTTTCGCAGGTACCCACTGGGTGCAGGGGTAGCGCTGATATGCTGTACGGTTGGTATACTGCATTCTGTGATACATTTTGCGAAGCTAGCTGCACATAACTGACCGCGCAACTGAAACAGAAACTTCGCTTGGGAGTAGTTTGAGTCGGATTTCCTCCGTTTGTTTTGCAAAATAATGAATAATGAAATTTTTTGATGCTGGGTCAAAATCACATGCGGGCGCTGACGAGAAACTAGTGATCTAATTTCATTGGCCTTATGGTTATGCAGCAACTTTAACAGGGGTACATTAAAACCTGCTGTCCAATCCGCACCAAACTTCATCTGATAGTTTTTTAGAACCCTACCTTACATGTGTTTGTGGATTTGTGGTAGAATTTGTCCATATAATTCTCAAAAATACATCTCGGAAGTCACGAACAGCAGTTGCATCGTGCACTTTTTTGCATGACATACATGTACCATTGTCATTGACTTCTAAACTTTGGATTTTCGATAATTAAATGGACAAATTCTGCCCAAAATCCATAGACACACGCAAGGCAAGGTTCTCAAGAACTATCAGACAAGATTTGGTGAGGATTATAGGCAGCAGGTTATTGTGCAAGCCATGCTTTACTTGTCCCCCTGTTAAAGTTGCTGCACAACCATATTTGTAACTCGCACTTCTACAAAGTGTACCAAGACCCCATTGAGCGGGAATGGCCAGAAAAAGTTTGAGAACCGGGGGTTTAATGGTACTTTCCTCACCTTCCACCTCTGTGGCCCTGGTTTGAATCCTGTCCGGGTCAATATGTGGTTTGTGTTTTCAGTCCCTGCTAAATCCCATGTGTTATCCCCAATTTTTTGCAATTTTTCCCCACCTCAGAAACTTAAAATTTCTTCATCTTCTGTCAAATACCAATCTGCAATTGATGTCAGTAAATACTGTCCATTTGGTGAATGATATACAAATAATGAATGATACAAATAATGAATGATATACAAATAATGAATGCATGTTTATGAGTGCAATGAGAGGAATATTTTCATGAGGTGAAAGGTGGGAATGTTCCATTCAACGAGGCGAAGCCGAGATGAATGGAACATATTCCATCTTTCACCGAATGAAAATATGTGACCGCGGCTCCAGCAAAACCCAACACTTGTGATGAAAATTCAAAATTTAAGTTTTGGTATCAGCTTAGTGTACATACAAAAAGGTATCATTTAAAACATGTTTGAGGAAATTCTGATAATTTTTGGCAAAATTATGACCAATTAAAGTATGACAGATCAGAACAAGTGAAATGGAGCTATTGGTCTTTAAAGTTTGACAAACTAGTTGATTATTTAATTTTTTGTCAATAATATGAGGAATTTTGAGACAGTTCAAACAACAAAACAAATCTTGAATGTATCCCGATGTTGATTCTGCCAAATTTTCAAGTTGGTCCCAGAGGCCATTTTTTAAGGTTGTGGGCCCATATCACATAATGGGAAATGCCGAGAAGCGTCGGGTTTTGCCAGAGTCGGTCACATATTTCTTCCATTGCACGAATTAAAACATTCAATATTTGTTTTATATTCATTTTTTTTATATCCATTCATTATCTGTTTGAATGCCCAAGTAGATCCTTGTCATCCTACTTTTTTTTACCAATTATTCAGGCTTACCCTTCGAGTTTATTTTATTGTCCGTCATCAGTACAAAACCCGCCATGTTGCTTGTGAGTTGTAAAAAAGGTTTTTGTGTCAGGGGTAGCGCTCTCTGGTCGCGCTCGCGTCATACAATCGACATGCACATAGTCATACACATGCAATACTGTACACGTGACGTACTATACAGTGGGCACGGGTGCACCGTGCAATGGAAAAAAACGTATGAAACAAAATTGCATGGCAAATGGATTAAATATTGAACGACACGTGACCTGCTATCGTCCAATCAGATCACAAGGATCTACTTGGGCATTATATGTAACAAAATAAGAAATAAATTTGCAGTTTGACTTCCAACGGCTTTACATCCCTTCCGAAGGATGGAGCAAGTGTGGTTGAGTGCCTTGCCCAAGGGCACAGGTACCGTAGCCGTGGGGAGGTTCGAACCTGCAACCCCAAGTTTTCACCTATGATTGCGAGTCAATGACCTAAACCGCTTTGAGGAAATTCTGATAATTGTTGGCAAAATTATGACCAATTAATGACAGATCAGAAAAAGTGAAATGGAGCTATTGGTCTTTAAAGTTTGACAAACTAGTTGATTATTTAATTTTTTGTCAATAATATGAGGAATTTTGAGACAGTTCAAACAACAAAACAAATCTTGAATGTATCCCGATGTTGATTCTGCCAAATTTTCAAGTTGGTCCCAGAGGCCATTTTTTAAGGTTGTGGGCCCATATCACGTAATGGGAAATGCCGAGAAGCGTCGGGTTTTGCCAGAGTCGGTCACATATTTCTTCCATTGCACGAATTAAAACATTCAATATTTGTTTTATATTCATTTGTTTTATATCCATTCATTATCTGTTTGAATGCCCAAGTAGATCCTTGTCATCCTACTTTTTTTTACCAATTATTCAGTCTTACCCTTCGAGTTTATTTTATCGTCCGTCATAAGTACAAAACCCGCCATGTTGCTTGTGAGTTGTAAAAAAGTTTTTGTGTCAGGGGTCGCGCTCTCTGGTCACGCTCACTTCATACAATCGACACGCACATAGTCATACACATGCAATACTGTACACGTGACGTAGTATACAGTGGGCACGGGTGCACCGTGCAATGGAAAAAAACGTATGGAACAAAATTGCATGGCAAATGGATTAAATCTGGAACGACACGTGACCTGCTATCGTCCAATCAGATCACAAGGATCTACTTGGGCATTATATGTAACAAAATAAGAAATAAATTTGCAGTTTGACTCTCCATTACTAATTTCATTCTCGACAGGTGACGGTTGGTTTCAGTAAAGAAAAGGCGGAACCAGGACAAGATATTAATCTTGATATCACGGCAGAGGCCAACTCGTTTGTGGGTGTCCTTGCGATTGACACTAGCGTAGCGTTGCTTAAGACAGGAAATGACATCACACAGACCCAGGTAAGTCAGAGGTCGTGGGGAGGTGGGCGCTGGGGGACGAGATATTAAGCTTGATATTAATGCGGAGGCAAACTCGTTTGTGGGTGTCCATGCGATTGACACTAGCGTAGTGCTCCTTAAGACAGGAAAAGACATCACACAGGTCAGAGGTCATTCTCGACATCTACTCTACAAGACAAAATTCAGTTGATCCTCTAAAACATGGCAGTTTTCTCAATAACTGTATCAGAAATTTTGACCTTTTGCTCGAATTATCTAGCATCAAACGAACTTTTGGCTTAAAATTATTTTTGACTGGGAAACTTAATGTACACACCGGCCTACTGTTTACATGATTTAGTGATGTAGCAGCATTGACAATACTTTTTTGATGGTCGTTGTGAAAAAAGATCATCAAAATATCCCATAATTTACTAAAGAAGTACAAAATTAACAAAAACGGTCAAAAGACGGGTTATACGCTTTACCAGCCGTTGCAACTACGCGCGAGCCTCACGACTTTGTCACAAATGATTCGCTCTCCTCCTGCTCAGGATATCTCCAATTTTCTGCTCACGATTTCACTGGACAGCCCGGACGACCGAATAAGAATTTCCGTTTTCTTTTGAGGAGTTGGCATCATGTTTTTTCTTCACGAACGTACACCGGAGCAACACGCCCCTTTGTTTCATACCTGTATAAATAGTCTCTCTTTTGTCTTCACGAACGTACACCGGAGCAACACGCCCTTTGTTTCATACCTGTATAAATAGTCTCTCTTTTGTCAATTACTTATAAATATTGGGGGAAAATCAGAGTTGAATTTGGTGCAGTTCTGCAGTAACAAAATTTTATACGGCTGAAAATACAACTAACTCACAAGACCACGTGACTTTTAGGAACCAGAATTTGGTTCCGAAAAGTCACGTGACCTTGAATTTTTCAAAAGTGCTCAAAATCGGCCAAATTTGACGGCGTCTTTTCATGATATATCTAATTTACTATCGAAGGCGCTTCAGAATAATGTATGGGTCTATTTCGAGCCCAAAATAGCCCAACAAATCCGGTGTGTTCCTTTAATGTCAAAGTTGCGCTATGGCCACAACAAATCCTCATGATTGACAGTCAAATTTGCTGGTGTTGATAAATTCTAGATCTGGTGATTTTAATTTTTCGCCAAAATCTAATCACATGCACCCATAGTTTGATTGATTTTAACTGTGACCTATGTTTACAGGTTATTGAGGCACTGGGGAAGTTTGACACAGTAAACAGCGGTGGGAGTGATTCTGAGGGTGTCATCGGCGGACCAATGATCCGCAGGAAACGCTCTGCTGTGTGTTGCGGCTGGTGGCCCTACCCTACCCCAGGGGAGACTACTCAGGAAGTCTTGAGTGTAAGTATAATCAATTGTCAGCTTGAGTCTAAACCTCCTTGAGTCTGAATCCAACCAGAATTTTTAAGGGACTGGCTAAACTTTCAAAAATACTAAAAAGCAAGACGGGGCTTGTCAAATGTTCCTGTCATACTCCTTGGGCGTATTTTAAATCCTGTTCTTTCCTTTTATAGAACGTGATTGAAGTAGGAAATGTTGCATTTTTGTGTTTTTTGATCAAAAGGTTTGACTGAAAGATTCTCGTATTTTTAGTCGGCAGGTATTTTAGTCTTCACTGATGCCCTTGTCTACAAGGAGGAATGGGAGCACAGGTCTGGTTAGTAACGTTACATATTTAGCAATTTACTGTTCTATCCTCTGTTATATCAACACGCAAGCCTGTCAGTTCTACATTTTGGTACCATCAATGCATCTCACCAACATCTACTGGAAAGTAATAACAAATCATTTGGTCCTATTGGTTAGTAACATTACCAAAAGAAAGGGACATGCAAAAATGCATATCTTGTAACGAAACGTTTCCTCAAATGGGACACAACTGAAACAAACCATTATATTTCGTTCATTGTTTGTTTACTGGTGTGTGTTTTTGGTAATGCCAAATCACCCCTACTCTCACGTTTTTTTATATGCTATCAATTAAAGACGGTTTATACACAAAAATATAATTGTACATTTTGTGAAAATGTCCACCTGATCATGGAATTGCCCATTGACCTCTCTCACAGACGCCATCTTTGTAGGAAAAATGCCACTGCGTATTGAACGCCATTATAAGTACGCAAATGCACACCCTGAAAAATGTTCCAAATACGTGCGCGTGTTGCTCAAAATTTGTTCGAAATATACGACGCAGCTGTATTTACGCTCAAAATCCTGATGCACGTGACAATTTGTAGGAAGTGACGTCATTTGAGAGTGATCAATACGGTCTATTAATTGAGTAGTGGGAATAACACTTGTTTATCGACAGGGTTTGTCACGGATGATCGTATCGCGCCAGCACTTTCAATTGCTGGAGCGAGCTTGCAAGAAGAAGCAGATGGTTCAGAACCAGTTCTCAAGTCATCTCCAGCCGTCGGTGCCCCAAAGCCACGAGTTCGTACCGAGTTTCCTGAAACGTGGTTGTGGCATGATTATACAACAGGGTACGTTATCTGGGGTCGATTTCACAAAAAAAAAAAAATGTGACATGCATGCTTGATTGTCGACAGGGTTTATCCGTGGAAGCATTGTGGAGGATGCATGGTATCATGCCAGTACGAGGGGAGTCGGAAGTTGAAAAACGTTCAGAACCAGTTCTCAAGTCATCCCCAGGCGTCAGTGCCCCAAAGCCACGAGTTCGTACTGAGTTTCCTGAAACGTGGCTGTGGCATGATTATACAACAGGGTTGGTTTTTTAGTTTAGTTTAGTTTAGTTTTGTTTTTTCGCTTCAGCATTCTTCATTATTTCACATTTCATTATTTTATTTTACCTGTAATAAAATCGAGTATTTAAATTATATTGTCGCTTGTGACACCTGTGTGAGAGGACAGTTCCTCTCACATTACCAGAAGTCACCAAAATAACTGACATTTTTGCACTGTCAATAGACTCTGCATGGACGGCAATGACAGGGGGGAGGGAGGGGGGAGGGGGAATCACATTGTCACTGTGTGCCGTGTACGAGTAGGCACTTTGAAAATCTATTGTCACACCATTTAAATATAAAAACCTGCCCCCTGTCATGGCCGCCGGTGCAAAGGATCTATTCTGCGTCTTCGTTATACTTTTTGTAAAAATTTTATGACTGGCTTGAGATGTAGGCCTAGATGGTAAAATACTGAGACTTGTGATTGACATTTCATTGATATCATTGCTGTGATTGACATTGCTGTATGTTAGGGATATTGGTATGTTGTCAAATTTGGAATTTTGTTAATTATTTTGTTTCTTTCAAATTACTGTTTTTGCCTATTTCTGTGACATGGTGTGTCTGTCATGCAGATACAATTGTCTAATCATATACAAAATCATATGCATATATACCCTCAATAAAATATCCCTAACTTTTTGTGAGTAGTTTATGCGAGCATGTGTGGTCTAGTGGGTATACAGCCATGCTCGTGATCGAGGGGTTATGGGTTTGAGCCCCACTTGTGCCAACGTGTTTGTGTCCATGGGCAAGACACTTAATCTAAATTGCCTCGTCAACCTGAGTGATATTTGGAGAGATGTTGGGGAAGTGCCACAATCTAACTGCTGATAGGATTATGCGCCTTGGCCAGGTAGCCAGCGAGTTGAAGCGAAATTGTTCTGCTGATTTCATAGTGGCAGCAGTAATAATAGCAACAGCGCCAGGAGTACCCTAGGGTAGACATGTGCACTATACAAGTGTCCACCATTATGTAATGAATCTTGTGACTTGAGACTTGTGGCGCGACTTGCTGCGTGACTTGCTCCGAAACTTGCACCATGACTTCTGCCACAACTGACTATCACATGACCATAATAATAATAATAATAATAATATTAATTACTATCAATGCTAGAATAGGGCGACAAATCGTGTGTAAAAAAGCTATATTAGGGCGACCTGCTCAATAGGGCGACATTTTGGTGTCGCCCTAATATTTTTGAGTTTAAAATTATTTTTTTTAGGTCAAAAACCATTGTTTTTAGGTCGAGAACCATTTTTATCGGGACTGTAGCTGTTTCTCTTCGGTCTGCAACCATTTTTGGAAGCTTTGGGTAAAAAAATAAGGTGTCATTTTGAGTGACTCTTGCCGAAATTTCGGTGGTCCCCGGCGAGAGTCTTCCCGAAATGTCGCCCTATTGCGGCATTCAGCGTTGTTTAAATATCTCTTAATGCTGCAAAGGGGCGACCCGCCATAAAAGACTTTGCCAAACTACCACCGAAATTTCGGCTAAAAGACATCGATTGGACACCAAATTTCTGTAAACCAGAGGTTCCAAAGATGTTTCCACACCTAATAAAAATGCTTCTAGACCTAATAAAAATGGTTCTCGATTTGAAAAAGATTGATTTTGACTTCCAAAATATTGGGGCTACACCAAATTGTAGCCCTAATAGAGCGGGTCACCCTAAGGGCTCTCTACACACAAAGTGTCGCCCCATTGGATAAAATAGAGAAATAATGGTGACATCTATATAGTGCACATATCTTCCTGCGGGATACTCGTGGCGCTTTACAATACCATCACCCTGGTCATTGGGCACAACTCCCTGGGGAGTATGCAGCCCCAGGAGCCTGGCACAAGCACTCAAATGCTGCAACCTTTGCAGGTACCCATTTACTCCTAGGTGGAGAGTGCCCAAGGGCACACGCACCATGGAGAATAGTCATATCACTTTACAACATTATTACCCTGGTCATTGGGCACAACTCCTTGGAGAGTATATGCAGCCCTGGCAGCCTGACACAAGCACTCAAAGGCTACAGGGTCTTTCTATAAATTAGGGGTCCAAAAGTGTGACATTTGGTGTCCCCGGTTACACCTGATATGTGTTATTTTTCGTACAAAAATCATTAAAATGGCTTTTAAACCATTTTGTATGAATTGTACTTTATGTACTCACTCTTTGAGATGGAAAGTATTTAAGGAATGTGTCCTGAATTTACAAAAACAAGATGTAAAATGTAACGGGGGACACCAACATTGGACCCCTAATTTATAGAAAGACCCTACAACCCTTGCAGGTACTCATTTACTCCTGGGTGGAGAGGCAACTTATGAAAAAGTGCCTTGCCTAAGGGCACATGAACCATGGAGGATACTCATGGTGCTGTACAACATTATTACCCTGATCATTGGGCACAACTCCCTGGGGAGTTACAACCCTAACACAAGCGCTCAAAGGCTGCAACCCTTGCAGGTATCCATTTACTCCTGGGTGGAGAGGCATTTATGACAAAGTGCCTTGCCCAAGGGCACATGAACCATGGAGGATACTCATAGTGCTGTACACGTTACTCTGATCATTGGGCACAACTCCCTTGGTGGAGAGAGACAACGTATGACAAAGTGTCTTGCCCAAGGGCACACGCACCATGTTCGCGGCCGGGAATCGAACCCACGACTGTGGAATTAGACACGCTCTTGAGTTCAATGCACCAAACCGCTCGACCATATGGTACTCTATGAAACCATGGAACATTTTACTGGACATCAAGTCTCTACCTTTCACCGCGTTCCCTCTTCACTTTGCCTGTTGCAGAGCCGATGGTCGTGTCCGTGTATCAGTCAAGGTACCAGACACCATAACCTCATGGGTAGCCAGTGCATTTGCCATGTCGGCACAGAAAGGGCTCGGAGTTGCTGAGTCACCAGCTAAGGTAACCATGAAATCTGTTATTTTCAAATTAATTATATTTGTGCAGAAAAGGATTAATGAAAAGAGTATAATTCTTGTCCCTTTTTCACTGATGCAATGTCTAAAACCTCTTGAGTATTTTATGGTTTCAGCAATCTTCCTTTAAAGGCCCTATGTATCATTTGCAAGATAAACCTTTTTACAGATTCGTGGAATAAGAGTGTAACATATCTAAGGAAGAATGTTGGTAAACTAGCCTGAAGAAATTTTAGCTACAGAGATGCATCAATGCTTCAGAAAACCTTGAAAATCTATATATGGATTTTGTGTACAAGTAAAAGGTAAAAAAGTCCCATGCACGGGACTTTTTTAAGAACTACTTTCTGTTGTCAATTTCCAACATGAAATACTATTTTGGACGGAAATAAATTCATGTGGTGTTTGTTACCATTGCTATCAACACTTTGAGTAAAGTTTTTCTTTAAAAAAAAACAAATGAAGTAGCCAATTATAGAATAAGAAAGATTATAAAGTCCTTATTGGGATTTGAACCCAAGACATTTATCCTGACATTGGTACTGTTTTCCATCCAGGTGACTGTTTTCAGGCCGTTCTTCGTCTCGTTGACTCTCCCGTACTCTGTGATTCGTGGAGAGAAACTCGTCCTTCAAGTTACAGTCTTCAATTACATGAGCTACCCTGTACAGGTAATGACAATAAAACTCCAAAGCAGGCTCAGAAATGATTTTAAAAAATGAAACGCTTTGTACTTAAAGATCCCAGAGCACTCCTTCGTGAAGAGTAAGGGGTTCCCGGTGTCTCTGGCCATCAGCTGCCAATGGCACCACCCACCTACATGTATGTATCTTGAAGTATCCAAGAAGTATCCAAGAAATCTACTACCTTTCCTTGTTTCCGTCAAAAAGATAAAATAAAGTTGTGAGTCAAAGTTTATGAAGGGGTTTCCCCGGTGTCTCTGGTTATCGGCTGCCAATGGCGCCACCCGTATATGTATCTCGATGTTCAGGTGGACGATACTTGGAATCTTTATGCAATTCAGCCTATACGGGTTGCGAATTTGAAGTTCATTAAACCCAATAAATCTTTTAAAAAATTAAGTTTTGTCAAGTTGGTGTTAAGATTTTTAAATTTACTGCTTATTTCTGTTGTATTAATAAAGTCTACATATGATCTACTTCTCATTTTTGTCACTTTCTTTGATGTTTAATTTCAAATTAATGGTAATTTTTTTACTTTTCATTAATTTTGTCTCAGGCATCGGTTACCTTGACTGGATCTCCTGAGTTCCAGAATCTGATTTATGACAAAAAAGGTGCAGAAAAGACATCCAACACTGATCAGGTTAGTTTAGATATTGACCAAATAAACCATTTGCAATGGCAGCCATGTTAGGGTGCAGCTTTTCTTATTTAAGTGCCTATATACTCATGCAAGACACCCCTACTCATGATTGCCTACTAAAATGGCCGCCGGGCAAAGTACCTATTGACCCCTTGCATATACGCCATTTAGGAGTCAAATTATGACGTGTCAATCTCGACTCCATGTGTGTGCGCTTTGTGTGCGTCTTTGGCGGGCGTAACGTGGTTTATTTTACTAATGTGAGGCTATTAGGACAGCGCGTTATGCATGCTAGAGACACAATGCGCATGCACATTGCTTCAACAACGATGCGACATTATTTGACTCTCAAATGGATGTATTAAGCACAAGCCTATTATTACCCATTAGTCCTCAAAGCGCCCCAAACCACCCTGCAGCTTTCTCCTCAAAGCGCCCCAAACCACCCTGCAGCTTTCTCCTCAAAGCGCCCTAAACCACCCTGCAGCTTTCTCCTCATAGCGCCCCAAACCACCCTGCAGCTTTCTCCTCATAGCGCCCCAAACCACCCTGCAGCTTTCTCCTCAAAGCGCCCCAAACCACCCTGCAGCTTTCTCCTCAAAGTGCCCCAAACCACCCTACAGCTTTCTCCTCATAGCGCCCCAAACCATGCACCCTGCAGCTTTCTCCGATCATAGCGCCCCAAACCACCCTGCAGCTTTCTCCTCAAAGCGCCCCAAACCACCCTGCAGCTTTCTCCTCAAAGCGCCCCAAACCACCCTGCAGCTTTCTCCTCAAAGCGCCCTAAACCACCCTGCAGCTTTCTCCTTATAGCGCCCCAAACCACCCTGCAGCTTTCTCCTCATAGCGCCCCAAACCACCCTGCAGCTTTCTCCTCAAAGCGCCCCAAACCACCCTGCAGCTTTCTCCTCAAAGCGCCCCAAACCACCCTGCAGCTTTCTCCTCATAGCGCCCCAAACCACCCTGCAGCTTTCTCCTCAAAGTGCCCCAAACCACCCTGCAGCTTTCTCCGATCATAGTGCCCCAAACCACCCTGCAGCTTTCTCCTCAAAGCGCCCCAAACCACCCTGCAGCTTTCTCCTCAAAGCGCCCCAAACCACCCTGCAGCTTTCTCCTCAAGCCGCCCCAAACCACCCTGCAGCTTAAATTTCTTCTCAAAGCGCCCCAAACCACCCTGCAGCTTTCTCCTCAAAGCGCCCCAAACCACCCTGCAGCTTTCTCCTCAAAGCGCCCCAAACCACCCTGCAGCTTTCTCCTCATAGCGCCCCAAACCACCCTGCAGCTTTCCAGATCCTCATAGCGCCCCAAACCACCCTGCAGCTTTCTCCTCAAGCCGCCCCAAACCACCCTGCAGCTTTCTTCTTAAAGCGCCCCAAACCACCCTGCAGCTTTCTCCTCAAAGCGCCCCAAACCACCCTGCAGCTTTCTTCTCAAAGCGCCCCAAACCACCCTGCAGCTTTCTTCTCAAAGCGCCCCAAACCACCCTGCAGCTTTCTTCTCAAAGCGCCCCAAACCACCCTGCAGCTTTCTCCTCAAGCCGCCCCAAACCACCCTGCAACTTTCTTCTCAAAGCGCCCCAAACCACCCTGCAACTTTCTTCTCAAAGCGCCCCAAACCACCCTGCAGCTTTCTCCTCATAGCGCCCCAAACCACCCTGCAGCTTTCCAGATCCTCATAGCGCCCCAAACCACCCTGCAGCTTTCTCCTCAAGCCGCCCCAAACCACCCTGCAGCTTTCTTCTCAAAGCGCCCCAAACCACCCTGCAGCTTTCTCCTCAAAGTGCCCCAAACCACCCTGCAGCTTTCTCCGATCATAGTGCCCCAAACCACCCTGCAGCTTTCTCCTCAAAGCGCCCCAAACCACCCTGCAGCTTTCTCCTCATAGCGCCCCAAACCACCCTTCAGCTTTCTCCTCAAACCGCCCCAAACCACCCTGCAGCTTTCTCCTCAAAGCGCCCCAAACCACCCTGCAGCTTTCTTCTCAAAGCGCCCCAAACCGCCCTGTATTTCTTCCAAGTTCAACTCACTGAAATTCAAGTTTCTACAAACACACCCTCAATTGATAGTCATGTACTCATATATACATGTAGCTTGACTCATCCTCTTTCAAATCTTGTGTTCAGTGAGGGTGGCTACTATTGGATAACTGTGGTTATTGACCTTAATTGACAAGGAACATTACTTATGACCAAAAAGCTTTGAGGAATAATAAGAGACACTATTTGTTAGTGCTATTGGGTTAATGCTTAACCGTAACGCTTAATGTCGTTTGCAGGTAAAGTCCGTCAAGGTACCGGCCAGCGATGGTGCGACTGTCTATTTCCCCATTCTGCCCCAGAAACTTGGAATGATTGACTTGGCAGTTCAGGCTACCACTGATAAAGCCGGTGATGCCGTCGTACGACAACTTCTGATCGAGGTATGTCATCAAATCTCCGGTTTTGAAATGTTTATTTTTATCTTTGCGTCAATTCTGAAGTTTGTTTTCCTAGTCTGGAAAGACTGTGTCCAGATCACATTTTGAGCCCCCATTTTTCCCATGGGTGTTGAGACTTTGATAATTTATCATGTTTGTCATATTTTGCGCTCCCAATCCACATATTTCCCAAGGAGATTGTCAAAATACCACCGATGTTTTGTAAACTAATTTATCTATTCCATAAAACAGTACAGTGATTACACCAAAATGTTTGCTTTAACATCCAAATTGGAGATTGAAAATTTCATTAACTGTGTTAAAGTTGCATTGCCCGTGTTTCGGTGAAAGGATTAAAAAAATTAATTTACACAAGCGAACGAATTTAGAAAGCTTACGTGTCTCTGTAACGAAAAATATCAAAAACTTAAATTTCCGACGTCGGGAATTGGAGATACAAGCCTTTTTCTTGAAACGTGCTTCACGTACGCTCATATGTACATAGTATGTGTACAATGTACACATGTACATTTACGTCATAACCCTGTCGATTAATTGACCAACCAGCCATTTAATCATTTGTTGTTTTTAATCGACTGGCATTAATCCTTGACGGATTTTTACGTTCTTGGTACCAAATGAAATGCTGATAACTTTTTATATTCTAGAAAAATACCTATTTAACTTTAAAAAAAAATTGGACGCCCAAATCGGCCCTAACACGGGCAGTGCAACTTTAATGGATTTATTTTTTGTCTGCAGCCCGAAGGTGTCCCTACATCCTTCACAGAACCCATCCTGATTGATTTGGATAAAGCTGGTGGTTCATTGTCCAAGGATTTCACCTTTAGAATCCCCAAAGATCAGTTGGTTCCGGGATCTGTTCGCTCTCAGCTGACCATAACAGGTGCGTAAAGTAGACTGGTGCGTAAATTAGTGACAGGTGCGTAAAGTGACTCAGGGGTGCGTAAATTAGTGACAAGTGTGTAAAGTGACTGGTGCGTAAATTAGTGACAGGTGCATAAAGTGACTGGTGCGTAAATTAGTGACGGGTGCATAAAGTGAACAGATTTTAAAACTTTTAACGGATTCCTGGAATATGGGCATAACATATCTAAAGAAGAATGTTGGTAAACTAGTCTGCAGAAATTTTAGCTACATAGATCGAGCAATGCTTCAGAAAATTAAAAATCTATATATGGTTTTTGTTTTATGTGAAAGGTTATAAACAAAATGGGTGTGCACATACATTTTTTGAATCACCTCCAGTTTTTACATTCAGGTTTTCTTTTCTTACAAAACATACCATCTTGGACAGAACTCTTGTGGTGTTTGATGGGGATGGGACATATTTAACCGGTTAACCGTTTAACCGAAACAAAAACCCAGATTTTGCCGAACATTTAAACGAAACCCAATTTGAAAGAATTTACAATAGGGTTATTTGTAATGACTTCATGAGGGTTATTTGTAATGACTTCATGAAACTAAAAAAATTAATTAATATGGGGTAAATTTGTATGGAGTAAAATTTTGACCAAATAAAGGTTCAATGGTTATTTTGGGGGCCTAGGGGTATTGTGTGCATTGCACATGCATCTATGAACACCAGCAACAATATTTAGTGTCGGTCGAATGGTTTAACCGGTTAAGCGACACTTGAAAGAATTGCAAACCGGTTTCTGAATTAATCGTGAATTCCCATCCCTAGGGTTTATTGTTACCATTGCTATCAACACTTTGAGTAAGGTTTTTTTTTGTCAACGACATGAAGTAACATTTTTGGGTCATTGCAAATGATATAATTCAGGCCCTCAGGACGTATCTTATTGTATTTAATCATTGCTTGTAGGTGACATCATGGGTCCTACAATGAGCGGTCTTGACAAGCTGCTACGATTACCAAGCGGTTGCGGTGAACAGACGATGATATCGTTTGCTCCTGATGTTTTCATCTATTCATACCTGACAAGTACAAACCAGAAAAATCCTACGGTCGAGAAGATGGCTGTAGACTTCATGAAAACGGGTACGGAAACTTAAAGCCACATAAGCAGGCTCGTCAGCAATGCGCGTGCGCCAAATTCGTGCAACGAAATACGCAGCTCCATAGCAAAGGCATGGAGCTGAGTATTTTGTGGCACGAATTAGGATGCATTGAACTCATCTTAACTTTTGTGAAATCGATCCCAGGTTACTAACGAGAGCTAGCCTACAAACACACGGACCATTCCTTCAGCGCATTCGTTATTTCATTGGTCCAATCCAAAAGCTCCCTATAAACTCACTATGTTACCTAGTTCACCATGTTAACTGGTTCCCTTGTCTCACAGGTTACCAACGAGAGCTAACCTACAAACACACGGACCATTCATTCAGCGCATTCGGTAACAACGATCCCTCCGGCAGTACATGGCTTACGGCGTTTGTCATCAAGTGTTTCGCTCAGGCAAAACCATTCGTCTACATTGACTCTAAAGTAATCCAGAACTCCGTGGAATGGCTTATTAAGCAACAGACTGTGGATGGGGATTTTGAGGAACCTGGGAGAGTCATCCACACTGATATGCAGGTAACTATAGACCCATCGCAGTCTCTATAGATAAACTAACCCTCTATACCCTTGCACAAAACTTTTTTATAGCATTGTTGTCTGTCTTTGTATATTTCAGGGCGGTGTGTCCTCGGCCTCAACTATGACAGCTTATGTCTTAATCACTCTAACAGAAGTCTAGATGAACACTGTAGCTTATAGCAAAGTGCCTTGCCCAAGGACACACTCCATTGTTACCATCGTTGTCTGTCTTTCTGTCTTTAAGGGCAGTGTGACATTAGCGTCCACTATGACGGCTTACGTCTTGATCACTCTGAAGGAAGTTCAGATGTAGACTAGCTTATGGCAAAGTGCCTTGCCCAAGGACACACACTCCATTGTTACCATCATTGTCTGTCTTTCTGTCTTTAAGGGCAGTGTGACATTAGTGTCCACTATTACGGCTTACGTCTTGATCACTCTGAAGGAAGTTCAGATGTAGACTAGCTTATGGCAAAGTGCCTTGCCCAAGGACACACACCATTTTTACCATTACTGTCTGTCTTTGTCTTTCAGGGTGGTGTGTCCTCAGCGTCTACCATGACAGCCTACGTTTTGATCACTCTAAAGGAAGTTCAGATGAAGTTTGGAGAATTGGCTTTGCCGCAGGTAAACCAAGCAACACAAGAAATGGAAAAATGTCTACACTTTTTCATTGAAAAACAAAAAGTTCAGCTGAGATTGGAATTTTTTAGTGTACAGAGGCGAGGCTTTATGCATTCATTATGTAAATAATTCAGTCGCCTTAAATAATAATACTGACATTTTGGACTATTCTTATGTTTTTAGGTAAAACTTAAGGCTATGCATGGTGGAAATCAATGTGTGTATGGGTTTACGGTGGCACCATGTGAATCTCATTTGTATATGTGTGGTTCTGAAAAGAACCGGTGAGTGTGAACTCAACGTTTCGAACAGCGTGCTCTGTTCGTCTTCAGGAGTAATGCCGGACTCATGATGATGCAGAGCTATAAGTACTGGTTGAGGGGTTTCAGTGTACAATGTGTGCACTGAAGCGGCTTGGCTTGGGTGGAGGAGGCGTGGTTGTGCTAGGATCCTAATACTGTGGTTGGCACCAGTGTGCACACTGGTGCATGACACTGTGGCAGTAGCTGTCGTGGGTGGAGGACCTAGTGTATAGGTGACCCATCGGTCTGGTTGGATAATAGGGAGTGCCAGATATTGCTGATGTTGAAGCCAATGTCTTGGGGTACTGTGTTGTGCTTGTGTATTTCGATGGCTTCCCTGATGCGTCTTGGGTGCCATCTGTCGATGGGCGCTATCAGTTGTGCTGCTTCCCAGTCGATGATGTGGTCCTCACTGTGGGAGTGCTTGACAATGGATGATTTGTCATAGTCTCCTCTGCGGCCGTGGGCTCTGTGTTCTTTAAGTCTGGTGGGTAAGTCCCTCCCCGTCTCGCCGATGTACACCTTCCCACATTCGCAGGGGATCCTATAGACTCCGGCCTTGTGGTCTTGTTTATCCTTGTGGGTTTGTATGGTTCCTTGGAGTTTCCTGGTTGAAGACTGGTATACTTTGATCTTGGCTTGGTGGAGAATCCGTTGGATCTTGTGGGATGCATTCCCTATGTAAGGGAGGCAGACTGATGGGTTGACTTTGGGTATAGGCGACCCGACGGTCAGCGGTCTTGGGATATTGGGTCTTGACTCGGTTTTTCTTGTAATCGTTGCGTTGAAGTGCTGTGGATATGTGGTGGAGTTCTTCTTGGAGATGTTCTTGGTCGCAGATGGTGTACACCCGTTGTACCAGCTAGAGCACGGGTGACCGAGGATTTGATCCTCGGGTGATGGAATGAAGAGCTGTGGAGATACCGGTCTGTGTGAGTGGGCTTGCGGTAGACGTACGGCATGCCCATGGGTTGCCCAAACGTTGCCCAAACGTTGAGTTCTTTTTAGAACCACACATACACAAATGAGATTCACATGGTGCTACCGTAAACCCATACACATGTCTTATGTTTTTATTAGGCTTGCGTATTTTGTCAGTGTTTTTAGCACGTCCTCAAAAAAAACTCTTAGTATATAGTGTGTATACCATGTCGTCTATGGGCAAAATACATCCATTTAAAGGCACAGGTTCGTCAGCAATGCGCTCCGTGCCTTTGCTACATGGAGCTGCATATTTCGTGGCACGAATTTGGCATGCGCACATGCTGACGAGTCCCTGCCTTTAACTTCATAGGGACCGAAGCAATAATCGGGAGGTTGTGGGTTCTAGCCCAGCCTGAGCATAATATGACTTTTTAGGGTGTTCTTAGGAAAATCACCTGGTGTATATTGCATATACCACGTCATGAATGGGCAAATTACATACATTTAAATATTGATATTTATGATTAATATCAATATTTATGATCAATATATATATTTACGGCCTGTGCACGAAGTTGTGTTAGGGTGAAGTGGCTTTTGGGCATAGTAGTGTTTGGACGAAGTGGTTTGGGGGCGAAATGCCCCTTGGCGAAGTGGTTCAGGATGAAGTGGTCCAGGGCGAAATGGTTTTACGTGTCGCGAGTTGAAAAATAATTGTTTTGCTCATTGGTCATATTTGTCAGGCATGATACTTTTCAGCTAATTTCCTCTGTTTTGTTTCCTCATGTGTCCCATTGAAAAGTAAATAACACTGTACAAAGTTGGAGATTTTTTGCATTTTCCTCTTTTTTGTAATGACACAGTTGCATGCCTGATTTGTCTAACAGACTTTCTGGGATGCAGTTAATCGTTCAGCCACTCTCGCTATGAGGTTCCTCGAGCGCCGCTATAACAGTATCATTGACAAAGTGTACGCTCTGTCCATCGTGACCTATGCCCTGACGTTGTCTGAAAGCAGTCAAGCCAGTCGCTTCTTGGCTGCTTTTGAGATGTTGGCAGTTGTTGAAGGTAAGACCCGCTTCAAACGTCGCGCTTATGCCATGTCGAATTAAATTTAACTTGATTTTTTTAAATTCGACACGGCACAAGCACGACGTTTGAAGCCATTTGGCTCGGCAAAATGAGTTCGACACGGCAGAAGATTTTAGCTCGACAGGGTCTGCTGTGCTAACTCAATTTAGTGCGGCACAAGCACGGCTTGGCTTCAAACGTCGTGCTTCTGCCGTGTCGAATTTATTTCCAGTTCGAAGTTGGTCCGCAAGTTTGTTCCGACTAGGAATGCGCATGCTCGCAGCGCGTATGTGAGTAAAGAAATAACCAACAAACAAGTGCATCAAAAAAATAATATGGCGACGTACAATGGACAGAATGGAAAACGCACGTGCACAACGTCCATGACGTGCACAATACTCATCCGCCATGTTGGATGTATTTAAGCTCGACTGGGAGTTTGCAATTAAGTACGACATTTGAAGCCACTGCTGTGCTAACGTCGTACCAACGTCGTGCCAAGTTGAATTTATTTCGACACGGCATAAGCGCGACGTTTGAAACGGGCCTTAGAATACAGTCAGAATTAGTGACAAAACTTTCTGTTTTCTTACCATGGATAGTATTTTAGGGAGGTATTTTATGGGATTGTTAGGTTAGAACGAAATCCATTTTCTGGAAAAATCTGAACAAGCTTCTTTTATTGATAATCTTTATTTCTAACATGGCATACTATTCCTTCACCCACCCCTTCTCCAGATGGAGTCAAACATTGGGAAGACCCCAAGACAGCTAACGAGCAAGTTGACAGATGGATGTGTTTCTACTACCCGCCCCCCTCGGCTGACGTTGAGATGACTGGTTATGCTTTACTCACATACATGGCTCTGGATAAAATCACCGATGGCGCCGACATAGCACGATGGTTGGCAGATCAGAGGAATGAATATGGCGGCTACGGATCCACACAGGTACGATGATTACAGAATGTGTTTATGGGACGACCTTGAAATGACTGGTTACGCTTTACTCGCATACTTGGCTCTGGAGGAATCCCGGGATCCCGATCTGTGCAGATTTAAGGTGAACTCGTTTACTTCGCGCAGATCCTGATTGCGAGCTGTGATCTCTGGGATCCTTCTCGCGAAAGTAGTTCAGTACTATATACAAAATGACGACGTAACAATCGCAAAGATTTTTGTGTGAGTAAACCGTGTACGTCGTTTCAATTTTCAGAGGCAACAAATGATACAAACAAATTGTTTATTTACAATGAATGTCATGGATGAAAATTAACAAATTTTGTAAGTAAATTGCAATTTATGTGATATGAGATCCTAGTTGAGAGCAGGTTGTTTTTCTTTTTTTTTGTGCAGTAAAACAACTCGGGATTTGTTTTCGGATTTGTGATAATACAAACACGCGCGTAACAGCCACTGATCATGAGAATCCCGGTCTTATGCTTATATCACATCATTCAGAAGTTCCCCATCATGAATATTCATGTTTATTCCTCTTCAGGACACCGTGGTTGGTCTGCAAGCCCTATCTGCATATGCATCAGTCCTGAGTGTGAATCCACGTAACATTGTAATCGATGTAACAGCCACTGAGAAACCCAGCTACAACAGCCGAGTCACTGTTACCGATGACAACTCGATCATTCTACAGAAAGTTGAGGTACGCAGAAATTGATTTGAGTTGTGATTGATCATAGACCAAATTCCCAAATTTTACATTTCATTTTTTTCCAAGATTCCGTTTTGAAATTAGAATTTTTATATTTTCCTGGAGTTATTTTTAATAAAATTATGTGAAAACAATGGTATCCATTTAAATACAAAAGCATCTTTACAATCAAGATTGTATAGGGCCCGTATTTTTTTAAGCTGTTTATATTAGCACTTAAATTTGCTTGGCACAAGCAAAAATGGGTAACCAGCTAAAATCGTATTTGATGTTTATTATGATTGACTGGTATTCTGCTATACTGTTGCTAAGAACACACGTTTACGTATTGATTGCTTTCGATAACGTAGAACATCCGGGAATGTGTGGTGGTCAACAGTCACGCGCGTACACGCGCGCGCCAACAGACGCACGCCAACAGACGCACATATGAACACGCGTATTTTCATTCGAAGGTGCCACACACGCGCGTTGCGATACGTTCAAAATATTGAGCATGCAGTCAGCTTGTAAACACGAAAGTGCTTCTACTTGATCGCCAACATAAAGCAAGGTTAAGCAACGGAGGTAAGTGCAATCAATTCGCTTTTCTTGCTCTGTTTGCCGGTTATTACTCGAGCCACGTGGGTCATGAAAAATGCCCACCAAAATGGTGGATGGAAGGCGTGACGTCACCGGAAAGCAATCAATACTGAAAGTCAAAAGAAACTTATCGAGATATTTGTTTTTTCAGCAGAAAGGTCAAATTTAATAGAGATGTACTCAAGCATGTTGTGCTCAATTTCGGCTTACCAAGAAGTGAAATTAACATTTAGGAATATAGTTGTCATCAATCATGAACATTTTAGTGCATACAACAAAAAAATGTCTCAATACATGTTTCTTTCGATGCTTAGAATAAAAACTTGACTGATAACCATTTTGTTGTTGTTGCAATGTTTACTGCATTGCGGAAAATTTGTGATTCAGTACAAGTCAGAATTCAATTGGCTCCCTAGACTCAACATAACCCAATTGCTTCCGCCCTGTGTTGTCAGGGAAACCTAACCTTATTTGCACCCTATGTTTGCCCCCTCAGCTGCCTGTGACTTCGGGCATTGTGCGAACCTCGGTAACAGGTACTGGGACATGTCTGATGCAATTCACAGCCTTCTACAGCCTTAATGAAGTCTTGATGCGACCATCGTTTGAACTAACGGTCACCATGTTGGATGTGGATAACAACACCGTTACTATCAGGTCATGTGGCAAGTATGTTGCAAGAAAACTCTCATTTCTACCTACGTAATTCATTTACTTCTTTATATATTCATCATTCTTTATTACTAAAAACAAAAAAATGTACACACAACCCAGGTCACGGTTTAGAAAACCCCAAACATGCAGGGCACACAAAATTATTTGTTAAATTGAGGGCTGTAAGGAGTCTCCTTCTGCTCGAGTCAAACTAGCTTCAAGTCCCAAGTCAAGTCAAGTCAAGTCAAATGGCCTTCGAGTCCCAAGTCAAATCAAGCAAAGTCAAGTCAGGCATGTTGGTCAAGTCGGTTCAAGTCAAGTAGTCACAACAATCAATTTGTTCAAGCTAATTTTAAAATGAAGCTTGCGGCAAGCTAAACTAATTTGCATAATTGAAACCCTGTAAGCTCTCTGCAAGCTCTCTGCAAGCTTGCCGGCAAGCTAATGCCGCAAGCTTGCCAGGAAGCTTGCTGCAAGCTTTCCAATATTTCTGTAAGGGAAGTCAAGTCAGGCATGTTGGTCAAGTCGGTTCAAGTCAAGTAGTCACAACAATAAATTTGTTCAAGCTAATTTCAAAATGAGTCGAAATGCTGAAACTTGCATTTGTGTATAGGGAATGCTCCATGTTTAAAAAAAGCTTATAGTGCTCAAATACAGTTCGGTCTTCAAAATGACAAAAAATGCATAAAAGTTAAATTGTGCAAGTCAGAGTCAAGTCAGTGAAAATTGGGACTCGAGTCAGAGTCAACAGCCCATGGTCAGAAACATCAATTTTTAAAATAAAGATGCTTTAAAGGCCCTGTAGATGATCTGTTTTTGAGCGATTCTGCGAATAAAACCATTATAAATCAAAAGAAAGACATCAACAAACTCATCCGAAGAAATTTCAGCTTTGTCAAATGTACCACATTTTTAAAAAAACATAAAAATCCATATGCATTTTCCTGGTCTTGGCGGGGTGTTTCAAATATTCGTTCTCAGTTGATCGGGTACTACATGTATGTGGCTTGCATCATGCACTCTGTGGCGCACATACTGCGTGTGTACACAGCGCCCATGCATTTTGGACCGCGTAGATGCGAACCAAAAATAAGTAAATCGTTTGCAAACGATCTAAATAATTTCATCTTTACGGATTATTTTCTGGTAAAATTATATCATTTTGAGCGAAAACCTTTCATTGGATAGTTGCTATTAATTCAATCTTTACTTTCAGAACTTTTCCCCTGTAAACTCGTTGATTACTTTTTGGGGTCATTGCAAATGATCCACTGGGCCTTTAAATGAGCTGATGAGAATGATGGATTTGATCTTCTAGGTAGCTTGACCAGATCACATACCTCACGGGTGATGACATTTTGATACAAATGTATCATATTTTTCTCATTACCATTCCAAAATTTTGCGCTTTCAATTTGTGTAATTTGAAGGATATCGTCAAAAATCCACTGATGTTTTGTAAACTAACTTGTCTGGTTACATAAAGCAGCGCAGTAATTACACCAACCTTTTTTGCTCCACATCTAAATTGGATATTGCAAATTTCCCGTTTGTTTCCATGGACAGTATTTTGAGGAGGTATTTTACATGATTAATTGTTAGGTTAGAACGAAATCCATTTTCTTGAAAAATCTTAACACACTTCTCTAAGATCCAAAATTCAGGTCAGAAACCCAAAATTATTATGAATTATGAATTTGATTGAAGGAGTAAATGACTGAAAATCATTATAATTTGGTGAATTATTTTCCCCTGCAAGGTACGTCGGAGGGAACGATGCAACTGGCATGTCAATGCTTGAAGTGGGACTCCCGTCTGGTTTCTATACCGATGAAGACTCGCTGAATGCCGAGGTTTCTAAGGAGGAGAATCTGGTGAAATATGAGATTGGCAAACGCACGGTCTATCTCTATCTCAATGCAGTAAGTTTGGAGTTGGATTGGTTAAGGATCAATATTGACCTTACTGATAAATGTTATAAAAGAATTTGTTATTGGGCAAGATTCTTTGCCACGCATTGCTTCTCTCATAGAGTTAATGGGTACCTGACACCGTGTTTACACTGGTCCCGAGTTTGGGATCAAGATTGACCCCCTGATAAGAATGTGTTGAGGTTAACCGCAATGGCCTCGAGTGCCACGTTTATGGGTATTTCTATAAATTAGGGGTCCAATTTTGGTGTCCCCCGTTACATTTTACATCTTGTTTTTTTAAATTCAGGACACATTCTTAAAATACTTTCCATCTCAAAGAGTGAGTACATAAAGTACAATTCATACAAAATGGTTTAAAGGCCATTTTAATGATTTTTGTACGAAAAATAACACATATCAGGTGTAACGGGGGACACCAAATGTCACACTTTTGGACCCCTAATTTATAGAAAGACCCTTATATCTGTTGTTGATCCTGAGCGCGGAGCCAGAAGTTGCAGTCAAAGGTCAAGCTCTTAGTGTCACTGAATGCAGCAGAATTCCGAGATGTTCCGTCCAGTTTAGCCATTATTTCGGCGCTGGCCCAATTGTCCAAAAACTAAGCCAGTTCGTCGTTGCTCCACGAGCGCCCGCGAACTTCGTTTGCCATCTTTTCACACGAAGACAACTCGACTCGGCTACTTCGTCTTCGTCAACTTCTCTTCACGACGAAATCATTGAATGACACTCCGAAATCCTTGATATAGGAATTTCCCCGCTCGTTATTTGACACTCGACACAAAGAAGGAACACACAGGAATTCTTGTTCAGGAACGAAACTCTCCACGTTTATTTCCAACACGTCTCTTCGTGACAACAACTCAGCCAAATTTAGATGGCGCGGGGATCGCGTCCCCACGCGGAACGGATATCCCGATCCTCCAGCAGGGGCTCACGCCACCCGGCTCCGTGTGGAGCCGTGATAGCGCCCTCAGCACGTCGGGCGGACCCACCGTGAAACGGTGCTGGCGCCCTCAGCTGGCGGATCGGAATACCCGTTACACCGCCCCCTCCGAGGACCCTGCTTTGTCCTCAAAGCCGGCAGCGAACCTGATGTCTCGCCGGGGACACGATCCCTTCACAAACAAGAAAAACAACAAGGTTACATGAACAAAAAGGGGGGAGAGTCAATTATGGGGGAGGTGGTCGTCGCTGCGCCGTATCGCGTAGTGCGCCGGAACAGTTGATGTCCATGGGCGTCCACCCCCACCCCGGTATGCTGCAGCCGCCACCCGTCCCTCGCGTGCTCGCAGAGGGGCTCCGTCATCTCGGTGGCAGCCTTGCAGGACACTCCGTCCTGTCGGAGGTGACTATTGGTAGGAACTCTCCAGCGCGCGCCACCTGGGAACGTAATAATGGTCCCGGCTGGCACCCCGTGCCGTGACCCCTCCCCCAGTGGCAGAGATGGTGGGGAACTGGCTGGTCGGTCTGTGTGCCGCCTTCCGTACGCGGGGGCCTCCCTCGCAGAGAAGGGGGAAGGCGGGGATCGCTTTGTACGGTCGTGGCTTCCGCGGCGGCAGCTGTCTGTGTAGGTGCGGGGGAGATCGGGTCCGGGACCGGCCCCGTTCCTCAGGCCGATGTCATGACAGGGGCAATGCTGGCGTTCTCGGAGCGCGTTCCTCCTCCTGGGGACGATGGCCGAGGGAGGGTGGGACCGGTTGAGGTGCCGCCACGACTGGGGGTGGCTCCGGGGTGGTGCGACGCCCCCCACGAACTGGTGGTTCCGGCCGGGTGGTGTCCCTTGGCGGCTGGGGGCCGTTCTGAGTGGTCATTGGCACCCCCCCCCCCCCCCGCCGAGTGTCACCGTCGCCACCCTCCCTGGGCTCTGGGCGCAATACTGTAGATGTCGCTGTCAGATGTCGTCCCTACGAAACGCTCTCCCGCATCCGAGGGGGCACTCAAAGGGTCTCTCCGGGTGCAGAGCTTCGCAGGCCGTCGCCTGGTGCCGCCTCAGGTTTCCCAATCGGTTGAACCGCTTGTCGCAGTGCCGGCATCGGAAGCGGCCCATCCTACGGATGTTGGCGATGGCCCCCTGCTCTGGTTGGAGCGCTTCCCGGCCTCTGGCTTTCGCGTCCTCTTGGTTTTCCTGTGGCAGCCGTGTCCCCTGGTCCCCGGGGGCCCCTTCCCGCTCCTGGTCCAGCCGGCCTCTCTCCATCCCGGTGGCCTCCTCTTTGCAGGGAGCTGCGGCGTCGGGATGAAAACATCTTCTCCACCCCGTCGCCGCCTCGCCCAGGTACACCATCCCAACCCCTCTCATTTGTCTTTCCTTTACCGCTCCTAAGTGACCGAACTTGTGGCAGCCGAAACACTCCATCGATCGATCGGTCCGGCGGTCTCCGCCCGTAGCCTGTGCTCTCGGTGTTCCTGTCTGGTGTAGGTTGCGCTAGCTGCACTACCGACCTCACTTCCCTGGTTCCTTGTTTTCCCTTCCTGTTCTGTACCTGGGAGTCCAGGAAAGCCTCCATCTCCGTTGCCAGGGTGATTGCTTTGGTCAGGGTCGTCGCCTTTCTCGAAAAAACGTGGCGTTGCATCCACAGCCAGGTCCTCCCGAGCTTGCGTGGGGAGGTTCGGGTAGCTCTTGCAATGAAACCAACCGCCTGATCGATTGCCCCAGGCCACTGATAGATTCGTCCCGACGTCTGGTGCACATCGACAGCTGGGCCCGATGCAGTGGAACTTGGGCCGTGACTCCGAAATGCTGTTCGAAGTACTCTAAGATACAGGGGTACTCCGTCCGGGCCTCCGGTGCCATATCAGCCAGAGCTTCCCGTGCCGAGCCCTTCAGATGGGAGCCCAGGAACATTGCCTTCTCGGACTCGCTCCACATGGTTGACTCTGGCCATGCTCTCAAAATGGATCAGGTAATCCGACCACGAGGAAACCCTGTCAAACTTATCTGGAAGCATCATCGGTCTTCGACCTCCCCCGGGGGGGGGGGGGGGTGGGGGGGGGGGGCTCCTGCTTCTCTGGCCCTGTGGTCGTCGGTTGCGCCGGTGATGGATCAGACCTCGTGGCTGGCTGGGACGCTGGCGTGTTGCTTATGTCTGCATCCGGGTTCCCGCTCCGCGGTGGCGCCCCATAGGTTTGTGAAGTGCGGAGCTGATTCATTCGCTCCGCATCGTAGAGTTGTGCGGTGCGGAGCAGATTCCCTTGCTCCGCACCATAGGGTTGTGCAGTGCGGAGCTCCGAGGGGAGCTCTCCTCCATATAGAATTGTGCCGTGCGGAGCAAATTCTCGTGCTCTGCGCCATAGGGTTGTGCAGTGCGGAGTCGATCCGGAGGTTCCGCGCCGTAGTCACGTGGCATGCGGGGCTCTGAGTGGAACGGTCCGACATGGTTTTGTGCGGTGCGGAGTCGATCCGGAGGTTCCGCGCCATAGTCACGTGGCATGCGGGGCTCCGAGGGGAGCCGTCCGACATGGTCGTGTGCGGTGCGGAATTGATCCGGAGGTTCCGCGCCGTAGTCTGGTAGCGTGCGGGGCTCCAAGCGGAGCTGTTCTCCCTGGTCGAGTGTGGTGCGGAGTCGATCCGGGGATTCCGCACCGCAAGCCCGTGGCGTGCGGGGCTCCGAACGGAGCGGTGCCACGTGGTCGTGTACGGTACGTGCGGAATTGATCCGGAGGTTCCGCGCCGTAGTCTAGTAGCGTGCGGGGCTCCAAGCGGAGCTGTTCTCCCTGGTAGAGTGTGGTGCGGAGTCGATCCGGGGATTCTGCACCGCAAGCCCGTGGTGTGCAGGGCTCCGAACGGAGCGGTGCCACGTGGTCGTATACGGTGCGGGGTAAATCCTCCGGAACCCGCCGAACTTTCCCGGCTCAAAATGCACCTGGGTCGAACTTAGGTCCGTCCATGGGTCGCTGGTTTGATCCGACCCCCTGCAAAACTACTCGGATTGGCAGGGTCAGGTCGTACTGCGTGTCCCGGCCTCCCCTCTACAATCTCAGGTTCCAACATTGTTTCCGAAACCTCCCGTCGCCCGGAGTTTTCTCTCGGGCTTTCTCCAAAAAACGAGAACAGTTCGTCCACCGTTACGAACGTTTTACTATTCGACGTGGAAGTCTGTCCCCTATCCTGGGACAACTCGTGTCCGCTGCTGGGCATTTCCCTTCCGCGTGGCGGGTCTGATGCCATTGTCGATTGCGTGAATCCGTCACAAAAAAACAACACAAATTTCACCTGAATTTCCTGTATTTCCTCCGGCCGTCAGTGTCGTCCCACCGCTGTCTCCAGCGTTATTTGACACTCGACACAAAGAAGGAACACACAGGAAATCTTGTTCAGGAACGAAACTCTCCACGTTTATTTCCAACACGTCTCTTCATGACAACAACTCAGCCAAAGATGGCGCAGGGATCGCGTCCCCACGCGGAACGGTCATCCCGATCCTCCAGCAGGGGCTCACGCCACCCTGCTCCGTGTGGAGCCGTGATAGCGCCCTCAGCACGTCGGGCAGACCCACTGTGAAACGGTGCTGGCGCCCTCAGCTGGCGGATCGGAATACCCGTTACATATAACACCGAAAAACTTGGCTGTATGATAATGATGAAGTGTCGCTAGAAGTTGCAGAAAGTAGAGGAAATCAGAGACGTGGAGAAAATATATTTTCTCCACGTCTCTGAGGAAATACAGAAACACTTTTTCTCAACGTGTGAAGTTTGTATCAGACGCGCAAAAGAGATTGCTGAATGCTGGATACCAATTACGTTTGTCGTACGTTGTGTTTTCGGAACGGACACCAACGAGATTCTCAGCGTTGCATCACATAGGTCGGGGTATCACGCAATATGTCATGTGCATATATGCCTGCACACAATGCATGGAACCAGTGGTACATGTGTGTGTGTACATGTACATAATACTTGTCTGCGCTCGAGCGCGGGCTCCCCTGGAATTTTCGTGCGCTTTAGCCCGCAACAGCTGTGGAGCAGATGTGGGGAAGATTTATTGCCTAGCTAACCGCAAACTGATCCCAAGCTCGGTATCGAACCCTCTGCCAACGCGAGACCAAAATCTCGTGGTCTGATCCGGGGCCAGTTTGGTTCCAAGAGCGTTTACACTCGTTTGTGATCCGGGGCTGATCCCGCGAGCTCGATGTTCGATCCCGAGCTCGGGATCAAGTGTAAACAGGGTGTGAGAAGGTAGCGAATGTTGATGTGTTTGATATAGCCATTGAGTGCCTGATAGGGAGCTGGGGCTGTATACTCCCCAGGGAGCCGAGATGGTATATTGAGTGATTTAATGGAGCCAGTCCCCTCTTGGCAATAGACCGCATCGAATAGCTGCCATCTTGTGGGGCAGTTTTTTGTTCGGTAAGGAAATGCATGGTTGCACATTTTGTACATACATTGTTGACCAATTTAGTTGTCAATATTTTCACAGTCCTACATAGAGTAGTATTTTTCAAGACCCGGCCCCCTGCCCTCGAAATACTAATCAACATTTCTTGTCACTACCATGAAATGTCAACATTTTACAGTGCATGTAAAGTCCTACGCGGCCCTCAACCCCCTCCCCCTCCCCTTTCTACGCTTTGTAGAACTGTGAAAATGTTGACAACTTTGGACGGCCTTTTAAATATAAAATGTGTCCCCACAGCTATTTGATACGTTCTACTGACATCAATTTTTATGGCAAGATTGTGCAACTACAAGATTTGTTTGCTGTGAACAATTCAAACATGCGCCTGTATTTTCCTGCCTCCGCAGTTGAACCGAAACAATGAGTATTGCTTTAGCGTGATGGCAAGAAGCGACAAGATCGTGGCCAATCTTAAACCAAGCAACGCACTCATCTATGACTACTACAAACCAGGTTGGTATGCAGGCACGAAGACTGGTCTTTTTAACACTCATTAACCCATTTCCTAACAGGGCTATAGTCGAGTCTGAGTCCTTGGTGTCCAAGTCCTTGTTTTAGTCAATAAATGCATTATTTTCAAGTGTCAATAATAAATAATAATAATAATAACACATGCATTTGTAAAGCGCCATCTATCTATGTAAACATATTCCGAGGCGGCTGTTGCCATTATTACCGCTGCCATCAGGAAATCACCAGAACCATTTCGCTTCAACTAGGTGTGCAACCCGGCCAAGGCGCACAATCCTATCAGCAGTTAAATTGTGGCATTCCCCATAACAGCTTCCCATATATCGCTTGGGTTGACGAGGCAACTGGGATTAAGTGCCTTGCCCAGAGACACAGACACGTTGTTTGAAGTGGGGCTCGAACTCCCAACCTCTGACTGGGAGTCCCGCTTCATACCCACTAGACCACACGCGCTCTCAGGCATAATCATGCCTGTTATCTCTAGCAGCTTGTACGTTTGCTTTAGGCCGAGGTGGACTATATTTTAATCGCTCGGAATCATTTTAAATGGTTAAAAAAATATATATATTCTCAAAATTTCATTTTAATAATTTTGGGCTCCAACATAAGTTATAAAAGAGTTTGTAATAATTTCTGGCGTTCTTTACCCTTTCAGTGCCCATTGTTAACATTTAACCCCATATTGAAGTCTTACATGCGTGACAGTTATTGTGTTGGAAGGGGGAAAAATTATACAGGAGTACATACGATAGATTGTACATGTACGACGTTGGCACTTGAAAGGGTTAATACTTATAATATACTTTTTGAAAAATGTATTCTGATCCTGAAATTGTTGAAACTTTAGTTGAATAAGATTCAAAATTTTGAATACTGTTTTCCCACTATTTTTGCAGGTGACCAAACTGTCGTGAGCTACAGCTCCAAATCCCTGTCTGAGAAGTCGGTATGCGACGCCTGCCCTACATGCTGTATGGAGCCCCCTACATGCTGTGGTATATTGGATCCCCCTAATGGGAACCAACGCATCGTGGCACAGAGTCTGCTTGTTGCTATGACAACACTTCTTGTTGCTCTGCTCAACGTTTAATCACCAGGTCAGCAAATGGTTGGTAACTGTTGAACATCCAAATGTAGCGTTTGTACAAATTGCAGAATTTTTTTCAGTGGCTTATCTTTAGTTTTCTTTCAGTTATTTCTATTTTAAGCAGTTGTAAATGTCGAGCATACAAAATATATCACTTATTTATTTATTTATTTATTTACCACATCCAACAGCGGAGGGACCGCCAATTACAGGAATGGGAGCAAGTGTGGTTGAGTGCCTTGCTCAAGGGCACAGGTGCCACAACCCGTTGCGGCCCGGAATCAAACCTACATTCTAGTACTAGCACAGGAACTTAAGTTCGACGCACTAGACCGCTCGGCCATAACACCCCACTTATACCTAATGCATGATATTTTGGTAGCTTGCTAATAAGAGAATAAAAGTGTGTTGTACCAGTCTTAAACTGTATGTTAAATATTCTGTATTCATAATGCCTTTTTGTGTAAATCAAAAAAACTTTCGCAGTTTGGCCATTTTGCAAAAATTGTCTACATGCATCGTGTGCGTTTTTTTAAATGTGTTGTGCGTCGAGTTCTTTTTGTGCATCAAATTTGCTTTTGTGCATGTGCAGTTTGCGTGTGCGTGCGCGTGCGAGTGTTACATACGTGCTGAAACTGACTAGGGCGCAGCTGCGAGCCAGGCTCAAAAGTGTTTAAGACTGACCGGGCCTTTATCGTCCATTTAAGACTGCCCACGTGACGTACTCTAAGCCAATAGGGATGCAAAAACTGTCTGGGGTATTTTATGAATGTTTTTTTCCTTTTCCTTTTTTTGAACAATAAGTACACATCAAGGTAACGATTTAAGAGTGTAAGGAATCATAAAATAGATATGAAACCTTTTAAGACGGCTAATTCTTGTAGTTTGCTTTTTTTTCTCAGTATGATCGAGTTGCAAGATCATTAACTATAGACCGTGTGACATTCGTTTACATCTAAAGTATTCTGTATTGACCACTCTTAAGCCCGGTTCATACTTCACGCGAAAGCAAACGCGAACGCGAATCTCACGTCAATGTGACGTCAAACATTTCGCGGCGAACATTCGCGCAAGTTGAAACTAGTTCAACTTTTTGCGAATTCGCTGCGCGAAACAATCGTTGTGACGTCAAATTCGCATTCGCGTTCGCGTTCGCATGAAGTATGAACCGGGCTTTACAGACGCTATCTTTGTCAAAAAAATGCTGTACTGCGTAATAAACGCCATCAAGTACGCGTACGCGCACGCACGCACATCCTGGAAAATGTTCCAAACATGTGTTGCTCGAAAATTGTTTGAAATACGACGCAGCCGATTCGCTTCATAAAAATTTACTCTCACTAGGGGCGTTCGAGATGCTGACACCGGGTAACACCGGAGCGTTCTTTTAGCCATCACGTGTTACACGAGTCTGCTCCGGTGGCAGCCACCACTACCCGAGCTCGCGAGCGGGTCTGTGGTGTAAAGCAAGGTGAAATGACGTCACCTAGTAACCGCGAGTAGTAAAACATGGCGGACAGTTTGGAATCGCGACGTGAGTATACGAAGAAAAACACTTATTTATGACACAAAATAGGAGGGAATAGGGCTGTAAATACATTTTGCTGAATCAGTAGATGTCTGTGGGCATTAATTGACGAAGTTTATATTTCGGTACTTTAGGGCTACTATTTTTGCGTGGCGTCCGCTTAATTTTTCATCCCGAGTCAAACGATAACGGCGTTTATAAAGCCCCACCCGGCAACATCATTTGACCACGTGTTCCCAGAATTCAAAGCGAGACCCTGTGTCGTTCGTTTTGCATCTTCTGGGGGCTTCCCCCGGTGTAAACCCCGTCTTACCCGGTGTAAGCGTCTCGAACGCCCCTAATATCCCGATGCACGTGACAATTTGTAGGAAGTGACGTCATTTGAGAGTGATCAATTCAAATCTTGCCTGCCGTTGTGCGCACGCATCATACTTTGCATAAATTTGCTCAGGGAATGATGTCAAAGGGATCAAAATTCAAAGCTGGTCTGACCGGCAAAGGGTGACTTTACTCCTTATCCAAATTTACGTACAGCTACATGCGTGCGCACAGCGCGCAGCTATAGCCACACGGCACCCCCAATGATTTGGGGCGTGTTTGTTTCGGACGAATCCGCCGATCCCGAGATCTGCGCAGATGGTTCAGCTAGATTCAACTATATGCATAGCGCTGAATCATCTGCGCAGATCGGGATCGGCAGATTCGTCCGAAACAAACACGTCCTTGATGCCTGCTGTGACATCAGGGCTGCGTTCCAAACACGCGAACGGTTTGTTAACGTTGGCGCCAACGTTTGCTCAATGTGGAATGGATTGTTTGCCAAAATACATTGTCAAGATGGCGGCCCCACATACAGTCCCAGCAGTCGTACGGATGTTGCAATGTGGCTCTCCGCTGCTTACCAAATTTTGGAGGAAATGTGACACGTGCTATTGATTGTGTATCGCCAGCAATATTAGGCGGACAACAACGACAGGTGCAATTTATTTGTTATTTTCCAAACTGCAAACCATCGTCTGTCATCTTTCATGTCGCGTTTGCCATTTTGAAATGACTCGCGAACGTCGCGAACAAAACAAAAGTTCGTTGGCCAACGTTGGCGGCGCACAATACGTTTCACTCGAAATTGTTGGCCAACGTTGCCAACATTTGCAAACGTTCGCGTGTTTGGAACGCAGCCCAGAGGTCACACCGTCATGTACAAAAATGTTCCTCTTCTGGCCTCTGAGTGGCATGAAATTATGACTTTGCAGAGCCTAGACTGCTAATACAGAGCTGCCAACCCTCCTGGATTTTGCAACAGAGTCCTCGGGAAATGACTAATTGTGAGTCCTGACATGGATAAAACCCTCCTGGATTGTCAATGAACAACCTTGGGGATTTTTAGATGTGTTTGGAGTCACGGAATGAACCTGTTTTCCCAGATGCCTACCCCAAAATCCAGGAGGGTTGATAATACTAGATCAATGGTAATAAATGTAAAAGCCTTAAAATAAGAAACCCAGATCGATTTAAATAATCGGGCCAATGTTGGTTAGCATATATACTTTGATTAAATATATTTAAATGTAATTATATATAACAATATGCGAGTGATGTGAATATAATGTAGTACTTTCGCACGCAGGGTAATAAATTATGTCTATTGCAAACTATTGTGTCATATGTTATCTTTGGATTTTGACATGTATATTGCACGTACCACGTTCTTGTAAAGGATATACATTGTCCATTTCGGACTATTTTTGGCAAAATTATGTTTTTTGCTTCGAAAACTGCACAAATAGGTTCCAAACGGGTTTTTTTTTTTTTATATACATGTTGGCCACATATTGGTCAGGATTTTCAAATATGCCATACAAAATGGCGGAAGGCACCCAGGGGGAGGAGGGGAGTGTCGATCTCGTTTTCTTTTCTAAATTATAAATAAAGAGCCATATCCTGTAAATATTGTGGCAAATGAGACTCCGGGAACCACTTTGGGAATTATAAAGGATGTAAATTTCAGAGTTTAGGGAAAACTGGGTTGGGGCTTCCTGCATGACTGCTCCGCTAACCGTGGCTGTCTGTACTATCTTCTTTGGTGTACTCCTGACTCGTGCGCATGCTCAGGCCGTTGAACGGTCGTTGACACACCCCAGTTTGGGACAGGAATTTGGTCAAAGTGTGGTCCAAACGTCGGCAAATTTGGAAGTCAAGAAATTTTCCGACGAACTTCAAATTTTGCATGCTCCAAACAGTCCATATTCCGCACTTGTCCTAAAAAATTGACAGACTTTCGCCGGGAAATGGCCGAGAAATTTCAGAGTTTAGGGAAAACTGGGTTGGGGCTTCCTGACTGCTCCGCTAACCGTGGCTGTCTGTACTATCTTCTTTGGTGTACTCCTGACTCGTGCGCATGCTTAGGCCGTTGAACGGTCGTTGACACACCCCAGTTTGGGACAGGAATTTGGTCAAAGTGTGGTCCAAACGTCGGCAAATTTGGAAGTCAAGAAATTTTCCGACGAACTTCAAATTTTGCATGCTCCAAACAGTCTATATTCCGCACTTCTCCTAAAAAATTGACAGACTTTTGCCGGGAAATGGCCGAGAAATTTCAGAGTTTAGGGAAAACTGGGTCGGGGCTTCCTGACTGCTCCGCTAACCGTGGCTGTCTGTACTATCTTCTTTGGTGTACTCCTGACTCGTGCGCATGCTCAGGCCGTTGAACGGTCGTTGACACACCCCAGTTTGGGACAGGAATTTGGTCAAAGTGTGGTCCAAACGTCGGCAAATTTGGAAGTCAAGACATTTTCCGACGAACTTCAAATTTTGCATGCTCCAAACAGTCTATATTCCGCACTTGTCCTAAAAAATTGACAGACTTTCGCCGGGAAATGGCCGAGAAATTTCAGAGTTTAGGGAAAACTGGGTTGGGGCTTCCTGACTGCTCCGCTAACCGTGGCTGTCTGTACTATCTTCTTTGGTGTACTCCTGACTCGTGCGCATGCTCAGGCCGTTGAACGGTCGTTGACACACCCCAGTTTGGGACAGGAATTTGGTCAAAGTGTGGTCCAAACGTCGGCTAATTTGGAAGTCAAGAAATTTTCCGACGAACTTCAAATTTTGCATGCTCCAAACAGTCCATATTCCGCACTTGTCCTAAAAAAATGACAGACATTCGCCGGGAAATGGCCGAGAAATTTCAGAGTTTAGGGAAAACTGGGTTGGGGCTTCCTGACTGCTCCGCTAACCGTGGCTGTCTGTACTATCTTCTTTGGTGTACTCCTGACTCGTGCGCATGCTCAGGCCGTTGAACGGTCGTTGACACACCCCAGTTTGGGACAGGAATTTGGTCAAAGTGTGGTCCAAACGTCGGCAAATTTGGAAGTCAAGAAATTTTCCGACGAACTTCAAATTTTGCATGCTCCAAACAGTCCATATTCCGCACTTGTCCTAAAAAAATGACAGACTTTCGCCAGAAAATGGCCGAGAAATTTCAGAGTTTAGGGAAAACTGGGTCGGGGCTTCCTGACTGCTCCGCTAACCGTGGCTGTCTGTACTATCTTCTTTGGTGTACTCCTGACTCGTGCGCATGCTCAGGTCGTTGAACGTTCGTTGACACACCCCAGTTTGGGACAGGAATTTGGTCAAAGTGTGGTCCAAACGTCGGCAAATTTGGAAGTCAAGAAATTTTCCGACGAACTTCAAATTTTGCATGCTCCAAACAGTCTATATTCTGCACTTGTCCTAAAAAATTGACAGACATTCGCCGGGAAATGGCCGAGAAATTTCAGAGTTTAGGGAAAACTGGGTTGGGGCTTCCTGACTGCTCCGCTAACCGTGGCTGTCTGTACTATCTTCTTTGGTGTACTCCTGACTCGTGCGCATGCTCAGGCCGTTGAACGGTCGTTGACACACCCCAGTTTGGGACAGGAATTTGGTCAAAGTGTGGTCCAAACGTCGGCAAATTTGGAAGTCAAGAAATTTTCCGACGAACTTCAAATTTTGCATGCTCCAAACAGTCTATATTCTGCACTTGTCCTAAAAAATTGACAGACATTCGCCGTGAAATGGCCGAGAAATTTCAGAGTTTAGGGAAAACTGGGTTGGGGCTTCCTGACTGCTCCCGCAAACCGTGGCTGTCTGTACACACCTCTTTGGTGTACTCCTGACTCGTGCGCATGCCCAGTCCTTCGGACTGTCGTTGACGCACCCCAGTTTGGCACGGGATTTTGGTCAAAGTATGGTCCAAACGTCGGCAAATTTGGAGGTCGAAAAATTTTTCGACGATCTTCACATTTTGCATGCTCCAAACACTCTATATTGCGCACTTGTCCTAAAAAATTGACAGACTTTCGCCGGGAAATGGCGGAGAAATTTCAGAGTTTAGGGAAAACTGGGTTGGGGCTTCCTTACTGCTCCCGCAAACCGTGGCTGTCTGTACACACCTCTTTGGTGTACTCCTGACTTGTGCGCATGCCCAGTCCTTCGGACTGTCGTTGACGCACCCCAGTTTGGCACGGGATTTTGGTCAAAGTATGGTCCAAACGTCGGCAAATTTGGAGGTCGAAAAATTTTCCGACGATCTTCACATTTTGCATGCTCCAAACACTCTATATTGCGCACTTGTCCTAAAAAATTGACAGACTTTCGCCGGGAAATGGCAGAGAAATTTCAGAGTTTAGGGAAAACTGGGTTGGGGCTTCCTGACTGCTCCCGCAAACCGTGGCTGTCTGTACACACCTCTTTGGTGTACTCCTGACTCGTGCGCATGCCCAGTCCTTCGGACTGTCGTTGACGCACCCCAGTTTGGCACGGGATTTTGGTCAAAGTGTGGTCCAAACGTCGGCAAATTTGGAGGTCGAAAAATTTTCCGACGATCTTCAAATTTTGCATGCTCCAAACACTCTATATTGCGCACTTGTCCTAAAAAATTGACAGACTTTCGCCGGGAAATGGCAGAGAAATTTCAGAGTTTAGGGAAAACTGGGTTGGGGCTTCCTGACTGCTCCCGCAAACCGTGGCTGTCTGTACACACCTCTGATCTTTGGTGTACTCCTGACTCGTGCGCATGCCCAGTCCTTCGGACTGTCGTTGACGCACCCCAGTTTGGCACGGGATTTTGGTCAAAGTGTGGTCCAAACGTCGGCAAATTTGGAGGTCGAAAAATTTTCCGACGATCTTCATATTTTGCATGCTCCAAACACTCTATATTGCGCACTTGTCCTAAAAAATTGACAGACTTTCGCCGGGAAATGGCAGAGAAATTTCAGAGTTTAGGGAAAACTGGGTTGGGGCTTCCTGACTGCTCCCGCAAACCGTGGCTGTCTGTACACACCTCTTTGGTGTACTCCTGACTCGTGCGCATGCCCAGTCCTTCGGACTGTCGTTGACGCACCCCAGTTTGGCACGGGATTTTGGTCAAAGTGTGGTCCAAACGTCGGCAAATTTGGAGGTCGAAAAATTTTCCGACGATCTTCAAATTTTGCATGCTCCAAACACTCGATATTGCGCACTTGTCCTAACAAATTGACAGACTTTCGCCGGGAAATGGCAGAGAAATTTCAGAGTTTAGGGAAAACTTGGTTGGGGCTTCCTGACTGCTCCCGCAAACCGTGGCTGTCTGTACACACCTCTTTGGTGTACTCCTGACTCGTGCGCATGCCCAGTCCTTCGGACTGTCGTTGACGCACCCCAGTTTGGCACGGGATTTTGGTCAAAGTGTGGTCCAAACGTCGGCAAATTTGGAGGTCGAAAAATTTTCCGACGGACTTCAAATTTTGCATGCTCCAAACACTCTATATTCCGCACTTGTCCTCAAAAATTGACAGACTTTCGCAGGGAAATGGCGGAGAAATTTCAGAGTTTAGGGCAAACTGGGTTGGGGCTTCCTGACTGCTCCCGCAACCCGTGGCTGTCTGTACGCTCCTCTTTGGTGTACTCCTGACTCGTGCGCATGCTGTCGTTGACGCACCCCAGTTTGGCACGGGATTTTGGTCAAAGTGTGGTCCAAACGTCGGCAAATTTGGAGGTCGAAAAATTTTCCGACGGACTTCAAATTTGGCATGCTCCAAACACTCTATATTCCGCACTTGTCCTGAAAAATTGACAGACTTTCGCCGGGAAATGGCGGAGAAATTTCAGAGTTTAGGGCAAACTGGGTTGGGGCTTCCTGACTGCTCCGCAACCCGTGGCTGTCTGTACGCTCCTCTTTGGTGTACTCCTGACTCGTGCGCATGCTCAGTCCTTCGGACTGTCGTTGACACACCCCAGTTTGGGACAGGAAATTGGTCAAAGTGTGGTCCAAACGTCTGCAAATTTGGAAGTCAAGAAATTTTGCATGCTCCAAACACTCTATATTCCGCACTTGTCCTAAAAAATTGACAGACTTTCGCCGGGAAATGGCAGAGAAATTTCAGAGTTTAGGGAAAACTGGGTTGGGGCTTCCTGACTGCTCCCGCAAACCGTGGCTGTCTGTACACACCTCTTTGGTGTACTCCTGACTCGTGCGCATGCCCAGTCCTTCGGACTGTCGTTGACGCACCCCAGTTTGGCACGGGATTTTGGTCAAAGTGTGGTCCAAACGTCGGCAAATTTGGAGGTCGAAAAATTTTCCGACGATCTTCAAATTTTGCATGCTCCAAACACTCTATATTGCGCACTTGTCCTAAAAAATTGACAGACTTTCGCCGGGAAATGGCAGAGAAATTTCAGAGTTTAGGGAAAACTGGGTTGGGGCTTCCTGACTGCTCCCGCAAACCGTGGCTGTCTGTACACACCTCTTTGGTGTACTCCTGACTCGTGCGCATGCCCAGTCCTTCGGACTGTCGTTGACGCACCCCAGTTTGGCACGGGATTTTGGTCAAAGTGTGGTCCAAACGTCGGCAAATTTGGAGGTCGAAAAATTTTCCGACGGACTTCAAATTTTGCATGCTTCAAACACTCTATATTCCGCACTTGTCCTGAAAAATTGACAGACTTTCGCCGGGAAATGGCGGAGAAATTTCAGAGTTTAGGGCAAACTGGGTTGGGGCTTCCTGACTGCTCCCGCAACCCGTGGCTGTCTGTACGCTCCTCTTTGGTGTACTCCTGACTCGTGCGCATGCTCAGTCCTTCGGACTGTCGTTGACGCACCCCAGTTTGGCACGGGATTTTGGTCAAAGTGTGGTCCAAACGTCGGCAAATTTGGAGGTCGAAAAATTTTCCGACGGACTTTAAATTTTGCATGCTCCAAACACTCTATATTCCGCACTTGTCCTGAAAAATTGACAGACTTTCGCCGGGAAATGGCGGAGAAATTTCAGAGTTTAGGGCAAACTGGGTTGGGGCTTCCTGACTGCTCCGCAACCCGTGGCTGTCTGTACGCTCCTCTTTGGTGTACTCCTGACTCGTGCGCATGCTCAGTCCTTCGGACTGTCGTTGACACACCCCAGTTTGGGACAGGAAATTGGTCAAAGTGTGGTCCAAACGTCTGCAAATTTGGAAGTCAAGAAATTTTCCGACGGACTTCAAATTTTGCATGCTCCAAACACTCTATATTCCGCACTTGTCCTAAAAAATTGACAGACTTTCGCCGGGAAATGGCAGAGAAATTTCAGAGTTTAGGGAAAACTGGGTTGGGGCTTCCTGACTGCTCCCGCAAACCGTGGCTGTCTGTACACACCTCTTTGGTGTACTCCTGACTCGTGCGCATGCCCAGTCCTTCGGACTGTCGTTGACGCACCCTAGTTTGGCACGGGATTTTGGTCAAAGTGTGGTCCAAACGTCGGCAAATTTGGAGGTCGAAAAATTTTCCGACGGACTTCAAATTTTGCATGCTCCAAACACTCTATATTCCGCACTTGTCCTGAAAAATTGACAGACTTTCGCAGGGAAATGGCGGAGAAATTTCAGAGTTTAGGGCAAACTGGGTTGGGGCTTCCTGACTGCTCCCGCAAACCGTGGCTGTCTGTACACACCTCTTTGGTGTACTCCTGACTCGTGCGCATGTCCAGTCCTTCGGACTGTCGTTGACGCACCCCAGTTTGGCACGGGATTTTGGTCAAAGTGTGGTCCAAACGTCGGCAAATTTGGAGGTCGAAAAATTTTCCGACGGACTTCAAATTTTGCATGCTCCAAACACTCTATATTCCGCACTTGTCCTGAAAAATTGACAGACTTTCGCCGGGAAATGGCGGAGAAATTTCAGAGTTTAGGGAAAACTGGGTTGGGGCTTCCTGACTGCTCCGCAACCCGTGGCTGTCTGTACGCTCCTCTTTGGTGTACTCCTGACTCGTGCGCATGCTCAGTCCTTCGGACTGTCGTTGACACACCCCAGTTTGGGACAGGAAATTGGTCAAAGTGTGGTCCAAACGTCGGCAAATTTGGAAGTCAAGAAATTTTCCGACGGACTTCAAATTTTGCATGCTCCAAACAGTCTATATTCCGCACTTGTCCTAAAAAATTGATAGACATTCGCCGGGAAATGGCCGAGAAATTTCAGAGTTTAGGGAAAACTGGGTTGGGGCTTCCTGACTGCTCCGCTAACTGTGGCTGTCTGTACTATCTTCTTTGGTGTACTCCTGACTCGTGCGCATGCTCAGGCCGTTGAACGGTCGTTGACACATCCCAGTTTGGGACAGGAATTTGGTCAAAGTGTGGTCCAAACGTCGGCAAATTTGGAAGTCAAGAAATTTTCCGACGAACTTCAAATTTTGCATGCTCCAAACAGTCTATATTCTGCACTTGTCCTAAAAAATTGACAGACATTCGCCGGGAAATGGCCGAGAAATTTCAGAGTTTAGGGAAAACTGGGTTGGGGCTTCCTGACTGCTCCCGCAATCCGTGGCTGTCTGTACACACCTCTTTGGTGTACTCCTGACTCGTGCGCATGCCCAGTCCTTCGGACTGTCGTTGACGCACCCCAGTTTGGCACGGGATTTTGGTCAAAGTGTGGTCCAAACGTCGGCAAATTTTGGAGTCAAGAAATTTTCCGACGGACTTTAAATTTTGCATGCTCCAAACACTCTATATTCCGCACTTGTCCTGACAAATTGACAGACTTTCGCCGGGAAATGGCGGAGAAATTTCAGAGTTTAGGGAAAACTGGGTTGGGGTTTCCTGACTGCTCCGCAACCCATGGCTGTCTGTACGCTCCTCTTTGGTGTACTCCTGATTCGTGCGCATGCTCAGTCCTTTGGACTGTCGTTGACACACCCCAGTTTGGGACAGGAAATTGGTCAAAGTGTGGTCCAAACGTCGGCAAATTTGGAAGTCAAGAAATTTTCCGACGGACTTCAAATTTTGCATGCTCCAAACACTCTATATTCCGCACTTGTCCTGAAAAATTGACAGACTTTCGCCGGGAAATGGCGGAGAAATTTCAGAGTTTAGGGAAAATCTGGGTTGGGATTTCCTGACTGCTCCGCAACCCGTGGCTGTCTGTACGCTCCTCTTTGGTGTACTCCTGACTCGTGCGCATGCTCAGTCCTTCGGACTGTCGTTGACACACCCCAGTTTGGGACAGGAAATTGGTCAAAGTGTGGTCCAAACGTCGGCAAATTTTGGAGTCAAGAAATTTTCCGACGGACTTTAAATTTTGCATGCTCCAAACACTCTATATTCCGCACTTGTCCTGACAAATTGACAGACTTTCGCCGGGAAATGGCGGAGAAATTTCAGAGTTTAGGGAAAACTGGGTTGGGGTTTCCTGACTGCTCCGCAACCCATGGCTGTCTGTACGCTCCTCTTTGGTGTACTCCTGATTCGTGCGCATGCTCAGTCCTTTGGACTGTCGTTGACACACCCCAGTTTGGGACAGGAAATTGGTCAAAGTGTGGTCCAAACGTCGGCAAATTTGGAAGTCAAGAAATTTTCCGACGGACTTCAAATTTTGCATGCTCCAAACACTCTATATTCCGCACTTGTCCTGAAAAATTGACAGACTTTCGCCGGGAAATGGCGGAGAAATTTCAGAGTTTAGGGAAAATCTGGGTTGGGATTTCCTGACTGCTCCGCAACCCGTGGCTGTCTGTACGCTCCTCTTTGGTGTACTCCTGACTCGTGCGCATGCTCAGTCCTTCGGACTGTCGTTGACACACCCCAGTTTGGGACAGGAAATTGGTCAAAGTGTGGTCCAAACGTCGGCAAATTTGGAAGTCAAGAAATTTTTCGACGGACTTCAAATTTTGCATGCTCCAAACACTCTATATTCCGCACTTGTCCTAAAAAATTGACAGACATTCGCCGGGAAATGGCCGAGAAATTTCAGAGTTTAGGGAAAACTGGGTTGGGGCTTCCTGACTGCTCCCGCAAACCGTGGCTGTCTGTACACACCTCTTTGGTGTACTCCTGACTCGTGCGCATGCCCAGTCCTTCGGACTGTCGTTGACGCACCCCAGTTTGGCACGGGATTTTGGTCAAAGTGTGGTCCAAACGTCGGCAAATTTGGAGGTCGAAAAATTTTCCGACGGACTTCAAATTTTGCATGCTCCAAACACTCTATATTCCGCACTTGTCCTGAAAAATTGTCAGACTTTCGCCGGGAAATGGCGGAGAAATTTCAGAGTTTAGGGAAAATCTGGGTTGGGGTTTCATGACTGCTCCGCAACCCGTGGCTGTCTGTACGCTCCTCTTTGGTGTACTCCTGACTCGTGCGCATGCTCAGTCCTTCGGACTGTCGTTGACACACCCCAGTTTGGGACAGTAAATTGGTCAAAGTGTGGTCCAAACGTCGGCAAATTTGGAAGTCAAGAAATTTTCCGACGGACTTCAAATTTTGCATGCTCCAAACACTCTATATTCCGCACTTGTCCTGAAAAATTGACAGACTTTCGCCGGGAAATGGCGGAGAAATTTCAGAGTTTAGGGAAAATCTGGGTTGGGATTTCCTGACTGCTCCGCAACCCGTGGCTGTCTGTACGCTCCTCTTTGGTGTACTCCTGACTCGTGCGCATGCTCAGTCCTTCGGACTGTCGTTGACACACCCCAGTTTGGGACAGGAAATTGGTCAAAGTGTGGTCCAAACGTCGGCAAATTTGGAAGTCAAGAAATTTTCCGACGGACTTCATATTTTGCATGCTCCAAACACTCTATATTCCGCACTTGTCCTAAAAAATTGACAGACATTCGCCGGGAAATGGCCGAGAAATTTCAGAGTTTAGGGAAAACTGGGTTGGGGCTTCCTGACTGCTCCCGCAAACCGTGGCTGTCTGTACACACCTCTTTGGTGTACTCCTGACTCGTGCGCATGCCCAGTCCTTCGGACTGTCGTTGACGCACCCCAGTTTGGCACGGGATTTTGGTCAAAGTGTGGTCCAAACGTCGGCAAATTTGGAAGTCAAGAAATTTTCCGACGGACTTCAAATTTTGCATGCTCCAAACACTCTATATTCCGCACTTGTCCTAAAAAATTGACAGACTTTCGCCGGGAAATGGCCGAGAAATTTCAGAGTTTAGGGAAAACTAGGTTGGGGCTTCCTGACTGCTCCGCTAACCGTGGCTGTCTGTACTATCTTCTTTGGTGTACTCCTGACTCGTGCGCATGCTCAGGCCGTTGAACGGTCGTTGACACACCCCAGTTTGGGACAGGAATTTGGTCAAAGTGTGGTCCAAACGTCGGCAAATTTGGAAGTCAAGAAATTTTCCGACGAACTTCAAATTTTGCATGCTCCAAACAGTCTATATTCTGCACTTGTCCTAAAAAATTGACAGACATTCGCCGGGAAATGGCCGAGAAATTTCAGAGTTTAGGGAAAACTGGGTTGGGGCTTCCTGACTGCTCCCGCAATCCGTGGCTGTCTGTACACACCTCTTTGGTGTACTCCTGACTCGTGCGCATGCCCAGTCCTTCGGACTGTCGTTGACGCACCCCAGTTTGGCACGGGATTTTGGTCAAAGTGTGGTCCAAACGTCGGCAAATTTTGGAGTCAAGAAATTTTCCGACGGACTTTAAATTTTGCATGCTCCAAACACTCTATATTCCGCACTTGTCCTGACAAATTGACAGACTTTCGCCGGGAAATGGCGGAGAAATTTCAGAGTTTAGGGAAAACTGGGTTGGGGTTTCCTGACTGCTCCGCAACCCATGGCTGTCTGTACGCTCCTCTTTGGTGTACTCCTGATTCGTGCGCATGCTCAGTCCTTTGGACTGTCGTTGACACACCCCAGTTTGGGACAGGAAATTGGTCAAAGTGTGGTCCAAACGTCGGCAAATTTGGAAGTCAAGAAATTTTCCGACGGACTTCAAATTTTGCATGCTCCAAACACTCTATATTCCGCACTTGTCCTGAAAAATTGACAGACTTTCGCCGGGAAATGGCGGAGAAATTTCAGAGTTTAGGGAAAATCTGGGTTGGGATTTCCTGACTGCTCCGCAACCCGTGGCTGTCTGTACGCTCCTCTTTGGTGTACTCCTGACTCGTGCGCATGCTCAGTCCTTCGGACTGTCGTTGACACACCCCAGTTGGGGACAGGAAATTGGTCAAAGTGTGGTCCAAACGTCGGCAAATTTGGAAGTCAAGAAATTTTCCGACGGACTTCAAATTTTGCATGCTCCAAACACTCTATATTCCGCACTTGTCCTAAAAAATTGACAGACATTCGCCGGGAAATGGCCGAGAAATTTCAGAGTTTAGGGAAAACTGGGTTGGGGCTTCCTGACTGCTCCCGCAAACCGTGGCTGTCTGTACACACCTCTTTGGTGTACTCCTGACTCGTGCGCATGCCCAGTCCTTCGGACTGTCGTTGACGCACCCCAGTTTGGCACGGGATTTTGGTCAAAGTGTGGTCCAAACGTCGGCAAATTTGGAGGTCGAAAATTTTTCCGACGGACTTCAAATTTTTCATGCCCTAAACACTCTATATTCCGCACTTGTCCTGAAAAATTGACAGACTTTCGCCGGGAAATGGCGGAGAAATTTCAGAGTTTAGGGAAAACTGGGTTGGGGCTTCCTGACTGCTCCGCAACCCGTGGCTGTCTGTACGCTCCTCTTTGGTGTACTCCTGACTCGTGCGCATGCTCAGTCCTTCGGACTGTCGTTGACACACCCCAGTTTGGGACAGGAAATTGGTCAAAGTGTGGTCCAAACGTCGGCAAATTTGGAAGTCAAGAAATTTTCTGACGGACTTCAAATTTTGCATGCTCCAAACACTCTATATTCCGCACTTGTCCTGAAAAATTGACAGACTTTCGCCGGGAAATGGCGGAGAAATTTCAGAGTTTAGGGAAAATCTGGGTTGGGATTTCCTGACTGCTCCGCAACCCATGGCTGTCTGTACGCTCCTCTTTGGTGTACTCCTAATTCGTGCGCATGCTCAGTCCTTTGGAATGTCGTTGACACACCCCAGTTTGGGACAGGAAATTGGTCAAAGTGTGGTCCAAACGTCGGCAAATTTGGAAGTCAAGAAATTTTCCGACGGACTTCAAATTTGGCATGCTCCAAACACTCTATATTCCGCACTTGTCCTGAAAAATTGACAGACTTTCGCCGGGAAATGGCGGAGAAATTTCAGAGTTTAGGGAAAATCTGGGTTGGGATTTCCTGACTGCTCCGCAACCCGTGGCTGTCTGTACGCTCCTCTTTGGTGTACTCCTGACTCGTGCGCATGCTCAGTCCTTCGGACTGTCGTTGACACACCCCAGTTGGGGACAGGAAATTGGTCAAAGTGTGGTCCAAACGTCGGCAAATTTGGAAGTCAAGAAATTTTCCGACGGACTTCAAATTTTGCATGCTCCAAACACTCTATATTCCGCACTTGTCCTAAAAAATTGACAGACATTCGCCGGGAAATGGCCGAGAAATTTCAGAGTTTAGGGAAAACTGGGTTGGGGCTTCCTGACTGCTCCCGCAAACCGTGGCTGTCTGTACACACCTCTTTGGTGTACTCCTGACTCGTGCGCATGCCCAGTCCTTCGGACTGTCGTTGACGCACCCCAGTTTGGCACGGGATTTTGGTCAAAGTGTGGTCCAAACGTCGGCAAATTTGGAGGTCGAAAAATTTTCCGACGGACTTCAAATTTTGCATGCTCCAAACACTCTATATTCCGCACTTGTCCTGAAAAATTGACAGACTTTCGCCGGGAAATGGCGGAGAAATTTCAGAGTTTAGGGAAAACTGGGTTGGGGCTTCCTGACTGCTCCGCAACCCGTGGCTGTCTGTACGCTCCTCTTTGGTGTACTCCTGACTCGTGCGCATGCTCAGTCCTTCGGACTGTCGTTGACACACCCCAGTTTGGGACAGGAAATTGGTCAAAGTGTGGTCCAAACGTCGGCAAATTTGGGAGTCAAGAAATTTTCCGACGGACTTCAAATTTTGCATGCTCCAAACACTCTATATTCCGCACTTGTCCTGAAAAATTGACAGACTTTCGCCGGGAAATGGCGGAGAAATTTCAGAGTTTAGGGGAAACTGGGTTGGGGCTTCCTGACTGCTCCGCAACCCGTGGCTGTCTGTACGCTCCTGTTTGGTGTACTCCTGACTCGTGCGCATGCTCAGTCCTTTGGACTGTCGTTGACACACCCCAGTTTGGGACAGGAAATTGGTCAAAGTGTGGTCCAAACGTCGGCAAATTTGGAAGTCAAGAAATTTTCCGACGGACTTCAAATTTTGCATGCTCCAAACACTCTATATTTCGCACTTGTCCTGAAAAATTGACAGACTTTCGCCGGGAAATGGCGGAGAAATTTCAGAGTTTAGGAAAAACTGGGTTGGGGCTTCCTGACTGCTCCGCAACCCGTGGCTGTCTGTACGCTCCTCTTTGGTGTACTCCTGACTCGTGCGCATGCTCAGTCCTTCGGACTGTCGTTGACACACCCCAGTTTGGGACAGGAAATTGGTCAAAGTGTGGTCCAAACGTCGGCAAATTTGGAAGTCAAGAAATTTTCCGACGGACTTCAAATTTTGCATGCTCCAAACACTCTATATTCCGCACTTGTAATGAAAAATTGACAGACTTTCGCCGGGAAATGGCGGAGAAATTTCAGAGTTTAGGGAAAATCTGGGTTGGGGTTTCCTGACTGCTCCGCAACCCGTGGCTGTCTGTACGCTCCTCTTTGGTGTACTCCTGACTCGTGCGCATGCTCAGTCCTTCGGACTGTCGTTGACACACCCCAGTTTGGGACAGGAAATTGGTCAAAGTGTGGTCCAAACGTCGGCAAATTTGGGAGTCAAGAAATTTTCCGACGCACTTCAAATTTTGCATGCTCCAAACACTCTATATTCCGCACTTGTCCTGAAAAATTGACAGACTTTCGCCGGGAAATGGCGGAGAAATTTCAGAGTTTATGGAAAACTGGGTTGGGGCTTCCTGACTGCTCCGCAACCCGTGGCTGTCTGTACGCTCCTCTTTGGTGTACTCCTGACTCGTGCGCATGCTCAGTCCTTTGGACTGTCGTTGACACACCCCAGTTTGGGACAGGAAATTGGTCAAAGTGTGGTCCAAACGTCGACAAATTTGGAAGTCAAGATATTTTCCGACGGACTTCAAATTTTGCATGCTCCAAACACTCTATATTCCGCACTTGTCCTGAAAAATTGACAGACTATTGCCGGGAAATGGCGGAGAAATTTCAGAGTTTAGGAAAAACTGGGTTGGGGCTTCCTGACTGCTCCGCAACCCGTGGCTGTCTGTACGCTCCTCTTTGGTGTACTCCTGACTCGTGCGCATGCTCAGTCCTTCGGACTGTCGTTGACACACCCCAGTTTGGGACAGGAAATTTGTCAAAGTGTGGTCCAAACGTCGGCAAATTTGGAAGTCAAGAAATTTTCCGACGGACTTCAAATTTTGCATGCTCCAAACACTCTATATTCCGCACTTGTCCTGAAAAATTGACAGGCTTTCGCCGGGAAATGGCGGAGAAATTTCAGAGTTTAGGGAAAATCTGGGTTGGGGTTTCCTGACTGCTCCGCAACCCGTGGCTGTCTGTACGCTCCTCTTTGGTGTACTCCTGACTCGTGCGCATGCTCAGTCCTTCGGACTGTCGTTGACACACCCCAGTTTGGGACAGGAAATTGGTCAAAGTGTGGTCCAAACGTCGGCAAATTTGGAAGTCAAGACATTTTCTGACGGACTTCAAATTTTGCATGCTCCAAACACTCTATATTCCGCACATGTCCTGAAAAATTGACAGACTTTCGCCGGGAAATGGCGGAGAAATTTCAGAGTTTAGGAAAAACTGGGTTGGGGCTTCCTGACTGCTCCGCAACCCGTGGCTGTCTGTACGCTCCTCTTTGGTGTACTCCTGACTCGTGCGCATGCTCAGTCCTTCGGACTGTCGTTGACACACCCCAGTTTGGGACAGGAAATTGGTCAAAGTGTGGTCCAAACGTCGGCAAATTTGGGAGTCAAGAAATTTTCCGACGCACTTCAAATTTTGCATGCTCCAAACACTCTATATTCCGCACTTGTCCTGAAAAATTGACAGACTTTCGCCGGGAAATGGCGGAGAAATTTCAGAGTTTATGGAAAACTGGGTTGGGGCTTCCTGACTGCTCCGCAACCCGTGGCTGTCTGTACGCTCCTCTTTGGTGTACTCCTGACTCGTGCGCATGCTCAGTCCTTTGGACTGTCGTTGACACACCCCAGTTTGGGACAGGAAATTGGTCAAAGTGTGGTCCAAACGTCGACAAATTTGGAAGTCAAGATATTTTCCGACGGACTTCAAATTTTGCATGCTCCAAACACTCTATATTCCGCACTTGTCCTGAAAAATTGACAGACTATTGCCGGGAAATGGCGGAGAAATTTCAGAGTTTAGGAAAAACTGGGTTGGGGCTTCCTGACTGCTCCGCAACCCGTGGCTGTCTGTACGCTCCTCTTTGGTGTACTCCTGACTCGTGCGCATGCTCAGTCCTTCGGACTGTCGTTGACACACCCCAGTTTGGGACAGGAAATTTGTCAAAGTGTGGTCCAAACGTCGGCAAATTTGGAAGTCAAGAAATTTTCCGACGGACTTCAAATTTTGCATGCTCCAAACACTCTATATTCCGCACTTGTCCTGAAAAATTGACAGGCTTTCGCCGGGAAATGGCGGAGAAATTTCAGAGTTTAGGGAAAATCTGGGTTGGGGTTTCCTGACTGCTCCGCAACCCGTGGCTGTCTGTACGCTCCTCTTTGGTGTACTCCTGACTCGTGCGCATGCTCAGTCCTTCGGACTGTCGTTGACACACCCCAGTTTGGGACAGGAAATTGGTCAAAGTGTGGTCCAAACGTCGGCAAATTTGGAAGTCAAGATATTTTCCGACGGACTTCAAATTTTGCATGCTCCAAACACTCTATATTCCGCACTTGTCCTGAAAAATTGACAGACTATTGCCGGGAAATGGCGGAGAAATTTCAGAGTTTAGGAAAAACTGGGTTGGGGCTTCCTGACTGCTCCGCAACCCGTGGCTGTCTGTACGCTCCTCTTTGGTGTACTCCTGACTCGTGCGCATGCTCAGTCCTTCGGACTGTCGTTGACACACCCCAGTTTGGGACAGGAAATTTGTCAAAGTGTGGTCCAAACGTCGGCAAATTTGGAAGTCAAGAAATTTTCCGACGGACTTCAAATTTTGCATGCTCCAAACACTCTATATTCCGCACTTGTCCTGAAAAATTGACAGGCTTTCGCCGGGAAATGGCGGAGAAATTTCAGAGTTTAGGGAAAATCTGGGTTGGGGTTTCCTGACTGCTCCGCAACCCGTGGCTGTCTGTACGCTCCTCTTTGGTGTACTCCTGACTCGTGCGCATGCTCAGTCCTTCGGACTGTCGTTGACACACCCCAGTTTGGGACAGGAAATTGGTCAAAGTGTGGTCCAAACGTCGGCAAATTTGGAAGTCAAGAAATTTTCTGACGGACTTCAAATTTTGCATGCTCCAAACACTCTATATTCCGCACATGTCCTAAAAAATTGACAGACTTTCGCCGGGAAATGGCGGAGAAATTTCAGAGTTTAGGAAAAACTGGGTTGGGGCTTCCTGACTGCTCCGCAACCCGTGGCTGTCTGTACGCTCCTCTTTGGTGTACTCCTGACTCGTGCGCATGCTCAGTCCTTCGGACTGTCGTTGACACACCCCAGTTTGGGACAGGAAATTGGTCAAAGTGTGGTCCAAACGTCGGCAAATTTGGGAGTCAAGAAATTTTCCGACGCACTTCAAATTTTGCATGCTCCAAACACTCTATATTCCGCACTTGTCCTGAAAAATTGACAGACTTTCGCCGGGAAATGGCGGAGAAATTTCAGAGTTTATGGAAAACTGGGTTGGGGCTTCCTGACTGCTCCGCAACCCGTGGCTGTCTGTACGCTCCTCTTTGGTGTACTCCTGACTCGTGCGCATGCTCAGTCCTTTGGACTGTCGTTGACACACCCCAGTTTGGGACAGGAAATTGGTCAAAGTGTGGTCCAAACGTCGGCAAATTTGGAAGTCAAGATATTTTCCGACGGACTTCAAATTTTGCATGCTCCAAACACTCTATATTCCGCACTTGTCCTGAAAAATTGACAGACTATTGCCGGGAAATGGCGGAGAAATTTCAGAGTTTAGGAAAAACTGGGTTGGGGCTTCCTGACTGCTCCGCAACCCGTGGCTGTCTGTACGCTCCTCTTTGGTGTACTCCTGACTCGTGCGCATGCTCAGTCCTTCGGACTGTCGTTGACACACCCCAGTTTGGGACAGGAAATTTGTCAAAGTGTGGTCCAAACGTCGGCAAATTTGGAAGTCAAGAAATTTTCCGACGGACTTCAAATTTTGCATGCTCCAAACACTCTATATTCCGCACTTGTCCTGAAAAATTGACAGGCTTTCGCCGGGAAATGGCGGAGAAATTTCAGAGTTTAGGGAAAATCTGGGTTGGGGTTTCCTGACTGCTCCGCAACCCGTGGCTGTCTGTACGCTCCTCTTTGGTGTACTCCTGACTCGTGCGCATGCTCAGTCCTTCGGACTGTCGTTGACACACCCCAGTTTGGGACAGGAAATTGGTCAAAGTGTGGTCCAAACGTCGGCAAATTTGGAAGTCAAGAAATTTTCCGAAGGACTTCAAATTTTGCATGCTCCAAACACTCTATATTCCGCACTTGTCCTGAAAAATTGACAGACTTTCGCCGGGAAATGGCGGAGAAATTTCAGAGTTTAGGAAAAACTGGGTTGGGGCTTCCTGACTGCTCCGCAACCCGTGGCTGTCTGTACGCTCCTCTTTGGTGTACTCCTGACTCGTGCGCATGCCCAGTCCTTCGGACTGTCGTTGACACACCCCAGTTTGGGACAGGAAATTGGTCAAAGTGTGGTCCAAACGTCGGCAAATTTGGAAGTCAAGAAATTTTCCGACGGACTTCAAATTTTGCATGCTCCAAACACTCTATATTCCGCACTTGTCCTAAAAAATTGACAGACTTTCGCCGAGAAATGACAGAGAAATTTCAGAGTTTAGGGAAAACTGGGTTGGGGCTTCCTGACTGCTCCCGCAAACCGTGGCTGTGTGTACACACCTCTGATCTTTGGTGTACTCCTGACTCGTGCGCATGCCCAGTCCTTCGGACTGTCGTTGACGCACCCCAGTTTGGCACGGGATTTTGGTCAAAGTGTGGTCTAAACGTCGGCAAATTTGGAGGTCGAAAAATTTTCCGACGATCTTCAAATTTTGCATGCTCCAAACACTCTATATTGCGCACTTGTCCTGAAAAATTGACAGACTTTCGCCGGGAAATGGCGAAGAAATTTCAGAGTTTAGGGAAAACTGGGTTGGGGCTTCCTGACTGCTCCGCAACCCGTGGCTGTCTGTACGCTCCTCTTTGGTGTACTCCTGACTCGTGCGCATGCTCAGTCCTTCGGACTGTCGTTGACACACCCCAGTTTGGGACAGGAAATTGGTCAAAGTGTGGTCCAAACGTCGGCAAATTTGGGAGTCAAGAAATTTTCCGACGGACTTCAAATTTTGCATGCTCCAAACACTCTATATTCCGCACTTGTCCTGAAAAATTGACAGACTTTCGCCGGGAAATGGCGGAGAAATTTCAGAGTTTAGGGAAAACTGGGTTGGGGCTTCCTGACTGCTCCGCAACCCGTGGCTGTCTGTACGCTCCTCTTTGGTGTACTCCTGACTCGTGCGCATGCTCAGTCCTTCGGACTGTCGTTGACACACCCCAGTTTGGGACAGGAAATTGGTCAAAGTGTGGTCCAAACGTCGGCAAATTTGGAAGTCAAGAAATTTTCCGACGGACTTCAAATTTTGCATGCTCCAAACACTCTATATTCCGCACTTGTAATGAAAAATTTACAGACTTTCGCCGGGAAATGGCGGAGAAATTTCAGAGTTTAGGAAAAATCTGGGTTGGGGTTTCCTGACTGCTCCGCAACCCGTGGCTGTCTGTACGCTCCTCTTTGGTGTACTCCTGACTCGTGCGCATGCTCAGTCCTTCGTACTGTCGTTGACGCACCCCAGTGCCGTGAACCATGAACGACGCTAATTCTAACCTGAAGAGGGAGCTGACTGTGACTTTGGACCTGCCCAGCAAGTTGAACTACCAGGATGTCTGCCGAACCATTGCGTCTACCCTTCCCGACGGCGAGATCAAGTGCCTCCAACAACTCGGAGACCTGCGATGGCTTGTGACGCCGAGGACCGCCGCCGGGAGGAAGAAGATCCTGGAAACTCAACTTGCCGCGGGGAATGTCAGGTTTAACGCCAGCCCGGTGCAGCGACCAGTAGACTACGTTACCGTTAGCTACGCACCCTACGAAATGGAGGATCGGCCTATCATCACACTTCTTGGACAGTACGGTACGGTGTTGGGAGTACGACGGGGACACTGGGTATTGCATCCAACTTGGGAAAACGGCATGCGGCATATCCGCATGCATGTCGACAAGGCCATCCCGTCGTACGTGTGGGTCGGGGGTTACCAATTAAAGGTACGTTACAACGGCCAAGTAGAGACCTGCCGGCGGTGTGGAGCGCCCGGGCATAAGGCGGCTTTTTGTGTCCAGATTCGCTGCTATAATTGCGGTGAAGCTGGGCACCGCAGCAACATTTGCCCGAAGCCGCCTCGACACCAACAGACCTGGGCGCAGAGAGTCGGCAATAACATCCAGCATAGAGACAATGTAAGCATTCATTCAGACACCGACTCCGAGGATACCGCCGACACCCCGACCCCCACCACCCCGACCCCCACCACAACCCCAACACCGGCAGCCCGCACCGTGCCTGGCCCGGGACCGCAACGCGCTGGACCGAGCAATGCTCCGCAACCAAAACCCGCAGGAACCAGCGCGGAACGTACCCCGGGACCACAGAACGCCGGTCCTCCATCAGCCGCTGCACCGGGACAAAAATCCGCGCCCCGTCCAGTTCCACGCAAGAACACTCCTGTGAGAAAACCAAACATGGGACGAGGCGCGGCTCTGCCTGGCCGGACAGCTCCCTCTTCACCACCCGGCAAGACCGCACCCAAGGCCCCACCACCAACCAAGCCTGCACCGCCCCCGCCATTGGCACCCGCCCCGACTCCTGCTCCGGCAAAAGGACCGCGTCCGCCCAGGAAAGGAATAAACAAGGCAGACGCAACGCGTTCCTGGGCGGAACGGTCTATGTTTGAAGTACTTTTGGACGAAATGGACTCAATTATAACTTCAGGGCCTCTTGTCATCAACGAGACCCCGTTGTCGGAGCGGGAGTCCACGGACTCGGACAAGGACTCAGTCGTCTCAATGATTTCAAGCAAGCGGGGGCGGTCGTCGTCTGACGAACAGCAGGGTGGTGTGTGGGAAACCAAAAAGAACTGCCGTAAGGCCAAGAAGAAATGAGAATTGGTTTGGGGTTTTTAACAAATCCTATAAATAATGGAATTTTTAATTTCCAGTGTGAATGTTAACGGTTTGAGAAATCACGATAAGCGCCGTCGAATTTTCGGCTCGTGCAACGGCAAGAATACCGATATTCTACTGTTGCAGGAGACCCACGCATCTGGTTTCCACGAAGCCAGATCGTGGACCCGGGAATTCGACGGTAAAGGGTTTTGGTGTTTTGGGAATAGTTCCAGTAGAGGTGTGGCTATTTTGCTTTCAAAGCGCCACTCGTGGAAACCCACGGACCTCTTCCGGGATGACAACGGTCGAATTTTGTCCCTTACAATTACTTTACCAAACACTGATAAAAAGGTTCGTATCATTAATGTCTATGCCCCCAATGACCGGGGGGAAAGAAAATCCTTTTTTTCAACTGAGTTGCCACACCATTTTCACGGCTTTCGTCATGTTATTTTGGGGGGAGATTTTAATTGTGTTCCAGAACCTGGCATAGATTCAAAGGGAGATTCTGTTCTTGGAAAATCCGGTATAAAGGAATTTAATAAATCAGTTGCAAATTTTAATTTAGTAGACTGCTGGCGGGAGCAAAACCCCGACCAGCAGCGTTTCACCTGGCACAATAGTGCACAAAACCAAGGGACAAGAATCGACCGTATTTATCTATCGCGGGAGTTGTCTGTGGGTTCCCTTAGTGAAATTGCCGCTTTTCCGTGGTCCGACCACGACATGGTATGCACTAAAATAATGGGGGGGATTTCAAACATTGGAAAGGGGTTTTGGAAATTGAATTCTAGTCTTTTGGGAAATGTTTTGTTTCAAGACACTATTAAAAGGGAGTGGGATTTTTGGCGAACGAAAAAGGGGAATTTCGAAATTTAAGTGACTGGTGGGAGGAGGGGAAATCGGGCCTAAAACGAGCGGCAATTTCTTTTTCCGTCGGTTTAGCGCGTCGACGTAACTCTGAACGTAAAGACCTATTACGTAAACTAAATGATTATCAATGTAATTTAGACAAAGGTGACGCTTCATATGGTGTTAAAGTTAAAGATATTCGTTTTAAGTTGACACAATCAGAGAAAAACCAGCAAAATTTCAGTTCTTTTCAGCACAAACGTCCCAAGATTCCCGGTGAAACGATTAATTTTGATTTAAATAACAATGATGATTTAAAACGCATGGATAATTTAAAAGACAAACACGGCAATATAATTTCTAACTCTAAGGATATGACCAACCACTGCAAAGAATTTTATTCAGACTTATATTCAGCACCTTTAATTAGCCACAATGACGTAGATTTCTTTTGTAATTCTGTTAACAGACATTTAAGTTCAGAGGACCGTGACTCTCTCGAGGGTCCGGTCACTCTTCTTGAATTGAGACGGGCATTGTTCGATATGGGCACTGGCAAAACACCTGGCTCCGACGGTTTTTCTGCTGATTTTTATAAACATTTTTTTGATGATTTGGGTTCTGACCTTTGCGACTTGATTAACGAAATTTTTAATAATGGGGTTCTCACAGATTCACAAAGATTGGGGTTGATTACTTTGCTGTACAAGAATAAGGGGGAGAGGGGGGATCTGGGTAATTGGCGACCGATTTCTCTGCTTAACGTTGATTACAAGTTAATTGCCAAGGTGCTTGCCAACCGACTGCGGGGTGTTCTCGATCGAATCATCGATATCGATCAGACCTGCTCCGTAGTCGGTCGGTCCATATCGGACAACGCCCATCTTCTTCGAAACGTTCAGAGTTACGTCGACCAGAAAAACCTGGGCGCTATTTTCGTGTCTCTCGATCAGCAGAAGGCGTTCGACAGGGTTGACTGGGAATATCTTCGGCGTGTTTTGGATACCTTTGGCTTCGGTGACAATTTCAAAAAGTGGGTGGGAATATTGTATAAAGATATTCAAAGTTCAGTTATTTGCAACGGGCATGTTTCGGATTCCTTTCCTTTATTTCGGGGTGTGCGACAGGGATGTCCCCTGTCGCCCCTCTTGTACATTCTTTCTTTAGAGCCTTTGGCGGCAGCGATCCGTAACGATGTTAATATTCACGGGGTTAAAATGCCGGGTGGGACCGAAGCCAAAATGTCCATGTACGCCGATGATACCACGTTGATCTTGTCGGACGAGCGCTCGGTCGCCCGAAGCTTTCGGCTGATCGAGAGATGCGAGCGCGCGTCCGGGGCCAAGCTAAACCAAAGGAAAACGGGTGGCGTTTATCTAGGCCGATGGCGAGGTCAGATGCATGGTCCGGTTGACATCAATTGGGTAAATTCCGTGAAAGTCGTTGGGGTGGAACTCGGGTACGGAGAACACAAAGACAACATTTGGGAGGAGAAAATAATGAAACTCAGGAAAACAATTGGAGAATGGGATGACAGTGACTTAACCCTAAAGGGTAAGGTCACTGTCATCAATCAATATATATTATCTCAGTTATGGTATCTAGCCGAAATCCATCCACCGGGGAAGAATATCATTTCAAAGATTAATCGTATTATTTTTGGATTTATTTGGGGCCAATCAACAGAATATGTCAACCGGAAAACCATGCACCTGCCACCCTCCAAAGGAGGCCTTGGAGTCATTGACCTGGAAAGTAGAATAGTCGCGCTCCAATGTCTGCATATAAAAGACTTAATTTCTGAACGGGCGGCCAAGTGGAAAGTTCTCGCTTCCTATTGGTGTGGGCTGTCCCTCCGGGACATTGCCCCCCACTTGGCCGTCAACAGCATACCGCACTGCTTTTCTCGTTCCCCCTTTTACGATACTGTCTTGATTTCGTTCAGAAAATACAAACATTTGGTTACTAATTGGGGGGACCTGAAGATGGCACAGTTATATGCAGACATTGTGGAATCCCAAAAGATCATTCCCAGGGTGCAGCGTAAAAACCCCGGTAAAGACTGGGGCACTGTGTGGCAACGCGCTCTGTGCAAGAATTTGCCAAATTATCAGGTTTCTTTGAACTTTCGAATTATTATTATTATTATTATTACTTGTTTATACACGGTGACACGTTCAACAATACAGTGTTGATTTTCAAGAGGCCGTGTTAACGTTAAAATATGAGATAAAATAGTATAAAGTAAAAAGCAATACAAAAAGCGATCTGCACCATGGGCATCCACATCCTCAATTCTCAGGTAAACTCACCAATCCTCCCCAGTTGGGAAAACGTCCACCGAGAATCAAGGGAGCAGATGCCCACAGTGCTAGATTTTGCTCCGGCTCAAATAGAATTAAAATAAATGGATATACGAGAGTATAAATGAAAAACAGATAAAATATCAACTATAAAATATAGTGAAGTAACAGACTAAAAGCGAAACAAAGTACACAAAGTAAGATAAAAGACAAAACAAAAAGATAAAATAATCACAGTTAACAGTAAACGAAATAAATAAATATGGTATAAATTATAAATGATAAGTTGAGGGTACATTGATATAAAATAATATATGAGGAATATATACATATATTAAACAAAATAAAAACCATATTGTATAGGTAAAATATACGTATTGATTATAAATCAGTTTGCAGTTTAGCCTTAAAACATTTAACATTTTCTGCGGACTGGATGTTATTGCTCAGGGAGTTCCACACTATAGCACCTCTGTAGTGAAAACTTCTCTTTAAGGATTCCGTTCTAGGCTTTGATACAAATACTGCGAGATTACTTCTTCTGAGGCTATATCCTACGTTCATGCAATTAAATTTCTCGGTAAGATATTTAGGAGCAAATTGATTCATTATTTTGTACATTAAAATTGCTTCATGGCGGTTTCTTCGGCTCTCTAGAGTAGTCCAGTTTAATTTATTTAAAATGACATTGCTTGGGGTACTCCATGTGGCGTTTTGAACAAGTCGGGCACCTCTGTTTTGGAGTTTTTGTAATTTATTCTTGAGTGTGTTTCCACAGTTACCCCAAACAACATCACAATAGTCAAAGTGAGGTCCGACAACTGCATTATACAGTAAATGACATGTTTGTGTAGGAATGAAATGTTTAGCCTTTTTTATCACATGGAGTCCCCTAAGTATCTTTTTCTTTACATGTTCAAACTGATTTTTCCAAGACAGATTTTCATCTAGAATGACACCGAGATGTTTACAGTCATGTACACGTTTTAGACTAGTCCCACTTATGTTAATGTTAATAGAATCGTTTGGCAATCTATGCAGTCTTGGCTTTGTACCTGTAGGTACGGCATTAATTTTACTTTGTATATCATTTATATTATTTCCGGCATAATACAGAATAGTGTCGTCAGCATACATACTAACTTTACAGTGGTTTAAATTATTAGGTAGATCATTGATATATAAAATAAACATTAAAGGGCCGACAATTGAGCCTTGGGAAATTCCACATTTAACAGAGGCACATTTGGAATCACTTCCATTTAACGATATATAGTGGGATCGACCGTGTAAATAGCTCTTGAACCACTTAAGACTGGATTCATCAACTCCAAAAGTTGTTAGTTTTTCTATCAAAATGTTGTGATCCACAGTGTCAAATGCCTTTTTCAGGTCAAGCATCACTACACCAATTATTTCACCCTTGTCAATTCTCGTTAACCAGTCATCCGTAACATTGATTAATGCAGTGCATGTGGAGTGTAAAGGCCTGAAACCGGACTGGTATTTATGCACAGAGTGCTTCCCACCGGTCAGTTTTTGAATCGAATTTTCGGCGCCCCAGGGCTTTGTCCACACTGTGGGACCTTTGAGTCCACGCGTCACTTGTTCACCGAGTGTCGCGTGGTCAGACCGGTGGGGGAGTGGCTCAGCCGTTACCTGGGTAACATCACGAAGCGCTACACCCTCCCCGACATGGATAATCTCGTTTTTTCTCTTTTTGGTTCACCTGCAAAGTCTGCAGAATTACGTATCCTTAAAGTTTTAAGTTACTTTCGTTATGTTGTTTGGAAGTGCCGGAATGACGTAAAGTTTGCTAGGAAAGTTAATATTTCAACAGATCTTATTTTGCATAAAGTTCGTTATTTTGTGTAACGAAACCCATGTCGGGGCCCGTAGATTTCTCAAACCGTTTTCTCAAGTTCTTCTTGGCCGGGTGCGGTCTTGCCCACCTTCAATATAACGTTTTAACATGTGTATGGTTTTTGAATTGTGAAGTTTTTGTTAAAGAGAAAGTTACACTTTTAAAAAAAATGTACATTTTATTTAGATTTGGTTAAATTGTAAATATGTAACTTAGTGTGTTTTATTTGGAAAAATAAAACATTTTAGAAAAAGGAAATTGGTCAAAGTGTGGTCCAAACGTCGGCAAATTTGGAAGTCAAGAAATTTTCCGACGGTTTTTCAAATTTTGCATGCTCCAAACACTCTATATTCTGCACTTGTCCTGAAAAATTGACAGACTTTCGCCGGGAAATGGCGGAGAAATTTCAGAGTTTACGGAAAACTGGGTTGGGGCTTCCTGACTGCTCCGCAACCCGTGGCTGTCTGTACGCTCCTCTTTGGTGTACTCCTGACTCGTGCGCATGCTCAGTCCTTCGGACTGTCGTTGACACACCCCAGTTTGGGACAGGAAAATGGTCAAAGTGTGGTCCAAACGTCGGCAAATTTGGAAGTCAAGACATTTTCCGACGGACTTCAAATTTTGCATGCTCCAAACACTCTATATTCCGCACTTGTCCTGAAAAATTGACAGACTTTCGCCGGGAAATGGCGGAGAAATTTCAGAGTTTAGGGAAAACTGGGTTGGGGCTTCCGCAACCCGTGGCTGTCTGTACGCTCCTCTTTGGTGTACTCCTGACTCGTGCGCATGCTCAGTCCTTCGGACTGTCGTTGACACACCCCAGTTTGGGACAGGAAATTGGTCAAAGTGTGGTCCAAACGTCGGCAAATTTGGAAGTCAAGAAATTTTCCGACGGATTTCAAATTTTGCATGTTCCAAACACTCTGTATTCCGCACTTGTCCTGAAAAATTGACAGACTTTCGCCGGGAAATGGCGGAGAAATTTCAGAGTTTAGGGAAAACTGGGCTAGGGGCTTCCTGACTGCTCCGCAACCCGTGGCTGTCTGTACGCTCCTCTTTGGTGTACTCCTGACTCGTGCGCATGCTCAGTCCTTCGGACTGTCGTTGACACACCCCAGTTTGGGACAGGAAATTGGTCAAAGTGTGGTCCAAACGTCGGCAAATTTGGAAGTCAAGAAATTTTTCCGACGGACTTCAAATTTTGCATGCTCCAAACACTCTATATTCCGCACTTGTCCTGAAAAATTGACAGACTTTCGCCGGGAAATGGCGGAGAAATTTCAGAGTTTAGGGAAAACTGGGTTGGGGCTTCCTGACTGCTCCGCAACCCGTGGCTGTCTGTACGCTCCTCTTTGGTGTACTCCTGACTCGTGCGCATGCTCAGTCCTTCGGACTGTCGTTGACACACCCCAGTTTGGGACAGGAAATTGGTCAAAGTGTGGTCCAAACGTCGGCAAATTTGGAAGTCAAGAAATTTTCCGACGGTTTTTCAAATTTTGCATGCTCCAAACACTCTATATTCTGCACTTGTCCTGAAAAATTGACAGACTTTCGCCGGGAAATGGCGGAGAAATTTCAGAGTTTAGGGAAAACTGGGTTGGGGCTTCCTGACTGCTCCGCAACCCGTGGCTGTCTGTACGCTCCTCTTTGGTGTACTCCTGACTCGTGCGCATGCTCAGTCCTTCGGACTGTCGTTGACACACCCCAGTTTGGGACAGGAAATTGGTCAAAGTGTGGTCCAAACGTCGGCAAATTTGGAAGTCAAGAAATTTTCCGACGGACTTCAAATTTTGCATGCTCCAAACACTCTATATTCCGCACTTGTCCTGAAAAATTGACAGACTTTCGCCGGGAAATGCCGGAGAAATTTCAGAGTTTAGGGAAAACTGGGTTGGGGCTTCCTGACTGCTCCGCAACCCGTGGCTGTCTGTACGCTCCTCTTTGGTGTACTCCTGACTCGTGCGCATGCTCAGTCCTTCGTACTGTCGTTGACGCACCCCAGTTTGGGACTTGTGCCGTGAACCATGAACGACGCTAATTCTAACCTGAAGAGGGAGCTGACTGTGACTTTGGACCTGCCCAGCAAGTTGAACTACCAGGATGTCTGCCGAACCATTGCGTCTACCCTTCCCGACGGCGAGATCAAGTGCCTCCAACAACTCGGAGACCTGCGATGGCTTGTGACGCCGAGGACCGCCGCCGGGAGGAAGAAGATCCTGGAAACTCAACTTGCCGCGGGGAATGTCAGGTTTAACGCCAGCCCGGTGCAGCGACCAGTAGACTACGTTACCGTTAGCTACGCACCCTACGAAATGGAGGATCGGCCTATCATCACACTTCTTGGACAGTACGGTACGGTGTTGGGAGTACGACGGGGACACTGGGTATTGCATCCAACTTGGGAAAACGGCATGCGGCATATCCGCATGCATGTCGACAAGGCCATCCCGTCGTACGTGTGGGTCGGGGGTTACCAATTAAAGGTACGTTACAACGGCCAAGTAGAGACCTGCCGGCGGTGTGGAGCGCCCGGGCATAAGGCGGCTTTTTGTGTCCGAGTCCACGGACTCGGACAAGGACTCAGTCGTCTCAATGATTTCAAGCAAGCGGGGGCGGTCGTCGTCTGACGAACAGCAGGGTGGTGTGTGGGAAACCAAAAAGAACTGCCGTAAGGCCAAGAAGAAATGAGAATTGGTTTGGGGTTTTTTACAAATCCTATAAATAATGGAATTTTTAATTTCCAGTGTGAATGTTAACGGTTTGAGAAATCACGATAAGCGCCGTCGAATTTTCGGCTCGTGCAACGGCAAGAATACCGATATTCTACTGTTGCAGGAGACCCACGCATCTGGTTTCCACGAAGCCAGATCGTGGACCCGGGAATTCGACGGTAAAGGGTTTTGGTGTTTTGGGAATAGTTCCAGTAGAGGTGTGGCTATTTTGCTTTCAAAGCGCCACTCGTGGAAACCCACGGACCTCTTCCGGGATGACAACGGTCGAATTTTGTCCCTTACAATTACTTTACCAAACACTGATAAAAAGGTTTGTATCATTAATGTCTATGCCCCCAATGACCGGGGGGAAAGAAAATCCCTTTTTTCAACTGAGTTGCCACACCATTTTCACGGCTTTCGTCATGTTATTTTGGGGGGAGATTTTAATTGTGTTCCAGAACCTGCCATAGATTCGAAGGGAGATTCTGTTCTGGGAAAATCCGGTATAAAGGAATTTAATAAATCAGTTGCAAATTTTAATTTTAATTAGTAGACTGCTGGCGGGAGCAAAACCCCGACCAGCAGCGTTTCACCTGGCACAATAGTGCACAAAACCAAGGGACAAGAATCGACCGTATTTATCTATCGCGGGAGTTGTCTGTGGGTTCCCTTAGTGAAATTGCCGCTTTTCCGTGGTCCGACCACGACATGGTATGCACTAAAATCACGGGGGGGATTTCAAACATTGGAAAGGGGTTTTGGAAATTGAATTCTAGTCTTTTGGGAAATGTTTTGTTTCAAGACACTATTAAAAGGGAGTGGGATTTTTGGCGAACGCAAAAAGGGGAATTTCGAAATTTAAGTGACTGGTGGGAGGAGGGGAAATCGGGCCTAAAACGAGCGGCAATTTCTTTTTCCGTCGGTTTAGCGCGTCGACGTAACTCTGAACGTAAAGACCTATTACGTAAACTAAACGATTATCAATGTAATTTAGACAAAGGTGACGCTTCATATGGTGTTAAAGTTAAAGATATTCGTTTTAAGTTGACACAATTAGAGAAAAACCAGCCAAATTTCAGTTCTTTTCAGCACAAACGTCCCAAGGTTCCCGGTGAAACGATTAATTTTGATTTAAATAACAATGATGATTTAAAACGCATGGATAATTTAAAAGACAAACACGGCAATATAATTTCTAACTCTAAGGATATGACCAACCACTGCAAAGAATTTTATTCAGACTTATATTCAGCACCTTTAATTAGCCACAATGACGTAGATTTCTTTTGTAATTCTGTTAACAGACATTTAAGTTCAGAGGACCGTGACTCTCTCGAGGGTCCGGTCACTCTTCTTGAATTGAGACGGGCATTGTTCGATATGGGCACTGGCAAAACACCTGGCTCCGACGGTTTTTCTGCTGATTTTTATAAACATTTTTTTGATGATTTGGGTTCTGACCTTTGCGACTTGATTAACGAAATTTTTAATAATGGGGTTCTCACAGATTCACAAAGATTGGGGTTGATTACTTTGCTGTACAAGAATAAGGGGGAGAGGGGGGATCTGGGTAATTGGCGACCGATTTCTCTGCTTAACGTTGATTACAAGTTAATTGCCAAGGTGCTTGCTAACCGACTGCGGGGTGTTCTCGATCGAATCATCGATATCGATCAGACCTGCTCCGTAGTCGGTCGGTCCATATCGGACAACGCCCATCTCCTTCGAAACGTTCAGAGTTACGTCGACCAGAAAAACCTGGGCGCTATTTTCGTGTCTCTCGATCAGCAGAAGGCGTTCGACAGGGTTGACTGGGAATATCTTCGGCGTGTTTTGGATACCTTTGGCTTCGGTGACAATTTCAAAAAGTGGGTGGGAATATTGTATAAAGATATTCAAAGTTCAGTTATTTGCAACGGGCATGTTTCGGATTCCTTTCCTTTATTTCGGGGTGTGCGACAGGGATGTCCCCTGTCGCCCCTCTTGTACATTCTTTCTTTAGAGCCTTTGGCGGCAGCGATCCGTAACGATGTTAATATTCACGGGGTTAAAATGCCGGGTGGGACCGAAGCCAAAATGTCCATGTACGCCGATGATACCACGTTGATCTTGTCGGACGAGCGCTCGGTCGCCCGAAGCTTTCGGCTGATCGAGAGATGCGAGCGCGCGTCCGGGGCCAAGCTAAACCAAAGGAAAACGGGTGGCGTTTATCTAGGCCGATGGCGAGGTCAGATGCATGGTCCGGTTGACATCAATTGGGTAAATTCCGTGAAAGTCGTTGGGGTGGAACTCGGGTACGGAGAACACAAAGACAACATTTGGGAGGAGAAAATAATGAAACTCAGGAAAACAATTGGAGAATGGGATGACAGTGACTTAACCCTAAAGGGTAAGGTCACTGTCATCAATCAATATATATTATCTCAGTTATGGTATCTAGCCGAAATCCATCCACCGGGGAAGAATATCATTTCAAAGATTAATCGTATTATTTTTGGATTTATTTGGGGCCAATCAACAGAATATGTCAACCGGAAAACCATGCACCTGCCACCCTCCAAAGGAGGCCTTGGAGTCATTGACCTGGAAAGTAGAATAGTCGCGCTCCAATGTCTGCATATAAAAGACTTAATTTCTGAACGGGCGGCCAAGTGGAAAGTTCTCGCTTCCTATTGGTGTGGGCTGTCCCTCCGGAACATTGCCCCCCACTTGGCCGTCAACAGCATACCGCACTGCTTTTCTCGTTCCCCCTTTTACGATACTGTCTTGATTTCGTTCAGAAAATACAAACATTTGGTTACTAATTGGGGGGACCTGAAGATGGCACAGTTATATGCAGACATTGTGGAATCCCAAAAGATCATTCCCAGGGTGCAGCGTAAAAACCCCGGTAAAGACTGGGCCACTGTGTGGCAACGCGCTCTGTGCAAGAATTTGCCAAATTATCAGGTTTCTTTGAACTTTCGAATTATGCACAGAGTGCTTCCCACCGGTCAGTTTTTGAATCGAATTTTCGGCGCCCCAGGGCTTTGTCCACACTGTGGGACCTTTGAGTCCACGCGTCACTTGTTCACCGAGTGTCGCGTGGTCAGACCGGTGGGGGAGTGGCTCAGCCGTTACCTGGGTAACATCACGAAGCGCTACACCCTCCCCGACATGGATAATCTCGTTTTTTCTCTTTTTGGTTCACCTGCAATGTCTGCAGAATTACGTATCCTTAAAGTTTTAAGTTACTTTCGTTATGTTGTTTGGAAGTGCCGGAATGACGTAAAGTTTGCTAGGAAAGTTAATATTTCAACAGATCTTATTTTGCATAGAGTTCGTTATTTTGTGTAACGAAACCCATGTCGGGGCCCGTAGATTTCTCAAACCGTTTTCTCAAGTTCTTCTTGGCCGGGTGCGGTCTTGCCTACCTTCAATATAACGTTTTAACATGTGTATGGTTTTTGAATTGTGAAGTTTTTGTTAAAGAGAAAGTTACACTTTTTAAAAAAATGTACATTTTATTTAGATTTGGTTAAATTGTAAATATGTAACTTAGTGTGTTTTATTTGGAAAAATAAAACATTTTAGAAAAAGGAAATTGGTCAAAGTGTGGTCCAAACGTCGGCAAATTTGGAAGTCAAGAAATTTTCCGACGGTTTTTCAAATTTTGCATGCTCCAAACACTCTATATTCTGCACTTGTCCTGAAAAATTGACAGACTTTCGCCGGGAAATGGCGGAGAAATTTCAGAGTTTAGGGAAAACTGGGTTGGGGCTTCCTGACTGCTCCGCAACCCGTGGCTGTCTGTACGCTCCTCTTTGGTGTACTCCTGACTCGTGCGCATGCTCAGTCCTTCGGACTGTCGTTGACACACCCCAGTTTGGGACAGGAAATTGGTCAAAGTGTGGTCCAAACGTCGGCAAATTTGGAAGTCAAGACATTTTCCGACGGACTTCAAATTTTGCATGCTCCAAACACTCTATATTCCGCACTTGTCCTGAAAAATTGACAGACTTTCGCCGGGAAATGGCGGAGAAATTTCAGAGTTTAGGGAAAACTGGGTTGGGGCTTCCGCAACCCGTGGCTGTCTGTACGCTCCTCTTTGGTGTACTCCTGACTCGTGCGCATGCTCAGTCCTTCGGACTGTCGTTGACACACCCCAGTTTGGGACAGGAAATTGGTCCAAACGTCGGCAAATTTGGAAGTCAAGAAATTTTTCCGACGGACTTCAAATTTTGCATGCTCCAAACACTCTATATTCCGCACTTGTCCTGAAAAATTGACAGACTTTCGCCGGGAAATGGCGGAGAAATTTCAGAGTTTAGGGAAAACTGGGTTGGGGCTTCCTGACTGCTCCGCAACCCGTGGCTGTCTGTACGCTCCTCTTTGGTGTACTCCTGACTCGTGCGCATGCTCAGTCCTTCGGACTGTCGTTGACACACCCCAGTTTGGGACAGGAAATTGGTCAAAGTGTGGTCCAAACGTCGGCAAATTTGGAAGTCAAGAAATTTTCCGACGGTTTTTCAAATTTTGCATGCTCCAAACACTCTATATTCTGCACTTGTCCTAAAAAATTGACAGACTTTCGCGGGGAAATGGCGGAGAAATTTCAGAGTTTAGGGAAAACTGGGTTGGGGCTTCCTGACTGCTCCGCAACCCGTGGCTGTCTGTACGCTCCTCTTTGGTGTACTCCTGACTCGTGCGCATGCTCAGTCCTTCGGACTGTCGTTGACACACCCCAGTTTGGGACAGGAAATTGGTCAAAGTGTGGTCCAAACGTCGGCAAATTTGGAAGTCAAGACATTTTCCGACGGACTTCAAATTTTGCATGCTCCAAACACTCTATATTCCGCACTTGTCCTGAAAAATTGACAGACTTTCGCCGGGAAATGGCGGAGAAATTTCAGAGTTTAGGGAAAACTGGGTTGGGGCTTCCGCAACCCGTGGCTGTCTGTACGCTCCTCTTTGGTGTACTCCTGACTCGTGCGCATGCTCAGTCCTTCGGACTGTCGTTGACATACCCCAGTTTGGGACAGGAAATTGGTCAAAGTGTGGTCCAAACGTCGGCAAATTTGGAAGTCAAGAAATTTTCCGACGGATTTCAAATTTTGCATGTTCCAAACACTCTGTATTCCGCACTTGTCCTGAAAAATTGACAGACTTTCGCCGGGAAATGGCGGAGAAATTTCAGAGTTTAGGGAAAACTGGGCTAGGGGCTTCCTGACTGCTCCGCAACCCGTGGCTGTCTGTACGCTCCTCTTTGGTGTACTCCTGACTCGTGCGCATGCTCAGTCCTTCGGACTGTCGTTGACACACCCCAGTTTGGGACAGGAAATTGGTCAAAGTGTGGTCCAAACGTCGGCAAATTTGGAAGTCAAGACATTTTCCGACGGACTTCAAATTTTGCATGCTCCAAACACTCTATATTCCGCACTTGTCCTGAAAAATTGACAGACTTTCGCCGGGAAATGGCGGAGAAATTTCAGAGTTTAGGGAAAACTGGGTTGGGGCTTCCGCAACCCGTGGCTGTCTGTACGCTCCTCTTTGGTGTACTCCTGACTCGTGCGCATGCTCAGTCCTTCGGACTGTCGTTGACACACCCCAGTTTGGGACAGGAAATTGGTCAAAGTGTGGTCCAAACGTCGGCAAATTTGGAAGTCAAGAAATTTTCCGACGGATTTCAAATTTTGCATGTTCCAAACACTCTGTATTCCGCACTTGTCCTGAAAAATTGACAGACTTTCGCCGGGAAATGGCGGAGAAATTTCAGAGTTTAGGGAAAACTGGGCTAGGGGCTTCCTGACTGCTCCGCAACCCGTGGCTGTCTGTACGCTCCTCTTTGGTGTACTCCTGACTCGTGCGCATGCTCAGTCCTTCGGACTGTCGTTGACACACCCCAGTTTGGGACAGGAAATTGGTCCAAACGTCGGCAAATTTATAAGTCAAGAAATTTTTCCGACGGACTTCAAATTTTGCATGCTCCAAACACTCTATATTCCGCACTTGTCCTGAAAAATTGACAGACTTTCGCCGGGAAATGGCGGAGAAATTTCAGAGTTTAGGGAAAACTGGGTTGGGGCTTCCTGACTGCTCCGCAACCCGTGGCTGTCTGTACGCTCCTCTTTGGTGTACTCCTGACTCGTGCGCATGCTCAGTCCTTCGGACTGTCGTTGACACACCCCAGTTTGGGACAGGAAATTGGTCAAAGTGTGGTCCAAACGTCGGCAAATTTGGAAGTCAAGAAATTTTCCGACGGTTTTTCAAATTTTGCATGCTCCAAACACTCTATATTCTGCACTTGTCCTGAAAAATTGACAGACTTTCGCCGGGAAATGGCGGAGAAATTTCAGAGTTTAGGGAAAACTGGGTTGGGGCTTCCTGACTGCTCCGCAACCCGTGGCTGTCTGTACGCTCCTCTTTGGTGTACTCCTGACTCGTGCGCATGCTCAGTCCTTCGGACTGTCGTTGACACACCCCAGTTTGGGACAGGAAATTGGTCAAAGTGTGGTCCAAACGTCGGCAAATTTGGAAGTCAAGACATTTTCCGACGGACTTCAAATTTTGCATGCTCCAAACACTCTATATTCCGCACTTGTCCTGAAATATTGACAGACTTTCGCCGGGAAATGGCGGAGAAATTTCAGAGTTTAGGGAAAACTGGGCTAGGGGCTTCCTGACTGCTCCGCAACCCGTGGCTGTCTGTACGCTCCTCTTTGGTGTACTCCTGACTCGTGCGCATGCTCAGTCCTTCGGACTGTCGTTGACACACCCCAGTTTGGGACAGGAAATTGGTCAAAGTGTGGTCCAAACGTCGGCAAATTTGGAAGTCAAGACATTTTCCGACGGACTTCAAATTTTGCATGCTCCAAACACTGTATATTCCGCACTTGTCCTGAAAAATTGACAGACTTTCGCCGGGAAATGGCGGAGAAATTTCAGAGTTTAGGGAAAACTGGGCTAGGGGCTTCCTGACTGCTCCGCAACCCGTGGCTGTCTGTACGCTCCTCTTTGGTGTACTCCTGACTCGTGCGCATGCTCAGTCCTTCGGACTGTCGTTGACACACCCCAGTTTGGGACAGGAAATTGGTCAAAGTGTGGTCCAAACGTCGGCAAATTTGGAAGTCAAGACATTTTCCGACGGACTTCAAATTTTGCATGCTCCAAACACTCTATATTCCGCACTTGTCCTGAAAAATTGACAGACTTTCGCCGGGAAATGGCGGAGAAATTTCAGAGTTTAGGGAAAACTGGGTTGGGGCTTCCGCAACCCGTGGCTGTCTGTACGCTCCTCTTTGGTGTACTCCTGACTCGTGCGCATGCTCAGTCCTTCGGACTGTCGTTGACACACCCCAGTTTGGGACAGGAAATTGGTCAAAGTGTGGTCCAAACGTCGGCAAATTTGGAAGTCAAGAAATTTTCCGACGGATTTCAAATTTTGCATGTTCCAAACACTCTGTATTCCGCACTTGTCCTGAAAAATTGACAGACTTTCGCCGGGAAATGGCGGAGAAATTTCAGAGTTTAGGGAAAACTGGGCTAGGGGCTTCCTGACTGCTCCGCAACCCGTGGCTGTCTGTACGCTCCTCTTTGGTGTACTCCTGACTCGTGCGCATGCTCAGTCCTTCGGACTGTCGTTGACACACCCCAGTTTGGGACAGGAAATTGGTCCAAACGTCGGCAAATTTATAAGTCAAGAAATTTTTCCGACGGACTTCAAATTTTGCATGCTCCAAACACTCTATATTCCGCACTTGTCCTGAAAAATTGACAGACTTTCGCCGGGAAATGGCGGAGAAATTTCAGAGTTTAGGGAAAACTGGGTTGGGGCTTCCTGACTGCTCCGCAACCCGTGGCTGTCTGTACGCTCCTCTTTGGTGTACTCCTGACTCGTGCGCATGCTCAGTCCTTCGGACTGTCGTTGACACACCCCAGTTTGGGACAGGAAATTGGTCAAAGTGTGGTCCAAACGTCGGCAAATTTGGAAGTCAAGAAATTTTCCGACGGTTTTTCAAATTTTGCATGCTCCAAACACTCTATATTCTGCACTTGTCCTGAAAAATTGACAGACTTTCGCCGGGAAATGGCGGAGAAATTTCAGAGTTTAGGGAAAACTGGGTTGGGGCTTCCTGACTGCTCCGCAACCCGTGGCTGTCTGTACGCTCCTCTTTGGTGTACTCCTGACTCGTGCGCATGCTCAGTCCTTCGGACTGTCGTTGACACACCCCAGTTTGGGACAGGAAATTGGTCAAAGTGTGGTCCAAACGTCGGCAAATTTGGAAGTCAAGACATTTTCCGACGGACTTCAAATTTTGCATGCTCCAAACACTCTATATTCCGCACTTGTCCTGAAATATTGACAGACTTTCGCCGGGAAATGGCGGAGAAATTTCAGAGTTTAGGGAAAACTGGGCTAGGGGCTTCCTGACTGCTCCGCAACCCGTGGCTGTCTGTACGCTCCTCTTTGGTGTACTCCTGACTCGTGCGCATGCTCAGTCCTTCGGACTGTCGTTGACACACCCCAGTTTGGGACAGGAAATTGGTCAAAGTGTGGTCCAAACGTCGGCAAATTTGGAAGTCAAGACATTTTCCGACGGACTTCAAATTTTGCATGCTCCAAACACTCTATATTCCGCACTTGTCCTGAAAAATTGACAGACTTTCGCCGGGAAATGGCGGAGAAATTTCAGAGTTTAGGGAAAACTGGGTTGGGGTTTCCTGACTGCTCCGCAACCCGTGGCTGTCTGTACGCTCCTCTTTGGTGTACTCCTGACTCGTGCGCATGCTCAGTCCTTCGGACTGTCGTTGACACACCCCAGTTTGGGACAGGAAATTGGTCAAAGTGTGGTCCAAACGTCGGCAAATTTGGAAGTCAAGACATTTTCCGACGGACTTCAAATTTTGCATGCTCCAAACACTCTATATTCCGCACTTGTCCTGAAAAATTGACAGACTTTCGCCGGGAAATGGCGGAGAAATTTCAGAGTTTAGGGAAAACTGGGTTGGGGCTTCCGCAACCCGTGGCTGTCTGTACGCTCCTCTTTGGTGTACTCCTGACTCGTGCGCATGCTCAGTCCTTCGGACTGTCGTTGACACACCCCAGTTTGGGACAGGAAATTGGTCAAAGTGTGGTCCAAACGTCGGCAAATTTGGAAGTCAAGAAATTTTCCGACGGATTTCAAATTTTGCATGTTCCAAACACTCTGTATTCCGCACTTGTCCTGAAATATTGACAGACTTTCGCCGGGAAATGGCGGAGAAATTTCAGAGTTTAGGGAAAACTGGGCTAGGGGCTTCCTGACTGCTCCGCAACCCGTGGCTGTCTGTACGCTCCTCTTTGGTGTACTCCTGACTCGTGCGCATGCTCAGTCCTTCGGACTGTCGTTGACACACCCCAGTTTGGGACAGGAAATTGGTCAAAGTGTGGTCCAAACGTCGGCAAATTTGGAAGTCAAGACATTTTCCGACGGACTTCAAATTTTGCATGCTCCAAACACTCTATATTCCGCACTTGTCCTGAAAAATTGACAGACTTTCGCCGGGAAATGGCGGAGAAATTTCAGAGTTTAGGGAAAACTGGGTTGGGGCTTCCGCAACCCGTGGCTGTCTGTACGCTCCTCTTTGGTGTACTCCTGACTCGTGCGCATGCTCAGTCCTTCGGACTGTCGTTGACACACCCCAGTTTGGGACAGGAAATTGGTCAAAGTGTGGTCCAAACGTCGGCAAATTTGGAAGTCAAGAAATTTTCCGACGGATTTCAAATTTTGCATGTTCCAAACACTCTGTATTCCGCACTTGTCCTGAAAAATTGACAGACTTTCGCCGGGAAATGGCGGAGAAATTTCAGAGTTTAGGGAAAACTGGGCTAGGGGCTTCCTGACTGCTCCGCAACCCGTGGCTGTCTGTACGCTCCTCTTTGGTGTACTCCTGACTCGTGCGCATGCTCAGTCCTTCGGACTGTCGTTGACACACCCCAGTTTGGGACAGGAAATTGGTCCAAACGTCGGCAAATTTGGAAGTCAAGAAATTTTTCCGACGGACTTCAAATTTTGCATGCTCCAAACACTCTATATTCCGCACTTGTCCTGAAAAATTGACAGACTTTCGCCGGGAAATGGCGGAGAAATTTCAGAGTTTAGGGAAAACTGGGTTGGGGCTTCCTGACTGCTCCGCAACCCGTGGCTGTCTGTACGCTCCTCTTTGGTGTACTCCTGACTCGTGCGCATGCTCAGTCCTTCGGACTGTCGTTGACACACCCCAGTTTGGGACAGGAAATTGGTCCAAACGTCGGCAAATTTGGAAGTCAAGAAATTTTCCGACGGTTTTTCAAATTTTGCATGCTCCAAACACTCTATATTCTGCACTTGTCCTGAAAAATTGACAGACTTTCGCCGGGAAATGGCGGAGAAATTTCAGAGTTTAGGGAAAACTGGGTTGGGGCTTCCTGACTGCTCCGCAACCCGTGGCTGTCTGTACGCTCCTCTTTGGTGTACTCCTGACTCGTGCGCATGCTCAGTCCTTCGGACTGTCGTTGACACACCCCAGTTTGGGACAGGAAATTGGTCAAAGTGTGGTCCAAACGTCGGCAAATTTGGAAGTCAAGACATTTTCCGACGGACTTCAAATTTTGCATGCTCCAAACACTCTATATTCCGCACTTGTCCTGAAAAATTGACAGACTTTCGCCGGGAAATGGCGGAGAAATTTCAGAGTTTAGGGAAAACTGGGTTGGGGCTTCCGCAACCCGTGGCTGTCTGTACGCTCCTCTTTGGTGTACTCCTGACTCGTGCGCATGCTCAGTCCTTCGGACTGTCGTTGACATACCCCAGTTTGGGACAGGAAATTGGTCAAAGTGTGGTCCAAACGTCGGCAAATTTGGAAGTCAAGAAATTTTCCGACGGATTTCAAATTTTGCATGTTCCAAACACTCTGTATTCCGCACTTGTCCTGAAAAATTGACAGACTTTCGCCGGGAAATGGCGGAGAAATTTCAGAGTTTAGGGAAAACTGGGCTAGGGGCTTCCTGACTGCTCCGCAACCCGTGGCTGTCTGTACGCTCCTCTTTGGTGTACTCCTGACTCGTGCGCATGCTCAGTCCTTCGGACTGTCGTTGACACACCCCAGTTTGGGACAGGAAATTGGTCAAAGTGTGGTCCAAACGTCGGCAAATTTGGAAGTCAAGACATTTTCCGACGGACTTCAAATTTTGCATGCTCCAAACACTCTATATTCCGCACTTGTCCTGAAAAATTGACAGACTTTCGCCGGGAAATGGCGGAGAAATTTCAGAGTTTAGGGAAAACTGGGTTGGGGCTTCCGCAACCCGTGGCTGTCTGTACGCTCCTCTTTGGTGTACTCCTGACTCGTGCGCATGCTCAGTCCTTCGGACTGTCGTTGACACACCCCAGTTTGGGACAGGAAATTGGTCAAAGTGTGGTCCAAACGTCGGCAAATTTGGAAGTCAAGAAATTTTCCGACGGATTTCAAATTTTGCATGTTCCAAACACTCTGTATTCCGCACTTGTCCTGAAAAATTGACAGACTTTCGCCGGGAAATGGCGGAGAAATTTCAGAGTTTAGGGAAAACTGGGCTAGGGGCTTCCTGACTGCTCCGCAACCCGTGGCTGTCTGTACGCTCCTCTTTGGTGTACTCCTGACTCGTGCGCATGCTCAGTCCTTCGGACTGTCGTTGACACACCCCAGTTTGGGACAGGAAATTGGTCCAAACGTCGGCAAATTTATAAGTCAAGAAATTTTTCCGACGGACTTCAAATTTTGCATGCTCCAAACACTCTATATTCCGCACTTGTCCTGAAAAATTGACAGACTTTCGCCGGGAAATGGCGGAGAAATTTCAGAGTTTAGGGAAAACTGGGTTGGGGCTTCCTGACTGCTCCGCAACCCGTGGCTGTCTGTACGCTCCTCTTTGGTGTACTCCTGACTCGTGCGCATGCTCAGTCCTTCGGACTGTCGTTGACACACCCCAGTTTGGGACAGGAAATTGGTCAAAGTGTGGTCCAAACGTCGGCAAATTTGGAAGTCAAGACATTTTCCGACGGACTTCAAATTTTGCATGCTCCAAACACTCTATATTCCGCACTTGTCCTGAAATATTGACAGACTTTCGCAGGGAAATGGCGGAGAAATTTCGGAGTTTAGGGAAAACTGGGCTAGGGGCTTCCTGACTGCTCCGCAACCCGTGGCTGTCTGTACGCTCCTCTTTGGTGTACTCCTGACTCGTGCGCATGCTCAGTCCTTCGGACTGTCGTTGACACACCCCAGTTTGGGACAGGAAATTGGTCAAAGTGTGGTCCAAACGTCGGCAAATTTGGAAGTCAAGACATTTTCCGACGGACTTCAAATTTTGCATGCTCCAAACACTCTATATTCCGCACTTGTCCTGAAAAATTGACAGACTTTCGCCGGGAAATGGCGGAGAAATTTCAGAGTTTAGGGAAAACTGGGTTGGGGCTTCCTGACTGCTCCGCAACCCGTGGCTGTCTGTACGCTCCTCTTTGGTGTACTCCTGACTCGTGCGCATGCTCAGTCCTTCGGACTGTCGTTGACACACCCCAGTTTGGGACAGGAAATTGGTCAAAGTGTGGTCCAAACGTCGGCAAATTTGGAAGTCAAGACATTTTCCGACGGACTTCAAATTTTGCATGCTCCAAACACTCTATATTCCGCACTTGTCCTGAAAAATTGACAGACTTTCGCCGGGAAATGGCGGAGAAATTTCAGAGTTTAGGGAAAACTGGGTTGGGGCTTCCGCAACCCGTGGCTGTCTGTACGCTCCTCTTTGGTGTACTCCTGACTCGTGCGCATGCTCAGTCCTTCGGACTGTCGTTGACACACCCCAGTTTGGGACAGGAAATTGGTCAAAGTGTGGTCCAAACGTCGGCAAATTTGGAAGTCAAGAAATTTTCCGACGGATTTCAAATTTTGCATGTTCCAAACACTCTGTATTCCGCACTTGTCCTGAAATATTGACAGACTTTCGCCGGGAAATGGCGGAGAAATTTCAGAGTTTAGGGAAAACTGGGCTAGGGGCTTCCTGACTGCTCCGCAACCCGTGGCTGTCTGTACGCTCCTCTTTGGTGTACTCCTGACTCGTGCGCATGCTCAGTCCTTCGGACTGTCGTTGACACACCCCAGTTTGGGACAGGAAATTGGTCAAAGTGTGGTCCAAACGTCGGCAAATTTGGAAGTCAAGACATTTTCCGACGGACTTCAAATTTTGCATGCTCCAAACACTCTATATTCTGCACTTGTCCTGAAAAATTGACAGACTTTCGCCGGGAAATGGCGGAGAAATTTCAGAGTTTAGGGAAAACTGGGTTGGGGCTTCCGCAACCCGTGGCTGTCTGTACGCTCCTCTTTGGTGTACTCCTGACTCGTGCGCATGCTCAGTCCTTCGGACTGTCGTTGACACACCCCAGTTTGGGACAGGAAATTGGTCAAAGTGTGGTCCAAACGTCGGCAAATTTGGAAGTCAAGAAATTTTCCGACGGATTTCAAATTTTGCATGTTCCAAACACTCTGTATTCCGCACTTGTCCTGAAAAATTGACAGACTTTCGCCGGGAAATGGCGGAGAAATTTCAGAGTTTAGGGAAAACTGGGCTAGGGGCTTCCTGACTGCTCCGCAACCCGTGGCTGTCTGTACGCTCCTCTTTGGTGTACTCCTGACTCGTGCGCATGCTCAGTCCTTCGGACTGTCGTTGACACACCCCAGTTTGGGACAGGAAATTGGTCCAAACGTCGGCAAATTTGGAAGTCAAGAAATTTTTCCGACGGACTTCAAATTTTGCATGCTCCAAACACTCTATATTCCGCACTTGTCCTGAAAAATTGACAGACTTTCGCCGGGAAATGGCGGAGAAATTTCAGAGTTTAGGGAAAACTGGGTTGGGGCTTCCTGACTGCTCCGCAACCCGTGGCTGTCTGTACGCTCCTCTTTGGTGTACTCCTGACTCGTGCGCATGCTCAGTCCTTCGGACTGTCGTTGACACACCCCAGTTTGGGACAGGAAATTGGTCAAAGTGTGGTCCAAACGTCGGCAAATTTGGAAGTCAAGAAATTTTCCGACGGACTTAAAATTTTGCATGCTCCAAACACTCTATATTCCGCACTTGTCCTGAAAAATTGACAGACTTTCGCCGGGAAATGCCGGAGAAATTTCAGAGTTTAGGGAAAACTGGGTTGGGGCTTCCTGACTGCTCCGCAACCCGTGGCTGTCTGTACGCTCCTCTTTGGTGTACTCCTGACTCGTGCGCATGCTCAGTCCTTCGTACTGTCGTTGACGCACCCCAGTTTGGGACTTGTGCCGTGAACCATGAACGACGCTAATTATAACCTGAAGAGGGAGCTGACTGTGACTTTGGACCTGCCCAGCAAGTTGAACTACCAGGATGTCTGCCGAACCATTGCGTCTACCCTTCCCGACGGCGAGATCAAGTGCCTCCAACAACTCGGAGACCTGCGATGGCTTGTGACGCCGAGGACCGCCGCCGGGAGGAAGAAGATCCTGGAAACTCAACTTGCCGCGGGGAATGTCAGGTTTAACGCCAGCCCGATGCAGCGACCAGTAGACTACGTTACCGTTAGCTACGCACCCTACGAAATGGAGGATCGGCCTATCATCACACTTCTTGGACAGTACGGTACGGTGTTGGGAGTACGACGGGGACACTGGGTATTGCATCCAACGTGGGAAAACGGCATGCGGCATATCCGCATGCATGTCGACAAGGCCATCCCGTCGTACGTGTGGGTCGGGGGTTACCAATTAAAGGTACGTTACAACGGCCAAGTAGAGACCTGCCGGCGGTGTGGAGCGCCCGGGCATAAGGCGGCTTTTTGTGTCCAGATTCGCTGCTATAATTGCGGTGAAGCTGGGCACCGCAGCAACATTTGCCCGAAGCCGCCTCGACACCAACAGACCTGGGCGCAGAGAGTCGGCAATAACATCCAGCACAGAGACAATGTAAGCATTCATTCAGACACCGACTCCGAGGATACTGCCGACACCCCGACCCCCACCACCCCGACCCCCACCACAACCCCAACACCGGCAGCCCGCACCGTGCCTGCCCCGGGACCGCAACGCGCTGGACCGAGCAATGCTCCGCAACCAAAACCCGCAGGAACCAGCGCGGAACGTACCCCGGGACCACAGAACGCCGGTCCTCCATCAGCCGCTGCACCGGGACAAAAATCCGCGCCCCGTCCAGTTCCACGCAAGAACACTCCTGTGGGAAAACCAAACATGGGACGAGGCGCGGCCCTGCCTGGCCGGACAGCTCCCTCTTCACCACCCGGCAAGACCGCACCCAAGGCCCCACCACCAACCAAGCCTGCACCGCCCCCGCCATTGGCACCCGCCCCGACTCCTGCTCCGGCAAAAGGACCGCGTCCGCCCAAGAAAGGAATAAACAAGGCAGACGCAACGCGTTCCTGGGCGGAACGGTCTATGTTTGAAGTACTTTTGGACGAAATGGACTCAATTATAACTTCGGGGCCTCTTGTCATCAACGAGACCCCGTTGTCGGAGCGGGAGCCCACGGACTCGGACTCAGTCGTCTCAATGATTTCAGGCAAGCCGGGGCGGTCGTCGTCTGACGAACAGCAGGGTGGTGTGTGGGAAACCAAAAAGAACTGCCGTAAGGCCAAGAAGAAATGATAATTGGTTTGGGGTTTTTAACAAATCCTATAAATAATGGAATTTTTAATTTCCAGTGTGAATGTTAACGGTTTGAGAAATCACGATAAGCGCCGTCGAATTTTCGGCTCGTGCAACGGCAAGAATACCGATATTCTACTGTTGCAGGAGACCCACGCATCTGGTTTCCACGAAGCCAGATCGTGGACCCGGGAATTCGACGGTAAAGGGTTTTGGTGTTTTGGGAATAGTTCCAGTAGAGGTGTGGCTATTTTGCTTTCAAAGCGCCACTCGTGGAAACCCACGGACCTCTTCCGGGATGACAACGGTCGAATTTTGTCCCTTCCAATTACTTTACCAAACACTGATAAAAAGGTTCGTATCATTAATGTCTATGCCCCAAATGACCGGGGGGAAAGAAAATCCTTTTTTTCAACTGAGTTGCCACACCATTTTCACGGCTTTCGTCATGTTATTTTGGGGGGAGATTTTAATTGTGTTCCAGAACCTGCCATAGATTCGAAGGGAGATTCTGTTCTTGGAAAATCCGGTATAAAGGAATTTAATAAATCAGTTGCAAATTTTAATTTAGTAGACTGCTGGCGGGAGCAAAACCCCGACCAGCAGCGTTTCACCTGGCACAATAGTGCACAAAACCAAGGGACAAGAATCGACCGTATTTATCTATCGCGGGAGTTGTCTGTGAGTTCCCTTAGTGAAATTGCCGCTTTTCCGTGGTCCGACCACGACATGGTATGCACTAAAATAACGGGGGAGATTTCAAACATTGGAAAGGGGTTTTGGAAATTGAATTCTAGTCTTTTGGGAAATGTTTTGTTTCAAGACACTATTAAAAGGGAGTGGGATTTTTGGCGAACGCAAAAAGGGGAATTTCGAAATTTAAGTGACTGGTGGGAGGAGGGGAAATCGGGCCTAAAACGAGCGGCAATTTCTTTTTCCGTCGGTTTAGCGCGTCGACGTAACTCTGAACGTAAAGACCTATTACGTAAACTAAATGATTATCAATGTAATTTAGACAAAGGTGACGCTTCATATGGTGTTAAAGTTAAAGATATTCGTTTTAAGTTGACACAATTAGAGAAAAACCAGCCAAATTTCAGTTCTTTTCAGCACAAACGTCCCAAGGTTCCCGGTGAAACGATTAATTTTGATTTAAATAAAAATGATGATTTAAAACGCATGGATAATTTAAAAGACAAACACGGCAATATAATTTCTAACTCTAAGGATATGACCAACCACTGCAAAGAATTTTATTCAGACTTATATTCAGCACCTTTAATTAGCCACAATGACGTAGATTTCTTTTGTAATTCTGTTAACAGACATTTAAGTTCAGAGGACCGTGACTCTCTCGAGGGTCCGGTCACTCTTCTTGAATTGAGACGGGCATTGTTCGATATGGGCACTGGCAAAACACCTGGCTCCGACGGTTTTTCTGCTGATTTTTATAAACATTTTTTTGATGATTTGGGTTCTGACCTTTGCGACTTGATTAACGAAATTTTTAATAATGGGGTTCTCACAGATTCACAAAGATTGGGGTTGATTACTTTGCTGTACAAGAATAAGGGCGAGAGGGGGGATCTGGGTAATTGGCGACCGATTTCTCTGCTTAACGTTGATTACAAGTTAATTGCCAAGGTGCTTGCTAACCGACTGCGGGGTGTTCTCGATCGAATCATCGATATCGATCAGACCTGCTCCGTAGTCGGTCGGTCCATATCGGACAACGCCCATCTCCTTCGAAACGTTCAGAGTTACGTCGACCAGAAAAACCTGGGCGCTATTTTCGTGTCTCTCGATCAGCAGAAGGCGTTCGACAGGGTTGACTGGGAATATCTTCGGCGTGTTTTGGATACCTTTGGCTTCGGTGACAATTTTAAAAAGTGGGTGGGAATATTGTATAAAGATATTCAAAGTTCAGTTATTTGCAACGGGCATGTTTCGGATTCCTTTCCTTTATTTCGGGGTGTGCGACAGGGATGTCCCCTGTCGCCCCTCTTGTACATTCTTTCTTTAGAGCCTTTGGCGGCAGCGATCCGTAACGATGTTAATATTCACGGGGTTAAAATGCCGGGTGGGACCGAAGCCAAAATGTCCATGTACGCCGATGATACCACGTTGATCTTGTCGGACGAGCGCTCGGTCGCCCGAAGCTTTCGGCTGATCGAGAGATACGAGCGCGCGTCCGGGGCCAAGCTAAACCAAAGGAAAACGGGTGGCGTTTATCTAGGCCGATGGCGAGGTCAGATGCATGGTCCGGTTGACATCAATTGGGTAAATTCCGTGAAAGTCGTTGGGGTGGAACTCGGGTACGGAGAACACAAAGACAACATTTGGGAGGAGAAAATAATGAAACTCAGGAAAACAATTGGAGAATGGGATGACAGTGACTTAACCCTAAAGGGTAAGGTCACTGTCATCAATCAATATATATTATCTCAGTTATGGTATCTAGCCGAAATCCATCCACCGGGGAAGAATATCATTTCAAAGATTAATCGTATTATTTTTGGATTTATTTGGGGCCAATCAACAGAATATGTCAACCGGAAAACCATGCACCTGCCACCCTCCAAAGGAGGCCTTGGAGTCATTGACCTGGAAAGTAGAAAATTGGTCAAAGTGTGGTCCAAACGTCGGCAAATTTGGAAGTCAAGAAATTTTCCGACGGATTTCAAATTTTGCATGTTCCAAACACTCTGTATTCCGCACTTGTCCTGAAAAATTGACAGACTTTCGCCGGGAAATGGCGGAGAAATTTCAGAGTTTAGGGAAAACTGGGCTAGGGGCTTCCTGACTGCTCCGCAACCCGTGGCTGTCTGTACGCTCCTCTTTGGTGTACTCCTGACTCGTGCGCATGCTCAGTCCTTCGGACTGTCGTTGACACACCCCAGTTTGGGACAGGAAATTGGTCCAAACGTCGGCAAATTTGGAAGTCAAGAAATTTTTCCGACGGACTTCAAATTTTGCATGCTCCAAACACTCTATATTCCGCACTTGTCCTGAAAAATTGACAGACTTTCGCCGGGAAATGGCGGAGAAATTTCAGAGTTTAGGGAAAACTGGGTTGGGGCTTCCTGACTGCTCCGCAACCCGTGGCTGTCTGTACGCTCCTCTTTGGTGTACTCCTGACTCGTGCGCATGCTCAGTCCTTCGGACTGTCGTTGACACACCCCAGTTTGGGACAGGAAATTGGTCAAAGTGTGGTCCAAACGTCGGCAAATTTGGAAGTCAAGAAATTTTCCGACGGTTTTTCAAATTTTGCATGCTCCAAACACTCTATATTCTGCACTTGTCCTGAAAAATTGACAGACTTTCGCCGGGAAATGGCGGAGAAATTTCAGAGTTTAGGGAAAACTGGGTTGGGGCTTCCTGACTGCTCCGCAACCCGTGGCTGTCTGTACGCTCCTCTTTGGTGTACTCCTGACTCGTGCGCATGCTCAGTCCTTCGGACTGTCGTTGACACACCCCAGTTTGGGACAGGAAATTGGTCAAAGTGTGGTCCAAACGTCGGCAAATTTGGAAGTCAAGAAATTTTCCGACGGACTTAAAATTTTGCATGCTCCAAACACTCTATATTCCGCACTTGTCCTGAAAAATTGACAGACTTTCGCCGGGAAATGCCGGAGAAATTTCAGAGTTTAGGGAAAACTGGGTTGGGGCTTCCTGACTGCTCCGCAACCCGTGGCTGTCTGTACGCTCCTCTTTGGTGTACTCCTGACTCGTGCGCATGCTCAGTCCTTCGTACTGTCGTTGACGCACCCCAGTTTGGGACTTGTGCCGTGAACCATGAACGACGCTAATTATAACCTGAAGAGGGAGCTGACTGTGACTTTGGACCTGCCCAGCAAGTTGAACTACCAGGATGTCTGCCGAACCATTGCGTCTACCCTTCCCGACGGCGAGATCAAGTGCCTCCAACAACTCGGAGACCTGCGATGGCTTGTGACGCCGAGGACCGCCGCCGGGAGGAAGAAGATCCTGGAAACTCAACTTGCCGCGGGGAATGTCAGGTTTAACGCCAGCCCGATGCAGCGACCAGTAGACTACGTTACCGTTAGCTACGCACCCTACGAAATGGAGGATCGGCCTATCATCACACTTCTTGGACAGTACGGTACGGTGTTGGGAGTACGACGGGGACACTGGGTATTGCATCCAACGTGGGAAAACGGCATGCGGCATATCCGCATGCATGTCGACAAGGCCATCCCGTCGTACGTGTGGGTCGGGGGTTACCAATTAAAGGTACGTTACAACGGCCAAGTAGAGACCTGCCGGCGGTGTGGAGCGCCCGGGCATAAGGCGGCTTTTTGTGTCCAGATTCGCTGCTATAATTGCGGTGAAGCTGGGCACCGCAGCAACATTTGCCCGAAGCCGCCTCGACACCAACAGACCTGGGCGCAGAGAGTCGGCAATAACATCCAGCACAGAGACAATGTAAGCATTCATTCAGACACCGACTCCGAGGATACTGCCGACACCCCGACCCCCACCACCCCGACCCCCACCACAACCCCAACACCGGCAGCCCGCACCGTGCCTGCCCCGGGACCGCAACGCGCTGGACCGAGCAATGCTCCGCAACCAAAACCCGCAGGAACCAGCGCGGAACGTACCCCGGGACCACAGAACGCCGGTCCTCCATCAGCCGCTGCACCGGGACAAAAATCCGCGCCCCGTCCAGTTCCACGCAAGAACACTCCTGTGGGAAAACCAAACATGGGACGAGGCGCGGCCCTGCCTGGCCGGACAGCTCCCTCTTCACCACCCGGCAAGACCGCACCCAAGGCCCCACCACCAACCAAGCCTGCACCGCCCCCGCCATTGGCACCCGCCCCGACTCCTGCTCCGGCAAAAGGACCGCGTCCGCCCAAGAAAGGAATAAACAAGGCAGACGCAACGCGTTCCTGGGCGGAACGGTCTATGTTTGAAGTACTTTTGGACGAAATGGACTCAATTATAACTTCGGGGCCTCTTGTCATCAACGAGACCCCGTTGTCGGAGCGGGAGCCCACGGACTCGGACTCAGTCGTCTCAATGATTTCAGGCAAGCCGGGGCGGTCGTCGTCTGACGAACAGCAGGGTGGTGTGTGGGAAACCAAAAAGAACTGCCGTAAGGCCAAGAAGAAATGATAATTGGTTTGGGGTTTTTAACAAATCCTATAAATAATGGAATTTTTAATTTCCAGTGTGAATGTTAACGGTTTGAGAAATCACGATAAGCGCCGTCGAATTTTCGGCTCGTGCAACGGCAAGAATACCGATATTCTACTGTTGCAGGAGACCCACGCATCTGGTTTCCACGAAGCCAGATCGTGGACCCGGGAATTCGACGGTAAAGGGTTTTGGTGTTTTGGGAATAGTTCCAGTAGAGGTGTGGCTATTTTGCTTTCAAAGCGCCACTCGTGGAAACCCACGGACCTCTTCCGGGATGACAACGGTCGAATTTTGTCCCTTCCAATTACTTTACCAAACACTGATAAAAAGGTTCGTATCATTAATGTCTATGCCCCAAATGACCGGGGGGAAAGAAAATCCTTTTTTTCAACTGAGTTGCCACACCATTTTCACGGCTTTCGTCATGTTATTTTGGGGGGAGATTTTAATTGTGTTCCAGAACCTGCCATAGATTCGAAGGGAGATTCTGTTCTTGGAAAATCCGGTATAAAGGAATTTAATAAATCAGTTGCAAATTTTTATTTAGTAGACTGCTGGCGGGAGCAAAACCCCGACCAGCAGCGTTTCACCTGGCACAATAGTGCACAAAACCAAGGGACAAGAATCGACCGTATTTATCTATCGCGGGATTTGTCTGTGGGTTCCCTTAGTGAAATTGCCGCTTTTCCGTGGTCCGACCACGACATGGTATGCACTAAAATCACGGGGGGGATTTCAAACATTGGAAAGGGGTTTTGGAAATTGAATTCTAGTCTTTTGGGAAATGTTTTGTTTCAAGACACTATTAAAAGGGAGTGGGATTTTTGGCGAACGCAAAAAGGGGAATTTCGAAATTTAAGTGACTGGTGGGAGGAGGGGAAATCGGGCCTAAAACGAGCGGCAATTTCTTTTTCCGTCGGTTTAGCGCGTCGACGTAACTCTGAACGTAAAGACCTATTACGTAAACTAAATGATTATCAATGTAATTTAGACAAAGGTGACGCTTCATATGGTGCTAAAGTTAAAGATATTCGTTTTAAGTTGACACAATTAGAGAAAAACCAGCAAAATTTCAGTTCTTTTCAGCACAAACGTCCCAAGATTCCCGGTGAAACGATTAATTTTGATTTAAATAACAATGATGATTTAAAACGCATGGATAATTTAAAAGACAAACACGGCAATATAATTTCTAACTCTAAGGATATGACCAACCACTGCAAAGAATTTTATTCAGACTTATATTCAGCACCTTCAATTAGCCACAATGACGTAGATTTCTTTTGTAATTCTGTTAACAGACATTTAAGTTCAGAGGACCGTGACTCTCTCGAGGGTCCGGTCACTCTTCTTGAATTGAGACGGGCATTGTTCGATATGGGCACTGGCAAAACACCTGGCTCCGACGGTTTTTCTGCTGATTTTTATAAACATTTTTTTGATGATTTGGGTTCTGACCTTTGCGACTTGATTAACGAAATTTTTAATAATGGGGTTCTCACAGATTCACAAAGATTGGGGTTGATTACTTTACTGTACAAGAATAAGGGGGAGAGGGGGGATCTGGGTAATTGGCGACCGATTTCTCTGCTTAACGTTGATTACAAGTTAATTGCCAAGGTGCTTGCCAACCGACTGCGGGGTGTTCTTGATCGAATCATCGATATCGATCAGACCTGCTCCGTAGTCGGTCGGTCCATATCGGACAACGCCCATCTTCTTCGAAACGTTCAGAGTTACGTCGACCAGAAAAACCTGGGCGCTATTTTCGTGTCTCTCGATCAGCAGAAGGCGTTCGACAGGGTTGACTGGGAATATCTTCGGCGTGTTTTGGATACCTTTGGCTTCGGTGACAATTTCAAAAAGTGGGTGGGAATATTGTATAAAGATATTCAAAGTTCAGTTATTTGCAACGGGCATGTTTCGGATTCCTTTCCTTTATTTCGGGGTGTGCGACAGGGATGTCCCCTGTCGCCCCTCTTGTACATTCTTTCTTTAGAGCCTTTGGCGGCAGCGATCCGTAACGATGTTAATATTCACGGGGTTAAAATGCCGGGTGGGACCGAAGCCAAAATGTCCATGTACGCCGATGATACCACGTTGATCTTGTCGGACGAGCGCTCGGTCGCCCGAAGCTTTCGGCTGATCGAGAGATACGAGCGCGTGTCCGGGGCCAAGCTAAACCAAAGGAAAACGGGTGGCGTTTATCTAGGCCGATGGCGAGGTCAGATGCATGGTCCGGTTGACATCAATTGGGTAAATTCCGTGAAAGTCGTTGGGGTGGAACTCGGGTACGGAGAACACAAAGACAACATTTGGGAGGAGAAAATAATGAAACTCAGGAAAACAATTGGAGAATGGGATGACAGTTACTTAACCCTAAAGGGTAAGGTCACTGTCATCAATAAATATATATTATCTCAGTTATGGTATCTAGCCGAAATCCATCCACCGGGGAAGAATATCATTTCAAAGATTAATCGTATTATTTTTGGATTTATTTGGGGCCAATCAACAGAATATGTCAACCGGAAAACCATGCACCTGCCACCCTCCAAAGGAGGCCTTGGAGTCATTGACCTGGAAAGTAGAATAGTCGCGCTCCAATGTCTGCATATAAAAGACTTAATTTCTGAACGGGCGGCCAAGTGGAAAGTTCTCGCTTCCTATTGGTGTGGGCTGTCCCTCCGGAACATTGCCCCCCACTTGGCCGTCAACAGCATACCGCACTGCTTTTCTCGTTCCCCCTTTTACGATACTGTCTTGATTTCGTTCAGAAAATACAAACATTTGGTTACTAATTGGGGGGACCTGAAGATGGCACAGTTATATGCAGACATTGTGGAATCCCAAAAGATCATTCCCAGGGTGCAGCGTAAAGACCCCGGTAAAGACTGGGCCACTGTATGGCAACGCGCTCTGTGCAAGAATTTGCCAAATTATCAGGTTTCTTTGAACTTTCGAATTATGCACAGAGTGCTTCCCACCGGTCAGTTTTTGAATCGAATTTTCGGCGCCCCAGGGCTTTGTCCACACTGTGGGACCTTTGAGTCCACGCGTCACTTGTTCACCGAGTGTCGCGTGGTCAGACCGGTGGGGGAGTGGCTCAGCCGTTACCTGGGTAACATCACGAAGCGCTACACCCTCCCCGACATGGATAATCTCGTTTTTTCTCTTTTTGGTTCACCTGCAAAGTCTGCAGAATTACGTATCCTTAAAGTTTTAAGTTACTTTCGTTATGTTGTTTGGAAGTGCCGGAATGACGTAAAGTTTGCTAGGAAAGTTAATATTTCAACAGATCTTATTTTGCATAAAGTTCGTTATTTTGTGTAACGAAACCCATGTCGGGGCCCGTAGATTTCTCAAACCGTTTTCTCAAGTTCTTCTTGGCCGGGTGCGGTCTTGCCCACCTTCAATATAACGTTTTAACATGTGTATGGTTTTTGAATTGTGAAGTTTTCGTTAAAGTGAAAGTTACACTTTTTAAACAAATGTACATTTTATTTAGATTTGGTTAAATTGTAAATATGTAACTTAGTGTGTTTTATTTGGAAAAATAAAACATTTTAGAAAAAGGAAATTGGTCAAAGTGTGGTCCAAACGTCGGCAAATTTGGAAGTCAAGAAATTTTCCGACGGACTTCAAATTTTGCATGCTCCAAACACTCTATATTCCGCACTTGTCCTGAAAAATTGACAGACTTTCGCCGGGAAATGGCGGAGAAATTTCAGAGTTTAGGGAAAACTGGGCTAGGGGCTTCCTGACTGCTCCGCAACCCGTGGCTGTCTGTACGCTCCTCTTTGGTGTACTCCTGACTCGTGCGCATGCTCAGTCCTTCGAACTGTCGTTGACACACCCCAGTTTGGGACAGGAAATTGGTCAAAGTGTGGTCCAAACGTCGGCAAATTTGGAAGTCAAGAAATTTTCCGACGGACTTCAAATTTTGCATGCTCCAAACACTCTATATTCCGCACTTGTCCTGAAAAATTGACAGACTTTCGCCGGGAAATGGCGGAGAAATTTCAGAGTTTAGGGAAAACTGGGTTGGGGCTTCCTGACTGCTCCGCAACCCGTGGCTGTCTGTACGCTCCTCTTTGGTGTACTCCTGACTCGTGCGCATGCTCAGTCCTTCGGACTGTCGTTGACACACCCCAGTTTGGGACAGGAAATTGGTCAAAGTGTGGTCCAAACGTCGGCAAATTTGGAAGTCGAGAAATTTTCCGACGGACTTCAAATTTTGCATGCTCCAAACACTCTATATTCCGCACTTGTCCTGAAAAATTGACAGACTTTCGCCGGGAAATGGAGGAGAAATTTCAGAGTTTAGGGAAAACTGGGTTGGGGCTTCCTGACTGCTCCGCAACCCGTGGCTGTCTGTACGCTCCTCTTTGGTGCACTCCTGACTCGTGCGCATGCTCAGTCCTTCGGACTGTCGTTGACACACCCCAGTTTGGGACAGGAAATTGGTCAAAGTGTGGTCCAAACGTCGGCAAATTTGGAAGTCAATAAATTTTCCGACGGACTTCAAATTTTGCATGCTCCAAACACTCTATATTCCGCACTTGTCCTGAAAAATTGACAGACTTTCGCCGGGAAATGGCGGAGAAATTTCAGAGTTTAGGGAAAACTGGGCTAGGGGCTTCCTGACTGCTCCGCAACCCGTGGCTGTCTGTACGCTCCTCTTTGGTGCACTCCTGACTCGTGCGCATGCTCAGTCCTTCGGACTGTCGTTGACACACCCCAGTTTGGGACAGGAAATTGGTCAAAGTGTGGTCCAAACGTCGGCAAATTTGGAAGTCAAGAAATTTTCCGACGGACTTCAAATTTTGCATGCTCCAAACACTCTATATTCCGCACTTGTCCTGAAAAATTGACAGACTTTCGCCGGGAAATGGCGGAGAAATTTCAGAGTTTAGGGAAAACTGGGCTAGGGGCTTCCTGACTGCTCCGCAACCCGTGGCTGTCTGTACGCTCCTCTTTGGTGTACTCCTGACTCGTGCGCATGCTCAGTCCTTCGAACTGTCGTTGACACACCCCAGTTTGGGACAGGAAATTGGTCAAAGTGTGGTCCAAACGTCGGCAAATTTGGAAGTCAAGAAATTTTCCGACGGACTTTAAATTTTGCATGCTCCAAACACTCTATATTCCGCACTTGTCCTGAAAAATTGACAGACTTTCGCCAGGAAATAGCGGAGAAATTTCAGAGTTTAGGGAAAACTGGGCTAGGGGCTTCCTGACTGCTCCGCAACCCGTGGCTGTCTGTACGCTCCTCTTTGGTGTACTCCTGACTCGTGCGCATGCTCAGTCCTTCGAACTGTCGTTGACACACCTCAGTTTGGGACAGGAAATTGGTCAAAGTGTGGTCCAAACGTCGGCAAATTTGGAAGTCAAGAAATTTTCCGACGGACTTCAAATTTTGCATGCTCCAAACACTATATTCCGCACTTGTCCTGAAAAATTGACAGACTTTCGCCGGGAAATGGCGGAGAAATTTCAGAGTTTAGGGAAAACTGGGTTGGGGCTTCCTGACTGCTCCGCAACCCGTGGCTGTCTGTACGCTCCTCTTTGGTGTACTCCTGACTCGTGCGCATGCTCAGTCCTTCGGACTGTCGTTGACACACCCCAGTTTGGGACAGGAAATTGGTCAAAGTGTGGTCCAAACGTCGGCAAATTTGGAAGTCAAGAAATTTTCCGACGGACTTCAAATTTTGCATGCTCCAAACACTCTATATTCCGCACTTGTACTGAAAAATTGACAGACTTTCGCCGGGAAATGGCGGAGAAATTTCAGAGTTTAGGGAAAACTGGGTTGGGCTTCCTGACTGCTCCGCAACCCGTGGCTGTCTGTACGCTCCTCTATGGTGTACTCCTGACTCGTGCGCATGCTCAGTCCTTCGGACTGTCGTTGACACACCCCAGTTTGGGACAGGAAATTTGTCAAAGTGTGGTCCAAACGTCGGCAAATTTGGAAGTCAAGAAATTTTCCGACGGACTTCAAATTTTGCATGCTCCAAACACTCTATATTCCGCACTTGTCCTGAAAAATTGACAGACTTTCGCCGGGAAATGGCGGAGAAATTTCAGAGTTTAGGGAAAACTGGGTTGGGGCTTCCTGACTGCTCCGCAACCCGTGGCTGTCTGTACGCTCCTCTTTGGTGTACTCCTGACTCGTGCGCATGCTCAGTCCTTCGGACTGTCGTTGACACACCCCAGTTTGGGACAGGAAATTGGTCAAAGTGTGGTCCAAACGTCGGCAAATTTGGAAGTCAAGAAATTTTCCGACGGACTTCAAATTTTGCATGCTCCAAACACTCTATATTCCGCACTTGTCATGAAAAATTGACAGACTTTCGCCGGGAAATGGCGGAGAAATTTCAGAGTTTAGGGAAAACTGGCTTGGGGATTCCTGACTGCTCCGCAACCCGTGGCTGTCTGTACGCTCCTCTTTGGTGTACTCCTGACTCGTGCGCATGCTCAGTCCTTCGGACTGTCGTTGACACACCCCAGTTTGGGACAGGAAATTGGTCAAAGTGTGGTCCAAACGTCGGCAAATTTGGAAGTCAAGAAATTTTCCGACGGACTTCAAATTTTGCATGCTCCAAACACTCTATATTCCGCACTTGTCCTGAAAAATTGATAGACTTTCGCCGGGAAATGGCGGAGAAATTTCAGAGTTTAGGGAAAACTGGGTTGGGGCTTCCTGACTGCTCCGCAACCCGTGGCTGTCTGTACGCTCCTCTTTGGTGTACTCCTGACTCGTGCGCATGCTCAGTCCTTCGGACTGTCGTTGACACACCCCAGTTTGGGACAGGAAATTGGTCAAAGTGTGGTCCAAACGTCGGCAAATTTGGAAGTCAAGAAATTTTCCGACGGACCTCAAATTTTGCATGCTCCAAACACTCTATATTCCGCACTTGTCCTGAAAAATTGACAGACTTTCGCCGGGAAATGGCGGAGAAATTTCAGAGTTTAGGGAAAACTGGGTTGGGGCTTCCTGACTGCTCCGCAACCCGTGGCTGTCTGTACGCTCCTCTTTGGTGTACTCCTGACTCGTGCGCATGCTCAGTCCTTCGGACTGTCGTTGACACACCCCAGTTTGGGACAGGAAATTGGTCAAAGTGTGGTCCAAACGTCGGCAAATTTGGAAGTCAAGAAATTTTCCGACGGACTTCAAATTTTGCATGCTCCAAACACTCTATATTCCGCACTTGTCCTGAAAAATTGACAGACTTTCGCCGGGAAATGGCGGAGAAATTTCAGAGTTTAGGGAAAACTGGGTTGGGGCTTCCTGACTGCTCCGCAACCCGTGGCTGTCTGTACGCTCCTCTTTGGTGTACTCCTGACTCGTGCGCATGCTCAGTCCTTCGGACTGTCGTTGACACACCCCAGTTTGGGACAGGAAAGTTTGGTCCAAACGTCGGCAAATTTGGAAGTCAAGAAATTTTCCGACGGACTTCAAATTTTGCATGCTCCAAACACTCTATATTCCGCACTTGTCCTGAAAAATTGACAGACTTTCGCCGGGAAATGGCGGAGAAATTTCAGAGTTTAGGGAAAACTGGGTTGGGGCTTCCTGACTGCTCCGCAACCCGTGGCTGTCTGTACGCTCCTCTTTGGTGTACTCCTGACTCGTGCGCATGCTCAGTCCTTCGAACTGTCGTTGACACACCCCAGTTTGGGACAGGAAATTGGTCAAAGTGTGGTCCAAACGTCGGCAAATTTGGAAGTCAAGAAATGTTCCGACGGACTTCAAATTTTGCATGCTCCAAACACTCTATATTCCGCACTTGTCCTGAAAAATTGACAGACTTTCGCCGGGAAATGGCGGAGAAATTTCAGAGTTTAGGGAAAACTGGGCTAGGGGCTTCCTGACTGTTCCGCAACCCGTGGCTGTCTGTACGCTCCTCTTTGGTGTACTCCTGACTCGTGCGCATGCTCAGTCCTTCGAACTGTCGTTGACACACCCCAGTTTGGGACAGGAAATTGGTCAAAGTGTGGTCCAAACGTCGGCAAATTTGGAAGTCAAGACATTTTCCGACGGACTTCAAATTTTGCATGCTCCAAACACTGTATATTTCGCACTTGTCCTGAAAAATTGATAGACTTTCGCCGGGAAATGGCGGAGAAATTTCAGAGTTTAGGGAAAACTGGGTTGGGGCTTCCTGACTGCTCCGCAACCCGTGGCTGTCTGTACGCTCCTCTTTGGTGTACTCCTGACTCGTGCGCATGCTCAGTCCTTCGGACTGTCGTTGACACACCCCAGTTTGGGACAGGAAATTGGTCAAAGTGTGGTCCAAACGTCGGCAAATTTGGAAGTCAAGAAATTTTCCGACGGACTTCAAATTTTGCATGCTCCAAACACTCTATATTCCGCACTTGTCCTGAAAAATTGACAGACTTTCGCCGGGAAATGGCGGAGAAATTTCAGAGTTTAGGGAAAACTGGGTTGGGGCTTCCAGACTGCTCCGCAACCCGTGGCTGTCTGTACGCTCCTCTTTGGTGTACTCCTGACTCGTGCGCATGCTCAGTCCTTCGGACTGTCGTTGACACACCCCAGTTTGGGACAGGAAATTGGTCAAAGTGTGGTCCAAACGTCGGCAAATTTGGAAGTCAAGAAATTTTCCGACGGACTTCAAATTTTGCATGCTCCAAACACTCTATATTCCGCACTTGTCCTGAAAAATTGACAGACTTTCGCCGGGAAATGGCGGAGAAATTTCAGAGTTTAGGGAAAACTGGGTTGGGGCTTCCTGACTGCTCCGCAACCCGTGGCTGTCTGTACGCTCCTCTTTGGTGTACTCCTGACTCGTGCGCATGCTCAGTCCTTCGGACTGTCGTTGACACACCCCAGTTTGGGACAGGAAAGTTTGGTCCAAACGTCGGCAAATTTGGAAGTCAAGAAATTTTCCGACGGACTTCAAATTTTGCATGCTCCAAACACTCTATATTCCGCACTTGTCCTGAAAAATTGACAGACTTTCGCCGGGAAATGGCGGAGAAATTTCAGAGTTTAGGGAAAACTGGGTTGGGGCTTCCAGACTGCTCCGCAACCCGTGGCTGTCTGTACGCTCCTCTTTGGTGTACTCCTGACTCGTGCGCATGCTCAGTCCTTCGGACTGTCGTTGACACACCCCAGTTTGGGACAGGAAATTGGTCAAAGTGTGGTCCAAACGTCGGCAAATTTGGAAGTCAAGACATTTTCCGACGGACTTCAAATTTTGCATGCTCCAAACACTCTATATTTCGCACTTGTCCTGAAAAATTGACAGACTTTCGCCGGGAAATGGCGGAGAAATTTCAGAGTTTAGGGAAAACTGGGTTGGGGCTTCCTGACTGCTCCGCAACCCGTGGCTGTCTGTACGCTCCTCTTTGGTGTACTCCTGACTCGTGCGCATGCTCAGTCCTTCGGACTGTCGTTGACACACCCCAGTTTGGGACAGGAAATTGGTCAAAGTGTGGTCCAAACGTCGGCAAATTTGGAAGTCAAGAAATTTTCCGACGGACTTCAAATTTTGCATGCTCCAAACACTCTATATTCCGCACTTGTCCTGAAAAATTGACAGACTTTCGCCTGGAAATGGCGGAGAAATTTCAGAGTTTAGGGAAAACTGGCTTGGGGATTCCAGACTGCTCCGCAACCCGTGGCTGTCTGTACGCTCCTCTTTGGTGTACTCCTGACTCGTGCGCATGCTCAGTCCTTCGGACTGTCGTTGACACACCCCAGTTTGGGACAGGAAATTGGTCAAAGTGTGGTCCAAACGTCGGCAAATTTGGAAGTCAAGACATTTTCCGACGGACTTCAAATTTTGCATGCTCCAAACACTCTATATTTCGCACTTGTCCTGAAAAATTGACAGACTTTCGCCGGGAAATGGCGGAGAAATTTCAGAGTTTAGGGAAAACTGGGTTGGGGCTTCCTGACTGCTCCGCAACCCGTGGCTGTCTGTACGCTCCTCTTTGGTGTACTCCTGACTCGTGCGCATGCTCAGTCCTTCGGACTGTCGTTGACACACCCCAGTTTGGGACAGGAAATTGGTCAAAGTGTGGTCCAAACGTCGGCAAATTTGGAAGTCAAGAAATTTTCCGACGGACTTCAAATTTTGCATGCTCCAAACACTCTATATTCCGCACTTGTCCTGAAAAATTGACAGACTTTCGCCTGGAAATGGCGGAGAAATTTCAGAGTTTAGGGAAAACTGGCTTGGGGATTCCTGACTGCTCCGCAACCCGTGGCTGTCTGTACGCTCCTCTTTGGTGTACTCCTGACTCGTGCGCATGCTCAGTCCTTCGGACTGTCGTTGACACACCCCAGTTTGGGACAGGAAATTGGTCAAAGTGTGGTCCAAACGTCGGCAAATTTGGAAGTCAAGAAATTTTCCGACGGACTTCAAATTTTGCATGCTCCAAACACTCTATATTCCGCACTTGTCCTGAAAAATTGACAGACTTTCGCCGGGAAATGGCGGAGAAATTTCAGAGTTTAGGGAAAACTGGGCTAGGGGCTTCCTGACTGCTCCGCAACCCGTGGCTGTCTGTACGCTCCTCTTTGGTGTACTCCTGACTCGTGCGCATGCTCAGTCCTTCGAACTGTCGTTGACACACCCCAGTTTGGGACAGGAAATTTGTCAAAGTGTGGTCCAAACGTCGGCAAATTTGGAAGTCAAGAAATTTTCCGACGGACTTCAAATTTTGCATGCTCCAAACACTCTATATTCCGCACTTGTCCTGAAAAATTGACAGACTTTCGCCGGGAAATGGCGGAGAAATTTCAGAGTTTAGGGAAAACTGGGTTGGGGCTTCCTGACTGCTCCGCAACCCGTGGCTGTCTGTACGCTCCTCTTTGGTGTACTCCTGACTCGTGCGCATGCTCAGTCCTTCGGACTGTCGTTGACACACCCCAGTTTGGGACAGGAAATTGGTCAAAGTGTGGTCCAAACGTCGGCAAATTTGGAAGTCAAGAAATTTTCCGACGGACTTCAAATTTTGCATGCTCCAAACACTCTATATTCCGCACTTGTCCTGAAAAATTGACAGACTTTCGCCGGGAAATGGCGGAGAAATTTCAGAGTTTAGGGAAAACTGGCTTGGGGATTCCTGACTGCTCCGCAACCCGTGGCTGTCTGTACGCTCCTCTTTGGTGTACTCCTGACTCGTGCGCATGCTCAGTCCTTCGGACTGTCGTTGACACACCCCAGTTTGGGACAGGAAATTGGTCAAAGTGTGGTCCAAACGTCGGCAAATTTGGAAGTCAAGAAATTTTCCGACGGACTTCAAATTTTGCATGCTCCAAACACTGTATATTCCGCACTTGTCCTGAAAAATTGATAGACTTTCGCCGGGAAATGGCGGAGAAATTTCAGAGTTTAGGGAAAACTGGGTTGGGGCTTCCTGACTGCTCCGCAACCCGTGGCTGTCTGTACGCTCCTCTTTGGTGTACTCCTGACTCGTGCGCATGCTCAGTCCTTCGGACTGTCGTTGACACACCCCAGTTTGGGACAGGAAAGTGTGGTCCAAACGTCGGCAAATTTGGAAGTCGAGAAATTTTCCGACGGACTTCAAATTTTGCATGCTCCAAACACTCTATATTCCGCACTTGTCCTGAAAAATTGACAGACTTTCGCCGGGAAATGGAGGAGAAATTTCAGAGTTTAGGGAAAACTGGGTTGGGGCTTCCTGACTGCTCCGCAACCCGTGGCTGTCTGTACGCTCCTCTTTGGTGTACTCCTGACTCGTGCGCATGCTCAGTCCTTCGGACTGTCGTTGACACACCCCAGTTTGGCTCGGTCGTTAACGCACCGCAGTTTGGGGCGGTCGGGTTGGCGTACGGGTTCTTTCCTCGCTGGCCTGTGATGACCGCTTTCCAAAGGACTACCCTTGCACATAGGTAGTTTGGAGGAGTTTTTCGCGGAATCCCGTGATGTCCTGGAACGTTGCTCAATGATGGAGTGACCAGTACGTACGTCACGGGGAACGCCGATGCAATTTTGGAACACGATTGGATCCGAGTCTGCGGTCTTGATTCTTCCAGACCTGGACTGGTGACGATTGTGGTTTTATGAGGATGTACCTGTGGTGCTTCTCGAAGGATATGACCTGATACTCGGACACGATCGACCAAGATTGGTGATGATTGTGATGGAGAATACTCGCCGGATAATGACCTGGATTGGCAACGACAACGAATGAGGAAATTTGGTGGATAAATGACCTGGACTGGCAACGACAACGAATGAGGAAATTTGGCAATAACGGCGAACAATTGGTGGATAAATGACCTGGACTGGCAACGACTACGAATGAGGAAATTTGGCAATAACGGCGAACGCTTAGTGGATAAATGACCTGGACTGGCAACGACTACGAATGAGGAAATTTGGCAATAACGGCGAACGCTTAGTGGATAAATGACCTGGACTGGCAACGACAACGGCTGAAGCACTGGTTCTATCGGTAACAACGTTGGACTGGTTAGCGTGTTTTATTCGGACGAATAAAACATTTTAGAAAAAGGAAATTGGTCAAAGTGTGGTCCAAACGTCGGCAAATTTGGAAGTCAAGAAATTTTCCGACGGACTTCAAATTTTGCATGCTCCAAACACTCTATATTCCGCACTTGTCCTGAAAAATTGACAGACTTTCGCCGGGAAATGGCGGAGAAATTTCAGAGTTTAGGGAAAACTGGGTTGGGGCTTCCTGACTGCTCCGCAACCCGTGGCTGTCTGTACGCTCCTCTTTGGTGCACTCCTGACTCGTGCGCATGCTCAGTCCTTCGGACTGTCGTTGACACACCCCAGTTTGGGACAGGAAATTGGTCAAAGTGTGGTCCAAACGTCGGCAAATTTGGAAGTCAAGAAATTTTCCGACGGACTTCAAATTTTGCATGCTCCAAACACTCTATATTCCGCACTTGTCCTGAAAAATTGACAGACTTTCGCCGGGAAATGGCGGAGAAATTTCAGAGTTTAGGGAAAACTGGGCTAGGGGCTTCCTGACTGCTCCGCAACCCGTGGCTGTCTGTACGCTCCTCTTTGGTGTACTCCTGACTCGTGCGCATGCTCAGTCCTTCGGACTGTCGTTGACACACCCCAGTTTGGGACAGGAAATTGGTCAAAGTGTGGTCCAAACGTCGGCAAATTTGGAAGTCAAGAAATTTTCCGACGGACTTCAAATTTTGCATGCTCCAAACACTGTATATTCCGCACTTGTCCTGAAAAATTGATAGACTTTCGCCGGGAAATGGCGGAGAAATTTCAGAGTTTAGGGAAAACTGGGTTGGGGCTTCCTGACTGCTCCGCAACCCGTGGCTGTCTGTACGCTCCTCTTTGGTGTACTCCTGACTCGTGCGCATGCTCAGTCCTTCGGACTGTCGTTGACACACCCCAGTTTGGGACAGGAAAGTGTGGTCCAAACGTCGGCAAATTTGGAAGTCGAGAAATTTTCCGACGGACTTCAAATTTTGCATGCTCCAAACACTCTATATTCCGCACTTGTCCTGAAAAATTGACAGACTTTCGCCGGGAAATGGAGGAGAAATTTCAGAGTTTAGGGAAAACTGGGTTGGGGCTTCCTGACTGCTCCGCAACCCGTGGCTGTCTGTACGCTCCTCTTTGGTGTACTCCTGACTCGTGCGCATGCTCAGTCCTTCGGACTGTCGTTGACACACCCCAGTTTGGCTCGGTCGTTAACGCACCGCAGTTTGGGGCGGTCGGGTTGGCGTACGGGTTCTTTCCTCGCTGGCCTGTGATGACCGCTTTCCAAAGGACTACCCTTGCACATAGGTAGTTTGGAGGAGTTTTTCGCGGAATCCCGTGATGTCCTGGAACGTTGCTCAATGATGGAGTGACCAGTACGTACGTCACGGGGAACGCCGATGCAATTTTGGAACACGATTGGATCCGAGTCTGCGGTCTTGATTCTTCCAGACCTGGACTGGTGACGATTGTGGTTTTATGAGGATGTACCTGTGGTGCTTCTCGAAGGATATGACCTGATACTCGGACACGATCGACCAAGATTGGTGATGATTGTGATGGAGAATACTCGCCGGATAATGACCTGGATTGGCAACGACAACGAATGAGGAAATTTGGTGGATAAATGACCTGGACTGGCAACGACAACGAATGAGGAAATTTGGCAATAACGGCGAACAATTGGTGGATAAATGACCTGGACTGGCAACGACTACGAATGAGGAAATTTGGCAATAACGGCGAACGCTTAGTGGATAAATGACCTGGACTGGCAACGACTACGAATGAGGAAATTTGGCAATAACGGCGAACGCTTAGTGGATAAATGACCTGGACTGGCAACGACAACGGCTGAAGCACTGGTTCTATCGGTAACAACGTTGGACTGGTTAGCGTGTTTTATTCGGACGAATAAAACATTTTAGAAAAAGGAAATTGGTCAAAGTGTGGTCCAAACGTCAAAGTGTGGTCCAAACGTCGGCAAATTTGGAAGTCAAGAAATTTTCCGACGGACTTCAAATTTTGCATGCTCCAAACACTGTATATTCCGCACTTGTCCTGAAAAATTGATAGACTTTCGCCGGGAAATGGCGGAGAAATTTCAGAGTTTAGGGAAAACTGGGTTGGGGCTTCCTGACTGCTCCGCAACCCGTGGCTGTCTGTACGCTCCTCTTTGGTGTACTCTACGAATGAGGAAATTTGGCAATAACGGCGAACGCTTAGTGGATAAATGACCTGGACTGGCAACGACTACGAATGAGGAAATTTGGCAATAACGGCGAACGCTTAGTGGATAAATGACCTGGACTGGCAACGACAACGGCTGAAGCACTGGTTCTATCGGTAACAACGTTGGACTGGTTAGCGTGTTTTATTCGGACGAATAAAACATTTTAGAAAAAGGAAATTGGTCAAAGTGTGGTCCAAACGTCGGCAAATTTGGAAGTCAAGAAATTTTCCGACGGACTTCAAATTTTGCATGCTCCAAACACTCTATATTCCGCACTTGTCCTGAAAAATTGACAGACTTTCGCCGGGAAATGGCGGAGAAATTTCAGAGTTTAGGGAAAACTGGGTTGGGGCTTCCTGACTGCTCCGCAACCCGTGGCTGTCTGTACGCTCCTCTTTGGTGCACTCCTGACTCGTGCGCATGCTCAGTCCTTCGGACTGTCGTTGACACACCCCAGTTTGGGACAGGAAATTGGTCAAAGTGTGGTCCAAACGTCGGCAAATTTGGAAGTCAAGAAATTTTCCGACGAACTTCAAATTTTGCATGCTCCAAACACTCTATATTCCGCACTTGTCCTGAAAAATTGACAGACTTTCGCCAGGAAATAGCGGAGAAATTTCAGAGTTTAGGGAAAACTGGGCTAGGGGCTTCCTGACTGCTCCGCAACCCGTGGCTGTCTGTACGCTCCTCTTTGGTGTACTCCTGACTCGTGCGCATGCTCAGTTCTTCGAACTGTCGTTGACACACCCCAGTTTGGGACAGGAAATTGGTCAAAGTGTGGTCCAAACGTCGGCAAATTTGGAAGTCAAGAAATTTTCCGACGGACTTCAAATTTTGCATGCTCCAAACACTCTATATTCCGCACTTGTCCTGAAAAATTGACAGACTTTCGCCGGGAAATGGCGGAGAAATTTCAGAGTTTAGGGAAAACTGGGTTGGGGCTTCCTGACTGCTCCGCAACCCGTGGCTGTCTGTACGCTCCTCTTTGGTGTACTCCTGACTCGTGCGCATGCTCAGTCCTTCGGACTGTCGTTGACACACCCCAGTTTGGGACAGGAAATTGGTCAAAGTGTGGTCCAAACGTCGGCAAATTTGGAAGTCAAGAAATTTTCCGACGGACTTCAAATTTTGCATGCTCCAAACACTCTATATTCCGCACTTGTCCTGAAAAATTGACAGACTTTCGCCGGGAAATGGCGGAGAAATTTCAGAGTTTAGGGAAAACTGGGTTGGGGCTTCCTGACTGCTCCGCAACCCGTGGCTGTCTGTACGCTCCTCTTTGGTGTACTCCTGACTCGTGCGCATGCTCAGTCCTTCGGACTGTCGTTGACACACCCCAGTTTGGGACAGGAAATTTGTCAAAGTGTGGTCCAAACGTCGGCAAATTTGGAAGTCAAGAAATTTTCCGACGGACTTCAAATTTTGCATGCTCCAAACACTCTATATTCCGCACTTGTCCTGAAAAATTGACAGACTTTCGCCGGGAAATGGCGGAGAAATTTCAGAGTTTAGGGAAAACTGGGTTGGGGCTTCCTGACTGCTCCGCAACCCGTGGCTGTCTGTACGCTCCTCTTTGGTGTACTCCTGACTCGTGCGCATGCTCAGTCCTTCGGACTGTCGTTGACACACCCCAGTTTGGGACAGGAAATTGGTCAAAGTGTGGTCCAAACGTCGGCAAATTTGGAAGTCAAGAAATTTTCCGACGGACTTCAAATTTTGCATGCTCCAAACACTCTATATTCCGCACTTGTCCTGAAAAATTGACAGACTTTCGCCGGGAAATGGCGGAGAAATTTCAGAGTTTAGGAAAACTGGGTTGGGGCTTCCTGACTGCTCCGCAACCCGTGGCTGTCTGTACGCTCCTCTTTGGTGTACTCCTGACTCGTGCGCATGCTCAGTCCTTCGGACTGTCGTTGACACACCCCAGTTTGGGACAGGAAATTTGTCAAAGTGTGGTCCAAACGTCGGCAAATTTGGAAGTCAAGAAATTTTCCGACGGACTTCAAATTTTGCATGCTCCAAACACTCTATATTCCGCACTTGTCCTGAAAAATTGACAGACTTTCGCCGGGAAATGGCGGAGAAATTTCAGAGTTTAGGGAAAACTGGGTTGGGGCTTCCTGACTGCTCCGCAACCCGTGGCTGTCTGTACGCTCCTCTTTGGTGTACTCCTGACTCGTGCGCATGCTCAGTCCTTCGGACTGTCGTTGACACACCCCAGTTTGGGACAGGAAATTGGTCAAAGTGTGGTCCAAACGTCGGCAAATTTGGAAGTCAAGAAATTTTCCGACGGACTTCAAATTTTGCATGCTCCAAACACTCTATATTCCGCACTTGTCCTGAAAAATTGACAGACTTTCGCCGGGAAATGGCGGAGAAATTTCAGAGTTTAGGGAAAACTGGCTTGGGGATTCCTGACTGCTCCGCAACCCGTGGCTGTCTGTACGCTCCTCTTTGGTGTACTCCTGACTCGTGCGCATGCTCAGTCCTTCGGACTGTCGTTGACACACCCCAGTTTGGGACAGGAAATTGGTCAAAGTGTGGTCCAAACGTCGGCAAATTTGGAAGTCAAGAAATTTTCCGACGGACTTCAAATTTTGCATGCTCCAAACACTGTATATTCCGCACTTGTCCTGAAAAATTGATAGACTTTCGCCGGGAAATGGCGGAGAAATTTCAGAGTTTAGGGAAAACTGGGTTGGGGCTTCCTGACTGCTCCGCAACCCGTGGCTGTCTGTACGCTCCTCTTTGGTGTACTCCTGACTCGTGCGCATGCTCAGTCCTTCGGACTGTCGTTGACACACCCCAGTTTGGGACAGGAAAGTGTGGTCCAAACGTCGGCAAATTTGGAAGTCGAGAAATTTTCCGACGGACTTCAAATTTTGCATGCTCCAAACACTCTATATTCCGCACTTGTCCTGAAAAATTGACAGACTTTCGCCGGGAAATGGAGGAGAAATTTCAGAGTTTAGGGAAAACTGGGTTGGGGCTTCCTGACTGCTCCGCAACCCGTGGCTGTCTGTACGCTCCTCTTTGGTGTACTCCTGACTCGTGCGCATGCTCAGTCCTTCGGACTGTCGTTGACACACCCCAGTTTGGCTCGGTCGTTAACGCACCGCAGTTTGGGGCGGTCGGGTTGGCGTACGGGTTCTTTCCTCGCTGGCCTGTGATGACCGCTTTCCAAAGGACTACCCTTGCACATAGGTAGTTTGGAGGAGTTTTTCGCGGAATCCCGTGATGTCCTGGAACGTTGCTCAATGATGGAGTGACCAGTACGTACGTCACGGGGAACGCCGATGCAATTTTGGAACACGATTGGATCCGAGTCTGCGGTCTTGATTCTTCCAGACCTGGACTGGTGACGATTGTGGTTTTATGAGGATGTACCTGTGGTGCTTCTCGAAGGATATGACCTGATACTCGGACACGATCGACCAAGATTGGTGATGATTGTGATGGAGAATACTCGCCGGATAATGACCTGGATTGGCAACGACAACGAATGAGGAAATTTGGTGGATAAATGACCTGGACTGGCAACGACAACGAATGAGGAAATTTGGCAATAACGGCGAACAATTGGTGGATAAATGACCTGGACTGGCAACGACTACGAATGAGGAAATTTGGCAATAACGGCGAACGCTTAGTGGATAAATGACCTGGACTGGCAACGACTACGAATGAGGAAATTTGGCAATAACGGCGAACGCTTAGTGGATAAATGACCTGGACTGGCAACGACAACGGCTGAAGCACTGGTTCTATCGGTAACAACGTTGGACTGGTTAGCGTGTTTTATTCGGACGAATAAAACATTTTAGAAAAAGGAAATTGGTCAAAGTGTGGTCCAAACGTCGGCAAATTTGGAAGTCAAGAAATTTTCCGACGGACTTCAAATTTTGTATGCTCCAAACACTCTATATTCCGCACTTGTCCTGAAAAATTGACAGACTTTCGCCGGGAAATGGCGGAGAAATTTCAGAGTTTAGGGAAAACTGGGTTGGGGCTTCCTGACTGCTCCGCAACCCGTGGCTGTCTGTACGCTCCTCTTTGGTGCACTCCTGACTCGTGCGCATGCTCAGTCCTTCGGACTGTCGTTGACACACCCCAGTTTGGGACAGGAAATTGGTCAAAGTGTGGTCCAAACGTCGGCAAATTTGGAAGTCAAGAAATTTTCCGACGGACTTCAAATTTTGCATGCTCCAAACACTCTATATTCCGCACTTGTCCTGAAAAATTGACAGACTTTCGCCGGGAAATGGCGGAGAAATTTCAGAGTTTAGGGAAAACTGGGCTAGGGGCTTCCTGACTGCTCCGCAACCCGTGGCTGTCTGTACGCTCCTCCTCTTTGGTGTACTCCTGACTCGTGCGCATGCTCAGTCCTTCGCACTGTCGTTGACACACCCCAGTTTGGGACAGGAAATTGGTCAAAGTGTGGTCCAAACGTCGGCAAATTTGGAAGTCAAGAAATTTTCCGACGGACTTCAAATTTTGCATGCTCCAAACACTGTATATTCCGCACTTGTCCTGAAAAATTGATAGACTTTCGCCGGGAAATGGCGGAGAAATTTCAGAGTTTAGGGAAAACTGGGTTGGGGCTTCCTGACTGCTCCGCAACCCGTGGCTGTCTGTACGCTCCTCTTTGGTGTACTCCTGACTCGTGCGCATGCTCAGTCCTTCGGACTGTCGTTGACACACCCCAGTTTGGGACAGGAAATTGGTCAAAGTGTGGTCCAAACGTCGGCAAATTTGGAAGTCAAGAAATTTTCCGACGAACTTCAAATTTTGCATGCTCCAAACACTCTATATTCCGCACTTGTCCTGAAAAATTGACAGACTTTCGCCAGGAAATAGCGGAGAAATTTCAGAGTTTAGGGAAAACTGGGCTAGGGGCTTCCTGACTGCTCCGCAACCCGTGGCTGTCTGTACGCTCCTCTTTGGTGTACTCCTGACTCGTGCGCATGCTCAGTTCTTCGAACTGTCGTTGACACACCCCAGTTTGGGACAGGAAATTGGTCAAAGTGTGGTCCAAACGTCGGCAAATTTGGAAGTCAAGAAATTTTCCGACGGACTTCAAATTTTGCATGCTCCAAACATTGTCCTGAAAAATTGACAGACTTTCGCCGGGAAATGGCGGAGAAATTTCAGAGTTTAGGGAAAACTGGGTTGGGGCTTCCTGACTGCTCCGCAACCCGTGGCTGTCTGTACGCTCCTCTTTGGTGTACTCCTGACTCGTGCGCATGCTCAGTCCTTCGGACTGTCGTTGACACACCCCAGTTTGGGACAGGAAATTGGTCAAAGTGTGGTCCAAACGTCGGCAAATTTGGAAGTCAAGAAATTTTCCGACGGACTTCAAATTTTGCATGCTCCAAACACTCTATATTCCGCACTTGTCCTGAAAAATTGACAGACTTTCGCCGGGAAATGGCGGAGAAATTTCAGAGTTTAGGGAAAACTGGGTTGGGGCTTCCTGACTGCTCCGCAACCCGTGGCTGTCTGTACGCTCCTCTTTGGTGTACTCCTGACTCGTGCGCATGCTCAGTCCTTCGGACTGTCGTTGACACACCCCAGTTTGGGACAGGAAATTTGTCAAAGTGTGGTCCAAACGTCGGCAAATTTGGAAGTCAAGAAATTTTCCGACGGACTTCAAATTTTGCATGCTCCAAACACTCTATATTCCGCACTTGTCCTGAAAAATTGACAGACTTTCGCCGGGAAATGGCGGAGAAATTTCAGAGTTTAGGGAAAACTGGGTTGGGGCTTCCTGACTGCTCCGCAACCCGTGGCTGTCTGTACGCTCCTCTTTGGTGTACTCCTGACTCGTGCGCATGCTCAGTCCTTCGGACTGTCGTTGACACACCCCAGTTTGGGACAGGAAATTGGTCAAAGTGTGGTCCAAACGTCGGCAAATTTGGAAGTCAAGAAATTTTCCGACGGACTTCAAATTTTGCATGCTCCAAACACTCTATATTCCGCACTTGTCCTGAAAAATTGACAGACTTTCGCCGGGAAATGGCGGAGAAATTTCAGAGTTTAGGGAAAACTGGCTTGGGGATTCCTGACTGCTCCGCAACCCGTGGCTGTCTGTACGCTCCTCTTTGGTGTACTCCTGACTCGTGCGCATGCTCAGTCCTTCGGACTGTCGTTGACACACCCCAGTTTGGGACAGGAAATTGGTCAAAGTGTGGTCCAAACGTCGGCAAATTTGGAAGTCAAGAAATTTTCCGACGGACTTCAAATTTTGCATGCTCCAAACACTCTATATTCCGCACTTGTCCTGAAAAATTGATAGACTTTCGCCGGGAAATGGCGGAGAAATTTCAGAGTTTAGGGAAAACTAGGTTGGGGCTTCCAGACTGCTCCGCAACCCGTGGCTGTCTGTATGCTCCTCTTTGGTGTACTCCTGACTCGTGCGCATGCTCAGTCCTTCGGACTGTCGTTGACACACCCCAGTTTGGGACAGGAAATTGGTCAAAGTGTGGTCCAAACGTCGGCAAATTTGGAAGTCAAGAAATTTTCCGACGGACTTCAAATTTTGCATGCTCCAAACACTCTATATTCCGCACTTGTCCTGAAAAATTGACAGACTTTCGCCGGGAAATGGCGGAGAAATTTCAGAGTTTAGGGAAAACTGGGTTGGGGCTTCCTGACTGCTCCGCAACCCGTGGCTGTCTGTACGCTCCTCTTTGGTGTACTCCTGACTCGTGCGCATGCTCAGTCCTTCGGACTGTCGTTGACACACCCCAGTTTGGGACAGGAAAGTGTGGTCCAAACGTCGGCAAATTTGGAAGTCAAGAAATTTTCCGACGGACTTCAAATTTTGCATGCTCCAAACACTCTATATTCCGCACTTGTCCTGAAAAATTGACAGACTTTCGCCGGGAAATGGCGGAGAAATTTCAGAGTTTAGGGAAAACTGGTTTGGGGCTTCCTGACTGCTCCGCAACCCGTGGCTGTCTGTACGCTCCTCTTTGGTGTACTCCTGACTCGTGCGCATGCTCAGTCCTTCGGACTGTCGTTGACACACCCCAGTTTGGGACAGGAAATTGGTCAAAGTGTGGTCCAAACGTCGGCAAATTTGGAAGTCAAAAAATGTTCCGACGGACTTCAAATTTTGCATGCTCCAAACACTCTATATTCCGCACTTGTCCTGAAAAATTGACAGACTTTCGCCGGGAAATGGCGGAGAAATTTTAGAGTTTAGGGAAAACTGGGCTAGGGGCTTCCTGACTGCTCCGCAACCCGTGGCTGTCTGTACGCTCCTCTTTGGTGTACTCCTGACTCGTGCGCATGCTCAGTCCTTCGAACTGTCGTTGACACACCCCAGTTTGGGACAGGAAATTGGTCAAAGTGTGGTCCAAACGTCGGCAAATTTGGAAGTCAAGACATTTTCCGACGGACTTCAAATTTTGCATGCTCCAAACACTGTATATTCCGCACTTGTCCTGAAAAATTGATAGACTTTCGCCGGGAAATGGCGGAGAAATTTCAGAGTTTAGGGAAAACTGGGTTGGGGCTTCCTGACTGCTCCGCAACCCGTGGCTGTCTGTACGCTCCTCTTTGGTGTACTCCTGACTCGTGCGCATGCTCAGTCCTTCGGACTGTCGTTGACACACCCCAGTTTGGGACAGGAAATTGGTCAAAGTGTGGTCCAAACGTCGGCAAATTTGGAAGTCAAGAAATTTTCCGACGGACTTCAAATTTTGCATGCTTCAAACACTCTATATTCCGCACTTGTCCTGAAAAATTGACAGACTTTCGCCGGGAAATGGCGGAGAAATTTCAGAGTTTAGGGAAAACTGGGTTGGGGCTTCCAGACTGCTCCGCAACCCGTGGCTGTCTGTACGCTCCTCTTTGGTGTACTCCTGACTCGTGCGCATGCTCAGTCCTTCGGACTGTCGTTGACACACCCCAGTTTGGGACAGGAAATTGGTCAAAGTGTGGTCCAAACGTCGGCAAATTTGGAAGTCAAGAAATTTTCCGACGGACTTCAAATTTTGCATGCTCCAAACACTCTATATTCCGCACTTGTCCTGAAAAATTGACAGACTTTCGCCGGGAAATGGCGGAGAAATTTCAGAGTTTAGGGAAAACTGGGTTGGGGCTTCCTGACTGCTCCGCAACCCGTGGCTGTCTGTACGCTCCTCTTTGGTGTACTCCTGACTCGTGCGCATGCTCAGTCCTTCGGACTGTCGTTGACACACCCCAGTTTGGGACAGGAAAGTTTGGTCCAAACGTCGGCAAATTTGGAAGTCAAGAAATTTTCCGACGGACTTCAAATTTTGCATGCTCCAAACACTCTATATTCCGCACTTGTCCTGAAAAATTGACAGACTTTCGCCGGGAAATGGCGGAGAAATTTCAGAGTTTAGGGAAAACTGGGTTGGGGCTTCCAGACTGCTCCGCAACCCGTGGCTGTCTGTACGCTCCTCTTTGGTGTACTCCTGACTCGTGCGCATGCTCAGTCCTTCGGACTGTCGTTGACACACCCCAGTTTGGGACAGGAAATTGGTCAAAGTGTGGTCCAAACGTCGGCAAATTTGGAAGTCAAGGAATTTTCCGACGGACTTCAAATTTTGCATGCTCCAAACACTCTATATTCCGCACTTGTCCTGAAAAATTGACAGACTTTCGCCGGGAAATGGCGGAGAAATTTCAGAGTTAAGGGAAAACTGGGTTGGGGCTTCCTGACTGCTCCGCAACCCGTGGCTGTCTGTACGCTCCTCTTTGGTGTACTCCTGACTCGTGCGCATGCTCAGTCCTTCGGACTGTCGTTGACACACCCCAGTTTGGGACAGGAAAGTTTGGTCCAAACGTCGGCAAATTTGGAAGTCAAGAAATTTTCCGACGGACTTCAAATTTTGCATGCTCCAAACACTCTATATTCCGCACTTGTCCTGAAAAATTGACAGACTTTCGCCGGGAAATGGCGGAGAAATTTCAGAGTTTAGGGAAAACTGGGTTGGGGCTTCCAGACTGCTCCGCAACCCGTGGCTGTCTGTACGCTCCTCTTTGGTGTACCCTGACTCGTGCGCATGCTCAGTCCTTCGGACTGTCGTTGACACACCCCAGTTTGGGACAGGAAATTGGTCAAAGTGTGGTCCAAACGTCGGCAAATTTGGAAGTCAAGACATTTTCCGACGGACTTCAAATTTTGCATGCTCCAAACACTCTATATTCTGCACTTGTCCTTAAAAAATTGACAGACTTTCGCCGGGAAATGGCGGAGAAATTTCAGAGTTAAGGGAAAACTGGGTTGGGGCTTCCTGACTGCTCCGCAACCCGTGGCTGTCTGTACGCTCCTCTTTGGTGTACTCCTGACTCGTGCGCATGCTCAGTCCTTCGGACTGTCGTTGACACACCCCAGTTTGGGACAGGAAATTGGTCAAAGTGTGGTCCAAACGTCGGCAAATTTGGAAGTCAAGAAATTTTCCGACGGACTTCAAATTTTGCATGCTCCAAACATTCTATATTCCGCACTTGTCCTCAAAAATTGACAGACTTTCGCCGGGAAATGGCGGAGAAATTTCAGAGTTTAGGGAAAACTGGGTTGGGGCTTCCTGACTGCTCCGCAACCCGTGGCTGTCTGTACGCTCCTCTTTGGTGTACTCCTGACTCGTGCGCATGCTCAGTCCTTCGGACTGTCGTTGACACACCCCAGTTTGGGACAGGAAAGTTTGGTCCAAACGTCGGCAAATTTGGAAGTCAAGAAATTTTCCGACGGACTTCAAATTTTGCATGCTTCAAACACTCTATATTCCGCACTTGTCCTGAAAAATTGACAGACTTTCGCCGGGAAATGGCGGAGAAATTTCAGAGTTTAGGGAAAACTGGGTTGGGGCTTCCAGACTGCTCCGCAACCCGTGGCTGTCTGTACGCTCCTCTTTGGTGTACTCCTGACTCGTGCGCATGCTCAGTCCTTCGGACTGTCGTTGACACACCCCAGTTTGGGACAGGAAATTGGTCAAAGTGTGGTCCAAACGTCGGCAAATTTGGAAGTCAAGAAATTTTCCGACGGACTTCAAATTTTGCATGCTCCAAACACTCTATATTCCGCACTTGTCCTGAAAAATTGACAGATTTTCGCCGGGAAATGGCGGAGAAATTTCAGAGTTTAGGGAAAATTGGGTTGGGGCTTCCAGACTGCTCCGCAACCCGTGGCTGTCTGTACGCTCCTCTTTGGTGTACTCCTGACTCGTGCGCATGCTCAGTCCTTCGGACTGTCGTTGACACACCCCAGTTTGGGACAGGAAATTGGTCAAAGTGTGGTCCAAACGTCGGCAAATTTGGAAGTCAAGAAATTTTCCGATGGACTTCAAATTTTGCATGCTCCAAACACTCTATATTCCGCACTTGTCCTGAAAAATTGACAGACTTTCGCCGGGAAATGGCGGAGAAATTTCAGAGTTTAGGGAAAACTGGGTTGGGGCTTCCAGACTGCTCCGCAACCCGTGGCTGTCTGTACGCTCCTCTTTGGTGTACTCCTGACTCGTGCGCATGCTCAGTCCTTCGGACTGTCGTTGACACACCCCAGTTTGGGACAGGAAATTGGTCAAAGTGTGGTCCAAACGTCGGCAAATTTGGAAGTCAAGAAATTTTCCGACGGACTTCAAATTTTGCATGCTCCAAACACTCTATATTCCGCACTTGTCCTGAAAAATTGACAGATTTTCGCCGGGAAATGGCGGAGAAATTTCAGAGTTTAGGGAAAATTGGGTTGGGGCTTCCAGACTGCTCCGCAACCCGTGGCTGTCTGTACGCTCCTCTTTGGTGTACTCCTGACTCGTGCGCATGCTCAGTCCTTCGGACTGTCGTTGACACACCCCAGTTTGGGACAGGAAATTGGTCAAAGTGTGGTCCAAACGTCGGCAAATTTGGAAGTCAAGAAATTTTCCGACGGACTTCAAATTTTGCATGCTCCAAACACTCTATATTCCGCACTTGTCCTGAAAAATTGACAGACTTTCGCCGGGAAATGGCGGAGAAATTTCAGAGTTTAGGGAAAACTGGCTTGGGGATTCCTGACTGCTCCGCAACCCGTGGCTGTCTGTACGCTCCTCTTTGGTGTACTCCTGACTCGTGCGCATGCTCAGTCCTTCGGACTGTCGTTGACACACCCCAGTTTGGGACAGGAAATTGGTCAAAGTGTGGTCCAAACGTCGGCAAATTTGGAAGTCAAGAAATTTTCCGACGGACTTCAAATTTTGCATGCTCCAAACACTCTATATTCCGCACTTGTCCTGAAAAATTGATAGACTTTCGCCGGGAAATGGCGGAGAAATTTCAGAGTTTAGGGAAAACTGGGTTGGGGCTTCCTGACTGCTCCGCAACCCGTGGCTGTCTGTACGCTCCTCTTTGGTGTACTCCTGACTCGTGCGCATGCTCAGTCCTTCGGACTGTCGTTGACACACCCCAGTTTGGGACAGGAAAGTGTGGTCCAAACGTCGGCAAATTTGGAAGTCAAGAAATTTTCCGACGGACTTCAAATTTTGCATGCTCCAAACACTCTATATTCCGCACTTGTCCTGAAAAATTGACAGACTTTCGCCGGGAAATGGCGGAGAAATTTCAGAGTTTAGGGAAAACTGGGTTGGGGCTTCCTGACTGCTCCGCAACCCGTGGCTGTCTGTACGCTCCTCTTTGGTGTACTCCTGACTCGTGCGCATGCTCAGTCCTTCGGACTGTCGTTGACACACCCCAGTTTGGGACAGGAAATTGGTCAAAGTGTGGTCCAAACGTCGGCAAATTTGGAAGTCAAGAAATGTTCCGACGGACTTCAAATTTTGCATGCTCCAAACACTCTATATTCCGCACTTGTCCTGAAAAATGGACAGACTTTCGCCGGGAAATGGCGGAGAAATTTCAGAGTTTAGGGAAAACTGGGCTAGGGGCTTCCTGACTGCTCCGCAACCCGTGGCTGTCTGTACGCTCCTCTTTGGTGTACTCCTGACTCGTGCGCATGCTCAGTCCTTCGAACTGTCGTTGACACACCCCAGTTTGGGACAGGAAATTGGTCAAAGTGTGGTCCAAACGTCGGCAAATTTGGAAGTCAAGACATTTTCCGACGGACTTCAAATTTTGCATGCTCCAAACACTGTATATTCCGCACTTGTCCTGAAAAATTGATAGACTTTCGCCGGGAAATGGCGGAGAAATTTCAGAGTTTAGGGAAAACTGGGTTGGGGCTTCCTGACTGCTCCGCAACCCGTGGCTGTCTGTACGCTCCTCTTTGGTGTACTCCTGACTCGTGCGCATGCTCAGTCCTTCGGACTGTCGTTGACACACCCCAGTTTGGGACAGGAAATTGGTCAAAGTGTGGTCCAAACGTCGGCAAATTTGGAAGTCAAGAAATTTTCCGACGGACTTCAAATTTTGCATGCTCCAAACACTCTATATTCCGCACTTGTCCTGAAAAATTGACAGACTTTCGCCGGGAAATGGCGGAGAAATTTCAGAGTTTAGGGAAAACTGGGTTGGGGCTTCCAGACTGCTCCGCAACCCGTGGCTGTCTGTACGCTCCTCTTTGGTGTACTCCTGACTCGTGCGCATGCTCAGTCCTTCGGACTGTCGTTGACACACCCCAGTTTGGGACAGGAAATTGGTCAAAGTGTGGTCCAAACGTCGGCAAATTTGGAAGTCAAGAAATTTTCCGACGGACTTCAAATTTTGCATGCTCCAAACACTCTATATTCCGCACTTGTCCTGAAAAATTGACAGACTTTCGCCGGGAAATGGCGGAGAAATTTCAGAGTTTAGGGAAAACTGGGTTGGGGCTTCCTGACTGCTCCGCAACCCGTGGCTGTCTGTACGCTCCTCTTTGGTGTACTCCTGACTCGTGCGCATGCTCAGTCCTTCGGACTGTCGTTGACACACCCCAGTTTGGGACAGGAAATTGGTCAAAGTGTGGTCCAAACGTCGGCAAATTTGGAAGTCAAGAAATTTTCCGACGGACTTCAAATTTTGCATGCTCCAAACACTCTATATTCCGCACTTGTCCTGAAAAATTGACAGACTTTCGCCGGGAAATGGCGGAGAAATTTCAGAGTTTAGGGAAAACTGGGTTGGGGCTTCCTGACTGCTCCGCAACCCGTGGCTGTCTGTACGCTCCTCTTTGGTGTACTCCTGACTCGTGCGCATGCTCAGTCCTTCGGACTGTCGTTGACACACCCCAGTTTGGGACAGGAAATTGGTCAAAGTGTGGTCCAAACGTCGGCAAATTTGGAAGTCAAGAAATGTTCCGACGGACTTCAAATTTTGCATGCTCCAAACACTCTATATTCCGCACTTGTCCTGAAAAATGGACAGACTTTCGCCGGGAAATGGCGGAGAAATTTCAGAGTTTAGGGAAAACTGGGCTAGGGGCTTCCTGACTGCTCCGCAACCCGTGGCTGTCTGTACGCTCCTCTTTGGTGTACTCCTGACTCGTGCGCATGCTCAGTCCTTCGAACTGTCGTTGACACACCCCAGTTTGGGACAGGAAATTGGTCAAAGTGTGGTCCAAACGTCGGCAAATTTGGAAGTCAAGACATTTTCCGACGGACTTCAAATTTTGCATGCTCCAAACACTGTATATTCCGCACTTGTCCTGAAAAATTGATAGACTTTCGCCGGGAAATGGCGGAGAAATTTCAGAGTTTAGGGAAAACTGGGTTGGGGCTTCCTGACTGCTCCGCAACCCGTGGCTGTCTGTACGCTCCTCTTTGGTGTACTCCTGACTCGTGCGCATGCTCAGTCCTTCGGACTGTCGTTGACACACCCCAGTTTGGGACAGGAAATTGGTCAAAGTGTGGTCCAAACGTCGGCAAATTTGGAAGTCAAGAAATTTTCCGACGGACTTCAAATTTTGCATGCTCCAAACACTCTATATTCCGCACTTGTCCTGAAAAATTGACAGACTTTCGCCGGGAAATGGCGGAGAAATTTCAGAGTTTAGGGAAAACTGGGTTGGGGCTTCCAGACTGCTCCGCAACCCGTGGCTGTCTGTACGCTCCTCTTTGGTGTACTCCTGACTCGTGCGCATGCTCAGTCCTTCGGACTGTCGTTGACACACCCCAGTTTGGGACAGGAAATTGGTCAAAGTGTGGTCCAAACGTCGGCAAATTTGGAAGTCAAGAAATTTTCCGACGGACTTCAAATTTTGCATGCTCCAAACACTCTATATTCCGCACTTGTCCTGAAAAATTGACAGACTTTCGCCGGGAAATGGCGGAGAAATTTCAGAGTTAAGGGAAAACTGGGTTGGGGCTTCCTGACTGCTCCGCAACCCGTGGCTGTCTGTACGCTCCTCTTTGGTGTACTCCTGACTCGTGCGCATGCTCAGTCCTTCGGACTGTCGTTGACACACCCCAGTTTGGGACAGGAAAGTTTGGTCCAAACGTCGGCAAATTTGGAAGTCAAGAAATTTTCCGACGGACTTCAAATTTTGCATGCTCCAAACACTCTATATTCCGCACTTGTCCTGAAAAATTGACAGACTTTCGCCGGGAAATGGCGGAGAAATTTCAGAGTTTAGGGAAAACTGGGTTGGGGCTTCCAGACTGCTCCGCAACCCGTGGCTGTCTGTACGCTCCTCTTTGGTGTACTCCTGACTCGTGCGCATGCTCAGTCCTTCGGACTGTCGTTGACACACCCCAGTTTGGGACAGGAAATTGGTCAAAGTGTGGTCCAAACGTCGGCAAATTTGGAAGTCAAGAAATTTTCCGACGGACTTCAAATTTTGCATGCTCCAAACACTCTATATTCCGCACTTGTCCTGAAAAATTGACAGACTTTCGCCGGGAAATGGCGGAGAAATTTCAGAGTTAAGGGAAAACTGGGTTGGGGCTTCCTGACTGCTCCGCAACCCGTGGCTGTCTGTACGCTCCTCTTTGGTGTACTCCTGACTCGTGCGCATGCTCAGTCCTTCGGACTGTCGTTGACACACCCCAGTTTGGGACAGGAAATTGGTCAAAGTGTGGTCCAAACGTCGGCAAATTTGGAAGTCAAGAAATTTTCCGACGGACTTCAAATTTTGCATGCTCCAAACATTCTATATTCCGCACTTGTCCTGAAAAATTGACAGACTTTCGCCGGGAAATGGCGGAGAAATTTCAGAGTTTAGGGAAAACTGGGTTGGGGCTTCCTGACTGCTCCGCAACCCGTGGCTGTCTGTACGCTCCTCTTTGGTGTACTCCTGACTCGTGCGCATGCTCAGTCCTTCGGACTGTCGTTGACACACCCCAGTTTGGGACAGGAAAGTTTGGTCCAAACGTCGGCAAAATTGGAAGTCAAGAAATTTTCCGACGGACTTCAAATTTTGCATGCTCCAAACACTCTATATTCCGCACTTGTCCTGAAAAATTGACAGACTTTCGCCGGGAAATGGCGGAGAAATTTCAGAGTTTAGGGAAAACTGGGTTGGGGCTTCCAGACTGCTCCGCAACCCGTGGCTGTCTGTACGCTCCTCTTTGGTGTACTCCTGACTCGTGCGCATGCTCAGTCCTTCGGACTGTCGTTGACACACCCCAGTTTGGGACAGGAAATTGGTCAAAGTGTGGTCCAAACGTCGGCAAATTTGGAAGTCAAGAAATTTTCCGACGGACTTCAAATTTTGCATGCTCCAAACACTCTATATTCCGCACTTGTCCTGAAAAATTGACAGACTTTCGCCGGGAAATGGCGGAGAAATTTCAGAGTTTAGGGAAAATTGGGTTGGGGCTTCCTGACTGCTCCGCAACCCGTGGCTGTCTGTACGCTCCTCTTTGGTGTACTCCTGACTCGTGCGCATGCTCAGTCCTTCGGACTGTCGTTGACACACCCCAGTTTGGGACAGGAAAGTGTGGTCCAAACGTCGGCAAATTTGGAAGTCGAGAAATTTTCCGACGGACTTCAAATTTTGCATGCTCCAAACACTCTATATTCCGCACTTGTCCTGAAAAATTGACAGACTTTCGCCGGGAAATGGAGGAGAAATTTCAGAGTTTAGGGAAAACTGGGTTGGGGCTTCCTGACTGCTCCGCAACCCGTGGCTGTCTGTACGCTCCTCTTTGGTGTACTCCTGACTCGTGCGCATGCTCAGTCCTTCGGACTGTCGTTAACGCACCGCAGTTTGGGGCGGTCGGGTTGGCGTACGGGTTCTTTCCAAAGGACTACCCTTGCACATAGGTAGTTTGGAGGAGTTTTTCGCGGAATCCCGTGATGTCCTGGAACGTTGCTCAATGATGGAGTGACCAGTACGTACGTCACGGGGAACGCCGATACAATTTTGGAACACGATTGGATCCGAGTCTGCGGTCTTGATTCTTCCAGACCTGGACTGGTGACGATTGTGGTTTTATGAAGATGTACCTGTGGTGCTTCTCGAAGGATATGACCTGATACTCGGACACGATTGGTGATGATTGTGATGGAGAATACTCGCCGGATAATGACCTGGATTGGCAACGACAACGAATGAGGAAATTTGGTGGATAAATGACCTGGACTGGCAACGACAACGAATGAGGAAATTTGGCAATAACGGCGAACAATTGGTGGATAAATGACCCGGACTGGCAACGACTACGAATGAGGAAATTTGGCAATAACGGCGAACGCTTAGTGGATAAATGACCTGGACTGGCAACGACTACGAATGAGGAAATTTGGCAATAACGGCGAACGCTTAGTGGATAAATGACCTGGACTGGCAACGACAACGGCTGAAGCACTGGTTCTATCGGTAACAACGTTGGACTGGTTAGCGTGTTTTATTCGGACGAATAAAACATTTTAGAAAAAGGAAATTGGTCAAAGTGTGGTCCAAACGTCGGCAAATTTGGAAGTCAAGAAATTTTCCGACGGACTTCAAATTTTGCATGCTCCAAACACTCTATATTCCGCACTTGTCCTGAAAAATTGACAGACTTTCGCTGGGAAATGGCGGAGAAATTTCAGAGTTTAGGGAAAACTGGGTTGGGGCTTCCTGACTGCTCCGCAACCCGTGGCTGTCTGTACGCTCCTCTTTGGTGCACTCCTGACTCGTGCGCATGCTCAGTCCTTCGGACTGTCGTTGACACACCCCAGTTTGGGACAGGAAATTGGTCAAAGTGTGGTCCAAACGTCGGCAAATTTGGAAGTCAAGAAATTTTCCGACGGACTTCAAATTTTGCATGCTCCAAACACTCTATATTCCGCACTTGTCCTGAAAAATTGACAGACTTTCGCCGGGAAATGGCGGAGAAATTTCAGAGTTTAGGGAAAACTGGGCTAGGGGCTTCCTGACTGCTCCGCAACCCGTGGCTGTCTGTACGCTCCTCTTTGGTGTACTCCTGACTCGTGCGCATGCTCAGTCCTTCGGACTGTCGTTGACACACCCCAGTTTGGGACAGGAAATTGGTCAAAGTGTGGTCCAAACGTCGGCAAATTTGGAAGTCAAGAAATTTTCCGACGGACTTCAAATTTTGCATGCTCCAAACACTCTATATTCCGCACTTGTCCTGAAAAATTGACAGACTTTCGCCGGGAAATGGCGGAGAAATTTCAGAGTTTAGGGAAAACTGGGCTAGGGGCTTCCTGACTGCTCCGCAACCCGTGGCTGTCTGTACGCTCCTCTTTGGTGTACTCCTGACTCGTGCGCATGCTCAGTCCTTCGAACTGTCGTTGACACACCCCAGTTTGGGACAGGAAATTGGTCAAAGTGTGGTCCAAACGTCGGCAAATTTGGAAGTCAAGAAATTTTCCGACGGACTTCAAATTTTGCATGCTCCAAACACTCTATATTCCGCACTTGTCCTGAAAAATTGATAGACTTTCGCCGGGAAATGGCGGAGAAATTTCAGAGTTTAGGGAAAACTGGGTTGGGGCTTCCTGACTGCTCCGCAACCCGTGGCTGTCTGTACGCTCCTCTTTGGTGTACTCCTGACTCGTGCGCATGCTCAGTCCTTCGGACTGTCGTTGACACACCCCAGTTTGGGACAGGAAATTGGTCAAAGTGTGGTCCAAACGTCGGCAAATTTGGAAGTCAAGAAATTTTCCGACGGACTTCAAATTTTGCATGCTCCAAACACTCTATATTCCGCACTTGTCCTGAAAAATTGACAGACTTTCGCCGGGAAATGGCGGAGAAATTTCAGAGTTTAGGGAAAACTGGGTTGGGGCTTCCTGACTGCTCCGCAACCCGTGGCTGTCTGTACGCTCCTCTTTGGTGTACTCCTGACTCGTGCGCATGCTCAGTCCTTCGGACTGTCGTTGACACACCCCAGTTTGGGACAGGAAAGTGTGGTCCAAACGTCGGCAAATTTGGAAGTCAAGAAATTTTCCGACGGACTTCAAATTTTGCATGCTCCAAACACTCTATATTCCGCACTTGTCCTGAAAAATTGACAGACTTTCGCCGGGAAATGGCGGAGAAATTTCAGAGTTTAGGGAAAACTGGGTTGGGGCTTCTTGACTGCTCCGCAACCCGTGGCTGTCTGTACGCTCCTCTTTGGTGTACTCCTGACTCGTGCGCATGCTCAGTCCTTCGGACTGTCGTTGACACACCCCAGTTTGGGACAGGAAATTGGTCAAAGTGTGGTCCAAACGTCGGCAAATTTGGAAGTCAAGAAATGTTCCGACGGACTTCAAATTTTGCATGCTCCAAACACTCTATATTCCGCACTTGTCCTGAAAAATTGACAGACTTTCGCCGGGAAATGGCGGAGAAATTTCAGAGTTTAGGGAAAACTGGGTTGGGGCTTCCTGACTGCTCCGCAACCCGTGGCTGTCTGTACGCTCCTCTTTGGTGTACTCCTGACTCGTGCGCATGCTCAGTCCTTCGGACTGTCGTTGACACACCCCAGTTTGGGACAGGAAATTGGTCAAAGTGTGGTCCAAACGTCGGCAAATTTGGAAGTCAAGAAATTTTCCGACGGACTTCAAATTTTGCATGCTCCAAACACTCTATATTCCGCACTTGTCCTGAAAAATTGACAGACTTTCGCCGGGAAATGGCGGAGAAATTTCAGAGTTTAGGGAAAACTGGGTTGGGGCTTCCAGACTGCTCCGCAACCCGTGGCTGTCTGTACGCTCCTCTTTGGTGTACTCCTGACTCGTGCGCATGCTCAGTCCTTCGGACTGTCGTTGACACACCCCAGTTTGGGACAGGAAATTGGTCAAAGTGTGGTCCAAACGTCGGCAAATTTGGAAGTCAAGAAATTTTCCGACGGACTTCAAATTTTGCATGCTCCAAACACTCTATATTCCGCACTTGTCCTGAAAAATTGACAGACTTTCGCCGGGAAATGGCGGAGAAATTTCAGAGTTTAGGGAAAACTGGGTTGGGGCTTCCTGACTGCTCCGCAACCCGTGGCTGTCTGTACGCTCCTCTTTGGTGTACTCCTGACTCGTGCGCATGCTCAGTCCTTCGGACTGTCGTTGACACACCCCAGTTTGGGACAGGAAAGTTTGGTCCAAACGTCGGCAAATTTGGAAGTCAAGAAATTTTCCGACGGACTTCAAATTTTGCATGCTCCAAACACTCTATATTCCGCACTTGTCCTGAAAAATTGACAGACTTTCGCCGGGAAATGGCGGAGAAATTTCAGAGTTTAGGGAAAACTGGGTTGGGGCTTCCAGACTGCTCCGCAACCCGTGGCTGTCTGTACGCTCCTCTTTGGTGTACTCCTGACTCGTGCGCATGCTCAGTCCTTCGGACTGTCGTTGACACACCCCAGTTTGGGACAGGAAATTGGTCAAAGTGTGGTCCAAACGTCGGCAAATTTGGAAGTCAAGAAATTTTCCGACGGACTTCAAATTTTGCATGCTCCAAACACTCTATATTCCGCACTTGTCCTGAAAAATTGACAGACTTTCGCCGGGAAATGGCGGAGAAATTTCAGAGTTAAGGGAAAACTGGGTTGGGGCTTCCTGACTGCTCCGCAACCCGTGGCTGTCTGTACGCTCCTCTTTGGTGTACTCCTGACTCGTGCGCATGCTCAGTCCTTCGGACTGTCGTTGACACACCCCAGTTTGGGACAGGAAATTGGTCAAAGTGTGGTCAAAACGTCGGCAAATTTGGAAGTCAAGAAATTTTCCGACGGACTTCAAATTTTGCATGCTCCAAACATTCTATATTCCGCACTTGTCCTGAAAATTTGACAGACTTTCGCCGGGAAATGGCGGAGAAATTTCAGAGTTTAGGGAAAACTGGGTTGGGGCTTCCTGACTGCTCCGCAACCCGTGGCTGTCTGTACGCTCCTCTTTGGTGTACTCCTGACTCGTGCGCATGCTCAGTCCTTCGGACTGTCGTTGACACACCCCAGTTTGGGACAGGAAAGTTTGGTCCAAACGTCGGCAAATTTGGAAGTCAAGAAATTTTCCGACGGACTTCAAATTTTGCATGCTCCAAACACTCTATATTCCGCACTTGTCCTGAAAAATTGACAGACTTTCGCCGGGAAATGGCGGAGAAATTTCAGAGTTTAGGGAAAACTGGGTTGGGGCTTCCAGACTGCTCCGCAACCCGTGGCTGTCTGTACGCTCCTCTTTGGTGTACTCCTGACTCGTGCGCATGCTCAGTCCTTCGGACTGTCGTTGACACACCCCAGTTTGGGACAGGAAATTGGTCAAAGTGTGGTCCAAACGTCGGCAAATTTGGAAGTCAAGAAATTTTCCGACGGACTTCAAATTTTGCATGCTCCAAACACTCTATATTCCGCACTTGTCCTGAAAAATTGACAGACTTTCGCCGGGAAATGGCGGAGAAATTTCAGAGTTTAGGGAAAACTGGGTTGGGGCTTCCTGACTGCTCCGCAACCCGTGGCCGTCTGTACGCTCCTCTTTGGTGTACTCCTGACTCGTGCGCATGCTCAGTCCTTCGGACTGTCGTTGACACACCCCAGTTTGGGACAGGAAATTGGTCAAAGTGTGGTCCAAACGTCGGCAAATTTGGAAGTCAAGAAATTTTAAGACGGACTTCACATTTTGCATGCTCCAAACACTCTATATTCCGCACTTGTCCTGAAAAATTGACAGACTTTCGCCGGGAAATGGCGGAGAAATTTCAGAGTTTAGGGAAAACTGGGTTGGGGCTTCCTGACTGCTCCGCAACCCGTGGCTGTCTGTACGCTCCTCTTTGGTGTACTCCTGACTCGTGCGCATGCTCAGTCCTTCGGACTGTCGTTGACACACCCCAGTTTGGGACAGGAAATTGGTCAAAGTGTGGTCCAAACGTCGGCAAATTTGGAAGTCAAGAAATTTTCCGACGGACTTCAAATTTTGCATGCTCCAAACACTCTATATTCCGCACTTGTCCTGAAAAATTGACAGACTTTCGCCGGGAAATGGCGGAGAAATTTCAGAGTTTAGGGAAAACTGGGTCGGGGCTTCCTGACTGCTCCGCAACCCGTGGCTGTCTGTACGCTCCTCTTTGGTGTACTCCTGACTCGTGCGCATGCTCAGTCCTTCGGACTGTCGTTGACACACCCCAGTTTGGGACAGGAAATTGGTCAAAGTGTGGTCCAAACGTCGGCAAATTTGGAAGTCAAGAAATTTTCCGACGGACTTCAAATTTTGCATGCTCCAAACACTCTATATTCCGCACTTGTCCTGAAAAATTGACAGACTTTCGCCGGGAAATGGCGGAGAAATTTCAGAGTTTAGGGAAAACTGGGTCGGGGCTTCCTAACTGCTCCGCAACCCGTGGCTGTCTGTACGCTCCTCTTTGGTGTACTCCTGACTCGTGCGCATGCTCAGTCCTTCGGACTGTCGTTGACACACCCCAGTTTGGGACAGGAAATTGGTCAAAGTGTGGTCCAAACGTCGGCAAATTTGGAAGTCAAGAAATTTTCCGACGGACTTCAAATTTTGCATGCTCCAAACACTCTATATTCCGCACTTGTCCTGAAAAATTGACAGACTTTCGCCGGGAAATGGCGGAGAAATTTCAGAGTTTAGGGAAAACTGGGTCGGGGCTTCCTGACTGCTCCGCAACCCGTGGCTGTCTGTACGCTCCTCTTTGGTGTACTCCTGACTCGTGCGCATGCTCAGTCCTTCGGACTGTCGTTGACACACCCCAGTTTGGGACAGGAAATTGGTCAAAGTGTGGTCCAAACGTCGGCAAATTTGGAAGTCAAGAAATTTTCCGACGGACTTCAAATTTTGCATGCTCTAAACACTCTATATTCCGCACTTGTCCTGAAAAATTGACAGACTTTCGCCGGGAAATGGCGGAGAAATTTCAGAGTTTAGGGAAAACTGGGCTAGGGGCTTCCTGACTGCTCCGCAACCCGTGGCTGTCTGTACGCTCCTCTTTGGTGTACTCCTGACTCGTGCGCATGCTCAGTCCTTCGAACTGTCGTTGACACACCCCAGTTTGGGACAGGAAATTGGTCAAAGTGTGGTCCAAACGTCGGCAAATTTGGAAGTCAAGAAATTTTCCGACGGACTTCAAATTTTGCATGCTCCAAACACTCTATATTCCGCACTTGTCCTGAAAAATTGATAGACTTTCGCCGGGAAATGGCGGAGAAATTTCAGAGTTTAGGGAAAACTGGGTTGGGGCTTCCTGACTGCTCCGCAACCCGTGGCTGTCTGTACGCTCCTCTTTGGTGTACTCCTGACTCGTGCGCATGCTCAGTCCTTCGGACTGTCGTTGACACACCCCAGTTTGGGACAGGAAATTGGTCAAAGTGTGGTCCAAACGTCGGCAAATTTGGAAGTCAAGAAATTTTCCGACGGACTTCAAATTTTGCATGCTCCAAACACTCTATATTCCGCACTTGTCCTGAAAAATTGACAGACTTTCGCCGGGAAATGGCGGAGAAATTTCAGAGTTTAGGGAAAACTGGGTTGGGGCTTCCTGACTGCTCCGCAACCCGTGGCTGTCTGTACGCTCCTCTTTGGTGTACTCCTGACTCGTGCGCATGCTCAGTCCTTCGGACTGTCGTTGACACACCCCAGTTTGGGACAGGAAAGTGTGGTCCAAACGTCGGCAAATTTGGAAGTCAAGAAATTTTCCGACGGACTTCAAATTTTGCATGCTCCAAACACTCTATATTCCGCACTTGTCCTGAAAAATTGACAGACTTTCGCCGGGAAATGGCGGAGAAATTTCAGAGTTTAGGGAAAACTGGGTTGGGGCTTCTTGACTGCTCCGCAACCCGTGGCTGTCTGTACGCTCCTCTTTGGTGTACTCCTGACTCGTGCGCATGCTCAGTCCTTCGGACTGTCGTTGACACACCCCAGTTTGGGACAGGAAATTGGTCAAAGTGTGGTCCAAACGTCGGCAAATTTGGAAGTCAAGAAATGTTCCGACGGACTTCAAATTTTGCATGCTCCAAACACTCTATATTCCGCACTTGTCCTGAAAAATTGACAGACTTTCGCCGGGAAATGGCGGAGAAATTTCAGAGTTTAGGGAAAACTGGGTTGGGGCTTCCTGACTGCTCCGCAACCCGTGGCTGTCTGTACGCTCCTCTTTGGTGTACTCCTGACTCGTGCGCATGCTCAGTCCTTCGGACTGTCGTTGACACACCCCAGTTTGGGACAGGAAATTGGTCAAAGTGTGGTCCAAACGTCGGCAAATTTGGAAGTCAAGAAATTTTCCGACGGACTTCAAATTTTGCATGCTCCAAACACTCTATATTCCGCACTTGTCCTGAAAAATTGATAGACTTTCGCCGGGAAATGGCGGAGAAATTTCAGAGTTTAGGGAAAACTGGGCTAGGGGCTTCCTGACTGCTCCGCAACCCGTGGCTGTCTGTACGCTCCTCTTTGGTGTACTCCTGACTCGTGCGCATGCTCAGTCCTTCGAACTGTCGTTGACACACCCCAGTTTGGGACAGGAAATTGGTCAAAGTGTGGTCCAAACGTCGGCAAATTTGGAAGTCAAGAAATTTTCCGACGGACTTCAAATTTTGCATGCTCCAAACACTCTATATTCCGCACTTGTCCTGAAAAATTGATAGACTTTCGCCGGGAAATGGCGGAGAAATTTCAGAGTTTAGGGAAAACTGGGTTGGGGCTTCCTGACTGCTCCGCAACCCGTGGCTGTCTGTACGCTCCTCTTTGGTGTACTCCTGACTCGTGCGCATGCTCAGTCCTTCGGACTGTCGTTGACACACCCCAGTTTGGGACAGGAAATTGGTCAAAGTGTGGTCCAAACGTCGGCAAATTTGGAAGTCAAGAAATTTTCCGACGGACTTCAAATTTTGCATGCTCCAAACACTCTATATTCCGCACTTGTCCTGAAAAATTGACAGACTTTCGCCGGGAAATGGCGGAGAAATTTCAGAGTTTAGGGAAAACTGGGTTGGGGCTTCCTGACTGCTCCGCAACCCGTGGCTGTCTGTACGCTCCTCTTTGGTGTACTCCTGACTCGTGCGCATGCTCAGTCCTTCGGACTGTCGTTGACACACCCCAGTTTGGGACAGGAAAGTGTGGTCCAAACGTCGGCAAATTTGGAAGTCAAGAAATTTTCCGACGGACTTCAAATTTTGCATGCTCCAAACACTCTATATTCCGCACTTGTCCTGAAAAATTGACAGACTTTCGCCGGGAAATGGCGGAGAAATTTCAGAGTTTAGGGAAAACTGGGTTGGGGCTTCTTGACTGCTCCGCAACCCGTGGCTGTCTGTACGCTCCTCTTTGGTGTACTCCTGACTCGTGCGCATGCTCAGTCCTTCGGACTGTCGTTGACACACCCCAGTTTGGGACAGGAAATTGGTCAAAGTGTGGTCCAAACGTCGGCAAATTTGGAAGTCAAGAAATGTTCCGACGGACTTCAAATTTTGCATGCTCCAAACACTCTATATTCCGCACTTGTCCTGAAAAATTGACAGACTTTCGCCGGGAAATGGCGGAGAAATTTCAGAGTTTAGGGAAAACTGGGTTGGGGCTTCCTGACTGCTCCGCAACCCGTGGCTGTCTGTACGCTCCTCTTTGGTGTACTCCTGACTCGTGCGCATGCTCAGTCCTTCGGACTGTCGTTGACACACCCCAGTTTGGGACAGGAAATTGGTCAAAGTGTGGTCCAAACGTCGGCAAATTTGGAAGTCAAGAAATTTTCCGACGGACTTCAAATTTTGCATGCTCCAAACACTCTATATTCCGCACTTGTCCTGAAAAATTGACAGACTTTCGCCGGGAAATGGCGGAGAAATTTCAGAGTTTAGGGAAAACTGGGTTGGGGCTTCCAGACTGCTCCGCAACCCGTGGCTGTCTGTACGCTCCTCTTTGGTGTACTCCTGACTCGTGCGCATGCTCAGTCCTTCGGACTGTCGTTGACACACCCCAGTTTGGGACAGGAAATTGGTCAAAGTGTGGTCCAAACGTCGGCAAATTTGGAAGTCAAGAAATTTTCCGACGGACTTCAAATTTTGCATGCTCCAAACACTCTATATTCCGCACTTGTCCTGAAAAATTGACAGACTTTCGCCGGGAAATGGCGGAGAAATTTCAGAGTTTAGGGAAAACTGGGTTGGGGCTTCCTGACTGCTCCGCAACCCGTGGCTGTCTGTACGCTCCTCTTTGGTGTACTCCTGACTCGTGCGCATGCTCAGTCCTTCGGACTGTCGTTGACACACCCCAGTTTGGGACAGGAAAGTTTGGTCCAAACGTCGGCAAATTTGGAAGTCAAGAAATTTTCCGACGGACTTCAAATTTTGCATGCTCCAAACACTCTATATTCCGCACTTGTCCTGAAAAATTGACAGACTTTCGCCGGGAAATGGCGGAGAAATTTCAGAGTTTAGGGAAAACTGGGTTGGGGCTTCCAGACTGCTCCGCAACCCGTGGCTGTCTGTACGCTCCTCTTTGGTGTACTCCTGACTCGTGCGCATGCTCAGTCCTTCGGACTGTCGTTGACACACCCCAGTTTGGGACAGGAAATTGGTCAAAGTGTGGTCCAAACGTCGGCAAATTTGGAAGTCAAGAAATTTTCCGACGGACTTCAAATTTTGCATGCTCCAAACACTCTATATTCCGCACTTGTCCTGAAAAATTGACAGACTTTCGCCGGGAAATGGCGGAGAAATTTCAGAGTTTAGGGAAAACTGGGTTGGGGCTTCCTGACTGCTCCGCAACCCGTGGCCGTCTGTACGCTCCTCTTTGGTGTACTCCTGACTCGTGCGCATGCTCAGTCCTTCGGACTGTCGTTGACACACCCCAGTTTGGGACAGGAAATTGGTCAAAGTGTGGTCCAAACGTCGGCAAATTTGGAAGTCAAGAAATTTTAAGACGGACTTCACATTTTGCATGCTCCAAACACTCTATATTCCGCACTTGTCCTGAAAAATTGACAGACTTTCGCCGGGAAATGGCGGAGAAATTTCAGAGTTTAGGGAAAACTGGGTTGGGGCTTCCTGACTGCTCCGCAACCCGTGGCTGTCTGTACGCTCCTCTTTGGTGTACTCCTGACTCGTGCGCATGCTCAGTCCTTCGGACTGTCGTTGACACACCCCAGTATGGGACAGGAAATTGGTCAAAGTGTGGTCCAAACGTCGGCAAATTTGGAAGTCAAGAAATTTTCCGACGGACTTCAAATTTTGCATGCTCCAAACACTCTATATTCCGCACTTGTCCTGAAAAATTGACAGACTTTCGCCGGGAAATGGCGGAGAAATTTCAGAGTTTAGGGAAAACTGGGTCGGGGCTTCCTGACTGCTCCGCAACCCGTGGCTGTCTGTACGCTCCTCTTTGGTGTACTCCTGACTCGTGCGCATGCTCAGTCCTTCGGACTGTCGTTGACACACCCCAGTTTGGGACAGGAAATTGGTCAAAGTGTGGTCCAAACGTCGGCAAATTTGGAAGTCAAGAAATTTTCCGACGGACTTCAAATTTTGCATGCTCCAAACACTCTATATTCCGCACTTGTCCTGAAAAATTGACAGACTTTCGCCGGGAAATGGCGGAGAAATTTCAGAGTTTAGGGAAAACTGGGTCGGGGCTTCCTAACTGCTCCGCAACCCGTGGCTGTCTGTACGCTCCTCTTTGGTGTACTCCTGACTCGTGCGCATGCTCAGTCCTTCGGACTGTCGTTGACACACCCCAGTTTGGGACAGGAAATTGGTCAAAGTGTGGTCCAAACGTCGGCAAATTTGGAAGTCAAGAAATTTTCCGACGGACTTCAAATTTTGCATGCTCCAAACACTCTATATTCCGCACTTGTCCTGAAAAATTGACAGACTTTCGCCGGGAAATGGCGGAGAAATTTCAGAGTTTAGGGAAAACTGGGTCGGGGCTTCCTGACTGCTCCGCAACCCGTGGCTGTCTGTACGCTCCTCTTTGGTGTACTCCTGACTCGTGCGCATGCTCAGTCCTTCGGACTGTCGTTGACACACCCCAGTTTGGGACAGGAAATTGGTCAAAGTGTGGTCCAAACGTCGGCAAATTTGGAAGTCAAGAAATTTTCCGACGGACTTCACATTTTGCATGCTCCAAACACTCTATATTCCGCACTTGTCCTGAAAAATTGACAGACTTTCGCCGGGAAATGGCGGAGAAATTTCAGAGTTTAGGGAAAACTGGGTTGGGGCTTCCTGACTGCTCCGCAACCCGTGGCTGTCTGTACGCTCCTCTTTGGTGTACTCCTGACTCGTGCGCATGCTCAGTCCTTCGGACTGTCGTTGACACACCCCAGTTTGGGACAGGAAATTGGTCAAAGTGTGGTCCAAACGTCGGCAAATTTGGAAGTCAAGAAATTTTCCGACGGACTTCAAATTTTGCATGCTCCAAACACTCTATATTCCGCACTTGTCCTGAAAAATTTACAGACTTTCGCCGGGAAATGGCGGAGAAATTTCAGAGTTTAGGGAAAACTGGGTTGGGGCTTCCTGACTGCTCCGCAACCCGTGGCTGTCTGTACGCTCCTCTTTGGTGTACTCCTGACTCGTGCGCATGCTCAGTCCTTCGGACTGTCGTTGACACACCCCAGTTTGGGACAGGAAATTGGTCAAAGTGTGGTCCAAACGTCGGAAAATTTGGAAGTCAAGAAATTTTCCGACGGACTTCACATTTTGCATGCTCCAAACACTCTATATTCCGCACTTGTCGTGAAAAATTGACAGACTTTCGCCGGGGAAATGGCGGAGAAATTTCAGAGTTTAGGGAAAACTGGGTTGGGGCTTCCTGACTGCTCCGCAACCCGTGGCTGTCTGTACGCTCCTCTTTGGTGTACTCTTGACTCGTGTGCATGCTCAGTCCTTCGGACTGTCGTTGACACACCCCAGTTTGGGACAGGAAATTGGTCAAAGTGTGGTCCAAACGTCGGCAAATTTGGAAGTCAAGAAATTTTCCGACGGACTTCAAATTTTGCATGCTTCAAACACTCTATATTCCGCACTTGTCCTGAAAAATTGACAGACTTTCGCCGGGAAATGGCGGAGAAATTTCAGAGTTTAGGGAAAACTGGGTTGGGGCTTCCTGACTGCTCCGCAACCCGTGGCTGTCTGTACGCTCCTCTTTGGTGTACTCCTGACTCGTGCGCATGCTCAGTCCTTCGTACTGTCGTTGACGCACCCAAGTGCCGTGAACCATGAACGACGCTAATTCTAACCTGAAGAGGGAGCTGACTGTGACTTTGGACCTGCCCAGCAAGTTGAACTACCAGGATGTCTGCCGAACCATTGCGTCTACCCTTCCCGACGGCGAGATCAAGTGCCTCCAACAACTCGGAGACCTGCGATGGCTTGTGACGCCGAGGACCGCCGCCGGGAGGAAGAAGATCCTGGAAACTCAACTTGCCGCGGGGAATGTCAGGTTTAACGCCAGCCCGGTGCAGCGACCAGTAGACTACGTTACCGTTAGCTACGCACCCTACGAAATGGAGGATCGGCCTATCATCACACTTCTTGGACAGTACGGTACGGTGTTGGGAGTACGACGGGGACACTGGGTATTGCATCCAACTTGGGAAAACGGCATGCGGCATATCCGCATGCATGTCGACAAGGCCATCCCGTCGTACGTGTGGGTCGGGGGTTACCAATTAAAGGTACGTTACAACGGCCAAGTAGAGACCTGCCGGCGGTGTGGAGCGCCCGGGCATAAGGCGGCTTTTTGTGTCCAGATTCGCTGCTATAATTGCGGTGAAGCTGGGCACCGCAGCAACATTTGCCCGAAGCCGCCTCGACACCAACAGACCTGGGCGCAGAGAGTCGGCAATAACATCCAGCACAGAGACAATGTAAGCATTCATTCAGACACCGACTCCGAGGATACCGCCGACACCCCGACCCCCACCACCCCGACCCCCACCACAACCCCAACACCGGCAGCCCGCACCGTGCCTGCCCCGGGACCGCAACGCGCTGGACCGAGCAATGCTCCGCAACCAAAACCCGCAGGAACCAGCGCGGAACGTACCCCGGGACCACAGAACGCCGGTCCTCCATCAGCCGCTGCACCGGGACAAAAATCCGCGCCCCGTCCAGTTCCACGCAAGAACACTCCTGTGAGAAAACCAAACATGGGACGAGGCGCGGCTCTGCCTGGCCGGACAGCTCCCTCTTCACCACCCGGCAAGACCGCACCCAAGGCCCCACCACCAACCAAGCCTGCACCGCCCCCGCCATTGGCACCCGCCCCGACTCCTGCTCCGGAAAAAGGACCGCGTCCGCCCAGGAAAGGAATAAACAAGGCAGACGCAACGCGTTCCTGGGCGGAACGGTCTATGTTTGAAGTACTTTTGGACGAAATGGACTCAATTATAACTTCGGGGCCTCTTGTCATCAACGAGACCCCGTTGTCGGAGCGGGAGTCCACGGACTCGGACAAGGACTCAGTCGTCTCAATGATTTCAAGCAAGCGGGGGCGGTCGTCGTCTGACGAACAGCAGGGTGGTGTGTGGGAAACCAAAAAGAACTGCCGTAAGGCCAAGAAGAAATGAGAATTGGTTTGGGGTTTTTAACAAATCCTATAAATAATGGAATTTTTAATTTCCAGTGTGAATGTTAACGGTTTGAGAAATCACGATAAGCGCCGTCGAATTTTCGGCTCGTGCAACGGCAAGAATACCGATATTCTACTGTTGCAGGAGACCCACGCATCTGGTTTCCACGAAGCCAGATCGTGGACCCGGGAATTCGACGGTAAAGGGTTTTGGTGTTTTGGGAATAGTTCCAGTAGAGGTGTGGCTATTTTGCTTTCAAAGCGCCACTCGTGGAAACCCACGGACCTCTTCCGGGATGACAACGGTCGAATTTTGTCCCTTACAATTACTTTACCAAACACTGATAAAAAGGTTCGTATCATTAATGTCTATGCCCCCAATGACCGGGGGGAAAGAAAATCCTTTTTTTCAACTGAGTTGCCACACCATTTTCACGGCTTTCGTCATGTTATTTTGGGGGGAGATTTTAATTGTGTTCCAGAACCTGGCATAGATTCAAAGGGAGATTCTGTTCTTGGAAAATCCGGTATAAAGGAATTTAATAAATCAGTTGCAAATTTTAATTTAGTAGACTGCTGGCGGGAGCAAAACCCCGACCAGCAGCGTTTCACCTGGCACAATAGTGCACAAAACCAAGGGACAAGAATCGACCGTATTTATCTATCGCGGGAGTTGTCTGTGGGTTCCCTTAGTGAAATTGCCGCTTTTCCGTGGTCCGACCACGACATGGTATGCACTAAAATAATGGGGGGGATTTCAAACATTGGAAAGGGGTTTTGGAAATTGAATTCTAGTCTTTTGGGAAATGTTTTGTTTCAAGACACTATTATAAGGGAGTGGGATTTTTGGCGAACGCAAAAAGGGGAATTTCGAAATTTAAGTGACTGGTGGGAGGAGGGGAAATCGGGCCTAAAACGGGCGGCAATTTCTTTTTCCGTCGGTTTAGCGCGTCGACGTAACTCTGAACGTAAAGACCTATTACGTAAACTAAATGATTATCAATGTAATTTAGACAAAGGTGACGCTTCATATGGTGTTAAAGTTAAAGATATTCGTTTTAAGTTGACACAATTAGAGAAAAACCAGCCAAATTTCAGTTCTTTTCAGCACAAACGTCCCAAGATTCCCGGTGAAACGATTAATTTTGATTTAACTAACAATGATGATTTAAAACGCATGGATAATTTAAAAGACAAACACGGCAATATAATTTCTAACTCTAAGGATATGACCAACCACTGCAAAGAATTTTATTCAGACTTATATTCAGCACCTTTAATTAGCCACAATGACGTAGATTTCTTTTGTAATTCTGTTAACAGACATTTAAGTTCAGAGGACCGCGACTCTCTCGAGGGTCCGGTCACTCTTCTTGAATTGAGACGGGCATTGTTCGATATGGGCACTGGCAAAACACCTGGCTCCGACGGTTTTTCTGCTGATTTTTATAAACATTTTTTTGATGATTTGGGTTCTGACCTTTGCGACTTGATTAACGAAATTTTTAATAATGGGGTTCTCACAGATTCACAAAGATTGGGGTTGATTACTTTGCTGTACAAGAATAAGGGGGAGAGGGGGGATCTGGGTAATTGGCGACCGATTTCTCTGCTTAACGTTGATTACAAGTTAATTGCCAAGGTGCTTGCCAACCGACTGCGGGGTGTTCTCGATCGAATCATCGATATCGATCAGACCTGCTCCGTAGTCGGTCGGTCCATATCGGACAACGCCCATCTCCTTCGAAACGTTCAGAGTTACGTCGACCAGAAAAACCTGGGCGCTATTTTCGTGTCTCTCGATCAGCAGAAGGCGTTCGACAGGGTTAACTGGGAATATCTTCGGCGTATTTTGGATACCTTTGGCTTCGGTGACAATTTCAAAAAGTGGGTGGGAATATTGTATAAAGATATTCAAAGTTCAGTTATTTGCAACGCGCATGTTTCGGATTCCTTTCCTTTATTTCGGGGTGTGCGACAGGGATGTCCCCTGTCGCCCCTCTTGTACATTCTTTCTTTAGAGCCTTTGGCGGCAGCGATCCGTAACGATGTTAATATTCACGGGGTTAAAATGCCGGGTGGGACCGAAGCCAAAATGTCCATGTACGCCGATGATACCACGTTGATCTTGTCGGACGAGCGCTCGGTCGCCCGAAGCTTTCGGCTGATCGAGAGATACGAGCGCGCATCCGGGGCCAAGCTAAACCAAAGGAAAACGGGTGGCGTTTATCTAGGCCGATGGCGAGGTCAGATGCATGGTCCGGTTGACATCAATTGGGTAAATTCCGTGAAAGTCGTTGGGGTGGAACTCGGGTACGGAGAACACAAAGACAACATTTGGGAGGAGAAAATAATGAAACTCAGGAAAACAATTGGAGAATGGGATGACAGTGACTTAACCCTAAAGGGTAAGGTCACTGTCATCAATCAATATATATTATCTCAGCTATGGTATCTAGCCGAAATCCATCCACCGGGGAAGAATATCATTTCAAAGATTAATCGTATTATTTTTGGATTTATTTGGGGCCAATCAACAGAATATGTCAACCGGAAAACCATGCACCTGCCACCCTCCAAAGGAGGCCTTGGAGTCATTGACCTGGAAAGTAGAATAGTCGCGCTCCAATGTCTGCATATAAAAGACTTAATTTCTGAACGGGCGGCCAAGTGGAAGGTTCTCGCTTCCTATTGGTGTGGGCTGTCCCTCCGGGACATTGCCCCCCACTTGGCCGTCAACAGCATACCGCACTGCTTTTCTCGTTCCCCCTTTTACGATACTGTCTTGATTTCGTTCAGAAAATACAAACATCTGGTTACTAATTGGGGGGACCTGAAGATGGCACAGTTATATGCAGACATTGTGGAATCCCAAAAGATCATTCCCAGGGTGCAGCGTAAAAACCCCGGTAAAGACTGGGCCACTGTATGGCAACGCGCTCTGTGCAAGAATTTGCCAAATTATCAGGTTTCTTTGAACTTTATAATTATGCACAGAGTGCTTCCCACCGGTCAGTTTTTGAATCGAATTTTCGGCGCCCCAGGGCTTTGTCCACACTGTGGGACCTTTGAGTCCACGCGTCACTTGTTCACCGAGTGTCGCGTGGTCAGACCGGTGGGGGAGTGGCTCAGCCGTTACCTGGGTAACATCACGAAGCGCTACACCCTCCCCGACATGGATAATCTCGTTTTTTCTCTTTTTGGTTCACCTGCAAAGTCTGCAGAATTACGTATCCTTAAAGTTTTAAGTTACTTTCGTTATGTTGTTTGGAAGTGCCGGAATGACGTGAAGTTTGCTAGGAAAGTTAATATTTCAACAGATCTTATTTTGCATAAAGTTCGTTATTTTGTTTAACGAAACCCATGTCGGGGCCCGTAGATTTCTCAAACCGTTTTCTCAAGTTCTTCTTGGCCGGGTGCGGTCTTGCCCACCTTCAATATAACGTTTTAACATGTGTATGGTTTTTGAATTGTGACGTTTTCGTTAAAGTGAAAGTTACACTTTTTAAAAAAATGTACATTTTATTTAGATTTGGTTAAATTGTAAATATGTAACTTAGTGTGTTTTATTTGGAAAAATAAAACATTTTAGAAAAAAGGAAATTGGTCAAAGTGTGGTCCAAACGTCGGCAAATTTGGAAGTCAAGAAATTTTCCGACGGACTTCACATTTTGCATGCTCCAAACACTCTATATTCCGCACTTGTCCTAAAAAATTGACAGACTTTCGCCGGGAAATGGCGGAGAAATTTCAGAGTTTAGGGAAAACTGGGTTGGGGCTTCCTGACTGCTCCGCAACCCGTGGCTGTCTGTACGCTCCTCTTTGGTGTACTCCTGACTCGTGCGCATGCTCAGTCCTTCGGACTGTCGTTGACACACCCCAGTTTGGGACAGGAAATTGGTCAAAGTGTGGTCCAAACGTCGGCAAATTTGGAAGTCAAGAAATTTTCCGACGGACTTCAAATTTTGCATGCTCCAAACACTCTATATTCCGCACTTGTCCTGAAAAATTGACAGACTTTCGCCGGGAAATGGCGGAGAAATTTCAGAGTTTAGGGAAAACTGGGTCGGGGCTTCCTGACTGCTCCGCAACCCGTGGCTGTCTGTACGCTCCTCTTTGGTGTACTCCTGACTCGTGCGCATGCTCAGTCCTTCGGACTGTCGTTGACACACCCCAGTTTGGGACAGGAAATTGGTCAAAGTGTGGTCCAAACGTCGGCAAATTTGGAAGTCAAGAAATTTTCCGACGGACTTCACATTTTGCATGCTCCAAACACTCTATATTCCGCACTTGTCCTTAAAAATTGACAGACTTTCGCCGGGAAATGGCGGAGAAATTTCAGAGTTTAGGGAAAACTGGGTCGGGGCTTCCTGACTGCTCCGCAACCCGTGGCTGTCTGTACGCTCCTCTTTGGTGTACTCCTGACTCGTGCGCATGCTCAGTCCTTCGGACTGTCGTTGACACACCCCAGTTTGGGACAGGAAATTGGTCAAAGTGTGGTCCAAACGTCGGCAAATTTGGAAGTCAAGAAATTTTCCGACGGACTTCAAATTTTGCATGCTCCCAACACTCTATATTCCGCACTTGTCCTGAAAAATTGACAGACTTTCGCCGGGAAATGGCGGAGAAATTTCAGAGTTTAGGGAAAACTGGGTCGGGGCTTCCTGACTGCTCCGCAACCCATGGCTGTCTGTACGCTCCTCTTTGGTGTACTCCTGACTCGTGCGCATGCTCAGTCCTTCGGACTGTCGTTGACACACCCCAGTTTGGGACAGGAAATTGGTCAAAGTGTGGTCCAAACGTCGGCAAATTTGGAAGTCAAGAAATTTTCCGACGGACTTCACATTTTGCATGCTCCAAACACTCTATATTCCGCACTTGTCCTGAAAAATTGACAGACTTTCGCCGGGAAATGGCGGAGAAATTTCAGAGTTTAGGGAAAACTGGGTTGGGGCTTCCTGACTGCTCCGCAACCCGTGGCTGTCTGTACGCTCCTCTTTGGTGTACTCCTGACTCGTGCGCATGCTCAGTCCTTCGGACTGTCGTTGACACACCCCAGTTTGGGACAGGAAATTGGTCAAAGTGTGGTCCAAACGTCGGCAAATTTGGAAGTCAAGAAATTTTCCGACGGACTTCAAATTTTGCATGCTCCAAACACTCTATATTCCGCACTTGTCCTGAAAAATTGACAGACTTTCGCCGGGAAATGGCGGAGAAATTTCAGAGTTTAGGGAAAACTGGGTTGGGGCTTCCTGACTGCTCCGCAACCCGTGGCTGTCTGTACGCTCCTCTTTGGTGTACTCCTGACTCGTGCGCATGCTCAGTCCTTCGGACTGTCGTTGACACACCCCAGTTTGGGACAGGAAATTGGTCAAAGTGTGGTCCAAACGTCGGCAAATTTGGAAGTCAAGAAATTTTCCGACGGACTTCAAATTTTGCATGCTCCAAACACTCTATATTCCGCACTTGTCCTGAAAAATTGACAGACTTTCGCCGGGAAATGGCGGAGAAATTTCAGAGTTTAGGGAAAACTGGGTTGGGGCTTCCTGACTGCTCCGCAACCCGTGGCTGTCTGTACGCTCCTCTTTGGTGTACTCCTGACTCGTGCGCATGCTCAGTCCTTCGGACTGTCGTTGACACACCCCAGTTTGGGACAGGAAATTGGTCAAAGTGTGGTCCAAACGTCGGCAAATTTGGAAGTCAAGAAATTTTCCGACGGACTTCAAATTTTGCATGCTCCAAACACTGTATATTCCGCACTTGTCCTGAAAAATTGACAGACTTTCGCCGGGAAATGGCGGAGAAATTTCAGAGTTTAGGGAAAACTGGGTTGGGGCTTCCTGACTGCTCCGCAACCCGTGGCTGTCTGTACGCTCCTCTTTGGTGTACTCCTGACTCGTGCGCATGCTCAGTCCTTGGGACTGTCGTTGACACACCCCAGTTTGGGACAGGAAATTGGTCAAAGTGTGGTCCAAACGTCGGCAAATTTGGAAGTCAAGAAATTTTCCGACGGACTTCAAAATTTGCATGCTCGAAACACTCTATATTCCGCACTTGTCCTGAAAAATTGACAGACTTTCGCCGGGAAATGGCGGAGAAATTTCAGAGTTTAGGGAAAATTGGGTTGGGGCTTCCTGACTGCTCCGCAACCCGTGGCTGTCTGTACGCTCCTCTTTGGTGTACTCCTGACTCGTGCGCATGCTCAGTCCTTGGGACTGTCGTTGACACACCCCAGTTTGGGACAGGAAATTGGTCAAAGTGTGGTCCAAACGTCGGCAAATTTGGAAGTCAAGAAATTTTCCGACGGACTTCAAATTTTGCATGCTCCAAACACTCTATATTCCGCACTTGTCCTGAAAAATTGACAGACTTTCGCCGGGAAATGGCGGAGAAATTTCAGAGTTTAGGGAAAACTGGGTTGGGGCTTCCTGACTGCTCCGCAACCCGTGGCTGTCTGTACGCTCCTCTTTGGTGTACTCCTGACTCGTGCGCATGCTCAGTCCTTCGGACTGTCGTTGACACACCCCAGTTTGGGACAGGAAATTGGTCAAAGTGTGGTCCAAACGTCGGCAAATTTGGAAGTCAAGAAATTTTCCGACGGACTTCAAATTTTGCATGCTCCAAACACTCTATATTCCGCACTTGTCCTGAAAAATTTACAGACTTTCGCCGGGAAATGGCGGAGAAATTTCAGAGTTTAGGGAAAACTGGGTTGGGGCTTCCTGACTGCTCCGCAACCCGTGGCTGTCTGTACGCTCCTCTTTGGTGTACTCCTGACTCGTGCGCATGCTCAGTCCTTCGGACTGTCGTTGACACACCCCAGTTTGGGACAGGAAATTGGTCAAAGTGTGGTCCAAACGTCGGAAAATTTGGAAGTCAAGAAATTTTCCGACGGACTTCAAATTTTGCATGCTCCAAACACTCTATATTCCGCACTTGTCCTGAAAAATTGACAGACTTTCGCCGGGAAATGGCGGAGAAATTTCAGAGTTTGGGGAAAACTGGGTTGGGGCTTCCTGACTGCTCCGCAACCCGTGGCTGTCTGTACGCTCCTCTTTGGTGTACTCCTGACTCGTGCGCATGCTCAGTCCTTCGGACTGTCGTTGACACACCCCAGTTTGGGACAGGAAATTGGTCAAAGTGTGGTCCAAACGTCGGCAAATTTGGAAGTCAAGAAATTTTCCGACGGACTTCACATTTTGCATGCTCCAAACACTCTATATTCCGCACTTGTCCTGAAAAATTGACAGACTTTCGCCGGGGAAATGGCGGAGAAATTTCAGAGTTTAGGGAAAACTGGGTTGGGGCTTCCTGACTGCTCCGCAACCCGTGGCTGTCTGTACGCTCCTCTTTGGTGTACTCTTGACTCGTGTGCATGCTCAGTCCTTCGGACTGTCGTTGACACACCACAGTTTGGGACAGGAAATTGGTCAAAGTGTGGTCCAAACGTCGGCAAATTTGGAAGTCAAGAAATTTTCCGACGGACTTCAAATTTTGCATGCTCCAAACACTCTATATTCCGCACTTGTCCTGAAAAATTGACAGACTTTCGCCGGGAAATGGCGGAGAAATTTCAGAGTTTAGGGAAAACTGGGTTGGGGCTTCCTGACTGCTCCGCAACCCGTGGCTGTCTGTACGCTCCTCTTTGGTGTACTCCTGACTCGTGCGCATGCTCAGTCCTTGGGACTGTCGTTGACACACCCCAGTTTGGGACAGGAAATTGGTCAAAGTGTGGTCCAAACGTCGGCATATTTGGAAGTCAAGAAATTTTCCGACGGACTTCAAATTTTGCATGCTCCAAACACTCTATATTCCGCACTTGTCCTGAAAAATCGACAGACTTTCGCCGGGAAATGGCGGAGAAATTTCAGAGTTTAGGGAAAACTGGGTTGGGGCTTCCTGACTGCTCCGCAACCCGTGGCTGTCTGTACGCTCCTCTTGGGTTTATCCTGACTCGTGCGCATGCTCAGTCCTTCGGACTGTCGTTGACACACCCCAGTTTGGGACAGGAAATTGGTCAAAGTGTGGTCCAAACGTCGGCAAATTTGGAAGTCAAGAAATTTTCCGACGGACTTTAAATTTTGCATGCTCCAAACACTCTATATTCCGCACTTGTCCTGAAAAATTGACAGACTTTCGCCAGGGAAATGGCGGAGAAATTTCAGAGTTTAGGGAAAACTGGGTTGGGGCTTCCTGACTGCTCCGCAACCCGTGGCTGTCTGTACGCTCCTCTTTGGTGTACTCCTGACTCGTGCGCATGCTCAGTCCTTCGGACTGTCGTTGACACACCCCAGTTTGGGACAGGAAATTGGTCAAAGTGTGGTCCAAACGTCGGCAAATTTGGAAGTCAAGAAATTTTCCGACGGACTTCAAATTTTGCATGCTCCAAACACTCTATATTCCGCACTTGTCCTGAAAAATTGACAGACTTTCGCCGGGAAATGGCGGAGAAATTTCAGAGTTTAGGGAAAACTGGGTTGGGGCTTCCTGACTGCTCCGCAACCCGTGGCTGTCTGTACGCTCCTCTTTGGTGTACTCCTGACTCGTGCGCATGCTCAGTCCTTCGGACTGTCGTTGACACACCCCAGTTTGGGACAGGAAATTGGTCAAAGTGTGGTCCAAACGTCGGCAAATTTGGAAGTCAAGAAATTTTCCGACGGACTTCAAATTTTGCATGCTCCAAACACTCTATATTCCGCACTTGTCCTGAAAAATTGACAGACTTTCGCCGGGAAATGGCGGAGAAATTTCAGAGTTTAGGGAAAACTGGGTTGGGGCTTCCTGACTGCTCCGCAACCCGTGGCTGTCTGTACGCTCCTCTTTGGTGTACTCCTGACTCGTGCGCATGCTCAGTCCTTGGGACTGTCGTTGACACACCCCAGTTTGGGACAGGAAATTGGTCAAAGTGTGGTCCAAACGTCGGCAAATTTGGAAGTCAAGAAATTTTCCGACGGACTTCAAAATTTGCATGCTCGAAACACTCTATATTCCGCACTTGTCCTGAAAAATTGACAGACTTTCGCCGGGAAATGGCGGAGAAATTTCAGAGTTTAGGGAAAATTGGGTTGGGGCTTCCTGACTGCTCCGCAACCCGTGGCTGTCTGTACGCTCCTCTTTGGTGTACTCCTGACTCGTGCGCATGCTCAGTCCTTGGGACTGTCGTTGACACACCCCAGTTTGGGACAGGAAATTGGTCAAAGTGTGGTCCAAACGTCGGCAAATTTGGAAGTCAAGAAATTTTCCGACGGACTTCAAATTTTGCATGCTCCAAACACTCTATATTCCGCACTTGTCCTGAAAAATTGACAGACTTTCGCCGGGAAATGGCGGAGAAATTTCAGAGTTTAGGGAAAACTGGGTTGGGGCTTCCTGACTGCTCCGCAACCCGTGGCTGTCTGTACGCTCCTCTTTGGTGTACTCCTGACTCGTGCGCATGCTCAGTCCTTCGGACTGTCGTTGACACACCCCAGTTTGGGACAGGAAATTGGTCAAAGTGTGGTCCAAACGTCGGCAAATTTGGAAGTCAAGAAATTTTCCGACGGACTTCAAATTTTGCATGCTCCAAACACTCTATATTCCGCACTTGTCCTGAAAAATTTACAGACTTTCGCCGGGAAATGGCGGAGAAATTTCAGAGTTTAGGGAAAACTGGGTTGGGGCTTCCTGACTGCTCCGCAACCCGTGGCTGTCTGTACGCTCCTCTTTGGTGTACTCCTGACTCGTGCGCATGCTCAGTCCTTCGGACTGTCGTTGACACACCCCAGTTTGGGACAGGAAATTGGTCAAAGTGTGGTCCAAACGTCGGAAAATTTGGAAGTCAAGACATTTTCCGACGGACTTCAAATTTTGCATGCTCCAAACACTCTATATTCCGCACTTGTCCTGAAAAATTGACAGACTTTCGCCGGGAAATGGCGGAGAAATTTCAGAGTTTGGGGAAAACTGGGTTGGGGCTTCCTGACTGCTCCGCAACCCGTGGCTGTCTGTACGCTCCTCTTTGGTGTACTCCTGACTCGTGCGCATGCTCAGTCCTTCGGACTGTCGTTGACACACCCCAGTTTGGGACAGGAAATTGGTCAAAGTGTGGTCCAAACGTCGGCAAATTTGGAAGTCAAGAAATTTTCCGACGGACTTCACATTTTGCATGCTCCAAACACTCTATATTCCGCACTTGTCCTGAAAAATTGACAGACTTTCGCCGGGGAAATGGCGGAGAAATTTCAGAGTTTAGGGAAAACTGGGTTGGGGCTTCCTGACTGCTCCGCAACCCGTGGCTGTCTGTACGCTCCTCTTTGGTGTACTCTTGACTCGTGTGCATGCTCAGTCCTTCGGACTGTCGTTGACACACCCCAGTTTGGGACAGGAAATTGGTCAAAGTGTGGTCCAAACGTCGGCAAATTTGGAAGTCAAGAAATTTTCCGACGGACTTCAAATTTTGCATGCTCCAAACACTCTATATTCCGCACTTGTCCTGAAAAATTGACAGACTTTCGCCGGGAAATGGCGGAGAAATTTCAGAGTTTAGGGAAAACTGGGTTGGGGCTTCCTGACTGCTCCGCAACCCGTGGCTGTCTGTACGCTCCTCTTTGGTGTACTCCTGACTCGTGCGCATGCTCAGTCCTTGGGACTGTCGTTGACACACCCCAGTTTGGGACAGGAAATTGGTCAAAGTGTGGTCCAAACGTCGGCATATTTGGAAGTCAAGAAATTTTCCGACGGACTTCAAATTTTGCATGCTCCAAACACTCTATATTCCGCACTTGTCCTGAAAAATCGACAGACTTTCGCCGGGAAATGGCGGAGAAATTTCAGAGTTTAGGGAAAACTGGGTTGGGGCTTCCTGACTGCTCCGCAACCCGTGGCTGTCTGTACGCTCCTCTTGGGTTTATCCTGACTCGTGCGCATGCTCAGTCCTTCGGACTGTCGTTGACACACCCCAGTTTGGGACAGGAAATTGGTCAAAGTGTGGTCCAAACGTCGGCAAATTTGGAAGTCAAGAAATTTTCCGACGGACTTCAAATTTTGCATGCTCCAAACACTCTATATTCCGCACTTGTCCTGAAAAATTGACAGACTTTCGCCGGGGAAATGGCGGAGAAATTTCAGAGTTTAAGGAAAACTGGGTTGGGGCTTCCTGACTGCTCCGCAACCCGTGGCTGTCTGTACGCTCCTCTTTGGTGTACTCTTGACTCGTGTGCATGCTCAGTCCTTCGGACTGTCGTTGACACACCCCAGTTTGGGACAGGAAATTGGTCAAAGTGTGGTCCAAACGTCGGCAAATTTGGAAGTCAAGAAATTTTCCGACGGACTTCAAATTTTGCATGCTCCAAACACTCTATATTCCGCACTTGTCCTGAAAAATTGACAGACTTTCGCCGGGAAATGGCGGAGAAATTTCAGAGTTTAGGGAAAACTGGGTTGGGGCTTCCTGACTGCTCCGCAACCCGTGGCTGTCTGTACGCTCCTCTTTGGTGTACTCCTGACTCGTGCGCATGCTCAGTCCTTCGGACTGTCGTTGACACACCCCAGTTTGGGACAGGAAATTGGTCAAAGTGTGGTCCAAACGTCGGCAAATTTGGAAGTCAAGAAATTTTCCGACGGACTTCAAATTTTGCATGCTCCAAACACTCTATATTCCGCACTTGTCCTGAAAAATTGACAGACTTTTGCCGGGAAATGGCGGAGAAATTTCAGAGTTTAGGGAAAACTGGGTTGGGGCTTCCTGACTGCTCCGCAACCCGTGGCTGTCTGTACGCTCCTCTTTGGTGTACTCCTGACTCGTGCGCATGCTCAGTCCTTGGGACTGTCGTTGACACACCCCAGTTTGGGACAGGAAATTGGTCAAAGTGTGGTCCAAACGTCGGCAAATTTGGAAGTCAAGAAATTTTCCGACGGACTTCAAAATTTGCATGCTCGAAACACTCTATATTCCGCACTTGTCCTGAAAAATTGACAGACTTTCGCCGGGAAATGGCGGAGAAATTTCAGAGTTTAGGGAAAATTGGGTTGGGGCTTCCTGACTGCTCCGCAACCCGTGGCTGTCTGTACGCTCCTCTTTGGTGTACTCCTGACTCGTGCGCATGCTCAGTCCTTGGGACTGTCGTTGACACACCCCAGTTTGGGACAGGAAATTGGTCAAAGTGTGGTCCAAACGTCGGCAAATTTGGAAGTCAAGAAATTTTCCGACGGACTTCAAATTTTGCATGCTCCAAACACTCTATATTCCGCACTTGTCCTGAAAAATTGACAGACTTTCGCCGGGAAATGGCGGAGAAATTTCAGAGTTTAGGGAAAACTGGGTTGGGGCTTCCTGACTGCTCCGCAACCCGTGGCTGTCTGTACGCTCCTCTTTGGTGTACTCCTGACTCGTGCGCATGCTCAGTCCTTCGGACTGTCGTTGACACACCCCAGTTTGGGACAGGAAATTGGTCAAAGTGTGGTCCAAACGTCGGCAAATTTGGAAGTCAAGAAATTTTCCGACGGACTTCAAATTTTGCATGCTCCAAACACTCTATATTCCGCACTTGTCCTGAAAAATTTACAGACTTTCGCCGGGAAATGGCGGAGAAATTTCAGAGTTTAGGGAAAACTGGGTTGGGGCTTCCTGACTGCTCCGCAACCCGTGGCTGTCTGTACGCTCCTCTTTGGTGTACTCCTGACTCGTGCGCATGCTCAGTCCTTCGGACTGTCGTTGACACACCCCAGTTTGGGACAGGAAATTGGTCAAAGTGTGGTCCAAACGTCGGAAAATTTGGAAGTCAAGAAATTTTCCGACGGACTTCAAATTTTGCATGCTCCAAACACTCTATATTCCGCACTTGTCCTGAAAAATTGACAGACTTTCGCCGGGAAATGGCGGAGAAATTTCAGAGTTTGGGGAAAACTGGGTTGGGGCTTCCTGACTGCTCCGCAACCCGTGGCTGTCTGTACGCTCCTCTTTGGTGTACTCCTGACTCGTGCGCATGCTCAGTCCTTCGGACTGTCGTTGACACACCCCAGTTTGGGACAGGAAATTGGTCAAAGTGTGGTCCAAACGTCGGCAAATTTGGAAGTCAAGAAATTTTCCGACGGACTTCACATTTTGCATGCTCCAAACACTCTATATTCCGCACTTGTCCTGAAAAATTGACAGACTTTCGCCGGGGAAATGGCGGAGAAATTTCAGAGTTTAGGGAAAACTGGGTTGGGGCTTCCTGACTGCTCCGCAACCCGTGGCTGTCTGTACGCTCCTCTTTGGTGTACTCTTGACTCGTGTGCATGCTCAGTCCTTCGGACTGTCGTTGACACACCCCAGTTTGGGACAGGAAATTGGTCAAAGTGTGGTCCAAACGTCGGCAAATTTGGAAGTCAAGAAATTTTCCGACGGACTTCAAATTTTGCATGCTCCAAACACTCTATATTCCGCACTTGTCCTGAAAAATTGACAGACTTTCGCCGGGAAATGGCGGAGAAATTTCAGAGTTTAGGGAAAACTGGGTTGGGGCTTCCTGACTGCTCCGCAACCCGTGGCTGTCTGTACGCTCCTCTTTGGTGTACTCCTGACTCGTGCGCATGCTCAGTCCTTGGGACTGTCGTTGACACACCCCAGTTTGGGACAGGAAATTGGTCAAAGTGTGGTCCAAACGTCGGCATATTTGGAAGTCAAGAAATTTTCCGACGGACTTCAAATTTTGCATGCTCCAAACACTCTATATTCCGCACTTGTCCTGAAAAATCGACAGACTTTCGCCGGGAAATGGCGGAGAAATTTCAGAGTTTAGGGAAAACTGGGTTGGGGCTTCCTGACTGCTCCGCAACCCGTGGCTGTCTGTACGCTCCTCTTGGGTTTATCCTGACTCGTGCGCATGCTCAGTCCTTCGGACTGTCGTTGACACACCCCAGTTTGGGACAGGAAATTGGTCAAAGTGTGGTCCAAACGTCGGCAAATTTGGAAGTCAAGAAATTTTCCGACGGACTTCAAATTTTGCATGCTCCAAACACTCTATATTCCGCACTTGTCCTGAAAAATTGACAGACTTTCGCCGGGGAAATGGCGGAGAAATTTCAGAGTTTAAGGAAAACTGGGTTGGGGCTTCCTGACTGCTCCGCAACCCGTGGCTGTCTGTACGCTCCTCTTTGGTGTACTCCTGACTCGTGCGCATGCTCAGTCCTTCGGACTGTCGTTGACACACCCCAGTTTGGGACAGGAAATTGGTCAAAGTGTGGTCCAAACGTCGGCAAATTTGGAAGTCAAGAAATTTTCCGACGGACTTCACATTTTGCATGCTCCAAACACTCTATATTCCGCACTTGTCCTGAAAAATTGACAGACTTTCGCCGGGGAAATGGCGGAGAAATTTCAGAGTTTAGGGAAAACTGGGTTGGGGCTTCCTGACTGCTCCGCAACCCGTGGCTGTCTGTACGCTCCTCTTTGGTGTACTCTTGACTCGTGTGCATGCTCAGTCCTTCGGACTGTCGTTGACACACCCCAGTTTGGGACAGGAAATTGGTCAAAGTGTGGTCCAAACGTCGGCAAATTTGGAAGTCAAGAAATTTTCCGACGGACTTCAAATTTTGCATGCTCCAAACACTCTATATTCCGCACTTGTCCTGAAAAATTGACAGACTTTCGCCGGGGAAATGGCGGAGAAATTTCAGAGTTTAGGGAAAACTGGGTTGGGGCTTCCTGAATGCTCCGCAACCCGTGGCTGTCTGTACGCTCCTCTTTGGTGTACTCTTGACTCGTGTGCATGCTCAGTCCTTCGGACTGTCGTTGACACACCCCAGTTTGGGACAGGAAATTGGTCAAAGTGTGGTCCAAACGTCGGCAAATTTGGAAGTCAAGAAATTTTCCGACGGACTTCAAATTTTGCATGCTCCAAACACTCTATATTCCGCACTTGTCCTGAAAAATTGACAGACTTTCGCCGGGAAATGGCGGAGAAATTTCAGAGTTTAGGGAAAACTGGGTTGGGGCTTCCTGACTGCTCCGCAACCCGTGGCTGTCTGTACGCTCCTCTTTGGTGTACTCCTGACTCGTGCGCATGCTCAGTCCTTCGGACTGTCGTTGACACACCCCAGTTTGGGACAGGAAATTGGTCAAAGTGTGGTCCAAACGTCGGCAAATTTGGAAGTCAAGAAATTTTCCGACGGACTTCAAATTTTGCATGCTCCAAACACTCTATATTCCGCACTTGTCCTGAAAAATTGACAGACTTTCGCCGGGAAATGGCGGAGAAATTTCAGAGTTTAGGGAAAACTGGGTTGGGGCTTCCTGACTGCTCCGCAACCCGTGGCTGTCTGTACGCTCCTCTTTGGTGTACTCCTGACTCGTGCGCATGCTCAGTCCTTCGGACTGTCGTTGACACACCCCAGTTTGGGACAGGAAAGTTTGGTCCAAACGTCGGCAAATTTGGAAGTCAAGAAATTTTCCGACGGACTTCAAATTTTGCATGCTCCAAACACTCTATATTCCGCACTTGTCCTGAAAAATTTACAGACTTTCGCCGGGAAATGGCGGAGAAATTTCAGAGTTTAGGGAAAACTGGGTTGGGGCTTCCAGACTACTCCGCAACCCGTGGCTGTCTGTACGCTCCTCTTTGGTGTACTCCTGACTCGTGCGCATGCTCAGTCCTTGGGACTGTCGTTGACACACCCCAGTTTGGGACAGGAAATTGGTCAAAGTGTGGTCCAAACGTCGGCAAATTTGGAAGTCAAGAAATTTTCCGACGGCTTCAAATTTTGCATGCTCCAAACACTCTATATTCCGCACTTGTCCTGAAAAATTGACAGACTTTCGCCGGGAAATGGCGGAGAAATTTCAGAGTTTAGGGAAAACTGGGTTGGGGCTTCCTAACTGCTCCGCAACCCGTGGCTGTCTGTACGCTCCTCTTTGGTGTACTCCTGACTCGTGCGCATGCTCAGTCCTTCGGACTGTCGTTGACACACCCCAGTTTGGGACAGGAAATTGGTCAAAGTGTGGTCCAAACGTCGGCAAATTTGGAAGTCAAGAAATTTTCCGACGGACTTCAAATTTTGCATGCTCCAAACACTCTATATTCCGCACTTGTCCTGAAAAATTGACAGACTTTCGCCGGGAAATGGCGGAGAAATTTCAGAGTTTGGGGAAAACTGGGTTGGGGCTTCCTGACTGCTCCGCAACCCGTGGCTGTCTGTACGCTCCTCTTTGGTGTACTCCTGACTCGTGCGCATGCTCAGTCCTTCGGACTGTCGTTGACACACCCCAGTTTGGGACAGGAAATTGGTCAAAGTGTGGTCCAAACGTCGGCAAATTTGGAAGTCAAGAAATTTTCCGACGGACTTCACATTTTGCATGCTCCAAACACTCTATATTCCGCACTTGTCCTGAAAAATTGACAGACTTTCGCCGGGGAAATGGCGGAGAAATTTCAGAGTTTAGGGAAAACTGGGTTGGGGCTTCCTGACTGCTCCGCAACCCGTGGCTGTCTGTACGCTCCTCTTTGGTGTACTCTTGACTCGTGTGCATGCTCAGTCCTTCGGACTGTCGTTGACACACCCCAGTTTGGGACAGGAAATTGGTCAAAGTGTGGTCCAAACGTCGGCAAATTTGGAAGTCAAGAAATTTTCCGACGGACTTCAAATTTTGCATGCTCCAAACACTCTATATTCCGCACTTGTCCTGAAAAATTGACAGACTTTCGCCGGGAAATGGCGGAGAAATTTCAGAGTTTAGGGAAAACTGGGTTGGGGCTTCCTGACTGCTCCGCAACCCGTGGCTGTCTGTACGCTCCTCTTTGGTGTACTCCTGACTCGTGCGCATGCTCAGTCCTTGGGACTGTCGTTGACACACCCCAGTTTGGGACAGGAAATTGGTCAAAGTGTGGTCCAAACGTCGGCATATTTGGAAGTCAAGAAATTTTCCGACGGACTTCAAATTTTGCATGCTCCAAACACTCTATATTCCGCACTTGTCCTGAAAAATCGACAGACTTTCGCCGGGAAATGGCGGAGAAATTTCAGAGTTTAGGGAAAACTGGGTTGGGGCTTCCTGACTGCTCCGCAACCCGTGGCTGTCTGTACGCTCCTCTTGGGTTTATCCTGACTCGTGCGCATGCTCAGTCCTTCGGACTGTCGTTGACACACCCCAGTTTGGGACAGGAAATTGGTCAAAGTGTGGTCCAAACGTCGGCAAATTTGGAAGTCAAGAAATTTTCCGACGGACTTCAATTTTTGCATGCTCCAAACACTCTATATTCCGCACTTGTCCTGAAAAATTGACAGACTTTCGCCGGGGAAATGGCGGAGAAATTTCAGAGTTTAAGGAAAACTGGGTTGGGGCTTCCTGACTGCTCCGCAACCCGTGGCTGTCTGTACGCTCCTCTTTGGTGTACTCCTGACTCGTGCGCATGCTCAGTCCTTCGGACTGTCGTTGACACACCCCAGTTTGGGACAGGAAATTGGTCAAAGTGTGGTCCAAACGTCGGCAAATTTGGAAGTCAAGAAATTTTCCGACGGACTTCACATTTTGCATGCTCCAAACACTCTATATTCCGCACTTGTCCTGAAAAATTGACAGACTTTCGCCGGGGAAATGGCGGAGAAATTTCAGAGTTTAGGGAAAACTGGGTTGGGGCTTCCTGACTGCTCCGCAACCCGTGGCTGTCTGTACGCTCCTCTTTGGTGTACTCTTGACTCGTGTGCATGCTCAGTCCTTCGGACTGTCGTTGACACACCCCAGTTTGGGACAGGAAATTGGTCAAAGTGTGGTCCAAACGTCGGCAAATTTGGAAGTCAAGAAATTTTCCGACGGACTTCAAATTTTGCATGCTCCAAACACTCTATATTCCGCACTTGTCCTGAAAAATTGACAGACTTTCGCCGGGGAAATGGCGGAGAAATTTCAGAGTTTAGGGAAAACTGGGTTGGGGCTTCCTGACTGCTCCGCAACCCGTGGCTGTCTGTACGCTCCTCTTTGGTGTACTCTTGACTCGTGTGCATGCTCAGTCCTTCGGACTGTCGTTGACACACCCCAGTTTGGGACAGGAAAGTTTGGTCCAAACGTCGGCAAATTTGGAAGTCAAGAAATTTTCCGACGGACTTCAAATTTTGCATGCTCCAAACACTCTATATTCCGCACTTGTCCTGAAAAATTTACAGACTTTCGCCGGGAAATGGCGGAGAAATTTCAGAGTTTAGGGAAAACTGGGTTGGGGCTTCCAGACTACTCCGCAACCCGTGGCTGTCTGTACGCTCCTCTTTGGTGTACTCCTGACTCGTGCGCATGCTCAGTCCTTGGGACTGTCGTTGACACACCCCAGTTTGGGACAGGAAATTGGTCAAAGTGTGGTCCAAACGTCGGCAAATTTGGAAGTCAAGAAATTTTCCGACGGCTTCAAATTTTGCATGCTCCAAACACTCTATATTCCGCACTTGTCCTGAAAAATTGACAGACTTTCGCCGGGAAATGGCGGAGAAATTTCAGAGTTTAGGGAAAACTGGGTTGGGGCTTCCTAACTGCTCCGCAACCCGTGGCTGTCTGTACGCTCCTCTTTGGTGTACTCCTGACTCGTGCGCATGCTCAGTCCTTCGGACTGTCGTTGACACACCCCAGTTTGGGACAGGAAATTGGTCAAAGTGTGGTCCAAACGTCGGCAAATTTGGAAGTCAAGAAATTTTCCGACGGACTTCAAATTTTGCATGCTCCAAACACTCTGTATTCCGCACTTGTCCTGAAAAATTGACAGACTTTCGCCGGGAAATGGCGGAGAAATTTCAGAGTTTAGGGAAAACTGGGTTGGGGCTTCCTGACTGCTCCGCAACCCGTGGCTGTCTGTACGCTCCTCTTTGGTGTACTCCTGACTCGTGCGCATGCTCAGTCCTTCGGACTGTCGTTGACACACCCCAGTTTGGGACAGGAAATTGGTCAAAGTGTGGTCCAAACGTCGGCAAATTTGGAAGTCAAGAAATTTTCCGACGGACTTCAAATTTTGCATGCTCCAAACACTCTATATTCCGCACTTGTCCTGAAAAATTGACAGACTTTCGCCGGGAAATGGCGGAGAAATTTCAGAGTTTAGGGAAAACTGGGTTGGGGCTTCCTGACTGCTCCGCAACCCGTGGCTGTCTGTACGCTCCTCTTTGGTGTACTCCTGACTCGTGCGCATGCTCAGTCCTTCGGACTGTCGTTGACACACCCCAGTTTGGGACAGGAAATTGGTCAAAGTGTGGTCCAAACGTCGGCAAATTTGGAAGTCAAGAAATTTTCCGACGGACTTCAAATTTTGCATGCTCCAAACACTCTATATTCCGCACTTGTCCTGAAAAATTGACAGACTTTCGCCGGGAAATGGCGGAGAAATTTCAGAGTTTAGGGAAAACTGGGTTGGGGCTTCCTGACTGCTCCGCAACCCGTGGCTGTCTGTACGCTCCTCTTTGGTGTACTCCTGACTCGTGCGCATGCTCAGTCCTTCGGACTGTCGTTGACACACCCCAGTTTGGGACAGGAAATTGGTCAAAGTGTGGTCCAAACGTCGGAAAATTTGGAAGTCAAGAAATTTTCCGACGGACTTCAAATTTTGCATGCTCCAAACACTCTATATTCCGCACTTGTCCTGAAAAATTGACAGACTTTCGCCGGGAAATGGCGGAGAAATTTCAGAGTTTAGGGAAAACTGGGTTGGGGCTTCCTGACTGCTCCGCAACCCGTGGCTGTCTGTACGCTCCTCTTTGGTGTACTCCTGACTCGTGCGCATGCTCAGTCCTTCGGACTGTCGTTGACACACCCCAGTTTGGGACAGGAAATTGGTCAAAGTGTGGTCCAAACGTCGGCAAATTTGGAAGTCAAGAAATTTTCCGACGGACTTCAAATTTTGCATGCTCCAAACACTCTATATTCCGCACTTGTCCTGAAAAATTGACAGACTTTCGCCGGGAAATGGCGGAGAAATTTCAGAGTTTAGGGAAAACTGGGTTGGGGCTTTCTGACTGCTCCGCAACCCGTGGCTGTCTGTACGCTCCTCTTTGGTGTACTCCTGACTCGTGCGCATGCTCAGTCCTTCGGACTGTCGTTGACACACCCCAGTTTGGGACAGGAAATTGGTCAAAGTGTGGTCCAAACGTCGGCAAATTTGGAAGTCAAGAAATTTTCCGACGGACTTCAAATTTTGCATGCTCCAAACACTCTATATTCCGCACTTGTCCTGAAAAATTGACAGACTTTCGCCGGGAAATGGCGGAGAAATTTCAGAGTTTAGGGAAAACTGGGTTGGGGCTTCCTGACTGCTCCGCAACCCGTGGCTGTCTGTACGCTCCTCTTTGGTGTACTCCTGACTCGTGCGCATGCTCAGTCCTTCGGACTGTCGTTGACACACCCCAGTTTGGGACAGGAAATTGGTCAAAGTGTGGTCCAAACGTCGGCAAATTTGGAAGTCAAGAAATTTTCCGACGGACTTCAAATTTTGCATGCTCCAAACACTCTATATTCCGCACTTGTCCTGAAAAATTGACAGACTTTCGCCGGGAAATGGCGGAGAAATTTCAGAGTTTAGGGAAAACTGGGTTGGGGCTTCCTGACTGCTCCGCAACCCGTGGCTGTCTGTACGCTCCTCTTTGGTGTACTCCTGACTCGTGCGCATGCTCAGTCCTTCGGACTGTCGTTGACACACCCCAGTTTGGGACAGGAAATTGGTCAAAGTGTGGTCCAAACGTCGGAAAATTTGGAAGTCAAGAAATTTTCCGACGGACTTCAAATTTTGCATGCTCCAAACACTCTATATTCCGCACTTGTCCTGAAAAATTGACAGACTTTCGCCGGGAAATGGCGGAGAAATTTCAGAGTTTAGGGAAAACTGGGTTGGGGCTTCCTGACTGCTCCGCAACCCGTGGCTGTCTGTACGCTCCTCTTTGGTGTACTCCTGACTCGTGCGCATGCTCAGTCCTTCGGACTGTCGTTGACACACCCCAGTTTGGGACAGGAAATTGGTCAAAGTGTGGTCCAAACGTCGGCAAATTTGGAAGTCAAGAAATTTTCCGACGGACTTCAAATTTTGCATGCTCCAAACACTCTATATTCCGCACTTGTCCTGAAAAATTGACAGACTTTCGCCGGGAAATGGCGGAGAAATTTCAGAGTTTAGGGAAAACTGGGTTGGGGCTTTCTGACTGCTCCGCAACCCGTGGCTGTCTGTACGCTCCTCTTTGGTGTACTCCTGACTCGTGCGCATGCTCAGTCCTTCGGACTGTCGTTGACACACCCCAGTTTGGGACAGGAAATTGGTCAAAGTGTGGTCCAAACGTCGGCAAATTTGGAAGTCAAGAAATTTTCCGACGGACTTCAAATTTTGCATGCTCCAAACACTCTATATTCCGCACTTGTCCTGAAAAATTGACAGACTTTCGCCGGGGAAATGGCGGAGAAATTTCAGAGTTTAGGGAAAACTGGGTTGGGGCTTCCTGACTGCTCCGCAACCCGTGGCTGTCTGTACGCTCCTCTTTGGTGTACTCCTGACTAGTGTGCATGCTCAGTCCTTCGGACTGTCGTTGACACACCCGGCAGGAAATTGGTCAAAGTGTGGTCCAAACGTCGGCAAATTTGAAAGTCAAGAAATTTTCCGACGAACTTCAAATTTTGCATGCTCCATACAGTCTATATTCCGCACTTGTCCTAAAAATTGACAGACTTTCGCCGGGAAATGGCCGAGAAATTTCAGAGTTTAGGGAAAACTGGGTTGGGGCTTCCTGACTGCTCCGCTAACCGTGGCTGTCTGTACTATCTTCTTTGATGTACTCCTGACTCGTGCGCATGCTCAGGCCGTTGAACGGTTGTTGACACACCCCAGTTTGGGACAGGAATTTAGACAAAGTGTGGTCCAAAAGTCGACAAATTTGTAGTCGTCGTTTTGCGTATACCGAAACCTCCCTAATAATACAAAGGGTTCGGCGAGTTGCGATGGATTTGGTACTTACGACGTGTCGCGCGTCTTTATGAAGCATTCTTATCAGGTCTGGGTACGAGACTAGAACCGTCGGTATGCTTTATGTGACATTCGACATGAATTCGACGATGCGTGTGACTTTATGTCGTTTGTGTGAAATGGAATGTGTGGACTGGAAACCAGTCTAATGGGGAATCCGAGGTCCGGATACCAGTCTTCTAATCCTGAAAACTCCCTCTTGCGGCCGGCCAATAATGGTGCACCATTATTGGCCTCAGTTTTTGACGTGCATGATATGTTTGACACAAAGTGCAAGTTTCGCGTTCGTACACTTTTAAAGTCAGATTGAACTTCAAGGAAAGTGGAAAAACGTCCACGTAAGCTGTTGCAGTGAGGTAAAGCTAGAATTATCATTGTAGTAACTACCTTACCGTTTTATATACGCATGTAAGAAAGAATTTACAAGTACTAGCCCCGCGAGCGCGCATAGCCCCGCGAGCGGGTGGCGATATTTATTTCCGTACCGCTGTTTAGCGAACATTGCTTCTGATTGGTTTAACCCCCTATGCATATGTTGCATACTGATGTGTTTTGTCGATAACTACCTCAACATAACCCCACACCATACCACACTCTTTCCTCAATTAATAGTAAAAAAAAATTTAATACCAGATTCGATAGGAGATTCGAACCTTCCACATAATTTTTAAGCTATATTACCTTTTAATGGACGTCGAATTTATGTCCATACCGGTATATATATGCTTGACGTCTTGATTTACAGGAACGGGAGGTTTAAATGTCATATACACCAAATTTGATGAAAAAAATTGTTAAATCTAAGGCACAACCTAACGTTAAAGTTCAGAGAAATAAATAACAGCTGCCGTCGCGTCACGCTTCGTGAAGTTTGGATAGGCTTGCGCGTGCGGCGCCACGATTCTAGGCACGCAATGCGCCGAGGCCATGGCCTAGTTCAGTTGCGACCCGCGCACGGCCGGCCAGCACGCGTACGCGGGACTACGCGCGCGGTCATGGCTGTGAGAACAAAATAAGCTGAACGTAACTTGGCTGGCTGTAGTAGTGGATTATTTGTGCACAAATATAGCAAATTAGCGTGACTTTTTGCCGTTTTCCTCCGGAATATGCAGTTCGGTGATGTGTAGTTGATTTCTAAACCCGGCATTCCCAAAGATTAGGACACATGGAACTTTGTTAGCACATTACCGGCTTCCAGCACAAGGTAGAAATATTGATATTTTTCTTTACAAAAATTTTCACCCTGTTTTTGGAACTTCATACCCTGGACTCCGTATCCCCATGTAGTATGCGGTACGGAGTCCTACCTGGGCTAAATCTACCCCAAATCTGTGGCAAACTCACGCAAATGAAATTTGTCCCATGGCTCTGATATTTGCTCAATAGGTGCACTCACCCCAGTTTGCAAATATTCCGACATCGATCCGATGTCTAGTTTCGGTGAAATCGTGGAGAGGTCACCACTAGACTGGTTCACTATCCTCATATTTACTTCCCTTCGTCGTATATTATTATTATTTCTTTCTGGTATTCATACCAAGGATTCCTCAATAGTGCTCATTGCACTCGTAAGCGTGAGGAAACCCATGAAGAATTATAATTAGAAATGGCCAGAGACACCGGGGAATCCTCATGCTCTTCACGAAAGAATGCTCTGGGATCTTTAGAGTGCGTTACCATTACCTAACACACTGGACCAACGGCTTTACATCACTTCCGTAGGATGGAGCAAGTGTGGTTGAGTGCCTTGCCCAAGGGCACAGGTACCGCAGCCGGATTCGAACCCGGATTCGAACCCGCAACCCCAAGTTTTCACCCATGATTGCGAGTCAATGGCCCTAACCACTCGGCTACGGTACCCCACTTGCAAATATTCCGAAGAGTACGCATCGATCCGATGTCTAGTTTCGGTGAAATCGTGGAGAGGTCAACACTAGACTGGTCAACACTAGACTAGGGTGTTATGGCCGAGCGGTCTAGTGCGTCGAACTTAAGTTCCTAGAATGTAGGTTCGATTCCGGGCCGCGACGGGTTGTGGCACCTGTGCCCTTGAGCAAGGCACTCAACCACACTTGCTCCCATTCCTGTAATTGGCGGTCTCTCCACTGTTGGATGTGGTAAATAAATAAATAAATATGGGGAAGTAAATATGAGGACAGGAAACCAGTCTAGCTCGTGTTGACCTCTCCGCTTTCTCGCATGAGCATTTGATTTTGGGGCAAACAGTCTGTATTTTATCTCGCGCTATGCACACATCAACAGCAACTGATCAGTTGAGTTGCTTTCAGTTGCAATGTCGATGTACGCTAGGCTTAAGGGCATGACACCCCGCCGGTATTTCGCAGATGTATCCACATACCTCCGGGTGAAGAGGGCAGCACTGTGTCCAGCCAACCACTTACATGTACTCACTTCCCCCCCCCACCATGCAACTGCAAAATTTGAAGGTTAACCGTAATGCAAGTATACATCCCACCACAGTAGTTAGACCGGGAGACTTTTACAAAACTACAAATATATATGTATGTTAAAGGAACACACCTTCTTTGTTGGGCTATTTTGGGCTCGAAATAGACCCATACATTATTCTGAAGCGCATTCGAGAGTAATTTAGATATATCCTGAAAAGACGCCATCAAATTTAGCCGTTTTTGAGCACTTTTGAAAAATCCATGGTCACGTGACTTTTCGGAACCAAATTCTGGTTCCGAAAAGTCACGTGGTCTTGTGAGTTAGTTGTATTTCCAGCCGTATAAAAGTTTGTTACTGCAGAACTGCACCAAATTCAACTCTGATTTCCCCCCAATATTTACAAGTAATTCACAAATGAGAGACTATTTATACAGGTATGAAACAAAGTTAAACATAAGTATGAAAATTCGAACATAATTGTTTGTTTCGAGAGTCCGGAGAACGGGAGCGAGCGCGTGCTACGGCAGGCTACCGTGGAGTGTAGAAATTTGCCCCGCGCAGTATACGGCAAATAGCCTGAGTGCACACACACACACACGGGCGTGTTGCTTCGGTGCACGTACGTTCGTGAAGAAAAAACATGCCAACTCCTCAAAAGAAAACAGAAATTCCTATTCGGTTGTCCGGGCTGTCCAGTGAAATCGTGAGCAGAAAATTGAAGATATCCTGAGCAGGAGAAGAGCGAATCGTTTGTGACAAAGTCGTGAGGCTCTCTCGTAGTTGCAACGGCTGGTAAAGCGTATAACCCGTCTTTTGACCGTTTTCGTTATTTTTGCACTTCTTTAGTAAATTACGGGATATTTTGATGAAATTTTTTCGCAACGACCATCAAAAAAGTATTGTCAATGCTGCTACATCACTAAATCATGTAAACAGTAGGCAGGTGTGTACCTTTAAGCAATACAAATAATGTGCTAAGATAATGATTATATCTCAACACTGCAGTTTTTAACAAATTGCAAAATATTATTTAAACATTCTGGCTTTCTCCCAGTAATTTTTTACAAGTCATATCCGTAACTGAAAAACCCAGTGATTTCTGGAGAATAAGTCTGTGATTATTATATTTTTTACAATACAAAAGAAAGTGGGTTAAATCATCATAACAATGACACTGGTCACACTGACCAGTGGGATGTTTGCCTATTAACTGGAGAAAACTGTTTAGATTCCTGCAGACTCCTAGCCTCAGTCGATGGAGGATGACCTCTTGTGACCGGGCAAGGTTCCATGAGGTAAAATGTGTTGGAATGTTGGCCTGAATTGATTTAAGAACGGACGGTTTAGAATCGTTCCATGTTTTTTGCCACTGCTGTTTCAAATGAGTTTTACTATTAAAGGTGTTTAACCTCTCCAGCAGATAGTGGAATGTCAATACTATCTTTTTGAGTGGCTAATTTTGCAAGACGACCTGCCTCTTCGTTGCCTTTTATACGGCAGTGTCCTGGTATCCACTCAAAAACAATAGTATTGGCTTGGTTGCGAATATTGATTTGTTGTCGGGAATAGGTTCACTGATAGCCTTGATGGCACTTAAAGGAACACACCGGCTTTGTTGGGCTATTTTGGGCTTGAAATACACCCATACATTATTCTGAAGCGCTTTCCAGAGTAAATTAGATGTGTATGTATCGTGAAAAGACGCCGTCAAATTTGGCCATTTTTGAGCATTTTTCAAAAATTCAAGGTCACGTGACTTTTCGGAACCAGATACTAAAATTCTTTAGCTTTCAGAGGAAGATATTTGAGAAAATATTACTGATTCCATCTTTACCCGGTGTGGTACTCTTGCTGGTGTCAATTGCCTTATTAAGTTCAGTTATGTTAAATGGTTCATTAATGATTTGATCACTGTAATGCACCTGTCAATTGTAATCCCGGCCCTGGGGGACCCGGGACTAGCGGGGACTGGGCCGTTGATGTCCAAGTGGCCCAGCGTGATACTCCCGCAACGTCCTCGGCTATGTCCCCGCTATTGTCCCGGTATATAGCGGGGCAACAAATTGTACAACCCGGGCCAAGTCCCCTCTATTGTCCTGGCTAACGGGGCTCGTTTTTTTGGGACATCCCCGGCTATGTCCCAGCTGCTTTCTCAAGTCCCGGGTCCCCCAGGCCCGGGATTACAATTGACATGTGCATAAGTGTTAATAAGCAAGTCCTTTTCAGCCTTATTCTTGGTGTTTACAAAGGCTGAATTACAGTTATCATTACTACTGACTTTATTAAAGCATTCAGCCATATAATTAGCTTTGTCTTTATCATTGATTACATGTATGTTGCTACATGTATCTTGGTCTTTTTTGAAGACAGGAATAGAGTTATAAGATCTAGGGTTAAAGAGGCTTTGTTTTCTTCCAAATCTTGCGTTGAGGGGTGCGATAATTAATTTCACTACAAAATATTTGCCAGTCTTTACGTTTAGCATCTTTAATTGTTCTACGGGCAATGGCATTACTTCTTTTATAAGCTACTATGTATATTAAGTCATCTGGGTGGAGAGTTTTACGAAGGGTTTTAAGAGCTTCTTTTTTATTATGTATAGCTACTTTACAGTCATCATTTTACCATGATTTTTGGGAACTCTTATGCTTTATCAGGATTAGTTTTAAGGATAGCATAATTGGCAGCATCCTCAAGTTGTTGAATGTATGTGTTATACACCGTGTCAATGTCATCATTAGTATTAGGTTCATTTATCAGATCATTGCAGGCATATTGGAATTTGTCCCAATTTGCTTTCTCATAGGCCCATTGAGGTGTTAAGTGACGAGAATTGTAATGACACTTTTCAGTGCCGGCTTGAATAAAAATGCATAGTTCCGAGATTGCCCAGTTAACCCCGCCCCTTAGATAAAAAAAATGGCAACACAACGTACAAAGCAACGAAACTCTGCATAGTCTAGGCCCTAGACGGTCATTATGTGTTGGATACCCGACTGCCGCGAGAGGGCGTAATCACGCGATAGACTCGTTCGTAGTCCTATCACCATATCGTTTTGTCAAAATGTTGTTATTGACTGTCTCGCGGCGATCGGTTTTCGGGACGGACGTTCAAAACGAAACAATAACGACGTCTAGGGCCTAGACTAGACTCGGCATGGAAAGCACAGATTCATTGGAGAAAACTCAAAGGTATTTATGTTTTAGGGTCGACAGTTACCGTAGCACACACTGAGCGAAGGGCTAGTAATGCAGGGATGACATACATGTATTATTCATAAAATGAGCTTTCCTACCTTTGAACAGCGAATCGCCCGACATTGAAACCAAAATTCACCCGGTCACTGGCGCATACAACATACAAACTGTATGGGCAGAAAATCGCGTGATTGTTTGTGATTGCATCACTTTGACCTATGTGGGTGCCGTCTGCTAGCTCTGTTGTGATTGGTCGGCGGGTTCGGCTTGATTGACAGGTCGTAACTATCCATTAGGCAGTGATCACTACTCCAGGAATCATTTAAAACTTGCCAGTTAGATTTAATAGCAAAATTACATGTAGGAGAGCACAAGGTAATGTCTATGCAGGACATACTACATGTACCTTCTGAGGGGTTGACTCTATAGTGCCATTACCATTATTTATACAAACGAGCATATCTTCAATAAGTCGTCCATTTTTATCTGTGTGATCACTACCCCAAAGAGTGTTATGACTATTAAAATCACCGCAGATAATACAATCTTGATCTATTTTATCAAAAAAGTCCTTAAGAATATCATCTTTAAGTTCTAGACAGGGATAATATACATTTGCAACTTGCCACATTTTTTTTTTTTTTTTACTATAAACATTTGCTACATGTACCTGAAATTCGAGAGGACCTTTAGAGTTGTAAACTATATTAAAGGCGAGCCCTTTTTTGACAAAAAAAGGAGCAGCCACCACCATGTTTCTTAGTGTCTGATTTAATTCTATCATTTCTATAAGTGTCATAACCTTTTATGTTATAATTCTTGTCTTTAGTGAGCCAGGTTCCTTGAGTACATACAATGTCGAGTTTTTTATTCCAATTATTTAAGGCGTTTTTGTGTTCGCTACAATGAGCAGTAATAGACTGGGCATTCCACTGAAGAAGTAACATGATGATCAAGAAGAACATGTCGTAGTGTTTTTCTTTCCCTTTTTAGGTTTTTGGCTTGGATTTTGGGTTTGTGAGTTGGAAGGGCTCTTGCTTCTTGCCGAATCTTGTGTCTTAGAGGGTTGTCGAGTAGGGTCATCCTGAGTGCCCGATGTAGAGGCAGAGGCAAAGTTTATGCGTTGTTGTCCTTGTTCGTCTTGTGTTTTTAGTTGTAGCATGGAAGATGTGCTCGACGAGACCCTTTATGGCTATTTCTCTTTGCTCCCGGTTCGATAAGAGATGAAGATGGTTTGGTTTGTGTTCCTGTGGCTGCTTCAGTTTGTGTGTAGGCATCAGCTTTACTGGGTTGAGATCGAGGCTGGCTTGGGGGAGTTTTCTTCTGGTTGCTCTGGGGTGCTGGTTCTGTACGAGTGGCGTTTCTTTGGAACTGTATATCAATTGGTGGATGTGACTGTGAGGGTGTATTACTGTTGGGGTCAAACGAAACATTGGTTTTTATGGTTTTTGCTGCTTCGGAGTATGAGATATTATGTGACTCTGATACCTTGAATAATTTTTTCTTACCGGATTGTCGAGCATCCTGCTTAGGCCGCAGAGTGATTGCCGCCACACTGACAGCATCTGACCATCTCTTTTTATTTGCAGTCTTCAAAGCGATGATTGCCAGTGCATCGAACACATCTGACCATTCCTCTGCACTGATTGGCTACGTGACCCAGACGCTGACATTTAAAACATCTAATAACCGTGGGAATGTATGGCTTTACCTTGAAGATTTCATACCCGACCTGGATTTCATCTGGCATGTCTGGTAGTGTAGGCATCTTGAAAGTAAGGCACATTGATAAGGTGTCCTCCAGCTGTCCGTCTCTTTTCCGCTTTAATCTACGGGCTTATACCAGTAACGCCAGACTTCTTACGTGCCTCTTGACTTCTTGAATTTCGTCTTCACTCACGTCAAGCGGAATTCCTGTGATGACAACCTTGCTTTGTTATTCTGATTTAGCGAATTCTGCATTGACTGACCACGGGCCTAGTTGGCTTATTCCTTTTAGTTTTTGAGCCTGTGCATGTTTATGACAACGAACTGTGATACCACCTTGGCTGTTTTTTGCAACATTCTTAATGTAGTTTTTGTCGACGCTGTTCAATTTTTTTGCTATTTTGACTGGGTTTATGGATGCTAGCCTAACATCAAGGCCCAATTTCATAGAACCTGTTAGCACAAAAATTTGTTTAGCACAGAATTTCTTTGACCTGTAAAATGAGCCAATTACTGTAATTACCAGCCAAAATTGTATGTCAAATTGTATTTTTAGGAACAGGAGCAAAATATCAGTTAATACACATCACTTACGATTTTGGCTGGCAACCCAGTTTTGCAAAATAAAGCAAAGAAATTCTGTGCTAAACAAATTTGTGTGCTTACGGGTTTCATGAAATTGGGCCTAGGTGAGGTTATGATTACAAGGGTAGGGTATGAATTTACATTTCTGCGTTTAGATTGGTGATTTACAGTGGAACTCGAGTCTGAGTCACTATTTTCACTACGGCTTTGAGAATGTTTCGGTCTTTTCCTTGCCAAGTTTGTGTTAAAAGCGCCATTGGATTGGCTAGATGAGCTATCTTGAGATTGTTGGGCTTTGCTAATCAGCCGTTCTAGAGTCGATTGTGGTCTGTTACCTCTGCTGGGTTCACCTTGTCGAAAATGTTCTTGCGACAGCTGGTCGTACCACTTGTCAAAATCCGATACATTTTCGTTCTCGTCTTTTTCCATGAGCCAACAGAAAGGACCCGAGTTTAATCCTCACTCTGATTATACTGTATTTTTACTGTACATCCGAGGACAAGATTATCAGCAGAGAAGACTGCATAATTATAATTATTTTTAAATTGGGCCAAACAAAATAAATGGTGCATTTACGGTAACGGCCTAAAAAAAATCCAGGTAGGTATGTAGGAAAATAATTTTATTTTGTCATTTCTTTTTACACTTCAGTTCATGCATTTGCGTGTTGTTTTGCAATGTTTGAAACTCACTATTAACAATGATTAACGATATTAAACATGTTCATGTACAAGTGTAGAAAATGTTATGTTTGTTGGAAATTATTGCAAAAAGTGCTCATAAAATTATCAACTTGAAAATTAGCAATATAAAGTTTGAGGTCGGCAATTTGGCCTAAAAAATTCCAGGTGGGTCGGGTTACCGTAAACACACCATTTATTTTGTTTGGCCTTATTAATTTAATCTAACATCTTTCATTGTATACGTGCATGTCCAGTTATACATTGTATATTTAATTCAACTGTTTACTTTTCTTATGATCCTCTGAAAGGAGTCAGCCACAACATTATACCGGTACTAGTTAGTTCTCTTTCCCCAACCATCACGCTAGTCTTTCTTCAAGTCATTAAAGTGAGCTTGTTGGCATATACGGGTCAGCTGCCGATGTTGCCCGCAGTGACGCCTGTCAAAACTGAGAACTTTCTTCGCGGAATTCGTTTCAAGGACGGTGGAACGATACGTAATGTGACTTTGCTGTCACCCACATCATCATCTGCACCTGCAGTAATAAATTTCAAAGTTATGAACATTTTATTTTTATTTTTTGAACAGTGTTTTGACTGGTCCGCGAAAGTTTTGACTGGCATTTTTTTATAGCGCATTTCAGAACCGACGGAACTCCCAATGCGCTTTCTGCATTATTGCCCTATCAGTAGTATCATTCCTTAATCCTTCTCAACTCCCTGGGGAGTATATATGCAGTCCTGTGCAGCTTATGCGCACAGGGACTACATGTACATGTAATCAAACACATCAGCTTTCACTACTCTCACAGGTACATGTACATTTGTACCCATTTCCTCCTGGGTGGAGAGAGGCAATTCGTGGCAAGGTGCCTTGCCCAAGGGCACACGCACCATGGACGAGCCGGAAAGGGATTCGAACCCATGATCTGTAGATTTACCTCAATCTTGGATTCAACACGCCACACCGCTCGGCCATGCTGACCTAGGGACGACTTTGACTTTGACCCGGGGACAACTTTGACTTTGACCCGGGGACAACTTTGACTTGGCATACATGTATTTGATCTAAGACGACTTGACCCCAGGTGATCAAATAGGCCTACATGTACAATCAGTTTCAGATTAAAAGTGTACACAGTACATTTGTACACTAAACTTGACACCATATTCCCAATACCGGTATTTGTTGTGTGTAAAGTCATTAACCCGAATCCAAGAAATTATTGCACAAAACAAAATCTGGTTTGTTTTTGTCTCATGGCGGGAAATCGGCAATTACAATGTTTTATAATTGCCATGATGACATTGTTTGTACATTGCATAAGTATATATCTTAAGTGTATACACCAATCCGGTAATAAGGTCTCCTTCCCTGTACATCCGCCATAGCTGGGGGGCTTCCACTGAATGAACTGTATGTTTTTGCTGTTGCTGAAGCTGCATTTGTTTACTTCGAACAAGTTGCGCGTCTTTGTAGGGCGCGTCGCGTGTACGCAAAGGCGGGCGCGTCGCGTGTACGCGAAGGAGGCGCGTTCGTGCATGTAATGGATGAGCGCTTTTCGTTCTAACAGCAACACAAAACGCACAGCCCATGCACTGGACACCCCCCAGCTATGGCGGATATGCAGGGAGGAGACCTTAGTTACCGGATTGGTGTATACTATCGAGGGTTTCATACTGTACTATAAACAGAAATGAGTCGATTTATCACAGGAAATTGGGAAAGTCCCCATATTGCGCAATGTACCTATGTGAAATTTGTCTCTCGATTGCTTCAAGCCCATTTTTTTGAGGCAGGAATTCAGCTGATATTTTGTCTACTGTAAATTAAGGCCATTATCATGAACTTTTTACTTTCTTACAGCAATTGGACACAATTCAAGATGGGGCTGATTGACATTACCATATTGAAGGTAAGTGGCTATATTGATTCTTTTTTCTGCGAATATTTTCAAGGATATTATATAAAAAAACCAGCACTGATGTTTTGTAAACTACATGTAATTTATCTGGGGCCGAATTCGCAAAGCTGCTTGAAATAATTTCCCAGCTCACCTAATAATATATGGGTCATTCCCAAAATTAGGGGTCCAAAAGTGTGACATGCTTTTTAAGATTTCCAAGTGTTTTTAGTGATTAAAAGTGGTTTCCAAGTAAAAAATAATTATTTTTATTTCAACAAATGCCACTTAAATTTAATGTTTCTGTGTACATGTAGATATGGCACCAAGGTTAATGCAAACTCATTCTACAGCCAATTTTCATTGGCATAGGTAACCCGGGACACCAAACTCCTATTAAATACCATGGAACAAATTATAAGCCTTTATGGTCTTTTGTTTTGAATATTTTTCAGGAATCAGAGAACAAAATATTCAAGAAAATGATGCTGCCTCCTATAATCACAGGCCACAGTCCATTACTGAGAATTTGTGATCAGGAGTGGTGATTTTTGAGGCAGAGAGTGTCGTACGTAACTGGGACACCATAAATGTTGGACCCCTAATTTTGGGAATTACCCATATACTTTTTGTAGATCTGTATGTTTATTTTTTGTCACTGGACTCTGAAGGACTTTCAGTCCTTATCGGCCGAGTCAGAGTCCTGACTGGCCGAGTCCGAGTTCTTTAAAATCGGGACTCTAGTCTGGACTAGAGTCCTACAGCATTGGTCTTTGGGCAATTCCACAGCAAAAGGGACACTGTACTTTAAAGGCACAGGCTCATCAGCAATGCGCGCCCGCCAAATGTGTGCCACGCAATATGCAGCTCCATAGCAAAGGCATGGAGCTGCGTGTTTCGAGCACGAATTTGGCGGGCGCGCATTGCTGACGAGCCTGTGCCTTTAATTATCAAACCTTCCCTTTCGTTTAATAGTACAGTACATGTACAAGCCTACAATTCAATTATACAGGGGGTAGCTCCTGTCGTCATAAAAAATATTTGTAATGTTAGTGACGTAACGTTAATTTGATGCAGGTCCTGCCTAATTAATTTGAAGTGACATTGTTTTAAATGTTTGCCTCTGTCCCTTAAAAAGACAGGTGGTACTAAAGTGAGTTCAACCAGTTTAGGGGCCAGTTGGTGTTAAAGGCCCAGTGTATCATTTGCAATGACCCCAAAAAGTAATCGACGAGTTTACAGGGGAAAAGTTCTGGAAGTAAACTGAATTAATAAATACCCTACCCAATGAAAGGTTTCAGCTCAAAATGATATAATTTTACCAGAAAATAATACGTAAAGATGAAATTATTTAGATCGTTTGCAAACGATTTACTTATTTTTGGTTCGCATCTACGCGGTCCAAAATGCATGAGCGCTGTGTACTGCGTGTGCGTGTTCCAACGCGATGCATTTTTATGGATCGCGCGCACACGCAGTATATGATGTGCCCCACAGAGTGCATGACGCAAGCCACATACCCGATCAACTGAGAACGAATAGTTGAAACACCCCGCCAAGACCAGGAAAACGCATATGGATTTTCATGTTTTTTTTAAACGTAGTACATTTGACAAAGCTGAAATTTCCTCGGATGAGTTTGTTGATGTCTTTCTTTTGATTTATAATGGTTTTATTCGCAGAATCGCTCAAAAACAGATCATCTACAGGGCCTTTAACAGAGTCCTCAAATACACCATGCCCTTTTTTTTGTAACGTTAGTGACGGCCAATAAATTGCTTGTTCTGTAAACAGCAACCCAAGTTATGAGTTGTTCTTTGTGTCTCTTGGTACTGTAGGCCTCACCTCCCTTTTGTGTTATAATGGCAGTTTTGCCTCAGATTGATCAAAAGGCTGTGGGGTTGTCTGATATGAAAGTGACATGACAGTTTATGAATGTAACGCTAGTGACGGTGGAATTGCCCATCTTTGTACCGTAAAATACAGGTGACTGACCCAAGCCACTTCTGGGCCAAGGAGGTTCCTGGGCCTAGCTCTACATGCCAGGCTATACAGTTCATTAGACTGTGCGAAGACATTGAGGATTATTGCAATAAGGACCACTTCCTCAACATGCACATGTACGCACCAAAAAAAGATATGGTAAGTATATAGGCCTACTCTCTCGAAAAATGGGGTACCGTGGCCGAGCGGTTTAGGTCATTGACTCGCAATCATAGGTGAAAACTTGGGGTTGCAGGTTCGAACCTCCCCACGGCTACAGTACCTGTGCCCTTGGGCAAGGCACTCAACCACACTTGCTCCATCCTTCGGAAGGGATGTAAAGCCGTTGGCCCAGTGTGTTAGGTAATGAAAATGCACTCTAAAGATCCCAGAGCATTCTTTCGTGAAGAGCAAGGGGATCATCCCCGGTGTCTCTGGCCATTTCTAATTCTAATTCTTCGTGGGTTTCCTCACGCTTGCGAGTGACAGTGCAATGAGTACTATTGAGGAATCCTTGGTATGAATACCAGAAAGAAATAATAATAATAATAAATGCAATTTTCTATAAATAACAATTCTCGATCAGAACTGAACTTTGTTGAATACAGTGAACTTGTGAATTACCGTATAACAAGGCACTGATGGGATTGATCATTAACATACATGTATCACTTTGGAATCGCTTTTAAGGCTGTTATGTTTTAGGGATTTCATCTAGGTCCAAGTGGACCTGCAGGGAGTGGTTAAGACGTCTGCCTTGTTTGCAGGAGGTCGTGGGCTCGAGTCCCACCTGAGCACGCTATGAAGTTGTTCATAGTGTCTCGTGAAAGCACTGAGTATACAGTGTTAATAATTACGTCGGGTAAGGGCAAAACAAACCTTACTTAACATTCAGTTTCCCCGACGCAAGCCTAAATTAATTTTAGATTTCCCAGTCAGCAATGAAACAGATATTTCCGGTTTCAGGGAGAATCCTGTAGTTAAAGGAGCGTGACCAGATCACATTGTTGACAATACCCCATCCCCCCATTTTTTTCCCATTGGTGTTGAGATTTTAATACCATATAATGTCACATTTTTCTCATTACCATTCTGAAATTTTGCGCCCTCAGTCTGCATATTTCTAGGGATATCATAAAAAATCCACCGCAGTTTAGTAAACTATACATACATTTTTGTAAATGTAAAGCAGTGCAGTAATTACACAACTGTTTGCTTCCACATCTTAGTTGGAGATTGCAAATTTATACTGTTTTCTTCTCATGCATAGTATTTTGGAGAGGTATTTTATATACAGTAGGTTAGAACAAAATCCATATTTGGGAAAAACATCTGGTCACGCTCTTTTAAGAGCTCTCACAAAACCTGTTTTGTTGGGTTTCAACCCAATAATTTGTGGGCTATCATGGCCGACCGGTCTCGTGATTCAAACTCAAGACCAACAATTCTGCAAGTCGTGGGTTCAAAACTGGGTCTGCCCACGTTGGTGGTGCATGCATGTACCCCTGTGCAAGGCACTTTGCTATGAATTGCCTCTATCCACCAAGGGGGAAATGGGTACGTGTGAGGGTTGTGAAAGCTGATGTGTTTGATAAGTCCCTGTGTGGGTAATCTAATCTGAATAAGACTGCATACTCCCTAGCGCTGGGAGTTACCGTTTATTTTTCTAAACGTTTAAACGTCAATTTAACGTTCGTTTAAACGTTTAAACGAATAGTAAACATAACAAAAGGTAAAACCTATTACCGCGCTCGCAAAAAAAAAAGTTCTTTGACCTGGTATCATGTGCGTTCGCGCAGCACCACTGACACTTTATTGAATTGGAGCATACATGATGCAGGCCACGAAAGTTCAGCTAGGCTTTGCTGTAATTAATTGGATACTTTCGAGAAGTCACTCAAACCCAAAGTCAGCAACCAATGAGAGAATGGAATCAGTAACAGTTCCAACACAACTACGATCGTCGGCTCTGCAGTGTTTACGGCCGCCCTGCTTTGAATTCAACTTGCAAGATGAAAAACCGAAAACCATCAGTAAAATCGCTTCCGCCCGCGAACGCAACTACAGGTACATCTTCGGCTTGAAACCACAAAGGTTACCGACCGTTGGGCTCATCACAGCGGTATGCAGCCCGATTCTTTCAGAACAAAACTGCCTCTTTAGAAATTTCCGGCGGCGCAAAACGGCTATTAGATCTTTGAAAAAGGGAGGATCGTTTGTTCACAAGTTGGTTTCGGATATCTAAACGGATAGTTACATTTCGGTCGTTTAAACGTTTAAACGTTTACACGTCGCAGCTCTAATACTCCCCAGGGAGTTGAGAAGGATTAAGGAATATCATTGAGACCAGTGAACAGGGGTAATAGACCTTTATCACGGTGCGTCCATCTTTGTCTTGTTCCCCACTGCATAGTAGGCCTACGTGTACGTGTCGGGCATGATCAGTGCGTGTGCGTGTCATTTTCCGTTGTTGTTTTGAGAGAATCACAGTCCGCGCTGCGCGTTTTCTTGATCGCACCGCGCGCATGTCATTGTGATGCACACAATGAACATTTTCAACACGGGCCCAAACTATTTTATTTTGGCAAGCCTTGCTTTGGTTACGTTCATTTTAATAGGGGAAAAGGGAAGATGGCCGCACCGTGATAAAGGTCTATAGTGTGATAGTGCCTTGAGCATCCTTGGGATGGAGCAGGAGTGAGAATCTTGTTCGTGATCGATGCTCGCATGTTCGTTCTCGGCATTAAAAACCCCGTTCTTATTGCTCTGGTAGCATCAGAAGAAATGTTCTAATACGCCCTTTGTGTTTCATTTGAATTTTTGCAGATATGTTTGGCCAACAAGATTGAGACAAACCACTGGTACAGGGCCAGAGTGACCAGCATCATACAGCGAAAGTATTTTGCTGAAGCAAGGTGATTTAAAGGGCCTGTGACATGCTAAACAACATTTTGCCTAATCTTTGCTTCATATGATGGATTACTTGTTCAGCAAGACATGCTATTGTTCGTTTGGATGTAAAATCAATAAAATGTAGCCTTTTTCAACTTTGAAGATATTTCATTGCAATAAACCACAGACAGAGGGCGCTGTTTGTAGTGCATCACGCAAGGAAGACAGAATGGAAAAGTTGAGAAAAAAACATAAGACTTGTGGCAAATTGCTGCAGTTTTCTCCCCCAGTTTCGTCATGGCTTACAACAGGAAACATGTAAAACAAACTCAAACAGCCATGGATGACAAAAGTTCCAGGACGTTTTAGAAAAAGGTGGATACTTTTGTGCACAGTTGAATGTTATTTTCTGTGTTTGTCTCTTGTGACATCGTGACCTTAGCATAACAACTAAAAACCTTTGTTTAAACCCCCAAAACGAGCTCCAAATGGGATTTTCATGAATGTAACTCAGTTTATTGGTTTCATAGCATAGATTTCATTGATAAAAATCCCAAATAAGGGGCCCTTTAAATGGTTGCAGCCATTTGACATGGTGTTTGCTTCTCTGCCTACATGTATAGTATTGGGCTTTTGGAGAAAGAAAAATTTGTTTTGGAATAAATTTCAAAAGTGTATAAGGCGCCTTCACATGGGGTCAAAAGGTCACGACCCTCCCGTGTTTGTCCTCCAGATCGGGAGAGAACAATTGAGCCACGTGGGGAAACGCACGTGGCTGCTGGCATAAAAGCACGTGCTCTATTGTTCTCTTCTGATCTGGAGGACAAACTTGGGATATGTTTAGTGACTTGTGACAGCGTGAAACCGCTCTATAATACTGTACCTTGAAAGCCTGTTGATAAATTAAACCAATACTGAAACTTGTTTGTTTTTTTTGTTTTTTTAGCTGTCTCCTCTTGGATTACGGAGAAACAATTCGAGTTCCTGCCGATAGGTGTGTATTCCGAATTTTTAAAAATAAATTTTAAATAATCTTTTGATTATATATTTTTTATTACAATTTAATTACACAGCTTGTAATTGGGCAAGAAAGGTACATGGGATGTTTCCAAATAACATGAAATATCTGTCTACGGAGGGTGAACATTTTAAGCGACTTGAAACAACCATAACTTTGCAGAATTTAAACCAGTATACACCATACTATTTGAGAAGTGGCAATGTTATAAAGTACATGTACTTTTCAGCAGGGTCATTAATTGTTTCAGTTAATACATGTAGATACCAAAGTGACAAATCAGCAAAATTGAGATGCCATTCAGTTGACACAAAACCTAAAAAAAGAAGGAAAAGAGCATCATGTGCTAGGGATTGGGAATTTACGGTTAATTCAGAAACCGGTTTGATATTCGTTCAAGTGTCAGTTAACTGTTTGGCCGACACTAAAGAGTGTTGCTGGTGTTTATGTAGAGTGGTGGTAAATAACTTAGGTTTTAGTAATTAAGATTAGTTGCTCCTCACCACAGAGATTGTCCTCCCCTGCAACCTAATGGAATAGCCCTAGTGACCACCCCCCCCCCCCCCCCCATACCTAATGGAATGTTCCATTTTAATCCTTCCCCTCTAAAGGATTCATGACCCATTGCTTAGTATCCCTTTAAGATTATAGTAAAAACGAAGACGAGTCTTTCCATGGTAAAGGGGGCATTTTGGCAACACAGACCATATTTTCCAGAAAATACCTTTGTCTGGTCTCAAAATAATAAAGAGAAGTTTCAGTTGTTTTGAAGAGATAACTTGGGACCAAAAAGGGTTACAAATCGTGTGACAACAAGCCTTTCTAAAAACCCTGTGTACAAATTTCCAATACATACGCTCGTAACCAGGACGGCCTCAAAATTAACACAAGTGTCTGTCCTGGTTACGAGCGTATATTGGAATTTTGCACAGGGTTTCTAGAAAGGCATGTTGTCACACTATTTGTAACCCTTTTTGGGCCTAAGTTATCTCTTCAGAACAACTTAAACTTATTTCTTTTATTTTGAGACCAGACAAAGGTATTTTCTGAAAAATATGGTCTGTGTTGCCAAAATGCCCCCTTTACTGTGGAAAGACTCAAATGCATGTGTAATGTACACAATACCCCAAGGCCTCCAAAATAACCGTTGAACCTGTATCTGGTCAAAATTGTACTACGACCTCATATAAATTTATTTCATGAAAATTTATTTAATTAAGTCATTACGAAAACTACGGTAAATTCTTGAAATTGGGTTTTGTTTAAATGTTCAGCACAACCGGTAAGCTTGGTATTGCTATAAAAATAAAAAAATTCCTGAAACATGTGAAATAATTGATAGTTATTGCTAAACAGCCTGATAAATGGCACGAATTTGAATTTTCATGTTATTTTGAAACGCCCCATTTGTAATCTCCATAATGATATCCTAGCTTAACAAAATATCAAAATCCAAATTCCCCTTACATGTAAATGGTATTCAGTCTAGTGGATCTGTGTTTTTTTTCTGATCGTCATTTTTATGCATTATTTTCTTCCAGATTGCGTGACATCCCTGAAAGATTTTTGGACCTGCCATTCCAAGCCAGGCAGTTCTCTCTCTTTGGCCTCGTTCCCTTGTCACTGGCTATTTCATTTGAGGATGATGAAGCTAAAATGAAGTAAGACATTCTCATGCATTTAAGCTCGTCCCATACAACCATAACCCCCCAGTACCTGTCAAGGATTTTCTGCATCACAGTGAACAGGAATGGAAAACAGAATTTGATTAAGAACGCAGAATTAGGAAAGCAAAATAGAAGTGTATTAATTGAACAGAATATTTTACTCAGTTTCAAACCCGGGCGCGCCATCAGTGTCGGGAAAAAATCTGTACATGTGGCGGCGGCCACGGTGTCTTTCCATCGACAGAAGACACTATGAACATCTCCCCCGTGAAAAATCCATTTGTCCCTGAATTTCCCGTAAAGATTAAAGTTACTGGCTTTTCACGGGCAATTCATGCTGGCAGCTTCTTATCTGCTTTGTGGGTAAAGGGGCCCCAAGGATGAATTACCTGTAAAAAGCCAGCGACTTTAATCTTCACGGGAATTTCAGGGACAAATGAACAGTTCACTGCCTTTTCCCAGTGGAGATGTTCAGAGTGAGATGTGCTGTTAAATTGGCGTCGGGACCAAATAAGCATACCAGTTTTGGTGAAAATCATGGTTGAACAAATTGCTGATATCCTACAATGTCATTTGATGTCGTTTTTGTAATGTTTTTTGATGGGTTGAAAATACTCTTTCGATCGACGGCCACACACCCGGTGATATTGATGTTTGACGGCATAAAAATACGGCAAACGGTGCCATTTCAAATAAAAAGTAATGCATCAGGACAACCTGACAGTTGTCAAGTACACCACGGCCAGAATTACTAAAGAATTATAAGGGATGGCCAAGATTAAATAGGATATGCAAAACCTGAAAAGGTTAGGCCAACTTGTTCATGTTTTGCTGCACATGCGCAAACCGTGACACAGCCCCTTTAACTTGAGTGGCCTGTGGGCCTTGTAATGGGCGATGAGTACATTACCATGCACGGACACCCAGGATTTTCCTTGTTAAGACATTTAAACTATGTCAAAATGTTAGTTCGATGATAAAAACACAATTAGGAAGGGAAAATGTCATGAATTTACTAAGGAAAAACATAGAATTTTTCAGTTTTCCCATAGGTTTAATAGCGCATGGGGTCTCAGTGGGTGTCCGTGCATGGTAATCTTTCCATTAGACTTGACAGTGTTATATTTAAAGGAGCGTGTTCAGATATTTTCTGAAAATTAGTTTCGTTTTAACCTTAGAATCATATAAAATGCCTCCCCAAAATTTGCAATCTCCAATTTGGATGTGGAAGCAAAAAGGTTGGTGTAATTACTGCACTGGTTTATGAAACCCGATAAATTAGTTTACAAAACATCATTTTTTTTAAACGATATCCTTTAAAATTGAGAACACTAAATTTCAGGACGGTAATGAGAAAAATATGACTCGTGATATGGTATCAAAATCTCAACACCCATGGGGAATTTGAGGGCTTAAAAATGTGACCTGACACGCTCCTTTAATAACGGTTGCAATGTTTTATATTTTTTAGACCAGCCAAAAAATGGGATACAGCAGCTGTTGAGTTCTTTGAAGAATTGCTAGCAGGTGAGATTTTAAACATGGATTTGATTCAAACTGGAAATCCTGTTGTAATGATGTTACATGTATTTTGGTCAGGTTCCGCCCAAAGGCGGTCGGTGTTTGGATGGAAATTTGTACACAGGGTTTTTAGAAAGACATTTCACACTATTTGTAACCGTTTTTTGGGCCTAAGTTATCTCATCAGAACAACTTAAACTGATTTCTTTAATTTGAGACCAGACAAAGGTATTTTCTGGAAAATATGGTCTGTGTTGCCCAAATGCCCCCTTTACCGTGGATAGACTAAAATGCAAGAAAAACATCCAAGCTTTCTGATCTGAAGTGTTCGTGGACCATCCACTAGAAGAACTAACAGGCAAGAGCTTATTGAGATCTGAGGCTCTTCCAATTCTGAAATAAAGTTGGAAGTTTCGGTATGCCACAACCAAAATGTCTAATTGAATGACTGCATTCCCAACTTGAAATCGATCTGAATCAACTTCAGGGAGGATTTGCCCAAGCGTAGTTAGCGCATGTGCGCACTACATCACTTTTCAAAAGAGTTCAACTGGTTTGTACTGAATATTTATTTATTTTTTATTTTTTATTTATGTAACCAAATCCAACAGCGAATAAATCGCCATTTACAGGAAAGGTACATGCACATGTAATTTGTTTGGTTTCCATTTCAGACAATTCAGCCAAAGTGGATATCCACAAACAGCGAGAGGACGGCGTTGCTTTGGTTACATTGTATGTCAACCAGTATCAGCAACTAGTAAGTCAAATTATATTTCAAAACCACTTTTATTCCTCCGACGTACCATGGCATACCTGCCAACCTTTCTGAAATTGGCGGAATCATTACTAAAATACAAGCTGTATTCCGAATGACAAATTTATCGTCCTTCATTACGAATTTCCTCAAAATCGCTTATATTGTTAAATAAATACCGTGATTTCACGAATAACAAACTGTGATGTGTCAATTCTTTCTCCGTCTTCTTCTTGTGACTTTTTCCAACGTCGTATTTTGTCGTTTACGAGCCTGCATTTGTGCGTGTGCATGAACTACACGTACGCGGCACTATAGTACTATCTTTGTTGGTGCCCACTATTATACTTGAGTCGGTACCTACACTCAATATGACGGTCACCAGTATTGGGTTTCTACCGGTGATCCGAAGATACACGAAGGTGTCTGCTTCCAAAAACCACGACAACATTTAAAAATTACATTAGAGCAATTACACTTGACGAAAAAAGTTCTGTCACCAGTAAGACATTTATAGATATTTATTATTAAATTGGATTTAATGTCGGAAAATAATATATCAAATTTTAGCTGAACATATCCCTCAAAGGAGTAGAGCTCAAGAGAGATCATGATGGCAAGCTTCACTGAACAGGAATGCAACAAAGGAGTGTGGGGTCAGAATGAAAAACACCAAAAAACAACGCTGTCAACTTTATTGCACTCAAGCAAGGGGGAGTTAATTCAGTATTTTGCTTCCACCATACCTAATGCAATGGCACGATTCAGATTGGACATTTTAACCATTTTGATTTTGATGTTTTTGACAAGACATTGATAAATCCAAACTCACTTAAAAATTTCCTAATTGTCTACACACAAATTGCCCAAATCACAAGTCGCATTGTTCTTTGGTGTGTTTCATTCTGACCCCACACTCCTTTGTTGCATTCCTGTTCAGTGAAGCTTGCCATCATGATCTCTTTTGAGCTCTATTCCTTTGAGGAATATGTTCAGCTAAAATTTGATAAATTTATTCCTACATTAAATCCAATTTCATAATAAATATCTACAAATGTCTTACTGGTGACAGAACTCTTTTGGTCGAGTGTACATGTATTGAAAACTAAAAAAGCTACAAAGCTACGAAATAAATAAAATAGAAATGTCATGCAAGTGCTTCGACAGCTACACTGTAAAATGGGATTATTGTTGATTTAAAATACTGGCAAGATATGGAATAGAGCTATTCTTAGTGTTTAGTTCTGCACCTTAATCACAGAAATTCAAATTCGAATTTTTGTGATTATTATTCGTATGTGGGGGTATTGGTAACCAATTTCTGTCCCACATTTCAAAGAAAGCTTCTCAAGTCTCTGCACGACTGGGATGATATTTAAAACATCACAAATTTCACCGTACGACTTCATATGGCAAAATTCACTAGTTAAAATAATTCGACAAGCCCGACGTTGTAACTTCTCAAGATTCTATTTCTGTGTTATTGTAAGACCACTATAAAACCAGACTGGTTGCTAAACCAGACTGATGGCGAAATATTGCATGGTCTATTACTGTTCGTGTTATTCAGGTGAATGTTAACGAAGAACTTTTAAAGTTAAACTACGCCACCAATGCTGATGAGCCTATGTGTCTAGATGGTAAGTCCCATTTTATATTTTCTCTGATGCTACTTTTACGTGTGAAATCACCTAAATTTCAGAAAATTTGTCAGGGGTCTGACTCGGATTTGGCTGAAACTTTTTTCTAAAAATACCTCAACCTACATGTATGTCATGAACATGTACAAACTTTTAGAGGCTAACTCCAACTCGTTGCTGAGATATGACCTCCAAAGAATGCCTACCCTACCCACTTTTTCCTAATCATAGCCGTGCCATTGACGTTTTTTGCATTTTTAGGAGGCCTGTATCTCAAAAATGCTTAGGCATTTTTACCTGAAAATTGATATACACATAGAATGGCATCCAATCTGCATGATTCTGCTATCAAAAGTGTGGTACCATGTTTCTTTTATAAGATGTCGCTCCCCGAATGCACACACAATAGGCACATGGGTTTGCTTCATATGAAGGACAAAGCAATTCCACCCTTTTTGTGGGCGTGGTCATAGTTTAAAAGTGGGTCCGCAAAGAAAAATGGCAAAATGAGCCTCCCCTTTTGAGGGGTGTTTCCCCCGATAGGTCACTACCCAAGGGATTGAAACTTACATATCTTAAAATACTGTATCCAATATATCTTTGGTATACAATTTTGGTATCTTTTTTCCTTAATGGTTTTTTGAATTTTTGTAAAAGGTAAATATTTTGCTCAATAAAGCTAGTTTTAATTGCATTATACATAGTATACAACATGTTACTAAAGGAGAGCAGTCTAATACATGTACATGTACATGTATGTCATATTTAAGACCTGTTCAATTCTTCAGGTTGTCAGTTTGAATCCAGGTGATGGCAATGTGAGTGTGCCCTTGGGCAAGACACTTTGCCATAAATGTAGATTACCTGGCTTCACCAGGAGCAAATGGATACCAAGTAACCTACATGTACATGATGTATGTGTGTGAGAGAAGTGGAAGTGTGTGTTTGATTATCTCATGAGAGCCCAACAAACAACCAGGGACGTATGGTCCCCAATAATGGGATATATGCCAAAATACGCTGTATTTTAATGTAAGGAAAAATACATGTAAATGTCTCCATTGTCTGTATGCATTGACAATAAGTGGTTAATCCAGAGGGGGGTGGGGGGGGGGGGGGGGGGGGGAGGAGGGTGCACTCTGTATGCTGTGGATGAACTCTGTATGGCTTCAAAAGTGGGCACGTGTACCCACAATAGACCGTGTAAGTTGAAGGAGCGGGACTCCTCGAGAGTCATCGACTTCCGGAGACCTTAGATGGGAATTATATCACGTGTGGCGACCGTTTTCTCGTTACCATTTTGACACCACGTCAAAATTAGCAGTTTCACCTACCGATTCTGGGTCCACTATACAAATCCTTAAAATCTCATTTATCACCTGTGTGAAACGTTGATTGAGCAAAATGTTCATAACATTTTTAATATTTCCGTCTCTGACATAAACTGGTAACCCTACACGTAATAGAAAAACCACACCGCCATGACCTCGCATCGCTGGTATAGTCTGCAACTGGTGCAAACAGTTTGGCGCAGTGTAGTTGGCGCGAATTCGGTGCATTATGGCTGTTTTCAAAAGTTCTCAATTTTTAGAAAACGTTTCGTCCAAATCCGAGTCGGACCCCTGACAACCTCTACTGGTACATGTACATGTATTGTAGGTGATTTCACACGGAATGACCCTTTGGTTCAATTTGAGCAGTTCCTTTTCAGGTCTTTTTAAACAAGCTTGGTGACTGCACAAAATGTATTGGTACACGTCCCGCAAGCTGCGCGCTAAATTTAACGCGCACTACGCAGAACGCGGACATGGAGACTTTTTGAACTCATGTTCAAACTCAGCCGACGACCGTTTTATTAAAAACAATTCAGCACAGCAAACAGCCTTAGAGTAAATACATGTATGCAAATATCCCTAATTGATAATCGAATGCATCACGCTTACGATAGGTTTGGTAAATTCATCGCAGCACTCATCGTAGCCACGATCCATCACAGCCCTACGATCCATCGCAAGCCTTATTATGGACCTTAACGTACGAAGAGTTTGGTGAAATCGACCCCTGATCACATTTTTTAGCACACCACCCCTCCCCCCCTCACCATTTTCCCAAGTTTATTTAATACTTGGACAAAAACGTTGCTTGGCTCTATTCTGTGTAGTGACTGCAGTGAGTTCACCATCTGAGAAAAGAACACCCAATGGACTCTGTGGGACAAGTTCACCTCGCTCTGTCTCACAACAAGTATCCCCAGGCAGTAGTGCATCTGAACAGCGCCCTCAAGAGTCAAGGAGACAAGAGGCTGCTGGGTCGGCAAGTGAGGAGGATAAGGGAGGAGGTCGAAGTACAAGTCTGAGAGAGTATTTGGGATTGCCAAGACTGCAAAAAGTAAGTGTGCTGAGGTTAGGATGGGTCTTGGGTAGTCTAAGTAACTTGAATCCTAAATGAGTCTTTCCATGGGAAAGGGGACATTTTGGGAACACAGACAATATTTTCCAGAAAATACCTTTGTCTGGTCTCAAAAAATAGAAATAAATTTCAGTTGTTCTGAAGAGATAACTTAGGCCAAAAAAGGAAAGTTGCCAAATATCGCTTATTTTTTTGGGCCTAAGATATCTCTTCAGAACAACAGAAACTTACTTTTTGAGACCAGACAAGGTATTTTCTGGAAAGTTGCCAAATATCGCTTATTTAAGATGGGCGATATTGTATTAATTCACTGCCAACACACGGCCAACAAATAACAGTTTTCACCCTTAAAATGGTCACAAATACACTTGGGGCACGTCCATAAAGTACGTACGCACGGAGGGGGAATGGGTAGGGGGTGTGGGTCGGGGTGGGGGTTAGACCCAATGCATACATTGTACATCCAGCGTTTAAGTACATGTATATGGGTGGCATCACAAATTTTGCGTACAGTAGGGAGGAGGGTTAAAAAAAGTCGGCATTTTGTGCATACGTAATTTATGGACAGCCCCCTCACACGCCGGCTGAGATACAAGTACATGTATAGAAGTTTGAGCTGAGGTACAATAACTGACTTGCATGTATTCCTAAAAAAAGTGCAATTTTCCGTGCTGCAAGCACGGTATTTGAATGCAGTGTCTGCTGCACACAGCATGTAGTTGGTGTAGGAGGGAAAAGGACTGTAAATACATTATATTTCAGTAAATGTCTGTGGGCATGGACAACATTTATTGCGGTACTTTTAGGGCAACTCAAAACCCTGCCAGCATGGCAACAACTAGCCTTTGTTAATGCCTCACAGCTGGGTGAGTCGCGCACCAGAACGAGAGCGCCACTATGCGACGAGGACGGGACGAGCAGCGTCAGCTGTGAGGCCTTTGCTGACCTGGACAAATTATTTATTAATGTATACAGCCCCTGTTACATTATTCATCCATGCGTTGTTGTGCTGCGAATGTATGTTTCTGTTGGCGCGCGAGCGCGCGTTGTATGTGAAGCACGCGCGTGGTTACGAACCGGTGCGCGCGACCCTGATTGGCTCGCATTGTTATCTATTCAACGCAACACGCACACTGTGTCATACGATCATTAGCATTTTGCTACCTCTCAGGTAGCAAAATTCCCAGTCGGCAAAGGCCTTACAGCTAGCGCTGCTCGTCCCGTCCTCGTCGCATGGTGGCGCTCTCGTTCTGGCGCGTGACTCGCCCAACTGTGAGACCTTAACAAAGGCTAGGCAACAACCTTTAGCCTGTGTTCCCAGAATTCCAAGCGAAACCCTGTGTCGTTCATTTTGCGTCTTCTGGAGGCTCCCCTATGAAAAGAACTTTAAATGGCTCTTGTAAATGTAGATTCAGAATTCATATTGCAGACCATATCACTTGTTTTTACTTGTATAGGAACAGGAACAAGAAGACCAGACGATACCAAATAAGCAAATGGTCCCCACTAACTTGAAGGAACTGTCCGTGGGGTGGAAAAATAACACGGCCCAAAAGCTACCCAGAAAACGTCCAGCCAAGAATTCCCACCAAGATCGCATACCCAACAGCGCACAAAATGGAGATGTTATTCCACAATCTTCGCATGAACCGGGGTTCAAAAAAGATCCCACTGAAACATCGAAGCAAACTGTGTCGTCGATGGAGTCACAAGAGAACAAACAACCATTAATACCCCGCAGCAAGCTGATTGCCAAACTGCAAGCTATAGCGAGTGCAAAACAGGCAACGGTGTCCGAACCAGGTCAATCGACTTCAAAACAAACTCAGAAAGGATCATCGGAAATGTCGACTCGGTCTCTGCAATCCAACGACCAAGCAAGTCGTGCAGCTGTGCCGACTTGCTCGCAAAAGCCTTCGGCAGGGCTTATGCCGCTGTCGGCGCGCACACTGCCACATAATGCCAAATCAATGACGGGGATTGTGGGAGCGAAAGCGCAATCTCCGCTTAGACCTGCGCTTGTTCCAAGTCTCGGATCTACTAGACTTCCCTTTGCCATTGGTGGCAAGTTCACTTTGTCGCCCAAGGAACTGGATTCTATAGCTCATAACCGATCTTTAACACCTCCAAGGGCTTTGCAGAGTGTGAGAAGGCAAGAGGAAAAGTGAGTTTTGAAAAGCCGTTTTTGTACAACAAAATTTGAAATGTAAATATTGGCTTTAGCTGAGCTGCAAACCCTCCCTGATTTTGCAACACATTTCTGGGGAAAATGGCTGATTTTGGGACATGCACACACACACACACATACTTGTATTTGCCGGCAATCGTGGACCTAACTCGATTTACCTTATACTGTAGGAAAGAATTTCTTTATTGACACTTAACTAAATTTTACTTTACTGTAGAAAATAATTTTTTTAATGACACCAACTTATTTTACCTAAAGCTAGAGAGATGAAATTTAACCTAAATGGTTCTCAAACTAGGTTTGAGAACCAATAATATTTATAGTTGGTTCTCAAACCTATATAGGTTTGAGAACCAATTCTCAAACCTATATAGGTTTGAGAACCAATTAACCCTAACCCTAAAAACTATGAATGCTAGGATAGGGCGACAATTTGTGTGTTAAAAAGGTATATTAGGGCGACACGCTCAATAGGGCGACATTTTGGTGTCGCCCTTATATTTATTTTTTTTAAAATCATTTTTTTAGGTCAAAAACCATTTTTTTCAAATCGAGAACCATTTTTATTAGGTCTAGAACCGTCTCTCTTAGGTCTGGAAGCATTTTTGGAAGCTTCGGGTAAAAAAATAAGGTGTCATTTTGAGTGATTCTTGCCGAAATTTCGGTGGTCCCCGGGGGGAGACTACCCGAAATATCGCCCTATTGCGGCATCCAGAGTTCTTACAACACCGTCCACGGTTGTAAAACTGTGTTTCTCAAACTTATATAGGTTTGAGAACTATAGTAATTGGTTCTCAAACCTATATAGGTTTGAGAACCAATTAACCCTAACCCTAACACTATATTATTATTGTTCCAATAGTAATTATAGTTGGTTCTCAAACCTATATAGATTTGAGAACCAACTATAAATATTGGTTCTCAAACCTATACAGGGTGTCTCTATAAAAAGTATACCCATTTTAAAATTCAAATTATCGCAAAACTACACTATTTCAGAAAAAGAAAAATACCTGTGGAAAGCTTGGAATATCCTCTGTCCATTGCTATGAGGTTCATTATGTCACTGTCATGGATGACTGAACAAAAAATACAGTTATGAAAGGTGTCGAAATCAGCACTGTGACAAGTTGTTTTCTGGAATGACAAAGCTCAGACAAGTGTTCTTCACAATTTTTTTGCTGTTACGTAAGACTTCATAGGTCAGGGATGTACATTTATGCATCACATTATGTAAGTATTCTTGGATGCACCAAAAGTGTTGCATGCTACAGAAAAAGTTCATACCAACAGCAAACATGGTGCAGCTCACAACTCAACAGAGGACATTTGTTGTCAAGACATACCATGAGACAAGAAGTTTCATTGCTGTCCAAAATGCCTTTAGGGACCTTTCCTGAGAGGCAAGTGCCAACCAAAATGACTATTTGGAAAAATGTGAGAAAGTATGAAGAACACGGGACAAGCTTAAACCGTAACAAGGGACATTCTGGGCACAGACGAACTGGAAGGTCAGAGGAACATATCAACGTGGTTAGAGAGGCGATCGAAGGTAACCAAACGCTATTAACACCAGGAGGAATGATACAGGATTACCTTGTGCTACCTTCAACAGGATCACACGTCTGGATTTGCATCTCCATCCTTATCACATCCATGTTCAACATCAACTCCTACCAGCTGACCTTGCCAGACGACTTGCCTTTTCACAATGGTTTGTGGATAAATGTCACAGATCCACAGTTTCTGCAGTTCCTTAGTATCGAAGATGAGGCAGCCTTTTCCATGAATGGGAAAGTGAATTTTCATAACGAGCACATGTACGCTGAACTGCATCATCCACCGGGTTTTTCTTATGACGTGAACATGAGTAGGGAGAAAGTTAATGTGTGGATTGGACTTTGTGGTAATGGATCATTGTTAGGACCATTTTTCTTTGAAGGAAATTTGAACGGACAGGCATACCTGAATATGATCAATGACTTTGTGGTACCAGAGATGGATCAGATCTTCCATAGACAGCGACGTGGAGCCTTCAGACGGGTGTGGTGGGCTCAGGATGGAGCCCCTGCACACAGACTTATTGCTGTGAGGAATCGTCTAGCAGAGCTTTTTGGTAACCGGGTGATTGCATTATTCCACCAGGTTGAATGGCCTGCAAGATCACCAGACTTGACACCATGCGACTTCTTCCTGTGGGGTCACTTAAAAGGCAAAGTGTTCACCACACCCCCAGCTAACATTCAGGAGTTAAGAGCCCGGTTAGTGGATGAAGTGAATCATCTCCGCCAAGATCATGGGATGATAAGGCGAGCAGTAAGAGACATGACACGAAAATGCCAACTATGCATCGTCAGAAATGGTGGGCATGTGGAGGGTACAGCACCCTAAATGTGTCGGGTAGCCTACATGTAAATACCACAATTAAAGGAAAGGATCAGAAAAATGGTGTTGTTTCTTCATTCATTGTCCGGTCACCACGGTCTACAAACTTGTCACAGTGCTGATTTCGACACCTTTCATAACTGTATTTTTTGTTCAGTTATCCATGACAGTGACATAATGAACCTCATACCAATGGACAGAGGACATTCCAAGCTTTCCACAGGTATTTTTCTTTTTCTGAAATATTGTGTAGTTTTGCGATAATTTGAATTTTAAAATGGGTATACTTTTTATAGAGACACCCTGTATAGGTTTGAGAACCAATTACTATAGTTCTCAAACCTATATAGGTTTGAGAACCAATAATAATTATAATTGGTTCTCAAACCTATATAGGTTTGAGAAACACAGTTTTACAACCGTGGATGGTCCACGTTCGTTAAAGGTCCACAGTTTGAATGTGTTTATTGCTATGAAGGTCCACGATTGGAGGCAAATACACACGCAACCATGTTTTTACACACTTATGGGGTACCTCTTTTGTTTCCCTCTCTTCCTTTCCTTTGTCCCTCTTTTGTATCCTTTATCTAAACCAACTCCATAGACTTAACGCACGTTTTACTCTGTCGGGTACTAAGTAGACAAAGACCGACTTATGGGGTTCCTCTGTTTCTTTTGTTATAACCCTCCCTTGGTACCCTATAAGTGTGTAAAACCATAAGCACAGAAACTGCACGCACCCGAAAGCAGATGCACTGTGATAACAAATAAGTACCCGATCATGTGCGTACGCGTACAACACGCCTGCAATACGCGTAACAAACAAAAACAACTCGATGCACAGCAGTTTAAACGAACGCGCCGTATATGTACGTATGTAGCCTTTGTAGCAAAGCATATGCAAAATGGCATGCCAATTTTGGTGGGTTTTACTGATTTACACAAAAAGTATTTATGATTGGAAATAAAAGTGGGTTTGGCCAAGTTTAAACAATACGTTTAAAACCAGCTAGGGGCCTGGACGAGTGATAATGGCCCTCACCTGTAGTATGACTAGTGGCCAGGGCACTAGGATCTCTGTGTGTACACAATCCTACTACAGTTGAACGCAGGCTGCCAGTCTTCATGTTTATTTATTTATTTATTTATTTCATTTTCAGGGATATATAAATCACAGACAAATAAATTACACGCACATATTACATACATACAAATAAACACTGAGAAGGAAACATAACAGAAAACAATACCCAAATAGCTCCCGCAGGATTACCCAAAAGAAACAAGTTTCTATCGAGGGGCTCTCCATGGCACGTGCGTGGTACATGTACGTGGTACATGTAGGTCTCAATTTTGGTCTCAAATGGCCTAGGGCCAATTTTACTGTTAAGCACAACAATTTGTTTAATTTGCTTTATTTTGCAAAAATGGGTTGCCAGCCAAAATTGTACATGTACATGAAAAAAAACATGTATGTGATGTGTATTTACTAAAAATCTGCTCGTAACCAATTTTACAAAGCAGATAAATTCTGTGCTAAGCAATTTTGTGTTTAGCAGCGCCTTAAAATTAGCCCCTGGTCAATGTACAATGTAACGTCTCATCAAATAGCATTTTACCAGAATAATATTTTAAATCTTTGTATTTTTTCAATTGTGCTGACTGGACTTTAAAAAAATAAATTCTGCCACAGGCCAACGGTACTTGGCAACACTTCGTCCGATCCTGAGTACTATAACTCGTCATCTGATGAACCTATTAAGTATGTGACCCCAGTCATGCAGCCAGAACAGGTCATAGGTCAAAGGTGAGTATGCTTGTGTACCTACAGGTTTTCAGAAAATAACTTGATGGTAAGACTAATCAGGGGTGAGATTTGTCCAGATTTTTTTCAGATTTCCGGAATTTTACAGACACGTCAGGATTTGAGTTTCCGGTTTTTCATTGTGAAATCTCCGATTTTTAGCAGATTTCCGCTTTTTTGTTGTGCACTCCGGGATCCACATTTTATTTTCCCCTTTTTTTACGAGCGCCCTCAATTTATTCAGTAATTATGCGAAGCAAGCTTGTGCAAGTCTAGTCGCTACGCAAGTGCCATGACATGGAGCACTGTACCATGTATGTACTGTGCCGCTCAGCGAGCAGACCGAGACTGCAACGAGTAGCAAAGCAGATGTGTACAAGTCTAATCCCTAAACAAGCGCCATCTTTGCCAGCATCGTAAACTGGCAACGGTTGTGCGTTGCGTGTGGTGTGTGGTGCAGTGCGCTGCTGGAGCGATGCGGCAAGCAGTGGGCAACGAACCGATTTTACCCTCCGCTTTCGCTTCACCGTCTTCAACGATCGATGTTGCCTAGATTCTTTTTAATACATTTGTACAAGGTAAATATTTAAAACAAAACTGGTTCTTGTGATACCTGGTTAAAATGTTTTTGACATTGCAATTTGCATGATGGTGGTGTTTAAAACGATCTCAAAAGTTGAAGTCTTCGCGGTCTCTAAGTCTCTCCCCCGCCCCCTCCCCCAAGGAAGCCACACCCCTTCCGATTTTTTATTTTTTTCCACTAATTTTTGTTTTTCTCCAATCTCACCCCTGGACTGATCGGTATTTGGGCACGTTTTAAAACTCCTTTAAAGGCCCAGTGTATCATTTGCAATGACCCCAAAAAATAATCGACGAATTTACAGGGGAAAAGTTCTGAAAGTAAAGATTGAATTAATAGCAACTACCCAATGAAAGGTTTCCGCTCAAAATGATATAAGTTTACCAGAAAATCATCCGTAAAGATGAAATTATTTAGATCGTTTGCAAACGATTTACTTATTTTTGGTTCGCATCTACGCGGTCCAAAATGCATGGGTGCTGTGTACTGCGTGTGCTGTTCCAACGCGATGCATTTTTATGGATCGCGCGCACACGCATGCAGTATAGGATGTGCGCCACAGAGTGCATGACGTAAGCCACATAGTACCCGATCAACTGTATGAGAATGAATATTTGAAATACCCCGCCAAGACCAGGAAAACGCATATGGATTTTCATGTTTGTTTTAAACGTGGTACATTTGACAAAGCTGAAATTTCTTCGGATGAGTTTGTTGATGTCTTTCTTTTGTTTTATAATAGTTTTATTCGCAGAATTGCTCAAAAACAGATCATCTCGAGGCCTTTAACTAAGGCAGATTACATGATTGAAAAACTGCTTAAAACAATGTTATCTCCATGTGTGATTAAGCATGTGTATGACCATTCGGTGTGTATGTACATGTACATGTACAAATGTACCTCATCCACGTTTTAAGAAAACAATGAAAAACTGTGTTCATGCCTTCAAGAAATTGTGCGAAGCCAATGTTCTATTTATTCTGAATCTGTGGTAAATACTGCACGCTCTGTAGTGCCATAATAACCAGTAGCCAGAGTTCCTAATTTCTTTCATTTAATGTTTTCTGTTCCTATCCCAGACTTCTCAAGCAGATTGCACCAGCTTGCAGTCCATCAACGACATCCAACATGAATAAATTCATGAACGCTCACATCAAGAATACATCTCGCATCCTTGTTCACGGTGACCAACCTCCAAGACCGATGCTAGATATTGAACAGTCTTGCTTCCCCCAATCTATCCAAAAGGTGACATTTCTCTGATTTATGTTAAACAAGGATGTACGGTAGGGTGCAATTGCCGAGTGGTCACTGAGTCACTGTGGTTGCGGGTTCGATACCCAGCCCACCTGTGCCCTTAACCCTCGGAGCTGCAAACAGGTGCTCCCGGAAGGCACATTTAAAAAAAAAATTATTTACTGGAAAACCAATTCCGCTCAACTGATTACCCTAGTATGTTCCCCTGTAGTCACCTTCAATGTTGAGTTCACTTACCGGTTAGGTCCACCCTGGGAAATCTTGGCCTCAAGCCCAGGCCCATTGATTTGTGTACAAACGTATGTTTTTTATATATTCTTTTATATAGTCATCGGACTGCTGACTCGGTAAACAGTAAAATGTCCTCAGGGGACCTCTATTCATCTACATGTATTTAGGCCATTATAGAAAGGATTGTCTGCCAAACAATGTTATTTTACGCGTTATACAAAGTGCCTTCCGAAGTCTCCTGTTTGGAGCCTCTGTGCAATTTTTTGGGTGGTGCATGATAATTAAGGGTTAATGATAATCAAGGCACTTAAACCTGTAAACACACTCGCTTCGTCCTTTAGAAGGGATGTAAATCCGTTGGTCCAGTGTCGCACTTAAAAGATCCCAGAGCACTCTTTCGTGAAGAGTAAGGGAGTTCCCCGTTGTGTCTGACTGTCGGCTGACAATGGTGCCACCCACCTTCGATCTCGATGGATGCGAATTAAAGTTCATTTTATAACTGTTATCCTTTCAGTTGAAACAGTCTTAAGTGGTTATTTGCTGGTGCACGCAACGGAAAACTAAAACTTGCTAGTCAGAGGTTTTCCAAGCGTATTTTCCAGTAGAAACAGCCGATAGTGCTTTTTAATGGAGTTCCGCACACACGCTAGATGATTGGTATTTTGTCGTCAATAGAAACAGTCCAACCCATCGGCAAATCCATTTAACCCTCGGAGATGCACCGCCCAAAAAATTGCACAGAGGCTCCAACGGGAGTCTCGGGAAGGCACTTTGTATAATGCATAAATAACACTGGCCTAAATAGATAAATGGAGGTCCGCTCAAGGCACAGCTGTTTATTGGGCCCGCAGTAGGATGATTGATAGCTGCTTTTACGCACGGTGGCAAAAGGGCCAAGATTTACCAGGATGGACCTAAAGTCATCATTAAAGTTGACTACAGGGGGCAAAGTCTAGGGTAATTGATTAGGCCAAACAAAATAAATGGTGTGTTTACGGTAACCCGACCTACCTGGAATTTTTGAGGTTAAATTGCCGATCTCAAACCTTTTATTGCCAATTTTCAAGTTGATAATTTTAAATGAGCACTATTTGCAATAATTTCCAATGAACATAACATTTTCTACACTTGTACATGAACATGGTTAATAGTGTTAATAGTGAGTTTCAAACATTGCAAAACAACACGCAAATGCATGAACTGAAATGTTAAAAAAAATGACAAAATAAAATAATTTTCCTACCTACCTACCTGGCCGTTACAGTAAACGCACCATTTATTTTGTTTGGCCTTGAGGATTACATAAAGTTTGAGCGGAATTGGCCCAAAGATTTTTTACTTATTAAAAAAACACACAAATGTGCCTTCCGGAAGCTTCCCTATCCAGTTGCGAGGGTTAATGTGTGCCTGCAATTGAAACACGTTCAATGTACTTTTCCAGTGAATTGTGAATAATATTGTCAAACTCAAGATTTTCCAACTTGGAGATTCCAAATTTTACAATTTAAAGGCAGAACACATGATTGGTAAACCGTTACAAATGGTTTTATCTCCCTGTGTGATTGAAGATATGCATGATTAAAACCAACCTGAGCAAAAATCAGCTCCGTACTTTGTCTAACTTTTGGAAAAACAGTAAAAAAAAGGCTTTACGGTCACTTTGCCCTAAAACCATTTCGCCCTGAACCACTTCGCCCTGAACGAAGTGTTTTGGGGCAAAGTGGCATTCGAACTAAGTGGTGTATTAAAGGTGAAGTGGTTTTGGGGCAAGGTGGCTTTTGGGGCGAAGTGGTTCAGGGCTAAGTGGTGCAGGGTGAAATGGTTTTGGGGCGAAGTGAATTTTCGTCTCATGAGATGGAAATTAATTGTTTTACTCATTTCTCAAAGACTATAGCACTTCAGACAAAACAATTTCAGGGGAAGTTTACTACTGTCATCATGTTTATATTGTGTACGTTATGTGTAAATCTGTGAACATTTCTGATTTTCAAAATTACCAATCATGTGTTCTAACTTTAAATATGAAATGTAACAACTTTTAAACATGTTTTGGTTTTGATTTATACCCTATGCAGAAACTGTACGAGTTGGACTTTGCCGGCCCCAGCGACATACAAGCCTATTCATGGCCGGTTATTCTCCGGGGGGTTAATATGGTGGGTATATCCGGCTCCCGGACTGGAAAGAGCCTGGCATTCTTGTTACCGCTGATCACGCAGTCCTTACAACCTTCAAACTATTCTTCCCTGCCACCCGGCAATGGTGTAAGTACCAGTTGTTATGTCATATCATTCGTATGAAAAATCATTTCATCATCAAAGCTCATGCCGTTGAGGCCCACAGCCTGTACCGGTATACTCCTCCGCCAGCCGGGACTGTCGACAGCCAAGGTACAGGCCTGCTGGAGAGTGATGTTTAGCCGATGCAGGTCTGCCTCGACTATGTCCAACCATCTTGTTCTAGGTCGGCCATGGGATCTACGCCAACCCGCATCCTGTGGGTCAAACTCGAAGATGAGTCTCGTGGGATGGTCGAGGCGTACAAAAAAAAAAGATGAGCATTGGCTACATTTTGTAATAACGTAGTGTAATTGGTTTTTGTTTGTGTTTGTCGCATGTGCATGTACGGAGATGCCAACATTTACGATTTGGATATAGTTTGTACAATGCATAGTTCCAACCTGTCAATCAACCGAACCCGCCGACCAATCACAACAGAGCTAGCAGATGTCACCCACATAGGTCAAAGTGCACTACGCTCACAACAACATGATCACGCGATATGTTCTGCCGGCCCCATACAATTTGTACAGTGTTGTATGCGACGATCCGGGTGAATTTTTGGTTTCAAGGCCGGTCGTTTCGTTGTTCAAAGGTACGAAAGCACGTATTTCATGATATGACATCCCTGTATTACTGGCCCTTTCCTCATTGTGTTCTAAGATAACTGTTGACCCTGAAACATGAATACCTTTGAGTTTTCTTCAATGAATCTGTGCTTTCCGTTGAAAGTCCCATTGCTTTGTGCGTTGACGATAGCGTGTGAGCCATAGCAACAATGTCCAAGGGGGCAGGGTTAACTGGGCAAAATCGGAACTATGCATTGTTTCAGCCAATGACGATCAGTATTGTGACACAATTCAAGAATGCATAGCTTCAAATGTGGGGTTTAAAAGGCTTGGGTCTTAAGTTCTAAAATTTCGTGTCTAAAGCTGGTTTCCCCTTGGAAAATTACTTTTTTTTTCAAAAGTTGGCATCTCTGCATGCAGCACTTCTTGGTGTTAAAAACCTAAGCTTTATTTCCTACATGTACGTTGACAACCGCATGCGCTTTGTTATTACCGTACAGTATTTGTTTATATCGTGCTCGTGCTCGAGTTGCCCCTACACACACTGCACTAATTTGATGCATTAAGCGGGCGTATGAGTGTTTCGGTGCATCCGGGTTTGACACACATCAGATCAGGTCTCATTACTGCAGTATCAGAAATGCGCAGTTTCCTTAAAGGCTTCATTTTATATACATTGTAATTTGTATTGTTGTTTCAGCCCCTAGTGATTATTGTGAGCCCAAGATGGCGCAAGGCTGCTGAAGTATATGACCAGTGCTGTAAGTTTCTACCCAGCCAGAGAGGCAGTAAGGTCATACTGATACATGGGGCTGGATCCGAGGAACAACAAGAGGTAAATTAGTTGGTCATTGATGTTACATATGAAGTTTACACATGGCAAATTTAGTTCAGAACACTTAAAATTAATGTTGCTTTTGTGGAGAAATTGTGATTAAAACTCGAAAGAATGCGATTTGGCTTGCGTCGTGGGAATGAATATTAATTAGGATTTGTTTTGCCTCACCCGACTGAGTATACAATCCTAATCAAGTTATGTCGGGTAGAGCAAAACAAACTCTAATTAATAAAAACTGAAAAGGACGATATAAAAGTTTGGCAGAGTAGGCAAAATTTATTACAGGGCAAGGCCCCTTTGTCACAAACACTGCATGGTATACAACATGTGATTGTAACTCAAATAAACATACACGTGTGATATGACAAGTTCATTAAAAAAGTTGCTGTCATACAATGTACATGTAGATAACATGTGGCATTTCTATTCCAGTGATACTGGGCTGTTTTTTAAAAAAAACATGAAATATGTTAACCAGAGTGTCGAAATTTCAAGTGAATTGAAATAACCATATCTCTACAGATTTTGAACCAGTGTACACCATATCTTTTGAGAAGTGGCAATGTTATAAAGTACTTTTTCAGGAGGGTCATTAATTGTTTCAGTTAATAAGCAAAATTGGTGTTACACATCGGACACTCTTCAGTTGACGCAGAAAGCTTTTTATGTCGGACAATTTCTGAAACGGGCAATTCAGAATAAATTTTGTGGGTGTACATCAGCTTGGTAATGCCCAACACATTTCATGAAACATGTAAAATACATGTAACTGATACAGGTTGCTGAGCAGCCTGTTACAGGCAATGAATTTGAATGTCCCATGTTATTGTGAAACGCCCAAACTAAAGTATCACCGGCTAACTGTTTACATAATTACAATAATTGTTAAATGGTCCTTTTGAAAAAAGTCACGTAATTAACTAAAAATGACATCAAAATGTCACGTAATTAACTAAAAATAGCTTAAAATTAACAAAAACAGTCAATAGTCGGGTTATACACTTTACCAGCCGTTCACTATCGCGTGAGACTCACGACTTTGTCACAAGCGATTCGCTCTTCACTTGGCAGTTTTTGCTTTGGATATACATGTATCTCATTTTCTGCTGATGATTTCACTGGACAGCCCGGACCACTGAATGGTTTTTTCCCCCGTTTTCTTTGGAGGAGCTGACTTTTATGGTTGGTCTTCACAAACGTACAACTGAGTTCCGGGTGGAGCTAGAGTAGGTATACAGACTAAAACACACCTGGCGGTCTGGCTGCACGAACCACGACACTGTACCGGTCGCAGTGTGCGTGTCCCACGGGGCTAAAAATGTCACGTTCGTCCGTACACTGTCCACGGTGGAACTCGCTTCGGTTCCTCAGACTTTTTGAGTCAAAATTTTATGTTCGATTTCTTATAGTTATGTTTAACTTTGTTTCATAATCTGAATATATAGTCTCTTTTGTCAAATACTCATAAATATTTTGAAAAAATCAGAGCCGAATTTGATTCGGCTTTCATATGGCTGGAAATAAAACTAACTCCAAGAACATGTGATTTATCCGAACCAGAAATCTGGTTCAGATAAATCATGTGACCTTGATTTTTTTTTTATTTGGTGGTTTCTCTTTAGTCTATTTCTGAAAAGACTTTCAGAATCATGTATGGGTCTATTTCGAGCCCAAAATAGCCCAAGAAAGCCGGTGTGTTCCTTTAATTATTGAGAACTCCTCTGTTTGTGCCAATCTAGGTGCAGTTACTGAACGGTTGTAGTATTCTCGTAGCCACACTGCCTTGTCTACTGAGAATGGTCAAAGATGACCACACAAACCTCAATAGACTCAGCCACTTGGTAAGTTAAGTTTTTGTTTAACCTCAACTCTCTAAATGTAGACCAGACCTTTTCAAGACTTTTTAAAGAGCTGAACTTTCTAAAAATCTGTTTTCTGCTCAAAATTGAAAGTTACTGATTGTATTTAAGTCTGTTTTCAATACTGGAGAGACTTTTTCACCAGGATCATAACTCTATGCAATGCCAGTTATCTTCTTTCAAAACAAAAGAAATATCTTAAGACAGATCTAAAAAGATAACTTTGTGTACAAATTTCCTATTTAACGTATGTAACATAGGACACATACTTTGTGACATTTGTTGGTGTCCTTCTTACCGGTACATACGGTATATTGGAAATTTGCACACAGGGCTTTTAGGAAGGTATGTTGTGGCACTATTCGTTGCAGTTCTTTAGCTAAAGTTATCTCCTTAGATCTATCTTAAGATATTTCTTCTGTTTTGAGAGAAGATGAATGACATTGTACAGAGATATAATCCTGGAGGAAAAGGTCTTTCAAGCATTGAAAACAGACACATTTATCTTTATACATGTACTGTACATGTACATGTAGTTATGGTTGTGGTTTTCACATTATTATTCATATAAACTTTTGTTTGCTTTGGCCGTCAACGAATTGCGGTCTTCGACAAGTTTATCTAAGATTGGTGCATGCCACGAAGTGCGTCATGCATTAAAGGCACAGGCTCATCAGCAATGCGCACGCGTGCCAAATTTGTGCCACGAAATACGCAGCTCCATAGCAAAGGTATGGAGCTGCGTATTTCGTGGCACGAATTTGGCGCGCGCGCATTGCTGACGAGCCTGTGCTTTTAAGAGCCGTCCTTTTACAAAATGTGGTGTAAGCTTTATAATATATACAGTACATGGCATGCACACAGTATTTAATCGTTACCAGCCAGCTGAGCTGCACTTTTCCACACTGTCGGTTCTCTAAAATCACATCACATTCACGGGTGGTTCCCACTAGTGGTATTGCTTATGCATTTGCACAAGGCAGACGACCAATACATGTACGTGTCCTCGGCATTTTCCATTTGACAACTCAGATTTTTTCCCAACAGTCATGATTAAACGCTGTTTCAGCAAGGATGTGATTTTTCAGGTTTTTTCCTGAAATCAGGTTTTTTTAGCCAAAAAACATGACCCGTGTGAATCCCAAGCCGTAATAGCTTCACACTGCGCGCTTGCAATTTCAGGTTTTTTTTTCAAACATCCAATCACATCCCTGTTCAGAAATTGTATTAGCAAATGAATCAATGTAATTAAAATAAAAATTGGGGTCAGAATTGTAATTGTATCTATTTCTATGGGGAAGTGTAATTACCAGGGAGCAAGTATAAATAGTGACTATATAGTTATTTGTAATCCGACCATTTTCTTGCTTTTCAGGTTCTTGACGATGCCGATATCCTGTGTGAAGACTACACAGATAAGGTACAACTCATACAACAGTTTCATAATTTAACAGTTGAATGACATATAACATACTCATAAATACATGTACATGTACCTTGTACAGAAAACGCATTCCTATTGGCAGAGAGCATATCTCAAAAACAAACAATAGACAGCCGAAGTGTGACGTGGGTTGCCATGGCAATTGGCTCTAAACATCACGGCCGTCGGGAAAAAAAGTACCATTGCAAAAGCACAGGGACACGGTTCAGTGATTTTTAGTGTAGAGCCATTGCCTAGAGGCAACTAACAAAAGATGACATTCACTTCGGCAGTCTGTAAAAGCCAAGCTGGTTTGTAACACTTTTTACTCTGGCATTAGCAAGTTTCAGTGCGTACAGGAAATGCACACAAAAACTGCACATGCACAAATGCAGGTTGGATGTAGTATTACAGAAATTCACATACCGTATTAGTTTACCCATGTATACATGCACGTACAATATATGTGCAACACATGTAGCACGCATGATTAACCACCCAATGCTCAGCTCTTCAAATAAACACGACGCATGTAATCAGACCTTTAAAAAAGCACACACAATGGAGAAACTACAAAATTTATTAGAGAAGAATTTTAGGGAGTTTGGCTGATTTAGGCACGATGTTAAAATACAAACGGTCTGTATACCGGTAAACGGTTCGAGTTAATCCCTGTTGGTACCGTTTGTCTGTGGGCAGAAAACCGTTTGTTCAGCGAACACAGGTGGGTTGAACACTGCCAATTATCTACTGTTTGGCCAGACCAGCTGAACCGTTTGCTTGCTCACTCAAAACCATGCAACGGTGTATCGTTTATCTACCGTTTCCCGGTATACAGACCGTTTCTATTTTGACCTTACACCAAGGTATTTTAAAATTTATAAATAAAGGTATTGTTGGCCAGTCTTAATCAATATGCTTAACACAGTCTTAGAAGCTAGATGCTGATAATGACCCTCGCCTTTTGGCTCGGGCCATAAACAGCGTCCAGGTCCGTAGCCGGTTTTAAAGGTATTAACCTTTACCCTCTCACCAAATTTCCTGACCACCAGGTGAAGGACCTGATGTCGCAGTACGCCTTGGTTCTGTCCAATCGCGACGACCGCCGTACCGCGCCCCGTCAGCTACTACTCTTCTCGTCCCAATGGACCATGGCTATTGGCTCCTTCGTCAGGTCCTACATGGCCGATCCTGTCGTTGTGATCACATCACCCCTGGAGGCCGGCGTATATGCAAGAGTTCGACAGGTCAGGATTTATGAAACATAAAATTACACAGGGGATATTTCTGTTTTAGACCGTTCATTGCAAACAGCTGTTTACACTGTCACTGGGCTAGAAGAAAAATGATTGATAGCTCCTATTATAAAGGGTGCACAGATGAATGGGGCTTGGCCAGAGGCCCAGATTTCCCAGGTTTAGCCTGACTGATGGATGAATTTGGTATTAATGGTGACTTTACGATAGGGCATGATGGAGTTTTGAACGGAAATGTCCCAAATTGACTGATTATTGATTTTGCCATGCCGCAGTGTGTTAACAAAAACCTAAAAACAACTCTAGAAGCATTCTTACTTTTGATGCACGTCAGTGCGGTGTAGGAGCGAGCATTGTTTCTGACACGCTGCTAATATGTGACCAGCGTAATAGAAAACCACACAGAGCATTCCAAGCGACAGTTTTCAGAAGGACGCTCGACGAGCACGTGTGACTAGTTCTTTACAATTTCTCGATAGCATTAAAGGCAAAAGCCATTATGCCCAGTCTGTTTGCCTTGCTGCCATCCTGGGTTTGTTTGTTTGTTTTTTTTGTTGATAATCTCAGCAGCATAAATAAGACAATTAAATTGAAAATAAATTGATGATACCCTGAGCAATTCAATTTTAGAAACACTTTGTTTTTGGTGGTCCCTTTCCACTTAATCTTTTCGTTAGTGTCTCTGAGTGCCAAACACGGAGACATGCTTAAAAATTTGTCGCTTATTTTATGTCAGTGTACATGTGTCCTACTTCACACAAAAACGAATTTGATATCACAGCCGAGTTTTTACGCCGCAAATTTGTAGAAAGTTGAACTAATTTCAACTTGTGCGAATGTTTCCCACGATATGTTGGACGTCTTTAATACGTTAGATTCACGTTCACAAAAGTACAACTCGGGATTTGCGGGAACATGCTTTTTCCATGGTCAACATTGTCCTAATTTGTTTTTGTGAACTTTATAAGTGCGCCCTCTATAGGTTCAGGATAGCACCGATCATGTGACCACACTGCCGTGCGTGCACGCGCGTATATGGGTCGCTAGCTGCACGCAAACCGCCCGCAAGGCACGGGATGTATGATGAAAAAACAAACACAAAATGAAGACACAAAACACTTGTTACGTTCTTTACAAAATGGACATTTTAATCTCGTACATGAAATAGACTTGCCAAAAGGATGATTCGTAGCTGGGAAAAAGGGCTCACAAAAGGAGCTAAATACTGAGTCCACACCATACACATGGGGCTAGGGAATTACGGTGGACACTTCGTGCATTGATCGGAGCAAATCGGGACCTCCGCTTATCTCGAACTCTGGATACCTCAAAATGTTTATTTTATTTTATTTATTTATTTATTTATTTATTCACCACATCCAACAGCGGAGGGACCGCCAATTACAGGAATGGGAGCAAGTGTGGTTGAGTGCCTTGCTCAAGGGCACAGGTGCCACAACCCGTCGCAGCCCGGAATCGAACCTACATTCTAGTACTAGCACAGGAACTTAAGTTCGACGCACTAGACCGCTTGGCCATAACACCCCTATTCCCTTGAGTTTCGACTTGACGAGATTTTACTGTATGTTACAAATTCCACAAATTAACTCCAGATCATGCATCTGTGTCCATCCTATTCAGGTTGTGCGTAGAGTTGAGCCCTACGAGCGGGATTCGCTTCTGAGAAGTTTACTGGAGGCGAGTCCCACTGAAGCCCGTCGCATGATCATATTCACAAACGGCAAAGAACAAGCTATGCAGTTGCAAGAGGTTGGTATTAAATGGGTAATAAACATTCATGGATGGGTATATGAGCCCTGCCAGGGAGGACACTGTGCACAAACGAAAATGAGTCTTTCCATGAAATTCAGACACAAAAGTGACATGGGTCTGTCCACACTAATGGACCCATTTGGTGTGGCATTTTTTTTAAAAAGTTGATAAAAATATGATATTATTAATTTTGATAAATTTGTTATTCCGAGTACATCCAAAGCCTTCCAAGGATTATGTGCACCCTCTTTTCGTTACTTTACAACTTTGGATACTGATTTACATGCATTATGTTTGTTAAAATTGTAACAAAATGTCTGTCCATGTTACGCACATGACATATTTTTCATCATATTTAAAAAATAAATACAAAGAAATTGGCTGATGTTGAGATGTGGAAATCAATTAGTGTTGCTAGATTTGAAGTGGGTATTATTTTGAAATATAACGAATTCCGTTATCACTTTCCAGATACAAGTGTCCGTCCATCTTATGAACATAATGTCTTTAAGAAACCCCCGTAATCTTAGAATTTCAGAATAAATGACCTATTTTTGGTCATTGGAGAAAATTACATAATACAGAATGTAAAGGAACAAAATGGGGCTATATGCTTCAAATACTTCGTTTAATTGACTTGATTGTTTTTCATATGGGTAATTCCCAAAATTAGGGGTCCAAAATGTTTGGTGTCCCAGTTACGTACGACACTCTCTGCTTCAAAAATCACCACTTATGACCACAAATTCTCAGTAATGGACTGTGGCCTGTGATTATAGGGGGCAGCATCATTTTCTTCAGTATTTTGTTCTCTGATTTCTGAAAAATATTCAAAACAAAAGACCATAAAGGCTTATAATTTGTTCCATGGTATTGAATAGGAGTTTGGTGTCCCGGGTGACCTACGCCAATGAAAACAGGCTGTAGAATGAGTTTGCATTAACCTTGGTGCCATACCGGTATCTACACACAAACATTAAATTTGAGTGGCATTTGTACAAATAATATTTTCTACTGGGAAACCACTTTCAATCATTAAAAACACTTGGAAATCTTTAAAAGCATGTCACACTTTTGGACCCCTAATTTTGGGAATTACCCATATCTTCACTGATCAAATGTATCCATTAGTGTGGACAGACTCGCATATCTTCATTTCTGCAAAATAGTCAAAGAGTGAGCAATATTTTGCATTTAACCCTTTACACCTTGAAGGTCCATATATGAGACCCTAAAAAAGCAGCACCATTTGCACCTGATTAAAAATAATTAATGGTGCAAGGGGTTAAGCCCCAATATATCATTTGCAGTGACCTAAAATGTGACCTCATGAGTTCATAAGAAATATTCGACTAAAATATTTGATAACAAACCCTACATAAATTTTTTTCTTGTAAAATGGTACCTTTGTGGATGAAATTGCCAACTGAAGGTTTTTTTAAATCGTTTGCAAACTATTCAATAGACCGATCCAGTAAGCTTTGCCCACGTAGAAACGCATGCACGGAATCATTAGATTGTAGAGATCTCCAAAACACCAGGTAGATCACGGCTGTCCTTCCAAATGATTGGTTGGTGGAAATTTTGAGGGTGGAGCTTAAACGCTGCTGGATCGGTCTATTGATGCATAATCACATTTCAAACCCTATTTTAATGGTGAATTTGCAGGTACTACTTGGTGGCGACTACACACTACTAGCATTCAAGGGAATGCCACGTCATCATCTTGATGTGGTCAAGACAGAATGGCATGGACATCACCGGGACGATTCACTGCCGATACTGGGTAGGAATATGTCTGACTCATGCTTGGCCCTCTGACATATGGTGCTTTCGGAAGGCACAATTATAAAAACTCCATGTCTCAATAAAACACCCTGTTGGAGCTTGTATAATCACTGTTAAATTTAGGTTCACTAGTGAGGCCAACCCTTAGAAATCTGGGCCCATGTGCATAAAAGGCTACTAGGCCTAGTTGGCAACTAAAATGGACTTAAGTTGCTTACTAAGCCTAGTTGATTACTAATTGTGATGCATAAAACCCAACTAGATATAGTAACATTCTAAAATTCTGGCAAAAGTTAGAGTTGATCTGGGGTACCTCTAAGTCACTAGATGACAACTAATCAGTCTGCCTTTGGACAACATATGGCTCGTAGAATCATGGAGCTAAACAACTTTGTGCCTAAGCTTTGCTTCACAATGACGGATTACTTGTAAGTACTGGGCAGTAATGCAATGTTACAAAGACCCTTAGAAATGAGTTATGCTCAGTTGGAATGTGGTTCGAAGCTCAAACACAATAAACTTGTCTACAAGCCTATTGTATCTGACATAATCACCTCCTCTCCAAGGCCATAGCACCCAAATCAGTTACAAACCAAATTGTCCTAGTATGCAACTAGTAAGCAATGTGCCTAGTGAGGTTTTATGCAACACAAATTAGTTGCCAACTCCGTAGGTATAAACTAGGGAATTTATAATCTTACTAAGCACTAGTTGGCAGCTAAACTAGTAGCCTTTTATGCACATGGGCCCTGGTCTTCTAGCCAAGCTCCATTTATGTACTCTGTATAGTTAAAGGTAGAATACATGATTGGTATCTTGAGGAATCAGAAATGTTCACAGATTTACACATAACTTACACATTATAAACACGATGACGGTAGAAAATTTCCCCTGAAATGTTTTTTTCTGAAGTGCTACACGTATAAGCTTAGAGAAATGAGCAAAACAAATTTTGTTCGTCTCACGAGACGTAAATTTATTTCGCCCCAAAACCACCTCGCCCTGGACCACTTCGCCCTGAAGCACTTCACCCAAAGGCCATTTCGCCCCAAAAATCACTTCGTCTAAACACTACCTCGCCCAAATGTCACTTTGCCCCAAAACAACTTCGTGCACAGGCAGTGGTTCAGGGCGAAGTGTTTTTGGGGCGAACTGGTTTTGGAGCGAAGTGACTAAACCATTTCTTGACCATTTTCAAGAAAATCACATCCCTGATGTACACAAATCTGCACAAACACAGACACTTCTTTTATCGTACATTGTCAAATGTAGATTAATGCCCACCGTGCGACAATTCCTTGTATTGGCCTAGCTTTCTCTTGCTTTACTTTCTTGCATTTCAGTCTGCACCGATGACGTCATCCAGGAGCTAGACATCACCAATGCCAGCACCGTCGTCCACTTTGACTTTCCCACCTCAAAACAGCGGCTTGGGCTGCGGCTAAGCTGCATGATGGACCATTATGCCTCCCAGCTGAAGTCGGTAAGTAGCCGGCAGTTTCATGGGCTGTTTTCGAAACGGCTGGCTTCTTCTCCGGCTCAGGCGTGGTGTATCTCACAAATACTAAAGGATCGTGTCTAGATCACATTTTTGATCGCCCCTATTTTCCACATGGGTGTTTTATTTTGCTCATTATTATTCTGAAATTTCGCGATCTCAATCTGGAAATGTTCAAGGATTATGTAAACTAATTTGTCTGGTTCCATATTAAAAGCAGTGCAGTGATTACACCAACCTTTTTGCTTCCACATCGAAATTGGAGATTGCAATTTCATGTTCTCTTCCCGTGGATAGTGTTTCGGGGAGGAATTTTATATGATTGTTAGGTTAGAACGAACTCAATTTTCTGGAGGAATCCAAACAGGCTCCTTTAAAATCTAAATCTTCATTTCATTTTTGCTTAGTAATCAGTGTTCGGCTACTTATCTCCAAAGAGCACATTCGCCTATATTCTGGAATGGTTTTTCGTAATAATGCCACCGGTGAATTTTGTATTTTATAAATCTATTCTAAAATTAGATTTTAAAATTGAATTTAAAATTTAAATCTTCATTTTATTTTTGCCTAGAAATCGGTCTCCGACTGCCAGTCCATCCTACTCATTTCCAAGGAGCACACTCGCCTCATTCCAGGCCTCGTCAACCTCTTGAATAGATGCAGCTTTGCCATACCTGCCCAGCTTAAGCTGGAAGAGGCCTACATGGTATGTTTTGTTGTAGGTTTGAATTCATCTCGGGAATATTTAAGTTTTTGTAGTAGTGTATCGGTGTTTCCGTACTGGGAAAGGGTTACAGAGCTCCCAACATGTACGATTTTGGCATACTTTTTTACGATTTTTCACCCATTTTATGCTTTTCCGATTGTTTTTTTTTTTCTTGTACGATGTTTAATGATGCCATTTTCAAATAATTATTTATTTTAAAAACATGCAATTCCTGCCATCTTCAGTTTCCCTCTGCCTTCTCGGGCCGCACAAAGGAGGGACCGTGAACCATTCAAGTGCGCAGTAAAATTCTGCTAGATTGGTTTCTGGAATATGTGTTTGTGTGTGCAATAAGTGGACCGAGAACCAGTCTACCATGCTTCTCGAAGTGCGGCATGTATCGCGGTGCAGGCAGGCCGGGGCATGCGGTACGGTGTGCTGTACGTTTGAGCGTGTCCTTGGACAAGGCACTTAATCCCAGTTGCCTCGTCAACCCAAGCGATATTCGGGGAGCTGTTTAAAAAGGGGAATGCCATAATCTAACTGCTGATAGGGTTGAGCGCCTGGCCAGCAACCACCTAGTTGAAGCGAAATGGTTCTGGTGATTCCCTGATGGCAGCGGTAATAATTATGGCAACAGCGCCAGGAGCACCTCGCAGGGTGGATATGTGCGCTATATAAGAACCCACCATTATTATTATTATTATTCGTTTGTTGACAAGTTTGGCTTTTATTCCATTTTATTTCAGGAAAAAGAGAAAAGCAAGAAATGTGACCCTCTGTGCCATCAACTGAAAGCCTTCGGGGAATGCAGGTAAAATATAGTGCATTGGAATGCCTAGAATTGCCCTACGTGGAGAATCGTATACAGAACATTATTGTAGTTTCTGTTCATGTGGCAATTCTGATCAAACTCCTTTTAATCTGGGCCTCTAGCCAAGCCCCATTCATCATTTGTGTAAAGATCTATGTGTATTTAAACCTTTGACTAAACTCGCCCTGCGTAATAGAGGCTATCAATCGTCCTAGGAACAGAGCAACTTGGTTGTCTTGATACAGACTAGTTACCCCTTCCAACCTCCTGCGTATCATAAATCCACTCTTATTTGGTGTGAAGGTCTAGTTTCTCCATAATACACTTTGGTAGCTCTCACCTTTTCTGGCTTGTTGACCTTGAAATTTGGCATCTTGCATTAAAGGAGTGTGACCAGATCACTTTTTTTTACCCATAACTCCCCGGGACTTACCTTATGGGTCATGAGATTTTTATATCATAACATCCGTTATATTTTTCTGATTACGAAACTGAAACTCCCGCGCTTCTAGGCCGCATATTTCCGAGGATATCGTCGAAAATCCACTGATTATTTGTAAACTAATTTTCCAGTATCAACGTTTATCCGCTGAAAGCCGACTCGATAGTTTTGTTCAATTTTTTACTGGAAATTGCGAATGTTTTCGGGTTTTTGGGACATGGGAGGTGTGTATGGAGTTACTTGATAATATTGGTAAGTTACATCGAAAACTATTTTCCGGAAACTCTGGTCACGCTCCTTTAAAATATGTTGATATATTGGTCTTTCCATAAACAAGGGGTCCAAACGTGTGACATTTTAGTGTCCCTCGTTACCCCCGACATATGCTACATGTATATTAGCCATACAAGTATCATTACAATTTTTTTGTTTTTTTTGTTTATATATTTGCCATTTTGACTTCTTTTCCATATGTTAGAAATGAATCTTCATGCACAAAACGCCACACAATGTTCAGCGATGTAGACTCGCCTGCATGCAGTGCCAGCCATATCAGACTTCCATCTTCTGGAGTTGTCAAGGTCAGACAAACTTGTTTCCTTTTACGAGTCCACATAAGGCTTTTTCACACTACCTACATTCAACCCGGGTAACTTTTTACTGGGGAAGTTGCAAATAACTCAAGTGCACTTGCTAAGCTCACGTGATAGCCAATCCCAATCAGTGAGGAACAACTGCAATACCATGATTCAAGACCACCACTTGGCTTCATAGCTCAATAGACCGATCCAGTAAGCTCCGCCCATTTTGGAATTGACCAATCACAGCTTCGGGTTCAGGTAGCCAAAAAGTAGATCGCCATTTTGGCTACCTGAGTCCTCAAAATTGTGTGCACAGAGCTACGGCGAAATGCAGCACGAGTGATGCAAAAACACCATAAACATCATTTTTATCAGCGCAGAGGACCCTAGCCGGTTAAAAACAGATTGTAGTCTATCCAAACCTACTTTTAATCCCTTCATAAATGTGTTTTTGTGTAAACGGGAAAAAATCACCAAAATTAGCTTGTCGTTTTGCTATGTTGTGCATTCACTGCTTTCTAGATGTGTGTCGAAATGTTTTTGTTCGATTGCGCTCGTTACGCGTAATGCAGGCGTGTTGTACGTGCACGAACACGACCGGATACTTACAGTAGGTGCACATTTTGCTTTCGAACGTGCAGTTTCTGTGTGCGTGTGCGTGTTTCAATATGCGCTGACCAGGGTGCGGACGCTGGCGCACGGCACGGCCACGCGACTCTACTGCACACGTGCCTCACATGTGTGCCATGTTGCTAGGTAATTTCTAAATGGGCGGATCTTACTGGATCAGTCTATTGGTAGGGCGTCTGCACGTTGAGCAGAAAGTCTATGGTTCGTATCCCGGTGGAGCCAAGTTGCTTTTCACTGCATTCAGATTTCCCAAACTCATGGTCATAGGTCCACATTTGTATCAAATTAATTATCCCAAAAAATCTATCTTGACATAAATTGACATTTTTGCAGATCCTAATTACCCACATCACCGATGCTACAAGTTTCTACGGTCGTGTCCTCGAGTATCGTACCACAGAGGCTAGTGACCCCGTTGCTATGACAACGACCCATCTCGACCTTGCCTTTGAGCTTACCGCATGGTTCAGCGACCAAACCCACAAAGTGGCTGCTGAATCGCCCGTGGCCGGTGACTTGTGTGCTTTTGAGGACGGCCGACACGTTTTCCACAGGGTCAGGGTTCAAAGGTCAAAGCGAGCTGGAAGTACACTTATAGAAAAGGAAAAAGAGGTTAGTTTGAATAGGCTGAATACATAAAAATATTATTGTCAAAAAACTACTGATATTTTGCAAACTAATTTATCAATTCCATAAAGCAGTGCAGTCATTATACCAACCTTTTTGCTTCCACATTCAAATTGTAAATTGCAAATTTCTCCCTATTCGTAAAGTATTTTGGAGAGATATTTTATATGATTGTTAGGTTAGAACGAAATCCATTTTCTCGAAAAATCTGAACAAGCTCCCTAAATAATGCAACTAACCATGAAATTTCCCAGTTCCAGAATTGTCACAAATGGTGCTTAAATTAACTGGCTTTGTCCTAGACAAGGTCCTGACAATCTTTTAGAGCCGAGGTTACCTATGAACATGAACACGCTATCTGAAAAAACTTCAAATCAAAATGTGTCATTTTCTCCCTGTGACACACTAATTCCCCCTGGGACTCACCCCAACCTTGTCAGGCATAACCACTATGCAGGTCCTTGAGGGAAATGACCAGCCACGATGAATATCTAGCCAACAATTCCAGCGAAACAAACCAGTATGCTCACAGCCGTTGTTGTCTTGTGTTCAAAAATATACTATGTGTCTAGTCTGTGTACAAAGGAATACCAATGCGCATTGGTTACTAGGCGTGATCTAAAAATAACTTATTTTTAGATCACGGGGAGAAAAATGACACATTTTGATTTGAAGTTTTTTCAGATAGCGTGTTCATGTTCATAGGTAACCTCGGCTCTAAAAGATTACCACATGAAAAAATTTGAGCCGAGGTAACCTTGTATAGCTTTGTCCCATCCGGCAGGTTCAGTTTGTGGATCAGGGAAGAACCGAGCGAGTCTCAGTGAGCAAGCTGCTAAGGCTGCCAGAACATCTGTGTACCATACCGTATCAGGTAGGCTGATAAATCATGAAATAGGTAGCCTTTGAAAGATCCATACTGGAGTCTGTTGGAATTGATTTCAAGTTGGGTCTTTCCACAGTAAAGGGGGCATTTTGGCAACACGGACCATATTTTTGAGGAAATACCTTTGTCTGGTCTCGAAATAAAAGAAATAAGTTTCAATTGTTCTGAAGAGATAACTTAGGCCCAAAAAGGGTTAAAAATAGTGTGACAACATGCCTTTCTAAAAACCTTGTGTACAAATTTCCAGTATACACTCGTAACCGGGACGGACACTTGTTACATTTTAGGCCGTCTCTGTTACGAGCATATATTGGAAATTTGTACACGAGGTTTTTAGAAAGGCATGTTGTCACACTATTTTTAACCCTTTTGGGGCCTAAGTTATCTCTACAGAACAACTTAACTTATTTCTTTTATTTTGAGACCAGACAAAGGTATTTCCTCGAAAATATGGTCTGTGTTGCCAAAATGCCCCCTTTACAGTGGGAAGACCCAACTGGAATTGTAAAACTATCTGTTTGAGTACCGTATTTTCCTGCGGATAAGACGCGTCTTATCTGACTTTTTAGACCCCCAAAACGTCGGTGCGTCTTATCTTTCGGTGACGATTGATTTTTTTGTTGATGATCACTGCGTGAAATAATAAATACCTTCTTGTCCAGTTCAAATCAACGGTCTTTGTGTGAAGAATCCTTACTCAATAATGCGGTCAAACGTCAAACAAGGCTGAACTATTCAGACACTGAGACCGTATTTCGTTCGAACAATGCCGCAATCCCCCATGACCGTGCTTTCATTCCAGCAATGCCGCAACGTCTAGCTCCCCTGATGACGGTGCTTTCGGTCCAACCATAACAGGGGGGATGGATTTTTGTTTAAGCTCTAGAAATACACAAACACCTTAATCTTTTTCGGAAGTACGATGATGATGACGTTTATAAACAATACTCAGTGAATTATTATTACATTCTGCTTACAAAACTATTCAAAAGTCTGCAAAAGCAAGGACAATTTCATTTGAAAAACAAATTTGATTCACGAACCAACCCCCATCAAAAATGGTATGGTCCATTTTCATCCGTGTCGTCTAAACTGTCTCAATTCTTGATACATTTTACAACAAATTTACGTCAATAATTCACTAAATATGCCAATTACAATACTGAAGGTATTAATTCTGAGAAATGTCATCCTTTATCTTTGGTGTAGCTCTCCTGCTTGCATTTATTTTTGATAATTTGATCACTGCTGATCGTGAAAATGTGCCACTGCCAGCGAATGTAGTGTGGCAACATGCACGGGATCGAGAGCACGTGTACAGCGACCGTGTGCTGCATACACGTAGTACCGTTGCACGGAGCTGTGGTACAGGGCGGAAATGGCTCCGTGTGTGCTTGGTCTTCGGGGTTGCATGCCGTCAAAAGACTATACAAAAACGGCTTTTGGCAGAAACATCGTGATTTATATGAAAGTTATAATCATATATCCTAAATAAGTGATGTATACATATTAACATATACCTTGCCGCTTTGTGATTTTCCCTTTCCAAATGAGACTTTTTACGGTTGGAAAAACCTCTTAAACGAATAGAAATGGAAGCTGTCGGTCTATTGTAAAGCGGCAACATCCGAAGTGTTCCGAAGATCTTCGTCTTTCCGATCGTGACGTTGTCGTTGTTGTCGGGCCAATCAAAACGCAACTATTTTTAGTTGAATGATGTCATCTCAAAACCAAGAAAATCTGCACTGCAGATTATTGCGTGCCGAAAGCAAGATCGACCGGAAGTTGTGTGTGGCAATGGGAATGCGTGCAGCGCTGTGTGTGTGTGTACGTGAATGTATAGGAGGTCAGTTTGAACGTGTGAACGCTCCAAAAGGCAACAAAATGACGTCATTGTGTCAATGTACCGACACCGGGTGGCGCCTGGTGTTCTTCTGTGTGCGGTTAAACCTGCACCGCCTTGTCTGCTGACGTTTGAAATTTTTTGGGTCATTTTAGGGTCCTGCGTCTTGTCCGCCGAGCGTCTTATCCGCAGGAAAATACGGTAATACAATTCCAGTAGTATCCGATTGCCAAGTACACTCCCGTGTTTCCAGAAATGTACGCAGTGTTTCTGAAGATCAGTAAATATTCAAATCACCCGGGTCGAGTTTGGGCGGACTATGGTAACTTGTTGTCAGCATGTAGGTACTGTGTGATCCTGTTCCAAGTGCAGTGTTTTTGGGTCGTGTTTCCGTTGTTTGGGTGCAGGAATGAGTTAACCTGTAAAGAACATAACGTTCAAAATCTGCTGCACCTCGGGAGGTAGTCCCTATCATATGACACAATGGGAACATACATTAGTTTTCACCTCTTCCGTCAAACCATTTGGGTATTCATATTTTGTACAAATGTATTTTTCGAAAAATCTGATTTGCATATTTTATTAAACTATGTTACAGAGATGGAATTATAATTAAAATAAATACATAAGTGCAAAGTGCAGATCGTTGTAACAAAAGTCATATTTTTGCAAGATCCTTTCTTAATAGGTGCCTTTACGGTTCCCCCACAATTCCCTGTGCACAGTGCATGATGAAACGGAATTCTAGTACAATGCACAGTAGCGTTGGTTTTATCGTGTACAAATGGATGGGATTTCGCAGGAGAATGGAGCTCTCGGCTACTTCAAACTTGTTACGAGGTAACAAAATGTTACCTCGTAATATAGAGCTCAGATAACCTACTGTACATGTATGTGTCTGTTATCAATACTAGAGAGACCTTTTCCTCCTGGATTATATCTCCTGTACAATGTCATTCATCTTCTCTCAAAACAAAAGAAATATCTTAAGATAGATCTAAGTAGATAACTTCAGCTAAAGAACTGCAATGAATAGTGCCACAACATACCTTCCTGAAAGCCCTGTGTGCAAATTTCCAATATACCGTATGTAACAAGGACACCAAAAAATGTCACAGAGTATGTGTCCTATTAGACCCAGTAACTGAGTCGTTGGCCCTGTTTTTACGAATTTTTGTTTTGTTTTGGGCCTAACGACTCAGGCAATACATATACGCGTATGCAGAACTTTAACATGTTTAAATTTTTGACGAACGATGCGTTCCAGAAACTGCCCCAAAAAACAACCAAACAGACTTCCAACCTGGCCGAAAATGCACTTCCTGCATTCTAGACTTCCCAGAGATCATTCTAGTGCCTTCTTCTGGTACTTACGATCACTGCTTGAGACGGTGTGAATTTAAACAGTTGGAGAAAACAACTCTCACAGCTCACTATGCTCACGTTGTGACGCCATTTTCTGTGAAGAACGCATCGTTCGGCAAAAAGCGCGGTAAATTTAAACATGTTAAAGTTCTGCATACGCGTATATGTATTGCCTGAGTCGTTAGGCCCACACACAACAAAACAAAATCGTAAAAACAGAGCCAACGACTCAGTTACTGGGTCTAATAGGACACATATTTTGTGACATTTTTTGGTGTCCTTGTTACATACGGTATATTGGAAATTTGCACACAGGGCTTTCAGGAAGGTATGTTGTGGCACTATTCATTGCGGTTTTTTTAGCTGAAGTTATCTACTTAGATCTATCTTAAGATATTTCTTTTCTTTTGAGAGAAGATGAATGACATTGTACAGAGATATAATCCTGGAGGAAAAGGTCTCTCTAGTATTGATAACAGATAAGTTCTGCATACGCGTATATGTATTGCCTGAGTCGTTAGGCCCCAAAAAAACAAAAAATATTCGTAAAAACAGGGCCAACGACTCAGTTACTTGGTCTAAATGTTACATGTACATACGTTAAATAGGAAATTTGTACACAGGGTTTTCAGAAAGGTATGTTGACGCACTATTTGTTGCTTAAGTTATCTCCTTAGCAGTGATCTCCACTACCGGTTTTTTTTGCCGCTCGGACAAAACATTGTGCCGCCCGGACAAAAAAAAAAAATTCTCCTCCAAAACACTATGAAAGTACAGCCAAGTCATTCCAAAATGAGGTGTAAATTCACCTAACGTGATTCGGTAGTATCTGGTGTCATTATCAGTCATTTACCACGCAAATCTATCGGATCGCCGACCCAAATTCGCATCGATAACGGCCATGACGGTATGTATTTGTTGAACAGCGCCCTCAAGAGGCGAATTTGTCGACCTCTTGAGGGCGCTGCATGCCAACCACTGTGCCCACTGTACTGCGGCGTATGGCCGGGTACGTTCGTGGTTGTGTGTTTGGGTGCGTGCTGCCGCCATTGCTACCCCCCCCCCCCCCCCCCCCCCCCCCCCCCCCCCCCCGCTGAGTGACATTGGTGCTCCCGGGAAAAATTTGGACCAGTGGAGATCACTGCTTAGATCTGTCTTAAGATATTTCTTCTGTTTTGAGAGCAGATAACTGGCTTTGCACTGAGTTATGATCCTGGTGAAAAAATCTCTCCAGTATTGAAAACACTGTTTTGAGATTATATCGGCATCTAGGGGTGAAATACTGAATTGATTGTCAAAAAGTTGTGCATGAGCTGCCGGTACAACGCGGTGAGGCACCATACGCCGTTGCGAGTGTGTGGGGGTTGCGAGTGCCAGTTGAGTCTTTCCACGGTATTAGGGGCATTTTGGCAACACGGACTATATTTTCCAGAAAATACCTTAATTGTCTGGTATCAAAATAAAAATAAATCAATTTCAGTTGTTCTGACGAGATAACTTAGGCCCAAAAATGGTTACAAATAGTGTGACAACATGCCTTTCTAAAAACCATGTGTAAAAATTTCCAATATACGCTCGACCTAAAATGTAACACAAGTGTCCGTCCCGGTTACGAGCGTATACATGTATTGACAATTTGTACACAGGGTTTTTAAAAATGCATGTTGTTGCACTATTTGTAACCCTTTTTGGGCCCAAGTTATCTCTTCAGAACAACTGAAACTTATTTGTTGTATTTTGAGACCTGACAAAGGTATTTTCTGGAAAATATGGTCTGTGTTGCCAAAATGCCATTTTTACCGTGGAAAGACTCGCATGTGACTGAGGCAGTCAACATTTGTTTTTGTAACGTAGACCATTATATTACGATTTACTTCGAATTCATGCCCAATTGCAAGTGCGCCCTCATACTCTGTCCACCATACTTCAAAAAGTCTGAATGTGTTTACTACATGTATATAAATATTTACCAAACCATCTTAATGGGATGCTAAAGTGTGAAACGGTTGCCATGAGAATTCGTTGTGAATATTGATCTGTCCAATTAACACCAGTTGTAAAAACCCAGGGACACAGTTTGTTGATTTTAGTGCAACGCCGTTGCCTAGGTAACTATCAAAAGACAATGTATTCACTGAAAAGGAAAAATTGCACACTAGAAGTAAAATCTGTGTAGTGGAATGGCCGTTGTTAGCTTTGATCTATAAATTGACAGAATTTGAAGAATTGTATAAATTTTAAGAGCGAAGAAAAATAAAGGTTAGGCCGAACAAAATAAATGGTGCGTTTACAGTAACGGTCTTAACAAATCCAGGTAGGTAGGTAGGAAAATAATTTTATTTTGTAATTTTTGTTTACATTTCAGTTCATGCATTTGCGTGTTGTTTTGCAATGTTTGAAACTCACTATTAACACAATTAAACATGTTCATGTACAAGTACAGAAAATGTTATGTTCGTTGGAAATTATTGCAAATAGTGCTCATTTAAAATTATCAACATGAAAATTGGCATTAAAAAGTTTGAGGTCGGTAATTTGGCCTCAAAAATTCCAGGTAGGTCGGGTTACCGTAAACACACCATTTATTTTGTTATTGCAGTTTTTTGCAGTAATTTGTCAGCAAATTTAACAATTAAAGCCAATAAGGAATTATGAGAGTGGAAAATGAATTTTTGCGTCACTTCAATATGAAATGTCAATACTGCCTTCAGAGGAATTTCAAAACAAATTACAACATGGCTTATTTCTAGAAAGCAGTGAAAGCTGGTGTTTTCTCAGTGTTGGTTGATTGGAACTACATGTACATGTACCTTTCATAGCACATCTTCAAAACGGAGTACATGTACATGATTGGTAAACCATCATAAACGACGTAATTTCCACTCGTAATAGACCGATTGCGCCCTCCGAGTCACGTGACCTATAATGGGTATGAAATATCAACAAACATGGCGTCCTCCACAGTATCGTACCGTCATGTTCTGATCTGCAAAGTTTAGACTGATTTACCACGAGATCCACCGTGATTTGTGGCTGTTTTGCAAACGGTAAATCGGTTGCTTATCTGTGCCTTCAACTTACTGCAAATCAAATTACCTTGTGCGAGTTATTTTTAAAACTTTGCAAAATATGTAATTACGGCTTTAAATTAATAAAGTTGTAATTGCATCTTACTAACTTTTTTAATTCAAATATTCCACCAAAGCATCGTTAGCTCGCTCAAGATCCCGTCTTTCATCCATGCAGGATCGTTTAAAAATGTTCTCAAGCTTAAAGTCTTCAGTGGTGTCTGGGCACATATGAATTTGTCATGTACAAAAATGTAAAGTAATTTTCTCATTTAAATAAGTGCACTGCGCGCGCGCGCTCATATTCACATAAAAATAAGTCACGCGCGCACGCACACACACACAGTACGTACCACACACAAACACAATCGGCAAAGTAAAACTTCTCTCGTTGATGTCAGAATATTTGACATTATCTTTCTATAAACCATAAACCACAAGAAACTACATGAAATCCTCTTTCCGCTCATGTAAATTTTATTGTGTAGATATTCCGAATGTTATGTTCATGTGTACTGTGCACGTAAAAGTTTAGATGACGTAATACCCACTATACGTCACGTGACGACATGTAAACATCAGTCGCGCAATCTGTCTATTAAAAGCCTATGTTGACAAAGCTACCCTGTAGAAATTTCAGCCACATACACACTGTAGATGTATACTCTCCAACAAAAGAAACTGTGCATGGTAAAAATTGCTGTATTTTTTCAAGAAGGTGGAAAATAAACACCAAATTCACAGACAATATTCTCTGACATTGTTAGAAAAAGGTTATGCACTCAAAACCTGCTCATGGCATAGTGCAGGACTTAGGCATGCCTGCGTGTTTATTTCACAATAGGGGTCCTACAGGTTGTTATGTAACAGAATTCCATAAAGTTCAGGTCCCGTTAGCAAGCGGTATAAAAGGACTACTCAAAAGTCAATATTCTCTTTCATGCGCGTGTCATTGGCTCCATGAGGTGGAGATGCACAGCAGTGATTAATGCACAAGGGGGACACACTCGATACTGACTTTGTGACTTCAATATTGGCAAGTCAGTTTTCAGCAACCTCTGAGAACACGAAGAACACATTTTGTACATTTCAAGTTCGGTTAACCATTTGAAAGATTTCATGGATCTTCATTAACAATTTATTCCAGCGAGTTATCTGCCATGGCTGAAAAAATACAGCAATTTTTATCATGCACAGTTTCTTTTGTTGGAGAGTATAGTAATACTTTAGAAAACCTCAAAAATCTATGCATGTTATTTGTGCATGAATAAATGAATGGTAAAAAAAAGTTGTCTGCTGACGACTTTTTAAAAACCATGTTCAGTTGGCACTTTCTCCAACAAAGGTACCATTTCACATGGAAAAATATCATGTGGTGTTTGTTACTATTGCTATCAACACCTTTAGTCGGCTGTTAGTTTTCTCCTTGTCAACTCGTGAAGTAACATTTTGGATAATTGCAAATAATGTACTGGGGTTTTAAGACCAGAGGTTTTCATTTCTTCCTTCATGCTCTGCTGTATCAATATATCTGCACCATGCAAACCCTCATCTCAAATCACGTTTTCCCCCCTTTATTTGCAGGCTGTGGAGATATTTGTTTGTTGTGTCAAGCCAGTGGATGAAGACATTGAATGGACAACACAGGTAATAATAATAATGAAAATTTAAACAACGCTGGATGCCGCAATAGGGCGACATTTCAGGAAGACTCTCCCCGGAGACCACCAAAATTTCGGCAAGAGTCACTCGAAATGACACCTTATTTTTTTACCTAAAGCTTCCAGAGATGCTTCCAGACCAAAGAGAAACAGCTCCAGTCCCAATAAAAATGGTTCTCGACCTAAAGAAAAAGGTTTTTGACCTTAAAAAAATATTTTTAAACTCAAAAATATTAGGGCGACACAAAAATGTCGCCCTATTGAGCAGGTCGCCCTAATATAGCTTTTTTACACACGATTTGTCGCCCTATCCTACAATTCATAGTAATTTATAATGCGCCGGTATCCATCAAAAAAGATGCTCATGGCGCAGGAATCACATTGAACTGGAATCACATTTACTGCAAGAGGAAAACTACAGCCGATATTTAAAATAAATGTTATTCTTTTTCAGAGCATTATACTTTTCAAAAATAACATGAAATGTCCGTCAACAAATGTATCATGTATGTACAGATTGTGAACCAGTGTACACCACATTTTTTAAGAGGCAAGGTTACAAAATTTTATCATTTCATTTTATAGATATCAAAGTGACAATTCAGCAAAATTAGTGTTGCACATGTTACAAATGAGACATCTTTCGGTTGGCACAAAAGCTATTTAAAAACCAAAAAAAAAATGTACCTATATATACATATATATAGGTACATATATTTCGACAAAATATTTTTGAGTGCACATAAACTTGGTAATGCCCAACACACAAAACATTTCATGAAGTATGTGAAGTAAGCGATGGTTATTGCTGAGCAGATTTGAAATTTTCATGTTATTTTGAAACACCCCATTAGTGAAGCAAGGCGGGGCTAGCTTTAGTGTAGTTAGAAATAGGACATTTAAATGTTTAAATGTTCAACTAAAATCCAATTTACGAATATTCCTTGAACCTCTAAATGGAACATCTTAATTTGTTTGAGGCAATTGGGAAGTGTTTCCAGTCACAAGGAAATATTTATAAATGTTTCAGACCATTGCGAAATGTTGGGAAACATGGAGTGGCCGGAACCATACACCCTGTTTACACTTGATCCTCTCGGGATCAGCCCCGGATCACAACTGAGTGTAAACGCTCTCAGAACCAAATTGGTCCCGGATCAGACCCCGAGATTTTGGTCTCGCGTTGGCGGAGGGTTCGATCCCGAGCTCGGGATCAGTTTGCGGTTAGATAAGCAATTAATCTTTACCGCAACCTGCCACATCCGCTCCACAGCCGTAGCGGGGGAAAAGCCCGCGAAATTCAAGTGGCCTTGTACACTGTACATGCACAACCCATGCACACATTGATCAGTATTGCACACACAGAGCATGACCTTTGACTGCAACTTCTGGCACTGCGCTCGAGATCAACTACAGAATGTAAACGCGGCACTCAGGATCATTGCGGTTAACACCGACGCATTCTTATCAGGGGACCAATCTTGATCCCGAGCTCCGGACCAGTGTAAACACAGTGGTACTTCTTGCCTTATATATTGCGATCTTGGCCTTGCGTAATTGTAATCTCTTTAAACTTGGTATTTTCAGGCTGGGTTCTTTGTGTATGATAAGATCCATGACAGACAGCTGGAGGGAAAGATTATTCTCAGGTAAAATGGAAAATGTTGTTTTGTAAGAATTTATTTGTAAAACAAAATTTCACATTGCTGTGTTGTATACTATTCAATGTAATCTTGATAATTCAAGCTTGGATAACGCAAGTGCTCACTAATGCTGTAACCGAACAGACGAACCGAACGGGATTTTACTGAACTTGGCACTACCGGACCGAACTGAACAATTCACTCAGTTCGGCTGTTCGGGAATGGTTCACTTTAGAAATTTCACAAATTACGACATATTTTAAATAAAAAATATGAAAGAGAGCTGGCTTTCTGAACATCAAAAACACATTCAAAATGACTTTACATACTTTTGTCGAATGTCACATGCATTGTACAAAAAAATGCCACTTTGCCCAAATGCCACTTTGCCCTAATGCCACTTTGCCCTAATGCCACTTTGCCCTAATGCCACTTTGCCCTAATGCCACTTCGCCCTAATGCCACTTTGCCCAAATGCCACTTTGCCCAAATGCCACTTCGCCCTAATGCCACTTCGCCCAAATGCCACTTCGCCCAAATGCCACTTCGCCCAAATGCCACTTCGCCCAAATGCCACTTCGCCCAAATGCCACTTCGCCCAAATGCCACTTCGCCCAAATGCCACTTCGCCCAAATGCCACTTCGCCCTAATGCCACTTCGCCCTAATGCCACTTCGCCCTAATGCCACTTCGCCCTAATGCCACTTCGCCCTAATGCCACTTTGCCCTAATGCCACTTCGCCCTAATGCCACTTTGCCCTAATGCCACTTTGCCCTAATGCCACTTTGCCCAAATGCCACTTTGCCCAAATGCCACTTTGCCCAAATGCCACTTTGCCCAAATGCCACTTTGCCCTAATGCCACTTCGCCCTAATGCCACTTCGCCCTATAATGCCACTTCGCCCTAATGCCACTTTGCCCTAATGCCACTTTGCCCTAATGCCACTTCGCCCTATAATGCCACTTTGCCCTAATGCCACTTTGCCCTAATGCCACTTTGCCCTAATGCCACTTTGCCCTAATGCCACTTTGCCCTAATGCCACTTCGCCCTAATGCCACTTTGCCCTAATGCCACTTTGCCCTAATGCCACTTCGCCCTAATGCCACTTCGCCCTAATGCCACTTTGCCCAAATGCCACTTTGCCCAAATGCCACTTTGTACACAGACCGTGGTTCAGGGCGAAGTGGTTTTTGGGCGAAGTGACTGGAAAGCTGTTTTTGACTGTTTTCTCAAAAGTTAGACGAAGTACGCAGCAGATTTTTGCTCATGTTGGTTTTAATCATGCATATCTTCAATCACACAGGGAGACGAAACTGTTTGTAACGGTTTACCAATCATGTGTTCTGCCTTTAAGAATTAATAATAATAATAATGACACAGCATTTGTAAGGCGCACAGTATCTAACACCGTTATTCAAAGGCGCCGAGGCCATTATTATCGCTGCCCTTATGAAATCACTAGAACCATTTCGCTTCAACTAGGTGGCTGCCTGGCCAGTGGCGCCGACCCTAACAGCACTTAGATTGTGGCATTCCCCTGACAGCTCCCCAATTATCGCTTGGGTCGACGAGGCAATTGGGATTAAGTGCCTTGCCCAGAGACACAGACACAGACACGTTGACCGTAGTGGGGCTTGAACCCACAACCTCCCCATTGCGAGCCCCGCTTCATACCCCCTAGACCACACGCGCTCTCCATTATAACAAGAGTTCCGACAAAGTTGAGGTTGATGTTCATGAGAGAGATAACATTATGACATGGCGTTGAAGACTCCGAATGGTCTTTTGTGCATTCTCAGCATCTGTGTTCTATTTCACATTGCTGTGTTGTATTGACGCCTGCTGTGTTAGTTGGTATATTGGTAAATTTGGACGCAGCTGCAGTAGTATACAATGAAATCTTGAGTCGAGCTTCGGTAACTTGAAACCCTTGTTTATAATCAAATCATCCCACAAATACATGATCATAACAAACAGAAATTGTAGGGAAAATGACATGTTCAATAATTTTCTATCTTCCCCAGTTTGGTTATTTTATACTGAAATGCAAAAGAAACTTACCACTTGTTTAAAATGTAATGAAATTGTAACAGTTCAAAATAAAACAAAATAACAATTGCTAATTGAAACATTGGCATTTTATTGATGACATGTCAAGTTTTTGACCAAGATACACCATCTCATCAGTTTGTTCTACAGTACAGTACAGAACAGAAGAGGGTGCAATGTCAGTCCCCTTTCAATAGCGTGTCTGGCCACCATTAATTTGGATACAGGCAGTGCATCGTCGGCACATACTGCCTACCAGTCTTTGGATGGATTGCTGCTGGATTCGTGGCATGTTGCTTGAAATGCCCATTTTGCACTGGCCTTTTTAAAGCCAACATCAAGACATCACGTGCAGCTCATTACAATCATCCCATACCCCTTGGCTAATCACTGACAGTCAAAACAGCTGTTCAACAGCTGTGCCATGAAGTGACCATTGAAGGTTCAAGTGACCTTCAGACACCATTTGGTCTGACAGTGAGGACACTATTGTCCACAAATAAGTTCACACATTACTACACGCAGTGTTATTGTTGCTATTTAAAGGTTTAAAAGGTGGTAAGTTTCTTTTGCATTTCAGTATATTTCCGTAATATATGGAGAAGCAAACGAAATTAACATTTTCAGTTTAATCCTAATTTGAAAATTTATTTTGTAATTAAGTTGACATCAAAATATTCACATAAAAGCTTCATTATGCATGACTGCTCAAAGCTTAATTCTGCCGAAAATTCCTGCTCTCAGATTGACTGCTTTTTAAATCTCAAAACGTGGAGAAAATTATTTCTTTTGCTGCTCATCATATGGGTCATTCCATGAAGTTGAGGAACAAAGTGTGACATTTCTTCATTTCCACAAAAATGGTCAATAAGGGAGGAATGAATCACCCATTTATATAACAATGTTGCATGATGTGGTGGCTTACACTGTTTGGGGGTAATTTGGGGGTCTTCAGTGTTGACAAAGTGCTGCCATTTTGAATTATTTAACAAAGTGGTGGTTGTGGATGTAACACGGAAACCATGTGAGTTCAACTGCTTTCACACAAACTACAAATGTTTTCATGTTGAATTTGAAATTAACACACAGTTCTCAAACTAAACAATCCTTTTTAATTTGAATTTGGAGGATTCTAGCTTAAATTTCTGTGTGATTCAAGAAAATATGCTAAAAAGCACCAAATGTTACACCTACATTTGAACAAAATTCTATTTAGTTGACATCTAAATTTAAATCCATGAAGATTTTGTTACAAGTAATGAATGTTTTAAATTTCTCTTATCCAACAGCTTGAATTTCTGAATAGTATTGATTCATGGGGTTATCAAGGGGAAAAAACAAGTAAAAATGGTTGTGGATGTAACACGGAAACCGTGTTCCTCAACTTCATGGAATAACCCAAATAATAAGGATCCACCAAACATAATTCTGTTATGCAGTGTTTTTATGTTTTTGTCTCATGCATTTTTATTTTCCCCTCTGCATTGTAGTTTAGACAACACATTGTGGCTGGATCCATTGATTCAACGTGTCCACCTTCCCAACATCAAGACTACGGTAAACATCAACAATGTACGGCAAGAGCTGCTCAATGCTGGCTTTGCTGAGAACAACCTAGAGGTGAGATTAGCCTGTGACATGCTAAACAAGTTTGTGCCTAAGCTTTGCTTCATAATGACGGATTACTTGTTCAGCAAGACATACTTTTGTTCGTTTGGATGTAAAATCAATAAAAGGTGGCCTTTTTCAACTTTGAAGATTTCATTGCAATAAATCACAGACAGAGGGCGCTGTTTTGAGTGCATCACAGAAGGGAAAAGTTAAGAAAAAACATAAGACTTCAAGTTGGACTTGTGGAAAATTGCTGCAGTTTCTACCCCCAGTTTTGTCATAGCTTACAACAGGCAACATGTAAAACAAACTCAAACAGCCATGGTTTACAAAAGTTTCAGGAAAATTGAGAAAAAAGTGGAATCTTTTGTGCACAGTTGAATGTGATTTTCCTGTGTTTGCCTCTTGTGACATCGTGACCTTGGTCATGAATATGCATATTCGCATTAGCATAAAAACTAAAAACCTTTGTTTTAACCCCCAAAGCAAGCTCCAAATAGGATTGTTATGACTTTAACTGAGTAGAGTGGTTTTAAAGCATAGATTTCATTGATAAAAATCCTAAATAAGGGGCCCTTTGACTGCCTTAGACATTACAGGGTTCTCTTTAAGGACTCTGGCATAACCAGGAAATTGTTCGGCCTGTACCATGTTGCGAGTAAGAAGACATGTTAATGATGATAATAACATGGACTTATATCGGGCACTCATCTGGGGAAACCCTGATCAAGGCACCTACACTATCATTGCCCTCAGCCTAAAAAAAACAGGAGGGTTGGTCGGTCAGTTGTTCATGAACAAATAGCAAAATCACCATTTTAAATTATATTTGCCACGTAACTGAAAAGCTCTATAGTTTAGTTCCCAGCATTGCCTTCGCTGAACCGACGTCCACTGTGTAGCGCAATCTCGACTTTAGACTGGTTCCCGGACCTCATATTCCACACACGTACACGAATATTCTTATTTGTATGTTTGTGCATGGAATATGTGGACTGAGAACCAGTCTACTAAATGTGCGGCTTATGCGCATGTGTAGAAACACAATTCAAGATGTGACTGGTTCCCGGACCTTATATTTCACATTCGAACAAGAATATATTTCTATGTGGAATATGTGGTCCACGAACCTGTCTATCTTGACTTGTGTTTCTAAAAATGCGCACAAGCCACACATTTAGTAGACTGGTTCTCAGTCTACACATTCCATGCACGGACATACAAACAAGAATATTCGTGTACGTGTGGGGAATATGAGCTCTGGAAACCAGTCTAACTGAGCCCAAAACGTAAAATAACTTGCATTGCATTGCAAAAGAAACGCATTAGCATAGAAAAAAGACGGTTAGATCAAATTATATTTTTTTGGGGGGCGGAAAAATCCTGACCTAAGATTTTTTTAGACTGTTGGGTCAGTCGGGCGAGGGCAACACAAATTTATCCATGATCATAGGGCTCCATTAAATCACTTCATATACCATCTCCATATACCCGACTGCCTATTGGGTGCTCAATGGCTAATCAAACACATTTGCTACCCTCTCAGGCACACCTTTTTACTCCTTGGTGGAGATAAGCAATGTGCGGCAGAGTACCTTGCTCAAGGGCACACGCACCATGGATGGGCTGGACTAGCCTTGTCCAAGGCCGTCTCCAGGTTTTTTGCTGTACGAGAGAATATTGGGTCTAGCGCGCGCATGCAAACTATACTGAACACGGCATCAAAACAAGCCACTGTGCGATAACGACTTCCATAGTAAACCCGTACGGCAACACACTGGCTGCGTACGGCCTGGCCTAGCTCGAAAGACAGCCTTGTCGAGTTATGGCTGAAAATGGGCGGGCTTTGGATATAAAGCGGATATGCAGGGTATGAATATTTAAAATTTGTCTTGAGCCAATCAGGAGCTTCATGAGTAGCACGTAATGACGCGAGCATGCATTATGCACGGTATGGTGTCCTCCATGTTATGAGAACCGTGGCATGATCGATGGACAAAAACAAATATTCTCGGGTTCGTAGCATTTATTGAAGATTACACTTCTGGTCGTAATATGACAGCTTTCCTAAATGATTTGTGTGAGCTCTTAATACTGCCTCGGATAAACAAACTGGGGATCACACATCATAGCGTTTTTCAAACATAGCCTGGCGTGCGTCGACCAATGAAATTTCAGCTCACGCTGGGGTGGTTTCCCTATTACTGTAATGAGTTTCGCTGGCTGAATGCAGAACCATCAAGGCTTTGGGTTTAGGACCGTACCGATACATGTACGTGCATGTGTGCATAGTCGTAGCGCGACGCGTTGTGAGCCAATACGTGCAACAGATTCCGTAGCTTGTAAGCGCTTTGTTCAGTTTTATCTTCAGCGGGCCGTCTATAACTTAAAGACAAGCCCAACGCCTTAATCAAGGCTAGGGCTGGACTGGGATTAAATCTCATTACCTTTGGAGCTAACGCAGGTTTTGAATGTGATGCACGAGCAAATGACGGTTGAAATTGTCTCGGGCCAGCTAGAATGCCTCCCCAAATGGTCCGGCTGTCCAGTTGAATTAAAACAGACCCATGCTGTACATGTAAAATTTCTGCAATTCTACGTTTTTAATTTCCTTAATGCACTTTTCTTTTGTTTTGCATGTTTCCGCATTTTTGTTGAGCATGGCAGATTTTATTTTCTGCTTTTTTCTACGCACCAAAGGGTGATCTTGTTTTTACTAAGCAAGAAACGGTGCCCTAAATCGACAGTAAATAGACTTGTCCAAGTCTATGACACTTCTGTGCGTGCGAGATTGCATGTAAACTGGGGGCGCATGCAGACCGCGACTGCAACGAGTCTCGATTCAGACTTGTGCAAGTCTACTTACCAAGATAGCGCCATGAAATGTCTGTGTAGTGTGTGTGGTGTGTGCGTGTGTTTTTGCATGAATTTGCCGCCCGCTGCGCCTAGAGTTGACCGACCGCTCTCGCTGGCAGGCGGCATGGCCTGCATTCCCTGCCCCGCAGTCCCTGCCACTTGTCGACATAGAAGTGCACAGAATTATCTTAGTCTGCAGAGTCTAGTTAGCACAAATTATAAAATTAATGAAGCGAATAGTTGGAAAAAGTACGCACAGACAAAAAAAATAGTGATCCGTTTTTAGGGTTTTTGCAATACTTTACCACGGCTGTATGAAATTTTGGCAGGGTGATGACCCTTCCTGCTACATGTAATTACCACTCATGGAGAACACTAGTTTTAATCATTGAATGCTTGTGTTCCTTTTTACAGCACATCGATAACTTAAGGAAGCTATGCGAGGGGAAAGTATCTCTTCCAGATCTGGTTGTCCCATTAACTCACGAAAGCAGGTAAGAATGAAACTTTGCCGAGCTTATATTTCGTAGCTTAAAGTTGCACTGCCCGTGTTTGGGCCGATTTGGGCGTCAAATTTGTTTTTTAAAGTTAAATAGGTATTTTTCTAGAATAGAAAAAGTTATCAGCTTTCATTTGGTACCAAGAACGTAAAAATCCGTCAAGGATTAATGCCAGTCGATTAAAAACAAGAAATGATTAAATGGCTGGCAGGTCATTTAATCGACAGGGTTATGACGTAAATGTACATGTGCGCGTACATGTGTACATTGTACACATACTATGTACATATGAGCGTACGCGCACATGCACAATGCAAGTTTCACCAAAATCTGAGAGGGTCGGGTTTAACCCATTGTGTGATTTGACATGGAATGACCCATGTATTTAAACATGGATAAAAACCCAAACGTGTAATTACACCACACAGGTGTTCCTAACTGAGAGGAACCATTCTGAATGGAATTGAATTAACTTTATTTAGGGATTAAAAGTAGGTTTGGCCAGTTTTAAACGGATTGTTTAAAACTGACCAAACCTACTTTTAATCCCATTCATAAATACCTTTTTGCGTAAATCGGTAAAACTCACCAAAATTAGCTCGTCGTTTTACATTCACTTTCTAAACCCACAGTGTCAACGCCGCGTTCGTACAACTGCTAGCTGTGCGTCAAAATGTTTTTGTTCGATCGCGCACGTTACGCGTAATGGAAGCACACGACTGGGCACTTGTCACAGTGCACAATTTGCAGTTTCTGTGTGCATGTGCGTGTTCCATACGCGCCGACCAGAGCGTGGGTGTGGCCGCTACAGGCTCAAAAGTGTTTAAGACTGACTGCCTTTATCGTACGTTTAAAATTGTCCACGTGATGTGCTTTCAGCCAATAGGGATGCGTAAACTGTCTAAGGTATTTATGAATATCCACCAAAGGACAAAAATAAAATGGAAAATTGTCTTTAGCTCACATTATACAGAATATACACAGTTATTTACAGATGTTATACACAATAAAATCACAAATTAAGCTGTTATTGTTGACTGTACAAATAATCTCTTGTATGCGTTCGTATGGGCAAGTGGTACCCTGAGTCGTCGTCCAAACGGGAGCAATTTAAAGGCATTATTGAGAGGGTGGGAGGAGTCGCCCATGATTTGGACTCCCTTCCTTCTCAAAGCCTGGGTATACAACTCGGAAAGTCTTTTCTGTTTTATCCCAATAATTTTACTTGACCACTTTCGACAGCTTAGTTTTGTTTTTCATTGTCAGACCACCATACCATGAAACAAGATTAAAAGACAAAACGCTTTCTACCAAAGACTTACACCATCATTAAAATTCCCACACTTACATTAAAACAACTCAAGATTCTAAGTAAGTATAACCTTGTAAACCTTTCTTAGGCCAAAAAAAAAAATAGTTCTGCTTCCGATTACATGGCATTTCAAAATAGGGTAGGTAGGTAGGGAATTTTTTTTTTTTTGCCAATTTTTTTTGTGCACAATCATATGGAGGCATCTGCGTTTTTTTTTTTCATTTTTTTCTTTTTTTTTTTCATTTTTCATTTTTTTCTTTTTTTTTTCCGATAAAACAATTAGGGTCGCAGCCTAAAAATAGGGTCGGTCGGGAAACCGGAAGCAGAACTATTATTTTGTTTGGCCTTATCAACAGATTCTACTTAAACTTTGATCCAAAATGGTGTCCAAAAAAGTTGAAAGGTCCACAACATCTCCGTTTATTTCAAGTGCTTTTGACAAAGCACTGAATAAATATGGGGATTGAATTTCTGGGATGTTAAAGGCACAGGCTCGTCAGCAATGCACCCGCGCCAAATTCGTGCCACAAAATACGCAGCTCCATAGCAAAGGCATGGAGCTGCGTATTTCGTGGCACAAATTTGGCGCGCGCGCATTGCTGACGAGCCTGTGCCTTTAAGTTGAAGACAGCCGTCAGCAAGCTATACATAACCCAACCTGATAACACAATAAAAATCTTATTACATGTACATTGTCCCTTTATTCCATGGTCTCTTTATTCCATGGTCTCGGTGAAAGTCACTACATGTGTGTACATGTAAATGTCAAATAAATCTGTGTGTGAACAGCAGGAAATGTTACCCATCATGGTAAAATCTATTGAGGATACACTACAAAAAGCAATATATACATGTTAATTTTAGTGCCATCTTCTGCCTCAGCAGTGGGCTTTATCAACAAATTGGAGAGCATGCAAAAAGAAACGGCTAAACTTGATGTTCATCAAAGAGTCCCTCCTTAGCAGCTATGACAGCTACACACAATCTATGCATCCTGATTGTCAGTTTCTCCAAACATTCAGTGGAAATAAGCCTCTTTTAAGACTCTCCAGAGGTTTTCTTGGCAGGTTGGGCATTTCTTTCTGACCTTCGATCCAACTCCTCCCAGAGCAGCTCAATGGGATTGAGATCAGCTGATGGACAGCACTCCAGATGACTGCTTTCTCTCCAGATACCCCTTACACCTCTGTTTGCTTTAATAGCTTGGTTTATTATGAATAAACAAAATAATACATGTACTTCCTTCTCAAAAACCTAAAACTTTCAAGGTGTTTCTAAAGTTTTGATGGGTAGTGTTTTACAAGTCCAATGCAAACATGGTTTACTAGTGTTCCCTTAGATGTGCAGTTTTGAAACTTGCTGAGGCATTTTACAGACGGACTTAAAGGCTTTATTGCAGTAGTCATCAAGCCAGGCTCCAGATTTGCTAAACATAGAAACGCAATATTCCTCCGCGCCGCAGCTTGGTCGTCCAGGCAACCAGTTCGCAAAATTACTGTGACTGCCATCAGTCCACGATAACATTTCACACGCACGGTCCACCATGTAGCCAATCCACAGGCTGTCGAAAACGATCTTTGAGGGATTCAAGTTTTGAATAAACTTGTTTTCGTCCTCGTCAGCTATCAAGACGAGATGAGCTGATCTTGAACCCTCTTGACAGAAAAATTCTGCATCATGGTGGTTTCGCGCTGTGTCTACGAACAGGTAGCAGTAGTTGCGAAAGGGCACCCACCCGGCGTGGCACGGTGCGTTTCGATGTGTATCACTGATGATTTCCGAATAACAAGTCTTGCATGCTGCCTCCTTGGGTGTTGAAAACAGTAGAAGCAGTATGCATATTGCCTTCAGACTTGTCAAACTCATTTTTGTCCAAGTTTTCGAGTCAAAATCTGTCCAATGGAGTACGCCCAATGACAAAGGTTTCACCAGTAACAATATGTCAATGTACTTGTGCTTGACTTTTGTTGACCGTTTGACAGTCACTGTACAACACTCAATGATGCTCCATACACCAATTCAGCCAATGTCTGTTGAATCAGCATCAAAGTTCAATTGATTTTAGTGCAGATGTTGCAGTTCTATACTAAATGCAGTTGTCGTCACCCAAAACCTGATGAGACCAAAAAGTAAAATACTGAATCAGCCAGAACCCATTAGACCGTATCGAATAGCTGCCATCTTGTAGGGCAGTTTCTTTGTTCAGTAAGGACATGCATGGTTGCACATTGTGTGCTTGCAGTGTACCGGTACATTGGCTATATATATTAGGCGGTCGCTGCGGGGGACTTTTCCTGGCCTAAAAACGGAGCGATCAGACATGACCTAGTTAAACCGCAAAAATGTCTATCTCGGGTCACGCAGCTGCATCCGACTTCCAATATGAACGCCAAGAATACATGCCGCACGCTTTGCGCGTTCGCGCCCTTGAATGAGGTGGGTCACAGCGGTGACATACACTGTAGACCGGATGTTCAACTCTCACGTGAGGGACGGAATTGGATCACGCTCTGTACATAAAAAATGATGACGTCGAGTTGGAACAAAATGTGCTGGTCAGCACACGATTTGGCTCGCTATTTGTGTTTAGCTGGGTTCACACTGAGCCTTTTTCAGATGTCACTAGTGTAAATTGTATGTGTGTTGTCTCAAGAAAATATGGCATGGAGAGATTTGGTGTTAACCAACACATTCAAAATCACGGAATCACAAAATCACAAATTGATTTTTCAGTGCGTCGTTTCACTTTAAATTATCTCTGTGCCCAGTTTTTTCTAAAGCAACACCCTTCAAATTTACATGCATAAAGTGTGGATAAGGCTCAGTGTAAATCCTCACTGAGAGGAAAACAGGCTTTATAAAATGACATTGACTTTTTAACGGCCGCTTTTTAAGTTTTATGCAATTAGGCCCACAACTTTTTGAAGTTTGCCGCTTCTACAGCTGATCGTTAACATTCCCTGTGTTTCCTTTCACGTATCAGCACTTAAGTTAATTTCATTGCACTGAAAATCATACAAAGTTTAATACAGGCTTCCTGTACGTCCACATCATAATATATGTGTCTGTTTTCAATACTAGAGAGACCTTTTCCTCCAGGATTATATCTCTGTACAATGTCATTCATCTTCTCTCAAAACAAAAGAAATATCTTAAGATAGATCTAAGGAGATAACTTCAGCTAAAGAACTGCAACGAATAGTGCCACAACATACCTTCCTGAAAGCCCATTGTGCAAATTTCCAATATACCGTATGTAACACCAAAAAATGACACCAAAAAGGACACCAAAAAATGTCACAAAGTATGTATGTATGTGTCCTATGTTACATACATGTACGTTAAATAGGAAATTTGTACACAGGGTTTTCAGAAATATATGTTGTTGCACTATCTGTTGCTTAAGTTATCTCCTTAGATCTGTCTTAAGATATTTCTTTTGTTTTGAGAGAAGATAATTGGCTTTGCACAAAGTTATGATCCTAGTGAAAAAGTCTCTCCAGTATTGAAAACAGACTTACATGTATATATGCGAGCTCGCTATGGGGCGCCGTTCGTCAACTAATTATTTAGGCGAATTATAGCATGTTTTTCCATGGTTTATCTAATAATTCTGTGTAAATAATGCATTTGTTTAAAAGGCCGTTTATGGTTTACAAACCTTTAAAACTTTGTTTTGTACCAACACGATTCTTTACAAAACAGGAAATATACTTGTAGCTGTGCAAATTCATTATTTACAAATAATGAAAATGACCTCGGCGTTCCATACTTTATTAATGAAACCGACGAGTGTACATTTCAATGGTTTACAAACAAGAGAATTGTATCGTTCATAGACAATTCCATGGTTTATAAATAATGAATACTGCACATTGCTGCACGTTTTTCTGGTTTACAAATAATACAAAACTATCACTGGTGCGCAATTACATGGTTTATAAACCAAGAAACTTGCACCGGGGTCTGATTTTCTATGGTTTATAAATAATGAAAACTGCGCCGTTCTACTCAATTTTGTGGATTCTGTGGTTTGTAAACAATTAAAAATAGTCAATAGGCGTGCATTTCGATGGTTTGTAAATAATTGAAAGTGATCGTTGGCTCACAATTTCATGGTTTATAAATAATGAAAATGAACTAGTTAGCGTTGTCGCAAAATTTCATGGTTTACAAACGGAGAAAATTAAAGCTTTATACACTTGTCTGTCGTTTGTAAAGGTTGACTATCGATAAAAAGAGAAGTATTATGCACTCGGTACATCTCAAAATACGATCGTTGACGAAAAATTGAAGGGTTTGTAAACCATGAAAAACACGCTTCATAAACGTTTATTATAATCCAGTTACGTTGCGAGAGCAATGGGTGCGTTCAATTAGCCATCATCGAGTCATAGGGGGTGCTCGTTCAAAGTGTAAACAGTCCGGCAGACCATGGCAACAAAGGTATTTATGTGTACAGTCATCGAACGCCACGGCACAGCCTTCAGCGCGCGCGCGGGAAATTCCAGGTTCATTACCTGACTAAACCTAGCCGCGTATTGGGCCAAAAATCCAGCCGCGGTTTCAGCCGCGGTCTCTGCCGCGGTCTTAAAATCCCAAACGAATGTAGTAAAAGGTGATAAAATCTTCTTTTTTTTTATACACGAGTTCTGAGACTCTGGCAATGAAATTGTTAAAATTGTCATAGAAATGTATTTCTTTTCACGGTGTTACCTAACTCAGTCATCTACCGGGCTGATTAAATTTTAAATGGTAATTTTAATAAATTAATTTTTAATTAATTTTAATTAATGAGGAGTCCCCATTTTCCACCCCAAAAGTGCCGAAAACTTAATATTGCCCACAGAATGGTCCCTTTAAAAGAAAATGTACACCACATAGTTTGAACAATTTGCAATTTTATTACATAATCCATTTAATCCGTCCATGGGGCAGATCAAATTTTGGAGGAAGCCAAATCGGTCCACGAATTAGTGCTTAATTAAAGGTACACACCTGCCTACTGTTTACATGATTTAGTGATGTAGCAGCATTGACAATACTTTTTTGATGGTCGTTGCAAAAAAAATTTCATCAAAATATCCCGTAATTTACTAAAGAAGTGCAAAAATAACAAAAAACGGTCAAAAGACGGGTTATACGCTTTACCAGCCGTTTCAACTACGCGCGAGCCTCACGACTTTGTCACAAACGATTCGCTCTTTTCCTGCTCAGGATATCTCCAATTTTCTGCTCACGATTTCACTGGACAGCCCGGACGACCGAATAGGAATTTCCGTTTTTTTGTTGAGGAGTTGGCATCATGTTTTTTTCTTCACGAACGTACGTGCACCGAAGCAACACGCCTACGTACATGTACGTACGTGTGCACTTTGCCATGCATGCTGCGCGGGGCAAATTTCTACACTCAACGGTAGCCTGCCGTAGCACGCGCTCGCTCCTGTTCTCCGGACTCTCGAAACAAACAATTATGTTCGAATTTTCATACTTATGTTTAACTTTGTTTCATACCTGTATAAATAGTCTCTCTTTTGTCAATTACTTATAAATATTGGGGGGAAATCAGAGTTGAATTTGGTGCAGTTCTGCAGTAACAAACTTTTATACGGCTGGAAATACAACTAACTCACAAGACCACGTGACTTTTCGGAACCGTAATTTGGTTCCGAAAAGTCACGTGACCTTGGATTTTTCAAAAGTTCTCAAAAACGGCCAAATTTGACGGCGTCTTTTCAGGATATATCTAATTTACTCTCGAATGCGCTTCAGAATAATGTATGGGTCTATTTCGAGCCCAAAATAGCCCAACAAAGAAGGTGTGTTCCTTTAAAGGGATAATAAGGAGTCTGGTTTCCACTAAAAAGGTGCCGAAAACTTAATACTGCTGACAAAATGGTCCCTTAAAAAGAAAATGTACACCACATAGTTTGAAAAATTTGCATTTTTATTACATAATCCGTTTGAAACTATGTGGTGTACATTTTCTTTTAAAGGGACCATTTTGTCAGCAGTATTCAGTTTTCGGCACTTTTATAGCGGAAATCAGACTCCTTATTATCCCTTTAATTAAGCACTAATTAGTGGACCGATTTGGCTTCCTCCAAAATTTGATCTGCCCCATGGACGGATTAAATGGATTATGTAATAAAATTGCAAATTGTTCAAACTATGTGGTGTACATTTTCTTTTAAAGGGACCATTCTGTGGGCAATATTAAGTTTTCGGCACTTTTGGGGTGGAAAATGGGGACTCCTCATTAATTAAAATTAATTAAAAATTTATTTATTAAAATTACCATTTAAAATTTAATCAGCCCGGTAGATGACTGAGTTAGGTAACACCGTGAAAAGAAATACATTTCTATGACAATTTTAACAATTTCATTGCCAGAGTCTCAGAACTCGTGTCTAAAAAAAAAGAAGATTTTATCACCTTTTACTACATTCGTTTGGGATTTTAAGACCGCGGCAGAGACCGCGGCTGAAACCGCGGCTGGATTTTTGGCCCAATACGCGGCTAGGTTTAGTCAGGTAATGAACCTGGAATTTCCCGCGCGCGCGCGCTGAAGGCTGTGCCGTGGCGTTCGATGACTGTACACATAAATACCTTTGTTGCCATGGTCTGCCTACACTTTGAACGAGCACCCCCTATGACTCGATGATGGCTAATTGAACGCACCCATTGCTCTCGCAACGTAACTGGATAATAATAAACGTTTATGAAGCGTGTTTTTCATGGTTTACAAACCCTTCAATTTTTCGTCAACGATCGTATTTTGAGATGTACCGAGTGCATAATACTTCTCTTTTTATCGATAGTCAACCTTTACAAACGACAGACAAGTGTATAAAGCTTTAATTTTCTCTGTTTGTAAACCATGAAATTTTGCGACACACTAACTAGTTCATTTTCATTATTTACAAACCCTTCAATTTTTCGTCATTGATCGTATTTTGAGATGTACCGAGTGCATAATACTTCTCTTTTTATCGATAGTCAACCTTTACAAACGACAGACAAGTGTATAAAGCTTTAATTTTCTCCGTTTGTAAACCATGAAATTTTGCGACAACGCTAACTAGTTCATTTTCATTATTTATAAACCATGAAATTGTGAGCCAACGATCACTTTCAATTATTTACAAACCATCGAAATGCACGCCTATTGACTATTTTTAATTGTTTACAAACCACAGAATCCACAAAATTGATTAGAACGGCGCAGTTTTGATTGTTTATAAACCATGGAATTGTACGTCCCGAAACCAATTTTCTTTATTTATAAACCATAGAAAATCAGCCCCGGTGCAAGTTTCTTGGTTTATAAACCATGTAATTGCGCACCAGTGATAGTTTTGTATTATTTGTAAACCAGAAAAACGTGCAGCAATGTGCAGTATTCATTATTTATAAACCATGGAATTGTCTATGAACGATACAATTCTCTTGTTTGTATTACCATTGAAATGTACACTCGTCGGCTTCATTAATAAAGTATGGAACGCCGAGGTAATTTTCATTATTTGTAAATAATGAATTTGCACAGCTACAAGTATATTTCCTGTTTTGTAAAGAATCGTGTTGGTACAAAACGAAGTTTTAAAGGTTTGTAAACCATAAACGGCCTTTGACACAAATGCATTATTTACACAGAATTAAGATAAACCATGAAAAAACATGCTATAATCCGCCTAAATAATTAGTTGACGAACGGCGCCCCATAGCTCGCTCCACCGAAAGTAGGCTCTTGCATTAAAAAAATGAAAATGGAACTACAGTAATGACTTAATCAGATAGAGTATATTATAAGCTTCACAAAACTACAAACATTGTGTCAATCTTTAACAAATTGACAAAGTTATGACCATTTCCGTGATGACCAAGAGCAAAAAATTTTAAGAATTGCTTTAGAGAAAAATGGCGTTGTACATGTATTTCTGTTAAAGCATAAAGCAACCATGCAAATTCTGACTCCAAAAGCCTTCTCTAGGAGCCTCTCTGGTATATGGGATATAGTGCCAACCCCATGCCGAAGGCAATGGAAATAGGCATGGAATATCGGTTGATTTTCCCATTGTTTTAGCCAAATTACATGTACATATAGTTTCATGAAGGTATGCTTTAGAAAAACTGGAAAAAAAAACTGTTTTCTAGTAGTATTTATTCACTTTAGGTGATAGATGGATACTTAATAGGTGGTCTCATGCAGAAATCCTGGTATCAATAAACAAAAATGCCCTACTTGACATACATGCATAAATTAGCCATTATCTCAATTCTGGCCTGTGCGACAAGCGCCTACTTTCGGTGGAGCGGCTCACATATGTTTACCAGCTCCGTTCAACAGTGATAAAGCACGTATCATATAGTCAGTGATGTACAAAACTATATTGAAATTGTTTTTCCACAACTCAACTGATGCATGCTATGAGGACACCACAGAGTTAAAGGCAGTATACATCATTGGTAATCTCGAAAATCCGAAATATTCACAGATTTACGCCTAACTTACACAATATAAACATGATGACCGGAGAAAACTTCCCCTGAATTGGTTTTGTCTGAAGTGCTATAGTCTTTGAGAAATGAGTAAAACAATTAGTTTTTCGTCTCATGAGACGAAAATTCAATTCGCCCCAAAACCATCTCGCCCAAATACCATTTTGCCCCAAACCACTTCGCCCGAGTGCCATTTCGCCCCAAATTACCTCGTCCAAACACTACATCGCCCAAATGCCACTTCGCCCCAAAAACCACTTCGCACTATGAGCAACTAACATTAGGAATTGGGCACACACCACTGTTAATAACAATGGTTTGTGCCCAATTTCCATTGTTAGTTGCTCGTAGTGTCGTGCACAGGCCGTGGTTCAGGGCGAAATGGTTTAGGGCAAGTGGTTTTGTGGCGAAATTACTGCAAACCTTTTTGGACTGTTTTCTTAAAAGTTAGAAGAAGTACAGAGCTGGTTTTTGTTCAGTTTGGTTTTAATCATGCATATCTTCAATCACACAGGGGGATGAAACTATTTGTAACAGTTTACCAATGATGTATACTATCTTTAATAATGATGCAGTCAACAGTCGACATTGTAAAATTGCTAATTTCCCACAAAGACTTTATTTTTGTACAAATTGACTAGTCCAGGTGTATTTTACCTCAAAAAATGTCCAATTTACAGTCGCCTTTCTCTTTAGCGTTGCTTCGTTGTTTCTTCTCAAATGTCCACACTGCAGAAAAGAGCAGTTTGGTAGCACATCAGCCAAATTTAATTACACAGCCATCAATGCGTGTATTTCCCTGACAACCAGTAAGGCCTGATGCATTGCAAGTGAAACTGACATGGAGCGATTCAAATAGACTGGTTAATATTCACTTCTGGCACGTGATCTAAAGTGTACGTCACTTTCACAGACTTGACTGTCAATGTACATACATGTAGGCACATCAGTGCTTAATTAGTTGTCTGTATACATGTATATGTAGATGCATATTATCTATGAAAAAACATACACACCGGCTTACTGTTTACACAATGTAGCGATCTAGCATCCTTGACAATAATTTTTCGATGGTCGTGTAAAAAAACAAAACAAAATGTCACGTAATTAACTAGAAGTGTTTAAAATTAACAAAAGAGACTAATGTTGGGCTATACGCTTTACCAGCCGTCGCGATGTATTCGCGATGTGTTTGTAAATATGGGTTCGATATGGGTTGACACGTGTTTAACCTCGTTTCCTTGTTTTCCCCTGACTCATCACACCTTGCATGATCCCTCAGGTCAACGCTGACTCGAGGAAGCAACTCGAACGCAATTTTTCGGTGTCTTTTTTTAAGCGCCCTCAATAGGCCTATGCTGTTTTTTCTTCGGATATTATTTAACGCAAAGACGCACAAATCTGAGAGATTCTCTCGTCCGTCTCAACACCCAGAAACCCTTCCTATGAAATATGTTGGCGAATCGGTTTTACAAATTCCTACATGTAGCATCCTGAGATATCAGGGAATTTCCACTCTGCAAAGCGACGTAACAATACCCTGAGGAAACACACGCAAATCTGTGGAGTGAGCCGGCTGTTGTCTTGAGCCAACTCACGCCCGAGTCATTTTGATGTAATTTAATCAATTCGGTCATGTTATGCCAAAAGAAACGATTTCTATACTTTCCAGAAATTGTATTGGGTTCCGTTCCTTATGACTGTCCCATTCCTACTAAACTTTCAAACGACGATCTTAATTTACTCTGCAGTTTTTCAAATTAATAACAGGGATGCATGCCGACGAATGTAATGGAACGGATTCCCCAGTATGCTTTAAATAGCAGCCAATCGTCGACGCGGACAACGGCCAGCATTACCGAGTACATGTATCACATGCATGCACGGTGTTTACAATCTGTGCGCGTTACATTTGAATACCTGCAATCATGCTGCAATGCACTGCCAAGCGTCCTGATTGGTCCAGCAGAGGCGACAAGATTTCTGTCGCTAGTCCCACCGCGAAATGGGGCCTTTTTCAACAGGGCCACTGTACGCAGGAGTTAGAGAGTGCGTTAAAGGGGCACTGTTGCAAGAGGATGACATGTAGGTGTCGCACACAAAGATATCAAGACTCAACAATACCGACATTGACAAGACTTTTAGGGTGATTTTGATGTTTGTTTGATGATATCTTTTTTGTGTGTTTTATGAATACGCTTGCATGTATTTGTTGTGTAATTAGTGCAATATGCACATATTTTTGTAAATCTGAGCAGCATTTGGCCTGTGGGCCACAATGTTTTAGATATGTGTTGTTGAAATAAACCATAATAATAATAATAATATTAATATCACTTAATGCTGTAAAGGGGCTACCCGCCGGTAAGACTTTGCCAAACTACCACCGAAATTTCGGCTAAAAGACATCGATTGGACACCAAATTTCTGTAAACCGGAGGTTCCAAAAATGTTTCCACACCTAATAAAAATGCTTCTAGACCTAATAAAAATGGTTCTCCATTTTAAAAAGATGGATTTTGACCTTTAAAAAAAATTGATTTTGACTTCCAAAATATTGGGGCTACACCAAATTGTAGCCCTAATAGAGTGGGTCACCCTAATAGGGCTCTCTACACACAAAGTGTCGCCCCATTGGATTAAATACAGAAATAATGGATACTAATTTAAGTTACCATGGCAATAGTTGCGTAGATGGTTACAGTGAAACACACATTGCAGTGAAGTATATGGAAATGCTTTATTGATTTTTATTCATTGATTTTTAAGTGTACAAACGTATTCTCAGTTCTTGGCTACCATTGAAGAGTTGCAACTTTTGTTATGTGGAAAGAACCAAATACAAATCATGGCTCTAGAATTGTATAACTAGAGGAAATAAATGATTGTTATGGGTAATTCCCAAAATTAGTGGTCCAAAATGTTTGGTGTCGATCCCAGTTATGTACGACACTCTGTTCATCAACCATCACCGCTCATGATCACAGATTCTCGGACTGTTGCCTGTGATTACAGCACCAATTTCTTGAAAATTTCGTTCTGTGATTACTGACAAATACTTAAAACAAATAACCATAAAACCTCATTATATTGAACATGTTGAATAGGAATTTGGTGTCCCGGGTTACCTACGCCAATGAGAATTAGCTGTAGAATGAGTTTTCATTATAAACATTGGTGCCTTATCCACACACAAACATTAAATTTAAGTGGTGGTTGTTGAAATAAAACTGAATATTTTCTTCTGGAAATGCAGTTTTCTCTTATTCCATGCAGGTTCAATCAGGTTGTTTTCAAATTAGTGCCCTTGGGTGGATTGCAACAAAGAAAGTTAGGACGTCCTCACTCTCAAGACGTTCTAACTGATATCATAGATTATTTTGCCTTGCAATAAAAATGTATCTGTCCTAATATGCGTCCTATTTTTTATGTCATTAGAAAATTTGTTTGAAACATCATGCTTAAAGGCACAGGCTCGTCAGCAATGCGCGCCCGCCAAATGTGTGCCACGCAATATGCAGCTCCATAGCAAAGGCATGGAGATGCGTGTTTCGAGCACGAATTTGGCGGGCGCGCATTGCTGACGTGCCTTTAAGGGTAATTCCCAAAATTAGGGGTCCAAAATGTTTGGTGTCCCAGTTACGTACGACACTCTCTGCTTCAAAAATCACCACTTATGACCACAAATTCTCAGTAATGGACTGTGGCCTGTGGTTATAGGGGGCAGCATCATTTTCTTCAATATTTTGTTTTCTGATTCCTGAAAAAATATTCAAAACAAAAGACCATAAAGGCTTATATTTTGCTCCATGGTATTGGATAAGAGTTTGGTGTCCCGGGTTACCTACGCCAATGAAAATTGGCTGTAGAATGAGTTTGCATTAAGCTTGGTGCCATATCTACACACAAACATTAAAATCATTTTTAAGATTTCGAAGTGTTTTTAATGATTGAAAGTGGTTTCCCAGTAGAAAATAATTATTTTAATTTAAACAAATGCCACTCAAATTTAATGTTTGTGTGTAAATATGGCAACAAGGTTAAAGCAAACTCATTCTACAGCCAATTTTCATTTGCGTAGGTAACCCGGGACACCAAACCCCTATCCAATACCATGGAGCAAATTATAAGCCTTTATGGTCTTTTGTTTTGAATATTTTTCAGGAATCGGAAAACAAAATATTGAAGAAAATGATGCTTCCCCCTATAATCACAGGCCACAGTCCATTACTGATAATTTGTGGTCATACATGTAAGTGGTGATTTTTGAAGCAGAGAGTGTCGTACGTAACTGGGACACCAAACATTTTGGACCCCTAATTTTTGGGATTACCCATCCACAAGTTATTACTGTATTCAACAAACATTATTTCTTTTTTGGAAGAGTGTACATTCTAAATCATTAACAATCGGATATTTTTCTATTTCTGTTTACACATGTAGGAGTCAGCCCATGTTGCTTCCAGACCCGATCTACCTTTCTCCGTCCGATGATTTCTATCCTGTCTACGTTTCTTCGGTTCACACACCAGGTTGTCTCTTTGTACAACTAGACAGATACTCTGCGAGGTATAAACAACATTTCATTGCAATTTCATGGGAGTAAAGTTGTGCCAGAATTTCCAGTGATTTTGGAAATTGAGGAAAACCTGGAAAAAGTAAAAGAACAAACTATAGTGTGACGTCATTTGCCAGAGTAACTGGGTCTAAACATTCGCTGGGAATCTGAAACATCCATTGCTAAAGCGCAGAGATAGTTCACTGGTTTTAGGGTAGACCCTGTAACCATGGCAACACACAAAGGGTGACATTTTCACTTTAGTTCTCTATTTGATTTACTGAAAATAAACTCCTCAAAAAAAGTTTGGAAAGTCCAGTTTGACTGACGATTTCTCTCTTGTTACTAAATCATTTCCCTTGAATTTGGTATCATTGGAAAGCCCTGTTATTTCTCTTTACAGTGATGTGTCATTTGTTATGATTAATAAATTGGGGGATGTGCAGTATAGCGGAATACAGGGGTGGGTGGAAAGTGAAATGTCACAAAATTCACTGCTATTGTCATGCAGTGCATTCCCCTTTTGCTTGGAGGATGGGAATGTGTCAATGCACTTTTTGACAATAGCAATGCATTTTGTGACATTTCACTTTACACCAGCCCCCGTATTCAGCTGCGCTGCACATCCCCCAATTGCTTAATCATAACAAATGACACATCATCGTAAAGAGGAATAACAGGGCTTAACAATGATATAAAATTCAAGGAAAATTATTTTGCAACAAGAGAGAAATCGTCAGTCAAACTTGATTTTCTGAACTTTTTTGAGGAGTTTAGAATATTGTCAATCCTTTTTTTGTTCATGTTTAAACAGCGTATCCACTGAAAATAGGTCGAAATAAATATCCTTGAATTTTGAACATTTCACCAGGGGAAACTCTTTGCCTCTTAAAATAAGTTTCCTTAAATACAAGTTTGTTTTCCTTTGTTACCTAGTGGAGTGAAAAATACCTCAAAGAAGATCCTATTGTGTAGATAGAGCCCCTAAAACATGGCTTGACCAGATCACATTTTTTAGTCCCCCATTTTTCCCCATGGGTGTTGAGATTTTGATACCGTATCATGTCATATTTTTCTGATACCATTCTGAAATTTCACGTCCTCAATCCTTGTATTTTTACAGATATCGTTAGTACTAGGTATCGTCAAAAATCTACCGAAGTTTAGTAAACTAATTTATCTAGTTGCATAAAGCAATGCAGTGATTACACCAACCTTTTTGCTTACACATCCAAACGCGGAATGCAAATCCTGTTTTCTTCCCATTAATGGTATTTTAGGGAGGTATTTTATATAATTATGTTAGATCGAAATCCACTTTTGAAAAAAATCTGGGCATTTCTGTGGACCAGGCGAGTTTTAGAAGCCTTGTTTAAGGGGATTTGTACAATGAAATCTTGTTCAAGGCATTTTTCATTTCACTAAGTTTAAAAAAAATAATAATAATTGAATCTTCACTGCAATTTAAGAGGACACATTGCTTTGGATTGGGCGCTTTTGGGCTACAACAATGAAATGGACATGATTGGAAAGATTGTCAAAAACTAGAATATAAAGATTCACATTGATAAACATACCCTCAAATTGTATGTTTTTTTATTTCGTGTCAAAACAATTTCCGCCATTTTGTAGAACCAAATTTTTGACTTCCAAAAATGGCGGAACGTGGCCCGTAGTTGTATTCCAGTCACATCTTGTTGAAGCACACGGTCCGCGGCACGCCGCTCTCATGAGTAGGCTAGGGGCAAGTAGGCTAGGGGCGAGTAGGCAAGGGGGCGAGTTGGTCAGGGGGCAACATGGCAACGGGCGAGTCGGTCAGGGGGGCAACATGGCAAGGGGCGAGTCGGTCAGGGGCAGGTAAGGGGCAAATCGGCCAGGGGATGAGCTGACCTGATTTCCATAGGTGTACCGTATGTCGCGTACATGTTCATCTGGTAGGTCTACCGTGCCATTGCCTGCGGCGCCAGCCTGATGACTATAAAGCACATTCTGCACACTGTTTGGACAATGTATTTGCTGCTGGGATATGTCAACCTCTCGCGGGTCAGGTCATCGGCCAATTTTTGTTTTTTAATCACTGATCTCTAATTACAACACATTGTGAGTGTTTTAATGCATGAACAACTCTTCAAAGGTATAAGGAACATTTCCAAACTGCAAAATCTTGGGGAAATTGAAGGCAATGTGTCCCTTTAAGAGGTAAAGATGTTTATAGTGGATTGTCCTGTATAAAGACATTTTGCATTAAGTATTTTAAGACTTGACTAATTTTATGGGGAAAAAAACATTTTTTTTACAATTTTGTTGTTCATTTTATTTTGACTTGCAGACTAGCCAAAGTAATGGATGAGATTAACGATGAACTGTCTTCCAAGAAGTCAATGATCATCCCCAAAGATTGGCAGCCGAAAGTAGGGGAGGTCTGTTTGGCCAAGTTCCATGAGGACGAGAGGTAAGGAAATTGAAGGATTTGTTATCGGTTCACCTCTGTCAAATTTTGATTGAAGCTGTTAGCGGAAGTCTCAGTAGACAACTCTCAGCTACCAGCCTCACAATGTTTGAATACACTAATGGGTCTTTCCACAGTAAAGGGGGCATTTTGGCAACACAGACCATATTTTCGAGGAAATACATGTACATTTGTCTGATCACAAAATAAAAGAAATAAGTTGTTATGAAGAGATAACTTGGGCCCAAAACGAGTTACACCCTGTGTACAAATTTCCAATTAAAATATAACACAAGTGTCCGTCCCGGTTACGAGCGTATATTGGAAATTTGTACACGGGTTTTTTTTAGAAAGGCATGTTGTCATACTATTTGTAACCCTTTTCGGGCCTAAGTTATCTCTTCAAAACAACTTAAACTTATGTCTTTTATTTTGAGACAAGACAAAGGTATTTTCTGGTGTGTTGCCAAAATGCCCCCTTTACCGTGGAAAGACTACTCACAATAAGTTAGGGATATTGTGGGGTGTACGCAGAGATTTTATTGAGGATATGCATTCTGCTTGAATGATTTTGTATATTATTAGACAATTGTATCTGTGTAATGTACACACCTTGTCGCAGGAATAGGTGAAAACCGTCATTCGAAGAAAAAAAATTCAAAAAATTGACAACACACCAATATCCCTAACTTATTGTGAGTAGTGTACTTCACATCTACAGTTGAAGTCAGAAGTATAAATACATGTACACCACTACCATCATCACCCAAAATGGTAATCGGGACTACCCGAACCATTGCAAGGTGTACAAGCTATGTTTTAAGTACTGCATGCACGTGGGGAATTCCACAAAATCAAGAATTTTAATAGTGAAGACCGTTACAAAAATGGTGTAAGCAGGGATATTTTTCTTACGTCTTTCTTGAATAGTTCAGGCAATCGTGCTTGACAACAGCACAAATCTGTCTCTTAAAAACGGGAATAAAATTCAAAACGGGACTCCATGCTGCCTACGCACCTGGTACTTTTTTTTAACGCATATTTTGTTTGCACAAATGTCAACATTTTCTTGTTACTAACCAGTGATACTGATAGCCTATTTTCATGGTACATGTATGACTCTGGTCATACAGCAGAGAACTTATGCAAATGCATTGTCTCTAAAATGTTTAATAATAAAGGGACACGTTGCTTTGGATTGGGCACTTTTGGGCTAAAAAAATGAAATAGACATGATTGGGAAGATTCAAGTTTCACATAAACATACCTTCAAATTGTATGGCTTATTTGTGTTTAATTTCGTGTCAAAAGAATTTCCGCCATTTGATCATGTATTTCTACGGAATTTTTCCATCTTCTTTCTGAAGATGGAACCGAGTGAGGATTGTGGACATTCCGTCCGATGAGAAGTATGAGGTGTTCTACTTGGACTATGGAGACCAGGAGGAGGTTACCAAAGATTGGCTCCATCCTGCATGGAATAAGATCTTGATGGTGAGTTTTCCAGATTTCAGCGATCTGGTGCATGCGATGCAGGCAGATTGGCAATTGTGTCTTTCCATGCTAATGGAAAATAAGTCATTAATTCCTCTCAGATGTCTTCAGTTTATCCCATACTTAAAGAAATTCCCTTGTACTGTTCTCAGCAGATAACTTTTGCCCAAAAAGGTAAGAAAATGCTGCCACAACATACATTTCTGAAAAGCTTGTGTACAGATTTCCCCTTATACGTTACATGTAACGTGGACAGACAGATTGGTGACATTTTGTCTCATAATAATAATAATAATAATGATTAGATTTGTATAGCGCACATATCCAACCTGCAGGGTGTTCAAGGTGCTGTTACCATTATTACCGCTGCCATCAGGGAATCACCAGAACCATTTCGCTTCAACTAGGTGGCTGCTGGTCAGGCGCACAACCCTATCAGCAGTTAGATTGTAGCATTCCCTTAACAGCTTCCCATATATCGCTTGGGTTGACGAGGCAACTGGGATTAAGTGCCTTGCCCAGGGACACAAACACGTTGGTCGAAGTGGGGCTCGAACCCCCAACCTCTGATTGGGAGTCCCGCTTCATACCCACTAGACCACACGCGCTCGTAAACTTGGAGTAAACTTGTAACATACTTGTAACATTGCCTAATTCTTAATAAAGTCATGTAACTCATAAAACTTGTAGTATACTCGGAACAACTCGTACCAAACTGTGACTGACTCAACCAAAATAGAAAACTTGTAATTATTACTCACACTATGAGTATGAACAACTAACAATGGACATTTGGCACACACCATTGTTAATAACAATGGTGTGTGCCCAATTTCCATTGTTAGTTGCTCATAGTGTCATAGTACGCTAATAGTATAATCATAGACATTGTTTAAAGGCAGAACACATGATTGGTAAACCGTTGCGAATTGTTTAATCTTCCTGTGTGATTGAAGATATGCATGATTAAAACCAACCTGAGCAAAAATCAGCTCTGTACTTCGTCTAACTTTTGAGAAAACAGTCAAAAAAGGCTTTACGGTCACTTCGCCCCAAAACAATTTCGCCCTGAACCACTTCGCCCTGAACCACGGCCTGTGCACAAAGTATTTTGGGGTGAAGTGGCATTCGGACGAAGTGGTTTGGGGGCAAGGTGGCTTTTGTGGCGAAGTGGTACAAGGCGAAATAGTTTTGGGGCGAAATAAATTTATGTCTCATGAGACCAAAAATTGTTTTACTCATTTCTCAAAAACTATAGCACTTTAGACAAAACCTTTTTAGGGGATGTTTACTACCGTCATCATGTTTATATTGTGTAAGTCTGTGTAAATCTGTGAAGATTTCTGATTTTCGAGATTACCAATGATGTTTCCCAAATTTGCCAAATCACACCCAAGATTTGTCCATGTGTAGGAGGGGCTCAACTTTAGACATTTCTTTTCCCACCAGCTACCATTCCAAGCCATCCAGTGCAGTCTCACAAACATCACTCCAACCGACGACCAATGGAGCGATGCCGCTGGTGATGCATTGTGGGATTTATGCCTTGATGGAGACAAGAAGAAATTGCTCATGGGAAAGGTGTTTTTTTTTTTTTTTTTTAACTTTGGCGGTATTACACCAAATTACAGAGTTTACACCAGGGAAAGCCTCCAGATATGCCAGAAGATGCAAAATGAATGCCATGAGGTTTCGCTTTGAATTCTGGGAACACAGGTCAAAGGTTGTTGCCAGGCTGGGTTTTTTATAAACACTGTTATAGTTTGATACATGAGGAAAAATGAAGCCGGCGCCATGCGAAACTAGTCCTAAAATATAATGTTAAACCTTGCCAGTGCCCACAGACATCAACCAATTAAGAAAAATGCATGTATACACCTTTTTTCTCTCCTTTTTTCGTCATACATGTAAATATGTGGGGGGGTTTTCCGCCATGTTTTGCAACTTGCAACTTCCGCATGGTTACTAGGTGACGTCATTACACCGTGCCTTACACCAGAGACCCTGCCGCGAGCTCGGCAGTGGTGTCGGCCACCATATCGGGGCATACACGTGTATCACATGATGGCAAAAAGAATGCTCTGGTGTAAGTTAGTGTTATCAGGGGCCAATTTCAAAGAGGTGTTTGAGCACACAAATTTGCTTAGGTACAAAAAACTCTTGCTGAGTACAGAACATTACCAGTGAATTCCTCGTGTGACAGAAACAGTGTATGACCAGTGTTACAGGGTTGTTTCATTACCATGACAATCATGTGAAATTTTTGCTTGTAACTTCATTTTATCAAGCAAGATTTTTCATGCTTAAGCAATTTTTCATGCTTAAGCAGCTCTATGAAATTGGCCCCTGGTATAAGCTAGTGTTATCTGGTGTAAGCTACTCGAACGCCACTTATAATAATTATATTAAGCGATGCCCATCTTCTACATTCAAGAAATGAATTCAAAAGACAAAATTTCCAGGGATGTCAGAAGAGGAATTTTAAGTACTGTGAAAATGCGCTACTTGGCAATTAATGCCGAAAATCCATGTGCATTCTGCGTGACGCTGTGCATTCTGCGTAAACATTGCTTGTTCGAAAAGCAACGCGGATATGTTCACGTGCACGTACTTTGCGCTGCCCTATTCGTGTTGCGTTGTCCCCCTCAAATTTAATATGACTCCGATTCCAAAAAAGAATCGCGATTCCATTCGAAACTTGGTTCAACTTAGCGGACTGTCTGTGTTACTGTTTGCGTTGCAGTTTACGTCTAGTTTGCGATACTGTCTGCATTTGTTGCGATGATATGGAAACTAGGCTTACGTTGATACAATTATACTGCATATAGTGCAGAGCGACACTTAAACGTCTATAAAATGATGTCGGCCTGTGACACACACACGTTCCTATAATGTGGAAATTCTCAGAGGCTGAATACTCTTGCAGAAGTTGAGTGTTTTGGCTACAAAATTGCTAGGTAATTTCTGGAATCGGCAAGTTATCACTAGGAATTAAATCTTGCTAAAAGGGAATCGGTTCCTACTAGGAATCGATTCCTCAAAAATCTAGAATCGCGATTCCGATTCCTATGGTAGAATCGATTCTACTCGATTCCGGCGTGGGATTGCCCAAGCCTACCGGTACATTGGAGGCGTCCATGCACCAACAAAGACCATAAGAAAATGTTACATTGAACGCATTTTCATTTCTTTGTGGGAAACAGAGTTTGACTCAAATGCTTGACATAAGTTTTAATTCGATTTCACATTTGCTAGTTTTTCAACTTCAGTACAGTGGCAACCAGATACACACCACTGCACAAGCTTTACATTTCGTTGGACCATTCACTTGTCATATCGTAGATTTTGTTTATTCACAGGTCATATCCGAAGTTGGGCAGGATTCCAAGTCGGGCTCTGCTAGAACCCTTAGCTATGAAATTGAGCTGTTTGACACCAACAGTGAAATTGACGTTGTGATTGGCCAGCAGTTGGTGCATGATGGACATGCCCAGGGAAATTCTGCCTTTATAGAGGTATTTTGTACTTCCTTTAAATTTGTTGTCCAAAATTTGAATTAGGAAGATTGTAACTAAACTTGAATTTTTGTGTTGTTCAAGAAAATGTGTTGAAAAACACCAAATGTCACACCTACTTTAGCACTAAATTATGTTTAGTTGATTGTGGGGCCTACTACGTATGAAAAAAATCCCTGATTTTAATCTTAAATGACTTTGTCATTTGCCGATAGATTTCGACCAAAATTTCAGATCACAAGCCTTGACAAATGTTATTGAGCAACCTGCATAAGTTTTGTTCCCATGGCTGAGATTTTAAAGCCATGCAGAAAAAAACCCTCAATTTAAGAATCTGCTACTTTCAACTTGGTTTTTTTCCAAGGAATTCCAATGCAGTTGTAAACGTTGGAAATAAACTGAAATTTTCAACACCAAACGGAAAGACTCAATTACCATGGAAAGACTCAATTATCTGTGTGGTTTACATGGTTAGTCTCTTTTTTTTTAAACTGATGTCTTAAACTTGTGCAGAGTATGTTTCCGTCCTTTACCGTGGCCGATTCTGATGAGCCGTCATTGTCAACAGAAGTGTCCAATAAGCTATCAGAGCTGTGCTTGCGACTGTATGAAACCAAGGTACGAGTTAGATGAAGTGTAGTTGAATCTTTGATCTGTTGACTATCTATAGGGATGTCCCCTAACGTGGCGCGGTTTAACAACTCACTGGAAATCCACTCAACCTGTAGCACAATCCATCAGCATATGGGTTCCAGATTTTTACAGTTCAACTCTTTGATGCACAGATTATTTTGGAACTCTAGGCTGCGTTCGGGCGTGTACTCGTGTTAACACGAGTGTACTCCTGCGCACGCGAACGGCAAGAATAACGACACTTGGGTCAGTGAGAGTATGCTCTCGGTACTCCCGAACAAATGGGGAGTGTGCTCTTACTCCCGACGAATGCCATGTGATTAGTACGAAGATGGCGGGATATAGGATGGATTTTTGGTGAATTTGCTAAACGTGTCAACTGGATAACTGAAACAACAACTCAATAAGGTTTGTTTTGGACGGCCACAAAGGTTCTCACGACTTACGGCCTGTATTTCCTCAGTTTCTTTTGAGCAGTAAAACGGCGTTTTTTTGTGCAGTGATGGCAAGAGACGGCCATCTTCACTTATTGCCATTCGCGCATGCGGAATGCCGACTTGCCGTTCGCGTGATGTGACCCGAGTGCAATGCGCATGCATTACTCCCGAGTAACAAGAACTGCACGCCCGAACGCAGCCCTATTATTTTGGGCAGTCACTAGGGACTGCCCTGTGCACTAAAGGGTTAATCCAGAATTATATATGCCTTTCAGAAAAACTGTCATTCACTTATTTTGGTCAAGCAAAAATGACACAAAAAGTCCGACCGACGCCGCAAAAGAGAAAATCGTCCAAGTGTTCCCTATAACTTGGCACACTCGACGCTGATTGGCTGAAATGTTGAGGAGCATGTGTGGTCTAGTGAGTATACAGCTGTGCTCGAGATCGAGGGGTTATGGGTTCGAGGCCCACTTGTGCCAACAGGTTTGTGTCCGTGGGCAAGACACTTAATTCCCAATTGCCTTGTCAGCCCAAGCGATATTTGGGGAGCTGTCAGGGGAATGCTACAATATAAATGCTCATAGGATTGTGCGCAACTAGCCAGGCAGCCAACTAGTTGAAGCGAGATGATTCTGGTACAAGTAATTCCATAAGGGCAGTGATAATAGTGGCTACGGCGCCTTTGAATGAAAGTCATGTTAGATACTGTGCACCTTATAAATGCTCTACCAAATGAACCATGCTATGGTGGCCTGTGACGACCATTTGCACGCACACATAGTGATACAGGACATAATGCTGATAGGAATGATAGGCATGATTTTTTTTATTCACGTGATATGTCTATTACAGGCTCTCGTGTATAATGTCACGTCAGCCTGAAACGAATGGCGCTGCCTTCACATCCCGGTATTAAAATTTCTAGTAAATAAACGATTCTTCTCCGTATTTTAGTTTTGAAATTCTCGAAGGTACTTGAGAACTTTATTACTTTTTAATGCCAAGTACAACAGATTGTTTATTGCGCCAAGAGAGAATGGAAATTAAAGTGCGCCACATTAGGGGCCGCGCCACTTTAGGGGACATCAACAATACTGCAGTGAAACTATTGTGTTAAACTTTTTTTTTATCCTGTGGACAGAGTGACGTGGAGCAGCAGGAAATATGTGAAGAGATCCATGAACTGATTACAGTTTTGAGGTTTGTAAAACTGAATTCTTACATTGAAATATTTCTGCTTAGTTGATGTACATGTAGTTAGATACTTTAACACATAAGGCCTTTTCCCACTAGACAAAATTTAATGGGTGGCCCCGGGGTGAAAATAAGCCCCATTTCCCAGTTGCAAGTCTCACCCCCGCGCCACCCCGAGACTGCTCATTCCCTGGAGCAAGATCAACCCTGCTCGAGACCAGGGTTGAAAAATTTGGCCCTGGCGTGAGACACTTTCCCCGGGGCGCGAACGGTATTTGGAAAAGGGGCAGGGGCGAGTTCCTACTGTACGCGTTTAAGTGAGGGATGAGGTGCCGATCTCCGGGGGTGAGTCGCCCCGCACGGCTTTATACAGAGGAAATCTAATGTAGCGCCCTCTCGTGGTCAAGTTGTGCCAGTTGTACGATAGCGCATGCGCGGTGATGACTCCGCTGCACGTTTCTGTGCTGGATGCTACACAATAATGACATGCATGTACGGACACCTCGACAAAAACATTCCATAAACATTACTTTTCTTTTACCATTGAAAATAAATGCTTCAATTATATGAACTAAAGATACTACTCTAATATTCTGATATAATTTTAATGTTAGTTGACCGTTTTCCTGAAAAAATACAGGAATTTGCATGGGGATATTCAGCCAATTCTCCGGCAGCGTAATCTACTTGAATATTCTGCAAGTAAATACGCCGGTAAACGAAGCTCAAAATACCTTATTTTGACAAATCGCTGATGGAATAGAATCTCTGTCTCTCGCTAGTTAACAGCAATATTATAATAATACCACTGATGGGGTTAGTTTTCAAATATTTGTTTGATAAAACGCGAATTGTGGGTGCTTTTTCCTAGACTAGAAAATCACCAAATGAAACAATTGTTGTCGGTTGCTCGGCTCGCGCGCGACATGCACACTGCATAGCAACCAAATACTTATGCTATTCAGACTGATCTATTAAAATGGGGGGTGTTGGAGAGTCAAGAATTGAAGAGATACATATGAATTTCTCATGTACACAAATGTAAAGTAATTTTCTAATTAAATGAGTGCAACCGTTAGTTGACCTAGTTTCCGAGATTGAGCGACAATTGCGTTACATTTGATTGATGACGTCACTTCTATATCGTGATTTGTAACCAGAGGTATTTTGGCCCAACTGTATTTTCTGGATAAATTATTATAATGAAATAGCATAGATGGAACCCCCTTCGTCATAATATAACAGTCAAAAAGGCAAGACCTTATGCGCCATACAGTTTAGGCTGTTGTTTTTGAGGTGGACAATGATCTCATGAATATTCATATCACATACAAAGCCAAAATGACTCGAGTTTGAACAGCGCCTTTTTTGGTTTTTCAATAGACAATAGATTTCCGGTTTAAAGCTATCTGAACGGCCGTGCCCCGGGCGGCCCAGGGGTGGCCCCAGGGCCAGTTCACCCCAGGGTTTGACGTTCTAGTGGGAAAAGGCATATAAAACAGAATGGGATATAAGGCACACACCCATTAAAGGCAAGGTTCGTCAGCAATGCGCGTGGCTAAATTCGTGCCACGAAATATGCAGCTCCATAGCAAAGCATGGAGCTGCGTATTTCGTGGCACGAATTTGGCGCATTGTTGACGAGCCTGTGCCTTTAAATGAGACATCAGTAAATTTGTGAAAAATCTAAAATATCCAACAAACTCACAGGAAAATTGGAGATCGCAAATTTCTTGTTTTCTTTCCATGGATAGTATTTTGGAAAGGTATTTCGTATGATTGTTGGGGTAAATCAAAACCCATATTCTCGAAAAATATGAACACGCTCCTTTAATTTATCCATACCATAAAAGCATGTTCAGATTTTTCCAGAAAATGGATTTCGTTGTAACCTAAGAATCATATAAAATTTGCAATCTCTAATTTGGATGTGGAAGCAAATGGTTCGGTTTAATTACTGCACTGCTTTATGTAAACCATCCTGAGATCTCAGGGAATTTCCACTCTGCAAAGCGACGTAACAATACCCTGAGGAAACACACTCAAATCTGTGGAGTGAGCCGGCTGTTGTCTTGAGCCAACTCACGCCCGAGTCATTTTGATGTAATTTAATCAATTCGGTCATGTTATGCCGAAAAGAAACGATTTCTATACTTTCTATAAATTGTATTGGGTTCCGTTCCTTATGACTGTCCCATTCCTACCAAACTTTCAAACGACGATCTTAATTTATTGCGCAGTTTTTCAAATTAATAACAGGGATGCATGCTGACGAATGTAATGGAACGGATTCCCCAGTATGCTTTAAATAGCAGCCAATCGCCGACGCGGACAACGGCCAGCATTACCGAGTACATGTATCACATGCATGCACGGTGTTTACAATCTGCGCGCGTTACATTTGAATGCCTGCAATCATGCTGCAATGCACTGCCAAGCGTCCTGATTGGTCCAGCCGAGGCGACAAGATTTCTGTCGCTAGTCCCACCGCGAAATGGGGCCTTTTTCAACAGTGCCACTGTATATACGCAGGAGTGAGGGAGTGCGTTAAAGGGGCACTGTTGCAAGAGGATGTATGTAAACTGGATATATTAGTATACTAAACCTTGGTGGTTTTTGACGATATCTCCAGAAATATATGGATTGAGAACACAAAATTTCAGAATGGTAATAAGAAAAATATGACACAATATGGTATCAAAACATCAACACCATGAAAAAACATTACGAGGCTTAAAATGTTTAATTTTAAATTTACTTTTTTACAACCGTCTTCTTCAAATGCAATTTTGTTTTTGAAAACCTCTATACCCTACTGACTAGTACATGTATTTATAAACTTAATTGACCAATTCCTCCATTGATTTTGATTGATTTGACTGATTGTATTAACTGCAGAGAATGTGATAATTCCATGGAGGTTGATGTCACACCTTTGTGCCATCTTGTTTCCTGTGGGCGGGCTCACGCTCAGGTTAACAACAGCCTTGTCAGTACTCTGGCACTAGCATGCTTCAAGAACCCAAAGTAAGTACGATTGTGTTTTGATACAACGTGTCAAAAACAAATTTCCTACTTTTGATCTTAAAGGCAGTATACGTCATTGGTAATCTCGAAAATCAGAAATGTTCACAGATTTACGCCTAACTTACACAATATAAACATGATGACCGTAGAAAACTTCCCCTGAAATGGTTTTGTCTGAAGTGCTATAGTCTTTGAGAAATGAGTAAAACAATTAGTTTTTGTCTCATGAGACGAAAATTCAATTCGCCCCAAAACCATTTCGCCCAAGTGCCATTTTGCCCCAAACCACTTCGCCCGAGTGCCATTTCGCCCCAAATTACTTCGTCTAAACACTACATCGCCCAAATGCCACTTTGCCCCAAAACCACTTAGTGCACAGGCCGTGGTTCAGGGCGAAATGATTCAGGGCGAAGTGGTTTTGGGGCGAAATGACTGCAAACCCTTTTTTGACTTTTCTCAAAAGTTAGACAAAGTACGGAGCTGGTTTTTGCTCAGGTTGGTTTTAATCATGCATAAAACTATTTGTAACAGTTTACCAATCGTGTATACTATCTTTAAATAACTTTGTCAGCTTTAAACAAAAATTTCAGATCATGTAAACAGATCATAAGTGAGTTTCTTCAGATTTTTCCAAGAGGGTGAGATTTAAAAACCATTTGAAAAAACCACCTAAATTTCAGAATTTGCCACTTTCGACTTAGCATCCTCCATTGTCAAGGAAATTTTCTATGTCGGAGGTCCATTTGCACCTCTTTATAAGTTGCGGGAAACGACCGAGATGGTTTGCAATAGCATTAGGGTAATGCTGCATTTCTTCAGAAGCCTTCGGCTACAGCTCACACATTTTACCGCCGTCTCCAGCGATGTATTGACATTTAAGAAGGCCAAGTTGAAAGTGGCAAATTTTGAAATAGATTTGGTTTTTTTACGTATTGCTTTTAAATCTTACGCTCTTGGACAATGCTGATGAAACTCACTCAATAAAATTTGTCGGGCCTTGTTTACATGATCTGAAATTTTGGTTTAAATCCGTTGGAAAATGACAGTTATTTAAGATGAAAAGTAGGACATGTTTTTTTGTAACACGTAGTACCAGCCAAGTACACTATGAGCACACTATAGCGTCTTGGGAAGCACTGTATACAGTGGTAACAAAGTTACATCGGGAAAAGGCAAAACAAACCCTGATCAACATTCAGTCTCCCTGATGCAAGTTAAGCCACCTTGCCATTAATTGCGTAGCCTTTGTTAAGGCCTCACAGCTGGGTGAGTCGCGCACCAGAACGAGAGTGCCACCATGCGACAAGGACGGGACGAGCAGCGCCAGATGTAAGGCCTTTGCCGTCCCGGAATTTTGCTACCTGAGAGGTAGCAAAATGCTAATGATCGTATGACACAGTGTGCGTGTTGCGTTGAATAGCTAACAATGCGAGCCAATCAGGTTCACGCGCACCGGTATGTAAGTGCTTTACATACAACGCGCACGCCAACACAAACATACATTCGCAGCACAACATGGCGCAGCGATGAATAATGTAACAAGGGCTCTAATACATTAATAAATCATTATTCCGGGACGGCAAAGGCATCACAGCTGGCGCTGCTCGTCCCATCCTCGTCGCATGGTGGCGCTCCATTCTGGCGCGCGACTCGCCCAGCTGTGAGGCCTTAACAAAGGCTATTAATTGCGTTTCCCACTGCTAAATTATTTAAACCGGTAATTCAACACCGGCCAGCTCAGCGGTCGAGTGGTTAAGACAGCTGGTTGTGGGTCTGAGTCCTACCTAAGAGGTGCTGTCAAGTTTTCCCACAGAAAGTGTGAAAGTATACACTGCTAAACAAAGTTATGTTGGGTAAGGGTGAAAAAAAAAGTAGCTAATTAGCCAATTTTTTCCCTGCATCAATGTCATTAACCAGTTGACGCCAGGATTATTTTTGGCAAAAAGCACCGCAGATAACTGACTCTCGAGAATCATTTTTACATTTATTGTATGAATCTTCCATGAAAAGATCATACTTTGCAACACTCAGATTCAAACGCCCAGAACATGTTTACACGTCCTCCAGTGTCGAGTGGTTAACAAATTGAAAAACAGGCAACAAAAAAACAATATGCTCTACATCGGGATTTGAACCAGATACTTGTGGTATACTTTGCAGATGCCAACTGAAGTACGAGCATTTGTTACTTTGCTCAGATACGCATTCATGCAACACTGAGAGAAATGTTGGGTTCTTGGAGAAAACTGTCTTGAGTGACTGTACATGTAGAACTGTCTTTCATAACTAGGATGGTAAAGCATCTGCCCAGAGTGTCAGCAGAGTCGACAACCCTCCCGGATTTTGGGGAAGACATCTGGGAAAACGGGTTCATTCCGTGACTCCAAACACATCTAAAATTCCCCAAGGTTGTTAATTGACAATCCAGGTTTTTTTTTATCCATGTCAGGACTCAAAAAATTAGTCATTTTCCAAAGAATCTGTTGCAAAATGCGGGAGGGTTGGCAGCTCTGCGTCAGAGGTTTCAGGTTAAAATCCCAGTAGGCTGCAAAATACTACTATTTCCTCATCCCATATATGGTATGTTCTATTACTATACCTCATAAATATTCATCAGGCAACCGCGGTATTTCATTGGTCCATTCCAGCAACTCAGCCGTGTTAGTTTTTACTATTACCCCACGTCGTCGCATGTGCACGCGGCGGTACTATCACACACTTTCGCTCACTGCCTTAGATTTGTCCCAGTACGTCATGATTTTTATAATTAAATGTACCAACGATGCATGCATTTTACGTGCGTACCCGTGGAAATGAGTTCGCTGTACCAGTCTATTACAGCAGAAATCAAAACGACGTCCAGTCGTGCTCGCTTTGCGATATTAAAAATGGAAGTTCCGATCCATGAAATGCCGCGGTCCACGGATTCCTGACAGAATATTTGAGGTATAGTAAACAAATACAACATGGTTTCAGGGAAAATAGTATACAAATATTGACTGCAATGAGGGGCATGGTTAAGATTATAGGCCCAAGGTGATCTCGAAGCCATGACTATGACCCGAGGCGGAAGCCGAGGGGCATAATCATGGCTTCGAGATCACCGAGGGCCTATAATCTTAACCATGCCCCGAATAAACAGCAGTCAATATTTGTTTTATATACCGAATGTGTAGATTTTTGTTATCTGGTTGGTTAAAACATGGAGGAAGAAACGATACATCATACACTATACAGTCATGACAGTGGTCCTTCGAGTTTCGAAAGCTGGTTTGCGGCGGAAAAGTTGTATATTTACAGCAAACAATTGTAGCATAATCACCTGGTACTTTAGTAGCACATTTCACCTGGCACAGTTTTCAATGTAGGCCACTTCTCTTACTTTCTTAAGGACTTCATCATCTACGACAGACGACAAAACGACTTCGTCGACGGAGATTCCTCCCTGATGAATGTTTACGTGAAGCGCCCAGCTGCATAGTTGGTGCACAGCTACATGTATGCTAACACATGTAATGCGCGCGTCCGGAACCCGCTAAATGACTATGCCCAGCTGCATAGTTGGTGCACAACTAGCTATATGCTAACACATGTAATGCGCGCGTCTGGAACCCGCTAAATGACTATGCCCGGGGCATGGCAAAGACTATTGACCAGTTGGCATACGCGCCGGGTCTAGCCGATTCAATGCCCCCACTTTTAACCAATCAGATGACAGGAATCTACGCATGAGGTATATAATGAAAACTAATGACCCCTCAGTGTTGGTAATTGGGACTATCTCCCTCGGCTTGCACCTCGGGACATAGTCCCAATCATCCAACACCTCGGGGTCATTAGATTTTAACTAATTCCCATCAAACCATGTTGTATCTGTATATTGTATTTATTCCAGGCACTGTGAAACACTCTGCAGAAATGGTGGTCTGAAGGAACTCTGCCAACTGCTTTTAAAGGTACAATAGTACAAAAGGTTTTTTTTTTTTAATCCCACGTAAAAGCTATTTTTGATCATGTCCACTGATTCAGCTCTGTGAAATGTGCATATACGTTTTGTTTGTTGCATGTTATTTTAGTTACATGTTTGAATTTTATGTGCGCAGGTATAGTTGGTACCCTACTATTGATCACGTTCACAGACGCCATCTTCGTAGGAAAAAATGCTACTGCGTATTAAACGCTATAAAGTACGTGCACGCACACGCTGGAACATGTTGCAAACCTGCGCGCGTGTTGCTCGAAATTTGTTCGAAATACGGCGCAACCGATGCGTGTCACAAACAAATTTGTTAAAAATCACGATGCACGTGGCAATTTGTAGGAAGTGACGTCATTTAAACGTGATCAATACCGTCAGTGTCTGCATTAACCTGTAAAACTCTGTACCGAGTTGAAAGTTGGGATTTTCCACAAGGCATACAAAAATAGCCAAGAAATAAAAATAACTTTGCTATGCCTTGTAAACATTTTTGTTCCTATGAAAATATTTGTACCACTGAATGAATGAAAAACTTTATAACACCCAAGTAGTTCTTTGTCATTTAATTGGAGGACTTTCAACAGTCATAGAATATGAACAAGTACATAAGCCTTGGTGCCTGACTTTCCTTGCATTACGACAATCGCCAAATTTCACTCTTCTACCACATGTGCACCCTACGTGAATATGTCCACATTAATGTCATGCACATGGGTCTTTCCATAAAAACAGGAGCCAAACTGTGACATTTTGATGCATTTGTAAAAATGGCCTTTCAAGTTAACGCAATTTTTAAAAGAAATTTCTGTGCAAATGTAGAATATTTAGAATAATTTACAATTGGTTACACATGTGGCTTTATAGTTTTGAAAATATTCAAGAAAATTGTTTCATGACGTAAGGGGGGACTGCAAGGCATTTTTCAAATCTGGCGATTACATTTCAAGTCTTTTTGACCAATTTCTTTCTGGAAAAGGTAGTTGCTGACTTTACCCAGCTACAACCTGTACTTTATCGATTCAAATTACATTTCAAAATTACACTTCAAAATTAAGTTTCAAAATGTCACACTTGCATAAAGATCGCACTAGTTTATTGAATCGTTCTCGTTATGTTTTGGGTAGTATCAACAAATAAAGGTGGTATTCTTTATATGCTGAGGGTAATCGTTCTCTGAAGTCCGGTAATTATAAGTTATATGTTAGTTTAGAGCCAATTGCCATGGCAACGCACGTCACACTTCGGCTGTCTATATCCATGCAGTTTTATAGTGCACAATAATTTTTGTTTTTTGTTTTACAGACAGAAGATGAGCAACTGCAGGAGTACATTTCCTATATCCTTATGTTGTCATCTGGAAATTCCACGTAAGGATAAAATGTTTTACTTTTACGACTTTGTGCCTCTGAATAGGTTTAAAATTAGTATGAACGTATGATATTTTAGGATTATGACCCAGGGACCGCCGGGGTGAATAAATTTGATATAAATGTGGACATATGTCCATGAGTTTGGGAAATCTGGATGCAGTGAAAAGCAACTTGGTTCCACCGGGATTTGAACCGCGGACCTTCTGCTTGAAGTGCAGATGCCCTACAGGTTTAAAATTAGATAGAAGTACCTTGAATTGCCTGCAAATGATTTCAGTGTTTGCAGAGATGATTTTACGATTAGGACAAAAATGAACTCGGCAGATGCTCCTAGCAGCTGAGCTCGTGGTATTAATTCCTCAGGTTTTTTTAAACACCTAAGTGGTGAAATATTATTTGTTGCTTTGTCTAGTCGCGCATCCATGCATCACTGAGAAAGAAAAAAATAGGTTCTTGGGCTCTGTGGGAGTAATACCACTGCAGCTGATTTCACGAAAAAGTGTGCTACTTGTGCAACTTTTGAAAATGACTTCAAACGTGTCTGATACGTGTCTTTACGGTTCCCCCACAAGTCCCTGCGCACAGTCGGTGTGCAGTGCATGATTGGATGGAATTATAGCACACTACACAGGAGCGCAAAGTTTGATCGTGTACAAATGATTGGGAATTCGCAGTGGAGTGGAGATCTCGGTCACTTCACACTCGTAAAACGTGGCTAAAGCACGGCATGATTAAAGTGCGGCATCAACTGTACTGACAAGACTCCCACGCACTCACAGCTGGCGCACGGTGCTATGCGTGTTCACCGAACTCATAAGAACCAAGTCAGTATTTCACCCCTAAACGCCGATATAATCTCAATACATGCAGTAGGTTGAATCTGTATCTGAACTCTATCGTACAAGGTCTCAGCCCATTGAGGACCATATAGGCTTTTTCTCTCATTCCATTATTTATTTTTCAAACGTCTCTTTTTCCCAGGAGTATCCGAGAATACGGGGGCTTAGAAGGCCTTTGTCACTTGCTAGAAACCCCAGCGAACATCAATGTTGTCAACCAGTCCTGCACTGCATTAGCAGCACTCGTCGCTGGAAATAGCAAGTAAGAAAAAAATACACTAATTTGTGTTGGTCACAACTGCAGTTTGGGGTGTTTCAAAACATCATGAAAATTCAAATTCATGCCCTGTAACAGGGCTGTTCAGCAATAACTATCCGTTATTTCACATGTAGGCCTCAAATTATGTGTTCAGAGTGGCATTGCAAGAATTGCCTTGCTTTTCCCCTAAAACATTTAAAGGCTTTAGGGCAATTAACCACTTGATCATGCCAGACGATGTGTAAACATGTTCTGCCAATGTACAGGGGCGGTTAACAAATTAAAATGTCAGCTTGGTTGACGTGTAAACACGTTCATTGTCCATCATTCACTCACATTGTGTTTTGAACTTGAACTTGACGGCAGTGGATGGCCTGTCCGTGTAGCAAATCTCGGAGTGTTGCAAAGTATGATCTTTTGGTGAGAAGATTCATACAATGAATGTAAAATTGACTCTCAAAAGTAAGTATTTGTGGCCAATAACATTTGCCTTTTTAAAAAAATTGTATTTTTTGCCAAAAATAATTTCGGCATCAACTGTTTAAAAAGGCTACCACAGCAGTTCTGTCAATTTAAAAAAGGGCACTATGGCAAACTTAAAATCTAATTTTTGCCACACACGGTAGCTAACAATTTGGCCCATGTACGTGCTTGCAAAAATACAATGGGTGCAAAACTATTAGACCTGTGAATAGGGCTACGGTTCTCTGGAACCTACGCCCTGTCTTCGTTTCCCACCCAAAATCTGTGGCAAACTCACGAAAATTAAATTTACCCCTTGGGTCTGATATTTGCTCAATAAGTGCACTCACTCAAGCGTGTAAACATTTTGAAGAGTACGTGTCGATCTTATGTCTAGTTTTGGTGAAATTGTGGGGCAAAATTTCGACCCTGTGATAAAAAACAATGGCTCAAGCCATTATCAACATCCAGGCCCCTAGCCGGTTGTAAACGTATGTTTAAGACTGGCCAAACCCACTTTATTCCCTAATTCAACAACATTTTTAACAATTATTTTTGGGCGGACAGGGCACTGCGGCAAAAGTATTTGGGGCACGGCACTCAACTGCCATCGTGAGGGGCAAAATTACAAGGGCATGTCTCACATGTAATGCTCTTTCCAGTTTTTGCATCAACTGAAGGGTGTATCATGCATAACTTGGGGGCAGTCTTTCAGGCATAAGGGGAATTTTACCTCTCCCCAGCCTAACTGTTGTACACAATTTTACAAAACTTTCTAAATTTCTGACATGTTGTCATAGGAACCAGCATGTTGTAAATGAGTCCGGTGGGTTGACGGCCGTGTGTAAGTTGTTCAGTATCTACGCAGATCATGGAGACTGCGGTGTGAGCCTGCTGAGGGCGCTCTCCAAGATGGCTGCCAATGGAGGGTGAGTAGAATTGTAAAGAAAGCTTTTCTGTATACACGAATCCATATTTGCCACAGCTGTGTTGCTTGTAGTGCATAAACTGCATGTTATGTATAGATTCCACACTAGCATTGTCTCATCACTGCAAACAGATTATTTAACAGGCGTTATTTTGTGTCCCCCAACAGCAACAAGTCTTTCGTTTCCAAACAAAATGCGCATCTTTTCACAGTGACAACACAATTTTGCGATAGCACCGCAGTTATAGCACATACATAAAGGGGAGACAAATTTATTCATGTATAGTTGGTTCAGGTTCTGCTTAAAGCCATGAAAGCCCTTACACAGGATTTGCAATTTCCCAAAATTTCACTTAACCACTTGACCAGACAAACCTTACTCAAATGGAAGACAGAAGTGATTCCAACTTCCCAATGCAATGATTCCATAATGATTACTACCATAACAATATGGCTTCATTGTCCCCGTAGTATAGAACCAGCCTCAATAGGACAGCGGCTTCGCATAATTTCGTCAAACCATGGAACATTGATAAGGTACTGAGCTGACTTGCACACAGTTTGGTTTTTATCACCCAAATCCACTGTGACAGTCTGGTCGTCTGGTAAAACTTTTTTCAAAGACCAGGCCGCTTTCCGGCCCGGGAACTGCACGAACTGCTGGATCGACATCGCTAACGGACACGGCCAGTATCCGTTCCACTTTAAAAATGATCACTGCACGGCACGGCCTTGCCTTGGATGGACGGGGCAAGGACTGCAGGCCAGGCGAGCCGTGCCAGCAAACCTGCCAGCGAGAGCGGCCGGTCAACTCTAGGCGCAGCGGGCGGCAAAAACACGCGCGCACACGACACACTAGACGGACGTTTCATGGCGCCATCTTGGTAACTAGACTTGCACAAGTCTGAATCGCGACTCATTGCAGTCGCGGTCTGCACACGTGCCCAGTTTACATACAATCACGCACGCACATAAGTGTCTTGGTGCGGACGGAAGTGTCATAGACTTGGACAAGTCTACATGTATTTACTGTCAATGGAGGGCGCTGTTTTCTTGCTTGGTAAAAACAAGATGGACGACGACCATGCGTGCGTAGAAACATGAAGAAAAAACGCATTAAGGAAATTAACGCGGAAATTTCACATACATGGCATGGGTCTATTTGAATTCAACTGGACAACCGGACCATTCGGGAGGCTTTCTAGCTGGCCCGAGACGATTTCAACTCATTTGGCCAACGGACCAGTGCTAATTCGAACGCTGATCTATGTGGCTGAAATTTCTACAAGGTAGTCTATCAACATTAATCTTTAGCTATGTAATTCATGTTGTTCCTGTATTTAGAAGTAAAGGGTTTCTGATCATATAATCTGTCTTTAATTTTTACCCTAGAACCAGGGATGAGATTCGCGAGTCAGGCGGCCTATTGGCACTGTGTGAACTCCTCTGCGACACCGCCGATAGTCACATTGTTCACATGGTCTCCCAGGCATTAGTTCACCTCAGCTGCAATAATCCTGAGAATCTAGACCTGATGGGTGATCATGAGGACCTTAAGGACGCTGTTGTAAGGTAAAGATATGGGTAATTCCCAAAATTAGGGGTCCACAAGTGTGACATGCTTTTTAAGATTTCTAAGTGTTTTTAGTGATTGAAAATGGTTTCCCAGTAGAAAATAATTATTTTTATTTCAACAAATCCCACTTAAATGTAATGTTTGTGTGTAGATATGGCACCAAGGTTAATGCAAACTCATTCTACCAAACTCAAACCAAACTCAAACTCCTATTCAATACCATGGAACAAATTAGAAAATATTCAAGAAAATGATGCTGCCCCCTAGAATCACTGGCCACAGTCTATTACTGAGAATTTGTGGTCATGAGTGGTGATTTTTGAAGCACAGGGTGTCGTACGTAACTGGGACACCAAACATTTTGGACCCCTAATTTTAGGAATTACCCATATATGGATTCTTTGCAGTGGCAGACATTTTAGTGGACAAGTTTTTCTCAAATGTTCATAATATTTTCTTAAAATGCCAGTTCTTGATCACAACAGAAGTTTGTTGAATACAGTGAACTTGTGGATAACAAGACACTGATCGACGACCCATCACTTTGGAATCGCTTTCAAGACGGTTTCATTTCAATGGTTTTGTTTACAGCTCCACATAATTGGTCCCTGGTCATACGCTTATAGTTACGCTATATTGTTGACCCCTAGAATTGGTTTGTTTTTTATTTTTGCATAGAAATATTTTTGATTTATTTAAAACGTCTCAGAAAGGCCTTTACTACAACACTGGTCCCAAAATGTTCAATTATTTTTCAAGTTAGTTCCACCATTTACGGAAAAAAATCTCTCCTATTGAATTTCAGGCAGTTGATGTGCACAAGTCATTCAGAAACAACCCAACAGCTCCTAACCAAACTGGACATTCGCCTCATAGAACACAGCAAGACAATAACCGACCAATCAGAGCAGAGCTTTCATCTTGGCAGCCAATCAAATTCCACGCACAAAACAACCAGCCAATCAGTCACTGGGCTCAAAACAGCAGCTGGCCAATCAGATGTCAGTTCAGTGTCCAGTAACCAATCAAAACACAAACCACTGTACAAGTCAAAGGTCATTAGCATACAGGAGGTGAAAGAGAATGAGAGGAAAACTGCACCAGTTGATAATGATCTGGATGATATGCCACCGTTAGAAGTGATATCAGATAGTCGTCTACCAAGGTAAGTAGAACAAACATTTGTAACTTCAGTTTTTCCCTTCGATAGATAAATTGCTTTAAAGGGCCTGTGACATGCTAAACAACTTTGTGCCTAAGCTTTGCTTCATAATGACGGATTACTTGTTCAGCAAGACATACTATTGTTCGTTTGGATGTAAAATCAATAAAAGGTGGCATTTTTCAACTTTGAAGATTTCACTGCAATAAATCACAGACAGAGGGCGCTGTTTTGAGTGCATCACATAAGGAAGACAGAAGGGAAAAGTTAAGAAAAAACATAAGACTTCAAGTTGGACTTGTGGCAAATTGCTGCAGTTTCTACCCCCAGTTTTGTCATGGCTTACAGCAGGCAACATGTAAAACAAACTCAAACAGCCATGGATTACAAAAGTTTCAGGAAAATTTAGAAAAAAGTGGAATCTTTTGTGCACAGTGTAATGTGATTTTCCTGTGTTTGCCTCTTGTGACATAGTGACCTTGGTCATGAATATGCATATTCACATTAGCATAAAAACTAAAACCTTTGTTTTAACCCCCAAAGCAAGCTCCAAATAGGATTTTTATGACTTTAACTGAGTAGAGTGGTTTTAAAGCATAGATTTCATTGATAAAAATTCTAAATAAGGGGCCCTTTGATCAAATTCAAACTTGTTGTCTGGAGCAAAATTGTGTACATTATATACAGTCACCAAACATTGACAAGTTGACAAGAAACCAAACGATTATTTTTCCGTGTAAAATGGTACCTTTGTGGTAAAAATTGCACAAAAAACATGCATGAATTTTTGAGGGGCGGATTGCAAAATATACGGTCTAAGACCGGTCTACAGGCTTAGCCTGCTAATGCGGCATCCACTAGGACCAGTCTGTATTTATAGATTGGTTCGCTTATTGCGAAAATATAGGGATCGGTAAAGGGCAGCCATGACGGGCAGAATTCTGCCCGTCACGTGGTTATTATTATTTATTTTTTAGTAAGTGCGCAGATTTTGCATTGACATTTTTAACTTGGCCGTGCGTGTCGAACATATCCAATTATGTAAATAAAGTACATTGCCTAAAGCAAAGGGCTTGGCCAATTTTTAAATATAAAAAACACAATGCGCACGCGCAAAGACGACCAATTACAGATCAAGATGAAGCTCCCTTTACCTGTCCTTATATTCTCCTTTGTGGAATATGTGGACGGGAACCAGTCTATCTGTATTTATAGCCCACTTGTAATATCGTTGTCTTATACTTGGACCAGTCATAAAATTTTCAGCACACCGCAGTGGTTTTGCACGGTTTTTTTCGCACCTAACCACTGCTCAACTTCGCATGAGATCCTGTGAAGAGCTGCGTGACGTCACCCAACAACAGGCCTGAATAACACTTGCCGTGATTGGCCAGATTCTGTCAGGTGACATTGTTAGGTGACAGAATCTGGCCAATCACGGCAAGTGTTATTCATGCCTGGTATTGTGTCATGTCACGAAGCTCTTAGCAGGATCTCATGCGAAGTTGAGCGGTGGTTAGGTGCGGAAGAACCGCGCAAAACCACTGCGTAGGAGTGTACACACCTGGCAGCAAAACGTGCATATTTTGCCCCCACGGGTGGGAATATTGTCACCTAAATTTTGCCCCAGGGGTGGGCAATTGTCACTCGAAAAGTGACAATCCCCACCTCTGAGGTGGGGCAGCCCGGAGGGGGAGGAGTGGGGGAAACAATTGATAGATACATAATTTGTAAGCATGATCAACCTTATATGATTACCCATAACTCCCCGGGACTTACCTTATGGGTCATGAGATTTTTATATCATAACATCCGTTATATTTTTCTGATTACGAAACTGAAACTCCCGCGCTTCTAGGCCGCATATTTCCGAGGATATCGTCGAAAATCCACCGATTATTTGTAAACTAATTTTCCAGTATCAACGTTTATCCACTGAAAGCCGACTCGATAGTTTTGTTCAATTTTTTACTGGAAATCGCAAATGTTTTCGGGTTTTTGGGACATGGGAGGTGTGTATGGGAGTTACTTGATAATATTGGTAAGTTACATCGAAAACTATTTTCCAGAGACTCTGGTCATGCTCCTTTAAAGGGAAAAATACAAAATTGTATTATGCCTGATATCACATACATAATGTACTGTTTCAAAGGACTGTTCCATTTCTAGCTCAATTGAAATAATTGCAAATGCATCTTTAATGTGCAGGACCCAGCCTAAAGTACTATGGTCTCAGCATCCCAATTCAGTCGTTCTCAGCGTGCAACTGAGAGGCGTCTTAACTTTTGACATTGATGTGATTTCAACTGGAATAAGTTTCAGGTAGACCAACAGTTTTACCAATTATTTTGAGTCAGACCCCAAATGAGTTCTGTTTTATAGAATTCTCCGATATTTAGTACTTGCACGAAACAGCCATACATGTATGTTACCCACTCAAGAAAAAGGTGATATACATTGTATGTCGCGCTATGCAGACCTGCCAACTAGTACGATTTTGCCGTATTTTGTACGGGAAATTGTTGAAAATACGACCGTACGTTTACCCCTACAAAAAAACGGGCTTTGACCGTCTTGACACGCCTTCAAAAAATCCGGGTTTAAAGCGCGCGGTAGCGAGTGTAAACTAGTCTTGATAGTAAAAACGGTTGCGAGTCAAGACTATGCAGGACATGACGTCAAGAGGCTTGACACTACATCGCGCTCTCATAAGCTAGGATGTCTGTAATTGGTGCACGGGGTGTACAATACTGCTGTAGGACCAGGCGTATTAGCCAATCGTAGCTTTGCATACAAAAGCATTAGGATAGATGAATGGCGGTCTATACGCAGACCGTGCTGTCCATGCTGCTGGCAATAATTTAGTGATCCTTGCTTGAGCATGAAGTGGATATTTAAATATGGCTTCGACCTCTAAAAAAGATAACAGGAAGCAATCGTACAAAGCAGAATACTCGGAGAAATGGGACTTCATACATCCATCGCAGAAAATTCGTATGACATTACGCACCACATTAAGCTCATCTATGCATATTTTTGAAAAATACGGTTTGTTTATGAAGAATACAACTTTTGGAGTTTCAGAATACAATTTCGTGATTCCAAAGGTTGGCAGGTCTGGCTTTGGCTTTTCGTATATAAGCCCTGGGGCCGATTTCACAAAGCGCTAAGATTCGTCCTAGGAAGTGTAACTCGTCTTATCTTGGAACTAATCCTAGGACTGATTTCACCAAACTTAGGATGTGTTCAATTCGTCCTATTTCCCATGGCAACACGGCCCAACTCTTCCTAACTTAAGATCGATGTTTGGGTCGTCTTATCTGTACGAATGCATGGAGTAAAAGCAGTGACCGAAGGCACTTATCTTCTGCTTGCCGAACGTGAAGCTAGCCCGGCATACGGCAGCGCTAGCAGCGCAGGCGCTCATATCATACAGACAATTTTCCTTTGCCGCGATATGCGAAATTCTCTTGAAAAGGAGGCGTAATTTAAATCGCAGAAAAGCACTTACCGAAAAAGGTTGGGGCATTTGTATGTCCATGCACGTGAAGCCATAACTTGCTGTAGCCCTAGCTAGCTAGGTTTCTTGATGTTTACACGCGTAAAGCACGGATTTATATTTCGGCAAAATATATCCATACAATAAAAACCACGAAATATGTATATTTGTATAGCTATACTGTTGATTGAGCACACTGAAAGTTACTTGTGGTGTGCGCGAGCGTACTAGTAGCGCGCGATGCTCCCGAAAAAAGATACATTTATGTAAATTAGATTAATACACATAGGCCTAATGTTTTTTTCCGTCAAGCATACTGCATGCTCTGCACATAAATGCGAGTGTGCCATTTGTACAGTCGAACGATAGGCCTACATGTACATCTAGGTTCAAGTACATCGACTTGAATTTGTTCACGTCGATGTACTCTTTCATAACTGCCGACAAAATGCGATACGCCAAGCAGACGACGCTACAAAGTCGGCCATTTTGATTTGTAATGTGCGTGCCGTTTTCCCGACGACTGTTGTATTCGGTACTGTTAACGTACATGGTACAGCCGTTGATAAATGTATAATAAGTAGTTGCGACTCGTCTTGTAAAAGACGGGTTTTGTGAAATCGATCTCAGGACACGTCTTAGCAAAGACCGATCTTACTGCTCGAACTCTTCTTAAATCCTAGGATCGATCCTAAGATAGGAAGAGTTTTGTGAAATCGGCCCCTGTAATGTTAAGGAGGTGAAATTTCTCATCAAATTTTTAATTGAATTTTATGTCTGAAAGCATATTTTTTATAACTAAAGTTTCAGGTTTTATGAACAAAAATTGCAATGTATTTTAATAAACATGAAACAACTGAATTTTTTTGGGTGTATTAATCTGTTAAATTGTCTTGTTAAAAACCTTGTTTCGAGACCAACAGTTGGCTTCATAGCTCAATTGTTTGGGCGTCTGCACGTTATTTGTCCATGGTTCGACTCCTGATGGAGCCAAGTTAGTGGAGCTACTTAAGGATGGTTATCTCATTGAAGGGTTTATCCCTCTGATGGGCTTGTTAAGCTCACGAGAAAGCCAATCTCAATCAGTAAGGAACAACTGCAATACCGTGTTTAGAGAACATCAGTTGGCTTCATAGCCCAATTGGTAGGGCATCTGCACGTTTTAAAGCAGAAGGTTTGCAGTTTGAATCCCTGTGAAGCCAAGTTGTTTTTTCTGCATTCAGACTCCCCATCCAAACTTATAGACATTTCTCCACATTTCTATCAAAAACCCCTTTGATACAAAAAATTAATGTGGACGAATGTCCCTGAGTTTGGGAATTCGATTGAGGATTCGCTTTGCGGACATTCTGCTTAACGTGCAGATGCCCTACCAATAGAGCTGTGAAGCCAACTGGTGGTTTCAAAACACGGTATTTCCGATGTTCCTCACCAAATGGAAAAACCGATGTTATATTCTCTTTTTCACATCAACTCTGTATTGTTGCAGTACTGTACTCGATGACAAAGTCTATGCATTCAGCCTGGAGCTTTATGGGCGAGTGAGGGCGCCAGAGCACACAGCAGTTGCATTAGGCAGCGAAGTCCTAATTACACTGTACAAGGAGAGCGTCGGGGCAAACTGGTCTCGACTGACTGCTAAAAAAAGCAAGGTGATTATTCTCTTTTATGGTGATATTTTGTTGGCCGGTCTTAAACTATACGTTTAAAACCGGGACGCTATTTATGGCACGAGCTGCAAGGCAGTATTCATAAGGGGTCGTTCAAAGTTGTCGTTCAAAGTTGTCAACATTTTTACAGCGAGTAGTATTTTTCAAGACCCCTCCCCCGAAATACTTTTTTGTGCCAGTACCATTAAATGTTAACATTTTACAGTGCATGTAAAGTCCTACGCGGCCTGAGCAACTTCCCCCACCCCCCTCCCCCTTCTTACTCTTTGTAGAGCCGTAAAAATGTTGACAAAACTCACTGTCTTCAACAATTAACCTTGTCAATTCGTCATGTTGTCATTTTGCATACTTTTCTACGCTTTTCTACAAGGTCTTGTTATACACGTGTTGCGGCATTCATTTAAAGTCCTGCGCGTCGGATTACCCTTCTTCTATCTCATTATATCCACTGAAAAGAAACTTTCATATTTTCTTAACTTTTACTACAATTTGTATTTTATGTTTGTTAGTTGGCTTTTGTCGGCGTGGACTTTGAACGTTGGAATGTGTCTGATTCCGACTCGGAGGAAGATATCTCCCACCGATTTGGAATTAAGAAGAAAACACTGCGTAAGTCATTTTAGGTTAGGTACATTAATGGCTGTCTGGCATGTATTCCGTTTTTTAGATCTGTCCACAGATTTGCTATCGGCTTTAAATTGGGTCGTCGGGAAGGCCATCCTCTTGCAACAGGGCCTCTTCAAAGCAATCCTCTAATCGTACATGTCCGAGCCTCTGTTCAAGGAACACATCAGCTTCGTTGGGCTATTTTTGGGCTCGAAATAGACCCATACATTATTCTGAAAGTCTTTCCGAAATAAACTAAATAGATCCTTAAAAGAAACCATCAAATTTTGGCTGTTTTTGAAAATTTCATCCGAACCAGATTTTTGGTTCGGATAAATCACGTGGTCTTTGAGTTAGTTTTATTTCCGGCCGTAGAAACCAGTGCGAGATGCTTTTGTCATTCGCGGTTGGTTTCTGTTCTTGTTGGGAAAATAATGTCCTACGAACACTATATGTACATACCGTATTTTCCAATTTGGACACAAATCTGCCAACAGATTTCATAAGAAGGGTTTCTAGGTGTTGATAATAACGACAGAATCTCTCAGATCTCTGATTTTTGCGTCTTCGCTTCACGGTGATAAATAATATCTAAAGAAAAAACAGCATATTGGGGACGTTGGAGAAACTAACTACATTGTGTAGTTGCGTTCGAGTTGCTTCTTCGAGTCGGCGCTGACCTGGGGAATCATGCAAGGTGTGATGAGTCAGGGAAAACAAGGAAGCGAGGTTAAACACGTGTCGACCCATATCGAGTGCCACCTTTATTTACAAACACATGAAACATAATACATCGCGACGGCTGGTAAAGCGTATAGCCCAACATTTGGTCTCTTTTGTTAATTTTTACATTTCTAGTTAATTACGTGACATTTTGATAATTTGTTTTCACAACAACCATCCAAAAATTATTGTCGAGGATGCTAGATCGCTACATTATGTAAACAGTAAGCCGGTGTGTCCCTATAAAATTCACCATATTTCCTTGTGGAAGCAGCGACAGAAATGTTGTCGTTGCTATGGGCCAATCACTGTAGGGTGATACATGTAGGTGTCAATAAAATTTCACCACACGTGCACAGATTGTAAACACAGTGCGTGTCCACGCTCAGCTCGCACGGTGATTGGCTGCTTTTGAATCCTTCAGAGGCATTCCATTCCATTATGTCTGGCATTTTGCATCCGTCTTCTTAATTTGAAAAACTGCAGAGTAAATATAAAAACGTCGCCATAAATTTCGGTAGGAAAAGGGCTAATCACAAAGAAAAACATGTTGAATTTCAGGAAAAGTATAGAAATTGTTTCTTTTCAGCATTTACATGACTAGTTTGATTAAATTACATCCGAATAACTCATGTGTGCGTTCGCTAATAAGCCGCTTAGCTTAAAAATATTGCTGCTATTTTATCAAGGGATTGTTCATCCTGAGATCTCAGGGAATTTCTACTCTGCAAAGCGACGTGACAATACCCTGAGGAAATACACGCAAATCTGTGGAGCGAGCCGGCTGTTGTCTTGAGCCAACTCACGCCTGAGTCATTTTGATGTAATTTAATCAATTCGGTCATGTTATGCCGAAAAGAAACAATTTCTATACTTTCCAGAAATTGTATTGGGTTCCGTTCCTTATGACTGTCCCATTCCTACCAAACTTTCAAACGACGAACCTTATTTACTCCGCAGTTTTTCAAATTAATAACAGGGATGCATGCTGACGAATGTAATGGAGAGATTCCCCAATATGCTTTAAATAGCAGCCAATCGCCGACGCGGACAACGGCCAGCATTACCGAGTACATGTATCACATGCATGCACGGTGTTTACAATCTGTGCGCGTTACATTTGAATGCCTGCAATCGTGCTACAATGCACTGCAAGCGTCCTGATTGGTCCAGCAGAGGCGACAAGATTTCTGTCGCTAGTCCCACCGCCAAATGGGGCCTTTTTCAACAGGGCCACTGTACGCAGGAGTTAGGGAGTGCGTTAAAGGGGCACTGTTGCAAGAGGATGGGGATTGTTATGAGCTTATTAGCTGAGTGAAAATACCCTGAGCTCTTAGGATGTGGGAAGGCCAATCCAAAACCCTCAACTTACTTTCCTGAGCCATTCCGAGACCACTTTAGATGATTGTTTTGGATTGTTATCCAGCATGAAATACCATTTTGGACGGAAATAAGTTCATGTGGTGTTTGTTACCATTGCTATCAACACTTTGAGTAAGGTTTTTCTTGTAAACTCATGAAAAACAAAATTGGGTCATTGCAAATGATACAATGGGCGTTTAACCCTTTAATCGTCAATCGTACAAATTTGTACCTTGCACTATGCATTAGAACAAATATGACGGTTTAAGGGATAAGAGAAAAGTTTTAAATTTTGTGGTTCTTCCATTTTTCTCTCGCCCGACAGCTATTAGACCCCGGAATAAATCCAGCCATGCAAACAGAATTCCCGTGGCTTCTGTACCAGAGCTTGACACGTCAGAGAGTTCTAAATCCTCCGATGACGACTCGGCAAGCTGGGACGGCAGCGGCGAGTTTGGCTATGCCAGTGATCACTCGGACACGGTTGAGTACACGCAATCGTCGTAAAGGTGCTGAACTTGGGCCAAGCTTAAGGGACTGTGTCACAGTTTGCGCATGCAGCAAATCCTTCCGTTTTTTGTGTACTTGTGCGCGTGTGTAGTGTAATTCCTTGACAACATTCGTTGTGTTTCAATATTGTTTGTGTACATCGTAGTCGTAACAGGCAGTGTTTATGAGTGCTTACAATATGCACAACTTAAATACACATTTACATGTATGTGGTGCGCTTTCGTTGGATTTCTTTTGTTGGCCTATTAGTGTAAAAAAATCCCAGTATCTTTCCAGCAACAGAAGAGGAGCTGCAAAATTGCTTTCACAGCCAAATCTGATTCTAGGTTGAATAAACTGCTGTCATTCGAGGATGTTTCTGCCAAATTTTGTCTTTTTCTTGATGGGATGAAAATATTAATTCAAGCGATGGCCACATGATATGTTTATGTTGATTGATGTTTGATGGCTTAAAAATGTAGACAAGTATTATAAGGGATGGCCAATACGATAGGCAATACGCGAGAGACGAAACGTGGGAAAGTTTGCTACGCATGCGTAGATATTAACACAGCCCCTTTTAATAAAGAAGTATTGCTTTGTCTAGCTTGAGAAATCCTAGCACAAGTCATTTTCCAGAGAGAATTTTGTGTGTACCACTTATAGAAAATATTTAAGGTAACCTGGGGTCAATTTTACGGAGGTATTAAAGAGCTAGAATCCCCCTTGAAGGAAAATCCAGCATTTAGGCCTTTTTCGATAATCCAAACATCCCTCTTGCCGACGTAGATTTTTGTTGTTGTAATTGTCAGTTTTAAGTGGATAAATTGCAAGCAAAAGTGCGCTTTTCGAAAATTTCTGAAACGATCATTAGGTATTAATGATATGCGCATGACCCCGTGACGCAATCCTGAGAAGAAACAAGAGTAAACACAGCCGGCAGTTCCATACGTTTACACGCAAAAAAACTTGAAAACCGTCTCTGTTCAATGGTGTTTTTTGAAGAATTGTTCTCATGCAAAAAGCCATAGATGTGCCCAGTAGTTGTGTGGTTGTATGCTTTACCAGACACCATGAAAAAAAGAGAGCAAAAATATTTTCTTTTTTATTACCAAGCGAGAGAAAAATGAGTCGCTCATTCTAACTTGTACCGGCCGATGTGCGCACCGTATTGTGCAAATTGTGCAAACACGTGGGAACTACGGCCCACAGGGACCGTTCAACACACACTGTGGGTGCTGTTCGTTCCGTGACAAAACCACCGGTCGCAATGCACCAGTATTTACTTCAAAAGAGCGTCATTGTGAGCCACAATTTCGCCGTTTTTTCACAAAAAAGGTAATAGTAGATTATTGTCATATTACGTGTTTTCACGTTTGTATTTTGAAATACAAGGACAAAACAGGCATGATGAACATTTACTTCGTATATTTTCCATCCAATACTGCACAGGCGGTTTTGTGTGTTTCTCAGGATAACGTCAAAACCCTGTTTATCAACAAACCAAATGACCTCGGGCGTTTCAGAATTTTGGGTGAAGAGGGTCGGATCTGCTTTGCGTTTTAAACAAAAGGCTGTCGATTTTTAGTGGAAAACAAGTTGTGATGGTGTTGTAGACACATACACCTGCATGATAAACATGAAAACTTTAAAAATGTGGACGGGGAGATACTAGCTGTTTAAACATTAACAATTTGCTTAGCACAAAATTTGTTTGCAGTATAAACAAATTGTTACCAGCCAAAATTGGATAAGTGCAAACTTGCATTCTAAGCAAGAGTAGCAGAATATACCAGTCAAAAATCAGATGTGATTTTGGCAGAAAACCCGCTTTTGCAAATCAAAAGCGGGTTTATTACTATTTTTAATTTAATTTAATTTAATTTATTTGTTTTCAAATGGCTGACAGTCACAGCTGCCAGTCACGGCTTCATAAGCTAATAAGAGTCGAGATCTAGAAATGTTATGTTTACAAAAAACTATTTATCCCATGTTCTAGGTAAAGTATGTATTGTGTTTATATACAGATGAGGCCAAAACGTTTACATATACGCCCTTGCCAATAAGTTTACTTAACCCCTTGCGTAACTTTTGTTACGGTCTTGAAATGGCCCCAAATGTAAATTACTCAAAAATCGGTTTGTCCGAGCAACAAATATCAAACAAGATTACACTGATATAGAGAACAAAGAAACTATGATTTAATATGAATTTCAGATTTAAAAGGTTTTAAACAAAATGGGGCTTTGGCATGTTTCCACCGGGATTTTCGCCCACTCCTCCTCTGAAAAAAGTATCAAGGTCATTGAGGTTGGAAGGCTTTCTTGCCATCACCCGAGTCTTGAGTTCCCTCCATAGATTCTCGATCGGGTTGAGATCCGGGCTTTGGCTCGGCCACTCCAGAACGTCCACATGGTTGTACTCGAACCATTTCGTGACTGCCTTGGCAGTATGTTTGGGATCGTTGTCCTGCTGGTAGGTCCAATGCTGACCAAGCTAGAGTTTCTCAGCGGACTGCTTGATGTGTTCATCGATGATCTTAATGTACTGCTCCTTTTTCATGATTCTATCCACTTTGACGAGATTCCCAGTCCCATTTGCCAAGAAGCATCCCCACAGCATGATGGTACCACCTCTATGCTTGACGGTTGGGACCGTGTTCTTTGGGTTGTACGCTTCCCCTTTCTTTCGCCAGACAGCATAAGCAACATATCCATGTGCCCGAAAAGCTCAATTTTTGTTTCGTCTGACCACAGAATCGATGACCAGAAGCTTGGATCCTTGTTCAGGTGTGCTTTAGCGAAGGCCAGATGAGCTTCCTGATGTCTCTGCCTCAGGAGTGGAGTCTTTCTAGGTCGTCGGCCATGGAGACCTCCCTGATGCAATGTGCGCTGAAGTGTCTGCCTGGGTATCTTGGTCCCAGACTTGCTAAGGCTGTTCAGGATTGACCCTTCATGGTGATGCGGTGATTGTTGCTGGCTTCCCGGCACACTTCTTGCCAGACGAGATGACACCTTCGACTTACGACCACGCCCTTTAAGGTTTCTCACTGTGTGGAACTCCTTGTGCTTCCTAATTATGCTCTGAATGGTGGAAACTGGCACTCTAAACTGCTTCGAAAGGTCCTTGTAGCCTTTCCCTTCTTTGTGGCCATTGACAATAGTTCTCTTTTCTTTGCCATGCTGACCAGAAACTGAGAAAGAAGGCATCAACTCCCCTCACTTTACAGCCTACAAGTTGAGTGCTATTCTATGACATTCGTTGATTTAAATTTAATTGAACACCTATGTTAATAATTCAAATCGTATGCAAACATGTTAGGATAACTGTTGAACAACAAAAAGGAGTCACTGGAATGTTGAAAGCATTATCACAAAAAATGGCCTAAATGCTGATATTTTGTAAGGGGTATGAATAATTTTGAACAGAAAAAAAAGCAAATCTGGACATTACTATTGTTATGCAAATGATGCTGAGCCAAAACATGTGGTCTCGTGCAAGGCAACTAACTGTCCTGGGATACAGTGAAAGTTCCTTCACAATAGTTTTTGGCAGTGAGGAAATTTGAAAAATTTTAGATTTTTGAAAAGGTATGAATAATTTTGGGCACAACTGTATAGATATTCGAATACGTCTTTCACAGGCAATGCATAGTTCCGACCTGTCAATCAAGCCGAACCCGCCGACCAATCACAACAGAGCTAGCAGACGGCGCCCACATAGGTCAAAGTGATGCAATCATCAGAACAATCACGCGATTTTCTGCCCATACAGTTTGTATGTTGTATGCGCCAGTGACCGGGTAAATTTTGGTTTCAATGTCGGGCGATTCGCTGTTCAAAGGTAGGAAAGCGCATTTTTATGAATATATGTCATCCCTGCATTACTAGCCCTTCGCTCAGTGTGTGCTACGGTAACTGTCGACCCTAAAACATAAATACCTTTGAGTTTTCTCCAATGAATCTGTGTTTTACATGCCGAGTCCCGTAGGCTTTGTACGTTGTGTCGCCATTTGTTTGCGATGGCTTGTGAGCACATAGCAACAATATCGGAACTATGCATTCTGAAGCCAAAAGACTCCACTTCTGCAAGAGTATTCAGCCACAATAGGAATGTGTGTGTGGCACAGGCTGGCGTCATGGACGTTTAGTGCTGTTCGGCGCCAATAATTGGGTGGTCGTCTGAACAGTATGAGAATTTCTTGGCAATCAAAGTGATACAAAGAGAACATCGACCATTCCTCCTTTCTCATTGTTCTACGACCACCTATTTTATTATCAGGTGTATCCGGCCGGGTGAGTTGATCCACGAAAATAGCCATTCACTTTTTGAAATTGGCCCTTCACTTTTTGAAATTGGCCCATGGCCTATACAGTACCATTAATGTACACGCACTTGTTTGTGTAAACTCGCCAAATGTTTTCCCATGAAAAATGGAATCTATTCCGAATGTAATCGGAATTTTTTCCAAAAAGGCTGGAGTCGCCCAAGCCTGTACATGTGGACATCAAAAGCCATGATGATAATGTACGCCTAAGAACAATTTGTGCATCTTTTTTCTTTTGTAAAAGATACTTTCCGTTTTTTTAAATTTAAAACAAAAGTGTATGTAAATTAAGAATCCAAAAGCAAAATTTACGAAGTAAGGCTTACAGTACTTGGTATGAACCCTTTTGTGACCCTTGCCCCTTCCTATTAAGCTTAATACTGAAATTTTGTTTTAATCAGATTTCACTCATGCACGAAGAGTTATTAGAGTTTTACTTTTCGTCAAGTTCCCAAGTCTTCCTGGAAAGTTACCAAAGATGAAATCGTTTTCCCTTTTTATTTGCTTTTTCTTTTTCCTTTTTTAACAATAGGATTGATAATAGGAAAGGATATTAGGTTAAACTTTAATAATTAAATAAATAGTAGTTAAGATGGCTGGATTTTTTTGGCATGAGATTCAAGTTAAATGGACTCCTAACAAAATAGTAGGACTATTATACATTATTATACCACTTTTTTCTTAACTTGTAATTTTTTTCCAACCAATGAGTGAGGTCTAGTTCTTTCATTTTTTGTTTGTCTAGATGGTGTTCTCATTGGAATAAAAAATGTTTCAAAACATCAAATGCACATTTTCATTATGAGAACTTTGGCAATCACGAAATGGACAGTTTCAGGGGAAAGTCAAATGACAATTTTTTTCAAAATTTTCAGTCTGAATGTCTTTCAATCGGCTCAGTAGCGAGTATGGCCTCCTCTTGCAGCAATAACGGCTTCACACCGCTGTCTCATGGAGTTAATGAGGCGATTGACGTCTCTGACGGCCAGCGCATCCCATGCAGCCTCCAGAGCTACACCCAGCTGCTGCAGTCCATGTGGCTGTGCTTCCAGCTAGCTGCTCGATACTCCTCCCCATCATGTCCCAGACATGTTCTATGGGATTCAAGTCTTGGGACTTCGCTGGCCAGTCCATGTGCTCGATCCCATGGTTCTCCAGAAACTGTGTCACCACCCTTGCTCGGTGGGGACGGGCATTATCGTCCATGAAAATGAAATTTTCACCCGCATTTTCTGCAAATGGCACCACGATAGGTTCAATGACTGCATCCCTGTACCTCACTCCTGTCATTGATCCACTTGGGACCACGTAGAGACAAGTACGGTTGCCATAGGCGATGCCTCCCCACACCATGATGCTGCATCCCCCATAACGGTCATGTTCTGCAATACAGGGGTCGGCAAATCTCTCTCCTGCTCGCCTCCAGACTCTCACCCGTCCATCATTGTGGTCGAGGGATTCTTCTGTGAGCAGGGGTGAGTGGAACGCACTGCGATGGCCTTCTGGCATGCATATTGGCTCTGTGAAGTCGGTTACGGATTGTTTGAGTGGAAACAGTCACTCCAGTGGCAGCAGCGAATTCATTATTGAGTCGACGTGCACTGTGAAAGCGGTTGTGGAGGCAGAGATTCGTCAAGTAGCAATCATCTCTAGTTTATCTTGGGGTTGTTGCGGCTGGTCGGCCACTGCGAGGTCTCTCTGAGTACAGCCCTGTCTCCCGGTGTCGTTGGTTTGCTCTGCTGATGACACTGTGAGACACACCCATCATTTTGGCTACTCTTCGCTGACTGAAGCCAGCTTCCAGCATTCCTAGGGCTCTGGCAACCTCTGGTTCACTCAGGTGGCGTCTTGGCATTGCTGCTGTCACTAAGTTGACTGATTGTGGAGACCAATGACAGAAAATGCTCTTGCACCCACTTTTGTACCATTTCATGTGGTCAGCTGATACCCCTAAATGCCCACATTTCAGGATGTGCAACGATGCAAGAGACAATATGCAACAACTGAAACCAACCACCTGTGAAATTGATTACAGTGTGTTTGAGGTCATTCAGGACAGTTGTACTGGGGTATTTTCAGCAGTAAAATATATCATATAAAAAAGTATACACAAAATAAAAAGTGGTGCTTAAAGGAGTGTGACCAGATCACTTTTTTTTACCCATAACTCCCCGGGACTTACCTTATGGGTCATGAGATTTTTATATCATAACATCCGTTATATTTTTCTGATTACGAAACTGAAACTCCCGCGCTTCTAGGCCGCATATTTCCGAGGATATCGTCGAAAATCCACCGATTATTTGTAAACTAATTTTCCAGTATCAATGTTTATCCACTGAAAGCCGACTCTATAGTTTTGTTCAATTTTTTACTGGAAATCGCGAATGTTTTCGGGTTTTTGGGAAATGGGAGGTGTGTATGGGAGTTACTTGATAATATTGGTAAGTTACATCGAAAACTATTTTCCAGAAACTCTGGTCATGCTCCTTTAACTTTTTTTTAGTAGTGTATATACTAGTCAAAAAGAGAAAAGCTACTTTTTAGTTAATTTTACATTTATTTGAAAACTACCCTGTAAATTACAGTTATATTGGATGAGATAATGTGAAGGCTTTTAATAGCGAGTGTGCCCTCCGGCTCCTTGCTGCATGGCCTGGATTCGTCGGCCCATGGACCTAACCAACCTTCTGAAACGATACTGAGGCAGTGCGCCTGCCACTGCGCCTGCAGAGTTTCAACCAGCTGCTGAACATTGATGGGTGGAACAGACATGGCATGGATTCGGCGCTGAAGTTCATCCTAAGCATGCTCAATCTGGGCTGAAGGCAGGCCATGGGAGGGTGATGACATTTTGTTGCCGATGGTACTCGGTCACAATTCTAGCGACATGATGGCGGGTATTGTCTTGTTGCAGAAGACGGATGTTAGTGTGCTAGTTAAGAAAGGGCAAACAGATCTGTGCGACTGTTGCCATTGATACCCGTCCATACCATAACAATTGGACCACCACATCTGTCCAACTCTACCACATTACAGTCTGCCCAACATTGAACAGGTCATCTATACACACATGTGTAACCATCATTGTGTGAGAGAGGCGGAATCGTGATTCGTCAGTGAATAGCACTCGACTCCACATTTACTGTGTCCATCGGCGGTGGTCATTGCACCATGGTAGCGACGCTGCCTTCGCTCTTGGGTCAGCTGTGGTCCCCTATAGGGACGCCGACTACGAAGACCCACTGCGCGGAGTCTGTTGCGGACTGTTTGGTCGCTTATTCTGTCGTTTATTCTGTCGTTTCTGCCTGGTGTCTCCCGAGCAGTGTGTACGGCATCACGATGGCATTCGCGCAGGTAGAGGAGCACCATATGGTGATCCTGGTGAGGCATTGTCACCCTAGGTTGGCCACTCCTTCTGTGGTACGCTACATTCCCAGTAGTCTGTCCCTGAGACGACCAATAGTAGAACGGTGCACATTTAAAGGATGGGCAACATCACTGGGTCGCATGCCAGCATCCAACATGCCAAGAGCACGGCCGTTTTCCAGAAGTGATAGTAGTAAGTCATGAAGTCAGACAAAAGGGAGGAATTTTAGTGAGGTGTTTCGCAGTGTTGTAGGTGGGGCCTCCTCTCGAGGCTACAATGGGACGTAGGAGAATTTCGGGCTTTTTTTATCTTGGGTTGACCAAAGAATTGGGGCATGTGGAGCTGGAGGATCTGAACTGTCTATACAGCTGTTGGAGAATGGCCTCTGAATCTTGCTTGCTGTGGCTGGTTTGGAGTCCTTCCGGAGAGGGGCGGTAGGTGGGGGTGAACAAGATGGCAGTGTAATATTACTGTCGTAGTCTGCCTTGTCCATGACTACTGTTGCATTCCCTTTGTGTGCGGGAAGGGTCTGTATGGACTCGGTCTTGGAGTGCTGACTGTTCTCACCTTGAGATTTTGAGTCTGGTTGCCTTGCCTCGCTTGAGTACTTGGTGGATTTGGATGAGGACGTCACCTGTGGTCGTCTTGCTGAGGCGTCAGTTGTTAGGCCGGTTCTGTTTTTAGAACGAACAAGAGATACAGTATTCACATGGTACTACCACAAACGTCAGATACTATTCTGTGAACATATATAGAGTTGCATACAAATGCCAGAGAAAATCCGGTCAGCATCATTACAGTGAATCTCCCAAAATTTCCTTGACATTTAGCTTTCGCTGCCTGTCTTTGCTGTGTCTGACAATGGATGAGCTGCTGATTTTGAAAAGGATCTTCGCTTTTACATGTATTCTTGGTGGCTGTATGTGCTGTGATGAGGGCAGTCATCACTCTTACTTCTGTCATTGACCGAGTCTACCTTTCTGAACCATTTTGTAGTTTTGTAAATGGAACTATAAGGGGAGATCATCGTGCCAGTTGATGGATCTTGCATGGTGAGAGTTTTCTTTGTGCAGATACATGTAACACAAAACTCCAGTCTATCACTGATCTTGTCAAATTCAGTTGAAATGAGTTAGCACTGGGCTAGCTGGCCTGTGGCTATATAAAATGGTATTCGATTCGTGTCAAAAATAAGATAGACAAAGCACCCGTGGAAGTGTGAAAATCTTTCGCTAGACTATTGGGACATCTTGTAGCATTTCCTTCTTGTCTTGCCATGGGGAGGTACATAGAGTGCATATATCTTGGAAGGTTCTTGTCATCGAAGTAGAAAAGATAAAAGGAACTTCTTTTTTTTTGTAGACTCTGAGGTACATGTAGGTTCCAACTGTGGGCTTTGAGGTGCCCAAGGAAAAAGTTGAATTTGTTGGTTCTTGAGATAATTCGGTGTCTTGTGCTCGGGGTTGTGCTGCCAGTTGAATTTGTCTAGGTGAAGGTTCCATCTTATAAATTAGAAGTTTGCAGTGGTTTTCCTTTGCGGTATTAATGGATTGTTGTCTTTTGCAGTTTGCTTGCACCAAGCTTTCTTTTCAGATGGTTGCAAAGCTTCTTGGCGCAAGAATACTTTATGCTGTTGTGATCTTCCAAGCACTCCAAAAAGCACAAAGAGAAGAAAGTATACGCTGACCTGGGCCAGATAAGAATTCTTCAGGACCTTTTTCATCAAGTCTTTAATCTTTCACAGGTACCATCTTGCATGATGTTTAATAGGAAGCATAGTCCGAATTACAGCATTCTTTATCAATAGACATTCGCAGCATACATTGTAGTTACGTAACAGTCATGGCATAGTGCATATGTAGCTTTTAGTATTATTTCTCTGAAACTATCACATCTTCAATACAAAACAACAAGGAAATTCATATCTTTCTTATGAACACATGAGCATATCATTGTTTTAGCTCTCTGGTGTTGTCTGGAACATCTACCACATACAGATACCTGGCTACAGTGAGAACAAAATGGATCGGAAAGCTTCATCGTTTGGGCATGAATTGATGCTTTGCGCGGCACCACCTGTCGAGAAACGTGGCAGAGCTATTTAACATTATTATTATTATTATTATTATTTCTTTCTGGTATTCATACCAAGGATTCCTCAATAGTGCTCATTGCACTGTCACTCGCAAGCGTGAGGAAACCCATGAAGAATTAGAATTAGAATTAGAAATGGCCAGAGACACCGGGGATGATCCCCCTTGCTCTTCACGAAAGAATGCTCTGGGATCTTTAGAGTGCGTTTTTCATTACCTAACACACTGGACCAACGGCTTTACATCCCTTCCGAAGGATGGAGCAAGTGTGGTTGAGTGCCTTGCCCAAGGGCACAGGTACCGTGGGGAGGTTCGAACCTGCAACCCCAAGTTTTCACCTATGATTGCGAGTCAATGACCTAAACCGCTCGGCCACGGTACCCCACAATACACATCATATACACTAGAGAATACAACTACATGTATACATGTATCTCATCAACATCAAATTTGTACAGTTCTGCTTGCTCTTTAGATGTGACAATAGATCCACAAAGTGCCTCCTCATCGTGCAGCGCATGACACACGGTGACAGCCTCCCTGCCATGGCTGTCAGTGCACTGGGTGCAATGCCGGGTATACAGTTTGGATGCTCATGATACCCTTTATACAGCTTGGAAGTGACTGCTTGGGATCATTATCTTGTTGGAGTGTAAAGTTGGCACCACGCAACTCGGAAGGAATGACATGTTAGTGAACGGTGTTTTCATGTTTGGAAGAAAACTATGGATATGGCATGATAATTCGGGATGGTTTGGCAGTTGCTTAGTTGGGCCGGCAGCAGGTAGTCCGTTAATAAACGTCATGGCAAACTCATTTGCAAGGAATTTAGACAAGTCATATGCTAAAGTGTTCACATAAGAAAGCAGTTTATGAATTACAGATCAACTATAAATTCTGTGTGGCTATTTGATCTGTAAATTGGCTCAAAAATAGACTTGACTCAAGTCAAGCTCTTTGTTTGGTCCGTGGTCCGTACGCCATATGTCCGTACGCGATGTCCGTATGCTGAAAATCATTCTCCGATAGCGGACCCTCAGTATTCAGTAGGCCTATTGCGTCAGTATTCTCTCATGGCGACAGGTTCGCAAAGCCTGACTTGACGGATTTGTTGCATGGACTTCCGCACGCTTATGTAGTTGTTCAAATTTCGACCGCCGTATATAACCGAATCCGCCCTACGGGATCGCAACGACCGCGTAGGTACAGGTTACCGAAAACTCACAAACGTGATGTACCATTGCGTCCCATTCTCTCTATGACAGGTTCTGCCCAGCATGAATTGGCTAAATGGCTCGCTAAACGTCTTCAACCTGTTTTGGACACGTTTTCTGAACATGTCATCAAGGATTTGTTTACGTTCGCCGAAAGAATACACTCGTGTACTCTCAATTGCCAACGGGCAACGATGTGCTCTTTTGACATTACTAGTCTTTTCACAAACTTTCCGCTTGATCGACGAAACAGTTCAGATCTGCACGTGGTACTCTTGAACCACCCTCATTGTCTGAATCCGCCTTTGTCGAGCTCATGAATAGAGCCACGAATACATATAACGGGAAGAATTGGATGCGACAGGCTGAAAATTTGTTTCCTTACAAAATCGAAATTTGGGGTTTTTCCCATCAAAGCTGCACATTCCAATGCGAGTCATTTTAAAGAAAAACAAATTATAATCAACTTCCCAACTCTTGCCACATAAAATGTTGGCATAGTTGCCAGGTCTGTGAGGTCGCCATCCTATTCATCAAGTTTGTATCATCAGCCTTTGTTTATGATAAATGTGGAGGCGAGGTCATGGACCTGGCGACTATACTGGCATTTACGTTACACTTGAGCTATACTCATAATACTGGGGCCGGTTCCCGCGAACCTGCACTGAATTAGCCTTGACCAAGGCCGTCTCCAGGTTTTTTTGCTGTACGAGAGAATATAGGGTCCAGCGCATGCAAGTTGCACACGGCATCAAAACGTGCCACTGTGGGACAACGACTTCCGTAGTAAACCCGTACGGCAACACACTGGCTGCGTACGGCCTGGCCTAGCTTTAGGAGGACCGTACCGATACATGTACGTGCGTGTGTGATAAGAGGGACCATTAGAAATGGTACGCGTACGGGAAACGTTTGTGGCGCGGGAAAATCGGGTGGTTGTATCACAATTTTGCGTGTTTATTTAAGAAATGAGCGCATGTGTACATGAGCATATTGATGTGAAATTCTCAATGCTTATGTTGTTTCAGATTAATACCCACGCAAAATCGTGATACAACCACCCGATTTTTCCAAGCCGCATATATGTTTCCCGTACGCGTATAATTTCTAATGGTCCCTTGTAAGCGCTTTGTTCAGTTTTATCTTCAGCGGGCCGTCTAGAAAACCAGCCCAATGCCTTGATCAAGGCTAGTACTGATATAGATTCAACCTACAGTATACGATCGGATTACGGAATATAGCACACGGAAATGCGCGAGGAACCGAACATGAGTTTTATGGCCACGGAAAAAAACGATCACGGGTCAATGTTATGAATAATTAATCAATTTTCCAAATGCTGCGTTCTGATTGCCCGCTACCCATTTGGGTAGATGAGCTCCATTAAACGTGTACAAACTGGAAACGGATCTCACAAATCTGACTTTCCCGAGTGAGAAGAAAACAGATTAGACAGGCCACTAGTCCAAAGGGCCCGCTGTACGCTTACATTACAGACTAAACACGGGGCAAGTCCGACTGGGGCAAGTCTAGCTCAAAAGTGGTATATGTGACCGACGGTCAAGCACTTTCAGTCAATCAAGCAGAGACTTCCAAGGGAAGGAACATTATTTCTTAACAGTGACATCATTCGGTGTCAAGCAGTTGCAATTTCCTAATCGGTCCAAAACAAATAAAATGCTTCAGATATGATCATGATTCTTCGGGTAACCAAGATCAGACAGACATTGTAATTTGACATGTTTTCTGTTTTTTTTTGTGCCTCATTTGAAAGTGGTGAGGAAATAGGTAGAAAATATTTTTAAAAAAAAATCTTCCCTCAGAAATGAGGCAGGGTGAAGTTTTAGTGCAGGGCAGAATAACCTGTGAGATTTAATTTTAAGAGTAATATTAAAGTTAACATTTTCATTTTGTGTGATTTTTGTAAGATAACATGTATATGCATTAGTTTTATTTATTTGTTATACACTTGTTTGGAAATGATTTGGTTACTGTCTCAGGGAAGACTTGTATAGTTTTTTTTGAGTAACAGCTAAAGCCTTGTTGATTTTTTTTTTGTTCTGGCCAAGTTGGCGAAAAGCAGCACATAAAATTAATTTTTTGAAAGGACAGGGTGTATAGAATTTTGTTTTTGGAGTTTCCAATGTCACTGTTGCGATGTGGATTAAACTATTAAATTGACAAGCTGTTAAAAACATGGTGTGTATTTAAAAAAGATGTAACAGTGTTCCCAATAACCTTTATCACCTTTATCAGGGAATAAACATTGGTTTGGCCAGTATTAATTAAACTTTCTTTTAAATCCGGATATAGGGGCCTGGACGAGGGCCATTATCAGCGTCCAGGGCCCTAGCCGGTTTTAAACGGATTGTTTAAGACTGGCCAAACCCAGTTTTATTCCCTTTCATAAATACCTTTTTTTTAATCGGTAAAACTCACTAAAATTATTTGATAATCTTGTCGTTTTGCAACGGTACGTTCAGTGCATGCATGACCGCGTTCGTTCAAACTGCTGTGTCGTGTTGTTCGCGCATGCACACGACCGGGTTACTGTATTGTGCACATTTTGCTTGTGTGCATGTTCCATAAGCGCTGAATAGGCCGCAGGCCAGGCTAAAGTGTTCAAGACTGGCCACATGACCTGCTCTCAGCCAATAGGGATGCGTAAACTGTCTAAGGTATTTATGAATGGCTGTTTGCACCAAAAGATTTAATACCCTTTAACCGTCATATTTTCCTATTCCAATTTTGTATGACTGACAGTTAAAAGGTTTAAGGTAATAACTGCATATTTCAATATTCCTTTGGTCCAAATTGTTTATTCATTATAAAAAAAACATTACAAACTCTGATGCAGTAAGTTAATTAATTCTTCTGCGTACACATTTTAGAAACTTACAGAATACATCCATTACAATACTATTTTGTTTCTGTAGTATTACACACAAATCTTTCTATGAATTGAAATAAATGTGTGGTTGGCAGATGTTATTCATGTCCAGGCCCTTATCAAGTTTTAAATGTAACGTTTAAAACCGCCCAACCGCACACACACAATTGACTATGACCCCATTCTCACTAGAGAAATCGCTTCGTTCAACGAAGATTAGTTAATATCACTTAACAAAGATAGAATGAAGAGCGGTACCGTTCACATTAAGTGGCTGCGAAAGGCCACTATGCTGGTCGTACATGCGTGTTGCGCATCAAGCGCCTAGACGCGCTGTGTGGTTTTCCAGTGGTGCGTCAAATTCAACGTTTGCTGGATGCCCAACACGGTTGTGCAACCAGGAGCAAGTTCGATTGACAACTATAGTTAACCATAGTTTGACTATTTGCAACCGAACGCAGTCTAGTCGACGATGGTTAGTCGTGTCTGGTCGACCATTTGGAACCAGCCAACGGGGCACGGTTGCACTGGTCAATGATACCCCATTGAGTTGATGCATGTGTGTTGCTATGATGACGTTCGACAAGTCGTTAATCGAAAATTGCCTCCTGCCTACCAAATCGCTTCGTCGAACAAATGGAGCATTTACATTACAAATTTGCTTCGTTGAATGGAGCTATAGGAGCAATAGCATGAGTAACAATTACTGCTCACAAATATGATTGATTATTCAAGTTTATAATTTCCAGGAGAACATGTAATGCATTATACAAATTTACACTGCATAATCTGTTGCTGTGCAGACCAACAATTTAAGCGACCTCCATTAAACATGATTTTAATACATTCATTTAAAACCCTCTGACATGTACACACATAAATTGCCAAGATTTCCCACAGTTGGACTGACTGGTAAGTGAACTTGACATTAAAGGGCCCCAAAATGCTCAATAACTTTATGCACAGTTTTTGCTGCATATGAAGGATTACTTGTGTAGAAAGACAATACTACTGTTCATTTTGATGCCCCATTAATAAAAAGTGGCATTTTTCAACTTTCAATATTTCTTTACATAAACTCACAGAAAGAGGGCGCTGTTTGGGGCATGTCACTTTAGGAACACACAGCAGAAAAGCAAAGAAAAAACATAAGACTTCAAACTGGAATTGTGGAAAAATGCTGCAGTATCCAGCCTTAGTTTTTTCATGGTTTGCAAAAGTTTCAGCAAGTTGGAGAAAGTGTGGAAACTTTTGTGCACAGTTGAATGAGATTTTCCTGTGTTTTCCTTATTGTGACATCACCACTTTGCTCATGCATATGTAAATTTGTATTAGCATAAAAATCAAAAACCTTGATTTTAACCCCTCAAACAACTTCCAAGTAGGGTTTTTATGATTGTAAATTAATGGACTAGTTTCATAGAACATATTTCATTGATAAAAACACCATTTCAGGGGCCCTTTAAGGTAACTACATTAACAAGCTCTAAGAGGAGAGTTTAATTGAGGATGACAGAATTTGAGCATAATTGGCCTAAAGGTGTTTTAGTAAGTAAAATTATACCAACATGTGCCTTCCAAAAGCACCCCATATGGTATGTCCTTCCATGGTGTGTCAGGTTTTAGCAATCTTGACAAACCTAACTACACTTTCAGCCTTCCATCAATGCATTGCAAATATAAGTATGTTGTCATGAACTTACAAAAATCACAAATATTTGGCATGATTAACGTATGTGGGAGGGTGAACGATTTATTTTATCAGTACATGTAACATGATGTGACTAATTCTTGGAACTTTATTGTCATAGGGGTTCTCCATTGAGCAACGTCAGCTGTGGTAGTAGCGTCTTCACATTCTGTTTGAAGTCGGGAATGTTGCATACAGGATTGAAGCCGAGATCTAAACTCTGTAATCTACTACAAGGTTTTAATGCCTCTAGCTGCAGTAATGTGCTGATAGCTGGTGAACAACTGTTAAGGGAATCAATTTCACAACGCTAATTAATAGTACATGCACATGTATACACAAAGCTATGGACAACTGGCAATATCTCACTAAAATTAGGCATCATATTAGTCAGCGATCGTTTTGAGACCTAGTTTAGCTCCAACGACATCAAAATAATCAACATTTCCAAGAGTAGAACAAGTTTGTGGGGTACCGTGGCCGAGTGGTTTGGGTCATTGACTCGCAAATATGGGTGAAAACTTGGTGTTGTGGGTTCGAATCCGGCTGCGGTACCTGTGCCCTTGGGCAAGGCACTCGACCACACTTGCTTCATCCTTTGGAAGGGATGTAAAGCCGTTGGTCCAGTGTGTTAGGTAATGGTAACGCACTCTAAAGATCCCCAGAGCATTCTTTCGTGAAGAGCAAGGGGATATTCCCCGGTGTCTCTGGCCATTTCAAATTCTAATTCTTCATGGGTTTCCTCACGCTTGCGAGAGTGCAATGAGGAATCCTTGGTATGAATACCAGAAAGAAATAATAAAAATAATAATAATTACTTTTCCAACGTGCAGAGCTATAGTCGATTCCCCACTTTCCGAGTCCCAAGTCCTTGTTTCAATCTTAAAGGTACACACCGGCTTTGTTGGGCTATTTTGGGCTCGAAATGGACCTATTCAAGATTCTGAATGCCCTTCCAAACTAAACTGAACATATCCTGAAAAGAAACCACGGAATTTTGCCGTTTTTTAGCAATTTAAAAAAAAACCAGAGGTCACATGATTTTTCGGAACTAGATTCTGGTTCCGAAAAATCACATGGTCTTGTGAGTTAGTTTTGTGTCCAGCCCGTGAAAATTTTTTACTGCAGAACTCCACCAAATTCAACTCTGATTTTCCCCCAATATTTATAAGTAATTGACAAAAGAGACTATTTATACATGTATGAAACAAAGTTAAACATATGTATGAAAATTCGAACATAAATGAGCGCGTGTTACGGCAGACTACGGCGGAGTGTAGGATATTTGCCCTGTGCAGCACGGTCGTGAGGCTCGCGCTTAGTTGCAACGGCTGGTAAAGCGTATAAACCCGTCTTTTGACCTTTTTTTTGTTAATTTCGCACTTCTCTAGTAAATTACGGGATATTTTGATGATTTTTTTTCACAACTACCATCAAAAAAGTATTGCCAATGCTGCTACATCACTAAATTATGTACATTTAAGTGCATTACTGTAGCTCATAAGTGTGCATTAAGCCAAGAAAAGCATTTATTTGGGAGGTGAAATACATTTTGAGTGGTTGGAATGATTTCTTTCAAATTCTCATAATTTCATTTCGCATTGTTGACAGATTTTTGCGTGCTAACAAAGTTGATAATGTTAAGTAAGGTTGTTTTTGCCCTTACCCGACGTGATTATTAACACTGTATACTCGGTGCTTTCCCGAGACACTATGAAAAAAAACTTCATAGCGTGCTCTTCTGACTAATTGCAATCCCCGTTGCGAAATGATTCGAACCGGCCATTCAACACCGGCTAGCTCGGTGGTCGAGTGGTTAAGACGTCTGCCTTGTATGCAGGAGGTCGTTGGTTCGAGTCCCACCCGAGCACGCTATGAAGTTTTTCATAGTGTCTCGGGAAAGCACTGAGTATACAATGTTAATAATCACGTCGGGTAAGGGCAAAAACAACCTTACTTAACATTCAATTTCCCCGACGCAAGTCTAAATCAACTTCCAAAGTTGATAATACTGTACATGTAGATGCTTAATTTAAAGCACTGGTAAGAATATGCTTTTGTAAAAAATATCTTATTGCATATGTATTTTGTTTTTCACTGGACTCGGATGGACTTGGCCCAAATCTCAGAGTCCACATTCGAGTCCTACAGTGCTGTCGATGTGATCATGACTGTCATAGTCAATGCGACACATCTACATTTTTTTTCTTCAGCCGATCAGCGTGAGAGAAAATCAGTCCATAGAATCCTTCTCGAATTGTGTCTATAATGAGAATGGTTTCCAGTTGTTTAGTGATACACGGTTTGTTTAATTTTGTGACCTGAGCACTATTTTTTTTTTGCTTGATGTCGAGTGTTCATCAGTCGCAGCCCAAAAGATTCGCCATTTTGAGCTCGTAATTTACTTTTTCACGCTATGTTTCCTATTTCAGGGCAGGGTTGTAGTCGAGTTCATCACAACTTTGTGGCTCTGGTTCAAATCCCGTCTATGTCATTATGTGGATTTTATTTATTTATTTATTCACCACTGACATCCAACAGCGGAAGAACCGCCAATTACAGGAATGGGATCAATTAACATAGATATTCGAATAACTATCCACTTCTAAGTTGAATTAGAAACGGCCAGAAACACCGGGGAATCCCTCCCCTTGCTCTTCACGAAAGAATGCTCTGGGATCTTTCAAGTGTGTTACATGTAACACACTGGAACAACGGCTTTACATCCCTTCCAAAGGACGGAACAATTGTGATTAAGTGCCGTGCTCAAGAGCACAAGTGCCACAACCCGTCACGACCCGGAATCGAACCCACATTCTAGTACTGGCACAGGATTGGGATCTCAGTCCCTGCTTGATTCCATGCATTTTCTTCCTACCTCTAAAACTTACCATTTATTCATTGTCTTCTCTTCACAGGTTTCTTTAGGCTTACGAGCTACAGTGCCGTAGAGCTTTTGAGGAATATTTGGTTTCATTACCATAATAAAATAGGAGAAATGAAGGATGAACACGCACAAAAAAACTTTGGATACAATTCATTTGAATAGCTTGTGTGGGTTTCTTATAGATTTGACTATGGTCCTGCTTTAAAGTCGTGCAACCACCAGGAATCAACTTACTGTCTCGATAGAGTACTAAAGTAAAAATGTCACCCTTTGTGCATTGGCAAGGTTACTGGGTCTAAACTAAAACCAGTGAACTGTTTCCATGCACTCTACCAATGGATGTCTCAGATTACCAACGAATGTCTAGACCCAGTTATCCTGGTAAGTGACGTCACACTTTAGTACATGTAGGCCCTAGTCTATTGACATTCCACAGTTATTCTTGTATTCTCTTTAAAAGGATACCGTTTGCCTTTAAGGAAAGTGTCTCTAAACACGGCAGCATGGCAATGCTTGTCAAATCCCCTATGGAATTGTTGTCCACCAATAGCGTGTGGACACATTGCAGCGTGTGGCAACCCTTGAGAGAAGACAGCTGATTGGACGAAACGTTGACCTGGGTCATCAGCACCATGTGTTCCATGTGGCGGAGCGTCGTCAGTTGCTGTTGGACAGAAAAAGGTAGTACATTTACTTAGATTAATAGAAAATTACCCTAGAAATGAAAGATATTGTGCTAATGTATAAACAAGTGCAACACATACATTATTGCTCTTCAAAGAACAAGAAATATGCCCCCCTGAAAAGTGGATATGAACTTCGTAAAGAATGGCAATTGCAGCAATGCCTTGTAATATGGGTGCCGCCATATTGTCCAAAAACTGTGCACAGAATGTTTTTGCATACAAGTCCTTTGTGCATTCCTATGGCAATAGTGTAATCCGAGCAACATTTAGTGAGTCCGCCCTCTTGTGGTTATTCCATTGTTACTGCGGTGTATTTCTATTGTGATGTCATGTAAATACCTTGGAGATACACCACAGTTTTCATTCGTCGTATTAGGTCTATACACAAACAAAAAGTTGTATGCAAAGTTCTTGTTTATGTCGGCCAATCATTTTAGAAATGCAGTCCAATTGGACCCGTTTGAACACAGTGATTCCCACAGCAATGAAATATGGCATTTCTATTTTCTGGAAGAATTATGTCGTCAACCTGAATTAAAACACGTGTGATGAGCTGACCTCTTGAGCTACATGTATGCATTTCAAAAACGGCCCAAGAAGTGCAGAAGATCAAGTTGCACTTCAGGCAGAGTAGTGCCACCCTGCTTCAGCGGCTGGTGCCGTTGGCCTTGCCACATGTACATTACTGACCGATAACATTTTAAATCTCTCAGCCTCCCCAATCTTTTGGTCAGATTATAATTTGCATTTTTGTTAAAACCGTGTATGAATGCACAACACAAACCTTGGCAGGCAAGTCAATCTCTCTGCTACTAGACGACCCTCGTAGATGTCTTGTGATTGCATTTTCAATGACAAATTTGCTTCTAAGGTCTCGGAAGTAGCCTGCCCTACATGGATCGGTGGTAAGAAGACTGTCAAAGTATCGGAGTGTCTCGGCCTCGTACTTCAGAGGATCAATAGCTCGCATGAGCAGAATAATTGTCAGCAGGCACCCTGTAAAAAAAAAAAACATGACTAATTTTTTTCAAGGTAATGATGCAAAAATTTCAGTTGTTCCTGCTACTGATTGGCAGACTAGATTTCAATCAGTACATGTAGGCAATATTAATACATGTAATGGTGAATACTTGTATAGCACATCTACATGTACCGTATTCTGGAGGGTACTCCTGGCAGTGTTGCCATTATTATTGCCGCCATTATGGAATCACCAGAACCATTTCACTTCAGCTACAATCATGGACAAAATAGCTTGGGACACCCCGGCTGCGTAATTGTTTTTTTTACACCACTGCGAGGGGAAAATTAGGTTTTTTTTACCTTTTTGGCTATAATAGGTTAGGGTTCAGGGTTAGGGTTTAGGGTTAGGATGTAGGATTGGTTATTTTTAAGGAATTTAGGGTTTTGAATGCGGTCGGTTTGCAACCAGCTTCGTGGTCTGGTTAGAAGAGAGCTTGACTTGTAATCATAAGGTCCCTGGTTTGAATCTCAATGTTGCTTGGGATTTTTTCAAAATTTCTCGGTTTCTTCTTTTTCTCTAATAGTGAAAGTAAGAGTTCTGGCTATTTCCAAGATTGTCACTTGAGAAGTATCAGTCATTGGAAACTTAGTAGACTCTATTCGGGTTGAAAAATTGGGGTGTACAGACCGTGTAACCCACACTGCGGTGTAAAAAAAAAAAAAGCACCCCGGCTAAACCCCGTGCCCCCGCGCAATGTTGGGTCGCTGGGGTAGGGGTGCGCGCCACCAAAATCTGCAGCCGTCGGCGTCAACATTAGGGAGCTTTCGATACGGAATGGTAGAGCCTACAGGACGGAGAGTTAACCCATTGTGACGGTCCTCAAACACAGTAATATTGATGTTTGGCGGCTTAAATACGGCAAACAGTGCCATTTCAAGTAATGCATCAGGACAACCTGGGCGTTGACAAGTACACCACTGCCAAAATTACTAAAGAAATATAAGGGATGGCAAAGATTGAATAGGATATGCAAAAGCCAGCGACAAAATTCAACAAAGTTAGCCCAACGTTTTCAAGTTTTGCTGTGCATGCGCAAACCATGACACAGCCCCTTTAAGACTGGTCACCTACACCTTTATTCCCTATTTAAAACCCTTACATTTGTTATCTGGTTCTAATTCTTGCAATTGTTGGCATGACTCTAGTTCCTTGCTGAGGACATCAGATTTCTCTGTGCTGAGTTGTGCTGTAAAGAGCTCCATACCGTCCGCAATCTCTCGACTCCAACACTCTGTCTGATCTGTCGAATATCCGTTCAAATATTCAGCATGTGCTCAACTTGTAAAAGCGAAAATGTTTTTCACTTGATTAACAATACAGCCCAAAGAAAGACATTTTATCTTATTCAGTGTAACGGCCTTGGAGAAGCAAGGTAAAGCAACAGAGGTAAGTGTGACCACTATACTTTTGAAACTCATTTTGCTAGTTAGCACTAAGAGAAATAAGCAATTCAAAGATCCCATGAGACTACATGTAAGTGGTGCTTTTGATTGTTTTTCCATGTCTCTACTTTGTGGGGTACCGTGGCTGAGTGGTTAGGGCCATTGACTCGCAATCATGGGTGAAAACTTGGGGTTGCGGGTTCGAATCCGGCTGCGGTACCTGTGCCCTTGGGCAAGGCACTCAACCACACTTGCTCCATCCTTCGGAAGGGATGTAAAGCCGTTGGTCCAGTGTGTTAGGTAATTGGTAACGCACTCTAAAGATCCCAGAGCATTCTTTCGTAAAGAGCAAGGGGATTCCCCGGTGTCTCTGGCCATTTCTAATTCTTCATGGGTTTCCTCACGCTTACGAGTGACAGTGCAATGAGCATTATTGAGGAATCCTTGGTATGAATATCAGAAAGAAATAATAATAATAATAATAAGACTGTTTAAGATGAGTATACACAAATTTCAATCTTCTTCATACAAACCCACCACTTTTCAAAATGTAAAACAAAATTATATTCAATTCCTATAACGTCGGTTCAAAGTCAAAAATTGAAGGGAGGTCAATTTTAGGGTTTGGTAATATTTGGAAAGAGTAACTCTTATTCTGTTGATTCCAAATTGTTAGCATCATCCAACAATTAAAAACATTTTCAGACCAATTTTGATGATAGCTTTCTTTGTACCTCTTAAGAAATTTTGTTTGAAGATTTGGAAGATTTGTTTGAACACTAGCACTTCTCCAAGCTGTTTTGCGTTGGGGAAAAAATACCAATATCCATTTTTTTTTAAATTCCAACTTTACGCTTATTTCGTCGTGACAGGTCACAAATGCCAATTGTGTTGTAAAACCTACAAAATGCATTTGACAGATTTGGAACATGATACACCCTCGTACATCTCTGCAGAACCACGCTCTTAAAATAACCAAGTTATGTCCAGCAAGTGCAAAACGAACCCCAATTAAAATTCATTCTCCCCGACGCAAGCCAAATCACATTTTCTTATCAGTTGCGGTTTCCAGTTGCTTTGAACCAGCCATTCCACACCTACCAGCTCACTGGTCAAGTAGTTTATAAAAGCAGGAGGTTCGTGGGTTTGAGTCCCACCCGAGCACGCTATGAAGCTATTCTCATATTGACCCCTTTCAAACACGTGCGAATATGCCATTTTGGGAGTCAAATAATGCTAAGTCATTGTGGAAGCAATGTGCGTGCGCGTTGTGTGTGTCTCTGGTGGGCGTAACACGGTTTAGTTCACTAATGGGAGCCTCAGCATAGCGCGTTATGCGCGCTATGGACACACACAACGCGCACGCACATTGCTTCCACAACGACGCGGCATTGTTTTACTCCCAAAATGACGTCATTGGCACGAGCTCAATAGTGTTTCTATTGAAGATCTGAAATTTTACTGGTAAACCATTTGCCAGTAAGACCTGTTTCTACTCAGCACATTTTCCGTCTTTTCTGGTATTATCTGGTAAATGGTTCTCAATAGAAACACAACTAGTGTCTTGGGGAAGCACCGAGTATACAATGCTAACCAATTTATGTCGGGCAAGGACGAAACAAACCTGAATTAACATTCATTCCCCCCGATGTAACCTAAATCACCTTCCCTTATAAAATTCAGTTTGAAAACTAGAAAGAGAATTTTCAAACCTGCTTCCAAAATACACTGTCTAGAGACAGGCGGTTCAGCAATGGTCAGAGAAACTTTGTGAGGTCCAGAAGTAGACAGTGCATCAGCGCTCATCTCATATACCTGTTGAACAATTTACCTGGTCAAGGAAAGTACATGTAAAAACAGGATTGTTGAAACCAAGTCGTCTTTTCCCACGTCAACAAGTCTCAAGTAAACTTGTTTAAAGTTCATGTGAATATGCAAATTCACCTAGCACACTAACCTTTTCATCATTTTGGCTTCAAAACTGTTATACGTAACAAAGCGTAACAAAACTAGAAGAGATATTTTCAAGTTTGAATAAACTTGCTTCTGAAGAAAATCCAGGTTTCCTTTGTACATGTAGCTCGGTATACATGCATGGTAAACTTGAAAAGAATTTGAGCACTTCAACTTTTTGTGCAGTACTTTTTAAGTTTCACTTGCTCTGAACTTTCAAATGTATACCTACTTAAAAAACATCAAATTCGTCAGCCTTTTTACGAAGTGGCAAATCCGTAAAAAAAAAAAAATTTTGAGCAGTTTCTGTTTTGAGTATAATTTGACTTTATAATGGTGTCCTTAACATTTCTGCAAAGTTTTGAGACTTGAAAATTTGGGTATGCAAATTTACAATTTCACGAAGTGGCGTATCGCGATATGTCACTCATTGAAAAAGATGGTATGTGCATGAATTGCTTTTTCACGAGTGAAAATGCCATGCGCGGCGGCGCAGTGAAATACAGACAGGGGGCGAATCACGCATGGTCAGCATTTTACGTTTTCACAAAGTGACAAATAAGTTTTAAGCTAAAGTGTTCTTTAATTATACAATCAATACAATAGAAAAGTATATTTTTAAGTCATTTAACTCATACTAAACAGTATCACCTAAAAAGACTGACAACTTTTCATGGAATAACCGGCGAATTTGTTGTATTAAAAAGTGACCAACTTCAAAAGCGATTTTCTCAAAACAAAGTTTTACTACTGCGTTCGCGGATACGCCACTTCGTGAAGAGGCCGACGAATTGTAGGATAACTAAAGGTTTTTGATGGAGTCAAGTCACTTCCAGTTGTTATTCAAGTCCCAAAACTTTCTTATGTCGTTTTTTTTCTCTTTTCCAGCCAAAGGATACCCACACCAAGCCATGACTCAGCGTGCCTTGAGAGTTCCGCCATGAGCCAGTTGCATTGTTATCATCTATAGTCACTGTTGCTGGAAACGATTCTTGCCCTAGTCTGATAGGCTGGGTAAACACTGCTACAATTCGACAGGGATCTCGGCTTGCGTACAGTAGACTTATACTCTGAGGGTTCTCACCTGAAATAATAATGGACCTTTATCACGGTGCCGCCATCTTCCTTTTTCTCCTATTAAAATGAACTTAACCAAAGAGAGGCTTGCAGAAAAATAGTTTGGTCCCGTTTTGAAATTGTTCTTTGTGTGCATCACAATGGCACAGGCATTGCGCGATCAAGAGAGCGCGCAGCGTGGACAGTGATTCTCAACGGAAGATTACACACACACTAGTACTATCGCGCAGACGCACTGATCGTACTCAACATGTACTGTGGGGAACAAGACAAAGATGGACGCACCACGATAAAGGTCTATACAGTCAAGTGGGAATCATGGCTCGCCCTCTGCTGGTGTCTGAAGTCAAGTCAAACTACCTTTAAGTATCAAGTTGAGCAAAATCAAATTGCACTGCAGTCTCACGTCAAGTAGAATAAAATGTCTTCAAATCTCAAGTCTGTTGGCCAAGACGGGTCAAATCAAGTCTCACAGCAGCAATTTGTTCAGCCTAATTAGTTTAAACATTGGAAGTTTTGACAAGATGTAAAAACATACATTTTAAGAATGACTGCCATTATTAACAGCTGATGACTTTTTAAAAGTTAATGCTTGTTTACCCTTCCCTAGGTCACCTCGAGTCAGCCCGGGTCGTTCATTAAGGCATGACATCATACATGTACATGTACCCGTGGTTATCGGGTCAGCCACCAAAGACTCTGCTCGCGGAGTACAGTTTGTCAGGTTAGTGATGTCATGTACCGGTAGGTGCATAGCATTTATAAAAACGACAGTTTGATAAAGAAACATTCAGCTAGAGAAGGTATGTATTAAACGACTGATAGTTTAAATCTGTGTCTTTCAACAACTGCTTCAACTAGGTGGCTGCCTGGGCAAGGCGCACAACTCTATCAGCACTTAGATTCTGACAGGATACTCCTGGTGCTGTTGCCATTATTACAGCTGCCACCAGGGAATCACCAGAACCATTTCACTTCAACTAGGTGGCTGCCTGGCCAAGGCGCACAACCCTATCAGCACTTAGATTGTGGCATTCCCCAACAGGATACTCTTGGTGCTGTTGCCATTATTACTGCTGCCGTCATTACTGCTGCCGTCAGGGAATCCCCAGAGCCATTTCACTTCAACTAGGTGGCTGCCTGGCCAAGGTGCACAACCCTATCAGCACTTAGAATGTGGCATACCACCCAACAGCTCCCCAAATGTCACTTGGGTTGACGAGACATTAAGATTAAGTGCCTTGCCAACAGATACAAACACAATGGCACAAGTAAGGCTCGAACCCACAACCTTTCAATTATGAGTATGGCTGTGTACCCACAGAACACAGGCTCCTTAATAAATTCAGCTTGACCTTTTCTCACACGAGTTGCACATTTGCATTTGGGTTTCCAAGCCGTGGTGGCTCACCAAAGAACATCATCATGGGTAACCCAGGGAAGCAAACAAGTTCATCCATGGCTGTACAGAAATTACCACTTGACCTTTGACCTACCTCTTCCCAGCAGCCACCTGTGGTAGAACCAAGCACTCTGGTCGTTGGGATCAGTGAAGAAGGCATTCTGGGCAAGCTCATATTCTAACATAAAATATTATAACAATTATTTTTGGCAATAGGAAAATGCTTTCCTTTCTCAACAATATGCAGTGCTTTCCCGGGAACCATGTAAAAAAAAACAGGGACATGAACCTGTATTTTGGAGCAGATGTGTTACCACTTGAGCACCAAGGGAACCGGTGTGTTGAATTACCAGATATAATTATTTGTTGGTGTGTATTATGTTACAAACATGAAAGATTGTCAAAAGTTATTATCATACAGGCGTGAGTAGACTATGAATTAACAAGGCATGTCTGGATCACAAGACAGTTCCATCTTCATGAAATTTGTGCAGGTTAGTTTACCGGCAGGTTAGTTTACCACTTCGCGACGGGGAACTAAGTGTGAGTGTCTTGGGGGCGGTTATACAGAATTAGCCCATGGGGTCAGTACTACCAGGGCAGAGCTAGTCTCTCATCTTGTTGGATTGGGGTCGAGTCAGTTTTTTGTTTTTGACCTGACTCAGGACTTCGAAAATAAGATTGATTTACGACTTGAAAAAAAAAACTAGTCATCAAGTCTCCAGCCCCAGAGACATACATTGTACAGTTGAAGTCAGAGGTATAAATGCAACTGTATGCAACCAAGTGTTAAAACTGGTGTTAAAACATAGCTTGTACACCTTGCAATGGTTTGGGTAGTCCTGTTTACCATTTTGGGTGATGATGGTAGTGGTGTACATGTGTTTATACTTCTGACTTCAACTGTACATGTATACTGCATAACCAAAACTGCAAGTGCAGTCTCCCGCTCCAGGGGGATAAATTGAAAAATGCCTAGCCACCGCGAAGGGGTTAAAGACAGATCACATTTTTGACGCTCCCAGTTTTTCCATGGGTATTGAGATTTTGATACCATTCATGTATCATGTATTATATTTTTCTCATTACCATTCTGAAATTTCACTATCTCAATCTGTAAATTTCCAGGGATATCATCAAAATTCCACAGAAGTTTAGTAAACTAATTTATCCGGTTACATGTACATAGAGCAGTGCAGTGATTACACCAACCTTTTTGCTTCCACATCCAAATTGGGGATTGCACACTTCCTGTTTTCTACCCATAGATAGTATTTTGGCGAGGTATTTTATGATTGTTGGGTTGAGAAAAATCTGAACAAGCTCCTTAAAGGCCCTGTAGATGATATGTTTTTGAGCGATTCTCCGAATAAAACCATTATAAATCAAAAGAAAGACATCAACGAACTCATCCTAAGAAATTTCAGCTTTGTCAAATGTACCACGTTTAAAAAAACAATGAAAATCCATATGCATTTTCCTGGTCTTGGCGGGGTGTTTCAAATATTCGTTCGCAGTTGATCGGGTACTATGTGGCTTGCGTCATGCACTCTGTGGCGCACATACTGCGTGTGCGCGCGATCCATAAAAATGCATCGCGTTGGAACACGCACACGGAGCCCATGCATTTTGGACCGCGTAGATGCGAACAAAAAATAAGTAAATCGTTTGCAAACGATCTAAATAATTTCATCTTTACGGATTTTTTTCTGGCAAAATTATATCATTTTGAGCGAAAACCTTTCATTGGGTAGTTGCTATTAATTCAATCTTTACTTTCAGAACTTTTCCCCTGTAAACTCGTCGATTACTTTTTGGGGTCATTGCAAATGATCCACTGGGCCTTTAAAGGGTTGTACTTGAGTTTGAGCAAAAGTACGAGTACACCCAATCATACCTTGTAGTAGTATATCCTCCTTAACTCGTCCCTTGTTCTCTGTATCGGGATGCAGTAACGCGAGCAACTTGCTGCGATAATGCCACGAGGAATAGTTGGAGAAATTACTGGAAATCTTGCTGTCTGAAAATTTGAGTTCGTCGGCCGGCTGAACATTGGCCCTGGACACCACGATGCGGCGGTAATCCCAGCAGTGAACTGAAAAATACAAACTGCGTGTATTATTTATGCCACAAAGAATGCCATAAGAAAATTGCCCTCTCAAAACCGGAGTTTGTTGGCTGGCTAAATATTGTCCCTGGCTACAACAATGGAAGTAAAATATGCGGCACACTTCGTTAGAGCTCCAACAGCTTTCCTTTGGACGGTCTGGAAGTCTTTCCTTTGGAAAGCCATTAACACTTTCACTATGGATCTTTTAATAATTAAAGGTCGCCATTTGTTTACATGTACAGGCGAGCTGCTGGAAGCCACTGTCTGGCCGGAAGTACTGTAAAAGCCAATATTTTCGCGTACAGATATTTTCGCGCATTTTAACATCACTGACATTTTCACGAGTTGTTATTTTCGCGGATGGAAATTATGTCACCTTAACAGGGATCGCCACAATTGTTGCAAACAATATTTTCGCGGGTTGTTATTTTCGCGGGCTCTGTCTGGTGCGCGAAAATAAAACCACCGCGAATATTTCAGCTTTTACAGTAAACATTTCTTGAGCCATTGTGAGCAGTGCATCATTTTGCACAAGGAGCATTTCTACAGCAAATCCAAGTCTACAAAAAGATGCTGTCATGGCCGTGATCGGCTGCGGGTCACCAATGTGATAGATTCGCGATTTCGTGTGGTATTAAAGGATGACGCCAGCGGCCAGCGAATCATGTTTGGCGACTTTACACCTAATTTTAAAATGACTTGGCTGTACTTCTGAAATGTTTTTAGATGGGAAAATGGACTTCGTATTTTTGTCTGGGCGGCCGAGTTTTTAGTCCGTCAGGCAAATTTTTGTCCGGAGGCTAACGGTAATTGTGATGATTTTGTCCGGTCAGCACGCCAGGACAGGACAGCTTGTGGAGAGCCCTGATTAACAACTCACAATTCCTATCATCGTATTCCAGATACTGATTGCAGAGTGCCAGCTCCTTTTTCCAGTCTGCTTCCGGCATGTGGTCTAGCACCCAGCCCCTGTGGTGCCATGATCCGTACGACTTTGGGTTGACCATCAGACAAGATTCTAAGAACTTCAGCTCTTTGGTATAGCGTTCCTGCATTTCTTCTGCTGACCTGGAAAAGTGTGACGGCAGTGACATGTACCAGGTTAACTGGGTCTAAACATTCGCTGGTAATCTGAAACGTCCATTGCTAAAGTGCAGGAAAATAGTTCATTGGATTTGGTGAAGTTTGCGCGATCTCAGACTTGAAACAAGTCTAAAATGGTACAATCTTCCCCCCGTATCTGATATCAAGAATTATTTTCTTACACTTCCTACTGACTCAGACGACTCTTTTTTACAAATTTGGTGATAAATCATAACAGTTATCTACCACTGAAATGCTGTCCCCCACCCCCAATAGTTTGGCTTTTCTTTTTCAAATGTTACATTTGCTGGAGCCAGGCCTCGAAATAACCCACGGCAAAATGCCATCGGTATGCTTTTGCCGTGTTGCCCTTAAAGGAACACGTTGCCTTCAGATTTCACGAAATCTCACGTTTGAGGGTGTTCCTTATACTTATTAAGAGTTGTTCTTGCAATAAAACACATTTAATGTGTTATAATTAGTGAATGGTAATTTAAAAAAACAAACACTGACCTCTGACCCCCACTACATGTCCCGCGAAATGCTATACGTATTTCAAGCCGTCAATACGATCGTCCGGGTAGTGGGCAAAATGCAGCGACGAACAGGAGTTAGGCTGGCGCCGTAGCCAGTGGTCAGGTAAACCTATCAGATGAACGCAAGGTACCATACCATTCTCCGCCTCCCAAGACATGTGTGAAATGTAAACACACACACACACACACACCCCGACTGGCTGTCAAAAAATGGATCGTCAAGAGAACACAGCAGACGCGTCAAAAAAGAAAAAACGAAAACCTCGCCAATCAGGGTAAGAATATTGTCATGGGACAAACCGATAGAAAGGACTTGGATGATTTATACCCAATGGTTATTGTAGACACGAATTAAAAAAACAGGCACATCACACGCAACGGAGGAAGGAAAAATAATTTCTTTCTCCAGGCTGGAAATAAGACTAATATAATTTCTCCGCCATTTATGGGAGTCAAGATTTTGACTCCCATAAATGGCGGAGCGTGCTGCTTCGAGAAATTACGCAAAATTGAAGCATTTCTAAGGCACGTTTGTGTGGATCATTATATTCTACTTTTTAAACATCTTTCAGATCGTGCTCATTATACTTCAAACGCTTGTAATAGCCCAAAAACGCCCAATAAAGCGCAACCCGAAGGCAACGTGTTCCTTTAATACAAATTGTCCATTTCCTCATTCAGGTGCCCTTTACTAAGGGGAAATTGCTGTGCCCTTATAATAATATAAATTTTGAGGCCTGCTGAAGCCCTTAGTCAGATGCGCAGTGGTCTAGTGGACAGCGCATCAGATGTTCGAGTGATAGGTACATGTATACATGTATGGGTCGAGGCAATGTCACTGCTATCTTGTGTCCTTAGGCAAGAAACTTTACTTCACACTCTCTCTCTTTTCACCCAGGTGTATAAATGGGTACCAGTAATTGGTTAAGAACCCAGAAGCAAACCTGTGATGAACAGACTGACATCCCATTTAGGGAAGGGAGTAGAAATGCTCCTAGTCACTCTATGCCATGGAAACTAACAACCTGTTGGGAAAACACATTTAACTGCTGGGGGTAAACCTGTGATGGACTGGCATCCCATCATGGGGAGTAAAAATGCTAATGTAGTCATTCCATGCCATGGAAACTGGGGATCGGATGAGTACCAACTACCGGTATAATAGCCAGCTTGGCTTGTAAAACAACTTTACCTAGATTTAACCAAGTACACATGTAATAAAAATCAGAATGTCCACAAACCGTCATTAACACTGTGGATTAATACACAAAGGAGGACAACACTGTGAAATATCCACCTTTTGTCAGTGAGATCCAGGAATATTTCTCTGCGATAGTTCCAGAGAGAGTAGAAGTCCGGGTTGGCCGATAGTAACTGACTGGTGATCTCCAAAGCTTCGTCATCGAACTCACCATCATTCCTCTGAAAGGTGTACAAATATCAAGATATATTTAGCAGACAAGTGTATTGTATTGGCCAGTGAAAGTGGAGATCGATATTTTTACATTTGGTTTCGAATATTCCGTTTCCAAATGTGAATTGTAAAATCAAAGCTTGAAAGTTCAGATTAAACTTAACCAGTTTCTAATAACCTTCTGAAATGTCCGCTGCGTTGCTCCAGTATAAAGCTTGAGTTTTTTCTCCCGTTCTTTTCTCTTGGCTTCTTGTTGCTCAGCAGTCGTCTTCACTTTTAGTCGACCGTGCTACATAAATGTAGATGAAAAATTAAATTGTAATTGCAAGGTTTCCGCACATGACGTAACCGAACCATTTTAGGACGACGGAGGAACTTATTTTTGTTTAGTGCGCCACCGTGCGGTCATGGAGTACACACTGAAGGAGCGTTCACACTATCACAGAAAAATGGCTTTGCTCGCGCCTGTGCCATTGATTTGTACAGAAACTGGTTTGCCACTTATGCGCGGCCTGTTGCGACCCGCAAAACATTTTGAGCCTGGTCAAAGTTCAAATTTGTTGAAGTTTGACCGCGAATGCGCTGGGACCTCATGCAATGCGGTGAGCGCAGCATGGCAATGTAATTTTTTCGCGATAGTGTAAACGCCACGATGCTACGCGCCAAAACAAGTCCGGTCGATACCGCTCCGGCTGTCACACATACATGTAAGATATGTGCGGCCAGAGGCATTCGGGCTAGTTTAGGTCCCAGAGGGTGTCCGGTCCGTGCAGAGTAATCTTTGTCATTGTCTTTACATTTCGTTTCTGGTAATATCAATCAATACGGAGAATCAAATAAAGCCTGGGAAAATAAATCCTATAATCGGCTTTTAGTCAACTTGGTCCCAGGTCAACTCGGTCCCGAGTCAACTCAGTCCCGAGTCAACACGGTCCCAAACCAACTCGGTCCCAACGAACTAAGCCCAAGGACACTCGACCGTCGGAAACCCCCCAGAAAAATGTAGAAGATTTCCTAGCAGCCGATCTTTTCTGATTCATTTGATGCAGTTTTACTGTTTGATTGTGAATGGCAATTTGACGTTACCAAGCAGTTTTTGCTTTACAAAATAAAGTAGTTTAGAGCCTGTGTGAAAGCTCGCCGGGCGGTCAAACTCGTTTTTACTTGTGTGAGAAGAGGCGATGACCGGCCGGGCATATACAGATATATGCCAAATGGTGTGGGGTACCGTGGCCGAGTGGTTAGGGCCATTGACTCGCAATCATGGGTGAAAACTTGGGGTTGCGGGTTCGACACTTGCTCCATCCTTCGGAAGGGATGTGAAGCCGTTGGTCCAGTGTGTTAGGTAATTGGTAACACACTCTAAAGACCCCAGAGCATTCTTTCGTAAAGAGCAAGGGGATTCCCCGGTGTCTCTGGCCATTTCTAATTCTAATTCTTCATGGGTTTCCTCACGTTTACGAGTGACAGTGCAATGAGCACTATTGAGGAATCCTTGGTATGAATACCAGAAAGAAATAATAATAATAATAATAATAATAATAAAATTCGAGGACTTGCGAAAGTGAACTTGCACGCGAATTTGACGATTTGTGCCACAACTTCACCTAAGTTCAACTAATTGTGCAAATGTTTCCTGCAAATGTTTTGACGTCAGATTAATATGTTTTGAGATTTGTGTCTAAAACTAGGGTTTGCGTTCAATTTACTGCCCCGTGTTGCGCGCGGCGGGAAATGGCGCAAGTCAGTTGCACCATCCATGGTTGCACATTGTGGGGATGTGGACAATGTGTGGAAATTTGCGCTCGCTCTTTCGTTTTTGGGGCAGATTGCATTAAACGGTATAACAAACTCTGGGTTGTACTCTCATTTTAAGTATGAACCATGCCAAAAACCTTGATATTTTCTTGGGCCCGATGTTGTACGGCATTACTTCTATAGGGCACTTTCACAGGGGATCAAAAGATCACAGGTCACTATGGCTTAATTGTCTTCCCGAACAGGAGAGAACAATAGAGCCACGTGCTTTTCTGCTAGCAGCCACGTGCACGTGCGTTTCCCAATGGATCGAGGAAGGAAATAGAGCCACATGCATGGTTTCCCCACATGGCTCTATATATATTGTAAGTTCTCTCCTGATCTGAAAGACAAGCATTTGCAATAGTGACCCGTGACCTTTTGACCCCCTGTGAACATGGTGAAAGTGCCCTATTGGCAACTAGGCCTACGCCGATTATGATCCTCAAACTTTACTTCACGTACATTTCCCATGACGATCGAGTTGTCCTGGAACCGAGTTCTTTGGGACCAATTTGGTTCGGGACTGATGAGTTTGTTTGGGACCGAGTTGACTTGGGACCGAGTTGACTTGGGACCGAATTGACTTGGTCTTGGGACCGAGTTGATTTGGGACTAGCCCTACATGTACAAATATGGCTGTAAATAGCTCGCTTTTCAAATCTGACTTATTACAGTCGCAAATACTGTAATAAGTCAGACTTGAAAAGCGAGCTATTTAGCCTGCAGCCCTATTTGTAGGGCTAATTTGGGACGGGTCGAGTTTCACCTAAAAGTTAAAAGGCAGTCTGTGAAAGTCGGACCCTCCGGATCTTTGTTAAAAATTGATATTTAACGAACAGAAAGTACCTAGTTTGACTTCTAAATACGCTTACATACCTTTTATTACCATGTATTGCACTAATTTGTAATCATACACCACATCGACTATCCACAAAGTGAAATTTTCGAAGAAATAGGCGTAGGAAGTGCAGGACACTAAGAAAAAAGAATTTTTTTTTTTTTCCACGCCGGATCTTTAAAAATAAGGCCTGCACATGGCGGTAAAAGGTATGGAAGCGTATTAAGAAGTCAAACTAGGCACTTTCTGTTCATTAAATAGCCATTTTTGAAAAAGATCCGGAATATCTGGAGGGATCCGGAGGGTCCGTTTTTCACCCACACCCTTTATTTGGGACGGGTCGAGTTTCACCTAGTAAAAGTTAAAACCCTTTTTTTGTCAGGAATGTCAGGGTTGTTTTTACAATAGAATATGGGGTACAAAACTTTTGGTGGAAATATTGTATGATTTTTCCTTAATTAATTAATGTAAGATTTAGAATCACCTACCATTTTCGGTTTTTCTTTGAATCAACTGCAATCAACAGCAGCAGCAGTCACCATGCCTAGTATTAACCTTTGACCTTACTAGTATACTACTTGTACGTGTAGTTCGTGTTGAGTCCCGCGAACAAATTGCTTCTGCATTTTATTCGCACCATCTACACTGTTTCACATGTTTAGTTCTCAGCGATATGGCCGATGCATGTGTTTGTGAAGATGAAGAAAGTCTCCTTCAAAAACATCGAAAAGAACAGAAAGAACTGCAAGGTAAAACAGCAACGGAAAAGAAATAAAACGGAGAAGAAATAAAAATGTCATTAGCGTACGGTACGTCGTAGCGTTCATAAATCATGAAATAACATGAATAAACCTTATCGACGTTCTCAATGCAAATGGATTGGTTAGCCCAGGTTGGACGTTGTCTTCTTAATCATTGCATTACGAGTGACGTCCAGGTCACGATGTCTCTAAACAGGGGGACTGAAACTTCCACATAATTTTTAAGCTATATTACCTTTTTTAACATGTTTAATGGACGTCGAATTTATGTCCATATATGCTTGACGTCTTCATTTACAGGAACGGGAGGTTTAAATGGGCAGTCTGTGAAAGTCGGACCCTCCGGATCTTTGTTAAAAATTGATATTTAACGAACAGAAAGTACCTAGTTTGACTTCTAAATACGCTTACGTACCTTTTACCACCATGTATTGCACCAATTTGTAATCATACACCACATCGACTATCCACAAAGTGGAATTTTCGAAGAAATAGGCGTAGGAAGTGCAGGACACTAAGAAAAAAGAAATTGGTTTTTTTCCACGCCGGATCTTTAAAAATAAGGCCTGTACATGGCGGTAAAAGGTATGAAAGCGTATTAAGAATTCAAACTAGGCACTTTCTGTTCAATAAATACCCATTTTTGAAAAAGATCCGGAAGATCTGGAAGGATCCGGAGGGTCCGTTTTTCACCCACACCCGTTTAAATGTCATATATACCAAATTTGATGAACAAAATAGTGAAATCTAAGGCACAACCTAAGAGAAATAAATAACAGCTGCCGTCGCGTCACGCTTCGTGAAGTTTGTATAGGCTTGCGCGTGCGGCGCTACGATTTCAGGCACGCAATGCGCCGAGGCCATGGCCTAGCTTAGTTGCGACGCGCGCACGGCCGGCTGGCACGCGTACGTACGCGGGACTCGACTACGCGCGCGGTGAGAACAAAATAAGCTGAACGTAACTTAGCCCCGCGAGCAGTGCTTCGAGTGGGAAAACCCTCAGCCCTGTCGTCTAATATACCCAAAATCTGTGGCAAACTCACGCAAATGAAATTTGTCCCATGGCTCTGATATTTGCTCAATAGGTGCACTCACCCCAGTTTATAAATATTCCGAAGAGTACGCATCGATCCGATGTCTAGTTTCGGTGAAATCGTGGGTAAAGTTTGAGACCTTTCGTGCGATGAAATACCTTCTCTTTGACCAAAAATCAAATATCCGCATGCGCGAGAGCGGAGAGGTCAACACAATCTAGACTGGTTCGCTGTCCTCATATTTACTTCCCTTCATATCTTACGATGAAGGGAAGTAAATTGAGGATGTGGAACCAGTCTAGTGTTGACCTCTCCGCTCTCGCGCATGCGCATATTTGATTTTTGGTCAAAGAGAAGGTATTTCATCGCACGAAAGGTCTTAAACTTTCCCCACGATTTCACCGAAACTAGACATCGGATCGATGCGTACTCTTCGGAATATTTATAAACTGGGGTGAGTGCACCTATTGAGCAAATATCAGAGCCATGGGACAAATTTCATTTGCGTGAGTTTGCCACAGATTTTGGGTATATTAGACGACAGGGCTGAGGGTTTCCCACCCGAAGCACTGCTCGCGGGGCTAAACGTAACTTGGCTGGCTGTATAGTAGTGGATTATTTGTGCACAAATATATAGCAAATTAGCGTGACTTTTTGCCGTTTTCCTCCGGAATATGCAGTTCGGTGATGTGTAGTGGATTTCTAAACCCGGCAATCCTAAAGATTAGGACACATGGAACTTTGTTAGCACATTGCCGGCTTCCAGCACAAGGTAGAAATATTGATTTTTTCTGTTACAAAAATTTTCACCCTGTTTTTGGAACTTCATATCCTGGACTCCGTATCCCCATGTAGTATGCGGTACGGAGTCCAACCTGGGCTAGGGATTGGTATGCCCGGCCAAATGTGCATAAACCTATGACTGAGGCGGACGCCAACTCGGCAACTTTTTTACTCATTTTCACGAAAATCAAAAAGAGTTCAAGAATCAACCTCCCACCACTTTATCTTTGACACATATCAATTATTCCGACAAACATGTCCCGAAACAGAAATGTTGCAAATGCGAGAAATCATCGGGGATTCTTTTCGTATCGGCTCGCAGCTCGGTCGCTCGGTATGCGCTATGCAACACGCACCGTATCGCCACGGCGCGGGTTGGATTGAGTGTGCTGCACTGCAAGTCCGTGTACACGGACTCCCCTGGTAAAACTGTTGAGTTTCACAACACATTCCTGCCGTTTCCGAAATAGCGCATCTTGAAAAACATCCTCTAAAATAACATTGTGCAATTCAAACCTTTTAAATAGATACTGAAAATACAGCATCATTTCTGACAATATGCATTTTTTAAAACGATTTTTAAAAATTTATATGCAGTGCAGCATGTGTTTCTTCCTCCATGATCCAACCAGCGCCGTGCCGATACGGCGCGTGTTGCATAGCGCATACCGAGCTGCGAGCGCGGTACTCGGACTTTAGCACTACGAAGCCACATTTGCAACATTTCTGTTTCGGGACATGTTTGTCAGTATGTTTGATATGTGTCAAAGAATGAAAGATAAAGTGGTGGGAGGTTGATTCTTGAACTCTTTTTGGTTTTCGTGAAAATGAGTAAAAAAGTTGGCGTCCGCCTCATGGTTTAGCACATTTGGCCGGGCAATTTTGTCATCCAATCCCATAATGCATTGAGAACGTCGATAAGGTTTATTGTCTAAATGTGCGGTGTTCGGCGTAGATTGGTTCTCGATCCCTATAGATTGGTTCGCTTATTGCGAAAATACAGGGATCGGTAAGCCATGACGGGCAGAATTCTGCCCGTCACATGGTTATTATTTTATTTTATTTTTTAGTAAGTGCGCAGATTTTGCATTGACATTTGTAACTTGGTCGTGCGTGTCGAACATATCCAATTATGTAAATAAAGTACATTGCCTAAAGCATGGAGGCCAATTTTTAAATATAAAAAACACAATGCGCATGCGCAAAGACGACCAATTACAGATCAAGATGAAATACACAGCCGTAACTTATGCTTTAGGTACAGGTAGGTTATCGTATGGTGAGAATTCTACCAAATTTTCACCGTTTGCGTACGCAATATGCCATGTCTTGACAGCATTTTTTAGCTTGTTTTTGCCCCCCATTTTTATCCAAGGTCAAATACAAGCCTTGAAACACTCGGTGCCAAAGGGAGACAAGAAGAAAAAGAAAGAAGTGACGGCCAAAATAGCAACACTTGAGGCTGACCTCGACCAGCGTCACAAAGAGGAAATTAATGCACTGAGACAAGCAGGAAAAGAGGATAGCCACGCACAGCTTGGGGTAACTATTGTAGCGTTCTTTCTTTCTTTGTAAATGAAATTCTTATAATTATCTACTTCTCTCTATTTTTAATTAATTTAAAAAAATTAGTTATCTGTGCTACTCTTGAATTTGTAATTCATGTATAATTACTAGAGGGCGCTTTCACAGAGGGGTCAAAAGGTCACGGGTCACTATTGCTCGTCCTCCAGATCGGGAGAGAACAATAGAGCCACTCGGGGAAACGCACGTGGCTGCTAGTAGAAAATCAGTCACCTTGGTGAAGACTAGCTTGCCAACAATTTAATGTATTTTCCCTCCCATTAACTTGAGAATATGTTTCTGTTTCTGTAGGGAAATGATAGTTTACCTTCAGAAATCGGTGATCTGAACTTAAATGGAACCGCAAACGTTCAACCAGCCAGGATAAGCAAGGCCCAGAAAAGAAGAGTACGTAGTCTGGAAAATGACGGATGTTTCATATTTTTTTAAGGGATGCCTGAACTGATCCATCAGGTCAGCATGATATGTATCTTGCCTTTATTTATCCATCCTGAGATCTAAGGGAATTTCTACTCTGCAAAGCGACGTGACAATACCCTGAGGAAATACACGCAAATCTGTGGAGCGAGCCGGCTGTTGTCTTGAGCCAACTCACGCCCGAGTCATTTTGATGTAATTTAATCAATTCGGTCATGTTATGCCGAAAAGAAACAATTTCTATACTTTCCAGAAATTGTATTGGGTTCCGTTTCTTATGACTGTCCCATTCCTACCAAACTTTCAAACGACGAACCTTATTTACTCATGCTGACGAATGTAATGGAACGGATTCCCCAATATGCTTTAAATAGCAGCCAATCGCCGACGCGGACAACGGCCAGCATTACCGAGTACATGTATCACATGCATGCACGGTGTTTACAATCTGCGCGCGTTACATTTGAATGCCTGCAATCGTGCTGCACAATGCACTGCAAGCGTCCTGATTGGTCTAGCAGAGGCGACAAGATTTCTGTCGCTAGTCCCACCGCCAAATGGGGCCTTTTTCAACAGGGCCACTGTACGCAGGAGTTAGGGAGTGCGTTAAAGGGGCACTGTTGCAAGAGGATGTTATTTATCAGGTGGCAATGAAATTCTGCTTCCATTTTCTCTTGCAAGATCCCTTATTTGTTTTTTCCTCCATCCATTGATTTCCACTTGTTGGGATCACATTGCAAAAGTTTAAAGGAGTGTTCAGATTTTTCCAGATAAATCAGCTTACAAAACATCGTTGTTTTTTTGACGATATCCGTTAAAATATATGGATTATTAGCAACACTCCTTTAATTGTTTTGTTTTTTTTGTTTCATCTTTGGGCCGTCTACAGATTTCCACGTGCATCAAGATCTTGAGCGTTAATGTTTGTAATGTGCATCAGCTTCGCCGTAGTTCAAACAAATTTTGAGCAGCGCGCGCTCGTGTTTGAAACATTTTCCATGATGTGCGTACATGTACGTGTATCTGACAGGGTTGTAATCAAGTCCATCACAAGACTATCACAAGTCCAGAGCCAATAAAATCACAAGTCTGTGACAAGTCATGCACAAGTCCAGTAACAAGAAGCAAAGGATGAACACGCAAAAAGGAATGTCTTTGTTGGAGTTCATTTTAATAGCTTGTGACTTGAATTTAAGACATGTGACTTGTGGTGGACTTGTGGTGGACTTGTGGTGGACTTGTGGTGGACTTGTGGTGGACTTGTGGTCGTCTTGTGATGGACTTCTTGTGATGGACCCGACTACAACCCTGGTATCTGATGGCGTTTAATACGCACATGTATTTGTTTGTACAAAGATGGCCGCCTATCATACACGCAGGTCTCAAAAACAATCACCGGCTACATTATTTGCCTACATGAGGCATAACTCGGGTGCAGACTGGTCCTAAAAAGCCAGTCGCCAACTAGTCTGTGTCATCACAAACGTCTCTCTTGCAGTGGACAAATGCTTGAAATTGCAGAAAAAATTAGATCTTGTGCACAAATGCTTTGGGGTGAATACAATTTTTCTCATGTCCAATGTAATTTTATTTTTGTGTCAATAGTGTATTTACAATGTATTCACGGGTTGTAAAAGTTTGTCATAAAAAGAAAACCAGATATTGATTGCTTTCCGTGATGTAGAACATCTGGGAATGTTTGGTGGTCAACGATCATGCGCGTACACGCACGCGCCAATAGATGCACATGAACATGCGTAACAAATACTCACCAGCGTATTTTCATTCGAAGATGCTGCATGCGCACGCTGCGCATGCACTCAGCTTGTAAAAAAGAAGTGCTTCTACTTGATCGCGATTTTTAGCCTGAAAAAAATACGTTTTTATCTTTATCGATACAACAGCCATGGCGCAACAACATACATGTAAAGCAAGGTTAAGCAACAGCGGTAAGTGCAACCAATGCGCTTTTCTTGCTCTTTTTGCCGGTTATCACTCGAGCCACGGGCATCATGAAAAATGACAACCAAAATGGTGGATGGAAGGCGTGATGTCACTGGAAAGCAATTAATATGGAAATCCACCATAAAATTATTCTCATGCTAATTTTAAAGCCCCGATACATCAATTTTACTGAACGAGTTGACAAGAAAAACCTGACTAAAAGTACTGATGATAGCAATGGTAACAAACACCACATTATTATTTTTTCCTGTAAAATGGTACCTTTGTGGGAAAAATTGTACTTTTGTACAATTCATTTACAAAAAAACATGCATGGATTTTTAGGTTTTCTGAAGTACATTGTATATATACTGCATTTATCTGGCCGAAATTTTTACAAGGCAGTTTATCAACATTGTTCTTTAGTTATGTAATGCTGCTGTTCCTGTTTTTAGAACTTTTCCAATCATGTAATCTGTCTTTAAGGACAAGAAGGCTGCCCTTGATAAGGAAAGAGAGGCAAGAGTAGCAGAAGATGCAGCAAACCTTGAGTTTAGCAACAGGAGGATAGAAGAGAAGAAAATGGGAGCACTTTTAGCTGAGAGAGGATTAAGAGTTAAAGAGGTAAGCAATACAAAACATGGATGAGATGCCACTACACATGTACATTTAACTCTGAATATCATAGAAAGAACACTGGTACTCTATTGACCCCCGTCGAACACGTGCAAATACGCCATTTTGGGAGTCAAATAATGCTGAGTCATTGTGGAAGCGATGTGTGTGCGCGCTGTGTGTGTCTCTGGTGGGCGTAACGCGGTTTAATTCACCAATGAGAGCCAATGTTTTGCACGCTCTGGACACACAACGCGCACGCACATTGCTTCCACAACGACGCAGCATTATTTTACTCCCAAAATGACGTCATTAGCACGAGCTCAATAGACCTTTATGTCACAGTGCGCCCATATGATCTTCCTTTTCTTCTATTAAAATGAACCTAATCAAAGCGAGGCTTGCAGGAAAATTGTTTGGTCCCGTGTTGAAATTGTTCATTGTGTGCATCACAATTGTACACACATAGTGCTATCAAGAAAACGCGCAGCTTGGACAGTGATTCTCTCAAAACAACAAAGGAAAATTACATGCACTATCACACGGTCGCGCAGATGCACTGATCGTGCCTGACACACGGCGTACTATGGGGAACAAGACAAAGATGGACACACCGTGATAAAGGTCAACTGGCAGAGAAAGGGTCGAGAGTTGTACAGGAAATTAATTCAGAACTTAACGTTTAGCTCTAGGAGGATAGAATAGCACTCTTGGCTGAGAGAGGATTAAGAGTCAAGGAGGTGAAAAATAGGTAAGACTTAAGGCTTCGCATGGTGAAAAATACAGAACTTGGATTAGATGTCGCCATACCAGATATATATTGCATTCGTTACTTTGCCCATTACACCAATGCAACACTGGTTCATAGGGAAAACCTAAGGGAGTATACCACTGTGCCTTATAGCTCAGCTGGTAAAGCGTCTGCCCGGTGAGTCAGAGGTCTCTGGTTTGAATCCCAAGTTTGGTTGTTTCATTTCAATGGTGAATAATAGGCACCATACCAGATATTGCGTATGTCACTATTGCAGTTTAGCCAAAGAAAGATGAGGAAAATTATTGATGTACTTTTAGAAAGAGTGTTGAGAACTAGACAGTGAGGTAAGAAATGTACAACTTATTGGGGTAGATATTGCTAACTTGGAGAAGAAGATTGCCATTCTCTTGGCAAATAGGGTTGAAATTCAAGGAGGGGATGAAAATACGGAATACAAAGTATCTAAATTGGAGCATTAGTGTTGTGACACTCCTTTGCCTGTCTCCTCCCACCTACTTTGAACAATCTGCTGATGCTGTTCAAAGTATACATGTAATCTTAAATAATGCATTATTTCTTTCAGATTTCTTCAGATGGCCATTGTCTTTACAATGCAGTACAGTATCAACTGAGCCTCCACGAAGTTCAGGTTTGTTTGCACGAAAACACATTACCCAAAATTTTGCCAAAGTTTCTTGTAATTGCATTTTTTCTATAACATCCCACTTGGTTGATAAACCTTTATCACGGTGTGGCCGTGTTACCTTTTTCTCTATTCAAATGAACGTAACCAAAGCTAGGCTTGCAGAAAAAATAGTTGAATGACACATGCGTGGCTCGGTCAAGAAAACGCACAGCGGGGATAGTGATTCTCTCAAAACAATGGTGGATTACACTAAGGCTGTGCCTAACGATTCGAATATTCCGTCGTCCATCGAATATTCAAACAGCATATTACCAAATTGAATATTCGGTATGTGCTTTTACCACTCCAAACCAAACATGTCTTTCAGCTAGGAAGAGGTAAAAAAAACTTTTTCCTTTGCCGAAACGGCTGCTTTGATGTCATATTTGCGTCCAACCACGAGTCTAGTGTACAAGCTTAGGGCCGACGATAATTTCTGCAAAAAACCTCTTCGGGCGAGAGACTGCTATGCATGTGTCTACGTCCCTCATACCAATGGCGTATTCCACTCAAGCTCTTGGGATTACAATACAATACAATACTTGGCCACTTATGTGACCGTAGCGCAGTTCGGATTAGGGTCGCCATACATGTAGGCTGATGAAAGAGGACTTGGGAGACCCAGATAGCACGGGGTCGAACTCTTGGTCTTTTCCATCCTTGTGGAGGGCGCCTAATGGTGTTTGGGATAACTAATAGTAACAAATCTTCCATAACATTCAGGTAACAATGCAAGAGCTGAGGGAAAGAGTTGCTGACTACATGAGATCCCATGCTGATGATTTCATGTGTTTCCTGCTTAAACCTGACTCCGGAGATCCATACACATTAGGTGAGCATTTGACCCACACATTTCCTATTCTCTCAAAGTCCAACATCTGATTTTAAACAAACACAAAAGTGGTCGCGACAAGCAAATCTAAAACAATAGAACAGAATAATGCACAAAAAATTTAGTTTTCCCATGTTTGAAATAAATTAGCATTTTTGTTCATAAAACCAGCAGTCGATTAACTCGATTTCACAGAAAGTGTGTAGCCTGTGCAGCTTTCGAAAATGGCATAGGCTCCATAGCTTGCGTGTAATTATTGCACAAATGTTGCAAAACTTATGCAAGTGGGCTTACGCAGTGCGTAAGGTTTCGTGAAATCGGCTGTTGAAACTTCACTTATCAAAAATGTTGTTTTAGACCCCAAAAAAATTTAAAATCAAAATTTAATGAAAATGTCACCCTCTCATTACACGAAAAGGCATAGCACGACTTGTATCATCTTTTTCTGGACCAGGTCAAATTTAGTCTTTTAAGCCAATAATCTGAATTATAATGTGTGTTTTTGTATTTTTTATTTTACCACGCAGACCAATATGAGGAGTATTGTTCAGATGTTGCCACAACAGCAGCTTGGGGAGGCCAACATGAGGTACATCAAATTTTCCATTATTTTTGCTATCTCAATTGTTATTTGCTGTAACTCACATGTGCATGTACCCATATGTACACCCAGTTAAATCAAATTCCAAGTGGAGCTAAGAAGGTTAGTGGTCTCGACATTGCTGATCTTGAATCCCTGTATGAAAGACACATTTTGAGAGCTGCTGGTAATCCTAGTCACCCACTTAATAAAATGTGTAGTATGAGCCGGCAAACCGGCTACGTATTCTCTTACTTTAAAGTTGCATTTTGAGTCTGCTGAGTTTGACTTATTGAGATTTCTGTCTAAGAATTGAAGATGAATCCATACATAGTTTCTTGTTTTTATCCATAGATAAATGCAATGTCCCACATCTACAAGTTACCTATCCAAGTTGTTCAGGCAGATAGCCCCATCCTGACCATTGGTGAACAGTTCCAACACAAACCACTTGTCCTCGCGTGAGTATAACTTGATCTGTAAAGAAACACTCCTCTGGGCTTTTGGCAGTCCTTGTTCTGTGGTTTCTGAAGTGTGGTATCATTGCCAAGCGGTCAAATGATATGAATGACATGGTTCATGTGGTTGGATACAGCAATTTGTTCAACCTTGATTTTTAACAAAGCTTATTTGGTCCCGACAGCAATTTTACAGCACATCTTCTGTCGATTGGAAAGACACCGCACCGATTTTGTCCAGACACTGATCGCGCACGTGCGATGCAAAATCGAACGAAGGTGTGCAACACGATGTACTATGTAGTTGAATTGAACAATCTGTACTTCCCATGCAGCACGTGCCAAGTACATTTACGCACACGAACCAATGGCGTTGTGTAACGAAATTGCACATTCCTCTGAGCGTGCACGTACATGTATGTCAAAAATTAAAAGGATTTGGTGCATGCGCACACCGTGACACAGCCCTTTTAAGAGCCCAATGACCAGTGGCAATACATGCAATGGGAAGCACCACAATGATATATACGCACAATGTACATGTATATATTCATGTTATTATTTTTCTACAGATATCATCGGCATGCCTATGGACTCGGGGAACACTATAACTCCACTCAGCCACAGTCAACAGCATCAGATGCCATAGAAAAACCTGAAGATAACGATTTATAACAATTGACTGCTGGCATAGCCAGCTTGTGTCATTGTTAAAATCAATAAGGACTGATCCGTAAAGCACATGGTTAGTGCGCCCAGGCAGTGTGGCTTTATTTTCTGAGAGTTAGTGCCAAAAGTATGAGAGCCAAGTGTTCAGAAAAACAAAAGATCTAAAAATTGAATTTTCGGATTTTTGAAAACTAAATATCCGACTATTTGATCCTCTGATTTTTCAAATCTTATTCCGCAATCAAGAGTCCTAAGGCATCAAGTAAATGTTTACAGTATTACCTGTAAATATATCCATTTCGGAAAATGACTGTATAGTGTATTATAATAATGCACTGTACCTTTAAGGGGCCGTCCAAAGTTGTCAACATTTTCACGGGTCTACAGAGCGTAGGAAGGGGAAGGGGAAGGGCGGTCAAGGGCCGGGTAGGACTTTACATGCTGTGTAAAATGTTTACATTTCATGGTATTGACAAAAAGGTTGATAAGTAGTACTTCGGGGGGAGGGAGGGGGATCTTGAAAAATACTACGCTCTGTAGAACCATGAAAATGTTGACAACTTTGGACAGCCCCTAAAACCCAGTGTATCATTTGCAGATAATGGTTGTCACAAAAAAACTAATCCCAAGAAATTTAAGCTCATAGATGCAGTAAACTGTGAAAATCCATAAATAAAGTAATCCCAAGTGTGTGGTTATCTCATTGAAGGGGTTATCCCTCTGTAGGGCTTGCTAAGCTCACATGATAGCCAATCCCAATCAGTGAGGAACAACTGCAATAGACCGTATCGAATAGCCACCATCTTGTGAACGGTCCATTTGAGGTCATTTTGCAGCTGGGATTTAATTTCAGATGATTCTCATCAGACCACAGACGAAAATGTTCTAATTGAGTCTGCATAGAGCCTGGATTGTATGCCTGAATAATTTTAAGGTACACATACACTGTATGTGCCAGATATGGGTGATAAAAGGTGTTTTAAAGGAGTGTGACCAGATCACTTTTTTGTACCCATAACTCCCCGGGACTTACCTTATGGGTCATGAGATTTTTATATCATAACATCCGTTATATTTTTCTGATTACGAAACTGAAACTCCCGCACTTCTAGGCCGCATATTTCCGAGGATATCGTCGAAAATCCACCGATTATTTGTAAACTAATTTTCCAGTATCAACGTTTATGCGCTGAAAGCCGACTCGATAGTTTTGTTCAATTTTTACTGGAAATTGCGAATGTTTTCGGGTTTTTGGGACATGGGAGGTGTGTATGGGAGTTACTTGATAATATTGGTAAGTTACATCGAAAACTATTTTCCAGAAACTCTGGTCACGCTCCTTTAAGATGTAAATATGACTAAAATGTACATAACTTTTCCTTATTTCTTTCTTCTTTTTATCTTTTACAGCCAGCAGTTGTTGACTGTCGTATTTTTTTTGTACATGTATTTTAATAAAACTTCAACTTGAAGCCTATAGCTAGCTGTACCACTGTTCCCTTTCTTCCATCGGTCAAGATATATATCTGCGTTGGAATTCCGACGCAATTACTTATGCGAAACCCGAGTGTTATAAATATTCATATCTTACATAACATCCAATCAGAGCTCACTATTTTGACCCTTGGGTCAAATAGTGTATGTGACGGGTTTGCAAGCATAAATAGTGTAGTGTACAGTATGTATGTGTACATATCACCATGTCTCTGATGCAATATGGCGACATCATCACGTAGACTGTTACAACTGAGAAATCAACGGTAGTTTAAATTATGCAGCCGAAAAATTGCAAATTGTTGACTTTCTGGTTTTCAGACCAAGATATTCCGGTAACCAGCCTATTCGCTGGCTACACTTTGTACACCGCGTGGGGTCGCTAATGATGCCCCGCGTTGTACAATAGACTGCCGAAGTGAATACGTCACCTTTTGTTGGTTGCCTAGGCAATTGGATCTAAACTAAAAATCACTCAACCGTGTCCCAGTGCTTTTCCAATGGTAGTTTAGATCCAATTGCCATGGCAACGCACGTCACACTTTGGCTGTCTATTTTATTTGTAATCTACATGAAACCATGGAGGAAGGAAAGACTCCATGATGAAACATAGTATAGGCCTATAGCTATAACTTAGCCTACATAGGGTTTTTTGGTTACAATTTAACAATAGCTTCATACAATTATTTGACGAACGGTTCGACTGTGCGTAAAATCCCTATACCAAGAGGTGAATTTGCCCATACTAGTTTTGTTTTAGTCGGGCACCGCGCAAATCACGAAATTTCGTGTAGTTTTTGAATAGGACAGGTCTTGTCGTCTTTAGGTTTATATGTCTGTGGATCCGCCCGCCAGGTACCTTAACCAAAAAAGCGCCCTCATTGGGTTGACAGCGCGTGTGTGTGCCAGATAGACTAGTCCCCTGTCCATGTGCACTACGCTGCTCTCGCTACTCATATACGACGGAGGGGAAGTAAATATGTGGACAAGGGAACCAGTCTATGTGCCAGACAGACATGTGCGGCGGGCTGGGCGCGCGTGCGTGGTGACTGCGATTGTGGTGACTGCAAATGTGGACAAACTTTGTTCTTGGTAAAACTGGGTAAGTTTCTATTTATCGGGAAAGAATTTGGTACCAATTTACATTTGTGAATGTATGCAGATTTGTTGGAAAATGAACGGGAGTTGATTATGCCTTAAGTTTTAGTTTTTAGCCTTTTTTGTCGGACCACGACACGTGTGCAAAACATTGATTGAGCATGTTGAGAGACAGGGCCAGGGGTCATCAGGTCATGGCATAGCGCATGGGGTCGCAGGTCACCTCGACCGTTTACCATGTTTACCAATGCCAAAGGGGAAAGTCAACGAAAGAAGTCAACTGGACCGCTGTACCAACCTCGACCGTTGTCCAATTCAACTATTTTTGTGCGTTCGGGAAAGTTTGCGAGGGTATTACTCACATGACAGTGAATGAGTGATGACTCATCAGCATAACCTGATAACTGACGTACATACAATACATGTAGGTCTAGGCTAGATTAGCTAAGATAATCTCAGCTCTTTTTTTATCATTTTTCATTGGGATGTGGTCTTTTAGCATTAGAGCTGAGAGAAGTTAAGAACATGAACCCGCCATCGCAAAACAAATGTGTCATTTTCTCACCGTGACACACTAATTCCCCCTAAAACTCGCCCAAACCTTGCCAGGCATAACCACTTCGCAGGTCCTTGAGGGAAATAACCAGCCACGATGATTATTTTGCCAACAATTCTAGCGAAACAAACAAAATAGATCACGTCTAGTAACCAATGCGCATTGGTATTCCTTTGTACACACTAACACAGACTAGGCAGATAGAATTTTTGAACACAACATGACAACGGCTAGGCTGTGAGCATACCGGTTTGTTTCTCTAGAATTGTTGGCAAAATAATCATCGTGGCTGGTTATTTCCCTCAAGGACCTGCGTAGTGGTTATGCCTGGCAAGGTTTGGGTGAGTTTTAGGGGGAATTAGTGTGTCACGGTGAGAAAATGACACATTTGTTTTGCGATGGCGGGTTCATGTTCTTAACTTCTCTCAGCTCTAGTGCTAAAAGACCACATCCCAATGAAAAATGATAAAAAAAGAGCTGAGATTATCTTAGCTAAGGCTAGATGTAGTCAGTGAGCTTTCCTTTCATACAGTGGATTGTTGTAATTTTGCCTCGAAATTAGAATCACACCCAAATATTTCCAGCTGATTGTGTCCTGCATTGGTTTTAGATATTCTTGATTGGAAAACAAACAAAAAAGAACTACTTACATTGCCGTTTTTCAATAAAAAACGTCTATTTCCGACAATCTTCGACGAGAGAATCTGTTGTTACGATGTGACCAGCTAAAATAAAGTTGGCTAGGCTTAACGCTTGGGGGCGCTCCAGCATTTTCGGAGTCGACTCCGATTCCCAAAAAGAATCAAAATTCTATTCCAGATCGATTCCATTTTTCGTATGAAAACATACGTGTACACTGCGATTTCTTATTGTGTCCAGGACAACCCATTCTAGTGTGGAGTCGCGCCAAAGTTCGACGTGGTCTTTTTTGCGAACGTACAGTTGGTGTGCCTCTACGGAGGCCCAATGAGAGTATTAAGCCATGCGCGCACAATTTGCCAATTTGTACGGGACAGGAAACTAGTTGTGTCTGCAAGCTTGGACTGGTCTACTGTCCATGTTTATCACGCTGCTCTCCGCTATACGAAGGGGAAGTAAATATCAGGACATGGAACTACATGTAGTCTGCGCGGGCGCTGTAGTGCATTCTCGATCTCTTGTGAATGTGAGGCTGACTGACAAAATGCCTCTTGATGCAAATAACGAGGGGAATTCGTGTGTTAAAACATTGGTTTGCCAAAAATATACCGGGCGATTCTACTTTATAATCTTAAAAATATGAAAACAAGTTTTTAAAGCATGTATTATTACAAATTGTGTTTTTAATGCTTAAAATATGTGATTGACCCCTCTTTTTAGCCTTTCGCGTAAAAAGAACGGTGATTTCTGGCCGACACACTAAAAAAAAATAATTTAAAAAAAATTAGCCCTCCCTCATCACTTTTCTGAGCTTGGTAGGATGATAAGCTAACAAATTTTGTTATCGGGCCTTACCCAGCGTTCGAATTAGCACTGGTCCATTGGCCAAATGACATGAAATGGTCTCGGGCCAGCTGGAAAGCCTTTCCAATGGTCCGGCTGTCCAGTTGAAATAAAACAGACCAAATTTAAAGGAGTGATGAAATAACTTTGATCTTTCTTCAGACTCCCACTTGCAGTTTTGGTTATGCAGTATGTCTCTGGGGCTGGAGTCTTGATGACTAGTTTTTATTTCAAGTCGTAAATCAAGTAATTTTCTCTAGAGTCAAGTCACATGTCAAAAACTGACTTGACCCCAAGCCAACAGGTTGAAAAAGACCAGCTTTGCCCAGGTAGTACTATGGGCTAATTCTGTATAACCGCCCCCAAGATGTACATTCACACTTAGAACTGCAAATGCAGTTCCCTGTCGTGAAGGGGTTAATGTGCACAAAAACATGCATCCTTGAGAAAATAACAAAAGAGCCTTTCAAGACTCCAGAATAGCTCTAAAATTCACCAGAAAGCTCTAAAATGTACCACACATTTTCAAACTTTTAATGGGAGAACCTTATCATTGACTACCAAATTGTCCTAATTTATTCACTCAAATGTGGTTTTTGCAAACATTAATGGTCGACTGTGTTTAAAAAGAACAACAAGAAATTTCAACGGTATTAAACCGGGCCACTTGAAATGCCGACGGGCCAGTGAAGATTTAAGCCAACTGGCCCTGTTGGCCAGTTGGGAAAAAAGTTAAGGGCGAACGCTGCTTACCTCGGCTCGAATTTTATCATGTGGTTAAGTATTAGAGCCGAGGTTACATGTCAACATGAACACGCTATCTGAAAAAAATTCGAATCAAAATGTGTCATTTTCTCCCCGTGACACACTAATTCCCCCTGGGACTCACCCCAACCACGTACGCAGGTCCTTGAGGGAAATAACGAGCCACGATGAAGATTTACATGTACTGTACAGTAGCCTACAATTCCAGTGAAACAAATACGGGTAGGTATATGCTCACAGCCGTTGTTGTCTTGTGTGCAAATATATGTACATGTACCCGGTAGTACTACCGGGGGTAGGTCTATGTGGCGTCCTGTGTGAGCTGTCTGTGTACAAAGGAATGTCAATGCGCGTTGGTTACTAGTGCACATGCGGCCCACCAGTCAAACCTATTTTTAGATCACATCTGGTAACCAACGCGCATCATTTGGTGTCCTCTTCAAGTTGACCTTTGCTGGGACCTTGTCATCAATAGCACCTTTGTAGACTACGTACATGTAGCACCGGTACCGGTACATGTACCGGTAGGTCTTTATTTTTAGAGTTGCATGTATTTCAAGTCGGAGATTGTGTAAGTACATGTATGTACTTCAATTATGGGATGTACCCTATGCTTTGTACTGGTACAATATACAAAGTTAAGGACCACTTTTTATTTTGTGTACTGTATACTTTTTTTATATGAGATATTTTACTGCTGAAAATACCCCAGTACAACTGTCTTGAATGACCTCAAACACACTGTAATCAATTTCACAGGTGGATGGTTTCAGTTGTTTAGGGGTATCAGCTGACCACATGAAACATTTTGAAATGGTACAAAAGTGGGTGCAAGAGCATTTTCTGTCATTGGTCTCCACAATCAGACAACTTAGTGACAGCAGCAATGCTAAGACGCCACCTGTGTGAACCAGAGGTTGCCAGAGCCCTAGGAATGCTGGAAGCTGGCTTCAGTCAGCGAAGAGTAGCCAAAATTATGGGTGTGTCAGTGTCATCAGCAGAGCAAACCAATGACACCGGGAGACAGGGCTGTACTCAGAGAGACCCCGCAGTGGCCGACCAGCCGCAACAACCCCAAGAGATGATCGCTACTTGACGAATCTCTGCCTCCGCAACCGCTTCCACAGTGCACGTCGACTCAATAATGAATTCGCTGCTGCCACTGGAGTGACTGTTTCCACTCAAACAATCCGTAACCGACTTCATAGAGCCAATATGCATGCCAGAAGGCCAGCGCAGTGCGTCCCACTCACCCCTGCTCACAGAAGTATCCGTCTCAACTGGGCTCGGGAGCATGTCGGATGGACCCAACAGCAATGGCGCTGTGTTCTGTTCACGGATGAGAGCAGATTCTCCCTCGATGATGGACGTGTGAGAGTCTGGACGCGAGCAGTGAGAGAGATTTGCCGACCCCTGTATTGCAGAACATGACCGTTGTGGGGGAGGCAGCATCATTGTGTGGGGAGGCATCGCCTATGGCAACTGTACTCGTATCTACGTGGTCCCAAGGAGATTAATGACAGGAGTGAGGTACAGGGATGAAGTCCTTGAACCTATCGTGGTGCCATTTGCAGAAAATGCGAGGGGAAATTTCAATTTCATGGACGATAATGCCTGTCCCCACCGAGCAAGGGTGATGACACAGTTCCTGGAGAACCATGGGATCGAGTCCCCAGACTTGAATCCCATAGAACATGTCTGGGACATGATAGGGAGGAGTATCGAGCAGCTGGAAGCACAGCCACATGTACTGCAGCAGCTGGGTGTAGCTCTGGAGGCTGCATGGGATGCGCTGGCCATCAGAGACGTCAATCGCCTCATTAACTCCATGAGACAGCGGTGTGAAGCCGTTATTGCTGCAAGAGGAGGCCATACTCGCTACTGAGCCGATTGAAAGACATTCAGACTGAACATTTTGAAAAAATTGTCCTTTGACTTTTCCCTGAAACTGTCTATTTTGTGATTGCCAAAGTTCATGAAAATGTGCATTTGATATTTTGAATTTTTTTTTAAATTTTTTATTTCAATGAGAACACATCTAGACAAACAAAAAATGAAAGAACTAGACCTCACTCAATGGTTGGAAAAAAATTACAAAAGTCCCGGGTTCCCCTTGCAGCCGTGTATTCGGCTGTAGGACCCCCACACACCGCGGAAACGGCTGGCTCGCGGACCGCTTAGGGTTTTGGGCTCGGCTCGGATCCTTACTGCGGTTACGCGCTGCCGACGTGCGGTCCGCCTGCTAGCTCCATGGCGGAGCTGGCGTGGCGGGCGGGGCCAGCCCCTCGGGGCAATTCCCAGGAAAGCTTGCCTTTCCTCAGCACGTCGGGGATGTTGTGTCCTTGGTACCGTTGGGTGCTGCTGTGGACACGGCAGAGCGTGACCGCTCTGAGTTCCGAGCTAGGCTCGGATCTCCTCTGCGGTTACGCGCCTCCGGTGTGCAGCCCGCCTGATAGCTCCACGTCGGAGCTGACGTGGCGGGCGGGGTTAGCCCTCGCGGGCAACAGCCCTCACAAGCAATTCCCAGGAAAGCTTGCCTTTCCTCAGCACACCGGGGAAGGTCAGAGTTGTCCGCTCCGGTCCGACGTGCAGCACGCCTTCTAGCTCCATGTCGGAGCTGGCGTGGCGGGCAGGGCCTGCCCCTTCGTGGACAACCCCCGGGAAAGCTTGCTTTCCCTCAGCACGCCCGGACAGTTAGTGCGGCCCGCCTGCTAGCTCCACGTCGGAGCTGACATGGCGGGCAGGGTTAGCCCTCGCGGGCAACAGCCCTCACAAGCAATTCCCAGGAAAGCTTGCCTTTCCTCAGCACACCGGGGAAGGTCAGAGTTGTCCGCTCCGGTCCGACGTGCAGCACGCCTTCTAGCTCCATGTCGGAGCTGGCGTGGCGGGCAGGGCCTGCCCCTTTGTGGACAACCCCCGGGAAAGCTTGCTTTCCCTCAGCACGCCCGGACAGTTAGTGCGGCCCGCCTGCTAGCTCCACGTCGGAGCTGACATGGCGGGCGGGGCCAGTCCTGCGGGACAACCCCCAAGTAGGCTTACCTTCCTACAGCACGCGGGACAACTCTGGAGAGAGTACCGCTCCTCCGACGTGCGGCCGCCTGCTAGCTCCACGTTGGAGCTGGCGTGACGGGCAGGGACAGCCCCTCGTAGGCTATTCCCAGGAAAGTATACCTTTTCTCTGCACGCCGGGGAAAGTTGTGTCCCCGTTGCTTGTCGGCGCCTCTACGGACACTGCGGTTACGCGCCGCCGACGTGCGTCCCACCTGCTAGCTCCTGCGTGGAGCGCGGAGCTGGCGTGGTGGGCGGGGTCACCGTTCGTCGCTTCCAGATTTCGGGACCAGTTGTCCCTGAGTCAATCTGTCCCGACCGCCCGTACGGCTGAGGAAACGGGGAGCGTTCCGGCCGCCGACGTACTCAGTCTTGGGTCGTTAGCGGTTATGGTGGTCAGCTATCGGGGATACCGCCTAGCGGCGACTTCATTTCCCCCCTCAGCGACCTTGACCCTAAAGTCTTTTCCGCTCCCTCCAGAGGGGAACTGTGAGCGTCCCAGTCTACGACCTTACCACATTGTTTACACCGGTTCCTGTTGGATCACCGCAGTTTACAACGTTGGGCTCGGTCAGTACTTCGGTGGGAGACCACCTGGGAATACCGAGTGTCGTAGGCTTTTTCCTCCGTATGTCTACCACTGAATCCCCTGGCGGGGATGCATATTGGGGACATTGACCAGCGCTCTTCGGTGCCCGCTCTAGGGCACGCAGGCATCCTTGTCTTAGGGATGCCTACTTGCACGTCCCCTTACGACCTGCGACCAGCGGTGACTCAGACTTGGCACCTGGGTCAGTCGTTCGTCGGACGTGCCTCCCCTTGGCCTTTCCGTATCGCCCGGTTTTCACGATAATTAACAGGGTGACCGGAGCATACTTCAGGTGGCGGGAGCCAGTTTAGGTTGGGATTTCTGGTCTGTCCCAAGAATTCCTCATGGCTCCCTGCCAAGTCCTGGTGTGCCTGGGTGCCCGACCACATGTGTGATAGTCGGGAAACCCATTGGCGGATCGGATATGAATCCCTTAGGGCCCTCGCTCACCGCTTATCGGCGGCGCAAGATGGCCCTGTCCGCCCCTGGCTCTGCCTGCTGGATCTTATGGCGAGTTCAGGATAACGTTCTCGCCATATGTCCGCTTTTCACAGGGATGTCCCCGGTTGAAGCGTTACAGCAGACACCCAGACTCTTAATCAGTCCCAATGATGGCCCTGATAAGGATGAGCTCGCCTCGTGGAACTCCCATTCTACCTGACACGGGTACTGCCTCCCCCACACGGATCCATTCGTTCGGACGCATCTAGTCAGACTGGGAATACTGCCTGTTAGGCGCACGAGTATCCGGGACCTGCTCCCAGAAAAAGCTTGCTCTTTCTCCAACCTCTTCGAACTACGAGTGGTCGGACGGCCCCCGCTCCTAGGTTCGAAGCGACGGTGTCTGGAGGCAACATCCTTGTTCGATCGGACGTTCCAGTGGTGGCGTTGCAGTTAGCAGGATGGGATTCACTTCCTCGTTCCTGTGTCTCAACACCTTCCAAGCCTGGTGCAGAGACAGGGCCACCACTCTGTCCGCGGTTCATAGACCGTCGGCCTCTCTCGAGGCTAGGCCATACGTAGTATGGATCCCGAACCTGAACGTTGCCCAGGAGATCTCCACCGAGACCTTCCTCCCGGGGATCGACCTCCTTGCCTCCGCGACCAGTCGCCAGCCCCAGGATGTTGCTCCAGAGAGTATGAACCTGCCTGTTCGGCCTCTTCCTGACATCTTGCCGGGAGGAAGGCCCTCCCTGATGGGCCTTCGTCACCTTCGCCACCGGGGAGAAGTGTCTACCCTCGCCGTTTTCCCGACGCCTGGGTCCCTTCTTCGGTGGTGTGACGGAGAGGTTGCTCCCCCACTAGAGCGCTGTAGCTCTAGTTGCGGGATCCCTCTCTGAACGCCTTGTCTCGGGCCTTAAGTCATCTACATGGCTCCTCCGGCCCTTAATTCTGGCGGTTCATAGAGGGTTCTGAGGTAGGCTCGAACATCTACGGCGATGATTCTCGCTTCTGCCTCTTGAAAGGAATGTCTGTTTGAGGCCGCCAAGCCTGTACTCTCGTTCCGGGAAACAATCTCACGAGGGCCACATCCTGTTGGTGTTGCCTAGACTTTCCGAAGGCTAGGCCTCCCTGTTCTTCTAGACGCCTTTGTCTGGAACAGGTCTGCATCCTTCCCGCACTCGGCTATCCTCCTTGGATATTTACTATTCCTCTGGAATGGGGGATCGCCTTAGTGCTCGGTCAGAGTCCCGGTCAGTCCGCTGCTGTCCGGGACCCTTCTGACCTTCTGTTTGGCTCACGCATTCTCCCATCTTCTGGCGCCTAGTGATTGCCGACCAGATGGATATGCACCGGTTCTCTGACTCCCTCGCGACGGATGCAACGGATCGTTCGATCCAAGCCCTTCCACCGGTAGCGTGGCGTCGCCCTGGACTTCCTGCCGCGGAGTCCCTTCCGCTTCTGCGAAGCGGTGCTGTGGAAGTCTCTAACTCCTTCTATTCGGGCTTCTCAGGCATTATGCCTGCCCGGAAGGAGTTTTTCCATTTCCATGCTGCTAAACAGAGTCCAGTCAGTCAGAATCATAGAAGCCCTAGAGTCCTCCGGGAGGTACTCCTCCTCAGGGCGGAGTCTTCCCTTAGTTCGTACTTTCCTGGGGCTTTTTGAGTCTGACCTGTCTGCGCCGTGCCATGTCCTAGCCCTGACGTGCCTGGAGCCCTTGATTGTTGACATCTTGCTCCGACCTCCTACTAAGTGTGCTAGTCTGGAAGTTGAATGCAATTGTTCAGTCAACTATGGAACAAGGTAAGCAGTTCAGTGTAATAATCTGTTACGAAACATATTGTGTTTCTTAGATTATTTATACTGAAGCCTGCTTACCTGTTCATAGTTGACTCCCACGCCGTACCCGCCCCACAGCAAGATGTGTACGTCTTTGTTGTCGGGCCAAACGTAAAGAGAGGATGATTGTTGGGCCACATGGCATGACCTGGGGTCATAGGGCTAGACCACATGGGCTAGAGGGGGTGTTTTTTGTGTTTATTTGGGTGATTCCATTCTCGCGAAAGGAATGCAATTGTTCAGTCAACTATGGACAGGTAAGCAGGCTTCAGTATAAATAATCTAAGAAACACAATATGTTTCGTAACAATTTGGTCACGTTATGCCGAAAAGAAACAATTTCTATACTTTCCAGAAATTGTATTGGGTTCCGTTCCTTATGACTGTCCCATTCCTTTCAAACGACAAACCTTAATTACTCCGCGGTTTTTCAAATTAATAACAGGGATGCATGTTGACGAATGTAATGGAACGGATTCCCCAGTATGCTTTAAATAGCAGCCAATCGCAGACAACGGCCAGCATTACCGAGTACATGTATCACATGCATGCACGGTGTTTGCAATCTGCGCGCGTTACATTTGAATGTCTGCAATCGTGCTGCAATGCACATGCAAGCGTCCTGATTGGTCCAGCAGAGGCGACAGGGCCACTGTACGCAGGAGTTAGGGAGAGCGTTAAAGGGGCACTGTTGCAAGAGGATGGTTTGGGTGGGACTCAAACCCACGACCTCCTACAGTACTTACTCCTAAATAGGCAGACGTCTTAACCACTCGACCACCTTACACATTTGCAGAGCTTTTTACTGCAAGTTTCTTGTTCTAAAGAGACCAAACAGTTGCATCTCTGTCCTTCAGCTTAGCTACATACATGTACTGTACATGTAGCACTTTGTTATTTCATCGGGACGGCTGCTTGTTTGTTATACGTGTACTTTAAAGAATTTGTTGTTTCCGTTTCAAGACTGGCAATTCCAGTATGCTCTTGCCAAATTTGTTGCCAGTGCCTTGCAACCTTTTTCTCGTAAGCTTTTACATGTGTATATATAGCATCCTCTCAGTGGCTGATATCCTTTTTAAGGCTTGCTTGGAAGTGTTTGGAGAGCTTTAACGAATGGTAAGCTGCTTTATGTGGGTGGTTTTTATTATGCTGATGGTTGGCACCAAGTATACCGGTAGCAGTTTCTGGGGTGATTTGAAAAAAAGAAATATTTGCAACTTTTCGTAACAGATGATGATGAACCCGTCAAAATGTTAAGACTAATTGCAACTAAAGTTGCAAAGGGTTCTGCCCACGGCGCTTTATTACAATGTACATCTTTGGTATCAGGGAGAGCATTCCACAGTTTCATTGAAAATGGAAGGAAGCTTTCAGATATCATAGTATCAAGTGTCGGGGTTCTCTTTACTGTACCTACATGTACGGTAATTCTATGGAAAAATAAAAAAAAAATTTGCTTGTACATGTAATGTGCAGGTCATCATGTTTTTAACAAAAAACATGAAATACATGTAAGAGAAAAATTAACACACCTGTAACAATAGTAGTGCATTGTGATTAATTGAATTAATGACACTGCCACGTCTGCAATTCTGAGATAAATCTGATGCCTGTACATGTATGCTGGTGGAATATGATAACCGTGTGGTTTTTTAGCTAATATGAAATTCACGTACGTTTATATCTGGTGCATATAAAAAACATGAAATAAGAGAAAAACTAACACCTGTGGCATTAGTAGCTAGTGCATTGTGATTAATTGAATTATTGACACTGCCACGTCTGCAATTCTGAGATAAATTTGATGACTGTGTGCTGGTGGAATATGATTTACATGTACTGTGTGGTATTTGGCTGATGAAATATGTTAGTACTGATTGTACATATGTACGTCAGGTGCATTACGGTACATGTACATGTACCTTACATAACGTGTAATAAAACATTTTCTGCACTGAGAGAGCCAAATTGCATGCTACTGACAGACGATTAGCACTCAAGAATGCAGCACAGAATACATGTAATGTTGCTCATTAGCACAGTACATTAACCCTGCATTGTGAAATAAAATGTGTACATAACCTTTACACTATGACTGGTGCTCCAAATTCTTCACTTTCCTAATGGAGGTGCATTTTAAAAAGTTGTTGCTACCCCCGATACGTGGTGCACGCTATTGCCTAGCAACAAGTCTAGTTACTTTATATCACTCTCGCCGTGTGCAGCTTTTTACATACATGTAGCAACAACAATTTTATCTGGTGACCATCTGGACACTTTGTGTGCATGTCGAAGGAAATACGTCGGTCCATCAGACACTGTACATGTTCATGTGAAACATGCAAAGGGCTATAATTGCTCCAAAAAAATATGAAAATAGATTTCCAGTTCTGTACCTGTACAAAACTGCAACCTCTCAAAGTGCCATTAAAGGGTGCACAGGCTTACTGTTTACATAATGTAGCAATCTAGCATTCTTGACAGTATATATTTCGATGATCGTTGTGAAAAAAATATCAAAATGCACGTAATATTCACTAGAAATGTTTAAAATTAACAAAAGGGACAAATGTTGGGCTATACGCTCTACCAGCAGTCGCGATGTACATTGTATTATGTATCATATGTGTTTGTAAATAAAGGTGGCGTTCGATATGGGTCGACACGTGTTTAACCTCGATTCCTTATTTTCCCCTGACTCATCACACCTTGCATGATCCCTCAGGTCAGCGCTGACTCGAGAAAGCAGCATCGAATGCAACGTTTTGGTGTCTTTACCGCCCTCAATAGGCTTATGCTGGTTTTTTTCTTCGGATATTATTTATCGCCACGAAGCGAAGACACGAAAATCTGAGAGATTCTTTCGTCCATATCAACACCTACATGTACAGTAGAACCTTTCTAATGAAATCTGTTGGCAGATGTGTGTACAAATTGGAAAATACGGTACATATGTACATAGTGTTCGTAGGACATTATTTTCCACCAAGAAGAGAAACCAACCGCAAATGACAAAAGCAACTCGCACTTCGCGCTGGTTTCTACGGCTGGAAATACAACTAACGACTTTTCGGAACCAGAATCTGGATCCGAAAAGTCACGTGACCTTGAATTTTTGAAAAATGCTCAAAAACTGCCAAATTTGATGGCGTCTTATACTAGTGGTAGCATGCAGTCGCGGAGCGCACGCACCCCGTAACTACATGTACCTTGCTGCAGTGTCCATGCAGTGCCCCTCAACAGGTGAACACAATCACCACTTGAGGGCGCTGTTAAAATTAACGGCCATGACATTTTTGTTTTTTTATCAACACGGCCGATTTTTGTGTGTGCGGGCGGCAAATTTTTGTTCGGGCGCTATTAAACGGTACATGTGATGATTTTGTCCGGGCGGCGCCCCCGGACAAAACCGACAGTGGAGAACACTGAGCACTGTAAACAAAAAAATTGAAATTAAATGAGCTCATTTAATTTCAATTTGTTTACCTTTTTTTCACTCAGGAGCACGATGACGTGGAGTGGTCTTCCATCAAACACGGTCTCTTCCCCACCACGAAGCCCAACAACATTACCCACCATGTCCCCCACCGGATTGCCCACCCAGCCCTGCCTAGCAGATTGCCTAAACTGTCGGTGGCCCTTGGTGCACCTTGCGTGCATGGAAACTCGTTTTTGCACACGCATCTCAATGATTGTCATCCTTATTGTGCTATGTGGACTTTTCGTCATCTGGAGGTTTCATGATCAAATACGGGACCTACTACCATGGCTAATCGGCACGGACCCGTACTTAGGCATCGCGATCTTTTTTTTACTTTTCGCCGTAGTCGCACTTCCGTCCTCCATCCCAGGCTACCTGCTCTTGAACATTGCCGCTGGGTACCGGTTTGGACTGGTGTTCGGCACCCTAGTCGTCGTCACGTGTGCTCTTGGAGGAGCGTATCTAGCATTTGTATTCTGCAGACTGTCCTGTACAGCTTTCCTGTTGTCTAAACTACAAAATGACTATCTTCAGGCGATCGTTAATTTGGTAGAAGGAGAACATTCATTTAAGGTCATAGCATTGACAAGGCTGACGCCAATACCATTTGGACTGCAAAATGGCATATTTGCTGTGAGTAGAATTAACAGTGAATTCACACTGAGCCTTTTTGCGCATAATTCGACGTGCGACGCTAAGAGAAAAAGCTGTGTGGATGGAATTTGGAGTGAAGCAACACACTGAAAACCACAGAATCAACTTGGGTGGAACCTCGTACACCGTTTCACTTTAAATTCCCTCCACATCGCTTTTTCTTAATGAAAATTAAGAAACCCTAAACAAGCCAAGCATTTCAAATTGCCCATTTATATACATGTACATGTATGCCCGCGTGCTATTTTATAGCAAATGGTTTTTAATTTGTTTTAATTTGTTGTCTGCATACAGGTAGTTATATTTATAAACAATAAGACAGTGCATCAAAATGAACTTTAAACCCAAAACAGGATGCATATAATTTGAAAAAAGTGTACAGTAATTTTTCAGTGGAACGGAAAATCATTAGCTCTAACGTGTACATGTAGAAGAAGGGTTTCCCGTCTTCTACAACATTAATATTCAACCTTACAGTTGCATCCTGGAATATAGTAATTTTTCACAACAAATTAAAGTGTCTAGCATGTCTAGTAAAAGTCAATTTTGATTTTTCCAAACCTTACAAACGTATTTTGGCCCATTGTCTCTGATTTCGCTCGATCATTTACATATTTCTCTCGACCTGTAATTCGGTTGTTGTAGTCTGGTGATTATGTAGTCCTCTTCAATAGACCATTTACACACGTGTACAACATTATACAATGCTTTTATTTAATAGTGTTTATTTTTTCTTGTGCAGATGGCCAACGTATCTGTGTCAACATTTGTATCAGCAACAGCTGTGGGGCTTTTTCCCAACCAGCTATTAAGTTCATACCTGGGATCCACATTGCGCTCCGTCCAAGATATCACAGATTCTCAGTGGAATGGCAGTCCAGTTGTTATTGTACAGGTGGGTACAATTTGTGACCTTATCTGCCGTGGCAAAATGGCGGATAACCTCCGCGTTTAGGTATTTGAGGTGTACCGTACGTGTCTTTCCTTAAAAAGTGTTCCACTTGTAAAATTGTCTAAAATTCCAAAGTAAAGTAAATTGTACATGTAATATAATTTACATACAGACATGTCTTGGAATCATAGACCCTGTTTTTACAAGACAAATCGCTAATTCGTTTGACGATGATTTGACAGATTTCCTGATGTGAATGCACGCATCTTTATTCGGCGAACTTTAGAATTGCTACATTCGATGAAGCAAATAGCTTAATTCGACAGATCACTTTATTCGATCTCGTTAGTATTTGTCTATTTGTGAACGGTACTGCTCTTTGTTCAATTTCCGTTATGTGAGGTGTGAATGCATGCTTCATTACCTACAATAATTAACTATTAAATCTTTGTCGAACAAGGCAATTTGTCAAGTGAGATTGGGGTCTCAGCTTTAATCCTATTAAGTGACTTGTGTTAAATTATGCGTCACCTTGTACAGTACTGTAAAAGCCAATATTTTCGCGTACAGATATTTTCGCGCATTTCAACATCACTGACATTTTCGCGAGTTGTTATTTTCGCGGATGGAAGTTATGTTTTGTGTCAGGGATCGCCACAATTGTTGCAAACAAAAATAAAACCACCGCGAATATTTCAGCTTTTACAGTACATTGAATTCATATCGAAGCTTTTTGTAGCAAAATTCAAGCGTCAAGAAAATATGTTTAAATTTTTGAGTTAAGAAGAGTTTGGAGTTTTGGTAAAATCTGCACGGGTGAGATTTTTCCGGATTTCCGGAATTTTACCAATTTGTAGCGGAATTTCTACTTTTTTGTTGTGTGCTCCGTCGCCGCGATCCATATTGTATTTTCTATTTGTAGTTATTTGTTGTCCTTTTAGCAGGCCATACTAGGAGTCCCCTCAATTGATTCAGTAATTTTGTGAAGAAAACTTGTGCGGTACTGGTATGTACTGTGCCGCTCGGCAACCTGACCGAGTCTGCAACGAGTAGCGAAGCGGACGTGTACAAGTCTTTGCCTGCATCGCAACGGCTGAGCGTGTGGTGTGTGTGATGCATGCATGTACATGTGCAGTGCTGTGCGGACCGCGGCTGGTGCGATGCGGTACGGTATATATACTGTGCAGTGTGCGCGGCTGGCGCGATGCGGCAAGCAGCCAACGAACAGATTTTACCCTCAACTTTCCCCGCACCCTCCGTATTCAACGGTAGATGTTGCCTGAATTCTTTTTATTATTATTCACATTTGCTAGGCCTGTTTTTGACATTGCATTCTGCCCCTTCCGGAATTTTTGTTTTTCTCCAATCTCACCCCTGAATCTGTTGTTATACTTTTAATGAAAATGGATTTTACGTGTAGCTTTGAGTTTGAACAGAATATCTGAAAAGTAGGCTTTGACAAATTAAATACTGGCAAAATAAGCTTATAGAAAAAGAGAAATTTTTAGGTACATGTGTGTATATTTTTTTCAAAGTAGAAATTTCACACTAGTTGGATCGTGGGACTAGTCAAAAATTATTTGTCATTCCATTTCTTTCTCAAATTCTGTTCAATTTTCTCCTCCCAGGTGTGCATCAGTATTTCTCTCTCATGTTACGTAATAATCAAAGCCCAGCGACACCTTCACAGGGTAATTCACGACCACAGAATCAACCGAAATCATGTAATCTCTGCTTCTCCTGAAAGACACCCAGATCACCGACACACGACCTTTGTACCCGAGGACAAAAGTCACGACCTCAGAGTGCAAGTTATGTCTGTGTTGGAGATCGAGATACCAAAAAGTGAAGTGATGGTCAGGAAAAGCGATCAGAATTTGAATGAAGTCTGGACGTGACACAACGTCTGTGGATTGATAAGTATTCCATCACATTCCACCATTATTATAATTTTCAACATGTCCTTTTTCTGTCAAGTTTCAATTCAGGTCTCAAGTCTGAGTATTAAAGAGCAAGTCTCAAGTAGGCTTAGACGACTCCAGCATCATTTTCAGAGTCGACTCCGATAAAAGAATCGCGATTCCATTTTTTAATAACGTGTATAAGTGTGTACCGGTACATTGACGGTACATGTACTATATATGTGTACATACAGTATTATGCAGACGACAACCTTAATTTTATTTATTTATTTATTTATTCACCACATCCAACAGCGGAAGGACCACCAATTACAGGAATTGGATCAATTAACATAAATATTAAAATAACTTCAGTAAAAATTGTGTACATAAATAAAGCTTTTAAAACATTTAAAAAAATGTTTAAAAAATACCACTAAATGTCCGTGAAATGATGCCGGACTGTGTCTCAAACATTCCTATAATTAAAATTACCAGAGGCTGATTACTCTTGCAGAAATCGAGTGTTTTGGCTTTGGAATTGCTACATGTAGGTAATTCCTGGAATCGGCAAGCTATCACTAAGAATTGAATCTGGATGAAGGGGATTGGATTCCTACTGGGAATCGATTCTACTCGACTCTGGTGTGAAATCGCCTAAGCCTAGTCTCGAGTATTAAATAGCAAGCTTCAATGCAAGACTAGTCGTTACACTATAAATACATAATGAATAATGTTCATGGTGAAATTACTATCAAAAAATGAATGCTAGAATAGGGCGACAAATCGTGTGTAAAAAAGGTATATTAGGGCGACCTGCTCAATAGGGCGACATTTTGGTGTCGCCCTAATATTTTTGAGTTTAAAATTCATTTTTTTAGGTAAAAAAACATTTTTTTTAGGTCGAGAACCATTTTTATCGGGACTGGAGCTGTTTCTCTTCGGTCTGCGACCATCTCTGGAAGCTTTGGGTAAAAAAATAAGGTGTCATTTTGAGTGACTCTTGCCGAAATTTCGGTGGTCCCCGGTGAGAGTCTTCCCGAAATGTCGCCCCATTGCGGCATTCAGCGTTGTTTAAAGTACAATGATCATGATTAAGGGAATAAAAGTGGGTTTGGCCAGTCTTAAACATACGTTTAAAACCGGCTAGGGCCTGGACGAGTGATAATGGCCCGAGCCGCAAATTCATATGTACCTTTTTGTGTAAATCAGTAAAACCCGCCAAATTTGCTTGCTGTTTTGACATACATTGTATTCTGTAAATTGTATTTTTGTATGCATCACGAGTTCACTCAAACTGCAAGCTACGCGTCAAGTTGTTTTTGTTCGATCTCGCGCGTTACGTGTAATGCAGGCGCGTGCACGCACACAATGGGGTACTTTGCACATTTTGCTTTCGGGCACGTGCAGTTTCTGTGTGCATGTGCGTGTTCCACAATAGGGACCATTAGAAAAGGTACGCGTACGGGAAACGTGTGCGGCTCGCAAAAACTGGGTTGTTATATCACAATTTTGCGTGGCTGTTCAAGAAATTTGCGGATCTGTACATGGCTATATTGATGTGAAAGTCACATTACCTATGTTGTGCAGACAAAATAACCGCGCAAACTGTTGATACAACCATCACGTTTTTCCGAGCCGCATACGTTTCCCGTACGCGTATCATTTCTAATGGTCCCTAATGACTAGGGCGCAGGTACAAATGCGGGCCAGGCAAGAAAGTGTTTAAAACTGGCCGGCTGGTCTTTATCGTCCTTTGACGTGCTCTAAACCAATAGGGATGCGCAAACTTTCTAAGGTATTTATGAATACCCAGTAATGTTCTGTGCCCAATTTTATAAAACCTGTAAGCACAAATTTACTTCTTTAGAGGCGCGTTAATAAGCGGACGTTTTCTTTTAATGAAGAGTTGTTTTTTTTGCTTAAAGCCCTTAACAAGCCAAATCGCGTACTAACCCTTCGTTGTTGTGCTAACGCAACCATATTTTTTTTCCTGCGAAAAAAGAAATCAGAGAAAACGATACTTACAAGACGCCTTGAAAATTATTTTAAAAAGTGAGCGACAGCCAAAGGTATTTTGTGATAGACAAAACCCCTTAGAAGTCTACACACAATGCCATCCAAGTGTGGCAGGGATACAATTTTTGGCCAATTGCATGTTTGACTGCAATTTTTCCCAAATAATAATAATAATAGGACTTGTAATGCGCAAATATCCACCATGCTGGGTGTTCAAGTCGCAACAAACCAACAAAATCTAAATAAAATTAAAAAATGAAAAAAATGAAAGAAACAACAAAATTAGTCCTTGAACACTTGAGACATAAGATAAGTTTTGAGTAGTAATTTGAATTTTGCGGTACAAAGACAAGATCTAAGATTAAGTAGTAGAGAGTTCTACATGGAGGTGCGGCTGCAGAAAAGACCCGTCACTCCAGGAGTGTCGAGACTTTGGTTCCTTGAAGAGAAGCATGTTGCTGGATCGTAGGTTCCTTGTCGGAGAGTAAACTTGAAGTAGTTCGGAAATGTAGAGGGGAGCCTTGCCATTGAGTGCTGTGTGGAGAATAAGGGAAGGGTTAAAGATACATGTAATTTTCGTTTGGTTTTAGCCGAACGGTTAACCAACACTTAAAAGGATTGCAAACCGGTTTCTGAATTAACCGTAGATTCCCATCCCTACTTCAGAGGGTTAATGTATCTTGCTTACATTTTATTTCTTAATCATTCTTACTAACAGTTTTCATAAAGACCATGAGCACATTTTGCATCTGTTGCTGCTGTTGCAAAGCGGGAACATCTGTTGAAACTGCTGCTGCTGTTGCATCTGCTGCTGTTGCAGCCATTCATACCTTCTCTCTCTATCCAATTCATCCTGTCTTCTTCTCTCTTCCTCTGTTCGTCTCATCTGCAGCTCCTCTTGTTTCGGTTCTTTGTCCGCGTCTGTCTTTCGCTGCATAAAAGCAAGGGTCTCGGAACCTGTATTTCTTTTCTTTCTGGGTTGCACATCCTCCCCACTGTTGTGCCTGAAAATGAACATTGGGAAACCTTTTGCAAATACAAGAACAATGTTCATAGGCGTGTTCAATATAAAGCAGTTTTTTCACTTGTTAGCAGTCCAGTGTTATAAACCCCCATTTATCCAGTTGAAATGGTTGGTGTGAATTCACAAATTGCCTTGTACAATCAATGCGGTGTTTTTCCCTCTGCATGTCGTACATGTATAGTAAATGTGGGTTGATTTTTGTGCACACAAAGTTATTGCCTTAAATGTTAATTGCCAGCTGATGATCAACTGGTGGGAAAATGTTTGCGCCTTCTATATTAAAAATCTCCTTGCATTTTAGAAATGCATTATATACTCTATGTACGCTGCATACATTTAGAGCATGCCACTGTTATAGCAACTTTTTTGAAAATACTTCTTTCTCAACCTTTTCAAACATTCAAATAATTGGCACAGCCATATTTTAATATATAAACTACATGTAATACAGTAACATACATGTACGTGTATATACAATTTGTGTGTGTGTTCTTTGGAGTCGTGCTGTGACCCTACCTCAGATATTGTAGTTGTTCATTTACCTCTGTCTTGTTTCCGAGAACCTCTCCATTGCCCTTCGCTGCATCTCTACTCCATCCATCCGTTTTTGTTCGTCATCATTCTGCGGTGGGGGGATGCTTTATGCACTCTCTTCTGCACTGTTTAGGTCCTCTATCTAGGAGCTGTCTTAGCTCCTTCTCAGCCTCCGTTTCTCCTGGGCTGATACCCGATGCTCTTCTTTCCTGATTATTCTGTCTTGTCAATTTGGCCTGTAGACTTTGGTAGCGGTCCCTGACGGCTCTCTGCTCAACAGGCCATCCATGCTTTTGTAAGTTCTCCGCGATAGTTGACCACAACTTCCCCCCCCCCCTCCCAACCCCCTCCCCCCCCCCCCCCTCCCAACCCCCTCCCCCCCCCCCCCCCCCCCTCCCCCCCCCTCCCTGGATCCAGACTTGTGTTGGAAGGGGTTTACGAGGTTTACTTCGCGACACAATATGATGTCTTTGTATGTCCTCGGACCATTTCATCTTCACGACATCCCTGTGATGCTAGTCAGGTCCGAGAGAAATTTCCAAGCCAGCCAGATTCTTCAGCTCTCCAATCTCGAACATGTCAATGATATTTGTAAGCGACCGAAAACTTGAATCCTCTAGGCTGGCTAAGAAGCATATAACCCCCATCTGTTGGTAATCCTGCCAAAGTAATGAAGTGATCTTATTGAAGCCATGCAATACTTGCGTGCATTACCATAAGTCCTAAAAGCCAGGTTCACAAACAATTGTAGAATTTTGCTAGTGCTTTAACAAAGACAGCAAGTGCGGGTTCAGCTTGGTTTGGCAAACTTTTCCCCCAGTTCAGGTTCGGCAAATATAACCAGACATTGCCGAAAACCATGCTAAACTTACTGTGTGTGTCAATGTGTGGACTTTTAAAACAAATTTGGCAGACGAGTGCCGGTGTATATATTACTGTACTACAACAAATCAAAAAGGCCAGCAGCACACTTCTGAAAATTGCTATACTTTCGAAAATGGCAATTTCATATTCAGCCTTTCTAAACTCATCTGACATCCACTCTTCATCATCGAAAGCAAATGCATTATGCGGATTACTAAATACATTTCTCTCATAGTGCAGAATGTTATACATATTATGCATTGGAAGAGGTAATGCCCATCCCACTTCGTATATACTGGGGATAATTTGAAATTCTAAAGTGTTTTGAATCACCTCGCCTTAATGTAGAACCTTTTCAGTTGGTCGCGGCTGCTGTTGGCCGCAAGCTTGCTTAACATTGTATTCTTGCATGCAATTTGCTTGTGGCAATTCTTTTTACACCTGGTGCATCTAGTCGATTGCATTTCCACGAATAACGTCACAATATTTGATATGAAAACCATCAGGGCTCTTTAATTTCAAGAATTGTGTGATTGCTCTGAAAAGCCTCTTCTCCTGTTTTAAGTTTGTTTGGGCCGTCAAAGTCATTATAATTTACAGGAAATACTCGAGCTTTGTCCCCTACCCACATTGAACCGTTTCTGGTTGGGTACACCTTGGGAAACCTTTACATGCATTTTGCTAGCATGCCATGTGCACACAACAGAATCCCACGTACTTATTTCTTCTTTAAATACTTAAGTCGTTATTACAATAACTACATATTACATATGTACATGTACATTTGGATATTCCTTGTCGAATAATGAAGGGTTTAGGAAAAGTTGTCATGCGTGGTTTTGTCTCACAATATCACAGGCCAGCAACAAGCAAGTTTTCCTTCAGCAAAGTTTTTTAGGTGGTAAATCATTTATTGCGAAATACAGAGGCCAAACTGAAATTCCATCATCTTGGAAATTATTAAAGTTGTTACAGATGATAATTGTGCAATCATATCTTCTGTTTTCTGTAATTTTCTTTTCAAATCGATATTTAATTTCTTCACGAAAGTCTTTTCGCTTGAAAAGATTCTGGAGCTGTGAAAGCAATGGGATATCAATGAAATGTGAATTATACATGTACAGATGTGCTCAAAATTATTCATCCCGTTTGAAAAATCTAACATTTTTCAAATGTCCTCACTCCCATAAACTATTGTGAAGGAACTTTCACTGTATCCTAGGACAGTTAGTTGCCTTGCACAAGACCACATGTTTTTGGCTCAGCACATTTGCATAACAATAGTAATGTCCAGATTTGTTTTTTGTGCCTGTTCAAAATTATTCATACCCTTACAAAATATCAGCATTTATGCCATTTTTTGTGATAATGCACCTGCTTTCAACATTCCAGTGATTCCTTGTTGTTCAACAGATATCCTAACATGTTTGCATAAGATTTGAATCATTAACATCTGTTCAATTAAATTTAAATCAAAGAATGTCATAGAATCAGCTTGTAGGCTATAAAGTACGGTGAGCTGATGCGTTCATTCTCAGTTTCTGGACCTGCGCATGGCTATTTTCAATGGCCACAAAGAAGGGAAAGTCTACAATGCACTTTCGAAGCAGTTTAGAGTGCCAGTGTCCACCGTTCAGAGCATAATTAGGAAGTACAAGGAGTCCCACACAGTGAGAAACCTTAAAGGGCGTGGTCGAAAGTCGAAGGTGTCACCTCGTCTGGCAAGAAAAGTGTGCCGAGAAGCCAGCAACAATCCCCGCATCACCATGAAGGGTCTCCTGAACAGCCTTGGCTAGTCTGGGACCAAGATATCCAGGCAGACATTTTAGCGCACATTGCATCAGGGAGGTCTCCATGGTCGCCGACCCAGAAAAACGCCACTCCTGAGGCCAATATGGCCACCAAAAATTGTCTAAAATGATAAAGATCATAAGCCGAATAATTTGATGAAAGCATTTATAAATTGCTCTTTATATGTTTTTGACCCTCGCACATTTATTTGTTGGGTCCCCTTTTCTCTATCATGCTTCAGATTTGAGATTACAATATGGCTGCCAAAAGTGGCCAAATGTGATACATATCAGCCAAAATATGTTACATGAATGAATTAAATGCACCTCCCCTCCCCCTACACACAACCGTGGTCGTTTTTACACCATTATGGGGTACCGCAGTTGTTACCTTCTCTTTCTTCCTTTTGTCCTTCTATTGTTTCTTTTGTCTAAACTCTTCCCATAGGCTTAATACTGATATTACCGTAAGTACTAAGTAGACAAAGACCGACTTGTGGTGTGCCTTTCTTCGCCTTTGTTCCTTATGGGGTACCATTCTTCCGGGTACCCCATAAGGGTGTAAAACCATATTTACCCTCCCAATAACAACCTTTGGGTGCGTTTATCCACGAAAACTATTTGGATTTTAACAAAGAAAAACCCTGCGGCCCTCGAGATATCCAAGATGCCGGCCAATATGGCTGCCAAATCATATCACTCATATGATGCAATACAAAATTAATAAAATGGTTAGTTAACGGTATGTTTTCTACCCACACAAATTTTTATGCTATCCTTTTTTACTTCAAATTCCATTATTGCAATCAGCATGGCTGCCAAAAGAGGCCAAATGTGAAAAAAAATGTGCTGTCTGGGCTAGTGCGTTTTCCCTTAATCGCTGAAAGTATCCTCTACTAAGAGATCCAGTGAAACTGAAACTTCCCTCACTGTAGGATTGGCATATTGGATTGGTGTCTTCCCAGTAGACCCAAGGGATGCATCTTTATGGAATTATCACACAGGACAACTGCCCATCCGAATCCCTCCGTTCCTTGCTGGTTTCTATCATGTTGAGGAGTGTACGATTAAACTGCTCTATAAGCACATCCCAATTAGGATTGTATTGAGTTGTTCACCCCAATAATTCTGCCCACTTCAATACCGTTGATGTTTCTGGATTCGCTCCCTCCCACTTTGGACTCCCTCTTCACGAACAACAAACACCCCATTATCTCATCCCATATCTGTGTCTCTCAGATTATATTGGAAATAATACTGAGGATATTTAATATTTGTTTGTATACCTGAAAAACATGTTGGTGGTCATACCAGCCTCTTTTAGTTTGAAACATGGTAAGAATACCAAGATGACAATTGATAAGGGTTAACAACATCATTTAATTGATGCTTTTATATAAAAAAAAAAATTGGCAGATTATATATCATTTTCTTACATTTGCTGTAGCTACACTTGACAGCCATATTGATCGCTCTCTTTAATTAAAAGTATGGTAGCAATGTAGCACACCAGATAAAAATTTGTGAGTAACAAATAACTAATCTTTTTATACGTATTTATCATTATTTTGCTATAAATATGACCTTTTGTGTTTTTGAAAATTTTTGGTGACCATATTGGCCACCATCTTGGATATCGGCAGACCATTTTGTTTAATTAACATGTTTTGTGACCTCAAAGGGCACCCCAAAAGTTGGTGTACGTTAATTCTTGAAGGTGCATCAGGTTTTAACAATTTTTATTTGTTTTTACTATGTGTCATTTTTCTCATATTTGGCCACTTTTGGCAGCTACAGTAATCGCCATCTTTAACGAGTGGGTTGTTTGTGGGGGTATATTTAATGTACGTGTTTACCATTAGTTTTGGCCATTATATATCATTCTCCTCATATATGGCCACTTTTGGCAGCCATTTTGAATTTGGAGCATGGTAGAAACCCCCAAACTAAAAGTTGCGAGGGTAAGAAACGTAATTAGCAATAATTGTATAAATGATTGTCATCATTTGGCTATTCATATATGATCTTTTATTTTATTGTTAACATGCAAAATATGCTATATGATCACAAAGGGCACTCCAATAAGTTGGTGTGGGTTAGTTGTGGATGGTTGCATTTAATGTATGGTTTTATCATTATTTTTGTCCATTACATATAATTTTTCTCATATTTGGCTACTTTTGGCAGATTTAGTCCGTGTGCAACACAGTGGATGCCCACCGCTTTACACTTGAATTCTCATGTTTGACACTCAACTTGGGCATCAATAAATTTTTTTACAGCACCATTCTTCTTTCCAGTGAGAACTGCAGCACCATCTGTCCCCAGCCCTTTGAGTTTTGAAAGTGCAAGCTCTTTGTTTTTCACAAAATTTAAAACACGATTAGCTATGTTCTGTGCATTTAGAGTCACTACATGATCACAGTTATGATCTGTAGAATCACCAAGATCTTGCTGCGTAGGCTTTAAGCAGTCCAAAACATTTAGAAAGTGCACACGAAGCTGTCCTTCTTCATCAATGAATCGGCACCAGATTGTCCTTTGTTCAACAACACTGCAGTCCGTTGTCTCATTAAACATCAAAGAAAAATATTCTGCTTTCTTAAGTTCAGTTAGGATATCTCCCTCCAGAATCATTGACAATGCATCAACAAATCCCTGAATCGATTTCTCACTACAGTAAGTGGCATTCTTACCAACTCTGATTTTTGTCTTTAAGTCCTCTACAATGAATCCTATGAAGTCGAGCATAGGCTCAAAGTTTGTGGTGTGAGCAATCCTCCGGCGACACAGAAAGTACAAAGTTGCAAACACTTTTTCCATGTCAGTCATGTTCACTTCAGACAGGAAGCTAGACTGCTTATCCAGCTTGGCTACCACTGCAGCTGCTGTCCTTTCCCTTCGTTCAGTGTCCTTGTGTAATTCACACTTCTCGTGGTCCTTGATTTATTCCAGACGATACCGTTTACACGGGGTTTTATTCCACGTTGGCCTATTGTATGGCATATCTTGTTGTGATCAAACAAATATGGCTCCAGAATATCAAACAAGGCATGGGTGATCTTTAACTCATCGACCTTTCTAGAAATACGAACACAAAGTCAGACCTTGTAAAACGTGTTTTAACAACATAACAATTCCAATTACCACAATTCTACTTGTAGAAAATGCATGTCTGTGAATTAAGTATGGTAAAGTTTAAACTGTGTGAATGGTAGACTTGGTTCCAAGTCCGAGATCCTGTTTTTTTCCCGTATGCGTAGCGCCCTCTGTTGATTTGTGAAATGTATGGACAGGGAACTAGTCTATTTCGGTTCAGAATCTCGGACTTGGGACATTCGATCGGCTGTTTGTACACGGTCTATGGAAAATTAGTCCAAAACAGGACGTAACGATGTGATTGGTTGAAATCGCACGAAGCCTTCTGTGCAATGCATATTCATTAAAATCTTCTGGAGGATGTACTGTACATACGATTCATATCGAGTCGAAATAATAAAGTGTTTACAAACCTATCGTAAATAAGAAGACAAACATCGGACATTATCATATCGGTTGAGAATTTACTGGCATTCGCATATGGTTGAGACGGTGAACATTGACATAGCCTATGTATGGCATCACCTGATGAAGCCTCAACAGGTAATCGCTTAAAATGAGTAAAGATTATCATTGACACCGTCATGACCGTGATACACGGACAGTGCCTGGCCTGGCCAACAGTGGAGCTGGGCAGCAGCAGCGGCGCGGCGCCGGGGCCGGGCCCAGGGCCGGGCCTAGGGCCGGGCCGTCCCCGGCTTGGTTCCACGGTACATGAATGCGGCAAGGCATACTGCATAGGGTACGCCTACGTTGATATACTCCCATCATATTAATCAGACTGTATACATCATGTAGTAGTAAGAATAGAGAAGTTAACCAGAAATAATTTTTGTTAAGATCACTTAGGCTATCATTATCAAACCTCAGTATTTGGATTTGATGAAAAACCCAATTTTAGCCTTTTAGGAGCGAGAAATATTTAACATTTTATCAGGAAACAGAAACTTTTGGGGGGTGGTGGAGGGGTGCTTCTCAAGTTAGCTTCATTTTTGGTATGTTTGATTGATTTTCTATGATTTCACCACAAGATAGGCATGCTGGGAAAAACTTTAGCTGTTAATTATCTCTTGTGACACATGTATGTCAGAAAAGACAAAGTTAGTATGCTAAATATTTACCAATAATAATTTTACTTGTATTTGTGCACAGAGTCCAACTGAGGCAGGACTACTTCATCGAGGGCTCAGCTTGAACTCACTGGAGGAACCGAGGAAGCCTCGGCAGACGGCAATGCCTTTGTAATGCGTTGCAGACTCTCAGGGACTATTCACAAGTTTAACCATTTGATGCCGGAGGACGTTTAGACCGCCAATATTTCCGCATCGGCGTTAAACGGAAGACTTATTAACATGTTTAGGGGAAATTCACTTGTTACTGATATTAACCTCTATATACTTGCAGTAATTGACGGGGGAAATTGGCAAAACATTTTATATATACTGTATAACAAAGCAACATTGGGGTGTACAATGACAGTGCACCGACATAACAATATAACTTTTCTGACATTTTTTGAAGTACAATTTCCAAAGATGCAATACAGGTACAATTTGCTACACTTTGCTGTGATCTTTGTGTGATTTCCTATTTCTTGTACTGTATTAGGTAGATTCACAAGCTGCAAGAATGAGGGCGTTAATGAAACCCATTTTGTGCATCCAGATTGTGACCAGTTTTTAAACCTACAATTTCATGGGGAGGCATAAGCAATACATGTATAAAATGTTTGATGTAAAACAAAATTTAAAAGGGATGCAGCATTCAAAACCTGAATACCTCAATATCTGAATTACAACAGTGTATTAAAGCATATAAGCTCTTGCTGTTTAAAAGGGCCGAAATAAAGTTGAAGGTTCTTAAACATGATTATCAAAATTTGCCTTATTTTGTGCATCATAATCCATATAAACTTCAGTTTTAATAACCCCCTGGGAATTGCAGACCTCTCATTTGAAGTTTTTCAAGCACTTTGACGAGAAAAACCTAAAAATTATTTTGAGTTGTCCCATAGAATTAACTTTAAATGCAGGGCTTATGTGACGTCCGACTTGTAAATTCTTTTCTAAAACGTGGACAATCGGTTGGATTTTACACAACGTACGTGTTTTCAGTCCAAATTCATCATAAAACTAGGTAAATTTGTTACGAAATGGATGCTGTACTATACTATTGGAGTACTGCTTCTTGTCTTTTGTACGGCCGGCTGGGCCCTGCGCAATACTGCGCATGCCATGCATGCGGGGAACTCGCCGGGCCGGCCGGGGCCCACGATCGGTTACGATCACTCGCAAACTGCCTAAAAAATATAGCTTTCGTCATCAAAAAGGTTCTGATGTTGGTGTTGCGTGTCCCCAGTTTTGATAAATACATGTACAAAAGTACCCCAGTACCTGCTTTTATCGCGTTTTGGTCTCGGCATTTGCCTTCAAACTAGCGCAAAATAAATATTTCAAGTTTATTCGCAACGCAACACGGCGGTGCAGTTGTGCTAAAATACATGCACTTAAGCCCGCCGCACACCTTTGCGATTTACCGGCCCATCGGACACCGGGCCATCGGATCCGGAAAAATCAAACAAGTTTGATTTGCTCCGGTCTATAGCGTACGGTCAGACAGGCCCGAATTGTTTCAGCGCACACCTTTCCGGTATGTGGTCCGATGATCCGATTATCCGGTAAATCGCAAAGGTGTGCGGCGGGCTTTAGAGGATTACAAAGCGACTATTCCATTATATTAAAAGGTAAGAGATGGGTATTTTGACACGAGTAAGTGTCAGGAGTACGTTTTATTTTCATTTTCTTCCAGAATATTACAACATTTTACTCTTATGCACTAGTTCTTAATAATATTAATAACTACAAGCCACAAAAACGCCCTTAAAATGAACACTGCGAAAATTGTTTAACCTATTCTTGCCTGTACAGCATATAGACTCGACTATCCGGATTTTTATACGTTCCAATTCGCCGTCGCTACGGAAACCGCACTGTATGTAAATCAAACTGGTGAATTCATGAATATAGCTGGCGGCGATAGTCCCAAGTCCGAGATTGTGAACCGAAATAGACTAGTTCCCTGTCCCTACATTTTACAAACCAAAAGAGGGCGCTACGGAAACCAAACCACAATCTCGGACTTGGAACCAAGTCTATGTGAATGGTGGTGTTAGGTCTCCTATAAAGGTGACGTATTCACTTCGGCAGTCTATAGACCTTATGAGTGTGACGTCACACGCCCGTAGAAACCAAAGGGCGCCCTCACGCAGAGGACAAGCGCGCAGTTGCCAGAGGCTATTTCCGCGTGCGTACAGTACATGCAGTGCATTACATCGGTAAATCAAAATTGCAACGTTTCGACCTGTTGAATCTTCGTGATCATGGTGAATTTCTGCTGCGTTGTTTGCTGTTCCAATCGCAGTTACCGAGAGAGGGATGTCATTTTTCTGTATACCCGCAGTTTTGGAGCATCAATGTGAATTTGCAGCAGAAACCTCAAAAGCGGCGTAAAAAATGGCTGAGTGGGAACCAACAAAGTCTTCACGTGTGTGTTCGGCACATTTTGTTCGAGGTGAGCATTCGTAAGCATTCTCCTGTGCACTCCTAGTCCTACACTGTCCTATTTAAATTTTGAAAAACTCCGATGTGGGGTTTATTGTCATTTTTGTTTAGTCGTGATTTCTTTTTAAACAAAAATAATTGTTTGAATGGATGAGATCATAGCACTAACAGACACCCGTGTACGTACAAAACACATGGGTCAAACATTAGACATGTTTACATAAACCATGGACTTTGTTTCCTTCCTCAATGATCTTGATGATATTTAGACTGGCTTTTCACTGGCACAAATCCCGGAGGGACGGCGGTCACAAAGAAGTGCTTCACAGAGTGTACAGCATTCTCAAAGAAGTCCCGGTTTCTCTGTATTTCTTGTGTCACGATCTCTTTTTGAGACCACAGAACAAACACACCCAAGTCAACGTCACAAACATTCAATTGAGCTTGTACCTGGTACATGTATTGATGTTCCTCCTTCAGTCGCCACTGCTCGTCAATGATTTTTATACAGAACCCTTTTGCAGTACCCTCTCCTCCCTCGGGCATTCCATCTTTGGCACAATAGGGGCATTTCACCTCAAGAAGTCGAGGCGGGCAACAGTTGCAGGTGAGGAGTCCATCATCAGGGGAAGCACCGAGGAACGGGTACTTGATACTGATGGAAAGGCCACAATCTTTGGCTCGTAGGTCGTCATGATGCGCTGCCTCCTGCTCGACATATGCATCTCGTGCTGTCTTCTCATGGTTGCAGCCCCATCTGTGAGATTAGAGAAAAGAAACAAAAAAGACAAGGTTGATTGAGCTTCGTTAATTATTGAATTATGCACAGTCTTTAAAAATAAATTGTCTTTGTTATGACAGTAATCTATGAAAAGTTTAAGTGATGAAACACACATTTTATGAAAAATTGTACTTACCCGTATTTTCCTGCGGATAAGACGCTCGGCGGACAAGACGCAGGACCCTAAAATGACCCAAACAAATTCAAACGTCAGCAGACAAGGCGCACCGCCGCATAAGGCGCAGGTTTAACCGCACACAGAAGAACACCAGGCGCCACCCGGTGTCGGTACATTGACACAAAGACGTCATTTTGTTGCCTTTTGGAGCGTTCACACTTTTTTTTCGAAGCATGAATGAAACCGTAACCACATGGGTGTGTAGAGCCATGCAGAAAAAACCCAACGTAAATTGATACCGACCTTTAAGCCTGTGCATATACGGGTTAATCGGTTTGAAGGGAACCGTAACGGTCGGTACCCGGGTATCCGCAAAGCAGGCATCGCGAATTTCAAACCCGGAAGTACCGGTAAGGGCAGGTGTTTTCCCGCTAGCGTTTTATGTTTATGTAACTTAGACATAATAAAAATACCTTTGAAGGATGTGCATAATAAAGACAAATCTCGAAAAATTTACGTAGAGTTGAAGACGTCGATGACGAAGTCCGGAAGTCAACAAATTCACCGGTTTCTCCGACGGCAGCCGCACAGTGCACAGACTAGTGCACAAAACACGGTAAGTATGAAGGCACATATGGGCTATTTCACAGTAAGTGGTCATTTGAGTAAATTACAGTATAACCCATCCTGGATAACTTTATCAGTGCAAATACATGTTATGAGTGATTTTATATGATGGGTAATATGAAGGACAAGCTACAGAACTATTTTTACATAATTCTACGAGTTATTCGTTTTGAATTTCTCCATTTACATGCACTTTTAACACCATTTTGGAGTCTCATTTCAAGTTTTACATTAGTTTTAAGTGGAATCATTTGTTGATGATGCATTATTGTGGTGAATTTGGTGATCAATCATGGATATATAGTGTTCAACAATATTGTGAAACTTGGGTTGGTGTATTTCGGTCGAAAATTTTTAATTTTATGAACATTTCAAAATAAAGTGGATTTCCCGTTAAATAAAATATGGTAATGTCCTCTCCAGGACAAGGTATTCATGACAACGGAATAGTTTGGAAATATGTACTCACAAGTATGTTTGTATCATCTACAGGACACATTTGATGGATTAAATATGACAATTTGATCGTGGGAGAGATTTGAGTAAATATTATCAAGATCATATTCAGGGTTGTGGAAAATCCGTTAAAAATTTGTCCTCTCCAGGACAGCAGTTAATTGTAATATAACATGTTAACCATGATTGAAATATTTTATGTTATGTTTGTAAAATTAACAGTACCATTCCTTCTAACAGGACATTGCATGGCATTACCATTTCAACATTTAGTCTGGCCATTATATTGTGATATTCTGTGTTTAACAAAATGTCCTCTCCAGACAACCAATTACAAATCATTATTTCATTGGAAAAAAATAAACATGTTAATCATAATGCCACGCTCTGATATTTTAGGAAATATTAGTATACATCCTGAAGTTTTCAGATCAACAGAGTTTTTGTGAGTTGGACAAGTTTGAAATTTGACCCCCATTTGCCAGTGAGACTGAAAGTGTACACTTATTGTGAAATAGCCCATGTACAAACTGTACAGTGCCTTCACCTGGGACGGCCTGACGCATGTGCTATGTACGATAACAGTTGGCCCAGTCGCTCCATTACGCCCACGGCGATTGGCTAGTTTCAGTGCACGTGGTGACTTTTAAGCGCAAAAAGCCGGCCGGATACCTTGCGTTTCGTCCGTGATCCGATCACGATAGCGCTATAGCGCACGTTATGCAGTCGCATCACAAGGTGTACGGGTTTTGCGATGCGTTTCGATGGCGATGTGGTCACGATTTTGTGTAGGCCTACGTGTCCGTCGAAACGCAATCGCGTCTGTGGAATCGCAACGGAGTCGGAACGCAAGGTGTACGGCCGACTTCAGAGTACATTTTTCAGCGATTTCGATCTTACTGCCCAAAATAAAATATATAGGCCCTATGCCACACGTTTTAAAGGTATTTGATTCCCTTTTTATTGTACTATCGTACATGGCTTTTGTCATGCGTTCGGTCCCATCCGATTCCCGAATAGGCCTAAACTAAAAAACCACAAAGGACAGTGGCACAGAACTTGACATGACATTGTAGGTACTGCAGCCGATCTCACGAAAGAGTGCGCAGCTTGCCTAACTGTACAACCAAATATTCAATCACCATCGCACGCACCCTGACCATCTTGACACGACTGCCGCTTTTGTTATTGTCGCCTTTCAAGTTGCCGAATGCCGATATGGTAAGCTCGGCCCCGAAGGCACTCATTGGCTGCTTCACGCAGACCATGCACAGACCGACAACCAATAGGGAAGCTTTTTACATACAACCCGTAATAACACCTCCAATCATTTGCGGTAATTTAGCGCTCGCTGTCATGCATGCAGCTGGGCTTGAAAGGGCGCCCTCATTTGATGACGAAAAGTTGGGCTTTTGTTATGGGACATGTTCAGTGAAAAAGCTGTTTCCTGCTTACCTTTTGGGCGTGTTTTATGCAGATACATGTACCCGTCCTCAGTCGGTTTCTGTCTGTATGACCATGGTATGACGAAGAAATGCTGTAAACCAGCGTCCAAAACAAATTTGCGTCCGCAATTCATTCTCTCGGTCTTTGCTGGGCTGCACTCCCGGCGACCAAACTGCCCAGGCGACGAGTTCTGTCCCATTTTCCCGAAAATATTCTACATTGCCTATTTATCAATTCCATGGTTTTTGGGCAAACATTCTAAAAATGCAGGCAAACTTTCTCAAAATGCAGCCAAACTAATTGCAAGATTTCCGATCACACGACCGGTTGCAAAGTTTGATGCACGATCAGCAGCAAAGTTTGAGAGACTATAGACTGAGTAGGCTTATCAAAAATAATCACACGCACACCAAATAAACTAGGCCAAAGCTTCTTTTAATGTATCACATTGTATTACATTGAGCTGCCAGCAGCGGCACATCACAGAAACCACCACAGAGCACAGACAATGTAATACAATACTCCCCAAGTATCAATGGGCAGTGAATTCCCTCAAAGGGGAGCCGTTAATGTCGGCACTTCTAGAATAAGTGGACACAAAAGACGCATCCACGATCTTTTCTTGTTCTTCTTTCGTGGTTTTTGCTTTCGGAAACCATCCTTTTCATACGTTTTCAAACGTTTTCATACGTTTTCAAAGCTTTTCATACTCTCCTGGAATAAAACAAAAAGGTTGTTATATTTTTTTAAAAATAGGATACGCAGTGATCATCAACAAAAAAAATCAATCGTCAGCAGACAAGGCGCACCGAAAGATAAGACGCACCGACGTTTTGGGGGTCTAAAAAGTCAGATAAGACGCGTGTTATCAGCAGGAAAACACGGGTAGTAATTGTAAGTTGAATTTGGCACCAATAGTGCTCTATACATGTAATGAGGTTCAACAATATGAACACATGTTTTTTATTGTGACACTCGCCTTGTTGCTGGAGTTGACAAACGAAATGCTTACGGGTAGCAAATCCGTTTGATCAGGATCGCCGCAGGCATGGCTGAGTTAGTTCTTGCTGCACATTTGAAGATGGAAGCAGTTATTCGGCCAGTCTTCTGAGAAAACCAAAGCTTGTTTGACGACTGGTCCTTCGTGGCCTCTTCTACTGCTGCACAATGGTTCCGTGTAATCTGCACAGAAAACGGAAAAGCACAAATGCATATTGTTTGAAACTCGTATATTGGAGAAGTATTTTCAACTTCGGTAAACAGCGGTAAACTTCGGCTGAATATTCTAGACGGCATCGGGTGCCATTGATCTAAGGAAATTTTGTGGTCTGTGTAGGAACATTCATCATCATCAAGATCTCCATCAGGTATTAGTGCTAACTGCGATAGGTTTTCGTGAACATCCTTTGAAATGGGAGAGAGAAAAACTTCCATCTATTTCTGCAGGTTCGGTCTCTTTAGTAGTTTTGGTATCATCATCTTCATCTTCACCTTTAGGCATATTGGGCGTGGCAACCCCCTTATTTCCATTATCAGGTGACAGGTTCCTCATCGACATCACTGCAAATGGTATCCATCGACATAAAAGTTTCTACTGGCTCAGCAACTGGACAATCGCCCATAATAAGGTCAAGTTTGTCATGAAAGGAACCGTACTCTGCTTGTTGTGGTCAATGGATCGCTTATATTCTCTATGCAAATTCTTCATTGTATTGCTGATGGGTGAACGTTTATGCGCCTCCCCCCACCCCCACCCCCCCCCCCCCCCCCCCCCCCCCCCCAACCCCAACACATTTGAATGGTACATAGATATACATTGGATGTATTAATACGTTTCCACAGTATTAAGAAGTACATACATGTACATGTATGGCAAACATTTTCATAAAAAAATTCCTTTATCTTGTCTGAAGATTTTTAAAAATAACTTAAAGAGATAACTTATCTTTAATGTGAACTGGGTTATCTTTGTACATTGTCATGCCACTTACAGGTTTGTACTTTGGAGTTGGTCTTCCCATTTCTGGTTCCTCATTTCAATTTTGTTTACTCCCCTTGTAAGTGTCCCTACTATCCTCATCTTTATATGTATGTGTGGCAGTCATCCGGTCGAAATACCACATAGCCTGCACAATGAAAATGGAAAACGGTAAACTAATACAGTAAACTATTGTTATAGCGATCTTCGAGAGACATAACTTTTGTGAGCATTATAAATGTACATGTATCTCACAAAAATGTGACTAAACCACAGACATATAGACAGTCCCTATTCAAATAACGTTGCCGCGACTGTAATTAAGATGGACCCGACTATTTGGTAGATTGGGGCAAAGTTTTTCAGCATGTGCACAAACGTAACGGGGCGCGCGCTGAGAAAAAGTCGTTTTTTTCTTACTAAACAAAATCCATACTTATTCATATGAAAACGTACAGGTTTAATAGTCACATTTTTGTGTTACTCCCAGACTTATCAGCTGTAACCAGATGTACCTTTGCTAAATGTGGCATACTTGCATTGCGGGTTTGATCCATTGTTTCTCCAAAGCAATGACTATCTGCAGCACAGTAAACAAACACAAAATAAATACAAATCATCAGTTTTAAGCACACTTGTGCCAATTATTTGATTGATAACCAAACATTTGAACAATAAACATAGAAACAATATACCTAGAAACACAAATTGGAGCTTACATGCTGCTTTTTTGGAGCATACCGTACATCAATGTGTTCGCTAAGTTTAATTAGGCGCGTGCTCGGGTCCCTTATTTGTCGTTTATGGATTATAATACGAGTATTAAGTTGATCTCCCGTTTGTGCGATGTAGTGTTCGTTGCAACCTCTGCAAGTAATTACATAAATAAGATTCTTGATCTTACAATTCTTTACGTCTTTAATAAAGAAAGTCATGCCGTTTTTAAATGTGAAATGATAGCATTCAGTAACGTGTGTACATGTTTCGCATCTTTTGTCGTTACACTTAAAGCTATCACCCGTACCCTTAATTGTTGGTACTGTAACTAACACGTTAGACATCTTGGTACTTTTTCAAGCATGCTATAATGGTGTTTTTCACGACTGAAGATACATGTATTCTAATGTTGTTAGGGTTAAATGATCTTAGTGTACAAGGCGAGGGTATTTCTGTTGTCGTTTGATCGGGTCTTTGGAAGAAGCAGATCTTGTTGAGCATTGATAGGGTGGTGCCTCTTAACAAGCATTGCTCTCAATTCATAGGCGTTGTTTGCGAATATTTTCCTTTGAAACGATACCTGTTTGGCCAAGTTGAATGGTACGTTTGTTTTAATATGCCAAGGGTAGCAAGATCGGAAGTCTATAGGTATTGATGAGTATCAGTAATAGTAAACATCAAACTGTATGGTGTGATCCTTATCAATCTGCACATCAATATTAAGGAATGGTAGATTCGGAGAACTGGACGCTGTCTTGAATTTGATTGATTCATGGAGATTATTCAAAATCGAAATAAACGTGTCCAGCTTACCCAGATTATCATTCCAAATATAGGGAAGCAATCATCCAAATACCTGAACCAATGTGTTGTGACATAAGATCCTGTTTTCGCGCCCATACTCTTATGTATGGTTATAAAGACTTTCTTCAATATACCTCCTGAATAAGGTTGCATAAGTGGGCGCTACTTTGGTTCCCATGGCTGTTCCTGTTAACTGTTTGTAAAACGAATCGTTGAAGCAGAAGTAGTTGTTTTGGAGAACGAGAGTAATATAGCCTCTGTAATGAAATTAACCGAGATTCTCTTAGGCAACACATCTGGACTGCAGGAATCGATCCAAAAACAGGTGGCTTCTACTCCAACATCGTGCGGGATGTTTGTATACAGGCTGTTTTAAATTACGTCAAAGCTAACAAGATAGTCTTCGGCTTGAACCTCATTAGGGAGATGAGGCAGCGCATCAGCTTGAACCTCTTCGTACGTAATTATATGTGTGTATCCAATGGAATAGGCATCCATCACAATCGATAGTACTCGATACATCTCTGTAGAGCCATAATTATAAACTAAATCAGGATACGAGTTAATTCAACTTTGGCATATATTTATTTCTAGACAGACTGTTTTGTACCTTGTGGCACTGATCAGCAGAATGACATATAAGAATATCTTGTAGCATATTCGTACGTAATTATGGAACCAAGTGCATTGCGTCATTGAACTTAGTGCGCCCTATACGTCACTGAACCCAGCACGCATCTGTCTCTGTGTTTACATTTAGAGACGATTTCGTTCCTCTTATTAAGTGTGCCTAGGTCCTGCATATGATGATGTATTTATCTGCTATACATAAATTGCATCTCTTATTTAGATTAGAGTATGACAACGCTCTTTAGACAATGTCCCATTTAATTTCATAGTCCTTTCCTTCATCTTTTAGGGTCCATATGTGTTTGCTTAGTTCAGTTTGTGCTCTTTTGCTCTCACATCTGAATGACTGTTTGTGGTTCGCGAGCCTCGCCTTGAACGTTGTGGGGGTTAACCCGACGTACGTTTCCTCATTTCCTTCACTCGCAATGGTGGCTTGATAGATGATGTTCTTGCTTAGGCACTCTCCGTTTAGATGGCATTCTTTATTGCGGGGGCAGCTGCACATATTATCTCCGATGTCCTCTTGTTTAACTTTCCGGTTGTTGATCGTCTGGAGTGTTGCCTTGACGTTCGGCATACAGCTGTAGGACAACTTAACCGTGTTCCGGTTCAGTATCTTGTGGAGTTTATGCTCCTTTGGGAAGCACTTATCACGGATCTGGAGGAATTTCCTTCCGATGTTGGTTCGTACATTTTGGTTGTATGGTGGGTGGTACCATGTCACTTTTTTTCTGGTCTTCTTTCTTTTTTGTTCACTCGGTTTGTGGGATAACTGGTATTTGTACCCACATTCCTGTAGAGCCTTTATATATATATTTGTACCCACTTTCCTGTAAAGCCTATATATGCGCGTCTCGTTCATGCTAGCACAAAATAATTTCATGCACTAGCTATGTAGATTAGTGAACCTTGCGTGACTGCGTTTCATCCAGTCAGAATAAAGAATCGAGGCATGTTATAGAGCGTGATCCAATTCAATGCCTTTCCTTAATGAATACAACAAATGAAAACTAAAGTGAACCTGTATGTTTACCTCCTATACTGATGTTAATACACACACCCAGTTTATCACATGTTGAAATTGACTTTGCAGTTTTATGCAGAGGTTGTTTTTACGCGCGAGGGACGGACAATCAATATACAATTGACAAAAACTACAATTTTTTACATACATTTCCAACTATTTCCTGAAAATGTGATGGCACATGTAGTGTGTCCATCCAAATTGATTTTAATTGTTGTAATATGATTGTAAAATATGGACATTTCTTTACTGTTCGAGGTATTATTTTAGGAAATCTTGACAATTTCATCCAGTGTTTACCAGTTTTGAATCACGCTCTATACCCATATAGAACATCATAGACGATTTGTTTTGCATGCGCATTCATGAAACATGTATGCTTAAAAGGTTTTATGAAATTGGGCCCTGATTGAAAAGAAAAGTCGGTGAGAAGAAATTTAAACAATCACAAACAACTCCCCCCAAAAAAATCATTGGATTAGGAAGGTAATATATCTCCATTTTTCGTTCCATTCAAGTCATTAGTGAGCTTTCGATTGGACCATGGAGGTAGGAAAAGACGACGGAGAAAAACACGACGGTGGAAAATCTGACCGCGAACACATCGTTGCACAAAACGTCCTGTCCTACTTTTAATCCATTTCGATTTTTACGACGACTTGAGATCGAGTCATGAGATCCAAAAATGTGTTGTTGAAGGTCAAATGTTACCTAAACGTTGGCGTCGTCGCCACAACGTTGATTTGCCCCAACTACGACGACATGGCAAAGTCGACGCATGCGCAGATGAGTCGGGATAGCAATTCATCCGTCGTAGAATCATCCGTCGTGCAAATCGAAAACTCCCTATTGCCTCACCCGAATCAAACATTCCAAATGAGTAAATGAAAAGATACATGTATGTATCACTCAACGAATATGAAACTTTTTTTTGTATAGATTTTTTTTTAAATTTTCGACGGGTCTTTTTTTTTTTTGGACTACATATTTTCAAAAATTCTGCTCAGAACACAAATTTGTCTCTTATAGGTGTAATATTTGTATATATATTGAACTTGGAAAGTTCCTGAATTAATTTTCAGAGAAATAAATGTTTATATTATAATACATCATGTGCTGCATTATTTGGATTTGCTACTATACCATGTACGTTCACATATCTGCACATATGGGTAGTTATGGGGTACTTCCGGGTTGTCTCTTTTGTTCCCTCGCACACTTCCCTTTGTCTCCCCTTTGTTCCCTTTGTCAAAATTCATCCCATAGGTAAAGCACTAGTTTTACCTTGTGAGGTACCAAGTGGACAAAGACCGACTTGTGGGGCACCATTGTTCCCTTTGTTCTTTTTTCCTTGTGGGGTACCTGGGTACCCCACAAGTGTAGGTATGTAGGATCACACTTCTTTATCTGAAATACTATACTCTCCAACAAAAGAAACTGTGCATGGTAAAAATTGCTGTATTTTTTCAAGTAGGTGGAAAATAAACACCAAATTCACAGACAATATTCTCTGACATTGATAGAAAAAGGTTATGCACTCAAAACCTGCTCATGGCATAGTGCAGGACTTAGGCATGCCTGGGTGTTGATTTCACAATAGGGGTCCTACAGGTTGTTAGGTAACATAATTCCACAAAGTTCAGGTCTCGTTAGCAAGCCGTATATTAAAAAGGACTACCCAAAAGTCAGAAGAGCATTTTGCAAGATTGTGTCCAGTACTCAAAACGTCATGCCGCGTCTGTCCTTAGCTGACCGTCATCAGGCCATTGGAATGTTGCGGGCCGGAATGAGTCAAGGCGAGGTTGCAGCACACTTTCAATGTCACCGAAACACCATTTCAGCACTTGTGAGAAGGCAGAGAGAGCGAAATGATGTACTGCCATGGCCAGCAAACTCACCAGATCTCAATCCGATTGAGATGGAGATGGATGAGATGGAGCGCCGATTACGTCTTCCTCAGCAGCCAACAAACCTGCAACAGCTTGGTAGAGATCTCGTCCAGGTGTGGAATGACATCCCACAAGATTTTCATGCGCGTGTTTATTGGCTCCATGAGGCGAAGATGCACTCGATACTGACTTTGTGACTTCAATATTGGCAAGTCAGTTTTCAGCAACCTCTGAGAACACGAAGAACACATTTTGTACATTTCAAGTTCGGTTAACCATTTGAAAGATTTCATGGACTTTCATTAACAGTTTATTCCAGCGAGTTACCTGCCATGGCTGAAAAAATACAGCAATGTTTATCATGCACAGTTTCTTTTGTTGGAGAGTATATATAGGAAGAAAAAAACGCCAGGCCTAGGGTATCGTCCAGTGCTTTTCAGTTCAGTATGCATATGTTAGTGTACACGGTGCCTTTTAATACCGCCCTTCCTTTCGTATACGTATACAAACTTTATAGATGACCCCTAGAATAAAATACAAACTATATATGTAGTTTTACAAATTGATGTGTGTCCATTGTCCAGAGACTTTGCAACTTTAATAATAATAAATATGTATGATGGCTTTTATCTTCTACCAAAAAAAACATTATCTTGTTTGTTCAAAGGAAAAAACATCAGGTCAAAAACGGCACCAAATTATCTGACAACATACGGTATCTTGCTAACTGCAATGCAAGGCTTACTTTTGACATTCTTTATCCTTGTCACATGTATTAAATGAGAAAGTTGTACACAGAGAAGGTTGTTGTTCCACTATTTGGTGCTGTTCTTAAAGGTAGAGTACATCATTTGCAGTGATCCCATATTTTTTCGTGAGTTGACAAGAAAACAAATCTTACTAAAAGAGAGTTACATACATTGTACATGTACACCAAACAATTCACCAAACACAAATTAATTATTTCTGTCCAAAATGGCATTTTGTGTGAGAAATTAACAACTAAAGGTCGTTTTCTTAAGTCTTTTGCAAAATAATTGTTTTACCATTAACTCAAAACAAAAGCCATGAATGGATTTTTCAAGTTTTTCTGAAAATTACTGCATGCCTCTACTGTATGTGGCTGAAATTTCTACAGGGCAGTTTTACCAACATGGGTAGGCCTATTTAATCATGAGTGGAAATAACGCCCTTTGTAACAGTTTACCATGAATTACCTTTAACATGAACTTATTATCTTTTTAAAAACTGCATGTAGCCTACACACAATTAAGTTATAACTTCTAGAGGGTTGTCAACAAGTGCTTATTTTTTAGTCTTTACGAGTAAGTCCCAATTTGAGTCCCAAGTTAAGTCTCAAACTCTCAATTCAAGTTTCCGGTCATTTTTTCCCCACTGAATTAAAACTGTATACCAGTGGTGAGTAGATCATTATTGATTACCGGTAATGCCACATGACACTTACTTAAAACCAGTAAAACCCACCTTTATTTCCGTTCCTAAATACATCTACATGGGGGTTGTAGTCGACTCCATTAACAAGTCTTTCACAAGTCCAGAGCCGATAAAATCTCAAGTCCAGTAACGAGAAGCAAAGGATGAACAAACACAAAATAATGCTTTTGTTGGAGTTCATTCAAATAGCTTGTGACTTGAATTAAAACCCAGCAGGGACTTGTGGTTGACTTGTGATGGACTCGACTACAACCCTGATGTACATGTACCTTTTTGTCTACTAAGTAGCTTAAATTTGCTCTATATTGTCATTTTGTATTTAATCTACTAATTTATTTTACACACATCCATTCATTCAAGGGGCTGCACGTCAGGTTTTTTTTTTTTTTTTATTGCACGTGCACTCGTCTCTAGACGCACGCGCGTACATGGCCGGTAACATTAGGGGCGTGTTTGTTTGGGACGGATCTAGATTCAGATCTGCGCAGATCCAAGGTGAACTCGTTCACTTCGCGCACATTCTGACCGAGATCTGTGGAATCCTTCTCGAGAGATGGTTCAGCGCTAGATCCAAAATGGCGACGTAAACATCGCAGAGATTTTGTGTGAGTAAAACCGTGTCGTTTCAGTTTTCAGAGGCAACACACGATACAAACAAATTTAGAATATGCTTGTTTATTTACGACAAATGTCGTGGGAGAAATTTGGAACAGAAATTTGACAAATTTGGTAAATAAATTGCAATTCACGTGATTTGAGATCCGAGTTGAGAGCGGTTTCGTTTGTTTCTGCGCGGTAAAACAGATCGGGATCTGGATTCGGATCTGCCATGAAACAAACACGCCCTCCGTGATTTTCATTTTGTTTGGAAACATGTGCAGTTCTTGTTTGTGTGCATGTTTTCCATAGACACTGAACATGGCTACCTGAAGACTACAAAGTTTTAAAACTTGTTATGGTCCGTTTATTAAAGACGTGCTCTAATCCAGTAGCAATAAGTAAAACAAAATATGTTATTTATGAATACAAAGTAACTTTCTGTGAACAATGTATTACATATTTTTTTATAAATTGATCAATTTATTGGTTCACATATGGGTGCATATACAATTGGATTGCAATGGAGCATTTGCTGACTTTGGGGGTAATATTAACTCAGAAAATAATTTCAGAGAAATGTTGTATACATGTATATATGTGACTCTCAGTATTTTTTCAATGGAGTATAAATTTAATTTGGTAATTTTGGTTTCATACATGTATTGTGGTTTAATTTACATGTAAAGAATGTTTAAAGTAATATTTTGCGGCACATTATAATATGAAGTTACATTGTAATATTTTTGGTAAAATCAAATTTGGTGCTGCATTTATTTTGATGAAAGTTACAGCTTGGATTTGAAGATTTGTTTTAAGTTATACGCATGTTTAAGTATTCAGAAATGTTATATCAGTATGTCTCCTTGAAATGAAAAGAAAAATAAATTGTCCCAAAGTTAAGTCTTTTTACAGTCAAAAGGTTTTCCTACAAATGCTTCAATCTTTTCTGAAAATAAAGGGAATAACTTTAAGTTGTAACAACTTAAAGAGTATAGCATTGTGACAACGTGCCTGTTTAGACCGTGTACAAATTTCCTACACTGCAAAAAAATGGGGTGTAAAATCTACACCACTGGTGTAAAATTTGATTCTTCGTTGGTATCCATTTTGGGCAAGGATTTGGGTGTGAAGTAACACCAATTTGGGAATCAATATTATTTAACACCAAGAAGTGTTAAACTTTAACACCCCATCCGGTGTTAACGTATTTTTTTTAGTGTTTATTTTGGGCAAGAATTGTGTTAATTGACACCTGAATGTGGAATTAAATTGTAACACCTACAGTTGATTTATTCTTACAGAATTAGAAGCCGACACCAATTGGTGTAAAATGGGACAACCACTTTAAAATAAAACACGCACTGCAAAACCTCTGGTGTTAAATTTAACACCCATGGTGTAAATTAACACCAGCATTTGGTGTTAAAATATTTTATCACTGATCTGTTCGTGGTGGAACAGTAATGAAATTGGCAAAATACCATTATTTTCATCATGTTTTTTCATGGTTTCTAAAATGTTTTATTCGTCCGAATAAAACACGCACTGGTTTGGTCTTAAATCCAGTCATAGCAACTTACACAATCGTTACCAGTCCAGTCCAGATCAAGCAATCATCAAGACCACCGACACGGATCCATGCAATCGTGTTCCAAAATTCTCCAACGCCATTCCCAGAGACGTACTGGCCACTCAAGTGAGCAACGCTTACATCAACGGGAATCAGCGAAGGATTCACCACTATTGGTTTCTAAAATGTTTTATTCGTCCGAATAAAACACGCACTGGTTTGGTCTTAAATCCAGTCATACAAACGAGCACAATCGTTACCAGTCCAGATCAAGCAATCTTCAAAACCACAGACACAATCGTGTCTCAAAATTATCCAACGCCATAGACAGCCGAAGTGTGACGTGCGTTGCCATGACAATTGGATCTAAACTATCATGGCCGTCGGGAAAAGTACCATTGGAAAAGCACTGGGACATGGTTGAGTGATTTTTAGTTTAGATCCAATTGCCTAGGCAACCAACAAAAGGTGACGTATTCACTTCGGCAGTCTATTCCAGAGACGTACTGGCCACTCAAATGAGCAACGTTTACATCAACGGGAATCAGCGAAGGATTCACCACTATTGGTTTCTAAAATGTTTTATTCGTACGAATAAAACACACACTGGTTTGGTCTTAAATCCAGTCATACCAACGAGCACAATCGTTACCAGTCCAGTCCAGATCAAGCAATCTTAAAGACCACAGACACGGATGCAATCGTGTTTCAAAATTATCCAACGCCATTCCCAGAGACGTAAATGGCCACTCAAATGAGCAACGTTTACATCAACGGGAATCGGCGAAGGATTCACCACTATTCGGTTTCTAAAATGTTTTATTCGTCCGAATAAAACACGCACTGGTCCGAGTCCAGTTATTAGCAAGCACAATCGTTACCATCCTGAGGTCGATTTCACAAAACTCTTCCTATCTTAGGATCGATCCTAGGATTTAAGAAGAGTTCGAGCAGTAAGATCAGTCTTTGTTAAGATGCGTCCTGAGATCGATTTCACAAAACCCGTCATAAGCAAGACGTGTTGGAAATAAAATAAAACCCTAAACAAATCATTGAACGAGTCTAATTTCGTTTGTGCGACGGCCGTTTTATATTTATTGTACTGCACCATAAAAACAACCGTCGGCTTTTCTATACTGCAAAAAAATCCCCAAATAACGCACGTGACAAAAACACAGAATTTTCATGGAATTGCAACATTTGCGACGGAAATGTCAATGGAAAAGGTATTTCAAAATCATCCAAGCTATCGATTCCAATAATTATTTTCCTTAAATTCGAGTTGTGGCATAAACTAAAAGAATACCCTCATTGCTGAAACTTGAAAGTGTTATCTAACCAAATCTACACTTTCATGACTTTCTGCATCCTCTTGCAACAGTGCCCCTTTAAAGCACTCCCAAACTCCTGCGTACAGTGGCCCTGTTGAAAAAGGCCCCATTTGGCGGTGGGACTAGCGACAGAAATATTGTCGCCTCTGCTGGACCGATCAGGACGCTTGCAGTGCATTGTGCAGCACGATTGCAGGCATTCAAATGTAACACGCGCAGACTGTAAACACCGTACATGCATGTGATACAATACTCGGTAATGCTGGCCGTTGTCCGCGTCGGCGATTGGCTGCTATTTAAAGCATACTGGGGAATCCGTTCCATTACATTCGTCAGCATGCATCCCTGTTATTAATTTGAAAAACTGCGGAGTAAATAAAGTTCGTCGTTTGAAAGTTTGGTAGGAATGGGACAGTCATAAGGAACGGAACCCAATACAATTTCTGGAAAGTATAGAAATTGTTTCTTTTCGGCATAACGTGACCGAATTGATTAAATTACATCAAAATGACTCGGGCGTGAGTTGGCTCAAGACAACAGCCGGCTCGCTCCACAGACTTGGGTGTATTTCCTCAGGGTATTGTCACGTCGCTTTGCAGAGTGGAAATTCCCTGAGATCTCAGGATGGACTTTCTGGGGCATTTCATATGGGACGAAATGGCGGTATGAATTTCGTTTACTGATTGCCACTGAGACACCGTGTGTCAAGTCATGGAGGAAGAAACCATGGAAACAGGTCAAGTCTAGCATGGAACAAGGGCCAAGGCTTGAAAAAGTATTTTCAAGGAAATTATTGAATGGTTTTCACTCCTAAAATCACATCTCTTTAAAATCGGCAGGCCTATATATACTAGCGGGTTGTGGTTCTACTGGCATGGCGGGTTCCTAATAGTTCCAGTACCGCAGGTACGACCACGATCATCAATACAGAATCCAAGGGTTCCCAATTCGTAGGTCAGTCGAGTCGACCGATTACAAACTCGACTCGGGAACAACTCGACCGGGAAAAAAATATATCGTCAACTAACTCGACCGCGTACCAACTCGACCGCAAACCAACTTGACCATACAAATGCAAAACAGGAGAAGCCGTGTCGCACACTGAACATTAGCCCTACAAATAGGGCTGTAAATCTGACTTATTAAAGGAGTGTGACCAGATCACTTTTTTTTACCCATAACTCCCCGGGACTTACCTTATGGGTCATGAGATTTTTATATCATAACATCCGTTATATTTTTCTGATTACGAAACTGAAACTCCCGCGCTTCTTGGCCGCATATTTCCGAGGATATCGTCGAAAATCCACCGATTATTTGTAAACTAATTTTCCAGTATCAACGTTTATCGATCCACTGAAAGCCGACTTGATAGTTTTGTTCAATTTTTTACTGGAAATTGCGAATGTTTTCGGGTTTTTGGGACATGGGAGGTGTGTATGGGAGTTACTTGATAATATTGGTAAGTTACATCGAAAACTATTTTCCAGAAACTCTGGTCACGCTCCTTTAATGCGACAGAAAGTCAGATTTCAAAAGCGAGCTATTTACAGCCCTATTTGTAGGGCTAACTGAACATATGACACGCGGCCGGCCGCGGGTTTGTCGGCATTAAGCAAACGTTTCTGCTAAACAGCTTGATATTACACACTACAAAAATGGACGTGTTGCCATGGATACTGAAAACACAGGAGAGGTAAGTTTTTGGCCATCATTCCAATTTTATTACAGTGGAAATTTGCTATAATGAACACCATAAAGAACTTTCTGCTACAGTGAACATCACTCATGGCTCCCAACTATTATAGTTTTTTTAATATTCCATTTGTTCGCATCAAACACCACCAAAATAAACACTCGTTATGGTTCAGATACGATGCTCATTTACATGTATGGTGACTTTCCACTGTTGTAAAACTTGTCTAGCTTCCGCTTATAGGCATGCATGGGTAGGGCTCAAAGATGATATAGCAGCAAAAGTGCAAGATAGCGCACCCATGCGAAATCAATTCAATAAAGTGAAGTATGTAAAGGCACCATTTTAGTAAACAAACTAGTTGCGCCTTGTGTCTGTTTGACATGCCTCTCATGGTGTAATCTGTGTTGTGGCAAATAGTAACAGCAGTTTCCGCACCCAGGATTCAAACCCGAGACCTCTGACACACCGGGCAGATGCTCTACCAGCTGAGCTATAAGGCACAGTGGTATACTTCCTCAGGTTTCCCCCAAAACGTCTGACACATCGAGCAGATGCTCTACCAGCTGAGCTATGAGGCACAGTGGTATTCTCCCTCAGGTTTTCCCCCAAGACGCCTGACACACCGGGCAAATGCTCCATCAGCTGAGTTACGAGGCACAGTGGTATTCTCCCTCGGGTTTCCCCCAAGACCTGACACACCGGGCAGATGCTCTACCAGCTGAGCTTAAAGGCACAGTTGGTATACTCCCTTGGGTTTCCCCCCAAGACCTCTGACTCACCAGACAGATGCTCTACCAGCTGAGCTATAAGGCACAGTTGGTATACTCCTTCAGGTTTCTCTATGAACCCAAATCGTTCTCTTGGTGTTGCATGCGAGTGCAATTGGGCAAAGTAACGAACACAATATTTGGTATGGTGCCTAATCACCATTGAAATAAAACAACCAAACTTGGGATGAGAGAAAAATCAGCATCCACAAGAGCATGTCAAACAGACATTAGGCGCATCTAGTTTGCTTACTAAAATGGCGCCTTGAATTTCTACGGAGGTCAGGGTAGAGTAGTCTATCTTGCCCTACGGCGCTATATCTTTGGTTTTCAAATCCTGCAGCTGATTTCACATATGCCATTTTCAAAAGTTGTGAAAGCTACGCACTTTTTTGTGAAATTGGCTGCAGGACGAGTTTCATTTTTGGGAGTGACACAATGTCTCTAGTCGTCTGGGGCTGGTGCAAGGTTTGGCCACATTTAGGGTGTATTAACACTGCTTTTTCATGCATAATTTTTGATGCGCGTCGCTTTGAGAAAAAGTGATGTGGAGGGAGTTTGGAGTAAAATGACGCACAATCACAAAAACACTTTCTGTCCAAGTTTATTCTGTGGTTTTCTCTATATTTTTACTCCAAATTCCCTTCACATCGCTTTTTTCTCAAATTGATGCACATCAAATTTACGCTCGAAAAGGCTGTGTGAATCGACCCTTAGGAATAAATGCATAGTTCTGACCTGTCAATCAACCGAACCCGCCGACCAATCACAACAGGGCTAGCAGATAGCGCCCACATAGGTCAAAGTGCATTGCCTTACAAACTCACATCACACGATTTTCTGCCCATAAGTTGTATGTGGTGTTCGGGGTGAATTTTTGGTTTCAAGGCCGGGCAATTCGCTGTTCAAAGGTAAGAAAGCGTAGTGTTATGAATATATGACATCTCTGTATCACTGACCTTTTACTAAGTGCGTGCTACGGTAACTGTCGACCCTGAAACACGAATACCTTTGAGTTTTCTCCAATGAATCTGTGCTTTCCGTTGAAAGTCCCATTGGTTTGTGCAGTGTGTGTGGACATTTTGATGATAGCGTGTGATGCATAGCAACAATATCCAAGGGGACAGGGTTAATTGGGAAATCTCGGAACTATGCATTACTGACATGTTGTTGTCTTATCTCTAATCAAAATATCCTGTCAAATTAAATTCATTTTTACAAAAGTGGTTAAAAAACCAAATTTTCTACTAATTTGCATTTAACTTTGATAGTTTGTGTAATATTCAATTTTCCGTATTCAAATTTATGCAAATAACTGCTCAATTTACATGTTACTGCATCTAAAAGCACTATTCTTGCCTAATAATCAAAATTATGCAAATCTGCTGCTTATTTACATGTCACTGAGCACTGCATGCTAAATTTACTCTTTTGCCCTTTCTCATGTTTATTCATGAACGTGTTTCCCTGAAGCCGCGTTCCAGTTTTGTTTTTTAGAAGTCACATAATGGCCATGGTTTCATCATGATGCTACCCAGAATGCCCCAATACCGTACATTGAATGAAATGAGTTAACACTGACATTGGGTGTACTATCCTTACCTTAATCAAAATCTTAATATAAAAAAGAAATTGCTCATTCATACTTGTATTACTGCAACATGTTATCTCATAAATATATTTGCCTCTGCAAAGGCTTAAACAGCTAGAATCCCCCCCGTCCATATTTTAAAAGTTTTTCTGTTTATCATGGAGGTGTTACTGTTTATCATGGAGGTGTATGTGTCTACAACACCATCACAACTTGTTTTTCACAAAAACATTGACATGCTTTTGCTTAAAACGCAAAGCAGTTCCGACATTCTGAAACACTCGAGGTCACTTGGTTTGTTTATCAACAGGGTTTTGACGTCATCCTGAGAAACATACAAAACGGCCTGTGCAGTATTGAATGGAAAATACACGAAGTGAATGTTTATCATGCCTGTTTTGTCCTTGCAATTCAAAATACAAACGTGAAAAACACTTCATGTAATATGACAATCTACTATTACCTGTTTTGTAAAAAAACGGTGAAATTGTGGCTCACAATGAAGCTCTTTTGAAGTAAATACTGGTGCATTGCGACGGGTGGTTTTGTCACGAACAAACGGCATTCACAGCAGTCTGTCTACAGCATGGAACGGTTCCCTGCGGGCCGTAGCCCCACGTGTTTGAACATCGGCCGGTACAAGTTAGACTTTCTCTCTCTTGGTAATAGAAAAAAAAATCTTTCTGCTCTTTTTTTTTCATAGTGTCTGGTAAAACATACAACCACGCAGCTACTGGGCATATATCTCTGGCTTTTTGGACCAACAAAATTCTTTAAAAAATACCATCTAACAGAGACGGTTTTCCAATTTTTTTGCGTGTAAACGTATGGAGCTAACAATCGTGTTGACTTCTCTTCTCTTGGACTATCGAAAAAAGCCTAAATGCTGGATTTTCGTCAAGGGGGATTCTTCCTCTTTAATTTATTTGTTCTAGATAAAAGTCTTTCACTACCGCATGCCACTCACAGTAGCTTGAGAAATGTTTACTTCCAGCCAGAAAGCTGAAAGAGATAAATACTCCTTTCAAAGACTTTTGCAAAATTTGTTTGGTCGATCATGTCTTTGTTACTGTATTATTAGCATTGGAAAGCCTGTTCATTTCTCTAACAACATGTCCCATTTGTTATAAACATGTATTTGTGGGATGAGCATCATGAAAAATAGTCAATGTTTTCCTTATTCTCTGTTACGGATAAAAAGTTGATTGTTCTGTTGAACACATGTATTGGTACATTCTGTTAAAGACCCACCCGCATTCACAACAGAGTTGTTGAGCCTTCAAACAAGTGACTGTTACAAATGTGGTGTCATTGTGAAAGGCAATGAATGAGCTTTCCATTGATATGCTACATGATATGAACAGGTCACAAATAATTGAGATATAGGTGGTTGAAAACAAATATCCAAACCTTTAAGGAGTAAACTTTACATACTCATGCATTTCATTTGATTTCCTTTTAACAGGACCAGTTTGTGAATCCCCTTGTGTTGCTGCCCATGCTTGGCCTCACCTGGACTATTGGACTCCACATACATATCTCTCTCCTGTTGGAATTCATTTGCCACCATGACGAGCTTTCAGGTATTGTAATGATCAGCTTGTTACTACTTCTCTAAATTAGGAACAGCTTGGTCTTTCCCAATATAATCTGTCAGCACTTTTGCTCAGTGCTTTCCCAAGAACTTTGTCAATAATTTGCGCGTGGGTGGGACTCGAACCCACAACCTTCTGCACTCTAGAGCAGTTGTCAACCATTCAACCAATCGTTGTGCAGGTGTCAAAGGGCCAATTTGAATCATTGAAAAGTTGGTAACCCACTACTAATCCCTTTGCCTACTTAATTTATCAGCACTTTATGCTCAGAGCTTTCCCAAGAAATATATGTTAAAAACCTGTGCTTGGGTGGACTTGAACCTGAAGCAGTTGTCTTAACCATTAGGCGCTGCTCAGCACAAACATTTGCTTAGCACAGGATTTGTTTGCTCTATTTTGCAAAAATGGATTGCCAGCCAAAATCGTAAGTGATGTATATTGAAAGGTATTTTCCTTCTCTTGCGAAGAACACAAGTTGGCATATAATTTTATAAAGCAAATAAATCCTGTGCTAAGCAAATTGTTGACTTGTGCTCAGCAGCGCTATGAAATTGGCCCCTGGTGTCAAAGGGGCCAGTTGGTAGCACAATTTATCAGCACTCTATGCCCAGAGCTTTCCCAAGAACTATGTTAAAAGCCTTGTGCTTGGGTGGGACTCGAACCCACAGCCTTCTGTATTCTAGAGCAGATGTTTCAAGCTTCTGGAACAATGGGCACTTTTTTAAGGCACATTTTTGTATTTTTTTCCAATTACTAAAACATCTTTTGGCCAATTTTACTTAAACTCCATACAAGTTTCAGGCCTGTTGTCTGTTTAGTCTTGGATGCCGATTTGGCACCGTCATATTTACACTGAGCAAAAATATAAACGCCCCCATGTAAATTATTTATGTAACATGAAATTTAATATATTTTGCAACACCTAAGGCTAATAAAAGTTTCAAAGTGTCACATTTATAATTTTGTTCAGTATAGTTAGATGATAGCATTGCTGCAATTGTAGCAGTGTGGATGAACTAGCTAAAATAAACTGTCTTTTGTTTGGATCAAATCTGCTCTCATAGCTCCACACATATTCCACTTGAAAATGGAGATTCATTTATTTTTGTTTGTTTTACTGTTCAGTGTTGGATATTTGGTTTCAAGTCTCGGCTCTAATTTCTAAGTACTGTAACCGAGTTAGATTTTTGTTTTCTTTCTTTCAGTCTGCGGCTGCTGTTCATATGCACCAACCATCATCTTAAGATTCGCTGGGAGAAGAAATCTGGCCAGTGTTGACCTAAAGTATAGGTAAGTCACAGTCTATTGTTCTGTTCATCTTTGCTGCAAATCCATACCGATGTATGGATGCAGTGAATGTTTGTAAAACGCGGATTGGAACACAGAACGCATACACCGCGTGCGTTCCACCGTTCCATGTTTTACCAACATCCGCCTGCAGTTTTTACAGTGACTACACTTTGGGGAAGATTCCACATTCAAGTATTTGCAAGAATTGCTTCTCATCTTGTATTTTACTTGCTCCACACTTCACGTTAATTTCTCCAAAAGCATTGTTTATTTGTAAACTCTACCGTGCCTGAGGCAATCCACTATTGTAAACAAAATCAGATGTGAATCTTTATTTGTCAGCAATTTGTCTTCATATTTCCAGTCGAACTCAAATTGTAAATTTATTTATGAATTCAGAAACTATCCACATTTTAAATTATCTCTAAACTTGCAGAATTTTCTAATGATATTATTTTCTTTAATTGTGACAGGTGACACATGTTGAAGATATCAAGTGGACTGAACCTTCTGCTCAACCTACCACATAGTTCCTGAATCTAACAGTCAGTTCTCAAGTAATTCAATTAAGTCTCAAAAAATGACTAACAGTCCTAAATTTGTTCAAGCCTCTCTCAAAAAAACTACTAACAGTTTGTAAACATTGAATCAATTCAACTGAACCTGTTATCAGTTCCTAAGCACACAACTCTTCAGTGTCTCAAAAATTACTAACAGTTTGTAAACATTGACTTGTACTTAATATTCTTGTCTTCATTTAGCAACAACCAATTGTATTTTTTTTCTCTTGTAGCATTGTTATAAATGTACTTTAACAAATATAGTAAGTTGTTTGTAAACAATCTTATTTAAATAGTGTTATATAGTTAAAGTAACTTCCAAAGTCAAAATAAAAGTCACTGACAACCAAAGTTTCATTTGTAAACAAGTCTCATTTTATTCTGTACTCCAATAAGTAAACCAAGTAATATGTTCATTAACTTAATTTATGCAAGGTCCTAATTGCTATTGTCTTTACAGATAGGTTCTGCCATATCTGAAAAATCAAAATAATGCCATATCAACACATTTTACAATGGCTTTCGTTTCACACCAAAACTGGAAATTAAGTATATATTTTTTTTTACATGTGCTATCACATGTGATATCTGGCTTAATGAAAAAAATTTAAAGAGCTCCGTACAATAAACTGCAGGAATTTAGTACTCAATCATCACTTTGTACTTAAGGAAAACTTTGACCTGCAGAAATATGATAAGGGAAAACCTTAAATTTACCCAAAACAAATTTGACTTGCCCTAAACCGAGTTGGATGTTTCACAGCCCAGGTCAAGTTTTTGCAAATCGGTGGCGGATCTAGGCTCATGGACATTTCAAGCACTACCCAGATAGTGCCTGGATCCACTGCCGATTTCTAGTCATGATCACAAAAACTCGGCCCAAGCTACATGTATGGACAGACACATTTTCCCTAAAAAAATTCATAGGTTTTCTGAGAGCTGCCAACACTCCCAGATTTTCAGCACAGATTCTTCGAAAAATGGCTAATTTTGTGAGTCCTGACATTGTCAATTAACAACCTTGGAGATTTTTAGATGTGTTTGGAGTCACGGAATGAACCTGTTTTCCCAGATGTCTTCCCCAAAATCCGGGAGTGTTGGCAGCTCTGGTTTTCTACAGGTCTAAGTGATAATTGAGTAATAAATTCTTTCGTCATAAACCAGGTTATTTTAGTTAAACTTTGAAAATGCACACAAATTTGTTTATGGTGTTTAGATGATTGCGCAAAGCACCCAGGAGTAAATGGGTACCTATACTGACAGTGAATGTTGATGCGTTTGCTGGAATAATGGCCAACATAAGTTCATGTTGTAACATGCAGTTTGTAATCGGCTGGAAAGAGCATAATGGAATGTCTGTAGCACAAGTTAAAATAAGGAATTCAACATTTTAACTACTTCAGCAAGTAAATTCGGCACATATGCAAAAAGTAAAGTTTGTTTTAACCTTACATGCCAAAAATAAGGGGAAAAAAACCATGGAACCTTCCGACTATTTACACAGATGAGTAGGTCAAGTCTGTACGATATTCATGTAGCCTTTTCGCAAATTCAACTTGATATGCACAGATTTCGTCTTCACGATGATATACGGATAAAAATACAATGCAATTTCTTCCATTAGCATAGTGCAGGTAATTTGCAGAATGAGTTATAAGTATCATGGCTGAGCAATTTGGGTCATTCACTCACAAACTTCAGGTGGAAACACCCGAAGGTTGTGGTTTTCAGAATACTTGAGGTATTTGTGCCCTTGAGCAAGGCACTTGCTCCATCCTGTGGATAGGATGTAAAGGGAATTTTCCCCAGTGTCTCTGGCTTAGCCGCCACTCGCCGACCTATACATGTATCAATATTGAGGTGGTTCCCGATAGTTGTAAAACGCATTGAGATGTCAAGAGACACTGATTTTGCCACCACTTTCTCAAGCAATGAATTTGCAAAAAGGCCAATATTTTAGTTATTTAACTTAGCTTTAAATTTTTTAAAAATAATGGTTTCCAAAAAAGGATTTTTTTCTCATGTACATTGAACACGGATTTGGGTGAATTTATATATTGGAATCGATAGCTTATTTAATTCTAAGATATACTTCCCACTGACACTTCCGTCGCAAATGTTGCATTTCTGAGATAAATAAATGATAAAATTACTGCATAAAGTAATGCACAAAATGACGTGGCGAGCGGTCTGTGCGTAAGCGCGACAACAGAGGGCGCTGCGTGCGCGCATGAATGGTTATCTTGTGCACTAACCAAAGCAACATTTGCGACAAAAGTGCAAGTGGGAAGTATATCTTAAAATTACATTATGTGTTGATTCCAGAAAGGTAATTTCCTTAAAATCTTTGTTCAATGTATACGAAAAAAATACCCAAAAAAATGCAGCTTATGTATGGATAAATGTTCATCTCTCAAGCCAAGTTTCTTAAATGTCACTGGCCACGTATTCCAATTATGTTTTAGTTTTAATATTTGCCACAGGATTTAAATTTAGAGGTCAGTTTTTCCTTTAAAAATTTACGTGCTCAGGGCCAATTTTACTATGAAATTTTGATATCCAAACAGTCTAGTGTCATGTCTTCAATACCTTGGTTAATTCAAAAGGTTGTAGTTGTGCCTTTGGGCAAGGCATTTTACGATAAATTGCCTCTCTCCACACAGAAAAATAGGGACCTACTTTAGTAGTGAATGTACTCCAGTAGGCCTACTGTTATCATTAACATCAAACTGAGAATTGCCCAGATATTCATGGTAAAATTGGCTCCAAGCACAAACAATACACCTTTAAAGTTACAATAGAGACTATATGATACTTACATTTAAACTGGTGATCAAAACCTGAGGAGAAAAGACAAAGTATTGCTGTTAATGAAATAAATAAGAGGTTCCCAAAACCCTAACCATGATCGTTCAAAATGGCTTCATTTTGTTGAATTATTGTTTTGTGGTAATTTAATTGTTCCTATGTGGATTAAATAATTGAATTCTAGGTAAGAGTTGAGAAGTTGATCAGAATTATTTTGTTTTTTAAATGACTTACCAAGCATCGGTAAGTGCAAATTTGATGGAAAAACCCAATATTTTTAGTGGGAAAAATTTACGATTGTGAGGAAATGTTCAGCCCGTCTCATATGTTTTGCACACAAGGTCTGAAGCCATGATCAACTTCCCATTTCTTTATATATTTAGGGTTTTAACGGATCTGCAATTTACCTGATCTAAAAAGCTGCCGTCACACTAGTCCATTCTGAAAGACAAAAGAACAACCAGATTAGAAGGATGGTTACTGATTCTTGAGATGATTCAAAGCCCCTTCAAGCAAGGAATCACAAACCAAGTTTCCCCCTCAAATTCGCAACAAAAATCTTTCATGAAATCCTGAACAGTTTTAACAGATTTACCTGTTCCAAGAAGCCGCCGTTATCCAGGACACGACTCCTCCAGTCTGAAAAAGAAAACAACATTTGCATTAGAAAGATGCATGGTTACTCAAGTCTTAAGTTGTTCCTTTAAAGGCAGAGGCTCGTCAGCAATATGCGCGCGTCAAATTCGTGCCACGAAATACGCAGCTCCATTGCAAAAGCATGGAGCTGCATATTTCGTAGCACGAATTTGGCGCGCGCGCATTGCTGACCCTCTGCCTTTAAGGACCCCGCCCCCTCCAAGGAAGGAATCTCAAAACAAGTCTCCTTTTCCCAAATTCACCCATTTTACTCGACCCACAAATCCCACAGAAGTAGGTAAAAGACCCAGAACAAAATTTAATCTTTACCATTCTCACATAGCATGAAAACCTTTACAATCGTCGAATATTAATATCACAGTCAGTTTACGTACCTAAAAATCCCACTAGGCTAGCATAGATCGTCGAGGACGTCCCGTAAATTTACTACCCATTTACCAGCATCATGACCGGCCATCAGCAGTTACCAGGTTACAAAATCTGCCTATAGACCGTATCGAATAGCCACCATTTCGTGGGGCAGTTTCTTTGTTCCTTGAGGACATGCATGGTTGCACATATTGTGCTTCCACTGTTGAACTTGACAGTTTAAAGATAGTATACATGATTGGTCGGCCCCAGGTCAAGCAATCTTCAAGACCACAGACACGGATGCAATCGTGTTACAAAATTATCCGACGTCATTCCCAGAGACGTACTGGCCACTCAAGTGAGCAACGCTTACATCAACGGGAATCAGCGAAGGATTCACCACTATTCGGTTTCTAAAATGTTTTATTCGTCCGAAAAAAACACCCACTGGCTTGGTGTAATTCCAGTCATACCAAACAAGCACAATCGTTACCAGTCCAGGTCAAGCAATCTTCAAGACCACAGACACGGATGCAATCGTGTTACAAAATTATCCGACGTCATTCCCAGAGACGTAGTTGGTACGCGGTAGGGTTGGTTGACGATAGATTTTTTCCCGGTCGAGTTGGTATTCGGTCGACTTGACTGACACACCTTATAAGAAACTTTATTTTTAAACACTATTTTTTTTTTACTTATTAATTTTTAATATTACCAAGTGTGTTTGATTGTTAAATTGTTATCTGCAGTAACAGGACCATAATGTAAAACAGCCTTTGAGCTGATATTGTGTATCCTGTAAATAAATAAAAAATCAAAATAATAAGTCCTTGTCATTATTGTTGTTTTTTCCAGATATGATACGCTCCTGAAGTTGTGCGACGTACACGACGATTTAGCCGCGACCTCCGACGATTACCTTCACGTCAAGAGACAATCGACGTTCGTCCCGGCTATTTCAGAATGCGCCGAGGCCATCAGCGCAAATTTAATCCACAACCTTCACCACACGCTCGATTTCCAAACGTCGTTAGCGGACACCATTTCAAAACTTCTGCCTCCCCCTCCCACCCCGTCGCCCCCAGGGCGGCCACGCCGGTGGTGTCTCGGTCCCCGTCGCCAACGCGATCGGTGTCACCGCAGCCGCCCGAACGACCGGTATCGCGACCTGCTCGAGCCCAAGCCTGAGCCGCAAATCCGGGAATTCAGACCTTATCCTTCGCCGGTCCGAAAAATCGTCGTTAAAATCGTGAAGCAGTTTGAAACGAGGCAAATCGGTCTTGGCAAAAAAGTCGAGGACTCAAATGGTCGATCGTTACATCCCACAGACTCGAACAAGGAAACTTTCTGAATAAACAACGAAATTTAGCGAGGATGAGTTGTGGTACCCACTGCTAAAAAATTCGAACCGGCTACTCAACACTGTCCAGCTCGGTGGTCGAGTGGTTAAGATGTCTGCCTAGTATGCATGGGTTCGAGTCCCACCTGAGCATTTGAATTTTTTTTCTTGAAGTGTCTTGCGGAAGCACTCGGAGTATACAGTGCTAATCAAGTTCCTTTCTGGAAAATGTAACTGCTAGTTTCGCCCAACCTATAAAACGCGTCAGAAATGGATCAGCGGGCCACTGTTACTGTTTGAAATGTAATGGTCTTTCTTTGTTTTTCAACTGTGGGTTCCCTCCATGACTAGCAATAAACAGCACCCTCGTCTGTCAAGAAAAGGTCACTTCTTTTTGAAATGAAAACAAATTTCAGTTTGCTCCTTTGTCTGCAACAGTTTGATCTTCTGATTCGTGTATAAAAACAAATGGTTGATAATTTTCACTTCACTAAACATTTAAGGTACATGTAGGCTACATGGCATGCAGAACGTAAATCTCAAAACATTAACAGCATATGTAGTCATAATATAAAGATCTTATTCAAACATGAACCGATAAAATGCCAAATTCCATAATATACATGTACGTTCTGCCCAAATAAAAAATGTACATCAAGTTCAATTTAAAATATACATGTACAAAATCAATATTTATGTAACAATTTCAATAAAATACAGCGAAATGCCACTACTATTTGCCATAGAAACCTACCAAGCTTTACAAACAATCTAGTTTTTAGGCAATGAAATTTGTGAAACGCAAAAGAAACTTTTACCACCTTTTAAACCTTTAAATAGCAACAATAACACTGCGTGTAGTAATGTGTGAACTTATTTGTGGACAATATTGTCCTCACTGTCAGACCAAACGGTGTCTGAAGGTCACTTGAACCTTCAATGGTCACTTCAGGGCACAGCTGTTTTGACTGTCAGTGATTAGCCAAGGGGTATGGGATGATTGTAATGAGCTCTCAGCTGCACGTGATGTCGGCTTTAAAAAGGCCAGTACAAAATGGGCATTTCAAGCAACATGCCACGATTGTCGGGGGATCAACGGCAGCGTGCCCTGGGCATGCTGCAAGGCGGACTGAGCTACCGTGAGGTGGCACGTCGTCTTGGCTGTTCACACCAGACGATATCGGCCCTAGTGGACAGAGAAACCCTCCACAACTCTGCAGATGACAGACCTCGATCAATATAATGCCAATGTTTCAATTAGCAATTGTTGGTTTGTTTTATTTTGAACTGTTACAATTTCATTACATTTTAAACAAGTGGTATTAGTTTCTTTTGCGTTTCAGTATATTTTCAGGAATTACCAAAACGAAAATTAATAATCATTTGCACTGTGTTAATCATCTCTGTGGGTGTGCACTTTTTGATTGTGCATTAATTGCTGCTCTTAAAACAATGTACCGGTACATCTCTGAAATATTTAATGGAGCGTGACCAGATTTTTCACCCAAAAAAATTGATTTTGTTCTAACCTATCGGTAACAATCATAAAATACCTCCCAAAAATACTATCCATGAGAAGAAAACAAGAAATCTGCGTTCCCCAGTTTGAATGTGGAAGCAAAAACAGGTTGGTGTAATAAATTTAGGAAAAGGTTATTTCAACGACTATGCCAACTTCAAGGTCACTGCAAAGATTAAAGGTCAACGTACTCCAATATGCAAACTAATGGCAGATTTAGAATCCTTGTCTAGTTCCCCTTCAATAATACCAACTGTAAAAATTTGAAAATTGACACAGTAGATTGATATGGGGGTTCAATAGTACATATGTACATAGGCAAACATGCCCCTTTTACGTGTACATGTAGTAGTTCGTTCATTAATTCATTCGATGGAAACTTTTACGGAGGTTCAGTGGAGTTTATAGACCTACATCTATGGACTTGACCTGGACAGTGTCCTTAATGTACAACTTTTGCATTGTCGGCCATGTTTGTGTGCCGGTATTCTAATCTTATAATTAATGGAAGCGCACCGTGATTTGGCATGCTTGATAACATTCTAAAATGCAGTACATGTATTCATATTTGTATTTTTTTCTCATGTGCATCAGTTTGCACAAAATCTCACCTGGGACCACACCATTTTTCACATGTACACTACATTACTGCACAAAGTGAATTTTAAAAGGATACCAATCAAATTTCCCTTTTTTTTTTCTGTAACATGTACTATTTTTAGTACTAATTTTCAATGGCACCAAGTTCTGAACTAAAAACATACCCGGTACTCCACTTCCCAAAGACTTCAGGCGCAAATCCATAGGGGAGGGGAGGGGAGGGGAGGTGGGAGGGGAGGTGGGAGGGGAGGGGAGGGGAGGTGGGGGAGGGTGTTTCACAGCTCTGACGCCAAAAAAACCAATTTGCCCATGATTTGCCGACTAGTTATACCTGAGAAACCTTTCACCTAAAAACTACATGTACATGTAAGTGCGCATGAATAAGGGAATTATTGCATCAGACCATATTGTGTTAAGCGGTAGTAAAATGCCATGCCCCAGGTGAAATACCGAACCTGCTTATTTCCCCTCAAAGACGGCCATTGTGCCATGGTCTTTTGGTTAAAGCACTTTCTACACAGAAAAAAAAATCATAGTCTAAAAAATAATTTAAAAATAGCTCGGAGTTGCAATTGGAAAATGTGCGATTTCAAGGTGGAAAACATTTGCACTGAATCACTCTGAAATTATATCATCCCTGATTCAAAATCTTCATTCACAAGCTCTTATCATGATATATGAACATTCTCTGTAGCAGCGATCTTGATGACTTTCTGCGGTGGCTTGTTGGTATAGTGGAATACTTGAAACAAGATAGCAAAATCTATCATTACTTGTAACATACCACAGACCCAAAACTGAGCAGGCGCTTGGTTGATGATGAAATAGATAGTCTTAAAAATGTCGCCCACGGCCCAGCAACATACCATTTTTATACTGGATAGAGAAAAAATAAACAAGAAAAACAGTTTCATTGTAAGTAATGGTATTACTGTGTCAGTCCATGTTATCTTTTAGATGAAATTCGCCCTTAAAGAAAGAAAAATATACCCAAGAAACAAAAGTGCTAAAAGAGTGCAATTCATACATTGTTTTAATACAACGAACAAGAAATACATGCATGACCCACTGAAAACTAGATAAGAACTTTACAAAGAATAGCATTTGCAGTGATGCCTTGTCATATGGGCGCTGCCATTTTGTCTGCAAACTGGGCAAGGAATGACATCTTTGCATACTTGTAAGTCCTTCATGCATTCCTATATATGACATACATGTAGGCCTACATTGTGTACATGTACATGTACACGAAAAGGTTGTACATGTATGCATTCCTTGCCCAGTTTTCGGACAAATGGTAAAAAATATAAATTCACACTTTTCTTGCTATTCTTTATTTGATTTAACATATTGTACTCTAGGGAGTTAGGGTTAAAGCCTTTGTGTGAAATATACATGTACATACCTCATTCCGACTGTCGACTTATTCTGGTAGTTGCGATAAAACTGTGGCATGCCCAGCATGGCTTCAACGAATACGGCTAAGAACCCCAGGGTTTCCACGAAGATAGACTGGCCCGCTAGAAGATAAGTGATCACTCCACCCAGAATGGAGAATAAAGTTATGAAAATTATATAGTCCACAAAGTAGGTCCAGTTCCAGAAATGCTTGGTTTCAAAATCTGAAATTGAGAATAAAAAAATGTAATTTTACATATTGTTTACATATTGTTTGCTGTTTTTCTTTAAATTAGTGATGTACTTTAAAGGCAGAACACATGATTGGTAAGCCGTTACAAATAGTTTTATGTCCCTGTGTGATTGAAGATATGCATAATAAAAACCAACCCAAGTAAAAGTCAGCTCCGTACTTCGTCCAACTTTTGAGAAAACAGTAAAAAAAAACTTTAGTCACTTTGCCCAAAAACCTTTTTGAGATTACCAATAGTGAGCACCAGAATGTGGGTACCAGTTAGCGCAATGAAAAGCGTATAATTATGGTTACAATACAATTAGCCGGGCTTATGTTTACACCAGAAAAAGTGGATACAGAGTGAGGATTTGTTCATAGGCGGATCCAGAAATGGGGGGGAGGGGGGCTGAGAGTATTTTTTATGAACAAGTAATCCGTCATTATGAAGCAAAGCTTAGACACAAAGTTGTTTAGCATGTCACAGGCCCTTTAAGTTTGAGATAATCTGAAGACATCGTAAAGGAATTATTAAATATGCCCATTAGCGTGAAAAGACCCATATATGTACATGATGTACATGTAAGGTGCATCCCCACTGAAGTGAATTGCGACGGAAACGGCAACCGACGGCAACGGATCAACGTCAGCGGTAACGCTGAAAGTTGAAACGTTTTGCTGCTAATGGGTACCGTTTTCGTTTCTGTGGACGTCCACACTGTGAACGTCAAAAATTGGGCATGCGCCCAAAATAAAACGGCAGCGGACGCCAAAATGTTCCAGTGTGGACGCTACAATAGCGTGAATGTGTCAAATTTTAATCTGCAGTGGGGATACAAAATTTCCCTGGAAACTCTTGGACATGTGGGTCTTTCTGATAAATTAGGGGTCCGATTTTGGTGTCCCCCGTTACATTTTATATTTTGTTTTTGTAAATTCAGGACACATTCTTTAAATACTTTCCATCTCAGAGTGAGTACATACATGTAAAGTACAATTCATACAAAATAGTTTAAAAGCCATTTTAATGATTTTTGTACGAAAAATAACACATATCACGTGTAACGGGGGACACCAAATGTCACACTTTTGGCCCCCTTAATTTATAGAAAGACCTATGTAGCTAATTCTTGGGAAAAGCTATTTTCTGGGAAATACATACATGTCGGCCTTTTTATGGGGAAAATGCTTGATTCTCTGGGGACCCGGACCAAACAAATAGTGTGGTGTCTCAAGCAAGCAAACCAAAGATACTATGGAAAACCCCCTTGTTTAGGGAGCAAATACTATTTAAAGGAGCGTGACCAGATCACATTTAGTGAGCCTCCCAATTTTTCATGTGTCATATTTTTCTCATTACCATTCTGAAATTTCACGTTCTCAATCGATCCATATGGTTCCGGGGATATTGTCAAAAAAACCACAAAAGTTTAGTAAACTACATTGTAACTCCAAGAGCACGTAATTTATCCGAACCAGAAATCTGGTTCAAAAACGGCCAAATTTTGAAAGAAAACCGTATTAAGTTTATTTTGGAAAGACTTTTATAATAATGTACATGTATGGGTATGTTTCGAGCCCAAAATAGCCCAACGAAGCCGGTGTGTTCCTTTAATTTGACTTGTGTTGCATCAAGAATATGCTGTATAAAGGGATTTTGGTGTGAACTGATACACTGAAAAATCACAGAATTACCGTACAAAAATACCAAGTTGATTCTAATTTGGTATTCATTACATGTGGGCATTTTCACGCTTTGTACATTGTACATGTATTGTTTGTTACTGTGAAAATGCTCATGTTGAAAAAAACCGGTTTTGCCGAACATTTAAACAAACCCAAATTTCAAGAATTTACAGTAGTTTTCAGAGGGTTAAATGTAATGACTTCATGAAATAAATTATCATGAAAGAAATTGATATGAGGTCATAGTACAATTTTGACCAGAAACGTTCAACGGTTATTTTGGGGGCCTAGGGGTATTGTGTACATTACACATGCATCTTCGTTTTTACTATAAACACCAACAACGTACACTGTACTCTTTAGTGTCAGCCGAACGGTTAACTCATCGCAAAGCTGACATAGTGACAAATATATGCAATGGCTTTAACACTGCATATTCGTCGCTACATGTATGTCAGCTTTGCGACGTTAACCGACACTTGAACGTAAATTCCCATAAGTTGGGAGTAGGATGAAAAAGATCCGAGACTCGGAGGAAAATCTTTCACTATTTTGAATTCATACTTTCTTTTTTTTAAACCAAGTTTATTTTGGCAGCTGCAATTGGTATCTTATGACTCCTCACTGAGGTTACTGGCTGCTGCACACGTATACCAATTTTGTCTGTCCTCAATTCTTGATGTTGTAATAATTCATATGTAGTTTTTATCATTAAATAGCCCTAAAACATGATGACGTCGGGTTTTGTTTACATGCGTGCAAATTTATGGGGGTTGTACATGTACTGTAGTAGGAAAACACGCATGTAAACTCTGACATAATTATAGGTCTATTAACCCCTGGTTCGGCAGGAGTTTGATGGGTTAATACATGTAGTATATTGTAACACGACAGGGGTATGGATAATTGCGGGCTGCCTAAGACTAATATAACACCGCTGAGAAAACTGTTGCGTGAGGGTGCTCACCAAGCACCCCCTCCCCCACACCTTTCCCCGCTGAGCGACACCGGAGCGACCCGCTGTGCCCCCACCCCCCACTTTTTAAGAGCTTGCTACGCCTACATGTACATGAATGCATACATGTACCGGTACTTCCATCCCAACGGATGTGTCTCTAGCTCACACCCCGTGGAGAAGGGCGCCCTCGCAGCACTCGCTTCCATGCCGAGGGGTGTGACGTCACAATATTGTACAGGTACACTTTTGATAATGTGTTGGAATATGATACATACGGTACGTGACATGTTCTGCAGCAGTGAAGAAATTGTTGTGTGGGCTTAGTTTGTGCAGTATGCAATGATAATGCTGATGGGATGGGTTGGATTGTGTTGAATAAATATCATAGCAAAGAAGTCTTTGTTTGTAATCCGGAAGTACATGTACATGTACAATGTATTATTAAAATGTAGAAAGAAAATGATGAAAAGAAAACGGGTGATGATGCAGAGTAAACTGATGAGCAGTTGTGGGTATGAACTGTTCTAGTTTGATAGGATGGGGACTGTATTGGAACATTTCTATGCCATTTTTTAGTCTGTATTAGGAGCGTTCGAGATGCTTACACCGTGTAATACCAACTTACACCGGAGCGTTCTTTCACATAATACATGTGTACACGAGTCTGCCCCGGTGGCAGCCACCGCTGGTGGGTCTCTGGTGTAAGGCTCGGTGTAATGACGTCACCTATTAACCGAGTAAAACATGGCGGACAGTTTGGAATCACGACGCGAGTACGAAGAAAAACACAGATTTATGAAACAAAATAGGAGGGAATAGGGCTGTAAACACATTTTGCTTAATCAGTAATGTCTGTGGGCATTTGCAAAGTTTATTGCGGTACTTTTATGTATGTAACTAATTTTGCGTGGTGCCGGCTGAATTTTTCATCGAGAGTCAAACGATAACAGTGTTTAAAAGCTCTGTCTGGCAACAACCTGTGACCTGTATTCCCAGAATTCAAAGCGAAACCCTGTGTCATTCATTTTGCATCTTCTGGGGGCTTCCCCCGGTGTAAAACCCCTGTTACAGGGTGTACCGGTACATGTAAGCATCTTAAACGACCCTATAGTATATAATTGGTACATTGTACATGTACATGTAGGCACAAGGATGAATTCACACTAAGCCTTTTCGCGTGTACATGTATAATTGTGACGCTGTTCGCTTTGAAAAAACGGTGTCGAAGGAATTTGGAGTGAACAACGAACTGAAAGATCACAGAATCACAAAAACACCTGCCCAGTTGATTCTGTGATGTTCAGTGTGTTGCTTTAATTCAAATTCCCTCTTTTTCTCGAAGCGACACACATCAAATTTACACACAAAAAAGCTGAGTGTGAATTAAACCTTATTCAAGGGCATATTGAAATTATGTACACTGTACTATGTTCAGTTGTGTTGTGTTGGAATTAGGCTCAGAGTCGATTAAAATTGATTCCATGTTGGGAATTAGAATCGATTCCCATTATCTTGTTGAATCCATGAAGTATCAGGCGATTATGAATGTTAATGATTTAAGAAATTGCAAAATTCCAAGAAGTTGCCAGACTGGTGTTTTGTAACACATTACAGGGGCGGATCCAGGAATTCTTCACCCTGTGTGTGTCTGTCACACTGTTTAGACATGGGTCTGCACATGGACGGCAGTAGTGATCCCAGTGTGTCGCGGAACGGGGTTTTGCCACCAGCTGGGGAGGGGTTTTGCCCGTCAGATTTTTATGTCAGCTTGTTTCGGACAGGCGAACACACAAAAAATGCATTACATTATATTTTTTGGTGTTGAAACAGGGAGGGGTTTTGACCCCCAAAACACCCCCTCTGGATCCGCGCCTGCATTAGGAAGACAAATTTAGTACCAACTTTTGTTATAAAACTGGAATGGAATCCAAAATGAAATCTCGGAATTGATTGAAAAAATGTTTGAATCACTCAAGCCAGCTAGTTAGAAATTGGTGGGATGGGTGAAGCAAAACAGCAGCAGGGCAATTCCACGGTTAGTAACGTTACAAATTTAGCAATTTACTTGAGTTCTATCCTCTGTTATGTATCAACACGCAAGCATGTCAGTTCTCCATTTTAATACAGGTACCATCAATGCATCTCACCATTTAGCCCCATTTTGTGAATCGTAATAAAGATTTTAATCTTGGTTAGTAACGTTAGAAAAAAAAGGACATACTTTTGAAACAAAACGTTTCCTCAAATGGGACACAACTGAAACAAACTCATATATTTCTTTCATTGCTTGTTTACTGGCATGTGTTTTTGTAAATGCCAACCAAGTCGCACTACTCTAACCAGTTTCAAGACTTACTGAAAAATCATGGTTAGTAATGTTACGGTTAGTCACGTTACGGTTGTCCCACGCCTACAAATTTCCCACCATGCCCACACGAAAATAAATTTGTAGTACATGTACATTTTCCACAAAAATTCAACACCAATAATAATAATAATTACAAATATTTGTGGAAATGTCCACCTGATCAAAGAATTGCCCAGCAGTCAATCATGGTGTTGGAGTTCGAAGGATTGAGGTCGGAGGGATTTGGGGTCAAGTTTGGCACAAGTTGAGTTGGCAAACAGTTAAAGATAGTATACGACTTACGTGACTGGTTAACTGTGATTGAAGATATGCATGATTAAAACCAACCTGAGCAAAAACCAGCTCCGTACTTTGTCTAACTTTTGAGAAAACAGTCAAAAAAGGGTTTGCAGTAGTTTCCCCTCAAAACCACTTCGCCCTGTGCACAAAGTGGTTTTGGGGCGAAGTGGCATTTGGGCAAAGTGGTTTGGGGGGGAAATGGCACTTGGGCGAAATGGTTTTGGGGCGAATTGAATTTTCGTCTCATGAGACGAAAACTAATTGTTTTACTCATTTCTCAAAGACTATAACACTTTATACAAAACCATTTCAGGGGAGGTTTTCTACGGTCATCATGTTTATATTGTGTAAGTTAGGCGTAAATCTGTGAACATTTCAATTTTCGAGATACATGTACCAATCATGTATACTGCCTTTAAGTTGTCCCGCACTCTGTGAAAACTATTGCAAATGGCCATGCTGAAGAAGGTGCGTGTATGCATGGTATGCATGGAAAAGCGAAAGGGATATGGTGGATATGCTTCCAAGATTCCGGTGGGTTGATTTGCAAAACCTACATACCAAACAAAGTCTTCGTGCAGAAAATGTTCTTCCCCTGGGGAGGGGGCGACACACTGGGATCACTACTGCCGTCCATGTGCAGACCCATGTCTAAACAGTGTGACAGACACACACAGGGTGAAAAAGGGGTACACGGAACGGGGACCCAATGAACCATCTTGTCGCATGCCAGAAATAAAGTTCATATGCTTGTATATTTATGTACCAGGACGCCTATTCATCAAAGCGACACACATCAAATTTACACACAAAAAAGCTGAGTGTGAATTAAACCTTATTCAAGGGCATATTGAAATTATGTACACTGTACATGTACTATGTTGATGTTCAGTTGTGTTGTATTGAAATTAGGCTCAGAGTTGATTGAAATTGATTCCATGTTGGGAATTGGAATCGATTCCCATTATCTTGTTGAATCCATGGCGATTATGAATGTTAATGGTTTAAAAAATAGCAAAATTCCAAGAAGTTGCCAGACTGGTGTTTTGTATCACATTACAGGGGCGGATCCAGGAATTGTTCACCCTGTCTGTGTCTGTCACACTGTTTAGACATGGGTCTGCACATGGACGGCAGTAGTGATCCCAGTGTGTCGCGGAACGGGGTTTTGCCACCAGCTGGGGAGGGGTTTTGCCCGTCAGATTTTTATGTCAGCTTGTTTCGGACAGGCGAACACACAAAAAATGCATTACATTATATTTTTTGGTGTTGAAACAGGGAGGGGTTTTGACCCCCAAAACACCCCCTCTGGATCCGCGCCTGCATTACATGTACATGTAGGAAGACAAATTTAGTACCAACTTTTGTTATAAAACTGGAATAGAATCCAAAATGAAATCTCGGAATTGATTGAAAAAATGTTTGAATCACTCAAGCCAGCTAGTTAGAAATTGGTGGGATGGGTGAAGCAAAACAGCAGCAGGGCAATTCCACGGTTAGTAACGTTACAAATTTAGCAATTTACTTGAGTTCTATCCTCTGTTATACATGTATCAACACGCAAGCATGTCAGTTCTCCATTTTAATACAGGTACCATCAATGCATCTCACCATTTAGCCCCATTTTGTGAATCGTAATAAAGATTTTAATCTTGGTTAGTAACGTTAGAAAAAAAGGACATGGAAAAAAGCATACTTTTGAAACAAAACGTTTCCTCAAATTTGGAACACAACTGAAACAAACTCATATATTTCTTTCATTGCTTGTTTACTGGCATGTGTTTTTGTAAATGCCAACCAAGTCGCACTACTCTCACCAGTTTCGAGAACTACTGAAAAATCATGGTTAGTAACGTTACGGTTAGTCACGTTACGGCTGTCCCATGCCTACAAATTTCCCACACGAAAATAAATTTGTAGTACATTTCCACAAAAATTCAACACCAAAGACGTTTTTTGCAGAATCTTTTTTCATATGCTATAATTTAAAATCAGTTTATACCCACATAAATATTTGTGGAAATGTCCACCTGATCAAAGAATTGCCCAGCAGTCAATCATGGTGTTGGAGTTCGAAGGGTTGAGGTCGGAGGGATTTGGGGTCAAGTTGGCACAAGTTAAGTTGGCAAACAGTTAAGTTGTCCCGCACTCAATGAAAACTATTGCAAATGGCCATGCTGAAGAAGGTGCGTGTATGCATGGAAAAGCGAAAGGGATATGGTTGATATGCTGCCAAGATTCTGGTGGGTTGATTTGCAAAACCTACATACCAAACAAAGTCTTCGTGCAGAAAATTTTCTTCCCCTGGGGAAGGGGCGACACACTGGGATCACTACTGCCGTCCATGTGCAGACCCATGTCTAAACAGTGTGACAGACACACACAGGGTGAAAAAGGGGTACACGGAACGGGGACCCAATAAACCATCTTGTCGCATGCCAGAAATAAAGTTCATATGCTTGTATATTTATGTACGCCTATTCATCAACGAAGCATCAAGTGACTCGGTGAGATTAAGTACATTTCATCCTAACTTTGTAATTGGTAATTTGTAGATTTTGTGAATTGAAAACACTTTATCCCCAGATGTAGATTTTTCATTTCATTACAACAGCCATTCAATGTTTAAACACCGATTTTTTATATTATACATGTGATTAAACCCATGCCATCAGCGGGTCATGAGGTAATTTTGTACAGGGGCCTATTATATATGAAACATACTACAATAGTGCTACATACCGGTACCAGGGTTGTAGTTGAGTCCATCACAAGTCTTTCACAAGTCCAGAGCCGATAAAATTACAAGTCTGTGACAAGTCCATCACAAATCCATCACAAGTCCAGTAACAAGAAGCAAAGGATGAACAAAGCTTTGAATTAAGACCCAGGGACTTGTGAAGGCTTTTGAGGACTTGTGATGGACTCGACTACAACCCTGCTACATACATGTACATGTACCTGTGATACGCACGCACGCACACACATCCCACTTCCACAGTTTTCTTTATGGCATGTGTATGTAAAACAGGGAGGGGGATCCACTATGTACAGTATGCTACATGTATAGTAGGTGGAAGAAAGTTTAAAAAGTTGGCACTTCGTGCGTACACTTCTTTATGCCCCTATAGATCTTTCTCACGGTGCGACCACCATCCAATTTATGTGTGGTGGAGCGGTCTGGTGGATTGACATGTATTAAAAACCTGGGTTAGTTCCAAAGCTAGTGTGGTAGTGGGTTTGAATCCTGTTCCAGCCCATCCATGGTGTGTGTACCCTTGAGCACGGTACATGTACACATACTTTTCCACGCATTGCTTCTCTTCACCCAGGTGCAAAATGGGTACTCGATTTGGTAGCGAAAGTTGATGTGTTTGATAGCCGTTGAGCACCAAAGGCAGCCGGGGCTGTATACTCCCCAGGGAGCTGAGATGGTACATGTATATGCAGGCCTCAAATTTCGCAGTTTTTAGGGCAAGGCCACTTTGGCCTTGCATGAAGGCAAATTAGAAAGGGCACCGAGGCCACAAGGCGGGGCACTAAGGCCAACTTTAGTTTTGAAAAAGGGCAACAAGGCCACAAGGAAAAAAACAATGAAAACAAACGTTTGTTTGGAGTCGAGTAGGTCTGATGGCAAAGTTTATACACAAAGAAATTGGGGCCGAGTTGGTCTGGGGCCGAGTTTATACACAAATGAATTGGGGCCGAGTCGGTCTGGGGCCGAGTTTGTACACAAAGCAATTGGGGCCGAGTTGGTCTGGGGCCGAGTTTGTACACAAAGCAATTGGGGCCGAGTTGGTCTGGGGCCGAGTTTGTTCACAAGGCAATTGGGGCCGAGTTGGTCTGGGGCCGAGTTTGTACACAAGGCAATTGGGGCCGAGTTTGTTTGGACAAAACGTTTTCGCCACGCACGCCACGCCGGTAAAACTGGGCGGTATACCCAGTACATGTAACATGTACCTGACGAATACCAGTGAAAGCATAATGCAAATGCCGGCTCATGTACTTTTTTCCTTCGCTGGTGTACCCACCACAGACGATGTATGAGCTGTGTGGCTTATAGTGCAGTACATGTACATTATTATATACCTCATACATTGAGTCTCGTTAACTGATTGGTTAAAAGCAGATCACCTGACATGGAATAGTTTAACCATTTCCGACGGCAACTAAAAAAAGTACTATTGTTTGACCTTTGCGTCATAGGTCAAAGGATAGTACAATTTTGGGCAACTGAAAAAGTACTATTGTTTGACCTCTGCGTCATAGGTCAAAAATACCAATAATTTTGACACATAAAATCAATGTATGAGGTATATAAAACAAATATTGACTGCTCTTTATTCGGGTTATGGAGCAAACTATCGTCCCTCGGTTATTTTGAGACGGCAGGCCTGCTATTTTCCCTCGGCCTACGGCCTCGGGAAAATAGCAGGCCTGCCGTCTCAAAATAACCTCGGGACGATAGTTTGCACCATCACCCTCATGAGCAGTCAATATTTGTATACTGTACACGTGTACCGTACATGCGCTATGCATTGACGACCGACTGCGTGCCATAGTCGAGTCACATGGCGCGCCCGATGTGCTCTCGCTTGTTGATATGATGTTCGTTCAGTTTCTAGGAATTTTGGCAGAGTTTATACCCGTGGCCGTACGCGTACCGCGGTACACTTCGAGTGTCGTTTATCGCCCATTTTATCTTGATGCAAAAAAGGGGCACGACGGCCATCGGCGAAAAAAGGCAGGGCATTTTTGGCCGTGAAAGGACCAAATTTTTGAGGGGCATCAAGGTCAGTAAGAGGGGCATCGGCGGCCATGGCCGTCGTGGCCGCCGTGAAATTTGAGCCCTGTATATGTAGTGATTTAATGGAGCCCTATGATCAGGGGTAATGATAGTGTAGGCGCCTTGATGGGGGTTACCCCGATAAGTGCGCGGTATAAGTCCATATTAATTATCATTATCATTATTATCAATGTAACAAAAGCAAGGTTTGCAGAAAAATACATGTAGTTTGGTCCTGTGTTAAAATTGTTGCGTGTGTATAACAATGGAACATGCATAGGGCGACCAAGCAAACGTGCAGCGCAGACAGTGATTCTTTCACCGACAAAGGTAGATTACACACACACACAGTCACCAATTATGCCTAATACGTACAATATGTATGGGGAGCAAGACGGTGATGGCCGTACCATGATAAAAGTCTATAGGCCCACTGGTCAGAAAGCAAAGAAAGTTGGGTGGGAGTGGGAGAAGGGGAAGGGGGAGAAGGGGAAGGGGGAGAAGGGGGAACTGGGAACGGGATTGAAGAAGATAAAAGGGAAGATGGAAGAGGGGAACCAAATAAGCACTTCCAGAACAGCCATTGATGTACATGTACGTACCAATAAATCTACGTTTCCTGATGGAGATTTCCTGGACGCGTTTGACTGTTGTGCATAGATGCAGCATGACCATCATAGTGAATAACATAATGACGCTTTGTGCTAGAAGAGGCAGCTCAAATGGGTGGCCGAACCTGGCAGGGAAAGGGGCGACAAACAAGAAATTTGATAAATGAAATAGAAAACCTCATGTGAGAAAGTCAAAAGGTGTGTGCAGTTGAACCTTGTTTAAAGCCCTAATAACATCATTTGACCTGGGGCTGTTTAGCAAAAACAATTGCCGGAATTGCATGTCAACTTGTGTTCTTCTCAAGAATATCAGCTAATCTTGCTAAGAACGCAAGTTGACATACAATTTTGACTATTAACCCACTTTTATAAAGCACACCCATTTTTGATTATGCAAGTTTTTTTGCTAAACAGTTTTATGAAATTGGCCCCAGGTCTCAGTGGCTAGTTGACACTTTGAGACTAACTCGCAAAACTGGTTTGACCAGGTCTCAGTGGCTAGTTGACACTTTTAGACTAACTCGCGAAACCCGTTTGACCAGGTCTCAGTAGTTGGTTGACACTTTTGGATTAACTTGCGAAACCCGTTTGACCATGTTTCAGTGGTTAGTTGACACTTTTGGAGTAACTCCCACATGGATGGTCGGATTGACTTCATATTTTATATATGCACACACACACTAGGCACATTGGGTTGCCTTATATCGAGGGCAAAGCAATTCCACCCTTTTTTAGGGGCGTGGTCAAGGCTTAAAAGAGGGTTCGCAAAGAAAAATGGCAAAATGAGCCTCCTCTTCTGAGGGGTGGTTCCCCCGATAGGTCACTACCCAAACGATTGAAACTATCTTAAAATACTGCATCCAAGCTATCTTTGGTATAACATTTAGTCTGGTATCTTTTTTCCTTCATGGTTTTTTGAATTTTTGTAAAAGGTCAATATTTTGCTCAAAAACGCTAGTTTTAATTGATTTATACATGTATACATGTAGTATACAACTTACTAAAGGAGAGCAGTCATGTATGTCATATTTAATACCTGTTCAATTCTACAGGTTGTCAGTTCGAATCCAGGTGATGGCAATGTGAGTGTGCCCTCGGCAAGACACTTTGCTATGGACTACCTAGCTTCACCAGGAGCAAATGGATACTACATGTACATGTACATGTACATGTATGAGAGAGAAAGTGTTGTGTTTGATTATTGGGCACTCATCATGAGAGCCCAACAGGCAACCAAGGCTGTATGCTCTCTAGTGAGCCCAGTGACCAGGGGTAATAATGTGGGAACCTTGCTTATAGTAGATTTGTGTGCATACTATAATATGTTATTGGGGCACGACAACTGAGTGGTGTACCGTAAGAGACTGATGAATCCAAGAATTTGGTGAAATCCACAGGTTGGTGGCTAGAATTCCGGTCTCTGTGGTACCTGTACATTGTACCTTCAGTTCAGGAACATTTATTTCAATGTTGTCATTTATCACAATAAATACAAACAATACATATTGCATAATATTGATGTGTTGAACCAAAATAATGTGTACAAAGCAGTAGCAATAGTGTACATGTAATTTGAGCAAGAAAATTAAATACAATGGACAACATTTAGGTATAAGGTGAAGCGATCAGCTTTTGTACCCTAACCTATGGACAGACAAACATACAGGACCAGGGTACTAGACATAAAAACATGACACACAAACAAATACCAACAAATACCAGTGTGAGAAAAGTCCAAATAGATATACATGCTAATTCATTTATAATGCATTAGTATGAGTATGAGTCAAGAAATCGACCATTTAGGTTTTTGGTGAATACAAAAATAGTGGGTAAAACTAGTGGGAAGGATACATGTAGTGAAAAGAGATGTTTCATTACATGTACCTTAAGTTTCACCAAGATGCATTTTTCATAAGGATCATCAAGATCCTAGTTGAGTGTATCGGCCATTATGCTTTGATTTTGTCATGAGCTTTGTGTGCTTATTGTTCATCAGACCGGTCATTATGGGGGTGGGTGGTCTCTCTGTATGCCATGCGAACCCATGTGCATTCTAACTATTACAAAAAAAAAAAAAAAAAAAAAGATAAGGCCCTCTATCTAGTGCTGATACACATAAAATATCCCCACCCCCTGTAGACTGTGTAAGTCTCGTTTCAGGTCACACTTCCGGAGACCTGTCTGGAATGGCAATGTGGTTTTAACGTTGTGACGATCTTCTTTGATTTTTCACTTCTTTTGATTTTTCACCGGAAATAGCAAAGACCGTCTGAATCCGAATCGAGAACTTTTGAACAGTCGCCACACGTGAAATAATTCCTACAATGTATCTAAGGTCTTCGAAGTCGACGAGTCTCGCAGACGAGTCTATTGTGGGTGCACGTGCCCACTTACAGACGAACAAAAGATCATTGTACTGCTAGTGACGTCATACAATGAGATGACCACAAGAGGGCGGGATATCTGTGCCCTGACTGATCATCTCTACACACGTGGTAAATGTCGCTGTTGTCCCGAGAGTGCTCGGAAATGTCAAGAAAAATTACGTTGGACTAGTTTTTTTCTGTTTGGAAGAATCTCGGGTAAAACGGACCACGGTACAACATTCTGAAGATTCCAGGTAATTCCATGATAAGTTTTTCAATGTTTAATTTTGACTGTATGGTGAACTATAGTTTGGGGTACGGCGGCCATCTTGCCGCGTGCAGCAAAATGTAAGGTAGCGAATGGGGTTAAATTGGTATGGGGCTAAAAGTGTAATATAGAAAAGGATAACGTCCCAATATAAACGTTAAAAAAAACACTTTTAGCCTTCTAAAAGTAGGACTCGAGCAGAAAGAGACTCCTTACAACCCTTTAATTCAACAATTCAAATGATTGGAAAGTTATCCTTAAACTTACCAAAATAGTATTCTCAATATATTGGCCACCAGCAGAGTTAGACACACGTACGTCGAGAACCCGTCTGCATTTTCAGTCCTGCGAATGTCCATGTACTGAGGCACGAAAGGCACAACACCGCCGAAAATCATACCCCCTGACGCCGCACACGAAACCAAGTTGGTGAACGTCAGGTGCACTTCTGGCATGTGAAATTTGGGGAAACCATCGAAGATATCCATGATGGCGAATTTGATTGTTAAAAAATAAAAAATTGGTGAAAACAAGATTTTCAGTGATTCCTGCAGGCACTTCTTGCTTTAAAAACATCTAAAAACTTCAAAGACGTTTCATGATAATACTCGCTGCAATAGCGCGATCTTCATTGATACTTGTAACGTTGACGTATTTGATGACTACACCATGAATGTCACATTGATGTCTCGCAGGGTGGGCAGTTGAAGTAGAGTGACCCCTGTTGATTGGTGGAAAAAGAAAGAAAGAACTATATTACCACATACATGTACTGTCATGTACAGTAGGCTAGATTTTTTTCCTGATTTGCCAAGAAAGGTTGAAGGTACATGAACAGTATGTATCCTTGCCTCTGCAGGGCTCGAAATACCCACTGGACCGGTGGACCGAGGCCAGTAATTTAAGCCTCGGTCTAGTGCTTTCTCTACCGTACTAGACCAGTGGTCCAGTGCATTTTTAAACTAACGAACAGTAAATCCATGTTCCTTGTGGCTTTGGTCTTGTAAAAATAGCGTCGGTCTAGTAAATGATTTAAGCTACTAACCCTGTGGTCTAGCAGAATTTTTCATGAAATTCGAGCCCTACTCTGACTGGTCCATTAGTGTGTTTACAGCGTGAAACAGGTTACATTCAAAATCTGTGTGAGCTACAGTGTACTTCCAGATACATGTAGCCAAGAGTGTTGCTCACCTATGTATCACAATGATTAGGTGCAAGACACTTGTAAGCTTCAAGCTGCGAATTGAAGTTCATTAAAACCCATTAAATAAAAATTAAAAAAAATTAATGGGAGGACATTCTTAATATGCAACACTTTCAGAATGAGAGCATCTTTCTCTCGTCCCGTTCGCGTGCAACACAAGTACCTGGATGCATTAAAAGCAAGACACAATCACGAGATGCTACGCACTCCCATGCCATGATTAACGGAAGGTGGGAGAGATTGAGCTTTGGGTATAGTGCTGGCTACCGCTGGGCGACTAGTGGATTTTGCTACTCGTGAGTAGTTGCAGCAATTAGTCGCGAGTAATAAATTAATCGCAAATAGTATCAAAAGGGAGGAAAAACAAAATGCACGTTTGTGTGTGTGTACGTGTATGTATAAGTAACGAACTTTACAGCGAAAATTTGCCTAATCTGTGCCGCCCCGCAGAGATTGTGAACTTCAGCAAGGATTATTTTGTATTTCTCTTCTTAAAAAAAACTACCTTGATTTAATACCATCGAGTAATGAAAATCAAATGGTCTTGCTCCGCGATTAGATGGCATAAGTTTGCCATAATTTTCCTTCAACCAGTGCATGTAGCTATACTAAAATACTCGTTCATTTATTTTTTATCGGGTTAATATTAAGTAATTTTAGGGAGAAATATTGATGTCCGACTTGTACTTACCCTTACTACACTTACTCTTAATGAGTAGAGATTTCTCAGACGAATTATGGGATATTAAACAAGATGACACAACCTCCCCCGCCACATGCAGGACGCCATTTTGTCACTTTTTTACGGCTCTTTGGGGGAACGTCATATAGCGCCCTCTTGTGGCGTGCGTACGTACTGCGCATGGCCGCGCCCGGCCGCAAGTCGAGTTCAGTTTGCTGGGCGGTGAACAGAGCTAGTCGAGTCGAACTTATGGAGCCCAGCAGGATTTAATCATACAAATTTTGAGTGCAAAAGGTTTGAAGTGTCTGTGACATCTTTTAAACGGGCTTTCTTAAGTGTCCCGGGTGGTGCGTTGGGAGCTAGGGGAAGCCCCTGTCACCCAAAAATTCGGTTTTATCATAATCCATAGTTCCGACCTGTCAAGTGTCAATCAAGCCGAACCCGCCGACCAATCACAACAGAGCTAGCAGACAGCGCCCACATAGGTCAAAGTGCATTGCCTCACAAACGACATCACGCAATTTCTGCCCATACAGTTTGTAGAGTGTTGTATGCGGTGATCCGGGTGAATTTTTGGTTTCGGCCGGGCGGTCATGTTATGACATCTCTGTATTACTGGTCCTTTACTCAGTGTGTTCTTAGCCTTGATCAAGGCGTTGGGCTTGTCTTCTAGACGGCACGCTGAAGATAAAACAATGCGCATACCAGCTACGGCATATGTTGCACGTATGGCTCACAGCGCGCCGCGCTACGACTATGCACACACGCACGTACATATCGGTGGGCGGTCGGGTTGGCATAGTGGTTCTTTCCTCGCCTTTCACCTCTGGCGTCCCGGGTTCGAATCCGGGGCGTGTATGTGGATTGGGTTTGCAGTCCATACTTGACCGCGTGGGTTTTCCCCTGGGGCATTTCTCTGGGGGTTTTCCTCCCACTTCTAAAACTGCAACTCCTTCTTCGTCATCTCAAGATGATAATATATAGTATAGTTAAAGCTAAAACCGTATAGTTGATGGCATAAAGGGCCTTACAGTTGCCGAAGATGCCATAAAATAAACAACAACAACAACAACATGTATCGGTACGGTCCCTAAACCCAACGCCTTGATGGTTCTGTATTCAGCCAGCAAAACTCATTACAGTAATAGGGAAACCACCCCAGCGTGAGCTGAAATTTCATTGGTCGACGCACGACCGGTTATGTTTGAAAAACGCTATGATCTGCGATCCCCAGTTTGTTCATCCGAGGCAGTATTAAGAGCTCACAGAAATCATTCAGGAAAGCTATCATAGTGTAATCAAATACGTAAACAAAAAAGCACAATAAATGCTACGAACCCGATACTTTTTGTTGTTTTCGTCTATCGATCATGCCACGGTGATCGTAACATGGATGACGCCATTACATGCATAATGCCGCTTCGCGTCATTACGTGCTACTCATGAAGCTCTTGATTGGCTCAAGACAATTTTTTAATATTTATACCTTGCATACCCGCATATCCAAAGCCCGCCCATTTTCGGCCAAAACTGGCCGAGAAAATAAAGAAAGACATTAAACCCGCAAGTGCAGACGCGACAAGGCTGTATTTCGACCTAGGGCAGGTCGTACGCAGCTATAGTGCTGTATGTACGCAGCCAGTGTGTTGCCGTACGGTGGCTCTTTTTGATGCCGTGTGCAGTTTGAATGCGCTAGACAATTCTCTCGTACAGCAAAAAACCTGGAGACGGCCTTACAAGGCTAGTGTGTTCTATGATAACTGTCGACCCTGAAACGTCATTACCTCTGAGTTTAAAACCTTTCATTTACCTTTCCGTTGAAAGTCCCATTGCTTTGTGCGTAGTGTGTCGCCATTTTGACGATAGCGTGTGGGGCATAGCAACAATATTCAAGGGGCGGGGTTATTTGGGCAATTTCGGAACTAAGCATTGAGGTACTTGCAAACCCAGATTATTACACTGAACTGCTTACCTTGTTCCATCGTTGACTGAACAATTGCAATCCTTTCGCGAGAATGGAATCACCCAAATAAACACAAATAACACCCCCTCTAGCGCATGTGGTCTAGCCCCATGACCCAGGTCACGTCACGTGACCCAATAGATCGACTGCCGAAGTGAATACGTCATCTTTTGTTGGTTGCCTAGGCATTTGGCTCTAAACTAAAAATCACTGAACCGTGTCCCAGTGCTATGTCCCAATTGCCATGGCAACACGTCACACTTCGGCTGTCTATGATCGTCCTAACTTTTCGTTTGGCTGCACCGTGGCAAGACGCGTCATTGTACACAAGGCTTGGCGAGTGCGCCCTCTATTTGTTTTTTTTATATACATATAACTCTATGAGTTAAAGGGGCTGTGTGGCACGGTTTGCGCATGCACAGCAAAACTTGAAAAAAGTTGGGATAATTTTTTTAAATTTTGTTGCTAGGTTTTGCATATCATATTCAATCTTTACCATCCCTTATAATTCTTTAGTAATTCTGGCAGTGGTGTACTTGTCAACGCCCATGCAGGTTGTCCAGATGCATTACTATTTAATTGAAATGGCGCTCAGGCTGTTTGCCGTATTTTTAAGCCGCCAAACATCAGTATCATATCACCGGGTGTGCGGCCGTTTTTTCATCTCATCTAAAAACTCGACAGAACATGACAGGAATGACATCGAATGATATGAATGGCATGGTTGGATACAGCAATTTGTTCAACCTTGATTTCCACCACAACTGGTATGCTTATTTGGTCCCGACAGCGATTTTACAGCATATCTTTTGTCGATGGAAAGACAGTGGCCGCCGCCGCGCCGCTGTACCAATTTGTTTACTAGACATTGATCGCGCGCGCGCAATACCAGATTGAACGGTTACTAAATATAATATATTGTTAGGGAAAGAACTCCACAAACTTCTGTTTACTTAAAATGGCTGTTCTGTCGAGTTTACTCAAAAGGCGATCATTTTAGACCTAGTGTGAACCTATTTTCCAACTGATCCATTAAACGACGACCATTTTGAGTCTAGATTCCACTAACATATAAATATTCATAAATGAAACACACATTGACGATTCTATTGGATTAAATAACTGACATGACCATACAATCACAAAAGGCTACTTCAGGCGTTAAGGAAATTTAAATGCCAAGAACAACTGGATGGTGTGCATAAACATATGTGCATATGGCCGCATGTCCGACTCGACCTTTGTCGCTCAATTCTGTTTAATTTTGGCGCGCACTTCTCTGACAGATGCGCCGAATTACAATACTACACGCCCTTTTTTTTACTGTTTCTACAACATTTCAGCTATTATCCCCAGTTACTTTGAACAGAAAATACTTTTAACGATTACCGATGAATGGGTTTTATCGTTTTTTCTACTCGTCATTATTGTTTACACTCACAGCTCTTTCGCGAACGTCATTTTGAAAATCGAACAGCCGGACCTCACATAACCGACTTCTGTCTTGCGTTGCGAGGGCGCGAAAGCGAAGGTTACGTATACGCGACGGCTGTTTCATGCCAACGAGCTCATCTTAAGGCCCTGTCACACCTTGACGTTTTAGCCAGCGTATGCTGATACGTTTTAGCCAGCGTATGCTGACGTATGAACAATTTGGCGAATACGCTGGCGTACGTCGAATAAGTTATGGGTAAGTTTTGTATAAGTTAAGAGCACGCTGAAACACGCTGGTATACGTCGTAGTAAGGCGAGGTCGTCGAAAAATGTTGTGCATGCACAAACATTTTCGGCGTATGCCAGCGTGTGGCTCATAAGTCCCGCATAAGTTGTAGGTAAGTAATACGATCGTTGACACACGTTCACACATGTTACTTGTAAGTTACTCATAAGTCGAAATACGTCGAGATAATTGAACGTGAATCAGTAAAATCACTCGAGCTTTCCATTGATATGCAACACAATATGGACAGGTCACAAATAACTGAGATATAAGTTTCCAAACTTGTTTGAGGAGTTTAGTTCGGAGAAACAAGTCATGCAGCATTTGATCAAAGTTTTCAGACCTTGGCACTTCAGTAACAGGCAACCTCATTACATATGGATAGTTGTTTACCGGCAGGAGTTTTGTTTCACCGGGAAAATCGATCAAGACACGTACATTGTAAGCACGGTCAACCGTTGCTAGTTATGACGGAGACGTGCCAACCATACATAATGCATTCCCCGATACTCAAAAGTCAGTTGTCACGGTGATGGTACCAAACTACCAAACAATGCACAAAGAAACAATAGAGTGATTCAAGTGTAAAGACTCACCTTCGCAGGTAACAACATTTTAATTACTTCGGTTCTCGACGCCGTTCTCTCAAATTAAATTCACTTCGCTGAAACTGCATTGTCCACGATGGTTCCATAGCTACGGACTCGCGCAATAAAATCTTGCAAGAGCAGAATATAAAACCAAGGTTAGGTGCGCTGACAACTAAATAGTAATTTCTCATCCCGGAGTCAAGTCAACCACTTGCAGTTAGTGGGCGTGGCAAGATAATTTTCTTCTAGCAAAATTACCACACGAGCTAAGCATTATACGATTATTTTCCATTGAACATGACAGTATAGTAGCAATACTGCTGAAGTTTCAATTGCCAGTTCTAGCTTCTATACTGAAGGCCGTGCATGAGACGAATCAAAGAAAACTGGCACGTAGCGGCCGGGGTGCACGGTACATGTTAAGTTTTCATTCGGTAGTCGGCAATCAAAGTTGCTAAAATAGCATCAATATAAAGACCTCTACAGAACCTTCGCCACGACCCTGACTGAGTATCATTGAGATCCAATGAAAACATTTTGTTCAGGTGTACCAAACCTTTGGCATCGGCTATACTGGAGGAGCCGGTGGAGAGAAGCGTAGGCCTACTTGACACATTCGCCGTTCTATTTCCAAACTATCCACGCCTACGTATTATTAGATAAACAGTAGGGAGTAGATGGGCAGTTGGTGTGACTGAACGGCGCACTAGGCTCAAGAAATTAATAGTTGACCAATGTACTGATAATGCATTAGAATAGCTACTCCAAGAAAGAGTATACCAAAGTCGAGTGAGCATTCGTCACGGTATTGAGAATATTAGTATTTCATCAGGCTACGTGATCTAGACAATGTCATATTTTGGGATTTTTCTGTTGTTGATAGTTGGAGCTCCCTTTTCGATGACCAAGCACTGCCCAGCGGACTGGTATTTGTGGGGCGAATACTGCTATCGACTCTCGCCTTTTGCTCACTCCTTGGACGAGGCCCGATCGGTTTGCCGCAGCATGGGAGGAGCCACGCTCGCTCCTCGCACGACCCAGGAAAACAGCTTCGTTGCGGGTTTAGCACGCATGAAGGGCTCAGAGTGGTTGTGGGTTGCCTGCAGCGACAAACAAGATACAGGAATTTGGGTATGCGACGGGCAATCCCATGGGCAGTTTCTGAACTGGCTACCAAATGAGCCTTCAGACGGAGGGGAGCACTGTGTCTACATGGACATCGCCAGTGAAAAGTGGAACAACTCTCCGTGTTACTTTGCAGAAGCCTCACTGAAAGCTATGTGCTTTCTTCCCGCGGCTCACCACCCACAAATGCGATGTTTCTTCTTAAATAGCGCGGGACGCCTTGATGTGAATAATTCCAATTTGGGCCACTGTTATACGTGGTTGAAAATGAGTATAGATACCTGCACGGCTGAGGAAAACAACTTCGTTTAGCACACCTCTAGTGTTGCATGTGCTCTCGAGTAAAGTAACTGACGATTTTGCTCCATCCTTCAAAAAGAAACGAACTAAACTCTCATCGAAAGATCGAGGAGTCTGGACGATGTTACTGTTTTACTGGTCTACTATAACCACGTAAGCCCACCTCTTGCGGTAAGACCGACTGCGAAGAGCCTTTGTACGAATAAGCGTCAAGGTTGTGCTACTCTGTCTGAAGCCCCTCTCTAAGCTCGTGCACTTCAACACTGCAAAAACGTTAAGTAAAATTTTACTCAACATTTTACTCAACGTTAAGTAATAAAACGCATAACCCTGTTGTCAATTCTGTTAGACACAGTTGTGTAATTCTACTACTCAACAGTTGGGTTTTTTACTCATATGTTTATCATCATCATAACAGCAACTGTTGAGCATTTCCGTCTATCCACGGAAGCGTGGAAGGCACATGAAAAATATAAGTCATGGTTATGAATTATATCACAAGTCAAAATTATGATAAGTAAGTCATGATTATGACTTATAAGTAATTATGACTTACTTTTTGTTTTATTCAGGCCTTCGTACGTTTATTTAAAGATAGTATACATGATTGGTAAACTGTCACTAGTGTTATTCCCCTGTGTGATTGAAGATATGCATGATTAAAACCAACCTAAGCAAAAACCAGCTCCGTAGGCCCCCCTACTTCGTCTAACTTTTGAGAAAACAGTCCAAAAAGGGTTTGCAGTCATTTCGCCCCAAAACCACTTCGCCCTGAACTATTTCGCCCTGAACCACGGCCTGTGCACGAAGTGGTTTTGGGGCGAAGTATGGCATTTGGGTGATGTAGTGTTTGGACGAAGTAATTTGGGGCGAAATGGCACTCGGGCGAAATGGTTTTGGGGCGAGTTTTCGTCTCATGGGACGAAAACTAATTGTTTTACTCATTTCTCAAAGACTATAGCACTTCAGACAAAACCATTTCAGGGGAAGTTTTCTACGGTCATCATGTTTATATTGTGTAAGTTAGGCGTAAATCTGTGAACATTTCTGATTTTCGAGATTACCAATGATGTATACTGCCTTTAACAAACAACTGTTGACAAATTTGTTACGTGCTTTTGCAGGATTTCTATGTACTGTTAATTGATTTTAATTGAAAGGGTAGGGAATTTATCAGGAATTTTATATGGTAAAAGTTGGACAAAGGAAATTATTCAACATATGCGCAACATAAGTTGCCTAAAAATTAGGCAATGTTTTTGTGTTTTTACAACGAAGAGCTGTTTTGGAAACGCGTGTATATCCAGTGGTCAGGACATGCACGTCTCCATACGCAAACGATAATTCAGCCATTTTGTGAAACTGAAAGTCACATCCCGTTACTGTGGGAGTCACCTCAAACAAGTCCTCTTGGACCTAGAGGAAATCACTCTATGAAGCGGGAAGAAGTCTTGAAAATGATTCAATGTGATTGGTCGATCAGTGTCTTGTTATGCGATCCGGCATTTTACGAAATTTTAAGTATCATTGTTTTACTCATGCACCGAGGATGAATACTTATTCGCAACGGTACCCAAGTTGCGAATTTGAATATACCTGCTCGAAATGGTCCATAACGCTGAGAAATCGGAAATGAGAAAACTTTGTTTGTGTCACACTAAATTGTCTAAAGGTGATCGTGGGATGTCGATACTCTTTCTCTGTGCATTCAGTGAAGGTGTATATACACTAAAACCACTAAACTGTGCTTTAGCAATTGACGTTTTAGATGCAGCTAATGTTTAGACCCAGTTACATTCATATCCGTCGTGAATTACTATGAATTTAATTATTATTATTATTATTATTATTTATTTCTGGTACTGAAACCAAGGATTCCTCAATAGTGCCCATTTGCACTGTCGCTCGCGCGGCAAGCGTGAGGAAACCCATGAATGATGAATTAGATATAGGCCTAGCCAGAGACACCGGGGAATCCCTCCCCTTCTCTTCACGAAGAAATGCTCTGGGATCTTTAAAGTGCGTTACCTTACCTAACACATTGGACCAACGGCTTTACATCCCTTCCGAAGGATGGAGAAAGTGTGATTAAGTGCCTTTCTCAAGAGCACAAGTGCCACAACCCGTCACGGCCCGGAATCGAACCCACACTCTAGTACACATTTTTAGATGATATATAGTTAAAAGTAACGATCCCTCAGTGTTGGATTATTCAAGACTATCTCCCTCGACTCGGGAAATAAGTTCTTGTTTGTACACTTCTCTGGTGAGTTATAATAGGAATATTGGCATGTGATCAATTTTGGATTTATTTTTTAATTACTGTTTTCACCTACGAGTATTCCTGTGACAAGGTGTGTCTGTCATGCAAATACAATTGTCTATCTATATACAAAATCATTCAAACGGAATGTATTGAGCTCGTGCGAATGACGTCATTGTGGGAGTAAAACAATGCCGCGTCGTTGTGGAAGCAATGTGCGTGCGCTTTGTGTGTTTCCATAGCGCGCGTAACGCGCTATGATGAGGCTCCCATTGGTGGACTAAACCGCGTTGCGCCCACCAGAGAGACACACAACGCGCACGCACATCGCTTCCACAATGACTCAGCATTATTTGACTCCCAAAATGGCATATTCGCACGTGTTCGAAAGGGGTCAATACCCTCAATAAAATATCTGCGTACCCCAATATCCCTAACTTATTGTGAATAGTGTAAAACAATGCCGCGTCGTTGTGGAAGCAATGTGCGTGCGCGTTGTGTGTGTCCATAGCGCGTAACGCGCTATGCATATGATGAGGCTCCCATTGGTGAACTAAACCGCGTTACGCCCACCAGAGACACACACAACGCGCACGCACATTGCTTCCACAATGACTCAGCATTATTTGACTCCCAAAATGGCATATTCGCACGTGTTCGAAAGGGGTCAATACATTGTACATTGTATAAGCAAATATAGCATTGGTTTGAAAGATGCTTGTGTTGTTGGGTTGTTGGAAATGTGTGCTTTGATTAGAGTCACATATGTTTATGCACACCATCCAGTTTTTGTTGGCGGACGCATTTGAATTCCATTCACGCCTGAAGTAGCCCTTTGTGATTGGATGGTCACGTTAGTTATTTAATCCAATGAAATCGTAAATTTGTGGTTCATTTATGAATATTTATATGTTAGTGGAATCTAAACTTAAATACAAGTCGTCGTTTAATGGATCAGTTGGAAAATATGTTATATTTGGTCTAAAATTATCGCCTTTTGAGTAAACTAGAACAGGCATTTTTCTGAGTAAACAGGAGTTTTCTGGATTTTTTCCCTAACAATATCGTATATTTAGTAACCGCATTTATAACACCTCGAGACTGGAAAGATTACAGCTACATTTCGCTACATTTTTCTTTTTAAATGATGAAAAAATTATAAAGTCAATGGGGAATGTGTGTACTGTTTGCATTACACAATTAGTCTTGAGCATTGACGACTGCAGGTGCATTGCGCAATATAGAGAAAACCTAATGCACACACAGCCAGTTTGCTGCAGACATAATTATGTTGAGTGTGTTGGGGTTCGGTGCGATGAATGTGATATGCCAGTATTTTTGTAATTTTTTTCTTGATGTCTATATATGGTTTGGTGTTTATTGTGTTTTAACATTGCGCTTTTATCCTAATTTTAATGCAATATGGCGTCGTCCAATAAGGGCAAGAATGACCCGGAAACACCATCTTGACATGTTCGAGCATTTTATGCTATTAGTGCGTGTAATATGGTACCGGTACATAATTTGCTTTTGCCGTAGTTTTAGTTCAGAAATAAACGGATTTCGAGGATGGAACTCTCAAAACACGGACAGGTTTATTATTTATGTTAATGGCAGAAAAACTGGGGAAAAGGTAAAACGGCTCTTTGTTGGTATTGTATAGTTCTCTGACCATATACCGTAGACATTGCAGATCGAAAGCATAATGAAAATACCAGTGCTTTCTCTAATTTTGTATTTAAAAAAATGAAGAGATTATATAAGTTGTTTAATTACATGTATTTACTTTGAGAACGGAATAGAGCCTTTGCACGGCGGCCATGACAGGGAGCAGTCACATTGTTACCATGTGTCATGCATGAGTATTGCTTTGTGGTTCTATTGTTACATCATTTAAATGAGAAAACATGCCCCCTGTCAGAAAAATCCGAAGCTCTATATTTTGTTAAACGTGCTGGGAAACATTTTCAAAACAGATTTGAAAGTGTTTGCCAAATGACTTCAGTAAACCTAATTTGCATTAGTCCCCAGTCGATGATTTCGCTAAAACTAATTTTCATACCTCGTTGGCAACTTTTTTTCTATACATAATTTTTTTTCTGTCTATACGGTTATTGTTTTCACTCCGTTATTGATGATATTGTCCTATTGAGTATCTGGGTATACCGCGTTGAATTTTTAATTGTTGCGTTTTTCATGATTTTTCTGTCTCACATAGATATTCAGCTCACAACTCCCGTCTTAAAAAAATGATTAAAATATTTTGAACTGTTCTCGAAACATGTTGAAATATACTTTGATTTTTCTCTAAAATAAACGCCCATGACTTCATCACGACGTCGCACTTGAGTGCAATTTGTGTGGTATTGTAAGTCTTGTCATTTGCCACAAGAAATGTTATCTATTACAGCTCCTCCGAGGTTTTTTTTAATACTGACTTGACTGTTCGAAATTTGACAAATTTAAGGTCTTACATGTGACGAAACAATGAAAATAAATAAAACTAATACAGTCTGGCCTAACATGCTAATACATTGTATTATACATTGTATATATAGACACCAATAAACTTCGATACCCGAGGAGTTTTGAATACGTTTTCCTACACTCTATTTTTTCTACAATCAAAGCTTTCAACTGTTTTTGTCGGTTTTAATTTGTATAGTTACGCGCGCTTTAGACATACAATGTACTTGAATGTGTGACAGAGAATAATGCTCTGTTAAAGGGGAATTTTACCCAAGAAACAAAAGACCTTGTACTCAACAACAACAAGTGCAACTCGTAAATTATTTTAATGCAAAGAACAAGAAATATTACTTACTGAAAGGCGGATACGAACTTCACAAAGAATGGCAATTTTGGCGATGCGTCGCACTATGGGCGACGCCATTTTGTCCGAATACTGGGCAAAGTATGACGTCTTTGCGTACAAGTCCTTTGTGCATTCCTATGGCAATGCTCGAATAGGTTTCCGCAAAAAGTCATTCTTTGCCCAGTATTCAGACAAAATGGCGCCGCCCTTATACTGCGAGGCATCGCGGCAATTGCCATTCTTTGTGAACTTTGTATACGCTTTTCGGGGGATAATGATTGTTGTTCTTCACATTAGAATAATTTACGAGTTGCACTTGTTGAGCACAATATCTTTAGTTTCTCGGGTATAATTCCCCTGTAATGAACCCTTAGCTGTATAGACCGTGTAAGTCTCGCGGCGGGTCACACTTCCGGAGACCAGTCAGGGAATGGCAATGGGGTTTTAACGTTGCGACGATCTTCTTTAAATTATCACTTTACCGTACCGCGTTTGTAAAAGCCCAGACGCCAATAAATGGAAAAGGCACATTAAAATCTATCGATTTAATAAATTAAATAAAGAAAATGTTGTCCGAGTTTGTCACAAACAAATAAAAATGTTTCCGGTTGGCAAGTACCTTTACGAATGGCATGCTCACTGGCTTGGTGCATTTCAGAAATATTAGCGTTGCTAAATCAAATATCTGGTTTGAACGTCAACTTGAACGTTCACTTCTTTTGAGAGTAGATAAAACCACCAAAAATCCCAAACAATTAATAAAGTATACATGGACGGAAATCGTAGAAGACGGAAATCGCAAAGACCGTCTGAAGCCGAAACAAGAACTTTTGAAAACGGCTATATATATGCAACGTACTCGTGCCAACTACACGGCGCCAAAATATTCGCACCACTTGCTACCAGCGACGCGCTGTCATGGCTGTGTGGTTTTTCTACCGCGAGTAGGGTTACCAGTTTATCTCAGAGACGGAAATAAAAGTTCCGATTTAAAATTGCGTTAATTTGTTTTGCTCAATTAACCCTTCGCATAAAATGGGATTTTAAGGTTTTTTTTTTTTTTTTTACAGTAGACCCCGATCATCGGTAGGTTAAACTGCTAATTTTAAAGTCGTGTGAAAATGCAAAATGGTACCGAAAAAAACGGTCGCTGCATGTGTTAAAACTTATATACGAGGTCCCAGGAAGTCGACGAGTCTCGCGGAGTCCCGCACGCTCTCGATGTCAACTTACACGGTCTATCGTTGTTAAAGGAGCGTAGCCAGATCCCATTTTTTACCCATAATTCCGCGGGGCTTACCTCATGGGTCATGCGAATTTTATGAGGGGTGAGGTGATGATGAAACCCTTCCCCTCCAACATTTATTTTATTCGGCAAAACCATGGTACTGCCAAAACTGTTCTCGAAACATGTTGAAATATACTTTGATTTTTCTGTAAAATAGACGCCCATGACTTCATCACCACGTCGCACTTGAGTGCAATTTGTGTGGTATTGTAAGTCTTGTCATTTGCCACACGAAATGTTATCTGTTACAGCTCCTCAGAGGTTTTTTTTGTTTAATACTGACTTGACTGTTCGAAATTTGAAAAATTTAAGGTCTTACATGTGACGAAACAGTGAAAATAAATAAAACTAATACAGTCTGGCCTAACATGCTAATACACTGTATTCTACATTGTATATAGGCCTATAGACACCAATAAACTTCGATACCCGAGGAGTTTTGAATATATATTTTTTCTACATTCAAAGCTTTCAACTGTTTTTGTCGATTTTAATTTGTGTATAGTTATAGCTTGGAAAAATGTCGTCCTGACATACAGTCGCTATGTAAGTCCATGTGTAGCAGCACGAAGCGTTCTGTCAAAATGAACAACAGATACAAAGTAATTGGGCAGGTTCTTATGGATTAAAGTTGCCATATTTTTTATCAAAACGTCGCAATGCATAGTTCCGACCTGTCAATCAAGCCGAACCCGCGTGACCATCTATGACCAATCACAACAGAGCTATGCAGACAGCGCATTAGCATATCGATCACAACAGTATATAGCCGGTGCATATAAAGCCGTACGCGTAACTTAGTTGTATCCAGGGCGGTCGGGTTGGCGTACGGGTTCTTTCCTAGTCTTGGCCCAAGACTACTCTAGTCGATATTGGTTTGTGTACGCGTTGGCCTTATAGTGCGCCCTCTTGCAGCACTAACGGACCAGTCTTTGCTCACTAGAATAGTCTTGGGAACTTCTCCCGGAAGTTCAGCATTGGGGGCGGTACCGTTTTATGTAAATAGCTGCAGAGGGTTTTATGATGGCACACAAGGGACATGGCATACCACAGATATCTTTGCAAATATTTGCAATGTCGCAATTATCTTCATAAACAAATGTATTTTGCGATGTCGTACGCTTTTGCAAATATGTTTGTAAATATATTCGCAAACATTTGCCAAGAAACTTATGCCACCGAAAATGTTAGCAACGATAAAACGGTCATGTTCGATGATTCTTGTAAACCGCCTTATATTTGTCAAACCATTCGAAGCGCGTGCACGTGGTGTATTTGGGTCACGCTCTGCGGTCGACGCGCTGTATTTGGGTCACTCGCTGCATTCCGACGCGCTGCTCTATTTGGGTCACTCGCTGATTGGCTCCCTAGGAAAGCCTAGGCAAAAACAAAGAAAAAGTTAAACCTTCCGGGAGAAGTTCCCAAGACTATTCTAGTGAGCAAAGACTGGTCCGTTAGTGCTGCAAGAGGGCGCACTATATGGCCAACGCGTACACAAACCAATATCGACTAGAGTAGTCTTGGGCCAAGACTATAGTTCTTTCCTCGCCTTTCGTGTATGTGGATTGGGTTTGCAGTCCCTACTTGACCGCGTGGGTTTTCCCCTGGGGCATATCTCTGGGGGTTTCCTCCCACTTCTAAAACTGCAACTCCTTCTTCGTCATCTCAAGTTGATAATATAGTATAGTTAAAGCTAAAACCGTATAGTTGATGGCATGAAGGGCCTTAGTTGCCGAAGATGCCATAAAATATACAACAACAACAACAACAACAGTTGTATCCAGCAATCCCGAGTGACTTTCAGTTGTCAATGTCGTGTAATTTTATGAATATATGACATCCCTGTCTTGTACTGAGAGTGTGCCAAGATAACTGTCGACCCTGAAACATAAATACCTTTGAGTTTTCTCTATTGAATCAGTTCTTTCCATGCCGAATTCCATTGCCTTGTGTGTTGTGTGTCGCTATTCTTGCGATAGCGTTGTGAGGCATAGCAACAATATCCAAGGGGGCGGGGTTAATTGGGCAATCTCGGAACTATGCATTCGTGCACAGAAACAAATCGTACAAACGGCTAGAGATCCCCTTTGTGTTCTGCAAGCTTTGTGTACCGCAAGATCGGTTGATGCTTATCTCGCCGGTTTCCAGCAAACGCTTACTCCGATTCAATTCGATTCGATACTGGCTCTCCCCAGGCCCCTTTAATCTAGTTTTTTTAAAACTCGAAATCGTGCACATTATAATCCATATATTCCTAGGGTGAGCCGGTATTTGGGTGTCTTTGCATGGTTGGTTTTAAAAGGAGTTGAAAATACAATGTACATGCAAAAAGTCATGTCTTATACAATGGATCATAACGCCACAAAAGCTAATGTCACAGCAACCGACGTACTGACGCGAAGTAGTCGGTGTTGAATGTTCAATCTCGCTGTTATTAAAGCCAATGGTAGTTCCGTGCAATTAGTGAAATCACAAAGTCGCGCATGCTACACCACATCATCCTAATGGAAACTCCCAGAGTGAACGTTTTAATCGAACGTCCTCTGTCTTATCGGAATCATGATGGTACCTTCCAAATATAAACGTCAAGGTTTAATATTTTAATCGGACACTTACTATATTGTTGAATTGTTGTCGACGTAGGTGTCAAGACCTCCTGACACGTTTAGTTTACATGTACAAATCTATATACACATCACCACAATCGAGAAAAACACAGCAATAGTTAGTGGAGACCATCGGTTTCACCTAAATCCGACTGGAACTGTTTCACTTTCCAGGTTTCTATACTCGTCTACAACCACCGTGACGTTTAACAGTGGCCCAAATCGGAGTTTTTCACATCAAGGCGTCCCGCGCTATTTAAGAAGAAACATCGCATTTCTGGGCGGTGATCCGCGGGGAGAAAGCACATAGCTTTAGGTGAGCCTGCTGCAAAGTAACACGGGGAGTCGTTCCATTTTTCACTGGCGACGTCCATGTAGGCACAGTGCTCCCTTCCGTCTGTGTTTGTAGGCTCATTTGGTTGCCAGGTCAGAAACTGACTGTGTGACTGCCCATCACATTCCCAGATTCCTTCGACTTGTATGTCGCTGCATGCAACCCACAGCCACCCTAAGCCATTCATGCGTGCTAACCCCGCAATGAAACTATTTTCCTCAGCCGTGCGAGGAGCGAGCGCGTTTCCTCCCATGCTGCGGCAAACCGATCGAGCCTCGTCCAAGGAGTGAGCAAAAGGCGTAAGTCGGTAGCAGTACTCACCCCACAAATACCAGTCCGCTGGGCAGTTCTTGGTCATCGAAATTGGAGCACTATGAAGTATTAACAGCAGAAATATCCCCAAATACGACATATTCTGCATGACTGTGTGTATTGGAATGTCCACTCTGAACTGGTTTCGACTGTATTTGTAATATTGAGGCACCCTTTTGCCTGATACCTGTGGTATCTGCGGTGATGTCGAGTAACTTCAGCGGTCCATCTCCTTAACGTTTATGCCGTAATACATTGACATGGCATTTAAGAAATAAAACCAGAAAACAGCGAATGTGCCAGCACGCTTCTCCCCACTGGCTCTCCGGGGTACACGTATGTTATACGTAGAAGACGCGATGTACCGCAGGCAATTGGGTCCCTATTTCCAAATGGCATTTAAAGGGTGGGGCATAGGCTCTGCAGGGGTCCACGTCCTTATATGATATGTCTCAGGGACTTTATATAGAACAAGATAATATCTACCAATTAGCCTCCGTTAAATGTCATTCAAGCGTGACGTTTGCGCATATAAGCCGAAAGCCGAGAGCCGTAAAAGGTTTAGCCTTCCGGTTGAGACGGACACGCTTGAATGTGTGACAGAGGCCAAACTTCTGTTAAATTGTTAATTAACCTTTACCTGTATACAGCGTGATAAAATGAGTATCTGTGATGCTTTGCTATGGAAACATTTCCGTCCAAACAGTTTTAGCGAGGTGAACTGTTGTAACGTAAAGAAAGTAATGCCAGATCTGACCTCAAAAGAAAAAAGAACGAACGAAACGTACATGCTCTGCAAGAACTACAACAACTTAATTATTGAAACACCCTTTAAATACTTTACACAACACTTCTAATCCACTCAACTGGAAACCACGGACCAATATGAACTAAGAATGGACCATATGGCCACGTAGTTCTAAAGTATTGTTACACGTATTTAAACTATGGTTACTAATCAACTGTAAGGATACCACATTTCTCCCCTGAGTTTTTTTCCCCATGACCTCAACATGATATAAAACAGTTATACAATTCACACTGATAAAAAAATGGGCAAAATTTTCCCAACTTTTTACCCAACGTTGGTTCAAATATCAACATACACATCTTTGGGGCGCATAATGCCCAACTGGTGTTGGGTAACAGCCTTACCCAAGCCTTGGGTGATACTGTATGCACAATTATTGGTTAAACTTAATCAACCAATCTTTCGGTGAATGTGTATATCCAATCATTGGTTAAAAGTTAATTATCCAACGTTTGGGTAAATGTGCATGGTCAATTGTTGCTTAAATGTAATCATCCAAGGTTTGGGTAAGATTGCATAGCCAGTTGTTGGTTAAATTAATTCATCCAAGGTTTAGGTGAATGTTTATGGCCAATTGTTGGTTAAATCCAATCGGTAAAGGTGCAAGCCCAATACATTAAATTGTTGGTTCAATTCAATCATCCAAGGTGAGCTTACATAGCCAATTGTTGGTTACCTTTTCACCAACTGGTGTTCTCCCCTCCCCAACTTGTCCCAATAATTTGGCACAAGGAAAAGCTAAACGTTGGGCATCTGCTGACCAATGATTGGTGTTTTCACATTGTAATAAAGGACACTTTTGTATATTTTCCCCTATTTTTTATATGAAGTAACACCTATTCAATATTTTTCTACACTATATATAATCTGTTCGTGGTGGAACAGCAGTGTACTCGACAAATGCCATTCTCCTCATCATGTTTTGAGAAAACAAGCAATAATCTTTGTTTTCTAAAGTGTTTTATTCGTTCGAATAGAACACGCACTGGTTTGGTCTAAGTCCAGTCAGGCGAGAATGCCACGTGTATTCTCCGTCACCAGTCCAGATCGAGCAATCTTCAAGACCATAATCACGGATCCAATCGTGTTCCAAAATTATCCACCGCGCGCCATTCCCAGGGACGTACTGGCCACTCAAATGAGCAACGTTTCAGGACATCACACTCGAATCAGCGAGGGATTCACCTTTAATCAAAAGGTTTCTTTCATTACCCCTTAAGGAGTACTAGCTCCAACAAAACAACCAGGACAGATAGTCTAGTCACAAATACAACGCAGTGCTACGGTTTGTGTGTGAAACGTTGAGAAACGTTAAGAAATGCCTGTAGCCTATCAAGTTGGTGGATTTTCGCGCATGCTCACTTAGCCTTACTTTTTAACACCAGTAAAAGTTACACCAAGATATTGAATAGGATATAAAAATCAGAATATATACATCTGGAACAACTCCATCATGAGAAGTGTGCAAAGAACACGTACATAAACATGCGCTCCTAAACATTTTTTTCAACAGCCTTCTGGTCAAATAGTCGAGCATAGTTGGCCCGAGATACCCAACATGTCGGGCATTTACAAAAAGATGTCTGCTTTATGTTGAATTTAACCAACAATTGGCCAAGCACATTTTCCCAAACGTTGGATAATTAACTTTTAACCAACGATTAGATATGCACATATCTACCCAAACATTGGCTTATATAATTTAAACAACAATTGTACATACAATACCATGCACCCAAGGGTATTTTGCGCCCCAAAGATGGGCATGTTGATATTTGAACCAAGTTAATTGGGTAAAAGTTGGGCAAAATTTACCCATTATTGTTTACAGTGCAGGTATACGGTTGTTCCCAGGTTTGCGGTTGATAGAATGCGCCCAGCTTTGTGTTGAAAATTCCCCAATAACTGGAGATAAATGTCATGAGTGTATAATTTGCTGAGCGTTTTAGTACTTTCAGCACACGGTATAATAAGTGCCCAATAAATGGACACCCTTTGACCAACGTAACTTTGGATGAGAGAAAAATCGTAAGGGCCGTATAGAACTTCAAATGTTACCAACGTTGGTCGCTTGGATGGTTTACCCAACAGAACATGTTCTGCATATGTTGACGAGATATGACCCAACAAACGTCCAAATGAAATTGTCCAACTTTGTTTGACCCAGAATTTTGTACAGTAGGCCTATACTTTGAAGCGCCCTATCTTGTCTTCACAATCTCCAACAGCTTAATGTTTTGTAACGAAAGTAACTGATATTTATATGCTTAATGTTTTGGGAGTGAAAATTTCCACTGATAATATCTCTAAAAATGCAGGAAAGCAGTTGCTAAAAATAACCAGCATTATAGTTCCAGAAATATCCGGAATTTATTCAGCTATCCAAGACACTAAACATTTTTATAACAATCGGTTGAAAAAAATGCTTCCGAGCAATTTTTAGAGGTAGGGAGATTGCCCGGTTCCGCAAATAGCGCCTTAGCATATAGAAAGTCTTGTAAGCTGCACACGACAAATTTGCAGGGTGTGTAGAAATGGGTCATCTCCTGCAGGAGATGAATCACTTGAACCGGGTAAAGTTAAGAAAATGTTCTGGCCTTCGACGCCCAGGCAATGTAAAAGTAGAGCCTTCTTTCGCGTCGGACTGAAGTCCTCGTTACCACCTATCGCATTCAATTTAGGTGTGGAATAAGGCGATCCATCGCTTCCATAGCAGTGGAGGTTCGTTCACGTCACCCGGGTCCTGCAGAAAATGAGGGGGTTGTATGTAGTATGCCAGCAAATCCTTCAGACGCATGCATGCCCCTTGATCCTCGTCGCCAAAATGTTGTAACGTAAAGAAAGTACTGCCAGAACTCAACAGAAACAGAACAAACGAAACGTATATGCTCTGCAAGAACTACAGCCTTGATCAAGGCGTTGGGCTCGTCTTCTAGACGGCCCGCTGAAGATAAAACAAAGCGCTTACCAGCTACGGTATCTGTTGCACGTATTGGCTCACAGTACTATGCACACACGCAAGTACGTGTATCGGTAAAAGCCCAGTCACACACTACCGTTTCAGCTGAACGCACGCCTAAAGCCCGGTTCATACTTCACGCGAAAGCAAACGCGAACGCGAATCTCACGTCAATGTGACGTCAAACATTTCGCGGCGAACATTCGCGCAAGTTGAAACTAGTTCAACTTTTTGCGAATTCGCTGCGCGAAACAATCGTTGTGACGTCAAATTCGCATTCGCGTCCGCGTTCGCATGAAGTATGAACCGGGCTTAACGCACCAAATTATTTTTCTGCGTCGAAATGCGTTGATACACTGTAGAGGTGCGTCAGAGGTTCGTCCAGATTCGGTAGAAGGCCGGCGGTACACGGCGATACACTGGCATGTGCGCCTATGCCAAAAAATATTTTTGAACATGCACTAAAATTGTGAACGTACGATAATTACGCGCTGTGTGCGGCAAAATGCGTCCGAGGTGCGGGGATTGCGGTAGAGCCGCGGTAGGGCTTCGTTGAGTGCGTTAGCAGTTCGGTACAGTACGGCCACAAAAGTTGGACGACATCTTCAGCGTACACCCCGAACGCACAGATCGCGACTCTACCGCGCGTCTATCGCGCGTCTACCGATTGTGAACGCACGTATAGCGTTTGTGGACGTATGTCAGCGCCGAGTGCGTTGTGTTACCGGTGGGGGCGCGGTGGCTAGCGGTGGGGGCGCGTTGACTTTCGGTGGCTTTTGGTGGCCTGCGCTGACAAACGGTGGGTATTTACAATTTTTGTGCGTTGGCATGCGCTGCGTGCGCTCAGCATGCGCTGAGTGCGTTCAGCATGCGCTGACAAACGCACTTTTTTTCTCCTAATTTTAAGGTGAGTTTTGACTCTAGACGCTGGCCTGCGCTGGTCCTGTGCGGTGTCTACGTTCGGCACGCGTTCAGCCCGCGGTGAACATGCGGTACTATACGCTCAGAACGGCCGATTTGGGGGTATTTTTGTGCGTACAAAAATTATTGGTTGCACGCTTCGTGCGCTGATGGCGTGCGCTAGTGTGTGACTACAGCATTAGGTCCCTAAACCCAACGCCTTGATGGTTCTGCATGCAGCCAGCGAAACTCATTACAGTAATAGAAAAACCACCCCAGCGTGAGCTAAAATTTCATTGGTCGACGCACGACAGGTTATGAAAAAACGCTATGATCTGCGACCCCCAGTTTGTTCATCCGAGGCAGTATTAATAAGAGCTCCCACAAAATCATTCAGGAAAGCTGTCATATTACGACCATTTTCACCCAGAAGTGTAATCAAATACGTTAACAGAAAAGCACAATAAATACTACGAACCCGAGAATATTTGTTGTTTTCGTCCATCGATCATGCCACGGTTCTCGTAACATGGAATTCAACTTGGATTCCAACTTTGGTTGCAACAGAGAGACCAATTCCGGGTGTCTGCGACCTTCGGAAAGTGGAAACCCTTCTTCCGGGCGTTCCGGGTTTTACCGTTCCGGATTTTACCGATCAGGTTTTACCGTTCCGGGTGTTGCGTTTTGGATTTTACCAACACCCGTAGGGCGCATGAATGCCTCCTTTTTTCACTGCAAAAATTGTACGCTGAATCTTCATCGTGGCTTGTTATTTCCCTCAAGGACCTGGATATAGTGGTTAGGTACCGGTTATGCATGTTATGCCTGAAGGTTTGTGTTTCTTCCTCCGTGGTTTAGGTGAGTCCTACCCCTAGAACTATGTGGGGATATAGTATCCCCCATAGCCATAGGTAATGGGTTTTTTTCCAATATGGCGGCGCCTGAACTTTAAGATCGGACCGAAAGTTTTCGGCTAGCGCAATAATCCGCTGCCCAATCGCCACCAAACTCCGTCTGATAGTTCTTGAGACACTCACCTTGCGTGCGTCTACGGAATTTCGGTACCATTTGTCCACTAAATTCTCCGAAAATAATGTTGGGAAATGAACGGGAACATGTGCAATCATGCGATACATGCATGATCCAGGCATTCGGTAAAAGCCGGAACTCCCGGAGTTGCCGGAACTCACTATGAACATCTAACAATGGAAATTGGGCACACACCATTGTTACTAACAATGGGGTTACAATGAACATGTTCTTGCTCATAGTGACTACTGGGATTTTTTTGTCCCAGTAGTTCCGGCAACTCCGGGAGTTCCGGCTTTTACCGAATGCCTGGATCATGCATGTATCGCATGATCGCACATGTTCCCGTTCATTTCCCAACATTATTTTCGGAGAATTTAGTGGACAAATGGTACCGAAATTCCGTAGACACACGCAAGGTGAGTGTCTTAAGAACTATCAGACGGAGTTTGGTGGCGATTGGGCAGCGGATTATTGCGCAAGCCGAAAACGTTTCGGTCCGATCTTAAAGTTCAGGCGCCGCCATATTGGAAAAAAAAAACAACATTACCTATGGGGGAGAGTATATCCCCAAAGGCATAGTTCTAGGGGTAGGTGAGTCCCAGGGGGAATAAGTGTGTCACGGGAGAAAATTAGGGTACAGGTCAACTCGGTCCCAACCCAACTCGGTCCCGGTCAACTCGGTCCCAAGTCAACTCGGTCCCAAGTCAACTCGGTCCCAAGTCAACTCGGACCCAAGTCAACTCGGTCCCAAGTCAACTCGGTCCCAAGTCAACTCGGACCCTATGGGAAATTGAACGTAAACAATGTTTAAAATCAATGACCAAAGATTAATAGGGTATTTTTTTCATATACATTGAACACGGATTTGGGTAAATTTATATATTGGAATCGATAGCTTATTCAATTCTAAGATATACTTCCCACTGACACTTCCGTCGCAAATGTTGCATTTCTAAGATAAATAAATGATAAAATTACTGCATAAAGTAATGCACAAAATGACGCGGCGAGCGGTCTGTGCGTAAGCGCGACAACAGAGGGCGCTGTGCGCGCGCGTGAATGGTTATCTTGTGCACTAACTGAAGGCAATTTTTGAAGAAGAAAACGTGATTTTTCTACAGAAAAGCAACATTTGCGACAAAAGTGCAAGAGGGAAGTATATCTTAAAATTACATTATGTTTTGATTCCAGGAGGTAATTTCCTTAAAATCTTTGTTAATGTATACGAAAAAAATACCATTAATAATCACCAAAGTTGGGTTTTGAACATTGTTTTCCGAAACAGATACCATAACTTATAGTTTACTGATAAAAAATATATCATCTCGGGCGGAAATACTCTATGCTCTGCAGAAAACTGCCCTAGCTGCAACTGCCCTGCATTTCTGTAATTCTATTTTCAAAAAGTAAAGCTTGTACCAGTTGAAATAGTTCGTACATTACATAAATGCAAACAACACACGAAGTCGATCAGTTATCACGAGCGAAAACAAACTATTACTGAATTATATTTTTATATGAAAATGTATAGATGAGAAGTCCTTACAGGATCTGAAGGACATCCAGAAATGAAAGGTATAAATAAATAAATAATTTTACGTTCAATTTCCCATAGGGTCCGAGTTGACTTGGGACCGAGTTGACTTAATTAGGTCCGAGTTGACTTAATTAGGTCCGAGTTGACTTGGGTCCGAGTTGACTTGGGACCGAGTTGACTTGGGACCGAGTTGACCCGGGACCGAGTTGACCCGGGACCGAGTTGACTCGAAACCGAAAATTACACAATAAGTACCTTATCGTTCTCAAAGCATGGGAATGATGACAAGTGAAGCTGGCAATTTTCACACAAACCTATGGGGGCTCTGGGGACATGACAATGTTCATCGACTTATTCTCGTTTCTGTGAAGCGATTGACATGTGATCTTCCCACACGTTCTTCATCAAGGAAAAATGCAATTTTTTACAAATATCATTTTTCTGTAGTAAAATGAAATAAAATGAGAAAATTTACAATAATGCACAGCACCAGTTTGTACTTTACAAAAGAACGCACCTGATTGGCTCTAACAATAACATGGTAGCTCAACCCTGTCTCAACCAATCGTGACAGCCCTTCTATAATGGTACTAGTCAGTGAGCTTTCCTTTCATACAGTGGATTGTTGTAATTTTGCCTCGAAATTAGAATCACACCCAAATATTTCCAGCTGGTTGTGTCCTGCATTGGTTTTAGATATTCTTAATTGGAAAACAAACAAAAAAGAACTACTTACATTGCCGTTTTTCAATAAAAAACGTCTATTTCCGACAATCTTCGACGAGAAAATATGTTGTTACGATGTGACCAGCTAAAATAAAGTTGGCTAGGCTTAACGCTTGGGGGCGCTCCAGCATTTTCGGAGTCGACTCCGATTCCAAAAAAGAATCAAAATTCTATTCCAGATCGATCCCATTTTTCGTATGAAAACATACGTGTACACTGCGATTTATTATTGTGTCCAGGACAACCCATTCTAATCGATTCTAGTGTGGAGTCGCGCCAAAGTTCGACGTGGTCTTTTTTTGCGAACGTACAGTTGGTGTGCTTCTACGGAGGCCCAATGAGAGTACGGGTGGCGCTCTTATGTCACGCGCATTTACACGGCGCGGCATACAATGTGCAGTTTCGTTTGACGTTCTCTTTGGGCGTCCGTCAATGCACAACTACACGTTTGCAATCGTTTTTATCGTGATAAGGAGTCCGAACAATTTCTTCGTCGAAGATTGTCGGAAATAGACGTTTTTGATTCAAAAACGGCAATGTAAGTAGTGCTTTTTATTTGTCTTCTAATCAAGAATATCTAAAACCACTACAGGAAACAACTAGCTAGAAAAAGTTTGGTGTGATTCTAATTTCGAGGCAAAATGACAACAATCCACTGTATGAAAGGGGTACCTTCTGTCCCTACGGGAAATCCCGTAGGGACAGAATCATTCTGTCTATAATGGTACAAACTGGCGCCATTTAAAAAGTCGAGTTTTCTTGGTTTATTACATCTAAGCTCAATTAAAATAAAAATTATATTTGTCAAAAATTGCATCTTTCCTTGTAGACCATGGGGCAAGGCAGCAAAATGTGTTCAGAAAGTGATTTTCGTGGCGCAGTTCTCAGAACTATGTGGAAATAGCAAATTCTATAAGTCAATGTCAAGTGAATTACAAAAACCAAAATCCACAAACCCGAAAATCACCAGATTTTTATATTTTTACATTTAAATTTTTCTTTCAAAAATAGCGCCCTCTGTTGGCCAATTTTGGAGAACTGTGTGCATTTCCTATGGAGGTGGCCATGGTACAGTGTATATAGCCAAATTGACTACTGTGTGTGCAGTTTATTAGCTTTTGCTATTAGAGGAAATTCATGTAATGGCTTCTAGTGTCACATAATGCTAAACAATTATTTAAATCATAAGAGTCAAGGCAAAACTTATACTCGAAACTAATTTTTTGAGGTTTCACATAGTCTTGCTTAATTTATTCCATTGCACTTCAGTGTGCCAACATCTCATTTGTTTGCTGAATAGATTTGTGATCTGTGGACAATTCTGAGATTGGAATACAGTGAAACTTGTATACAGTGGCCATTGCAACCTCGGGACTGCAAAAAACCTGGCCACTGGCCACATTATAGAGGTTGCTTATGCATTGTACGCGTGGCCATAAGCAGGAGGCTTGTTTATCAAGGTGGGCTTATTAACAAGTTTAACAGTGAAACTTTTAGGCCTATGTGGGTCATTCCATAAATATGGGGGCAAAAGCATTTGTAAAAATGGCCTTTTCAAGTTACCAAAATATTTTGAATAAAGTTCCGTGCAATTTCTGATAGTGTAGGATATTTGAAACAATTTCCAAACATTTAGACATGTCATGGTGTCATAGTTTTGATAATATTCGAGAAAATTGTTTAACGACGTAAGTGGGGACACCAAGGCACTTTTAAATTATTTTTGACCAGGTTCTTTCTGGAAAAAGTAGCTTCTGGTTTTACCTACCTGTAGAACCTGTACCTTATAAATTCAAATCATATTATGAGCGAAATTTCAATAATTTTTCAATATAAATTTCAAAATGTCACACTTGCATTTAGAAGATCGCACCAGTGTTGTTCGATTTACGAGGCCATATATTGTTAATATGCTGAGGGTAGGCCTAACCGTTCTCTGAAGCCCGGTATGGATAAAAATCAACTCCGGAAGTGTTACGACGTAAAGGGGGACACTGGGTCCCGTATTTATGGAATGACCCATATATAGTGGCCAACCTCGGGACTGCAAAAAAACCTGGCCACTGGCCACATTATAGAGCTTGCTTCTGCATTATACGCGTGTTATTAACAATGGTGCACTGTAAAAATTGCTGGGTAAAAAAAAGTTGGAGAATTTTAATTTGACGTTTGTTAGCCCATATTTCCTCAACATATGCAGAAAATGTTCTGTTGGGTAAAACATCCAGGACACCAACGTTGGTTACATGTAAATTGGGGAAACAGCGGCTATTTATTGGTGTATTTTGTTTACCTCTTGCTGAAAGTATTAAAAGGTTGAGCATATTATACCATTACAGACAACAATATTTTCTCCATCTGTTGGAGATTGTGAAGAACAGAGTAGGAGCTTCAAAGTATACTGTAAAAAATATGATGGGTAACAAAAAGTTGGAGAATTTCATTAGGACATTTGTTGGGTCATTATGCATAAAATGTTCTTGGGTAAACTATCCAAGTTCTATACGGCCCGTACAATTTTTCGCTCATCCCAAGTTCCGTTGGTCAAGGGGTGTCCATTTATTGGGCACTTATTATACCGCGTGCTGAAAGTATTAAAATGCTGAGCAAATTATACACTTATGACATTTATCTCCAGTTATTGGGGATTTTTCAACACAAAGCAGGACGCATTCTAGCAACTGCACACCTGGGAACAACCGCATACAATTGTTGGTTAAATTCAACATAGAGCAGAAATCTGTTCGTATATGCCCAACATGCCTGTTGGGTATCTCGGGCCAAATATGCTCGACTTTAAGGCTGTTACCCAACACCAGTTGGGTATTTTGTGCCCCAAAGATGGGTATGTTGATATTTGAACAAAGTTGGGCAAAATTTGCCCATTTTTGTTGATCAGTGTGTGTGCCCAATTTCCATCATAGTGACAGTTTGAGATGATTCACAATATACTACTGAAAATATTACATGTAGGTTCCCCGTTTATTATCCAAATTTGACATTGAGTAGACATGGACAGCTAACAGATTAGTAAAATGTAATTTGAGGCACAGGTCAGTTAAATAATATGTTTGAGCTCCACAAAAATGTTCATATTGGAAATTAACTTTAATTTATATGTCTAATGCGTTTAATAATACTGTAACAGTGAAACTTGTTAATAAGCCCACCTTGATAAACATTAAGCCTCCTGCTTATAGTGGCCACGCGTACAATGCATAAGCAACCTCTATAATGTGGCCAGTGGCCAGGTTTTTTGCAGTCCCGAGGTTGCAATGGCCATTGTATACAAGTTTCACTGTATTCCAATCTCAGAATTGGCCACAGATCACAAATATATTCAGCAAAACAAATGAGATGTTGGCACAGTGAAGTGCAATGGAATAAAGCAAGACTATGTGAAACCTCAAAAAATTTGTTTCGAATATAAGTTTTGCCTTGACTCTTATAATTGTTTAGCATTATGTGACACTAGAAGCCATTACATGAATTTCCTATAATAGCAAAAGCTAATAAACTGCACACACAGCAGTCAATTTGGCTATATACACTGTACCATGGCCACCTCCATAGGAAATGCACACAGTTCTCCAAAATTGGCCAACAGAGGGCGCTATTTTTGAAAGAAAAATTTAAATGTAAAAATATAAAAATCTGGTGATTTTCGGGTTTGTGGATTTTGGTTTTTGTAATTCACTTGACATTGACTAATAGAATTTGCTATTTCCACATAGTTCTGAGAACTGCGCCACGAAACTGAAAGATAATCACCTATGCCCCATGGTCTATATAGTCCAGATCCTGGACTATATTACAGCGATATTGGATCGTAGCGCGGCCGACTATAGAGGGCGGAATATCGATATCATTTGGACAGCGCATAAAAGGCTGCGTTCGGGCGTGTACTCGTGTTAACACGAGTTATACTCCTGCGCGCGTGAACGGCAAGAATAACGACACTCGGGTTAGTCTTGATGCAAGACCGAGTTCGCGATCCCCACATTGTTCATTTTAGCCGCCAGAGGGCGTACCTACACTTACAACGTGAACTCGAAAACTCGGTCTTGATTACTCCGTAAGAAAAAAGTTCGATAACCTTAATGGAAGCACATGAATAATTAAACAGCAAGGTCAAAAATTATGGGCGCCTGCGTAGAAGAGAAAGCGATGCCTCCATAATTAGGTCATGTGGGATGGTAACTTGCCGTGTACATTTTGTACGTGTGCAGTCAGCTAGTGATTCACCGTGCCGCGCGAAAATGATATCGGGCCGTTTTCGTGCAGTGACCGTGGTGCATTGCCTGCCGAGAAGCGGCATTTCTCGGTACGAGTGCGCGCCCAGCCCAGCCCGGTGACTTCCTGTCCCCGGCCGGGGGTGCCTGTCCGTGTAGATTAAGACCCAATGCCATGGCCAAAACATTGAACAATGTTGGACAACAGTGGGAAACAATCTAAAAATCATGAAAATTTCTCTCTCTTAGTTTTTACACCATGGTTTTTACAACTAAACTAAAATTTTACATGGTTTTATAACAATGGAAATCCAGGCTGGGGGCCTAAAATCAGACATGTCATAATTTTATTTCTCATTTTTATCATCAGACTTGTTCTAACATGCATTGTTTATTTTTCATTTAATATAAAATAAAGAGGTTTATAGTGGTCGGATATGGAATTCAACCTACAAATTCAAATTATTTCTGCACTTGAAGTCAAATATTGAACTATGAATCAGACAATGTTGACGAACATTTCCTTGGACAATGTTGGACAGCAGTAGGAAAAAATCTAAAAATCATGAAAATTTCTCTCTCTTAGTTTTTACACCATGGTTTTTACAACTAAACTAAAATTTTACATGGTTTTATAACAATGGAAATCCAGGCTGGGGGCCTAAAATCAGACATGTCATAATTTTATTTCTCATTTTTATCATCAAACTTGTTCTAACATGCATTGTTTATTTTTCATTTAATACAAAATAAAGACGTTTATAGTGGTCGGATATGGAATTCAACCTAAAAATTTAAATTATTTCTGCACTTGAAGTGAAATATTGAACTAATGAATCAGACAATGTTGACGAACATTTCCTTGGACAATGTTGGACAGCAGTGGGAAAAAATTAAAAAATCATGAAAATTCCTCTCTTAGTTTTTACACCATGGTTTTTACAACTAAACTAAAATTTTACATGGTTTTATAACAATGGAAATCCAGGCTGGGGGCCTAAAATCAGACATGTCATAATTTTATTTCTCATTTTTATCATCAGACTTGTTCTAACATGCATTGTTTATTTTTCATTTAATATAAAATAAAGAGGTTTATAGTGGTCGGATATGGAATTCAACCTACAAATTCAAATTATTTCTGCACTTGAAGTCAAATATTGCCACTAATGAATCAGACAATGTTGACGAACATTTCCTTGGACAATGTTGGACAGCAGTAGGAAAAAATCTAAAAATCATGAAAATTTCTCTCTCTTAGTTTTTACACCATGGTTTTTACAACTAAACTAAAATTTTACATGGTTTTATAACAATGGAAATCCAGGCTGGGGGCCTAAAATCAGACATGTCATAATTTTATTTCTCATTTTTATCATCAAACTTGTTCTAACATGCATTGTTTATTTTTCATTTAATACAAAATAAAGACGTTTATAGTGGTCGGATATGGAATTCAACCTAAAAATTTAAATTATTTCTGCACTTGAAGTGAAATATTGAACTAATGAATCAGACAATGTTGACGAACATTTCCTTGGACAATGTTGGACAGCAGTGGGAAAAAATTTAAAAATCATGAAAATTTCTCTCTCTTAGTTTTTACACCATGGTTTTTACAACTAAACTAAAATTTTACATGGTTTTATAACAATGGAAATCCAGGCTGGGGGCCTAAAATCAGACATGTCATAATTTTATTTCTCATTTTTATCATCAGACTTGTTCTAACATGCATTGTTTATTTTTCATTTAATATAAAATAAAGAGGTTTATAGTGGTCGGATATGGAATTCAACCTACAAATTCAAATTATTTCTGCACTTGAAGTCAAATATTGAACTAATGAATCAGACAATGTTGACGAACATTTCCTTGGACAATGTTGGACAGCAGTAGGAAAAAATCTAAAAATCATGAAAATTTCTCTCTCTTAGTTTTTACACCATGGTTTTTACAACTAAACTAAAATTTTACATGGTTTTATAACAATGGAAATCCAGGCTGGGGGCCTAAAATCAGACATGTCATAATTTTATTTCTCATTTTTATCATCAAACTTGTTCTAACATGCATTGTTTATTTTTCATTTAATATAAAATAAAGAGGTTTATAGTGGTCGGATATGGAATTCAACCTAAAAATTCAAATTATTTCTGCACTTGAAGTCAAATATTGAACTAATGAATCAGACAATGTTGACAAACATTTCCATTTTTTTTAAAGTTAACCAAACTGTGCAAATTTCCTTCAAGGGCTTCTGTCCTATCTACAAAGTAGTATGCTGTTGTTCCCTGGAATTCGTAAAAACAGCTTCATATCCACAAAATTAATGGGCCTTCTCAAAGCATTCTCCTCAGAGCACTGAAAAGGGTGAAATTTTAAACATTTAGTAAACTAATAAACATCAAATTTAAATTTGTTCCATTAAACGTTATTCCAGTATATTTTCGGAGGCTTATGCAAGCAAGTTGCTCTAATTAATTTTCTGCAATTCTGCTTGCTGTAAAAACAAAAACATGCACGAAGAATCAGAAAAAAAGTATTGTTTTAAATAGGCCCGTAAAAGGTCGATCCTTGGGTCACAAAAATTTGCCTTATTTGTTGTTGGCCTAAATAAAAATCAAATGGGTCATATTTGACTTTAGAAAATGTACAATTACTTTTGTAAAACCATGTGGCTTTGAGAGACTCCTTTCAACATAAAGCTTACAATAATTTAATAAGGGCATTTTGAAATTTTTAAAAATCTGCCCAACAATTTATGATACTTCAAACATTGTGTACAAAGCATGTGATAGTGAGTGAAATTACTAGTAGTAGTTTTTAAGAAAGTGGGTGGTTCTTCACTCAGATTAATTCACTCCTAAATTTTCTATCATATCTAAACTAACTGATGCTTGCAAGTCATTTTAGGGAAAAATAGTAGTGGATAACTTCTCTGAAATCGTTTAGCACTTTTTTTTTTACCGAAGCCAATAATATGAAAAGCATGCCATAGTATAGAGGAGAAGAAAACAATGCCAGTCGTTTTATTCCTCCACGCGTAAGCGATGAAAAAAAATCGTGACCAAGCAGAACATGCCCTAAGAAAATCTCTAAATGCCAGTCTTTGATAGCCTTTGAACTTTTCGATTATCAACTTGGAACGAAATGCTTCGTCCAGTTCACTGGCCGCCCAATCATCACAACCGACCGTAGACCCGTTCACGGGTCTAACCCGACCGTATACGAGCAACGCAGGCCGGCAAGCGGTAAGGCCCGGACGACGGTACCGGCGAGCCACTGAGTGCAACGCGCAAGATAGCTTTGTCCGTGGACAACGTGTTTGCCTCATATCATGTTTGCCTGCTGACTGCTGATCGATCGATCGATCAGCAACTGGAAAAGCAGCGACATTTGTATGCACTGTCCTGTCCAGTGTGTACTCTGGGTACCAGACAGACCAGAGCTGTTGTGAATTATGGAAATTAGATGACGTCACGCATTTCAACGTGTCACGCAAAGGTATGCCAGGAATTCGCTCGGTATTTTGCGAGCGATTTATACGGAATATGAAAGACTGTCTTTTCGACTGTATTTCAGGTGCGCCCTCTGGCGGCCAATGATGAATAGTCTATGTACATCGTGTATTGCGCGCAAAAAGGCAGTCTTTCCGAAAGACTACACTCGGGTCAGTGAGAGTATGCTCTCACTACTCCCCAACAAATGGGGAGTGTGCTCGTACTCCTGTCAAGTGTCATGTGATTTGTACGAAGATGGTGGAATATGGGTGGGATTTTTGGTGAATTTGCTCAACGTGTCAACTCAATAACTGAAACAATAACTCACTAAGGTTTGTTTTAGACGGCATCAAAGGTTCTCACGACTTACGGCCTGTATTTCCTCAGTTTCTTGTGAGCAATGAAACGGCATTTTTTGTGCAGTGATGGCAAGAGACTAGACGGCCATCTTCACTGATTGCCATTCGCGCACGCGGACTGCGGACTTGCCGTTCGCGTGATGTGACCCGAGTGCATTGCGCACGCATTACTCCCGAGTAACGAGAACTGCACGCCCGAACGCAGCCATATAGTCCAGAACTTAACCTCCAGTTCCCCGCTGGGGTCAAAGGTCAATCGAGCTTATAAATATTCATTCACGTCGCGGTGTTCGATACCGCGATATCGATATCTGCAGCGCAGCATGCATGTACGTACGTACGTGTGCGCAAACTGCATACGATCGAGTACTGTACTGTACACCTAGCGCGTATTGCATGCAGTGTGTATGATGACTCAGCTCATGCAGCGAGAATAGCTAGCACGAACGTTTTAATGGCTAGGTCACTTTGGGGGTGGGGCGTAGGGGGACTGGTGTACCTGGGAGGTTTACTGTGAGGGGGTGGTGCGAGTGATTGGGTGGGGTCCTACATGGGAAAACAACATTTGGATATAGCTTATTCCTTGCTGTGCCATTTACTTCAGTTTCATGCTAAAAGTGCAAAAAAAAGAAAATATTATAAAAACCAACTGTTATCCTTTTCTTGAAGTTCAACATGTACATGTACAATGCAGTAGCAGATCTAATATTTTTGTGGCCCGCCGGGTGGGAGCTTCAAATAAGACATGTTTTGCAATGCACAAAATAATTAAGCAGGCACACAACTCAGCAAAATAAGTTCTCGGTAGTCTTATTTAAATTAATATTTGACACAAGAGTCACCTAGTAATGGGATTATGACCTGATAAGAACATTCATTTAACAACGACATGGGGTGTGAAACAAAACTGCAATTAATTAAGTGAGCAGTCCATTGAATCCATTCCTTCAAATTTGGAAGTATCTGTCTGATTAACTTGTGAAGCACAAAACTAATCAAATTATCATGAGGATGCTTGATTTGAGGGTTTTCATTAACATAATGCACTCCCTCAACCAGGGATTGGACATTTAACCGGTTAACCGGGGAAAAAATGAAAAACCATTTTGCCGAACGTTTAAATGAAACCCAATTTTAAAGAATTTACAATAGTTTTCAAAGGTTTTTTGTATTTACTTCATGAAATTGAAATAAATGTATATGGAGTCGTAGTAAAATGTTCACCCGATAAAGATTCAGTGATTATTTTGGGGGCCTGGGTGTATTGTGTGCATTGCAAATGCACCTATAAAGTAAAACAACACCAACAACTTTGGTGTCGGCTGAACGGTTAACCGGTTAACCGACATGCACTGGAAAGAATTGAAAACCGGTTTCTGAATTAACCGTAAATGCCCATCCCTACTTTTAACAGATGGGAATGTTAATCTACAAAAAAATAGAAATTATTCATCTTTCAGTTGCAATTTGTAATAAAACTGAATTCAGTATGACAGTACATCAAGATTTTAAAAATGCATTCTGAATTAAGACCGAGTTACACACTTGAGTTTATTTGTGTTAAATCCTTCAATTCCATTTGCATGATCCAGTATTTTTGAAGGGACCTTTCAGATAACATACATTTTTTGGCAATGTGCAAATAAGCAGGCACACAATTTACAGGAAATGTTTCCCTCCTGTAGAAAAAAAGGCCAGGCCGGGGGACTTCATGACTATGCCACCTCAATACAAACTCAACCAAATAAGTTCCCAGACATTTATTCAAGTTCAAACATTTCAAATTAGGCCTAGTAGTTGATACAACAATCCTCAGCCAGTATAATTGCCTAGGTAGGCATATATGACCTGAACATTCATTTAAAAATGGCATGGGGTGTGAAGCAAAACTGCAAGTGAGCACTCCATTCCTTCAAATTTAAAAGTCTCATATTTTTCAGTGTCTCAACATGTGAAACACAAAACTAATCAATTATGAGTATTCTTGAATTGCAATGAGGGTTTTCATTAACATAGTGTACTTTCAAAAGAATGGAATGTTAATCTGCAAAACAAGAAATTATTAATCTTTGTTGCAATTTTTAACAAAACTGAATTCCTGAATTCATGCAGTAGAATAGGAGTACATCAAGATTCAAAAACATGCATTCTGAGCTATGTATCAACTGCAATATATAGCTACACACATGAGTTGATTACTATATAGTGTTCAATTTGCCTTTCACACTCATTTTTCAATGTTCATATACGTGCTGCTGCAGAGGATTACTGTCTGTGAATGAAATATGAACAATTTCTGCATCTGCCGTAATTAGATTTTGAGCAAAATTACTTTTTAGACAACAAAATATATCAGTGTAGAATTAATGCAGCTTTGCACAGATCAGGAAGTTGTAAAAATTGCCCCTTTTTTGCACAGGAATTTCTCCAAAAAGCTGCAGAGCAAATCAGAAAGGTATGCCGCATTTTCTGTTCAAATGTAACATATTTTCAGGGTGAGATAACGTGCACAGACAATGAACCATCTTCAAAAACATAACACTATATATATATACTAGTCAGTGATTTTTCAAATCAGGGCAGTGATCATTCATCCTATCATTTCATGTATGTCAGAATGCTCAGAAAGGAAGACACATAATGCAATACATGTACATTTTCTATTGTTGCAATGGTGTAAGAGCTGAACGCCCCCCCCCCTTATATTCATTTAAAATTGAAATGAACAGCACCAATGTCTGTATATAAACAAAAAGCTAATGGCTTTTAAAACAGGTGCAATTTGCTTTGCAAATTTGTTAAAGTTTGTAATGTGGAGCACTCTGTCAAGCTTTAAAAGAATAATGTTGATAAAATGCCTGGTAGAAATTTCAGCAAATGATGCATGCAGTAATACTTCAGAAAACCTAAAAAAATACATGTATGGTTTTTGTGTTGAATACTTGTGTTGAAATACTTTAGTTGGCAATTTTTTCCACAAATGTACAATTACACGGGAAAAATTATGTGATGTTTAAAAGTTTGTTATTGTTATCTACACTTTTAGTCGGGTTTTTCTTGTGTAGTTGTGAAGTAAACTTATGGGTAACTGCAATAGAAACTGCAGTATATATGGGCCTTTTTTTTGCCTATTGTGTATAGAGCCTAAATTTCCTGGCCCACATGTACTAGAGGATTTTGTACTAAAGTGGCCATATATTAGTCAACAAATTTAGTACACCTGCTTTTTACACCTGCTTTTAGTAACTGGCTTTATTTTACCATGTAAATTTTTCTTAAATACCATGCAATAAAATACACAAAGCACACGTACTGTGTCTTTATTTGACTAAATTATGACCTCTTGACCTTAAAAATAGCTATTTTTAAGGTCAAGAGGTCAGAATTTAGTAGATAAGATTTGTTTCTTTAAAATGAAGTGCACTGATTTGATGGGAAAAACCTGAAATTATAAGTGAGAAAATTTGAACACGGCAGCTAGGATGAAGAAGTGTTTCCGCACAAAATCTTTTTTTTCTCACTCATATATATATTTTTTTCATCAAATCTGCACATACAGATATGCTTGATGAGTAATTTTGAAGACAAAATCTGATCAACTTAATCTCAACTCTTTCCAACTATACAAACATACAGTATACACCTGCATAGCCACGCACTTAGGTGTATACTGTATGTTTGTTCGTTTCATAATGCACAGCGCATAGCCGGCATAGGAGGCCGATATGTACACATTATAATATTATAATGACTTTGCGTACATTGCGCGGACAATTTTCGAGAATCGATTCCCGACCGTCGATTATTCGGCGCGCCTCACACACATGATTGATAAGCGCTGCGTCCAATCAGACTAGGTGGGCGGAGCTATAGTTCCCTCAAATTTCTGAGGGAACTCGAGGTTAAGTTCTGGACTATATTATGCGCTGTCCAAATGATATCGATATTCCGCCCTCTATAGTCGGCCGCGCTACGATCCAATATCGCTATAATATAGTCCAGAATCTGGACTATGGTCTATATTGATCAAAAGCGTGTGAGAAGATCACATGTTTCTGTGAAGCGATTGACATGTGATCTTCCCACACGTTCTTCATCAAGGAAAAATGCAAATTTTTACAAATATCATTTTTCTGTAGTAAAATGAAATAAAATGAAAAAATTTACAATAATGCACAGCACCAGTTTGTACTTTACAAAAGAACGCACCTGATTGGCTCTAACATGGTAGCTCAACCCTGTCTCAACCAATCGTGACAGCCCTTCTATAATGGTACAACTGGCGCCATTTAAAAAGTCGAGTTTTCTTGGTTTATTTCATCTAAGCTCAATTAAAATAAAAATTATATTTGTCAAAAATTGCATCTTTCCTTGATCAAAAGCGTGTGATGAGAAGATCACGTGTTAATCGCTTCACAGAAATAAAAATGAAATCGATGAACGTTGTCATGTCCCCAGAGCCCCATAGGTTTGTGTGAAAATTCCCTGCTTCATCTGTCATTCAATTCCATGATGCCTTGAGAACGTCGATATTAGGAACTTCCTCCATGGATGGCCTAAGGTTTATTTGAATTTTGGATTTCGTTTTGATTGAAACGTCTGGTCCATCTTTAATCTTACACCTTTAGCCTATAGCGACTTGGAAAAAAAATTCAGCATTTTTATTTTTAGTTAAAACCACTTTTACACAACAGACGAGCTGCAATAGATTTCAAAAATACTTTTGTTGCAAAAATTCATCAACCGTTTTATGCTTGTTAAAATGCGTCAAATTTACGTGCGGAATCGTCAATTAAAAATTGTGATGTTATGCAAATCGCCCTCATTGGCACGAAGCATGTTATTTTTTCTTGGTTAGTCTAAAATTCAAGCGTTATATCTTGTCCTTTAAGAGCAGACTGTAAACAGGGTGCCATCAACTGACATTAAACAGCGGTGCTAAGCAGAGCATGAGGGCGCTTTGTTATGCTTATGGCCGTGCCCATATTGGTGTCTTGAATCAAGACTAGGTACATGTAGTTGACAGTGCCTGCCAACTGCCGATTTTGGTGATATTTTGGGGCGGAAAATCTCACCACTGTACAGGTGGATATTTGCATGATATTTGGCACAAATATAAAAAAAACCAGCCCCAATAGACCTGCACCAAAAAGAAACAAAAGGCGGCATGATTTACAGTGCAATTTCACGTAGCGGTCCATCAAGCTTGCGAACTTCGTTTACAGATTTGACCAATAATAAGTGTCACGACCGCACGGCCGATGACGTCACGGATTTCCAAGTCCCTTTATACAAATAACCACATGATTAAAGTTATGTTAAGCGTTCTTCAGACTTCAGTCGAATCTGACCCGTTTTGTTTTTAGTCCAAATACGTCGGCACGGTCGAAGCGGTTTTAGTACATGTTGTAGATATTGTACAAGTTTCCATTAAATCAAGATTTAGGCCTAATCTGAGAGGTACAATTACGTGGTTAAAATGGGTGAGGTCACAATTTGTGTGTATTACGTGTTAGTGTTACCAGTTAGGTTAACAGATACGTTAACATGACGTCTCGGAAAACCGTGTTGGTGTTATTAGTGTAACAGTCTGTATCTTGGGAAATGTCAAGTCGGTGTAGGGTTTTGCATTGACTTTCAACACTAACACAGAATTGTGACCTCCGGTCCGTGTTATATGAGCTTAACCACTAAGAGATTGGAATTTTCAAAATCTTCATGGAGTCCAGAAAAAGGTCTCAATTGTGGGTAGAATGCAAGATCCAACACATTCATATTTATAAGTTGTGCTGAAATATGAAATTCAATCTATTAAGAATCACGAAGGTTCCAAATTAATCAAAATTAATACCACCCACTTGGTTCAGGTTAACATATTAACCGAGATCTGTTACACTATAGTACCAAAGCATGACGTCACGGCCATTATTGTTACAAATAAATTTTGTGACCGTTTTGGTTTTGCGAATTCGGATTAAGTTAACACGCAACCCAGAGTTGTAACTTCGCCCAATGTATGTGCAGAGAATTAACATGCTGTTGACACCGTGTTAACGGATCTGTTAACACGGTACCAACTGGATGTTCAGTTAGAGGTTGAGATTAATGTCGTGTTTACAGATCCATTTAACAACGGCTAATCAAACACATCAACCTTCGCTACCCTCTCAGGTACCCATTTTGCTCCTGGGTGGAGAGAAGCAATGTGTGGTAAAGCACCTTGCCCAAGGGTACACGCACCATGGATGGACTGGACCAGGATTCGAACCCACTACCTTTGGAACTAACCCAGGTTTTGAATACGATCCACTAGACCGCTCCGCCACAGTACACCACTAAAACAAAACAGGTCAGATTCGGGGTTTTCAAGCACTACTCAGTGCATGTAGTTCAATCATACAGATGGCCATTGGTTGAGTCAATGTTATACATCAAACATACCGGTATGCTTCTGGTCGTGATTGCGAAAACGATTGGTCCGACATGACACTCACTCGATTGGGTGGTCCTTAGTTTGATGTCTGGCTTACTACCGACTGTGGGCACATGGATTTGAACAACTAATAATATTCTCAAAGATGTCTATCCTGTATCAACTCCGCCCCTCGCCATGGAAACACACCGTCTACCACTTTCTTGCAAGAAATGTTCTGCAGGATGGGCGATGTGTGCACATGATGAATATGCATCACTTTGGAAGCTGTCACGTGACTCGGGCAGTGCCTGTGATTGGTCCATCATCAGCTCTGTACATGCAAATGACTGTCAGTGGGGGTGATGGCTCAAGACGATTCATGAGAACGGAGAGAAAGACTTCTGGAGACAAGACTAAACAGATTACGCAGAGGTCCCCTGGTCAAGGAGAAGTTACAATTGGCAAGAAAGGTTTGTTTTCAGAAGAAATTTAATTATTCACTTATAGAATTAGCCTTTTGCGTGTGAGATTTGCATAGCTACTGCCTGGAATTCTTCACTTTCAAATGGGGGTGCGGTTTAGAAGGTCACATATTAGGCCTAAATGCAGAAAGAATTTACAAGTCGGACGTCACATAAGCCCTCATGCACAAAGCCTATTGGACAACTCAGAAAAATTATAAGTTTTTCCTAGTAAATTCTTCATATTTTTTCCCCTCCAAATTTTGGTTTCTTCATTAGATTTGCACTTATTGATGCATAATAAGTTATTTTAAGGCCAAAATAGTGATGTCCGAGTACTAAATTCTTACCCTAAATGCTATTATGGTGCACGTCGCTGCCTAGCAATGGTTGTTTTTCGCCATTCTGTGCTCTGGTTAACACGGTATTTATTCTGCCACATGCACCACATAGTAACAAATTTAGTCTGATCATCATCAAGTGGATACTACATGTACGTGTGTATGAGGAAGGACGTACATCAGTACACTAGACGCTATTTATGTGAATCACACGAAAGGCCAAATGTTCCGCGCTTCCACGTGGTGACTTGGTCACATTTTTCGTGCTTCAGGTTAGGATTTTGATACATAGAAATATCAGGTTGTCTGTACATGTATATGGGTCTGTACACAGTAATGGGGTACATTTGAAAAATAAGTCAATAATTCCTTTCAGATGTCTTTAGTTTATCTGAGAATTAAAGAAATGTCCTTGTTTTGTTCTCGGGAGATAACTTTTGACCAAAAAGGTAAGAAATTGCTGCCACAACATACATTTTTGAAAAGCTTGTGTACAAATTTTCCTATTACGTATGTAACTGGACAGACCATTTTGTGACATTTTTTTCCGTCTTTGTTACATGCGTAATAGGAAAATTTGTGCACAGGGTTTTCACAAATGTATGTTGTAGGACTATTTTTCGTACTCCTTGGTGAAAAACTTATTTCCTCAGGTTAACTTGATAATTTAAAGATAAAATTAAGACATTTGAAGTGAACTGGGACCCAAGATCTTGAATGTTACAGAAATGTACCCCATTACTGTGGAAAGACCCACATACATGTATGAGCAAATACACATTTTTTGCACCCTTGGGTGGAAATTTTGTTACGTTCTCGAAAAGCGACAATCCCGTGGGGTAGCCTGGAGAGGGGGGTGGGGGAACAGTCGATAGAATGTGCAGTATGATATTGTTGATTTCTTTATTTGCATTGTTCGCCCCTCTTTTTTTCCAGTTGTTCAGGCAGGGAAGGATGTAAGCTATATGGGTGTGGTTCTTGTTGGCATCGGTGTAACAGGTATGTTGTTATACGTATATTCATTATACACAACTTACACAATGTATTTTTTTTCTTATTTTTCAAATGAAATAAAAATTATGTTGGGGGCTGCCCAAAATTTTCAAAATTGTCATGGTTGAAATGAAACAACCAAACTGGGGTTGAGAGAAAGTCATATGGGCCTGATCAGGATTTGAACTTACGTCTGACTGACCAGGCAGATGCTCTACCAGCTGAACTATAAGGCACAGTGGTCAGGTTTTCCCTACAATACAATTTGTCTCTCTGTGTTGCATAGGAGCGCAACTGGGCAAAGTATTAACAAATGCAATATTTGGTACAGTGCCTAAACACCATTGAAATGAAACAACCAAACTGGGGTTGATGTTTTGTTTACCTTTTCATGTCAGCTATAATGTTCTATGCCATCGGTCGAGAGTTGTTTGCATCAAGCAGTCCTAATGCCGTTTACACGAAGGCCTACAAACTGTGCAAGAAGGACCCAGAGGTAGAGAATTGTGTGGTTTTGTCACATTTTATATTGGTTGTAACGAGTCCCAAGTCAAGTCAAGTCAAGTCAAGCTGCCTAAGAGTCTCAAGTCAAGTCAAGCTGCCTTCGAGTCCCAAGTCAAGTCAAGTCAAGCTGCCTTCGAGTCCCAAGTCAAGTCAAGTCAAGCTGCCTACGAGTCTCAAGTCAAGTCAAACTGCCTTCGGGTCCCAAATCAGGTCAAGCTGCCTTCGGGTCCCAAGTCAAGTCAAGCTGCCTTCGGGTCCCAAGTCAAGTCAAGCTGCCTTCGAGTCCCAAGTCAAGTCAAGTCAAGTCAAGTTGCCTACGAGTCCCAAGTCAAGTCAAGTCAAGTCAAGTTGCCTACGAGTCCCAAGTCAAGTCAAGTCAGGTCAAGTCAAGTCAAAAGTATGAAAAGGTCAATGTTTTTATGTAATCATTTCCTACACCACCCAGATAATCCGTTTCTGAAGCATATCAAAAACAATTCTTGTATGCTGCACTTAACAAGTTTATGAAAGTCGCCTGACACAAAGAAAGTCCTCTACTACAATTTGACGCACATTTTTCTATCAAATGTTTCTGACTCATTTTGATGAAATATATGAATAATCATGATATGCAGATTATTGAAGAACTTGGTGAGCCAATCAAAGGCTTTGGAGAGACCACAAGGAGAGGCAGGAGGAGGCATGTCAGGTGAGACTAATTTTTCCAATTTAAAGGGCCTACTTTTAATAATGTAATCATTTGTTTTTTCCATTTTTGTGAATTAGGCCAAACAAAATAAATGGTGTGTTTACGGTAACCAGACCTACCTGGAATTTTTAAGGCCAAATTGCCGACCCAAACTTTTTATTGCCAATTTTCAAGTTGATAATTTTAAATGAGCACTATTTGCAATAATTTCCAACGAACATAACATTTTCTACACTTGTACATGAACATGTTTAATATTGTTAATAGTGAGTTTCAAAGATTGCAAAACAACACGCAAATGCATGAACTAAAGTACAAAAGAAAAAAGACAAAAGAAAATTATTTTCCTACCTACCTACCTGGATTTTTTTTAGGTTGTTACCGTAAATGCACCATTAATTTTGTTTGGCCTTAGCCTCCATATTTTGTGTGAATTCAAAGACTAATCTTGTACACTGCAAACAATATTATTGTATTTTCACTAAGTGTATGCAGTCTTGCAGAATTAACCCAAATTTTAAGCGCAACTTATTAGTAAATACTGGTACGTAGTCTGGTGAGAGTTCTTGATTTTCTTTCCACGTAGTCATTTAGAATATGATCAAGATGGAGTGAAGCATATGCGAATGAAGTTCTACATTCAAGGCCCAAAAAGAAAAGGAACTGTTCATCTTGAAGTCAAGGAGGTGGGTTAAAGACATGATTGGAAAACGTTTAAAAACAGGAAAAATGGCATCCATTACTAAAGAATAATGTTGATAAACAGCTTAGTGCATGCAGTAAGGCCCAAAAAAAGAAGAACTATGTTTAGCGTAAGTAAAGTTGAAGTCTCCCAAAATGATGCGGTGACACAGCTTTTTTTTCTCGCTGTTTTTTTTGGGGGTGGGGGGGAGGGGGGTAAGTGGATTCCAACAATAAAGTCAAGTTGACATGAAGCCAATGCTTTTAATTACAAAAAAAACAACAAAAGCTTTGAGTGTTCAAAGTGACGCGCGCGCTAATGCTAAACATAGTTCTTTTTTTGGGCCTAAAACTTTAGAAAACCTTACAAATCCATGCATGTTTTTTGTGTTGAATGAATTAAAAAAAAGCACCTTCAGTTGGCAATTTCTCCCACAAAGGCACCATTTGACACCGGGGAAAAAAATCATGTGGTATTTGTTGCCATTGCTATTAACACTTTGTCGGGTTTTTTTGTAAACTCGTGAAGTGAAATTTTGGGTAACAGCAAATGATGTATTGTGGCTTATGCCCCCAACTTGGAACCCGTTCATGTTAGGGAAATTGCTTTGTCTGAAAATGACGAGTTGATGAAGCATACATTTATATCGTCGTCGTCGTCGCAGCCACTCGCAGGCGAGTATGGCGGCTAAATGGGTGACTCAACAGGGATCTGGCCAGCCTTCAGCTACAGGGCTTCTAGGCGCCGTTGGACGGCAGCCTTGCTCCGTTCGCGGCGCACAGCTTCCTCAGCTAGACGACTACTCTCAAAGTGTTGAACGCCTGTCCGAACTGTGTTCCTCCACAACTGTCTATCTGACGCTACTTGGTCCCACTCCTTGGGGTTGATTCCGCACTTCTGTAGCGAGTGCTTTAGGAGGTCTTTGTGTCGTTTCTTTGGGGCACCAGCTGGTCTGGTGCCATGGGAGAGTTGTGAGTAGTAAAGTTTTAAAAAACATGCAGAGTGTCTGATGCTTAAAAGCATCAGACACTCTGCATGTTTTTTTTTTCGCTTGCCCGATATTTGATGAATGACGCACATCTATCACCAGGCCTATCAATTTGCTTCGTCAAATGAAGGGAGCATATCGGTACAGGTTACAAATTTCCTTTGTTAAATTAAGCAATTTTATTACTACATATATTATTATTATTTCTTTCTGGTACTGAAACCAAGGATTCCTCAAAAGTGCCCGTTGCACTGTCGCTCGCAAGCGTACGGAAACCCATGATGAATTAGAAACGGCCAGAGACACCAGGGAATCCCCTTGCTCTTCACGAATGAATGCTCTGGGATCTTTAGAGTGCGTTACCGATACCTAATACACTGGATCAACGGCTTTACATCCTTTCTGAAGGATGGAGCAAGTGTGATTAAGTGCCTTGCTCAGAGGCACAGGTACCTCAGCCGGGGCGAGTTTTAAACCCGCAACCCCCAGTTTTTACCTGTGATTGCGAGTAAGTGACCCACGAGTACTGTGGCCGAGTACTCTAACACTAACATAGACTTGAGGTCAAGTCTCTAGACAGTTGTATTTGGTCTGTCTGATGCCTATAATCGTCTGACGCCTGTAACAGTCGTTGTTATTAATACATGTAGTACCTGTCTAGAGACTTGAGAAACCTGTATTTGCGCCAATATTAATGCATTCATGGTGCGTAATATATAATCACGCTGTTGCCATATAACAAGTCGGAGGAGTAACCTGAATATGAATGTCATCCTGCGTTTCGACCAATTAGCTCTCTACGTCTAATTCTGGTAGCAAACTCCATAGACCGTGTACAAAACGGAAACAGGTTTCTCAAGTCTGTAACTAGAGGTCGATTAGACTTGTTCCCAGTCCATTCGCGACTACGCTGCTGCGGTTTACGAACCAACCGGTCTAGTTACAGACTTGACATCAAGTCTAACACTAACAAAGCAATTTCCCTATTAGCTACAATCACACTAGAGATAGTCAGTCGACGACCAAAAACAAAGCTCAGACTAATGACAACCACTGGAGACCAAACTCCCCACATCATCAAGATGTGAACTATTATAGCGATCGGTCGTACGATCAGTTGCCACGTTGCCACAAAGGTTGTTACATGTTCACCGATCAGTTGGTTACTGGTAAGCAAACGATCGCCGACTGATGGCCACCCGCTCACTGAGTGATTGTTGTTGGTATTCAATGATCGCTGAATGTTCAGCGATTGGTCGGCAACAAAAAACTTCCAATTGCCAGCAACCTCTGACGACACGACCGGTCCAACACCAGTCCAGTCTTTCCCACCCTTGAACAACCGATTAAAGACAGGAAAAACCTTCTCTTTACCACTTTGGTTGCCAACAAGTGAAACATCCTGGCGACCAAAATGCTGTAACAATCAGTTGGCAACCACTGTATGACCTTTTAAAGACAGACAATATATTTATACTCCCTGTGACAACCAGCACTCCATCAGTAGTTGCAGGCAGTCGTATCTCTAGTGTGACTATTAATTATTATTATTTATTTCTGGTATTCATACCAAGGATTCCTCAATAGTGCTCATTGCACCGTCACTCGCAAGCGTGAGGAAACCCATGAACAATTAGAACCGACCAGAGACACCGGGGAATATCCCCTTGCTCTTCACGAAAGAATGCTCTGGGATCTTTAGAGTGCGTTACCATTACCTAACCCACTGGACCAATGGCTTTTTATCTCTTCCGAAGGATGGAGCAAGTGTGGTTGAGTGCCTTGCCCAAGGGCACAGGTACCGCAGCCGGATTCGAACCCGCAATCCTAAGTATTGACCCATGATTGCGAGTCAATGACCCAAACCATTCGGCCATGGGACCCCACATGGGGTCTTAGATGTGTACCTGAAACTTTAGACCAAGCATTAGTAGAAAATACATGTAGTAACCGTATTCATAAGAGGTTATAATCAATTTGTTCTTTCCCTTTTCAATGTCCCAGGATGAGAGAGGCCGATACGAACACCGCTACTTGTTTGCTGAACTAGAGGGCTATCCACACAGGACAATTGTACTGGAAGATAACAGATGACATACATGCCATGGACGCTGACTGAGAATGCTCAGTGTATGAACCGTGTGTATCATCGATTCATGCGTGTGGCTTGGTAATTTGCAATCAATCAGCAAATGTTCCTTGATTTATACTGGGTATTTCTACTTATGAGCATAATTAATCAGTAATTTATTTAGCTTGCGTCGGGGAGAATGAATGTTAATTAGGGTTTGCCCTTACCCGACGTATATTAGCACTGTATACTCAGTGCTTTCCCGAGACACTATGGAAAACTTTATAGTGTGCTCGGGTCGGGCAAACTCTAATTAGCATAATTAATGTTAATGAAATACACTACTCACAATAAGTTAGGGATATTGTGAGATGTACGCATACATTTTTATTGAGGGTATGCATTCCGCTTGAATTATTTTGTATATGGTTAGACAATTGTATCTCCATGACAGACACCTTGTCACAGTAAAAGATGAGAAGTCATTTAAAAAAGAAAATACAAATCTGACAACATACCAATATCCCTAACTTATTGTAAGTAGTGTACTTTGGTACCATTATCCAACCACTAGAAACAGCCTAAAAGGTTATTTGCTGATGCACGCAACGGCAAATTAAAACCCGATTAAGCCTGCGGTGAGCTAACCTCTGGAGCCATGCGTCTCAAAAATAGCGCTAGACGTGGAGGTTCTCAGAAGGCACTGTAGTCAAAGTGGCGCACACTGCCTCCTACAGTCGGCCTTGCTGGAAGATGTTCATACACGTTACTGACCGATAAAATTAGCTGCATCTATCAGCCTCCTCGATCTCTCAAAGCATGATTTGCATTTTTGTTAACCGTATAGTTTGACAAGATACTTTTTTAAAACCTACCTACAAATTTATAATATAACTTTTTACATACGCAACATATTAATATGTCCAGAAGTCAGCCATTGTGTATGCAGGATTTGAATTGTTCAAAGGGGTGGTAAAAATACACATGAAAACTTTTCATATGTTTTATGTGAGTGGCCCTGAATCTCCTGTAATAGATCGTGTACATGTGTAAGTCTGATTTGTTTTAATGTTGTGGCGATATTCTTTGAATTGTCACCGACCAAATGCCAATAAATGGAAAAGCATCTTAAATTCCATGAAGAAAATGTTGTACCTTTACAAACAGGCTTGGTGCATCTCAAAAATATTAATGCGGCTAAACAAATATCTGGTTTGGATGTCAACTTGAACGTTCAGAGTAGATAAAAACCTAAACAAATTACACACAGACCGTCGGAAGTAATTTTGAAAATGGCCAGAATGCATCATATTCGTGCCAAAATAGCAATGTGCTGCATGGTTTTTATATTACTGCTAGGGTTACCAATTTATCTCAGACGGAAATAAAAGGTCAGATTTATAATTTTTATTAACTTCTCAATAGTAATAAATGGGCCCCAAATCGTTTGGTAAAAAAATGTTGATTTTGACGTGGAGCCAAAATGGTACCGAAAAACGGTCGCTGCATGCACTTAAATTTAGAGCTCCTATTTGAAGTTTCCAGACGTTGATGAATCTCGCAAGATCTTGAACGCTCTATTCATGCACCATCAAGAGTTTGACTTTAAAAAGCCCAAATTATTTCTAAGATGTATACTGTATCAAATCAATTGAATTTTTTTATACAAATTTGTAAAGGCCCAAACTTCAAGTTAGGAATAAATTATGATTTATATGTACATACATCACTCATTTACAGATTTGCATAATTATAAATGTACAGAGATTATCAAAATACACTAGTGTGTGGTACAAACGATACAAAAAACTCTTGCGTAAAGATTTAATTTGTGATACTGGTTCAGCCCAGCAGCATTGAAAAAATAAGTGTAAACTTATCAAGGCAACAACTGAATCTTTTGAAATATTTCCCATGGCTCCTAAACAGGGATGGGCATGTACTAAAGTTTACTGTCTGTTATCCCAAATATAAACACATGTCGACTAAGCCTGATTATCAATTTAATAATCGGGAGCAAAATAATCGCGATTATTTTGCTTAAAATTTGTCATCATTTTGAACGCCAATAACATAAAAAATACAGCATGGCTCTTATTCCCTGAACACATTAGAAAGACTATTCCCACAACAGGTCCATTGATGATTTTCAAAACACACACAATATTTTTCACAACAGTAAATGAAAAATGATTTCCAAAACACACCCAACCGATCCTATGAGTACATGTACACGTGGATGGTGAGTTCGTGATACATCACCATTATACCATACATCGATTAATCGCCTGATTGTTTGAACTACAACGTAGGTATCACACAAACATTATGTTGCACAGGCTATCGGCATATGTGTGCGCGCGCTTGTTCTCCCAAACAATCGTGGACGTTTTAGGGAGGTCTAACAAAGAGAACAATATCGTCCGCGATTCGCTCCTGTACAAAACCAACGAGAGTAAGGAAAAATAGACTATGTCCAAACAAAAGAGGAACACAGGGACGTCCGCGATTGTATGTGGATTCGCACCTGGGTGTACCTGCATAGTGTACTTCAACCAATCAAAGCACTGTCTGGCATGTCATGAATATGTATCGTCTACTCTATTGGGTGAGCGGGACGAGATTGCGAGTGACAACCAAGGAATAGTGGGCAGCCGGAAGGGGGATCGAAACATGTGATATGATGCACTAATATGATGCGCACCATCGATGGAGCTGCTAATCACGATTAGTTAGAAATAATCGCGAGAGGTCGATTATTTAAAAAACCTGTGATTAGTGGTAGTAATTATCAGCCTTAACACAGGCTTAATGTCGACCAACATAATGAAAAAGACGGGGAGTCACAACGGTCTAGTGGATAGCACATCGAAGTTCATTGTTCGAGGCCTGGTCACTGCAACTGCATTCGAACCATGAGCTATTAAGTCGTGACTTGTTAAACTTAAGTTTAGTTGTCCATGAAGCAATGTACATTGTATATATGTGTGTTTTCAATACTGGAGAAACCTTTTCCTCCAGGATTATATCTCTGTACAATGTTAATCCACTTCTCTCAAAACAAAAGAAATATCTTAAGATAGATCTAAGGAGATAACTTCAGCTAAAGAACTTAAACGAATAGTGCCACAACATACCTTCCTGAAAGCCCTGTGTGCAAATTTCCTATATACCGTAATGTAACAAGGACACCAAAAAATGTCACAAAGTAATGTGTCCTATTTAACATACGTTAAATAGGAAATTTGTACACATGGTTTTCAGAAAGGTATGTTGCTTAAGTTATCTTCTTAGATCTGTCTTAAACAGCTAGTATCCCCCCATCCACATTTTTTAAGTTTTCCTGTTTATCATGGAGGTGTATGTGTCTACAACACCATCACAACTTGTTTTCCACAAAAAATCAACAGGCTTTTGCTTAAAACGCAAAGCAGTTCCGACCCTCTTCACCAGAAATTCTGAAACGCTCGAGGTCACTTGGTTTGTTTATCAACAGGGTTTTGACGTCATCCTGAGAAACATACAAAACGGCCTGTGCAGTATTGAATGGAAAATACACGAAGTGAATGTTTATCATGCCTGTTTTGTCCTTGTAATTCAAAATACAAACGTGAAAAACACTTCATGTAATATGACAACAATCTACTATTACACGTTTTGTGAAAAAACGATGAAATTGTGGCTCACAATGAAGCTCTTTTGAAGTAAATACTGGTGCATTGCGACGGGTGGTTTTGTCACGGCATTCACAGCAGTCTGTATGTGTACAGCATGGAACGGTCCCTGCGGGCCGTAGTTTCCACGTGTTTGAACATCGGCCGGTACAAGTGAGAATGAGCGACTCATTTTTCTCTCTCTTGGTAATAGAAAAGAAAATCTTTCTGCTCTTTTTTTTTCATAGTGTCTGGTAAAACATACAATCACGCAGCTACTGGGCATATCTCTGGCTTTTTGGACCAACAAAATTCTTCACAAAAAAACCTTCTAACAGACGGTTTTCCAAGTTTTTCGTGTTGACTTCTCTTTCTCAGGATTGCGTCACACGCGCATATCATGAATACCTAATGAGCGTTTCAGAAATCGCGAAAATCTCATTTTCGAAAAGCGCACTTTTGCTTGCAAAAAAAGCCTAACTGCTAGATTTTCCTTCAAGGGGGATTCTAGCTCTTTATAATATTTCTTTTGTTTTGAGAGAAGATAACTGGCATTGCACAGAGTTATGATCCTGGTGAAAAAGTCTCTCCAGTATTGAAAACAGACTTATGTGACCCGCTCTGGAGAAAGGTAGCATAAGTCTCGCAGGCTAGGTCGAGTTATTGCGACCATGAGAAGAAATCTGTTGCAGATCTATGCTCAGTAAAATACAAAAACAGGAAATTCCAGGCGGTATCTGGGCACCGCCAGGAATTTCCATTGTGTTTTTGTATTTTAATGAGCGTGGATTTGCCGCAGATTTCTTGATATGGTCGCAAAAACTTGACCTAGCCTGCATGACTTGCATATAAAAAATGTTAGGCAGGCAGCTGCACTATGATTATATTATCAAAAACATGAAATTGTGCTTGAAACAAAGTGCTTTTCAAAAACTTGTCTTGGATTAAGATACAGAGAAGAGTAGGTCCCTACTAAGACCGACGTTAAACTTTCCCCTCAATTTCCTCAAACTGGACTGAATGCATAGTTCCGACCTGTCAATCACAACAGAGCTAGCAGACGGCGCCCACATAGGTCAAAGTGATGCAATTATCACACAATCACGCGATTTTCTGCCCATACAGTTTGTATGTTGTATGCGCCAGTGACAGGGTGAATTTTGGTTTCAATGTCGGGCGATTCGCTGTTCAAAGGTAAGAAAGCGCATTTTTATGAATATATGTCATCCCTGCATTACTAGCCTTTCGCTCAGTGTGTGCTACGGTAACTGTCGACCCTAAAACATAAATACCTTTGAGTTTTCTCCAATGAATCTGTGCTTTCCATGCCGAGTCCCGTTGCTTTGTACGTTGTGTCGCCATTTTTTTGCGATGGCTTGTGAGCACATAGCAACAACATCTAAGGGGCGGGGTTAACTGGGCAATCTCGGAACTATGCATTCTACTGGTGCACCCACCAAAACATGACAACACAGCAAACTGGGCGGATATCACTTTTTTCACATGATGTGGTTCTTTGGAACAAAGGGTCGCTCCACCACAGTACTAACGAGCTGATTCTGAAAGATGAACGTCTTGACTCTTGAGATGAATGCAATGAATACGATCAGGACGGAGAGATACTGCACCCAGAATGACTTGAGGACCTGCCAGAATCCTGGGATATACGTGAGCATACAGTTAAGGACAAACTTCAATATTGTAACTTTTAGTAAATATAGAAAAATAAGGCTTGAAACGTTTTTGTGTACTAAAAGAACAAATATGCTGTGTACTATTACTAATTGTAATAATTCCCATCAGATGCAAATGCATCTGGAAAAAAGGCTTTGCTGGATTTCCTTTTCCAAAATAAGAAAAAGCCGAAATTCCGGCTATAGCCGGAAGACTGGCATCCCTGATATATACACTGGATAAAGTATGCAATAGCAGTTGGCTATACGAGAATTGAAGCCAGGCGCCGGCCGCCATTGCTTGGCCAAGACTGCTCCCCGGTCCATGCGATCGCTTGCATTCCACTTAACACATGTATGATGCCATGATGTAGACTAGTGAAGACAGTATGACCAGTCTAGACAAGATATTATGTTTGGTGGGGTACAATGGCGGACGTTGGCTTCAATTTTAGACGACGTACTGGCACTGAGGCTATATCTGGGTAGCTTTAATTTGTCCAAGGCTTTGCAGCTGCGTGTGTATTGTGAGCGCGCATGAGAGTGCCATCATGCAACGAGGATGGGGTGAGCGGATACCCTCGTAAACCTCATATAGTTACCTCGCCTAGAATCCTTTTCAGTTCTTTCCGCGAGGTCACTGTACCATGCTTCTATAGCTCACTTTGCCTTGGCTTTGAAAATATTACGTAGGCGTCTCCGCTCCGCTGGATTGCCAGCTAACCTGGCGGCCTTTTTCTTTTCTAGCAAAAATGTCATTATCATAATACAGTATGTAACAATGCAAGCCAATCAGGTTCGTGGGTGCGCCCGCACCCTGGTTCGTAACGGATTGAATGATTAGCGCAGTATGAATAACCAACGTGGGCTGTGCATATAAGTAATGTTCATCAGATTACAATAAAAAGGCTGCGCGGCTGTCGCCCTTATGCCATTGTCGTCACACAGAGGCCCCCGCTCACAATATACGTGCAGCCGCGAAGACTTGGACAAAGGCTAATGTCCCTGAGGCAAATGTCCCCAAGGCTATTCCCCCAGGCCTTACCCCTCTCTCCTCCTCGGACGTTGGAGGAGAGCAGCAAGTAATTTGTAAAGGATATACAAGGAGCTCCTCCGGGTAACGCACCGTGCCCCTGATGAGGAATGTTTCTGTAGAACTGGGGCCCCTCTGCCATACCGGATAGGGGCAGTCAAAGTAGGTGCTAACTGTAGGATGAATGAAAATGATCAAATAAACCAGTTAAACAAAAACTGTGCGAGAGGTGTCGATTTCAAAAGAGGATCACACAACCTGGGGCAAGTTCGATCAAGCAACTATATAGTTAACTATAGTCGACTAGAGTCCCTCCAACAACGGGTAATTTCCGTTGTTCAAGAGACTCTAGTCGACTATAGTTAACTACACCATGTATACAGGAAACCTCGGATAAGTCGAATCAAACGGGACCGAGCGATTTTATCCGACATTTTATTTTTACACTACATTTTCATTTTCCTACATGTACTTATAAGGTAGAAAATCGTAAGCATCATTTGTCGGGCGCGATCATACTTTTTATGCCTCGAGCGTCGCCATCATCTGATCGTGGCCATGCAGTATATGTACATATGGTGTACTGCTCAGCCCACCCACCTTAGCCACTGAAAAATGCAGCCTGTAATCACGTGTGCACATAGAAACTGAATTAAGATAAGTGAAATACCCATGTGTGCAAATGTACACATGTATGATCCATGCACACACACACACATCCTACAAATCAAGTTCGGGAAGCAAACGCTGTTTTGCCATAAAGCCTTTTTGAACTGGCAACTGCTACATTATTCATTACATGCAAGCAGTTGACATGGTCCCGTTGGATCCGACTTATCCGAGGTTTGCTATGTATGTGTTTATAAAACACTCACCATTTCTTGCAATATAATTGCTGAATATTTTGGAAAGTTGGTAATCAGACGCAAAGACGCTGTCACTGTTAATAACTGGAACCTGTGCAGAAACGAAAAAATTCCATGTTACTCTCCAACTATAACCAAACTCGTGTCGCTGATTTGGACTCGATTGAAATGACTTCTATTTCGACTGAGACATGATGTTGGAAGGATGCAAGTTTTCTGAAACTTTGCTGCATTTATGTAGCTGAAATTTTTGCAGGCTAGTTGATCAATAGTCTTTTTATACACATGTATGTATTGGCATTGTTTCAGAAATTTGGATATGCAAATGAAACAATGGTCTTTTAAACTGAAAGACTTCAAGAGGGTCTTCACAATGGAAAATGCAGCAATAGATAACTAAACTGTGATATCAGTTGCCGGGGTAACTGGGTCTAAACATTCACTGTTAATCTAGTAATTTAAAGCTGTGTCCGCGTTGGACTTGTTTATCGGGAGGTTTTACAGAGACAATGGTAACATGAAAAATGACTAAATTTTACTGCTGTCCGCAATTGCACTTTTTCGACACGGGAAAATTTTATGGAGACTGCGGGAGAGCATGTGCAGTGTCCCTTCGCAGCCCGGACATATGCTTCCAGAGCACTTTTACCGACTCGATGCGTCCGCATTGGACTTATTGTCTCGGGAAAAGTTACCAGGGGCCAATTTCATGGTGCTGCTTAGCACAAAAATTTGCTTAGCACAGGATTTATTTGCTTTATAAAATGGATTACAAGCCAAAATTATACGCCAACTTGTGTTCTTCGCAAGAGTAGGAGAATACCTTTCAATACACATCACTTACGATTTTGGCTGGCAAACAATTTTTGCAAAAAAAGCAAATAAATCCTGTGCTAAGCAAATTTTTGTGCCTAGCAGCACCATGAAATTGGCCCCTGGTCAATTTTCCTGGGCAGGAAAAGTAACCACTGGACTCGGGAAGTTACCGAGAGAAAAACGTCCTAGGCTGTCTGCATGTGACTTAGAAAATGGGAAAATTACCCATCGTCTCGGTTTCCCCCAAAGAGTCCAATGCGGACAGGCCTTAAATCGTATATTGCTAAAGTGCAGGAAAACAGTTCACTTTAGTGCTCTATTCTGAAATTGTTTTATTGAAACAAATATTTAGATGAACTCAAGTCACATTATATCTTGTGTCTGATGCTGCATGAGCGAGTGGTGTCTTTAGTCGTAGCCTCAGTTCACCATCGGCAAACAACTCTGACCCGCTTAGTGGGGAGCTGTGCTCAATGTAGGCCATCGACTCCATGCGCAGTGATGAAAATCTCTGGAATTCAATGTGAAAGTAAGGATTAGCACACAGGTTCAGTCCATTGCAAGTCCTCACAAGTCTTCACAAGTCCCTTGGGCCAAATGGGTTCTTGAAATTGTATTTTTATCAATGAAATCTTTGCTATGCAACTGCTCAATACTGTCATAAAAACCATACTTTGAAGTTGTTTTGGGGGTTAAACTTAAGGGTACATGTAGAACACATTATTAGTATCTCGAAAATCAGTTCACAGATTTACACATAACTTACACAATATAAACTTAATGGTAGAAAACTCCCTTGAAATAGTTTTGTCAGAAGTGCTTTGAGAAATGAGTAAAACAATTTTCGTCTCACGAGACGAAAATTCACCTCGCCCCAAAACCACTTCGCCCTAGACCACTTCGCCCAAAAGCCTCTTCTAAGCTTACTTGTTATCAAGATGGTAATGGTAGTAATCATTACCCCCATTCATGAGAAAAATTACAAAATTATTTGAATCTCCAAAGATCACCTGTAGGCGATTTTTGGAGCCATTCATTCATGCACAAAAACCATACTTGTGGCTGAAATTCCTTCAAGGTAGTTTTCTCGACCTACATGTATGGGTCATTCCATAAAGTTGAGGAACACGGTTTCCGTGTTACATCCACCACCCTTTTTCCCTTTTTTTTTGCCCTTGATAACCCCATGAATCAATACTATTCAGAAATTCAAGCTGTTGGATGAGAGAAATTTAAAACATTTATTACTTGTAACAGAATCCTTATGGATTTAAATTTAGATGTCAACTAAATAGAATTTTGTTCAAATGTAGGTGTGACATTTGGTGCTTTTTAGCAGATTTTCTTGAATCACACAGAAATGGGTCTGTCCACGGTAATGGGGTACAATTCTGTAACATTCAAGATCTTAGGTCCCAGTTCACTTCAAATGTCTTAATTTTATCTTTAAATTATCAAGCTAAACTGAGGAAATAACTTTTTCACCAAGGAGTAAGAAAAATAGTCCTACAACATACATTTGTAAAAACCTTGTGCACAAATTTTCCTATTACGCATGTAACAAAGACGGAAAAAGATGTCACAAAATTGTCTGTCCATGTTACATGCGTAATAGGAAAATTTGTGCACTTGCTTTTTAAAAATGTATGTTGTGGCAGCAATTTGTTACTTTTTTGGGCAAAAGTTATCTCCTGAGAACAAAACAAGGACATTTCTTTAATTCTGAGATAAACTAAAGACATCTAAAAGGAATTATTGACTTATTTTTCAAATGTGTCCCATTACTGTGGACAGACCCAAATATAATCTAGAATACTTAAAAAATAATTTAAAATTCAACATGAAAAAATGTGTAGTTGGAGTGAAAGCAGTTGAACTGTATTGGTTTCCAAGTTACATCCACAACCACCACTTTGTCAAATAATTCAAAATGGCAGCACTTTGTCAACACTGAAGACTCCCAAATTACCCCCAAATTACCCCCAAACAGTGTAAGCCACCACATCATGCAACATCGTTATATAAATGGTGATTCATTGCTCCCTTATTGACCATTTTTGTGGTATTAAAGAAATGTCACACTTTGTTTCTCAACTTCATGGAATGACCCATATGCTTTCAATTACCAGTGGAAATCATTCCGTTTTGAAGAGTTTACCAAACAAGTTTACTACCTTTAAGACTGAAACAAGGACTCTGGACTTGCTGAGGACTCCGTTTGCTGAGGATTTGGATGCATGCTGGATTGGGACCGAAGGACAAGGAATGGGACTCTAACTCGGACTCAGAAAGTGGGGACTCGACTACAGCCCTGGCAAACACCAGAAATTTGGTGGTTTTTTTTCGGTAAATGGTAAAAACATTTCATTCTAAGCATGTACACACCAGAAAATTGTTGAATCACCTACAAATAGTCTGTAGTCAAGGAGCAGAATAAGTTTAACTCCCAAGACGTTCTCTGATGCGAGGACAGGAACGGAGATGGAGAACTGCAGCATGTCGTACTTGCCATCGCGGTTGGTGTCTTCCTCTCTCGTCTTCAGTGTACAGGAGAGGAAAAAGACAAACGTGTGGTTAATAGAGACATAAAGTAATGTGATTTACTGCAATAATCATTCTGTAATAATTGAGAAGTTTATCATGAATTATTTTTTTTGAAATGACTTAACGAGAATCATTTAGGATTGTGTTCATATTAATCATATTTTTCCAGAAAATGGATTTTGTTGTAACCTAACCTCTCCAAAAAACTATCCATGGAAAGAAAACGGGAAATTCGCAATTTCCAGCTTGGATGTGGAAGCAAAAAGATTGGTGTAATCACTGCACTGCTTTATGGAACGGATAAATTAGTTGAAAACATACATGTATGGAGTGAGAGCACGGAATTTCAGAATGAGAAAAATACATGTATGACAAATGATATGACATCAAAATCTCAACACTCATGGGAGGAAAAAAAAGGGGGTGGGGTGTTCAAAATGTGATCTGGACATGCTCTTTTAAATAAAATCAATCGCAACTCTCATTATACATGTAGGACTCTTCAAGGGACCAAACAAATGCGAGCCTTAGAGCGCTAGAACCAATGCATACACAATAAAGACGTGGCCAGGAAAAACGGGCGGGCATTATACATGTAACAAGAGTTGGAAGAATTCTGGATGCCGCAATAGGGCGACAATTCAAGAAGCCTTTCCCCGGGGACCACCAAAATTTCGGAAAGAATCACTCAAATTTACACCTTATTTTTCTACCCAAAGCTTCCAAAAATGGTTCTAGACCTACATGACCTAAGAGAGACAGACCTAAAAAAATGGTTTTTGACCTAAAAAAATGGTTTTTAACCTCAAAAATATTAGGGCGACACCAAAATGTCGCCCTATTGAGCATGTCGCCCTAATATAGCTTTTTTACACACAAATTGTCGCCCTATCCTAGCAAACAGAGTTTTTTATTGTATTTGTTTTGAGATACAAACCAAAATATGTTTGTAGGGTTGACAAAATCAAATTGACTTTTTTTACAAAAACAAGGGAGAAACATTCTCTTTTCACATAAAAACAAAACATTTTAATAAAATTCAGAAACAAAACTTTTCAGAAATTGACTTTTTTTACTCCATCCAACTTTGACGATTGTTACAAAACATTATACTAAATAGTATTTCCAAATGAAGCCCATATTGTTGCGGTGTTAATTTGTTTAATCAACGATCATTTTCACATGGGCCAATCACAGAGGAGAAATTTCATCAATGATGGAAACAGCAATTTGTGAATTTTTAATAGAGGGGTTCTTTGATGTTTGAAAAAAGCATTTCCGTTAGAAAATCCACAAGTCTTTGGGAAGACTGCAAAAGGGCAAGACTAGGGGCAACAGAGATCATACTGTAGACTTTATCGCAATTACATTGGTACAGCTTTCCACAAAAGAAGAACTATATTGTGGGATGGTTGTCAGGGCAGAATTTGCCTCTTTTCCTTTCTACATGTACATGTAGTTTTGTACAAACTCACCCATACAGTACATTGTAACTGCGATGAGGTCTATGGCACAAAGCAGGGTAAGCCTTGGTTAGACGTTCATCAATAGTCCATGGCATGAGCTAACAGGCCCGTTGTCCATCGTAGTGGCACGCTTTTCCAGCGTAAACAGCGACCTTAAGTGGCACGAGGTTTATGCAAATTAGCTTCAGCAGTATGAACGCCTTTTGTCGAACGCGACGATCACCTTATGTTTTTCTTTATTTCTGCGCCGGAAATCCAGCGCAGAAATAAAGAAAAACATAAGGTGATCGTCGCGCTTGACACAAGGTGTTCATACCACTGAAGCTAATTTGCATAAACCTCGATCGTGCCACCTGAGGTCGCTGTTTAGTGTTTACACTGGAGAAGCGCGCCACTGCCACGGACAAAGGGCGTGTTAGCTCACACCATGGACTATCGATGAACGTCTAACCAAGGCTAAAAGCAGGGTTGTAGTCGAGTGCATCACAAGTCCACCACAAGTCCCTGGGTCTTAATTCAAGCCACAAGCTATTCAAATGAACTCCAACAAAGGCATTCTTTTGTGCGTGTTCATCCTTTGCTTCTTGTTACTGGACTTGTGACGGAATCGTGCGAGACTTGTCACGGACTTGTGATTTTATCGGCTCTGGACTTGTGATAGACTCGACTACAACTGACAACCCTTGCACAGAGTGTTGTCCACCAGGCTTGACTTTTTTCTGTAGTAGGACGCTGTACCTTGACAAGTGGAATCCTAAGATTCTGTTGCTGTAACAGATTGAAGTTCTGGTAGGTGCTCCAAGCCAAATAGTAAGGTTCATTTTGGGTATCCACCAACAACAGGATTTGGTGCTTGAAACGTACCGTAGGCTGCTCGCGGTAAAAGGCCTCCTTCAGCCACAGACCTGTGGTAAATGAGAGGAAATGAATGTACAATGAAGGGGCGTTCACATTATCGCGGAAAAATTGCTTTGCGCGCACCTGTGCCATAGGTTTGAACAGCAGCCGATTTTCAGCTTGTGCGCGGCCTCTCGCAAATATCAGCGTTCGAATTAGCACTGGTCTGTTGGCCAAATGACAGTTGAAATCATCTCGGGCCAGTTGGAAAGCCTCCCCAAATGGTCTGGCTGTCCAGTTGAAATAAAACTTGTACTGGGGAGAACCTTATGACTACCAAATTTTCCTAATTTATTTACTCAAATGTGGTTATTGCAAACATTAAAGGTCAATTGTGTGTAAAAAGAACCACCAAAAATTTGAACCGGGCCACTTGAAATGCTGACGGGCCAGTGAAGACTTAACTGGCCCTGTTGGCCAGTTGGGAAAAAGTTAAGGGCAAACGCTGTTTGGCAGTGCACAAAACGTTTTGAACTGGGTTAAAGTTCTAATTTGTTGAACTTTGACCACGGTGCACTGAACTTTCCAAAGCGCAGCCAATATTTTCAGCACAAAATCTGAGATGGTCGGGTTTAAAGTGTCAAATTTTTTGGGTGATTTGACATGGACTGACCCTGATGCAGACAAGATTTGAATTTGATTTTTGATGCTGTACATCTAATTGGCATTTGTAATATTTTAAGGTCAATATATTACATTTTTATTGGCCAAATATAGGGACTTGGAAATCTATGACGTCATCGCGCGCGCACTGGGTACACTAATACTGGTCAGTTTCACAGTGGATTTCTGCCGTATACGAAGTGGCGCATCATGAAAAATGCGCTGTAAAACATCACAGCATTGTTCAATTCCAACTTTTTTAATAGATACTGAAAATAAAGAATACTTTCTGACGATATTTATTTTTAAAACGATTTCTTTTTTTAATATTTAACTTTGTTTGACAGTGAGATTTCTGGTCCAAAAAGGGTAGTTTGTGTTGCGAAACAGACTTGTGAAACCAGCGACAGTTTGGGGAGATTGTCTGTGTTTGTGGAAAATTTCAGTGTAAAAAACATGCACTTTGTTTGTTTTAGCACACAAAAATGATTATCAGTTCCTCTTTGTGAGCGTCGTCGAGTGCATAATTTTCATTCCAGGCGTACCGTAAATATGTGCTATTACACATTGACAATGACGTTGCGCGCCCCCACGTGTGCTTACGTACACAACAATGTACTCCTGCTGCATTTAGGCTTTCGTAACAAAGCTTTAGTTTAGCAGAAAACGAGACAGCGTGTTGAACTAGAGCCGTGGTTACACAGACCGATTTTGTCGGCCGACTGTCAGACTCCAGCCGGCCGATAAAATCGGTGTCGGGCTGTGTAAACAGCAAATCGAGCTGTGTAACCATGGCTTAAAGTGATACCGATTACGTCAGCCGATAAACTTACGTAAAGCACACGCAAATAACAATTTAACTTAGTCGAGTTGCCCGATAATTCAGCGCTCTGTTGGTGCCATCGTACTTGTACAGGTACCGAGATAATTTATCTCACCAAGTTGACCTATAACATGGGTTATGTCGACTTGGCGAGATAATTTATGTTGAAAAGTCAACCTCCTGAATTCAATAATTACGTCGACTTGGTAGGATAATTTGTTGCCAACACAAATTGACTTACATAATTATCTTACCAAGTCGACTTAGTAGATTTGGAAAGGCGACTTGGCAACCAAAATATCTCTTATAAATTTCAGGAAGTCAACAACTTATTGATTTCGGGAAGGCAACTTGGCAATAATATCTCGCCAAGTCGACTTATTCCACGTTATAAGTAAACTCGGTGAGTCTCGGTATCTGGGGTACCGTGGCCGAGTGGTTTGGGTCATTGACTCGCAATCATGGGTGAAAACTTGGGGTTGCGGGTTCGAACCTCCTCCCGGCTGCGGTACCTGTGCCCTTGGGCAAGGCACTCAACCACACTCGCTCCATCCTTCGGAAGGGATGTAAAGCCGTTGGTCCAGTGTGTTAGGTAATGGTAACGCAATCTAAAGATCCCAGAGCATTCTTTCGTAAAGAGCAAAGGGATATTCCCCGGTGTCTCTGGTCATTTCAAATTCTAATTCATGGGTTTCCTCACGATTTATAAATTAGAGCCTATGTATTTTTTTTTTCTTCAAACCCGCTCTTTTACACTATTTATTTGTCGTAATGAACCAGATAACGGCTTTGGTGAGATGAAATTAACCCGGGAAACTGAACAGAATCCGCGGCTAAAACGCGGCGCTATTAATGTCAGAACTTGCGGGTGCATGCATTTTGTGATTTGTAACACGTGCAAACCATCGTGAGACTTGCAATCAAACCGTTCTGATCAATCAACAATTATCAACACATCGTGCAGATGCATACTGCGCGGTAACTATCTGGCTTTGGCATGTGCGGCGATGGAGCCAATTGAGCGACGTCCGTGTACCGGTAGATATCGATCGTGAAGTCATGTTTGTCATGCATGTTGGTACGGTGGTCGCCAACGCTGGTCTCAAAATGTCGGATCTGATTTAGCACAAGAATATACCTTATCAACGTTCTCAATGCATTATGGGATTGGATGACAAAATTGCCTGGCCAAATGTGCATAAACCTATGAGGCGGAAGCCAACTCGGCAACTTTTTTACTAATTTTCACGAAAACCAAAAAGAGTTCAAGAATCAACCTCCCACTACTTTGTCTTGGACACATTTCAAACATTCTGACAAACATGTCCCGAAACAGAAATGTTGCAAATGGAAGAAATCATCGGGGATTCCCTTCGTGGCGGTAGAGTCCGAGTACCGCCCTTGCAGCTCGGTATGCGCTATGCAACACGCGCCGTATCGGCACGGCGCTGGTCGGATTGAGTGTGCTGCACTGCGAATCCGTGTACACGGACTTCCCTGCCAATATAAATTTTAAAAAATCGTTTTTAAAAATGCATATCGTCAGAAATGATGCTTTATTTTCAGTATCTATTTAAAAGGTTTGAATTGCACAAGTTTGTGATATTTTAGAGGATGTTTTTCAAGATGCGCTATTTCAGAAACGGCAGGAATGTGTTGTGAAACTGAACAGTTTTACCAGGGGAGTCCGTGTACACGGACTTGCAGTGCAGCACACTCAATCCAACCAGCGCCGTGCCGATACGGCGCATGTTGCATAGCGCATACCGAGCTGTGAGCTTGGTACTTGGACTCTACCGATACGGAGGGAATCCCCGATGATTTCTCGCATTTGCAACATTTCCGTTTTGGGACATGTTTGTCAGAATGTTTGATATGTGTCAAACTCAAAGATAAAGTGGTGGGAGGTTGATTCTTGAACTCTTTTTGGTTTTCTTGAAAATGAGTAAAAAAGTTGCCGAGTTGGCGTCCGCCTCATAGGTTAATGCACATTTGGCCGGGCAATTTTGTCATCCAATCCCATAATGCATTAAGAACGTCGATAAGGTTTATTGTTTTGTATGTACAGTGCATGACGTTCGACAGTTAAACACGAAGTGCTTTTGCAAGCATAAGAAGTCATTTCAAGTGGGTTGTTGACATTCAGGAAGCCAGCTCTCTTTCACATTTTACAGCTAAAATACGTAAGATGTGAAATCCAAAGTGAAACACTCCCGAACAGCCGAACTGAGTGAAATGTTCAGTTCGGTCCGGTTCGGTTCGGAAGTGCCAAGTTCGGTAAAATCCCGTTTGGTTCCCTCGTTAAGTTACAGCATTAAATCAAACTTTGAATTTTTTCCCCAAGTCCCTACCAAATATGGAATAACCCCTTTCAAATTGTTATACCGTACACTCGTGCCATAGCGTGCAGCGCGCTTTGAAAACTTAATAACGTTTATGCACTCCTAAAAATAAATGCATGACGCAAGTTGTAATGCTTAGTGCTATTTTAAACACTACGGTAGCCGGTCTTCATTCATCAGTCATTGTATGTGGAATATGTGGAGCAGGAACCAGTCTAGAATGCAACATCCGATTTGCAAAATTTGTTTGTTTTTAAATTAATGTCATAATTCTAATTTTTGTTTGCATGGCCACCTAGCCTATACTACATTTACATGATTTACAAACATGACAATGAAAAAGTCCTGTGAAAAGAACAGCGCACTTGTGAGTTTTTGCTTGTGCATCGAACATGAGTAGTCCTTCCTCCATGGTCATGATAATGACAAGAACATGAATTGACATGACAGATAAACAGGATAAAGCATGATAAAGAAAGAAAGGCAAAAACCCAAAATTGCAAATTGCTACCGCTATGTTTAGGCCAAGGGAAATCTGGAAAACTACCTTCGCTCCAGAAAACCACGAAGAATGGTGCTATGAATGTGAACAAGGTAATAGAAACGATAACGAATGTCGAACACGAGCAACAACTTGCTTTATATCGTTGAAAAACGGGATGCGAGTACACTTCTCGAACCGCCATTTTTTGTTTTCATTTACTGATATGATCTATAGGCTCGTCCAAGGAAAATAAATAGGGATACGAAGAAATGAAGTTTTAACATGAACATATATAATTACATATGACAGATGAATACATGCAAATGTAGAACTTTTAATCAAATTCTTTCTTTTTTACGTGAAACGTTGACTGGGATTTTATTTTGTAGCACGTTTTAATATCACATTCGAGAAAGGTCAATAGAGGTCAATGCAGTTATGGCCAGCCAAAATTCCATAACTATCCTCCATTTCCTTTCCACGATACATCATGGAGGAAGAAGTCTTTCCTTCCTCCATGGATACATGAACATGTTTTCATTTAGTATTTCATGCAATCATCGGCGAAAAATCATCAAAAATAGATACATACAAATCTCGCTTTTCTTGAAAACAACATCGCTTACAGGTGTGTGTTTCCATGGGATCATGAGTCTATAAAGGGAACGGGGGAATTACAGGTTTTTTGTAGAGCCATATAGAAAAGTGTACATGTAACAAACTCTGACGTCATTGCGTCTGGTGTCCATTATATATAGCTAGGCCTATATTTTTGTATTCACGACGTTGCAAAATATTTAGGTAATTCCCACAATTAGGACTTCAAATGAGTGTGATATGTTTTTGAAGATTTTCAAATGTTTTTAGTGATTGAAAGTGGTTTCTCCAGGTACAAAATATTTATTTTTATTTCCATTGGGGAACCGTACGTGGCCGAGTGGTTTGGGTCATTGACTCGCAATCATGTGTCAAAACGTGGGGTTGCGGGTTCGATTTCGGCTGCGGTACCTGTTCCCTTGGGCAAGGCACTCGACCACACTTGCTCCATCTTTCGGAAGGGATGTAAAGCCGTTGGTCCAGTGTGTTAGGTAATGGTAACGCACGTACTCTAAAGATCCCAGAGCATTCTTTCGTGCAGAGCAAGGGGATATTCCCCGGTGTCTCTGGCCATTTCTAATTATAATTCTTCATGGGTTTCCTCACGCTTGCGAGTGACAGTGCAATGAGCACTATTGAGGAATCCTTGGTATGAATACCAGATAATAATCATAATTAACGCCACTTAAATTTTTAAATGTTTGTGTGTGGAAGGCAAACTTATTCGACAGCTAATTTTCATTGACGTGTGTAACCCAGAGTCACGATCTCAGACGTTCCGCGTGCTCAGATGTTCCAAAGACGTCACGGAAAATTTCAGCACGTTGCATGCACGCGGATCTCAGATGTTCCGCGTACTATACTCAGATGTTCCGGCACGGCGCCCATCGTGCCTACTATAACAGGTGTTCCGATGAGTCAAATGCCTATAGTTGCAATAAGGCCCTGTACCGGTATAGTTGATTGCTGGTAAACAATGCTGTCTGTAGGGTGTTTGTCTGCAGGGCCCCAACGGAAACCAGTTTTAGTTAACTGTTTGGGCAGGGTAAATCAATGGAATAAATAAATAAAAAATATATAAATATATTCTAACCGAGATATGAAACATATTTCGAGTATATTAGTATGTATAGGTTAAAAAACTTCTTACAAAGAAAAACATCCTGCCAGATCGGGCCGAATTATGCTAGCCTTGACTTGGTTCCAAGTCCGAGATCCTGTTTTGTTTTCCGTTTCCGATTTTTGAAATGTATGGACAGGGAACTAATCTATTTCGGTTCAGGATAGATCCTGAACCGAAATAGACTAGTTTCCTGTCCATACATTTCAAAAATCGGAAACGGAAAACAAAACAGGATCTCGGACTTGGAACCAAGTCTAATGCTAGCCCAGCTAACACATAACGTTCTGCGAACGTTCGCTGCGTGAATGTTCGTTTTTGGTCACGTTTGTTTTGAACGTCGAGGGGACGTTCCCCGAACGTTTGTAGAAGTTACGTTCGTTTTGAACGTCGAGGGGAGGCTCTGCCAACCTTTGAACCTAACGTTGCACTATAACGTTCTAAAAACGTTCTTTATTAACGTTCGGAGAACGTTCGTTTTTTGGTCACGTTCGTTTTGAACGTCGAGGGGACGTTCTGTGGACGTTTAAATCTAACGTTGCACTATAACGTTCTAAAGACGTTTTTTAATAATGTTCGGAGAAAGTTCGTTTTTTGGTCACGTTCATTTTAAACGTCGAGGGGACGTTCTGCGGACGTTAGAATATAACGTTGTAGTGTAACGTTCTAGGAACGTTCCGAGAACGTTGTTAACAAAGCAGATCGCGCGGAGATAATTTTCCCGTAAATTTCACGGGAAAATGAATCGTTTTAAGCTTTACGTCGTAACGACGCACTGCCTGATTTCAAATGTATGTACTTTTGCATAAAACCTATCTATAGTCTACAATATTTTGAAGAAATAACAGAAAAATGTGGTTTCCAATGTCCGCCAACCGTGACTACATACATACGAAGGAAATTCCAGGAGCATATCAAGCGTCCTTACTATAACTATACTGTAACTAGACTGGTTACTATAACTAGACTGGTACCAAGAGCCCTGGAACTTCAGGTAAGCGATTAGTTGGTATATACGCATTGAAAATATTCTGATTACGTCATTGATTCCGATTACGTTATTGATTACATCACAATTGCGTCATAATAAAGGTGTCGTACGTACAATTGACACGTCCCTCTGGACGACTTTTTGTATAACGTTCGTTTCTAACACAATAACGTTCCGGGGACGTTCGGGGGACGTTAGTTTCGAACGTGCCGATCAGGACGTCCAGAAAACTCCACACAATTACGTTCCCCGGACGTTCATTCCTTATAACGTTCCGCGAACGTTAAAGGAGCACACCGGCTTTGTTGGGCTATTTTGGGCTCGAAATAGACCATACATTATTCTGAAGCGCCTTCGAGAGTAAATTAGATATATCCTGAAAAGACGCCGTCAAATTTGGCCGTTTTTGAGCACTTTTAAAAAATTCAAGGTCACGTGACTTTTCGGAACCAAATTCTGGTTCCGAAAAGTCACGTGGTCTTGTGAGTTAGTTGTATTTCCAGCCGTATAAAAGTTTGTTACTGCACCAAATTCAACTCTGATTTTCCCCCAATATTTATAAGTAATTGACAACAGAGAGACTATTTATACAGGTATGAAACAAAGTTAAATATAAGTATGAACATTTGAACATAATTGTTTGTTTCGAGAGTCCTGAGAACGGGAGCGAACGCGTGCTACGGCAGGCTACCGTGGAGTGTTAGATATTTGCCCCGCGCAGCACGGTAAATAGCCCGAGTGCACACACACACGGGCGTGTTGCTCCAGTGTACGTTCGTGAAGAAAAAACATGATGCCAACTCCTCAAAAGAAAACGGAAATTCCTATTTGGTCGTCCGGGCTGTCCAGTGAAATCGTGAGCAGAAAAGTGCTTAATTGCATGCGCATGACGTTCTGCAGTGTGACGTATGCTACGTATGTTCCATATTTGGTCATCGGAACATCTGAGCACGCGGAACATCTGAGACTGGAGCGGGACACCTGTCCACCAAATTATTGATTAAAGGCACAGGCTCGTCAGCAATGCGCGCGCGCGCCAAATTCGTGCCACGAAATAGCAAAGGCATGGAGCTCAGTGCGTATTTCGTGTTTCTAATTTTTGTCAGTAAGCCAGAACAAAATATTCAAGAAAATGATGCTGTCCCCTATAATCACATGCCACATGAGTGGCAATTTTTTGAAGCACACAGGGTGTCGTATAAGTGGGACACCAAACGTTTTGGCCCCTAGTAGGTGTGACGCCAGTTGTCAGGGTAAATGGTCTAAATATTCGCTGGTAATCTGAAACGTCCATTTGCTAAAGCGCAGAAAAACTTTTCAATATGGTTTTAGTGTATCTCTCAGCAACACAACGCAGCCGGGTTATGTTTTTACTCGAGTTCTCTGCAATGACCTCGGCGGGAATAAAAAAATTGACCAAGTAGTGCGACTGGTAGCCAATGCTACTCGTCCGGAAATACAGATAATGGTTGAGTGGGTATTGTTTGCAGCCGTCACTTTGGTAGTTAACATAATGCGCTTTATAGGACTACCTGTGCACTCTATACACTAGCCTACACGATTTCACCTACGGTCCACTTTTGGTACATGTACTACGCGAAGAACATTATGTGTGTCAGATTTATACCATTGAAATTGTGACGCGTCTGCAGTGCCAAGAGCTAGAGCAAAATGGACTGGATATTCAAGGAGCAGAACACATTTGGTAACTGAAGTCTGACTATATAAGCATATACATTTGATTCATTTTTGTAATGGTTGAAATTAGCCTTGTATTGATATTATGTGTAGTGTACACGTATTTAAAAACCATTTTGCACTGTACTATTACTGTTTGTGCGGGATGTCGGTTGTGCCGTTTGTTCATCCATGTCAAGGACGGCGCGTTGTGGTATAGACCGTATCGAATAGCCGCCATTTCATGGGGTAGTTTCTTTGTTCCTTGAGGACATGCATGGTTGCACATATTGTGCTTTCATTGTTGAACGGTTTAAGCATGGTTTAAGTAACAAAAGGTGCCCCACGAAATGGCGGCTATTCGATACGGTCTATACCATAGGCCAGGCGGATTACATGTATACCTGAGTATGAGTCAATAGAAGCTATATTCGTGCGTTTAATAGAATGGTGAGTCCCCCGAATCCGTTTCTAGAATGCAAAACGGCCGATTGGGAAGATTCCATGCAGTATGCGTTCAAAATCTTGCTCTGAAGACGACGGAGGCTTGAGGCGCCTAGTCTGGCACCTTTACATATGTGATCAGCAGTATCGACTATATATAGAACTGATTCAGAAGCTTAGCCAGATGAAAACCGTTCTGGCGGTCGAATAGAGTCTATACCATCATGTACCAGCGTAAATACACTACTCAAAAGAATTAAAGGAACAAGAGAACATAATGTTTTTGTCATGGTCTATATGGGCTACCGTTAGAACAAGAGGCATTAAAGTTATGTGAAAATCATTCAGGTGTTGTCAATTGATTCTCAAACAATACTCAACAATGTTGGTGAAATCATGCGTGTCTTCTAACACGTGGACACGGGGGTGTCCACAGGCGTGTTCTTTTAACCTGTATAAGGTGTTGGTATTGGTACACTTGTCATCACTAGTTGTTATCACTTCTTGCAACAAAATGAAGGTTCTTCCAATTCTGTTGTTTGTTGTCTGTCTGCTGGGACTGAGTACTAGCTGGTGTTCGCCGTCAGTTAACTGAAGCTGAGGTTGCTAGAGCTGTCCAGCTCCTTGAATTTGGCAATACACAGCGTGCGGTGGCTGTACATTTTGATGTGTCCGTAAGTGTCATCAACCGGTTGTGGAGACGTTTTCAGGAAGATGGTCTGTACACCAGGAGGCCAGGACAAGGTCGCATACGTGTGACTACCCCTCCCCAGGACCGATACCTGAGGATCCTGGCACGTCGAAATCGACGATCTATACTGCAAGATCCTTAGCCACAAGCTTCCACAGGGCAACTGATGTCCGTGTTTCCAATCAAACAGTCAGGAATCGTCTGCATGAAGATGGTATGAGAGCCAGACGACCAGCCACATGCCCCATTTTGTCCGTAGTACACCGCAGAGCCCGGCTGGACTTTGCTAGAAACCATCAATTTTGGCAGATGGACCAGTGGGCACCAGTACTGTTCTCAAATGAAAGCAGGTTCACTGTTTCAACCAATGATAGACGTGTAAGGGTTTGGAGACGGTCAGGGAACGATATTTCAACTGCAACATTGTCGAATTTGACCACTTTGGAGGTGGATCAGTTATGGTGTGGGCGGGTATCTCCCTGGAGGGGCGTACGGACCTCGTCGTGGTAGCTGGTGGTGCACTAACAGGTTTGAGGTATCGAGATGAGATACTGGAACCTGTTGTGAGGCCATATGCTGCTGCCGTAGGTGAAAATTTCATCCTGGTGCAAGATAACGCTCGTGCACACACTGCACGAGTGTCCATGAACTTTCTTGAGAATGAGGGAATCAGCACGATGCCCTGGCCGGCAAGATCTCCTGACCTAAACCCTATAGAGCATGCATGGGACATGCTTGGCAGACGTGTTGCAGGTCGAGAACATGCTCCAGACTCTGTACAGACACTCAGAGAGGCCTTGGTTGAAGAGTGGGAGAACATTCCTCAAGACTCCATAAGACAGTTAATTTTAAGCATGCCTCGACGCTGTCAGGAGTGCATACAAGCACGTGGAGGTCATACCAGTTACTAGACAATGATTAATTAACGTTTACTTTGCCAAAACGTGGACAATGTACGGATAGTCATAACCTGCCAGATGATTATGTCCATATTTTTGTTCATTCATGTTTTAGTCATGTTAACAGGCTACCACATCAATAAATTTCGCCATACATTGTTGAGTATTGTTTGAGAATCAATTGACAACACCTGAATGATTTTCACATAACTTTAATGCCTCTTGTTCTAACGGTAGCCCATATAGACCATGACAAAAACATTATGTTCTCTTGTTCCTTTAATTCTTTTGAGTAATGCACCTATCAATTGTTTCCCCCACCCCTCCCCCCCCCCCCCCCCCCCCCCTCCGGGCTACCCCACATAAGAGGTGGGGATTGTCACTTTTTGCGTGACAAAATCCCCACCCCTGGGGCAACATTTAGGTGACAAAAATCCCCACCCTCGGGTGCAAAACATGCGCAAAAATGCACAGATAATGGGCAAAATGCCCCACCCTGGGGCATGAAAAATGTGACCAAACCCCCACCTATGGGGTGGGGTAGTGCGGGGGGAGGGGTGGGGGAAACAATTGATAGGCGCATAACGTTCGCACGTACGGGACCGCTATACTACGTGGGTTTTCCCATACTATGATCATTTCGTTCAGCGATGGGCCATATAGACAGTTTGCACCGGCGGCCATGCTAGTTGGTTTTCTTGTGAAAATGATATTGGACACTAACGATGCTAGCCTTTTGACAAGGCCTCGTGAATTTGGGCGATTTGATGACTTGAGTAGAGTCTATACACGCCGAGTGTCCATTCACTTGAGCATTTCCGAACTGCCAGGCAATTTTTATGTTTTTCTTTATAATTGCTACCGAATTCGGTAGCAGAAATCAGCCAGTCACGTGCAGGTCACCCTATATGCAACTTACGTCGTGAGCTCCTACAAACAAGGAGGAGTAGTCTTATGCTTTTAATTCACTGGGTAAATTAAACAGCAAATTCAATCAAATGAATTCATCCGAAATTACAAATGGCAATTTAATATTCATTCGTAAGATTTAAAACAATTGTCATAATTTAATAGCAATATTAGACTCGATGACTCAATGGGGTATTTTCAAAGTAAATGTATTATAAGTGCCGCCAAAGCTGGTTAAGCTGTAATTGTGTCATAGACCTTCTCGCGATTACCACTTGGTTGAGTTTGCACAAAACTACATGTAGAACTGTATTGTGGGAAGGGAAACAGGGGCAAAGTCAGCCCAGACCACAGAGCTATATATAGGAACTAGAGTGAGCACTTATCACGTGACCCCGTGCCCTCAAGGGTGCGTGGACGCCATTTTGTTAGTGGGCAAAAAGTACGTGCTAATGTATTGACGACATGCGTATTTTCAGCTTTAATTTTATTTTAAGATTAATGCTTTCAGCGATAGGGGTGCAGAAAGATGTGGTTGCTAACTACAATCATCCTGACTGTCGGATCATTGTTTATATTTTATATTTTACTTTAAAAGATTGAAACTTTAGTTAGGCCAAACACTTTTCTTTCTCCATGGGCCAAACAACATTCAAAATCGTCGCCCGGGTAGTGTACAAGATTTGGGGAGTTGATCAGAATTTTTTTTAATGACTTATCTAGCATTAGAATGTGCAGATTTGATGGAAAAACTCTAAATTTGGAGTGGGAAAGTTTAAAATTTTGTTTCAGACAGGCGTATGCGAGCCGCGCGCACACTTAAGATCGACGTCTGAAACCAAGTCGCTGTTCAGTCGTTCTGACTGACTGGAACAGTCGATCTTTCGACTTCTGGCGAACCAAGTCGCTCCAAATTGTTTCATACGTCGAACTTAATTCAAATTTCTGGGATAATTTAGTTCAGCGCGACCGTAAGGTGCAGGATTTCCCGGTGAAACCGACTGCCTGAGGGAAGAACTACCGTTCCACCGTTCACCATGCATTAAGTACACAGCATAACCTAGCATTTTCAAGAGAAAAACTGTATTTTTTTCATTTCTAAAATCACGTTTCTAACAAAATTCGCACTTTTTGTAACATTATTATGCCATAATTAGTGGCAGAGGTGTACGTTTATACCTTCCTAGGTACAGTAGAAAAAGGTCACTCATGACTGGCGTTAAACAGCGAATAAATCATTTAAAAACCCATTTATAGCTGCCGCGCCGTTGACTGCAGTGGATACATCCGGGTATTTATCAATTATTTTGACCACTAACAAAATGGCGGACGCGGTCCCAGGGCGGCACGCCCGGGTACCGCGCACAGACACGGGGTCACGTGATAAGTGCGCACTCTAGTTCTTATATATAGCTCCATGGCCCAGACGACCAGTACCTAGACTGGTTCCCGTCCACATATTCCACACAGGAGAATATAAGGACAGGTAAAGGGCGCTTATCTTGATCTGTAATTGGTCGTCTTTGCGCGTGCGCATTGTGTTTTTTATATTTAAAAATTGGCCAAGCCCTTATTTGCTTTAGGCAATGTACTTTATTTACATAATTGGATATGTTCGACACGCACGGCCAAGTTACAAATGTCAATGCAAAATCTGCGCACTTACTAAACAAAAAAATAATAATAATAACCACGTGACGGGCAGAATTCTGCCCGTCATGGCTGCCCTTTACCGATCCCTATATTTTCGCAATAAGCGAACCAATCTATAGGGATCGGGAACCAATCTAGACCAGTACCGACCTCGGCCCCATGGTCTACATCCTCTTGCAACAGTGCCCCTTTAACGCACTCCCTAACTCCTGCGTACAGTGGCCCTGTTGAAAAAGGCCCCATTTGGCGGTGGGACTAGCGACAGAAATCTTGTCGCCTCTGCTGGACCAATCAGGACGCTTGCAGTGCATTGCAGAACGATTGCAGGCATTCAAATGTAACGCGCGCAGATTGTAAACACCGTGCATGCATGTGATACATGTACTCGGTAATGCTGGCCGTTGTCCGCGTCGACGATTGGCTGCTATTTAAAGCATACTGGGGAATCCGTTCCATTACATTCGTCAGCATGCATCCCTGTTATTAATTTGAAAAACTGCGGAGTAAATTAAGATCGTCGTTTGAAAGTTTGGTAAGAATAGGACAGTCATAAGGAACGGAACCCAATACAATTTCTGGAAAGTATAGAAATCGTTTTTTTTCGGCATAACATGACCGAATTGATTAAATTACATCAAAATTACTCGGGCGTGAGTTGGCTCAAGACAACAGCTGGCTCACTCCACAGATTTGCGTGTTTTTCCTCAGGGTATTGTTACGTCGCTTTGCAGAGTGGAAATTCCCTGATATCTCAGGATGCATGGTCTACTGCTAGAGCAGTTAGGAACGAGGTTGCTCTACCACCCTGGGGACGAGGTTGGACCAGTACCTACATTGATAATGAACGAGTCCACAACGCCGGAGGCGATGTGATTGGTCGGTGGGAACGTAGTGACTTGCATCACACAAAATCTTTACGTGTAGAGTGGATGGGGCGTGCATGGGTAATGTTGTGACGTTGCACATTCGGGTCAACTGCTTGCATGTAATGAATATGTAGCAGTTGCCAGAAGGCATAACGTTTGCAACAGCCTTGGTATACTCCACTCAAGACGCCCAATTGTCTCACATTTTAATTACCAAACAATATAACCCCAAAGCCAGAAGGCTATAGGCCTAACGATGCCTGACACGTACGTGTGGACAAAGCGCGCCGCTTGTCTTCTATACTAGCCAATGCGCACGTCCTGCAATAATGTAAACGCCGCTTTGAAGGCGGATACACACTATCGCGGAAAAATCACACTTTCGCGCTGCGCTCACCGCATTGCATGAGCCCCCAATCGCCGATTATTCCAAAATAGAAAATTCCACTCTGGTAACTTGGGGCTTCTCTGATACCTCATTGGCTGCGCGTTGGAAAGGTCAGCGCACCGCGGTCAAAGTTCAACAAATTTGAACTTTGACCCAGCTCAAAACTTTTGCGCGTCGCGATAGGCCGCGCACAAGCGGCAAACCAGTTTGTGTACAAACCAATGGAACAGTGTGATTTTTCCGCGATAGTGTGAACTCCCCTTAAAGGGACAGTGTCGTCAGCTTCACCGCGTTTTGAAATTCGGACCGAATTTGAGCCTTAGCGCATGCGCACTGCGACTTTGCTTGCGTATTAAACTTTACCCCAGTGTACGACTGTTGGGCTTATACGGACTCTATGAGAACCTGTTGTGCGTGCAAATGTTGCGCTGCTGATTATGACACGTGAGACTAGAACAAGTCTATGTGGGCGGTGCGGATTATTTATTTCCGGATATATGCGCGCGCTCGTTACACATTGACAAAAGCTCTGCATACATATTTTTGTGTACTGTGCATGTAGCTTTTCACTACTGTACTACTAAGTACATGTAAAAGTGTGTACACTGATTAGATATATTTTTTTCAAGCAAAAATGGTCGTTAGAATTTATTGTTCAATAGGCATGCTTTTTATATCAACGTTTGGGGAATTTTATCAACTTTGTGAATCACGTCACCCCAAGGTTGCTGAACTTTTCCGTTTTGACGTTGTGGTAAAAAATACCTGGACAAACTAGTGCTTTGTGAAATCGAATGAATGGGGCACTTAGTGCGACTGTAGTTTTTTTAAACCGAAATGGTCGTTATTTGCCGAGCACTGCCAGGTACAATTTTTGCTTCTATAGAAAGTTGAATATGTCTCTTTCTTATTCTGATCACCCTAGGTTTGTACGATGTTGGGTTTTAAAACGTCTGTTTTAGTCTTCAAGAAGGCATGCGCATGCATATACGCGCAATGTTCCGACGATGTCCAAAACTTTTTAATATGTAACGGCCCGGGGGAGGGGGGGAGGGAGGGGGAGGGAGGAAACAATTGATCGGCGCATAATACTCCTTTCATTGTTCATGCATTGATTATTGCGCTCTCTAAATATAGATATAAGGCTCGAATTAGTTTGGTGACTTTTCAAAGTTTTCAACTTTTTCAACTTCAATAGCCTACTTTGCTGTTCTATATTACATGAGCGCAGTTGCTGAGTACGATTAATAACTTTTCACCATCGGATCTGGGGCCAATTTCATGGCGCAGTTTAGCACAAAAATGTGGTTAGCACAGAATTTGTTTGCTTTATTTTGCAAAAATAGGATGGCAGCCAAAATCGTATTTGATGTGTATTGACTGGTATTCAGAATACCAGTCAATACACACCAAATACGATTTTGGCTGACAACTAATTTTTGCAAAATAAGGCAAACAAATTATGTGCTAACCAAATATTTGTGCTATAAAACAGCGCCATGAAATTGGGCCATGAGCACGTGGGTAGTCGCCATATGTAACAAACTTGAGATATTGATATATTTGCGTGAGGCTGCTTCCAAGTCATGTCCAAGGAACCACCCCACCCCTTCACCAAAATAATCACGACAAAATGAAATGAAAGCGAAGAAGAAACAGATTTGCATTGAGTAGTTTGTGGATTGTGTTATGCAAAGCCGTTATAAATTATGCACCTCCCCAGGCCAACCAGGACCCTGCCGTCACACTGGAAAATCGTGGTTCACGTCGCTTTCTGTGACCATTTTATGTGATATTTTAATCGATACTGGTTTCGAAAAAAAAATCTTCACAATGTTTTTACGCCACTTCATCTGACTTTTCAACATGTAGGCCTACAATAGTACAAAAAGTATGTACACGTCCGTAGCTACACTCTAAGAAATAATGGTTCAAGTCTGCACCTTAAGGGGTGCTTATCTTTGATACATAGCAGCACCCCAATAGGAGCAAATGTGCACCCTGTGAGTATGAGCAAGTCTGCACCCCACATGAAGGTGCAAGCCTGCACACACGGGGTGCAGGTATGCACCTCCAGAGGTTAAATCGTCACTTTAAGGGTGCAGAGCTTTGATACAATAGCAGCACCCTAAAGGGTGCAAAATTGAACCCGAAGACCAAGGTGCAAATATGCACCTAAAAAATGGGAGTGGTGAGGGGCTTTCAAAGCGGGGTGCAATTGTGCACCTCTAGGGGTAGTTATTGCACAACATGGCTGCATCCGCACCGGGGTGCAACTCTGCACCCTTAAAGTGTCAATTATCAACCATGCAATAAATTCACGCTGGGAAAAAAATCACTGTTTAATTTTGGTCCATTAAAAATTATCGAAACATTTATTTACAAAGCAAAAACTGTTTTAACATCTGGCAAGTATTGTGCGCGGGAGGTAAATTCCTGTAACAAGGAGCAGTTTTTCATACATACAATGCATACAATGTACAAAGTATATGAGAGTTACAGTAATTACATGTATTAGAAAGCACATCAAACGACCACTGCCTTATTTCGGAAAAAGTAAATGTATAAATTGACACTATAACCAAACAAAATGATGTCTTTGGCAAGGCTCCAGCGTCCTAGGTACAGTTACATTTTAAAAACAAAAGTACAGAAAGATCCACATAGCTAAACCTACAATTTCCACAATTTTTTTTTCCAATTACAAGTGGTATGCAAGTTTCATAGAACTTGCAAGGTTTATTTGTTGTTATTTTTCAGCAAAACTCATACTTCTGATTAAATCCTACAATTTGTTTATAAACGAGTGTATAAAATTCGTGCAACACTTTTCATTCGTTGACAGATTTATTGTTCACCTCGTGGAATAAGATATTTCTGTCAATATTTTAAAAATTATTTGTACTACTGCACTGACAAACATTATTTGCATATTACTATACCACATAAACATGTCTCCCATTTGGAATCACTAACCTTCAATAAAAACAGCGAGCAAAACTGGGGTTTGCTGCAATATTTTTTTTTATGTAGCTTGGTGCGCATAATGCGGTGATATATGTGCTGCACCCGAAAGGGTCTTTTTACAACTGCAAAAGCGTATGTGTTTAATGTGCATGTGTATTACCTGGATACAGATCACTAATACACTGGTTGTAATTTATTGTATAAATTAACAAAAAAATAGACAACTGATATGTGGTGTTCAGTGGACTAGAATACAAATATTGACAGGCTCATGAGGGTGTTGGTGCAAACTACAGGCAAGCAACGTGTCATTACAAAAAGAGCAAAATGCACAAAAATCGCCAACTTTGTACAGTGTTTTTATTATTTCAATGAGACAAACAAAAAAAGAGGAAATCAGCTGAAAAGTTGCGATGTTTGAAACTATCGTCCCGAGGTTATTTTTAGAATGGCGATGCCTGATATTTTCCCCGAGGCCGTTGGCCGAGGGGAAAATAGCAAGCTGCCGTCTCAAAATCACAGAGGGGGCGGTTACTTTGCAAACACCCGAATAAAGAGCAGTCCAATATTTGTTTTTATATACCTCATACGTTGATCTTATATGTCAAATGATTAGTATTTTTGGACAAAATTGAGTTTTCTGAAAGCCCGGAGCGCAAGCCAAAATGCACATTTTCCACGTGAATGCGATCATCACTTCTAGTTGCTTCTCGCGTACGCCCGCATGTGCTGACACACCTTTGACCTATGACGCAAAAGGTCCAACGATAGTACTTTTTCAGTTGCGCAAAAATGTACTATCCCTTTGATCTATGACACAAAAGGTCGAACAATAGTACTTTGTTTTAGTTGCCCTCAGAATGGTTCAACTAATACATGTCAGGTGATATGCTTTTAACCAATCAGTGAAACGTGACATCAATATATGAGGTATATAATAAGAATTTTGCTCTAATGATTATGTATGAGGCATGTAATATAAATTTTCTTGGCATCTAGTGGGGAAATCTGCATTTATAAAACGCTGTACCTTGGCAGGGCAAGGACTTGTTTTGGTTAAGACGTGCAATGGTACCTTGCTAAGTAAAAAAGGAGTGTTTGCAGAAACGCCCAATGGTATACTGCTGGTGGTGCACAGAACGGTTCCATCCATTTTGATGGCAAGGTCCACTGTGGTGAAGGGGTTTCCCTTGATGACCAGGGTAGGGGTTGGAACTATAGGCTCCTGTTCAAATGTAAGTAAAAAATATAGCAAATGCAATAATCAGTTAACTGAAATATTAAATATTATATACCTCATACAATGATTCTCGTTCACAGATTGGTTAAAAGCAGATCACGCGACATGGATTAATTCAATCTTTTCAATGCGCAACTATTGTCTGACCTTTCGCATCAAGGTCAAAGGATAATACGTTTTAAAGTACTATTCCGCAGGGCGTACAGAATATCACGCACGCATGTGCCAGTATGTGTGCGTGTGCCAGCAAGCGGGCGTTTGCGTCAAGCAACCAGTAGTTCACGCAGACAATGTGCATTTTGGCTTGCTCTCGGTTAACTTAATTTTGTCAAAAAATACCAATCATTTGACACAAAAAATAAATGTATGAGGTACATGTATATAAAACAAATATGGACTGCTCTATATTTGGGTGATGGTGCAAACTATACCGCCCCTAGGTGATCTTGACATGGCATGCCTGCTATTTTCTCTCGGCCTGCAGCCTCGGGAAAATAGCAGGCATGCCATCTCAAGATCACCTCGGGACGATAGTTTGCACCATCACCCTCATGAGCAGTCAATATTTGTATACTATTTTCAGCTTTATTTAATTTTCTTCACACAAAGCTTTAATAGTTGCTCTATAAATTAGGGAAGCATTGTGCAGCAAGATATGTGACAAAGGGTTACCCCTTCGGCTTCCTTTGCTCCCCCATTTGTCTCAAACATCAGATGAATGTTTGTGTTTTAACAAAAGGTTTGGGGTGATGTACTTTTATCACACGTTGTGCTGGGTATATTGAAAGGTAATTTGTTGTTCCAGTTTTCCTCGGAATAGTCTTCGATAAAACTAAAGTATTGAACAGTTAAATAATAGTACTGAACAGTTAAATAATCTATTACTGCAACCCCTTTTACCACCACCAGCTATGATGCATCGGGCAGCACAGCCATGAGCCTTGAAATTACATTAGACAATTAAGTTACCTTGTCAATGACATCTATAGTCGGATCCTTTTCGGCCATCAACAATGGAATGAGCAGGCAACAGGCAGTAACTGTAAGCTCTGAAACAAAATTAAACATTACATTTTAGTACTTATTTTAGCACAATATTGTCTTCTTCTCTTTGGTATCCCACTTTCTTGTCCTCTCCCCTTCACATTTTTGCCTGTCTTCAAAACAAAAGCAAATACAAAATGAATACGTACCTTACGTATATTTTTGCAGGCACTGCATAATGGTTTATGCCTGCTTTATGATTCCTGACCGCCATGGCGACTGTCTTCTGTAGGCACTCGTAAATGTCCTTTCCGTTGCTGCACTGCAATTCTTTTAGCAGCTGCAAAGAAAATATCAAAAAGAAAACATTACTCACAGAAAAACTAAATAAGGAGTGTGGATTTTCTACTGACATGGCCCATTTATCACAGTTTTTATAACGACAAACATGCAATTTAAAAAAACTAATAGGCCTAGGCCTACTAACTGAAATTAGAGCAGGCCTAAAAAAAAAACAGAAAATGAAGCCTATGACCAGGGGCCAATTTCATAAAGCATGTTAGCAGAAATTTTTGCTTAATCAAAAATTTGTGTGCTTTATAAAAATGGGTTAATAAACAAAATTGTACTTCAACTTGTGTTTTTAGCAAGAATAGCAGATATTCTTGTGAAAAACACAAGTTGACATGCAATTTCGATTATTGACCCATTTTTATAAAGCAAACAAATTTTTGATTAAGCAAAAATTTCTGCTAACATGCTTTATGAAATTGGCCCCAGATCATGAGATGACTATCTGTATCACTATTTTCCCAACATAACCGTGACAACAGGCCTATAGGTCCTAAATTAAAAAGTTAGTTAGTGAAGTGGTACTGGTAAATTTGTATGGCCTATTTAGTATTATACGGCACATGTACTGTACTTATGTAGGCCTATGTTTTTACAACTCGGTGACAAGCACTTCCCATACCAGGGCCCGCCCACTGGCACTGCATGACTACAGCATTTTCATTTTATAATGTACTGTACATGCTGAACAATGTCAATCTGTCAATGTACATTCAGACCTAGCAAAAACCTCTGTACAGTAGTACATGTACAATCAGGAATGTAGACCTAGTACATGTACATGTACCTATACGTACGTATACATAGTTTTTGTACACGGTAGGGTTATGTAGGGCTACTTGTAAGCCTTGTATCGATACATCCGACCATGCACAAATAAGGCATAGTTCGCCATGCACAACTCGACCAGGCCCACAGTCTAGTCTAGTCGATCGGCCGTGCATATGTGCAGACATGAAAAACTGACTGAACACAATGACTGGTTAGCAATAAACAATAAAAATGGCAATAAAAACCCACTTGAAGATGCAAATATAACACTCACTTTTTACAAATTATTCTCTTGTTCGAATGTTGAAGTCTGGACGATCGTAGAAAAGTGCAAACACACGGGACATGAACTATGCGTGACGTTATAGTAGGCACTCGATGTGACACGTTGGCGGTTTATTTAGACTGGCTCCCCGGCCGGAAAACTTAATATTGTAGATTGGACTGGCGTGGCACCAGACTTGGTTTAAGCGGGAATTTTCAGGTACATAAATCACAGGAACGACAGATTGATTTCGCAATGCCGTAATAGCCTTTTTATAAGTCGTTTCGGTACGCGTTGTCATACAGAGGCACTTAATTTCTCGGGTTTTCGTTGTTATCCATTAAATATTGACTTTATTTCCATCGGTTTACTAAACGACGGTAATTTAGATATGAAACAGTCACGGTATTTTGTACCATTCATTGCAAAATAAGCTGACAGCAATTTGTCAGACTTGATGTGAGACTAATCCTGAGAGCTGGAAGGTGCAGATTTACACCCCAACATGTGTGCACCCAAAGAGGTGCAGATTCGCTCCCTTCAAGGTGCAAATCTGCACCCACCAGAATTGCGGGCACTTCAGCAACATTCTGCACCCCAGTTGCACCCTAATTTCTTAGAGTGTACGATATGTACGTCTAGTCTACGTACATGAACGTTCATTCCTGCAGGCCTAGCCTGCGAGACAAAAGGCGCGCGCGCGCGGTGTTCATGACTTGTGCGGTCGGCCAGGTCAAAAGTTCATCAGTTGCTGCTAAAAATAGGAATGGAGAATTGAGAATCAGCAAGAGGGCTCACTTCAAAAACTTCGTCCTTGTAGGCCTACTGACGACACTGTCCCTTTAAGGCGGATACACACTATCGCGGAAAAATCACACTTTCGCGCTGCGCTCACCGCATTGTATGAGCCCCCAATCGCCGATCTTTCCAAAATAGAAAATTCCAGTTCTGGTATCTTGGGGCTTCTCTGATACCTCATTGGCTGCGCGCTGGAAAGGTCAGCGCACCGCGGTCAAAGTTCAACAATTTTGAACTTTGACCCAGCTCAAAACGTTTTGCGCGTCGCGACAGAAATAGTCTTGGCCTAAGACTACTCTAGTCGATATTGGTTTGTGTACGCGTTGGCCATTCCCAGTAGTGCGCCCTCTTGCAGCACTAACTGGCCAGCCCTTTGCTCACTAGAGTATAGTAGTCTTGGGAATCTCTCCCGGAAGTTCAGCATTGGAGGCGGTACCGTTTTATGTAAATAGCTGCACAGGGTTTTATGATGGCACACAAGGGACATGGCATACCACAGATATCTTTGCAAATAGTTGCAGTGTCGCAATTATCTTCAAAAACAAATGTATTTTGCGATGTCATACGCCTTTGCAAACATGTTTGTAAATATATTCCCAAACATTTGCCAAGAAAATTATGCCACCGAAAATTAGCAACGATAATACGGTCATTGTCGATGATTCTTGTAAGCCGCCTTATATTTTTCAAACCATTCGAAGCGCGTGCACGCGGTGTATTTGGGTCACGCGCTATATCTGGGTCGCGCTCGCTGCATTCCGACGCGCTGCTGTATTTGGGTCACTCGCTGATTGGTTCCCTAGGAAAGCCTAGGTAAAAACAAAGAAAAGGTTAAACCTTCCGGGAGAGATTCCCAAGACTACTATAGTGAGCAAAGGGCTGGCCAGTTAGTGCTGCAAGAGGGCGCACTACTGGGAATGGCCAACGCGTACACAAAACCAATATCGACTAGAGTAGTCTTGGACCAAGACTACGACACGGGCTGGAACACGGGCGCGCGCAAAGCCATTTTTCCGCGACAGTGTGCACGCCCCGTGGATTGATACAGCTATTTCGCGCGCGGTACTTTTGACGGGCGCGTCGCGAAATTTGAGAAAAGAGCGTGATCCAAAACTGGTAAACACTGGATCAAGATTTCAAAATTTCTTAAATTAATCAAAATAATACCTCGAACAATAAAGAAATGTCCATATTTTACAATCATATTACAAAAATTAACAGAATAAATTTGACTGGGCACACTGTGCCATCACATTTTCAAGAAATAGTTGAAAAATGCATGTAAAAAATTGCCTTTTTTGTCAATGTTATTGATTATCTGACCCTCACGCATAAAAACAACTAGTTCCGCATAAAACTGTAAAGTAAATTTTAACATGTGATAAACTGGGTGTGTGTATTAACATCAGTAGAAGGTAAACAAACAGGTTCACTTTAGTTTTAATTTGTTGCAGTTGACTAAGGAAAGGCATTTGTATCTTGATTTCCGTCCCTCACGCGTCAGGGACGGACTTTGATTACGCTCAAAACGACGCACTGAAAATCACAGAATCACAATTAAAATACTTTCCGCTCAAGTAAATTCTGTCGTTTTTCAGTGTGTCGTTTTACTCAAAATTCCTCCCAGACAGTTTTTTTTTTCAAAGCGACGCGCGTTAAATTTACTCGCGATAAGGCTCAGCGTGAATCCACCCTAATTAAGAAAGGTGTTTTTCCTCTGTTCTAGAATGGCGCCAATCAGAATCAGCGAAAATTCGAGACAAGTATCCAGACCGCATCCCCGTTGTCGTCCAGGAAGCTCCCCGCTCGCAGTTTCCGGAGATCGACAAATCAAGCTTCCTCGTCCCGAATGACCTCACCGTGGCGCAGTTCATGTACATCATTCGGAAGAGAATCCAACTGCCTCCCGAGAAGGCGATGTTTCTGTTTGTCAATAAAGTCCTTCCAACGACAAGGTTTGTCCTGGGTGGGGCCGGGGATGCATGGAGGTTATTTGCGACTGCACACAAACATTGTTCCGGACGTTGTTAGGCTATTTTGGGCTCGAAATAGACCCACTCATTACATGATTGGGAAGGTCTTTCCGAAATAAATCCAAGACAAAATCCGTGGCAAAATCCCTTACAACACGCTGCTGGTTCGTAGGGCGTGATATGATACACGCACTACGCATGTACATGTTTAAACAAACCAAACACAGTGCAACCAACCAACAGCGCGTACGTGCATTCGCAAGCCAACGGACACGGTGTACGCATACGTTTAGCCGTAACCGTTAGTGGCATTTGTGTTGAATGAATGGTTTATTTATCTCTGCGACTCCAGAGAGCTAGAGGTAGGCCTATGAGAGCCAGTATAAATTACATGACAATAAGTACGTTAATTAATAAGAAAAACATATTTACAAAAAGTACAAGTAAACGAAATAAGTTAAATGAGGAGTAACCAGAGAAGACTGTTGACTGTGTGGTTGAATTCCGCAACTTCAAAACTACAGCGGGTTAGCTAAAGGGCATCTATTTCCGACAGCCGGTAAACTACCCGGCACAACACAGTTTTTCTACTAATTTTACTTTTAATACAATGCTATAAACCACCTCTCGAAAGATATCACATACAGAGCAAAGATACAATTCTTCGGTTCCTCTTTCTGGACAACCGGTTGCTATCCGCCATTACTGTGTCCATACGTACTATGGCACACCAAAGCGGAAATATTTACCAAACCCTGAAAAACAAGTCTCAACATTTTTAAAAACTTGCCAACAAAAGCACGGTATGCCAGTTTCAAACAGTCTATCAACATTTAAAAGTCATGCCAACTTTTTTTTTTCTTGCGCAACATCTGCGAAAATATGCGTCAACATTAAATTATCAGTGTTTAATTATTTTCGCTTTGGCGTGCCATAGTATGGACACAGCAATGGCGGATAGCACCGGTTGTCAAGAAAGTGCCAACCAAGAATATTATCTTTGCTCTGTAATGTGATATCTTTCGAGAGGTGGTTATAGCGCTAGATCCAAAATGGCGACCCAAACATTGCGAAAAATTGAACGTTTCTTTTCTTTCTCTTGTTTTGAACAGCTCAACGATGGGGGCAATCTACGAGGAGCATAAAGACGAAGATGGATTTCTGTATGTGGCGTACAGTGACAGTAATTCGTTCAGTTAATCGCAAGGAACTTTACACCCGAAAAGGACGTAGCACCGCGACCCTGTGCAAGAATTCATGAATTTCAAATTGTCATCGAAAACGGGGGTCTCAGTGCTTTCGTTTGTGATAAAATTTGCAAATGAAAAGACGCGTGACAAAATACAATGGCTCAACATCTGAAACCATATGCAGCGCGATATGTGGCAGAGGGTATCCCTCTTTAATTGTTCCCCTATTGTGTCTCAAACATCCAAGGAATTCCTAAGGAATTTCTTTCAGTTTTTCGGGGGAAGTCAGTGGGGGCGGGAGTGGCTGGTGCGTTAACAAAAGGGAAGAGTGTGTTGAGCGTGAGGGGGAGTCCCTTTGCCACATATCTGAAACTGGCTATATCTGAAACGAGGATGCCATTGCTAATTTGAAATTATTTTGTCAATGCGATGAGTTGCTTAGCTCGCACATGGGTCGATTGGGTGTGCCTATGAGTGCATTATGCGGTTGTGTTTATGTTTGTGTATACAGTTGGTGTTTGTATACGTTTAATTTTGGTAGCTCATAAAAAATGGTCGAATAAACTACGTGGTTCCCATTTCAAAAACTAATGTCTGTATATAAGGCCAAGTATAGGAGATATTTTGTTGTATTTTTTATTGTGCGAGTGAGAATTATATGGTGGCATTTTTCCTTTTGTAAAAGGTTCGCATTACATGTATTGTCCATCGGTTACTATTATATGTGCAAACTGCAAAATAAACTCAAGATTTTTCAAGGAAAAAGTTCTGCTGTAAACGTGTGTCTTGCCTTATGGTTCATTTTGCCCGTACGTCAGGATTTCGAACTATAAAGTCAATCTTTGGGTGAAATTAATGAAATAAAATATTATTGCATGGGTAAACTCTATTAAACAAATTATACATCACCTGTTGGGTTGGTGGAAAAGGCACACATGCACCCAAATGGACGGTTAAAGTAAATTTGGCCAGGAAATGCATGGGACTGTACGTGTACACGATGCGCCCAATTTTATTGATAAATTAAATTGCCAGATCCTGCTTTATATAGGAAAACGTGAATTTGCCCAATAATATGTGAAATGTGTTTTGATCATCATCATTATCATCTGGCAGTCGCAACAGAGATTATACATTCACGACGCAGAATACAGGAGCGCGTTCAATAGCACAATACGTACGCCGGTATTGCATACCGAAAACGTTGAACGCAACCGAACGCACGGTATTCCCAATACGTATTGCATCCAACAATCCCAACTCAAACGTGGTACGCTTTCCATACCAAGATGGCGGACGGAGAAATTGTGACTACGGCCTCGGGGTTTCAATTTAATATTTCGCTTCATAAGAATTCAACATTCAGCATGTCCAGATGAATTTCGAAGTGTTTATTTCATGTGGAAGACCACTACCGGTTGAGTTAGCAGTTTTGATTTGCAATTTAATTGTCAGAATCTTTGCGTTAAAGGCACAGGCTCGTCAGCAATGCGCGCGCGCCAAATTCGTGTCAAGAAATACGCAGCTCCATAGCAAAGGCATGGAGCTGCGTATTTCGTGGCACGAAATTGGCGCGCGCGCATTGCTGACGAGCCTGTGCCTGTAGATGATCTGTTTTTGAGCGATTCTGCGAATAAAATCATTATAAATCAAAAGAAAGACATCAACAAACTCATCCGAAGAAATTTCAGCTTTGTCAAATGTACCACGTTTAAAAAAAACATAAAAATTTAATATGCGTTTGCCTGGTCGTGGCGGGGTGTTTCAAATATTCGTTCTCAGTTGATCGGGTACTGTGTGGCTGCTTGAGTCATGCACTCTGTGGCGCACATCATATACTGCGTGTGCGCGCGATCCATAAAAATGCATCGCGTTGGAACATGCACGCAGTACACAGCGCCCTAGACTGGTTCCCGTCCACATATTCCACACAGGAGAATATAAGGACAGGTAAAGGGCGCTTCATCTTGCTCTGTAATTGGTCGTCTTTGCGCGTGCGCATTGTGTTTTTTATATTTAAAAATTGGCCAAGCCCTTTGCTTTAGGCACTGTGGTTTATTTACATAATTGGATATGTTCGACACGCACGGCCAAGTTACAAATGTCAATGCAAAATCTGCGCACTTACTAAAAATAAATTAATAATAATAACCACGTGACGGGCAGAATTCTGCCCGTCATGCATGGCTGCCCTTTACCGATCCCTATATTTTCGCAATAAGCGAACCAATCTATAGGGATCGGGAACCAATCTAACAGCGCCCATGCATTTTGGACCGCGTATATGATGCGAACCAAAATTAAGTAAATCGTTTGCAAACGATCTAAATAATTTCATCTTTACGGATTATTTTCTGGTAAAATTATATCATTTTGAGCGGAAACCTTTCATTGGGTAGTTGCTATTAATTCAATCTTTATTTTCAGAACTTTTCCCCTGTAAACTCGTCGATTACTTTTGGGGTCATTGCAAATGATACACTGGCCTTTAAGGGACGTTCACAACAGACTGCCGAAGTGAATACGTCATCTTTTGTTGGTTGCCTAGGCAATTGGATCTAAACTAAAAATCACTCAACCGTGTCCCAGTGCTTTTCCAATGGTACTTTTCCCGACGGCCATGATAGTTTAGATCCAATATTGCCATGGCAACGTACGTCACACTTCGGCTGTCTATATCGCGGGAAAATGGCTTTGCGTGCAGCTGCTCCATAGGTACGTTTGTACAGAAACTGGTTTGCCTATCGCGACGCGCAGAACGTTTTGAGCTGGGTCAAAGTTCGAATCTGTTGAACTTTGACCGCGGTGCGCTGACCTTTCCAACGCGCAGCCAATGAGGTATCAGCTATAGAGAAGCCCCAAGTTGCGGAGTTTATTTTATTTTTATTTTGGAGAAATCGACGCTTGGGACTTCATGCAAGGCGGTGAGCGCAGTGCGGTAGTATGATTTTTCCGCGATAGTGTGAACTCCAATTTAAGGGGCCCGTTCACACTATCGCGGAAAAATCGAACTGGGTCAAAGTTCAAATTTGGTGAACTTTGACCGATTTTTGTTGGTTCGCACGAAGATTTTTGCTGGTTCGCACAAACATTTTTTTTTTTCGTTCGCACGAAAACATTCTTTGTTCGCACAAAAAAAATGTTTCGTTCGCACGAAGATATTTTTCGTTCGAACGTACATATTTTTGTTCGCACGAAGATATTTTTCGTTCGAACGTACATATTTTTCGTTCGAACGTACATATTTTTCGTTCGCACGAAGATATTTTTCGTTCGAACGTAAATATTTCTCAAAGTTTTTTTTCACTCATGTCCCTTTACGGGCTCCGTAGGACGCTCTCTATTGGTGTTTTTAAGAGCTGGTGATTTTGGAAGAAAAAAATGATACTTTTGACCAATCCTAATAGCGTGCCCGTGTCAGGCATACGCCCCTTGTGTTTCTATATTGTAGCATCATTCAAAATAAAATAAAATGATACTTCTCCGACACGGTAAGCTAGGGGCGTTCATAAAAAGTTTTATCTTACAAAATTCCATATTATTTAGGAACTACTGTATTTCGACTTTTGTTGCGCTGGCGCTCCATGAGCCGATTTCACGAAACTTACGCAGTTGCGTAAGCCCACTTGCGCAATAACACGCAAGCTATGGGGCTTGCCCCATTTTTCAAAAGTTGCGCAAGCTGCGCACTATCTGTGGTAAAAAAAATCGCCGGTATCCTGCAATGACCGCAATAATGCTTCACAGAATACCTTGGGACCAGCCGGAAATTACGTATGTGTCATAGAGTTGTATAAGCCGGCCGTATACAACTCTATGGTATGTGTTTATTTGTTTATTTTTATCCTGCGTGTGAAGTTTGTGCACCCAAAATTAGGCAACGGAACGGGAACTCGAAAAGACACCAAACAAACATGTAATTGTCAAGTGACAGTGGATTTCATAAGAACAATCCACACATTGCGATTAAACTGATAGGCGTTGTTTGTAAGCCTTAAACTCTTAATGACGATGACAATGAAGTGGGCTTTTAAAGACGAAACTCCGGAAGGTAAACAACTGTCACTGTTTAAACACTGGGTGCAGGTCAACTCGACCGTTTGCCAAGTCGACTGGGACCAACTCGACCGGTGTACCAACTCGACCATTGTACCAGCTCGACCGTTGTCCAACTCGACCGTCGGGAAAAGTCAAACATACTCAGGCGCGGATCCAGAGGGGGGGTTTTGGGGGTCAAAACAACCCCCTGCTCCGACACCAAAAAATATAATGCAATGCATTTTTTGCGTGTCCGCCTGTCCGAAACAAGCAGACATAAAAATCTGATGGGCAAAACCCCTCCCTGGTGGCAAAACCCCCTCCTGGAAAAATTCCTGGATCCGCCCCTGTAATACATATACTTTTAGAAGGCTAGTGTTGTTTTTGACGTTTATATTGGGACGTTATCATTTTCTAGTAACACTTTTACCCTTAACATTCTAACCCCATTCGCTATCGTGAATTTTGCTGCACGCCCTCAATAGTCCAAATACCCGTGTGAAAAATCTTACCGTAAATTCCAAATCAGACATTTAAAAGCACACCATGGAGGTCCTTGTATTCTCAAGACTTCTGTACCCTTGTCGTTCTTTTTCCATGATGACTCAAACATTAAAAAAGGATAAAAGGGAGCAAAATTTGGAGTAAAATCGACAAATCTGGAACAGACGGGGGACTTGACTTAGCTACTATAACGCGTCAAAAGGAAAGTAGTCCCACCAACGCGGATGGATTTTGTTTACACTATGTTAAGCCTAGACTGGTCCCCTAATAACGTACACATAATACACAGACATTTCTTTTTCTCACTAGTCACTGGGGTTGACAATTTTGACAAGGATTTCTTGAGTCTTATTTTCTTTTGACCAGTGTAAATGAAAATATAATTAGAGGGAATAATGTCATGATTTTACTTAGAAAAAGTTCAGAATCAGAGTTGTCCCATGGGTTTAGTGCATGGGTCCCAGTGGGTGTTCGTGTTTGGTAGTTATTCACCTGTATTATTCATTGAAGTGAAACACATGACGTATAAGCACTTGCTGACAGTGTTGTAGTCGAGTCACCAATATCAAGTCCGAGTCCGAGTCTCGTGTCACTAGCCTTGAGTCCGAGTCTTGTGTCACTAGCCTTGAGTCCGAGTCCGAGTCTCGTGTCACTAGCCTTGAGTCCGAGTTACGAGTCACTTTCCCCGAGTCCGAGTCACTTGTTCGCCAAATTAATGTATTTCGTTCACACACAATGTCAAATGATGACGTACTCATGGGCTCCTTGCCGGCCTGGTGGGGCAGTGTACATATTCACGCATCGGACTGTTTTTTTTTCCCAAGAATCCTGCATTAAGCGGGCAAGTATATATCTTCTTTTTTTTTTTTTAAATATGTGACTCGTGAGTAACGAATTCGAGTCATCATGGTCAAGTCCGAGTCATTTTTCACTGGACTCGAGTCGGAGTCCTGGACTCGAGTACTACATGTACAACACTGCGTGCTGATGAATTAATATACCTTATTTTTTTATATCTATAAGTAGATCAGCGACGCACAGAAGCGTCAAAAATTCGAGCAAAGTACCCCGAGCGTATTCCCGTTATCGTCCAGAGGGCGCCCAACTCGCAGATCCAGGATATTGATAAGCGAAAGTTCCTCGTTCCAGCCGACATCAGTGTGGCACAGTTCATGTGGATCATCCGCAAGCGAGTCCAATTGCCCCCCGAGAAAGCCGTGTTCCTGTTTGTTGGAAAATCATTACCGCAATCCAGGTCAGTCTAGTGTATAGACCAGTGTACATGTACACTTGATTCGGCACCCACATTTACTAAATAGTCGGGTTAAAACTGGGTACCGGTACATGTAGGCACAATGTTGTACTAAAGCACAAAAAGGTGCATCAATTCACTTTTGCGCATGGCTGAATCCTGCAATTGCTGGGTTGATTCATGCAAGTGTCAAAGTCACTTGTAGACAGACCTTGTGCAGTGCACGTCATGTGGTAGTTTTAACTGACGGCCCCAGTTCCATATCACAAAACAGCCCACGCATGCATTGCAGTCACAATTAGCAGTGATTTTTGCGGTTAGAAAGGCAGATTAAATCCGAATAGAGATGTAGTGTAAAGCAGCAAATTTTCTGATTTGCAGTTGCAATAACAAGGTCTTTGATTTTGTACTCTTTCTTGGCAGTGCAACAATGGGCCAAATCTATGAGCTACACGGAGACAATGACGGATTCCTATATGTGGCCTACAGTGGAGAAAACACGTTCGGTTTCTCAAGATGAGAAGTAAAATTTATCCCTAAAGTTAATCGGTATACCGGTACTCAGATGTAATTGCTGTATGGTCCATACACTCATTCTTGGCACACTTTCCAATCTCGGCTTGTTTTAACTGAGTAGATTCACAAACCACACTGCTTTTGTTTGTTTGTAGAAACTGCATGTAAGGTCAAGCATCGTCAGAATTAGTGAGTGACTGCATAAATTTGCATGACACTCTCTATCCTCTGCATGTACATTGTAAATCAATTGAAATATTTACTGGTTTCAAATGATGGAAAATTTTAAATACATTGGGATTCGAACCCAAGCGTCTGGCTACCGTACATGTACCTGTCCATGTACATACCAAATCTTGGGGTTGGCCCTGAGGTTAAGCAAGGTTGACAACGGTGCTGGAAAAAATTGCTGATTGCAAATTGTAGTCTGTATTTCGTCCTTAAGGAACTGCCTCTAAATTAGAAATCAAAAGATTTAAAATTTTCATTGGAAGAAAAAGTTGATAATTTATCATACTGCTTTACCATACTGTTACAACACTATTTACATGTACGTGTACCCGCCAACATATTTTCTGATATCACATGCACACCTACGAAAAAGCCACCTTGTGGATTTCGGGGGGAGGTCGGTAATAATTTGGCAATAACCCAAGATTTTACTTGATGAGTTGTCACAGAAAATCTTACTCAAAGCATTATTAAAAGCCCATTGTGTCATTTACAGTGACCCAAAATTTTACTTCCCGAGTTAAAAGACTAAAAGTAGCATATGATAACATGAACACCACATGATTTTTTCCCCGTGTAAAATGGTACCTTTGTGGAAGAAAACGCCAACTGAAGGTGTTTTTTTTTTTTCCATTCGTTCAACACAAAACCCATGCACGGATTTATTACTCCATCAACGTGGATGAAATTTCTACAAGGCAGTTAATCAACATTATTCTTTAAAACTGTAATGCTTTTGTTCCTGAAATTCATTAAGTTACTGGACCTTTGAATGTAAAATTTGTCAATTTACAGTCAATTCTATAATTATTGCTTTGCAAGTTAACAGTATTTGTAGAATGCTTTAAAAAATTACCCAGAGGTTTTTTTGTTATTGTGTTTCACTTTTTTGACAACTGGTTGCTATCCGCCATTACTGTGTCCACACTATGGCACGCCAAAGCGAAACAAATTAAACACTGATAATTTAATTTTGACGCATATTTTCGCAAATGTTGTGCAAGAAAAAAAAGGTTGGCATGACTTTTAAATGTTGATAGACTGTTTAAAACTGGCATACCGTGCTTTTGTTGGCAAAATTATCAGTGTTGAATTATTTCTGCTTTGGCGTGCCATATGCGTGACGTCAACAACTATCATATCCGCCATTACTGTGTCCATACTAAATATCAACATTTCAAAGTCATGCCAACTTTTTGTTCGAAAATATGCGTCAACATTAAATTATCAATGTTGAATTATGTTTGATTTGGCGTACCATAGTATAGTATGGACACAGAAATGGCGGATAGCAACCGGTTGTCAAAAAAGTGAAACCCAATACATGTAAGTAAATAACACTTGTGACCCTCCAGCACAAAACCAGTCACGTGGGTCTTTTTTGTCTGTGCAAAATGAGATTTGGGGCTCTGGGAGGAATCCTGAGCTAAATTTTTGATACCAGACACGATGAGGAATCCCTGTTTGTCTGTAATGGTGACATAATTGTTTTGACAAACTTTTTAATGTTTTTGAGAGATTTTGTCATGGAATATGCTACACCCTCTCATTGAAAGCAAGTTTTGACGTGTTTACGGTAGGCCTATTTAAAAAATAAAACACTTGACTAAGAGTGATAATACAGTTTTTATAGCTTTTAAGGCTAAAACCCAAATCTCGATATACCGGTAATTTCGACCTATACAATGCAATTAGTGGTACATGTGTATCTAAAAAAAAAAATGGTCGTGCAACTTCCGGATTGGTCTTGTGCAAGGGTCACATGTTTAGTTGCTTATGTTCTGAAGATTTTATGTTAGTGTGCCATATTTATTCAGTTCTTAAGTATGCTTGTGTATGTTTTAAGGCTGAAATGAGAAGTATACATGTGTACACGTATACATCAGGGCTGGAAATTCACGGAGGCCTCTGTTGCCCCTATTCTTGGCTTTGGTGGCCTTTTGCAATTCTCCCATAGAATTTTTCATTTTCCAGTGGAAGTGCCCTCCGAAGGACTCCTCTAAAACCACAAATAGCAGTGCCCTTTCAGTGACGAATTTCCTGCCCAGATACATTGACAGCAGGGTTGTAGTCGAGTCCATCACAAGTCCAGAGCCGATAAAATCACAAGTCCGTGACATCGACAAGTCCAGTAACAGGAAGCAAAGGATGAACACGCACAAACGAATGCCTTTGTTGGAGTTCATTTGAATAGCTTGTGACTTGAATTAAGACCCAGGGACCTGTGGTGGACTTGTGATTGACTCGACTACAACCCTGATAGACAGACGAAGTGTGAAAATGGCTCTAAAATATCGAGCTGTCGGCCATAGAATCCATTGCAAAAGCTCAAGGTCACGATTTAGAGGAATTTAGTGTAGAGCCATACCCACTTCAGCTGTTGTTTAAATTTGTGTACATGTATTTCTTTACCTTTGTTTTTACTTTTGTTTAAATGTACAAGCTGTGTATCATTCTTGTAATTTTGGAGGGTGACGATTTAGAGCCCGGTCTCAATATTGACTTATAAAATTGAGAGAAGGACCTCTTATTAATGAGGTTTGACTGTATGCCAATTAGCCTTTTGTGTTTCACATGAATATAGCGTGGAAGTACTGATGTAGTGTTTCACATGCACACTTTGTATCCAGATGGCCAGACTAAACGTTTGTTGCTATGTGGTGCATGTGTGAAGTAAAGAATCAGGAGAGAATGACATAAAGCAACCGGCAGACTGTTGGTTGCTAGGCAAGGGAATGCATCATGCAGCTACAACAGCATAGTATGCGACTCTCTAAACCGCACTCCATTTGAAAGAGGAATTCGGGGCACCAGCCATTATGCAAACGTTACACACAGAACTTGGAAGGCTAATTAATACAATTGCGTGCATGAACAAATCTGCCATTAATGTTTTGCTGCCTTGTACTAATTATGGATTTTTGTTTATATTACATGTATATATTGTATCCGTAGTGTGGCAGCTGAAAAAAGGGAAGACAAGTTTATCTTTTTATAGTGTTAACTCAAACACGAAACAAATTCATGGGGTACTATATGCCAGGGGAAAACACATTTGTATTTTTGTAGGTTCTTTTCATATCGAGATAAGATCAAATGAAACCATATTAAAGGAAAATAGTAAAATGGCTGTAAATTTGTTTCTTGAAATAGTGTTTTCTTATGTTTTAGGATTTCTTGTGTGAGATGTTTTATTTCTAATATGGATATCTTTTGTATTACATGTATACGCACTGTTAATAAAATAAGGAAACATTTCAAATAAATGGTATATTGGTGTGTTATAACTTGATCTTTGCCCAAAGGTGTTTTAGTACATGTATCACATGGAGCTCTGAGGGTTAAGTGCATAACGCATACGTTGAAAGAAGTAATTAAGAGGCCTAGGATACGCAGTGGAAAGCTGTAGACTAGTGCCTGTTGGTGTGAGCAATTTGTCGCAATGGACTGGTGGGAGCAGACGGGTTGGCATAGTGGTTCTTTTCCTGTCTGGGTCGTCACCTCTGGCGTGTATACAGTTAAGCCCGAAATTATTCATACCCTATGCAAAAACTGAGAATTCTCATACCTATACAATTAAACTGGCGTAGTGGAACTTTCACTTTACCAAAGGACATTTAGTTGGCATGTACAAATCCACATATGAATCCTACTTTGAAAGGTTGTTTTGACCAGACTATACATTTGCCAGTAAAAAGAATGGTACCATCTTGAAGCAGATGGTATGGGCTTTCCAATGATGACTTTGTACTTTCCTCGGGTCACGCATCACTAAGCACCATCACAACCACACACATTTAATTGTATTCACCACGACCCTCCACGTGTCCACCTCTCTCAGTCCAAGTTGACATTAGCGGCGCATCATGTCGTTTACAGCATTCCGTTATCTGTGGCGGCCGGGGTGCGCATTTTTTTTTTACACCACTGCGAGGGGAATTTGGCAGAAAACCACCATTTCACTGCTGGTGAAGAGACTAAAGTTCCCCGTACGTATACATGTGCTATACAATGCGCTGTACATGTGCATGTAGATTGTGTATACGTACGTACGTACTGTACATATGTATTATAATAAGATAAATTTCATGATTGATTAGAAAGGAAAAAACAAAGAACTGCATAGGCTACATATTAAAATATCAGCCAAAGGATCAGCGCATGTTTTTTATGTTGAATGAATGGTGAAATATTTTTTAAAAAACACCATCGATCGACGGAACAGTCCCCAAAAGTATGTATAAATTAAGCCCATAAGCCTAAGGCATTTCCTTCCTCCATGTACATGTATAAGTTAACTCTGTTTCCAAAACTTGTTTTTCTTCTTTCCCTTGAAACACGTTTCGATCGTTCTATCTAAATGCGTTTCGATCGTTCTTTCGAAACGACGTTTCTATCGTTCTTTCGAAACGACGTTTCTATCGTTCTTTCGAAACAACGTTTCTATCGTTCTTTCGAAATGACGTTTCGGGCGTTCTTTCGAAACGACGTTTCGATCTTTCTCTCAAAACGCGTTTCGGTCGTTCTTTCGAAAGAACGTTTCGATCGTTCTTTCGAAACGACGTTTCGATCGTTCTTTCGAAACGCTTAATTTTTGATTGTTTTTTTTAAACAAGGAAAACAAAAGAAGAACGTGCTGCATACATATTAAAATATCAGCCAAAGGATCAGTGCATGTTTTTTATGTTGAAAGATCATGAATGGTGAAATATTTTTGTAAAAACAAAACACAATCGATCGACGGAACAGTCCCCCAAAGTATTAGCCCATAGGCCTAAGGCATTATTTTCCTTCCTGATCCATGTACATGTAGGCCTATAACTATAAGTTAACTTGAACTCTGTTTCCAAAACTTGTTTCGATCGTTGTTTCGAAACAACGTTTTGATCGTTCTTTCGAAACGACGTTTCGGTCGTTCTTTCGAAACGACGTTTCAGTTGTTCTTTCGAAACGACGTTTCGATCGTTCTTTCAAAACGCGTTTCGGTCGTTCTTTCGAAACAACGTTTCGATCGTTCTTTTGAAACGACGTTTCGATCGTTCTTTTGAAACGACGTTTCGATCGTTCTTTCGAAACGACGTTTCGATCGTTCTTTCGAAACGCTTAATTTTTGATTGTTTTTTTTAAACACTATAATTTGCCCCTTAATTTGAGCTCTTTTTGTTACCTTTTCAAACGTTCCCTCCAAACACTTTTTCAATCACTTCTCTAGCTAAATACTCTGATGTTGAGAATTGTAAAATTCTTTAAAATTACCCAGTAAAAACATCAGTCATGTCAGTAGGTGCATATTTGATATGGAAAAACCCCGTTGAGGGTGGGAAAATATAGAAGACTTTCACAGGGAACACATATTTTTCAGCCTACGTGTAGTATCATTAAACTATGTTTTGCATACAAGATCTCGAAGCCAAGATCAGCTACCCCTAATTTGTTTTCTGTGGTGAAATGTCACCGGTATCATCGTCGGTCGACAGACACGAGGTTTGCAATCATTGGCTTATATACGCATGCGCGACTTTTATGTATTCTTTGTACGTGCGCTGTAACGAAGGATTACCCCTCGAGCGAGTGATTGCCATGAATCACCCCTTCGAGTGGCCCATGTCACCAAACCTCACTCTTTGCGACTTCTTTAAAGAACAACGTTTTCACAACGCCACCGCACAACATGCAGGATCTGCGCGTGACAGGATTCAGCGAGAGGTGGACAGTTTGCAAGAGGATCCAGACACCATGAGACATGCAGAGAGGAGGTGGACATGTGGATAAAAAAAACCCAGAATCCTGTGTTGGAAAGTGTGAATGAATAAAATGTAATTACTGAATAAGATTGTGTCATTTTTGTTCAATTGTGTGTGTCAATATTCGATTTTGTTGAACATGAAAGTGAACCAACCCCTATTTTGCACCTCAATTTCAAGACAATTGTGCTCAGTGATGCGTGACCCTATAGGAAAGAAACCAGGGCATCATTGGAAAGCCCATACCCTCGGGCTTTGTTTAAAACAACAGTTCAAAGTTGGATTACCTTATTTTTGAAACACCCTGTATTTTGGCTGAACATTATCAGCATACGTGCATCACTATAGTTGATTGAAATGTTAAGTTTTTTGTTTTTATGCCTGTCAAAAATTATTCATACCCCATACCAAGTCTGAGATTTGAAGACAATGCATGTTTTTGATAATACACATGCTTTTGACATTCCTAAAATTCTTTATGTTATCCCTATTCCAAAATGTGCATGTGCATAAAATCTGAATGCATTCCAAATGTGGTCTGTTAAATGTACAGTGAGGAATTTTATAGAACAATTCACCACTCGCAAGGAACCGCCATATTGGCAAAACAGCGAGGCTTTCCTTGCATGGCATAAACAATGACTACCTCGCGTCGTATACCACGTCGGTTGCTGTGATGTTGACTTTTGTCCATTGTAAAATGAACGCGACCGTGCAGTGGTGAATACTCTGCAACAATGGATCATCAAGACACTCCTGAACAACTTTGGCGAGTCTGGGACCAAGTTATATCAATGCAGATACTCTAGCGGACGTTGCACAAGGGACGCCGACCAAGAAAGACTCCACTCGTGAAACAGAGACATCTCGTGTGGCATTTGCAAAAGCGCACCTGGACAAAAACTGACCCAATATTTTGGTCGTCATGCAGTTCTGTGGTCGGATGAGACGAAAAGGGAGGTTTTCGGGCACAGAAATGTTGCTTTCGTTTGGCGAAAGAAAGGTGAAGCATACAACCCTAATAACACAGTCCCGACCGTCAAGCGTGGAGGCGGGAGCATAATACGTAAACATTTTCAAAACAGATCGAAAACAAACTGTCAACTGAGCCAATGAGCGCCAGGTACCTGTTTTGCACTTCACGAAAGAATGCTCTGGGATCTTTAAAGTGCGTTACCGTTACCTAACACACTGGACCAACGGCTTTACATCCCTTCCGAAGGTTGAGTGCCTTGCTCAAGGGCACAGGTACCGCAGCCGGGGCAAGGGCAATGGGGGAGGTTCGAACCCACAACCCCAAGTTTTCACCCATGATTACGAGTCAGTGACCCAAACCACTCGTCCACGGTACCCCGTCGCCGATGGGCGCTATAGGTACTTCGAAAATACCCATTGAGCTCCATGTAAATGCGTTTAAATTTGACAAATTGTTTATTACATCCACGTTTTATACGGAACGAATATAGTTTCCATTTGATTTGATGTATTTGCTGTTTAATTTACCCAGTGAATTCAAAAGCGTAAGCCTATACCTCCCTTGTTTGTAGGAGGCCACGATGTAATTCGCATATATGGTCAATAAAATACCCCTGAAACAATGTATTTCTTGAAATGTCTCTTGCAGTGTTTCTTTCGGCTGTTTGTCACGTTATTATCTAACTTAAAGAGCTAGAACCCCCCTTGACGAAAAATCCAGTGTAATGTGCACATCGGGTATGGATCTAAACAACCACCGGTAATCTCAACCGTCCATAAAGCGCATAGAAAAAGACTACTGGTTTTAGTGTAGACCCAGTAACCTTGGCAGTATGCAAAAGGTGATGTTTTCAATTCAGTACTCTAGTGCATACCAACATTAAAATGGCCTTAGGTATGGGCTATGTTCTGGTACATGGTTGCAACAGACTACACATGTACCTACAAGTGTACAATGCGCAGGTTCTTACAAACAATCGCGGACGTTTTAGGGAGGTTTAACAAAGAGAACAATATCGTCCGCGATTGCCAAGCGAACGTCCGCGATTCGCTCGTGTACAAAACAAACGAGAGATCTAGACCAGCCCGAAATATCCACGCACGAATATTTTCAGCCAGTTTCGTTCCGGCGCTTGGGAGTTTATCTAGGCCCTATAACAAACGAAAAAGGGGCTTACGAAAATTAGTATAAGATAACCGTTTAGAAGAGTCTGAAAAAAATACACTCGAGACACAAGGAACAAAACAAAGACGGTTCATAGCTTTTGACTACTGCATTTAACAAAACTCGAAAAACAAAATTATCGAATTAACACCATGCAGGGCCAATTTCATGGAGCTGTTTTGTTTTGCTAACGAAACGTTAGCACAACGTTTCTGCTACAGTAAGCACACGTTTCTGCTAGCGCTTTAGCAGCTCCATGAAATTGGCCCCAGGGGCCAATTTCATAGAGGTGTTTCAGCACAAAAATTTGCTTAAGCACAAAAAACTCTTGCTTAGTAGGGAACTTTACCAATGAAATCCTCATTTGATAGAAACAGTGTATGACCAGTATTAGAAGACTGTTTCATTACCATGACAATCTCATGAAATTTTTGCTGGTAACCTCATTTTATCAAGCAAAGTTTTTCGTGCTTAAGCAATTTTTTATGCTTAAGCAGCTCTATGAAATTGGCCCCAGGTCTTTCCGACTTCAACGCAAACATGTTTCATTTAACTACATGTACATGTAATACCGTTATACAGTATTAACAAGAAAACGTCACCCTTTAATTGTGTTGACAAGGTTACCGGGTCTAAAACCAGTGAAACATTTCCCTGCGGTTTAGCAATGGATGTTTCCGGTTACTAGTGTATGTTTAGACCCAGTTACCCTGGCAACTAACGTCACACTTTTCGTAGTGAGAACGTTACATCGGACAACACAATGTGTATAGAGCCTTTGCACTGGTAGCCATGACGGGCAGGTTTTTAATAATTTGACAATAGATCCACAAAGTGCCTATACTCGTGCATGACGCACGGTCATAATGTGACTTCCCCCTGTCATGGCCGCTGGTGCAAAAGGTCTACACGTACACGTACAAAGGAAAACGACTTATATGCCGTTCTACTCTCTGGAACCGTGTTTAATTTGTGAATCAGCTTGTGCGTGTGTGAAAGGTGCTACATGTACGGATAACCATCCATTTGGGTGAAATTGTTACAGGAACATGTGTGAAAATACATATTATTGGCCCGGCCCGTGTTAGACCCGTGAACAGGGCTTCGGGTACCAGGGGTACCTCTACGCCCTGCGATTGTATTAAGAAAAACCTGTGATCTCGCAAAATTAAATTTGTACCATGGGTCTGACATTTGGTCACTCTTACCAAAACCTATCAATATTCCGAAGAGTACTCGTTGAATTGATGTCTACTTTCGGAGAAATCTTGTGGGGAAAAAAATGATATCGGAGCTCAAAATTCGGCAGTTTACCCCCGAAACGAAAATGGAATGACCGAGCGCGGAGTCACGCGGGACTGGTCACCCAATAGCGCCGCGCCAAATACAGGAAACACGATGTAGCCGTTTTCGAAACGGCTGGTGGCCGAATTTAGCGCTCCGGTGTCACAAGATTTCTCCGAAAGTAGACATCAGGGCCCATGTGCATAAAAGGCTACTAGGCCTAGTTGGCAACTAAAATGGACTTAAGTTGCTTACTAAGCCTAGTTGATTACTAATTGTGATGCATAAAACCCAACTAGATATAGTAACATTCTAAAATTCTGGCAAAAGTTAGAGTTGATCTGGGGTACCTCTAAGTCACTAGATGACAACTAATCAGTCTGCCTTTGGACAACATGGCTCGTAGAATCATGGAGCTAAACAACTTTGTGCCTAAGCTTTGCTTCACAATGACGGATTACTTGTAAGTACTGGGCAGTAATGCAATGTTACAAAGACCCTTAGAAATGAGTTATGCTCAGTTGGAATGTGATTCGAAGCTCAAACACAATAAACTTGTCTACAAGCCTATTGTATCTGACATAATCACCTCCTCTCCAAGGCCATAGCACCCAAATCAGTTACAAACCAAATTGTCCTAGTATGCAACTAGTAAGCAATGTGCCTAGTGAGGTTTTATGCAACACAAATTAGTTGCCAACTCCGTAGGTATAAACTAGGGAATTTATAATCTTACTAAGCACTAGTTGGCAGCTAAACTAGTAGCCTTTTATGCACATGGGCCCTGGGCCCATGTGCATAAAAGGCTACTAGGCCTAGTTGGCAACTAAAATGGACTTAAGTTGCTTACTAAGCCCAGTTGATTACTAATTGTGATGCATAAAACCCAACTAGATATAGTAACATTCTAAAATTCTGGCAATGGTTAGAGTTGATCTGGGGTACCTCTAAGTCACTAGATGACAACTAATCAGTCTGCCTTTGGACAACATGGCTCGATCGTAGAATCATGGAGCTAAACAACTTTGTGCCTAAGCTTTGCTTCACAATGACGGATTACTTGTAAGTACTGGGCAGTAATGCAATGTTACAAAGACCCTTAGAAATGAGTTATGCTCAGTTGGAATGTGGTTCGAAGCTCAAACACAATAAACTTGTCTACAAGCCTATTGTATCTGACATAATCACCTCCTCTCCAAGGCCATAGCACGCAAATCAGTTACGAACCAAATTGTCCTAGTATGCAACTAGTAAGCAATGTGCCTATTGAGGTTTTATGCAACACAAATTAGTTGCCAACTCCGTAGGTATAAACTAGGGAATTTATAATCTTACTAAGCACTAGTTGGCAGCTAAACTAGTAGCCTTTTATGCACATGGGCCCAGATCACGAGTACTCTTCGGAATATTAATACGTTTGGAAAAGAGTATCTATTGGCCAAGTATCAGGCCCAAAGGACGCATTTGAAATTTGCTGAGACTTCCACAGATTTTTCTTAATACAATCGCAGGGCGTAGAGGTAGGCCTACACCTGGGCCCATGTGCGTAAAAAGTTTCCAATGACTGATACTTCTCAATTGACAATCTTGGAAATAAACAGAACTCTTACTCTTGCACTATTAGAGAAAATAAAGAAGAAACCGAGAAATTTCGAAAAATCCCAAACAACACTGAGATTCGAACCAGGGACCTATGACGTCATATGACGTCATAGCATGTTCATATTTGAATTTTCCCATGGCCCAGGTTTTGAGACTCCTATAGACCGATTGAAATTTGCATTTGTACAGGCAAAAATAATGTAATACATGTAGATTTTAAGTTAAGAACAAGAAGGGTTTAACTGCACAGCTTCTAGACTAACTTAACTCTTGTTTAAAATTCAGCTCGTCATCTTAAAAATACCGATTGAGATGACACCAAAATTATTGCACTGGGAAATCCTGGAAGTTCTGGAACAGTTCTGATGCCCTGCTGCGGCAGTTAGCGGTTCCCGTTTCGCTCGGTCTCGGCACTCTCGTACAGGGTGGATGCGGCAGTATACGCTGAGGAACCGACTCCAGCAACAATCGCGGCAGACTTCAGACCAATGCCGGCAGCTCCAATGGACTGGCAGGCTGCGATTACTCCTCCAGATGCCATGGATGCTACACCGCCTCCACCGACGGTTGCTGCAGCGGACATTAAACCGGCTGCGGTTGATCCAGCAGTTATTCCTGCGGCAGTGAACCCGATCGCAGGTAGAACTATCGGAGCTGCAACCACGCCAGCGATGCATACTGCGACAATACCTAGAATACCTACAAGACAATGACACGAAATACGTAATGCAATTAAGCAAAGTTCCATGACCTTTCCGAGACCTTTCTAAAAATAGCATTTTCTGCATGACACAGAAAAAAGGCTGCACTGTAAAAAATTACCGTATTTTTTACTGTGAATAGTGTGTAATTTTTTTACGGGAAGTGCCCGTAAATGCATTTTTACGGCCAAACCTTCTACAGTGCATTAAGGAATCGCGCGTATGAACAGATTTCCATCGTAAAGGTGGTAATTTTCTTACGTTTCAAGTTGTTTTGCATTTTATAATTGAGTTTTTGCTTGGAAAAGATGCAGAATCTACAGCTGTTGTAGTTAACTTAATATAACAACAGATGATCGACTCAAAGTCAATTTAATTTTAGTAGATGCAACCGTGAGTTTAGCCTTTTATTTTGACAATGCCTCGTGAATTTGGGCGATTTGGTGACTTGAGTAGAGTCTAAACACGCCGAGTGTCTCATTCACTTGTGGCCTTTTTCGAACTGCGAGGCAATTCTTATGTTTTTCTTTATAATCGCTACCAAAGTTGGTAGCGAAATCAGCCAGTCATACACGTGCATGTCACCCTATATGCAAATTACGTAGTGAGTTCCTACAAACAAGGGAGGTAGGCCTACGCTTTTGAATTCACTGGGTAAATTAAACAGCAAATAAATAAAATAAAATGGAAATTATATACGTTCCGTAAAAAAACTTGGATGTAATAAACAAAATTGCCAAACTTGAACGCAATTACATGGAGCTCATATGGGGTATTTTCGAAGCAAATTTAAGTGCCGTACCTACATTGAGTCCCAGGGGGAAAAGTGTCACGGGAATAAAATGACACATTTTGATTTGAATTTTTTGAGATATCGTGTTCATATATTGACTGTTATTATTAGCCCTATACGAAATAACCACATGATAAAGTTAGCTAGTCAACTCCTGAAATAAAATTTGGGGTCACTGCCAAATGATGTAATGGGGCTTATTAAGTTTATAAGCAACTTTTTTGCAAGCGTTGACTCTTTCTTTGACTTAAAAACAATCACTCACCCATGGTTACTCGTATCAGTCTGGGCTGGCAGAACGTCAAAGAAACAGTGCCTTGTCACGGTGATCGCGATGACACAAATTGAAAGTCGACAAAGAGTGACTGTGTAGGATATGTTATACACTCCCGTACTCCCTAACTTACCAAATCGCATGTACAATGGCGACGCGGCCCTGATATGAGGGAATTAAAGGGACACACCGGCTTACTGTTCACATAATGGGTCTATTTCAAGCCCAAAATAGCCCAACAAAGCCGGTATATCCCTTTAAGTTATTAATATTACTAGTATGCAGCGTTGCGCAAGAATATTGCGTGCCTGTTGGGAATCCCCGTTGGGAATCCCCAGTAAAAATCCCCCAAGTGAAACCCCGCCCGATACGATTTTTTTTATGAAGGACAATTAGCGCCACTGCAAGTATATGTATTCGTAATTACGAATTACTTACCATTAAGTAATTCGTAATTACGGATTACTAATTCGTAATAAGGTATAGTACTGGAAGGAGGAATTAGATTACCAGAGGGAAAGTACGGGAAATGCACCGTGAAAATACGGGAATATTTTACGGGATTTCCCGTTAAACAATTTACGGGACAACCGTTAAAATTACGCTAAGTGGGTGTGTGGCAACTCGCTGCACAGCTAGCTATCCACCATAACATTTACGGGCAACTGTTTACAGTGTATGCAATACCTGCATACTGTTTTTGCTTCTACATCCAGACTGGAGATTGCAAAATTCCTGTTTTCTTCCCATGGATAGTATTTTGGGGATGTATTTTATGATTGTTGGGTTAAAACGAAATCCATTTTCTGGGAAAATCTGAACACTCTCCTAGATCTTTAAGTATAGGATTTGTTTTGCGCAATAGCATTTCTCGCAATCGATAAGTTGTCACCACGATCGATGCGATGCCATTAGTTATATACACACACAATAACAGCAAAACATATTATTGCATCTCCGGCTCATTTAACTGCACCAGGTGTGATTATTGCGTGCATGTTGGAAATCCCCACATCAGTGTAATTGCCATGAACCCGTCCCGATCCCCGTGATGTTTCACTATTAAACAATTTCCCAAACTCATTGAAATCTGTCCATCGAATTTATTCACCCCGGGGGTCCCTGGATCATAATCCCTAAAAAAGTAATCACTTATTCATACTGTATTAAACAATTTGAAAGATCTAAACATAGTGCACAGTGCGCTGAGGTGCATTACGTCACGTTGGTTCTATTTACGGGACGGCTATACTGGGGTGGATTGCAAAATAACCATAAGTCTAAGACACATTATAATAAGTTTTATGTGTTTCATCAAGATACAAATGACACAATTTTTTTTCATTGAAAGACAATATAAATACATGTATACTTCGTCATCTCGGGCGTCCAGATGGCTACTTTATACCATACAGATTGGCCATTTAATCCATCAACATTAATGATACTTCGAATAATCTGTATCGCCATTAGCCAGCCGATTTCTACCATCTTCATGTTTAAAGCTCATATACCTTGTGGGATCTCGGAGAGGCCTTTAATGGTCTGGATTCCATCCCTTCGAACCACCAGGCAAGTCTTATGTCATCTTTTGATTAGAACGTCTCCACCACGAAATTCCGAAATCCCCTGCATCAATAGATGAGCATCGTAATTTTCCAAGAAGTGAATGTTGGTTATATTTTTAAGAGATAACTTTAGATTGCATGCGTTATGGGCCTCGCCTTGGAATTCCCCTGTAATATGGCAGTGATCTCTAGCTCTCACCTTTGAAAACGAATGAGTCTCTTTTAAGAACTTAAAAGTTCTGGCACCCATCACAAATTGTGACGTCTTTGCCGTCTCTTTGTCTTTTCTTTGGTTTGGGCAACTCGCGGGTACACTTGGTTGAGTCTTGTTTACTAATCAGACATAGGCATAGGAGACGAGGTGGTAGGGGTTGGGGCCGGGGGAGGGGGGTACGCAAGGGAGGCTGATTCCCCCCACTTTTAAAAGTGGGGTGGGGCAAAGATGTAAATTTGCTCCCCCACTTTTTAGTCGGCAAAATCATGGTTACTGTCGGCAAAAATAAAAAAGTTAATGAAACGCCACGGCAATGACAATATAATTTCGTTCGTTTGAGCGGGGCAGTGAATTAGAACGAAATTCAGTTCTTAATTGTATATCACTCCGCTTGGCGGATGGGTTTAGGTGTGAAAAGTGATGGCCTGTATATAAGCAGGAGTATTGTTGGTATGTGCCATCTGGCGGTCGGGTTGGCGTACGGGTTCTTTCCTCGCCTTTCACCTCTGGGGTCCCGGGTTCGAATCCGGGGCGTGTATGTGGATTGGGTTTGCAGTCCCTACTTGACCGCGTGGGTTTTCCCCTGGGGCATTTCTCTGGGGGTTTTCCTCCCACTTCTAAAACTGCAACTCCTTCTTCGTCATCTCAAGTTGACAATATAGTATAGTTAAAGCTAAAACCGTATAGTTGATGGCATAAAGGGCCTTAGTTGCCGAAGATGCCATAAAATATACAACAACAACAACGTATGTGCCATCTGGCGGTCGGGTTGGCGTACGGGTTCTTTCCTCGCCTTTCACCTCTGGGGTCCCGGGTTCGAATCCGGGGCGTGTATGTGGATTGGGTTTGCAGTCCCTACTTGACCGCGTGGGTTTTCCCCTGGGGCATTTCTCTGGGGGTTTTCCTCCCACTTCTAAAACTGCAACTCCTTCTTCGTCATCTCAAGTTGACAATATAGTATAGTTAAAGCTAAAACCGTATAGTTGATGGCATAAAGGGCCTTAGTTGCCGAAGATGCCATAAAATATACAACAACAACAACATATGTGCCATCTGGGGCGGTCGGGTTGGCGTACGGGTTCTTTCCTCGCCTTTCACCTCTGGGGTCCCGGGTTCGAATCCGGGGCGTGTATGTGGATTGGGTTTGCAGTCCCTACTTGACCGCGTGGGTTTTCCCCTGGGGCATTTCTCTGGGGGTTTTCCTCCCACTTCTAAAACCGCAACTCCTTCTTCTTCATCTCAAGTTGATAATATAGTATAGTTAAAGCTAAAACCGTATAGTTGATGGCATAAAGGGCCTTAGTTGCCGAAGATGCCATAAAATACAACAACAACAACATATGTGCCATCTGGGCGGTCGGGTTGGCGTACGAGTTCTTTCCTCGCCTTTCACCTCTGGGGTCCCGGTGTCCCGATCTCAGATGTTCCGCGTGCTCAGATGTTCCGATGACCAAATATGGTAGCTTACGTCACGGAACGTCATGCGCACAGCATACGTAATTATACCAGTTTAGGTGAAGTGCTGAGTTGATCAGCAGAATTCGCGCCATGTACGTAGCGCGCAGTATGTACAGGTACTGGGTATGGTCACAGGTTTCTCCACGTTTCTGGTATAGGGTACCGTATGCGTACGGGGATGTACGGTAGTCTCATTTTTGCAAGATGGCGGCCGCGGAGCGTTCATGCCGTTTCGCCGTATTCAGAGAAAAAAACGAACAAATAATTTATTACTTGAGCAAGGGGTCTTACGCAGCAGGGCTTTCTGAGAGTCAGAAGAGAGTCGTGCGTGTGCAGGCAAAGAAACACACGTACGATGAGGCCAGACACATTCGCAAGGGGACAGTTTTACCTTTTACACCGGGACATGTGAGCACGCGGAACATCTGAGATCGTGCACGCAACGTGCTGAACTGTTCCGTGACGTCATCGGAACATCTGAGCACGCGGAACATCTGAGACCGTGACACCGGGTTCGAATCCGGGGCGTGTATGTGGATTGGGTTTGCAGTCCCTACTTGACCGCGTGGGTTTTCCCCTGGGGCGTTTCTCTGGGGTTTTTCCTCCCACTTCTAAAACTGCAACTCCTTCTTCGTCATCTCAAGTATATAATATAGTATAGTTAAAGCTAAAAACCGTATAGTTGATGGCATAAAGGGCCGAAGATGCCATAAAATACACAACAACAACAACATATGTGCCATCTGCGTATCGACAGGCACCACGTTAACATAAATATTAATTTATTCGTTAGAAGTGACTTGTCCGCAACATTTGTAAGGTTTTTTTCCCCTATCCAATGTGCATAGGTTTTTTTCATCCTGCAAATATGCGGATAAAGTCCACTTAAGTAGAACATTGTACAAGAAAAATAAGGCAAATGCTTAAAGGGCCCCTTATTTAGGATTTTTATCAATGAAATCTATGCTTTAAAACCACTCTACTCAGTTAAAGTCATAAAAATCCTATTTGGAGCTTGCTTTGGGGGTTAAAACAAAGGTTTTTAGTTTTTATGCTAATGCTAATATGCATATTCATGACCAAGGTCACTATGTCACAAGAGGCAAACGCAGGAAAATCACATTCAACTGTGCACAAAAGATTCCACTTTTGTAAGTGGAAAACTTTTGTAATCCATGGCTGTTTGAGTTTGTTTTACATGTTGCCTGCTGTAAGCCATGACAAAACTTGGGGTAGAAACTGCAGCAATTTGCCACAAGTCCAACTTGAAGTCTTATGTGTTTTTTTAAACTTTTCCCTTCTGTCTTCCTTATGTGATGCACTCAAAACAGCGCCCTCTGTCTGTGATTTATTGCAGTGAAATCTTCAAAGTTGAAAAAGGCCACCTTTTATTGATTTTACATCCAAACGAACAATAGTATGTCTTGCTTAACAAGTAATCCGTCATTATGAAGCAAAGCTTAGGCACAAAGTTGTTTAGCATGTCACAGCCCTTTAAATTGTACAGTTAAAGTTTATACATGTACATTAATATATGTAAATAAAAGGGTAGGCGTGCCTGTCGGTAAGCCCTCCCATTGTTGTATTTCGGAGTATCGAGTGTTAAGAATAGATTGGTTCCCGATCCCTATAGATTGGTTCGCTTATTGCGAAAATATAGGGATCGGTAAAGGCAGCCATGACGGGCAGAATTCTGCCCGTCACGTGGTTATTATTATTTTTTTCTTTTTAGTAAGTGCGCAAATTTTGCATTGACATTTGTAACTTGGCCGTGCGTGTCGAACATATTCAATTATGTAAATAAGTACATTGCCTAAAGCAAAGGGCTTGGCCAATTTTTTAATATACAAAACACAATGCGCACGCGCAAAGACGACCAATTACAGATCAAGATGAAGCGCCCTTTACCTGTCCTTATATTCTCCTGTGTGGAATATGTGGACGGGAACCAGTCTAGTGTTAAGAAATGCTATTACATTACTAGGTACATTACATGTATGTTTATACTAGACTGGTTCCCTTGTCCACATATTTACTTCCCCTCCGTCGTATATGAGGACAGGTACACGCCGCCATGTTTTGCATAAATATCCAGGAATTCCTGGATGTTTATGCAAATTAAAAGGACTGTGTCACGGTTTGCGCAAGCGCCAAGCAGGCGCCCAGAATACAGCGTGTTGCGCGCCTTTGTTCGATTTGGCATCGCGCGCGCTACGCAATCAATGTCTGGGAAAATTACAGCGGCGGCAGCAGCGGTATTTTTGCATCGACAGCAGAAGATATGCCTGTAAAATTGCTGTCAGAACCAAATAAACATACTGGTTTCGGTGGGAATCAAGGTTGAACAAATAGCTCTATGTGACCGGACCAACATTGTATATGTTCGGTCACCGTTCAGCCCACTTTTTACATAGACATGCATGTACATACCGACCATTCAACATCATTGTTTGTCACTGCCCTATACTGAATTGACTGGGGTGGTGACAGGACTGGGGAATTCTTGAAGTTTTGGTATGTTTACTATTTACACCTGTTTATTGTTCACCATGACTATACACCAGATATAAGGGAGTAGTGTTGGCGGGGCTGGTCAGTTCCTTCTGTCCCGGCTGCCCGTGACACTGCCTCATCAGGCTATGCTCGAGCCGTAGTGCTGCCAAGTTTCTACTACTAGTTTGACTGTCATTTATACTGTTTGAAAGTTCCTTTTTTGTAACGGTACCTTTTTGAAACTTTCTGTAAATGTGAAATCAATTTATTGGTACCTGAGCACGCCAAGTTGTGCAGTTTTATAATAAAAGTAAGCTCAAGTGCAATTGTAAAATAAATATATTACTAAAATCAAATGTATGTCTGACGTTGGACTGAATGCCTTCTGTTGTCCTGACCCAGTGCGCAAGCCGCGGTCGGGCCGTCAGCGGCCCGCTAGCGGCACCGCTAGCGGGCCGCTGGTGGCAGCCATCCGCGGACCGCTAGTGCTCCGTTGGCGATTGAGGAGCGGCAGTGGCACTGGTGGTTTGCCACTGGATACCGCTAGTGGTTCGCTAGTAGCTCGGGAGCTGTAAAACGCTGTTCGCGTGCCACTTGCAAGCCACCGGCGAACCGCCGGTGGTTTTTGGTCGGTGTGCCGATGCCGACCGGCCGCTTCCCAGCCGACGGCAGCCGACGGCGGTCCGTCGGTGGCTTGCGCACTGGGGAGATCTTTATCTTTTATTTTACCACTTGGTTACAAATGGCGTAGTCGGCAGGGTAAGGCATTGAAAAATACATTTGGTTTTATATTGATATTGAAATTTTTAAGTGAATACATTGGGAAGTTGTTAAATGACAGTCGACTTGTTACGTGATTGACGCGAGTGTTGCTACCGAGATTCAAGGAGCTGCGCCCAAGTCCGTTGGTCCTGACTGGACGATGACGATGAACTGAGAAGTTGTCTGCTGCGCCCAAGTCCGTTTGTCCTGACTGGATGACGGATGAACTGAGAAGTTGGTACATCTTATAGAGCATCACAACTTCACAGCACTACGGCGAACATGAGCAGATAAGTATATGTGTCCTGAAACTGTTTCGGCGTCGGGATGGCAGGAACTCAACCTTTTGTCTTTAAATGTTTTTACTAGCTTTCCTTTGATAATTTGTTCTTGTTCAATGTAATGTCCGTTATATGCTTTGCATAACGTGAAGTTGAATGTTTTGCTTTGTTAAAAACATTTTTTAAGTCGGTCCTATGCGAATGTTTTTATATGGGACAGAATTTGTCATTTGTCGTTATTTTTGTCTTTGCAGATGTTTGGCAGCTAACTGTGGCTCTAGCGAGCTTGAAGTATTATGGTCAGGTATTTAACGACTCCCTATTCTGGTGTGCATTCATGGTGCATAGTTATTTTAAAGCTAAATGATATTGGTGCTTTATGAGATGACAGGTTGTCCATAGGACAAAACAACTTTATATAGAATTGGACATTTTGGATATTTTTAAATGGTTTCATTTTGGGTATATAATGTATTTCGCTTTTCATATTTTTTTGGCATGCTTAAACACTATACGAATGTGGTGCGATTAGTATTCTTATCTCAAACCTCGTTTCTTGTCTGACCCGTCTGGGAATTAGCAAGCCCAAGTTGGATATAGAACGTTGGTTGGGGTGAGTTGATCTTAAACCGTGTTTCTTGTCCGACACGTCTGGGAATTAGCAAGCCCAAGTCGGATATAGAACATTTGGTTTGGGTCAGTTGATCGTTTAGACTGTTCTAGAAATAATAATTGTATACATGTTTTTATATTTTTGTCAAGCAACCTCGTTCTTGCCCGACACGTCTGGGAATTAGCAAGCCCAAGTCGGGTATAGAACATTTGGCTGGGGTCACTTGATCTTTTAGACTGTTTTGAGAATATCCATTTTAAATTATGATAGGCCCTATGTAGCCAGATTTGTGGGAATTTGAGTTTGGTGATATTTTAGGCCGAATTGGGAGGGCTTATTATGTACTATGTCCATTGAGATAATCTCGTTTTCCTAGGCAATCCTGGGGTGGATCGCTGGTATGCTGCCCTCTTGACCGCATATAATACACCGAATTTCTTTAGAATCTGTGCAAGTAAAATGGGTTTTATCTAAGTTTGAGAGAAAACAAAATTCAATTTTCAACCATTTTACAGTCCTTTTCTGCATTGTTTATTCTAGAGGTAATCTCTTCCTCCAGCACAAATGCTGGGTATAGTCCATTTTTGTTGATGTAGTAAACAAATGATAGCCTGGATTTAATATCATGTATAAAATTCTTTTTTTAGGGGGTGAGTGTGACCGGACCAACATTGTATATGTTCGGTCACCGTTCAGCCCACTTTTTACATAGACATGCATGTACATACCGACCATTCAACATCATTGTTTGTCACTGCCCTATACTGAATTGACTGGGGTGGTGACAGGACTGGGGAATTCTTGAAGTTTTGGTATGTTTACTATTTACACCTGTTTATTGTTCACCATGACTATACACCAGATATAAGGGAGTAGTGTTGGCGGGGCTGGTCAGTTCCTTCTGTCCCGGCTGCCCGTGACACTGCCTCATCAGGCTATGCTCGAGCCGTAGTGCTGCCAAGTTTCTACTACTAGTTTGACTGTCATTTATACTGTTTGGAAGTTCCTTTTTTGTAACGGTACCTTTTTGAAACTTTCTGTAAATGTGAAATCAATTTATTGGTACCTGAGCACGCCAAGTTGTGCAGTTTTATAATAAAAGTAAGCTCAAGTGCAATTGTAAAATAAATATATTACTAAAATCAAATGTATGTCTGACGTTGGACTGAATGCCTTCTGTTGTCCTGAGATCTATATCTTTTATTTTACCACTTGGTTACATCTATATCCAACCATGTCATTCATATCATTCGATGGGGTTTCTGTCATGTTTTGTCGAGGTTTTTTATGCGATGAAAAACTTTTTTTGAACAACGGCCGCACTGTGATATTGATGTTTGGCGGCTTAAAAATACGGCAAACGGCGCCATTTCAAGTAAAAAGTAATGCATCAGTACAAACCTGGGCATGGACGAGTACACCACTGCCAAAATTACTAAATAAATATAAGGGATGGCAAAGATTGAATAGGATATGCAAAACCCAGCGACAAAATTAACGATTGCGAAATTCACTCGTTGTTGAGCAAACTCTAAAAATAGATCTTGCATATATTTAATACAACGACCAATCACGCGTGGTAATACAACGGCCAATCACCCGTGGTTATTGCTCGGCGCGCGTGTGCCTGTCCTTGTATAGCGAGAGCAGCGTAGTGCACATGGACAGGGGACCAGTCTATGTTTATACAAGCTGTCGCGTGAGGGCGCTCAACAATTTTATAATGTCTGTTCTTCGTTACTTTCTACTTTTGTTTCGGACGAATCCGCCGATCCCGAGATCTGCGCAGATGGTTCAGCTAGATCCAACTATGCATAGCGCTGAACCATCTGCGCAGATCGGAGTCGGCGGATTCGTCCGAAACAAACACGCCCTTAGTATCTAGCTGTCCAGTTCCTTGGTCGGCATCACCTCCCTAGATTGTTTGTATCTAACACTCGAGCAATCAATTTTATGTTTGGTTATGAGTTCTTGAATTCCAAAGTGTTGGAGACGACCAACGCAGAATTAGTCCTTTTGGTTTTTTATTTAGTCTCGCTGAATAGGCCTAATAGCTTGTTTAAGTTTTTTGATCCAGCAGTATAGTGTCACCGTGGATAAATCCTGTTATTTTCGTCGCAACCGAATATGCCTATACCAGGGCTGGATTAATCTACTTTTCTAAAAAAATGGTGTAAAGCGCATTGAGGCAACTGTGTGATGCGCTGTGTGATAAGAACTGTCTTATTATTATTATTAGACCGTAGCCCTCATTTCGTGGGGCAGTTTCTTTGTTCATTGAGGACATGCATGGTTGCACATATTGTGCTTCCATTGTTGAACGGTTTAAGTAACAAAACGGTGCCCCACGAAATGGCGGCTATTCGATACGGATCGTCTATACTGCACCTTTAAATTAATATTTCATTTTTGTTCAAATCTAATTTTTCTCGGGGCTAGAAATTAGATGAGGTTGGTGTTCTGTGGCAGACTTTTCCAGTGCTTCCCAGGTTCTCCCCACCCCAGTAGAGGTGTAATTTTCGGAGGTTCCTTTCGTTGCGTTGTTCTTATTATAGAGGTTATCTTATCATTTTGAAGCCCAATTTTTCGTCACCTGGGTGAAAACTGAAAGGAAAATGAACGTTGGGGTAGAAGCATTATTTTCTCAGACCCCCTAAACAGCGTCCTACGTGTCATGGAGCTTTAAAATTATATTTTCGGTGTGGTTCGACCCTGCAGTCGGCCTACCCGTCGCCGTAGCCCTGATATGATCCAGGGTTTTTCCAAACACGTTACATCATTGTATGGAAGGAAGGGGAATTCCCAAAGGTTTTCGCAATCGGTGCGCATGCGCACTTTGAACACATGACGGCATGTTCATTTATACTTGTTGGTTTCATACGTCTCTGCTCTGGTTTCATTTCCTTGTTTCGTTTTTCATGTGTTAAAAATAATTCGTTGAAAACCCAGGTAGACGGAAGTTTGTTCGTTCAGAGCTCAGTTAACCCATGGTTAACCTGCCTAGTTGATAGACGTCTGTAAGAAACCGATCTGACAAACTAAAGTCACACTCCATCATCACACCATCACACAGACAGCCATCACATCAGGCAAACGGCCAATGGCGCAGTTTGGCATTCTGATGTTCGCCACATTGCTTGGCTTACTGGCGATCACAGACGGTGCAAAGCCAGGGTTTAAAGGCAGGATTACCCAGTCGGGGCTCAACTATCGTGAGTAACTTGCCATAATTTTTATGCAATGATCTTTTTAGCAAAAATTACCTTTACTTTTTAGCCTAGCTGTTTATTTTTAATTTTTGTATGAATTATCAACCCTTATTTTATATCAAGCATTGTGCAGATTTGATTGGGTATATATTTTCCGTATACATTGAACAAAGATTTGAAGGAAATTACCTCCTAGAATCAACAGATAATGTAATTCTAAGATATACATGTACTAATTCCCTCTAGACCCGTGCAGGGCTTCGAAAAACCTCCGCCCTGTTGCTGTTTTTCACCCAAAATATGTGACAAACTCACGAAAATGAAATTTGACCCGTGGGGTCATACTAATTACCGTCAACTGCCGTCAAGTTCACTGCTGTCACCTGCCATCTTGGCTGTACCGATGATTTATCGCATTTGCAACATTTTTGTTTCGGGACATGTTTGTCAGTATGTTTATGATATGTATTGAAGATAAAGTGCTGGGAGGTTGGTTCTTATGAACTCTTTTTGGTTTTCGTGAAAATAAGCAAAAAAGTTGCCGAGTTCGCGTTCGCCCCATAGGTTTATGCACAAATAGCCGGGCAATTTTGTCATCCAATTTTTACCGTAATGCATTGCGAACGTCGATAAGGTTTATTGACAATCCAGGAGGGTTTTTATCCATGTCAGGACTCACAAAATTAGTAATTTTCCGAAGAATCTGTTGCAAAATCCGGGAGGGTTGGCAGCTCTGCATATAATGCTCATTGCTGTTTGGGTCAAACCATTAATGAAAGAGGGGTGTACTCCAATTTGTGAGTGCGCATACAAAACGCTCAACACTGCTATTTGCATGAAACTATCCCTAATGCACAGTGGTGTCGTCTGACTCATCGTGTTCAAGATGATTACCTAGCGCTCGTAAATGTTTGACAAAAATATATGTGTTTTCCATTTGCGGGGATGGTGGTTGACGGCCTGGGGAGGGCCGGTGGCGGCCATTAAGGGCCGTTGACGGCAGTTGACAGTAATTAGTATGACCGGTCCCTTGGGTCTGATATTTGCTCAATAGGTGCACTCACCCAAGCGTTTAAGTATTCCGAAGAGTACGCATCGATCTGATGTCTAGTTTGGGTGAAATCGTTGGGCAAACTTTTGCCCTTCGTGTGATAAAAACAAGGCAGTTTGCTCCAAAATCAAATGTGTTAAAGGCACAGTCTTGTCAGCAATGCGCGCGCGTGAAATACGCAGCTCCATAGCAAAGGCATGGAGCTGCATATTTCGTGGCACGAAATTGGCGCGCGCGCATTGCTGACGAGCCTGTGCCTTTAAGTCTATTGAACAGGGCAGAAAAAGTTATTTTCAAGGAAATTGTTGAATGTTTTTAACTCCTAATAAATTACATGTAACTTCCCTTTTAAATACGGTATTATTTAACACATTTTGGTTGTTATTAATTGAGTCATTATAAGGAGGATATTAAGTGGTGACCAGTAAACGGAATTCTTTCCAAATACTGCCTATAAAATAAGCCAGTGGTTATTTTCCCCGTCATTTATTTTCCCCCGTGCAGTTCGAGATGTGGGTTTGCAGATACTCAAGCAGGAAATGGAACATCTCAAACTACCTGACATAAAAGGAGATGCACATGTACCTGTGGTTGGTAAAATCACCTATGAGATATCAAAGTAATGAAACCGTTTCTTGTTTTTCTGGGGCCGTATTCACAAAACGACTTAAGTCATGAAATTTAAGCACCCCACTTAAAGGTACACACCGGCTTCGTTGGGCTATTTTGGGCTCGAAATTGACCCATACCAGATTATGAATGCCCTTCCGAAATAAACTGAACATATCCTGAAAAGAAACCACGGAATTTTGCCGTTTTTGACAAATTTTAAAAAAACAGAGGTCACGTGACTTTTCGGAACCAGATTCTGGTCATTGCAAGCTCAGGATAACTAGCTAGTTCGCTCAGGCCAAACAAAAGAAATGTATAAGTTTTCGTTGTTACAAATAGTGTGACAACATGCCTTTCTAAAAACCCTGTCTACAAATTTCCAATATGCGCTCGTAACCGGGACGGACACTTAATTCTGTCACATTTTAGGCCGTTCCGGTTACAAGCGTATATTGGAAATTTGTACACAGGGTTTTTTAGAAAGGCATGTTGTCACATGTATTTGTAACCCTTTTGGGGCCTAATGTTATCTCTTCATCAGAACAACTGTGAAACTTCTTTCTTATTTTGAGACCAGACAAAGGTATTTTCTGGAGAATATGGTCTGTGTTGCCAAAATGCCCCCTTTACTGTGGAAAGACTCATGTTTAAAATTTGTGCATTAGAACAAATAATTTCAGTAGTTGACAGATTTAATATGTTCTATTTCACTCAGCTTTGCCTCGTGGAATAGAAAATTAAATATGTCACCGAATGAAATTATTTGTAATACATGTATTGCACTTGTGTATAATAGAGTTTATAATATAAGAGTTTATACCATATTTTGTTTCCAGCTTGCGCATAAATAGTTTCAGCATTTCGTCTGCATTACTGACAACAAAGACGAACATTGGAGCAGTTCTAGAGGCACACGGAGTATCCTTGAAACTATCTGGTCACTGGCATTACAGTAATCATGGCTGGTGAGTTTTGTATGCTTTTTTTCTTCTTCAGTGATCAATTTTTGGTAGGAAACTAGGAAACGCATCCAGGCCCAGAGTAATATTAAATTGGGGCTCGAATATTTGATTGTGGATGAAATATTTGAATAATGATTTAAGGATATTCAGAAATGCAGCTGATGCACACAGACAAATTATGTAGCGAATCTGAAATTGCGATTCCGATTCCCAAAGTGGAATCGATTCTACTCGACTCTGACCTGGAATCGCCCAAGCCTAGCTACAATCTTGGTATGATTTTCATCTTTTCTGTCTAGGATACACGTTTCTGACAGTGGAACCTTCGATGGCAGTATTTCAGGCGCATCGCTTGCTTTGACTTTGAGAATCGGTATGTCGACTCTTCAAATTTATATCTTTTCAATAGCTTCCTTGCAGTGGACCCAAGACATAATGATGTCACACCTGAGTGTTGTAGTCGAGTCACCAATATCAAGTCCGAGTCTCGAGTCGTTAGCCCCGAGTCCGAGTCACGACTCACTTTCCCCGAGTCCGAGTCACGCCTCACTTTCCTCGAGTCTGAGTCACGAATCATTTGTTCGCCAAATTAAAGGAACTGAATCTGCTATATTTCGTTTAATTACACAATACATGTGGAAATAATGACGTGTACATTACATGTATTCACGCATCCTGACACATCGGACTGTTTTTCCCCCCAAGAATCCTACATTAAAGGCAGAGGCTCGTCAATGCGCGCGTGAGGTCAAATTTGTGTCACGAAAAATGCAGCTCCATAGCAAAGGCACGGAGCTGCATATTTCGTGGCACGAATTTGGCCTCGCGCGCATTGACGAGCCTCTGCCTTTAAACGGGCAAATATACTGTAGAGCGTGATCCAAAACTGGTAAACACTGGATGAAGATTTCAAAATTTCTTAAATTATTCAAAATAATACCTCGATCTGTTTAAGAAATGTCCATATTTTACAATCATATTACAAAAATTAACATAATAAATTTGGCTCTGCGGTTAAGGCAGGTTTTCAGTTGCTTACCGTTAACGATGTCTATGAAATAGCCTGACGTTCGGTTAATGGAAAATGGGCTTAAACAGCTCTATGAAATTGGGCCCTGGACTTGAGTCCTACAACACTGTCACACCTTGTTTACATGCATGTGCGCATTTCTACAGGAGTCTGTTCATTTCAAAAATGTTAACATCCTAACAATCAACTTTGGGGTTCCCAAGTCCCATTGCACAGTCGACTTTCTATATAAAAACTTTTCCACAAGTCCTTTTTTGTGAATTGAACCACAGGGAACTATATTGTTTGTAGGCAATAATATCAAGCTCACAAGAAAACATAGTTTTTTGACAATCCAGTAGTTTTCTTAAAGGAGGGAAACACTTGTTTGGAATTAGCATCATATTTGTGAGCAACTCCACCAAATGTAGGCTATTGCATATAAAAATGAAAATGGAGCTAATGACTTAATCAGATAGAGTATATTATAAGCATCACAAAACTACAAACATGAAGGTGTGCTTTAGAAAAATCACTGAAAAAACTGTTTTCTGGTAGTATATTTATTCACTTAAAATTCTTTAGGTGATACACGTGTAGATAGATACTTAATAGGTGCATGGTCTCATGCAGAAATCCTGGTATCGATAAAAAAATGCCCTACTTGACATACATGCATAAATTAGCCATTATCTCGGCGCCTACTTTCGGTGGAGCGGCTCACATTTTATAACTAATGCTACATGTACCTATACATACATTGTGTTGCCCAATGCATAAACCCTCATAGAATTCCGGCGCACTTGTTTTCAACTTTGGCAAACAAATTTGGCTATGCTCTGTGCCATATTTCAAATTTTGAAAGGGAAAAATGACGTCAACCATGCAACAGTTGCATGGATGACATCGGAACACTTTTTCCTGACTCCAACATGCCGTGAAGTATGAACAATTTGCTGTGACCTGACCTGCGCTGTCTTGAGTCTGAACTGCAAAACATGGCTACTTACATGAAGCGTATTTTTCAAAGGGTCAGAAGGGATAAAGTTTGAAAAAAATTAGGGCTCCAAGTGCTCCTTTAAAGGTAGAGGCTCGTCAATGCGCATGTACGCAGCTCCATAGCAAAGGTATGGAGCTGCGAATTTCATGGCACGAATTTGGCCTCACGCGCGCATTGACGAGCCTCTGCCTTTAAAGGCACAGGCTCGTCAGCAATGCGCGTGCGCCAAATTCGTGCCACAAAATATGCAGCTCCATGCCTTTGCTATATGGAGCTGCGTATTTCGTTGCACAAATTTGGCGCGCTCATTGCTGACGAGCCTGTGCCTTTAATACAAACTTTGCCATGCGCTAGCAATATTTTAGATAATTAAGCAACCTCTGCAGGTGTTGTTTTTCTATTTCTTTAATCTTAAGAAATTATACAGGGAATCAAAATTGGTTTTGCATTGAGAATTTTTGTTTAAAGGTATGGACAAATTTGGGCGGCCGACTATCAGTTCCACAAGTCACGACTGCTCCTTTAATGCCGGAAGTGTTCACATCAAGTTACATGGTGGAGCCAGGTAAATACACAAAACAGCAATACTTGATTGAATACTCTACAGAGCAGCAAAAGAATTGCAAATTTTTAGTTGAATGAAAATGTGAGAATTTCTTTTGTATTAGGTTGACATGGAAATATTCACATACTAGTAACAGCTTCATTAAGCATGACTAGACTGCTTTTAAAGCTTCTGTGCGGAAAATGTCCACTCTCAGGCTGACTGCTTTTTCAATAAAAAAAATGCGGAAGGTTTTTGCATTTCTTTTGCTGCTCAATATGATAATTTTATGAGAGTTTTATATTGCATTTATGTAATATTCAAAACTTTTGCCTTCTCTCGAAAAAGAAGTAAATTAAAACCGTGTCCCCATTAGACTAATTTTTGTAAAAAGTTTTTACGAGTCACTGTTGAGTCTTTCCACGGTAAAGGGGGCATTTTGGCAACACAGACAATATTTTCCAGAAAATACCTTTGTCTGGTCTCAAAATAAAAGAAATAAGTTTAAGTTGTTCTGAAGAGATAACTTATAGGCCCAAAAGGGGTTACAAATAGTGTGACAACAGGCCTTTCTAAAAACCCTGTGTTACATTTTAGGCCAGCCGTGTACGCTCGTAACCGGGACGGCCTAAAATGTAACACGAGTGTCCGTCCCGGTTACAAGCGTATATTGGAAATTTGTACACAGGGTTTTTAGAAAGGTATGTTGTCACACTATTTGTAACTTCTTTTGGGCCTAAGTTATCTCTTCAGAACAAACTTATTTATTTAATTTTGAGACCAGACAAAGGTATTTCCTCGCAAATATTGTCGGTGTTGCCAAAATGCCCCCTTTACTGTGGAAAGACCCTGTTAACATTCCATCGTGGTAATTCTTCCGTGCGTCCGTATTTTTATTTTTTTTTGCCACATAAAACCTAGATGAAACGTGTCACCTTATCATATCAGGTCCACACAGAAGTTACATGATCACAATGTGTGTTCTGTTAGTTGTACATTACAATGCCCGTCCGCACGGGACTTTGAAGCGGTGTAAAATCTACAATGTAATTTTTCCGCGACCCAGCTCGCCCTGTAAAAATTACAGCAACGGAGCGTAAAAATTACAATCGACAGTCGACACTTTACAGTTTAGAATGTTTCCCGGCCGTCCGCATTGGACTAAATTTTGTAAAATTTACCGAGATCTTAGACAATAACTTAAAGCCCAATAAACATCATTTGCAGTTACCCAAAATTTTACTTCACGAGTTGACAAGAAAAACCTGACTAAAAGGGTTGATAGCAATAACAAACACCACATGATTTGTTTTCCTGTATAAAATGGTACCTTTCACCGTGTTTACACTCGAATCGGCAAAGGTGGATACAGATCCAGCATTTTTATTGCGACCACAAAACTGAACATTTGCCGCGTTTACACTACACCCCAAATCGTTTCAACTCGCTTCAGAAACTGCAAAAGTCACCACTAAATGTAACTGCAGCGCATGCGTGAGCTGTAAGGTGTTGCTGCACTAGTGCCAGATTGGTCAATTAAATCTACTACACTGCGGGCACCGCCCCAAAGACACTCAAATTGCCGAATCTGTATTCGGGTAGCGTTTACACTACAAGCGACCTTGACGATTGCAGGGTTCAACCCTGCAATTGCGGGGTTCAACCCTACCCCAAAGGTGACTTGAAAAAGGCGAATCAGACCCGGAGTTTGATTCGGCAAAGGCGAATTGAGTGTAAACGGGGTGTTTGTCCTTTGTGGGAGAAATTGACAACTGAAGGTGTTGTAAAAAAAATTCTGCAGACAATATTTGTACCATTATTTCAACACAAAAACCATGCTTGGATTTTTTAGGTTGTCGGATGTATTACTGCATCTACATGTACATGTATGTGGCTGAAATTTCTACAAGGGAGTTTATCAACATTTTTCTTTAGTTATGTACATGTAATCCCGTTTTCCTGTTCTTAAACGTTTTCCAATCATGTAGGCCTATGTCTTCAAAGGCTCATTGTATCATTTTCAATGAATCAAAATTTCACTTCATGAGTTGACAAGAACAAAATAAAGTGTTAATACAGTGAAACCTGCTCTTCAGGCCACCTCTATAAAGAGGCCACCTGTCTAAAGTGGCCACATTTGTTCGGTCCCAAACAAGTTAGTACATTCATGCATGTGTATGCTAAACCTCTATATAAAGGCCACCTGCTCATACTGGCCACATTTTGTCGGTCCCTTGGGTGGCCAACAAGTTTCACTGTAGTATGATAGTAGTGGTAACAAATGCCACATGAATATATTTCTGTCCAAGATATTACTTTCTGTAAAAAAAAAAAAAAAAAAAAATAATGAAGACGGTTTCGAAAAAGCACGTACCCATTTTTTACCATTCACTCAACAAGTCAACCACGCATGCATGCATTTGGAATGTTTTCTGAAGTACTGGCTAATATCCATGTACATGTAGCTGAAATTTCTACTAGGACGTTTATCAACATTAAAGGCACAGGCTCGTCAGCAATGCGCGCCCGCCAAATGTGTGCCACGCAATACGCAGCTCCATAGCAAAGGCATGGAGCTGCGTGTTTCGAGCACGAATTTGGCGGGCGCGCATTGCTGACGAACCTGTGCCTTTAATCTTTAGTTATGTAATGTTGTTGTTTCTGGTATCCGTAAGTTTTTCTTGCAAAGGATGTACATTATAGCTTCGTGCACTTCCTTTTTGCACTTCCAAAATATGACTTTGTGCACATATGGCTTTGTTATCATTTAATGATAATGAATACATGTACTTGCATATAATATATTTGATGATGTTTATTCTTCAGTAATAGAAACTGCACTGCTGATGGCTTTATCTTTTGTTTTTGTGGAGTTATTTTTCTTTTAGATAGTAATCAGCACTTTTGTTTGGTTTTTTTTTCTAACCAATTTAAAGGTAGATTCTGCCTGCCTAGACAACCCTGTTATTTTTGTACCTTAAATACAATTATGTGGTCATTGTTTTTTTTATAGAAATTATAAAAATTATGTTAAAAGCAAGAAAGCATTCTGTAACTGTGGACCAGTACTGTGAACTATAAAGGGGTTAGGTATGAGACGAAAGTTGGCAACATACAAGATTAAAGTTGATGTCTATCAACACCCCGTTTACACTCGATTCGCCTTTGCCGAATCGAACTCCGCAATTTCCAAAAAGGGGAGTTGAAGCTGGGTACGCACTAAGTGTAAACGCAAAAGGTGAATTGAAAAAGGCGGATCAGACCCGGGTCTGATTCGCCTTTTTCAAGTCACCTTTGGGGTAGGGTTGAACCCCGCAATTGCGGGGTTGAACCCTGCAATCGTAAAGGTCGCTAGTGTAGTGTAAACGCTACCCGAATACAGATTCGGCAATTTGAGTGTCCTTGGGGCGGTGCCCGCAGTGTAGTAGATTTAATTGACCAATCTGGCACTAGTGCAGCAACACCTAACAGCTCACGCATGCGCTGCAGTTACATTTAGTGGTGACTTTTGCGGTTTCTGAAGCGAGTTGAAGCGATTTGGGGTGCAGTGTAAACGCGGCAAATGTTCAATTTTGTGGTCGCAATAAAAATGCTGGATCTGTATCCACCTTTGCCGATTCGAGTGTAAACGCGGTGCAAGTGCCTTATAATCTTCATGCACATTAAATCTCATTTTTGTTTTAATTTCAAACAGTTGGCTGTACAATTTGTTTGATGGCTCCATCAACAAGGCCATCGCGTCTTCTCTTAATGGTCAGGTATGATTCCATCCAGTGGTTCAAAAAAGATAACGTCAATACCATGAAAAATGTCATTCCACTACCGGAAAGTCAACCAGACTTATTTTAATTGCAATGATGACCATTTAAAGTAATCTTTATTTTAGAAAACAGATCATACAAGGATAACACAAAACCAAAAACATTTTTTTTTTCGTTCCCTTGCAATACTTTTCGGTCCCTCAAATTATTATCTTGATCCCTCATATTGTTATTTAGTTCCCTCATATTGTTATTTAGTTCCCTGGGAATACATTTCGTTCCCTCAAATCAATTATTTCGAGGGAACAAAATGATTATTTTGAGGGAAGTAAATAATATATTGAGGGAACGAACAAAACATATTGAGGGAACGAAATAATATTTCGAGGGAACGAAATAACAAAGGGAAAGTATTTAGAGGGAAGAAAATACTATTTCTTGGGAATGAAATGAAATTTAAAAATGGTTTTGGAATCGAGTCATGTGGACTGCAACGACGTTTAGGCTTTGCACATGCATCAAGTCGTCTCTCTCATCTACTGCCACAATCGAGAATACCAAAACCTCAGTCGCTGCATTTGTGGCAGTGGACGAGAGAGACGACTTGATGTATACGCAAAGCCTCAACGTCGACGTTGACTCTAGTAAGAATTATTCAATGACTCTCAACTTATTAATTGTCTCTGCACCAGGCTAATTTTACGAGTAATGAAAGAAATGTGAATTTTCTTCAAGAAAACGTTTAATTAAAATCTGAACACTTCTTTTCTGATTAAGTTGATATCAAAATATTCACATAACGGCTTTGTTACGTACCACTGCATGTAACTATAAAGACAAAAAAAAAATTATGCCATACCTGTAAAAACCAGACCTGTTTTAAAGGCAGTACACATGATTGGTATCTCGAAAATCAAAATTTTCACAGATTTACGCCTAACTTACACAATATAAACATGTTGTTTGTAGAAAACTTCCCCTGAAATGGTTTTGTCTAAAGTTTTCGTCTCATGAGACGAAAATTCAATTCGCCCCAAAACCATTTCGCCCAAGTGCCATTTCGCCCCAAATCACTTCGTCCAAACACTACATCGCCTAAATGCTACTTCGCCTCAAAACCACTTCGTGCACAGGCCGTGGTTCAGGGCGAAATAGTTCAGGGCGAAGTGGTTTTGGGGCGAAATGACTTAAAACCCTTTTTTGACTGTTTTCTCAACAGTTAGACGAAGTACGTAGCTGGTTTTTGCTCAGGTTGGTTTTAATCATGCATATCGTCCTGTAAATTAATACCTTTTATTATTATTCAACAGACATGTTCTCTGATAACGAAGGAAGTCAACACAGATCTTCAGAACCAGTTAGCTAAACTGAAGAGTAAGTAAAAGTGACCATAGAAGAACTTTATGTTCAACATTACGAACTAAAGAAGCTGCCATATGTAGAGATTTCGCCATTCCCAGGACGCCTTCCCTGTACGTGTCCGCCATTACTGGGACGCAGCTTTTTCCAGTGCATATGGACTGTGCGTTGTTGTTAAATCGAACAGCATGCTTCCACAACGCGCGCAACGCCCGCTTCGCACACACCAACTCACAGCCTCTTTGATTGCCACGCGCGTCGCTTTAAGAAAAAGCGGTGTGCATGGAAGGGATTTTGAGTACAACAATTATGATCCACTAAACATCACTAAATTTTGAAAACACTTTCCGTCCAAGCTATAATTCTGTGAAAGGAATTTGGCGTGGAACAACGCACCGAAAACCACAGCTAGGACACTGGACAGAAAGTGTTTTCAAAATTACGTGCATCATTTCACTCAAAATTCCCTCCACATTCGCTTTGTCTCAAAGGGATGCACGTCACAATTACGCATGCGCGAAAAAAAGCTCAGTGTGAACTCGCCATTACAACAAACTGAATGTTGTTCGAAGTGACGACACAATGAGCATCATCATAACGCATGTAGTTCATGCACTGGCCGTCCCAACTATGGCGGACATACATGGAATTGGAAAGGTCTATACTTCAGAAAACCTTAAAAAGCCATGGATGGTTTTTGTATTGAATGAATGATAAAAAAAATCATTTGCAAACAATTTTAAAGCAATTTCAGTTGACAGTGCTCTCCGACAAAGGTACGTACCATTTAACAAAAAAAAAATTAAATGATCATGTGGCAATTTTTACTATTGCTATCAACACTTAGTCATGCTTTTCTTGTAAAGTCCTGAAGCAGTGGTGGATACAGCCTCATTCAAATACAGGAACACCTCCTGAAATCCATTGTATTCCTGTATTTTTAAGAGAGCTGGATCCGCCACTGTGAAGTGGGAAGTAAAAGTTTGGGTAACTATAAATGATATACATGTACAGTGTATTGGGGTGTTATGGCCGAGCGGTCTAGTGCGTCGAACTTAAGTTACTGTGCTAGTACTAGAATGTAGGTTCGATTCCGGGCCGCGACGGGTTGTGGCACCTGTGCCCTTGAGCAAGGCACTCAACCACACTTGCTCCCATTCCTGTAATTGGCGGTCTCTCCGCTGTTGGATGTGGTGAATAAATAAATAAATAAATAAATAAATAAATAAATAAATAAAATAAATAAAAGTCACAAATTCATCAGATTTTAGTTTTCTAAATTACGAATGACATTACATGACTTTGGGACAGTATTTTTTTTTAAATAAGAGACATCTTGTTCTGTCTTTTAACTAGCTGAAGCTCATATTGACAAGTATGCAGTCATTGACTATGCATTTGTTGCTCCGCCCACATTTTCCGGATACATCGACTCCTTCCATAAGGTAAGAATTAATCTCGCTATCATTTTCTTCAGAAAAAAATTACTCTATATATTGGCTGTCAAATAGCGTTGTTGTTGGAGAAGAAAAAAAGTATTATGCAGAAATGCCAACATCTGCGATTTAGGTGTAGTTTGTACAATTGTTTCAGCCAATGATGACATAATTCTAGAATGCATACATGTAGCTTCAAATGTGGGGTTTAAATAGGGCTTGGGTGTAAGTTATAAAATGTTGTGTCCATAGCGTACTCTATACACAAACAAATTGTTATACTACAAGGCATGACTGCAGTTGCCATTCTTTAGCATTGCTCCATCTTTATTCTTGGCAAAAAAAAAAAAAAGCCTTAATTCTTTTAATTCTGACCTCGATCCAAAATTAACACCTGCAATAATTATATTATTAGACTATTACAAGAAGGCAGGTTCACTAGAATGCTTGCCAGATTAAAGGTACACACCGGCTTTGTTGGGCTATTTTGGGCTCGAAATGGACCCATACAAGATTCTGAATGCCCTTCCGAAATAAAACTGAACATATCCTGAAAAGAAACCACGTAATTTTGCCATTTTTGAGAAATTTTTAAAAAACAGAGGTCACGTGACTTTTCGGAACCAGATTCTGGTTCTAAAAAGTCACATGGTCTTGCGAATTAGTTTTGTGTCCAGCCGCATGAAAGTTTCTTACTGCGGAACTGCACCAAATTCAACTCTGATTTTCCCCCAATATTTATCAGTAATTGACAAAAGAGAGACTATTTCATACAGGTATGAAACAAAGTTGAACATAAGTATGAAATTTCGAACATAAATTTTGTTTCAAGAGTCCGGAGAACGGGAGCGAATGTGGCGCGCGTGCTGTGCTACGGCAGGCTACGGTGGAGTGTATGATATTTGCCCCGCGCAGCACGGCAAATAGCCTGAGTGCACACACGGCCAGCGGGGTTGGTTGCTCCGGTGTACATGTACGTTCGTGAAGAAAAAACATGATGCCAACTCCCCCAAAGAAAACAGAAATTCCTATTCGGTCGTCCGGGCTGTCCAGTGAAATTGTTAACAGCAAATTGGAGCATGGAGGTAGGAAAAGATTGGAGATATCCTGTGTAGGAGAAGAGCGAATCGTTTGTGACAAAGTCGTGAGGCTTGCGCGTAGTTGCAACGGCTGGTAAAGCGTATAACACGTCTTTTGACCGTTTTTGTTAATTTTGCACTTCTTTAGTAAATTACGGGATATTTTGATGATCTTTTTTCACAACGACTATTAAAAAAGTATTGCCAATGCTGCTACATCACTAAATCATGTAAACAGTAGGCCGGTGTGTACCTTTAAAGGTTGCTAATAAGTCGCTTTCTTGTCGTCGTTATCTTTAGGGTGAGGTTTTCCTGAAGAACAAACCTAAGACTGAAGCACCTTACCCAGTCCCCACGATCCCACAAGATCCTGATGTATCGCGCCATGTCTTCATCTGGATCACCGATTACTTATTTGAGACGGCAGGCTATGTGTACTACAAGGCAGGCTTCTTTGTGTACAACGTCACCCAAGACGAGGTACAATATTTGGTGACAGTGTTTTGAATGTCATTTATTTTCTCTTGCATTGCCCATCATGCAACTTTTTTCCATGATTTCTCATAAATTCCTACAACTTTCTTGCAACTTTGAAATTTTGGCAATAAATTTAATTTTTTTAAAAATGTGATTTTGTCCCCAAAACCATGTTTTTTTTTTCACTAAAATGGTATAAAACTACCACTTGAGAATGTCCATCATATAAAACAATTTGCCCAATGTGGTCATCTTTCAACAAAATTATGATGAACCTTTGTCCCCCAAAATGGTACCGACATCTGCCGACATGCATTTTTTAGGGTATTGGCCCATGGTCTATACAGTCATGTAGATGCAAACTAAAAACTCCAAGCCTGCTCAGTTGGGACTTAATTGAGTAGGCTCGAGTCTCACTCAAGCTTGCTGTGAATTTTTTAGCACGTGTCTTGAGATAAACGCTTATTATAAGAAGAAAAAAAAATCAATTGAATAGATTCCCTTCCTATACACCAATCCAAGCTGCAAAGTCATGGTCCGTGTACGTCCGCCATACACAAGTAGCTGAGGGCCATCCAGTGCCATGAACTGTGGGTTCAAAACATTGGTGTAATTACTACACTGCTTCATGGAACCAGATAAATTAGTTTACAAAACATTGGTGTTTTTTTCACAATATCCTCAAAAATATACGGATTGAAAACATGAAATTTCAGAATGGTGATGATAAAAATATGACAATTGATATGGTATCAAAATCTCAACACCCATGGGCAAAATGGTTGGGTCAAAAATGTGAACTGGACATGCTTTTTAAAGGCAGAATTGTATGTGATTCAGAAAAAGAGCCAAATGACAAACATTATATTTAAAAAAATGCAAATTGGGCACAAATGGAGTTACAGCACTACTTGAGTCCAAATGTACAAGTTTTAGCAATGTGCAGAAGGTGTCCTAAAATTGTGTACGGATAATTGTAATCATACTTATCTTGAACATTTGTCTTTACATTGTAGCTACCTCCAGGCAAATACAGCCTCAACACGTCCTCCTTGGCCCTTCGTTTAGGTTTGCCAAATGTGAGTAGCATGCTCTTGCAAAACCAAGTTCCCATTTATTTTTCTGTTTACCCACAGAAAGCTACCGTGAACTGTGATACCCCATTGTCTTTCATGTTGGACTTACAGACGATTGTTTGATGATGTTTGACTTTGTCTGAAGACTTCGTCCACACTGTCGGACAAGTCTGATGATATGTTTGATAATTTTGTTTAATCGTGTGGCCACTATAAAGGTCACATGTTATCAAACTAACCACTAATTGGCTGTTGTCTGTCAAGACTTCAGACTTTGTCTGAATTTAGCTGCAAGTTAAATTTTTCGGCAGACAAGTTTGATCATGTCTGACAGTGACTGACAGTGACTGATGGTGTTTGACGCACAGTCTACGTTGTTAGATTTTTGTTTGGCACACATAACGGACATTGTTATATCCCGTCTTGGAATACTGCAATTTTATTGGTCCAGAAAGGTCACATGTCCAGTGCATATAAAACAATTGAATACCACTGAATTTCCTGACATATCCAAATTTTCTTCATATCACCCTGCAGTATGCAAATTTCTTGACCTGCCGTAGGCAATTTCTTCATAATACCCTGCCATATGGAAATTTCTTCATAACACCCTGCCGTATACAAATTTCTTTATATCACCCTCTCTTGTACACATGCAAATTTCTTCATATCACCCTGCAGTATGCAAATTTCCTTCAGACACTAATGACACTAAGTCTCCACCGAAAAAAAAAAGTACCTCGATACTTCAAATTTCCCTTAACATTTTGTACAATTTAAAATTCCACCAATTTCAAATAATACATTCGAAATTCTGTACGGAGATATTTAATACATTAGAAATTCAAGACGGGATATAACAAAACAATAGTTGACTGGTGTACTGTGGGATATGGATTTTAACACCCTCGGGTGCTATGAGCTCCCTCGGGTGTTAAAACTCCATATCCCACACCACACCAGTCAACAAGGAGTAGATTGTTATGATTGTGATTTAATTTTTACGCACAGGTCTACAAGAAGTACCCTAACATGTTGCTTCAGGTTAATGTCAATGCTACAGCACCCCCAGGAGTCAGCATCAGTGAGAAACACCTCAATGCATCCGCCAAGATGGACTTGGCCTTTTATGTCACCTTGCCCAATAAAACCCTGGTCTACCTGTTCACTCTGAATGTGGTGAGTGTTGCAAATCGGTTGTTGCAAATCGTACATTTGTTTTGTCTATTATTACATCAAATAGGTTATTAGGGAGACACATTAGGGGTAAAAAAAGAAGTATTAGGGAGACTTTTGGAATTAGGGAGTAATTTCTTGTCGCCCTAATTTTCACAAATTAATTAAAAATATTAATTGGAATTATTGTCAGGTCGGGGTTAGGTTCAAGGTTAGGTTAGGGCACAAACCATTTACGTTTGAAATTTCAGCTCTGTAGCTTTAGGTAAAATTAAGTTAGGTGTCATTAAAGTATTGGTTAGACTCTATGGAAATGTCTCCCTATTGACCCATTTGCGATATTTATTATTATTATTATTAATCCTTTCTGGTATTGAAACCAAGTGTTCCACAAAAGTGTCTGAGGCACTGTAGCTTGTAAGCCTGAAGAAACCTGTGAAGAGATGACGACGAAGAAATGCCCAGTTTTAGGTGGGAGGAAAACCCCTACACATTTCTGTATAGGGGGAAACCCACGGAATCAAGCAGGGACTGAGAACTCGATCCACATACTGACTGGACGGGATGCAAACCAGGGCCACAGAGGTGTAAGGCGAGGAAAGTACCGTTATGCCAAACTGATTCGCTGTGTTGGGGCTTGAATGCGAATAATTTTCAAATATTCAGTTTAAATTTTACAATCTGGTTTAGCATTTGGAAATCAAATACATGTACATGTAATCAAAGCCAAAACAAAATGGATTCTCTATTTTCATTTGAAAACACCATCTATTGCGGAAGTTTAATGGATCCGAGGAAAAAAAGACGCATAGCTAGTTTGCTATGAAAATATGATGTCGGTTGCCAAATGGGTCATTCTATAAATTTGGGGTCCAACGTGTGACATTTTCCTGTCCCTGTTACACCTGACATATTGCCATTTGCCATACAAGTATTATTAAAAATGCCTTCAAAACATATGTTTATGAATTGTACTTTATGTAATCACTCATTGAAATAGAAGGCATTTAAAGAATATGTCCTGAATTTACAAACTACAACATTTTACAAGATGTCAGACGTAACAGGGGACAGAAAAATTGGACCCCAAATTTATAGAATGACCCAAATGCCCTTTACCATGGAAAGAACCAAATTAGGACCCAGTATCCTGGCAACATGCCAAAAACAGAAGAAAAAATGAAAACTCGGAATTTGCGAACAGTGACCTGTCATTTGTTTTTATTAAAATAATTTCCTTGTTCACGACATAAATAATGGTTTAATTATCTTTCAGTTTCTGTCATTTATTTGTACAAGGATATAAAAACTTTCCCGAAAGCAAAAGAGAAAAAAAAGATGGGAAAAAAACCTGAATATCTGTGAACCTCTCATCACAATGACCTGCCATATTATCTTTTACTGAAGTAATTTCCTTGTTCACTCCATTGATAACAGTTTAAATTTTCTTTCAGTTTCTGTCATTTATTTGTACAAGGATATACAAATATTTATGAAAACAAAACATTCTGACTATTTGGAAATCACATGCATGTTGTTTCACTTTACTGGGTTGTCCTACCAAAGTTCACACTAAAGGACAAGTTCAATTCACGGTTATAGATAACTACAGATCAACTATTTCCAACCGAACACACTATAATTTGTTTAATTTATTTTATTTATTTTATTACACTTTTTCACTGGCAACACCAACAAATAAATACAATTAAAGAGACATAAAATTCATCAGTATAAAATAAAGTAAAAAAAACCCCAGTGAGTGGCAAGATGAAACAGGTGACCACCTCGACAGAGCCATCATACCACAAGAAACATTGTATATCTCTATAATACAAAAATTAAATAAAATAAAATAAAAAATCATTGGGAAACTGAAAACAAGGGGAGGAAATGGACGACGGGATGGCAGGGATAAGGAAGGGAAGGGGTGGCGGTAGGACAGAAAACAGAGCAGGGGCAGCGGGAGGCATGAGTGAAGAGGCGGGGCGAAATACAACAAAAAAGGGAAAAGGGGGGTAAATGGTGAAGGGCGGGAAAATGAGAGAAAAGAAAATCAAAGAAAGAGAGAATGGTGAAATTAGAAAATCTAGAGGGCAAAACTTGAACTGACAGGTGAGGGGACAAATGAAAATTACAACTAAAACCTGCAGCCAGCACAACTACAATGAGACACCCAAGTACAAACGTTGTCGGATTCAAAGCTGGAGTTGAATTTTGTCATTTTTTTGTAAAATTCCAAAACTTGAGTCCTGAAAGTTGAAAATGAAGTGTCTGATATCTGGCTGCAAGAGGGAGTTGATTCCATATACTAATGCACCTATCAATTGTTTCTCCCTCCCCTCCCCCCCCCCCCACCCTGGGGATTGTCACTTTTTTGTGACAAAATCCCCACCCCTGGGGCAACATTTAGGTGTCAAAAATCCCATTAGGTGCGCGTCTTGTATACAAATACACGGGTCAAATGCCCCACCCTGGGGCATGAAAAGCATGATCAAACCCCCACCTTTTTGGGCCTAAGTTATCTCTTCACTTCAGAACAACTGAAACGTATTTATTATATTTTGAGACCAGACAAAGGTATTTTTTGGAAAATATGGTCCGTTTTGCCAAAATGCCCCCTTTGCTGTGGAAAGACCCAGTTAAGAAAATTGTGAAATGCCAACATTTTGTTCGGAATGTTAGTACATGTACTTGATTTAAAGCCCATTACATCAGCTGGGATCCAAAATTTTACTTCACGAGTTGACGAGAATAACAAAGTGTTCGTAGCAATGTAACAAACACCACATGATTTTTTTCTTTGCGGAAGAAATTACCAACTGAAGGTGCTTTAAAAAAAATTGTTTGCAATGTGGCACTGTCATATAGCCTACTTATATAATATTGAATGGCTTTGAGGGACTGATATGAGAATATACCGCACAAGTCATGAAAATACCGAACGAGCCAAAGGCGAGTTCGGTATTTTCATGACGAGTGTGCGGGTTTCTGTATTCAAATGGGGGACGTTTAACAATAGGAACAATAGGGTCCGCGATTGCCAAGGACATCGGCGATTTGGAATCGTGTACAGAACAAATGAGAGCAGTCGCCAAAAAACTAAGTCCAAACAAAAGAGGAACAATGGGACGTCCACGGTGGGAGGTGGGTACACGACTGTGTGTGTGCTTGGGTGCGCCCAGCGTGCACGCGCATCAGATTGGGGCTCTGTGCTGCACAGTATCAGAAACACATGGCACTATGAGCAACCAACAATGGAAATTGGGCACAAACCACTGTTATTAACAATGGTATGTGCCCAATTTCCAGTGTTACTTGCTCATAGTGTGGTATCCGCAAAAGCTTCATTTTATATAATAATACATTTTGTTGCGTAATAATACTATTTCTTTTCCTTTTCAACTGCTAAATGCAGACAGCATATGGGTCAACTCTTCTGGGTTGCAATGGCAGCAGTCTGACGTGGAAATCCAATCTGTTGAAGTAAGTCCACTTTCAAGTTGATGTCACACTGTAATCCCAGCTTGCCAAAATATGGAATTCTTATTTTGTGTGGTATGCTTTACATGAAAAGTATTTTGCTGAGCAAACGGTCATTCGTGGCCGTTTGCTCAGCATTTGGCTCACCGTGTGCGGTGAAATTTTGCTGCGTTTTTTGCCTCACGAAGCCATGTGACAAAAATCTAACGTTTGATTTTTATTTGCCTCCCGTGGCCAAAATCTTAGCATGTGTGGGGCAAGTGAGCCAAGTGCTGAGCTAAAATTAATGTAGCTAGCCAATTAAAACCATCCCCCTATTCATGTGATATGAATACACGGTCCCCACCAGGGTCACCACACTTTTTAAAAGTGAAAGTGTGGTGACCTTGGTGTATTTTTATATCGCGTGAATAGAGGATGGTTTTTAATTGGCCAGCTACATTCATTTTAACTCGGCACTTGGTTCACTTCCCCCGCACACGCTGAGATTTTGGCCACGTGAGCCAAAAGAAATCAAACATGTTGGATGTTTGTCTCAGGTCTTCGTGAGGCATAAAACGCATCAAAATTTCACCGCACACGGTGAGCCAAGTGCTGAGCAAACGGCCACGAATGACCGTTTGCTCAGCAAAATACCTCACGTGGCTACATTACAGTCGAACCTGCTATTGAGGCCACCTATAAAGAGACCACCTGTTACAGTGGCCACACCTGGCCTCTTGGATCCCAAATGCCATGTGTATAATACGGCAACTTTTATAAAGAGTCCATCTGTTTATAGTGGCAAGTTTTTTTTACAGTCCCAAGGGTGGCCACTATTATACACGTTTCACTTTATACAATTTCTTTTTATCTTGACAGAGTTGACGTTGACTTGAAGCGGTCTGCCATCGGGAAGTTTGATGTACGTATTAAACAATTACAAAAAAATCTCTTCTCCCCCTGCCGCCCCCCCAAAAAAGAATAATATATTTACATCGGTTTGTTGCGGACAGGTGTATTTAATACGCGCGTCCTAGTACCATCATTCAAATTTTTAATTCCACGCGTACACGACGTTGTGGCCGACGTAGACAATGGATGGCCAACGACAGCATAGCTTCCATGTTTTTACAAGCAGCAAAAACATTGAACAGTTTGTCACCTGCTAAAATTGTATGTACAAAATGTTACATTTTCTCTTGTTGATATCGCTTAGCATAGAATTTATCAAAAGTGGCAATCAGTTTTTCGGGGAGCCAGAGTTTGTCTTGTCTTTCAAAAACAGCAAAAACCATGACCATTGTACGCTACGATGACCCATTGCCTCATCGTAGCTTACGGTGCGTTGCCATGGCAGATATATACATCGTTATACTCATCGCAAGTTTCTTGAAATCATTCTTAGGACGCAACACATGTTTAGAGCGGTAACCCATCGCATCTCGAGTTAAGAAGGATTGTAAGCGTTAGAGTGAAATCGACCCCTGGACAGAGACAAATGTCACATACACGTATGTTTTCATTACATATGTTGCATGGGGAATTTGTACAGGGAGCTTATGGACTTGCTTGGACATGTTGTCGGACTTTACGTTGCCTTTTGGGGGTTTAGGTTTCCTAAACCCGAAAAGGCAACTTTTTGGGTTTTTGTGTAAACCAGTAAAATTTGCAAAAATTTGCTTGCTATTTTGCATTGTATTTTTAAACGCATCCGTTCAAACTGCTAGCTGTGCGTCGAGTTGTTTTTTGTTTAATCACACGCGTTATGCGTAATATAATGCAGGTGTGTTGTACGTGTACGCACGTGACAGGGTACATGTTTCAAACGTGCCGACTTGGGCGCAGGTACAAATGCGGGCCAGGCAACTAGTCGACCGGTTTTTATCGTCTGTTTAAGACTGGCCATGTGACACGCTCTCGGCCAATTAGGATGCGTAAACTCTCTAATGAAGAATTAATGTGAACACTATGCTATTTCCTCCTCTTTGTTTAGTTGAAGTATCTCACTGGCGGCATAGATTTTGTCTTGAAGTTCAAGCTTCTTCCATGGCTAAATGGTACGTTTTTGAATATCCATGAAGGTGCAACTAAATTCTAAAGAACTGTGGCACAAGACTTTCTGTAAAATTGAAGCGAAGTGTCAATAATATTGCTCCAAGAATGACAAAGCTTTGCCTAGACTGCTTACCGGTCCATACGATTGCATCCCACTTACATGTATTAATACATGTACTATAGTGAAAGTACCAAACTTGGGATGATTTGAACCCGAGACCTCTGACTCACTAGGCAGATGCTCTACCAGCTGAGCTATAAGGCACAGTTGGTATACTCCCTCAGGTTTTCCCTATTTTCTCTCGGTGTTGCAAGGTAGCGCAACTAGGCAAAGCTGTGTTCGTTACTTTGCCTAGTTTATTTATTTATTTATTTATTTACCACATCCAACAGCGGGGGACCGCCAATTACAGGAATGGGAGCAAGTGTGGTTGAGTGCCTTGCTCAAGGGCACAGGTGCCACAACCCGTCGCGGCCCGGAATCGAACCTACATCCTAGTACTAGCACAGGAACTTAAGTTCGACGCACTAGACCGCTCGGCCATAACACCCTACCCTACTGGTAGTTGCGCTACCATGCAACACCGAGGAAGTATACCAACTGTACCTTATAGCTCAGCTGGTAGAGCGTCTGCCTAGTGAGTCAGAGGTCTCGGGTTCGAATCCCGATAATTAAGGCCCTTATTATTTTTCTCTCATCCCAATTTTACATGTAATCTAGTGAAAGTAGTGTAACTAGTTTAGGCAAGACATTATCTTTTCAGGGATAAGATTACTCCTATTGAAGGTGAAAAAACACCCACAAAAAATGTTTAATTTTCATCCCATCCAGAAGAGGGAAAGAAGGGGCTTCCATTGCCTAATGGTCCCAACATCAAACTACTGAGGCCAGAAATTAAGCAGGGAAAGGTAAGTATTAATAGTTCTTTATTGGCAATAATTTTCCAATTTACTTAAAAAGACAATGCGAGTCAGAGGGTGCTATAGCCAGATAGCCGATGATGTACACAAGGGATAGAGTAACAGCTGGGACTTTGAAAAGGGATATGTGTAAATGTTTGACAGCAGACCCAACAAGGTTACAAGCCTAGACAATTGGTGCGGTTGAAAAGTACAATGCTTTACATGTACATGTACAGGGACCAAAATATTCAATATGGGGCTATTCATGAAGTACATGTATGTACCCACAAAATGCCGACTTATTAGACCCCCCTCCCCCGGTATGCATTTTTTTGGCAAAATTTGTGACATCACCCATTCACTTTAACATTGTATACGCACTGGCTGTGACTCCTCCCCAACCCCCACCCCCCAGGGCTCCAACTTAACAGTGCTCCGGTGGCCAAATGCCAGTCAAAACTCTCACAGACCAGTCAAAACACTGTTCAAAAAGTCAAGATAATCTGGTACTTAAAGTACATAAAGTACATGTATTCAATATTCGTGCATGATTGACTGACGATCGACCAGGTTGTTTCTTCCTCCATGGAACTGACATCTATTAATGGTGTACAAAATTTGTTTGTGAACTTGCATGTTGCCCAAAGGTTGAAGAGGAATAAATCACGTGTTTTACAGTGCACATGGGGTACGGTAATTACAATACGAACGTGTACACGGGGACAGTGCCGGCGCTAAATGAATGCGCCGAGCTGAGGCATAAATTGCACTTCATCCATATCCAGGGGCCATTTTCATGGCGCTGTTTCAAGCATTAGCAGAAAAGTCATGTTTCGTCCGAAGCCTCTATGTTGCAGTAATATACAATCCACAGCGACAGGCAGTCTATCAAACAAGTGTACACGGGTAAAATTTCTTTGGGGGAGCCGAGCACCCTATAAAAATTGCATGTAAAAAATTGAGGTCCACACAAGATGCCAGCGGACCAGTCAAGATGTGACCACAATGGTTCGGGTTGCCCCCTCCCCCCACCCCATCCCCCTCCCCCCACCCCATCCCCCTCCCCCTCCCCCATCCCCCTCCCCCATCCCCCTCCCCCATCCCCCTTCCCCCCATCCCCCTTCTCCCCACCCCCTTCCCCCCACCCCCTTCCCCCCACCCCCTTCCCCTCCCTCTCTGTACATACATAATATGGATGGCCCCTATACCCCGGGAAAGCACACAGTTTTGATAAATTACATTGGGGAAAACGATTTCACACCGAAGCAACTTGGTCAGCACTGTATGGAGACACTGAGAAACATGTCATAGTAAGCTCAAGTGGGACCCGAACCCATATATCCTCCAGGTGGCTGATATTCAATGGCCGGTAAGAATAATTTAGCATCTATTCTCCCCATCACAAGCTAAATCACAATTCCCAATTGACAATGTCTTCAACTATTCTTTCCCATTTCCACAGGACTTCGTTAAACTCGGTGCAGACATCCTGTACATACCCAAGGAAGAAAGTGCCTACTAACTCCTCAAAGGCCTATTGTATCATTTGCAGAAAAAAACATTTTTATAAATTGAATTCCGAGAACAACGGCATTGCATATCAAAATAATAAGAATGTTGGTAAATAAGCCTGCAGAAATGTCAGCACTGTTTACGAAAACCTTTAAAATTGTCGTAAGGCAAATATTTTTTTTGCATATTCATTTTTTTAAAAATCAGTTGTTAATTTCTCACACAATGGACAAACAATTTCATGTATCAACACTTTGAGAAAGTATTTTATTCTTGTAAACTCATGAACAAAATATTTTTGGTCATTGGAAATGATACAATGGGCTAAAAGGGCATGCTAAATCCGTGTTTCTGCAGGATTTTTATTAAACATTTCAGATTAGAGCAAATAATTTTAATATCAGATATTGACTCGGAATTGTTCTATACATGTATAAAGAATGGATCACTGGCGGTCTACATGATTAAGTATTTTTTTGCTGCATTGTTAAAGGTAGCACACATGATTGGTAAACCGTTACAAGAGTTTCATCTCCCTGTGTGATTGAAGATATGCATGATTAAAACCAACCTTAGCTCCGTACTTTGTCTAACTTCTGAGAAAACGGTCAAAAACTGTGTCGTTGATACTTCGCCCTAGAACCACTTCACCCGGAACCACGGCCTGCACATGAAGTGGTTTTGGGGCAAAGTAAATTTTCGTCTCCGAGACGAAAATTATTTGTTTTACTCATTTCTCAAAGACTATAACACTTCAGACAAAACCATTTCAGGGGAAGTTTTCTGCCGTCGTCATGTTTATATTGTGTAAATCTGTGAGCATTTCTGATTGTCGAGATACCAATCAAGTTGTTCTATCTTTAAACCTTGATTAGCACTAAAAACTATGCTCTTGTAAATAGTGGGCTGTAGTTGAGTGTATACTTCCAAGCCCAGCATACATCTGGACTATATTTCATTATATACCTCATGCGTAGATTCCAGTCATCTGATTGGTTAAAAGTGGGGGCATTGAATCGGCTAGACCCGGCGCGTATATGCCCACCGGGCGCGATATTTATTTCCGTACCGCTGTTTAGCGAACATTGCTTCTGATTGGTTTAACCCCTATGCAGCATACTGATGTATTTTGTCGATAACTACCTCAACATTAACCCCACACCATACCACACTCTTTCCTCAATTAATAATAAACAAATTTTAATACGAGATTAGATAGGAGATTCGAACCTGCAATCTCTCGATTAATAGTACTACGTCTTAACCACTAGACTACCAAACGGCTCGACACACTCTTCAATTTTCTTTGTTATATCCTTTTATTTAATAACTCTTGGAGGCGCTATATAGAAAATATGAATATTCATTTACAATGCACCAATCGATGAAGCCCCATAGCGAATATGTGGTACGTAAAAAAATATCGCGCCCCGGGCATAGTCATTTAGCGGGTTCCGGACGCGCGCATTACATGTGTTAGCATAGCTATAGCTGTGCACCAACTATGCAGCTGTGCGCTTCACGTAAACATTCATCAGGACGGTAATGGCGGAATCTCGACGTCATTTTGTCGTCTGTTGTAGATGATGAAGTCCTTAAAGGCCCTGTAGATGATCTGTTTTTGAGCGATTCTGCGAATAAAACCATTATAAATCAAAAGAAAGACATCAACAAACTCATCCGAAGAAATTTCAGCTTTGTCAAATGTACCACGTTTAAAAAAAACATGAAAATCCATATGCATTTTCCTGGTCTTGGCGGGGTGTTTCAAATATTCGTTCTCAGTTGATCGGGTACTATGTGGCTTGCGTCATGCACTCTGTGGCGCACATACTGCGTGTGCGCGCGATCCATAAAAATGCATCGCGTTGGAACACGCATACGCAGTACACAGCGCCCATGCATTTTGGACCGCGTAGATGCGAACCAAAAATAAGTAAATCGTTTGCAAACGATCTAAATAATTTCATCTTTACGGATTATTTTCTGGTAAATTATATCATTTTGAGTGAAAACCTTTCATTGGATAGTTGCTATTAATTCAATCTTTACTTTCAAAACTTTTCCCCTGTAAACTCGTCGATTACTTTTTGGGGTCATTGCAAATGATCCACTGGGCCTTTAAGAAAGTAAGAGAAGTGGCCTACAGTGAAAACTGTGTCAGGTGAAATGTGCTACTAAAGTGCCAGGTGATTATGCTACAATGTTTGCTGTAAATATACAACTTTTCCGCCGTAGACCAGCTTCCGAAATCGAAACGCGAAGGACCACTGTCATGACTGTATATGATGTCTCGTTACTTTTAACCAACCAGATGACAAAAATCTACACATTCGGTATATAAAACAAATATTGACTGCTGTTTATTCGGGTCATGGTTAAGATTATAGGCCCTCGGTGATCTCGAAGCCATGACTATGCCCCTCGGCTTTCGCCTCGGGGCATAGTCATGGCTTCGAGATCACCATGCCCCTCATTGCAGTCAATATTTGTATAATATTAAAGGTGTTCATCAGATCATCTTTTTTACCTCATGGGTGATGAGATTTTGATAAATCATGTGTCATATTCTTATTACCATTCTGAAATTTCACGCTCTCATTCCGTATATTTTCAAGAATATTGTCAACAAAACCACCAATATATTTTGTTTGTGAACTAGTGTATCCAGTTACAATGTATATATAGCCTAGCGTACATCGACCTTTCAACTGGAAGCAACTAGTGGCAACTGGCATTTTCGGCAACTAGCATTTTCGGCAACTATAAGCGACTTGCAGCAACTGGGAGCAACTGATCAGTTGCTTAAAAAGGTTGATGTACGCGCACTTGCAACTACTGGCAACTGGAAAAAATCTCAGTTGCCGCGAGTTGCTCATGTTCTACTAATTTCTGGCAACTATAGTTGTACCAAGTTGCGTCGATGTACACGCACATCGACAGCAACTGCAAGCAACAGTTGCTTCCAGTTGCAAGGTCAATGCAATGTATGTGCGCGCTCTTGAAATGTAGACATGGCTGGATGCTCTCATCGCCGCTAGTTGCGCAATTAATCAGTTGCCGTCTATGAGCGCGCTACGCATCAGTTAAGTTGCTTCCAGTTGCAATGTCGATGTACGCTAGGCTTAAAGCAGTAACGGTGATTATACCAACTTTGTTGCTTCTATCCAAATTGCAAATGTCCCGATTTCTTCCCATGGATGGTATTTTGGAGAGGCTTTTTATATAATTGTTAGGTTAGAATGGAATCCATTTTCTGGAGAGACAACAGATCTGAACAAGCTCCTTAAAGTGCATATACAGCTGTAAATAGCCACAGATTAAAAAATAATATAACACAAATTTTAATGGATGTTTCAATAAAAGGGGCATAGCAGTACATGTAGCTCAAAGGAAGACATCATGCACCCCTTTTTGGAAAAGTAAAGTACCTAGCTCATTAAAAACCGAATAGAATCAATTTTCAAGTATTTTTCGTGTGTTCTTAAGCAAAGACATTTTCAAAGTATCAAATATTTCCTTAAAGGAGCGTGACCAGAGTTTCTGGAAAATAGTTTTCGATGTAACTTACCAATATTATCAAGTAACTCCCATAAACACCTCCCATGTCCCAAAAACCCGAAAACATTCGCAATTTCCAGTAAAAAATTGAACAAAACTATCGAGTCGGCTTTCAGCGGATAAATAATCGGTGGATTTTCGACGATATCCTCGGAAATATGCGGCCTAGAAGCGCGGGAGTTTCAGTTTCGTAATCAGAAAAATATAACGGATGTTATGATATAAAAATCTCATGACCCATAAGGTAAGTCCCGGGGAGTTATGGGTAAAAAAAAGTGATTGGTCACACTCCTTTAATATTGCACTCTTTTTATATAGGCCCTTAAAGGTATATTTTTGCAGTTTTTACACCAAAGTTTATATATGCATATTTTGCAGTAGCATTGAATATTTTGGAAATCATAGTTTTGGGCGTAAGAAATAACAAAAAGCTTTTGTATTAAACAGTATATTTGTAACTATGACCTGCAAAGAAAGTGTTTGTGATTTCTTACCGGTAAGCGTTTGTCTCATCATCACCACTGCTGCACGCTTGTAGCAGGGAGAGAACCCCCCCGATTCAGAAATGGGCCGGAGAAAAAATAAATATGTACATTACATGTACATGAAGGTATCTGCACTAAGAAGTGCATTGTGTACAGGGCAAGTCAAGAACAAAAGGTATATGTACCAAGAATATGAAGCGTTCCTTTGCAAAAACAAATAGTGCCATTCAAAATTTACCTAAAGCTTGTCTTTCCTTTCAGAAAATAACCAGCAAAATTCAACATTGACGCATTCAATTAGTAAAAGTGACTTGATTTTACCAATTTAATACCTTTCTTTTACATCGGTAAATAATCCCACATTTCTTGCACAACTAATGGTTACAGTCGTATTGCAACTGGGTCATTCTATAAATTTGGGGTCCACTTTTTCTGTCCCCGTTACATCTGACATCTTGTAAAATGTTGTATTTTGTAAATCCAGGACATATTCTTTAAATGCCTTCTATTTCAAAGAGTGATTACATAAAATACAATTCATAAAAATATGGTTTGAAGGCATTTTTAATGATACTTGTATGGCAAATAGCAGTATGTCAGGTGTAACGGGGACAGAAAAATGTCACACGTTGGACCCCAAATTTATAGAATGACCCACCTGCAAATAGAACCTTTGCATGGGTGGCCATGACAGAGGGCAGTCACATTGTCACCATACGCCATGCAGGAACTTCGTGGATATATGAAAACCTGCTCCTGTCATGGCCACCAGTGCAAACATAATGGGTCGATACTACATGTAAAAGCAAATGTTTCAGGAGTAGGCCTAATAAACAATCCTACAACCAAGTGATTGCAATATGCACAGAAATAGGTCCTTGGAACTTAGCAGATTACCTTGTTACATGTACAACAGGAATTGGTACAAATAAGTGAACAGGGGAATTTAAACCCAAAATTGTTCTTGTTTAATGAGCAAAATATTGTTTTAACAGTGTTCTTATTATCAAGTTCGATCGTATACAACACATTTTTTACACCATAACCTACAATAGGATATTGTGAGCCGGGTGACTACGCAGATATTTTATTGAGGGTATGTATTCCGCTTGAATGACTTTGTATATGATTAGACAATTGTATCTACATAACAAACACACCTTGTCACATGAATAGGTGAAAATTAACAATCCAAAATTGACAACATACCAATATCCCTATTAAACTTATTTTGAGTAGTGTATAGAGCCTAAGCACGGCGGCCATGACAGGGGGCAGTCACATTGTCACAGCACTTCAAGCATGAATAGTCACTTTTTGGATCTATTGTCACATCATTTAAGTATGAAAATCTGCCCCCTGTCATGGCTGCCGGTGCAAAAGCTCTATACCGAAAAAAACAGAAACTTATATAATTGATCACCGAGAAAGTATTTGAAAACAAAAATGAAATTACGGTCACCATTTTGCAAAGAGAGAAATATATAAAATAAAAATCAGAGCATTAGTATGATTAAAAACCAAAGTACAGTGATTCCTACATGTATTATATAATTTACCATTAAAGTTGCACTGCCCGTGTTTGGGCCGATTTGGGCGTCAAATTGGTTTTTTAAAGTTAAATAGGTATTTTTCTAGAATAGAAAAAGTTATCAGCTTTCATTTGGTACCAAGAACGTAAAAATCAGTCAAGGATTAATGCCAGTCGATTAAAAACAAGAAATTATTAAAAGGCTGGCAGGTCAATTAATCGACAGGGTTATGACGTAAATGTACATGTATGCGTACATGTGTACATTGTACACATACTATGTACATAATGAGCGCACATGTACAACATGTGAAGCACGTTTCAATAAAAAGGCTTGTATCTCCAATTCCCGACGTCGGAAATTTAAGTTTTTGATATTTTTCGTTACAGAGACACGTAAGCTTTCTAAATTCGTTCGCTTGTGTAAATTCATTTTTAAAATCCTTTCACCGAAACACGGGCAATGCAACTTTAACTGAAACATGGAAGGCTTTCGATTAAATTCACCTTAAATGCAGTACAATCTTTTATCCAGTATATTTTTTTCATTGATCATTAAAGATGAAAGGATGTGGATAAATTAAAAAATACTTTTGAAAAATGCATCTGAAAACATTTAATAGGTTACTGTCAGAGTGTAGGTTTTACAGAGAAGACTTAGGCAAGTCTAAGTTAAGCCATGGTCAGCCGAGTTGCATGGTTGTGCATTGTGTTCGTGATTTTCTTTTGTTTGAGTATGCATGAGTAGTTTACGTGTGAACGAATGAATGGTTTTGGAAAAAGCGCGTTTTTGTGGTGGAGCAGATCTGTTTTCCGCTTTGCAGTGTGAACATCGCTGGGGCATACGGTGCCAGTCGTAGTAAGATGACAGCTTACACGTCACCAGGGCCACTTCCAGCGTGGTACATTTGAGAAATTTTGATGGGAATCATTTGCTGACCGTAAGTATGATCCATATGTTTGTGTTAATTGGAGAATGTATCATTTTTTTGCATGTTCTTTTGACAGTTTGACAACTATCAGTTATAATGCAAAAATACGGTCACTTATTTTGGATACGGATGGTTTTGTCTTTTATAGATGGCTTTTTACGGCGGCCAAGCAAGCCAGGCTGTTGGTTAGCCGTCTGTAATGCCGCAACCGAGGACCCCTGCGAGTTGACGCAATAGTGGGGTAGGACAAATTTGATTCCCAAATTTTATTACGCGTAAGGCCAAATCAGCCAACGCCCTGTGAGAGGCCAAATAAGCCAACGCCTTATGAGAGGCCAAATCAGCTAACGCTTGTGTGAGGCCAAATCAGCCAATACTTCATTTTGACTTTTGGACTTTGATATTTGCGTCAGTACGTGCGACGTACCTGAAATAGATTTCTTCGATCCACCCGGTAGCATCCTACACGAGGGGCGGAGTCGAGAATATCTGAGACTGGACGCGAGAGGGCGGAATTTACATCAATAACATTCAGCGTACGTGATTTATTGAGTATACCGCATACGTAACGTGTAAACACACTAACTTGAGCGACTCGCCAAAGATTACTAGTGCATTTTCAGGCACTTTATCAGGTGATATTTAATGTGAAGTAATGTTACTATTTCGTGCCTTATTGAAATTGTTTTCGCCAGTGTTGTAAATAACTTTGATTATATTATTGTTCTTATTCCCACCAGGAGAGGTTAAAATTATATAACCTAGCATAACCATAATACATCCAAATACATGAAATAAGGTATGTGTCATTTGTTATTTTTGGAATCAAAGTTAATTGTTTATTACTAAACGTTAGTACCGCTAACTTCATTGCTTGCTTAATTATTTTGATTTATCAGTTGCGTATTATGTTTTTTTCTTTTTGCTTAAACTCATTTGCCTAAGATTACAAAAGGCTGCATGAGTTTCTTGCATTAGTGTTTCGCACTAATTTATTAACTTGAGTTGTGTTTATGTAATTTAAATAAAAAATTAAATTTCTGTAAATTTCAGAAAACCATTTCCTTTGTGTCCCATAAGTGTTCAGTCGTGTGTTATGGGTAGGTTAACGACTCAAGACTACATTTCTTGTGAATCTTGAGTGAATACTTTTCACCGCATGACAGTTACTAAGATTAACATTTTATCACTTATTAACCTACATGTAAATGTATGAGATATGTACACCAAATTAATGCTAATTTTTGATTGTTTTAATAAGAGAATCCCAATTTCTACACTAAAACCAGTGAACTGTTTCCCTAGTGCTTTAGCAATGGACGTTACAGATTACCAGCAAATGTTTAGACCAAATTACCATGGCAACTGACGTCACACTTTAGTAGTCTATTGTAGCATGTTAAATGTTAGATTGGTTCCCGATCCCTATAGATTGGTTCGCTTATTGCGAAAATATAGGGATCGGTAAAGGGCAGCCATGACGGGCAGAATTCTGCCCGTCACGTGGTTATTATTATTTTTATTTGTTTAGTAAGTGCGCAGATTTTGCATTGACATTTGTAACTTGGCCGTGCGTGTCGAACATATCCAATTATGTAAATAAAGTACATTGCCTAAAGCAAAGGGCTTGGCCAATTTTTAAATATACAAAATACAATGCGCACGCGCAAAGACGACCAATTACAGATCAAAATGAAGCGCCCTATACCTGTCCTTATATTCTCCTGTATGGAATATGTGGACGGGAACCAGTCTAGTTAAATGTTAAAGCCATTTCACAATTTTTTTATTGACATGCTAGGCTCATATAACAGGCTCAACACTGCTGACAATACTGTATAATACTGATTGAAATTACAAAATCAGCATGGAAATCCAGCTCAAATATTTTTTAAATTGCATGAGAATCAATTTCTTTTACAAATCGAATCCAACAATCCATGTACATGTATTTCTTCAGGAATTTGCACTAACAACGTTTACAGAACAACGTTCTGGAAAGGTTATTGTGTGGAGTTTTTTGGATGTCCAAGGCATAGCCTTGCCCAAGTCTGACTTCCCATGTTTGGCCTCCGAACTGGTGGCCAGTCTAATCTCGTTTTTCGGTCTCAGAAAGTTTTCCGAGACAGAAGAAAAGAGATTTGACAGGTTACTAGTCCAGAGGGCGCACTGTATGCTGCCCATTACCAGCGTTGTAGTCAAGGCCACATACAACCTCCAAGGCCAATGCCATGCAAAGCCGAGGCCATGAAAGCCGGTGTCGCGTGCTCGATCCACCGGCGTGTAAATTCTTCCGGATGACGCAATAGGAATTTCCAGCACGTAGCGGTGAATGTATTTCATTCCGTGGGTGCCCACACTTCCGGATACTCAATACGAACTATGGGCGGCCAACAGGGCAACAAAAGACAACGCGGCAGGCCAAAAGGACAACGCGGCAGGCCAAAAGGACAACGCGGCAGGCCAAAAGGACAACGCGGCAAACCAAAAGGACAACGCGGCAGGCCAAAAGAGCTGGAGGTACTGAATCAGATTGCGCACCGAAATTGAGGCTGGCACCGAAATTGAGGCTGGATCCGAATTAGTGGCTTTGGCTGTGGCTACGCCGTTTCTAAGAATCGCCATTGTCCGCCCGTAGCAACAGCATAGCAACAGCCATAGCCACGGCCAAAGCCACTAATTCGGATCCAGCCTAAAACTGCGCTTGGGCATTTGCTTACGTCACGTGTTCTATGCCGCGTTAGACTGGTCCCCTGTCCTCATATTTATTTTCCCTTTGTCGTATGGTTTGAATGGTTTATTTATTATTATTATTTCTTTCTGGTATTAATACCAAGGATTACTCAATAGTGCTCATTGCACTGTCACTCGCAAGCGTGAGGAAACCCATGAAGAATTATAATTATGTTAAAAAGCAAACCCAATTTCTCTTTGTTTGGCCATCCTTTTTATACTATATATACTAGCTCCATGGTTTGGCCTAGTGTTATAGACCCAGTAACTGAGTCGTTGGCCCCATTTTTGACGATTTTGGCTCCCCAAAAAAACCAAAATGGTCAAAAACGGGGCCAACGACTCGGTTACTGGGTCTAGCCTAGTACAGTAAAAATTCTTAATCAAACTCGATCTCTCATGGCTAAGTGCAGTGCAAACAAGAACATATTAAAGGTGGTGTGAAATGCAGTTTTTATTAAATAAAATGATATATTTAAATTTTCTGAGTACGTTTCTGTATTTGTTTCCGTTATTATTTGAGATTTAATATTTTTAAACGAATTTTGAAAATTGTATTGTTGGCGACCACGCCCCTCAAAGGGACTTGAATTTGCAAAAACATAAGCGAGGTCATGTGAAATAGGGTTTTTATTAAATATAATAATAGTAGAGGGTGTGTTTTACACATTTCGGTCAATTTGATTGTTCCGTTTTGGTGTAATTGCAAGTTTTCTATTTTTATGCTAATGAATTTCCATATTCATGAGCAAATCCGTGATTTCATCTTAGGACAACTAAGGAAAACTCCATTGACTTGTGTACAAAAGTTTGTCATTTTTTAGTGACTTCTTGGTGTTGTGATCTGTAACAGTTTACTGAGTTTATTTAGTATGTCATTTGCAACAATCCCAACAAGTTTGTTTGGGTCAAAAATGGATCAGTGGGCTACTGTTACTGTTTCAAATGTAATGTTCTTTCTTTGTTTTTCAACTGTGGGTTCCCTCCATGACTAGCAATAAACAGCGCCTTCGTCTGTCAAGAAAATTTTGAAGTAGAGAAAAGGTCACTTCTTTCTGAAATAAAAACAAATTTCAGTTTGCCCCTTTGTTTGCAACACTTTGATCTTCCGTTTCGTAAATAAAAACAAATGGTTGATAATTTTCACTTCACTAAACCTTTAAATGAAATTCATCACAGGGGACCAGTCTAATGCCGCGTATGCGTACCGGATATAGTCTCTAGACGTCTTTTAGACTTATATTCATATGTGAACCAGTCTAAATGCTTTGTTCAAAATTTAAGCGCGGTTCAAAATTTGCGCCCAACTTATGTTGCGCAGATTCTGAAATTGCGTTCGGAATCAAAATTTGCGCTGCGCAATCTTTGAATTCGGTAAAGTTCAAAATCTGCGCGCGCAACGAGTTCAAAGATTGCGCCCAACGGTCGCAGCTAGCTAGCTAGCTCCTGACTAAAGGCGGATACACACTATCGCGGAAAAATCACACTACACAAACTGGTTGAACTTTGTTGAACTTTGACCGCGGTGCGCTGACCTTTCCAACGCGCAGCCAATGAGGTATCAAAGAAGCCCCAAGTTACAAGGGGAGTTCACACTATCGCGGAAAAATCACACTGTGCCATTGGTTTGTACACAAACTGGTTTGCCGCTTGTGCGCGGCCTATCGCGACGCGCAAAACGTTTTGAGCTGGGTCAAAGTTCAAAATTGTTGAACTTTGACCGCGGTGCGCTGACCTTTCCAGCGCGCAGCCAATGAGGTATAAGAGAAGCCCCAAGATATCAGAACTGGAATTTTCTATTTTGGAAAGATCGGCGATTGGGGGCTCATGCAATGCGCCGGTGAGCGCAGCGCGAAAGTGTGATTTTTCCGCGATAGTGTGTATCCGCCTTTAAGGCGCCACGTGCAAATATGTATGTGTGTGCATACGTACGTGCATGCTACCGTACGTAGTGTACACTATACATGCTGGGCCGGAAGATTCAGCACAGCATGCACGAAGCGTTGCTCTTTTGTTATGCAGTGCGCATGACGTTGCATACGTACGTAGATGACCAAATTTGGTCATCCCGAATACATTTACATGGCGGTTAAATTTACACGCGACACCGGCTTCGAGACCTCCAACGCTGACCATATTATTGTAAAAGCCAAACTGGAGCATCCCGAGATCTCAGGGAATTTCCACTCTGCAAAGCGACGTAACAATACCCTGAGGAAATACACGCAAATCTGTGGAGTGAGTCGGCTGTTGTCTTGAGCCAACTCACGCCCGAGTAATTTTGATGTAATTTAATCAATTTGGTCATGTTATGCCGAAAAGAAACAATTTCTATACTTTCCAGAAATTGTATTGGGTTCCGTTCCTTATGACTGTCCCATTCCTACCAAACTTTCAAACGACGAACCTTATTTACTCCGCGGTTTTTCAAATTAATAACAGGGATGCATGCTGACGAATGTAATGGAACGGATTCCCCAGTATGCTTTAAATAGCAGCCAATCGCCGACGCGGACAACGGCCAGCATTACCGATAACATGTATCACATGCATGCACGGTGTTTACAATCTGCGCGCGTTACATTTGAATGTCTGCAATCGTGCTGCAATGCACATGAAACGTCCTGATTGGTCCAGCAGAGGCGACAAGATTTCTGTCGCTAGTCCCACCGCCAAATGGGGCCTTTGTCAACAGGGCCACTGTACGCAGGAGTTAGGGAGTGCGTTAAAGGGGCACTGTTGCAAGATGATGAACTGGAGTGATTATCTCCACAACTTAATGCTCTTTATGATACGTGTTTGCCGTACAGAAAATAAATTTAAAGAGGAAGAATCCCCTTGACGAAAATGCAGCATTTAGGCTTTTTTTGTATAGTCCAAACATCCCTCTTGCCGACGTGGATTTTTATTATGTTTTAATTGTCGGTTTTAAGTGGATAAATTGCACTAGGGGCGTGTTTGTTTCTGACGAATCCGCCGATCCCGATCTGCGCAGATGGTTCAGCGCTATGCATAGTTGAATCTAGCTGAACCATCTGCGCAGATCTCGGGATCGGCGGATTCGTCCGAAACAAACACGCCCTAAGTATTTATGATATGCGCGTGACCCCGTGACGCAATCCTGAGAAAGAAGGCTGCGTTCGGGCGTGTACTCGTGTTAACACGAGTTATACTCCTGCGCGCGTGAACGGCAAGAATAACGACACTCGGGTCAGTGAGAGTATGCTCTCACTACTCCCCAACAAATGAGGAGTGTGCTCGTACTCCTGTCAAGTGTCATGTGATTTGTACGAAGATGGTGGAATATGGGTGAGATTTTTGGTGAATTTGCTCAACGTGTCAACTCAATAACTGAAACAATAACTCACTAAGGTTTGTTTTAGACGGCATCAAAGGTTCTCACGATTTACGGCCTGTATTTCCTCAGTTTCTTGTGAGCAATGAAACGGCATTTTTTGTGCAGTGATGGCAAGAGACGGCCATCTTCACTGATTGCCATTCGCGCACGCGGACTGCGGATTTGCCGTTCGCGTGATGTGACCCGAGTGCAATGCGCACGCATTACTCCCGAGTAACGAGAACTGCACGCCCGAACGCAGCCGAAAAGTCAACACGATTGTTAGCTCCATACGTTTACACGCAAAAAACTTGGAAAACCGTCTCTGTTAGATGGTGTTTTTTGAAGAATTTTGTTGGTCCAAAAACCCAGTAGCTGCGTAGTTGAATGTTTTACCAGAGACTATGAAAAAAGAAGAGCAGAAAGATTTTCTTTTCTATTACCAGGAGAGAGAAAAATGAGTCGCTCATTCTAACTTGTACCGGGCGATGTTCAAACACGTGGGAACTTCCCCCGCATGCGGGGGAAGTTCCCCGCATGCGGTTCACTGTGCACTGCGCGCAGTGAACCGTCCTATGCTGTACACAGACCGCTATGAATGCCGTTCGTTCCGTGACAAAACCATATCTATTAAATCTAAATAAACTTGTTATTGTTCAAAACAAAGCGCTCAGAGTTATTAGCCAGTCACATTCAATGACACATGCTGCTCCTTTGTTTCGGCGGTTTAATACACTGCCAGTTTTTGAATTGTATAAATATCGCCTTGGCATATTCATGTTTAAACATGTGCGTAGTATTCTGCCAAGTAGTTTATCGCAACTATTTAAACAATGTATACTGATATTCACAGTTATGGAACAAGAAACGCGAACAAAATATGGATTAGTCCTGTTAGAACCACAAAATATAAATCATTAGTTAAATTTCAAGGACCTTTATTGTGGAATAGCTTACCCAACACTCTTGGGCATAAAAAAAAAATATGTTATGTTGGCGTAACGGGCCCCCAAAAAAGGGTAGGTAGGTCGGGAATTTTTTTTTTCTTTTCTTTTTTCTCCCAGCAACGAAAATGACATGAAAAAGTGGAAACCAAAATCAGACAAAATGCTGGCCGTTTCATCCGATTCCACATCTTTGTATGGACCCGCTTCTTCCTTTGACGATTGTATTTTCAGCACCGTGTACCCCACCTTGACATCGTCGGCGCAGCTCTGGGCGATTAACCTTAGCTGTTGACTCAAATTTATCCGTTTTAAGCGATCAAAAATGACCGCAGATCCACATTTTCCCTTGATGGAAACACTGTACGCTACGGAACCGGGCGCCATGTTGATGCGACTGTGAAAAACACGGGGCCGGGGTCACAAAATAGTTCACAATTTTTAGAATGTATATATATCAGTTTTTATTGTGTAAAATGCTGAAAAAATAATTAAAATAATTTATATTGTAACAAACTATTTTTTAAACACAAAATAAATAGCCAAGTATTTTAAATATTGTATGTAGCTGTCCGCGTCGTGCAACAGTCTAGGACGAGGCTACCATATTTTTCATGTAGAGCTAGCTCCTTCGGTTCAGCGAGCGTGAGGCTGCTCTCCGAGTAGGAGTCGGAGACGCGACTATAGGCCTACATGTACAATGTATACTTGGTGCATCTATCTCCGTATCGATATCACACATGTACACGTACATGTACATTGTTGTAGAGCCTGCGCAATCTTCTGCTGCATGTTCGATCGTTGGTGCAACAATGTGCACTCCAAAGTTCCACGTGCGCCAGCGTCAGACAAGTCAATACAACAATGAGAAACGGTCAGAAATGGTTTCAAACGTATTTATAACTCATTTATATAGATTTTAATAATTAAATTTCTTCCCTTGAAAAAAATAAAAATATCCAGGGTCGGCCGTATTTTTAGGGTCGGTCGGGTTACGCCAACATAACATTTTTTTTTTGTATGCCTTACTACCAGACCACCTTTAAAACAACATCTATTAGACCAGCTATAACTTGTGCTCAGTATATCTGCTGAGTATGTATATATATTTTTCTGATTATTATTATTTTTTTTTCTCTCCATATTATGTTTTAATAACGTAACAATTATTAGTTGAATTGAAACAGGCTTTTGGTCTTGTACAAGCCTCTTGTTTTCTACCGAGGTCCTGCCCTGCTTACGGCGTACATTTCTTAAAAGTCAATAAGCTCTTTCCAAGTCATTTCTAAGTCATTTACTCCAAAGTATAAATTATTTTATTACATGAAAACATGTTCTTGTATCCGTGAAGCATGGAAATAAATGAATTAATTAATTAATGAAACCAAGTATAACTGAAGTACAGTTCTTATTGTACAGCGGGTTTGACACTGTCTGTATAATCATAACTTACATTAGACAAAATTTCTTTCGAGTACTCAAGAAGTACCCGACTACAACACTGCCATTAGCCTTTTAGAAGTATGGCGGAACAAAAGGAGAGGGCGCAATTTCATTTGGGTATGAATTTTTTTATCAATTGTATTTCTTTCCAAAAACTTGATTTACATGTTGTAATTATAATACATAGACAGAATTATAAATAAAATTAATAAGTGTAAAGTGAAAAACTGATTTTTTTTTGCATTTTAGTCGATTTTATACCCACTGCAAAGTGCGCCCTCCTATTGTGTCCGCCATACTTCAAAAAGGCTAATTACAGACCAAACACAGGAAGTCAGACGTGGGCAAGTCTAGGCAAGACGCAAAAAACGGCCATATAAAAACAGCGTGTTTTACAGGGTTGCCGATGTCTGAAGTACAAAGTATGCCTTTTTTTTTTTTAAATAAAGTAAATAATTTGTTCGGAGAAAATAAAATTGAATTTGCAGAGAACTACGAACAATATAATTGTAAATCTTCGGTTTCTCCCAACACTGAAAAAACTCTAATCCAGTATATCAAAGAAAACCTGTGGTTTAGCCTTGTGTGGAAGGAATTGCTCGGCGATACGACCCACACGAAGCACCGTGCTGTCCTGCCACCAAGCACCGTTGATCTGGAGGGAAATTGGTAGGCCCTCGGTGCTGTAGCCCACGGGAACAGCCAAGGCTGGTAGGCCTGTAAAGTTGGCCAGGAAGACTTGCCTGTAGGGTATACAAAGTTCTTGATTTAAGTCACTATACATTTCATTCCAAAACGAAATTTCTAGAATGAAATTTGTGGGTGCACATAAGCTTGGCAAAGCCCAACATACAAGATATTAAAAAAAAAACTGGTGAAATAACTAATTGCTAATCAGCCTGTTAATTAGTGCATGAACGTGAAATTTCACTTTATTTTGAGACACCCCTTTATATTTGACTGAAGCCTTCAATTGGTTACTGCCTTCTAGGTGCGTTTGAGATCAAAACCATGTGAAAATGGTCTGGAAAATCATGAAATCAGTCTCAAATGCTACAATGTACTCATGTCAGCAATCCTACACTAACCTCATTATGACGGACGACAATTTGGTGTTGCTGAAGCCATGCTTGAGATAGTCCGGTTTGATCTCGGGGGCTAACACGGGGCAAACTGTGGAGGACACACAAATAAGGTGGCAATATAGAGCTGGATTCACACCCTGAGTTTTTTTCGCGAATAAATCTGACACGCATGCATCGCTTGGAGAAACAGCAGTGTGGATGGAATTTGGATTGAAACGATCGACGCACTGAAAATCACAGCATCAACTTGGGTGGAAAAAGTTTTAGTGGGGTACCGTGCGGGTTCGATACATTGCTGGGGTACCTGTGCCCTAGCTTGAGCAAGGCACTTAAAGGAACACACCTTCTTTGTTGGGCTATTTTGGGCTCGAAATAGACCCATACATTATTCTGAAGCGCATTCGAGAGTAAATTGGATATATCCTGAAAAGACGCCGTCAAATTTGGCCGTTTTTGAGCACTTTTGAAAAATCCAAGGTCACGTGACTTTTCGGAACCAAATTCTGGTTCCGAAAAGTCACGTGGTCTTGTGAGTTAGTTGTATTTCCAGCCGTATAAAAGTTTGTTACTGCAGAACTGCACCAAATTCAACTCTGATTTCCCCCCAATATTTATAAGTAATTGACAAAAGAGAGACTATTTATACAGGTATGAAACAAAGTTAAACATAAGTATGAAAATTCGAACATAATTGTTTGTTTCGAGAGTCCGAAACCGGGAGCGAGCGCGTGCTACGGCAGGCTACCGTGGAGTGTAGAAATTTGCCCCGCGCAGCATGCACGGCAAAGTGCACACACACACGTACGTAGGCAAGTTGCTTCAGTACGGTGCACGTACGTTCGTGAAGAAAAAAACATGATGCCAACTCCTCAACAAGAAAACGGAAATTCCTATTCGGTCGTCCGGGCTGTCCAGTGAAATCGTGAGCAGAAAATTGGAGATATCCTGAGCAGGAGAAGAGCAAATCGTTTGTGACAAAGTCGTGAGGCTCTCGGGTAGTTGCAACGGCTGGTAAAGCGTATAACCCGTCTTTTGACCGTTTTTGTTATTTTTGCACTTCTTTAGTAAATTACGGGATATTTTGATGAAATTTTTTTTGCAACGACCATCAAAAAAGTATTGTCAATGCTGCTACATCACTAAATCATGTAAACAGTAGGCAGGTGTGTACCTTTAAATACACTTGCTTCATCCTTCAGAAGGGATGTAAAGCCGTTGGTCCAGTGTGTTGTGTAAGGCGCTTAAAAGATCCCAGAGCATTATTTCGTGAAGAGTTAGGGGTTGTCTCTGGCCGTCGGCTGCCAATGGCGTCACCCACATATGTATCTCAATGTTTAGGTGGAAGACACTTGAATATCAGCCTACGGGCTGCGAATTGAAGTTCATTTAAAAGGCACAGGCTCGTCAGCAATGCGCGCCCGCCAAATGTGTGCCACGCAATACGCAGCTCCATAGCAAAGGCATAGAGCTGCGTGTTTCGAGCACGAATTTGGCGGGCGCGCATTGCTGACGAGCCTGTGCCTTTAACCCATTAAATAATAATTAACAAATAAAATTTTGTAAGGGTACAACCGAACAATTGTGTTGAACATGGTTAGGGCCAGTCCCGGCTAAACCATTTTGTCTATGACTGCTGCGTTCTCCGGCCTGCTGCATGCAGGGCTTGTTGAATTGCATTAATGTTCTCGGATTACGGTTCTCGGCCCAGACCTTGGACTCAACAAAAACTCGCTGCATTCCCATGTAGGAAAATGCAGGTTTTTCCCCACCAACATTTTTATCGACATGTTAATTTCCGAGGCGTCCTTGGCTACTGGATACTTGGTGCGGCGTCCAAACAGGCTATGCCATGCATTAAAGAAAGTGGTGCAAATCCATAACTAGACCCTTGCATAACATTGATCACTGCTCAGTCAACCGGAAACATAATGACCTGATCAGGGTGTCATTTTAAAGAGGAGATTCCATCCTAACAGATCATGTCTCCCGTTCATTCATACGTGCATTACTTCAGTTACAATTGGCAATAATATCTCGGTATCGTTTTTTTGGATCCACCCTGTATAGCTATACCCCGACTTTCGTAGTACGTCAAGGCACCATTTTAACAGCGTTGTAGTCGAGTACTTTTACCAAGTACTCGTGCGACACGTCCTGCTAAAATTGATCACTCGTCGCTCATAAATGCGCCACCAGTCTACGTTTCAAATTCAACATTCCAAGAGTATTTCTAACCTAACATTTCGAAAAATGGGCGCTAGTTTCTTGATGACAACCTCGTTTCTTGTCGACAACCTCGACAAATTCCTCAGAAATATTGCACGAAACAGTGGACGAATGACACCTTAGTATATGAACAAACCCCAAAACGCACGCCTAGCCTTAGAACATGCCTGAGCTAGCTAGCTGCGCACGCTACACAGATTTGGCGTTACCAAACAGCTACATGTAGCTTCAATTCACCACGCGCATGTACATGTATGTATAGACACCAGCAGCCGATTGCACGAAACTTTACGCAATTGCGCAAGTCCACTTACGCCATTACTTGCGCAATAAATTATGGCGTAAGTGGACTTGCGCAAGTGCGTAAAGTTTCGTGAAATCGGCTGCAGCCGATTAGAAATGCCTTTTATATTAATGCCTTTTAAAGGCAGTATAGAAATGCCTTTTAAATTAATCAAATTTACATCTACATATTATGGACTGGTTGTCCTTTCTAGTGTGTATTTCTGTATATTTGTGTCTCTTGTTGGTTCCGAGTTTTAATATTGTAATTTTTAATATTGTAAATTTCATGTAATTCAGCCTTTGGCTGCAATGTGATTTTATAGTAATAAACCAATTTATAAACCAATTTATTATAGACTAGTTCCGGCACAATTATTCAACAAACATGAGATTCGTGTTCGTATGTGGAATATGAGGTCCGGAAAATCAGTCTAATGTGTTTTGCACCTGGGATGCATATAATATGGCATACGTTATTAGGCCGCGCGCGGCTAGCTCTGCTATGGGTCACTATTTCCTGCTCGACGCGCATAGAAAATCGATTCTACCGCAGTTAAAGAATCGGGGGCAGTTTGCGTGCAGTCTACACTTTCTTTTAATCGAGTACCGGGTACTGCTATTCGAGTACGAGTACTTGGAGAGTCGAGTACAGTGCCGAGTCAGAGTACTACGCTTACCGAGTCTGAGTACAGACTGTTTGAGTACGAGGATTTCGACTTGCGAGTACGAGTACTACAACGCTGCATTAAATAGTAAGCAAACTAGATGCATCTCGTGTCTTGACATGCCTTTCGAGGATGCTGCTGTATTATTCACCACAACAAGAGGCATGCCAAACAGACACGAAACAGGCACTTCTAGTTTGCTTAAAATGGCATCTTGACATACTACATCTTAGGGAAGACACACAAATCAAACCGCCAGTACCGACAGCAGTACCAGCTGTTTTTTTTAGTGGTACCGCCTGCAGGAAGGGAGGAAGATTGTGGTTTCTCCCTTCGTGCAGGCAGTACCACTAAAAAAAGATTTGTGTGTTCCCTTATTGAATTGATTTTGCATTCCTACGAAGACCCAGAGGGGACATTTAAGTATTTTCCTTTTTAATTTTTTTAATACGTACGTACGTGATAATAATACGTACGTACGTGATAATAGTACGTTTGTTCGTGATAATTTAATACGTACGTACGTACGTGATAATTTAATACGTACGTACGTACGTGATAATATTAAGTACGTACGTATTATTATCACGTACGTACGTAGTATTATCACGTACGTACGTAATAAATTATCACGTACGTACGTACGTACGTACGTAGTATTATCACGTACGTACGTATTGTTATCACGTACGTACGTGATAATAATACGTACGTACTTATTATTATCACGTACGTACGTACTATTATCACGTACGTACGTATTAAAAAAAAAGAAAGCATAATACTTAAATGTCCCCTCTGGGTCTTCGTACATTCCCATGAGTGGTCTATCTTGCATCAACAGAGCTAGATTATCTTTGGTAAACACGTGCTATATTTTTGGTGTGCTTACCGGGGTTTACGATGACGTCAACTTTCGCAAAGATTTCCTTCAGGAATTTAATGGTTCGAGTCTTCTGCTGTTGTGCTTGCAAGTAGTCGGTAATGGATGCCCCCTCTATAATGGTCTCCAGGGACGCATTCTCAAAATACTGTCATCATAGAAAAGTAATTAATGAATAATTATGTAATAGTAGATTCTTGTGCAGCACACATGTCTCTCCTGCAGGATACTCCTGGCACTGTTGCCATTATTACCGCTGCCATCTGGGGCCAATTTCATAGAGGTGTTTAAGCACCAAAAATTGCTTAAGCACAAAAAACTCTTTCTTAGTAGAGAACTTTACCAGTTAAATCCTCATGTGATAGAAATAGTGTACTGACCAGTGTTATAGGACTGTTTCATTACCATGACAATCATGTGAAATTTTTGCTGGTAACCTCATTTTATCAAGCAAGGTTTTTCGTGCTTAAGCAATTTTTCATGCTTAAGCAGCTCTATGAAATTGGCCCCTGGGGCCGTTTCGCTTCAACTAGGTGGCTCCCTAAATATCACTTGGGTTGACAAGGCAATTGAGATTAAGGGTTTTGACCACGGATGTACCGGTAAACACAACACTGGTGAGGCTCGAACCCACAACCTCTTGATTGCGAGTACATTTGTGTACCCACTATAGATGACAGAATATCTGTCAAAACGATGTTCATGACGCAGCAAGACACTGGCTAAAAGTTTTCAGAGACATATTAAATGATGTTATCGATGGAGATAGTTTATGTTCTGGGGCCAATTTCATAAAGCCTGTTAGCACCTATTTTCTATTTAAGCAGCGCTCTCTCCATTTCATAAAACTCATTCTCTGTTTAAACAGCTATTTATAAAAGGAAAGGAAACCGCCAATCCTGTGATAACCACCGGGGCATATCGATCCTGTCCATAGCTGGCAAGGTCCTTGCCAGAGTTCTCCTCAACCGCCTCAACCAGCACCTTGAACAGGGTTATCTTCCCGAGAGTCAGTGCGGCTTCCGTGCTGGCAGAGGTACGGTGGATATGATTTTCGCGGCAAGACAGCTTCAGGAGAAGTGCCAGGAGCAGAACAGGGACCTCTACACCACCTTTGTAGATCTTACAAAGGCCTTTGACACTGTCAGCAGAGAAGGCCTTTGGAGGATAATGGCTAAGTTCGGCTGTCCAGACAGGTTCATCACCATGATACGCCAGTTTCACGATGGCATGATGGCTCTTGTACAGGATGATGGAGAAACATCAGATGCCTTCCTAGTGACAAACGGAGTGAAGCAGGGCTGCGTATTGGCACCGACACTCTTTAGCATTATGTTCTCTGCCATGCTATCTGATGCCTTCCGGGACAACGATGAAGGAATCCCCATCAGATACAGGACAGATGGGAAGCTTTTCAACCAGCGTCGGCTGCAAGCTGTAACGAAGGTAAAAGAGACGGTCATCAAAGATTTCCTCTTCGCCGACGACTGTGCACTCAATGCCACCAGCGAGCAAGATATGCAAACAAGTACTGACAGGTTCTCAGTGGCATGCGACAATTTCGGGCTTACCATCAGCACCAAGAAAACCGAAGTCATGTACCAGCCCTGTACTGGAAAGCTCCACCAGAAATCCAGCATTAAAGTGAATGGTCAAGTGCTAAATGATGTGGACAAGTTTACATACCTGGGCAGCACCTTATCTCGCCAGGCAAACATCGACGAGGAAGTCAAGTGCAGAATCGCCAAGGCCAGCAGTGCCTTTGGGAGGCTCAAATCCAACGTCTGGGAGCGAAGAGGTATCGGCCTTAGCACCAAGCTTAATCAAGCCGTAGTCATAACGACGCTCCTCTACGCCTGTGAATCGTGGACCGTATACAGCAGACATGCTAGACAGCTGAACCACTTCCATACAACCTGTCTTCGCAAGCTGATGAGAATCAGATGGCAGGAAAGGATTCCTGACACAGAGGTCCTCTCTTGTGCTGGCATGCCCAGCATACACACTTTGCTTGAGAAGGCACAGGCAAGATGGGCTGGACACGTTCTACGCATGAGTGACAAACGCCTACCCAAGCAGCTTCTGTACGGGGAACTGGCAGAAGGAAAGCGCCGAGTTGGACGACCAAAGCTCCGCTTCAAAGACAGCTTCAAGACATTCCTAAAGAGCCTTCAAATCCCCGTCGATACTTAAGAACATCTCGCCTCAGATCGTCATTCATGGCGCAGTCTGACAAAAAGCGGGGCCGAGTCAGCTGAACAGCACCGCAGAGCCACAGCTGATAGAAATCGGGCAGCACGGAAAGCAGGAGCTGCTTGCTCATCCACCCAGCCTCCCACCGGCCCAAAGTGCAAGTCATGCGGCAGACAGTTCCGTGCCCAGATCGGACTAATTAGCCACCTCCGGACACACTTAAGCAACAGATGAAGTCTTGGTCATCATCGACATCGATGGACGAACATCATTATCATGTAGTGTTGTAATTTAGCCCCATGTAATTTTCTTACAGATGATTCTGCCCAGTGCATATCCAGAATAGTACATACAAGTTTACTGTATTTCTACTCTCTTCCCAGAACCACAGTCAAGTGAGTAATTTATGGTATTTATTGGAAACTTCAATTCCACTCGTATTGGGTTTCCTTTATTTACATGTATTCGTCTATTGGTTGTTAAACAGTTTAATATAGAGTTTGCGTATTTGTATTGATGGCATTGTTTATGTAACCTACCTCCATGATGTAACACGTACTTTATGATTAATGTTTAAAGTAGTTTGTACTGTATTGTTTCTCTTATACAGTTCACCGCGTTCATTAAAGTTTGGAAACCGAAGTCCCAACCTTTGGCCTTTTTTTATGATACGTGGTTGACACCACTGGTGGTTTAAAACTGAAACCAGTACAGAATTGCTTCTGGAATCGGCAAGCTATCACTGGGAATCGAACCTCAATTAAAGGGAATTGGTTTCTGCTGGGAATCGATTCCTCAAATATCTGGAATTGCGATTCCAATTCCTAAAGTGGAATCGATTCTACTCGATTCCAGTGTGGAATCGCCCAAGCCTATGTGAGTCCAGTGATGACTTGTGGGGGCAGAGATCGAAATGGGTGGTGAGATCTGTAGAAGAGGGTATACCGAAGAGGACAGAAAGAGCAATGGTTAGAAAGATATGTGGAGCAGGGCTGTAGTAGAGTCCCCACTTTCCGAGTCCTTGGTGTCCGAGTCCTCGAGTCCAAGTCCAGCAAACATCCGAGTCCTGAGCAGGCCGAGTCCAAGTCCAAGTCCCGAGTCCTTATTTCAATTTCAAGTGCAAGTGTCAATGATCGTGCCTGTGATCTTTGGCAGCTCGTAAGCTTGCATTAGGCAGAGAAAAAAATACATTGGTGAAATATAGGTGAAATACATTTTTGAGTGCTCAAAATTATTTTAAGCGGTAGAAATGATTTATTTTACATTCTTAGAATATTATTTCACATGTTCGAAATACTTTCGGCCCCAAAATAAATTACAATAGACACGTGCCTGTATAATGTACGTTTTGTAAAATATTGTATTTGTTTTTTTGTTCACTGGACTTGGCCCAAATCTCTGAGTCCTTACCGTCCGAGTCCGAATCCTTGGAAATCGGGACTCGAGTCCGGACTCGAGTCCTGCAGCATTGAGTGAAGTTGGTAGATAGAATCAACAGTAGGGAATTGATGGAGAGGATTGACCTTCAAGATAGTATAGTTGCATCCTCTTGCAACAGTGACGAATATTAGGCTTGTCAAAAGTCAAGTCAGAAAGCGAGTTTGTGGTCTTTGTCCGATTCCGAGTATTGTGTTTGAGACTCGCGCACGGCAATAACGCTACAATACCTTCAATTCATGTTTTATTGTTAAAATAAAGTAAATACTTTAGAAAATCATTCGGAGAAAGAAAAAAAGTCGAATTTACTGAGAACCACAGACGATATAACTTTAAATTGTTGAAATGTGATGCAGGTTGTCAAAGCCAATTTGAATGAAAGACAACTAGATGCAGATGTGCCATTCGCATAATTATATGCGGGCATTGTATTTTTTTTTTACGGATAATCACTGAAAAATCAGTGCCCACCTTTACCATTAAAATGCGCATCCCATTTTTCTTTGGCAAATCAGCGTGCATGCGGGGGGAAAATTCACGCCAAGGGATCCCATCACATTGAGTCGTGCAATTATTTTGTGTCAATTTGCTGCTTGTTCAGCGATACTCACATGATCTGTTCAGTTTTGTGCTTGATGCCGAGTGTTTCGTCGCGGCGCAAGAGAATAGCAGGTCGACCTGAAAGCGGCTTATAAAGCACAACCAGTACTAAACAACAAGTGCACTGGCACAATTTATGGAAGGATCGATGACTTTCGTCATGCTATGTTTGGAGATGACAAAATTCTAGTAGACTTTTTAGCCAATGAATTTTTAAAATGAAATTACTGTGAATCCTACTATTAAAGGAGCGTGACCAGAGTTTCTGGAAAATAGTTTTCGATGTAACTTACCAATATTATCAAGTAACTCCCATACACACCTCCCATGTCCCAAAAACCCGAAAAAAAATCGCCATTTCCAGTAAAAAATTGAACAAAACTATCGAGTCAGCTTTCAGCGGATAAACGTTGATACTGGAAAATTAGTTTACAAATAATCGGTGGATTTTCGACGATATCCTCGGAAATATGCGGCCTAGAAGCGCGGGAGTTTCAGTTTCGTAATCAGAAAAATATAACGGATGTTATGATATAAAAATCTCATGACCCATAAGGTAAGTCCCGGGGAGTTATGGGTAAAAAAAAGTGATCTGGTCACACTCCTTTAAGGCCACCTTCATAAACATGCCACCTGCCTAAAGTGGCCACATCTGTTTGATCTCAAATTAGTGTGTACAATATGGAGCTATAGAACCTTGATATTAGGGCCCCTGTCTAACGTGGCCAGTAGCATAGGCACTAGGATTTCTGTGTGTACAATCCTACGGCAGCTGAACCTGGATAATCTGGCCACACACTGTAAATTGCCACATTGAACCAAGCTGATGTGGCAAATTTTTGGAGGAGCTTAAACGTTTTTCAAAAATTTTACAAATTTCAACTTTTTAATGAGGAACCCTTTGAGGCACTTGACAAGTTAGCTATTTTACAACCATAGACATGCATTGTGGTATGTTTCTATATATATGCATGTCCACATAAACTTCTACAGGCCACATGCTTATTCTGGCCACATTTTGTCGGTGCTTTGGGTGGCCACTATAAGGGCCACTATAAGTTTCACTGTATGTTTAAGGTTATATTTTCAATCAAATGTAAATTTGTGATATACGTAGCTCTGTACCAATGTCATAGTTGAGTCTACACTCTCTCGCAGGAAAAAACAATAATGTAATGTTTGTTACCATAGCTATCAATATTTTTAATCATGTTTTTCTTGTCAACTTGTGAAGTAAAATTTTGGGTAACTACAAATACTGGGGCTTTAAAAGACATATATACCTGCTCATTGTAGTGGTTATAGAAAGTCTCTTGCAGACCGAGTCTCATCTCAGAGAGTATAGTAATGATGTGGGCGATTCTAGCTTCCTCTAACTCGGGGATCTTAACGGGGACAATGTGTGCTCCTTGCGATTCCAGAAACTGCACAGCTGATTAGATGAGTAAACAAAATGATATTTAAACGTCAATTTACTCCACAATTTATTAGCAGCAGTAAAAACATGACTTAAGTCTATTTCTTTCCAAGGTAGCACTGTTTATTAAGAAACAATGGGCCAAATACATACAAACTAGCAATTGCTTTTTCTAAGCTTTATACTTGAGTCTTTCCACGGTAAAGGGGGCATTTTGGCAACACATATTTTCCAGAAAATACCTTTGTCTGGTCTCAAAATAAAATATAAGTTTCAGTTGTTCTGAAGAGATCACTTACCTACATGTGTAGGCCCAAAAAAGATTACAAATTGTGTGACAACATGACTTTCTAAAAACCCTGTTTACAAATTTCCAATATATTGTGGCGCGGTACGGTGGTACTGCGGTTGGTTTAGTCTCTAGCTCACAAAAATATTTATTAACCTCGCACAGAGATGAGCGGTTATCTCTGCACGAGAGGGGATAATCTACTGAACAGTGGACCTAACCTAGGGGCTGTTCGTTTGGTGGAAATATACCACCACCTTGCGAAAGGGAGACGAATTATTCAGCTACTAAGCAACCATCAACCTCACAGAACCTACGGGGTCTAATGATCCTCACGGGGCAATGCAATGATCCTCACGGGGGCAAATAATTACAGAGACAACAATCAATAAGGTTTAATCCAGAATCACTGTTGTAATCAATAAATGTACACAGGCTTGATTTAATGATAATGCAGGGTAATGCAGCGTGATAAACCTCACGCATAAATTAACGTAAATGCAGTACAAGTAACCCTCACACGTGGCAGGTGGCTCTAGGTAACCCTCACACGTAGCAGGTGGCTCTAGTACGCCTCACACGTGAGAGGTGGCTTAGGTAACCCTCACACGTGGCAGGTGGCTTAGGTAACCCTCACACGTGGCAGGTGGCTTAGGTAACCCTCACACGTGGCAGGTGGCTCTAGTAAGCCTCACACGTGAGAGGTGGCTTAGGTAATCCTCACTGGGGTACCGTAAACCTCGTTACATGTACTCAATGTGCCAATAATCCTCATGGGCACGGTAATCCTCGTTACATGTACTCAATGTGCCAATAATCCTCACGGGCACGGCAATGCAGTAATCTTCAAGCTACTAGAGAAGTGAGCAGCCAACGATACAGTTCGGACAGTTAGCCCCGGGCCAATAATTGACCCTCACGGGACCACAAAGAGAAAGGGCAAAATTACGAGAGCTCTGCAGGCAATGCGACAGCGATTCGTCTCGGCCGTCCTGACAGACAGGCCAAAGACAACCTCAATATCGCCCGTAGCCTACACCCAACCTACAAATTACCTCCTTTCTGAATCTGAGTCCCCAAAACTAACAATCCCAAACCCAACAATCGGCTACTCACTTGCTCCAGAACAACAAGCACAAAATCACGAATGTTTCGTATAGCTACACCCTTACTCGTAGTCACCCGGTGTCGGTCTGTCCTCACACGACACAGCGTCTCCGCAGAACACGGGATCTACACTGCAAAATAATATAACTGTACCGCGCCACGTCAACCACTATGAGATCTAACTGCACAGGTCCTTACAGAACGACGCCCTACTGCACAACTGACAAAATCACATGGCCAGCGCCCAGACATAGAGCGATGCGCTCTCCTGATTGGCCGCCGCGCGCCATGCATGAATATTCATGATTTAGATTGGTATCCTGTCTACCCTGTTTCGTTACACAGGACCCAGCTAAGCTTGAGCCGTCCCGGATCAAATAGCTTAATTAATACAACAATAAGAAACAGGGTAGTACTATAATACACATTAGTATAAACACTTGAGGTTTACCTTGACCTCACTTAATATAACTTTACAACGAGGTTTACTAAATAACTTATCACTGATAATAAACCTCATTATGACCAACTTGTCATTTCTGATTTGACTATACCTCAAATTTAAAGCCACACACACTGTCGAGTCGTTTTATACACGACTATACTTTTTGTTAGATCGGAAGTAATTTATGATAATTAAAATGTCCCTGGAGGTAATCTTTTTAAATATAACTATAAACATGTTTTCAAACTTTTTAAATAAACTTTAAAATATATAAAAATACAGATATAAACTTTGCTTAAAAAAAAATAGACTTCACTCGAGCCTAGAAAACTATAGCTACACTTGCACGTTTATAATCAAGGATAATTAATTATAATCACACAATATAGTACAATAATCAGAGTGATATGCAATAAATTAGAGTTTAGCATGCAAGTGCCGGTAGATCGCGTTCATCCTCTACCCGTCGAGAGCGTATTTGTCAGCATCAACCGATTTGTGGTACTTTTGGCGGCAGACTTCCTCATGAACCAGCTTCCCTTCGATAAAGGTGTTTCTGAAGATTTCCTCTTCGATGATGGCTACCTTCATCTTCTTGGCTGGTGGTTCATCGCTCACTGATGGGCTGAGGCTTACGGGCACTTGGGGACTTAATGGCGGCGTTGCCCTTGGTGAACCGTCTGGGGGCTTCTTCCGGTCCTTTCTCATCATCCGGAAGAAGGAGCGTGGTTTCCCACTCACGCGAATTGTGGGCGATGACCGGCGCACCAGTGGCGAGATGGGGGTGGGTGACAGTGAGATTACTGCTTCTCGTACAGGACTCTCTGGAGGTCTATCTTCAGCAGCTGGTGCTGGGGACTTCTCCTGGTCCTTTCTCATCATCCGAAAGAAGGAGCGTGGTTTCCCACTCAAACGAATTATGGGCGATGACCGGCGCACCAGTGGCGAGATGGGGGTGGGTGACAGTGAGATCACTGATTCTCGTACAGGACTCTCTGGAGGTCTATCCTCAGCAGCTGGTGCTGGGGACTTCTCTCCTGAAGTGCTGGTGTTGATTGCCCACATCCCTTTCAATAGATGTCGACCTATGGATACGGGCATTTGAACGCCTTCCCGAGGTTCTGCGATGCTCTTAGGTGACACCCCAAGGTACTCATCCATGTGATCTCGATGACAAACTTTGTAGTGGCGTCTAAGATTGTCTCGGCGCTTGTCACGGTAATTGCAGTGCCCACAGCAGAAGTAGAGCGGGGGTCCGTGCATCAGTTTCAGGTGACGCCAAAGGCCCTGCTTCTTGGTAAAGGTGGCCTTGCACTGGTAGCACGTGATGACCATCGTTCTGCACAACAGAACAACAAACAAAATAACTTAGTTAGTTATCTGTACCGCACAGGAAGTCTATGCTCCCTTTGTGGGTACCTTCTGGGGGCTTTATCTGAACTATCCTTAGCTCCCCCCTCGTCACAACTACTTCCAGGACCAGTAGTTAGAGCCTGAGGAGGTTGTTCACTTCCTCCCGGCCCTTTAACCGTGCTATCGCTGACACTACCAGGAACTACTGTCACCTCCTCAACCAATGGTTCCTCAACTATCTTAGGTATAGGTTCGTATGTCCATGATGTTAGGCTTTCCCCAGTGTAAGGCTTGAGCCTATCCCCATGAACCACAAAAGCTCTACTACCAGGCTTTCGTTGAATCCTGTAAGTTACGTCAGAAAGTCTCTTGACCACTAGAAATGGCCCTTCCCAACGACACTCCAACTTCGGGGATCTCCCCTTCTTCCTGGACTTGTTGAAAAGCCAAGCAAATTGGCCTTCCCGCAGTCCTTCACCATGTACTCTGCGGTCATAATTACGCTTTTGATGCTTTGCACTTCGTTTAAGGCACTCTCTGGCTCTGTCATGAGCCTCCTGTAAATTATGCCTCAGTCTTTGTGCAAAATCTGTCGTCGCCGTGTCCTCTACTGTAGGACCTTCCACTACCAAATCTACTGGCAATCTCAACTCTCTTCCCAACATCATCATGTTCGGAGTTTCGCCAGTGGATTCCTGGGGCGTGCACCTGTAAGCAAAACATGCGTACGGGAGGCACTCATCCCAGTCACGCTGTTTTCTCTTTGGCTCGATCATCATGGCCACCATATTGACCAACGTCTTGTTGAAACGTTCAACGAGCCCATCGGACTTCGGGTTGTAGGCTGTCGTTCTCGTCTTGGAGATACCCAAGACTCTACACATTTCGGCAAACACAGTGGACTCAAAGTTTGTCCCCTGATCGGAATGCAATTCCAGTGGCATGCCAAACCGACAGACAAACTCACTGACAAACTTATTTGCCACCGTCTCAGCCTTAGCATCGGGTAGAGCGTAAGCTTCAACCCACTTGGAACAGTAGTCTCCGACTACCATGATCCACTTGTTTCCACTGTCACTCAGGGGCAGTGGACCCAGCAAGTCCATAGCCACTCTTTCCATGGGCTCGCCTACCAAGTACTGTTGTAGAGGGGAAACTCTCCTTTTGGTAGGAGATTTCCTCCTCCCACACGGATTACACTGCCTTATGAATGACCTAACATCTGCGGTCATTCCAGGCCAGTAATACCTCAACTTGACTTTTGCCAAAGTCTTCTTGACACCTAAATGACCACTAGTCTGGCCACCATGTAACTCTTGAAGTACTATTTTCCGAAACTGCTTTGGAAGTATAAGTCGCCACCTGACTGACTTTCCGTCGTTTGATTCCCAACGACGACACAGGACACTATCTCGCACTTCCAACTGTTCCCACAAGGACCAGAGAGTTTTGTTTGCCGAGGAGCCAGCTGATACAGCCTCCCAGCTCGGTCGACTACTCGACTCCTCCTTTGTCCTGATTATCCAACTCATATCCGAGTCATTGAGTTGAGACTCCCTCACTGCATTTCTAGGCAAGTGTGGCTTGGCAGAAATGCCCCTCACTGTAACCTCAGAGGCAGGTACAATAGAGTCAAACTCACGGCAACCATGAACAGTCTCCTCATGAGACGCTATGGCAGTTCCTGCTGCCTCAACAGCGTCTGATGGTTCATCACCCTCACGGTCGGCTCGACCACACTGTTTACAGACTTTGCGGGATAACCCGTCTGCATTCCCATGCTTGCGCCCAGGTCTGTGTTGGACGGTCACATCGTACTCGCTGATTACTTCGAGCCACCTTGCAAGCTGGCCCTCGGGGTTCTTAAAGTTAAGCAACCACCGCAGAGCAGCATGATCGGTTCGAAGTGTAACTTTCCGACCATACAGGTACTGTCTAAACTGTTTTAGGTAGACTACCACCGCTAACAGTTCTCGCCGCGTAACACAGTAGTTCCTCTCGGCCCTACTGAGTTTACGGCTAGCATAGGCGATAACCTTTTCCTCGCCTTCATGGATCTGAGACAGAACTGCCCCTATTCCTTCTCCACTTGCATCTGTGTCCAAGATGTAGTCACAGTTCGGCATAGGATACGCCAAAACAGGTGCAGTTTGCAACCTCAGTTTAAGTTCTTCAAATGACTCCTGGCAGGTGTCTGTCCAAATAAACTCCCTTGACTTTTCAGTCAAAGCATGGAGTGGTGAGGCCACCTCAGCGAACCCACGGACAAACCTGCGGTAGTAGGAAGCGAGTCCTAAAAAACTCCGAACTTCCTTTACGCACTTGGGCGTCGGCCATTCGGCCACTGATCGAACCTTTCCAGGGTCGGTCGCCACGCCCTCTGGCGACACTATGTGTCCCAAATAGTTGACCTGCTTCTGAAATAAGAAGCACTTACTAGGCTTCAACTTAAGGCCAGCTTCTCTCAACCTGGAGAGAACAACTCTCAGTCGCTCAATCTCCTCTTTCACGGTTTTGCCAAACACGATGACATCATCCAGGTATATTAACAGGATGTCCCACTGAAGGCCTGCCATTACCTTGTCCATCAACCTCTCAAACGTCGCTGGGGCGTTGCAGAGACCGAAAGGCATGCACCGCCATTTGTACAAGCCATTTCGCACCACAAAGGTTGATTTCTGGCTGGCATCCTCATCCATGGCCACCTGCCAATATCCGGATGCTAAATCAAGTGTCGAAAACCACTCGGCACCTGCTAGTGCATCAAGCGTTTCATCGATCCGGGGCACAGGGTACGCATCCTTGATGGTAACCTTATTTAAGCCTCGGTAATCGATGCAAAGGCGCTTGGTCCCGTCTTTCTTCTGGACTAACACCACATTTGCAGCCCAGGGACTATCTGACGGCTCAATAATCCCTCGCTTCTGCAACTCTTTCACTTGCCTCGTTATCTCTTCCTGATTACACAAGGGATGGCGTCTGGGCCTCTCTTTGATTGGCCGTGCATCCCCCGTGTTTATGTGGTGCTTCACCACGTCTGTTCGACCTATGTCATGTTCACCCGAAGAAAATACGTCTTGAAATTCAAGCAAACAAGACTTCACTTCGGCGTGATACTCCTCACTTAGGTTGACCGTGCTCCGATCAAACAAGTCATACAAGTGAGCCGGGAGGTCTCCGTCAACCTCACTTGCACTTTTCTGACCAGTTATGGCTATGGCATCCACCTCAACCGTGCCTATCGTGCCAACAGTTGTTCCCTTCCGAACAACTCGCTTGTCCTTATTCAGATTCAAAATCCTCAAAGGAAGCACCTCAGCCCCAGGCTGGACAAGTGATCTGGCTAGCATTAAACCTCGTTCAGCCAATTCACCTCCACCTTCCAAAGGCTCAATTATCGCAGGTTTACCAACTACCTCACAGGCAGTTGCTATCGCACCAGGTACGACAGCCTCATGGCCTGCCGGTATTTCCACTGATTTGGCAACCAAAACTCTTCCAATAAACGGCTCCCCTGCACCATTGGTACACTTCAGCCGTTCCCCATTCAACCTCAACTCAAGGCTCCGGAAATCCAAGTTACCACCAGTAGGCAACAAGAAATCCATGCCCAATATGCCGTCATACTTTACGTCGGCAAATATTGCTCGTACCGGGCGAACTGTTTTGCCCAATTGTACGTCAACCCAAGCAATGCCCACTGCAGAAAGCGGACTGCCATCTACCTGTTGAATGTTGGTCTTTTCAGTTTCCAACACTGGCCTCCGTTCTTTGGCCATTTCGTGGTAAATTCGACTACCGACCAAAGTGTCAGTGGACCCCGAATCCACCAAAAACCTACATCTTACTCCTCTTACAGTCCCATTAACAAACAGCCCGTACTTAGGCCGGACCTCAGAAACTGGCTGAGTGCCTAGCGGCTCTCTGCCTTCTGACTCCCGCCTCGTCCTGGCTTCGTTTGTTCTTCTCTTGGGCCCTCGAAAATGTCCAGCCTGCCCGTGGGCCCGTCGGTCGGCTGGCTGGCGTTTCCCTGATCCCTCCTATTCTTGCGAGGCTTGGTGCATTCCCGGGAGAAATGACCAACCTCTCCGCAATTAAAACACTTCAGCACTCCAGGCTTTCTCCTTACAGTCTTTGGTGACTGCATCTGGGGAGATGTTGCCTGTTCTCTCGGACTCGGACCTTGTTCGGTGAGTCCTGTCAACAACTCAACCACTTGGTCTATCTTCTTCGATTGATGACCAAAATTTTCCTCCAGCTTCCGAAGACGCTGCTCAGTATCAGAATCGACAGCCCTTGCAAACTTTACAGGCTTTCTATCGGTTCTCCTTTCAACCTCGATTTTCTCAAAATTCTCGGTCTCTAGGGCGGCCCGTATCGCTTCGTCCAGTGTTCTCGGGCGAACGCGATGTATGCCTTCCCTAACTACCTGACTTTCAACAGCATCAACAAAGTGATTTTTTCCAAGGCGCTCACGTGCCTCCTCTGGGATTTCAGGGTAGGCCTTCACCGTTAAATCACGGATGGCCTGGCCCAACTCTTGTAGAGTTTCCTTAGGCCTCTGTCTCCTGTGCCTTAACTCTACCAAATAATTTTCGGCTTGCTGACCAGGACCGAATCTCTTCTCCAATATGTTCACAAGTTCACCATAAGCGAACTTCTTGGAACCATTGCCGAGGCTTCGTAGTGCATCACCCTGGAGACTAGCGGCCAAGAATTCAGCTGCCTGCTCCTCACACCACTGATTTACTTCCTTACAAGCCTCAAAATGACGGTAATAATCGTTCCAAAGAACTTTACCGTTATAACGGTCGGGGGTTATTGTAGGCCTGTGAGGCTTACCTCCGTGAGGTTTACCATAAACCTCACTACCCACCAACCTCGACTCCCTCTTAAGTGGCCACGGGCCCACTCTAGGTGAGTCAACCTCACTACCAGGCAATTGTGCCTCACTTCTGAGTTGCTGGCGACCCACTCCAAGCGAATCACCCTCACAATAAACCTCACTAGGTTTAGCAGTTGGACGAGTTGCAAAACTCAACAACTCGCTATGGAGAGCTCGCTCCTTCTGTGCACCATCAACCTCACGGTCCTCAAAGGGATTAGTACCAGGACTACGTGTGGGAATAAACCTCATGTGAGGTGTACTCTCGACGTGCCTCGCCCCCCTCTGGACCAACTCAGGTGATGTACCAACATAGGAGTGCTCCCGTGCCTTCAATGAGGCATACCCGGAGGTATCCTCAGGCAGCTTCCAACTAATCTCAGAATCAACCTCAAAGTGAGGTTTACCTCCTCCCTGAGGAGCAACCTCACTTACACCTTTAGGCTGTCCACCCTTCTTGACAACCTCTAACTCGGCTGAAAGCCGATCTCGCTCCCACTGTAACCACTGAACCTCCATTCTAGAGCGATTCAGCTCATCAAGGACAGACCCACGGTCAGCCTCACTACGGAAGGCGACCTCACTGTCCTTAGTTTTACTCATACTGAGGTTTCCTCCTCGTTAGGAAACCCAGCCTCGAGCAAACTCTCTAAACTTGGCCACTGGCCACTGGGTGATAGTGGTACCTCACTAGTAAACTCAGGCTGATGAACCTCACGTTCAAAGCCTTCCGAATTTACTCTAAACCACGTATCAACCACTACACGTCGGATTCTGTGGAGAATCGACAGTTGCTGCCTTACAGCTTGACGCAAGCTCTGAAGCTCTGCTCGGTTCCTCAATAGAACCCTTACACCAACCAATACAACGACAAACCAAATGACACTGACCGTAACGAAAACCCAGGTCAGCATAACACGATGTGACCTCGTCACAATTAAACCTCACAGCGGACCTCAATGAGGTTCACTGACAAAATTTCCCCGAATGGGTTACTCTTTAGTACGCTGAACAAATCGGCTAAACTTTCGCAAAGGATCCCACTTCTGACACCATTTGTGGCGCGGTACGGTGGTACTGCGGTTGGTTTAGTCTCTAGCTCACAAAAATATTTATTAACCTCGCACAGAGATGAGCGGTTATCTCTGCACGAGAGGGGATAATCTACTGAACAGTGGACCTAACCTAGGGGCTGTTCGTTTGGTGGAAATATACCACCACCTTGCGAAAGGGAGACGAATTATTCAGCTACTAAGCAACCATCAACCTCACAGAACCTACGGGGTCTAATGATCCTCACGGGGCAATGCAATGATCCTCACGGGGGCAAATAATTACAGAGACAACAATCAATAAGGTTTAATCCAGAATCACTGTTGTAATCAATAAATGTACACAGGCTTGATTTAATGATAATGCAGGGTAATGCAGCGTGATAAACCTCACGCATAAATTAACGTAAATGCAGTACAAGTAACCCTCACACGTGGCAGGTGGCTCTAGGTAACCCTCACACGTAGCAGGTGGCTCTAGTACGCCTCACACGTGAGAGGTGGCTTAGGTAACCCTCACACGTGGCAGGTGGCTTAGGTAACCCTCACACGTGGCAGGTGGCTTAGGTAACCCTCACACGTGGCAGGTGGCTCTAGTAAGCCTCACACGTGAGAGGTGGCTTAGGTAATCCTCACTGGGGTACCGTAAACCTCGTTACATGTACTCAATGTGCCAATAATCCTCATGGGCACGGTAATCCTCGTTACATGTACTCAATGTGCCAATAATCCTCACGGGCACGGCAATGCAGTAATCTTCAAGCTACTAGAGAAGTGAGCAGCCAACGATACAGTTCGGACAGTTAGCCCCGGGCCAATAATTGACCCTCACGGGACCACAAAGAGAAAGGGCAAAATTACGAGAGCTCTGCAGGCAATGCGACAGCGATTCGTCTCGGCCGTCCTGACAGACAGGCCAAAGACAACCTCAATATCGCCCGTAGCCTACACCCAACCTACAAATTACCTCCTTTCTGAATCTGAGTCCCCAAAACTAACAATCCCAAACCCAACAATCGGCTACTCACTTGCTCCAGAACAACAAGCACAAAATCACGAATGTTTCGTATAGCTACACCCTTACTCGTAGTCACCCGGTGTCGGTCTGTCCTCACACGACACAGCGTCTCCGCAGAACACGGGATCTACACTGCAAAATAATATAACTGTACCGCGCCACGTCAACCACTATGAGATCTAACTGCACAGGTCCTTACAGAACGACGCCCTACTGCACAACTGACAAAATCACATGGCCAGCGCCCAGACATAGAGCGATGCGCTCTCCTGATTGGCCGCCGCGCGCCATGCATGAATATTCATGATTTAGATTGGTATCCTGTCTACCCTGTTTCGTTACAATATGCTCGTAACCGGGACGGCCTAAAATGTTACACAAGTGTCCGTCACGGTTACGAGCGTATACTGGAAATTTGTACACAGGGCTTTTAGAAAGGCATGTTGTCATACTATTTGTAACCCCTTTTGGGTTTCAGAACAACTTAAATTCCTCCAAACAAAAGCTTGCCAGATTAGCAATTGCTTAAAAAAGTATACATAAAAACAAGCTTTTGCTTGTACAATGAAAAAAGCCGTTACATAATACGCGTGCCCTTTGATGAATAGCTAGCGCTATTGTTCAGAACCCTAAGCAATTGCTAAGGAAACTAAAGAAAAAGCTGTCAGCTTCTGCTTGATATGAGCTTCTTCGATGCTTCTTTGTATTTAGCAGCTGCTACTTTTTTTTTGTATTCGGCCCAATATATAGAAAGCAAAGGGTTGAGTTTGCTTTCTATATTTTCAATCATCATTGGAAAATGAAACATAATGAACCAACTACATTCCTTCATTAAGATTTTTCTTTGTTTGATGTTGCAACTCCAGTTTCTGAGCTTCCAACTACATGCACTTCTGTTTTAATGTTGTATACAGTATGTTTTTGCATAGATACTATTATATACCTCATACATTGAGTCTCGTTAACTGATTGGTTAAAAGCAGATCACCTGACATGGAATAGTTTAACCATTTCCGACGGCAACTAAAAAAAGTACTATTGTTTGACCTTTGCGTCATAGGTCAAAGGATAGTACAATTTTGGGCAACTGAAAAAGTACTATTGTTTGACCTCTGCGTCATAGGTCAAAAATACCAATAATTTTGACACATAAAATCAATGTATGAGGTATATAAAACAAATATTGACTGCTCTTTATTCGGGTTATGGAGCAAACTATCGTCCCTCGGTTATTTTGAGACGGCAGGCCTGCTATTTTCCCTCGGCCTACGGCCTCGGGAAAATAGCAGGCCTGCCGTCTCAAAATAACCTCGGGACGATAGTTTGCACCATCACCCTCATGAGCAGTCAATATTTGTATACTGTATTCATGCACACATTGGATGCTTGCACACATTGGATGCATGCACAATGCATGCACAATGCATGCACGCGATAGTTTATACTAAAAAGCATTTTGTTGCACTCGGTTTGTACCCACGTCAGATAGGTTTTATGTTGCCGAAAATAAATCAAAATGCGGACGCACGGAAGATTTACCACGATGGTCTTTCCACAGTAAAGGGGGCATTTTGGCAACACAGACAATATTTGCGATTAAATACCTTTTTCTGGTCTCAAAATAAAAGAAATAAGTTAAAATTGTTCTGAAGAGATAACTTAGGCCCAAAAAGGGTTACAAATAGTGTGACAACATGCCTTTCTAAAAACCCTGTGTGCAAATTTCCAATATACACTCGTAACCGGGACGGCACTAGGTTACCTTTTAGGCCGTCCCGGTTATGAGCGTATATTGGAAATTTGTACACAGGGTTTTTATAAAGGCATGTTGTCACACTATTTCTAACCCTTTTTGGTTCAATGTTATAATAATCTCTTCAGAACAACTGAAATTATTTCTTTTATTTTGAGACCAGACAAAGGTATTTTCTGGAAAATATGGTCCGTGTTGCCAATTTCTAGTGTTTGTCCTCATTACTTGTCGTAGACGGATTTAAAATAGTATGAGTTACAAATATCCTTAAAAGAACATCTCAAAAGTTCAGACTAAAAGTTAAATTAGTGTCAAGCCCAAGTACCTGTCAGAAATAAAATCAATTTAGCTATTAAGACGCTGCAGTTTTAAAGTTGCAAAACCACAAAATTGCCATTAATGGTTACAGATACATAGGTAAAAAGTATACGTACGCATATACATCGGCTTGCAAAACCTTTTCAATAACATACATGTATGTAGATGCATTATGGAGGAAGAACACCACCATGGCATGGATGCAGTATGGGGAAGAGAAAAAATGGCGCCGCGTTAACAACAACATTGGTAGGTTAGCATGCGGTTTGGTTTGTTTTTATGAAATGGAGAGAACGCTGCTTAATAAAAAAAAATTAATGCCAACGGTGCAAACGGGAGGCAGAAAACACAAAACACAAAACAAAACCCCCCGTTTCGCGTTTCAGCGTATACATCCCGCAAATGGAAAACAGAAATGCCACACAACAAAACAAAATAACAAAAATGCCTCCGATCGAAATGGATACAGCTATAAAGCAGTACAGTCACGTGAAATCTTGATACCACGTGATCCGGAATACGATCGATGATTGGTCATCGCTACGTCATTTCTCTTGTATCGAAAGTAAACTGAAAGCCTGTTTTGATGAAAACATGTTCCACGTAACAAGCACCGTTTGTTTCGCGAAACGGCGTTCCCTGTTTTGGGGTAATGCAGACAAATGTCAAAGTCACGAAAAAACTTTGTTTCATTTTTCGTGTTTTTTTTGCATTTCATGACCACCACCCCGAGTTAAAGTTGATTTTAGGTTAACTTCCCCAAACCAAAGTCAAAATTGGAGAAGCTGTGTTTGCATAGATTTGGACATGTGCATGACCCTAATCACCACACTCGAAATTTCGCAAAGAGGGGAAAACAACAGAAAAAAAACAATGAAACTGAGCTAATGCGAGTATTCACGTAACGTTAATATAACAATGGAAAATTAGAAAACACCAGTATCAATCTAGCAAACATCTGTTACTACAGAATTCAAAATGAAAATGAAAGATGAGTATTATGACATTAAAAGTAAAGAAGCCAGGATAGTGAAGTTAGCATTTTTTTTCTAATTGGCATTAAGTCAAATTACCGAAGTAAATTTCTCAAAATGTTTGTTTACTGTATAATGGACTTTCGGGTGGATTCACACTGAGCCTTTTTGTACGTAAATTTGTCATGCATTGCTTTGAGAAAAAGCAGTGTGGAGGGAATTATTGGGAGTGAAATACACCCTTTCACGGTTATCGACGCCATTTTGTTCACGAGGCAAAAGAACACACGTTGCTAGCCTATGCGTGCGTGTTTGGTGGAATATTTGTGTGTTGTTAGGTCACTGTGCATTCGTTACGATCCACGCACGCACACAGCAATGCATGTTTGAACTGCCTCGTGAACAAGATGGCGTCGATAACCGTTAAAGGGTTTATTATGCACTTAAAAGGACAGAATGTTTATTCTTGGGTGGAAAGCATTTTTGGGATTGTACGGTTTTCATCAATACGTCATTTTACTCATTTTTTTCACACCAACTTTTCTCAAAGCGACACACGCCGCATTTATGCATGAAAAGGCTCGGTGTGAATCCGCCCTTAAAGGAAAGTAAAAACAGGTGTACGTGTGTATATGTAGATATGACTTAGTCTGGTTCCCAAACCTATTCTGAGATGATCTTTAGGTCCGGTAGCCGTCAGTAGATAACGATCAAAACAGGAGGAATTCCTCCCGTTTCCGGAGTTGCCCGAATGCACGTCCGGACGTTATCGTTAATCGTCAGGTATGATTCAGCATCGTTTCAAAAATTTGAATGGACGCCCCATGTTTATTATGATGATACAGATAAGGCTTGAATTTGATTTTTGTTCTGATAATAGGGATGTGGTTGGATTAAATTGGTTATTTGCCAGATATGAAATAATCCCTTTCAAATTGTTATATACTGGCTGCGGTTACAAACACTCGGGCTGTAGCACAGCGCACTTTAAAAATTAATGATTATGCCAGGGCGCTGCTAAAAATAAATGCATGACATAATGCTTAGTGCTATTTCAAACACGACGGCAGCCAGTCCTCATATTCATTTGTTGTATGTGGAATATGTGGAGCGGGAACCAGTCTAGCTATGACTGTGAAAGTGAAAACAAGGCAATTAATGTAGGCCTACAGATGATGAATTGGGAGCCGATTATTGTTAGATGTTCACACTACCTGGTTGTCTTGCATTTTTTGTATATCCCGGAAAATGAAATAATGTAAAATGTATAAGGATATGCATGATATGGGAAAGGTCGTGGCTGTGTAAATTAAATTGTTTTGTTGTAGCATAATGTCAGATCTGTGGCATCTGAATTTTCTGGTTTCAAAGGAGCGTGTCCAGATCACATTTTTGAAACCCCGTTTTTCCCATGGAAGTTGAGATGTTGATACCATATCATTTGTCATATTTGTTTCATTACCATTCCGAGATTTTGCATTCTCAATCCATATATTTTTAACTCAAGGATATGGTCAAAAACCACTGCTGTTTTGTAATCTAATTTATCTCGTTCCATAAAACGGTGCAATCAACCTTTTTGCTTTCACATCCTAAATGGAGATTGCAAATTTCCTTCTCATGGACAGTATTTTGGGGAGGTATTTTATATCACTCTGGGTTAAAACGGAATAAATTATTCTTGAAAAATCTTAACACTCCTTTAAAGGCCCAGTGGATCATTTGCAATGACCAAAAGATTTATCGACGAGTTTATAGGGGAAAAGTTCTGAAATTAAAGATTGAATTAATAGCAACTATCCAATGAAAGGTTTTCGCTCAAAATGATATCATTTTACCAGAAAATGATCCGTAAAGATGAAATTATTTAGATCGTTTGCAAACGATTTACTTATTTTTGGTTCGCATCTACATGTACGCGGTCCAAAATGCATGGGCGCTGTGTACTCCGTGTGCGTGTTCCAACGCGATGCATTTTTATGGATCGCGCGCACACGCAGTATGTGCGCCACAGAGTGCATGACGCAAGCCACATATTACCCGATCAACTGAGAACGAATATTTGAAACACCCCGCCAAGACAAGGAAAATGCATATGGATTTTCATGTTTTTTTTAAACGTGGTACATTTGACAAAGCTGAAATTTCTTCGGATGAGTTTGTTGATGTCTTTCTTTTGATTTATAATGGTTTTATTCGCAGAATCGCTCAAAAACAGATCATCTACAGGGCCTTTAAGTCGTGTACTTATTTTGCCAATGTACTGCAAGTTGCATTTTGTGCATATGTATTACTAGAAGTGCATGTTAACAAGTTGACGCTACAAATAAACAAAATTAAAAATTGTGCCAGAAATAAAGAGTTAAGACCAGGTCAAGCACCACAAATACTGACTCTTAAGAGCTATTTCTACATTCTGAATATTGTATGAATCTCCCCACTAAAAGATCATATACATGTGCTTTGCAACACTTTGAGCTGACTTTGCAACACTACAAAACGGCTGCCACAGAATGAGATTTGCTACACTGACAGGCCGTCCACAGCTGTCAAGTTTAAGTTCACAACACTGTGTACAAATAAATGGTGGACAATGGATGTGTTTAGACGACAGCCATGGAAGACAGCGACATAGCTTACATTTTAACTCGTCAACCGCCCCGGTGACTATACGTCCTCTAGTGTCTTGGCCTTTGATGGGAGAGTTGTTCCCGTGGATGCACTGGTAATGTGAGTTGTGTTGCATGAGTGAGTGCATGTGACCTAATGTTATGTAGTTTATAGATAGGAGCCGTCCATAAAATACTACGGAGGGGGCGTTGTTGACATTGCATACACCATGCGTACAGGGGGGTCCAAGCCAATGCGTATGTAGGCAAACCGAAAATGTTCTTTTAGTAAATCTGCAAAACAACACGCAAATGCATGAACTGAATTGTATAAAAAAATTATAAATAAAATTTATTTTCCTACATAATACCTGGATTTTTTTTAGGCCGTTATCTTAAACGCATCATTTATTTTGTTTGGCCTTACTGAATGCTTGATGTTACCGGTATTTTAAGTACAAACAAAATGCAAAATAAATCTCATTTATTTCAGAGTTTGGAGGCGACATGCGAATCGTACTAGTAGTATATAGCACTATACATGTAGTACTAAACCATTTACCAATGCCGAGGTATACGGAATGCGTATGCATACAGGGGGGTGGTTGGAGCTACTGCGTGCGTACAGGGGTGGGGAGTGGGATGGGAGTCTAAAACGTTTTTTATGAGTACATGCTTTATGGACGGCCCCATAGCAACAAATCAATTCTAACTAATGTGAAATACCGGTAAGGAAAGTGCACGTTCAAAGAAAACAAACGTTCAAAGACACGACAGATGCAAATAGTGTACCTTTCTCACAGACAGAGACAATTTCTGGATCTGCATGCTGTAAAGTACAGAGAAAAGATAGAGGGTACCGTACATTCATCTAGAACTGTACCAAATATTCTAATCAATTGTTCTATTGATAATTAAATATTTGAATAATGAGTTAAAGGCAGTATACATGATTGGTAATCTCGAAAATCAGAAATGTTTACAGATTTACGCCTAACTTACACAATATAAACATGATGACTGTAGAAAACTTCCCCTGAAATGGTTTTGTCTAAAATGCTATAGTCTTTGAGAAATGAGTAAAAAAATTAGTTTTCGTCTCACACTATGAGCAAAAACATGTACATGTTCATTGTAACCCCATTGTTAGTAACAATGGTGTGTGCCCAATTTTCATTGTTAGATGTTCATAGTGTCATGAGACGAAAATTCAATTCGCCCCAAAACCATTTCCCCAAGTGCCATTTCGCCCCAAATCACTTCGTCCAAACACTACATGTACATCGCCCAAATGCTACTTCGCCCCCAAACCACTTGGTGCACAGGCCGTGGTTCAGGGCGAATTGGTTCAGGGCGAATTGGTTCAGGGCGAAGTGGTTTTGGGGCGAAATGACTGCAAACCCTTTTTTGACTGTTTTCTCAAAAGTTAGACGAAGTACGGAGCTGGTTTTTGCTCAGGTTGGTTTTAATCATGAATATCTTCAATCATACAGGAGGATGAAACTATTTGTAACAGTTTACCAACCATTAAGAATACGAATATTCACAAACCCGCAAAGAAAATTAGTATTTTTAGATATCATTCTGGAATGATCAGTGTTCTCCACTACCGTAGCTGTTTTGTCCAGGTGCACCGCCCAGACAAAATCATCAGAGGTGCCGTTAGCGCCTGGACCAAAATCTACTGCCAGGACAAAAACTCTGCCACATGGACAAAAATAATCAATTTTCCCCTCTCATGCTTTTTTTTAATGCCATGCATTTCTTTTGAACAGCGCCCTCACACAACAAACATGGATTGAAAAGGTTGGTCATTGTTGCCACGTGAGGGGCTGCTCAGCACGCACGGACAAGATAATGACTAGCCTTTGTTCAAGGCTTCAAGCTAGAACAAGGACTGGGGAGCAGCGCAGCTGCAACGCTTTTGGCGACCTGGAATATTTACTTATTATTGTATTACAGACCCTGTTGCATTATTCATCCTTGCGTTGTATGTGCTGCGAACGTACGTATGTGTTGGTGCAATTGCGTTTTATGTGGGGCGCATGTAGGGTGCTTACAAACCAGTGCGCACGAACCTGATTGTCTCGCATCGTTAGCTATTCAACGCAACATGCACACACAGTCAAACGATCATTGGCATTTTGCTACCTGAGCGGTAGCATAATTCTGGGTCGCCAAAGGCGTCGCACTTCCCCTGTCCTCGTCGCATGGTGGCGCTCTCGTTCTGGTGCGCGACACCTTGAACAAAGGCTAGATTAATGATAAAGCTAAATTTACAGTATTGTAGCACGTAGTATACTATTGTTGAATTCAGAACTGCGACCAGTTCAGTCTGAAGGACTCTGTGACATAAGTTACCGAATGTTTGATTAGAATATTTAAATAGTCAATAGGCCTTTTCCCACGACACTTTAACCCCGGGATAACCCGGGCAACAACAAAAATTAACCCCCGAGATTACTCGTGTTAAGGGCTCATTTCCCACGGCAAATCTTGGGGTTACGAATTACCCAGGGTTACAAATTACCCGGGATTAACTTGCCAAAAATGCCACTTATCCTGGGTTATTTTTAGCCCTGGTTGGGAGGTGGGTAAACTCACAAATTTCAGGGTTAACGACGACCTTGAGACGATTCTCAAGGTTAGTGTTTGCCGTGGGAAATGGGTCAGCGTGCCGACCTGGGTTAGCTTGTCCTTGGTGAAAGCAGGCATGCAGTAAAGGCTTCTGTGTGTGATTGGCATGCAGTTGGAAAATGTGTGGAGCTTCAGCCATTGCGTTGTTACAACACAAACAAAGCTCAAGCAAAATCAAGAAGTATTATCGCCAGCGATGTTTTCATGTCGATCGGCATGAAAACATTGTTGTTTATGCTGCGTTCCAAATATGCGAACATTGCAAACGTTTGCAACATTCGGCAACAAACTGGTACCCTGATTTCCATAGAAACGTGCACAAAAGCACTGAAACCAGTGGCAAGCGTTTGCAAGTGGAACGCAGCCCCGATGACGGGTTTAACCAATAATCACTCTTTATCAGCTTTGGTTGCCGACGTCTGAAGCCGACTGTTGAATCTTGTCAGAAATATGTTTCTTGCTTTTAAATGTAAACCAAGCCTCTGGTTGGTGTACCAAGGTAGGTGCGCGTGCAGAACTGCGCTTGTTCTCCCAAACAATCGTGGACGTTTTAGGGAGGTCTAACAAAGAGAACAATATCGTCCGCGATTGGCAAGCGAACGTCCGCGATTCGCTCCTGTACAAAACCAACGAGAGTAAGGAAAAATAGACTATGTCCAAACAAAAGAGGAACAAAGGGACGTCCGCGATTGTATGTGGATTCGCACCTCGATGCAGTGGGAAAAGGGTCGCTAATGACCCAGGTATAAAGCTACCCGGGTCGGAAGTGAGTAGTGTGAAAAGGCCTTGTGTATCAGATTTGCACAACTCTACTACAGTCACAAAAGAAAGTCACGAAATTGTGTACCGTAATCAAACAACAAATGTAGCAGCAGCAGCATACAGTATTCCAGTTCAGACGTTTTGAGACATACATGTAGAATATTTTAAGGGCTTTTGACACTAGACAAATTTTGGGTCGACGCTGGTTTAAAAAGTTTGAGTCCCCTTTGTGTACTGGTTATTTAATAGTGTATACAAGCTTTATGAAATTGTATAGAAAATGCTGGCCAAGACGGTCTCAAATTATACATTGTATTGTGAAGGGGCATCGGGGCCAACTCGGGCAGGGCATTAAGCTTAACTTAGGTTAAAGGCACAGGCTCGTCAGCAATGCGCGCCTGCCAAATGTGTGTCACGCAATACGCAGCTCCATAGCAAAGGCATGGAGCTGCGTGTTTCGAGCACGAATTTGGCGGGCGCGCATTGCTGACGAGCCTGTGCCTTTAATATCGGAATCTGGGGCCAATTTCATGGCACTGTTATCAAGCACACAAATTTGTTTGACACAATTTCTTTGATCCGTAACTGTGTCACAAGCCAAAATTCCACATACGATTTTGGCTGGCAACCCATTTTTGCAATATAAAGCAAATAAATTCTATGCTAAGCAAATTTTTGTGCTTAGCAGCTTCATGAAATGGGCACCAGGTATGCACATTAAAAAATAAATGTAAAAAACAAAAACAAAATAGAAACAAAATACAATTTTACCTTGAAATAGCACCAGTCAATTCCTATGATCAGTCCCTTCAAGTCTTCATTGAATCCACTCAATTCCACTGGAGGTTGATGTATAGATAGCTCATCCTCGTGATGGGGACCAGCCATCACAGCTGTATAAAATGATCAAATTATAGTAATAATAGCCACTTCGCGATAGCTAGGCATTTTCAAATTTATTCCCCTGGAGCGGGAGACTGCATTAGCAGTTTTGGTTATGGGTCATTCCATAAATACGGGACCCAGTGTCACCCTTTACGTCGTGACACTTCCGAAGTTGATTTTTATACATACCGGGCTTCAGAGAACGGTTACCCTCAGCATATGAACAATATATGGCCTCGTAAACACCTTTGCCTGTTAATATTACCCAAAACATGATGAGAACGATTCAATAAACTGGTGCGATCTTCTAAATGCAAGTGTGACATTTTGAAATTTATATTGAAGAATTATTGAAATTCGCTCATAATATAATTTGAATTTATAAGGTACAGGTTCTACAGTTGGGTAACACCAGTAGCTACCTTTTCCAGAAAGAACCTGGTCAAAAAGACTTGAAATGTAATCGTAAGAATTAAAAAATGCCTTGGTGTCCCCACTTACGTCGTTAAAAATTCTTGAATATTATCAGAACTATGACACCAAGACATGTCTAAATGTTTGGAAATTGTTTCAAATATACTACACTATTCAGAAATTGCACAGAAATTTCTTCAAAATATTTTGGTCACTTGAAAAGGCCCTTTTTACAAATGCATTAAAATGTCACACTTTGGCCCCCATATTTATGGAATGACCCTTATGCAGTACACATGTATGTCTCTGGGGCTGTAGACTTGATGACTAGCTTTTAATTCAAGTCGTAAATCAATCTTATTTCCCCAAGTCCAGTCAAAGTCATTTTCTCCAGAGTCAAGTCACGTCAAAAACCAAAATCTGACTTGACCCCAAGCCAACAAATGCAGCTCTGCCCTGGTCCAATTCCTAGGCTAATTCCGGGAATTTACACTTCAGAGATATTCAGGGCTTGTAATGTTTCACGTATTCAAGTTGTTTGCTTAAAACACATGTTTTTCTAGCATAATTGATGGAAGTGTAATTCCTGAAAATCTTATTGTAATGCCATTCTCAATATGCGTGGTACATCCAAAAATATTGGGGACCCTACACACTAACTGAGAATGGCATTGCAATCACCTAGCTTTTCAGGAATTACACTTCATCAATAATGCTTGAAAAACATGTTTAAAATCAAACAACTTGAATACGTGAAGCATTACAAGCCCTCAAAGTCTCCGAGGTGTAAATTTGGATTTCCGGAATTGCCCTTCTGTATAACCGCTCCCAAGACACTTACACAAGGAACTGCATATAGCAGAGTTATTTCTAGCCCTGGTTTGGAGGAGGGTTAACTCACCAATCTCAGGGTTAACGGCGACCTTGAGACGGTTCTCCGAGACACTCGCACAAGGAACTGCATATAGCAGTTCCCCGTAGCGAAGTGGATAGAGGGGTTTTGCAAGCCGACAGATAAACAGATGCAATACGTTTATCTGTCCATTACCATTTCCAGTGCTCATATTCCACACACGTACTTGAATGTTCCTGTTCGTATGTCCGTGCGTGGAATATGTGGACTGAGAACCAGTCTACTAAATGTGTGGCTTGTCAAAGAAGACTACCCGTAGTTCCTGGACATTCCCTGTACCCAAAAATAATTGTGTCCGAATTTGGAATATCAGGTCCGAGAACAAGTCTAAAGTCGGTTGGACACTAAATACGTGGTCCGTGATGGCAATGGCAATGCTTTTCAGTTACGTGGCAAATGTAATTCAAAATGGTGATTTAGCTGATTTGTTTATGATAATGAAGTACAACACAAGGCAACATTGTGTTTTAGATGTTTTCGTTAAATTTATTGCACAAAAATCCTTTTAAACTGTCTCGCGAAAGCGAACCCGTCACCGTGTTGTTGGGTGAACATGGATTTTTGCTGGTGCCCCCTAATATTGAAAGTGGGGGGTTGTGCCAAAGATGTCAATTTGCCTCACTCCCACTTATTTGCCTCCCACAAATGCTGCAATTTTTTTCGGCAAAATCATGGTACTAGTTGTTGGCAAAAATTAAAAAAGTTAATGTAACTAATATAACACCGAGAGGTGGCTATTACATTACATGTCCATATCAGGGGTGAGATTGGAGAGAAACGAAAATTCAGGAAGGGGCGTGGCTTCCTTGGGCATCAGCATCGTGCAAAATGCAATGTCAAAAACATTTTAATTAGGCATCACATTATTATGAAATAATTACTTAGCTTGTTTATAGGCATATAAATGTGGATAACATTAAAAATAATCCAGTCAACACTCGTACTGTTGAAGACGGTGAAGCAAAAGGTAAAATCGGTTCATTGGCTGCTTGCCACATCGCGCCAGCCGTACACTACATCGCGCCAGCCGCAGCCCACACAGCATGCACTGCACACATGCACGCACACCACACGCTCGGCCGTTGGGATGCAGGCAAAGATGGCGCTTGCTTATGGATTAGACTTGTACACGTCTGCTTTGCTACTTGTTGCAGACTCGGTCAGGTCGCCCAGCGGCACAGTACATACATGGTAAAGCGCCGTATGTCATGGCACTTGCGTAGTTGCGTGACAACTAGACTCCCACAAGTTTTTAAGAGCTTACTACGCCTATGCATACACGCTAAAAGTGACTACGGTAGGGCCAGGCTGAATTTTTTTACAACCGGGCCAGCCGATGTTTATTGTTTATTTTAAGACTGGCCACCTGACGTGTTCTTGACTAAATAATATGAATTGTCAATGATATTGAAATACATACTAACCATACATGATGGCCGCATCTCTGACAGTTGTAGCAAGTGGACCAATGGAGCCGACAGTGCATGACATCTTTGGATTACCCCACATCGTGATTCTGCTGAACGTCGGTTTGAAGCCCACTATGCCGCAGAATGCAGACGGTAAACGTACTGAGCCGCCACCATCAGTTCCCACGGCAACTGGACACAGACCTGGAGGTGATGAGCAAAAGTTTAAAGGGGAAAGAATTGAGAAGTTGATCATAAAAAGTTTGGACATTTATCAACTTTTTTAAAAGGGGGCTTCTTTTTAACTCACCAGATTTGACTCACGCCACTCTCTGCAGTCAATTGTCTACACCACGCGGCCACGGAAATTGCGTTGCTCAGAAAAGCAACTTGGTTAGACTCGACAAAATTAATGAGCAGGAAAGTAACTTAGAATTTGATGCACATGCTTTATTGAAGTATGATTCAGCACTTTAGTCTTCAACTTTGAAGTTAGCACTTAAATGGAAGAAGAAGAAGAACCGAGGGGTTTATTGTTCATGTACCGAATTCACACTGACTTTTCGCGCGTTAAGTTGATGCGAGTTGCTTTCAGAAAAGGCGGTTTTGAGGACATTTGGAGTGAAAGGTCGCACAGAAAATCAGATTTTTCTTGGGCGAAAAGTATTTTTTTGGGGGTCTTATTCTGTGATTTTCAGTACGCAATTTCACTCAAAAGTTTCTCAAAACCGCCTTTTCCGAAAGCAACTCGCCTCAACTTTAGCGCGAAAAGTCACAATGTGAATTCACCCTTTTCTGACCTCACCGTGTGGTGGTGCGCAAACAAAAAATAAAAACAAAATTCCCCCTACGTCCGAAAATGATATGGTCCAGCACAGCAATAATGACGTCACGTTCACTCGCGCTTTCATTTAATCTAGGTTGAAGCCGTTATACAGCGAAAAGAGGTGTACACATTTCGTCTCCGGTAAGTTAAATAAATCTGGGGAAAAAATTGTTACCGCTTTTCATAGAGATTCCGACCAGCTAGGATTGCTTTTTTTGGGGAAATTTGATTGAGAAAGTGGAAATCTAGATGCATATATGTTTCATCTATCAACGGCTGTTGCAGTTAGGCCTATCAAAAAAAACCGAGTCAGCCTCCGATTTTAGGAGTATACCGTATATAAGAAGCTTGCAAGTGTATCATATCACCCTTCTACAAGCAAAGCAACATGGCGTGCTGGAATAATGTTCGACGATAACTCGAGAGTACTCTACAATTTTGCAAAGATTGCGATCTTATATCTTCTGGGCCTCTGTGTCGGGCTTGTCATCATCCCTCGACGTGGTCCATGAAAACATTGTTTTAGAAATATGGAACCCCATTCAGCATTCATCATGGGAGTTGGTTTTCCCGAGAGTCACATGTCGATGCAGAAAGTTCTTATTCTGACGTACTGCTGGGCTTTCGAGTTATCAAACTAACCCGCTTGACTGAAGATTCCTTTAAGTGGCCTAGTAATCATATAAATTACTGCCATGCCGGTGAAAAAAATGTTTATTTACAAACGATGACTATCACGATTGGACTCTCAAAGGTATGTTTTGTGAACTTAGTAGTCCTGATTTTGAATATATTAATTTTTTTTAGAGGATAATGACGACCCAGGAATTGCCGGGGTGAATTAATTTGATACAAATGTGGACAAATTCCGTGAGTTTGGGAAATTTTGATGCAGTGAAAAACAACTTGGCTCCACGGAGATTTGGCTATCATGTCAGCTTAACAAGGCCCACAGAGGAATAGACCCTACAATGAGAGGAGGGGTGGTTATCTGAATGAAGAGTCTATCTCGCTGTAAGACTTGTTAAGCTCACGTGATGGCCAATCCCAATCAGTGAGAAACAACTGTAATACCGTGTTTTAAGACCACCAGTTGTCTTCATAGGTCAATTGGTAGGGCGTCTACACGCTAAGCAGAAGGTCCGCATTTCAAATCCCGGTGGAGCCAAGTTGTTTTCACTGTATACAGATTTCCCAAGCTTATGGACATTTTTCCACATCTGTATCGATTTAGTCCTGATTTTTAAGGCACAAAGTAATCATCGTACTTTGGACAATTTACAACAACCAAAATTCCTCTTGAAATCAATCACCTGAGGCAACAGCAGCACCCGAGCCACTGGAACTTCCACCAGTGAAATGGTTGATGTTATAGGGATTCCTTGGGGTTCCATGGTACCTGAGCAAAATGAAAATGGGAAAATAACACGATTGTTGACTTTTTTCTTTTCGACTTAAAGGAGCGTGACCTGGGCCCTATTGCATAAAACTTTAGGAATATTCTTAAGTAGGATTTAGGAAGATTTATCATTCCTAAATCCAAATTGTTCTTAACTTTAGGAACAGTCCTAAGGTTCTACATTTCATAAAGCAATTTAGGTAAAAAATCGTTCCTATCTTGGTTGAAATTGTTCCTAACTTTAGGACTGATCATAATCAGACCTAAAGTTAGGTATCACATGACAATTTGGCGGGAAAATTAAATCCTGCTTCAGTTTGCTTGCTTGTCAACTGTGTACATGTCAATTTTGCTATGTTTATGGCTCTAGGTCTACTTGACAGGGAACATAGGCGCGCTAGACGGAGAGAAAGAGTGTTCAAACTCGGTCATACAATGTGTAGTCTGTATAGTTTATGCATTGTTCCTAACTTAGGATAATTAATAATGCCTAAGTTAGGAATCTTCCCAATTAATTGTTCCTAAGTGACTTAGGAACAATTAATTAGGAATGTTCCTAAATAGTTTTATGAAATAGGGCCCAGATCACATTTTTTCTTCCATACTTTTCCCGGGTTTACTTTTTTCATTACGAATCTGAAAATCCAACGCTTCTAGGCCACATATTTCCGAGGATATCATCGAAAAACCACCGAAGATTTGTGAACTAATTTATCGGGAGCGGACAGCAGGGTGTTGAACACACCGCCACATATGCGTCTGCATAAACATTGGGGACGGTTTAGACTTTGGCGCAAAGCAGCTTAGTTCCCTGGCTTTATTTACGCGAATTGTAGAGCGCTATGCACCCGACTGTGAATTCTGGCCGCTGGTAGAGCCGTACCGTTTTGTCTGCTCGGCATTTAGACTGGTTTCTGCTCCACATATTCCACATACAACGAATGAATACGAGGTTCATTCGTTGTATGTGGAATATGTGGAGCTGGAACCAGTCTACTCGGGATTGGGTACGAGCATGTCCGCACGAGTTCGTTCCAATGTCAGTTCAAAAATGGGTCATTAAAGGTCTTTTTCTAGTCGAAATACTGATCCTGTGCATTTGGATATTTTGCATGGAGGTTCCAATGTGAGTAGAAATTATGCTACATGTACATCTATTAGCACTATGAAATAGTCGGAAAAGCCAACTTAAGTCATGTCAGTCCGATTTTGAATTCTGGTATGGAAGCGAAACAGCGCGATATCGATTCATGTTACTACATGTACTTGCGATCAAGACGTTAACTTACTCTCAAATATCCACCTTAATATTTTGTATTTTTTAGTTTTCTTGTCATGATTATTTTTGGGAGGTATTTTATATATTAAGTTATATAGATCAAATTTCCAGAAAATCTGGACACGCTCCTTTAAGACAGATTCAATTTTACTCAAATGAAACCCAATAACAGAAATTTACGACATTTGCAATAAAATAAAATTGAACAAAGTCGAGGGCCGTGTACGACTTTACATGCACTATAAAATTGTCATTTCATGGTAGTGACAATAAATGTTGAAAAGTATTTCAGAGGTTAGGGAGGGGATCTTGAAAATACTACGCTCTGTAGAACCGTGAAAATGTTGACAACTTTGGACGGCCCCTAAACAGTGAAGATACATGTAGCAGCCTTTGTAAGAAAATAAAATGTTGAAGAAAGGGCCAAAGATCAGTGCAAGTTCATGAACCTCAGTATGCATGTATGACACATACACATACGCTAGGGATAGGACGTTTAACCGAATTTATTTTTGAAAAAATGGTTTTGTCGAACGTTTAAACCAAACCAGCAGGTCTCTATCAAGGGGGAAATCAGAGTTTATTTCTCCACTTTTCACGAGAATAAAAAGGTATTGTATTGATCCTCGGTTACTAGAGAAACAAATTCCGAAGAAAAAAATAAGAAAATTCCACCCCTGTTGAAAATTAAGGACAATTTTTCACCGTAAGTTAACCTCATATTTTCTGCGAACAACGGACAGATTATGTGAATCGTTGCGCAGTGAACAGCACCCTCTGTAGTTCAGCTCCGACATATTGGCTGTTTTCAAAACCACCGCCTTCGTCTGTGGCTCTGGCCTATATTAATATTAATGGATTAAGAAACATCTTGGGCCAATGCTAATTTGAACGTTCACCCCTCTTGAGCATATTTATTAACACCAAGAGAATCCACGAAGGTAATATAACATAAAGGTCTAAGTGAAGGATAGTCACTAAGTGTGACAACGCCGACACCTAATCTTTCCCGGCAGGAAAACAAAACAAAAATTACAACATCATCCTTCTCCAGTTTGCTCTATCACATGCAATATTTCTTAGCACAAACAAATCTTCTGGCTTACTCAAATAAAGATTGTTTTTGTGTAAATCACGCTGAATCAGTGAGAAAAGGTTAGACTGAGGCCTTCCCCGTCTTCCAGGAAGGTTGAGGGTGCTCGTTGCAAATTTCAGGGAAGAAAACGCAGGTCCATCCTCAGGTCCACGCAGTACATGCCCTAGCATTCTCCACCGACTACGAGCCACTCTTACAGACAGTGGTTCAGTTTTACACCGTTTATACAAGTTCTTGTTTGAGATGACGTTAGGGTACTTGTAGTTCAAGATTTGTTTGAGATGGCGTCTATGAACTATATCAAGTTTATCCAACACCGAGTTTGGTACCGCCCAGGTACTGGAGTTGTACATCATGACAGATACCACCAGAGCGTCGTAGAGCATGAGACGTTTGCTCAGGGGAATCTTCTTACTCCAGGTCTTCTGGTATTTCGCGAAGGATGCGTAACCGAGACTGATTCTCCGGTTGATATCAGCCTTACTGCACAACATAGATCCGAGAGTGATGCTCTTTCGCCAAGGTTCATTCCCAGCAAGGGGCTGTCCGTCATCTCCAGTTTCTCCACGCTTAGCCAGGAAAACATGGGAAAACTCAGTTTTATCGCTGTTGACAAATAGGTTCCATGATTTGAGGGTGTCTGTAGCCAGAGGTAGAATGGCTTTCAAGTTTTCCTCATCTTCGTCATAGAAGTCCACGTCGTCTGCGTATTGACTGTCCATTGGCATTCCGAGCTCGCTGATTGGAGGGTTAGGTCTACTGTACTGGACGTACAGGGTGATCCTAAGCTGGTTGAGGGCCCCTGCAAGGACCAGGGTAAAGAGGCATCCAGACAGGCAGTCTCCTTGGAATGCTCCCAGGAGGCTTTCGAATTCAGCAGACAGGTGTCCATTAACTCTAACCCTAAGCTTTGTGTTAGAGAGTAGAAACCTAACGAGACGGTTTTCGTCTTCGTTACAGCCTGCTTCCTTCAAGAGATCGAGAATTGTGGTGCGGCGGATAGTGTCGAACGCTGACGACATATCTATCCCCATGCGGTGATAGTCCCACTTCTTCCTTTGAACAATCGAAACCAGGATCCGTTGGCACCAGACGATGTCGGCACATGACCGTGCTCGTTTGTAGGCGCATTGTCAGGGACCAGTGAACTTATCCACATAAATGAAGACATCAAATTCAAAATACCGAGCCTGAACGTAAAACACCGAGCGTTTCGGAAACGGCCTATGTGGAACAGATTTTGCGCGTGTATCCACACGTCCAGACATATCATGTGTATTTCCTCGAAAATATGGTCTGTGTTGCCAAAATGCCCCCTTAACTGTGGAAAGACCCACTTGCATATAAATTGCCTGCCGACCCGTTACTTTTCATTGGGAAAATACTCCAAAATCAGAAAGTGGATGGATCGAAAAAGGTAGGAGGATGTTGTTTTTTTTCCATAGACTATTCACTGGTTCAAATAAATCGTGAGGCCCAGTCTTCGGACAGTACAAACTGATTCCCCCGTTAAGACTGGCAATGCGACACGCTCTCGACAAATAGAAATGGTCAAACTGTTTTAGGTATAACTATACAACAAAATTATGGTGTGTCAATTTGTTCACATCATCAAATGACCACTGAACAATTTTAATGGATCCCATGATGTTCGTTATAGCAACTTTCCACTTACTTGCTGAGGTTGATACCAGTTGTTCCCATGCCAAACTCATGCATGTTGGTGATTCCGAGAATGATGGCACCGCTAGCCCTGAGACGGTGAACTGCCTCAGAGTCCTTCTCACACAGGGTGTGGCCGAGGAAACTCGTACCAAGGCGGATGTGATGGGATGCCTGCAAAAACATACAGGATCAGTCAGAAACAAAATTTTAAAAATAAGGGAAAAAAAGGTCAGTGACTCACTTGCAAGATGAAACTCAACAGATTCCCAAAAATAATGGCATAACATACTGATATGTCTTCAAGGGGGAATCGGAGTTTATTTCTCCGCATTTCACGAGAATAAAAAGGTATTGTATTGGTCCTCAGTTACTAGAGAGACAAATTCCGAATAAAATATATGAAAATTCCACCCCTGTTAAAAATTAGGGACAATTGTTCATCGTAAGTACCTTCGATTTATGCGAACAACGGATGGATTATGTGAATCTTTGCGTGGTGAACAGCGCCCTCTGTTCCAAGTTCAGGTATGACATATTGGCTGTTTTCAAAACTACCGTCTTCGTCTGTGGCTCCGGCCTGGTGTATCCCAGCAATATTAATGGATTAAGAAATATCTTGGGACAATGCTAATTTGAGCATTCACCACTCTGGAGCATATTTAATAACACCATGAGAATCGACGAAGGTAAACTACCGGTACACACAAAGGAAGACATCAAATTCAAAATACCGAGCATGACCGTAAAACAGCCTATGTAGAACAGATTTTGCGTGTACGTCGACTCGTCCAGACATACACATGCATAGCTACGCCCTGGTTACTCCTATTTGCATATAAGTTGCCCGCCAACCTGATACTTTTCATTGAAAAAATACTCCAAAATCTTAAAGTGGATGGATCTAAAAAGGTAGGAGGATTGAATTTTTTTCATAGACTATCGACTGGTTCAAATAAATCGTGATTTTTGGCGAGGACCAGTCTTCAGACAGTACAAACCCTGATTCTCCCTTTAAGAAGAATATTGGTACAGTGAAACCTGCTCTTAGGGCCACCTCTATAAAGAGGCCACCTGTCTAAAGTGGCCACATTTGTTCGGTCCCAAACCAGTTTGTACACAAACATATAGAGGTGAAACCTTGATATTAGGGCCCCTCTCTAACGCGGCCAGTGGCCAGGATTCCTGTGTGTATAATCCTATGGCAGTTAAACCTGGATAATCTGGCCACACACAGTAAATTGCCTCAATGAATCAAGCTACTCTGGGAAATTTTATGAGGAGCTTAAAGTTGCACTGCCCGTGTTTTGGCCGATTTGGGCGTCAACATTTTTTTAAAAAGATAAATAGGTATTTTTCTAGAATAGAAAAAGTTATCAGCTTTCATTTGGTACCAAGAACGCAAAAATCCGTCAAGGATTAATGCCAGTCGATTAAAAACAAGAAATTATTAAATGGCTGGCAGGTCATTTAATCGAGAGAGTGTTGACGTATGTTTTGACATTTTAGGAAAAAGGCTTAGACCAGAAATCTCCAGTTCTCGACGTCGGAAATTCAAGTTTTTGATATTTTTCGTTACAGAGACACGTAAGCTTTCTAAATTCGTTCGCTTGTGTAAATTAATTTTTTTTATCTTTTCACCGAAACACGGGCAGTGCAACTTTAAACAATTATTCAAAACTAAAAAAAAATCAGCTTTTTAATGAGCAAACCTATACACTTCATACACTATAGACATGCATTGTGGTATGTTTTATGGTGTTTGGATATTCCTGCACGTGTACGCTAAACCTCTATATAATGGCCACCTGCGTATTCTGGCCACCTTTCATCGGTCCCTTGGGTGGCCACTATATACAAGTTTCACTGTACCATAAAGTAGCCTGCCAAAGTTTCAGCTACATGTACACAAATGCACCAATATAAATGCTTCGTGGTTTTTGTGTTAAGTGAATGGTTAAACAGTTTGTGCGCAATTTTTTAAAACTGATGTCGCTCCATTTCTACCTTACCCCATTGCCACTTTGCCCCATTTTCCGTCCGTAATTAATGACCGTAACTGATGTTTTTGTGAATGCTAGAGATGTTTGCATTTCTTTCTGCATCGTTTTGATTGTTTAGGCATTGTTGAGATGGGGCGAAGTGGCGATGGGGCGAAGCGGAGATGTGGCGAAGCGGAGATGTGGCGAAGCGGAAATGGGGCGAAGCGGAAATGGGGCGAAGTGGCGATCGGGCAAAGCGGCGATGGGGCGAAGCGGCGATGGGGCGAAGCGGCGATGGGGCAAAGCGGCGATGGGGCAAAGCGGCGATGGGGCAAAGCGGCGATGGGGCAAAGCGGCGATGGGGCAAAGCGGCGATGGGGCAAAGCGGCGATGGGGCAAAGCGGCGATGGGGCAAAGCGGCGATGGGGCAAAGCGGCGATGGGGCAAAGCGGCGATGGGGCAAAGCGGCGATGGGGCAAAGCGGCGATGGGGCAAAGCGGCGATGGGGCAAAGCGGCGATGGGGCAAAGCGGCGATGGGGCAAAGCGGCGATGGGGCAAAGCGGCGATGGGGCAAAGCGGCGATGGGGCAAAGCGGCGATGGGGCAAAGCGGCGATGGGGCAAAGCGGCGATGGGGCAAAGCGGCGATGGGGCAAAGCGGCGATGGGGCAAAGCGGCGATGGGGCAAAGCGGCGATGGGGCAAAGCGGCGATGGGGCAAAGCGGCGATGGGGCAAAGCGGCGATGGGGCAAAGCGGCGATGGGGCAAAGCGGCGATGGGGCAAAGCGGCGATGGGGCAAAGCGGCGATGGGGCAAAGCGGCGATGGGGCAAAGCGGCGATGGGGCAAAGCGGCGATGGGGCAAAGCGGCGATGGGGCAAAGCGGCGATGGGGCAAAGCGGCGATGGGGCAAAGCGGCGATGGGGCAAAGCGGCGATGGGGCAAAGCGGCGATGGGGCAAAGCGGCGATGGGGCAAAGCGGCGATGGGGCAAAGCGGCGATGGGGCAAAGCGGCGATGGGGCAAAGCGGCGATGGGGCAAAGCGGCGATGGGGCAAAGCGGCGATGGGGCAAAGCGGCGATGGGGCAAAGCGGCGATGGGGCAAAGCGGCGATGGGGCAAAGCGGCGATGGGGCAAAGCGGCGATGGGGCAAAGCGGCGATGGGGCAAAGCGGCGATGGGGCAAAGCGGCGATGGGGCAAAGCGGCGATGGGGCAAAGCGGCGATGGGGCAAAGCGGCGATGGGGCAAAGCGGCGATGGGGCAAAGCGGCGATGGGGCAAAGCGGCGATGGGGCAAAGCGGCGATGGGGCAAAGCGGCGATGGGGCAAAGCGGCGATGGGGCAAAGCGGCGATGGGGCAAAGCGGCGATGGGGCAAAGCGGCGATGGGGCAAAGCGGCGATGGGGCAAAGCGGCGATGGGGGGGGGGGTAGGGGGGGGGGGCATGCACGCAATAAAAAAAACACCCACCCGGCCGGCCGTACATAGCGGCACAGTGCTTGGCATGCACCGCCCTCAAGAGGCCGGTTAACAACTTCGCCTATTGAGGGCGCTGTTCAACATGCATGCTACTGTCATGGCCGTTATTGATGCGGAATAAGCCAGTTCGGAGTCTCGACTGCGCATGCGTCTCCCGACTTTGATTTGAGATAAACAAAGGCGCACCCTATCCGAATGCACTGTGTTTATCTCAAATGACCTTTGACACAATCCCATAGACGTTCCTTGCGCGCGCGAGATTCCGAACTGGCTTATTGGGTCGCCGATCCGATAGATATGCGTGGTAAATGAACGATGACACCAGTGGCTACCGAATCACGTTTGGTGAATTTACGCCTCATTTTGGAATGAATCGGCTGTGGGGCAAAGCGGCGATGGGGCAAAGCGGCGATGGGGCAAAGCGGCGATGGGGCAAAGCGGCGATGGGGCAAAGCGGCGATGGGGCAAAGCGGCGATGGGGCAAAGCGGCGATGGGGCAAAGCGGCGATGGGGCAAAGCGGCGATGGGGCAAAGCGGCGATGGGGCAAAGCGGCGATGGGGCAAAGCGGCGATGGGGCAAAGCGGCGATGGGGCAAAGCGGCGATGGGGCAAAGCGGCGATGGGGCAAAGCGGCGATGGGGCAAAGCGGCGATGGGGCAAAGCGGCGATGGGGCAAAGCGGCGATGGGGCAAAGCGGCGATGGGGCAAAGCGGCGATGGGGCAAAGCGGCGATGGGGCAAAGCGGCGATGGGGCAAAGCGGCGATGGGGCAAAGCGGCGATGGGGCAAAGCGGCGATGGGGCAAAGCGGCGATGGGGGGGGGGGTAGGGGGGGGGGGCATGCACGTTCCTTGCGCGCGCGAGATTCCGAACTGGCTTATTGGGTCGCCGATCCGATAGATATGCGTGGTAAATGAACGATGACACCAGTGGCTACCGAATCACGTTTGGTGAATTTACGCCTCATTTTGGAATGAATCGGCTGTACTTTCAGAGTGTTTTAGGGGAGAAATTTATTATTTTTTTTGTCCGGGCGGCCAAGATTTTTGTGCGGGCGGCAGATTTTTGTCCGGGCGCTAACGGTACCTCTGAGGATTTTGTCCGGGCGGCGCCCCCGGACAAAACCGGCAGTGGAGAACACTGAGTTATATCTCTAAAAGTAATGGACCTAGAGAGATAAACTTTACAAACTTTACTCAAAAACTGTAAGAGTGCCCATCCCAAATCTTATAAAATTAAGGCCATTTCAAGAGCTTTAAAATTATGTAAAGTTTATCTCTCTAGGTCCATTACTTTTAGAGACTGTCCAAACATAGCAGGTCATGCTAATTAGTAAAAGTTCGTTGACCCGTATCTCAAAAATTAATTGACCAAATGGGACACAACTGAAACTAACCATTATATTTCTTTCATTGCTTGTTTACTGGCTGTTTACTGTTTTTGAATATGCTAAGTCATACCGACTCTCACCAGTTTCAAGAACTATTGAAAAATCATGGTTAGTAACGTTAAAATTAGTCACGTTACAGCTGTCCTTTGCCCACAAAATTTATGACATTTCCCATACGAAAATAAATATGTAGTACATTTTCCACAACAATTCAACACGAAACACGTTTTTGCAGAATCTTTTTTCATATGCTATCATTTAAAGTGAGTTTATACACAAATATACTCTCCAACAAAAGAAACTGTGCATGATAAAAATTGCTGTATTTTTTCAGCCATGGCAGATAACTCGCTGGAATAAACTGTTAATGAAAGTCCATGAAATCTTTCAAATGGTTAACCGAACTTGAAATGTACAAAATGTGTTTTTCGTGTTCTCAGAGGTTGCTGAAAACTGACTTGCCAATATTGAAGTCACCAAGTCAGTATCCGTGTGTCCCCCTTGTGCATTAATCACTGCTGTGCATCTTCGCCTCATGGTGGAGCCAATGACACGCGCATGAAAGAGAATATTGACTTTTGGGTAGTCCTTTTATACGGCTTGCTAACGAGACCTGAACTTTATGGAATTCTGTTACATAACAACCTGTATACACCCAGGCATGCCTAAGTCCTGCACTATGCCATGAGCAAAATTTGAAATAAATTTTCTTTGAGAAATTTTAAGGATACGTTCAGTATTAAACATGTACATGTATGTATACAAAAATACCATTTGTATACAAATGCACAGAAAATTTGATTTCAAAGGGTCAAATACATAGGTTTAGCGCAAGGGATCTCGGTGGGTGTCCTTGCATGGTAGTATTTTCAAGAAGAATACATGTACTAACTGACTTAAAGTAATTCAAAACTTTCTCATTGTACATCTCTTATGTGTAGGTTAAGCCACCCAGCCAGGCTACCGGCTGAGCCACCGTCATCATCACTACCATCATTGGTTCACATATTTTGAGATTCTCTGAGTAAATATTTAGATGAGATTATTGATAGCAGCAGTTTTTATACTTTTCCTTTGTAGAGTTTTCTTTTTATGTAGCTGTTTAGGTTACAGTTAATTTTAAATCCCCAAACCAAAGACCAAACCTGCAAATTAAGACAGTGTGTTGCATTATATCATGCTCGTCATACTGATTCACTGTAATATTTATATTTTGTATGCATGTTATATTTAGTGCAAGCTACATCTATTTTCGTATATTTTTTTGCAGTGCGCCATTTCCAAAACAATATTTCATACAAACTGCATTGTGTACTAGAGCTTATTATAATTTTAAAGCAGCTGATGACAGATACAAACTATATCTTACTTTTGCTTTGGGATCTGTGCAGCTTGAAATATATGCATTGTTTTCTAACCAAAGACAACATCGATTCAGGACATTTTACGATATTCTATGATTGTATTCATATTTATATCTTTAACAGTTTACCCAGTGTAATTTGATAATGTTTACGCATGGCAGTTAATGAGTTTAATTAATAATATTTCTTCATGATGTACTCACTGCAACAGCAAAACCTTTTAATTGATGTGACTATTTATTCAGCAGATGGTTTTGCACGTACAGTGTATTATGGGTTACATTTTTGGCAATATTTACGTTTTTGAAATCCACCATGTCATATTTATATAATACATGTTTTAACATATTTATTTATCAGTTGTGTAGTGTGTAAAGTTGTGTGACAGTGAATAAATAAAGAAAACCGTCATGATGTGTTTCTGTGTCACAAAAACAAGACCAATATCTTTTTCCCAAAGTGAGTTTGGCTGTTTATTTAAATTTATTTGGGCAGATGTAAACATAGAGCAAGGAAACAGAAGATTGGGAAATAGAGTAGCTGACCTTTACTTAAATCTTGTGTACAAAATAGTAAAATCTTCAGATTTAAATTTGAACTTGCAGATCCTTGCTAAGTGATTTTAAGGAAAAACTTATCAAAACTTGATTAAATACACGCTTGGCTTATTGGCAATAAAGCTCTTTGCGTACAACTTAACCCACGCAAAATAGGTGGACCGTAAAGCAGTCTAATCTGGAACGAGCAATGACGTCATCGTTAGCCAATCAGACTACGGGAAACCATACGGCGCCACGGCGGTAATTTTGGATTTCTGTTTTTTTCGGAATGTCGTTAGATTTCGTTGGATCCCGACTGGACTAGACAAACGTACGTAGAATTTTCATTTTTTATGGGTAGAATATTACATATTCTTTGTGTAGAAGGGAAACATGGACTGTTTTGAGTAATAGCAGAGGGAAATATTTGCCGATTTTTGGTGTGTGTTTCATCGTCTTTTTTTGCAAGCGTATATTTCACTTCTCGCGCTACGGACCGGCTGTATATATGCATATGCATGACGTCAGGAGGCGCGGCGCGATACCCGATAGTGATTGGTTATCCGTGCAACAATCCTAAAGATTTGGTAAGCGGTGTGCTGATTGGCTTTGCAGGATATGCTGCGAAGTTTAGCAGTGGTTGGAGCGGGCAGACTAAAGTGGCGCGCGCAAAGCACTGCTAAAGGAGTGTATACGAAACCAGACTGAATCAAACATTTTGTTCAGCCTAACGTTTTAGAACCAGTGGAATTTTCCTTTGCTTACCACATTCAATTCATCCTTGATTCCCATGGGTATTCCATCCAAAATGGAAAGCGGTTTGTTTTGAGCAAAACGCTCTGTGGACTCTCTTGCTGCCTGTTGTGAACGAAAAAAAAAACAATCTGAAATTTGAAAAACTTTTACTTAATTATTAAACTGAATAGTGTAAAAAATGGTACAAAATGGTTGTTGATCTGCTTGTTCGTTTCAAGTCTGACTCAATTGATTGCTTTCCGTGACGTAGAACATCCGGGAATGTTTGGTGGTCAACATTCACGCGTTTACACGCGCGCGCCACTAGACGCACATGAACACGCATACAAAATACTCACCAGCGTACTTTCATTCGAAGATGCCGCAAGCGCCCGTTGGGATATGTATAAATGATTGAGCATGCACTGCAGCTTGTAAAAACGAAAGTGCTTTTGCTTGATCACAATTTTTAGCCTGAAGAAATAAATGTTTATCTTTATCGATACAACAGCCATGGCGCAACAACATAAAGCAAGGTTAAGTAACAGAGGTAATTAGTGCAACCAATGCGCTTTTATTGCTTTTTTGGCCGGTGATCACTCGAGCCAAGTGGGTCATGAAAAATGACAACCAAAATGGTGGATGGAAGGGGTGACGTCACCGGAAAGCAATCAATTTTCTTTTTTCAAACTGAAAGTTCACTTGACTTGAATGTGAATGAGTTCTGACGGAAATGAAAATGAAAGTGAACCTGTATGTTTACCTGCTACTTATGTTAATCATGTTGATACACACAAACCAGTTTATCACATGTTGAAAATTGACTTTACAGTTTTATGCAGAGGTTGTTTAAATTTTATGCCTGAGGGACGGACAATAAATAAAATTGACAAAAACATTAATTATGTACATGCATTTTCAACTATTTCCTGAAAATGTGATGGCACAGTGTGCCCAGCCAAATTTATTCTGTTAATTTTTGTAATATGATTGTAAAATATGGACACTTCTTTACTGTTAGAGGTTTTTAATTATTTTGATTAATTTAGGAAATTTTGAAATTTTCATCCAGTGTTTACCAGTTTTAGATCACGCTCCGACTTGCCTCATCAACTTGAAAAGATTTCGCACAAAAACCAAGAGTAAATCGCAACAATGAAGGTGTATGCAATTTTTTTTTTTAAAGTTGAACAAAGACAAGAGTGCAGTTTTATACCCTACACCCATGTGCATGGATTAAACAAAGATACTCGTGGTAAAATATAATCTGGCATACACAAACTAAAATTAGAGATATCACACCTCTATGAAATTGGCCCCAGCTGTTAATCTCTCGTGCTTTAATACTCATAACTATAAGACAAATATTTCCCGCTATTCTGCGTAATGCGGGAAATAAATATTTTTACAATTCTTGCCAACTGGTAAAAGTGGGGACCAGGGGCGGTATTCACAAAACTCAATCTAAGCGGGGTACTTAAGTCTGTCTTAAATCTAAGCACCCCACTAAGATAAGTGGGGCACTCAACTTCGTATTCACAAAAGATTTAAGCGCCCGCTTACCTTAGTGGTGTACTTAATCAATCAGTGCACGCTTAACTCTGTCACGTCATAAAGTCTCTGCAATCGAAGCAGCGCAGACCACGCGCGGACGTTTCAAAAACATTCGATTACTACGCGCGTGCATCATACGCGCACATTACGCGCGTGTCGTGCACACATACGCGTGCACGTACATGTACCATACCACAAGTAGACGACGTACGTTGTGCTATGCGGTAGTCATTGATCAGTGGCGAACTTGAACAAAGACGGAAAACGAAGGCTTTCTAAGGTCAGTAAGAATAGAAATTGAAATCTTTTGTAATTTCCCAATGTCTAAATTGTTTATAGGACTTCTCTAATCAATCATATAGCCGTTTTTCGATAACACATGGGCAGAAAAACAATGCAATTGCAGACGGTTGACCCAGCGTTAAATGCACTTAAGACAGGTCAGACCACACTTAAGTTTAAGTCTCAAAAATCAGCGGGCCACAAAACGAAAACGCGCTGTGAATACCACTTAACTTTATGATTTGACTTAAGTCTAGAATTTAAGCGGGGCGCTTAAATTTCATGACTTAAGTCGTTTTGTGAATACCGCCCCTGGACGATTCAAACACAAAACAAATGCAGTAATTGCAGAGTTAACCTCTAAGTTTACCAAAGTGTGGTGATGATTACTAAAATTTACAATTACTGTAATGAGCTTTTTGTTTTCTTACCTTTCTAATTTGCTCAGGGTGAATCTCGATGAACGCTCGAAGTTTGGGCTCCTTTTCGTCAGACAATTCTATCATCTTTATGATATTTTCCACAACATCACTGGGAGTAAATTTTCCAGATCTAATTTTTTGGAAATACAGTAAACTCTCGTTACAACACGCCCTGATAGTACGCTCTTTCCGATATAAAGCTCAATTTTTCAAGTCCCGGCTGTTCCCCTATTGTTTGTGTACATTTTTCTTTGGTTACAGCGCTCTCGGTTACAGCGCTATTACAGATACAGCGCTCAACATTTCAAGTCCCTGGAACGATACATTATATGTAAAATTACTGCGTTATAATGCTCCTAACCTGAGAGAGTTTTACAGAGCAGTCCGGTCCTTCGTAAAGCATGTAAAGCATGTTATTTGTTAGCGGCAACTCGCTCTCGTCGCACATGTTGCATTCATAAAACGATGCATCGAGCCCAATCGCTACTGCCAACATGCATGCATGCATTGCAAGTGTCTGGAAACGGACCCATGTTTGGTTTACAGTCAATTCTGCCGTTTGCCAACTCAACTCTTTCTGATCTTGTAGCGCGATTGTGCCTATCTTCACGCGAATGCAAAATTTCCGCAACTTGAATTTGCAGAACCTTATTCCTCCATGGTTTAACTGCTTTCTGCTTGCGCAAAGATTAGCAGGTATTTTTTTCCACAAGTATAGGTATCATTAGGTTTCGGTCGGTATCCGGAGGACTCCTTCCTTTTTTCGTTCTTCACACACCAAAACCCATATTTTTCACTTTCCATTTTGTGGTTATTAATTAATTGAAAACGAAATAACACAAACACGTCACAAAATACTTGGAGAAATTACCGTTTTATTTGTCTGTCGTAACAACACAATCAGTCCAAGCTAGAACTCTTCTCAGTGAGCTCAGACGATCATTTTATTTGACATTGTACATATAAATACAAATATTTGCTTTAAAGATCTTCAAACTTACACATACAAATACATGCATTACAGTAAAATCTCCAGATTGTGCGACGCACGTCCGAGTCATACGTAAGTTCGTTGTTTTTACTGTACATGTACACGTACTGTGCATTACGTGTAGATGTACTGCACGTACACACACATACATGTATGTGTACATGCATCGCTTACTGCGCTATCTGGATATAACGCTCACAAAAGTTCGGTCCCTCGAAGAGCGCTATAACGAGAGTTTACTGTATATGAAACAAAATCCCCACGAAAGTTGAATTTTAAAGCATTCCATTTGACACGAAATTTGATTTACAATCCCGTAAACTTCCTTTACTTCACTTTAACGTAGATTTTCAACCAAATACTTTCAGATTAAAATCCACGTATGTCAACTTGCCTGTATCCTTCACAGTAATCATGCATGTCTTTGAACCGGAAGCCTGATTCCGAACTCTTATCGCCTCTCGTCAGGTTGTCCAATTCCAATGGTGTCTCGTCCTTGCTGCCCCCATTCCGTCCCTTCCAGGGAACCAGGGGGTATTGCGTAGGCATATCCTCCATGAGGATATTCTCAAAAACACGACCATTGGCTTGCCTATAAAAAGAAGAAGAAAAATTTGGTTGGGGAAATGATTTTGTGTCCGCTATTTTGAACAATATATATTTCCCATTTGGTCTAAAAACAAGGACAAGTTTCTGTCTTTTCTCTTAATTACGAAGCTCTGGAAGTGCCATTCGACTTGTTGAGATCCTGAGATAATTTATCACAGGATAACAACATACTCAATGTAAAAAGTCATCATCCAGTGATAATTATCTCAGGAAGATGACATCCAGAATGTAGGAAGATGACATCCCAAGATATTTTATCACGTGATGACAACATCCCGAGATAATTTATCACGGGATAACGACATCCAGAGTAATTTTATCAAGGGATGACAACATCCGGAATATTAAAACAAAACAATGTTTTATCAATTATCTCTGGATGTCGTCATCCTACATTCTTGATACTGTCATCATCCCGTTATAAATTATCTTGGGATGTCGTCATCTCACATTCCGGATGTCGTCATCCTACATTCTGGATGTCGTTATCCCATGATAAATTATCTTTGGATGTCCTCATCTCACATTCCGGATGTCGTCATCCCGTGATAATTTTGGTATGTTGTCATCCGACATTCAGGACATTGTCTTCCTGAGATAATTATCACGGGATGACGACTTTCACACTGAATATGTCGTCATCCGGCGATAAATAGACGGGGTTGTAACGAGTCTCCCTCTGCTCAAGTCCTAAGTCAAGTCAAATTTGACTGGGCACACTGTGCCATCACATTTTCAAGAAATAGTTGAAAATACATTTGATTGATTATCTGTCCCTTACGCATAAAAACCACCTCTGCATAAAACTGTAAAGTCAATTTCAACATGTGATAACTCGGTGTGTGTACACCGGTATATAAACATCAGTAGAAGGTAAACAAACAGGTTCACTTTAGTTTTCATTTGTTGTTGACAAAGGAAAGGCATTTGTCTCTTGATTTCCGTCCCTCACGCATAAGGGACGGAATTGGATCACGCTACATATCTGTAGTGTTGAATTACAATTTGGTCATCAAAATGAAGAAAAAAAATGGCTTTAAAGTTCAATTTCATTTTTGGCAGACTGGAGTCAAAATGTTCAAGTCCGAGTCAAGTCATTTGAGGTTCGAGTCGACTAGAGTCGAGTCCGAGGGGGGCCTGTATACTTCCAAGGGAACCAATTATAAGAGCACTATGGTCAGGGGTATTAAATGATACTGTAGGCGCCTTGATCAGGGTTTTCCTGGATAAGTGCACGGTATAAGTCCATATTACATGTATCATTATTATCATATGTGCATTGACTTGTGTCAAATCATTAAGCTATTGTGATTAGTGTGATTAATCGATTGATGTGTATTACTACCGGTAATCGCAGGGTTTTTGAATAATTGATTAATCGGCATCTCACGATTACTTAAAACTAATCGCGATTAGCAGCTCCATCGATGGTGCACTCGCAACACATGCAGCGCGATTATAATCGAGCCATAATACTACATGTACTGTACAATACAATAATACATGTACATAATATGTTCATGTACATGTATACTTTACATGTCATCAATGCATCATGTGTTTCCCACTTCCGGCCGCCCACTACTTATATTAATTGCAGTACGTGTACATGTATGTCACCCACAATCCCACAATTGATTGCTTTACCGTGACGTAGAACATCCGGGAATTTTTGGGTGTCACCGGTCACGCGCGCGCCAATAATCACACACATGAACACGCGTAAAAAATACTCACCAGCGTATTTTCATTCGAAAATGCCGCACGCGCGCATTGCGATACGTTTAAATTATTGAGCATGTATGTGTAGTCGGCTAGTAAAAAGTGTTTATACTTGATCGCGATTTTTTTTTTTTTAGCCTCAAGAAATACATTTTTATCTTTATAAAAGCCATGGCGCAACAACATAAAGCAAGGTTAAACAACGGAGGTAAGTGCAACCAATGCACTTTTGCTTTTTTGGCCGGTATAATCACTCGAGCCATGTGGGTCATGAAAAATGACACCCAAAATGGTGGATGGAAGGCGTGACGTCACCGGAAAGCAATCTTGCTCACCCAATAGAAGATACATATTCATGACATGCCAGACAGTGCTTTGATTGGTTGAAGTACATTATGCAGGCCAATGGACAATCATGCATATGTACATTCATGCACAGGGTAGCCTAGGGTAGGGTAGCCTTGTGTGAAACATAATGCTTGTGCCTTCCTCCACAGTCATACATGTACTGTACTAGTGTAGTTGTAATATGAGTCATGATTCACCGCGCGATGATAGCGAGTGGTGATGTATGTACCGCCAATTCACCATCAACGTGTACTCTGGCTAGAGGCTGGGTATATACTGTTGTGATGCCGGCCCTGTTGTGGGAATAATCTTTCAAATGTGTTTTGTGAATAAGAGCCATGCTGTATTTTTTATGGTATTGGCATTTTGAGCACAGTTGAAGGTTCAAAATGATGTTAGAGTTGACAAATTTTCAGCAAAATAATCGTGATTAATCGATTAATTGTTCGTTTTGCTCCGGATTAATCGATTAATCACCCAGGCCTACAAATCATTTACTTCCAAGGACTCTATAGTCCTGCTAAAATTCTGACTCTTTGTCAGGTATTACAGCCCTAGTAACAGACAACTTGCATTTAAATAAAATCATGTTCAAACCTCACCGAAATAGCATTTCAACCAAGTATGCCCTTCCAATTATCTGAAAATAAAATAAATTAATTAAACAAGAATTAATAAACGTCGACTGTTGGATATCTGGATTTTGATACTACATGTATATCATTTGTCATATTTTTCTCATTACCATTCCAAAATCTTGTGCTCTTATTCCGTATTTTGTTCAGTTATTGTAAAAATAAAACACCGATATTTTGTAAACTACGGTAAGTTTATCTATCTGTTCCATACAGCAGCGCAGTGATTACACCAACCTTTTTAGGGCTTCCCCATAACTTTTTTTTAACACTGGACACCCGGACCACTGTGGTCACATCTTGACTGGTCAGCCAGCATCTTAAAGGTACACACCGGCCTACTGTTTACATGATTTAGTGATGTAGCAGCATTGACAATACTTTTTTAATGGTCATTGTGAAAAAAGATCAAAATATCCCGTAATTTACTAAAGAAGTGAAAAATTACCCAAAACGGTCAAAAGACGTGTTATACGCTTTACCAGCCGATGCAACTACGTGTAAGCCTCACGACTTTGTCACAAACAATTCGGTCTTTTCCTACACATGAAATCTCCGAGTCCAATTTTCTGCTTACGATTTCACTGAACAGCCCGGACAAACTAATAGGAATTTTCGTTTTCTTTGGAGGAGTTGGCATCATGTTTTTTTCTTCACAAACGTACATGTACATCGGAGCACACCAACCCGGCCGTGTGTGCTGCGCGGGTTAATAGCCTGCCGTAAAGCACGGGCTCGCTCTCCCGTTCTCCGGACTTTCGAAACAAACATTTATGTTCAAATTTTCATATTTATGTTTAAAGAGCTGTTATAACGAATACTGAATTAATCTTCATACCTGTATAAATAGTCTCTCTTTTGTCAATTACTTATAAATATTGGGGGAAAATTAGAGTTGAATTTGGTGCAGTTCTGCAGTAAGAAACTTTTATGCAGCTGGACACAAAACTAACTCGCAAGACCATGTGACTTTTCGGAACCAGAATCTGGTTCCGAAAAGTCACGTGACCTCCGTTTTTTTTAAATTGCTCAAAAACGGCACAATTCCGTGGTTTCTTTTCAGGATATGTTCAGTTTATTTCGTTAGGGCATTCAGAATCTTGTATGGGTCAATTTCGAGCCCAAAATAGCCCAACAAAGCCGGTATGAACCTTTAAGTGGTCCTCCATTTTTTACATGTAATTTTTACATGTAAAAATGCCACCCATCATGATGCGCTTGTGGACACTTTGTTTTGAAGAACAGTGTTTTGACTGGTCCGCGAGAGTTTTGACTGGCATTTGGCCACCGGACCACTGTTAATTACCGGTATGTTCGAGCCCTGCTTTTTGTTTCCACATCTGAATTGGAGATTGCAAATTTCCTGTTTTCTTCCCATGGATAGTATGTTGGGGAGGTGTGGTATTTTATATGATTGTTCGGATAGAACCAAATCCATTTTCTAGAAAAATCTGGACAAGCTTCTTTAACACGCAGACCTCACACTTTATGTTAAGAAAACTATTTGTCTATCTGCCAATTAAATTTGAAAGAAAAAAGTGTCTTACCGAATTGAAGATGTTGAGACTAAACTTGGCGATTCGTCCTGACAAAACTGGGCCTCCCTTGGGAAAGAAAATCAAAAATTTAAAAAGCATACTGTATGAGTGGACAAAATCATTACAGCTTACCGAAAAAAAGGGCAACCCCAGAAGGCATTACTTAAGCACTAGCTGAAAAAGCGTGCTTACTATGTAACAGAAAAGTTGTGCTAACATTACCACTATTTCACGGCCGCGGCAGGCTTTTAAAGCATGGGTGGGCTTAAGCATGCGTGTGCTTGGAAACGTGCATTGTTGCATCACAAGTGGTTTAGCAAATTTTGCCTCTGAAGCTGGCACAAACTTTAAGCAGTGCTTAAGGTTACGGTCTCCATGAAATATCCAGAGCCTCCATCAGCTGCTAAACAGCTCAATGAAATTAGCCCCAGGTCAAGCACCACAAATAGACTTTTGAGAGTCATTTTTACATTCATTGCATGAATCTTCAGGTACGTTACCATGCACGGACACCTAGGATATTCCTTGTTATGATGTTTTAAGTCAACCGCCCATGTGACTATACATGTACATTGCAGAACATCCTCCGGCGTCATTGGTTAATCAGCAAGCTTAAACGTAGTATACATGATTGGTAAACCGTTACAAATAGTTTCATCCCCTGTGTGATTGAAGGTATGCATGATTAAAACCAACCTGAGCAAAAAATCATCTCCTAATCATCGTCTAATGTAACTTTTGATAAAACAGTCAAAAACTGGTTTACAGTCACTTCGCCCTGAACCACGGCCTGTGCACGAAGTTGTTTTTGGGCGAAGCGGCATTTGGGTGAGGTAGTGTTTAGACGAAATGTTTTTGGGGTGAGATGGCCTTTGGGTGAAGTGCTTCAGGGTGAAGTGCTTCAGCACGAAGTGGTCCAGGGCGAGGTGGTTTTGGGGTGAAATAAATGTACGTCTCACGAGACGAAAAATAATTGTGTTGCTCATTTCTCAAAGACTATAGCACTTCAGACAAAACCATTTCAGGGGAAGTTTTCTACCATCATCATGTTTATATTGTGTAAGTTATGTGTAAATCTGTGAACATTTCTGATTCCTCGTGATACCAATCATGTATTCTACACCTTTAAGTTTGATGGAGATGTTGAGAATGTTAAACTTAAATAGTCACCTTTCCACTTTCTATATTGTATTTCACTGGTTGGTCTGGGACGCCAAGCTTTCGTTTGATAAACTTTCTTTTTCTGGAGCCCTGTCGCCAGCATAACACCCACAACATGAGCCCGCCACAAAATAGCGTTAATGCAGTGGTTTGCCACTGGTCCATCATGTGCAAGTAGGCCTACTATTACTGTTCAATGACGAGTGTTGCAGTATAAGCCCGGTAAAGAAAACTCCGACTGTAATAAGAAAAAGATGAAACAATAAGAATTTAGGCTTAGTACTTGACCATCACTATTCTGTCGGTCGCCGCAACGTCACTAGAGTGAAAACAACGTTGTGCCTATGGTGACAAGCAAAGGAACAAAGCCGTTGTCTACGCAACATGTACACGTATCTACATGTATATGAACGAATTTGTTTTCACTCCAGTCATGCCCGTATACAAAGACATACATGTATATGACACCGGGTCACAAAAGAGCCAGGATGTGCGACCGACAGAATAGAGCGGTTTTACAATCACGGGTTACTAAACCCTGCCTCCCGTGTTTGTCCTCCAGATCGGGGAGAGAACAATAGAGCAAATAGGTTGGCGTAGTGGTTCTTTCCTTGCCTTTCACCTCTGGCATCCCGGGGCGAATCCGGGGCGTGTACATGTATGTGGATTGGGTCCAGTCCCTACTATGACCATGTGGTTTGTCCCCCCGGGATTTCTCTGGGGGTTTATTTCCTCCCACTTCTAAAACTGCAACTCCTCCTTCGTCATCTCAAGTTGATAAAGTATAGTTAAAGCTAAAACCGTCTACAGGTGTAGATTATAGCGACTTGGAAAACAATTTCAAACTTTATATTTTTGAGTTAAAACTATTTTCGCACAACAGACAAGTTGCAACACTGAACAGATGTCAAAAATACTTTTGTTGCAAAAATTCATCAAGCGGTTCCTGTTTTATGCTTGTTAAAATGTGTCCAATTTACGTGTGGAATCGTCAATGAAAATGAATAGACAATTGCAGCAACTTCAAAAATTGTGATGTGATGCAAAGCGCACTCCTTTGCACGAAGCACGTAATGTTTTTTTGGTTAGTCTTAAATTCAAGCGTTATATATTTATCTTGTCCTTCAAGAGCAAACTGTAAAAAGGGCGCCATCAACTGACATTAAACAGCGGTGCCAAGTAGAGCATGAGGGCGTGGGCTTTGTTATGCCTATAGTCATGCCCGTATTGGTGTCTTGATTTATTATTATTATTATTATTATTATTTATTCGACCAAAACATTAACAAAGTACATATACAAACATAAAATATAGAAAAGACAATTTGAAACAGAGTACACAAATAACGAACGACACACATGAACTCCTTGTGGAAAAACAAGCAATGAGGGCATGACATAGCCTGAATATGCTAAAAGGGTTCCCCCCCCCCAAAAAAAAAAACAAAGGTGACAGTCACACAAAAACAATCATTATGCGGGTCTGGGACCGCAAAAGCGAATCAAATCACTGTTGCTCGGAAGCATGCGATCCCGCACATAATGAAAACAAAGACGTAACAAAAAAAAAAAAAAGGGGGGGGGGGGAACCTAATATAGCAACCTTTAACAGGGAAGTGAATTGTTCCGGTTTCAGACAAAAAGAACGTTCCGGGAAAACTCGGAACAACCACATCCCTGCTTTAAGGACTCTGATGAATAATTTTACAATGTTTGCTGTTCGTGGAAGTAATTCTTGATAATACTTAGAAATGAGTTGAGTGGGACAAGTACTGCGGAATCCCGAATATGAACAGGTAAGTAGTTCCACAATCTTGGGAAGCGGCGGGATGGTGAGTGAAAAAGAGCATCGGTACGAGCGGGAAGATGACGGAAGGTGAGAATGTCTAAGTGCCGAGGATTAATATGCAAATTATAATGAATCGATTCACAATGCGAATAACCATGTAAGACCTTAAAAACAAATGAGCAAAGAATTAAAATTACGTCTGGAATGCAATGTGGACCAGTTAAGCAAGTGAAGTCTTTCTTCATAGGACATTTCCCCCCGTCGTTGACCAAGAGCAACTCGAGTTGCTGTCCGCTGCACCCGTTCCAGTTTATGTTGGTCAACGGACGTATGAGGATGCCAAACAGGCAATCCATACTCAATAACAGGGAGAACAAGAGCTCTGTACAGACTAAAAATTGCGGATGAGGAAGCTCCACGAGCAACTGTCCGAATAAATCCTAAAAGCCGATTGGCCCTAGAAACAATGGCGTTTACATGGGGCTTCCAACGTAGCTTGGAATCAATCAGAACACCAAGATATTGGAATGTGGGTGTAGTGTCGAGTGGGTGTAGTGTCGAGCGGAGTGTCTTCTAAAGTGTAAACCGGGGAATGAAAATTGCGACTCCTAGTTACATGCATGACTCGGGTTTTAGCAGGGTTGAAAATCATTTCATGTGAATTACACCACCCGTACAATTTATCCAAGTCCAGTTGCAGAGTTTGTTCATCAGTGATAGACCGAATTACACGATAAAGCAAAATATCGTCGGCAAACATTACACAACAGGAAGAAACAAAGCTGGATAAATTGTTAATAAATAAGTTAAAAAGAAGAGGCCCCAAAACACTACCCTGTGGCACACCTGACGTAACGTACCCAATGAGAGGTGGCACCCTGAAAGACAACTCGCTGCTTCCGGCCAGTCAAGAAAGATTTGACCCAATGCCACAGCACACCCCGCACATTAAATTCAGTAGCAAGTTTCTCAAGGAGTATGTGGTGGGGCATTGTGTCAAACGCCTTCGACATGTCCAGGAACACAGCTTCGATTCTCGGAGGGCGCCGCTCATCCAACGTGGAAGACCACGAATGCAGAATGTTACCCAGTTGTGTCACACAACTCCTATGCTTAATAAATCCATGTTGATTAGGGTTTAATAAACAAAACGAGTTCACATGATCTAAAATGGCACAAGAAATTACTCGTTCGAGAACTTTGCAAAGAACAGAGGTACAATGTAAGTGCAACCGGTCGGTAATTTTGCAGTGAAGTTTTGTCGCCTTTTTTATAGACTGGGGTGATATTTGCAGAACGCCAAATGTCAGGTAGTTGACCTGTACCGGTAGATATAGATGCATTGAACAAAAGACTAAGAGGATGGGATATTTCCAAGGCAACCTTAGTCAAAATAATAGGGAAACAGCCGTCGGGACCCGGTGACTTATTAGGGGGAAGCTTACGAAGTATTAATGCAATTTGACATGGGGAAACTGAGACAACCGATAATTCAGGAACAGGGAGTGTGCTTAGAGGTGGTTCATAAGGCACGGGTCCTGACGGCTTACAGATGGAGGAAAAATAATAATTAAAAGCCTTTACAATTGCACATGGTTGAGTAAGCTTGGTGTTATTATACACGAAAGAAGGTGGTGGTGGTGACTGTTTACGACTTCTAACATAAGACCAAAAAGAGCGTCTATTGTCCTGAGAAGAAAATAAATCGTTCACATATTGCCAGTATGATTTAGTAGTGAGATTTTTAACTGAATTTCGAGTACTCTTGTACAAAGTCCAGTCACTTAAACGGCCAGTTCTTTTTGCAACATTAAAAAGTTTGTGTTTCTTGTTAATGAGACGTTTCAAGTCCTGTGTGATCCAAGGTGAGCAGCGGGATCTTCGTTTCGTGACTCTGGGAATAGAGTCACTAATTGCAGCGTCAAAGAGATCCATGAAGTTTTCAGCCGATTTGTTGACGTCATTGCTATCATAATCAATGAATGCTGACCAGGGGATCAAATGGATCAACTGCCGCAGGTGGTCGAAGTCACCGCGACGTGTCTGTAAGAAAGATCGTAATACTGCCGGTCTTGGTGGCGTAGTGCAGGATCGAAAATCCATATGCACTGCAAAATGGTCCGAATGGAGAGGATTAGGCATAGTTGACACAGACGAAAAACGATCTGGGCGATTTTAAGACTACAGTGGTGGAAAAAGTAAATAAACTACCGATCACGATATTATCATGCAAGCATCATGCGGATTATGCATGGTAGTTAATCCGAAAATCAATAGCGTGTAGCCCCAGCACAATGCGCGATCATGTGGTTTGGAGTACTATGCATCGCTTCGTGTCACACGGTAGAGGCTTATCTTTAAAATAAACATTGTGGTTTCAGCTGATCCAACATCGTGTGCCGACCTTCACGCTGAGTGATGACACATTGAAAGCAGAAAGTTATGTACAACGAATGCATGGTTGTGCTTGCGAATGCATGATAAAAAGACTGGAGAATAAAGGACATTTCTCTGCTTAAAATGTTGATGATTGAGGCTTGTTTATCGATAACAAGCTTGTTAAGTTTTTATTTGCGTCACCATTTTCCCAATATAATCTGTCGCTTGTGACTTCCTTTCCAGGGGCGGCTTGTACCCGGTACCCGAGGTAATGAATAAAATAAGAATGTAATACTTTTTTTTTAAACCGTACTCGTTTTAAATTATTCGAATACAGTGTATTCCCGGAATTTAGAGGAATAATACGATAACAAATGTTTTCAATTACATGTACTATTGAATTTATGATTTTCCCCAGTGATTTTTACGGATAAATCTGGTGTGTTTATATACATAGCAATCCCATTTCGACCTTTCGTCACCTAAGGCCCGAACGGCATTCGCGTATCGAGAGTTCCGTTTTTTTGCGTAAAACTCCCCAGGTTTTTATTAAAAGGATGTTCGCGAATCAGACGCTAGATTCATCTTCAATTATTACGGTACAACATCTGGCACTGTTACAAATCTACTTACAAATCTCGACTGGCCTTCTCTTGAAACACGTCGCAAAATTAACAGGGTAACCATGATGTTCAAGATAATCAACAAGTTAGTTGATGTTCAGGCTGATGACTAGAGTATTCAGGGGTCATACGAAGAAGTAAACTGCAAATCCGTACTCGTACCAAGGCTTTTGAAAATACATGTCGCTTCTTCCCCAGAACAGTCAAGGACTGGAACAGCATACCACAATCAATGGTGGATGTTGCATGTGTTCCAGCCTTCAAGGAAGAAACCAGGAAATTCTTGAACTAATTTGAGTGTTTTTAAATGATGTGACCCCACGCAGTGCGTAAGCTTAATACAGTTGGTGTGATGTGTTCTCTGGATGCTTTGCCGACTTTATTATACAGATACAGATCATCATCAGAAGTGAGTACATTTTTAAGTAATAAAGATCCCATGACGTTCACCGTGAGACTTCATGTCAGAGCCCTGTTAAAAAAAGCCGGCCGTACACCTTGCGTTTCGTCAGTGATCCGATCACGATAGCGAATGTTGTGCAGTCGCATCACAAGGTGTGCGGATTTTGCGATGCGTTCCGATGACGATGTGTACGTGCCCGTCGCAACGCAATCGCAGAATTTCGAGCATGCTCGAAATTTGGGGTGTCTGTGCAATCGCAACGAAGTCGGATCGCATGGAGTATGAACCATTTCTTTCTAGACAGTTGCGAAGTGTTATTGAAAACAGCTTTTTTTATTATACTGAACAAAAGCATCTCACGTAAACAGAACTGAAAGGAAGTCGCAAAGTCAACAAACTTTGTAGTTTTTACTTTTTTTCCCGTCGGTCTTGGCCTCAGGCCGTCGGTCTTGCAATTCCTGGTCTTGACTCTGGACAACGCTGCGTGAGCTTCGTCTATATGGTTGACCTGCGCTATTGTTCTTAATGTGTAAAATATACTTACCCACCAATTGGAAACACCTTGGGAATTAATTTTCAACATGACATTTTACCCAAAATTCAGAAACCTGGGCTGCGTTCCAAACCCGCGAACATTGCAAACGTTTGCATCGTTCTCCAACAACTGGTACCCGACTTTTCATAGACTAGTGCACAAAAGCACTGTAACCAGTGGCGAACGTTGGCAACGTTCGCGTGTTTGGAACGCAGCCAAGGTACCTCACCCGAAAGCAAACGCAAAAGCGAAATTGACGTATATACATGAAATGGCTAAGTTGTTTTCCGTTGCGAATTCGCAGAAAGTTGAACTAGTTTTACCTTGAGTAGTGTTCGCCGCCAAATATTTGACGTCAGATTTACATCAGATTTGCATTTGCTTTTGCGTGAAGTATGAACCGGCCTTAAATTATCGATCTATAGGCCTATCCAGCGAACGACATGTATTTTCTCATCTATAAAGACCGAACGCGAATTTGACGTCACAGCGGTTTTCAAGCCGAAAATTCGCCGAACTATTTTAGACATGGCTGCGTTCCGAACACGCGAACCGTTCGTTAACGTTGGCGCCAACGTTTTCTCAATGTGAATGGATTGTTTGTCAAAATACATTGTCAAGTTTGGCGGCCCCACAGTTCCAACTTCGTACGGACGTTGATGTGGCTCTCCGCTGCTTACCAACTTTTGGAGGAAATGTGACACGTTGCTTTTGATTGTGTATCGCCAGCAATAAGGCAGACAACCACGACAGGTGCAATTTATTTGTTATTTTCCAAAATGCAAACCATCGTCTGTCATCTTTCATGTCGCGTTTGCCATTTTGAAATAACTCGCGAACAAAACAAAAGTTCGTCGGTTAACGTTTGCGAACATTGGTGTGGCGCACAATTCGTTCCACTCGAAATTGTTGGCCAACGTTTGCAAACGTTCGCGTATGTGGAACGCAGCCCAGGTTTACGTACGTCACATTATTGTTCGAGTTCGCTTTTGCATGAAGTATTTAAATTTTTAGTTCATCGTCTCGCGAAAACTTTGCTGTAACGTCAAATTCATGATCGTTTACGCATTTGCGTGTTGTATGAGCGGCCCTTTATTTAGACCAGTTCATACTAAATGAGACAAACTGAAATTAATTTGATCTCACCCGAGAATATATCCTGCAATTCTGGAATGTGGTATTTTACAATCCAAGGTAAAGTAGTACATACAGTTTAACCTTTAAAATGCTTGGACTTTGTTACACCTTTAGCTCTTCCTTAAAGTGTATTTAACGTTTATGTTTTTATTTCATGTCTTTTAAGAAGGTCCAGGTCCACAACAAAGAATGAATGATTCCATTGGCATGTACATCACGTGAGGGCCCCGGTTTAGAGAGGACTAAGTGCACGATCACAGGACTGGCTGGATACAAAATATCTCAACGAGGACAAAACTTTAATTTTTCTAAGTATGCAACTATATGTTACCCCCGAAAAACAAAACAACTTTTACTGGATGAATAATGACTTGGTTAAATATACAGATTGGCCATGGAGGTAAAAGGCCGAGCTGATATCCGATAAACTCCTCCAACATTGGTTTAAACCACCATTCCATGAGGTTGGGCTAATAACAAAAATCGGTGTCCGTGTTGCATTGGTACATTTTTTTTATTTAAAGAATAGGGACTTATCTATAGGCAACATGGGCACCACATAGGTAAATTAATAACACTGAGTACATTTTGGAGGTGAGTGGTTTTGTTACAATGTGATGCAATTATTCCTATTGTAGTGTAACATGTGTTTCTTTATGAAATGAATATACTTACTAAAGTGGCTGGGCTGTAATGATATGTCACACAAAGTAACCAACCTCGTTGAATGACCCTTAATCTTTGGAAAACTATTTTATTGGCAAAGTATAGTTTACTACTCGGTGGGGAAAATTCTCGGACGTACGTATATACTGCTGTAAATTGGGATATTTGCTGTTGTCTTTGTGTAAATCATAGGACTAGAGTAGCCAATGATTCACTATACTGAACATAAAACACCAAAGTGAATAATCTGGGGAAGGGGGTTAACTGACTGGTTGCAGCATATGATAATATGTATGCATGCATACTTATTTCAATACCTTGAATAAAATCAATGAAACTTTAACATCACAACAACCATCATACATTCACTCTGTTGTTATAACCAGGCTCATTAATGCAAAATTGTTGAAACCTTTTCTCAGTGTTTGAAGGCTGTATAGGCACTTGCTTAAATTGTCCTGTATGAATCTTACCTGTAAGACAACAAAGAGAAAGTTATTACAATAACATTGCATGCATTGTTTATAGAATTGCAGTATAATACCAAGTAGACTTGATATCGATTGAATTTATTTTCATTTCAAAAAGATTTTACATTCGTACCTGCACTTTATAACGCCATCCCCAAGATATTTTTATGGTTATTAATAATAAAATGTAATAGCAAAAATCTCATGCAGAATCTTACATTGATTTCTTTGAAATGAAAATAAGTTGATCATATTTATTTTTTTCAGTGACCCATAGGCCTAAAGCATCGGTAAATGCAGATGTGAATTTTGATAAAAAAAGAGTGACATCAATTTGATATTTTGTGATGAAACAAATGTTTTCAGCCTGTCTCATATGCTAAGGTACACAAGGTTTGAAGTCATGATCAACTACATGTACTCAATTCTTTCCCTCAACTCTTACCAAAGTTGGTGAACGGTATAATAGCACCATTAAAATAAAAATTGCCGACGCAGGAGGTATATTTGTCTGCCTTTGATTATCACGTCGGCAAATTGACCGAGTCATGCCGGTATATTTCACTCCCCATTTAAACATGAGTAGATCTTGGACTCGCAACAGCTGTTTTCTTCCTCCATGGTTCAAGCAATACATCTACTTATATTCATGTAATGGGTCATATGAAGCTAACGTAACTTTACTACATTTCTTGCAGTTGGAGCCCGAGGTAAGTAAATTTCATCAATGCCTCTTCTATCGCAGTCCACACCCTCGTCAGATACATGTACATGCATGTATAGCACGTTTTGCAGACGCGAACGCTAGCGAGCAAAATGTATACGAAAAACTGAGTCACATTTCTTGTAGTACTCCCGATCCCACGTGCTAGTGCAAGGTAACAGACTGTCATTGCGTGCTCGAGGGGAAATCCCAGACTATTGACATTGCATGCTCGAGGGAAAATCCCTTTGGACAGTTGTTTCATGTTTGAAAGTATTATGTGCGGTTAATTTACTAGGTCATAGGCCTACTTAATATTTCTTGACGTCTTTATTATCGGAGTTAAAGTTACACCATGGATGAAGAAACACTCCTCCATGGTTACACTGTCCGATTTTAGGCCGATTTGAGCGTGCATTCATGAGACTTTCCTAAAGAATTTTACGGCAAACTTCGTATAGAGATACATGATTCCGCCTACTGAACGGGTCCTCCAATCAGCATTCAGTGATTGCAGTGGACATTGCTTTTTAATATTCATGTTTGTGCCACGTGCGTGATGAGCTGCTTTCGAGCGAGCGCTCGTCCCATGGCGCGCCCAGGCCTAGTATACGGTACATGTACAACTCTCTTTTTTGGGTCGCGAGTGCATACCTGCACAAAATCACGTCTTGTACTATACATACAGCGACAGGGTGAAGGTTTAACGAAGCCTAGACCTACAGGGCGTCGTATTCTCCGCCCTGGTGCCGTTTCTAACCCCAAATGTGTGGCAAACCATGGAGGAAGGTTTTCTTCATCCATGGGCAAACTCACGCAAATGAAATTTGTCCCATATGGCTCTGATATGTGCTCAATAGGTGCACTCGCCCCAATGTTCAAATATTCCGAAGAGTACGCATCGATCCGATGTCTAGTTTCAGTGAAATCGTGAGACAAAATTACGACTCTCCGTGAGATAAAATACAGACTTGTTTTGCCCCAAAATCAAATATGCGCATGCGCGAGAGCGGAGATGTCAACACAAGCTAGACTATAGTTCGCTGTCCTCACATTCACTTCCCTTCATCTTATCGCGCATGCGCATATTTAATTTTGGGGCAAACAAGTCTGTATTTTATCTCACGGAGAGTCGTAATTTTGTCTCACGATTTCACCGAAACTAGACATCGGATCGATGCGTACTCTTCGGAATATTTTAACATTGGGGCGAGTGCACCTATTGAGCAAATATCAGAGCCAAGGGACAAATTTCATTTGCGTGAGTTTGCCACGCATTTGGGGTTAGAAACGGCACCAGGACGGAGAAGCCCTGTTTACGGTTCCAACGAAAGCTGCCCCTTTTTTTTCCAACTGCAGATCAGCGAAGTTAAATTCGTATCTCTAAATCGTTCGCGTTCTGTTTTCCTGCTTAACCAAACGCAGCTGATTTTAAGCATTACAAGGGAAACAATATTAAACAATATACTGCGAGTGTGGTGATTTTTGGAGGTAACGTTTTTAAAACAACCAAGCATTTTGCTCCGGAATTTTGCGCCTCGGACGGCGCTCGCACGGTTCTGGAAGAAAATTCTATCCATCCTTGTTCACAATCACACCGTTGGTTTGTAAGCAGAAGTGGAGACAAAATGATCATTTTGGAAAAAAAATATGTCTGAGAATTTAAGAAACGGTTGGAAAACTATACGGAAAGTATCGTTTAAACGTACATGGAGGAGTAAAACAAAAACAGATCCGTAAGTTTTTAATGTTACACAAATCGTAGGGGACTAGGCTATCAGACAAAGAAATATCACGGACACAAACTTGACAAAGACAATACAAAAACGCTAATCGTAACTGCAAAGTCCGTCAAAGAAAATACATTCTGGTGAAGTCTGTCATGCAGTGGATCTGGAGGAAGGCCACCGACCGTGACAATTTACCACGAAACACGCTAAGGATAAACAGATTAGTTTGTGGTTGCAGTGCAGCGTGCTGTGTGCGATCTGACATGATGACCTGCACGGTATGTTAATTCCATTTTATGACCGGATTATCGCGACTTATCGCTCTTCGTGCTGGAAGGAAACGGTCGTAAACATCATGCTTCGAGCAGCTTATGTACGTTGCATGATAATATCGAGATCGGTAGTTTATATACTTTTTCCACCACTGTAGGTAGTTGACGGCGCCCACCAACTGTGATATTTTGAGGCGGAAAAGCTCACCACTGCACAGGTGGATTTGCGTGATATTTGGCACAAATACAAAGAAAACCAGCCCCAATAGACCTGCACCAAAAAGAAATCAGCCTGGCAGATTAAATGACAGAAACTAAAGGCGGCATGATTTACAGTACAATTTCATGCAGCAGTCCATCAAGCTTGCAAACTTTGGTTACGGATTTGACCAATAATAGTGCATGTCACGACCACGCGGCTGATGATGTTACGGATTTCCAAGTCGCTGTACCGGTAGATGATGGCATAATTATTAATAATAATTACATTTATATAGCGCGCATTCCATATAAATATGTTCATGTGCGCTGCACATTGTAAAACAAAACTAATTACATCATCGTTACTTAATTAAGTTTAAAAATCATAAATCAAAGGTCTAAGTAGCCGAATGTAACCGAGTCGGTGTACAATCAAAATTCAGGACAACAGGGCATTCAAACCAACAGGTATACATTTGATTTAGGTAATACATGGACATTTCAAGCTTAATTATATTATCATTTGTTTTTTCAATGTGCTCAGGTACTTTCACAAATGCAGAAAGTTAAAAATATTACAAAACGGCACTATCAAACGATACCGTAGCTTCCAAGTGTTAAATGACAGTCAACAACTAGCAAAAACTTGGCAGCACTATATGGCTCGAGCACAGCCCGATAGGCAGTGTCACTGGCAGTCAGGACAGAAAGAACTGACTAGACCAGCAAGTAGCACTCCCTTATGTGTACAGTCATGGTGGATAATAAATAACAAAACATTGTATTATATAGGAGGACATACCAAAAATAGAAAAGAATTCCACAGAATGGTCACCACCCTCCAGCAATCAGGGTAGTGGCACAAATACCATTGAATGATCGGTATACATGTGCATTTTTAAAAGATAAATGGCTACACTGGGGCTGAACTGTGACCGACCATGCATGAATGTATAGGTCCGGTCACACGAAGATGCCATAAAAATTAACAACGGTTGGCATAGTTGTTCGGGTGTAACATCTATTTGCAGCACGGTGGCGCGGATGTAGCCGGGAAAATTGACACACTTAAATTTGCACTCCTTATTAAACACAGTGGGGGAACTCGCCAAAAAACTAAATAAATAAATAAATGTTCAATCTATTTCCAAAATAAAATAATAAATTTGTCTAGGTAGGTAGGGAGGGGTAATGGGTATATAGTTTAACAGAGTAGGCCTACTTGGCAAAGCCATTGTGCTTTAGTTTGACGTCGTACATGTATATATGCTTATATTGGCTGTAGAGTTTATGTTTTAAAATTAAAACCAACTAAATGGCAAGAAAGTCTTATTGTTTGGTTCCTACAGCTCACACACTTGCACATGTTTACACACAATTTGAGCACGCATGTGAATATAGGTTTATCTTTACAAGTCGCACTTAAATCCGATATTTGTCAGGAATTGGCTGATTTATACATGTAGTTTCATACATGCACCATCCCTTCCACAAAATGCATGTATTTAGTTTGAGTCAATTTGAGTGTAATTTACTGTTTTAGTCTAGTTCCTGTGTGTCCAAGTGTTCAGGAAAGGACCCTTTTTTAAACACATTTATCACCATCTATTACCGTATGTACGCTGTTTTAACAGGCATTTCTTTGTGTGCAGCCATTTAATTAGTTTACTGGAACAATTCCAGAGGGCATAACAATCAAATAGAACAGAAGTTAGCTAAGTTGGATGAAAGTGATGGCTAATTGTGTCCCAATTCAGAGATAAATTAATAATGTTGTGTTTCAGAGTTCAGAGTAACATAACTACAGTTATGGATGCAGTGTTTCAGAATATTTGAATTAAAAGTTACTAATCAAAGTTACACTGATTTTGAAAGTTTGTAAGATTTCAGAAATGAAATTTACACATGTACATGTATCAGACCTCTGTGACACACATGGTCAGTTTGTGGAGGGTTGCTATTTTCTGATAAAGTACATGTAATCATGTTGAACATTGTTAAAATGTGCACCCTTTCCTGAACACGTTTAAAACATTTAAAAAGGAAGAAGTCGAGATACACATAGTATGCACTTTCCTTCATGTATATATAAAATGCTTAAAACGGTTTTGGGCTTGATGTGTCTATTCCTTGCATCCTATTTTGTTCTAAAAGCACATTTCTGACTTATGTAATGATGTTCACTGGATGATACATTTTAATTGACTTGTAGCTAGGCATTTGTTGTGGGGCATGCATGTCGAAGTCCCATGTGCCAATTTAAAGTTATACTGTATCAGCAGTGATTATTAAACATTTGAAGTGATGGACATGACTTCAGTTTGTTTTATTGTCATGAAGGAAATACAAAGTTCTTTGTTAAACCTTGTTAAATATTGTTAAATATTGTGTCCTTTCCTGAACAAAAGTACACAACAGTTAGTTGCATCACTAACAAGGTACAAACTGATCTGCCTCACATGACCTTATCATTACGTTTTCCCCAAATAAATAATTTACTCCAACATTCTTTGGATATTTACCTACTTTTTACCTGGTACCGGTATGTTCATAAATATTCCTAGTAACACAACATGCAGGCAAGTTTAGGACTATCACACGTTTTTTCCCAGTTTTATTGCACTCTCTTAATAAATTATGTTCATGCACCGGTACTCTTTTGCCACTCTGAATTATTGTTGAATTTCTTTGCTCTGTAAGATCAAATTAGACCTAATGTAGTTGTCGTTAAATTGTTTTGTCCTTTCCTGAACAAAATGAGCCCTTTTTATAGCATTGATAAAAACCACAGAAACCCTATAACGCACACACTATAAATGCAATTTCTTTGCCAGTTGTTCTGCCAGGCTTACAGCCCTCGGACAAAAGTGCAGATAATCAGCAGGCTGCATGGTTTTCTATGAAACACAAATGAAAGATGGTGTTTCAAAGAAAAAAATGGTTATAAAAAAAATAATTTCTGTCAATATTTGAAATGTTGTGTTATTTTTTAAGCGTAGAATGCATTATTAATATTCAAGACATGACTACCATAATGACTGTAAATCATTTTAAAGCAACTCCAAGCATTTTTGAGAAATGTTATGTTCTGCAAAGAGTGAAGTGTCTTAAAATCGAAACAACAAAATGTTTAAGCTCTGATATTAACATTTTCTAGTACCTTTATGTACATACACTTTCAATAAAAAAAATTTTTTAGCCCCTGTGATAATTTTTTGCAACCTTTCCCATGAAACTGCCCATAATTAAAAATGACCAGAGACACCAGGGAATATCCCCTTGCTCTTCACGAAAGAATGCTCTGGGATCTTTAGAGTGCGTTACAATTACCTAACACACTGGACCAACGGCTTTACATCCCTTCCGAAGGATGGAGCAAGTGTGTTTGAGTCCCTTGCCCACGGCACAGGTACCGCAGCCGGATTCGAACACGCAACCCCAAGTTTTCACCCATGATTGAGAGTCAATGACCCAAACCACTCGGCCACAGTACCACGGTACCACTCGGCCACGGTTATTAGAGCTCCAAACCACTTTCTGTGAAAGCGACGCGCGTCAAATTTACACACAAAAAGGCTGTGTGTGAATATATTGGCCGTCTGAACATGCCTATAGAATTAGATGAATTGGAGATGCACACTAAACTTTATTCACGCATTCTGCATGCATATTTGACGTGTGCTGCTTGAAGAAAATATGGCTAGGAATTTGGAGTGAAGCGACGAACAAGAATGTACCGTTATTCTGGGATTTTCAGTGAGTCGGATCTTACAGAAATGTAAGCTTGCCGCAAGCTTGCATTAAGCTTGTATAAATTAGATTGCTGCAAGCTTATTAAGCTTGCCGCAAGCTTGTACAAGATTGCAGTCTTGTGTGCAAGCTTGTGCGCAAGCTAACGGCAAGCTTGCATGCTTGCTGCATGCTTGCTGCAAGCTTGCCGCAAGCTTGCATGCATATCTGCATGCATATCTGCATGCATATCTGCATGCATATCTGCAAGCTTGCATGTGTGCCTGCAAGCTTGCAGCAAACTTGCAGGCCATGTGCAAGCACGTGAGTCTGCATGCTTGCAGCAAGTTTGCATGTGTGTTTGCAAGCTTGCAGCAAGCTAGTATGTGTGCCTGCGAGCTTGCAGCAAGCTACATGTACATGTACATGTGCGTACAAGCTTGCAGCTACATGTAGCTTGCATACTGAGAAATTTCCTACATAAAATAATTTCCTACGTATAATAATCCATGTTTTTTATTTGCATTTTCTCAATTCAATAGCATTCATATAAATTAATTTCTAGATCTGCAACAAATAATTGCCTTAAGGCATAAACAAAAAATATGTTATGTTGGCGTAACCCGACCGACCCTAAAAATACGGCCGACCCTGGATATTTTTATTTTTTTCAAGGGAAGAAATTTAATGATTAAAATCTATATAAATGAGTTATAAATACGTTTGAAACCATTTCTGACCGTTTCTCATTGTTGTATTGACTTGTCTGACGCTGGCGCGCGTGGAACTTTGGAGTGCACATTGTTGCACCAACGATCGAACATGCAGCAGAAGATTGATGCGCAGGCTCTACAACAATGTACATGTACATGTACAGGTGTGATATCAAGTATACATTGTACATGTATAGTCGCGTCCCCGACTCCCACTCAGAGAGCAGCCTCACGCTCGCTGAATTGAACCGAAGGAGCTAGCTCTACATGAAAAATATGGTAGCCTCGTCCTAGACTGTTGCACGGCGCGGACAGCTACATACAATATTTAAAATATTTGGCTATTTATTTTGTGTTTAAAAAATAGTTTGTTACAATATAAATTGTTTTAATTATTTGTTCAGCATTTTACACAATAAAAACTGATATATATACATTCTAAAAATTTTAAACTATTTTGTGACCCCGGCCCCGTGTTTTTTACAGTCGCATCAACATGGCGCCCGGTTCCGAAGCGTACAGTGTTTCCATCAAGGGAAAATGTGGATCTGCGGTAATTTTTGATCGCTTTTAAAAACGGATAAATTTGAGTCAACAGCTAAGGTTAATCGCCCAGAGCTGCGCCGACGATGTCAAGGTGGGGTACACGGTGCTGAAAATACAATCGTCAAAGGAAGAAGCGGGTCCATACAAAGATGTGGAATCAGATGAAACGGCCAGCATTTTGTCTGATTTTGGTTTCCACTTTTTCATGTCATTTTCGTTGCTGGGAGAAAAAAAAAAAAAAAAAAAAAAGAAATCCCGACCTACCTACCCTATTTTTGGGGGCCCGTTTATACGCCAACATAACATTTTTTTTTTTTATGCCTAATTAGAAAGAAAAATATAAACCCTTAAGTTCTGTAGTCCATACAGTAATTGTCCAAACTTGTTTGGAAAACAAACAAGCTTCCAGCTTATTGTAAAAGCTGAAATATTCGTGGTGGTTTTATTTTCGCGCACCAGACAGATCCTGCAAAAATAACAACCCGCGAAAATATTGTTTGCAACAATTGTGGCGATCCCTGAAACAAAACATAATTTCCACCGGCGAAAATAACAACTCGCGAAAATGTCAGTGATGTTGAAATGCTCGAAAATATCTGTACGCGAAAATATTGGCTTTTACAGTAGTTGATAATAAAATTATTGAACCTTTTTACTTTTATTTGTTTAGACCAAAAAAAAGAAAAAATGAATGCAATATGCCAGGTTCCATTTATTTGCCTAATCTCCTACACTTTTAACAATGAAGATTGAGAACCAGTCTAGGGATATACACTTCTTCTGCCCTCACTATACGTGTGCGCGTGCGTGTATATTTATGCAGAGGTTAAACACTCTCCCAAAAGTGTAGCCGGAGAGTAAACAAATAAACAAAGGAATACATTTAAGTAAACATTAAATGTGAACAGCATTCAGAATAAAGCCTTTCGTGTTCCAATTTACTAATTTACCAAAACATGAGCTTAATAAGTGAGAATGTCCAATTGACTGACTGACCAATTCAAAGTATACGATGCCAAACAGTTCTACATTCGTGTGTATAAAGTTTTCACAAGTGTAAATCCAGATATCTGAACCAGCGATTAATTCCCCAAAACAGTCCAAGTACTGAGGCAAGTCTATTCCAAATTAGGAAAACTTCACAGAAGTTGAAGGCATAATTATAAATCCAGTGAGTTGTGCATACTTGCCCAGACATAACTTCAATGCAGCTAGGAACAATGCTCTACTTGCACTGACTTGTTCCCTCATTAAATATTACTGGAAAGAACCTTAAAAACACAGACCCAAATCCACACACGCACCATGTCTACAGTGGTGCATGATGACCTTTGTACATGACAGGCTTAAAGGGCCTGTGACATCCTAAACAACTTTGTGCCTAAGCTTTGCTTCATAATGCCCGATTACTTGTTCAGCAAGACATACTATTGTTCGTTTGGATGTAAAATCAATAAAAGGTGGCATTTTTCAACTTTGAAGATTTCATTGCAATAAATCACAGACAGAGGGCGCTGTTTTGAGTGCATCACATAAGGAAGACAGAAGGGAAAAGTTAAGAAAAAACATAATACTTCAAGTTGGACTTGTGGCAAATTGCTGCAGTTTCTACCCCCAGTTTTGTCATGGCTTACAGCAGGCAACATGTAAAACAAACTCAAACAGCCATGGATTACAAAAATTTCAGGAAAATTGAGAAAAAAGTGGATACTTTTGTGCACAGTTCAATGTGATTTTTCTGTGTTTGCCTCTTGTGACGTCGTGACCTTGGTCATGAATATGCATATTTTCATTAGCATAAAAACTAAAAACCTTTGTTTTAACCCCCAAAGCAAGCTCCAAATAGGATTTTTATGACTTTAACTGAGTAAAGTGGTTTTAAAGCATAGACTTCATTGATAAAAATCCTAAATAAGAGGCCCTTTAAGCTAGGTTCATACTTCTCCGCCGAACTCACTCGCCGCATACTCGCCGCACTTTCGCCGAGTGTAGTCGCTGCAGAGTTAATACTGACCGCGCACTGTTTAAAGGTCAATTCATACTCGCTCGGCGACCTACGTGCGGAACGGAAATTTTGTCCGCCGAGTAGGGTCAAACGAGTTCAACAGTGCGCGGTCAGTATTAACTCTGCAGCGCTACACTCGGCGAAAGTGCGGCGAGTGAGTTCGGCGGAGAAGTATGAATCTAGCTTAACTCGTTTGACCCTACTCGGCGGACAAAATTTCCGTTCCGCACGTAGGTCGCCGAGCGAGTATGAATTGGGCTTTACACGATAACAACGTCTAGCTAAAGGTGCAGTTGCAATGAAAATGTCACTTTCAAACATGAACCATAAAGGCAGCAAACAAGAAACAAACTATCAAAACTATGCACTACTACAAAATTATGGATAGGATAACTTACAGATCGTGCTTTCTCAAGGGCATGAACAATTGAGATAGGATGTAGTCAGAACGCTGCTTGTCCAGAAGTTGTCTAAACGTGATCGATAAGACAGTGAGTGTTGAATAACATTAACTTTGGTTAGGGTCTCAAGATAAAACTACAAAACACAAGAGGGCGCCAAACACGAAAAGCAGTCTGCCTGAATACTGGGGGCAGAATAACACGGGAGGAGTACCAAGGATAATATACTTAACCTAGAGTCTTCTATCAATAAAGCACGTGCTAGTAAGGAGAGCACTCTTGCAGTGTTTCTGGACTTAGAAAAAGCGTACAACATGCTTTGGCAGAAAGGTATAATTATTAAACTCCAAGCTATGGGCATTTATGGTCGCATCACTCGATGGATAGACAGTTTCCTCCATGATAGGAAAATCCAAGTCAGAATTAACAATATCTTATCTAAGGAAAGATTATTAGAAAATGGTGTACCTCAAGGTAGTGTAATTAGCCCTTTATTATTTAATATAGCTGTCAATGACCTTTCCCACAATTTGCCTGGCATTCATGTATCTCAATACGCAGACGATATTGCTATTTGGAAGTCGAACAGAAACATCAAATTCCTTGAGAAGAAAATACAGGAAAGCCTAAATAATATTAACTTGTGGTGCAACAGGTGGGGCTTCAAACTCTCTACCCCAAAAACTATTGCTGTTCTTTTTTCTAACAAAAATAATCCTAAGTTTTCTCTTCGTCTCCAAGACCGAGCTATACAGGCTGCCAGATCCGTCAAATTCCTGGGAATGGTTTTTGATAGTAAGTTAACATGGAAACAGCACATTGAAAGTATCATTGTAAAAAGTAAAAAGAAACTCAACCTCCTCCGTTGCATAAGCGGAAGTTCATGGGGAGCCAATTGTAAGTCCCTTTACCAGTTTTACTCAGCTCTTATTAAACCTCACCTCGAGTATGGTTGTGAAGCTTTTGATTCTGCCTCTACCACTTTGAAAAACAAACTTGATAGTGTTCAGTACCAAGCACTCAAAATATGCACGGGGGCTATCCAGGGCTCGCCCTTATACAAACTCCGATTCGAATGTGGCGATCCCCCTTTAGCCTTACGTCGCCAGTTTTTAGCTCATCGTTATGCCCTAAAACTCGAAGGTCTTTATAACCATCCCAATCATAAGCTTCAGCAAGATAACTGGCAGAAACATTACTTTGCCGATAAATGGCACAATACCCTCCATAAAACCCCCTTTGAGGCCAGAATTCCCATTAACCGATCATTTGCCATTTTTCCCACCTTCAACCCATACCCTTATTGGCATTACTATACACCACTAATTTCTACGGAAATTCTCTCTAGAGTAAGCAAAGTAGATGACATTAATCTCAAGGGCATTATTAGCACTGAAACAATCAACTCTGTTTGGAATAACTCCCTTCACATCTACACGGATGGTTCATTTAACCCTAATTTAAACACTGCAGGTTGTGGTATATACATGTACATACCATATCTCAAATACAGTAAGGGAGTTAGACTCAACAACGGAACCTCTATTTTCACAGCAGAATTATTTGCTATCCTACTTGCACTTGAATGGATTGAAGATGTGAAGCATACATGCATATTCTCTAATTGTTTAAGTGCTATACAAACTATATCAAAACCATTCCCTCAGAATAAAATTGTATACATGACATACACCATACTCTCATTAGTATTAAACACCAAGGCAACATAGTCGGTTTTGAGTGGATTCCAGGTAATGAAAAAGTTGATGCAATTGCCAAGGGGTCCGCTCAAAGGGAAAATATTGACCATCACATCCCCTTCTCGGACACGGAAATTAAGCAGCACCTCAAGAAACAACTCTTAAAGGATTGGACCAAAACCGTTCTTAAACTAAACCCCAATAAACATTTTCAACACAACCCATCTTTGTCTTTCAGTACTTGGGGGAAAAACACGTCCCCAAGAAGTTACCTTACATAGACTACGCCTTGGTGTTTGCAATAACCTTAAGAATTATCTTAATAATATTGGACAACACCCTGATGGTAAATGTGAAACATGTGACGTCACTGATGACGTCAGCCACTTTTTACTCGAATGTAAGAAATTTTCTCGGCAAAGACAATCTCTACAAGGCTTGCTTAATCTTACAGCCTCCCAGATGACATTAACTTATCTTCTCGGTCATAAGGAAAATTACCATCAGATTATTAATTATGTCAAGAATTGTAATGTTAGTTTATAATGAATTTGTTTATTTTATTTATACCTATTTTGTACATTGACCTCTATGATTTTATTATTATTGCCCGGGGCTGTTGCACATGGACAAGGGACTGTGGATGACTGTTGTCGCCGGCGATTGGATAGGCAAAGTGTCGCCCATTCATCACCCCAGGGTATGCAGACCTGCAAAGTAACAAGCGGGGCCTTGTGCTCTTAAACTGCTTGGGGACGGCTGGCCTTGCGGGACCCTGGTGGCACTGTGTCTAGAAGATTGCTGGCGCACCTCACACCCTTATCCCCATGTGTATACCGCCCCTTTCTCTTTTTTATGTACTATTTCTCTACTTTGCAGCTTTAACACGTTCTGTTCGTCCGAGTCTACAGTACAAGCTCGCTTGATTAATGCAACGCACGTCTAATGTTTATGGCACACAGGGCACTAGACTGCCGAACGTGCCATTCAACCTACTACAACAACAACAACAATAACACTATCTCTGGTTCCCTGACTCCAACATTAAACAAGTGAGCATACAGTAGCAGCCGGAACCAGACTTGTGTAACTGCATGCTGGTTTGAAAGTGTTGCAAGGGCTGGAAATCCAAATGTGGTGATATTTCTCATCTGAAATCAGCTTTATCAGGCCTCTTTTTACTTTACTAAGGTAATACTTGCACAAATTAACAAAACTGAAATAATGAAGAGTTTATTTTATGGATATTTCGCCACAGATCAGAGCAGGATCCATTCGTTTCTTGTGTAGACCATGGAGCTACATGTAGGCCTACATGTACAGATGTACATGTATGTGTATAGACAAACCATTGTTTTGTTCATTATCATGATGAACAACATTATATTGTTCATTGTTGGACACTAGCCAGAATATATTTATTTAGTCTTAGATAATTATTTTACCTACAAATATCACTAGGTATCAGTGTCAGGAAATGTGAATTTGACATAAAAATTGAGCAGTTATACTAGTTTAGCTTAAATTTAGCAGAAAAAAAGATGCTGTGATACATGTATCAGGATAGCCATGCACTCTCAATCGGTCATGTCTTTGGTTTTGCATGTGTACTGATCTTCTCATAACACCTCTGATTTATGCCTAAATTCATTTTGTAGGACCGAGTTTTATTTGTTAGCAATTAATGCATTCCTTTCAGCTGCTCATCTGCTCATAGAGCAAGGAACATGCAGTTTTATCTTGTTAGGTTTACTCAACAAAACTGATCAAACGCTTCAAATTTTTCTAAGTTGTCCCTGCAGTACATATATTAGCTTGCAAAATTTCAAAAATTCCAATCCCGGCAAGTTTGGGGCAAGCTTGCAGCAAGCATGTAGGAGAGCTTGCAGCAAGCTTGCTGTCGAGCTTGCAGCCGAGCTTGCGGCAAGCTATACGGCAAGCTTGCAGCAAGCTTGCTGCGAGCTTGCGGCGAGCTTATGGCAAGCTTGCGGCAAGCTTAAGGCAAGCTTGCTGCGAGCTTGCAGCAAACTTGCTCGTGAGCAGGTAGGAAAGCTTGCGGCAAGCTCGCAGCAAGCTTGCCCTCATTTGCATTTTTGGAACCTTGCAAGCTTGCAGACAAGCTTGTCTGCAAGCTTGCAGCAAGCTTGGAAGATTTCTGTAAGGGTGCATATACCAAATTCTCGACGTGTAGCAATTTGTCGAGGTGACGCGCGTCAATTTCCCCGCTTTTAAAGCCCTGCGCACATTTTTGCGATTTACTGGCCTATCGGCCCACATAACTTCGGGGCGGTCTGACCGTAGGCCTACATGAACCGGGACAATTAATCAAAATTGTTTGTTAAATTTTTCTGCATCATCCAATGCAATGGTTTGATAATAATCCGGTTTTTGGCTGGTAAATCGTCGGGGTTTATATTGGGTGGATTCACACTGAGCCTTGAAGCGCGTCTCTTTGAAGAAAAGAAAAAAGCCATGTGGAGGGAAATGAGGTCGCACTGAAAATCACAGAATTACACAAAATTGTGCCTAGCACATAATTTATTTACTTTTGTAAAATGAGTTACCAGCCAATTATTAGCCTACTGTATATGGCAAATTGGGTTTTTAAAAACATTAGCAAAACAGTAAAAAAAAAAAACCATCGCATACAATTTTGGCTGGCGGGTCATTTTAGCAAAATAAAGCAATAACATTTTGTTTCGCACACCAACTTTAACGTGCAAAGATTCATTTAAAGACATACATGTACATGTATCTACATTTATTTTGGGACGCGCCATGTTAGCTAGTCCGCACAGACCTGTGTGAACCCACCTCCCACCGCGGACGTCCCATTGTCCCTCTTTTGTTTGGACTTAGTTTTTTTGGCGACTGCTCTCATTTGTTTTGTACACGATTCGATTTTGCAGACGTCCTTGGCAATCGCGGACCCTATTGTTCCTATTGTTAAACGTCCCCCATTTGAATACAGAAACCCGCGTGCGCCGCAATAGATCACGCATCTCTGTTTACAGCACTCCCACAGCACACCGGATGAAACACAGAACAGCCGTATGTCCAAAGCTACCCATTCAAAATAAATGGACGCGTTTGTCGGCGGCCGTTGTACAGGTGTATGTTGCATTTATTATATGAAATGACATTTTGGCGCGCGTCTGGCGGGACTTTTGCAGCAGAAAATTAATCTGGCAAGGGCCATTCCGTACTCTGTGTGATGTGCTCTTTCATCTAAACTTAGCTTCGTGTGGTACCTGGAATGTTTGATCTAGTGCAATTTTTGGCCCCCTTTCGGGGTCCCCAGGGGTCAAACGCAGCAGAGGGACCCCAGCAGAAAGCTAGACTGCCAGATCTGCAAATACTTCCTAAATGTTCCTGCCCTTGGTTGTGGTACCTGGTTCGTTTAACCAAAACCCTCTGTGCTGCCAGTCTAATAATAGGGTCAATTAACTTCATGCAGTACCATGCAGGTACAGTGTAGCAAAACAAAGTCATAAATCTTGGTGTGTCTACTATGTGGCTTAAAGGTACACACCGGCCTACTGTTTAAATGATTTAGTGATGTAGCAGCATTGACAATATACTTTTTTGATGGTCGTTGTGAAAAAAGATCAAAATATCCCGTAATTGACTAAAGAAGTGCAAAATTAACAAAAACGGTCAAAAGACGGGTTATACGCTTTACTAGCCGTTGCAACTACGCGCGAGCCTCACGACTTTGTCACAAACGATTCGCTCTTCTCCTGCTCAGGATATCTCCAATTTTCTGCTCACGATTTCACTGGACAGCCCGGACGACCGAATAGGAATTTCTGTTTTCTTTTGAGGAGTTGGCATCATGTTTTTTCTTCACGAACGTACACCGCGTACAGGAGCAACACGCCCGTGTGTGTGTGCACTCAGGCTATTTGCCGTGCTGCGCGGGGCAAATATAATCCTACACTCCACGGTAGCCTGCCGTAGCACGCGCTCGCTCCCGTTCTCCAGACTCTCGAAACAAACAATTATGTTCGAATTTTCATACTTATGTTTAACTTTGTGTCATACCTGTATAAATAGTCTCTCTTTTGTCAATTACTTATAAATATTGGGGGGAAATCAGAGTCGAATTTGCTGCAGTTCTGCAGTAACAAACTTTAATACGGCTGGAAATACAAATAACTCACAAGACCACGTGACTTTTCGGAACCAAAATTTGGTTCCGAAAAGTCAAGTGACCTTGAATTTTTCAAAAGTGCTCAAAAACGGCCAAATTTGACGGCGTCTTTTCAGGATATATCTAATTTACTCTCGAAGGTGCTTCAGAACAATGTATGGGTCTATTTCGAGCCCAAAATAGCCCAACAAAGCCGGTGTACGTGTTCCTTTAATCCCTAGCTGAAAACCACATGTCGCCAGAACTCTGGCACCATGCACTGGGCATTATGAAAGGGGACCCATTGTGGGTGAGAACAAAGGATTCCCAGAGCACATGGCAAAATCAAGGTATAAGCTGCGGCTTATATTCCGAAAATTACGGTACATGTATATGAATACGGGTATAAAACTTTTAAAATGTTCAACTATAATGAAGTCATCTAAAAACAAACATGATTTTGGTTTACAAAACTAACAAATCACAACAAAAGTCTATTTACCCATATTAATTATTCGGCCTTTTACAATGAAACAAAGTAGATAATTACTGGACTAAAACAGTATTTTACTTTTGCACTCGATCATGCAAGAGGTTTCTCGACTGTTCTGTCCACTTAGTTGGTAAATGAGTATATACATACACCAATAAAAAATATAAAAGTTGTAAAACAAAATACTTTAGTCAAAACATTAACATGGTCAAAATGACCCAAATCATCAAAAGTCACACCATGGAGGAAGGAAACATCCATGGTCACACAAACTGGGTCAGTCTCTTCTCAGCCAAAGTAAGATATGTACATTTACAGTAAAGGCACGATTCATGAAAATTTAGTCAATGGGCTAAATTCGCAAAGTAGCATCTGGTAAAAATAAATCTTGAAATACAAAAACTTTAAAGAAAAGTCACAACTCTCTAAAAACTGTTCAAAAGCCAACCTGCCAAAGGCAGTTGTCTAGCGCATCAGAAATTTAAAAATACAAGAAAGCAGAACTTACCAAGCCCACCACAGGCCTTTTCCTCCAAACAGAACTTCTGCCAGCCTGCATATGACCATGGAGCTTTTATAGCTCCATGATATGACCAGCCTGCTCAATTAATGCCTATAGCTTCAGGGCAATGAACTCAACTGGGCAGCACCACTAATTTTATAGGGGGTGACCAATGTGCCCTGCCACATGGATGCTATTGCTAGCAGTAGCACCTAGCCTGGGGTAGACTTGAAATCAATTCTGTATACATAATTGGTGTTTTGCTGATCATGATACTGTCATTATTGATATCAACCTAGCTGAAACCCAAGAGAAAGAAGTTGCCAAGAAAAAAGGTCTTTCTCAGACATAAGGCGCGTAGAAGGACTTGTGCAAGATGTGCAACTATAGCCCAGTGTATACAAACCTCGCAGCTGAAAAAAATACGTAAGAAAAATTGACACTCATCAGTCGGAAACTGCAGGAACTTCAGGAAAGGCATATGTACATGTACCTTATAAATTTACTTCCACTAGACTAATGTTCGCTGGTTCAATAGCTCATTGAAACGAGAATACAAGAACAAATGCCGGTTATACAAGAAAGCAAGAAAATCTGGACAGGCTCAAGATTGGAACAACTTTAACCAAGCCCGGAAAAATATGAAAACTAATCTCTAATCCCAAGGCCTTCTGGTCATACATCAAAAGTCTTCGGAATAAAAACATTGGCACCGCAGATTTGGTACAGGGAAACACTCGGATTTGCGACAGTAAATCCAAGGCAGATATATTAAATAGAAGTTTCCAGAAAGCATTCAACCCAGACCAGTTAGTTTCATCACCAAATCTCCAAGGAAACCCATGTGAAGACATCTCTAACCTGGAAATTACAACAGGAGTAGAGAAGCTGCTTAAAGACGTGGTTTCTTCAAAATCACCCGGCCCTGACGAAATACCCCCATGGTTGCTCAAAATTGTGGCAACCCTTTGGCACCCATATTTAGGGACATTTTCCAAACATCCATTGACAGTGTTGAAGTTCCTGCATCCTGGAAAATTGCAAGCGTAACTGCTGTCATAAACAAAAAAGACACCAAATCTGACCCCTCAAATTACCGTCCCACATCCCTATCTGTGCCCTGCAAGATGTTAGAGCACATTGCCAGCCATATTATGAAACACCTTAAGAAGCATAACATCTTATGTGAAAATCAGCATGGATTTAGGGCCAGGAGATCTACTGAAACCCAGTTATAATCACAACCCTTCATGACATAAGCCAACAAATTGACAATAGGAAAACTGTAGATGCAGCCATATTGGACTTTTCAGTCCAAAGCTTTTGATAAAGTTCCCCATAATCCGATAATCTCCTTTTGTTCAAACTTCATCATTATGGAACTACTGGTTCCCTGCATACCTGGATTGGCAATTTCCTCAGTGAACACACCCAGAAAGTCATTGCGGAAGGGGAGGCATCAGAACCAGTGTCAGTTACATCTGGTGTTCCCCAAGGTTCTGTCCTCGGGCCACTGCTTTCCCTGATGTATAAACGACCTCCCAGTAAACCTGCAATCTACAGTTCGGCAAAAAAGAACTACTTACATTGCCGTTTTTCAATCAAAAACGTCTATTTCCGGCTTGGTGAACCCTCACGCAACAGCTTGTTTGGACATACATGTACATGTAATATATTGTAATAATTGCCATTGCCATGGGGTTTTATCAGCAGTGTTATATCACTTTCATTTTGACGAAAAAATATGAATTACAACATATATGGGAGGCAAAAAAGTTGGGGAAAAATTTACATCTCTATCTCTACCCCTAAACCCCCCCTACCCCTACCCCCCTACCCAAAAGGTATTTAAGAAAATGCTGCTACAACATACATTTCTGAAAAGCTTGTGTACAAATTTTCTATATATACATTGTGGGTAAGTGTGGGTATTTTCGATCAGGGGGAGAATTCGATCAGCTCAAAGCTGTCACTTAATAAAAAGTAGTAAAATGTCCTGAGACCAACTCAAACTCAAAGTACTTACATTGTAACCATGGCCTACAACTCTTCTCCTTTCTTCTAAATCTAAATACTGTCTAAAGTTGCACTTCTTTACAAGATTAACCTTGTTCAAACTTGAGGTCAAGAATCAGCAGTTATTTTATTGATTCGTGGTTTCTACCCGCAGTTTTGTCATGGCTTACAGCAGGCAACATGTAAAACAAACTCAAACAGCCATGGATTACAAAAGTTTCAGGAAAATTGAGAAAAAAGTGGAATCTCTTGTGCACAGTTGAATGTGATTTTCCTGTGTTTGCCTCTTGTGACATCGTGACCTTGGTCATGAATATGCATATTCTCATTAGCATAAAAACTAAAAACCTTTGTTTTAACCCCCAAAGCAAGCTCCAAATAGGATTTTTATGACTTTAACTGAGTAGAGTGGTTTTAAAGCATAGATTTCATTGATAAAAATCCTAAATAAGGGGCCCTTTAATAACTTGGGCATGAACTGGTGTCAAGGAAGTAATAATTCTAACAGTTGAGTCACATCTTTACTAATTCATAACATAAAAAGCTGAAATAAGTTGTTTAAAAATGGCGAAAATTGATATTTAAGTTTCCCACCGATAGAGGGCGCTTTGAGTGAGTATTCAACCGCAGGGCCAAAAGGCCCATAAAATGGTAATTATTTTACGCAATTTTTTTTTTTGAGTTAAAATATTATTTCTGCATTGGAAACTATCAGTTTGAATGTATTCTGCACAATTTTGTTGCTTTTAATTGGCTAAACATTAATTTTGAATGCTTCTTCATATGTGCACGTTCACTAATTAACTCATTAAAATTTACATAAACGAATATCGTTTTCTGGATTTAACTACTTTGCCTAATATTAATAATAACATGCACTCATTTATCCAAAATGATGCCAAAGTACCCAATTTTCTTGACCCATTAAAAATCTTCAGTCCTCTGATCGAATACTGCCACAAGGTGGTTGAATTCTCCCTCACAACGAACCTATTAAACTGGAGGTCAAAGGTAAAATACCCAGATGACAACACAAGGTTGTGATACATAAAATTAAAGATGAATAAATAGTTGTTGAATATGCAATAAAATTAGACTCATTCTCTTCTTTGACAGAAAAATAGTTATTTTTTTCATATACATTGAACACGGATTTGGGTAAATTTATATAATGGAATCGATAGCTTATTCAATTCTAAGATATACTTCCCACTGGCACTTCCGTCGCAAATGTTGCATTTCTGAGATAAATAAATGATAAAATTACTGCATAAAGTAATGCACAAAATGACGCGGCGAGCGGTCTGTGCGTAAGCGCGACAACAGAGGGCGCTGCGCGCGCGCGTGAATGGTTATCTTGTGCACTAACTGAAGGCAATTTTTGAAGAAGAAAACGTGATTTTTCTACAGAAAAGAAACATTTGCGACAAAAGTGTAAGTGGGAAGTATATCTTAAAATTACATTATGTGTTGATTCCAGGAGGTAATTTCCTTTAAATCTTTGTTCAATGTATACGAAAAAAATACCGAAAAATATGTGCACATCTTCCTTATCTCCTGAGAACAGTACAAGGGAATTTCTTTAAGTTTGGGGATTTTTGTCACCTAAATGTTACCCCAGGGCAGGGGTGGGGATTTTGTCACGCAAAAAGTGACAATCCCCACTTAGGTGAGATAGCCCGGGGGCGGAGGGGTGGGGGAAACAATTGATAGGTGCATAAGGATTTCGGTATTTGCACAACGGAAATTAGCTACATGCGCTTGCCGGACCGGCGTCGTACGAGTTGGTCGACGTACGAGTTGGTCGGCGTACGAGTTGGCCGGCGTACGAGTTGGCAAGCGTACGTACGAGTTGACCAGCTTCCGCGTGGAAAGACCATGGAGGCTTTTCCTAGTCTGGTACCCGGACCAAATATTATTTGACTAGACTGAATTTAAGGTCCGGCAGCCGCCAATTCCGCCATTTTGAAACAGGAGGAATTCCTCCTTTACCCGAATGCACGTCCGGTCGTCCGGACGTTACCGTTAATCGTCGGGTACGATTCGTCATTGTTTCGAGAATTTGAATTGACGTCGCGTGCACGTACGCGTGCCGCTGCGTGTGTATTTATGCCACGGATTTAAAACTACGCAGTGGCTATCAGTGGCTATAGTTACGGTAACCGTATGAATGGCTATGGGATTGCAACAGCAGATTAAAACTACATGTACAATATGGAGCTCACTGGGTGATGCATGCAGACAAGGTTTGAATTTTCTTTTTGATGCTAGCCTACATGTATATTAAAATGGGCATATTTAATATTTTAAGGTTAATATATTAAATTTGTATTGGTCAAATATGGAATAACCCCTTTCAAATTGTTGTACACTCATGCCATATCACGCGCAGCGCGCTTTGAAAATTAACCGTTATGTGCTCCTAAAAATAAATGCATGACGTAATGCTTAAAGTGCTATTTTAAACACGACAATAGCCGGTCCTCATATTCATTCGTTGTATGTGAAATATGTGGAGCGGGAACCAGTCTAGGCTTTTCCTACCTCCATGGAAAGACCCACCACCTTAAACATGTTAAATAATTTATTAACTTTAGTGGTTCTAAACATGGAGGAAGAAACAAACCTCTCGAAAGCATGTCCAGCTCCACGCCCCAAACTAACCAACAACTTGGTGTGATGTTTCCATGATGATGGAGGCTTTGCCGACTAGATTCAGATTGTCCGTAACGCCATTTCACCGCGCACGATCGATAGCCGTTTTTATGGGTAACCCCGTACCATCTTTGATATGTTTTGGTTTCGACCGACTAGACTTGTTCCCAGTCCATTTGTGACTACGCTGCTGCGGTTTACGAACCAACCTGTCCTGTTTCCGACTTGACATCAAGACTATCTAAGCCTGGTTTGGCTAGTCTGGTACCCGGACCAAAAATTCTTTGACTAGACTGAATTTAAGACGCGGCAGGCGTAATTTTTTTCCCAGGATGGTAAAGCCAATATTTGCATACCTCGCTTTGGTTGGTCAGATCATTATGCATATTCATGTTCTTGTTTATTACATGTCATATTGCAGGCACGGACGTAGACTGGTTTCCTGTCCTCATAGTATAGTGTATGGCGCCCTCTCGCGGCGGCCAGTGACAAATATCACGCAGTATCGTCTTGCACCAAGACTAGTCATATACCTGCAGAGTGCACACTGTACTGTCAGTGTGGTTGGTTGTGCAGTGTGGCCTAAGTACGTTGACCACAAATACAAGAAATCCAGGCCCATGTTACATGTTACTGCCAAAGAATTACTCTCTTTGTACATGTAAATGTACATGTATATGTTGTCGAATTGAACAGTTTGGTAATAATAATGACTTTATATATTTTGTTTGAATTTAAGAAATGTTCTAAGTTCCAACATATGGGATTAGAGCAAGGTTTCCTTGCTCTATGATGGGAATAAATTGAAACCATAACAAGAACAACGAAGAAATAAATGTCAACCTGAAATGATTTAAATGATAACATAGATATTTGCCCAAGAAAACCAAAATCTTCCAAGAAAATACTTAATATTTGAAAATTCTGGCTAACTCGTTAGCATATATGTTTTCAATCAATTCATGATCATTGACTTTGTGACGTAAAAGTTGTAAGTTAATTATTTGTTTCAGATGTTTAGTCCTTGCGTATGGTCTATTTTCACCATACATTGTATATGCGTTCACAATTGTGTGTGATGGATCATGGAAATAAGGCACTTCAGTGCTAAACCAAACTTTGACCTCCATTCCGCATGTCATCACGTACGTTACCAATGATATTTATTGCTGCATTGACCTCACCAAAGCCTTTGAGTTTGAACAGCTCATGCACGAACATGCTGTACAAATCTCACACTGGATTCTACCGTATTTTTTTCCCAGTACTGCAAACTAGTTTTGCGCAACCAGGGTGCATGTGAACTCAAACTTAATTTTTTACCAAACTGTTCACATTGTTGAATTAATAATGATCCTAATTTGAAGTTGATGGAGGCCTATAAGAAAACGATTATATTTTCACCTGCTGTATATAATATTTTGGTGATTAGCCTACTGTAGGCATTGGGCCAACCAACCATGGAGGAAGAAAACACATGGGCCAACTAAAAAACATAGGGGAATACTAACTTCGAAATCAGTACTGCAAACCACATGGTAGAATTGCCTTCAGACTAGGCCATTTTGTTTAGTGGTTGGGTCTTGGAATTACCATGGAATTATACACACGAGTCATGTGATCGTACAACTTCTAGTCACAGCCAAGGACGACCTTGCAATTGCAAGGGAGTTTTGCTATTCACTGAGTACACGGTACGCACGCAATGTACATCCAACATGAACAATTTATCAATACGTCAAAAATCCAGCCAATCGGAAGCAAACATGCAAATATTGGCCTTTACCATCCTGGAAAAAAAAATTACGCGTCCGGCGTCCCGGGGGTGGGGAGATGGTCACTCATATGCCAGTATGAACCCATGTGCGTTTCAAATTTTGCGGGTTAATTAGGGGGTGTTTTTTTTCCTTCAAAAGCGGGACCCGCAAAATACATGTAGGCCCCTATCAGAATGCAGCTCCCTCTCTCATTTTACTTTCTAAATGTACTAGAGCCATAAATCCTGTAAATATTGCGGCAGATGCATCTCCGGGCACCACTTTGGGAATCCGAAATGCTGTGACGATATTCTTTGATTAGTTAACTATACCAAAAACTACATTTGCATGGGTGCGAGGGTAGGAGGAGCGCCGGTAATCTTCAGAACAACAGTGTTACAGGGGTCCCACGACTAGGAGGCCGGCCGTTTCCCAAGCAGGAGCACAAAGGCTCCCACCCGGTACTTTTTTTTAGGACCGCATCATACCTCCGGTCGACGATGGAAACACTGAAGCCCATCCAATCGCCAACGCAGACTGTCCCCCTATAATCCCTCTCCCATCATGTGCAATATCAATAAATCAAGAGATCGCGCTTTTACAATTATATATGAACATTACAATTTTTAATGTATTTAAGGATCTGTTCACAATATTGTTTGTGCCCAAGCAAAATTTGGAGTGTCATTTGTGCATTTGACAATCCAAGTGTCGTTTGGAGGGATTGTCGATGATGTAGAATTTCTTACATTTGGTCAATGATCAACATCTTCTATATGGTGTTACAAGTTTCACACATCCCATTTGGGTGTTTACCGATGTAATAGAGAAAATTGTTCAGACCTTTGCAGACACCCAAGCGTAGTTAGTCTTGATGCAAGACCGAGTTTACTGTTAGAGTTCGCGATCCCCACATTGTTCATTTTAGCCGCCAGAGGGCGTACCTACACTTACAACGTGAACTCGAAAACTCGGTCTTGATTACTCCGTAAGAAAAAAGTTCGATAACCTTTATGGAAGACATGAATAATTAAACAGCAAGGTCAAAAATTATGGGCGCCTGCGTAGAAGAGAAAGCGATGCCTCCATAAATAGGTCATGTGGGATGGTAACTTGCCGTGTACATTTGTACGTGTGCAGTGATTCACCGTGCCGCGCGAAAATGATATCGGGCCGTTTTCGTGCAGTGACCGTGGTGCATGGACTGCCGAGAATTAGAAGCGGCATTTCTCGGTACGAGTGCGCGCCCAGCCCAGCCCGGTGACTTCCTGTCCCCGGCCGGGGGTGCCTGTCCGTGTAGATTACTAGACCCAATGCCATGGCCAAAACATTGAACAATGTTGGACAACAGTGGGAAAAAAATCTAAAAATCATGAAAATTTCTCTCTCTTAGTTTTTACACCATGGTTTTTACAACCAAACTAACATAATACATGGTTTTATAACAATGGAAATCCAGGCTGCATATGGGGGCCTAAAATCAGACATGTCATAATTTTATTTCTCATTTTTATCATCAAACTTGTTCTAACATCATTGTTTATTTTTCATTTAATACAAAATAAAGACGTTTATAGTGGTCGGATATGGCATTCAACCTAAAAATTCAAATTATTTCTGCACTTGAAGTCAAATATTGAACTAATGAATCAGACAATGTTGACGAACATTTCTTTGGACAATGTTGGACAGAAGTCGGAAAAATTTAAAAATCATGAAAATTTATGTATTATTTTTTACACCATGGTTTTTACAACCAAACTAACATTTTACGTGGTTTTATAACAATGGAAATTCAGGCTGGGGGCCTAAAATTAGACATGTCATAATTTTATTTCTCATTTTTATCATCAAACTTGTTCTAACATGCATTGTTTATTTTTCATTTAATAAAGACGTTTATAGTGGTCGGATATGGAATTCAACCTAAAAATTCAAATTATTTCTGCACTTGAAGTCAAATATTGAACTAATGAATCAGACAATGTTGACGAACATTTCCTTGGACAATGTTGGACAGCAATGGGAAAAAATTAAAAAATCATGAAAATTTCTCTTAGTTTTTACACCATGGTTTTTACAACTAAACTAAAATTTTACATGGTTTTATAACAATGGAAATCCAGGCTGGGGGACTAAAATCAGACATGTCATAATTTGATTTCTCATTTTTATCATCAAACTTGTTTTAACATGCATTGTTTATTTTTCATTTACAGAATAAAGACGTTTATAGTGGTCGGATATGGAATTCAACCTAAAAATTCAAATTATTTCTGCACTTGAAGTCAAATATTGAACTAATGAATCAGACAATGTTGACGAACATTTCCATTTTTTTTTTAGTTAACCAAACTGTGCAAATTTCCTTCAAGGGCTTCTGTCCTATCTACAAAGTAGTTTGCTGTTCCCTGGAATTCGTAAAAACAGCTTCATATCCACAAAATTAATGGACCTTCTCAAGGCATTCTCCTCAAAGCACTGAAAGGGGTGACATTTTAAACATTTAGTAAACTAATAAACATCAAATTTAAATTTGTTCCATTAAACGTTATTCCAGTATATTTTCGGAGGCTTATGCAAGCAAGTTGCTCTAATTAATTTTCTGCAATTCTGCTTGCTGTAAAAACAAAAACATGCACGAAGAATCAGAAAAAAAAGTATTGTTTTAAATAGGCAGTAAAAGGTCGATCCTTGGGTCACAACAATTCGCCTTATTTTTTGTTGGCCTAAATGAAAATCAAATGGGTCATATTTGACTTTAGAAAAGGTACAATTACTTTTGTAAAAACATGTGGCTTTGAGAGACTCCTTTCAACATTAAACTTACAAAAATTTAATAAGGGCATTTTGAAATTTTTTAAAATCTGCCCAACAATTTATAATACTTCAAACATTGTGTACAAAGCATGTGATAGTGAGTGAAATTAGTAGTTTTTAAGAAAGTGGGTGGTTCTTCACTCAGATTAATTCACTCCTAAATTTCGGTTTTTTTCTATCATATCTGAACTAACTGATGCTTGCAAGTCATTTTAGGGAAAAATAGTAGTGGATAACTTCTCTGAAATCGTTTAGCACTTTTTTTTTACCGAAGCCAATAATATGAAAAGCATGCCATAGTACAGAGGAGAAGAAAACAATCCCAGTCGTTTTCTTCCTCCATGCGTAAGCGATGAAAATGCCCTAAGAAAATCTCTAAATGCCAGTTTTTGATAGCCTTTGAACTTTTCGATTCCCAACTTGGAACGAAATGCTTCGTCTTCACTGGCCGCCCAGTCATCACACCCGACCGTAGACCCGTTCACGGGTCTAACCCGACCGTACGAGCAACGCAGGCCGGCAAGCGGCAAGGCCCGGACGCGGACGGTACAGGCGAGATACTGAGTGCAACGCGCAAGATAGCTTTGTCCGTGGACAACGTGTTTGCCTCATATCATGTTTGCCTGCTGACTGCTGATCGATCGATCGATCAGCGACTGGAAAAGCAGCGACATTTGTATGCACTGTCCTGTCCAGTGTGTACTCTGGGTACCAGACAGACCAGAGCTGTTGTGAATTATGTAAATTAGAAGACGTCACGCATTTCAACGTGTCACACAAAGGTATGCCAGGAATTCGCTCGGTATTTTGCGAGCGATTTATACGGAATATGAAAGACTGTCTTTTCGACTGTATTTCAGGTGCGCCCTCTGGCGGCCAATGGTGAATAGTCTATGTACATCGTGTATTGCGCGCAAAAAGGCAGTCTTTCCGAAAGACTAAAGCGTAGTCTGTGCATAATTACTTATTGGGGCGCTTTCGTCCCCAGTTAACAAAAGAAAAGGAAGGAACAAGTTTGTAGTGTTTTTCTTGGTCAAGTTTAGGGATGGTTTTACTCCAATTCTCAATAAGTTGTTTTTTAAACAGATGTTTGATTTCACCATTAGAGAAAGGAATATGGTGGTCAATATTAGGTTTTTGTGTCCCTAGTTTAGCGATAGTGTCGACCCTTTCATTTCCAGGAATAGGCCGTATTCCTGAACGTGGAGGGCGCTGTCAAGTGGTCCGCGCCTGGTCCGCGCCCATCGTGCGTTATGTTCGAACACAAAACGCGCTACGCGCACACGCCTTCCAAACGTTTATTTTGAATGGAAATCTGTGCGCGCGACACAGGTCTGCGCGCTCCGCGTACGCGACTTTTCCCCCCGTACGTATGCACGTACCCCCACTTTTCTACTGTCGTCTATGGACATTTTCCCCCAAATCACCTTGTTCGAGCGCCCTCCCGCGTTCAGGAATACGGTCTATTACAGAGTGACTGGGGACCCATTCAAAGTTCCCTTGATGCTGAATATTTATGTTCAAGCTGCATGCTGGGAGCGCAACTGGGCCATAATGATGGAGGAAGCTTTTAAAAGGTATGCGTAGGGCCTACCGTATACCTACCCCTCCTCCATGGGCTATCATAGTATGTCAAAGTCCGCTGTACCAAAAATAAAGTATTATATGCTAATTCCATTGTGTGCGAAAAACTCCAAAGGTTGCACCCCAGTAAATAGGGCTCCCATAGCCTATAGGAACCAATGCTAAATGCCCAATTTTCAAAAATCATTTAAAAATACTCACAACTCTCAGCTTCTTAGCACAACATCCAGAATACTCACTGAAGTCTCATCTTTTCAATTCTGTTCAATTTTATGGGGGTAATCCGTCACTTTTATTCCCTTATTTCCACTTGAAACAAAACTACCCCTGCAACAGTGAAACTTGCTAATCAGACCAGCATCCATTTTGGTAGTCGATCAGTGAGCTTTCCTTTCATAAAGTGGATTGTTGTCATTTTGCCTCGAAATTAGAATCACACCCAAAAATGTCCTCCTAGTTGTGTCCTACAATGGTTTGAGATGTCCATGATTGGAAAATGATTAAAAAAAAAAGACTTACAGAACCGTTTTTGAAGCCAAGATTTCCTCTTGCGTGGTTTTCGGACGAGGATTTTCTTCGTAACTGTAAATTCTGGACACTAGAGGGCGCTGTTACGAATTAGTGGCTTTCGCTATAGCTATGCTGTTACTATGCTGTTTCTAAGGACTTTTATTGTCTGCCCATGGCAACAGCATAGCCACAGCCAAAGCCACTTATTCGTAACAGCGCCCTCTAGTGTCCAGAATTTACAGTTACGAAGAAAATCCTCGTCCGGATTCCACGCAAGAGGACATTTTGGCTTCAAAAACGGTTCTGTAAGTCTTTTTTAAAAATCATTTTCCAATCATGGACATCTCAAACCACTGTAGGACACAACTAGGAGGACATATTTGGGTGTGATTCTAATTTCGAGGCAAAATGACAACAATCCACTTTATGAAAGGGGTTCCTTCTGTCCCTACGGGAAATCCCGGTCGATGTTAAATCTCAAACGCTGCAGTAATGTTTGCAAAATTCAAGAAATATCCGAAGAAAAAGTCGAATGAGGGCGGCACACATTTTGCTTCTAAATTAGACTTCACCTAGTCCTTTGGCATAAAACGGTACAATAGTACGCCTACCATTAGCCTTCAGCGAGACAAATTATTAGCGATTCGGCTTGCATCAATGGAAAATCATTTGGGTTTTGTGTTTGTTTTTGACCGTATAGCTCCATGATACGACTTGCATTTACTTGGCTTGGATGGTGTGGGGTTGGGGTGGGGTTGGGGCAGGGGTGGGGTTGGGGCAGGGGTGGGGCGGGACAGGGTTGGGGCGGGGGAGGGGAGGGAAGGGGGAAGGGGGATAGGAGTCAAAGGCTGTATTAATATTTTTGTAGCAAGTACACCTGTCAGCGCGAAATCCACCTCAAACGCTGCAGTAATAAATATTTCTGTATAAAGTACACTGGTCTGCCTGAAAACCACCTCAAACGCTGCAGTAATATTTCTGTATAAAGTACACTGGTCTGCCTGAAAACCACCTCAAACGCTGCAGTAATATTTCTGCGTGAAGCATATTGGTCTGCCTGAAAACCACCTCAAACGCTGCAGTAATATTTCTGTATAAAGTACCGTGCCACTGGTCAGCGCGAAAACCACCTCAACGCTGCAGTAATATTTCTGTATAAAGTACACCGGTCAGCGCGAAATCCACCTCAAACGCTGCAGTAATATTTCTGCATAAAGTACACTGGTCAGCGCGAAATCCACCTCAAACGCTGCAGTAATATTTCTGTATAAAGTACACTGGTCAGGGCGAAAACCACCTCAAACGCTGCAGTAATATTTCTGTATAAAGTACACTGGTCAGGGTGAAAACCACCTCAAACGCTGCAGTAATATTTCTGTATAAAGTACACTGGTCAGCGCGAAATCCACCTCAAATGCTGCAGTAATATTTCTGTATAAAGTACACTGGTCACGTCAGCGCGAAAACCACCTCAAACGCTGCAGTAATATTTCTGTATAAAGTACACTGCCTGAAAACCACCTCAAACGCTGCAGTAATATTTCTGCGTGAAGCATATATGGTCTGCCTGAAAACCACCTCAAACGCTGCAGTAATATTTCTGTATAAAGTACACTGGTCAGCGCGAAAACCACCTCAAACGCTGCAGTAATATTTCTGTATAAAGTACACTGGTCAGGGCGAAAACCACCTCAAACGCTGCAGTAATATTTCTGTATAAAGTACACTGGTCAGGGCGAAAACCACCTCAAACGCTGCAGTAATATTTCTGTATAAAGTACACTGGTCAGCGCGAAATCCACCTCAAATGCTGCAGTAATATTTCTGTATAAAGTACACTGGTCAGCGCGAAAACCACCTCAAACGCTGCAGTAATATTTCTGTATAAAGTACACTGCCTGAAAACCACCTCAAACACTGCAGAAAACGAAATGAAAAAATACGTGCAGCACGCACGCACGAATGAATGAACTGGACTTGCCCCCAGCCTACAGTCGTACAATTATGTACAATGTACACGTACATTGCGTGCGTCCCTACAGTAGCATCCTACTTTATGGACTTCTTTTAGTCCTCGGCGAACCAGTCGGCGAGTCTACTTCCGCTATAGACTGGCTTCTGGTCCAACACGCTACCGATAAACTGCCACTGCTGTTTCATTGCACCATGCATCGCACATACTCACTGCATCGTCTTCTTGTTATAGAACCAGTCCAACTCCCGCTTTGGACTGGTTTCCGCTCCACGGTGTGCCTGAACGTGTGTTAATGGCAATGGGTACAGGGAACTTTCGCTGTACTGCGGATGCTCGAGAAATTATACATTCGGGATGAAGAGCGACATGGACTGGATGTTGTTACGTTTTGGCAGGACAGTGGTGAAGGAAAAAATAAGTACCCATCACTGCATGCTCTTGCCAAGAACATTCTGTGTGTGCCAGCCAACAGTGCTCCAGTACGAGCGCATTTTTAGCAGAGGGGGGGATAATAATGAGACCCCATTGGGCAATGCTATCCACACAGATGCTGGAGACCCTAATGTTCCTAAAATGCAACGAACATGTACTTTGAGGAGTGTAAGATGCGTCATGATATAAGCCAGTACGTAACCCACAACAGCCAGATTTCGCTCTTGCTTTCTTGTGTAATAAAATCATTTTAACCATCACCTTCGTGTAAAGTTGTGTTGTTTTTTTACATGTGTTACGTGTGTGTACATAATATAACCGGCCTCGGCCTCGGCCTCGGCCTCGGCCTCGGACACTGTGGCCTTGGCCTCGGCCTCGGCCTCGAATGCTGTGACTCGGCCTTGGCCTCGGCCTCGGCCTCGGCCTCGGCCTCGGCCTCGGAGACCCATGACTCGGACTCGGCCTTGGCCTCGGAGGTTGTGGCCTCGACTACAACCCTGATAATTGACTTGGCGACAAAAACGCCGCAGTGTAAGGTTTGTGTGGATAGTATACTGGCCAGCGCGTATGAATACTGTAGTTTCGGGAGAGATGCGTCCCGGCGTTTGAACCGTCGCTCTAATCGCGTCGTGGAAATTTGCATAGTTTTTGTTAGTTCTGCTGAAACTGGAAAAGATTAAAATCAATAGGTTTTGCAAATTCATTCACTGTAAATTATTCTATAATAACTTGTATTTCAAGAATTAGGGAGACACTTGAAATGTAAATGAATGTGACTTGTCAGTGTAAAACATTCTTTCATGTTTAGAATCCTTGCAACGTCGTTACTTATCCTTTGTTTGAGGTACTTACTATTTGAGCGGTCCTTACCAACCTATAAGAGGTCAGTGTAGGGTTCCACTTCGCTACCCGCTTACTTCTTTAGTATAGTCACTATGGAGAATTTGGCTTGAAATAAATAAATTTAGTGAAATAACGAATTGTGACTATAGCGGTTTGTCGTTTTAATTCCGGCCTAAACATACAAATATTTAAAAGGCAGAAGGGCGCTTTCTTGTTATATGTGCATGGCTGAATACAAAACCATACTATTCTGTTAATTAACGGTGCTATATGTCCAAGTTAACAAATTTCTTTGTGTTAACTCAGCAGCATCATGTACTCTTTCTGGAGCTAAGACGGCGGTACAGTTAAAACTCAATGAATTGAATGGGGTTGTTTTTAACGTTAAGTATTTTAATAGGGAAGCCATCATTAGATTAATCAACACACTTAATGGGGGTTCCGCCCCTGGTCCTGATGGTATAACAGCAGAGCATTTAAAATATTGTGTTAATTCTGGTCTTCCAGACATTTGAGCTAACATTTGTAATATCTGTATTAAATTTGGTTTTGTGCCCGCGGAAGTTTCAAATGGGCACACCAAGCCACTTATGCCTATTCTTAAGAAACCTAACATCGACCCGTCTGTACCTGAAAGTTATCGTCCTGTTATAGTTTATAATACACTGTCTAAATTGTTTAAATTATGTTTGCTTGAATCTTCTAATGTTAAGTTTTATAATTTACAGTATGGGTTTGTTAATGGTATAGGGGCACAGCCATGGCTGCTGCCTCATTGCAATAACCGTGGATCTTCTGTTTTTGCATGCTCATTAGATGCTGAGGGTGTCTTCGACGCCATCCCATGCACATGACATCATTTTTTATAAATTAATTGATAATATTAGTGATGATTGGTGGAGATGTCTTTATTTTGGGTATTATGATATTTCCGTTAATGTTAAACGGGCTAACAGTCTGGGTAAACGAGTTAATATTTGTAAGGGCACGAGGCAAGGAGGCCTTTCCTCTCCTTTGATTTTGAACTTGTTTTATAAAGATTTGGTGAATGGCCTAAATAATATCAATTGTGGTTTTGTTATAGCTCGTTATAATTTAAATGTTTTTTTGTTATACAGATGATTTATTATTTCTTAGCATGACCCCATCTGGCCTTCAGTTGTTGATTGATTATGCAAATGATTATATTGTGGAACATGGTTTACGTTTTAATCTCACTATATAAGACATTTTGCTGCACTTTTGGGAAGAATCATTTTGTTAATGAACCTGCTTGGTTTTTAAATGATTCGATCATATTACTTACATAGGGGTCACTTTGTCTTCTGATTTAAATTGTAAGAGTCACATGGAAGAAAGAATGAGGAAATGTCAAATGGCATTTTTATCCCTACAAGGGGCGGGGCTTTGTAAGGGTGGTTCCAGTTCGGATGTCAAAGTTCATTTGTGGAATTCCGTTTCAATCCCCATATTGACTTATGGATGTCAGAGTGTTAATTTAAGTAATCATTATGCTAATAAGCTTGATAAGTTTCAGAATAAGCTCCTGAAGGCTGTTTTTGGAATATCCAAGTTTTGTCATAGTACACACTTATTGCATGCTATTGGAGTGCCTAAAGTGAGTGGCATTATTAAGGGTTTACAGTTGGGGCCTTATGTCTCAAATTTCTAATAATGATTCTGCATCCAGAGCATTTTATTCTCAATTGTTAAATTGTCATAACACATGCGATAAGTCAACTACTTTATGTAATGGTACTTTGGTGTCACGTGTTGAGAATTGCAAAAGTAAGTTTTCTCTGGTAAATTCAATTTTTGATGCAAAGTAAAATTCTTTTAAGGATAATTCGTGTGTTAATCATGGTATATGTGATAGCATCAAGTTTCTTTTGTTTAAGAATGACTTTGATGGTATTAAACAATTATTATCTCCATTTTAATTTTAGTATCTTGATGTCGTAAGGTATTTTACTTCTCTCTCGGGAGGTTGTGTGGAAATAAATAAAAATAAATAAATAAAATACAACTGATTGTGTAAATTTACATCTTCCCGTTTTTTGAAGGAACGTGTTAACATTTTTCCAGAAAAATTATTATGTTTTAACCTAGGCTAGCAATCATATAAAATACCTCTCCAACGTACTTTTTTTATACGGGCAAACAGGAAATTTCCAATTTCCAATTTGGATGTGGAAGCAAAAAGGTCGGAGTAATCACGGTATTGCTTTATGTAACCATGATGTAACCATGCAGTTTATAAATTACATTGCTGACCATATCCCTGGAAATATACGAATTGGGGCCGCGAAAAACTATGACACATCATATGGAATCAAAATCTCAACACCCATGGAAAAAATTGGAGGCTCAAAATGTGATCTGCTCACGCTCCTTTAAACGAAAACAGTAAACACACAGATAACAACAGTTACTGTTTTTGAAGTTACTGTACAGTTTAGTTACGTTAAAATACCTTTTTACGTAAATATCGGCGTGGAGCAGTTATGTCACGGGAGAAAATACAGCTTTTATTTCCCTCTTTATAAGCAACGAACCATCAGTTAAACATAATTGCCCACCAACGGAGACGACATAAACAAACAACCATTATCATAACATTTATGGCAGCTCTGGCCATTCAGCTTCAATTAACTGTTTACTGTAGAAGATAAGGGATCCCGTTTCGAGGACAAGCAGCTAATTAATTATACTGAAGGTTATGCGGGGTGGGGGGAGGGGGTGGGGGGAGGGGGGGGGGGGGGGGGGGGGGGGAGGGGGGGGGGGGGGGGAGGGGGGGGGGGGGGGGGGTTGAAACAATTGATAGGTGCATTCATGCTTAAAGACCATGCAGCACTTGATAAATAAATCTTACTGCAGCGTTTGAGGTGGTTTTCGCCCTGACCAGTGTACTTTATACAGAAGAATTACTGCAGCGTTTGAGGTGGTTTTCAAGCTGACCAGTGTACTTTATACAGAAATATTACTGCACCGTTTGAGGTGGATTTCGCGCTGACCAGTGTACTTTATACAGAAATATTACTGCAGCGTTTGAGGTGGATTTCGCGCTGACCAGTGTACTTTATACAGAAATATTACTGCAGCGTTTGAGGTGGATTTCGCGCTGACCAGTGTACTTTATACAGAAATATTACTGCATGCAGCGTTTGAGGTGGATTTCGCGCTGACCGGTGTACTTTATACAGAAATATTACTGCAGCGTTTGAGGTGGTTTTCAGGCAGACCAGTGTACTTTATACAGAAATATTACTGCACTAGCGTTTGATGTGGTTTTCAAGCTGACCAGTGTACTTTATTCAGAAATATTACTGCAGCGTTTGAGGTGGTTTTCAGGCAGACCAATATGCTTCACGCAGAAATATTACTGCAGCGTTTGAGGTGGTTTTCGCGCTGACCAGTGTACTTTATAAAGAAATCTTACTGCAGCGTGGATTTTGCGCTGACCGATGTACTTTATACAGAAATCTTACTGCAGTGTTTGAGGTTGAATTCAGGCAGACCAATGTACTTTATTGGTCCAACGCAACAAAGACAGAGACCCACTAAGATACAATTGAAATGTATTCTTTGGATTGCCACAACCAAGAAGGCTCATGGAATCATTTATATTACCCTGGCATATAAGGCGCGGAGGTCGTTGTATTCACAGCCTCACATACACAAATCTGCCTTTGAAAGACTTGGTCAAGTCTAAATTGTGTCTTTTGCAGCGCCCTCGTGCGGCCCAATTAGTTTTTTCTTCGGATATTTCTTGAATTTTTCAAACATTACTGCAGCGTTTGAGATTTAAAGGGCCTGTGACAGGTCAAACAACTTTGTGCCTAAGCTTTGCTTCATAATGACGGATTACTTGTTCAGCAAGACATACTATTGTTCGTTTGGATGTAAAATCAATAAAAGGTGGCCTTTTTCAACTTTGAAGATTTCATTGCAATAAATCACAGACAGAGGGCGCTGTTTTGAGTGCATCACATAAGGAAGACAGAAGGGAAAAGTTAAGAAAAAACATAAGACTTCAAGTTGGACTTGTGGCAAATTGCTGCAGTTTCTACCCCCAGTTTTGTCATGGCTTACAGCAGGCAACATGTAAAACAAACTCAAACAGCCATGGATTACAAAAGTTTCAGGAACATTTATAAAAAAGTGGAATCTTTTGTGCACAGATGAATGTGATTTTCCTGTGTTTGCCTCTTGTGACATCGTGACCTTGGTCATGAATATGCATATTAGCATTAGCATAAAAACTAAAAACCTTTGTTTTAACCCCCAAAGCAAGCTCCAAATAGCATTTTTATGACTTTAACTGAGTAGAGTGGTTTTAAAGCATAGATTTCATTGATAAAAATCCTAAATAAGGGGCCCTTTAACATCGACCGGAAATCCCGTAGGGACAGAATCATTCTGTCTACCATTTTGGAACAAAGGCACATACGCTACTGGGCAAAGTAGGGCCACTTTTAGGAGCTACAGTGTCTAAAATGTTCAACATTGGAAGAACAAATAATCCACATCGCGGCAATTAAAGGAGCGTGACCAGAGTTTCTGGAAAATAGTTTTCGATGTAACTTACCAATATTATCAAGTAACTCCCATACACACCTCCCATGTCCCAAAAACCCGAAAACATTCGCGATTTCCAGTAAAAAATTGAACAAAACTATCGAGTCGGCTTTGAGTGGATAAACGTTGATACTGGAAAATTAGTTTACAAATAATCGGTGGATTTTCGACGATATCCTCGGAAATATGCGGCCTAGAAGCGCGGGAGTTTCAGTTTCGTAATCAGAAAAATATAACGGATGTTATGATATAAAAATCTCATGACCCATAAGGTAAGTCCCGGGGAGTTATGGGTAAAAAAAAAGTGATCTGGTCACACTCCTTTAATGGCAATATTCTACACAAGACCAAACTCGTTCAGCTCGCAACTCTCCCTAATAAAGAAGAATTCATGAGCTCGACGCACGGATCTCTGCCTATATTTACTTGGGTGCACCCCGAACAGGTCTATTGAAATATCCTTTCTTTGGAGGATATCTTATACGCTGATCTGAATATCATTAACAAATGATACGGCGATCGAAGTACTGTATAAGTTATAATGGTCTAACACGGACACAAGAAAATGGAAAATAGGACAACAATGCAAGTACCCCATAAACCCCTGTGTACACAGATATGTGCCCTCACCGACCGGCAGCTGAAGTGGTTTCGAGTCAACTCGGTCCCAAGTCAACTCGGTCTCGGTCAACTCGGTCCCAGGTCAACTCGGTCCCAAGTCAACTCGGTCCCGGGTCAACTCTCGTTTTAAGCATGAACCGTGCCGCAAACCTTGATATTTTCTTGGGCCCGATGTCGTGTGCGTGCGGCGTAAAGGGGAGTTCACACTATCGCGGAAAAATCACGCTTTCGCGCTGCGCTCACCGCATTGCATGAGCTCCCAATCGCCGATTATTCCAAAATAGAAAATTCCACTCTGGGCTGCTTTCGAGCGCGGCACCAGGTGCTCCATGGTGCTCCATGGTGCTCGCCCGAAAGCGTGTGTAAGCATGTGTGTGACGTAACGTTTCCACCACCTGGGAGCACCAGGGACGAGCGCTCGAAAGCAGCCCCGGTAACTTGGGGCTTCTCTGATACCTCATTGGCTGCGCGTTGGAAAGGTCAGCGCACCGCGGTCAAAGTTCAACAAATTTGAACTTTGACCCAGCTCAAAACGTTTTGCGCGTCGCGATCACGTCCGTGGTCGCGATAGGCCGCGCACAAGCGGCAAACCAGTTTGTGTACAAACCATGTACCAATGGAACACTGTTATTTTTCCGCGATAGTGTGAACTCCCCTTAATGACGTTACTTTTATTGGCGACTACGCCGATTATGATCTTCAAACTTGTCTTTACGTAGGCTACAGTTATTTGCCAATGACGGTCGAGTTGGGGCTTAGTTCGTCGGGACCGAGTTGACTTGGGACCGAGTTGACTTGGGGCCGAGTTGACTTGGGGCCGAGTTGACTTGGGGCCGAGTTGACCTGGGACCGAGTTGACCTGGGACCGAGTTGACCTGGGACCGAGTTGACCTGGGACCGAGTTGACCTGGGACCGAGTTGACCTGGGACCGAGTTGACCTGTACCCGCTGAAGTTTAGCCGTACCTCGAGCGCCGCGTGTTTCTTTCTCAGCTCCATGGTCGCATGAAGCTAGCACAGCAGATCAAGAGCCAGTGCACATTTATTTGCTGCTGCTTTTTGTCAGTGTTAATTTTGCAGTCGATATTCTGCCAAAATGTTGTGTGAACCCGACGAAGAAGACTACAGTTCCGACGACGACGAAGATTATTTACCAGCAGGTCAGTGAACGGAATAAGCGGGTTCGGCATTTCGATGCGCGCAAATGATTTCGGGTAATGTCAAAGGTCGCGAGTGAAAAAACTCGCGCACGTGTGCAGTGTTTACCATACGATTGTATGCAGTCGGCGCAGAGGATTCCGGCGCAGAGTATCTCATGTTTTCTTGCTTTTTCCTAGTTGTAATTAACTTGACACATGTGACGAGAAATATAGGAATCTCAGTTTGGATGATTTTATGCACTGGAAAGTTGAGGTTTTGAAGGCATTTCTGGCGGATAGAGATGATAGAGAGGGCTGTGAAACCATGGAGGTAATCCTACTTCCATGGTGAAACCATAGGTGAAACATACCCCTAGAACTATGGGGGATCATATAGTATCCCCCATAGGTAATGTTGTTTTTTTCCAATATGGCGGCGCCTGAACTTTAAGATCGGACCAAAACGTTTTCAGCTAGCGCAATAATCCGCTCCCCAATTGCCGCGCGCCACCAAACTCCGTCTGATAGTTCTTGAGACACTCACCTTGCGTGTGTCTACGGAATTTCGGTACCATTTGTCCACTATATTCTCCGAAAATAATGTTGGGAAATGAACGGGAACATGTGCGATGCATCCACATTATGCATGATCCAAGTATTCGGTAAAAGCCGGATTTTCCGGAACTCCCGGAGTTGCCGGAACTACTGGGACAAAATAAAATCCTAGTAGTTCCGGCAATCCCGGGAGTTCCGGAAAATCCGGCTTTTACCGAATACTTGGATCATGCATGTGGATGCATCGCACATGTTCCCGTTTATTTCCCAACATGTAACTGTGCTTTTAACTTCAGGCTGAATTATCGAAGGTGCTCGGCCGTTCTCCCAAAAGTGCCAGCAAGAAAACAATTGATCTTGATGCTTTGGAAGAAATAATGAAACACATTTTTGCCAGATCCATCGACTGAGTTTCCTGATGGCATTCATATTAGCCAAATAGTGAGATCCAACTGTAATATTATAAACTGGCCTCCACTTCAATCATCATAATCATATCGTTTATAATTCATTACTATTTTGTGCTTAAAATGATTACTGTTTATTTGATTGAAAAACCCCAAATTTATGAGTAAAAACGGCTTTACATGTACGTGTATTTGGAAATAATTATCTTTGGCAACTTATCAAGACATTTGTCTTTAATACAGCCGAGTACTGATGTTGGCACAATCTTCATGCTCGGCGCAAATTCTGAATTTGCGCAAGCAGATTTAAAATCTGCGCGCGCAAATTTTGAGCTGGAGGTACTGAATCAGATTGCGCACCGAAATTAAAACTGCGCTTGGGAACCTATCTTGCGCTGCGCAATCTTTGAACTGGGTGAAGTTCAAAATCTGCGCCGAGCATAAAGATTGCGCCCAACACTGATATAATTAAACCACCATTAATAACGAATAACAATGCTTACATCATTACATGTATAACAAGGAAAGGTTTATCGCAAGCCTTTATTTTGCTTTATTTCCAAGACTGATGATAATCAAAATACACGACTGCTGTAAATTTTCCAATGCTAAGTCACAAGCTACATGTATGTATTAACAATACATTTAGCTAACTGTGGTTGTGTCAGTGTCTTTTGTCACAATTTAGTTTGGTCGGAAATTAAAGGAATACTGTCATTATTAAAGACGAAGATGGCTTTGAAACAACCCCAAGTACATGTAGTGACTCGTTAGTGTACTAATTTTCATTTGGCATGTTTCCACATGGTTTATAAGTAAAACCAGGAAAAGGAGGCAAAATTACCCTGTTTTGTTATGAATGGGCCGCGCCATGTTTTTAAACAAGTCCTGTTTTCGCGCTCCAATAACCCGAAGGACATGACGTCACGCTGGCTGCATTTGTATCGCTTGTACTTTGCACGGCCCTCTGGCAGCGAAGCTTTTCCGGCCGAGCGAATGTTGTGTGTACGTACATGTACAATCGATCGATCGGAATTTCCCAAACGAGCGTGGAGGGCAAACAGCAGTAAAACGATGCAATTTCAAGACACAGAAAACATTGAAGGGTTCATATTCGTACCATAGTTAACAGAAGAAGAACTACCGGTACAAATCGGACATCATTAGTTCCAGTCTATAAACCTTTGTCATCCAGAATTTCAGCGATGAAACTGCTTTGTCTCCCTACGGCCATTTTGAGGGTGAAAACTGTTGCTTTTTCGGGGCGTGTGAGATGCTGGGAATTAATGGATACTCGTTGAGGCCGATGACCTTGGACCCTACATACATCATGTATCGCATGATACCACGTCCCCATGAAAAAAAGCGATATTGTTGGCGTCCAAGTTACTCGGACTAAGTCGATCGCAAAAACATGGCGGCCGCCCTAAAATAAGTGTATAATTCTACTGTAGTAATTTTACACATGTCCGAAAGTCAAAATCATACTTTGAAAACAAACTAACATAAACGTCGGCATACCGGTACATGTAGGGGAGAGTGGGGTTAGTTGGAACATTTTCCACAAAATCGTCTATAAAACACTAACATAATTTATTAAAGAAAAAAACAACTACAGCCGTATACCACTTTAACCATACATATTTGGGCTACAAATCGAGCCTATAAAATGTTCGGCCTCGTTGATGGTTTCTCGTATAATCCACCTTGAACATGACCATGCCAGCTGTTCCGACTTACCCCACCTATGGGGTAAGTTGAAACATGGTATGGGGTAAGTTGAAACACGGTATGTTGTAGTGAAAAACTGTACTATAACTTCTGCAATCACCCTAATTACCAAGGCAGACACTTAAGCTGTAAATTGCGCTAATTAACCCTTTGGGGTACAGGGAGTGATTAACAACTGCACAAAACAAGAACACCAACACAATTTTATGCATCAAGTAGTTCAGATCGCTTTTTGCTCACTTATAATGCAGTGAAACTTGTATAATTGCCACCCTCTGGACCGTAAACAAACTGGCCACTATTAACAGGTGGCCTTTTTATTGAGGTTAATTAAGCATTTACAAAAAATATGGCATTTGGGACCAAAGATGAGTGGCCACTATAAACAGGTTTTACTGTACAGCTGTTTTTAACTTTCTGACTTTATTGCTCAAATTAACAATAAAACATTCTAATTTATTTAGATTATAAACTTTACATCTTAAAGTTTTGATCTTCTTGAACTTGATCTTACATCGATTCCTCAGCCATACCGGTACACTTCACAGATGCAAAATATGCATGACCTATACATTAAAACTAGATATAAGCCAAATAAATGTGTAATTAAATATAAGCCAAATAAGCCTTTAAATTTTCCCCTTTTAAAAAAAGTGAACGGCAAAATGTTATCCCCCATGCACAAAATGTGAGAAAATAAACTTAAACTTCTATCTATTAAAAAGGCACTATACCTTCACCTATGGGTTAGTTGAAACATGTTCCAACTAACCCCCTCATTTTGTTCCAACTAAACCCGCTGGCCTGTTTGACATTTGCAAGCTAACTACGCAAAACCGGGACTACAATTTGACATTTCTTTAACCTTATTTTGAAGCTTTGTACTATACTACGAGTGAATCTATGAACATCATTAGCATAATGCAACAAACATTCCTTTCTCATTTTAATAGGGTACTAGCACAAGTGCTGTGGACAATATGGTGGATACATGTAGCTGTTGCTAATAGCAACATATGACTAGCAAAATTTCATAAAAATAACTACAGCCGTGAAAGAAAATATCAATGTTTCAACATACTGTTCCAACTAACCCCACTCTCCCCTACATTGTAGTCGCCAGGTCCGTGACCTCGCCACCCTATTGACGAACAATGGCTGATGAATTTTGTGCAATAATCAGTTTTTCCCAATCTTCCAAACAGCAGAATGAGTGTCAAACATTTTTTATACTACTGTATCGTATTGAAAATATGGCGATCTGATAGGGCGCCCTCTACCAGCCAACGTGTACACGCAAGTCTGGGGTTATATTACCTGTATTTGTTTCAAACAAAGTTCATATTTTTTGTTTGAACTTCAGGAGAATCAAGTGGAGAGGAGTCTGGAGAAGACAGTGGTGAAGATGGGGGCCCTGGGACCGAGGGAGATGAGGTCAAAGGTCAATGCAAGGCAACGGTTAAGAAGAAGAAACGGAAAATGCTGCAAAGTCAAGAAACCAAACGGTATCGTGTACATATTTCGAACTTGTTGTAAAAGTGTGAAGTCCTGTAGCATCGTGTAGCATCATATAGCGCACATGTATCCACCTCGCAAGGTGCTCAGCAGCCGATTTCACGAAACATTGCGCAACTTGCTCCAAGGTGTAAGACTTACGCCTAACTTCATGGCGTAGCCTCGCAATAAACCCAAGATCGATTTCACGAAGCTCTCCTTAGCTGCGCAACGTTCATTATTTGATGTTTGCACTTGATAAAATAGTCATACATAAAACATACGTTGTTTGTTTTCACAAATTTTGCAACGTCATCATGGCTGCCATCGCTCATGTCGCGTCGCAAATTTCACTGATGATGAAAGGCTGTTTTTTACTAACGGAAGGCCGGGGTTCAGTTCGTTGACGATGCAGTAAATAAGCACGTTTATCTAGCTGCATTATCGCCATTTTTCACTGTCCTACGACACATTTTTCCCAAACTTACGCCACCAAAAACCATTGCGCAAGTTACGCCACATTTTATGGCGTAAGTCGGCGAGTTGCGCCATATCCAAATGTGGCACAACTTTCGTGAAACGTGTCGCAACTTATTGCGCAAGTTGCACAATAATTTATGGCGTAAGTGGACTTGCGCAATTGCATAGTTTCGTGAAATCGGCTGCAGGACACTGATTACATTTACATGTATCATCATCCCTGGTCATTGGGCTCAATTACCATACTTATGTCTTTCGTTAAACCTACTCGGCTCCCTGGAGAGTACAGTCCCGGCTGCCGGTTACATGTACATGTAAGTGCGCATGGCATGATGGCTTATCACATTCACTATCCTCCTGGGTGGAGAAAGGCAATTCATGACAAAGCGCCTTGCCCAAGGGCACACGCACACCACTTACGAGCCATACTCGAACCCACAACATTAGATTTTACCCAGTGGCGGATCCAGCCTCATTAAAATACAGGAATACAATGGATTTCAGGGGGCTGTACGGTACCGGTAGCCCCTGCTTTTCCTTTGTATTCCTGTATTTTGATGAGGCTGGATCCGCCACTGTTACCCACTGTCTTAAAGGAGCATGTCCAGATGATATTTTCCCATGGGTGCTGAGATTTTGATACCATACAGCCTTCTCCACTACCGGTTTTGTCCGGGCGTGCTGCCTGGACAAAATAATCAGATGCGCCCGGACAAAAATTTGCCCCTCTAAAACACTTCAAAAGTACAGCCAAGTCATTCCAAAACTAGGTGTAAAGTCACCAAACATGATTCGCTACACACTGGTGTCATTATCGTTCACTTACCACACATATCTATCGCATCGGCGACCCAATCCATGGTCGATAAGGGCTACATGTATGGCAGTTACATGCATTTGTTTTGAACAGTGCCCTCACGCGGCAAAACGGTGTTCGCCGTTCTCAGAACAAGTAAAAATTATTCCTTCTATTTTGAGACAAGATAAACGTGTTTGAAAGAAAAAGGGCTCTAAACCTGAGGTAGACACATTTAAGCATAGCGTACATCAACCTTGCAACTGGAAGCAACTCAACTGGGGCCAATTTCATAAAGCAGTTAAGCAGAAAAATTTGCTTAATCAAAAATTTGTGTGCTTTATAAAAATGGGTTAATAATCAAAATTGTACTTCAACTTGTGTTTTTAGCAAGAATAGCAAATATTCTTGTGAAAAACACAAGTTGACATGCAATTTCGACTATTGACTCATTTTTATAAAGCAAACAAATTTTTGATTAAGCAAATTTTTCTGCTTAATTGCTTAATGAAATTGGCCCCAGATCAGTTGCTGTCAATGTGTGCATAGCGCGCACATCGACAGCAACTGATTAGTTGCGCAACTACATGTAGCGGCAACTGGGAGCATCAAGCCATGTCTAATGTACATTTCCACAGCGCGCACATCGACACGGCAACTCGGTATTTAGTACATTGACCTTGCAACTGAAAGCAACTGTTGCTTGCAGTTGCTGTCGATGTGCGCGCACGTGATCAGATGCACGCGTGCAACTGACAGCAACTAGTTGCAAGTACGGTATGTGTACATCAACGCAACTGACCACAACTGGATACAACTACCGGTAGTTGCCAGAAAGTAGAACATGAGCAACTTGCGGCAACTGGGATTGTTCCAGTTGCATGTAGTTGCAAGAGCGCGTACATTGACCTTTTTAAGCAAACTGATCAGTTGCTCCGAGTTGCCGCGAGTTGCTTCTAGTTGCCTGAAACGCCAGTTGCCACTAGTTGCTTCCAGTTGCAAGGTCGATGTACGCTATAGGCTTTACACCCTCAATTTCTCTGCAGCCAGAGAACTGGAGGAATCCAACTCAAAGACGATGACGTTGCCTTGGCAACAAGAGACGAAAATGGCAAAGAAGACGTGACAAACACCTTCAAGGATGAAGAGCAAAAAGCGGCCAAAATGAAGAAAGAGGAGCAAGAACAGAAGAAAGCAGACGACCTGTGGAGCAGTTTCATGAAGGATGTGGGTCAGAAGCCAAAGGTCAAGCCGCAGGTCAATGCCGAAGTTACTACAAACAGCAAGGAAGATCAGTCAGGAAAAGTGAGGCTGGATCTGAATTAGTGGCTTTGGCTGTGGCTGTGGCTGTTGCTATGCTGTTTCTAAGGACTGTCATTGTCCGTCCATAGCAACGGCATAGCCAAAGCCAAAGCCACTAATTCGGATCCAGCCTAACATTCCCTTTCCTTTTCTTTATTTTTTTCAAGTCGCTGGCAGAGTCATGATGTCACATTGGGGTCACTGGACTGTTGCTATGGTGACTGGTTCACGCTCAAGTTTTACGTCCATTATATTTGCGTACAGTGTATTCTATTATTATATTCAGACTCAGAAAGAAGGACATCGGAGACAAATTGTTGGGTACACGCCACAGCCAAAGAAGATTGCTTTATTCCGGATACCAGATTTTAGGGCATACCGGTCTCGTTGATTAATACATTCCCAAGTAAATATTATTTGGCAACACCAGGCCCGACCAGTAATGGGCAACACCAGGCCCGACCATTAAGGGGTTGTCCATAAAGTATGTACGCATGAAATGCCGACTTTTTAGACCCTTCCTCCCCCCCTGTACGCATGGCGTACGCAGTGGCTCCAACCCCCCCTCCCCCCCTGTACGCATACGCATTCCATATATACCTCAGCATTTGTAAAAATGGTTAAGTACTACATGTATAGTGCTATATACTACTACGTGTAGTACGATTCGCATGTCGTCACCTAAGTCTGAAATAAATGACAAAATGTATAGATTTCTTTTGCATTTTGTTTTGTTTACTTAAAATGACACATCAAGCATCATTCAACTGGGGATTTAATGGGAAAACCTAATTTGAGGAGTGAGAAAAATGTGAGATGTGTGAGAAAAATGTGTGGCCTGTCTAATATATTTCGTACATAAGGTCTGAAGCCATGGTCAACTTGACTGTCCATCCTTTCCCGATTTACTAAAAAGACATTTTCGGTTTGCATACATACGCATTGGCTTGGACCCCCCCCCCCCCCCCTCCCCCCCTGTATGCATGGTGTACGCAATGTCAACAACCCCCCTCCCCCCCTCCGTGCATACGTACTTTATGGACGGCCCCTAATTGGGCAACACCGGGCCCGACCAGAAAATGGGCAACACAAAGCCCAAAGCCAAATAGGCTCGCACAAACATGTATGAAAGAATTTGTCTATCGTCACAAAATATTGTTCATCCGACAATGAAGACAATTTGGTTGATGGCTGCCTGTATCTGACAGAATTGCCGATGCCAATTATGGCCTCGTCAGAAGTAGGCGGAGTTAAGGGGCGGTGGTGGGTGAAGTTATTTTGTTTGTGGAATTTTTCCTGTGTATGCCCAACTTTCGGATGGCTGTGACAAAGTGATCGAAGAGGAGCAAGAACAGAAGAAAGCAAACGACCTGTGGAGGGTAACCCGGCATTCCGATGTCCGGCCCCCACATCTCCCATTGGCTAAGACCATCACAGAATCCAATTTGCATACCAGTGACTTGTTACATGTACGTATTCTTTCAAAAATGTATTGAATGGAAATTTCCATGATCCCCACCAAAAGAGCCAAAACCCATTATGCTGATGCTGCAAGATCACTTGCAGCTGCGCGCCCATAATGGTCAAACTTTCGCTGAATATAAGACCTTTTACCTTTGAAATAGTAAAAGGAATTATTCTTTTAGAAGAAAATATCAAAAAATGGATGATAATGACTTTCACTGGTTTGCTCTCTCACAGCGATACACTGCCCTGCTGTTATTTTGTGATCGTTGTAACAGAAAAATGCACGGAAAATGTTTCCTTGTGGTTTCTGTGTAAAATGAATGGACATACCGGTATACGTTGCCATACAAGTAGGGTGAACCGTTGTCAAAGCAGTGAATGCGACCTGCGCGGAAGTTGACGTCACACTCTGCCAGCGAATATCTTTTCAAGTCTGTAAAGTAATTTATAACACGCCTCTTTCTGACTGGCTGAAACGCAGTCACTTGAGGTTCACTAATCTAGGCCAGTGCATGAAATTTGCACCAGCGTGAACTAGACGCTTTAAGACTTCACGCGCGCGTAATTATTTCTCTATTTTATCCAATGGGGCGACACTTTTTGTGTAGAGAGCCCTATTAGGGCGACCCGGTCGGTTAGGGCAACAATTTGGTGTAGCCCCAATATTTTGGTCAAACACCATCTTTTTAAAATCGAGAACCATTTTTATTAGGTCTAGAAGCATTTTTATTAGGTGTGGAACTATTTTTGGAACCTTTGGGTAACAGAAATTGGTGTCCAATCGATGTCTTTTAGCAAAAATTTTGGTGGTCGTCTGGTAAAGTTTTACCGGTGGGTCGCCCCTTTGCTGCATTAAGTGATATTATTATTATTATTATTATTATTTATTTCTGGTATTCACACCAAGGATTCCTCAATAGTGCTCATTGCACTGTCACTCGCAAGCGTGAGGAAACCCATGAAGAATTAGAATTAGAAATGGCCAGAGACACCGGGGATGATCCCCTTGCTCTTCACAAAAGAATGCTCTGGGATCTTTAGAGTGCGTTACCATTACCTAACACACTGGACCAACGGCTATACATCCCTTCCGAAGGATGGAGCAAGTGTGGTTGAGTGCCTTGCCCAAGGGCACAGGTACCGCAGCCGGATTCGAACCCTGCTAGTGTTCCTGACCGGGCACTAGTCTCAAAAACTAGTGCCTGGTTACTGAGCCCTCTGGAGGTTGCCAACTGTGTCAGTGAACAGCAACTCAGAAACTGAAGCTAGGAAGCCAAAAGTTTCCTGAACGTTTAACTGACGAACTACATTGTACCTAGCTCTTGAGGTGCTTAGTTAAAGTCCTTATTGTTGCAGTGTTTAAAGTTCAAAATCCTGCCCTTTTGTTCAAAAACCTGTTTAAATGCATATTGTTGGATTGCTTCTTGCAAAATTGCATTGCATTTGTACCAGTATTTTGGCCAGAGGCGTGTTATAAAACACACATGGACTGTCATAATGCATAGTTCCGAGATTGCCCAGTTAACCCCGCCGCTTAGATATTGTTGCTATGTGCTCACAAGCCATCGCAAAAAATGGCGAAACACAACGTACAAAGCAACGGGGCTCGGCATGGGAAAACACAGATTCATTGGAGAAAACTCAAAGGTATTTATGTTTTAGGGTCGACAGTTACCGTAGTACACACTGAGCGAAGGGCTAGTAATGCAGGGATGACATATATTCATAAAAATGCGCTTTCCTACCTTTGAACAGCGAATCGCCAGACATTGAAACCAAAATTCACCTGGTCACTGGCGCATACAACATGTATGGGCAGAAAATCGCGTGATTGTGTAATGATTGCATCACTTTGACCATTGTGGGTGCCGTCTGCTAGCTCTGTTGTGATTGGTCGGTGGGTTCGGCTTGATTGACAGGTCGGAACTATGCATTAGGTCACCAGTGCACATCTTCATGTGCTGTATATTATACAACTGTATATTAAGACTGTATAGTAAGCAGTTAAGCCTGTTTAAAATGATAATATATGAATCTCCAGGTGGTATTGTGAAATAAACAAGATGACTGAATTTTTACAGGTAGTTGGGGAAGAGTAAAAACATTTCAAATAGGCAAAAAATCTCGTTTTGTCCCCAGGTATTTTGCACTGTTGTGCAAAATAAAGTTTGCCACCTTTACAGCTTATTTGTGATGGACGGTCACATATGTACTCTCCCCAAGAAGACTATAATTTCTTGATCAAAGCAGAACTTTGTTTAATACAGTGAACTTGTGGATAAAGTCAACATTTTCACGGTTCAACAAGCGTAGTATTTTTCAAGATGAACGCTCCTCCTGAACTTAATCCTGGTAGTAATTACGGATTATTTCATTTTGTAAAAAAGGAATCTTTACCGAAAAGTAGCGGAGACACTAAAGTTGTGAAGGATGACAGCGCCACTACAGAGGGCAAGAAAACGGTGACTGTCACTAAAATCTTCGACTTCGCTGGAGAAACGGTCAAGTAAGTAATAATGTATTTCCTGGCAAACGTATGCATTACAGACCAAATCCGGATGCAACTTAGTAGTTGCGTTTGAGATGCTTACACCATGTAACACCAACTTACACCAGAGCGTTCTTTTTGCTATCACATGATTACACATGTGTGTGCCCTGGAATCAACCACCACTGCCCCAACTCGCGGCCGGGTCTCTGGTGTAAGGCACGGTGTAATGATAGCACCTAGTAACCGCGTGGAAATTGAAGTTGCATGCGAGTAGTCAAACATGGCGGACAATTTGGAATTGAGTCTTTCCACGATAAAGGGGGCATTTTGGCAACACAGACCATATTTTCCAAAAAATACCCTTGTCTGGTCTCAAAATAAAAGAAATATGTTTGTTCTGAAGAGATAACTTAGGCCCCAAAAGGGTTACAAATATTGTGACAACATGCCTTTCTAAAAACCCTGTGTACAAATTTTCAATATATATGTTCGTAACCGGGACGGCCTGAAATGTAACACAAGTGTTCGTCCCGGTTACAAGCGTATCTTACACAGGGTTTTTAGAAAGGCATGTTGTCACACTATTTGTAACCCTTTTTGGGCCTAAGTTATATCTTTAGAACAACTTAAACTTATTTCTTTTATTTTGAGACCAGACAAAGGTATTTCCTCGAAAATATGGTCTGTGTTGCCAAAATGCCCCCTTTACTGTGGGAAGACCCATGTACATGTACATGTCTGCCCCGGTGCCAACCAATACTGCCCCAGCTTGTTGGGACGGGTCTCTGGTGTAATGACATCGCCTAGTAACCATGCGGGAGTTGCAAAACATGGCAGACAATTTGGAATTGCGACGTTAGTATGAAAATAATGTACAGATTTTATGACCAAAATAGGAGGGAATGTGGGTATATAGCCTATTAATGCGCATGCTCATTTGCAGTTCGACCAAACAACTTTGGTTAAACTATCGCTGTGTTTACACCAAAAACTTAATTCTGGTTCAACGCTAATGAATCTGGATCAATCGATACAAAAAATGTATGTTTCACACTGTCACTGCCGAAGAAGGAACAAACTTTCTTCTCTAGACACACTTTAAAATTTGGTGTAAAGTTGCCAAACATGATTCGCTGGCCTCTGGCCTCGTTCACTTACCACGCATATTTATCGACGACCCAATCTGTGGCCGATGACGGCTGCATGCATCTGTTTTGAACAGGGAATCATTTTGTCTCAGCGTGCCTGGACAAAATGGTGACCAGGGGAGAACCCTGCCATTTTGTTGAAAATATTTTGAATACCCACAAACCTAATGACGAAATATTTTCCTTGTTTAAACACCAGGTTGAGTGTTTCGCTTTCAGTATGCACTTAGGTCGTTGAGATAGAAGTATGCTTCCGGTAATCCAAGTTAAGCATTAAAATTGCGTTCACACCAAAACAAAATCTGCATTAAATTTGAGGCAGTTTTTGCATTCACACCAACCAATTTAATAATTGTAATCATAATTTGCATGTGTTTCCTAAAATTACATTATGAACTTTTCAATTTAAATAAAACAAAACACATCCAAATTGGAGATTGCAAACATGACCAAACCCCCACCTAGGGAGTGGGGCAGCGCGGGGGCGAGGGGTAGGGGAAACAATTGATAGGTGCATACCAGAAACACCATACCAATTTCAGAGAAATTAATGATTCACTAGCTATAAAGTAACAGAACACCACACCAATTTGAAAGGAATCAATGATTCACTATTTATAAATACCTTTACAGTTTACGCATACCTATTGGCTGAGAGCACGTCATGTGGCAGTCTTAAACGGGCGTTTGTGCCCGTGCCCTAGTCAGTGAGTATGGAACACACACACCCAGGTGCGAATCCACATACAAATTGCGGATGTCCCTTTGTTCCTCTTTTGTTCGGACATAGTCTATTTTTCCTTACTCTCGTTGGTTTTGTACAGGAGCTAATCGCGGACGTTTGCTTGACAATCGCGGACGATATTGTTCTCTTTGTTAGACCTCCCTAAAACGTCCACGATTGTTTGGGAGAACAAGCGCACGCACACAGAAACTGCAAGCCCTCGAAAGCAAAATATGCAGAGTACCCCGTCGTGTGCGTGCGCGTACACAGCTCGAAACACAGCTAGCAGTGCGAATGAAAGCAGTGCATACAAATATACAATGCAAAATATGGCAAAACGGCAAGACAATTTTTGTGAGTTTTACTGATTTACACAAAAGTATTTATGAATGGGAGTAAAAGTGGGTTTGGCTCGGGGCCTGGACGAGTGATAATGGACCTCGCCTGCGGTTCGGGCAATTATCACTTGTCCAGGTCCCTAGCCGGTGTTAAACGTATGTTTAAGACTGGCTAAACCCACTTTTATTCCCTTATTAAAAAGCAATTTTTAATTGAGTTCCATGAATAATAATAATGAATATTTGTAATGCCGGTATGCATCAGAAAGATGCTCAGTCCTATAAAAGCCGAACTACAAAATGTTTATTGAAAAGGTACCAGACTATGTACACGTTTCAAGCCTCATTGCAAGTACAAACTTTGGAATAAATAAATAAATAAATAAATAGTCCGGCACTTTCCCAATCCACAGGCTACATTGTACAAAATTGCTTTAGGGCACAAGAATAGCACGCGTGGGTTTTGGGCCTACAACAATGGTCCTATACCATAAGCCCAATTTTCTCATTTTTCTTTAACACATTTAACACTCAGAACAAAGACTACTTTATCTTTTAAAACAAAGTAACAAGTATTGCACAAAATCTGTTACAAATGGAAATCGAACCAGGGACATTCATAACAGAAGTCTATCACTCTAACCACTACACCAAACGAACTCGCTGCAAGCTCATCACTTTTTAATGAATTCAACCGTAACCCTGACACCTAACCCTTTACCCCCTACCCTAGTCTCTTCTCAAGACGTTCAATTAAATTATCATATGGTCTGTAATAACAACGAATAATGGTCCAGGACCATTATTGTACGCCAGAATCTCATACATGCACAAGAATAAGGCCTTTGCACGAAACTGCCATATTGGCTGAACAGCACAGCCGTATATGCTAGAACAATGAGTCCCTTACGTCGTTACTACCGTACATGTACAAGGTTGTTTCTATCATATCTACTATTGGCATGAACATCAAATGCTTTTTGGTAATGTCACTATGAACATCAGATCCCTTGAAAACTTGTGACCTTTCCATTTTGCACTGCAAAATCCGTGAAACTTTTTTCCTTTGTCAAGTACAGGTGACTTTCTTTGTTAACAGTGCCCATAAAAATCGCTTAATTTGCCATGGTACGAGGTGAAAAATCTGAAAGTTCTCTTAATTCCTACATGTACGGTAGTTCGACTCTGGGGCTTATCGGATTAAATGTTTTACAGGTTGTTTCATCCCCACAGGTGATACATGTAATTGACAGCTGGATTTCTCCGTGGTAACTGGGGAGATCATGTGTTGCAACATGCCTTATACATGTATCTTGGCCGTTTAAAAAAAAACACTGCAGACAAAATACATGAACTACATACATACTGGTAGTAATGGGTCTAAACAAACATTGGCTAAAATTCCCACTGGAAAAGGTTGACTGGTTTTAGACCCAGTAACGGTACATGGAAATGATGGAATTTCCCCTATTGAGCTCGTGCCAATGACGTCATTTTGGGAGTAAAACAATGCCGCGTCGTTGTGGAAGCAATGTGCGTGCGCGTTGTGCGTGTCCATAGCGCGCGTAACGCGCTATGTTGAGGCTCCCATTGGTGAACTAAACCGCGTTGCGCCCACCAGAGACACACACAACGCGCACGCACATTGCTTCCACAATGAATCAGCATTATTTGACTCCCAAAATGGCATATTCGCACGTGTTCGAAAGGGGTCAATAGCTAGGGAAAGGTTTTGACTATTTTTACAAGCATTTTCCTACCTGCCAACTAGTCCGATTTTATAGTATTTGTGCCGATTTTTAAGTGTTAAAAGGTTTGAAAACATGAGACAAAACAAAATAGCGAGAGTACATACTGTACCATTGATTTTTTTTATTGCACCGCAAGTACACAGAACCGCATGCACACCATGCATTGCGCGTGACTGAGGCTAGCACCTATCCACCGACCATACCGGTGTACATGTACCAGAAACAACCTAACTGCGAAGCACAGCTCTGGTTGTATTGGGTTTCTGCTGCACTGGCTGTGCGTACAGCATGCAACGGCCGTGCACGGTAACCAGGCATATTGCTACATGTACAACATCATGACGCACACACCGTACTGTTCTTAGCGCTGTCATACCGTAGTGAATCACATAATATACCGTGCGCGCTCGCTGCACGAATGATGAATCGGATCGCGCACCATGAAAGGCGTCTTTGAACCACGACTAATTCACACGTGTAGCCCAGGTTGGACTCCTTACCGCATATACATGTACTACCGGTACATATTAGCGGATGGTCGTAATGCAATGAAGACAACGACGTCCAACCTGGCCTAGGCGAAGTGGTATTTGAGTCGACTTGACCTGACTCCCCGCGCGCGCCACATGTGTTGTGCACATAAAAATGGGTGCAGTACTAGGTCAACTTGACCGTTGTACCAACTTGACCGTTGCAAGTTTCACTACAGTCCAATTTTTTTTACTCGGCAATGTTGGCAGGTATGCATTTTGCTAGTAAACTTAAATAGTGCTAAAGTCGAACTCTGAAAATTACCAGATATAAGTGCGTATAGATCGAGGTGCTACTCTTGTGTTGATATATCCCTCATCTGCATCGTGAATGGTCACATCAACATCGATTTCTTCACTGCAAATAAGCAAAATACACGTAGTATCAAATTGGTAAAGTCTGTTTTAATATATAACACCATTTATTTTGGGAAAAGGCTTTGGCCATTTGTCATATTTTTTCCTTGCCATTCTGAAATTTCGCATTCTCAATCAGTATATTTTCAAGGATATCGTCAAAAAAACACTGATGTTTTGTAAAATAATTTATCTACACTGTAGTTCCATCCCTATAAGCAGTGCAGTAATTACATCGACCTTTTTTGCTTCCACATCCAAATTGAAGATTGCAAATTTCCTGTTTTCTTCCAATGGAATACAAGGGGTCGTATGGACCAGGAAGCAGTCTACATGTAGGCTAAGTTTTGCCTGTAGGCCCTGTATATAGTAAGATGGTCGATGAGTTGCTTTAATTCTTGCATGTCCATCTGTTATTGTACAACCAGGGGTCGATTTCACTAAACTCTTCGTAAGTTAAGGTCCATAATAAGACTTGCAATGGATCCTACATGTAGGGCTGCGATGGATTGTGGCTACGATAGGTGCTGCGGCAGATTTCACCAAACCTATCGTAAGCGCGATGCATTCGATTATCGATTAGGGATATTTGCATATTTGCTCTAAGGCTGTTTGCTGTTCAAAAAAGTTTGAGTCCGTCCTGCGTGATGTAAGCGTGCGCGTTAAATGTGGCGCACAGCTTACGGGACGCGTACCATACATTTCTATGCCGCTCAGTTACCAAGCGCGTGAGCGGTTTTTGTTTTGTCACTTGCTAAAATTGTAGGTACAAAATTTTACAATTTTCTCTTGCTTAAATATCTCTTAGCATAGAATCTATCAAAAGTAACAATCAGTTTTCATGGGAGCCAGAATTTGTCTTGTCTTTTAAAAACGGAACAAACCATGACCATCGTTGGTCAAAACGTATGCTACGATGGCCCGTTGTCTTATTGTAAGTTACGGTGCATTGCCATGGCAGATATGCATCGTTACAAGTTTCTTGAAATAGTTCTTAGAGCACATCGTGAGTTACGGAGCGGTATAAAGGTAAGTGGTCAACACCAAAAAAAGTGAGCACGACTGTACACAACTGCAACATAAAAATCACACGGTGCATAGCTAAAACTGTCATTTTAGCAGAAATACCCGTTTGTCAAAATCAGCTTGGCATATATACATTTTGTACGTCATACTCACACATTGAGGAGGACAATCACTTTGGAGTTGTCTGGTCTTTTGAATGCAATGCTGTACAAGCCCTGATTCCCTGATGCCTCAAGGCCAATGCGCTTGGATCCTGGTGACACAAACTTACTGTACAAAACAAAACTTGAAGCGTCATCTTCCACGAATATACATTTTTTTACAGGAAGACCCAACAGATTGTCGATGATGTACACATGTGCCGACATTAGATCTGCATCACTCTCAAATGACGTCACTTCTTACAGATTGCCACGTGCATCAGGATCTTAAGTGTACATTTTTGTGGCGTTGCGCCGTATTTCAAAGCAACACGCACTTCTGCTTAGAACATTTTTCATGATGTGCGTACGTGGGTCTTTCCACGGTAAAGGGGGCATTTTGGCAACACAACATATTTTCGAGGAAATACCTTTGTCTGGTCTCAAAATAAAGGAAATGGGTTTAAGTTGTTATGAAGAGATAACTTAGGCCCCAAAAGAGTTACAAATAGTGTGACAACATGCCTTTGTAAAAAAAATATACATGTACGCTCGTAACCGGGACGGCCTAAAATGTAACACAAGTGTCCGTCCCGGTTACGAGCATATATTATAAATTTGTACACAGGGTTTTTAGAAAGGCATGTTGTCACACTATTTTTAACCCTTTTTGGGCCTAAGTTATCTCTTCAGAGAAACATTTCTTTTATTTTGAGACCAGACAAAGGTGTATGTATTTCATTGAAAATATGGTCTGTGTTGCCAAAATGCCCCCTTTACCGTGGAAAGACGCACATACATGTACATGTACCTGATGGCATTTGTTATGCAGTTGGCCATCTGTGAGAGTGGTCCATTTGAGCACATACATGTATGAATACGTACTGTAGTATTTTCATCAGGCTTTGAAGGCTTGCGAGGACTTATGATGGACTCGACTTTAACACTCCCAATTAAGGACTGTAAATCAATTTCTGACTAATTGCAATCCCCGTTGCGAAAAGATTCGAACCGGCCATTCAACACCGGCTAGCTCGGTGGTCGAGTGGTTAAGATGTCTGCCTTGTATGCAGGAGGTCGTTGGTTCGAGTCCCACCCGAGCACGATATGAAGTTTTTCATAGTGTCTTGGGAAAGCACCGAGTATACAGTGCACAGTGGTTTAAAAGCCAGTGCCACCCAGACATGATAAAATACCACAAACTTACTTCAATACCTTCGATGTAATCACTTTGCACACCCATTCAACCTATTTGCAATCCAAAACAGCTCATTACCCAGCCGCAAAACCTCCAAGAGGCTCTAAAACACACGCAGTTCACGAAAATTAAAGCTAAAGCGCTTTCTATCGACGATTACTTTGACATCGTTTGAAATTATGCCCATTTCAAACTGCCGTTGACATGGTTGAGCTGATGCCGCTGATGCCGAATTCTGGCGGTTCGTTTGAAGTGTTCTCTGGAGTGTTTATTCAAATTCAATATATATTCAAATCATATTTTGTTTATTTCGGGACATTCATATTGTGTTCCTTTCTCCTGAACCACTGATGAGTAGATGACAAATAGAGCGCCTTTACCAAAGTCGGTGATAAAGCGTCCATTCGGTTTTCCTCATGAGACTTTGGCAAAACCAGAAATGCCTCAGCCAATAGTTCGTCAAGATGTTTTTTTTCCTGATGAACGGCCTTTATTTTTTCCAGCCCTTTTTTCCCCACTTATATCCCTTACAATTCAAATTTGTCGTGCGACTTGTTCCTCTGGGTTAATCTCTCTCGCAATCCCACGTAACTCATTTTCCTTTTACATACTTTCAATTATCATACAACATTAATCATCACTTTCATCGGGGAGAGCTAGCTAGAGTTACGATGTTGCTCACTCTCGAGAACTGTCGTCAATAGAGGGTGCTATTCATTTACTCTGCGATAGCTGTGGGAGCAATGTGGGCCGTAGACATCTTAGAAAAGGTCGATTTATTTCGCTCAAAGAGACTTTGCGCTCATTTTGCGGCTGATTACTTTTGTAGCCAAGTAACCAAAGTAATTGATAAGAGTAGAAAGTTTTGCCCTGGCCGTTAATGGCCGATTGTAAAAATATCTCTCTAAACACATTTTGCGTGTTTTTCATATTTTTAAAAACTTCTCGGTAAGATATCACTGCTTCGTTTGCCACTTTACTAATAATTATTTTAAAAAAAAGTGATACCAATGGAAAGAGCATTTTAAGGACTAAAATATAATGCATATTTAAAAAAAACTGTTCTATTCGGGAAAATATGAGATTTAGTTCAGTTGACTGGACGTTTTAATTACACAGTTTATTGTCATACAGTTACATTAGGCTACAAATAGGCAATTTTTCCGGGCACAAAAAGGGGGGCCCCTTCCAGTGCATAGACTGTGCGTCATATGTTGCTGTTAGAATGAAAAGCGCGCATCCATTGAATGCACGTGACGTGCCCCCTTCACGTACACAATCTGATTGGTCTGGAGCAACCTGGCTTGCTCGTGCCTGTTTGACATACTGCTCGTGGTGTAATGTGTGTTGTGGTGAATACATGTAGTTACAGCAGCGTCAAACAGACATGAGACGTGTGTAGTTTGCTTACTCAAATGGCGCCTCTCCTTATGGAGACCTTTATCATGATGCGTCCATCTTTGTCTTGTTTCCCAAAGTACACGTCGGGTAGGATCAGTGCGTGTGCGCGATCAAGCGATAGCGCGTGTAATCTCCCTTTGAGAATCACTGTCCACGCTGCACACTCTCTTGATCGTGCAACGCCTGTGCCATTGTAATGCACACAATGAACAATTTCAAAACGGTGCTAAAATATTTTTTTCTCCAAGCCTCGCTTTTGTTACGGTGATATTAATAGGAGAAAAGGGAAGATGGCCGCACTGTGATAAAGGTCTATATCCTACATCTTTGGTTCTCACCTGAAGTGTCCCATGTGATAGTACATAGGTTGTTTGTAGAAGGCATCCCTGTCCACATCCACAATGATTGGGCTGTCAACCTCATTGTGTGCCCAATTGGGCCCTCCCTCCATGTTCAGTGCAAGGTTCCAGTCTATCCAACCTGTGACCCAGTGGTTCAGGTCCTAGTGTGGTGGGACAAAGAAAAAATATTAAGCTATATGCAGTAATGAATACAAGGGACAGGGCTGTAGTTGCAGGGCTGTAACGAGTCTCCCTCTGCTCAAGCTACCTTCGAGTCTCAAGTCAAGTCAAACTGCCTTCGAGTCCCAAGTCAAGTCAAGTTATACTGCCTTCGAGTCCCAAGTCAAGTCAAGTCAAGTCAGGCATATTGGTCAAGTCAAGTAGTCACGACAGTAAATTTGTTTCTAATTTCAAAATGAGTTTAAAATTGAAACTCGCATTCATGTTGCTTTGGCCAAGGTTTCTTTTATAGTGCTGAAATACAATTCGGTCCCCAAAATGACACAAAAATGCATAAAAGATGTATTTTATTTTTGGCAGACTCAAATCAAAAAGTCTTAGTCATAAGTCAAGTCATTTGAGGTTCGAGTCTCAAGTCAAGTCAAGTCAGTGAAAATCGGGACTCGAGTCTGAGTCATTACAACAAGTGTAGTTGAGTCCCCACTTTTCAAGTCCAAGTTCTTGGTGTCCAGCTTTGTGGTGTCCACCATGCATCTATAGTCCTTCACCGTCGGAGTCCCGATCTAATCAAGTGCATTGCTTTCCAGTGCCAATGATCGTGCCTACATACATGTATGTATGATCTCTGGCAGCCCATACATTGTACATGTACGTTTGCTTTAGGCCGAGAAAGGTATTTCTTTGGAAGGTGAAACACATTTCGAGTACTCAAAATCATTTCAGGCAAATAAAATGATTTATTTCATATTCTAAAAATTTCATTTCACATGTTCACTGTTCTCTGTTCTCCACTAATACCCCCGTCATACCAGAGGCGCGGTGCCACTGTGGTGCTTGTACGGCATAAACCGCAGTGGCACCGCCATGATCGCCGTGGTTCCGCCATTGATCGCCGTAGCACCGCGGAAAACTGTCAAAACCACGGACCTTCGCGGTGGCACGGCGGAAACTTTGAACATCTTCAAAACTTCCGCAGTGCCACTGCGGGTTGGGCCAATCCGCAGTGGGATCGCCACGGCACCGCCATGACCGCCGTGGGACCGTACAAGGACCGCAGTAGCACCTCCATCACCGCCGTGCCTCCGCAGTACAACCGCCGTGCAATCGCCGAAAAAGTAGACTGGCGACCCTACGGCGATCCCGTGGCAGTTCTACTGCGGTTATGGCGGTGCTACCACGGGAGCACTGCGGAGCCAGGGAGGAATTTTAGAAAATTTGGCGATCTTACTGCGGTGCAACTGCGTTCCTACGGTGGTGCCGGCGGTGTTATTGAGGTGCTTGTACGGCAATGGCGTTTCCACTGAGGTTGCACTGAGGTGCTTGCACGGTGCTACTGCGGGCATATTTTGTAGTATAAAAGCTTTGGTTTTCTGCTTCAATTTCAGTGTTCTAAAAGTCTTCAAACAGTTCGGAAACTATGAAAAACTACTAGCGGTGTCACTACGTTGATGGCGGTTTTGACCAAAAACCGTAGTGGCACCGCCAATCCGGTCTGACGGGGGTATAACTGACGGGCCCGGACAAAATCAAAGAAGGTACCATTTGCGCCCGGACAAAAAGTTGCCGCCCGAACAAAAACAATCAATTTTTCCCTTTAGAAGTACGGCCGAGTCATTCCAAAAATAGGTGTTACAAAGTCACCAAACATGTTTCGCTGGCCGCTGGTGTCATTATCGCATATTTATCCCATCGGCGACCCAATCCATGATCGATAACGGCCATGACAGTTGAATGCATCTGTTTTGAACAGTGCCCTTACGCGGAGAACAGGGGGTTGATCAGTGCTCGCCGCATTAGGGCACTGTTCAGCGCACCCGGACAAAATGTTTAGCAGTGGAGAACACTAATGTTCAAAAGATTATTCAGCGTTCGAATTAGCACTGGTCCGTTGGCCAAATGACAGTTGAAATCGTCCCTGGCCAGCTAGAAAGCCTCCCCGAATTGTCCGGTTGTCCAGTTGAATTTAAATAGACCCATGCCATGTACATGTATGTGAAATTTCCCGCGTTAATTTCCTTAATGCGCTTTTTTTCTTCATGTTTCCGCATTTTTGACTTGAAGGTGAAAATGTAATGAAAAAGTCATCATACAAAAATGTACTACATGTAACTGTGGATAAATGTTGACAAATATTTTAAAAAAAATTATGTTGGCCTCCATAAAGTGTTTGCATTAAATTTATAAATGCTTCACTGCCCATTTTTTAAAATTTTGTTAGTAGAAATATATAAATATCCACAAAAACATGCATCCATGTGAGTTTGTATTAAACAAAGGAGCTTTTTTTAAGACCCAAGAATAGCTAAAAAATTCACCACACATTTTCAAACTTGTACTGGGGAGAACCTTGACTATCAAATTTTACTAGTTTTATATTCACTCAAATGTGTTTATTGCAAACACTAAAGGTCGACTCTGTGTAAAATGAACAACCAAAATTGAAATTTGAACCGGGCCACTTCAAACGCCAATGGGCCAGTCAAAACTTAAGCCAACTGGTCCTGGTGGCCAGTTGGGAAAAAAGTTAAGGGCGAACGCTGTTATTGTACACCAACATACATGTAATTTATAATAGACGCTTGAAATTATTTCCAGCACTCGTAAAAATATGTCTTATTGTCTTTGTATTTTAATTTTAACTGGACGTCGGCCCATACATGTATCTCCGAGTCCTTACCAACCGAGTCCTTGAAAATCAGGACTCGAGTCCGGACTCGGGTCTTAAAGCGCTGGTAGTAATAAATACGATCGACCAGTGGTTATTTTGGCATGGAAATTCTCATGCACTATGTCACTGGCATAGCAAGGGTGACCATAAGTGGGTTCCACATTTTGATTTTTTTCTGTGCTTATAGTGAAATAAGGGTACCAATTGAATTTTACATAATTGTTTCCGGTGCACGTTTTAATTTCTACCAATCTTTCAAGGCACAAACAACATACATTTACTTCCCCAAAATGGTTTTCTTATATTTATGTTTTGGTGGGAGGAAAACACCACACACAATCATGTGTCAAAACCCATGGAATCAAGCAGGGACTAAATAACACAATCCACATACTGTGACCCGGACATGATTCAAACCAGGGCCAGAGAGGTGCATGGAAGCCAAGAAAAGTACCACCACATCAATATTACCTGTATAATATCGAGGCTGTAACTTTCCCCACGTTCCCAGTCGCCCAATTTCACCGGATCATCTATTTCAAACCCCTCGCATGCTTCCGTGGCTAACAGAAACTGGTCTGGGAATGCGTCATGAGTCAAATCCAGCATTTCATAATCACTTGGACCCTTCGTCTGATACCAGTGAATTGCTATGCCAGATAAATAAGCCGCTGCTTCCTTATCGGAGTATATCTGAAAATATAACAAATATGGGCAATGTCATGGTTTAGCTACATGTACAATGTATGTGCTGTACATGTATGTTACATTTTTGGCAAAGGAGATCCTTTCCTATAAATGCCTTTACATATATTTTGTCTCGGAATAGAAGAAGAAAAAAAAATTAAATGAGCGTGTCCAGATTTTCTGGAAATTTGATCTCGATCTAACTTATAAAATACCTCCCAAAAATAATATTCATGACAAGAAAACAAACAAAATACAAAATGTTAAGGTGAAAATTTGAAAGTAAGTTAACTTCTTGATCGCAAGTAGTGACACAAATCGACATTGTGCCGTTTTGCTTCCATACCAGAGTTCGAAGTCGGACTGACATGACTAAAGTTGGCAAACATGGTACAAAAATGCTACATTGTCAAAAATGTACACATGTATAGCTTTTAACAAGAGACACATGATATATTTTCCCCATTAAAACATGAAACCTGTATGAAAACTAACCACTTGCGATGTTGTATACACCCATGGGACTTGATCATCATGACTCATAAGCTTGACATCACCATACCCTGCATCGTGAAGTGCAGGCCCAAGATCCTGCTTGACAAACTTCCTGCTGATTTCAGGCGGCATTGCCATGCGCTGCCATGGTACCAAGAAGCTTGGCAGATTGGCAGCTGATGGTTCATTTTGTATCGTCAGGCCCCATATGGGCACTCCTTGCTTTTTGTATTCATCTAAAAATCTGACGGATCAGAAAGTATATAAATTCTCGTTATAACGCTCCTCCTGATATAAAGCTCCTTTTTACAAGTCCTGAACAAGATTCTCTTTATTGTATAATTATATGCATTGGTTATAGCGCTCTCTGGATATAAAGCTCTAATTACGGTACCTTAACGAGCGCTATAATAAGAATTTGTTCAGTGAAATCTCAATACATCATTCACTATTACAGTACATTGTATACCACAAGCACGGATACCGGTATATGCACCACAAAACCGAATTAATATCTTCAAGCAAACTTGATTCTGATTGGTGGATCCATGGCAACATTGTGATAATGTCCTATAACCACTCTGCCCTCCCCCATTTGTATCATTGTAAATTTTACTTCATGAGTTACATGTAAAGAACCTCTTCTGATTTTTCCAGAAAGTAGAATTCCGTCCAACCTAACAATCATGTAAAATTGCTCCCCAAAACATCGATCCATGGAAAGAAAACAGTCAATTTGCCAATCTCCAATTTGGATGTGGAAGCAAAAAGTTTGGTGTAATCACTGCACTGCTTTATGTAACCTGGTAACTGGATAAATTAGTTTACAAAACATTGGTGGTTTTTGACGATATCCTAGAAAATATGTGGATCGAGAGCACAATTTCAGAATGGTAATGAGAAAAATATGACAATTGAGGTTATCAAAAACAACCATGGGAAAAATGAGGGGGTTGGGGGTGCGTTCAAAAATGTGATCTGGACATCAGAATGATTCATGAATGCGGGTGTGTGTTTGCTAAAAGTAACAGCCGCTTAACTTCAAAGCTTTGCTTGTATTTCCTCGGGAGATTGTAATGCATGCTTAGCTGAGTTAAGATCTGGCTCCTCCAGTAGTAATAATAATAATGGAAATTTATATACATGTAGCGCACACATCCACCCAAGTTGTACAGTGGCATGATCCGAGTTCAAGTGGCAATGAATTCCAAAGTCGAGGAGCTGCAACAGAAAAAGATCTGGCGCCCCATGTTCGTTTAGAATTTGGTTCCTTGAGAAGTTGCTGGTTACTTGATCTAAGAGTTCTTGCTGGAGAATATTCATGTAGTAGTTACTTAATGTAGTAGGGTTGCCTTGTTGTTGAGAGCTTTGTGGACCAGAAGCATGAGTTTGAAGACAATCCTTTGGGAGACAGGAAGCCAGTGTAGTTCCTTCAAAATGGGGGTGATGTGACAGTTCCTCCTGGATAAGGTGATGATGCGGGCAGCGGTATTCTGAAGACGTTGAAGACGGTATATTTGATTCTGAGGGAGTCCGCAGAGTAGTGAATTGCCATTGTCTAGTCAAATACATGCGTATACGACCGATGTTTCTAATTTGGAATGATGCCGAACAGACAGTGTTAGCGACGTGAGGTGTATACATCATGTACATACACATGCAGGTGTGAATCCACATACAATCGCGGACGTCCCTTTGTTCCTCTTTTGTTTGGACATAGTCTATTTTTCCTTACTCTCGTTGGTTTTGTACAGGAGCGAATCGCGGACGTTCGCTTGCCAATCGCGGACGATATTGTTCTCTTTGTTAGACCTCCCTAAAACGTCCACGATTGTTTGGGAGAATTAACAAGCGCGTACATGTATATACATGTATATACATGTATACATACTCTTGCTGTCGTTACACATAAAACACAGGCCTACAATGTACATATATGCAGGCATTTATTCCTTTTTCCTCTACCTTTACTGCCTTTCCTGAGTAGCCCCCTACTGCAAGTCAACCTTGGCCTTGTTTGGGATGAAATGCATAAAAAAAAAAGTGGAAATAGCTCTCAGGATGTGAGGATTAGTGAATTCGTGTTACCTGACAAAGTACTTAGCCCATGTCTTGTAGTATTTGCCTCCTGGCTTGCCGATCGGTCCGTCTGGACCAGTCATGTCGTTGCTTTCCTTCATCCAAGCTGGAGCGGACCAGGGACTCGCAACCAGTTTCAGTTTGGCATAGGGGCTAAGAGCCATGGCCTCCTTTATTACAGGTATCTAAATCCAATGGTAAAATGGTACATTTAGCTTTCAATACAAAACGGGGGCGTAATCATGGGGTTGGCCCGAGCGAGGCATGTGCCTTTTTTTTAGTCTACAGAATGTACAATTTAAACCCTGAATATTAATTTTGTTTGCAAGTGCCATTCTCTGGATTTCATGAGTGACGTTCAAATAACTTGCACCATGTAACAAACTTGGAAAGTAATATTTCTAATAACAGACTATGTACCTTTTATAAAACGATTAAATTTGATGTAAATTTTGAAAATTATCTTGTTAAACTTAACAACTCTTGTAGAACAGCATTAACACGCTTCCGTAGTGGAAATCACCGCCTACCTGTGACCGAATTTCGCTATTTACCAACTGATTCGCCTTCAAATTATACCCTATGTCTTTTATGTAATAAGATGGATCTCTGTGATGAATTTCATTATTTACTTGTTTGTAACTCACTAAGTGGTGACAGACATACATGTAGCTTGATTAAGAAGTTTTACTGGCAGAGACCAAATGTGGATAAATTGGGATTGCTATTCAATGTGTGCAGTTCTCGCCAACTCTGTAACCTTGCCAAATTTATTAAGATTATTCTGACTAAGTTCCCGTAAACTCATTATTTTTGTTTTGCTCTTATATACATGTAGTTTGCATTTAGCTTCCACTATTTAAAGTCTTTTATTTTTTATTTTTTATTTTAAGCTCATGTTTAAATTGTATTTTATTTTTGTTTTTTAGTTCTGATAATTAATGTTCTATTTTTGATTTTATTTGTTTTATAGTTACTTAGCTAAACAGTTTTGTATTTTAAGCTGGCTCTCATACCCCATGCTGGGGTCGCAGAGGTTAATAAACCATTCAAACCAACCAACTTACACCAGAGTGTTTTTTTTAAATTTTTTATTTTGCCATTTGCCATCATGTGATACACGTCTCCCCTGGTGGCAGCCATCAGCTCGCGTGCAGGTCTCTGTTGGAAGGCTCACTTAGTAACCATGTGGAAGATGCAAAATGTGAAAATGGCAGACAATGAAATCGCGACGCGAGTGCAAAGAAAAGCATAGATTTATGACAAAAATATGATAGAACAGGGGGTGTACTGTATACATGCATTTTCCTTAATTAGTTTGTTTGTGGGCACTGACAAGGTTTAACTTTACCTTTAGGACAACTACATGTAATTAAGCGTGGCAATGGCTTTATTTTTCCTTGTGAGACCTTTTCCTTTGACCTGTGTTCCCAGAATTCAATGCGAAACCCCGTGCCATTCATTTTGCATCTTCTGTAGGCTTCCCTTGGTGTAACCCCTGTGTAATTTGGTGTAACCTATTCAAAACGCCACTATGGGAGATTAGTGTTACTGTTTGCCAATGAAGGGCATACCGGTACCAGGGGAATGAATAAGCACATTTACCGACTATAGACCCTTTGCACCGGCAGCCATGACAGGGGCAGGTTTTCATATGAATGTGACAATAGATCCACAAAGTGCCTATTCATGCATGACAATGTGACTGCCCCTGTCCGTGCAAAGGCTTTATATGTATTGTACCTTCTGATCGATGTCTTCTGGTGCCAGTTGGAAGTTTTCCAGGCAAAAATCATCAGGCGTACCATCGTATGAGTAAACATGGGTTGAGAAATCACAGCTGTGGATTGGCACTCGGCCCATGGTGTATTCTATTCCTGAATTATAAAACATATTCGTTGAACAAAATTGTTACAGGGTCTTTTCTCTGTAATTTTAAAATAAGTTTCAAAAAATGAAGTCAGGTGTAGGCTGAGAACAACCACCAAAACCCATTCTCAGATAATCAAAGTTTCCTGCAAGTGCAATTTCTTGAAACAATTGATAGATGCATAACCTTGACAATATTTGTTCCGTCTGTAACATTTCTAGTGGTCTCACATTCTGCAACTCACTGTCAAAGAACTCACAATAGCCAATTGTGAGGTGATTTTACAGCTTTGTACCTTGCACACTATCTCTCACCCCGTTTACACTCGATTTGCCTTTGCCGAATCGAACTCCGCAATTTGCAAAAAGGGGAGTTGAAGCCGGGTAGGCACTTAGTGTAAACGCAAAAGGTGAATTGAAAAAGGCGGATCAGACCCGGGTCTGATTCGCCTTTTTCAAGTCACCTTTGGGGTAGGGTTGAACCTGCAATCGTCAAGGTCGCTTGTAGTGTAAACGCTACCCGAATACAGATTCGGCAATTTGAGTGTCCTTGGGGCGGTGCCCGCAGTGTAGTAGATTTAATTGACCAATCTGGCACTAGTGCAGCAACACCTTACAGCTTACGCATGCGCTGCAGTTACATTTAGTGGTGACTTTTGCGGTTTCTGAAGCGAGTTGAAACGATTTGGGGTGTAGTGTAAACGCGGCAAATGTTTAGTTTTGTGGTCGCAATAAAAATCTGTATCCACCTTTGCCGATTCGAGTGTAAACACGGTGAAAGTGATTCTCCGTCAAGAGACTCATTCCATGAGAAATGAAGCCATACAAATCCATGGCTTTACCCTGATTGGAGCCATTCACAGTCGATCCCATGGCATTGCCACACTTGTCAGAAACGACTTTTATGCAAAAGTCCTCCACTGCAGCTCCCCACCTGATTGTTAACGGATTGCTGTCTCCGTCAATGATACATGTAGCTTCACCGTCATTAACTTGTACAAATCTCCAACCGCTGCCTTTTCAAGCTCCTCCCTTGTACATGTAGTCACATCCTGTCATCTACTCAGAAGACTTCAACTGCCACGTACCATACCAACTGGGGATACCTCACTAACGACCGAAACGTGAAAATGTCGCTGAGTGGGCCTCAAACTCGGACCTCTTCAGAGTGTTATACAATCATAAATTTCCCAAGACCTTTCATTTAGCTATCTGCAACACTTTCACAAGATCTCGCATTCTACAGCCATGATTCGAATAGCCTACTTCCACATCCCACACATATCATCGGTGGAAATTTTTTAACGAGTCTCCCTCTGCTCGAGTCCCAAATCAAGTCAAGTCGAGTCAAACATGCCTTCGAGTCTCAAGTCGAGTCAAGCCAGGCATGTTGGTCAAGTCGGTTCAAGTCAAGTATAGTACATGTAGTTGTTCAAGTTAATTTTGAAATGATTGTAAACCCAGAATCTTGCATACGTGTAGGGTATTTCTGTTGCTCTGGCAAACAATGCTCCATGTTATAAGAAAGCTTTAGTTTTGAAAAACAATGCGGTCCTCAAAATGACAAAAAATGCATACAAGTTTAATTTCATTTTTGGCAGACCCAAGTCAAAAAATGTACAAGTCAAGTCATTTGAGGTTCGAGTCTCAAGTCGATTCAAATCAGTGAAAATCGGGACTCGAGTTGACTTGAGTCCGAGTCATTACAACTCTGCCAATGCAATGCCCCATTTTTATTGCTACGTTTTTGCCATGTACAATTGTATGGTTGATAATTTATCAGGGCATGTCTTGGTATGTGTTGAAAATTGTTCCAGTGTATACTCTCTTATGTTAAAGAATCCTTTTCTCCCCTCATCCCATTAATTTGTTATCATTTCTGCACAAAGCAGGGTTGTAGTCGAGTCGATCACAAGTCTATCACAAGTCCAGTGCCGAAAAAATCACAAGTCTGTGACAAGTCCCGCACAAGTCCATCAAAAGTCCATAAAAAGTCCAGTAACAAGAAGCAAAGGAAAGGATGAACACGCAGAAAAGGATGCCCTTGTTGGAATTCATTTGAATAGCTTGTGACTTGAATTAAGACCCAGGGACTTGTGGTGGTTTTGGAAGGCATGTGGGGACTTGGGATGGACTTTATTATTATTATTATTATTATTTATTATTATTTCTTTCTGGTATTCATACCAAGGATTCCTCAATAGTGCTCATTGCACTGTCACTCGCAAGCGTGAGGAAACCCATGAAGAATTAGAATTAGAAATGGCCAGAGACACCGGGGATGATCCCCCTTGCTCTTCACGAAAGAATGCTCTGGGATCTTTAGAGTGCGTTTCCATATTACCTAACACACTGGACCAACGGCTTTACATCCCTTCCGAAGGATGGAGCAAGTGTGGTTGAGTGCCTTGCCCAAGGGCACAGGTACCGTAGCCGTGGGGAGGTTCGAACCTGCAACCCCAAGTTTTCACCTATGATTGCGAGTCAATGACCTAAACCGCTCGGCCACGGTACCCCACGGTACCTCGACTACAACCCTGGCACATAGTGATAGGGCACCACGTACACCAGATTTTTGTTTGCTACTTCACTCCTCAGTTGCATAAATTGGTGTGCAAAATTTGAACATCTGGCATACATGCATGTATTTAGACACTTTAGTTGTTTGAAATATTTGATAATGAAATATTTGATAAAAAAAGATGGTAGGACTGGCAGACACTAATGTGAGCTACATGTATGCTCACAACAATTAATTTTCACTTTTTAACACATGTGAAAAATATAAGCTAGGCATTGAAAGACATCTAATATCAATTTGTTCACATGTCAAGTGTTCAGATAGATTTTTACACCAGTTTACATGTACCATGCAACTCTGAGAGAAAGCACTGAAAGAGTGGCCTATACTACCAGTTGTGCCTTGTAGCTTAGCTGGTAGACTATGATAGCAGGCCTATCTGCCTTGTGTACATGTACCAGATGTCCCAGTTTCGAATTTTTCCCCTGTCAGATATTTTGTACATGTACCTTCAGCAGAGAAGTAGGACTGCAGTAACTTGGATCTCGTGCCAGGGGACAGACTATCGATGTTGATCGTTGCTGCGTCGGTGAAAGATCCCCCAAAACCCTCTATGGTTTGGTACTCCACTGAAGCGTCCAGTGACAACTTGTTATTGTATTTAGCTGGAATAAAGGCCAACAGAGATAATAACTACAGGGTGGAAATATACTCTTCTGAAAATAAAAAGTTAGAAAATTCTATAAAATATAAATTACTAATCAGAACAGAAGTTTGTGGATTACAGTGAGCTTGTGGATCACAGTAATGAATGTGACATTTTCTGTTTCTGGGGGAAACAGACAATGTAGTTAAAGGGCCCCTTATTTGGGATTTTTTTCAATGAAATATATGCTATAAAACCAATATACTCGGTTACATTCATAAAAATCCTATTTGGAGCTTGTTTTGGGGGTTAAAACAAAGGTTTTTAGTTTTTATACGAATATGCCTATTCATGACCAAGGTCATGATGTCACAAGAGGCAAACACAGGAAAGTCGCATTCAACTGTGCACAAAAGATTCCACCTTTTTTCTTAAACGTCCTGGAACTTTTGTAATCCATGGCTGTTTGAGTTTGTTTTACATGCCTGCTGTAAGCCATGACAAAACTGTGGGTAGAAACTGCAGCAATTTGCCACAAGTCCAACTTGAAGTCTTATGTTTTTTCTTAACTTTTCCCTTCTGTCTTCCTTACATGTACATGTATGTGATGCATTCAAAACAGCGCTCTGCAACACATTTTGGACTATTGATGAAATATCACAATTTTCGGCTCTATTTTAGATGAATATTCTTCAAGGTGAAGTGAATAGAAACCAAACCTAATAGCCAATAGTTATCTTTTTATTTTTTATATATATTTCCAATGCATGCTTGATAATACAACATACAACATGCAAGTAATTCAATGATGGTTTTGATAAAATCTTGTTGCAATAGTTGTCCGTCAAATGCACCCATTACCATAGCCACGTAGCCACATAGAAAACTACAATTTTGGGGTGCATTCTATTGTCTCAGATTGCTTTATTTGGTTCCCAATAATCTCCTCTATTTGAAATTTGGTATAGGCTGAAAGCTTGATGTGTGTAACCAAACAAACAATTTCATTGCAAAGGAGATTTCCAAATTAAAACTTCATGTACATGTAAATGTAATTATATTATGCCACGATGTAATATCTCAGGAACAGAGCTAAACATTCAGGGCTTTCCAGTCAACTGTCGTGTACTACTAATTTTTCATTTTAAACTTATAACGTACCTTCATTTTCAAACAAGAATCTTGATGTCATGAAGCGATCCGCGTCCTTGCTAGAACTGTACACGGCATACTCGCAATCGCGTAGTTCTTCCATCCGTGGGAGAGTATCGCAGTAATCAGCTGTGCACTCGCAGACAAACGAAGAGGTTTGAGGAAGATCATTTGTGGCTGGTATGCAGTCTAGCTTCTCTGCTGTCAAAGTCAACAAAAAACCATCATGAATCATTGAGTTAAAATTGGCTATTTTAAAGTTTCTTGGCGCTTTATTAAGTCATGGTTGCATTAAAGCCCGAATACAACATTTGCAGTTACAGGCCATCCATAAAGTACGCATGTACAGACGGAGGGGAAGAGGGAGGGGTTCAGAGCGAATACGTACGCCAATGTTAAAGTCAATGGATGACGTCACAAAATGCCGAACCTATCCCCCAGCTGCACCAACCACGACGCACGGGGTCGACCAACAAATCGCCTCCACCCTGGCCCCTTAGAGTCCTTGGCACTGAGGATCCGATTCGCCGGATCCGACGAGGAGAAACAAACCACGTGTCCATAGAGGCGCAACTAGTGCTCTCGGATAAAGCAGATGAAGCACCTCCTAGTTCGACACACTGTCTATCCAGTGGTACCCGAAGATGTGGTGTCCAGTCGTTGCCTCAACCCTTTCGTCCGACTGCTCAAATGCCGAGAGTGCCAAACTGTTGTTCAGCAAGTTCATCACTCCCTGCGCTAGACCTAGACACTGAGTGACATCAGCCTCGGTAGTTGTGGAGCGGTGAGCCTCGCTAGTTGCAGAGTGTTGAACCATGCTATCGAGGTACATGTAGGTAAAGCTCTCCACGATCTCAACACTCTCACCCGATGCAAGACGAGAATCGACAGCTGCATCCAGAAGGTCACTGAAGACCTTGGTCTTGATCCAGGAGACTCGCAATCCGATCCTCACCGCCTCCCCACTCAGTGTCTCGAGTGCCCACATCAGAATCTCCATCGTCTTGGCAAAGATAACAGCGTCCTCGGCGAAGTCCAGATCGGTGATCTGAACATCTCCGAACGACACTCCACAGTCGGTCCCTTCCACCACCTGTCCCATAACCCAGTCCATGCAAGTGTTGAAAAGTGACGGGGCCATTAGGGATCCCTGCCTCACTCCAGTATTAACTGGAAAGAAGATGTTTACATGTAATTTCATGTACTCAAACTGTACATTACTATTTTGATGGGTTTGTCTAGTTTAACATCTAATGTAACATCTGAAACAAGTAAAAGTTGTACTTTTAATGTTGAAAAGGGTTTATTCCATATATTACTTGGGACACTAACTGTACTAATCAAGTTTTGTCAAAACACAAAGCAAACAAATCTGAAACCTGAATGAAATGTTAACATCATGTAACGTCCGAAACAGAATGGAGCAGTAATCTTTTGTACCATACAAAGCATATTCAGTGCATTTTCAGGGTTTTTGATGATTGTTGCAATCAAGCTCATAATTTGCAATCAAGTTCAACATATGCAGCATTCGAAAACTAGATCTAAATTGAATGGATTGAGTTTACGTTGACTGATATATCAGTTGAATGAATACATTTACACTGCTAAACTATTTGTGGGGCCACTTCAGTACAGACTTTCCGTTTTATTTTATATGTTAGTGCATTTTTGTCCAGAAAATATGCCAGAAACAGACTAATGATACCAATGCAAAGCCATAAAAAAAGACAAAAGCTGACATTGTTAACATAGTGTAACGTCCGAAACATAGTAGGGTTTATATTATAAAAATGATAAGCCAATGTACTTTTCCCAATTTGTATTGTACACATGCAGCAAGTCTGATCAAAAACAGGCCAATTTTGCCATGCCAAACAAAAACGTTTAATTATGAAAACCATAATATTTTGCTATTTTTGCCTACCTATAAATCAGTGTAAAAAGTCCAATTTATGTGATAGAAACTCAAATGAAGAAATTGTATTTCATTCATGGATGTTTCCCATGTTTAGAGTTAGAATTAAGCTCAGACCTTTACATTTCTCATAAATTCAAATATTCTTCATGACAAAACTACTAGTTTAAAGTGTGTTGACTCGTTTTCATTTTTTGCCCTCTTGGTTGACACAATTGGGCTATGTTTAAAAAAAACAGAGCCATAGGGTATTTGTGGTGTTCTGGCCAAGAATGATCTATGTTCAAAACAAAGCTTAGTGTATCTGTAGTGTTGAATTACAATTTGGTCCTAAAAATGAAAAAAGTGCAATTTTTGGCAGACTCGGGTCAAGTCATTTGAAGTTCGAGTCTCAAGTCAAGTCAAGTCGGTGAAAATCTGGACTCGAGTCGACTTGAGTCTCGAGTCCGAGTCATTACAACTCTGACGAAAAGGCTCATTGGTAATCCACCCTAAAGCCGGATTCACACAGCCTTTTTGTGCATAAATTTGACACGCGTCACTCTGAAAAAAATATACATGTAAACCTAGAAGGAATTTGGGGTGAAATGATGCACTGAAACTCAAAGAATCACAAACACACTTGCCGCCACAGTTGATTCTGTGGTTTTTCAGTGCACTGTTTCACTCCAAGTTTCCCCCATAGTCCATACCCCTTTTTCTCAAAATGACGAGCATTGAATTTATGCGTGTGAGAGTCATGTTACATGTATGTACTGCATGTTGTGCCGCACAGTCAGTGCTTATATACAATAAACTCTCATTATAGCGCTCTTCAAGGGACCGAAATAATTTGAGCTTTATATCCAGAGAGCGCTATAACCAGTGCATACGCAATGCAGAGAATAATTGCTGGGACTTTTAAAAAGGAGCTTTATATCAAGAAGAGCTTTATATCAGGGGGTGTTATAACGAGAGTTTACTGCATTGTAACTATCAAAATTTTGCCTGTACGTACTATTAAACAAGTGACAAGTGCACTTGAAATCACTTGAGATATTTTTCTAAATTGTTATCAATATGTGCCAGGTACAGTAAATCTGAATTTTAAAATGTACCTACCTTTTCCCCAAGAAAGTAAAAAAAGAGAAAGTATCCACAAAATGGCAAGTTGATGTTGCATGTTGCATGTTGGAGTGCTGTATTATTAATGACAAATATACTTTGGACGTTTGTCAGTTGACATGGTTGAGCAATCTGATTTTTATCAATAGAGTACATGTACATACACGTATGTAGTTCTTTGTTGTCCTTCATGTACATGATGCCGATATATATGCAAGAGATTGTGCACACAAGTTTGCTGGTACATGTACATGTAATGCATAACCCCGAGGTCTTCCTATCTGAACAAATGCATGAATGCTGGTAGGCTACAGTGTATTGCAAAATTGACCATTTGACCGGAAAAGCTTTACTTAAATGGACTGTCGAAGTGTTTCCAACTGTTCAATGCAATGATTCTGCCCGAGATGATATCTGTTTGTAAGAAAATAATAAAAATGATTGTGCATACACATTTTTTTACAAGGGTGTCTTCATGATCATGTGCACTATAGCCAGGGAACCAGTCTTAATAGGATGATGGCTTCACATAATTTCTTGGAAGCATAAAAACAGTTTTTCATCATTTTCTCAGAACGTAAAAGGTGACTTACACAAAAGTTGGTTTTTACCATGTAAACATCCTTAATCGCCCCTGGAGATCATTATTATTATTTCTTTCTGAGACTAAAAACAACGATTCCTCAAAAGTGCCCATTGCACTGCTGTCGCTCGCAAGCATGAGGAAACCCACGATGAATAAGAAACGGCCAGAGACACCAGGGATTTCCTTGCTCTTCACGAAAGAATGCTCTGGGATCTTTAAAGTGTGTTGGCTAACACACTGGACCAATAGCTTAATCAGGGCTCGAAATACCCACTGGACCGAGGCCAGTAATTTAAGCCTCGGTCTAGTATTTTCTCTACCATACTAGACCAGTGGTCCAGTGCATTTTTAAACTAACGAACAGTAAATCCACGTTCCTTGTAGCTTTAAAAATAGCGTCGGTCCAGTAAATGGTTTAAGCTACTAACCCTGTGGTCTAGCAGATTTGTTCATGAAATTCGAGCCCTGGCTTTACATCCCTTCCGAAGGATGGAGCAAGTGTGTTTAAGTGCCTTGCTCAAGGGCACAGGTACCCCAGCCGGGCATCGAACCCGCAACCCCAAGTTTTCACCCGAGTATTGCGAGTCAGTGACCCAAACAACTCGGCCACAGTACCCCACATCATTTGTAACAGTTCTCCAATTTAAAGGTTCTTGGAACTTTACAGATTGCCAGTCTAGTCTAACATGCATCCTTCGACTTATCGAACAATAAGCAAAATTGATGTTGCAAGTTTAATTACATGTCGGCTTTTAATATAGAGGTAAATCGTATGTACATAGAGTAACCATTTTGCCTCCCCCAACTTGTTCCGACTTTGCTATGCGTCTGGTTTTGTTTGCTCATTCAATCATAATTTTTGTTCAACACATGTACATGCTCGGCAAGAATATTTGATTTCTATTAATGTACACAGTTTTGTCAAAAATAATAAAGGGACATTCTAGGTCTTTTAACAGATGATGTAAAGTATTCATTATACAGTTTGTGTTTTGGGTTGTATTCTTGCAGGGTGACTGAAGAGGTCTCTGCTGATTCTAAGGAGGCCAAGACACTTTCCCAACCCTCCAAGACGGCAGGTGATGTTGTCCAGCCGTCTGCTTCTCAGACATCAACAGCTGGGTAAATATAAGTTGTCATTGCTTAGCGGTGTGCTAAACGAAGCGAATATTCGAATATTCGATCTTCGGTCAAATAGCATGTTCAAATGACCTTTCTTTTATGTGCAAACCGGCTCAGACGAGACCAAACCAAACATGTCATCCAGTTCGGAAGTGTTTTAGAATGAATATCCTGTGGGTGAATTACAGGATGTTTTTATTGAATAACGCAGCCCTTTTTGTTGCAGAAATGGCCGCTTTCTTTGATGTCACATTTTGTCGATGCCACTTTCTTTAACCCGGCTGCATTAACTCAGAGATTTTTCCGTTGTGAAAAGCCCTATAGTTGAAGCTTTGCTAACATTGTCTTCTTTTCTCCTCCAGTCCAAAGAGACCTGCCGGTGGGCTGAGCAGTGTCCTGGGTCTCATCGACAAAAAGCCCAAAATGAGTGTTCTCGAAAAGTCTCGTCTTGACTGGAATAGCTTTACAGCAACGCAGGGAATTACAGAAGACTTGAAACTACACAATAGGGGCAAAGAAGGGTAAGACAAGGAATTTGGTACATGTACCATAGGTTGTGGTCCAGGGCTGGGGTGGGGGTTTGATGGGGTTCATGGGGATCGGGGTTGGGTACGTAGGGGCAGTATTGTAGGACTCGAGTACAGAACTCTGACTCCAGTCCGACTCGAGTCACAATTTTCGTGACAATTTTCCAATGTGACTTGACTCGAGTCACATTGGAAAATGTCTCGGACTCGGAGTTCGGATGTGCCAAAATCAATTTATTTCACTGCAAACTTTTTAGTTAAAATCTTGGGGAAAAAAATTCACGCATTGAATATCAAATATTCGATCAATTTTTGTTTTAATAGTAAATTATTCCAAAATGCGCAGGCCTACATCAAGCATCTCATTTGAATTCTTTTAAACCTTTTCCTTCTATTTTTAATATTGTCATTCTCATAGATACGTCGAAAAGCAGAAGTTTTTGGCAGAGGCAGACCGACGACAATACGAGAAGGAAAGAGACCTGCGGATGGGACAGAGCAAGAGGTGACACTGAGTACACCGGGAAATTGATCAGCTTATTACAGGAAGGGGTCGGGTCGTTTCTGAAATTAGGGATTCAAAAGTGTGTGGAAGTGAAAACTGCTATTAAGAGCACCTTGATAAAGAGGCCACCTGCTTATAGTGACCACCTGTCTTTTGTCCCAAATGCCATGTGTATAATGCTAATACAACCTTTGCAAAGAGACCACCTGTTTACAGTGTTCTCCACTGCTAAACATTTTGTCTGGGCGCGCTGAGCAGCGCCCTCATGCGACAACATTGATCAACTACCTGTTCGCCACGTGAGACGCTGTTTAAAACAGATGCATGCAACTGTCATGGCCGTTATCGATCACGGATTGGGTCGCCGATGCAATAAATATGCGTGGTTAGTGAACGATAATGACACCAGCGGCATGATTTTGCCGAGAAAATAAGAATTACATCATATTGACCCCTTTCGAACACGTGCGATTATGCCATTTTGGGAGTCAAATAATGCTAAGTCATTGTGGAAGCAATGTGCGTGCGCGTTGTGTGTGTCTCTGGTGGGCGCGACGCGGTTTAATTCACCAATGGGAGCCTCAGTATAGCGCGTTACGCGCGCTATGGACACGCACAACGCGCACGCACATTGCTTCCACAACGACGCGGCATTATTTGACTCCCAAAATGACGTCATGGGCATGAGCTCAATATGGGAGGCAAAAAAGTGGGGGGGGGGGGGGGGGGGGGGGGGGGGGTGGGGCGCAGATTGACATCTTTGCACCCCCACTTTTGAAAGTGGAGGCCATCAGCCCCCCTTGCTCCCCCGCTCCATCTACGCCTATGATATAGGTACTTGCACATTCACGATTGACTTCGAATTTCACATGCACATTGTCACTACGTGGTCTAGTGCTGATGAGTACTAATGACGTCATCAGGTTTCACATTAAACGGGCATGAAATTAAATAATAATTTTGTAAAAGGCGCTTGATGAAATGATTTCTGGCGCTTGTAGTAATATGCTTTTTGTAAAATACTGTTTGTTTTTTTCACTGGACTGGGATGGATCGACTCTGCCCAAATCTCGGAGTCCTTACTGCCCGAGTCAAAGTCCTTATAATTACTGGCAGAGTCTGACTCCAAGTCCGAGTCCTTGAAAATAGGGACTCTAGTCCAGACTCGAGTCCTACAGCGTTGTTAAATAATAGGGAACATTTTATACCTGCGAAGTTAACTATACTTACATCTGCCAAATTAAATTTAATTTGGTAAAAGTTACGTAACACATGCCGGCAGACACAAGTCACAAGCCCAGACAATTGTTAGAAATGAAATTTACAATGCTTGTAATGAATGTTGTGAAATTTCGCTGCTCCGTGGAGGCCATCTCACTTGCAAAATATTGGCAGTTGCAAAAGAGGCATAATTAACTGCGTTTACAGCCTAATTACTGATTTTAACATTTTCTAACAATGTCAGATGTACCTGAAGCACCACAATGTTGGAAGCCCTAGTTTCAGAAATGACCCAAAACGCGTACATGTAAGTAGATTAAATTGTATTTAGTTCAGGAAGCATGTTAGTACAATTCACGTACAATCTGCATCCGTGTGTTTGTGTTTTTGCTTTGTGTTTTTCCCTGGAAATTATTCATTTTTAGATAAAAGTTTACTTGTAAATTTGATACAAAGTAATCATGGTAAAACTGCTTTACCGATTTTTTTGTAGACATGTATTTTGAATAGTGGTATTATCACCAAAACGTGAAAAATAATGCAAAAAGATGTACCTTTTGTCCATTCCAGAAAAAAAAACACGTCCCTGCAAAAATGAGCAATTATTTGTAAGTGTGGAGAGACGCTGCCCCTTTAATTCCAAATCCCATAGTGATAAGGATATATTTAGCCTGACCTTGCCTCATTATGTTTGACCTTTATGCATAACTAAAGTAGTTACCGTCAAACTCCTTACACCGTGTAACAAGTAGGTCCTTATTGAGAAGCTCCATTTTCTCAAGGGTTAAGGTATATCCACCTTGTATTTATTTAATTAATGTGCGATGACTAAATTGGAAGGTTTCTTACGTAAGCACCATTTTGTGATACTGTACAAGTAAGTTTTATGACCCTTTTTTGGAAAGGCTCATTAATATTGTGTACCGTGTGGGTGTGCGCAACAGTGTATGCGCGGTGGGTGCTTGGAGCGGAGACACGCTGATCGCCTCTCGTTTTGTGCGACAACCTGCCCTGAAAACGGGCAATTCTTCCCCTTTTGGGTAGCCGTGAGCCATGCTAGAGGTGGTACCCACTTGGTAACTGTGAGGGTGGTTCCTACTCCAAAACTTGTGGTGAGTTTTGTCGCATTATTTGTTAGAAAACTTGTCGATTGCCGCTCAAACGTTTCGAAAGTTTGTAGCGTATGTCGGGTTGTCATAGACACCGCAGTGACAGTGTATACATTCCACCACGTACATGTACGACATACTGTGTCTGTGCGTACATGTACATTGTGTGACCTTTGACCACATAACATTGTATGCGCACAACCACAATATTTTGACTATGCCTTTTCATGTTGTTTTCTTTGTAGGCAATATGTACGGATATTAAGATACATCGGGGACTTCATGCATCTGGGGATTACTTCTCGTGAGATTAACATTACTATTTAGCTACTGTGATATCTGATTGGGGCTGTAACTGATTTATTGGATTCATCTGCAGCTTGCCGAGTGTAAAACATTTAAAGCTCCAAGTCCAACTCCAACATTGTGAACAGAATAATTATCTTCGAGGACATTGATTGTGATTTGTGATTTTCATCTGATTGAATAAATTCTACTGTTGACTTTGAAGTTGTGCAATCTACTTGTGGACTTAATTGCCTCATCCATTACATTCCTGTTCTTGTGTCTGAGACAATTAGCAGCAACGTCAACACATGCACACACCTATCCCAATTAACTTTGAGATGCACCCCACCTGTCAAACTGTGACACCACGGACTGCACCACAACAAATGGCGACGAGGATGGGATTAGGTGTGTTCTAATTATTCGATCTTCTCGAACAATCATCACGTCAGCGTTTCAGAATCCCCAGGTGCATCTTTTCAAGTCCGACCAATGAAATGAGGGCGGCCACGTGTCTACTTTGCATCTGCATCAGGCATCAGGCATCAGTGGTTGCTTCCATTCACTAAAGTCTAAGTGCTTAGTATCCTTTCCTGTTAATAATTGTTGCATTATTGTGTCAATGATGTAATTATTATTGTATTGATAACGCTTGTTGGTTTTACGCCTGGTCCAAATTTCTTAAGAACGAATAACCACATTTGTTGATAATACTTTCCCATTGGCGTAAATTCCATTGTTGCATGGTTTAATGCAGTTATTATCCACATGTACATGTAACCCAATTCATCATTGATTTTGGTGATTTTCAGAATTTCAATTGCCCGACCATATTCAGAGTGTGACACGATCTAGCTCAATTAGTTGCATGTACATGACATGTGTATCACTGGTATGATTGTGTATTGTGTATTTAGTGTTTACATGTGATACTGTAGTATAGACAAGTGGTTAAGAGTGGCAACATCACAACTTGGGCAGCAACCATGTCGATGCCAGAAGTGATGGCTGAGGCCATCTCTGAATCAAATAAAGCTTTGGCTGAGACTTTGGCCAATGCATTTTCTAATTTGAGGTATCAGAGGGCACCGACAATTAAACTATCCAAGTTTAGTGGCTTTCCGCGGAAGTCGGGCGACCCGTCCCTTAGAGAATGGCTTGATGATTTAGAGACATATGCCAGACAACTCAGTCTTAATGATGAACAAAAGGTTGCTACCGCGATGGATCATCTTACGGGCAATGCCCGAGAAGAGATTCTTTGTTGTCCACCAAAAGAAAGAGCGGATTTTGTCAAACTGTATAAGGTATTAAAGGCTCGTTTTGGATCACCCGAAACAGTCCAATCCCTAAACCATGCCTTTCACTCGAAGAAGCAAGGGGAAGGTGAAAGCCTTACCGATTTCAGCAGGTCGATCATACGGCTGTATGATCGACTGGAAATAGCAGCGGTGGACCCTAAGGAAAAGGCGGCTTTAAGCCAACTAAAAGAGGGGGCCCTTAAGGAGCAGTTCATTCGGGGCACCACGGACCCTGCGATTCGCCGAGAATTGCGGCGGCTCGTGACTGACCACCCAAAGCTTCCATTCTTTGAGATTCGTAACCTCGCTCTCAAGTTGTTTTGTGATGATGACAAAACAGTTTCGCCGTCAGTGCGTCAAGATGTTGATAAACCAGTTTTTGCAGTGGAGCATAGCGAACACAGTATTGATCGGGCTGCTTGTGGAGATCTGGCTAGTAGTAAGGCATTGCAGGATTTAGTTACCACACAGAAAAGCCTTACCTCCACAATTGAAAAGCTAATTCAGCAACAATCTGCAATGGTGCAGCAGCAGACCGTTACAAATGAACGACTTGAACGGTTAGTCTCTCCCAAGGATGGGGAACGGGGTTTTTCCAATAGGTCTCCCCAAAGGTGTTCATTTTGTAAGAAGCTTGGCCATGCTGTAGGAAACTGCTTTAAAAGAAAGAACGCACTTGAGAAAGACAAAAGCAGGGCCATTCCTGAACCTAAATCTGATGAGGGAAAAGAGGTGCCTCCGTCATAGAGGGCGCCATGCCGGAGGGCAGCCTAAAGCCCACTAATGAAACAATTGTCAGTAATGAGTCATTTAGTTTAAATCGGGCGATCTCTGTTTCGGAAAAGAATAAACTTATTGCAAGCAGTCCCACAGCGACTATTTCAATCGCTGGAGTTTTAGCAGATTGTGTTCTTGACACAGGAGCAGTCACATCGTTAGTGTCTGCCGAATTTTATCGTAACCATTTAGCCAAAAAGGTGGGAGAATTACAAGAAGTGGGCACATTCGTAAAGCTTGTTGGTGTGAACGGCTTAGCGGTCCCTGTAGATGGGTATTTAGAGGCCCCAATTGAAGTCTGTGGTCAGCAATTTAAGGCTAGCTTTCTAGTACTAAGTGATGAGGCGGCTGCCAGTAGACGCAAGTGTCCCGTTTTGCTTGGCTGTAATGTGTTGCGTGTTTTGTCTTCAAAGCTGAAAGACTCCCATAACCCTGCTGTGAACAAAGAATGGGATTTAGCATTGACATTTTTCAACTCCTTGGACTTAGAGGCGCATCGGCTGCAATTTTCCGAAACAGAGACGGCCACGTATGAGGTTTTTGCACAGGAGCCTGTGACTATACCCCCATCCACTGTGCAAGTTGTAGATTGTTGTTTGGGTGGACCTCTGACCAGTTCAGAAGCCCAGCCATTATTGGTGCAGGCCTGTCCCTCTTATCTTGACGGGCATTCTGCGCCCGACACGATTAGAGTCGTGGATGGTGTCCATTGCACTGACACCAGTCACATCTCTATTTATGTAGCAAATGATAGTGCTGAGCCATTTACCATTCCTGCACTTACTCAAGTAGCAGTGGCATTTGAAGTACAAGTGAGAGATGAAGTTTGGGTTGGCCCCAAAAACGACACTCTAGAAGTATCTCTTCACCAAGTAGTTGTTGATCCGGGACTTGAAAATGAACCAAGTGTAGAGTCTCAGGCCGAGGCTTCGCAAGCTAGTTTAGGTAGCGATCACCGAGAATTATTTGTGTTCCCGGATGGGTCAACTTATTCATTGCCTCCAGGGCTCAGTCTGAAAAATTTGAACGCCACTGATGCTGTGCCAGCAGCAAAATTAATTCAGAAGCATGAGAGTGCATTTTCGATGGGACCATTTGATGTTGGGTACTGTGACCTAATCCCACATGAAATAAAGGTGACGGATAACCGGGCTGTAAATTTGCCATATCGTAGAATAGTTCCAAGTCAGATCTCTGAAGTGAAACAACTATTGCAGGACCTTCTAGATAGGAATATTATTCGGAGGTCAGCTAGTGAGTATGCCAGTCCAGTAGTCTTGGTCAGGAAGAAAAATGGGCAGTTACGTTTATGCATAGATTACCGGTGCCTCAATGTAAAAACCGTGAAGGATGCATTCCCACTCCCCAGAATAGAGGAGACATTAGAGTCCGTGGGGGGTTCACGATTGTTTTCCTCCCTAGATCTTGCCCATGGTTATTTCCAAGTGGCCCTACACCCAAACTCCATATCGAAAAGTGCTTTTCGTGTCCCATGGGGACTCTACGAGTTCCTTAGAATGCCTCAGGGGCTGACAAACAGTCCGAGCACATTTCAACGTGTGATGGAATTAATATTCGCGGACATGAATTTGACGGAACTCATCTTGTATCTGGACGATTTACTAGTATTTTCATCAACCATGGATGAACACTTGGAACGACTCGATAAGGTGTTCGGTCGGTTGTCCCGTAACGGTCTGAAACTGAACGGTGCGAAGTGTCAGTTGTTCATGGATTCGGTGATTCATTTGGGACATATTGTGAGTGAAAAGGGAGTGTCGGTCGACCCTGGAAAAATACAACACATAAGGGATTGGCCAGTTCCTACAAGCGTTGGGCGATTAAGATCATTTCTGGGACTCGCGTCCTACTATAGGCGCTATGTGAAAGATTTTGCCAAGATGGCGGCGCCGTTGCATGCGCTAGTGGGCAAAACAGCGTCAAAAGCAGGGAACTCCAAGGCGTTCCTGCAATGGTCAGCAGAGGCTGATGAAGCCTTTAATTCGCTTAAACAGGCACTGTGTACCACACCTGTCTTGGCATACCCACGATTTGATCGTGACTTTGTAGTGGAGGTAGATGCGTCATTTAAGGGGCTCGGAGCGTGCTTGTCGCAGTATAATGACAATGGGCAATTGCACCCGGTGGCATACGCCAGTCGCGGGTTGAGAGGGGCCGAGAGGGGATATTCTGACATGTCAAGTTTCAAATTAGAGTTGCTTGCCCTTAAGTGGGCTATTACAGACAAGTTCAGAGAATACCTGTTGGGCAGACATACTGTTGTATGGACAGATAATAATCCTCTCGCCCATCTTCAAACCGCGAAACTGGGAGCCACCGAGCAGCGTTGGGTTGCTCAATTGGCTGCATTCGATCTTGAAATTAGATATCGATCGGGGCGCTCTAATAAATGCGCGGATGCTCTTAGCCGCAACCCCCCTGACCAAACAGTGTTTGAGGTAGCTGAACAGTTACAATCTGTAATGCAGTGTACACCCTTGCCTAACCAGTTGCGCTCTGTGAGAGTGCATATGCTTGCCCAGGTGCAGGAAACAGTGGTCGAGGAACCTGTAGTTGTTTCGTCATCTGTACTGCCTTCATATTCTCATTCCGACTTGGCTGCGATACAGAAAGGGGATGATGCCCTAAGTGAAGTGTGGAGTTTGTGGGAGCGCCATTGGGACCCAGGAATAGGCGGATTGAGTCCGAAACAAAGTACCAGCAACGTCAAAGGCTGGCTAAAAGAGTGGTCTCAGTTAGTCGAACGACATGGTGTATTGTACCGAGCAGTTGGCGAACCTGGTCCCGGCCAAGTGTTTCAACTGCTTGTCCCAAAACAACTGCAAAATGAAATTATCAAGGCTGCACATGATTGCTGGGGACACCAGGGAGTAGGAAGAACCTTAGGGTTGATTAAGAGTCGTTGTTTTTGGCCCGGTATGAATGCCCAAGTGAGGGGCTACATCCAAAAATGCTTTCAATGCACTGTGGCTAAAGCACCTACACCTGTAGTTAGGCCCCCAATGCGCCACCTTTTGGCTTTCAGACCTCTCGAGCGCCTAGCAATAGATTTCCTCAAGTTGGATAAAGGTTGTAACAATGTCGAGGACGTTCTAGTAATGACTGACGCCTTTACTAAATTTGCGCTTGCCGTCCCTTGTAAGGATCAGACTGCAAAAGTGGTAGCTCAGGTTCTACATGACCACTGGTTCGTGCATTATGGCATCCCCTCCCAAATCCATTCGGATCAGGGCAGAAACTTTGAAAGCCAGTTGGTGCAAGAACTATGTGACCTTTACGGGATTCGCAAAACGAGAACGACCCCTGGTCACGCACAGGGCAATGGCCAAACAGAACGATTTAACAGAACACTCTGTTGTCTTATTAAATCCGTTGAACTACAAAACCGCAGAAACTGGCCAAAGCTACTCTCACATCTAGTGTTTGTGTACAATAGCACCCCGCATAGCGTCACTGGCTATACCCCTTATTGTCTCATGTTTGGTAGGGAACCATCCATCCCCCTTGATCACTTGATTAATAATGCGCGTGGGAACTGGAACGAGAGCGTAATCCAGGAGCAAGCTCAGTTTCTTCAGAAAGCGCATGCTGTTGCAAAGGAGCGCCTAACTTATGCTGCCGAGAGAAACAAGAGACAATACGATCAGAAAGCACATGCAAAGCCACTTGCAGTGGGCACGAGAGTCCTCCTTAAGCAGTTTCACTTTACTGATCGGCACAAGTTAACCGACCATTTCCATAGTGAACAGTACGTTGTGGTAAACCGCAACACAGATGGGGATGTATATGCAATTAGACCAATTACAGGTGGTCCACAAAAGTGGGTAAACCGAAAGATGCTCATAAGAGATCCTAGAGGTGAGTTACACATGCCTGTAGCCACAAAACCACTACAGAATCTGCCTGGGTTTGACGACTCATCAGATTCTGAGAGTGGGTCAAAATCAGATAGTTCTGATGAGGTGTTGGTTGGACCACCACCACTGCCAAAGTCAGCAAGACCTGAAAAGGTTACTAGCAGCTGCGACGGTCCTTTGTTGGACAAAGCTGCGTCCGTACCAGGTGTACGACGTTCTAAGCGGCTCAAGAAAAAGAGCCACCTGTGGCCTAATGCGATAACTTGATTCGCTGGTAGTGATTGAAGTGGGGGGCTGCCTGCTTCACAGTTGTGTTGCGGGACATGGTTCTCACCACCTCTTTGCTTCGTCACTTTCCAGGAGTCATTGGTGTATTATATAGCATTTGTTTTGAGAAAATCCGGCCAAGTAGGCTAGAAGAAGATATTTCTTGTTATGAAAAATATATTGCCACATTTTTTGGATTAGACCTTTTCTGCATAAAATAACATGGCAGAGAAGCCATATGTTTTCTTGTTCGGTCATTCTTTCGTTGCCCGACTTGCGCGTGAAGCACGGATAAATCATCAGACGGTTAGCGAGTATATTTCGGTTGAGGGCTCTTGCGCTATTTTGGCTGAAGGCCATCCGGGGTTAAGCTATGCAAGAATATTTTCTAATATAGATCATTATCTGCATGAAATGACGAGGAGACCAATTGATGTGTTGCTTGTTGATATGGGCACAAATGATATTTGCAGCCTAGAAAAGACTCCAGCAGTCTTATTGCAATGCACACTGCAGTTTCTTGAAGTACTTCAAGTTCGGGGGATTAACCCTAAACGTATTGTGTTCCTCTCCGTCATTCAGCGCACTAACATCTCAAGACAAAACCAAGTAGATGTTGCCACATTTAACCACAGGGTTAAACGGTTTAATGTGATTCTTGCCAGGGAGCTCCGGGGAAACCCGAAAGTTTGTCAATATGCACAGAGGAGAATAAATTACCCACAATATATTTCTGATGATGGCTGTCATTTGACCAAAGAAGGGATAACCAAATATTGTCGAGGGTTGAAAGAGATTATTTTCAGGTGTATTCCATAACAACATTGAACACGTAATTAAATTCAGCCTTAACAGTCACGGTGTATTATGTATGTAAGTTGATGCCCTACCGAAGTGAGGTAATTTTAGTACTTAGTGACTGTATGGGTGCGACAGTGACTTTTATTGTTAGTGTTTTTGATGCTGAAACCAAATGTTAACCCTTGTATAAATGTTGTTGATTTACATTGTACCAGATTTGTACTATGATGAAACAAATTAACCAGGGTTGGATATATGTATGTAATTTGTTGTTGGGACCACTCGGGTCGCGTGGTCTTTAAGCAGGGAAATTGTGGAGAGACGCTGCCCCTTTAATTCCAAATCCCATAGTGATAAGGATATATTTAGCCTGACCTTGCCTCATTATGTTTGACCTTTATGCATAACTAAAGTAGTTACCGTCAAACTCCTTACACCGTGTAACAAGTAGGTCCTTATTGAGAAGCTCCATTTTCTCAAGGGTTAAGGTATATCCACCTTGTATTTATTTAATTAATGTGCGATGACTAAATTGGAAGGTTTCTTACGTAAGCACCATTTTGTGATACTGTACAAGTAAGTTTTATGACCCTTTTTTGGAAAGGCTCATTAATATTGTGTACCGTGTGGGTGTGCGCAACAGTGTATGCGCGGTGGGTGCTTGGAGCGGAGACACGCTGATCGCCTCTCGTTTTGTGCGACAACCTGCCCTGAAAACGGGCAATTCTTCCCCTTTTGGGTAGCCGTGAGCCATGCTAGAGGTGGTACCCACTTGGTAACTGTGAGGGTGGTTCCTACTCCAAAACTTGTGGTGAGTTTTGTCGCATTATTTGTTAGAAAACTTGTCGATTGCCGCTCAAACGTTTCGAAAGTTTGTAGCGTATGTCGGGTTGTCATAGACACCGCAGTGACAGTGTATACATTCCACCACGTACATGTACGACATACTGTGTCTGTGCGTACATGTACATTGTGTGACCTTTGACCACATAACATTGTATGCGCACAACCACAATATTTTGACTATGCCTTTTCATGTTGTTTTCTTTGTAGGCAATATGTACGGATATTAAGATACATCGGGGACTTCATGCATCTGGGGATTACTTCTCGTGAGATTAACATTACTATTTAGCTACTGTGATATCTGATTGGGGCTGTAACTGATTTATTGGATTCATCTGCAGCTTGCCGAGTGTAAAACATTTAAAGCTCCAAGTCCAACTCCAACATTGTGAACAGAATAATTATCTTCGAGGACATTGATTGTGATTTGTGATTTTCATCTGATTGAATAAATTCTACTGTTGACTTTGAAGTTGTGCAATCTACTTGTGGACTTAATTGCCTCATCCATTACATTCCTGTTCTTGTGTCTGAGACAATTAGCAGCAACGTCAACACATGCACACACCTATCCCAATTAACTTTGAGATGCACCCCACCTGTCAAACTGTGACACCACGGACTGCACCACAACAAATGGCGACGAGGATGGGATTAGGTGTGTTCTAATTATTCGATCTTCTCGAACAATCATCACGTCAGCGTTTCAGAATCCCCAGGTGCATCTTTTCAAGTCCGACCAATGAAATGAGGGCGGCCACGTGTCTACTTTGCATCTGCATCAGGCATCAGGCATCAGTGGTTGCTTCCATTCACTAAAGTCTAAGTGCTTAGTATCCTTTCCTGTTAATAATTGTTGCATTATTGTGTCAATGATGTAATTATTATTGTATTGATAACGCTTGTTGGTTTTACGCCTGGTCCAAATTTCTTAAGAACGAATAACCACATTTGTTGATAATACTTTCCCATTGGCGTAAATTCCATTGTTGCATGGTTTAATGCAGTTATTATCCACATGTACATGTAACCCAATTCATCATTGATTTTGGTGATTTTCAGAATTTCAATTGCCCGACCATATTCAGAGTGTGACACGATCTAGCTCAATTAGTTGCATGTACATGACATGTGTATCACTGGTATGATTGTGTATTGTGTATTTAGTGTTTACATGTGATACTGTAGTATAGACAAGTGGTTAAGAGTGGCAACATCACAACTTGGGCAGCAACCATGTCGATGCCAGAAGTGATGGCTGAGGCCATCTCTGAATCAAATAAAGCTTTGGCTGAGACTTTGGCCAATGCATTTTCTAATTTGAGGTATCAGAGGGCACCGACAATTAAACTATCCAAGTTTAGTGGCTTTCCGCGGAAGTCGGGCGACCCGTCCCTTAGAGAATGGCTTGATGATTTAGAGACATATGCCAGACAACTCAGTCTTAATGATGAACAAAAGGTTGCTACCGCGATGGATCATCTTACGGGCAATGCCCGAGAAGAGATTCTTTGTTGTCCACCAAAAGAAAGAGCGGATTTTGTCAAACTGTATAAGGTATTAAAGGCTCGTTTTGGATCACCCGAAACAGTCCAATCCCTAAACCATGCCTTTCACTCGAAGAAGCAAGGGGAAGGTGAAAGCCTTACCGATTTCAGCAGGTCGATCATACGGCTGTATGATCGACTGGAAATAGCAGCGGTGGACCCTAAGGAAAAGGCGGCTTTAAGCCAACTAAAAGAGGGGGCCCTTAAGGAGCAGTTCATTCGGGGCACCACGGACCCTGCGATTCGCCGAGAATTGCGGCGGCTCGTGACTGACCACCCAAAGCTTCCATTCTTTGAGATTCGTAACCTCGCTCTCAAGTTGTTTTGTGATGATGACAAAACAGTTTCGCCGTCAGTGCGTCAAGATGTTGATAAACCAGTTTTTGCAGTGGAGCATAGCGAACACAGTATTGATCGGGCTGCTTGTGGAGATCTGGCTAGTAGTAAGGCATTGCAGGATTTAGTTACCACACAGAAAAGCCTTACCTCCACAATTGAAAAGCTAATTCAGCAACAATCTGCAATGGTGCAGCAGCAGACCGTTACAAATGAACGACTTGAACGGTTAGTCTCTCCCAAGGATGGGGAACGGGGTTTTTCCAATAGGTCTCCCCAAAGGTGTTCATTTTGTAAGAAGCTTGGCCATGCTGTAGGAAACTGCTTTAAAAGAAAGAACGCACTTGAGAAAGACAAAAGCAGGGCCATTCCTGAACCTAAATCTGATGAGGGAAAAGAGGTGCCTCCGTCATAGAGGGCGCCATGCCGGAGGGCAGCCTAAAGCCCACTAATGAAACAATTGTCAGTAATGAGTCATTTAGTTTAAATCGGGCGATCTCTGTTTCGGAAAAGAATAAACTTATTGCAAGCAGTCCCACAGCGACTATTTCAATCGCTGGAGTTTTAGCAGATTGTGTTCTTGACACAGGAGCAGTCACATCGTTAGTGTCTGCCGAATTTTATCGTAACCATTTAGCCAAAAAGGTGGGAGAATTACAAGAAGTGGGCACATTCGTAAAGCTTGTTGGTGTGAACGGCTTAGCGGTCCCTGTAGATGGGTATTTAGAGGCCCCAATTGAAGTCTGTGGTCAGCAATTTAAGGCTAGCTTTCTAGTACTAAGTGATGAGGCGGCTGCCAGTAGACGCAAGTGTCCCGTTTTGCTTGGCTGTAATGTGTTGCGTGTTTTGTCTTCAAAGCTGAAAGACTCCCATAACCCTGCTGTGAACAAAGAATGGGATTTAGCATTGACATTTTTCAACTCCTTGGACTTAGAGGCGCATCGGCTGCAATTTTCCGAAACAGAGACGGCCACGTATGAGGTTTTTGCACAGGAGCCTGTGACTATACCCCCATCCACTGTGCAAGTTGTAGATTGTTGTTTGGGTGGACCTCTGACCAGTTCAGAAGCCCAGCCATTATTGGTGCAGGCCTGTCCCTCTTATCTTGACGGGCATTCTGCGCCCGACACGATTAGAGTCGTGGATGGTGTCCATTGCACTGACACCAGTCACATCTCTATTTATGTAGCAAATGATAGTGCTGAGCCATTTACCATTCCTGCACTTACTCAAGTAGCAGTGGCATTTGAAGTACAAGTGAGAGATGAAGTTTGGGTTGGCCCCAAAAACGACACTCTAGAAGTATCTCTTCACCAAGTAGTTGTTGATCCGGGACTTGAAAATGAACCAAGTGTAGAGTCTCAGGCCGAGGCTTCGCAAGCTAGTTTAGGTAGCGATCACCGAGAATTATTTGTGTTCCCGGATGGGTCAACTTATTCATTGCCTCCAGGGCTCAGTCTGAAAAATTTGAACGCCACTGATGCTGTGCCAGCAGCAAAATTAATTCAGAAGCATGAGAGTGCATTTTCGATGGGACCATTTGATGTTGGGTACTGTGACCTAATCCCACATGAAATAAAGGTGACGGATAACCGGGCTGTAAATTTGCCATATCGTAGAATAGTTCCAAGTCAGATCTCTGAAGTGAAACAACTATTGCAGGACCTTCTAGATAGGAATATTATTCGGAGGTCAGCTAGTGAGTATGCCAGTCCAGTAGTCTTGGTCAGGAAGAAAAATGGGCAGTTACGTTTATGCATAGATTACCGGTGCCTCAATGTAAAAACCGTGAAGGATGCATTCCCACTCCCCAGAATAGAGGAGACATTAGAGTCCGTGGGGGGTTCACGATTGTTTTCCTCCCTAGATCTTGCCCATGGTTATTTCCAAGTGGCCCTACACCCAAACTCCATATCGAAAAGTGCTTTTCGTGTCCCATGGGGACTCTACGAGTTCCTTAGAATGCCTCAGGGGCTGACAAACAGTCCGAGCACATTTCAACGTGTGATGGAATTAATATTCGCGGACATGAATTTGACGGAACTCATCTTGTATCTGGACGATTTACTAGTATTTTCATCAACCATGGATGAACACTTGGAACGACTCGATAAGGTGTTCGGTCGGTTGTCCCGTAACGGTCTGAAACTGAACGGTGCGAAGTGTCAGTTGTTCATGGATTCGGTGATTCATTTGGGACATATTGTGAGTGAAAAGGGAGTGTCGGTCGACCCTGGAAAAATACAACACATAAGGGATTGGCCAGTTCCTACAAGCGTTGGGCGATTAAGATCATTTCTGGGACTCGCGTCCTACTATAGGCGCTATGTGAAAGATTTTGCCAAGATGGCGGCGCCGTTGCATGCGCTAGTGGGCAAAACAGCGTCAAAAGCAGGGAACTCCAAGGCGTTCCTGCAATGGTCAGCAGAGGCTGATGAAGCCTTTAATTCGCTTAAACAGGCACTGTGTACCACACCTGTCTTGGCATACCCACGATTTGATCGTGACTTTGTAGTGGAGGTAGATGCGTCATTTAAGGGGCTCGGAGCGTGCTTGTCGCAGTATAATGACAATGGGCAATTGCACCCGGTGGCATACGCCAGTCGCGGGTTGAGAGGGGCCGAGAGGGGATATTCTGACATGTCAAGTTTCAAATTAGAGTTGCTTGCCCTTAAGTGGGCTATTACAGACAAGTTCAGAGAATACCTGTTGGGCAGACATACTGTTGTATGGACAGATAATAATCCTCTCGCCCATCTTCAAACCGCGAAACTGGGAGCCACCGAGCAGCGTTGGGTTGCTCAATTGGCTGCATTCGATCTTGAAATTAGATATCGATCGGGGCGCTCTAATAAATGCGCGGATGCTCTTAGCCGCAACCCCCCTGACCAAACAGTGTTTGAGGTAGCTGAACAGTTACAATCTGTAATGCAGTGTACACCCTTGCCTAACCAGTTGCGCTCTGTGAGAGTGCATATGCTTGCCCAGGTGCAGGAAACAGTGGTCGAGGAACCTGTAGTTGTTTCGTCATCTGTACTGCCTTCATATTCTCATTCCGACTTGGCTGCGATACAGAAAGGGGATGATGCCCTAAGTGAAGTGTGGAGTTTGTGGGAGCGCCATTGGGACCCAGGAATAGGCGGATTGAGTCCGAAACAAAGTACCAGCAACGTCAAAGGCTGGCTAAAAGAGTGGTCTCAGTTAGTCGAACGACATGGTGTATTGTACCGAGCAGTTGGCGAACCTGGTCCCGGCCAAGTGTTTCAACTGCTTGTCCCAAAACAACTGCAAAATGAAATTATCAAGGCTGCACATGATTGCTGGGGACACCAGGGAGTAGGAAGAACCTTAGGGTTGATTAAGAGTCGTTGTTTTTGGCCCGGTATGAATGCCCAAGTGAGGGGCTACATCCAAAAATGCTTTCAATGCACTGTGGCTAAAGCACCTACACCTGTAGTTAGGCCCCCAATGCGCCACCTTTTGGCTTTCAGACCTCTCGAGCGCCTAGCAATAGATTTCCTCAAGTTGGATAAAGGTTGTAACAATGTCGAGGACGTTCTAGTAATGACTGACGCCTTTACTAAATTTGCGCTTGCCGTCCCTTGTAAGGATCAGACTGCAAAAGTGGTAGCTCAGGTTCTACATGACCACTGGTTCGTGCATTATGGCATCCCCTCCCAAATCCATTCGGATCAGGGCAGAAACTTTGAAAGCCAGTTGGTGCAAGAACTATGTGACCTTTACGGGATTCGCAAAACGAGAACGACCCCTGGTCACGCACAGGGCAATGGCCAAACAGAACGATTTAACAGAACACTCTGTTGTCTTATTAAATCCGTTGAACTACAAAACCGCAGAAACTGGCCAAAGCTACTCTCACATCTAGTGTTTGTGTACAATAGCACCCCGCATAGCGTCACTGGCTATACCCCTTATTGTCTCATGTTTGGTAGGGAACCATCCATCCCCCTTGATCACTTGATTAATAATGCGCGTGGGAACTGGAACGAGAGCGTAATCCAGGAGCAAGCTCAGTTTCTTCAGAAAGCGCATGCTGTTGCAAAGGAGCGCCTAACTTATGCTGCCGAGAGAAACAAGAGACAATACGATCAGAAAGCACATGCAAAGCCACTTGCAGTGGGCACGAGAGTCCTCCTTAAGCAGTTTCACTTTACTGATCGGCACAAGTTAACCGACCATTTCCATAGTGAACAGTACGTTGTGGTAAACCGCAACACAGATGGGGATGTATATGCAATTAGACCAATTACAGGTGGTCCACAAAAGTGGGTAAACCGAAAGATGCTCATAAGAGATCCTAGAGGTGAGTTACACATGCCTGTAGCCACAAAACCACTACAGAATCTGCCTGGGTTTGACGACTCATCAGATTCTGAGAGTGGGTCAAAATCAGATAGTTCTGATGAGGTGTTGGTTGGACCACCACCACTGCCAAAGTCAGCAAGACCTGAAAAGGTTACTAGCAGCTGCGACGGTCCTTTGTTGGACAAAGCTGCGTCCGTACCAGGTGTACGACGTTCTAAGCGGCTCAAGAAAAAGAGCCACCTGTGGCCTAATGCGATAACTTGATTCGCTGGTAGTGATTGAAGTGGGGGGCTGCCTGCTTCACAGTTGTGTTGCGGGACATGGTTCTCACCACCTCTTTGCTTCGTCACTTTCCAGGAGTCATTGGTGTATTATATAGCATTTGTTTTGAGAAAATCCGGCCAAGTAGGCTAGAAGAAGATATTTCTTGTTATGAAAAATATATTGCCACATTTTTTGGATTAGACCTTTTCTGCATAAAATAACATGGCAGAGAAGCCATATGTTTTCTTGTTCGGTCATTCTTTCGTTGCCCGACTTGCGCGTGAAGCACGGATAAATCATCAGACGGTTAGCGAGTATATTTCGGTTGAGGGCTCTTGCGCTATTTTGGCTGAAGGCCATCCGGGGTTAAGCTATGCAAGAATATTTTCTAATATAGATCATTATCTGCATGAAATGACGAGGAGACCAATTGATGTGTTGCTTGTTGATATGGGCACAAATGATATTTGCAGCCTAGAAAAGACTCCAGCAGTCTTATTGCAATGCACACTGCAGTTTCTTGAAGTACTTCAAGTTCGGGGGATTAACCCTAAACGTATTGTGTTCCTCTCCGTCATTCAGCGCACTAACATCTCAAGACAAAACCAAGTAGATGTTGCCACATTTAACCACAGGGTTAAACGGTTTAATGTGATTCTTGCCAGGGAGCTCCGGGGAAACCCGAAAGTTTGTCAATATGCACAGAGGAGAATAAATTACCCACAATATATTTCTGATGATGGCTGTCATTTGACCAAAGAAGGGATAACCAAATATTGTCGAGGGTTGAAAGAGATTATTTTCAGGTGTATTCCATAACAACATTGAACACGTAATTAAATTCAGCCTTAACAGTCACGGTGTATTATGTATGTAAGTTGATGCCCTACCGAAGTGAGGTAATTTTAGTACTTAGTGACTGTATGGGTGCGACAGTGACTTTTATTGTTAGTGTTTTTGATGCTGAAACCAAATGTTAACCCTTGTATAAATGTTGTTGATTTACATTGTACCAGATTTGTACTATGATGAAACAAATTAACCAGGGTTGGATATATGTATGTAATTTGTTGTTGGGACCACTCGGGTCGCGTGGTCTTTAAGCAGGGAAATTGTGGAGAGACGCTGCCCCTTTAATTCCAAATCCCATAGTGATAAGGATATATTTAGCCTGACCTTGCCTCATTATGTTTGACCTTTATGCATAACTAAAGTAGTTACCGTCAAACTCCTTACACCGTGTAACAAGTAGGTCCTTATTGAGAAGCTCCATTTTCTCAAGGGTTAAGGTATATCCACCTTGTATTTATTTAATTAATGTGCGATGACTAAATTGGAAGGTTTCTTACGTAAGCACCATTTTGTGATACTGTACAAGTAAGTTTTATGACCCTTTTTTGGAAAGGCTCATTAATATTGTGTACCGTGTGGGTGTGCGCAACAGTGTATGCGCGGTGGGTGCTTGGAGCGGAGACACGCTGATCGCCTCTCGTTTTGTGCGACAACCTGCCCTGAAAACGGGCAATTCTTCCCCTTTTGGGTAGCCGTGAGCCATGCTAGAGGTGGTACCCACTTGGTAACTGTGAGGGTGGTTCCTACTCCAAAACTTGTGGTGAGTTTTGTCGCATTATTTGTTAGAAAACTTGTCGATTGCCGCTCAAACGTTTCGAAAGTTTGTAGCGTATGTCGGGTTGTCATAGACACCGCAGTGACAGTGTATACATTCCACCACGTACATGTACGACATACTGTGTCTGTGCGTACATGTACATTGTGTGACCTTTGACCACATAACATTGTATGCGCACAACCACAATATTTTGACTATGCCTTTTCATGTTGTTTTCTTTGTAGGCAATATGTACGGATATTAAGATACATCGGGGACTTCATGCATCTGGGGATTACTTCTCGTGAGATTAACATTACTATTTAGCTACTGTGATATCTGATTGGGGCTGTAACTGATTTATTGGATTAATCTGCAGCTTGCCGAGTGTAAAACATTTAAAGCTCCAAGTCCAACTCCAACATTGTGAACAGAATAATTATCTTCGAGGACATTGATTGTGATTTGTGATTTTCATCTGATTGAATAAATTCTACTGTTGACTTTGAAGTTGTGCAATCTACTTGTGGACTTAATTGCCTCATCCATTACATTCCTGTTCTTGTGTCTGAGACAATTAGCAGCAACGTCAACACATGCACACACCTATCCCAATTAACTTTGAGATGCACCCCACCTGTCAAACTGTGACACCACGGACTGCACCACAACATAAGCTTGACACATCTGTAAATGATCATTGGCTTAAAGTACCCGTACATGTAGCATGCGTGAAGGTTTCAATTGTGGATAAGTTTCAGACATTTTTTGTTTGCTTCCGGAAATACGGAGCCCGGGAAGGGACGGGGTGGAAAAAGTTGTCTTGTTCCCACGACTTACACTGTGTATGTCGTGGCACAAGATAATTATCTCGTTCCCAATATGATTTCGTGGCCACGACTTATTATTTCTTGGCCACAAGATGATTATCTCGTTCCCACGACGGGCTCCATACGTAAAACTAAATGCTGGGAAAATAAATGTATAGCAAATTTAACTGTTACGTGTTTCTTTAAATCGGAAAATACTTGCTTTTTATATTTGTAAAATGAGCTTTCAAGTTGTCAAACAATAGAAGGATTTGGATGCACGTAAAACGCGAACGTAAATGCGAAAATCTGTCGGCAGCGGTCATGTTAAGAAAACTCAGTCTCGAATCTTTAAAGTTATCTTGCCACAAAAGTCGCGGATGCAGGATTTTGGTTTCCATCTCTCTTCAGAATAATGATAAAACAAACCATTTCACGTTTACGTTCTATAGTGCATCTAAACCTCTCTTATAGTCTTATACATGTACATCGTCATACAGTACGATCGATACAGTACCATCCGATAATTTTCAATGTAAATAAACCCATTTGTTTTGACCAAGTCCTTTTGAAGAAAGACCCCTTTTATTTTGTATAAAACAAATTGCCATAGCTCGATCCGTATAGGCGTAATTAGTACAGTAAAAATCTACCTCCGCAATCCAGATTGTTGTCACGCACATTAACTTGTACTTCCATTAGGTAGGTACGTGAGCACAACCAATAGAAACTCTCAACCCATCCCAGTTGCACTTATCGCCATTGATGTTATTTCCAGTAATGTTCGATTGAGCCTTTCAACCATGCCGTTGTACTATGGATTGTACGATGTACGCGAAGTTGCACCGGCGTAAACCGCACAAATTCGGTAACTTCCTTTGGGTGGTTTTGTCAGTGATTGGGTTCTAAAAAGTGTTTACTTGTTAAAATAGTTGTCTAATTTTCCCCGATATCTATTATAAACGGGTAGTGTCCGTTGGGCCTGGGCGAGCATCCCCATGAAGTCTGGGTGTACGAGACTAGACTATATGTTTACAGTCTGTGTACATTTGACATGCACCGAACGCCTAATGCATCACGCGTCGTAATTGGCCCATAGCGGCGACAAAGTTTCAGTCGCCTCTTTCACAACCGTAAAAGAGGCCATGTTGCAAAAGGATGCTCCAATTAAAGGACTACTGATGAGAACCACAATGTTAGACAATGTCTACATCCGGTACCGCACTGTTCAATCCTATAGGCGACAAGAGGTCCACACCAAGACATCGGAGCAACTCATCCGAGAACTACTCTTTGCCGACGATGCAGCCCTTGTTGCTCACTCAGGGGCAGACCTGCAGGGTGTAACATCCTGCTTTGCAGATGCTGCTAAGCTCTTCGGACTGCTGGAATTTAACTTGAAGACTGAAGTCTTCCATGCATCAACCTGTACCTGAAAGATCATCACTTTCCGCGCATCACCATTGGCGAGACGGAGCTTAAGATAATCCACCAGTTCTACTACCTTGGATGCACCATCTCGTCTGATGCCAAGATTGGCAATGAGAGGACAACAGACTAGCAAAGACAAACAGTGCATTTGTCTTACTACAGATGAATATCAAATAAGGGGCCGTCCGATTTGTTGTTAACATATTCACAGTTCTACAAAGAGTAGGATGGGAGGCGGTCGAAGGCCGCATAGGACTTTACATTCACTGTAAAATTCATGGAACTGACAGAAGAATTAAGTAGAATTGAGGTGAGGGAGGGGGTTTCGAAAATATAACTTTAGGGGTGGATTTGGTTAAGGGTGGGGTTGTGGCTCCGACTGTGTGCCAAAAACACGCCATGCTATAGGGGTCCAGAAGATTTTGAAATTTATGTACTTTTTCCTGTTTTTTTTTTTTTTTAGATTTCAAAAGAGGGATTTTTAATGCAATATTTGATTTATTTCTTCATTATACATTAGTTCGCCGCTCAAGGGACCCCCTCAACAACAACCCCCCTCCCCGCCCCACCACCCCCCCCCCCCCCCCCCCCGCCCCCAGATCCGCCACTGTACTCTCTGTAAAACTGAAAATGTTGACAACTTTGGACGTTCCCAAACAAGCACCTAAAAAGGTATCTGTGTACAGAGCCCGTTGTACTGCACCCTCCTCCACGAGTCGTGAGTCGGCACCTACCGTCACCAACTGCGTCTCCGGAGTGACTTCGTTACCAACATTAAATTTCTCAAACATGCATAGGTCATCAGCATTGACACCATGATGTTAAAGAGGCAGCTTCGCTGGGCAGGACACGTCTCTAGGGAGAAGGATAATCGCCTTTCCAAGATTGTGCTGTGTGGCTAACTCTCCCCAGGCCACCGTGATAGAGGGGTACCGAAGAAGAGGTACAATTGGACTCTGTAGAAATCCCTTGGTGCCTGGCCCTACTCACTAGAGCCATTGATCACATGGACTGGCGTAACACCTTTCACCAGGCTGTCTCCTCCTTTAAGAACGTATGCAGGGCTGACCTTGAGGGGAAACGGGGAAGAAAACCACACTGCAGCACCAAACCCCAAAAAGATTTGTCTTTGCATGCAGCCGCTGCGGCCGGACCTGTCTGTCCCGCATTGGCTTTGAGCTCCCCAGCGAGCCTGCAGCAAACGTGAACAGACTCTTTCCGAAATCCTCGTTTGCGAAACGAAGTCCTGATGATGTCAACAACAAAGGGCGCTGTCGTCGTCGTCGACAGAACTTATACTTATAGTACTCTCAAAATGTGTTTTGGAGCCCAACATCGTATACTGCAGAGCTGCCAACCCTCCCGGATTTGCAACAGATTCTTCGGGAAATGGCTAATTTTGTGAGTCCTGACATGGATAAAAACCCTCCTGTATTGTCAATTAACAACCTTGGGGATTTTTAGATGTGTTGGAGTCAGGGAATGAACCTGTTTTCCCGGATGTCTTCCCCAAAATCCAGGAGGGTTTGCAGCTCTGTGAACTGTATGAAAAGAAAATGTGGTCACTAGGTTTATTACACATAACCTGCAGTGAAGGGATAATTTTGAGACAAGGCTGTCTTTGTGCTAGAAAAGTTATTTTGGTAATTTTCGCAGTTAAGTTCCGGAAATCCAGTGGTTGCCAAGTGAAAATTTAAAAGAAAATAAAAGTCCTGAGAGAGTTTGGAGTTTTTTACGAAGTTGGTTGAGTATAGCCATTTTCCTTTTTGTGACGTCATCCGCAAATATACATCGCTTATTATCGCGTCATAGTACCCACGCGTTGGCGTCATAGACTTGGAAACATTGATTGGTGATTTTATATTTACTAAAGAATATCGAGTTCTCTATAATCATTGATTGAAAACATCTTGAAGACGGATATATCTTGCACAAAGATAGCGATTTCGAATTCCGGTTATACCACAAGGTATAGGGCCTATGTTAAACATTTTGCCAAATTACCGTTGTGCGCAACGGGGGGAAAGGTGTTAAAGGCCGTTGCCATTAGTGGTATTGAAGACATTCGAAGCGCTTCCAAAAGGTAATCGTACTATGTAGCCTTGGCCGTTCAAGCCGCCAGGAGTGTGGTCGTGATGATAACAGGACACCGCTCGAACACAGCCGTTGTATTGGCGACACCTGGGGCTAATTTCATAGAGAAGTTTAAGCACAAAAAATTTGCTTAAGTACAAAATACTCTTGCTTACTAGAGAATGTTACCTGTCCAGTGAAATCCTCATGGGATAGAAATAGTGTATGACCAGTGTTAGGAGACTGTTCCATTATCATGACAATCACATGAAATTTTTGCTGGTAACCTCATTTTATCAAGCAAGGTTTTTCGCTATGAAATTCGCCCCTGGCGACACTCAGCGGTTTAAGGTCATCTTTTGATGTTTTTGTACCAAAGTGTTTTGTGTATTACAAAGTACAACGATCGCGAACGCCGGTGTTGAATGCAGGCATTTTGTATGCTTCGTTTTCATCCCTGTCTTGTAGCTTTGTGCTGCGACGCTTTTATCAAAACTCACAATTTATGATGTGATATAGCAATAACCCAACCCTATGACGGTTTGTGATCAAAGTCCGGGTTTTGACAAAGTTAAGGGTTGGTGCAGACACAGCTAGAGCAATGGTGCAGAACAGTAGTACGTGTTAGCGCAAATACTCCGTGGTTGTATGACTGTATTGATTTCTGTCAGCTAGCTATCAACATTGCTTTATAAATGTGCAGTATAGTCACTGCGTCAGAAATTGATATTTGCAATACGGGGTCAAGGTTTCCCAGTGGATCTTGATAGGGAATCTTATATGAGAAATTGTGTTTATTTCATCAAAACCAACCAAGAATAATCAAGTTAAACCAAGTTATGTCATTATTTGTGCAAAAGTCACACCCTAGTTCATGAACCAGATCTGATTAATTGACGAGAAGAACTGGCCGCCCAGTTTATAAGTCAATATAGGTAGTCACTATCCTTACTCAATGTCAGCGCGATTTTGAAGAAATATAGACTATATTTCATGTAAGAAGATTCCCTCTGCTTTTTTTGACCTGAACATTTAATTGGGACAGCCTGTATAGCTGTAATATCTGCAGTTTAGTTTACCAACGTTTTTCTTTATACTGCTGTTCCGGGAATTCGAGGTGCAATGGGCCTTCAAACCAAGCTTTGTATATTAAAATAATGGCATATATGTATATCTCGACTGTATTCACCATAGACCTTATGACGTCATATGCAAACTCTTGTGTTGTATGGAAAACTAAAGTGTAATATTTGCTTTTCGGCTCTCCATTGTACTAGGCCTATGTCATGTTACATGGACCATTTCCCAGTTTCACACTCTAAGGCAGGATTTTGCACTACTACAACAGTTACTACAACAGTAACAACGCTAGGCGGCTTTTGCGCACGAATGAACTTTGTATAAAATACAGTGTGTGGTGAGTCTACTTGGACCTAACGAAGACCGAACTAAATGGCGGTGTTGCCCGGAGGTTATGGCGCCGTGCTGTTCGCTCTTCTAGCCACGTTGCTCTGTGCAACAGCCCGTCGTGTCTGCACCAAGCTTCTGCCAGCAGGAGGCAATACCAGACGGTATGCGGGAGAGATCATTTCCACCTTCCAGCTCGTCGCGGGCATGCTGGAAGGCAATGTAGTCATGGAGGTAATAGTCTTCTGTCATTCTCTGTTATATACGACTCGGGCCGAATGGTTATCGATAGTGTTTCAACCGCATCTTCGGAAACCACGAAGACCTTGGCTGCACGACTCTAGTCGGGAGCGATCGAGCTCATCGGGTCATTGGTTATCTGCGTGACAAACTGCCTCGAGACATCATGCATAATCCGTACGGACCGGTTGTCAGCAGCTGATCTATGTGGTTCATCTATACAGATCAGTGGGCACGTTAATATCTCGTATAACATGGGCTGCTTCCGAGCGTGGCACCAGTATTTCACGGTGTTCCCTGGGCTGCGTTCCAAACACGCGAATCTTGCAAACGTTTGCATCGTTCGCCAACGACCGGTACCCGGCTTTCCATAGACGAGTGCACAAAGGCATTGTAACCAGTGGTAAACGTTGGCAACGTTTGCGTATGTGGAACGCAGCCCTGGTGTCAGCTGGCGCCAACTGCTTCCGACTTCTTCACCGTTGGGACACACGATCGAGAGACATGCGCAGCGCTGACGCGTTGTTGAATACATTTTCAAATTAATTTTAGGTTCACGACGTTTTGAATTTTCAAGCCTCCACATTAAATTATAATGTTGCAGATATTCTCACAAGTTGCATATATCAGATATATCAGATGTATCTGAGATTAAAGATAGACCAAGCTTTTTATAAGCATTGATGCAATTTAATGATCCTTGAGCATCGGGCATCCCAAGAAGATTGAGATGGCCCGGGTTCTACGCACGTGTGACGTTTATACGTCCCCAAAACATGGGAACCTCAATTGGACGAGCGCTCAAAAGCAGCCCAGCAGAGGCATGCTCAAAGATTTGTCTCTTTTGGCGGGAAATTACGTATGAATAGTTAGATACCGACGATTTCATTTTTCTGAGTGTTCTTATCTGCATGTGATACTCTGATGAGTATCTGACTTAGGCCTATCTCACATAAGGGTGGATTCACACTATATAAGCCTTTTTGCGCGTAAATGCGACACGCATCGCTTTGAGAAAAAGTGCTGTAGAGAGGGAATTCGGAATGAAACGACAAGATGAAACCACAAAATCAACCTGGACGGAAAATACTTTTCATGATTCAGTAGTTTTCAGTGCGTAGTTTCACTCAAATTTGCCTCAAAACTACTTTTTCTGAAAGCGACGCGCGCGTCGAATTTATGCGCGAAAAGACTAGAGTATAGGCTATCTGACTCCTTCGTATCTCCTTTGTGCTTATTTTTATCAGGAGAATGGCTGGGTGGTGTACGTGGTATATCTATGGTTCCTCTTTGTCTTGCTTGGGTACAGTTTCCATGAAGATTGCACAGCTAACCTCGGTCTCACCTGGCAGTCTTGGCTTCAGGGTGACATGGATTCTATGGACGCAATCACTACTGGTAACGCATACATAAAGCGGCGTTCACATGCATTATCGCGGAAAATGGTTTTGCGCGAGCCTGTGTCATTCCCATAAAAAGCGGTGAGCGCAGCACACGAACGTGATTTTTCCTGGATAATGAGGGAGGTTTAGATGCACGTAAAAGGTAAAACGCAAACGTGAACGCGAAATGCCTTGAACACTTGGTCGTTACTTTTAGGAAATCTTAGAACAGACGGAAACAAAAATCCACAAATGCGAGTTTCGTGGCAAAAAACTCTTTTGCCTTGACCGAAATGAGCTGTGAGACCTGACGATATGACAAATGATCAAGCCATTTCGATCGCGTTCACGTTCGCGTTTTACGTGTATCTAAACCTCCCCAATGTCAACGCTTGTGCGCTGCGGTTACCGGCTTGTTATCCTTGTTGAGCGCACATTGCATTTATGGAAAAGAAATTGCGATAATGTGAGTTCACGCCGTTAAAAGAAAGTCGCAGCAAAAATGGGAGGCCGGCTGCAAAGTGAGTTTATGTTTTACCTACAGCCTTTGCTCAGGTGTTGGGCGGCCAGTTAGCCTTCCCATACGCCAAACGGCTATGGCGGACAGCACCCACAGCCCGGCACGGCATCAAATGGCAAGCGATGATACAGGAGCAATGCCGGTCGGCTCTGCAGGCGTCACTAGGGGGCGGTATAGCAGCCGAGGCCCTGGCTACACTTGCCTACTACATGGCACGGAGGTATCTCATGCCGCGGAGAAAAGCCAAAATGATTGCGTTCGATTCGGCTCTACAGGTTTTTATTATCGCTTTAGGTGAGGTATTTTGGAATAAGTTGCTTTTTAAGGCCCATTGTATCATTTGTGATATCCCAAAAAAATACTTTATGAGTTGAAAAGAAAGTGTTCAAACCGTTGATACAATGGTAAGAAACACCACGCCATGAATTTATCGCTGTCTAAAAATAATCCTTCTGTAACTGTAAGAACTTAATAACTGAAGGTGGTTCATAAAAATGAGTGTGTACACACATTTTTAGCATTCACTAAACATTCACTGCATGGATTTTTGATTTTAGAGGTTTTGAAGCATTGTTGCATCTTTAGATATGCATTAATCCCCATTCCACGAATCTGTAACGGTATTCCTTGAGTACCTATATGTGGTTCCTACTAACGTCCTTGACAATCTTGTGGGAAAAGCGCAGTGTTTTGATTTTGTTTTAGGGAAATTGTCTAGTAAAAACACTAGTACCAAACTGGAAACGTTCAGTAAATTCAACATGGCGTCATGCTCAGTGCGGCGAGAAAGGTCATTTCTGATTGGCTGAGAAAAGTTGTACTTTAATATGCTTGCCTCTGATTGGTCAAGATGGAAACATAATACATATGAATGTAACGTGGGCGTTTTGCACATTTTCAATAAAAGCTCCGAATAATAATTTATGAAATGTTTGTTATTTTAATCTATGTCTCAGGCTTGGAATGGACGGGGATGATGTTTAACCCAGCCCTGGCCGCGGCTCTAACATTCAACTGCCGAAAGCACCCAGTAGCTGAACACCTATTGGTCTATTGGATGTCGCCGCTGGCTACCATCGTGCTAGTGCACGTTCTGACTTGGCGGGGACCAGGGAGCAGAGCTATAAAAGAGACAATTAAGAAAGAAGAATAGTTTCGAAAAGCTAAAATGGTGGCGCCCATATCCACACAGCGATTTCACACTTGTATTTCATTTATATTATACTAAATTATAGTAAACCAATAAAGTGTGAAACCGCGCAATTGCAATTAAATATGAGCACGTTATCGTTTTACTTGTATTGAATACTATAAAACAAAGAAAGTATGCCTCTATTTATATACTTTTGCATATTTTTTAAAATTTATATTTTAAATGTTCGTCAGCTAGGCCTTCTTTTTACAGTTATTTTAGATTAACTCATTTTTGTCCAGAAATATAATCCATGCATAGGCGTGGATGGTTTACTGTAATTATAGATTAGGTGCTAATTTTGTTGCACCAATTTTTAGACACGGTATCACCTTTGTTATTCTATCTCTACCAATGCATATAGAGACTTTTGAAACGCATGGTGGCAGCAAACAAACCGGTGTCCCGCTCTCAGATGTTCCGCGTACTCAGATGTTCCGATGACCAAATATGGTAGCTTACGTCACGGAACGTCATGCTCACAGCGTATGTATTTATACCAGTTTAGGTGCAGTGCTGAGTTGATCGGCAGAATTCGCGCCATGAGTTGATCAGCAGAATTCGTTCATGTGGTTTCGCCGTATTTATAGAAGAAAAAAAACGAAAAATAATTAATTACTTAAGCAAAGGGTCTTATGCAGCAGGGCTTTCTGAGAGTCAGAAGAGAGAAACACATGTACGATGAGGCCAGTAAGCACGCGGACACATTTACAAGCTAGGGGACAGTTTTACCTTTTACACCGGGACATCTGACTACGTGGAACATCTGAGATCGTGCACGCAACGTGCTGAAATGTTCCGTGACGTCATCGGAACATCTGAGCACGCGGAACATCTGAGATCGTGACACCGGCCCTTGTCACGTTTGAACACAGATTGGTTCCCGATCCTATCGCTTGTTGCGAAAATATAGATATGTGGACGGGAACCAGTCTAGTGAACACATACAAAAAAGGTCCTGTTTGTTTGCTGCCACCAAGCGTCTCAACAATCGAATGATTATATTGGTTCCCGATCCTATCGCTTATTGCGAAAATATAAGGACCGGTAAAGGGCGGCGGCCATGACGGGCAGAAATCTGCTCGTGGTCACGTTGTTATATTTTGCATTGATATTTGTAACCCGGCCGTGCGTGTCGAACATATCCAAATGTAAATAAAGTACATTGCCTAAAGCAGAGGGCTTTGCCAATTTTTAAATATGAAACACACAATGCGCACGCGCAAAGACGACCAATCACAGACAGCTGCGTATTTCGAGGGACGAATTTGACGCGCGCGCATTGCTGCAGGACGAGCCTGTGCCTTTAACCTATAATGGCTAAAATGACGAGAAATGTAGTTACTGACTTTGAATTTGACGCCGTCGTGTAGTCGTTTGAACTAAAAGGGATTATTATATTCATTTTAATTTGAAAATCTAGTCATACTAACTTATTTTCGGTTGCATCCAGACACTTTGTAACATTGGACTATTTTTTTTTGTACTAGCATGTCTACTTTTACCCGTACACATGGTTTGCTTCGTCACCATAATGCATTGGTGCAATATGGACACTAAAGGTATGCAGCGGAGCCAGTTCGATGCTATACAAACTTTATTTTATTATAAGACCAGTTATAAGACTCAATAGGGTGGTACTGGTCGGGATGGCGTGACGGTAGTGGTTCTTTTCTGGCCTTTCACCTCTGACGTCCCTGGTTCGAATCCGGGGCGTGTATGTGGATTGGGTTTGCAGTCCCTACTTGACCGCGTGGGTTTTCCCCTGGGGACTTCTCTGGGTTTTTTTCTCCCACTTCTAAAACCTCTTCTAAACTCATTCTTCGTCGTCTCTAGTCTAGTTGATAATAAAGTATAGTTAAAGCTAAACCCGTATAGTTAATGGCATAAAGTGCCTTAGTTGCCGAAGATGCCATAAAATTAACAACAACAACAGCAACATAGGACTCAATTTGGTTTGAATTCGTTTTCACCACCGTGACGGTACGTGTAGATAAGAATACATGAATGGAAAACTTTTTAAAAAGGCGTTATCCCCAACCCACTTTCTGGATCCGCGCCTGGTAGGCCTAAGTGTATTGTAACGGCCGTCCCGATCCGCCGCTGGGGGCGCCAGCACCGTTTCACGGTGGGTCTAACTGACGTGTTGGTGGCGCCATTGCGGCTCCCCACGGAGCCGGGTGGCGTGAGCCCCTGCCGGAGGATCGGGATACCCGTTCCGCGCGGGGACGCGATTCTCTGCGCCATCTTTGATCTTTGTGTTTGTTGAGGAAAGTTGGACCCCAATAAACGTGCGGTATCTTCTTGCTGAGAATTGTCTTCACTTGTGTGTTCTTTTCGTGCCGAGTTTCATAACAAGCAGGGAATATTCTTGTTACACTGGCGGCAGCGGTGGGACGGCACACTGAGAGAAATACAGGTGGAATTCGAGATTTTCAAGCAATGAATTCACGAGACCGGGGAGGTCTGGTATCAGACTCGCCGCGGAGCGGGGACATGCCAGAAAGTGACGAGTACCAGTACGGAGGCCAGACTGACAAGGCCCACAGTAGTACGTTCGTAACTGTAGATGAATTACTGTACTCGTTTGTTGGGGAAAACCCGAGAGAAAACTCCGGGTGGTGGGAGGATACTGGTAAAATGTTAGAGCCTGAGATTGTAGAGGGAAAAAGGCCGGTACGTACGGTACGGCCTGACCCTGCCAATCCGAGTAGTTTTTGCGGGGGGTTAGATCAAACCAGCGACCCATGGACAGACCTAAGTTCGACCCCTGTGCATTTTGAGCCGGGAAAGTTCCGGTGGGTTCCGGAGGATCCACCCCGCACCGCACACGACCATGTTGGACGGCTCCCATCGGAGACCCGCATGCCCCGTGACTACGGCGCGGAACCTCCGGACCGACTCCGCACCGCACACGACCATGTTGGACGGCTCCCATCGGAGACCCGCATGCCCCGTGACTACGGCGCGGAACCTCCGGACCGACTCCGCACCGCACACGACCATGTTGGACGGCTCCCCTCGGAGACCCGCATGCTACCAGACTACGGAGCGGAACCTCCGGATCGACTCCGCGCTGCACACGACCATGTTGGATGGCTCCCATCGGAGACCCGCATGCCACGAGACTACAGCGCGAAACCTCCGGATCAATTCCGCGCCGCACACGACCATGTTGGACGGCTCCCCTCGGAGACCCGCATGCTACGTGACTACGGCGCGGAACCTTCGGACCGACTCCGCGCCGCACACGACCATGTTGGACGGCTCCCCTCGGAGACCCGCATGCCACGTGACTACGGCGCGGAACCTTCGGACCGACTCCGCACCGCACACGACCATGTTGGATTGCTCCCCTCGGAGACCCGCATGGCACGAGACTACAGCGCGGAACCTCCGGATCAATTCCGCGCCGCACTCGACCAGGGAGAACAGCTCCGCTTGGAGCCCCGCACGCTACCAGACTATGGCGCGGAATCCCCGGACCGACTCTGCACCGCACACGACCATGTTGGACGGCTCCCCTCGGAGACCCGCATGCTACCAGACTACGGAGCGGAACCTCCGGATCGACTCCGCGCTGCACACGACCATGTTGGATGGCTCCCATCGGAGACCCGCATGCCACGAGACTACAGCGCGAAACTTCCGGATCAATTCCGCGCCGCACACGACCATGTTGGATGGCTCCCATCGGAGACCCGCATGCCACGTGACTACGGCGCGGAACCTTCGGACCGACTCCGCACCGCACACGACCCTAACGGACGGCTCCCACCAGAGCCCCGCACGCTACCAGACTACGGAGCGGAACCTCCGGATCGACTCCGCGCCGCCCACGACCATGTTGGATGGCTTCCATCGGAGACCCGCATGCCACGTGACTACGGCGCGGAACTTTCGGACAAACTCCGCGCCGCACACGACCATGTTGGACGGCTCCCCTCGGAGACCCGCATGCCACGTGACTACGGCGCGGAACCTTCGGACGACTCCGCACCGCACACGACCATGTTGGATGGCTCCCCTCGGAGACCCGCATGGCACGAGACTACAGCGCGGAACCTCCGGATCAATTCCGCGCCGCACACGACCATGTTGGATGGCTCCCATCGGAGACCCGCATGCCACGTGACTACGGCGCGGAACCTTCGGACTGACTCCGCACCGCACACAACCCTAACGGACGGCTCCCACCGGAGCCCCGCACGCTACCAGACTACGGAGCGGAACCTCCGGATCGACTCCGCGCCGCACACGACCATGTTGGATGGCTCCCATCAGAGACCCGCATGCCACGTGACTACGGCGCGGAACTTTCGGACCAACTCCGCGCCGCACACGACCATGTTGGATGGCTCCCCTCGGAGACCCACATGCCACGAGACTACAGCGCGGAGCAAATGAATTTGCTCCGCACTGCACAACCCTATGGTGCGGAGCACGATAATTTGCTCCGCACTGCACAACCCTATGGTGCGGAGCAAGTGAAATTGCTCCGCACTGCACAACCCTATGGTGCGGAGCACGTGAAATTGCTCCGCACTGCACAACCCTATGGTGCGGAGCACGATAATTTGCTCCGCACTGCACAACCTTATGGTGCGGAGCACGATAATTTGCTCCGCACTGCACAACCCTATGGTGCGGAGCAAGTGAAATTGCTCCGCACTGTACAACCCTATGGTGCGGAGCACGATAATTTGCTCCGCACTGCACAACCCTATGGTGCGGAGCATCAGGATTCGCTCCGCACTGCACAACTACATGGCGGGAGGCTCCCCTCGGAGAACCGCACTGCACGACTGTATGGCGGAGGGCTCCCCTCGGAGCTCCGCACTGCACAACTACATGGCGGGAGGCTCCCCTCGGAGAACCGCACTGCACAACTATATGGCGGGAGGCTCCCCTCGGAGAACCGCACTACACAACCCTATGGGGCGCCACCGGGGAGCGGGAACCCGGATGCAGACATTCCAGCCACCCAGCCAGCCACGGGGTCCGGTCCATCACCGGCACAACCGCCGACCGCGGGGCCCCCCGGAGGAGGTCGACGACCGATGATGCTTCCAGATAAGTTTGACGGGGTTTCCTCGTGGTCGGATTACCTGGTCCATTTTGAGAGCGTGGCCAGAGTCAACCAGTGGAGCGAGTCCGAGAAGGCAATGTTTCTGGGCGCCCATCTGAAGGGCTCGGCACGGGAAGCTCTGGCTGATATGGCACCGGAGGCTCGGACGGAGTACCTCCGTATCCTAGAGTACTTCGAACAGCGTTTCGGAATCACGGCCCAAGTTCCACTGCATCGGGCCCAGCTGTCGATGTGCACCAGACGTCGGGACGAATCTATCAGTGGCCTGGGGCAGTCGATCAGGCGGTTGGTTTCCAAGAGCTACCCGAACCTCCCCACGCAAGCTCGGGAGGACCTGGCTGTGGATGCTTTCCGGAATGCATTAGGTGACGACGAGCTGCAACGCCACGTTTTTTCGAGAAAGGCGACGACCTTGACCGAAGCAATCACCCTGGCAACGGAGATGGAGGCTTTCCTGGAGTCCCAGGTACAGAACAGGAAGGGAAGACAAGGAACCAGGGAAGTGAGGTCGGTAGTGGAGCTAGCGCAACCTACACCATACAGGAACACGGAGAGCACAGGCTACGCGCGTAGACCGCTCGACCGGTCGATGGTGGAGTGCTTTGGGTGCCACGAATTCGGGCACTTCCGGCGCAATTGTCCACGTAGGAAGCCGAGCCAGCGGACAGCCGGGGGAAGACCACAAGGACGGAACCAGACGACACCGAATGTGCCGCTGGGGGAAAACTACATTGCGGGGAAAGTTGTGTCGACGCCTGTCTGCTTCTTGCTGGACACGGGAGCTTCGGTGAGCCTAATTTCCGAACGCATCTATGACGAACTTTACGGACCCGGGAAGCCAAACCTCCAGCCTCTGCCGGAGACTCTGAGGCAAGCGGATGGGAGCCCCATGCAGGTCCGGGGGAGGGCTACTTTTGAACTCCAGATCGGAGATCAGGTCTTGAGCCATGCCTGCATTGTAGCTAAAATTGAGCCGGATGTCATCCTGGGGATAGACTTCCTGTCGACATACCGTTGCCAGTGGCGGTGGGGGACAACACAGTGTTGATCAATGGAAAGCCCGCGGCTTTAAGAGGCTACGAACAGCACCCATCGGTGGCAAGAGTTCATGTTGGACACAAGGTGATAATTCGAGGAGCGGTGAAGGAACCACAATGGATAGGGGTTGGGACGGTGTACCTAGACGCAGCGGCTCCCCGTGAAGAGGAGGCCACCGGGACGGAGAGAGACCTACTGAACCAGGAGACGCGGCCGGCCAGAGAGGGCCCAGGAGATAAAGTGAAAACTGAGGACCTGGCGACGCGGCCGCCGCCGGGAAACCCCGAGGAGGACGCGGAAGCAGGAGACCGGGAGGCGCCCCGCCACGAGGCCGCGCCCCCACAGCTGAGGGCGGTTCGGAACCTGCCCCTGGTAAGGACGCGGAAGCAGGAGACCGGAGGCGCCCCGACAGCAGGGCGCACCACAAACGGCGGAGAGCGGGCCGGAGCCCGCCCCCCTTATAAGGATGAGCAACGCCCAGTGCAGCCACTGCGACCGGCGGTTCACCCGCCTGTCGAACCTGAGGAGGCACCACCGAACAGCGTGCCCGGCGCTACACCCGACGATGCCGTTCGAGTGCCCCCTCGGATGCGGGAGATCCTTCTACAGGGATGACGTTAGGCATCGCCACCTCCAGTATTGTCCCCGGCGACCAGAGAGGGTGGCGACCGTGACAGTGGGCGACCAATTGGACGTGCACGCCAGCGACGACGGGATGGACGGCGAAGACAGGGAGCGGAGGGGGCTTGGCGGCCATTCGGAGCCGCCCCCTCGCGCTGAGGCGTCCCAGCCCGGAACCGCCCTGTTGGAGCCGCCCGATCGTGGGGGGAATCGCACCCCACCGGAGCAACCCCCAGTCGCCGCGGCACCCCAGCCGGACGCCCATAGAGCCTCGACACCACCCCCATCGGAGCGGCCCCCGAGCGCTACAACGCCATCGCGGACAGAGAGCGGCATTCAGACGGAAGCGGAGAGAGTCGTCCACCTACCACCACCCATGCCCCTGAGGAGGGAGTCACGGCTCAACGTTCCCCCTGGGTCTCTCATCACCTTCCCGGATGGTGCTCGGTGGACGGTAACCGGAAGCAGCACCATTCTGGAAAGCAGCGCCCCACCCCCGACGTACCCCCCGGAACGTCCCTCAGGCTTTCTGGGATGACCTGTTCCGTCAGACGGAGACACAGCGGGGACCACCACCCCCCCTAATCAGACACTTGTTGTTTTTGAACTTTGTTGCCATGTTGTGTTCTTTTTCTAACAGTTGTTCTTTGTTTCTTTTGTTCTGCAGTTGCAGTTGCCATGTATTGCAGGAAATCGTCTTCCCGGCGGAACTGGGCGTCGCCGCCTGCTTTGGGGACAAGCAGGGTCCTCGAAGGGGGCGGTGTAACGGCCGTCCCGATCCGCCGCTGGGGGCGCCAGCACCGTTTCACGGTGGGTCTAACTGACGTGTTGGTGGCGCCATTGCGGCTCCCCACGGAGCCGGGTGGCGTGAGCCCCTGCCGGAGGATCGGGATACCCGTTCCGCGCGGGGACGCGATTCTCTGCGCCATCTTTGATCTTTGTGTTTGTTGAGGAAAGTTGGACCCAAATAAACGTCCGGTAGTTTCTTGGTGAGAATTGTCTCTGCCTGTGTGTTTTTTTCGTGCCGAGTTTCATAACAAGCAGGGAATATTCTTGTTACAGTATGATAATGTTAATTTTATGGCATCTTCGGCCCATCAACTATACGGTATTAGCCTTAACTTTACCTGAGATAACGACGAAGGAGATGGCAACTCACAAATCAAAGGGTGACGTGTTCACTTTAACCAGTTAACGCCGGGATTATTTCAAACATTGCTGTACGTAGGCGCGGGTTTATTTTTAGTTGAAGCATAGAGGAAGGAAAACAACTCAACTCGTTAACCATGTGCAATGCACTGTCATTGTACACCCCAATGTCGCTTTGTTATTTAAACAGTTTTGCCCATTTCGCTCGTCGCTCTCGTCAATTACTGCGAGTGTAGACGTTAAGCAGTAACAAGTGAATTTCCCCTAAACGTGTTAACAAGTCCTCTGCTACACCAATGCGGAAATCTTGGCGTGTTTAAACGTCCTCCGGCGTCAAGTGGTTAATACTCCATTGCAAAACTACAGGGACACGGTTCAGTGATGTATCACTATGAGCAACTAACAACTAACTCATTGTTATTAACAATGGTGAGTGCCCAATTTCCATTGTTAGTTGCCCATAGTGTATGTATAATAACCATTGCTTGGCCAACTCAGACAAAAGGTAACGTATTTACTTCAGCAGAACTTAATCTAATAACAGGTCATGTGACAATGGGCGGTCAGGTAGGCGTATTTTTACTTTTCCTGCCTGAAAGTAGCTAAAACCACATGGCAGATATCATGATAAGGCCAATGAAATTAGATTACTAGTTTCTCGTCGGCGCCCGCATGTGATTTTGACCCTGCACCAAAAAATGTCATTATGCCAAAATTTCATTATTTTGCAAAAAAAGGGAACAAATCAGATGCAAACTACTCCAAAGCGATTTGTGTTTTGCAGCTTTTGTGTTTATATTCAAATATATTGCTCTCTTATAACCAAACCATTTCTGGGCGAGTTTAGAGCCTTACTAATCAGTTTCTAAATGGCAGTTCGTGTATGTGTAAAGGTGGTATTTTTCCTTGATTAAATAATGAATAATGAAAACAACCCCTCACCAAAATGGTTGACGAGAAACTAGTAATCTAATTTCATTGTCCTAAAGGGCTTGGCTGTGCTAAAGATGCCATAAGATTAAATACACACACAAAATTATTGTAAGCCACAATAAATGCCATCGGTTTCCTTTGATTTTTTATTTTTTTTAAATAACTTTTCTTTATTATTATTTTTTAATGACACGCATTAATTAGCGTTTTTATAGCTATAGAGGGCGCTGAGTGCGAGCGAACGGCAGAGTGGCGAACGAACTAGTCTGGTACCCGGACCAACAATTATTTGACTAGACTGAATTCAGTCGTTGTATGTGGAATATGTGGAGCGGGCACCAGTCTACGAACGAACGGGCGTACGCGTTGTGTCAACAGATGGCGCGTGTACATGTATTCAGTTTCCGTGTTTTCGCCGATCTCGCCCCCTCAAACGGATGTCACTCAAACATGCTCAAACTCGCCCTATACATTCTTTCGCCCCATAATATCGTATCGATTTGCTATAAGAATTTTGACATTTTTGTTGTGAGCAAGGCTTCACTATATATTTTTTCTCCCAGCAGAAGGCCGATTTTCTCGGTGGCCTTAAAGTGACATAAATTAAAGTTGTTTGGCTGTATTCATAGAGCACAATAAAGGACTACAAACACATTGCAATTAACTCGATTTTGATTGCAATTAACCGAAAAAGGTCCTTTTCCACAAAATAGAAACACAATCCGATGATAAATTTCCACTTTCGGATCACACGCAGATATCAGGATTTTCCTCTCTGCTGAACACGAACGCTCATTGGACAACGGAACCAAACAATGGGAGGTCACGCAGAGCATGATGCATCCACGACGCATAAAGAGCTGGGGAAACCCACACCAAACCAATTAACTGCAACAATGACGTGTCGAAACACACCAGGCATGTCAAGCCAGCAATGTGTCTGAACTTAACCGTATATATATACAACAGACACATTACCAAACTTTGACAGCCCCTACCATAACCTAGACCAACTAAAAGCAGAAAATGCGCAAAAAAGCGCAAAAAAAAGATCTCTAAACTCAAAACAAGAGATAAACGCTACAAAATATAACATAAACATCAGCATATCGTTATATTCATACCGAAACGCCTACAAATGTCAGGGCTAAACAAAACTCAAAGAAACTAAGAGATCACCAAACTTAGAAGAAAAAAAGCAAACCAACTATATACTAATGGATGCGAACGCAAACTGTAAAAACCTAACTAGCAACAACCTGTGAACAACTACCAACCAATCCAAAGCAAATCCTTCAAGAACTGAATATATACCGCTTTGGGTAAACAACTAAGAGTTTGTTCCGACAATTGGTAAAACATTGGGAAAAATATACGAGCGGTAGATAACCTTAAACCACTCATAAATGAGAGTGGCCAATATGTTAAACACGCAAAAATCCTTTCTAACACCAAACGGCGACAAAAAGAAGGCATGCCGGCACACGCCTAAACAAGCCAACGGAGTGCATCCAAGATGCACCGACATCTGATTGGACAATTGCTTGAGCTTAAAAATAGAAATGTTGGGCAACAAATATAACTGATCTAGGATGTTTTAGCAGTGATTCGTCTGCAAGAAATCTGCGTTGGAAATTTTAAGTGAGTAATTGTCCAGGATGTACGGTACATAATTACACTGCACTAACACATGAACAATGTGTACACACAATCACACTTAATTGTATGCGTTTTTGTCTGAAAATCATGTGACCGTAGAAATAGTAAATTCGTAATAACTCCGCTCCCCATTGGTCAATATCCATCACCCATGGCTTAACATGCAGCAAATGAACTGCTCTTTAACTAGTCTAGGCCCTAGACGGTCATTATGTGTTGGATACCCGACTGCCGCAAGAGGGCGTAATCACGCGATAGACTCGTTCGTAGTCCTATCACCATATCGTTTTGTCAAAATGATTTCCCCCCCGAAACAGGGGGGAAATTAGTGCGCATGCGTTAGTTTTGTATGCAGATACGGGTAGATTTTTCATAACGCACGCGCACTTATGAGCAAATAGCCTGGTATATGCACCGTACATGTACGTTCGGCGCTTATATCGTGTTGATTTGAAAGTTTCTTGTTGTTTTGTACGCGCCGTGGTTGATTTGACTGGTACGCGTTGTTGACTTCGCTGGGTGGCTCGCGCGGTTGCAAGGGTAGGCGAAGACTCTTTGCAACGAACGGGTGGCGAAGTAACAGAAACTAGCCGACGTTGGCGGTTAGGCTTCGGTCGGTCTGAAAAATACCCTGGGAAAAAATACATGTACTTAGGGAAAAATACGTAGACCGTCAAGGCTCGAAATAATTTTTTTTCAGGCTGGAGCAATTTTGCTAATCATTGGTTTCATTTGAATAGCAATTCTGTAAATTGAGGAGCACTTATTTCCTACTGAATTATAAGCTGATTTAGACAGTCATTTATTTAATTGTTTTTCCAGAAATAAATTCCAATTTTGTTACCTACATGTAAACCATGGCACAGAGGACACGTGAAGGCTATGGTGGGAGAGGGGAGGGGCTTCCGAGATTTATGCAAATAATGACCATGCGAGGGCGGTGCCTGAGCGTATGTGTTAGGCATTTTTACCATTTTACTGTGGACTCGGGGGAGGGAGGGAGGGAGGGGGGGGGAGGAGGGAGGGAGGGAGGGGGGGGGAGGGGGGAGGGAGGGGGGTAAGGGAGGGGGGAGGGAGGGGGGGGGGGGGGAGGGAGGGAGGGGGGGGGAGGGAGGGGGGGGGGATTTTCTTTTAATTTGCAGTACAACACGTACAACCTCAGCGCAATACAGTCATACATACATGTAGTTCAATGCATTTTTGACAGGTTTGAAAGTAAAATGTCATGAGGAATGTAGCAGTGTTGATATTTGAAAAAAATGTCATAATTGAGCAGTACTTGTGGATGGAACCATGGCAGTAAATGTACATGTACGTCTCTAACTACAAATTTGACAAGTATGAGGGGAATTTGGCATGATTGTTTTGCAACTTCTGGTTGTGTTTGCCGAATTACGAACCGAACCAAAGTTTGGGAGAAAGAGTTCGAACTTTTGCCGAACCGAACCCGAACTTGCCGTCCTTGTTACTTACCTAAAAAGTTGATTCGCAGTTTTGCTAGGCGATCATAGTTTATGGTTCGCAAACTGCTGTTTTTGCATCGCAAACTGCGATGCGATACCGCTTATTTCGAGCCTTGTAGACCGCACGAGTTTTGAATTTTGCATACAGTATAAAGCCTGACTAAAAACAAAAAGGATTTTCAAAAAAATAAAAAATTATATACTGGCCGATACACAGTGAGAACCCAACGGAAAAAAATACCATAGTTTGGCAGTGGAGACTCCGTACACTAAGTCAATGGCCTGGGTAGCGACTTGAAAATTAAACATTTCTATTTTGAGTTAAAACCATTTTCACACAACAGACAAGTACGTTGCAACAGCTATGAAAAATACTTTTGTTGCAAAAATTCATCAAGCAGTTCCTGTTTTATGCTTGTTAAAATGTGCCAAATGTACGTGCGGAATCGTCAATAAAAATATATAGACAGCAACTTTAAAAATTGTGATGTGATTTTGGTGATATTTTGGGGCGGAAATACTCACCTCTGCACATGTGGATTTGCGTGATATTTGGCACAAATACAAAGAAAACCAGCCCCAATAGGCCTGTACCAAAAATAAATCGAGTTCCTTTCTTCCAGATTTCGTCAAGCATGGAGCTATTTATAGCTCCATGGTGTGAGCGATTTTCTCTGTTATGGGATGGTAAAATGAAATGTGTATCTGTCAAATACGGTATTCCAGATATTTCTGAGCCATAGAGATTTAGGCCAATAAACTGTTCAACACACGATCAAGCTACGGCAACAAGCAGTGTTTTAATTTCACCCGGTTTTTTTTTTCATTCCAAAGAAATGTACAGTTTGAACGATTATTTTCCCGAACCGTCGGGTTTTAAACTGGCAAATAGGTTCAACTGTGGCCTCGATTATCTGTGGAACAGGACCTGTCATTTATTTTTTTATTTATTTACCACATCCAACAGCGGAGTGGCCGCCAATTACAGGAATGGGAAGCAAGTGTGGTTGAGTGCCTTGCTCAAGGGCACAGGTGCCACAACCCGTCACGGCCCGGAATCGAACCTACATTCTAGTACTAGCACAGGAACTTATGTTCGACGCACTAGACCGCTCAGCCATAACACCCCACATTTGCAATGTCCTATACAATTGTATTTCCAACAAAATCTCTAAATTGCCGTGTCGAAATCGTAAGGTTTGCCGAGGGCATTACGATTTTCCCAGCCCGCGCGGCTTCCCCGTGCAGTCATGCCACGATGTGAGGACACAGGGACTAGACATCGTGCATACATGCATACCGGTAGTAAGCAGGCGACAGTGCGCTCTGCATAACATTATGCATAACAGGTGCGCGCGCACGGTGCTGTCACTACGAGATTCCCTAGACGTTGTTATTGACTGTCTCGCGGCGATCGGTTTTTGGGACGGACGTTCAAAACGAAACAATAACAACGTCTAGGGCCTAGACTACTCTTTAACATGATGTGAATACCAACTGAATTCTATGTAAAAAAAAAAAACATCAGAAAAGGATAAAAGGGAGCAAAATTTGGAGTAAAATCGACAAATCTCAAACAGATTGGTGACTTGACTTTGCTAGTATCGCGTCAAAAGGAAAGTAGTCCCCCCAATGCGGATGGATTTTGTTTACACCTCTTAAGCCTAGACTGGCCCCCTGTCCACATATTTACTTCCCCACGCGTCGTATACCATATGGGCGAGAGCAGCGTAGCGCACATAGACAGGGGACCTGTCTAGACTTAAGAGAGTGTAAACAAAATCCATCCGCGTTGGGGGTACTACTTTCCTTTTGATTGATGCGATACTAGCAAAGTCAAGTCACCAATCTGTTTGAGATTTGTCGATTTTACATCAAATTTTGCTCCCTTTTAGTTTTATGTTTGAGTCATCATGGAAAAAGAACGACAAGGGTGCAAAAGTCTTGAGATTACAAGGACCTCCATGGTGTGCTTTTAAATGTCTGATTTGGAATGTACGGTAAGATTTTTGACACAGGTTTTTGGACCATTAAAGGCCCAGTGGATCATTTGCAATGACCCCAAAAAGTAATCGACGAGTTTACAGGGGAAAAGTTCTGAAAGTAAAGATTGAATTAATAGCAACTACCCAATGAAAGGTCAAAATGATATAATTTTACCAAAAAATAATACGTAAAGATGAAATTATTTAGATCGTTTGCAAACGATTTACTTATTTTAGGTTCGCGTCTACGCGGTTCAAAATGCATGGGCGCTGTGTACTGCATACGTGTGCGTGTTCCAACACGATACATTCATATGGATCGCGCGCGCACGCATCCACATGTATGATGTGCGCCACAGAGCGCATGATGCAAGCCATATAGTATACCCGATCCACTGAGAACGAATATTTGAAACACCTCGCCAAGACCAGGAAAACCCATATGGATTTTCATGATTTTTTTAAACGTGGTACATTTGACAAAGCTGAAATTTCTTCGGATGAGTTTGTTGATGTCTTTCTTTTGATTTATAATGGTTTTATTCGCAGAATCGCTCAAAAACAGATAATCTACAGGGCCTTTAAGGGCGTGCAGGAATGTTCCACATGCCATGGCGAATGGGGTTAAAATTCCAAAGGGCTAAAAATGTTTTATAAAAACAATGATAACGTCCCAATATAAACGTCAAATAAACACTTTTAGCCTTCTAAAAGTAGTGTACAGCATGTACAGCGACCGGTGTGCTGCATACACGTAGACGTAGTACCGTTGCACGGAGCTGTGGTACAGGGCGGAAATGGCTCCGTGTGTGCTTGGTCTTCGGGGTTGCATGCCGTCAACAGACTACCTACAAAAACGGCTTTTGACAGAAACATATAGGCCTAGGCCTACTACTAGTACTAGGCTAGCCCAGGTTGGACGTCATCTTCATTGCATTACGAGTGACGTCCAGGTCACGATGTCTCTAAACAGGGGGACTGAAAGTTCCACATAATTTTTAAGCTATATATTACCTCTTAATGGACGTCGAATTTATGTCCATATATGCTTGACGTCTTCATTTACAGGTACGGGAGGTTTAAATGTCATATACCAAATTTGATGAACAAAATAGTGAAATCTAAGGCACAACCTAACGTTAAAAATCAGAGAAATAAATAACAGCTGCCGTCGCGTCACGCTTCGTGAAGTTTGGATAGGCACGCAATGCGCCGAGGCTATGGCCTAGTTTAGTTAGGGCGCGCGCACGGCCGGCCGGCACGCGTACGCGCGCGGGACTAGACTACGTGCGCGGTTAGAACAAAATAAGCTGAACGTAACTTGGCTGGCTGTACGTAGTAGTGGATTATTTATGCACAAATATATGGCAAATTAGCGTGACTTTTTGCCGTTTTCCTCCGGAATATGCAGTTCGGTGATGTGTAATGGATTTCTAAACCCGGCAATGCTAAAGATTAGGACACATGGAACTTTGTTAGCACATTACCGGCTTCCTGCACAAGGTAGAAATATTGATATTTTTCTTTACAAAAATTTCCCCCCTGTTTTTGGAACTTCATATCCTGGACTCCGTATCCCCATGTAGTACTAGTATGCGGTACGGAGTCCAACCTGGGCTAGTACTAGGCCTATTATTAAGGCCATCGGAATGAAAGTCATAGAATACCGTCCTCCGCCCGCATGACCAAATGGCCGCCGCCAAAAATTTTCATTATTCAACATTTTTTAATTATTTTAAAAAATTTGGAACTCCAACGTACTTTCAATACTTGTTCATGAAATAAATCGATATATATATGGCGCCAAACCGAGAAATTCCGACCAATCAACCAGATTTGTCGAAATCAGACTGCAGACGATAGTCTTGAGCGCGAGATCCAAGTGCTGACACACAATTCCACTGTTCGTGTTTCGGTGTAGCCGCGCAAGACTGCAAATCCGACTGAAGTCCCGGGGCGCGTTCAATGGCGCAATACGTATGCATACCGACAATACCTTCAACGGTGAAGGTATAGGAAAATGCCCATACCGGCGTACGTATGTATTGTGCTATTGAACGCGCCCCCGATCTCACTTCGGCAATCTTCGGACGTTCTGTTCACGTATGTATTTCGTCATCTGATTGGCTGTTGCCATCGCGACATCAAATTTTGGCCAATGAAAAATTACGTCTCATCGGTGTCTGCCTGTCATGCAATGATGGCAGACGTGAAAACGATCTGAAGGCTGAAGTGCATCATTGTCTATGTACCCCTCGGGCACCTGTTTTACTAGACTGGTTCCCGCTCCACATATTCCACATACAACGACTGAATATGAGGACCGGCTACTGTCGTGTTTAAAATAGCACTTATTCATGCATTTATTTTTAGGAGCACATATAACCGTTAATTTTCAAAGCGCGCTGCGCGCTATATGGCATGAGTGTACAACAATTTGAAAGGGGTTATTCCTTATTTGACCAATACAAATTTAATATATTAACCTTAAAATATTAAATATGCCCATTTTAATATACATGTAGGCTAGCATCAAAAAGAAAATTCAAACCTTGTCCGCATCACCAATGAGCTCCTACCGTATACCGTAACTATAGCCACTGCGTAGTTTTAAATCCGTGGCATTACCATAAAATACACACGCAGCGGCACGCGTACGTACGTACGTGAGTGCATGCGACGTCAATTCAAATTCTCGAAACAATGACGAATTGTACCCGACGATTAACGGTAACGTCCGGACGTGCATTCGGGTAACATCGGGAACCTTTGGAAAAAGGAGGAATTCCTCCTGTTTCAAAATGGCGGAATTGGCGGCTGCCGGACCTTAAATTCAGTCCAGTACTAGTATCCTGCAAGCACCTAAATTCGCGCGCACGTAATTTCGCGCGCTGCTGCTTTCCTCGGCGTATCTTCTCAACAAAATCACGCACCGACGTCAAATTTTTCTTGAAAGTTGTTTGTCACATCATCTGATTCTTTCAATTTGCATTCAAATGAGAAAAATTAAGGGTTTCTCAGTGAGTAATTTAATAACTGTTAATTCAGGGTACAAATTTCTACCTTTATATAGACTAGGTACAAAATACTACAATCAAAATGGTTCTGAGAAATCTTTAAAATTCACGAAAACTTTTACCACCGATCGTCTGCTCAGTCTCCAGGCACTAAAAAACAATATTGATTAGGTTTTACTTTCCAAAAGAGGGCGCTTTGAAAGGTACGGGGCTTAAGGAAAGACATGTGTCTTATAGCTTTTCAATTCGAAATTATACTGCTTAAAGGGCCCCTTATTTAGGATTTTTATCAATGAAATCTATGCTTTAAAACCACTCTACTCAGTTAAAGTCATAAAAATCCTATGTGGAGCTTGCTTTGGGGGTTAAAACAAAGGTTTTTAGTTTTTATGCTAATGCAAATATGCATATTCATGACCAAGGTCACTATGTCACAAGAGGCAAACACAGGAAAATCACATTACACTGTGCACAAAAGATTCCACTTTTTTCTCAATTTTCCTGAAACTTTTGTAATCCATAACTGTTTGAGTTTGTTTTACATGTTGCCTGCTCTAAGCCATGACAAAACTGGGGGTAGAAACTGCAGCAATTTGCCACAAGTCCAACTTAAAGTCTTATGTTTTTTCTTACCTTTTCCCTCCTGTCTTCCTTATGTGATGCACTCAAAACAGCGCCCTCTGTCTGTGATTTATTGCAGTGAAATCTTCAAAGTTGAAAAATGCCACCTTTTATTGATTTTACATCCAAACGAACAATAGTATGTCTTGCTGAACAAGTAATCCGTCATTATGAAGCAAAGCTTAGGCACAAAGTTGTTTAGCATGTCACAGGCCCTTTAAGAAATTTGAGTCAATCATAATAATTTACTTATAATTTACAATTTCGTGTTTTTTTCTCATTCCACAAGGGAGACAGACCGAGAGAATAAAAATAATAAAACATGATAAAAAAAACCAAAAAAAAGAAGGCTTCACATTAAAATGAAATCAACGGCAATATAGTCCATTAGTCAACTTCACTGCTGGTTTTGGTAATAGATGTCCCAGAAAAAGCATGCAGTTTATATGACTTAATCATCTCCAAAATTCCAATAATCTTTCAATTATGTCCTTAAGTAATGTACTGGATCATAGTTATTAGAAAGCACTTCTTCTAGAAATTAGCATAATTTTCAGATACTGGGCACAACGGGGACACCGTAGTGTGACATGTGACTAGGGAGCGAATTCACGTCACGTAACTTTGGCAAGTCTACTTTTGCATGTGTTTGCAAAAACAAAGCTAGTGTCGTACGGCGACGTTGCTCTTTCTTGAAATTTTACTCCCAGGTAGGGTTGGACATAAGGAATCTGACAAAGGAGCCAAAATGTTCTTTTTGGTTGCTTTATTGTGATCAAAACAGTGACAAGGCTTATGTGCGCGAAATATGGTAACCCGAGGATAGTCATGCTAGTACTAGTACTGAGTACTAGTAGTCAAAGAATTTTTGGTCCGGGTACCAGACTACTGTTTTACAAACTAATGAAAAATAAATAATGAAAAAAAGCCTCATGTGTTTTTGAAATCTTCCGGACGGTATTCTATGACTTTCATTCCGATGGCCTAAAATGTGAGATGATATTTTCAAACAAAATCGAACTTTGAATTCTTTTCCAAGTCCCTAAATAAATCACTAAATTAACATTTTTTTTTTACCAAAACACTGGGTGACTTACCATTCAAATTTCAAGTTTTATAACCTGGTAACCAGTAACTGCTGCTAGGATTCCAGGCACTTTCGGCCGGGGTTCGATCGCAAGCCTCATGCAGTGCAGTGGATACGCGTTTACCATTTCGACATTTTCGCGGCCATTTTGTTGGATCTGCAAACAGCGCCCTCAAGCGCCGCATAAGCGTGCATAAAACATTATGACCTTTTTCCAAATCTCAGCTTCGTCTCCGTCTCCATTCCGCCATCTTGAAGCCGCATACCAAACTTTGGCTCTGCTTCAGGCTTTATTTTGAGGCTACGTTTTGGCCCAAATGAGGCCCCTCAACCATAGAGCAATGCCTCAACGAAGTCAACTAAAGAGGTGACGGAGTCCAACCCAACCACCCCGTTGCCGGCTACGCGGATACGATGTTGGCGTTGCATTGTCCAATCAGAATAGCGCAGTGCGTACACAACGTACACAGAGCATTACACACAGTGTATAGTGAGAGCATTACACACAGTGTATAGTGAGAGCATTACACACAGTGTATAGTGAGAGCATTCAACCGTAACTGCGTAGCCGGCTACGAGGTGGTGTTTGCGAGTTGCGGGGTATTCTGCAATAGACCGTATTCCTGAACGCGTGAGGGCGCTCGAACAAGGTGATTTGTGGGGGTACAGTAGAAAAGTGGGGGTACGTGCATACGTACGTACGTGGGGAAAAGTCGCGTACGTGGAGCGCGCAGACCTGTGTCGCGCGCACAGTTTCCATTCAAAATAAACGTTTGGAAGGCGTGTGCGCGTAGCGTGTTTTGTGTTCGAACATAACGCACGATGGGCGCGGACCACTTGACAGCGCCCTCCACGTTCAGGAATACGGCCTATTGTGCCGAGGTGACTTCGGCTGGCTTCGTGACGTCATGAACTGGAAAATCACGTGACAGCAACAAAAACTTAAAGGGCGTGTTTGTTTCGGACGAATCTTCCGATCCCGATCTGCGCAGATGATTCAGCGCTATGCGTAGTTGAATCTATAGCTGAACCATCTGCGCAGATCTCGGGATCGGCGGTTTCGTCCGAAACAAACACGTACGCCCTGTGTGAACTTTTGCAGGTTTGCTAAACTTTGCCGCCGACAAACCTCGTCTGCTATTCCCAGCGCGCCTTACTAAAGGGGCGTTCGAGACGCTTACACCGGGTAACACAGGGTTTACACCAGGGGAAGGCCCCATAAGATGCAAAACGAACGACACAAGGTCTCGCTTCGAATTATACATATGGGGACACGTGGTCAAAGGTTGTTGCCGTGTGGGGCTTTATAAACGCCGTTATCCTTTGACTCACGATGAAAAATGATCGAAGCCGGCGCGACGCAAAAATAGTTGTCGTAATTAAGTACCGCAATAAACTTTGTCAATGCCCACATCTATGATTCAGCAAAATGTATTTACAGCCCTATTCCCTCCTATTTTGTGTCATAAATCGCTGTACACTGTTTTTCTTCGTACCACGTCACGATTCCAAACTGTCCGCCATGTTTTACTACTCGCGGTTACTAGGTGACGTCATTACACCTTGCTTTACACCACAGACCCGCCCGTGAGCTCGGGTAGTGGTGGCTGCCACGGGGGCAGACTCGTATCAATAGCACGTGATGGCTAAAAGAACGCTCCGGTGTAAGTACGTTGGTGTTACCCGGTGTCAGCATCTCGAACGCCCCTTATATATGTTACGCTTAGGCGCACTGGGCCTATGGGAATGAGTGAACTTCGCATAATACAGATCATCCGTTGACCCGGGATCGCTTGGGCGGCTTTTGGGCGCGATGGGTGGATCCATTCTGCTGAAAAGTTGAACCAGGATGCGTGAAAGTTTAACCACGACGTTTGAAAAATTGAACCACGACGTTTGAAAACTGAAGTACGACGTTAAAGGCAGGGACTCGTCAGCAATGTGCGCGCCAAATTCGTGCCACGAAATACGCAGCTCCATGTACCAAAGGCACGGAGCTGCGTACTTCGTGGCACAAATTTGGCGCGCGCGCATCTCTAAAAACAACTTAGTCAAAAATAACTGATTTTAGTTTGACTAGATTTTCTAATCAGGATGACTAAAATCTTTGTAACGTCGAACAGATATCTAGTTAAAACAACCACCAGGCGGAGTCAGATTCACTGGTATAACTATATTTCTAGTCATTTATCAGTAACTAGGTTTTCAGGGTCCGCTGGGTGCAATATTTCTAGTCAAATTTTATTAAGTGTTTTTACAACAATATATATTGCTGACGAGCCTGTGCCTGATTGGTAAACTGTTACAAATAGTTTTATCCCCCTGTGTGATTAAATATACAAGATTAAAACCAACCTGAGCAAAAATCAGCTCCGTACTTCGTCTAACTTTTGGGAAAACAGTCAACAAAGGGTTTGCAGTGATATTTCGCCCCAAAACCATTTCGCCCTGAACTATAGTCTAGGCCCCAGACGGTCATTAGGTGTTGGATACGACTGCCGCGAGAGGGCGAACACAGCCCTGTTTAAAGACTCGATTTAAATACATGGCACACGCGTGGTCATGTCAGCGTCACCTTAATGACACGCAAATTTAACGTATTTATTTCTGCACTTAGGCCTACGTTACCGAGTCAAAATTTAATCCCGAAGTACATCAATAGACATGCATCTTTATATGAAAACGTCTGTAGCAGAAATGAAAATTGCCAATTCATGATTCAATGTTTAGGCCCTATACTTTACTCAAGAAATAAAGACGTTTCTGAAATTTGTGTTAGTAAAAATCGTAGGCATTGTGCATTACAATTGACTGGTACTCTTGCTACACAACACATGGGATAGGGCCACAGTGATTTTGTGCACGACTAGAAAGCATGACTTTTATGCATGTTAGAGTAAGTTCGATCAAGCAAAAATATAGTTAACTATAGTCGACTAGAGTCCCTCGAACGACGGAAACTACAAGTCGTTCGAGAGACTCTGGCGACTATAGTCTGTTGCTTGATCAAACTTGCTTCTAGAAAGACTTGTATGATGCCACCAAGAGTTTCACAGTGTCCAATCACGAAGCTGCACATTAGTCGCGATACATATACATGTACAAAATGAGTAGCCTGCCAGTCGGTGTTTTACACAATACCCTTTATTTAGAAGAGGCATTCCTTGTCAAATGTGATTGAAAATATGAATGCGTGAATTTAATCTTTACAATATTGTTGCACTCTGAAAAAGTACGAAGATCCATTTTATTATATAAAGGTTTTGCACCAAAATAATGCTACTACTATAACAGACTTGTCAAAGATATTAAAGTTGCCATAATTGTTTGCGTTTCAAACTATCTCGCAATTGTTGTTGCATATTTAATAAAAGGGTAACTTTAGAGTATTATTGTGTTATATTCTGGTTCCATTTAGATCAGCACAAGACAGAATTTTTCACCATCTGTTCCGACGCCATCAACGCGGACCTTGAATTGAATGCCTTCCATTGTAAAGGGCTCTGAACTGTACGGCATCAGATTGGCCAGAGCGGCTGCAGTCGAAGCTATGAACAGAAGGAAAAAAACATTTCAGATAGGAGAAGTTATTTATCATTTTCACAAACGAAGCTTTTTATTGACCAACACGTGCTGAATAATAATAATATAGCCATCTTATATAGCGCCAAATGCCAGGGCCTCTAGGCGCTTTACAGTATAAACCAAAGCGATAACATACATATGTACATAGATAAAACAAATATTAAACGTTAAAACCAAAGAGCATCATCAAGAGCATCAAGTCTGGTAATACTGAACAAAAAGATGTGTCTTAAGCTGGGACTTGATGAATTACTGATGGAATGAATTTGACGCATGCTGTTATACCCCCGTCACACCGGAGGCACGGTGCCACTGCGGTGCTTGTACGGCATAAACCGCAGTGGCACCGCCTTGTTCGCCGTGGTTCCGCAGTGGTTCCACCATTGATCGCCGTAGCACCGCAGAAAACTGTCAAAACCGCGGACCTTCGCGGTGGCACGGCGGAAACTTTGAACATGTTCAAAACTTCCGCAGTGCCACCGCGGGTTGGGCCAATCCGCAGTGGGATCGCCGCGGCACCGCCGGGATCGCCGTGCACCGTACAAGGACCGCAATAGCACCTCCATGCGTCCGCAGTACAACCGCCGAAAAAGTAGACTGGCGACCCTACGGCGATCCTATAGCCACTGCGTAGTTTTCCGTTTTAAATCCGTGGCATCGCCATAAATATACACGCGGCGTCAATTCAAATTCTCGAAACGATGACGAATTGTACCCGACGATTAACGGTAACGTCCGGACGACCGGACGTGCATTCGGGTAACTTCGGGAACCTTCGGAGAAAGGAGGAATTCCTTCCGTTTCAAAATGGCGGAATTGGCGGCTGCCGGACCTTAAATTCAGTCTAGTCAAAGAATTTTTGGTCCGGGTACCAGACTACTTTCTCAATCGCCTTCCCAAGAAATGGCAGATTAGAAATTGGGCGGTAATTGAGGAAGCATTCGGTATCCAGACCTGGTTTCTTCAACAGTGGAATTACATGAATGGCAACTCGGGCGTGGGCCAAGATGGTAAAAAATGTATTCATGTTGAAAATTTGGATAAATCATATTGTGCAGGAATTCGGGTATTTAAGAGTTTTAAAACGCAGTCGTTACGAAGAAAGAAACTAAACTCTTCAAAAAAAATTGGGGGTGGTGTGTGCAGTATAGCGGAACACAGGGGTGGGTGGAAAGTGAAATGTCACAATATTCACCGCTATTCAGTGCATTCCCCTTTTGCTTGGAGGATGGGAATGTGTCAATGCACTTTTTGACAATAGCAATGCATTATGTGACATTTCACTTTACACCCGCCCCTGTATTAAGCTGTGCTGCATGCGGATCAGTCAGACACCAATGAAATATATACGTGTAGTCGAGGTAGACCTTTGAAGCACATTTGTACATGCTGGTTGATTTATTTTGGATAGGGCAAGTTTTAAAGGCTCACCGTGTTTTCGGATTGACACCTCCTGTTTCCCTTCAAAACCAGCAAATGCGATTGTAAGCATTCTATTCTCGTAGCGAACGGTGCCATCTTTAAAAGAATACGGTAAATTGGGTCAAGGCGAAGTTAGTGGATGATCGTCAAGGAAATTTAAATTCTTCACCAAAACAGAGGGTGTATTATGCGATGTGTAGATTACTACGTTAGATATCAAGCAAGTAATTAATACTATTATGACTGAAGACAAACGTGCTTACATGTCTCTCTGCCCATTGAGTAGTACCGGTTACTGCCGCGAGTTCTGGATCGTGTTGTACAGTCTGGAGGAAAACAGACGGATTTACACGACTTAAATTAAAAGACCTATACATGTATATCATTCGCACATGAATTTATTTACGAATTCATTCCAGGAACAGCATTGCGGACGAAGTAATAAAAATGTTAATTTTGATTTGTTTTTAGAGCAGGTTCATAGTTTGCAGCCTATATACCGTATCGAATAGCCGCCATTTCGTGGGGCACCTTTTGTTACCTAAACCGTTTAACAACGGAAGCACATGTACAACCATGCATGTCCTCGAGAAAGAAACTGCCCCACGAAATGGCGGCTATTCGATAAGGTCTATAGATAAACGCCAACAATTCTTTTAGAAAACGAAATCTGAACTCGAGTAAAACCGTTATTTATATCACTCACATTCCCGATCATCTAAATCACGAAGCCGTTCGAGCAATTCTCGAATCAAAGACGTTTCCTGCCTTTCAAGCTGACCCTGCAGACGAATAAAACAATCTTACAAATCGTGGCCCGTCATGTTTTTGAGACCATAACCAGAAACACGTCGACTTACTTACTGCGGAATCTACCAATGCCGGGCGTGGTCGTCGTCAAGTACCGGAGCCCTCCGTTGAATTCAGTAATATGTCAGTAACACGTTTCTTGTTATGGTCATATGCCCTAAAACGATTTAACACCCACCCACCACCAAAATGGTTGTTTTCTTTCTATCAAGCCAATCGAATCACGTCCAATTAGAACCATGCAATCCTCAATTAACCAATCAATGCTTTATTGCGTCAACTCGACAAGTAAAACTGTCGGGGCAAATGCTCTATGGTGTAACATACGACAGCCAGCGATCAAACGCAGCACGGTGCCATTACAGCAAAAATGCGTTACATTTGAACTTTGTTTCATTGGAGAATTGTTGGGGTGGGGGGGGGGGGGAACTTACCTCCACATTTCCATCTTCAAATGTCGCTTGTGTGGCTTGCAGTGCCACAAGAATCACCGCTAGCAGAATGATACAACGAAACATGTTCAAACCTTAGAAGACCACTCGAAGTCAGAAGTCAGAACCGTGAACGCAAACTGTACAACTGACCGCCGCAGTCCAAGCCTCGCTTTATAAAGCGCATAGCCATGCACCTAAAGCGTGCGTTGCAAACGAGTTGCATAAATATTTTATTTTTTTTACTTTGAAATCCCTGCAAAACACGATAACAATAGTCGTTTGTTACTCCCACCAGTTAGCAACAAAAGGCATAGCAATGGCACCTGGTTTTATATAATACGAGTGTTTATGCATCGCGATATGCGACAGAGGTCACATACTGCCGAAGTGAATACGTCATCTTTTGTTAGTTGCCTATAGGCTCACATTAGCAATCGCCGAACCGTGTCCCTGTGCTTATGCAAATGGTTTTATTCGTTGGTAACGCCCCTCACTATAGACAAATTGCAATACCTTTGTTAACCTAATTTATGCCTGGCATTGTTCGCATACTCTGTAGTCAGTATACAGGTCACTGCGCTTACTGAAGCATGTTCACATAAAACCCAGTGCGTTCCCCGAGCCTTCATTTCAGGTCTACCGTTCCACTGCTAACTACCCATTGAGATTTGCTTAACTTCACGTTAAGTTTCCACGTATTTTCCGTCCAAATTTCTTTTTTTATTCACAGGCCTCATATGAGCTTTAACTGGTAAGATGCCCGGACTCTGACTGCCTTTTGCCGCGTTATAGGGAATTCGAAATCCGTGACGTCATCGCGCGTGCACTGTGGGTACACTATACTGCTCAGTTTTACAACGCATTCTTGCCGTTTCTGAAGTTGCGGATCAATTTAGCTTTATCCGTTGGTAACATCTCACTATAGACGAAATCCTGTACCTTTGTTAACCTAATTCACGCCTTGCATTGTCTGCATACTCTGTAGTCGGCATTCAGGTCTTTACGCTCACTAAAGTATGTTCACATAAAACCTTGTGTATTCTACGAGCCTTCAGTTTGAGGCATACCTATTCCACTGGTAACTATACCCATTGACATTTGTTTAAAGGACGTGTTAGCCTAAATAAGGTTTTTATTAAATATAATTATAGTACAGGGTGTGTTTTACACATTACGATCATTTTCACCAAAAAAAAAAAAAAAAAGACACAATAACAGAGGAAATATCCATTGACTTGTGTACAAAATTGTCATTTTCGGTGAATTCTTGGTGTTATGATCTGTAACAGTTTACCGAGTTTGTTTAGTATGTCAGTTGCAACAATCCCAACAAGTTTGTTTGGGTCAGAAATGGATCAGTAGGCTACTGCTACTGTTTGAAATGTGATGTTTGTTTGTTTGTTTGTTTGTTTGTTTTTTAAACTGTGGTTTCTCTCTATGACTAGCAATAAGGAGCGCCCTCGTATGTCAAGCAAATTTCGTCGAGTGCGTAGTCTTTATTATATAGGCGTGAATATGTGCTATTACACGTATATAATATAGGTACTCTTCCATTTTAATTAGCGCAAAACAAGATATAGCGTGTTGAACTAAGACTAATCAGACTTTAATAATTCTTTGCTGGCGCAATCTGTCACTGTGATGGCGCTTCATAGTTAATCGCATCTTCGAGCTCTCTTGTATTCAGTCACATACACATGTACATGTACACGATTTCGCGGGAAACGGCTAATTTCTAATATGCTTATCTCGGCTACCGATTGCTCTGTTTATGCAATAAAAGTAGTTTTTGGAATTTACAGGCAATTATCTGTAATGTGAAATGACGTATTCAACGACATTTTAATTTTTCCCCCAAGTCCTATTAGTCACAGGATATCCCGGTACAGTTTCGAGCAGAGTCCCACCCACTCTACCCTTCAGCTACACTTCATTCCATCCCAGGACAGCTGAAAACAATACTCCCAGCATTTGCCGGCCCATCTTGATCTGGTGTAGTCCCAACTAAGATCAGCGAGCCTGATACAGCACGAGGGTACTGCAACTCGGGCATCATTCAGGATGAACATAAGTGAGATGACGTCATAAAGGTGCGATGTAATTATGAAGAATGTACCAGTAGCCAATAGTGTGATACTGTGAAAGTGTAAGAAAGATTAATAGCCCATGCTCTGTTCTGGGAAGAATTGGTGCATATGGTTATCAGTTATCAAGGAAGAAAATCAAGTTCCTTTCGTTGCTTTCTCTCTCCCATCGTAATTGTAAACAAGTTTGCATTGTCAGAGAAATCCTTTGTTAGAATCTATACAAAAATTGTTCAATTCCAATATACTATTCGCATATCGCATAGCCTATGGGCAAAAGACGCCAATACTAAATGTGAGTGATCTCGACCCTTCGTTTTCAACATGCATTTCAACTACAGAAATGGAAGAAACGTCTTCAGTTTTTTTTCACAGAACGCACAATTATCGTTTATATATTTCTATACCAATCCTCGGGCAAAGATGCCTTATATTAGATTTTAGTAATCTCGACCCTTCTTTTTAACATGCAATTTAACTACAGACGTGAAGAAACGTCTTCAGTTATTTCATAAAACGCACAATATATATCTAAAATAGGGTTATCATCGTACAAATGTCGCACTCGACTATCGAAGATACCTCGGATTCACATGGGTCAATTAAATGAACATTCTCCTTTATTTGGCTTCTCGTCTGCGCCCTTGCTCTTTACTATAATAATGATGAAACGGCTCCTTCTCCACTGTCGATCGTGTGACATTTTTATTGCCAAATCTAGACGATGGGTTTGTGTGTTGTACAAGCTTTAGATACTGATACAAGGATTCATTTGGTCTATAGAAGTACGAAAGATGCATAAAACCTTGAATGAACGGGATTTGGTAAGCACACTGATTGACCTTAGTGATGGATGGATGAAATCTCGAGAATGGTTCTTTTATTGATAAATTATGGGAACTTTTACGTATAGACTGTTTTGCTAGTTTAATTAATACAAGATAATTGACTCTTGATTAGCCCTAACACTATTCAACCCTCCAGAATAAATAATGTTACATACACCCTGGGGAGTTATAGACACGTTTGCTAACTTCAGATTGTGACATAAGTCTTAAGGGGCTGCCTATTACGTTCCCTATTTTTTAGACATAGCGGGATGGCTCGGTTGAAAGCATGTCACTTCAATATTACCTGATCAAACCGGTTTATCCAATTTTCTCCCAGGTCCAAAACAGACACTTTTCCGGACGGCTGTAATCTGGTAATTTAAAAGCAATTTTAGCCAAAAACAAATGACTACTGTCTAATTCAAATCCCAAAGAAAGTAGCCTATATAGAACGATGCGTTTTTAGACTTTCATTTTAAGCTCTTGTCATATTATCCAAGCCAAAGGTGACATAAGCCTATTATGAGCTACATAATAGCTGTCTTGATTTGTTATTAGATAATAATAATAATGATTAGATTTGTATAACGCACATATCCACCCTGCAGGGTGCTCAAGGCGCTGTTACCATTATTACCGATGCCATCAGGGAATCACCAGAACCATTTCGCTTCAACTAGGTGGCTGCTGGTCAGACGCACAACCCTATCAGCAGTTAGATTGTGGCATTCCCCTTAACAGCTTCCCATATATCGCTTGGGTTGACGAGGCAACTGGGATTAAGTGCCCTGCCCAGGGACACAGACACGTTGGTCGAAGTGGGGCTCGAACCTAGGTACATGTACTCCAAACGCTTACACGGTCTCCACAGTACGCGGTCATGAGACTTGAATTCAAGCCTTCGCATTTGGCTAAGAGAGAAATAACCAGAGAACAGATAATGCGCCCAAAAAAAAAAATAAATAAATAAAAAAGACACATTCCTGCTTAAATATATCAAAATCCCTTGCAAATACATTGAAAATTAATATTACGACTTCGAATTCATATCCTATATCTTTTATTTCTTTCAGAGACACTCGTGCAGTGACTGTATGCTCTGTGATTCTTCGATTGCTGTTTTCCTGGGAAATTGGGTAAACAAGTACAGAGGAATATGTATGTTAAAATAGAGAAAACCATTGCTAGTTGGTCAGTATAATGAATTAGAGCCGGACAAAAAAATAATAATAATAATAATAATTTATAATAATAATAATAATAAATCCGAGGAGCCTGGAGGGCTACAGTTTTCAAAACGACTGGATTGAAACCGGACAGATAATCCGAAGAGCCTGGAGGGCTACAGGGTTTTATGTATGGTACTCTATCCTTAAGGTCCAACCTATTTATGCAGAACATAGGTTTTATTGTTCTTATTCCTTTGTATTCTGATAATTATCAACAAATATTGGCCTTATTAGGCCTAATCCAAATAAACGTCTCCGTTTGTCCGTAATTTCCACAAATCTTAAGTTCCCTGAAGCTTGTTTTTTTTTTTTTTTTACATTAGAGCTACAATTCCATTTAACGCTGTTTAAAGTCTAGATTAGTTCACTAAGGTTCATTTGCAGTGACATCAACATGTTGCAAATAAGTAATCGCCCTTTAAGACCACTCACTCGCTCTGTAATAATACCTGTGTACTTCAATAATAATTCTTTCAATCAATAAGCAAATTTGATTTCAATACGCATGATCTTATTTTACATTGAATATCGGTTTGTGTCTAGATATACTTCACTGTAGTTCCTTGCAAATATGCCAGTTGCAATAATTGCATTATGCTTTATAATACTTTATTGATGATTATTCTTTCAAACAATTTTAATCCCAATATGCATTCGCATAATTGTGCTAATACAATTGTCTCAATGTCCGAAGAGCCTGAAGGTTGTTTATACAGAAATTAATACATGTACATGAGTTCATACCACGTATAATTAACTATTATCAGAATAACTCATTCACTTTCTATAATTATATGACATGAATGTCTTGAGCTCACTCAATTGAGGACTAACTGTTTGGTTTTAGAGGGAAGCGAGTAACCTTTACTTTGATTATACTTGTTACAAGATGTATTTCTTTTTGTTTCATTTAAACTGAGATCTTCTCGCAAAGAAACCAATTCAGGCACCTCGGTAAACAATCCAGGTAATGGGACAATGAACAAGGGAGTGCACTCTCTTTTGGTATCCTAGGATGCACACACGTTTCCTCCTCAATCAGAAAAAAGGGGGTTTTTCGTGGCCTCCGAGTGCCTGTTGCTTTGCTGCATGGACTGATACCGAAAGCCTTGCCACGTTCCTGGAGAGATTACCGTTCTAAATCTTCGAACGTGATTTTGCCTAATATCATATAATTATAGTTCATTGAAATTTTGCGATATGCGTTCTGATTATGGTGTAAATATAGTTAATTTTGTTATCAACAAAAAGTGTTGTAAGGGTAGTTGGCATCCGAACACAGACACCATCCCATGCTGTATTAATAAATTACTTAAAACCAAGTACTTATTGTTTTTGTCTTTATTGAGGTAGTTGGTTTAGAATGAAACTGCTTTTCGTTCGTATGAGCAAAGCGAAGCAGAACGAAATAGTACTTTTTTTCCGACGGCCACGATGTGTTGTTGTTGTTGTATATTTTATGGCATCTTCGGCAACTAAGGCCCTTTATGCCATCAACTATACTGTAACGCCGTTCCCAATCGGCTAGCTGCAGAGGGCGCCAGCACCATTCCACGGTTAGGCCGGCTGACGAGCTGAGGGCGCTAACACGGTTCCACGGAGCCGGTTGGCGCGAGCCCCTGCTAGAAGGTGGGGACACCCGTCTCGGCGGGAGACGTTTCCTGAGCGCCATCTTTGTTGTTGAGATGTTGTTGAAGAAGGAGTGACCCAAATAAACGAGCAGTGCTTTCTTCCTGGAAACTGGTTTCCTGCATCTTTCTTTTCTGTGTCGAGTGACAAATAACAAGGGGAGCATTCTTGTTTATACACTGGCGGCAGCGGTGGGGCGGCACACTGAAGAAATTACAGGTAAAACTCGAGATTTTCAAGCAATGAATTCACGAGACCGGGGCGGGGACATACCAGAAAGTGACGAGTACCAGTACGGAGGCCAGTCTGACAAGGCCCACAGTAGTACGTTCGTAACTGTCGATGAATTACTGTCCTTCTTTGGGGAAAGCCCGAGAGAAAACTCCGGGAGACATGGGAATACTGTGAGGCTGTTGGAACCTGAGATTGTAGAGGGGAGGCCAGGACACGCAGTACGGCCTGACCCTGCCAATCCGAGTAGTTTTTGCAGGGGGTTGGATCAAACCAGCGACCCATGGACGGACCTAAGTTCGACCCCGGCGGGTTCCGGAGGATCCACCCCGCACCGTATACGACTACGTGGCACCGCTCCGTTTGGAGCCCCGCACGCTACCAGACTACGGCGCGGAATCCCCGGATCGACTCCGAACCACACTCGACCAGGGAGAACAGCTCCGCTTGGAGCCCCGCACGCTACCAGACTACGGAGCGGAACCTCTGGATCGACTCCGCGCTGCACATGACCATGTCGGGCGGCTCCCATCGGTGCCCCGCATGCCACGTGACTACGGCGCGGAACCTCCGGATCGACTCCGCACCGCACCGCACAAAACCATGTCGGACGTACGGCTCCCCTCGGAGCTCCGCATGCCAAGAGACTACGGCGCGGGACCTCCGGATCGACTCCGCACCGCACACGACCATGTCGGACGGCTCCCCTCGGAGCCCCGCATGCCACGTGACTACGGCGCGGAACCTCCGGATCGACTCCGCACCGCACAAAACCATGTCGGAGGGCTCCACTCGGAGCTCCGCACTGCACAACCCTATTGGGCGGAGCACCAGAATTTGCTCCGCACTGCACAACCCTATGGTGCGGAGCACCAGAATTTGCTCCGCATTGCACAACCCTATGGGGCAGAGCACCAGAATTTGCTCCGCACTGCACAACCCTATGGGGCGGAGCACCAGAATTTGCTCCGCACTGCACAATCCTATGGGGCGGAGCACCAGAATTTGCTCCGCACTGCACAACCCTATGGGGCGGAGCACCAGAATTTGCTCCGCACTGCACAAACATATGGGGCGGAGAACCAGAATTTGCTTCGCACTGCACAACCCTATGGGGCGGAGCACCAGAATTTGCTCTGCACTGCACAACCCTATGGTGCGGAGCACGAGAATTTGCTCCGCACTGCACAACTCTATGGGGCAGAGCAAGTGAATCAGCTCCGCACTGCACAACCCTACGATGCGGAGCAAGTGAATTTGCTCCGCACTGCACAGCCCTATGGGGCGGAGCACCAGAATTTGCTCCGCACTGCACAAACCTATGGGGCGGAGCACCAGAATTTGCTCCGCACTGCACAACCCTATGGTGCAGAGCACGAGAATTTGCTCCGCACTGCACGACCCTATGGGGCGGAGCACCAGAATTTGTTCTGCACTGCACAACCCTATGGTGCGGAGCACGAGAATTTGCTCCGCACTGCACAAATCTATGGGGCGGAGCAAGTGGATCAGCTCCCCACTTCACAACCCTATGGTGCGGAGCACGAGAATTTGCTCCGCACTGCACAACTCTATGAAGGAGAGCTCCCCTCGGAGCTCCGCACTGCACAACCCTACGATGCGGAGCAAGTGAATCAGCTCCGCACTGCACAACCCTATGTTGCGGAGCAAAGGAATCTGCTCCGCACTGCACAACCCTATGGTGGAGAGCTCCCCTCGGAGCTCCGCACTGCACAACCCTATGGTGCGGAGCAAGGGAATCAGCTCCTGCTTCTCTGGCCCTGTGGTCGTCGGTTGCGCCGGTGATGGATCGGACCTCGTGGGTATAGCTGCGAGGCTGGCGTGTTGCTTACGTCTGCATCCGGGTTCCCGCTCCGCGGTGGCGCCCTATAGGTTTGTGCGGTGCAGAGCTGATTCATTCGCTCCGCATCGTAGAGTTGTGCGGTGCGGAGCAGATTCCCTTGCTCCGCACAATAGGGTCGTGCAGTGCGGAGCAAGTCTTCATTGCGTTGTACAGTGCAGAGCCCCTGCCCCCGGGGGAGGTCGAAGACCGATGATGCTTCTAGATAAGTTTGACGGGGTTTCCTCGTGGTCGGATTACCTGATCCATTTTGAGAGCGTGGCCAGAGTCAACCAGTGGAGCAAGTCCGAGAAGGCAATGTTCCTGGGCTCCCATCTGAAGGGCTCGGCACGGGAAGCTCTGGCTGATATGGCACCGGAGGCTCGGACGGAGTACCTCAGTATCCTATAGTACTTCGAACAGCGTTTCGGGGTCACGGCCCAAGTTCCACTGCATCGGGCCAAGCTGTCGATGTGCACCAGACGTCGGGACGAATTTATCAGTGGCCTGGGGCAGTCGATCAGGCGGTTGGTTTCCAAGAGCTACCCGAACCTCCCCACGCAAGCTCGGGAGGACCTGGCTGTGGATGCTTTCCGGAATGCATTAGGCGACGAGCAGCTGCAACGCCACGTTTTTTTCGAGAAAGGCGACGACCCTGACCGAAGCAATCACCCTGGCAACGGAGATGGAGGCTTTCCTGGACTCCCAGGTACATAACAGAAAGGGAAAACAAGGAACCAGGGAAGTGAGGTCGGTAGTGCAGCTAGCGCAACCTACACCAGACAGGAACACTGCGAGCACAGGCTACGCGCGTAGACCGCTCGACCGGTCGATGGTGGAGTACTTTGGGTGCCACGAATTCGAGCACTTCCGGCGCGATTGTCCACGTAGGAAGCCGAGCCAGCGGACAGCCGGGGGAAGACCACCAGGACGGAACCAGACGACACCGAATGTGCCGCTGGGGAAAAACTACATTGCGGGGAAAGTTGTGTCGACGCCTGTCTGCTTCTTGCTGGACACGGGAGCTTCGGTGAGCCTAATTTCGGAACGCATCTATGACGAACTTTACGGACCCGGGAAGCCAAACCTCCAGCCTCCGCCCCCGACTCTGAGGCAAGCGGATGGGAGCCCCATGCATGTCCGGGGGAGGGCTACTTTTGAACTCCAGATCGGAGATCAGGTCTTGAGCCACGCCTGCATTGTGGCTAAAATTTAGCCGGATGTCATCCTGCGGATAGACTTCCTGTCGACATACCGTTGCCAGTGGCGGTGGGGGACAACACAGTGTTGATCAATGGAAAGCCCGCGGCTTTAAGAGGCTACGAACAGCACCCATCGAAGGCAATAGTTCATGTTGGACACAAGGTGATAATTCGAGCGTTAAAGGAAATACAATGGATAGGGGTTGGGACGGTGTACCTAGGCGAGGCGGCGACGGGGTGGAGAAGATGTTGTCAGCCAGACGCAGCGGCTCCCCGCTAAGAGGAGGCCACCGGGACGGAGAGAGACCTACTGAACCAGGAGACGCAGCCGGCCAGAGAGGGCACAGGAGTTAAAGTGGAAACCGAGGACCTGGCGACGCGGCCGCCGCCGGGAAACCCCAAGGAAGACGCGGAAGCAGGAGACCGGGAGGCACCCCGCCACGAGGGCGCGCCCCCGCAGCTGAGGGCGGTTCGGAACCCGCCCCTGGTAAGGAAGCGGAAGCAGGAGACCGGAGGCGCCCAGACAGCAGGGCGCACCACAAACAGCGGAGAGCGGGCCGGAACCCACCCCCTTATAAGGATGAGCAACGCCCAGTGTAGCCACTGCGACCGGCGGTTCACCCGCCCGTCGAACCTGATGAGGCACCGTCGAACCTGATGAGGCACCACCGAACAGCGTGCCCGGCGCTACATATACACCCGACGATGCCGTTCGAGTGCCCGTTCGGTTGCGGGAGGAGGTTCTACCGGGAGGACATGCGGCAACGCCACCTCCAGTACTGTGCCTGGCGACTGAGGGTGACAACCGTGACAGCCACCGACGAACTGGAAGTGTACGCCAGCGACGACGAGCTGGACGGTAAAGGCAGGGAGCGAAGGGGGGCTGGCCACACGGAGCCGCCCCCAGCCGCTGCGGCACTCCGGCCGGAGTCCAACCTGTCGGAGCCGCCAGTTCGTGGGCGAGATAGCACCTTCTCGGAGCAACCCCCGGTCGCTTATGCACCCCGGCCGACTCCACCTTCCCCCGGCCGCTGGCACAGGGGAGAGGACCACGCCCGGAGAGCCCCGATGTCGCCCCCATCGCGCCATCGGCACCACGAGGGGACCCGGTCCCGGACGAGATCTCCGCCGCGTCTGCGAAGGCAGCCGCAAGAGGGGAGTCGCATCCGGCCGGAGCGGTCCCCGACTTCACACCCATGTGTTTATTTTTCTAGCCATGCTACCATTTTTAAAGGAAGCGTCTCCCCGGCGAGACGGCGGGGTTCGCCGCCTGCTTTTGGGACAAAGCAGGGTCCTCGAAGGGGGCTGTGTAACGCCGTTCCCAATCGGCTAGCAGAGGGCGTCAGCACCATTCCACGGTTAGGCCGGCTGACGAGCTGAGGGCGCTAACACGGTTTAACGGAGCCGGTTGGCGCGAGCCCCTGCTAAAAGGTCGGGACACCCGTCTCGGCGGGAGACGTTTCCTGAGCGCCATCTTTGTTGTTGAGATGTTGTTGAAGAAGGAGTGACCCAAATAAACGAGCAGTGCTTTCTTCCTGGAAACCGGTTTCCTGTTTCTTTCATATGTGTCGAATGACAAATAAAAAGGGGAACATTCTTGTTACAATACTATATTATCAACTTGAGATGACGAAGAAGGAGATGCAGTTTTAGAAGTGGGAAGAAAACCCCCAGAGAAATGCCCCAGGGGAAAACCCACGCGGTCAAGTAGGGACTGCAAACCCAAATCTGTAATATTGTATCATTTGCCCTCCATACATATGTAGCGATTATATCTAGGTCAGTGCGTGACCTTTGACCGATAGTTGATAACACGTTCTACAGTGAGCCGAACCTCGTGCATGTCTCCATTTATTTATCAACCTAAATACTACATTTTGGCGACGAGCGGGATTTATCCCCAAATCTGATCGTGTACATGGACTCTTAATCTCCAGTGTATGGTGGATTTTGCAGCCTTTTGAACGCAAAATTTTGGTCCATTTTGTGAACTTTCTTGACGCGTCATTCGTCAGTGTTTTGTGTCACGATGTCCGCGTTAACTCCGCCATCGTCGGTCATACTAATTGCCGTCAACTGCCGTCAATAGCCACCAAATACCACATTTTAATCAGAAATCAATAGATTCTAGCATACTGACAAAGTTGACGGCAGTTGACGGCAATTAGTATGGCCGTGTACAGATTTTACAAAACACTTTGAATTTTGAATATTAGTACAGGGGTTCCCAAGTTGGGGCCAAAAATGTTTTAAAAAAAATGACCGTTTCCTAGACAACTCAACAAATAAATGGCAAAATTGTAATTTCACGCCAACTTTTGTATTATATTCAGAGGCTTTAAATATTTTATTTGCTCTTTTCATGCAGGTAAATCACCCAAACTTTACATACTCGTCATCAGGGGCCAATTTCATGGCGCTGCTAAGCACAAACAAATTGCTTAGCACAGGATTTATTTGCCTTATAAAATGGATTACCAGCCAACAATTTTCGCAAACTTGTGTTCTTCGCAAGAGTAGGAGAATACCTTGCAATACACATCACTTACGATTTTGGCTTGGAATCCATTTTTGCAAAATAAAGCAAACAAATCCTGTGCTAAGCAAATGTTTGTGCTTAGCAGCTCCATGAAATTTGCCCTTGGACACAATCTCAATTAAAGGCACAGGCTCGTTAACAATGCGCGCGCGCCAACTCCGTGCCACAAAACACGCAGCTCCATGCCCTTGCGCGCGCATTGCTGACGAGCCTGTGCCTTTAAGTACACCTTGCCAGAACTCTTAGCCTCAGAAATACACCGGTTCATTTCTTCCCATGGTTGTGGAATAATCTTCCAACGCACATTAAAGGCACAGGCTCGTCAACAATGCGCGCGCGCAAAATTCGTGCCACGAAATACCGGTACGCAGCTCCATAGCAAGGGCATGGAGCTGCGTGTTTCGTGGCACAGCTTTGGCGCGCGCGCATTGTTGACGAGCCTGTATACCTTTAAGGATATAGTCTAATCCTCGACACCTTTAATCTCAAGCGGGAAGCAGACAAGAAGATCAAAGAAAACACTACTCTTCAGGAGCTTCAAAGAATCCTTGAAAACGCATGGGAGCGAATTGACCAAGGCCGTATCAGAAATATAATCAACAGTATGCGTCGACGATGTACTGAAGTGGTTGATAAGCAAGGACGGCCAACCCATTACTGAAACGAAAGGACAAAAAAAACCTTTCCTTTTCCACAAAACCTTTATGTTAAAAAAAAAATGGTTTTGGAAGCATTAACAACATTGCTTTGCTTGGGTGACTGTACGTAAATTTAGAAAATTAAAATCCAAAACCAAAACATTAAATGCATGTTTACATTTGTACACTTTAGGAAAATTAATTGAAGTGAGAAAAGAATATTAAAAATTATGTAAAAACATGATTTCATCAATTTGTCAAATCCCTATGCAAGAAAGTATTATTTTTAATTGGTCATCAAATTTACTAAATGGCAGCGTTTCAAGGCGAGGGTTAACTGTTGGGTGAAACTTTATTGCACATTAAATGTGTAACATTTCACTCTACATTTTACATTTTTGTAACAGGTTAAGGAGCCTAACTGTTTTCCAGGAAAATTAACATTTCCCAGGGGTTGACCCGTTTATTTGTGCAACCTCATAAAAAAGTAATATTTTTAGTAATTTTTAGGCAGCTTTACATCATAAATACGGCATTTACTTTGTCAGTATGCTAGAATCTATTGATTTCTGATTAAAATGTGGTATTTGGTGGTAGTTGACGGCAGTTGACGGCAATTAGTATGACCCGCCATCGTTCCCCGCATTTCCGGTGACCCGACCAACGTCGGTCTTTGTTGGGAGAAATATATCAAACGATTGGAGAACATGTTTGTTGGTTTCAACATCGCAAATGACTCCCAGAAACGACCTTTCCCAGCAAACAATTAGACGTTTCTAAAACGTTTTTTAACGTTGTTTGAAAGTGTCGCGTACGTTTTGTGTACGTTCACCAAAATGTTTTTTGGACGTTATTTTGTGGACACTTTAAACCGTTTTGAAGACGTTAAATTGCGACGTTCTCAATACGTTTTTTGAACGTAGGAAACGTTTTAAAAACCTTTCTCCAGTTTCTGCGGACGTATTAATAACGTGCATAAAACGTTTTTTGAAAGTGTCTTGTACGTTTAACAAAATGTTTTTTCGACGTTATTTTGTGGACACTTTTGGACGTTTTAAAGACGTTAGTTTGCGACGTTTTTACAACCGACTTTTTAGAACTAACGTCCCTAGAACGTTATTGTCATTTGTACTTACAACACCTTTATTTTGACGCAATTGTGATGTAAACATGACGTAATCGGAATATTCTCACTGTGTAATTACATATAACTAATCGCTTACCTGAAGTTCCGGCTCTTGATACCATCAGTTACTTCCTCCTACTAGGTAATATTACGACGCTTGATATATATATGCTCCTTGAATTTCCTTCGTATGTAGTCACGGTTGGTGGGCATTGGAAACAATTTTTTCCCCTAATATTTCTTGAAAATATTACCTTTTTAGACTATAGATGGGCTTTATATACAAAAGTACATACATTTGAAATCAGGCAGTGCGTGGTTACGACGTAAACCTTAAAACAATGCATTTTCCCGTGAAATTTACGGAAAAATTATCCCCACGCGATCTGTTTTGTTAACAACGTTCTCGGAACGTTCCCAGAACGTTACACTGCAACGTTAAATCTTAATGTCCGCAGAACGTCCCCTCGATGTTCAAAACGAACGTGACAAAAAACGAACATTCTCCAAACGTTATTAAAAACGTTCTTAGAACGTTATAGTGCAACGTTAGATTCAAACGTCGGCAGAACGTCCCCTCGAAGTTCAAAACGAACGTAACTTCCACGAACGTTCGGTGCAAAGGCTCTATACGTGTAATTTCCAGGAAAAAAGCGTTTTGGAAACGTCCAAGCAAAACGTTTTATTTTAGTACCCTCTCCTGCGTTCTTAAAACGTGTTTCGGACGTCACAGGAAAATAAACGTACCGTCTGAAACATTTTATATACGTTTAAAAACATTTCTGAAGACGAAAACGTAAGAGACCAACATAAAACGTACGTGTATTTGTTTATGTTTGAAGAATTCCACGACAAAACGTTTTACAAACGTCCGAACAAAACGTTTTATGTCAGTACTCCCTCTAACGTCCTTAAAACGTGATCTGGATGTCGTAGAAAAAACGTACCATCGTGGAATGTTGCATACACGTTCATAAAACGTTGCTGAAGATAAAAACGTAAGTAACCTATATAAAACCTTCATGTAAAATCATTTATTTTTGTAAGTTTCAGGAGTCCTCGGAAAAACGTTTTACAAACGTCAAAATAAAACGTTTTTGTCGGTACCTTTTCTAACGTCCTAAAAACGTGCCTGGAACATCACGGAAGAAAACGTACCATTTTGGAACGTTTGATACACGTTTAAAAAACGTTTTATTTGACAAAAACCTAAGTCACCTTTATAAAACTTATCCAAAACGTTTTGTGAACGTTTTGTGTTTGCTGGGTTGTTGCTTCATTATTCAGGGGAAGAAGTGAGTGAAATTTTCGACACTTTGGCAAACACCGAATCAGATTATGACAGTGCAAAAAAAGCACTCACTGCACACTTCAGCCCGTCTAAGAGCACAGAATTCGAGCGGTACATTTTCCGCCAAGCGAAGCAGGAACCAAACGAGACCGTTGAACAATTTCACACACGTCCCCAACGTCTCGCAACCCACTGCGAATTACATAACAAAGATGGAGAAATCAAGTCCCAGATAATTCAAGCCTGCTCTTCGAACAAACTTCGTCGCTATGCACTTCGTGAGCAGTCCATTACTTTGACTCAGCTTCTCAAAACTGCTCACACTTACGAGGCTGCAGACAGGAATGCTGCTAAAATGGAACAGTTGCCAACTCCAACTGTGAACAAAGTCGACGTAAAGAAATCTGGGCAACAAAGTCCATGTCCCACATGCGCACACCATACCCACGCATTTGAACGCCGACAGCCAAAGCCAGACAAGAGGCATGGTACTCCCACACGTCCACAATGGCAACAACACCAGTCTAGTCCCATGACTTATCGCCAGTGTCGTAATTGTGGTGGTCGTTACCCCCACAGCAGCAACAGAGACTGTCCAGCCAAAGGCCAAACTTGTCATGCTTGCGGTAAGCTCAATCATTTTGCTAAATACTGCATGAGTTCCGCCAGACCTGCTCAACAAAGGTCAAATGTTCATGACGTCTACACCATTCCTCCCGAAAGCGGCGAGGCCCCTCCCACTGCACCCCTAATAACATCGAACAGTGACTATGCATTCCACCTCCATTCGCCGAACTTGACCAAGCCACTGGTCACTGTGTCCATCAATGGTAGTCCCGTCCAAGCAGTGATAGATACATGTGCATCAGTCATGTTGATGAGTCTAGACACGTTCAACACTTTGAAGCCACGCCCCCAGTTAAACGCCCGCACAATCCCTGTGTATGCATATGATATGGCAGCAACACACCTCTTGAGATCATTGGATCCTTTGTAGCGCAAGTAGCCTACAAATCATTGAGCCCGTCCATGGCACTCCAACACCATGGTTGTCATAAATCACAGTTGTCCAGAAGCCACACAAACCTGATGAAATCCGCATCTGCGTTGACATGCGTAGTGTCAATCATGCAATTAAACGCGAGCGTCATATCACCCATACTGTTGACGACATCATCACCGCCCTCAACGGTGCTGCAATCTTCAGCAAACTAGACCTTAACTCGGGTTACTATCAAGTCGAGCTTGACCCCGAATCACGTCAGTACACTGTCTCCTCTACCCATGCTGGGTTATTTAGATACAAGCGTCTGAATTTTGGCCTATCATCTGCTGCAGAAATCTTCCAGCATGTCATTCAGTCCACCCTACGTGACCTCCCAGGCGTCATCAACATTAGTGATGACATTCTTGTATTCGGTAACACACAAGAGGAACATGACATTCGTCTCAAGGCCTGTCTCCAACGCATACGCGAGGCCAATCTCACTCTGAATCGCGACAAATGCAAGTTCAGTGTTCGTCAAGTCACCTACTACGGACATGTATTCTCTGCCAACGGAATCGCTCCAGACCCTCAAAAGATCAAAGCCATTCAGTCAGTCCCAGAGCCTCAGGATGTTTCTGAGCTACGCAGCTTCCTCGGCATGGTAAACTACTGTGGTCGTTTCATTCCTGACTTAGCTACCATATCATCTCCGTTACGCGATCTGACCAAAGCCGACAGTTCTTGGAAATGGACTCCTACACAGTCTCATGCATTCACCCTGATCAAACAACGCCTAACTGAATGCTGCAACCATGGCTTACTTCAATCCGAAACACAAAACAGAGTTGCTCGTCGACGCCAGTCCTGTGGGCTTAGGCGTACTCCTAACACAACGTGATCCGCATAACACAACATCAGTCGTCGCACTAGCAAGTAGAGCACTCACTCCAGTCGAGCAGCGATATTCACAAACTGAACGCGAAGCATTAGCCATAACTTGGGCCGTCATCCACTTCCATCTGTTCGTGTACGGCAGTCAATTTCAAATCATCACGGATCACAAGCCACTATATAGTCACTCTCTTCAACAACTGAAACTCCAAGCCCCCTCTCCGTATAGAGCGATGGATCCTGAAACTCCAAGCATACAACTATACTCGGTAGCCTACCAACCAGGCAAACACAATCCTGCTGACTATATGTCTAGACATCCGCAAGACGATAACCAGTCAGTCTCCGGTGAACAAACCATCGCAGAAGCACATGTCAATTTCATCGACAATCACGCTGTTCCGAAACACATCACGCGCTCAGAAATCGCTGACGCAACCGCCTCTGACCAGGCCATCCAACTCTGCATGACAGCAGTTAATCATGAAACTTGGGATGACATCCTCGCAACCGCAGACAAACAGCTAAAAGCGGAACTAATAAGCTTCCATAACGTACGCGATGAACTATCTGTGTCTCAAGACCGAAACTTCTCATGCGCGATCATCGCCTTGTCATACTCCAAGTACTTCGCAAACGCATCATCGATATCGCTCACGAAGGCCATCAGGGCATAACCGAAACAAAAGCCCTTCTCCGCGAAAAAGTCTGGTTTCCATCTATTGACCGTTTGACCGAAGCTACAGTCCGTAACTGTCTTCCGTGCCAGGCTAACACAGTCGAACATACCAAAGAACCACTGAAGATGTCGCCTCTTCCAAGCAAAGCGTGGTCAGAACTAAGCATTGCTGACCTTCCTACAGGAGAATACTTGCTCGTAGTCATGGATGACTATTCACGCTTCCCTGAGGTAGAAATCGTTTCGTCAACGTCAGCTTAGCACGTAATCCTCAAACTTGATCGTATCTTCTCCAGTTTTGGTATTCCCAACGTCGTCCGCACGGACAATGGCCCACCATTCAACAGTCGCGAATTTGCCAACTTCGCACAATATCTTGGATTTTAACACCGCAGAGTTACTCCTCGCTGGCCTCAAGCTAACGGTGAAGTTGAACGGTTCATGAAAACCCTAAAAAAGCCTATGCCGCTGCATTCACTGACAACAAACCATAGAAACAAGAACTCCTCAAATTCTTCCGCAATTACCGCGCCACACCTCATTCCACTACCGGTATTTCACCTGCCAAGCTCCTCTTCAACAGATCATTCCAGACACGCCTACCCGAACCAGATTTTGTTCCATTGCCACAACACGCATCTCTCCAGGATCGCGATCAACGCAAAAAGTCGCAGATGAAAGCCTACGCTGACAATCGCGGTACCACACAAAAACAAGACATCAACATTGGTGACCGTGTCCTCGTCCGCCGTCATGGATATGTTCCCAAACACAAGTCACCATACATCCCACAGCCATATACAGTCATCAGTACACGTTAATTGATCCCTCATCACAGCACAGCACAACCGGCATAAGATCACACGCAATTCCTCCTACTTCAAGAAGTACTCAGGCCCCGCACTAAAGCACTCTATTCCTGATGATGACAGCGACATTGTCACACTATCTTACAACAGACCTATAGGCACACCCCCACATCAGTCTCCACGACGCAATCCCCCTGGCAGTCGTCAACCACCTCCATACCTCACCCGCGGCCGCCTCCATACAAAAGTAAAGTGTGTGAAGCGCGCGAAGAAAGAGGGCGTGCGCGTGATGATCCGTTTGGTTTCTGGCCGGCCGCTTTGCGTGCAATCATATGCAATATTCTTTCCGTGATATTTCTCTAAAACGAAGCCTTTGCTACGGAAATGCATGTAAGTATTTCTATACTAAAATCGTCCAAGCTATCGATTCCAATAATTATTTTCCCTAAATTCGAGTTGTGACATAAACTAAAAATATACCGTTTTTATCATCGAACGGTCATTTTTACATGGTTTATACTTTATTATAGGCCTATAGGCTAGGCTAGATCATTACAAAAAAAGCAAATCCTGGGTGTTGGTGTAGCTAAGATAATCTCAGCTCTTGCTTTATCATTTTTCATTGGGATGTGGTCTTTTCACCAGTAGAAAGGACCACATCCCAATGAAAAATGATAAAGCAAGAGCTGATATTATCTTAGCTACCGGTAGTGTCGGTGCATGGTAAGGCTGTGCGTTCTCCAACTTACTCGACTCTCAGTAACGGGCCGAAAGTTCTTGCGGTTGATATTTTTAAGCCATTCCCTCCGTACTTCACACGACTCTCTGGAAGTTCCATGGGGTATCCGGTGCATTTGGTAAGGTTGGCGACATGTGCAATGCTCATGTAGGATGTCTGACTCTGACTCTGAGTGAATTTCGCACGGCGATAGTTTCCATTTCCTTAACCTTTTACTGTTATTTCTGCAGCAATAGACAGCACATTGTTTCCCAGTACCTTTCTTGGACTTTTTCATGGTGTAAAATACAAATCCAGTGCCAGAAATATCGCTAAAGTAGGCTTATCGTCAGCAAGAAGACTGTTGCAAAACTCAATCGTTCAAGTGCGCTCGCCAGCATATATTTGCGCAAGGGAAGCCCCCCAGCTATGGCAGACGCAAGGGCGCCGCCAACGACGGAGGGATGACTTGAGGCAAAGGCGGATTGGTGTATATTTGGAATGATAATCTGGGTAAGCTGGACACGTTTATTTCGATTTTGAATAATCTCCATGAATCAATCAAATGCAAGACAGCGTCCAGTTCTTCGAATCTACCATTCCTTAATGCTACGTTTACACCATGTCCCCGGCAGTCCCGGCGCCCCGGTTTGGCCAAAACGTGGCGTGCCATGGAACTGTTATTGTCTTTTTATTACTTTGGCTCGACTCGGCCCTAGTTGGGCCGGTGTGTTGCGTTCTACCACGGTGCGTTAAGCCCGCCGCACACCTTTGCGATTTACCGGATAATCGGATCATCGGACCACTTACCGGAAAGGTGTGCGCTGAAACAATTCGGGCCGGTTTGACCGCACACCATAGACCGGAGCAAATCAAACTTGTTTGATTTTTCCGGATCCGATGGTCCGGTGTCCGATGGGCCGGTAAATCGCAAAGGTGTGCGGCGGGCTTTACGTCCCGGTGCTGAAAGCGTGGCGCGCCGTGCCGGTTCCGGGCCGCGAGGCGGACGGCGCGCCCCGGAACGGGACGGCGCGCTACGTTTCAAGCGCTGTTCCACTACGGATGGGTCCACGTCCCAGGCCGGCCTGCTAAGTTCTGATGCGGTGCCTCACGTCCGTCCCGTTCGTGTCACGTTTGTTGTCCCGGCCCAATACGTTCCCGACGGTGTGCGAGGATCTGCTGCGGCGCCCTGCGACTGAACGTGGCAGCTGTCACGTTTCACGCCCCGGTGGTCACCCGGTGGTCTCCCGGTGAGCCCCGGTGGGTATAAATAGTGCGCTCCACACCCTCATTTTCACTTCGTCCTGGAGCGCTGCCACAGCAACATCATCCTCATCGTCATCATCGTTGTCATCTTCATATTCGTCGTCATCGTGCACAATGCCCACACAAGTAGATATGGTGCTTGCATGTATCCTTGCTGCACTCATACTATCTCTTGTGCAGCAGACCTCCGTGACTTTGTTTCGTAAATCAACACAATATCCTACAGCGTCATTTACAACACATCCCGAAATCTCAGGGAATTTCCACTCTGCAAAGCGACGTGACAATACCCTGAGGAGATACACGCCCGAGTCATTTTTTATGTAATTTAATCAATTCGGTCATGTTATGCCGAAAAGAAACAATTTCTATACTTTCCAGAAATTGTATTGGGTTCCGTTCCTTATGACTGTCCCATTCCTACCAAACTTTCAAACGACGAACTTTATTTACTCCGCAGTTTTTCAAATTAATAACAGGGATGCATGCTGACGAATGTAATGGAACGGATTCCCCAGTATGCTTTAAATAGCAGCCAATCGCCGACGCGGACAACGGCCAGCATTACCGAGTACATGTATCACATGCATGCACGGTGTTTACAATCTGCGCGCGTTACATTTGAATGCCTGCAATCGTGCTGCATAATGCACTGCAAGCGTCCTGATTGGTCCAGCAGAGGCGTCAAGATTTCTGTCGCTAGTCCCACCGCCAAATGGGGCCTTTTTCAACAGGGCCACTGTACGCAGGAGTTAGGGAGTGCTTTAAAGGGGCACTGTTGCAAGAGGATGTTTACAACATAGAGTAAAGCCACTCCAAATTGAGTTTTGTTCGATTTGTTTAATCCAAATCTTAACCACAAAAAAGTTTTCTTTAAAAACCAGTTAATTTACTCCAATAGTTCTTCGTACATTCGTCCATTCTGAATCAAACCTTTTATTTTAAACAGGAGAAAATATATCTCCAAATCAAAAGTAACTTTTAAAAAACAAGAGGAAGAAAAAGGCAAAGATTGAGAAGAAAACAATCTTTTATTTAACCAGTTTGTTTCAACTGTTATTGTTTAGTTTTTGAACAAAAATGGCTCAGACTTTAACTAAAAAAGGACTTGCATCTTTTCCCAATAAGCATAACATAACTACATATAAAGAACTGGTTTATTTTGCTAGAAAAAGACTGTAAATGTATACTTTTGACTTTTATCATGCAAGGTGGAAAGGATTGTAATATTGTATCATTTGCCCTCCATACATATGTAGCGATTATATCTAGGTCAGTGCGTGACCTTTGACCGATAGTTGATAACACGTTCTACAGTGAGCCGAACCTCGTGCATGTCTCCATTTATTTATAAACCTAAATACTACACAATCCACATACACGCCCCGGATTCGAACCCGGGACCCCAGAGGTGAAAGGCGAGGAAAGAACCCGTACGCCAACCCGACCGCCCGGCCACGATGTTTATTCGTCATTGGGGGTCATTGAGGGTCATTGTGCCTCAAACAAATTCATTTCAGTTTTTTGGGGAGTTGGTGCGTTAACAAAAGGGAATAGTGTGTTAATAGACCTATGACATAATGACGTCACGCAATGTTTACCGCGGTGCATTATGGGTGAAAAGTAGGACGAAATCTTTGCATCTCTAGATTGCGTGCGTTGTATGCATAGCGCCCAGCGTATTATTATTCAATTTACGATTTGACCCAGAACTAAATTGCAATAAAAATCATTATAAAATGAATCTAGGCCGCAACATTCAAATAAACAACATATTAAAAATCTAATTGTTTCTTTTGAGTGGAAAGGTGTTTTTGAAGCAGTTTTTGAAGACAAACATTACAAATTTAAATTTAGTCTGGTAACGTTCCTCAGTCTGTATGTTTCGTCATAGTGGATGCGTAGTAATACGAACACTTGCGAGCAGACGACGACGTCTCAGAAACTAGTCTGGTAACGTACTCCAACCTACATGTTTCGCGATGGTAGGTGCATGGTAGTCACGACCACTTGCGAGCAGACGCCAGTGTCCAAATCAGGTGCTCGCTTAAGAAAAACGCTCTTACAGTAAATTTAGTGACGTTATAGCTAATTAAAAAAATAATCGTGCATGGGAGGTGGTAAAGGAATATCTGAGAAGTTACAATGTCCTTTTCAGCAGGGTCATAATTGTTTCAATTAAATAGATATCAAGTGGCAAATCAGCGAATTCGGTGTTATGCAAAGTGTGAAATAATGCACCTATCAATTGTCCCCCCCCCCCCCCCCCAACCCCACGCCCCTTTTCGAGTGACAAATTCACCAACGCGGGGCAAAATTTAGGTGACACACCCTGGTTCATGAAAATCCCCACCTAAAGGGTAGGGAGGGGTGGGGGAAACAATTGACAGGTGCACAATTGAGAGTTATTTCTTAACAGTCTGTTACAGTGCATACACGGGCTCGTTATAAACTACAACGAGAGCTTCGGGAACATCACTCTAGTCGTAGCGAGGGTCTAACAATATTGTTACGCCAACTAACGCTTCAGTAACATATGGGCCCTTGTATTTGTTAATCTACGTTAATATTTCCGAGATGCACCAAAGCTGAGCCTGCCTTTCGTAAAGGTACTTGCAAACCGGAAATAAAAGGACATTTGTATTTGTTTGTGGCAAACTCGGACAACATTTTCTTCATTTTATTTAATGAATCGATAGAATTTAAGGTGCATTTTCCATTTATTGGGGTTTGGGCGCTTACAAACGCGGTACGGTAAGGTGATACTTCGAAAAAGACCGCCACAACGTTAAAATCCCATTGCCATTCCATGGTCACCGAAAGTGTGACCCGAAACGAGACTTATACACGGTCTGTACTTAGTGAAAATAACGTAAACTCTGCGAATGACATTGCGTGGAATGTTTGTGGTGTGGCCAGCGCGCGAAACGGTAAAACTGTAAAGTATGGAATTCTATTACTGCCAGTTCACCGTCGCAAGTGCATGTGGCGTTTTTGGCTGGCTCCGTAGCCGTTTGCGCCGTCAACGGCGCATTGTCGCGTCGTGCCGTCGCATTGTCGCGTCGTGCCGTCGCATAGTCGCGTCGTGCCGTCGCATTGTCGCGTCGTGCCGTCGCATTGTCCCGTCGCGCCGTCGCATTGTCGCGTCGTGCCGTCGCGTCGTGCCGTCGCATAGTTTGTACTGTTTGTATACTATGGAATTCTATTACTGCCAGTTCAGCGTCGCAAGTGTGGCGTGTTTGGCTGGCTCCGTAGCCGTTTGCGCCGTCAACGGCGCATTGTCGCGTCGTGCCGTCGCATTGTCGCGTCGTGCCGTCGCATAGTCGCGTCGTGCCGTCGCATTGTCGCGTCGTGCCGTCGCATTGTCGCGTCGTGCAGTCGCATTGTCGCGTCATACCGTCGCATTGTCGCGTCGTGCAGTCGCATTGTCGCGTCGTGCCGTCGCATTGTCGCATTGTCGCATTGTTGATATCAGTTCCTTAGCCGTTTACGCCGTCAACGGCGCATTGTCGCGTCGTGCCGTCGCATTGTCGCGTCGTGCCGTCGCATTGTCGCGTCGTGCCGTCGCATCGTGCCGTCGCATTGTCGCATTGTTGCATTTCGATTGAAAAGTCCATTGTTTCGCCAGTAGGTGGCGCTATCCATTTACGCAGCAGTACTGCATGCGAGGATGAATCTGTTTTCTTCCTCTGGACAAATTGTGGATGATTTCACGGGTAAGAATTTACAAGTCGGATATCACTCTTCCTTAAAACGACTAATTAGCCAACTTTAGCCGTCTGCCGGTAAGTGCAGTTCCGATAGAAAAATAACTTTGGCAGGGAAAAATTGACTATTTTACTTTAGCCAATTGTTTTAGCCAATCTTACTTTAGCCAATTGTTTTAGCCAATCTCATATGTTTGGTAGTTTTAGGTTATAAAACATGTCCGACTTGTAAATTCTTTCCTTTTTTAAAATGTGAAATTGCACCTTCGGTAAGAGTTGACAAGTTCATCAGATTGTTTTTCTTTAAAGTGACTCAACAAGCATTGGAGTGTGCAGATTTGATGGAATAACCCAAATTTTTAGTGGGAAATATTTCAAGATTTTGTGAGGAAACACTTTTAGAAAATCCTCATGTTTTGCACATAAGGTCTGAGGCCATGATCAACTTCTCAATTCTTTCTGGTACCTTTGTGGGAGAAATTAATGTGCTTTTCAAAAAATTGCAATCGAATTATTTACTATTCATTTAACATGTTCAGCACAAAAACCATGCATGGATTTTATTTTGAAAGGTTTTCTGGACTATATTGCTGTTGGTACTGTTTTTAAAAGTTTCCAATCACCTCTTTAAAACAAAGGAATGAAATCAATGATGAATGATAGGGCCATGGAGTTTTATTCGTTTGTATTCTAGCAAAGGTATGCAGCTTAAGTGTTTTCTGTATTCCTCCTTTGTTAAAATCCACCCGGCTTATACACCTTTGTTACATTGTGGGCGTTCCAACGCATTCCACGTGTTCACAACCGTTTAAGTCTATATAAAGCCGTCGCCTCTATTGTTAATCCACTTCAGGTCCGCTGCACAAGCTGAGTTACATGCCCGTTCAATTCTATAGTGCTGTAGTATATCGTCATGTCGAATGCTGAAGACCAACCAGCGCAAGGTTTAGATCCTGCTGTGATTTTTGACAAATTCAAGGACTATTTCGATCAGAAATTCAGCACATTTTCGAACTCGAAAGAAGGATCTTCATTGAAAGAACTGAAAAAAATAAATTGGAAGCCAAAAACCTATCCAAAGCTGGCAACATTGCCCAGTTTGAATTCTGTGGCAAGCTAGAAATTTGTCTAGACCAGATTAAGGTAGCCACCTTGACAACTCAAGATACCAGTGCAGCTATCCACGCTATACAAGAAGCAGAAGAGCTCATCGCAGAACGGAAGAAGAAGATCCGAATTGCTGACGACAGCAAGGCTGGCTGGTCGACCATAGCGCATCTTGAAAAGGGTGCATCGGAGTATCTCTCCGCGGAACAACGAAAGCGTGTAAAATTAGCCGAAGAGGAAGCCGTCGAAGAAATCGAGTCTCGAAAACGACGTAGGCGTCAAGATGATTCCGTCAAACCTACGAATCTTGCAGATCGTCGTCTTTTTCGAGGTACCTCCCGCATATATACTTTGTTTTTCTTCAATTATGCCAATGCGTCTCTGTGTACGGCCTATCCCCATGCTGTATTATTTATGCATATTCATGTAATAAATATATATACAATTAATTTTCTGAGACATGAAACTTGCGTAACCGATAGTCTTTATATTTGTCTTGAATTTCATTAGAATGAAACTGTTTTTCATGCGTATGAGCGAAGCGAAGGAGCATGAAAATGGAGTTTTATTCGTTTGTATTCTAGCAAAGGTATGCAGCTTAAGTGTTTTCTGTATTCCTCCTTTGTTAAAATCCACCCGGCTTATACACCTTTGTTACATTGTGGGCGTTCCAACGCATTCCACGTGTTCACAACCGTTTAAGTCTATATAAAGCCGTCGCCTCTATTGTTAATCCACTTCAGGTCCACTGCACAAGCTGAGTTACATGCCCTCCCCCCCACCCGATGGCATAATGAGGTGTTCACCTATACGAATCGTACTGGCCTTTCGCCCTTTTTGTTTTACTCTATTTAATTTACACAGGCGTGTCAAATGCTGACGTTTGCTACTCCTGCGGAATACAAGGGCATTGGTCACGATATTGTCCCTACTACAGTTTTGGCAGCTCCTACAGCAGGTTCGTCAGACCTAGAGCACCAGGCAGGTCCTTCGTTCCTCCCCTCGGCAGATGGCAAGTTCCAATCTCCCAGCGATCATTGTGCACCCCTGTTGCGGCATTCAACTCCGCCTCAAACGAACAAGCATCCGGCGGCAGTACGGCAATCGGCGTCAGCCCTCAGCCCTCCGGGCCAGCGTAGTTTTCAATCCATCGAAACCAAGTTTGCAGATGTGCTTCAGGTAATCTGCCCTGTTAGTAGCCCGACACGTAGCAGTATAGATGTAAAACATAGTACCTGTACCTCGGTTAAAGGAAGGTTAAAACAGAATATTGAATTTTGGCAAAGAATACGCTCTCCTGATATGATCCTTTCTATTATCAATAAGGGTTATCGCATTCCTTTTGTTGAAATTCCACCTTCCATGTTTTTCCCCAACAATAAGTCTGCTAATAACGAGACCAAGTTCGTCACGGAACCTGTTTTAGAATTACTCTCTTCCAGACGAATTTCAGAGATTCAACGACCGGCTTATTTTTCTAGTCCATTATCAGTAGCCATACAAACTTTAAACAAGAAGAGATTAATTTTGGATCTTAGCACTCTCAACAAGTACGTTCAGAAAAGTCATTTCAAAATCGATGATTGGAAAATAGGTTTACAGCTCCTTTCTCCCGAGGCATACATGATATCATTCGACCTAAAATCAGGGTATCATCATATCGACATCGCCCCGGAGTTCCATAAATTCTTGGGTTTCTCCTGGTTCATTAATGGTGTACAACGGTATTTTCAATTTAACGTTTTACCTTTTGGCCTATCTTCTGCACCATACATATTTACCAAAACCTTGAAACCTTTGATTAAGCACTGGCGTTCATGTGGAATCTTAGTAGCCGTGTATCTTGATGACGGGTTGGTAGTTATCCCTCGTTTAGCACAATTCGAAAATCAATTTTGCTCGGCCTCACAGATATCTTTGCATATAAAAACAGACCTGAATAAGGCGGGATTTATCTGTAACTCGGGAAAAAAGCAACTGGGCCCCCTCTACCAGTATCATTTGGCTTGGTATGAAATGGGATACCAAGGAAGGTACCCTCCAGGTTCTCGACAGAAGAATCCAGAAAATAAAGCTAGCTATTAGTCATCTCGAATCGTCCCATATTGTTGTTGTCCGCCAATTACATTCTTTCGTCGGACAGATCATTTCTCTTTCTCCTGTTTTAGGTAACATCACTAGACTTATGACCAGAAATGCACAAGTACAAATCGCCTCGGCCTATGATGAGAATAGCATCATAATTTTGAACACTGGTACCGCGAACGAAATAAAATTTTGGAAAGAAAACGCTTCAAATTTGAATATCAGATATATCTTCGCTCAAGACAAAATTAATAAAATAATGTGTTCTGATGCTAGCTCTACCGGCTCCGGTGCCGTCGTGTGTAATGACACTCACACTTCACATAAGCTTTTGACAACGGAGGAGCGTTTGAAAAGTTCGACATGGCGTGAGTTAGATGCCATGCTATATGCTATCAAATCGTTCATTCCCATAATAACAGGCTCGCGTGTCAAACTTTTTACTGACAATCTAAGTGCTGTAAAGATTAGAGAGTCCGGAAGCATGAAATCAGACTTACAAAAAATTTCTCTCGACATTTTTGCCATATGCCTCCAAAACAGTATCGGACTAGACGTTGACTGGATTCCCAGAACAGAAAACGACCAGGCCGACTTTGTCAGTTTATAGGATACTTGACACAGATGATTGGGGACTATCAGACGAATTTTTCTCTCATTTGAACGCAATTTGGGGACCTTTTACCGTCGACTGTTTTGCCTGTTTTTATAATGCTAAACTTCCTCGATTCTTTTCCAAATTCTGGAACCCGGGAACATCAGGAATCGATGCATTTATTCAGAACTGGTCTGGAGAAAACGTTTTATTGGTTCCTCCCGTGACACTCATTCCTGCAGTTCTCAGTCATATGAAAGTTTGCCATGCGACAGGTACCCTGGTCTTTCCATGGTGGCCGTCCAGCGTTTTCTGGCCACTTCTTTGGACACAATTCAGATTGCACATAAAAGACGTTATCTCGGTACCAGGTTATACTGCTATAGTTCAAGGAAGAAACAAAAATTCCCTTCTAGGTTCCAAAGATTTTGAAGGCTTCATAGGGGCTGTCAGAATGCAATTTTAACATGATTCTAAAAATGTTCCTTTTTTGTTTTTTGTAACAGATTATCCTTGATCAACAGTACTGGATAAAATTCCCAAACGAGTTTCAGGACCTGAAACCGCACATTCTGAAAGAGGTAATGTCGGCTAAAGCTGAAGGCACCATTAGCGCATATCTATACAAGTGCAGGCATTTCTTTTCCTGGTTGAACGCTACGAATATTCCAATTGCCTTTCCCTTTGGTGACGAAATCATTGCAGCCTTTATTTATCATGTAAAAAATACATCTCAATCAGAGAGCGTAGTGTCTACTTTTGCAGCTTCGCTCAAGTGGCTTCACACACTTACGAATGCTCGACAGAACCCAGTAGACTCGCCTATAGTGCAACAACTTCTGATAAGTGCCAGAAGAGCCTTGCACAAGCCTCCTCAACAGAAACAACCACTGTCTCTTGATCAGGTTAAATTGATCACAGACAACTTTGCTCATCCCAAATGCTCTCTTTTAGAGTTGAGAACGGCTTGCTACATAGCCCTCAAATATGCCCTTCTTTTGCGGCATAATGAAGTGGCCGAAATCAAGGCGAGTCATATTTCCCTCCTCACTGATAACAAAGGTCTTTCAATATTCTTACCAGAATCGAAAACTGACATTTTTAGAGATGGAAGTACAATGATCTTATGCAATACCTTCGATAAATACTCTCCAGTCATAATTTTACAGAGATTCCTTACTGAGAGTGGGATTAAACTAGGAGAGGATGTTTTTATCTTTACGCCTCTCACTTTTCTAGCCAAGTCCAATGCATACCGGCGAACAAGCAATAAGCCTTTATCCTACACAAGATGTCGGGAACTATTTTTAGATGCATTGAAAAGAATTGGGGTGGACACCAAGAGTGGGGCATTTGGATTACATAGCCTCAGATCAGGTGGAGCCTCTCGCCTCGCCTATAATCATGTACCTGAAGAGCATATTATGCGTCACGGGAGGTGGAAAACGGTCTCCGCAAAAAATAGATACGTAAAATATGATATTGAGGAAAGGTTGGCCATTTCCAAGTCGGTTTTGACCCGAATTTATTGCCACAGTTGTGTTATCTTAAACGAGTGTTGAGATTAATATTTCACAATTTTTTCCCCTCATTTTTTCCTTTCCCTCCAGATACAAGAGCTAGAGCACGTGATAGTAGTTGGTTAATCCTGTAACCGTTTGGGATTATGATCCACACACACACACAAAAAAAAAAAAGGTTTTTGGTTTGATTATAAAAGTAGATGAAAGAGAGATACCAGGCGGAGTCCTGAAGGGCCTAAAGGGTCATAGAAAAGTTTTTGTACTTTTGATTGTGTCAAAGAAAGATCTCTGTTTTGTTCAAACTCATTGATAATATATATATATATCGTATTTGCCACCTAAGAAAAGGTGTTAATTGTTTTGTTTTCTTAGCTTAATTTAAACCATTTATGGCGACTAAGTTGAGGTAACTCAGCGTCTCTGTGTACGGCCTATCCCCATGCTGTATTATTTATGCATATTCATGTAATAAATATATATACAATTAATTTTCTGAGACATGAAACTTGCGTAACCGATAGTCTTTATATTTGTCTTGAATTTCATTAGAATGAAACTGTTTTTCATGCGTATGAGCGAAGCGAAGGAGCATGAAATAAACATTTCTTTGTTATGAGCAGATCATTTTACTCCAGTACTACTACTATAACCGAAATTCACTGTATAGACCTTATAAAATAGCCGCCATTTTGTGGGGCACATTTTATTATTTAAACCATTCAACAATGGAAGCACAATATATGCAACCATGCATGTCCTCAATTAAGGAACAAAGAAACTGCCCCACGAAATGGCGGCTATTCGATACGGTCTAGACCTGTTCGGGGTTTTCGCACAAAATGGAATTAGCATATTTATGTAGGGCCTATATTTGGCACAGCAGACCTTTGACATGTAAAGATTGGTTCCTGAGTAGATAACATTCCGCAATAGACTACTAGTGTGACGTCAGTTGCCATGGTAATTGGGTCTAAACACTCGCTGGTTATCTGAAACGTGCATTGGTATAGCGCAGGGAAACAGTTCACTGGTTTTAGTGTAGACCCAAAAACCATGGCAACACACAAAGGGTGACGTTTTCACTTTAGTAGTCTATTAGCGATAGGATTAGGAACCGGTCTATACATGACAAAGGTCAGCTGTACCGAAAATATATAAATACTATTATATACCTCATGCGTAGATTCCAGTCATCTGATTGGTTAAAGGTGGGGGCATTGAATCGGCTAGACCCGGCGCGTATGCCAACTGGTCAATAGTCTTTGCCATGCCCCGGGCATAGTCATTTAGCGGGTTCCGGACGCGCGCATTACATGTGTTAGCATATAGCTAGTTGTGCACCAACTATGCAGCTGGGCATAGTCATTTAGCGGGTTCCGGACGCGCGCATTACATGTGTTAGCATAGCTATAGCTGTGCACCAACTATGCAGCTGTGCGCTTCACGTACGTAAACATTCATCAGGACGGTAATGGCGGAATCTCGACGTCATTTTGTCGTCTGTCGTAGATGATGAAGTCCTTAAGAAAGTAAGAGAAATGGCCTACAGTGAAAACTGTGTCAGGTGAAATGTGCTACTAAAGTGCCAGGTGATTATGCTACAATGTTTGCTGTAAATATACAACTTTTCCGCCGTAGACCAGCTTCCGAAATCGAAACGCGAAGGACCACTGTCATGACTGTATATGATGTCTCGTTACTTTTAACCAACCAGATGACAAAAATCTACACATTCGGTATATAAAACAAATATTGACTGCTGTTTATTCGGGTCATGGTTAAGATTATAGGCCCTCGGTGATCTCGAAGCCATGACTATGCCCCTCGGCTACCGCCTCGGGGCATAGTCATGGCTTCGAGATCACCTTGGGCCTATAATCTTAACCATGCCCCTCATTGCAGTCAATATTTGTATAGTATATCATGGCTATTTCCATTGTGTGTGAAAAACCCCAAACACTGGTCTATTCCGCAATTCTTACAGCTTGCTGTGTTGCTACATCAATGCAGGCACGTACATAAATTTACTAGTCTTTCCACAAAAATAAATTTCCCAAGCACTCATGACTGTACATGTACATGTAAATAATAAACAAAAACTCTGAGGTCAGAGTTCAATTGTGATGTATCGTTTATTTCGTGTAGTCAAAGGCATGCTTCCATGGACTCAAACAGTAACACTGACAAATTTTGTTACATGTGCGTTGTTATGTTCCATACAGGACCAGGGCTAAAATTTATGCTGCTGTTTTAGCAGGAAATGGGCTATTTCACAATAAGTGGTCATTTGAGTAAATTACAGTATAACCCATCCTGGATAACTTTATCAGTGCAAATACATGTTATTAAAGAAACACGTTGCCTTCGGGTTGCGCTTTATTGGGCGTTTTTGGGCTATTACAAGCGTTTGAAGTATAATGAGCACGATCTGAAAGATGTTTAAAAAGTAGAATATAATGATCCACACAAACGTGCCTTAGAAATGCTTCAATTTTGCGTAATTTCTCGAAGCAGCACGCTCCGCCATTTATGGGAGTCAAAATCTTGACTCCCATAAATGGCGGAGAAATTATATTAGTCTTATTTCCAGTCGCAGCTGAAATACTTCTGAACAATTATTTCATTAAACAATTTCGTATTATCATCAGTTTTTTTAATTCGTGTCTACAATAACCATTGAGTATAAATCATCAAAGTCCTTTCTATCGGTTTGTCCCATGACAATATTCTTACCCTGATTGGCGAGGTTTTCGTTTTTTTCTTTTTTGACGCGTCTGCTGTGTTCTCTTGACGATCCATTTTTTGACAGCCAGTCGGTGTGTGTGTATGTGTTTACATTTCACACATGTCTCGGGAGGCGGAGAATGGTATGGTACCTTGCGTTCATCTGATAGGTTTACCTGACCACTGGCTACGGCGCCAGCCTAACTCCTGTTCGTCGCTGCATTTTGCCCACTACCCGGACGATCGTATTGACGGCTTGAAATACGTATACATTTCGCGGGACATGTAGTGGGGGTCAGAGGTCAGTGTTTGTTTGTTTTAATTTCCATTCACTAATTATAACACATTAAATGTGTTTTATTGCAAGAACAACTCTTAATAAGTATAAGGAACACCCTCAAACGTGAGATTTCGTGAAATCTGAAGGCAACGTGTTCCTTTAAGCTACATAACTATTTTTACATAATTCTACGAGTTATTCGTTTTGAATTTCTCCATTTACACGCACTTTTAACACTATTTTTGAGTCTCATTAGTTTTAAGTGGAATAATTTGTTGATGATGCATTATTGTGGTGAATTCGGTTGAACATTTCAAAATAAAGTGGATTTCCCGTGAAATATAATATGTAATGTCCTCTCCAGGACAAGGTATTCATGACAATGGAATAGTTTGGAAATATGTACTCACAAGTATGTTTGTATCATCTACAGGACACAATTGATGGAGTAAATATGACCATTTGATCGTGGGAGAGATTTGAGTAAAAATTATCAAGATCATATTCAGGGTTGTGGAAAATACGTTAAAAATGTGTCCTCTCCAGGAGAGCAGTTAAATGGATATAAACCTGTTACATTCGTTGTTAATGATGGAACACAACATATTTTAGACTTTAGAAGAGTGCGCTCATATTTCATCAACACAAATGAATATAAGGTATGTGGAACTGTGTGGAAAAACATTTTCCACTTTTGTGGTACTTTATAAGTACATTTGTTTATTGGTAAACAAAATGTCCTCTCCAGACAACCAATTACGCATCATTATTTCATTGCAAAAAAATAAACATGTTAATCATAATGCCACGCTCTGATAATTTAGGAATTATTAGTATACATCCTGAAGTTTTCAGATCAACAGAGTTTTTGTGAGTTGGACAAGTTTGAAATTTGACCCCCAGTGAGACTGAAAGTGTACACTTATTGTGAAATAGCTCAAATATACCTTCATACATGTAGCTCCGGGAAAAAAAGGAACTTTCAAAATCCACTAGCCAAACTCAGGACATCTGTTTGATTGGTACTGTTTTGAGCCAAGCAACAGCATGAAATTAGGCATTTTTACAGGGGAGCTTCCAAAAGAGAACACATAGTGTCTAAAGCCCGCCGCACACCTTTGCGATTTACCGGCCCATCGGACACCGGACCATCGGATCCGGAAAAATCAAACAAGTTTGATTTGCTCCGGTCTATAGCGTACGGTCAGACCGGCCCGAATTGTTTCAGCGCACACCTTTCCGGTATGTGGTCCGATGATCCGATTATCCGGTAAATCGCAAAGGTGTGCGGCTGGCTTAACTTTGAACACTCACTGCAAAGTTCATGTGCTATTTGGACAGTTTGCCCAAAATAAATTTCAACAAAGATTTCCAGGTTCATTCATGGTTATCAAAGAACTGTCTTAGTACATGTACATCTCCATGGAAGTTGTTGGAAGTAGGTCTATATGTACATTTGAATACATCATGGAGTGTACTAAGGTGATCACATGCTCAAAAAAGTGTCTGTCAAGCAAGGCTTTAATACACAATAAAGACTACTGTTTGTACGTGGCTGTCCTTTGCAATTGACGTAATAAAGTCACACCACTGAAGTCCATACAGCCAGCTCTAAGTTGCATGAGCATCTGAAAAGAAATTGTCTCGTGTCTAGCAGTTTCCCGTCACTCAATATGGAAGCCCAGGACACGAATCAGCAACAGGACAGTTTACTTTAAGAAGACCAAAGCTTGGAGACTAAGAATTGCACACTCTTCTGTCAGAAGAAGCCACAAGTCAGGAAGTATACAGACTGATGAGAATCCTGTGTGGGTAGAGGTCAGTCTTATTCATTTTCTGGAAACAAAAATAATACAAAAATCGCTTACATAAGTAAATTGCATGCATTTGGGATCTGCCTAAAACGAGGTTTAATTGTAATTACTAAATTAATTTCCCCGTGGCTCATCAAATGCACATCAAGGACACAGCCTTAAGCTTGTCCCCAGTATGAGAAACTTGGGACCTCAAGTGTTGCTTGTTACATGTACAAGGTGGATCTTGTATATTAATAATGTGATTATTGTCACTGCTCCCCTTTATAATGACTGCAAAAGTAAATACGGTACCAGTAAATGCTCAACATCATGGGTTTGTGTCAGTGGCGGATCCAGCCTCAGGGTCCGTGTCAAAACAGCCAATATTCAGATATCTCGTATATGACACCTCTCAAATTTTGCTGAAACTTTTTTCAAAAATACCATAGGCTACCAAACGAAGGAATCCCAAGTTTTAGCTTGATATCTTTAACGGTTTTTGCAGGACAACCTTTTGAATTTTGAGTATCGGTCCCCTTTTTGACAAATGTGGATTGCTCAATGCAGTTCGTAGCAGGGTCATTCTTCAGTAAGTGTCTATTTTCGTGTCCCGACACTTTGAGATGCTACATCTCAAAAACTATGTAATGAAAATCTTATTTTTAAGCGGTAAAATAATCTTTAACATATTTCTGATTATATGCAGTGGTACAAATTATTTAAAAAAATCGACAGGGTGCTTATTTTTTACGATGAACCTTCAAAATACCCCCAAAACGCATGTCCCGGTGGTGTCTCTCAAAAAATCCCCATTGCCATAATTTTTAAAATAAGCAGCTTAAAAAGATAATTATACTACCAGAAGCCAAGTATAGTTGGTCTCCTCCAAATGCAAAATTTAAAATTACATCATTAAACCATATTTGCATGAAATCTGACATTTTAGGAGTCAAAAATCGTGTCCCTGGATTTTTTTGTCATCTCCGTCACGATATTTTGGAGCATCATATCGGATAGAGAACTGACCATGAACAAGACTTGCATTAGTCCATCGGATACCTCAGAGCCTATAGACGAGAAATAACCCATTAAAGAAGACTGCATTAAAGAAGACTTGTAATAGCCAATGAATTGTGGACTTTCTAAAAAAATTACAATAGTTATTCAACGTCATCTCCGAACGCTTTATAACATATCTGATTTGTGTTTTTAATCTTTAAAAGTATTCATGCAAACGATCACAATTGTGCAAACTTCCAAGCTTCTGTTGTATTTGGGCTTCAAACAGACTGTGGGTGGTGTTATAAAAGTGTAATTGTTTATTTAGTCATATCCGTCACAGTCAGTTCCATCACTTTTTGCCGTGACGGAGATGACTTTTTGGCATTTTGGGTCATCTCCGTCACGATATTTTGGAGCGTCATATCTGATTTTTTTTTGCATTTTCATTTGCCAATAATGGCAATAAAATGAGGACAATAAGTTGCGTTATATTCTGTTCAAAGCCCTCTGTTCACTGGTTGTTATTCTATGTTTAAACTTTAAATTCTCTTGTTTGAATTTACTCAGTTTCCGAAGTCACTGTCAAAATTCGTCATTTCCGTCACGGAAGTGTGACGGATATGATTTTAGCACATTTTTCCTATGCTACAGCACTGAAAAGTTAATGTTAATGAAATGAAATAAAACTCCCCAAAAGATTGTGCCGAACGTTAATTATAGTTGTTGTGTACCTTAATGATCATGTTCCACTAAAAATAATCAACATTTGAACAACTTTTTTTACACGACTTACCTTATGGGTCATGAGATTTTTATATCATAACATCCGTTATATTTTTCTGATTACGAAACTGAAACTCCCGCGCTTCTAGGCCGCATATTTCCGAGGATATCGTCGAAAATCCACCGATTATTTGTAAACTAATTTTCCAGTATCAACGTTTATCCACTGAAAGCCGACTCGATAGTTTTGTTCAATTTTGTTACTGGAAATCGCGAATGTTTTCGGGTTTTTTGGGACATGGGAGGTGTGTATGGGAGTTACTTGATAATATTGGTAAGTTACATCGAAAACTATTTTCCAGAAACTCTGGTCATGCTCCTTTAAGGCCAAAGATAGACACTTATTGAAGAATGACCCAGCATTTTTGAAGCCCCATAACCTTTTTTTCTAACAGTGACAGGGAGCTAACATTTGGTTTGCTTGTAGACTTCTGCCCAGATTGCAAGATTCTGAAGTCTGAATCATCAAGTTGTATTATTTGAGGGAGAGGTGGACCCCCACAAATCCTAATTTCTGTACGGGCGCTGACTAATTTACAAATTTTGGAGGTCCCTAGGTCTGAGTTCATTCAATTTTTCTGGTTAGAATGTAGTTTTTCTTGGTATTTGGGAGCTTTTCCACCACCATAATAGTGTTCAGGGCTATAGACCTTGATCACGGTGCGGCCATCTTCCCTTTTCTCCTATTAAAATGAACGTAACCAAAGCGAGGCTTGCAGAAAAAATAGTTTTGTCCCGTTTTGAAATTGTTCATGTGTGTATCACAATGGCACAGGCGCTGCGCGATCAAGAGAGCGCGCAATAGGATATTACACGCGCTATCGCGCGGTAGCGCAGACGCACTGATCGTGCCCTAATCGTACCCATTACGTACTATGGGGAACAAGACAAAGATGGACGCACCGTGATAAAGGTCTATAGTGCCACTGGTGGGGAAATTGTGGGGGTCTGAAAACCATGTCAGATCAAAATGACCCTTTCCGACCCCCAAACTCAGACACCCAGATGACCATGTGGCCTGTGGGCACTTGATGACGATGATGAGACTTTCACCAGACAAACATACACATTTATTCAATCATAAAATGAAATAAAAAGTTTGATTATCAGCCTCCTTCATTATAAACATAATTTTTGAAAACAATGCATTCTCGGACCCTTTTTGTATGTAATTCAATATAAATTTCAAAGTAGAGAAACTAGGTCAAGTAGGATTAGGTGACAGTTGGCCTTTTGCGTGTTTCCCATGAATAGCGTCTGTTGTATTTATGTATTTCCTTAAAAATACAGACCAGACTAAATGTTTGTTGCTATGTGGTGCACGTGGCAGGTATGAAGTACAAGTACATGTACTTCTGTTACTTTTGAATATATGTCCGGTCAGTAGCTTAATGCATACAACTGTCCCCACACCACACCCCCCGCCACCCCCTCACCCAAGATTTCCTCTTCTCCCACCCCCCCCCCCCCCCCCCCCCCTCTTTCCCTTCCCCTTCCCCTTCCCCTTCCCCTTCCCCTTCCCCTTCCACTTTCGGACTACCATACCTAAGAGGTGGGATTGATACTTTTTAAAGACAGATTACATGATTGAAAAAAAATAGAAAACAGCATTGCATACATAACTAAACAAATATGGTTGATAAACTGCCTTGTAGAAATTTAAGCCACATATAGATGCAGTAATATTTCAGAAAAACCTTAAAAATCCAGGCAATTTCTCCCACGAAGGTACCGTTTTATATGGGAAAAAATCATGTGGCGTTTGTCAATTCGTGAAGCAAAATTGTTGGTAACTGCAAATAATGTATTGGGGCTTTTAGTGAGAAACTTAAGTGCCTAACCCTTGGGCAAAATTTAGTGGAACAAATCCCCACCCATTGGTGCAAAACATGTACGTTTTTCCCCCATGTGCGCTGATTTATGTGATTATTATGCCGTGCATTCTCTATTGATGCGTGCACCACATAGCAACAAAAAAATTGACTTGTCAAGTGGATACTATGTGTGAATTTTTATAGTTAGCTAATGCTGCTGTTCCTGTTTTTAAAAGTTTTCCAATCATGTAATCTGTCCTTAAAAGTATCAATACAACATGTACCGGTACATGTAGGTATGGTAGTCCGGGAAAGAGGGGGGGGGGGGAGGGGGTGGGGGTTCTGGTGGTGGAAGAAAGAGAAAGGGGTGAAGGGGGGTGGGGGGAGGGCAGTTGTATGCATTTAGCTACTTGAACATTTATTCAAAAGTAATAAAAGTTCCTGTACTTCATACCTGCCACGTGCACCACATAGCAACACAAATTTAGTCAGGTCTGTATGTGAAAGGAAATACAACAGACGCTACTCACAGGAAACACGCAAAAGGCCGATTGTCACCTAATCCTACTTGACCTAGTTTCTCTACTTTGAAATTTCTTTTGAATTACATACAAAAAGGGTCCGAGAATGCATTTTTTTCAAAAATTATGTTTATAATGAAGGAGGCTGATAATCAAACTTTTTATTTCATTTTATGATTGAATGAATGTGTATGTTTGTTTGGTGAAAGTGTCATCATCGTCATCAAGTGCCCACATGGTCATCTGGGAGTCTGAATTTGGGGGTCGGAAAGGGTAATTTTGATCTGACGTGGTTTTCAGACCCCCACAATTTCCCCACCAGTGGCACTATAGACCTTTATCACGGTGCGTCCATCTTTGTCTTGTTCCCCATAGTACGTGTTGGGTACGATTAGGGCACGATCAGTGCGTCTGCGCTACCGCGCGATAGCGCGTGTAATATCCTATTGCGCGCTCTCTTGATCGCGTGTGCCATTGTGATACACACATGAACAATTTCAAAACGGGACAAAACTATTTTTTCTGCAAGCCTCGCTTTGGTTACGTTCATTTTAATAGGAGAAAAGGGAAGATGGCCGCACCGTGATCAAGGTCTATAGCCCTGAAAACTATTATGGTGGTGGAAAAGCTCCCAAATATCAAGAAAAACTACATTCCAACCAGAAAAATTGAATGAACTCAGACCTAGGGACCTTAACAATTTGAAAATTAGTCAGCGCCCCTACAGAAATGAGGATTTTTGGGGGTCCACCTCTCCCATAAATAATACAACTTGATGATTCAGACTTCAGAATCTTGCAATCTGGGCAGAAGTCTACAAGCAAACCAAATTTTAGCTCCCTATCACTATTAACAAACAAAATATGGGGCTTCAAAGATGCTACGAACTGCATTGAGCAATCCACATTTGTCAAAAAGGGGCCCGACACTCAAATTTCAAAAGGTTGTCCTGCAAAAACCGTTAAAGATATCAAGCTAAAACTTGGGATTCCTTCGTTTGGTAGCCTAAGGTATTTTGGAAAAAAGTTTCAGCAAAATCTGAGAGGTGTCATACATGGGTTGCTGAGCTGACAAGGAATGACCCCTCATTAAAATACAGGGATACAATCGTTTTCCTTTGTATTCCTGTAATTTAAGAAGGCTTGATCCGCCACTGTGTGCCAGACTGCATGGCAGGCGCTAAGTTATAAAGTTGTTGACTGCTATCCAGTGGCATTGTAATTTTTGAGGAAAAAAGTTCCCTGAAATACAACATATTTTACCTCACAGGAAAACGTTGCTGCCAGAGATTCATTTTTGACGTCATGCTTTATTGCAACTACACCTCTCTGCTAATATTTGTGCCTTGTGGGTCGGAAAAGGAGAAAAACAGAAACGAAAGATAAAGAAATTGTTAAATTTTATTTGTATGTACAAAGCATGTGCTGTATACAAAGCGGAAAGATGATCATGCACGGACACCTGATGAGACCCCACGCACTAAACCTATGAGACAACTCTGAAAAATTATGTTTTTCCTTAGTACATGTATATTAATTAAAACTGACTTTTTCCCTCTTAATTATTTAGTTTTTGTCATCAAACTAACATTTTCACATGGTTTATAGATCATAAAAAGGCAAAACCTGGGTGTCCGTGCATGTTAATTAATCCCCACTGAGCCTTTGGAAAAATGTATAAACACCGTACACCTTCACCACTAATTTTTGCTCTACCGGTATGTTCTTCTTAACATGGTAATGTCTCCGAAAGGAAGAGTGATATCCGACTTGTAAATTCTTACCCGTAAAATCATCCACAATTTGTCCAGAGGAAGAAAACCGATTCATCCTCGAATGCAGTACTGCTGCGTAAATGGATAGCGCCACCTACTGGCGAAACAATGGACTTTTCAATCGAAATGCAACAATGCGACAATGCGACGGCACGACGCGACAATGCGACGGCACGACGCGACAATGCGACGGCACGACGCGACACTGCGCCGTTGACGGCGTAAACGGCTAAGGAACATACTATCAACAATGCGACAATGCGACGGCACGACGCGACAATGCGACGGCACGACGCGACTTTGCGACGGTACGACGCGACAATGCGACGGCATTCCATAAAGAAGACCTTATTACCGGATTGGTGTATAGCACCACTGCAGCGTCCCGTCGTGCCGTCGCATAGTCGCGTCGTGCTGTCGCATTGTCGCGTCGTATCGTCGCATTGTTGCGTCGTACCGTCGCATTGTCGCGTCGTGCCGTCGCATTGTCGCGTCGTGCCGTCGCGTCGTGCCGTCGCATTGTCGCATTGTCACATTGTTGATATTATGTTCCTTAGCCGTTTACGCCGTCAACGGCGCATTGTCGCGTCGTGCCGTCGCATTGTCGCGTCGTGCCGTCGCATTACGGAGCTTTCGATTGGACGACGGAGAGAAACACGACGGTGAAAAATATGTCCACGACCACGTCGTTGCACAAAACTTCACGTCCTACTTTGAATCCATTTTGTTTTTCACGACGACTTGTGATCGGTCATGTGATCAAAAAATGTGTTGTTGAAGGTCAAATGTTAACTAAACGTTGCCGTTGTCACCACGACGTTGATTTACCCCAACTACAGTCCTAGAAATCGGACGACGACGACATGGCAAAGTCGACGCATGCGCAGATGACTCGAAATGGCAATTCATCCGTCGTAGAATCATCCGTCGTCCAAATCGAAAACTCCCTATTGTCGCATTGTTGCATTTCGATTGAAAAGTCCATTGTTTCGCCAGTAGGTGGAGCTATACATTAACGTAGCACACGTTTTACAAGTAGGGGGTACAGGTCAACTCGGACCAAAGTCAACTCGGTCTCGGTCAACTCGGACCCAAGTCAACTCGGACCCAAGTCAACTCGGACCCTATGGGAAATTGAACGTAAAAAATATTTAACAACGGGCAATTTTGCTGTGGCGTGAGACACAGGCACGACCCAGGGTGCCATTTATGCCACTCAAGGGGTAGTTTAAAATCAATGGCCACAGATAAATAATCACTAAAGTTGGGTTTTGAACACTATTTTCCGAAACAGATACCGTTGTAGTTTACTGATAAAAATATATCATCTCGGGCGGAAATACCCCACTTAAAGGCACAGACTCGTCAGCAATGCGCGCGCGCCAAATTCGTGCTACGAAATAGATGAGAAGTCCTTATGCACCTATCAATTGTTTCCCCCACCCCTCCCCGCGCTACCCCACCCCATAGGTTGGGGTTTGGTCACATTTTTCATGCCCCAGTGTGGGGCATTTTGCCCATTATCTGTGCATTTCTGTGCATTTTTGCGCATGTTTTGCGCATGTTTTGCACCCGAGGGTGGGGATTTTTGTCACGCAAAAAGTGACAATTCACACCTCTTAGGTGGGGTAGCCCGGGGGGAGGGAAACAATTGATAGGTGCATTACAGGATCTGAAGGACATCCAGAAAAGACAGGTACAATTTTACGTTCAATTTCCCATAGGGTCCGAGTTGACTTGGGTCCGAGTTAACTTGGGACCGAGTTGACTTGAGTCCGAGTTGACTTGGGTCCGAGTTGACTTGGGTCCGAGTTGACTTGGGTCCGAGTTGACTTGGGTCCGAGTTGACTTGGGTCCGAGTTGACCGAGACCGAGTTGACTTTGGTCCGAGTTGACCTGTACCCCCTACTTGTAAAACGTGTGCTACGTTAATGTATAGCGCCACCTACTGGCGAAACAATGGACTTTTCAATCGAAATGCAACAATGCGACAATGCGACGGCACGACGCGACAATGCGACGGCAAGACGCGACAATGCGACGGCACGACGCGACAATGCGACGGCACGACGCGACTATGCGACGGCACGACGCGACAATGCGACGGCACGACGCGACAATGCGCCGTTGACGGCGCAAACGGCTACGGAGCCAGCCAAAAACGCCACACTTGCGACGCTGAACTGGCAGTAATAGAATTCCATAGTAAAGTATGAGCACATTTGTTTGTAAATAGTACGGCGGTCGTTTATATGCACCCTAGTAGACCGTTTGTAGTTTGTAGTAGGACAGAAGATGCATATTTAATAGGGTGTGCCCCTTTTTCTCAACGCACAACCGAGAGAAATCTCCGCCACCGTGAATCGCGATTTGTCGGCATGTTCCTGCTTGCTTGGGCGAACATGTTTGGCGAGAGTGGCCCGTTGCATTTGGAACCAGAGACGAATAACTGGAAGAGATGATTTTTGTGTAAACTCTATCTTCGCTCTTTTGTTATGTACTATACCCAAACGTTGGCGTAAATGTGTCGTTACGTTTGGTCATTAATGTGGCCCTGCTTTAGATTCGAATGGAATGTATTAGGCCAGGAGTCAAGTAAACGTTTTGAGCGATGGCAGACGGAACGATTTTCTCAATGCTATTCCTGGACACTGGATTTGATCACGGAAATGACGATAACTTCAGCCGACATTTTATCCAAGGGATTTATGTGTACGAGGTACTACATTTTGCGTTAGCTCGGGTAATTACATGTTTGATTAATTGATAACATTTTGTTGGTATTTTTGGCTAGATGATACTAATAAAGCCTCTTTTATCTACCTTTTGTGGGTAAACGTCACCTTTTCGAGAAAACTAAACTAGCTCTCCGACCGTGCACATGCCCTAACACTGTGCGACGACTTAGGTGGCACGGCAACGTGCCAGCAACACAAAACAATGGGCGAGGTCAAAATTATCTGTGTGTTACGTGTTAGTTTAACAGATCTGTTAACAGATATGTTAACACGGCATTAACATCGACATCTAATTGATTGCCCAGGTTAACACCATGTTAACAGATATGTTAACACGGTGTATAACACCATGTTAATTCTGTACACTGTACACAGGGTGAAGTCACAGTTCTGTACCTGTTACGTGTTAGGTGTTAGTGTAACAGATCTGTTAACTTAATCAGAATTGTGACCTCGGAACAAACACCGTGTTAACCCGATGTTAACACGTTGTTAAGGACGTGTTAGTGCACATCTCATGTTAGTTCAACAGCTCCTATTGCAGATCGTGATAGTGTAACAGATCTGTTAAGTTAATCTGAACGAAGTGGGTGGTGTTAATTTTTATTATTTTAGAACTTTCGTAATTCTCAATAAATTGAGGTTCAGTTTTCAGCACAACATATGTGTTTGGTCTTGCATTCTACCCACAATTGAGACTTGTTTTGGCCCCGTGAAGATTCTGCAAATTTCAATCACTTAGTGTTTAAAGGCCTATGTATCATTTGCAAAATAAAATTTTCCACAAATTCGTGGAATAAGAGTGTAACATATCCAAGGAAGAATGTTGGTAAACTAGCCTGAAGAAATTTTAGCAAAAATAGATGCATCAATGCTTCATGTGTATACGCTTTCTTACAAAAAAATCCCTGTTAAGTATAATAAGTTAAAGTCACCTTGGCTAACGCATGGCATATATAAACCAATAAGAAGGAAAAATTACTTGTATAAAAAGTTTTTGAAGAATCCAACCACGCAAAATAAGTCAACTTACACTGAATACAAGAATAAATTAACCCAGGTATTAAACAACTCAAAGAAAGATTATTTCACTCGTAAATTTAATGAAGAGGCTGCTCACATTAAAAACACATGGAAACATATTAATTCTTTACTTAATAAGAATTTCCGTACACCAAACCCATCTTATTTTAATTACAATGGAACAAAGATTGCAAGTAATAAAGAAATTGCTAATGCTTTTAATGAATACTTTATTAACGTTGGTTCCAAACTTGCTGATGACCCCCACCATGTGACACAAGCTTTGACAAATTTTTACGCAATACTTTTTCAGACTTCAGTTTCAATAATGTTGAATCCGAATCTTATGTTCGCTGCTTGTAAGTTGTAGGCCCAATAAGTTAACACAGGAGAAACAATACTTATTTGGAAAATTGTTTGCCCATTTTTTTGTCAAAATAGTGACATTTTGCCATTAATACCTTTGTTTTGTCAATGTGGAACGAGGGCATTGCTAGTGAAGGGGGAAGCGGGGACACGTTTTTAAGTTAAATTACATGTACGGCTAGGGGCCTATCATACATTTTTCCTTGCCATTTTATAGCACTTCCTTTATTTTTTTCTAGCGGGAATCTGGAGAGGCACTGGATTTTTGCTGGGGGAACGCGGCCCGAAACACCCTCCGAAGCACCTCACCCCGGCCCATGTTTAGTTTATAAGTTCAACTGCACGTGTACGTGTTTATAAATACAATCCACGTGTAATTCTTTTTTAAAGGCACAGCAGGCTCGTCAGTAATGCGCGCGCGCCAAGTTCATCCCACGAAATACGCAGTTCCATACCTTTTCTATGGAGCTGCGTAATTCGTGGCACGAATTTGGCGCGCGCGCAATGCTGACGAACGTCCAAGTCTATACACCAATCCGAGCTGGAAAGTCATGGGGCCAATTTCATGGCGTTGCTTAGCACGAAAATTTGCTAAGCACAGGATTTATTTGCTTTATAAAATGGATTACAAGCCAAAATTATACACCAACTTGTGTTCTTCGCAAGAGTAGAAGAATACCTTTCAATACACATCACTTACGATTTTGGCTGGCAATCAATTTTTACAAAATAAAGCAAACAAATCCTGTGCTAAGCAAATTTTTGTGCTAAGCAACGCCATGAAATTGGCCCATGGTCTGTGTCACGGACGTATATATAATTTCTGGACTCGCAATGCACATGCTTTACCGTGGTCGTGCGTGAAGCCAAGCGGCCATTTTGCAGTGCCTATTGAAACGTGCGTATACACACCGCGACATGTGTGAAAATGCACAAACTCGTCCTGCGTGCGTGGCGTATACGTAGTCGTGCTAAACAAATGTTTTTGTTGTCAAATTGCGTTTTCGCCGAGCTCATTTCGGTAATATTTTACTTTAATACCTGCAGGGCAGTTAACTTATGTTGATTTATTCGGTTGAGCACCAGTGCGAATTAGAATGAATCTACTTTACCCTTGTTATGTAAAGTGAAACGGTTCAGTGGTCACGAGTGGTATAAATAAGCACGAGTGACGCGCAGTGCTTCACTTCACGTTTGTTCGCTAATGCTGCATACTGCAAAACTTTTTACTCTTGGGGGAGGGGACACCGTTGTTTTTTTGTTTTTTTGCTAGCCTGAAAGCAGTTGGTTCGCATAGGTCAGGCGTACGTTTCCATTTTTCCTAAAAAAGGTTTGTGGTTTTTCGTATCTGGCAGCCAACGTAACAACGGGTGTGCGTTCGGGTAAACATACCCGTTAGCTTCAATAACAAGCTGATTATCCATGTCTTTGTTTGTCGATAAAGGAGACCTTTTATTCTTAGTTTGACTTGATAGACATGGAGTTGTTCGTGCAATAAAGCAGCCAGGTTACAGCGCCAAACGGTGACATACCAAAACCATTGTAGTTGTGGTGTTTTTGTGGAACGTGTATAAAGGGTAAATTCTAGCTTATCAACCACCGAAAAGTGAAATTCGGATAAAAAATGATGATTATTTGGTGGAAAAATTTGAACAACTAGTCTACAGCACTAAGGGGTCCCATATGCATTTTCGGGTACAATCTTGGCAAATTTGAGGATATGTTAATTTCATATCAAGGAATTCAAATCCGGTTGTTGCCAATTTTTAAGAGGTCATCTTCAAGGTCAATGGTCAATTTAAAGGTTATAAAGGGTCAAAACCATAAAATTTCACTTTGGCGGCCCCTTGTTAGTCAATTTCAACAATCGTGGAACGCATTCTAGGATTTACAGGATGCTAAGTTCATTTTTTATAGTCTCCAAGATTGTTAAGGTCATCTTCAAGGTCAAAAGTCAATTTAAAGGTCACAGAGGGTCAACAATCACAAAATTGCCCTCTGACGGCCCTTTCTCTGGTCAATTTTAACAATCGTGGTGTCCATTCTATGATTTACAGGATGCTGAATTCATTTATTAAAGTCTTTAAGATTTTTATGGTCATCGTCAAGGTCCAAAGTCAATTTAAAGGTCAATTTAAAGGCCATAACTAGGGTCAAAATTCTTAAAATTGCACTTTGGCGGCCCCTCGTTGGTCAATTTCAACAATCGTGGCGCCTATTCTAGGATTTACAGGATGCCGAGTTCATTTATTATAGTCTCCAAGATTTTATGGTCATCTTCAAGGTCAAAAGTCAATTTAAAGGTCACAGAGGGTCAACAATCACAAAATTGCACTCTGACGGCCCTTTACCTGGTCAATTTCAACAATCGTGGTGTCCATTCTAGGATTTACAGGATGCCGAGTTCATTTATTAAAGTCTTTAAGATTTGTATGGTCATCTTCAAGGTCAAAAGTCAATTTGAAGGTCAATTTAAAGGTCACAACTAGGGTAAAAAAATCTTTAAAATGCACTTTGGCGGCCCCTCGTTGGTCAATTTTAAGAATCGTGGAGTCCGTTGTAGGATTGACAGGATGCTGAGTTTATTTATCAAAGTCTCCAAGATTGTTAAGGACATCTTCAAGGTCAAAGGTTAATTTAAAAGTTACAGGGGGTCACTAATCATAAAAAAATGTACTTTGTCGGTCCCTGTTTGGTCAATTTCAACAAATCATGTTGTCTGTACTACGATTAACAGGATGCTACGTTCATTTAACTAGTGCCAGGGTCAAGGCCACTTTAATGGGACACCTGGCTCCCCATGGAGTGATGGAAATTGTATGTATTAATTTCAGTCTCGGTTGATCCATTTAGATGTTAAGAACGTTTTTTGCAAGGTGTATGGTGATGTAGAGTTTATTTATGAAGATTCCAGGATGTTTATATGTCAGGGTCATGTGACTAAGGTCAGTGGTCAAGGTCAATTTAGACATCGGACTTACCTGGCTGAGGTCGATGGAAATTGTGTATTGTATTTTTTGGGCTTCACTGGCACAATTTGGGTAATTTTTGTGATTTCTTTCTCGGATTTTGAGAATGCAAGTGAATATCTAAAGACAAGTCAGGGTCGTGTGAATAAGGTCAAGGTTATCTTATATCGTACTGGGCTCCATTAGCAGAATGTTTGAGGGGAGGGAGAGGTTCTTTCAAGGTTTAAGGATGCCAAGTTGATTTATTTTTGAAAGTCTTAAGATGAATACATTTTGGATTCATGTGATTAAGACTAATTAATACGTGGAACTTCGAAAACTATTCTTCATAACTATGCCGGCTAACGCATATAAGGACAACTGTCTAGCAGAACTTGTAATGAGTTTTTCAATTAACTCGTAATGAAGATATTTAACATTAAAGCCCGCCAAAGTGTGTGACTGATCTGAGTACATCAAGATCCTGGAGAAAAACATCAAGCAGTCCGCAGAGAAACTCGGGGAGCATTTTGACATACCAGCAGGACAACGATCCAAAACACACTGCCAAGTCAGTCACGAAATGGTTCCGGGATAATGCTGCAGGCGTAGAGTGGCCAGGCCAAAGTCCGGACCTTAACTCAATCGAGATTTAGGAGAGCCTTTCAACCTCAAAGACCTGGATACTTTAGCGGAGTCGGCCAAATTCCACGCAGATACGTTGTGAGCCAGTACCAGAAGGCATTTTCCATTTATTGTAAAAAGGACTTTAAACTGATCTAAGGAGGCTAGACATATTTTCTGCAAATCTTTCAATAAAATACCCCCGAAATGATGTACATGTATTTCTTGAAATGTCTCTTTGCAGTAATTCCTTCAGCTGCCTGTCACACTCTTGTAACTTAAGCCAAAAGACTCCCATTCCTCAAAATTTACACGATTCAAAATATGGTAAGGGTATGAATAATTTCAGGCTTGTTAGAGTTGTTTTTCTGTAATAAATTAGTGTTTTACAGACGATTTTTATGAAAACAAAACTAACAAACCTTAATCTCTGTATGCCTTGGTTATTTCTCTGTATGCCTTGCTAAGCTCACGTAACAACTGTACTACCGTGATTCGAGACCACTAGTTGGCTTCATAGCTCAATTGGTAGGGCGTCTGCACGTTAAGCAAAAGGAATGCAGTTCGAATCCCGGTGGAGCCAAGTTGCTTTTCACTGCATCCAGATTTCCCAAACTCATATGGATTTGTCCACATTTGTATCGAATTCATTCACCCCGGCGGTCCCTGAGTAATAATCCCTAAAAGTAATCACTTAATCATGCTAAAACAGCATGCTTCCTATAATAGAGACTGGAGTCACCAGAAAAACTCAGAACGGTATTTTGTTCGGGCTTATTAGGCTTTTATTTTGCCATAATATCATCTACTAGTCTAAATATTTAGAAAAAAGTGATAAGTGCAGGCGACGTTACTCAAACTATGTGAACTTTAATAATCTGAAAATATGGTCCTTTTAAATGTGCGATGACATACGAAATTTTGACCGGATTAGAAAACTAAACAACACTGGGGTTTAAAGGCAGAACAGATGATTGGTAAACTGTTAAAAGGGGGTTAAGCCTATTTATACTAGAAGCCCATTGATAAAACTGTTCTGGACAAATTTTGAAACTATGTAACGATTGGAAAAAAACAAAATATGAACCAGAAACGAACGTAAAAACCAAAGTGCTATTAAAATGAATGACAAAAGACGAAATCGCTTTTTCAATACAATGCCGATCCCCACATGAAACAAATTCAACGCAATTAGGGAAAGATAAGTCGGACGTCGTCACATAGCCCTTCTGCACGAAACATAGATTTCATTCTCCTTCGCTTCGCTCATACGAATGAAAAACAGTTTGATTCTAATGAATGAGTCGAATAACACAGAACATATGGTTTAAATGTTTTATTGATACAGCATGGGATAGTGGCCGGGAACTCTATTGCCGAGCACCTTTCAACCTATTTCAACAGTACATGTTATAAAAAACTACAATGTACATTGCAACGAATAATCATCAAGTTAAATGGTATTAGTAATACCTCCACCTGTGGAAGGTCGAGAAAATTAAAACAAAAGCATCTTGTGAGTGTAATTAGAACGAAAAAGCATCTTCTCATGGTATCCATCTGGAACCAAGCCCTTTAGGCCCTTCGGACATCGTCCGGCTCTCAACAACTCAAACTCAAAAACATAGGCTACATTTAACAATTAAGAGTAAGATTAGTACATTGTAAACACCAAAACGTACTGAACAACAAAGTGAAAAGGTCTATCGTGTGAAAGAAATACATCAAGAATGTCTGAACACAACACGAAAAAGCAAAATCGTAAGCATGAAAGATTTCCATGTGCTACGACAATCAGAGAAATCTCTGGGATCGAGAACTCGCCCAGGAACATGGCAATGCTTTTGGCGTCAGTCCATGCAGCAAAAACTGCTGGCGCTCGGAGGCCACGAAAAACCTCCTTTTATCTTTTCTTTGTTTTTTAGGAGGAAACGTGGGTGCATCCTAGGACACCAAAAGGAGGCGCACTCCCCTTATCATTACCACATTACCTAGGTTTGTCCCCTGGGGTTTTGAAACAAATTAGAATTTGTCAAAGGGGGTAAGCTAAAGGGAAAACATGCATGTATCTACTCAAACATAAAGACAACGAAAAACACTCAACATACTGTCCCACCTGACCAAGCCCAAGAGGCCTTTGGACGTTGTCCAGTTCGTTTCAACTGAAATATTCAAATTCTTCATATAACTGTATAACAAGTTACTCTCGACGAGTTATTCTCTAGCATAACCCAACATACTGTCCCACCTGATCAAGCCCAAGAGGCATTTGGACATTGTCCCGTTCGTTTTAACTTAAATATTAAAATTCTTCATATAACTGTACAACAGGTTACTCTCGACGAGTTATTCTCTAGCATATATACCAGTATATATGAATATTTTCCTTAACCAGCCCTTTAAACTTTTCAAGTTTCAATAGTACTACAGCCATTATTCTGGAAACTAAGCGCTTTAGGCTTTCAAAAATTACCCGGTAATAATAGTCTCGTTCACGTTACAACCCATATAACGGAAATTAACAGTTACACCAATGTATATGATATGTATTTGAACCAAAACGTCATACTGTTCTTAGCTTGATTCGACTTGAATTATCTATAGGAAGGACCGAACACAAGAATAGAAGCAGTAAACTACGCCCGATAGGCTCGTCGAGGTACATGCACATGTATATATATTGGAATTATAAATTCATACTCGCAAGTACAGTATTTATAAAAATTATTCCAATTCAAGCAATAATAATTCCACGTGAAAATTTTAGAACAGCGTCATCTTCAAATATAATTTAGTAAATGTTTGGTACTGCAAATTCGGAATTAGAATAAAGCAACGACAAAGACATGCTAAAGCTTTTCGACTCGCACTTGGAGCAAAACACAAGAATGGTGTCGGTGACGCTATCGAGAAAAATAATGCGGGAATGACGTGTTCAGAATGCTGCGCGCTAATTGGTCAGCTGACAATAGGAGGAAGCACGCTTCTGCACAGGTACATGTAGCATGCAATGAGCTTAGGGTTATTAAATGAATGAGTATTGTAGCCTCGAGCATGCGCAGATGCACAATATATACTGTGCGCTCTGGCCAGTAGAGTGAACTGCATGTTAGCAGCAGTCGGGGTGATCAAGCTTGTTGTGCCAGCTATGCGTGCATTTTGCGGGAAGCAGGCAAGTTGCTGCGGCGGATGGATAATCATCATCCTGAGATCTCGGGTAATTTTCATTCTGCTAAGCGACGTTACAACAGGGCCTCGGTACGCACGATCTGGGAGTGCATTAAAGGGGTACTGTTTTAAGAGGATGGGATGATGGGACTCGGTTAAATCTGTTTGATGCCATCCTCCAGTCTTTAAGACGTACGCCTATACGTATACCGAGCTTCATATCGGCACCAAAACTAATAAATTGTATTGCTTTAAAGAGATCCTGCGAAACTGAAGACCAAACAAGGGTAGTTTCTTGGTTCCAGCGAATTAAGTAAGCAATGAACATAGCTAAGTGTGTCGAGTATCAATTCTTTGTTAGGGTAGATTTGCTACAAGAATGCATGCGTGTATAACTTATACAATATAATGGTCATGTTCAACGGAACAAAAGAGTATCGGTCGTGTTTAACCGGAGTCGAAAGGTAAACAAATTATTCACGGCATACTAACGAAAGCATAAATTAACGTCACCCCCATAACTGTTGTTCAACAGTTCAAGAAAGTAAAGAACTTGCCTGGTAAAGGATGAATGGAGTTATGTGTACATAACTCCAGCATGTGCAGCATTGCTTTAGAGGCCAGATCTAGAGTGGATAATCACTGATGCAACATACATAAAGTTGGTGCGTATAAAGTAATTATACAGCGCCCTCTACAGGCAATAACCATCCTAAACTCCATGAACCAACACAATCCATCCAAATCTGTGGAGTGAGCCGGCTGTTGTCTTGAGCTAACTGACGCCCGAGTCAATTTGATGTAATTTAATCAATTCGGTCATGTTATGCCAAAGAGAAACGATTTATATACTTTCCAGAAATTGTACTGGGTTCCGTTTTTTATGACTGTCCCATTCCTACCAAACTTTCAAACTACGATCTTAATTTACTCCGCAGTTTTTCAAATTAATAACGGGAATGCATGCCGACGAATGTAATGGAACGGATTCCCCAGTATACTTTAAATAGCAGCCAATCGCCGACGCGGACAACAGCTAGCATTACCGAGTATATGTATCACATGCATGCACGGCGTTCACAATCTGCGCGCGTTACATTTGAATGCCTGCAATCATGCTGCAATGCACTGCCAAGCGTCCCGATTGGTCCAGCAGGGGCGACAAGATTTCTGTCGCTAGTCCCACCGCGAAATGGGGCCTTTTTCAACAGGGCCACTGTACGCAGGAGTTAGGGAGTGCGTTAAAGGGGCACTGTTGCGAGAGGATGACACAATTAGACTCGAGATGGTCTTAAAAGCCCAACTAAGTTAGTGTTAAAAGCCGTGGTTCAAATGAACGAACTTTAAGGAAGGACTATTCATAATAGCGCATCTTGAACACTACACAGAGTTGTAGTTTAAACGTTATTCATATATGAATCATATAAGAAAGCGTTTGTCTGAAAATTAAATCCAGGGGAAATTGGAATATTAGTTCTTCACGACCATAAATCGTCTTACTGGCGTATACAAATATCTCATTCGCGCGCCCGTAAAACATGCATTTGGCCAAATAGCCAAAAACAGAGGATACTGACGCAATTCATTATGCAAATTCAAGACAGTTCAAAGACACAATTCTAAAGTGCGAAACAGTACTATTTGTATAATCCTATAAGCCCGTATCGACCGAAAATACTCAAGGGACTAGATGAATTACGTTTAAATGGATAAGATACTGTAAAGTATAGAAGAAATACAACGTAGAAAATAAATAATATTGCTGAAGTGGGACTTACGTACTATTTTTGAATGGTGCCTGTAGTGTTAAATACGGGAGGAATTTACATCAGTCGTGCATACTTCAACCGAATTGCAATAAGTAATTGAAACCAGATGCAGATCAATACAAAGCAAAAAGGACCTAATGATTTTAAATATCTTATTGGAACGCCCTTAATTTTCCCGTGTGACAGATAACGACATCACTGACAAAAAGCCTTACACCAAGTTGTCTTTACGTATAGCTTAACTGTCCGAGCATGGTGCATCAGTGTTCACCTTGTGAAGAACAGACAGACGTTTAAAGCGACGAACCTGGTGGAAAAATCACAAACAAAAAACGACAAAAGACAAGCAATGCTCTCATAGGGTGGGAGGGGGGGGGGGGTGCTAGTTCATAGGCATAAAAGACAGTCTGGAAATTGGTACAATAGTTCAGCTTAAGGGTGAACAAACTAGCGGGAATTTATAACTAATTTCATTGCGATAAGTTGGGTATAGTTGTGTAGTGTTAACGTGCTCGGCAGAGAGTAGACGCGACCTGAATGGAGAAACGGACCTTAACTGTACCTTTATATACGTTGTACCTATAGAATGCCAATAATGACCAGTCATGCATAGCACATTGTGAACACATACCGATACACAATACAAAGGACCGTATAGCCGTTATACGATCATTCAACCGAATGAAACTACAATTTCATTCTCCTTCGCTTCGCTCATACGAATGAAAAACAGTTTGATTCTAATGAATGAGTCGAATAACACAGAACATATGGTTTAAATGTTTTATTGATACAGCATGGGATAGTGGCCGGGAACTCTGAAAATGACAAAGTATTAGGGCTTGGGGAAAATGTGTACCTTGAGAAAGAGAGAGAGATGAGACTCTGAAAGGACAGAGCAGCAAAGAGCTCGCTCCCGGCTAGTTTCCCAAAGTCGATGTTCCACACCTTCGTTAGTGGTCACTCACGGCATTCATCCTTGCTCACGGCGTCTGTCGATTGCCGTTTTACGTGCAATCGAACTACATGTAGGCTTCTGTTGCGTTGTCCAGTGCGGGTGCGAGTCCTCAGCTGTTTGTGATGTTCACCGAGAATCTCTCGTAGTATACTTCGTTAGTGTTCACTCACGGCATTCATCCATGCTCACGGCGTCTGCCGATTGCCGGTTTTACGTGCAATCGAACTACATGTAGGCTTCTGTTGCGTTGCCCAGTGCGGGTGCGAGTCCTCAGCTGTTTGCGACTTTCACCGCGAATCTGTCGTAGTTCTGAAGAGCCGGTTTTATAATGGAAAAGTGCAGACTAAAGTTACCTAGATAACAATTGGCGATGCTAGTTCATAGTCATAAAAGACAGTCTGGAAATTGGTACAATAGTTCAGCTTAAGGGTGAACAAACTAGCGGGAATTTATAACTAATTTCATTGCGATAAGTTGGGTATAGTTGTGTAGTGTTAACGTGCTCGGCAGAGAGTAGACGCGACCTGAATGGAGAAACGGACCTTAACTGTACCTTTATATACGTTGTACCTATAGAATGCCAATAATGACCAGTCATGCATAGCACATTGTGAACACATACCGATACACAATACAAAGGACCGTATAGCCGTTATACGATCATTCAACCGAATGAAACTACAATGAGGCAACTCGGGAGAATTCTAATTTTGTTCCTAGTAAAATCTTCGTATTTGCCCCTCCAATTTGTTTCATTAGATTTACACTTATTCATGTTTAAAATATCGTTTGAAGGAAAATTAATAACGTCTGAGTACAGTGTTGAGTGTTCGTTCCGGTTTTTCTTGTAAACTCAGAAAAAATGGGGTCACTGAAAATGATACCCTAATCAGGTACTTATTCGCTTGAATTAAGCAAAGGGTACAACTACAAATTCGCCACGAATGATCAGCGAAATATAAACATATACTGTAGGCCTATAGCTACATTAAGACAGCTCGACTTGTACAACGCGTCCAAAACATCTCGTCTCTCCAGACAACTTTATTCCCATGTATGAAAACCACAAACCACCCCAAAGTAACCCCAGCTTTATCCTGTTTCCGTATAGACCGTATCGAATATCCGCCTTTTCGTGGGACATCTTTTGTTACTAAAACCGTTAAACAATGGAAGCACGATATGTGCAAAGCGCAACCATGCATGTCCTCAAGGAACAAATAGACCGGCAGCCCAGAGGGTTTTGGTTAAACGAACGAGGTACCAACAACCGAGGGCAGGAACATTTAGGAAGTGACCTAGTATTTGCAGATCTGGGCGTCTGCCAAGGTCCCTCTGCTGCGTTTGACCCCTGGGGACGCCCCAAAGGGGGGACAAAATTGCGCTGGATCAAACATTCGAGGTACCACATGAAACTAAGTTTAGATGAAAGAGCACATCACCCAGAGTACGGAATCGCCCTTGCCAGACAAATTTTCTGCTGCAAAAGTCCCGCCAGACGCCCGCCAAAATCTCATTCCATATAATAAATGCAAGATACAACGCCCGTCGACAAACGAGTCCATTTGTTTTGAACGGGTAACTTTGACAGACGGCTGTTCTGTGTTTCATCCGGCGTAAATCTTCTTGGTCACTATGGGTTACAATGTATACGTACGTTAGTATACAAATATTGACTGCAATGAGGGGCATGGTTAAGATTATAGGCCCAAGGTGATCTCGAAGCCATGACTATGTCCCGAGGCGGAAGCCGAGGGGCATAGTCATGGCTTCGAGATCACCGAGGGCCTATAATCTTAACCATGACCCGAATAAACAGCAGTCAATATTTGTTTTATATACCGAATGTGTAGATTGTTGTCATCTGGTTGGTTAAAAGTAACGAGACATCATACAGTCATGACAGTGGTCCTGATCCTTCGCGTTTCGATTTCGGAAGCTGGTCTACGGCGGAAAAGTTGTATATTTACAGCAAACATTGTAGCATAATCACCTGGCACTTTAGTAGCACATTTCACCTGACACAGTTTTAACTGTAGGCCACTTCTCTTACTTTCTTAAGGACTTCATCATCTACGACAGACGACAAAATGACGTCGAGATTCCGCCATTACCGTCCTGCAGGAATGTTTACGTGAAGCGCACAGCTGCATAGTTGGTGCACAGCTATAGCTATGCTAACACATGTAATGCGCGCGTCCGGAACCCGCTAAATGACTATGCCCAGCTGCATAGTTGGTGCACAACTAGCTATATGCTAACACATGTAATGCGCGCGTCCGGAACCCGCTAAATGACTATGCCCACGGGCATAGTAAAGACTATGCCCGCTGGCATAGTCACAATTCTGCGCGGCGGTGTCTAGCTATTTCAATGCCCGCACTTTTAACCAATCAGATGACAGGAATCTGTATATGAGGTATATAATACATATTATATACCTCATGCGTAGATTCCAGTCATCTGATTGGTTAAAAGTGGGGGCATTGAATCGGCTAGACCCGGCGCGTATGCCAACTGGTCAATAGTCTTTGCCATGCCCCGGGCATAGTCATTTAGCGGGTTCCGGACGCGCGCATTACATGTGTTAGTGTGACAAAAATGCCCCCATCCTAGTCTAAATCTTAACTTTAATGCTTGAAGAGTAATATGATGTTTAACTACATTTTTGTCCGCTATTTGTCTCGATAAATTTGAGCTAAACATGTGTTTAGGCAGCGTTTATGCATCGCGATCGATGATTGTGCATTCATATCAGCTGTTCAGTTCACGAACATGTGTTGTGTGCTATAAATAGAGTTTGGGAAAATCCAAGATGGCAACTGTTTTCGACATGACTTTCAGGCTCAGGATTGGTTCGAAATCGTATATTATTTACTTGAAAAGTAGAGCTGGAAATCCAGATTTTATTATAGAGAAGTCTGTTTAGGATTTATCTCATCTTAATTTTAGTGTTTTTAAAGAATTACAATTGTTGGTGTAATTTTGAGAACAGTTTTACGAAGTCGTCTGCAGAGCGGGAAAGTACTCATTAATTATTCATGAGGATGATGTCATAGGATATTCATGAATGGCACCTGTAGTTTGTTTACGTTTTGGTACATGCTATATTGACACCTGCTTTTATGTGATTATTGCAAGTTATTAGCAAGTTTGAGTACTGGAATATAAGAGTACATATTCAGGATTATTTAAGATGCTTATTTTAGAATTTAGTGCATAAAATGTGACTTTTGAGAGATGTTTTGAAGATAGAAGTACCTCTGAGAAGCACTTAGTTTTTAGAGCTCTGCAAATTGTGGGCGTGGCCATTTTACTACGTGCGCGTGAAGTTTGCAGCGCGTGAAGTTTGCAGCGCGTGAGCGCGCGATTCAAAGGTATAAATAGTGGTGCTCGGAGGCACTTAGCTCACTTGTTCTTGGTTCATTGTTTACTTCGGTCTGACTGATAAGTTGTATTGCCCACCTCTAAATAATCTTGGGGAGCTCCTGTCATTACAATTCCATTGGTTTTTGGGGAGCACCCTTGTTTTTGTGTGTAGCTGCTTGTGCACACGTACATATTTTGTGCCAACACACTGCAAGGACGGGTGAGTCCTAAAGTAAATTAATTACTAGTTTGGGGAGCAGTGGGGAGCAGCGGGGAGCAGCTTCTCACTGCATCCACCGTGAATTTAGAAGGAGCAATTTGTTTCCACTGGGGAGCACATTGTTTTCTAAGGAAGACAGACTGTCTCCGTTGGGGAGCTCGCTGTTTTCGTTGGGGAGCAATTGGTTTCTGTGGGAAGCAGGTTGTTTTCACCGGGGAGCAATAGGAACTGCAGTATTTGGGGAGCAGATTTCCTGATAATGCAGTAATATTGAGAAGTGTTATTTAAGGAATAACTATGACCCTCAGTGCTTAAACGGATATAGTCAAGGATAGTTTGAGGCCTTGATTATCGTTTCGGTTTTCGATATCAAGAAATAACAGAGGCTTACGGAGAAGCCTGGCGTGAAGTTTTTGAGTTGTTTGTGAGCTCCGGGAGCTTTCGTTTATTTAATTGGCTTAAGGATAGCCAATCGCGGCGCGGCGAAGTTTATAAGGCGAGTTAGGCCTATTTGGAAGGGCTCAGGGTAGCCGAGTGTAAGGGCTCAGGGTAGCCGAGTTTAGGGGCTCAGATTAGCCGAGTTTAAGGGTTCAGTAGCCGAGTTTAAGGGCTCAGAGTAGCCGAGTTTAAGGGTTCAGTAGCCGAGTTTAAGGGCTCAGAGTAGCCGAGTTTAAGGGCTCAGAGTAGCCGAGTTTAAGGGCTCAGATTAGCCGAGTTTAAGGGTTCAGTAGCCGAGTTTAGTGTTTATTTAGGCTTACGGAATAGCCAGATGCGACGCGGCGGTTATTAAGGCGCGCGGTGTGAGTTTAATAAGCAGAGACAGAATTTGTGAGAGGTTTCCGGGAGACCTAGGTTTGAGTTTATTTTGATGTGGCGATACTCAGTGGCTGACGAGAAGCCAAGTGAGTGATATTTTGCGACGTATTTCGTACAATTAATTCGGTACGCGAGTTGTTGCACTGAGACTTCATAGTTATTCCTACGTGTATTTCCTCCTAAGTAAGTGTTTGAGACACACAAAGAGTCCTTGTCAGGACTGGGTAATTAATAAGCATTATATCCCCAATCTTTTAAGTAGTAGAGTTTCCCCAAGTCTAGGTAAGATAACCGTAAAGAGTGTATATAAGTGTAAATAAGTTCCATAGAAATTAAACACTGTTATTGAAGTTGAATTGCAATTTACGGTGTGGAACTAAGAGTCATTTCAGGTTCTCCTTCCCCCGACCCCAGGTCATTTCCCCTTTTGTCCGTCCCCACCGACACCCTTTTATCCGGTCATATATTTTGACCACGGACCCGAGCCGACCATCGACGAAAGCTAAACCGGAGAGGCGGAACTCCGGAGGTTTAGGCCTAAAACTATTCCGCCTGGTGGCAGCGCTATCCCAGAGATCGATCCGAGAGAGATCGAACCCCCTACACCCCTTTAACCGCCACACTGGTGGCAGCGGTGGGATAAACGAAAACAAGAAGTTGTCGGTGGGATAAACGAAAACAAGAAGTTGTCGGTGGGATAAACGAAAACAAAAAGTTGTCGGTAGGATACAAGATAAAAGGACAAGAAAAACAAGTTAACAGTGGTGTAAACACTGTGAGAAAAGTAACGGTTAAAGTGATAAAAACACAGAAAGCCGTGAAAAGTTAAAAAGTGTCACGATAGAGAAACCTGTGCCATATAAGAATACAGAGAGAACTCGCATAATTCCTTGCAGAGTCTTGAGATTTTAATATGGAAATGCACAGAGAAGATTGCTCGGCGGTGAGCAATACAACTCCGATAGTGAGTCAGACCGAGGTGAGCCAAGACAAAACGAGTCAAACAGAAAAAGAAAAAGAAATCATAAGTCCTAACACTGGACTTGGTGAAGAGGGCAGAAAAATGCCTTTTCATGATAATCTTGAGCAGGGTGATTTTATGAGGCGTGATGGAATTCACAAATCTCGAAATTATCGAGACGAATTTGACAGTAATGAAGTCAGGTTTAAATACCCTGAACTTGAAATAAGTAGACAGCAGAGTCCAAACATAGAAAACAGGGACTCGCAAACTGGAAGAGAGTATGAACAAAGAGAGCCTATCGGTAGAAACGAATGGCTGAATATGCCTCGTGGTCAGAGAAATAACTATGCAAACCCACAAACAGATTATGAAGCACCAAGAGATCAGGTTTACTTGAGTAGGAGAGAAGTAATCCCTGACAAATTTGATGGACGCATTGGTTGGAAAGATTACTTGAGGCATTTTGAGGTATGCAAAGTTGTGAATAAATGGTCAGATAGAGAAGCTGCATTTCATCTGGCTACGCGTTTGCAAGGGCCAGCTTTGAAAGTTTTAGGAAGCATGCCAGTAGATGGGTACTTGTCGTACAGAGAACTGACGGCAAAGTTAGCCCAAAGATTTTGACCGGGTAAACATCCCGAGAACTATCTCCTTGAATTGAGAATGAGGAGAAGAAGACAAAATGAGACCTTTCAGGAACTAGGCCAAGAAATAAGAGACTTAACTGCTATGGCTTATCCAGAGTTACCCAGAGAAGTCAGGGAAAGATTGGCCAAAGGTCACTTTCTTGACGCAATTGATGATGTAGAAATTCGTGCAGGAATTTTCCGCACCAGGCCAGAAACACTACAAGATGCGATTAGATCGGCTCTTGAGACCGAATGTTTTCTCCTGGTTGAGCACAACAGGGAGAGAAGACCTGGAAAATACACAAGAAGCATTACTGACAATATTGCAAAAGTTGAGGAAATGAGTGTAAAGAGTCTTGCTAAGGAGTTAGCTGAACTCAAAGTGTCCCTGGCAGAAATGATGAGGGATATGAAAGGCGAGAAAATGCAAAAAGTGAGATATGAAACTGATGCAAATCGTCCATTTCAGACAAATAGAAGGGACAGAAGTAACTTAGAATGCTATGCATGTGGGCAAAAAGGACACTTCGCCCGAGAGTGTCCAAACAAAGAAATTGGAATGAAAATGCCGGTAAACGGCCAACGGCCAACTCCGAGGGTCGAGAGGTGGCCGGGCAATCAGAACAAAGGCCCTATGATGTATCCGAGAAGGAATTTTTCCAGTTAGAGTGTGATGTATCTCAATTGAATGAGAACTGTTCGCACAATGTTGATTTGCAGGCTGGAATTTATGTAGAAGGAATGATATGTGACACAAAAGTGAAATTTCTTGTAGACACTGGGTCAAGTCACACTGCTATTTCCAAGGCAATGTACGAGAAAATAAATGCTGATAACAGACCGAGATTGACAAGAATAGGTTTTGGCATCAAACAGGCAGATGGGAAACCTATAGAAGTTTTAGGAAGTGCCTGGATGAATGTGCAAATAGGCACTACATGCACTGCCGTTGAAGTGATAGTGGCAGACATATTCAATGATGGAATTTTAGGAATGGATTTCCTGCTAAAAACTAAAGGAAATCTAGACCTGAAACAGTTGCACTTGAAAATTAGAGGAGAACAAATTCCTTGCGTTGGTGCAAGCGATGAGAACAATGAACTACGAGTAGTTACATGCGAGAAAGTAACGATCCCAGCAGGGCACTAAATCGTAGTTGCAGACAGGCTCTCGAGAAAATGTTACAATGTGGACAAGATGAGCCTGATGAACAGTCAGTAAAAAAAAAAAAAAAAAAGGCCCAATGAAACAGACTTGACAGGGCGGGCAAGTAGAAATGCCGCAGAAAGTGGCAGCAGGCCAAACTGAAACGAAAAGAAAAAGAGAAAATGTATTAGTTATGACAAAAACTGACAAAGTAGTGACAAACGATGTAGTTTATGAGAACTGTGGGCAAATTAAAGTCAGTTCTTGGTATAGACTGCTTAAGATGAAAGAGCAGCAAGCGAATAAGCCAACTTGGCAAGAAATATATAGAACGTCCTCTGAGTTTAAAACATATTGGTCTCAGTGGGCACAATTAGAAAACAGAAATTGAATGCTCTGTAGAAAGAGGGAGTGCTGGTATGAATGCATAATTCAGCAGTAAAGACAGGCAAAAACCAAACCCATAGCTTACCTTGGGAAGAGCCGTATTTATAAGGTCGTGAAGAAGTTGACCGATGTGGTTTTCCGAATTCAGAAAGGGAAACTTGGCAAGTTTGCAGTAGTACATGCAGACAGGTTTAAACCATATGAGGGCCCACCTGTAAAAGAGAAAGCTAAGAAAAGCAAGCAATGGTTAGATAAGCCATTGAGGAAAAACCCATTGAGGGAAAGAAAGGTGCCCCAAAGATACATATGTGGGTAAACTTAGTAGCTCGGACGAGGAAGAAGAAGATGACACACAGACTGAGAAGTCCGGGAAGATCAACCTTGGCTGCTTAAGAACAACCCGAGAGATACGACGTATGATACCAGAGGACACGTGAAGAAGACTGACGTCATCGAGAGAGCTTTACTTTTTAAATAACAAAGGACATGAAGAATAAATAAATACTTAGGTTCGGTTAAGAGAAAGTTGGTATAAATAAAGTGATTTGAATAGTAAATGTATTTGTGTAAAATTTGAGGATATTTGGCTTGTGTAAAATAAATTTAAGTTAGAAGACAGCGTGCAAGTGTTAACATTTGAGATTGTATAGAGCATGTAAACATTAATGTACACTTTTAAGAGGATACAAATGAGTAGAGAAAGATGTAAATTTATAAAGACAGTAGGAGAGACTCATTATTGAATTGTATGGAAAAAAAATGTGGATTTTGAAGTTTATAAATGTCATGAAAGTGTAAAGTGCATATAATTATAAAATTTGAGGCATTTGAAACCATATGAAAGTTAACCTGAAGATAGCTTGAGAGTTTATTTCTGGATAAATAAGTTTAAAAAGATTAAGCTTGAGATATTGCATTAGACTGTACACATGTATTTTAAATGGACCCTTTAATTTAATGTTTGCTGGGGACAGCAAAATCTTGGGAGGAGGTTGTGTGACAAAAATGCCCCCATCCTAGTCTAAATCTTAACTTCAATGCTTGAAGAGTAATATGATGTTTAACTACATTTTTGTCCGCTATTTGTCTCGATAAATTTGAGCTAAACATGTGTTTAGGCAGCGTTTATGCATCGCGATCGATGATTGTGCATTCATATCAGCTGTTCAGTTCACGAACATGTGTTGTGTGCTATAAATAGAGTTTGGGAAAATCCAAGATGGCAACTGTTTTCGACATGACTTTCAGGCTCAGGATTGGTTCGAAATCGTATATTATTTACTTGAAAAGTAGAGCTGGAAATCCAGATTTTATTATAGAGAAGTCTGTTTAGGATTTATCTCATCTTAATTTTAGTGTTTTTAAAGAATTACAATTGTTGGTGTAATTTTGAGAACAGTTTTACGAAGTCGTCTGCAGAGCGGGAAAGTACTCATTAATTATTCATGAGGATGATGTCATAGGATATTCATGAATGGCACCTGTAGTTTGTTTACGTTTTGGTACATGCTATATTGACACCTGCTTTTATGTGATTATTGCAAGTTATTAGCAAGTTTGAGTACTAGAATATAAGAGTACATATTCAGGATTATTTAAGATGCTTTATTTTAGAATTTAGTGCATAAAATGTGACTTTTGAGAGATGTTTTAAAGATAGAAGCACCTCCGAGAAGCACTTAGTTTTTAGAGCTCTGCAAATTGTGGGCGTGGCCGTTTTACTACGTGCGCGTGAAGTTTGCAGCGCGTGAAGTTTGCAGCGCGTGAGCGCGCGATTCAAAGGTATAAATAGTGGTGCTCGGAAGGTACTTAGCTCACTTGTTCTTGGTTCATTGTTTACTTCGGTCTGACTGATAAGTTGTATTGCCCACCTCTAAATAATCTTGGGGAGCTCCTGTCATTACAATTCCATTGGTTTTTGGGGAGCACCCTTGTTTTTGTGTGTAGCTGCTTGTGCACACGTACATATTTTGTGCCAACACACTGCAAGGACGGGTGAGTCCTAAAGTAAATTAATTACTAGTTTGGGGAGCAGTGGGGAGCAGCGGGGAGCAGCTTCTCACTGCATCCACCGTGAATTTAGAAGGAGCAATTTGTTTCCACTGGGGAGCACATTGTTTTCTAAGGAAGACAGACTGTCTCCGTTGGGGAGCTCGCTGTTTTCGTTGGGGAGCAATTGGTTTCTGTGGGAAGCAGGTTGTTTTCACCGGGGAGCAATAGGAACTGCAGTATTTGGGGAGCAGATTTCCTGATAATGCAGTAATATTGAGAAGTGTTATTTAAGGAATAACTATGACCCTCAGTGCTTAAACGGATATAGTCAAGGATAGTTTGAGGCCTTGATTATCGTTTCGGTTTTCGATATCAAGAAATAACAGAGGCTTACGGAGAAGCCTGGCGTGAAGTTTTTGAGTTGTTTGTGAGCTCCGGGAGCTTTCGTTTATTTAATTGGCTTAAGGATAGCCAATCGCGGCGCGGCGAAGTTTATAAGGCGAGTTAGGCCTATTTGGAAGGGCTCAGGGTAGCCGAGTGTAAGGGCTCAGGGTAGCCGAGTTTAGGGGCTCAGATTAGCCGAGTTTAAGGGCTCAGAGTAGCCGAGTTTAAGGGCTCAGATTAGCCGAGTTTAAGGGTTCAGTAGCCGAGTTTAGTGTTTATTTAGGCTTACGGAATAGCCAGATGCGACGCGGCGGTTATTAAGGCGCGCGGTGTGAGTTTAATAAGCAGAGACAGAATTTGTGAGAGGTTTCCGGGAGACCTAGGTTTGAGTTTATTTTGATGTGGCGATACTCAGTGGCTGACGAGAAGCCAAGTGAGTGATATTTTGCGACGTATTTCGTACAATTAATTCGGTACGCGAGTTGTTGCACTGAGACTTCATAGTTATTCCTACGTGTATTTCCTCCTAAGTAAGTGTTTGAGACACACAAAGAGTCCTTGTCAGGACTGGGTAATTAATAAGCATTATATCCCCAATCTTTTAAGTAGTAGAGTTTCCCCAAGTCTAGGTAAGATAACCGTAAAGAGTGTATATAAGTGTAAATAAGTTCCATAGAAATTAAACACTGTTATTGAAGTTGAATTGCAATTTACGGTGTGGAACTAAGAGTCATTTCAGGTTCTCCTTCCCCCAACCCCAGGTCATTTCCCCTTTTGTCCGTCCCCACCGACACCCTTTTATCCGGTCATATATTTTGACCACGGACCCGAGCCGACCATCGACGAAAGCTAAACCGGAGAGGCGGAACTCCGGAGGTTTAGGCCTAAAACTATTCCGCCTGGTGGCAGCGCTATCCCAGAGATCGATCCGAGAGAGATCGAACCCCCTACACCCCTTTAACCGCCACATTAGCATATAGCTAGTTGTGCACCAACTATGCAGCTGGGCATAGTCATTTAGCGGGTTCCGGACGCGCGCATTACATGTGTTAGCATAGCTATAGCTGTGCACCAACTATGCAGCTGTGCGCTTCACGTAAACATTCATCAGGACGGTAATGGCGGAATCTCGACGTCATTTTGTCGTCTGTCGTAGATGATGAAGTCCTTAAGAAAGTAAGAGAAGTGGCCTACAGTTAAAACTGTGTCAAGTGAAATGTGCTACTAAAGTGCCAGGTGATTATGCTACAATGTTTGCTGTAAATATACAACTTTTCCGCCGTAGACCAGCTTCCGAAATCGAAACGCGAAGGACCACTGTCATGACTGTATGATGTCTCGTTACTTTTAACCAACCAGATGACAACAATCTACACATTCGGTATATAAAACAAATATTGACTGCTGTTTATTCGTGTCATGGTTAAGATTATAGGCCCTCGGTGATCTCGAAGCCATGACTATGCCCCTCGGCTTCCGCCTCGGGACATAGTCATGGCTTCGAGATCACCTTGGGCCTATAATCTTAACCATGCCCCTCATTGCAGTCAATATTTGTATACTATGTACATGTACCTAAATACTCAATGTACGTAATGAAGTGTAAATTAAAGTGACTATCATTTTCCACCGTCATAAGTTGCATCGGCAAAAATAAAATTGACGCGCGTCGATGTGAGAAAAAGCGACGTGAACAGAATATTGTAATACACAAAATCAAGTTGTTTATGTGGTTATCACAGCATCCTTTCACTCCAAATGCCCTCCAAACCGCTTTCTGTGAAAGCAACGCGCGTCGAGTTTACGCAAAAAAAGGCTGTGTGCAGTGAATATCCACCCTCAGTATTGATGATAACGGGCCGTCTGAACATGCCCCGGGAACATGCCTATAAAATTAGATGAATTGGAGATGCACACTTATTTTTTTCGCGTGTTCTGTATGCACATTTGACGCGTGTTGCTTGTCGAAAATGCGGGATGGAAGGAATTTGGAGTGCGGCATGGAATGAATTACAAAAGTCATGTAGATGAATTGGATATGCACACTGAACTTGTTTTTATGCACACTGAACTTTATTCACGCGTTCTGCATGCAAATTTGACGCGCGCTGCTTGAAAAAAATACGGCCAGGACTTTGGAGTGAAGCGACGCACAAGAATGTCCTGTTATTCTGGGATTTTCAGTGAGCGTGTAGCATTTTGTCGAGTTGACGCGCATCAAATTTACCCGCTTTTGAACCCGGCGCACACTTTTGCGATTTGCCAGCCAATCGGCCTGTCTGCTCACATATTAACCGGGAAGGTTTGCGCCGGTCTGGGACAAATCAAAAATGTTGGTTAGATTTGTCTGTATCATCCGATGGTTTGGTATTAATCCGGTTTTCAAGTGGCCGGTAAATCGCAAAGGTAAATCGTAAATCGGCGGGGTTTATATTGGGTGGATTTACACCGAGCCTTGAAGCGCGTCTCCTTGAAAAATAGAGCCATATGGAGGGAAATGAGTCACTGAAAATCAGAGAATTACACAAAAATGTGCCAAGCACAGAATTTATTTACTTTTGTAAAATGAGTTACCAGCCAATTTTTAGCCTATATGGCAAATTTAGTTTTTAGAAACAGTAGCAAGATAGTAAAAACAAAAAATCACCTACGATTTTGGCTGGCGGGCCATTTTAGCAAAATAAAGCAAATTTGGTGCTAAACAGCGCCATTAAATTGGCTCCTGGTCACCAAAAAGCTCAATACTGGCGCAAACAATACGCGTCAAACGTCAGGCGTCGCACACCAACTTTGACATCATGCAAAGATTAATTCGGACCTGCGTGTATTTCAGTACGCGCCTAGTTAGCCCGCGCTGCAATAGACGCACATGTATTTCTGTTTATAAGCTCCCAGATTTACGCCAGATGAAACACAGAACAGCCGTATGTCAAAGCTACCCGTTCAAAACAAATGGACTCGTTTGTCGACGGGCGTTGTATCTTGCATTTATTATATGGAATGAGATTTTGGCGGGCGTCTGGCGGGACCTTTGCAGCAGAAATTTTGTCTGGCAAGGGCCATTCCGTACTCTGTGTGATGTGCTCTTTCATCTAAACTTAGTTTCATGTGGTACCTCGAATGTTTGATCCAGCGCAATTTTTGGCCCCCTTTGGGGGTCTCCAGGGGTCAAACGCAGCAGAGGGACCCCGGCAGACGCCCAGATCTGCAAATACTAGGTCACTTCCTAAATGTTCCTGCCCTCGGTTGTTGGTACCTCGTTCGTTTAACCAAAACCCTCTGGGCTGCCGGTCTAAAACTCAAGAAACTGCTTCACGAAATGGACAGTCCATGGTTGTCGCAATGTTGTTAAGTGTGGGAAACATTGACATTCCTACATCCATGATTATACAAGCATAAACAAACCTGATATAGTGACACTGACAACTTCACAGAAGTGATTTCACATATGGCGATACGCGTACGGCACGGCAAAAATTAACACGTATCTTCTTGTGAATGCATAAACTGTTAGTAGAAGCTAGCCTTGTCTGTAGTGTGCGATACCATCACCTGGGGCCAATTTCATAAAACATGTTAGCACCCGATTTTTGATTAAGCGGCGCATTAAGCGGCCGATGGCATTTCATAAAAGAATTAAGCAGTCGTTTTTTGCTTAAAGCCCTTAGCAAGCCAAATGGCATGCTAACGCCGCCTTTTTTTTATTTTGTTTGTTGCAAAGCAAAGCCAAAGGTGTTGCAACGGCGCAGAATTAGATGACAACGAGGAGATATTCCTTTTGAGCGGCGGCCTAGATTGTTTAGAGACCGAGATAATCCGCTGGAGGCGACGCAAGACTGGCAGCGCTATCGATTTCGGCCGGGCACAATTTTACGTTTGACCGGATTGCTGTCAGAGGAATTAATGCACACAACCGATCGGAATATGGCCTTGCCTCCCCTATTTCAGATTTGCCTGACACTCTTGTCGTCATTTTTGCGATTGTTGTGGGCGGCACGGTCCCCATGGTCAGTCCCCCAACGGCATGGAGAGCGATAGCAAGGGGAGTCAAGGCCATTGTAAAAGTGCTAGGCGATCAGCGCCAGCCTTTTCCGCAACCTAAAGATGAGGAGAGATAGCTCACTAGCGATAGCCTGAAACAAGGCTTCTTCAAAGTACATGTAGCTTAGGCCTACATTTTTTTTTTTTTTAAACTTGCATATGGCTGAGCTACAAAGATTAATAATAAATCCCTATTCAACACGTTAGAGTATAACTTCAAAAAGTTGAGTTGGGTTTTGAACCTAGCCTAGGTTCAATTTACAGATTTAAGCCTAGCGTCAGGCATATTTAGGCGTACAATAGACGAAAGTTCAACTTACCGTTAGGGCCTAAACGAGGCTTATTCCTTTCGTCAATCGTCAAATAAATCCACGTGTGTCCCGTGTCGTACTGTGGACTTTAATAGTTATTCGACTGCGATTTCATGACAAAATAATTTAGCATATAGGCCTACCCACTGTGACTTTTGAGTAGAAGAAAATTACAAACACGACTGACGCACTGCAAATCAAGTGTCAGAATGTACATGTGTACGTATGCGTACGCGTGACCTCTAAAATAAAATAAAAACCCGCACGCGCCACGTTGATACAATGTATTAAATTTCAACTGAGCTCTATAGCCCTTACCATACCCCTGCCCTACATACGTGACCCTTTTCGGTAGTGCAATCTTGTCAAATCGCCAATCGTTATGCAAATCACATAATGTATTATGCATGTCAACAGTCTTACTGCAGAAAAGCAGTTAAACACTTAAGTTAGTTCTCGTGTTGTCGCACGTACGTACATGTAGACGGCTAAGATTCGTCCATTCACGCAAGCCAAAAAGAAACATTTGGCATGAAATATTCGCCCGGGAAAATAATTTAATAAATTAACGTGCAGCTATATCTGACAGTCACACAGCAGACGATAAAGTGCACAAAAAGCAGACGAACCGTGTTGTGCGCGCGCGCTTTTCATTGCTAAGCATAGCAAGCGGCTGAATTGAGTGGTAAAATACGCCGTCGCTTAAGCTCATTTTCGTGCTACGCTTAATCAAAAATTTTGATTAAGCATAACATGTTTTATGAAATTGGCCCCTGATCACTTTGCGAATTGAACCCAAAATCGAACGCAGTGTGTCAGTTCTTAATACAGAAGGGTTCCTAGTTGGGCATCTTCGTGATTGGGTAATATTTCTTCGTGCGCTAAATTCCACGTCGCGTCGTCTGCATTTTTATTTCCAAAAAACCTCGAAAAAGCACCTTTTTGGGGTCAGCAAAATTAGGCAACAAGCGGATTTGGGTTTCCCACTAACCAAGAAGTAATCCATGAAAAAATAAAAGATTGTACCCGAACTTGCAGACAAATTATATTTTTACGCCATAAGGGTGTAGACTAAACGTTCTTCGAAAAAACATTGAATTTGTTTGCACGAAGCAGAGAGCCATGTCTCTGCACGGATTTTGTGCATGGCCATAGCTTAGCCTACGGTTAAAAAAAGTGCAGGTATATGAAAGTAAAATCTTTCCGGTTCCCGTTTCATTTTACTTGGGTGCAATAGAAGTAAAGTGGAGGGAGCTGCCATTTTCGACAGGCATACACATAGCCTTCACCAAGGCGGTCTGTCTTCTATAGACGGCCCGCTGAAGATAAAACTGAACAAAGCGCTTACGATTACAATAAGACGGAAGAATAGAGCATTCTATCGAGCGAAAGCCACTAATAACCATCATAACTGGATTCGCTATCGTTCTTTGAGAAAGCAAGTCTAAAAGGATCTTAGGAAAGCTGAGCATGAGTATTTGTGCACAACCGTGTATGATTCTCTAAGTACAAATTCCAAAAGATTCTGGTCGTTTATCAAGAGTAGACGCCAATATTCCTCTGGTATTTCAGCCCTAGCCCTGTGGGATGGAAATAAAATTGTTAGTTCACCTATGGACAAGGCAGAAGTCCTAAGCAAGCAATATAAATCGGTATTTACACGAGAAGATTCTGGTCCGCTGCCTAAGCTCCTGGGAAACAAACTTCCAGATATATCACCACTATAGGAACTGAAGGTGTCTACAAACTTCTCCATAAGTTGGCTCCTCATAAAGGCCCTTGGACCGGATGGCATCCATCCATTTGTGCTTCAGAAATGTGCCACTGAGATTGCTCCTGTACTAACCAAAATCTTCAATCAAAGCATCAATGGTGGCATATTACCCAGGTCATGGATGAAAGCCAACATTACATCTATCATTACATCTATCTTTAAAAAAGGCAGCCGTACTGACCCTTCCAACTACAGGCCTGTGTCTTTGACATCAGTTTGTTGTAAAGTCCTGGAGCACATCATTTTCAGTCACGTAATGCGACATCTAGATCACCATAAAGTTCTCAGCAATGCACAGCATGGATTTCGTTCAAAACGCTCATGTGAATCTTCTTCTTCTGCTTCTGCTTGCTTCTGTACAAACGCCACCAAAAGGGCTATCCCGTACAGTTACTCACAACTATTCATAAAATATGGAAAGCAAAAGAACATACAGCTCAAGTCGACGCCATAATTTTGGACTTCGCCAAAGCGTTTGACAAAGTTCCTCACCGCAGATTGCTTCATAAGATCAATATCACCTTGGTATAATTGGTCCTATTCATCGATGGATCTCGTCTTTTCTCATCGGGCGACAACAGTCAGTCAACATTCAGGGTGTGATATTCAAACCAGTTAAGGTTATGTCTGGAATTCCGCAAGGAACCGTCCTTGGTCCGTTATTGTTCCTTATGTACATAAATGACTTGGGCGATGGGATTAATTCCAACATTTCTTTGTTCGCGGATGACTGTGTCATTTAGAGACCAGTTTCCTCATTGTCAGATTGTGAGATCCTTCAACGTGATCTGGGACGACTGAAAGATTGGGAGAAAAAGTGGCTACTTTCCTTTAAGCCCGAAAAATTTAGTAATCTTCACTTTAGTAGGAAGAAATCAAAACTTGAATATTTGTATAAGATGTCGGGTCACCGTCTTCAAACAGCAGATAGTCATAAATACTTAGGAGTAACATTGTCGGGCGACATGAAGTGGAATATACATGTGGACAGTATAGTTTCAAAAGCCAATAGTATGGTTGGTTTTCTCCGTCGTAATCTTCATAATGCACCTCAAATTGTCAAATTGCAAGCCTACAAAAGTTTGGTTAGACCACATTTGGAATACTGCAGCTCGGTGTGGGACCCCTTTACAAAACGGAATATCAACAAAGTCGAAGCTGTTCAAAGGCGAGCTACACGTTTCATCATGAACGATTATGGTAGAGAAAGCTCTGTCACTGCTATGCAACGATCAATTAGTATCACTACACTCGAATCCAGACGTACGCAGAGGCTGGTCACTATGCACAAAATTGTACATCATCACATGGATCTTCAGCTTAGTGATCATCTACAGTTCAATAATAGGAAATCGTCAGTGTCCACTAGACAACACCATCCACTCTCACTCTGCACTCCTGCATCCAAGACAAAGTGTCACCAGATGTCCTACTTTCCAAATACAGCACGGGACTGGAATAGGCTACCTTATTCCCTGACCAGTATCACTGATCCTAAGATGTTCCAGAAAGGATTAGCTACTGCTAATCATGCATCTCTTGACTAGCTGCCCTCTGGCCTCCATGTGGTCCAAACGTCGGCAAATTTGGAAGTCAAGAAATTTTCCGACGAACTTCAAATTTTGCAGGCTCCAAACAGTCTATATTCCGCACTTGTCCTGAAAAATTGACAGACTTTCGTCGGGAAATGGCCGAGAAATTTCAGAGTTTAGGGAAAACTGGGCTCGGGCTTCCTGACTGCTCTGCAGATCGTGGCTGTCCGTACACTCTTCTTTGCCGGTGTACTCCTGACTCGTGCGCATGCTCAGGCTTGTGAATGGTCGTTGACACACCCCAGTTTGGGACGGGAATTTGGTCAAAGTGTGGTCCAAATGTCGGCAAATTTGGAAGTCAAGAAATTTTCCGACGAACTTCAAATTTTGCATGCTCCAAACAGTCTATATTCCGCACTTGTCCTGCAAAATTGACAGACTTTCGCCGGGAAATGGCCGAGAAATTTCAGAGTTTAGGGAAAACTGGGCTCGGGCTTCCTGCCTGCTCCGCTGACCATGGCTGTCCGTATACACTCTTCTTTGGTGTACTCCTGACTCGTGCGCATGCTCAGGCTTGTGGATGGTCGTTGACACACCCCAGTTTGGGACGGGAATTTGGTCAAAGTGTGGTCCAAACGTCGGCAAATTTGGAAGTCAAGAAATTTTCCGACGGACTTCAAATTTTGCATGCTCAAAACAGTCTATATTCCGCACTTGTCCTGCAAAATTGACAGACTTTCGTCGGGAAATGGCCGAGAAATTTCAGAGTTTGGGGAAAACTGAAGGGCTCAGTTTACTGAGAACGCATCAGTCTATATTCGAGATCGCCCTTTACCATGGTCACCATTCGCCGCCCGGATATCGCTCGCAAAACGATACGCAGAAGTGGACTTCACTTGCCTTATTTATAGAACTTCGGGAGCTAGTCACATGAATAAATATGAGGAGAGAACCAATGGAAAGGCACCACCGTGTCCTCTTGCCACATGGTTGGACCAAGGCTAGCGTCATGAGCCTTGGGCAAAAGGGTAATAGCTAAAATAAGAGGTCAGAGCTGAGTCAGCAATCCTCTGAAGGACTATGACTTAGCCACGCCCAATCATGCACCCATGCAGTTATGTAACGGCATCTCGCTTTCCAGATTGGCCCTTGAATAGCGTCAATGCGGCGACGGTTTTAGCCAATCACAAAACCTTCCTTTATATGGCAGGTTTCTAGGCAACCCTGCCATGTTTACCGAAAACACAGCCATCTGTTTATGTGGAAAACAGAGCCGTCTTTGTTCCACGCTGTCCACGTGTTTTGGTGTGGCATTGAGGCCGGAAAGCAAGATCCCGTTGTATGTAGCGAATTTCGTGTGGTGAAATAGAGAGTGCTTCGGAAATTATAAGTAATCTAGGTTCGGAACAGTATTTTAAAACCATCCAAGCTATCAATTCCAATTATTATTTTTCTTAAATACCGAAAAAAGTATGCTTTTTCAGTCCTTAACTTGTTTGTACCACACAAATATTGCTTGCGAAGATTCCCGAGATTGATGTCACACGTACGACATGCATAAAACCCTATTTTGTATTGCGCCCTCTGTCTTTTCCACTTGGTAAGGTCTTCGCGGCCCGGAGTACGTCTTTCCCATCCTCTTGCCACAGTGCCCCTTTAACGCACTCCCTAACTCCTGCGTACAGTGGCCCTGTTGAAACAGGCCCCATTTCGCGGTGGAACAAGCGATATAAATATTGTCGCCTCTGCTGGACCAATCAGGACGCTTGACAGTGCATTGCAGCATGATTGCAGGCATTCAGAATAATGTAATGCGCGCAGATTGTAAACACCGTGCATGCATGTGATACATGGGCCTTTTTCCAAATCTCGACTTAGGCTCAGACTTAGGCTCCGGCTCCATGTAAACCCTATGGAGACGGAGACGGAGAGGGAGACGAAGCCGAGATTTGGAAAAAGGGCCATATACTCGGTAATGCTGGCCGTAGACTGGTTCCCGTCCACATATTCCACACAGGGGAATATAAGGACAGGTAAAGGCGCTTCATCTTGATCTGTAATTGGCCGTCTTTGCGCGTGCGCATTGTGTTTTTTATATTAAAAAATTGGCCAAGCCCGTTGCTTTAGGCAACGTACTTTATTTACATAATTGGATATGTTCGACACGCAGGGCCAAGTTACAAATGTCAATGCAAAATCTGCGCACTTACTAAAAAAATAAAAATAATAATAACCACGTGACGGGCAGAATTCTGCCCTTCATGGCTGCCCTTTATCGATCCCTATATTTTCGCAATAAGCGAACCAATCTATAGGGATCGGGAACCAATCTATGCTGACCGTTGTCCGCGTCGGCGATTGGCTGCTATTTAAAGGGTACTGTGGAATCTGTTCCATTATATTCGTCAGCATGCATCTCTGTTATTAATTTGAAAAACTGCGGAGTAAATTAAAATCGTCGTTTGGAAGTTTGGTAGGAATGGGACAGTCATAAGGAACGGAACCCAATACAATTTCTGGAAAATATAGAAATCGTTTCTTTTCGGCATAACATGACCGAATTGATTAAATTACATCAAAATGACTCGGGCGTGAGTTGGCTCAAGACAAAAGCCGGCTCACTCCACAGATTTGCGTGGATTTCCTCAGGGTATTGTTACGTCGCTTTGCAGAGTGGAAATTCCCTGAGATCTCAAAATGGTCTTTTCCGGCTTTATCTGTATGCGCGCGCCGTATCGTTTATGCGGGCGGTATCGCTTATGCGGGCAGTATCGTCTATACGCGTCCGGTAACGTAACGTCTACGCGTGCGGTATCGTCTTTTTTGCCCCGATGGCCGCCTATACTAACTAGGGCACAAACGCGGACCAGCCGGCCAGGCATTATCACTGGTCATTATCGCTAGTTTAAGACTGCCCACGTGACGTGCTCTCAGCCAATAGGGATGCGTAAACTGTCTAAAGTATTTAAGAATATAAATTAAAGGAGCGTGACCAGATCACATTTTTTACGTCCCATTTTTCCCCATGGGTGTTCAGATTTTGATACCATATCACATGTCATATTTTTCTCATTATACCATTCTGAATCCGTATATTTCCAGGGATATCGTCATAAATTCACCTGGTTATAGCAATTAATGTAGTGATTGCAAATTCCCTGTTTTCTTCCCGTGGCACGGTGTGGCCCGCCTATGTCAAAAGTTGAAGAACATGCATGAGCGCCATTGGATGAAAACGGATCCAAACTTGAAATTTTACAAGAAATCCATTTTTGGTGGTCTCGCTTTCCGGAAAAACCGGGAAAGTTGTATAATTTGCATAATTTGGATAAATTTGCATAAATCCATTTATTTCTCACGTATTAAGTCATATTACACATTAGCTATAGGGTTTCAAGTGTCGGAGGTTCTATTTTTCGCCTCATTTCAGTGATTAGACGATGCTGATGAGCGGGTATAGGGATACATCAAGTCTAAATATCTTATACGCCTTTCTTAATATTTATTCATAAACGGACCAAAGCGAGGCTAAAGTTCCTCCGAAAAGTAAACAAACCATTCAACGCACGCACGATGTATGGCAGCTATCGATGTCAACGCAAGGGACCTTAGCTTAGCCTCAAGTTTCGTCGATTCATGGTCGACTCCAGGATTATATCAAAAGACATACAGTTTGCAAAGAATGCAGGTACTTCTCAGCGGCGTAGGTGCAAGATTTGAAAGGTAGGAATGCTGTAAAATGATGGTGTTTACATCCGCATAACCTGATGAAATATCGTAACGAACGACATGCATGTTTGCATATGCCTACACTACACCATGCATGTACAAAGTACATGCAGATTCACTGTCATGCTCGTGTCGTGCCTTCGTGGTAAAATTGTACTGAAATGCCTGCACTACATTTTCCTTTATTACGGCATATTAAAATCAACCACCAAAACGTGAGATTCTGTTAAGAAATTGTAATATTAGCATGGAAATGTTAACAAATTTCGGAAAGAATTGGGAAGTTGATCATCATAAATCATACCTTGTGTGCATACTGTGCAAAACATTCAACATTTTTATGATTAACTTCCCAAATCTTGTCAAGGTGACGACCGTCCCAAGTTTGTCCTCCATATGTTTTTTTGGGGGAGGGGGGGAAAATAGCCATGTGGGGAAACGCACGTAGCTGCTAGCAGAAAAACATGGGCTCTATTATTCACACTTTCAATATGGAGGACAAATACTAGGGTAAATTCGTTCAGGAAACTTTCAGGTCAGGATTTTAGCAATGAAAACACTTTAATTATGTCATGCTCCATTAATTGCATTCTAACAATCTCTTTCTCTTTCGTTTTTCTACTCCTCAGACCCACAAAATAGCAGAGTTGAAATAAAGTACGGCATGGAAGATGGAATCTCTGTCGGCAAAGTATTTCTGCGAGGAAAAATTTGTTGTAACTTAACTTTAGGGTCTTTTTTCTAACCAAAAATTCCAATGTCACATTTAAGGTAGCAGTCAATCCACCCATGCTGGCACACACAAACCCCGGGCACAAACCCATGTTGAGCATTTACTAGTACATGTATTTACTTTTGGAGTCTCTATACTAGGCGAACAGTGACAAATTATTAATACAAGAATAGATCCACCTTTATAAGAAGCTTTTCATGCTGATATTACAAAAATCATGTTAAAACGGGGCACTTTTGCAGTGCCTATACACAAGTGTTGAGTTCAGCTGTGTGCATGTACAACTCGTACCTGCTTGATACAGTGTAGTAGAGACCATGGACAAGGCTGTCCTTAATGTGCATAATGAATTTAGTAATTACAATTAAATGCCGTTTTATGCAAATTCCTAACAAAAGCGATTCCTTTGCTTTTTTTTCAGAAAATGAGGAATAAGATTGACCTCCATCTACACGGGATTCTCATCAGTCCGTATACTTCCTGACCATACTTGCGGCTTCTCCCGACAGAAGTGTGCAATCCTTTGTCTCCACACTTTGGTCTTCTTTAAGTAAAATGTCTTGTTGCTACTTCGTGTCTGGGGCTTCCATATTTGATAAATGATGATAAAATTACAGCTACACAAGACTTTTTCCCCAAATGCCCTGCATCTAGCTTTATGGACTTTGTGACTTAGGCCTATGTTAATTGCAAAGGACAACCACACACAAAACTGTTAAAGCCTTGCTTGACACATTCTATTTTGAGCATGTGATCAGCTACATTAAAGTACATGTACACTCCATGGTGTATTCACATAACATGGAGGCCTACTTGGCAGATGTACATGCAACTACAACAGTTGTTTGATAATCATGAATGAACCTCCACTGCATGTATTTAACATTTTTGTTGAAATTTTGAGCAAACTGTCCAAGGAGTGAATACATGTAGACACACTTTGTGTGCTCTTATGAAAGCTCCACTGTGCCCAATTTCACGGTTCTGCTTGGCTTACTGATGTCATGAGATTAGCTAGTGGATTTTGAAAGTTAATTTTTCTGAGCTATGAAGGTACATGTACATTCCTGCCTAAAGGCACAGGCTCTTCAGCAATGCACACGCGCCAAATTCGTGCCACGAAATACGCAGCTCCATAGCAAAGGCATGGAGCTGCGTATTTTGTGGCACGAATTTGGCGCGCGCGCATTGCTTTCGAGCCTGTGCCTTTAAGCTTAAACAGCACCCATGGGGTCAAAGACTTGCGATGCGTCGCAAGTACCGGTATACCAATTTCATTGCATCTCGCAACAGGTTCAGCGAGTTGCGATGGATGTGGCTATATCTGCGACGCGTCACAAATCTTTGTGATATCGACCCCTGCTCCTGTATAGAGTCTTAGACAAGTGTACATGTGAACAAAATTTGACAGTTTGAGTCCACTTGGAAGCATGAATGCCTCCGACTACACAAAATAAATGCTACATTACAATTGAACTCCGACCTCCAAGTTTGTTTATTCTTTACAATTTACATGTATAGACTCTAGTCATCACTCATCAGTGCTTAGGACAATTATTTTTCTGTTAAAAAATTAGATTTGTGGAAAGACTGACGTGCCTGCATTAGCAACTAAGACAGCAAGCTGTATACTAATAATAACTTTAATTAATCTGCTTATCACAAGAAAATGTTCAGGCCCTATCTTTCAATCATTGCTTTCCTTCATTAGGTTTAGAGACACGATTGATTGGTTAACTTTTAAAATGGTACGCACAGCATTACAGAACTAAAGGTGCCTTTTAAAATTTCACTCATTAATAATTCAAAAACCTTTAAAATACATGCTGCTTAATTGATGCATGATTTTGTTTAATGGTAAGGCCTAAATAATTCATTTGCTTTAGTTTATTAGTCATTTTTCAACTTATCGTGATGTCCGACTTGTCAATTCTTACCCGTAATAAATCAACAGACATGACAGAGGGAGGAAAAAGAGTCATCGTCGCTGCATGGCCCAATTTCCGGACACGGTTCAAAATAATTTTTTAATAAATGTCCTTTGAAGATCTGTCCTTCGTCTCTCCTAATTTTGATGTGCCCCTGCTTCTGTCGGTCATTATCACTCAGAAATCTACAAAAGCAAACGTAAAAAGGTCCAAACGACGAACGTTTTACGCTGTCAACTTGGCGCACATCGGTATGTTCGTAGGCTTATCGCACGCATACAATCCGGCACTGATGAAATGAGTGGAACTATAGCCTCGCTTTGGTCCGTCATGAATAAATATTAAGAAAGGCGTATTTACTCGCGATATTACTGCAGGTGCTGTTGGATCCTTTGTCCCAAGTTGACAAGTGATCATATGTTTAATGCGACCATAGGAATCAGCTCGCCAGGGTCTACGTGCATCTCGGTAAACATCATTCTGTAACAAAAGTAACCATTAAATGTGCTCAGGCAGGTGGAGATCACCTGGCCGTGGGAATTTGTCAAATTGACGAAACTCACGTGAGATCGCGTTTAATGGCTTTCTCCAAAAACTGGTAGTTTCATTAACATTTTGGGAACCTCGCAACCGGGTCATATCAAGATGATGGACGATTTCTCAGAAAATGATGACCACCTCGTGTGAAAAAAATAATGTCATTGTTTCTTCCCACACAGAATAATGGCGAGAAAAAGTGACATTTATTGAAATGAAAGTAATTGGTTTTTAATTTTTCAAGCTATCTATAAAACTGCTGAGGCTTTCAATTATAGAGATATCTTTAAATACAATTTATAAATACCTTGGACAGTTTACGCATCCCTATTGGTGGAGAGCACGTCACGTGGCCAGTCTTAAACGGACTATAAATACCAGCCAGTCTTAAACACCCGTTAGGCTGGCGCGCGCCCGCGCCCTATTCAGCGCTTATGGAACACACACACACAGGTGTGAATCGACCTCCAATCGCGGACGTCCCTTTGTTCCTCTTTTGTTTGGACATAGTCTATTTTTCCTTACTCTCGTTGGTTTTGTACAGGAGCGAATCGAGGACGTTCGCTTGGCAATCGCGGACGATATTGTTCTCTTTGTTAAAGCCTGCTGCACACCTTTGCGATTTAGTAAACGGATCATCGGACCACTTACCGGAAAGGTGTGCGCTGAAAGAATTCGGGCCGGTTTGACCGCACACCATAGACCGGAGCAAATCAAACTTGTTTGATTTTTCCGGATCCGATGGTCCGGTATCCGATGCGCCGGTAAACATTTTCGCGGACAAATTCGTGTACTCCGATAGCAATAACTACAGAGCTCTGGAAATGCCACCCGACTTGTTAAGATCCTAAGATAATTTATCGCAGAATGACGACATATTCAGAGCACAGTGTCGTCATCCTGTAATAATTATCTTAGGAGAACGACATCCAGAATAGGATGACGGCATTTTGCACCGAATATGTTGTCATCCTGGAATAAATTATTGTAGGATTTCAACTAGATGGATGGCACTTCCATAGCTCCGTAGTTGTTCCTTCAAAACAACCCCTTTACTTTGAATATTGTAACAAGAATATTCCCTGCTTGTTATGAAACTCGGCACGAAAAGAACACACAGGCAAAGACAATTCTCAGCATGAAAGTACCGCACGTTTATTGGGGTCCAACTTTCCTCAACAAACACAAAGATCAAAGATGGCGCAGAGAATCGCGTCCCCGCGCGGAACGGGTATCCCGATCCTCCGGCAGGGGCTCACGCCACCCGGCTCCGTGGGGAGCCGCAATGGCGCCACCAACACGTCAGTTAGACCCACCGTGAAACGGTGCTGGCGCCCCCAGCGGCGGATCGGGACGGCCGTTACACCGCCCCCTTCGAGGACCCTGCTTGTCCCCAAAGCAGGCGGCGACGCCCAGTTCCGCCGGGAAGACGATTCCCTGCAATACATGGCAACTGCAACTGCAGAACAAAAAACAAAGAACAACTGTTAGAAAAAGAAACACAACATGGCAACAAAGTGTCTGATTAGCTAGAGGGGTGGTGGTCCCCGCTGCGTCTCCGTCTGGGTGCCGCTCGCTGTCCGCGATGGCGTTGTAGCGCTCGGGGGCCGCTCCGATGGGGGTGGTGTCGAGGCTCTCTGGGCGTCCGGCTGGGGTGCCGCGGCGACCGGGGGTTGCTCCGGTGGGGTGCGATTCCCCCCACGAGCGGGCGGCTCCAACAGGGCGGTTCCGGGCTGGGACGCCTCAGCGCGAGGGGGCGGCTCCGAATGGCCGCCAAGCCCCCTCCGCTCCCTGTCTTCGCCGTCCATCCCGTCGTCGCTGGCGTGCACGTCCAATTGGTCGCCCACTGTCACGGTCGCCACCCTCTCTGGTCGCCGGGGACAATACGTGAGGTGGCGATGCCTAACGTCATCCCTGTAGAAGGATCTCCCGCATCCGAGGGGGCACTCGAACGGCATCGTCGGGTGTAGCGCCGGGCACGCTGTTCGGTGGTGCCTCCTCAGGTTCGACAGGCGGGTGAACCGCCGGTCGCAGTGGCTGCACTGGGCGTTGCTCATCCTTATAAGGGGGCGAGTTCCGGCCCGCTCTCCGCTGTTTGTGGTGCGCCCTGCTGTCGGGGCGCCTCCGGTCTCCTGCTTCCGCGTCCTTACCAGGGGCGGGTTCCGAACCGCCCTCAGCTGTGGGGGCGCGCCCTCGTGGCGGGGCGCCTCCCGGTCTCCTGCTTTTAATTCCGCGTCCTCCTCGGGGTTTCCCGGCGGCGGCCGCGTCGCCAGGTCCTCGGTTTTCACTTTATCTCCTGGGCCCTCTCTGGCCGGCCGCGTCTCCTGGTTCAGTAGGTCTCTCTCCGTCCCGGTGGCCTCCTCTTCGCGGGGAGCCGCTGCGTCTAGGTACACCGTCCCAACCCCTATCCATTGTGGCTCCTTCACCGCTCCTCGAATTATCACCTTGTGTCCAACATGAACTCTTGCCACCGATGGGTGCTGTTCGTAGCCTCTTAAAGCCGCGGGCTTTCCATTGATCAACACTGTGTTGTCCCCCCACCGCCACTGGCAACGGTATGTCGACAGGAAGTCTATCCCCAGGATGACATCCGGCTCAATTTTAGCTACAATGCAGGCATGGCTCAAGACCTGATCTCCGATCTGGAGTTCAAAAGTAGCCCTCCCCCGGACCTGCATGGGGCTCCCATCCGCTTGCCTCAGAGTCTCCGGCAGAGGCTGTAGGTTTGGCTTCCCGGGTCCGTAAAGTTCGTCATAGATGCGTTCGGAAATTAGGCTCACCGAAGCTCCCGTGTCCAGCAAGAAGCAGACAGGCGTCGACACAACTTTCCCCGCAATGTAGTTTTCCCCCAGCGGCACATTCGGTGTCGTCTGGTTCCGTCCTGGTGGTCTTCCCCCGGCTGTCCGCTGGCTCGGCTTCCTACGTGGACAATCGCGCCGGAAGTGCCCGAATTCGTGGCACCCAAAGCACTCCACCATCGACCGGTCGAGCGGTCTACGCGCGTAGCCTGTGCTCTCCGTGTTCCTGTATGGTGTAGGTTGCGCTAGCTCCACTACCGACCTCACTTCCCTGGTTCCTTGTCTTCCCTTCCTGTTCTGTACATGGGACTCCAGGAAAGCCTCCATCTCCGTTGCCAGGGTGATTGCTTCGGTCAGGGTCGTCGCCTTTCTCGAAAACACGTGGCGTTGCAGCTGCTCGTCACCTAATGCATTCCGGAAAGCATCCACAGCCAGGTCCTCCCGAGCTTGCGTGGGGAGGTTCGGGTAGCTCTTGGAAACCAACCGCCTGATCGACTGCCCCAGGCCACTGATAGATTCGTCCCGACGTCTGGTGCACATCGACAGCTGGGCCCGATGCAGTGGAACTTGGGCCGTGACTCCGAAACGCTGTTCGAAGTACTCTAGGATACGGAGGTACTCCGTCCGAGCCTCCGGTGCCATATCAGCCAGAGCTTCCCGTGCCGAGCCCTTCAGATGGGCGCCCAGAAACATTGCCTTCTCGGACTCGCTCCACTGGTTGACTCTGGCCACGCTCTCAAAATGGACCAGGTAATCCGACCACGAGGAAACCCCGTCAAACTTATCTGGAAGCATCATCGGTCGTCGACCTCCTCCGGGGGGCCCCGCGGTCGGCGGTTGTGCCGGTGATGGACCGGACCCCGTGGCTGGCTGGGTGGCTGGAATGTCTGCATCCGGGTTCCCGCTCCGCGGTGGCGCCCCATAGGGTTGTGTAGTGCGGTTCTCCGAGTTGAGCCTCCCGCCATATAGTTGTGCAGTGCGGTTCTCCGAGGGGAGCCTCCCGCCATGTAGTTGTGCAGTGCGGAGCGAATCCTGATGCTCCGCACCATAGGGTTGTGCAGTGCGGTTCTCCGAGGGGAGCCTCCCGCCATGTAGTTGTGCAGTGCGGAGCGAATCCTGATGCTCCGCACCATAGGGTTGTGCAGTGCGGAGCAAATTATCGTGCTCCGCACCATAGGGTTGTGCAGTGCGGAGCAAATTATCGTGCTCCGCACCATAGGGTTGTACAGTGCGGAGCAATTTCACTTGCTCCGCACCATAGGGTTGTGCAGTGCGGAGCATATTATCGTGCTCCGCACCATAGGGTTGTGCAGTGCGGAGCAATTTCACTTGCTCCGCACCATAAGGTTGTGCAGTGCGGAGCAATTTCACTTGCTCCGCACCATAGGGTTGTGCAGTGCGGAGCAAATTATCGTGCCCCGCACCATAGGGTTGTACAGTGCGGAGCAATTTCACTTGCTCCGCACCATAGGGTTGTGCAGTGCGGAGCAATTTCACTTGCTCCGCACCATAGGGTTGTGCAGTGCGGAGCAATTTCACTTGCTCCGCACCATAGGGTTGTGCAGTGCGGAGCAATTTCACTTGCTCCGCACCATAGGGTTGTGCAGTGCGGAGCAATTTCACTTGCTCCGCACCATAGGGTTGTGCAGTGCGGAGCAAATTATCGTGCTCCGCACCATAGTCTCGTGGCATGCGGGTCTCCGAGGGGAGCCTTCCAACATGGTCGTGTGCGGCGCGGAGTCGGTCCGAAGGTTCCGCGCCGTAGTCACGTGGCATGCGGGTCTCCGATGGGAGCCATCCAACATGGTCGTGTGCGGCGCGGAGTCGATCCGGAGGTTCCGCTCCGTAGTCTGGTAGCATGCGGGTCTCCGAGGGGAGCCTTCCAACATGGTCTTGTGCGGTGCGGAGTCGGTCCGAAGGTTCCGCGCCGTAGTCACGTGGCATGCGGGTCTCCGATGGGAGCCATCCAACTTGGTCGTGTGCGGCGCGGAGTCGGTCCGGGGATTCCGCGCCATAGTCTGGTAGCGTGCGGGGCTCCAAGCGGAGCTGTTCTCCCTGGTCGAGTGCGGCGCGGAGTCGATCCGGAGGTTCCGCTCCGTAGTCTCGTGGCATGCGGGTCTCCGGTGGGAGCCATCCAACATGGTCGTGTGCGGCGCGGAGTCGGTCCGGGGATTCCGCGCCATAGTCTGGTAGCGTGCGGGGCTCCCTGGTCGAGTGCGGCGCGGAGTCGATCCGGAGGTTCCGCTCCGTAGTCTCGTGGCATGCGGGTCTCCGGTGGGAGCCGTCCAACATGGTCGTGTGCGGCGCGGAATTGATCCGGAGGTTCCGCGCTGTAGTCTCGTGCCATGCGGGTCTCCGAGGGGAGCCATCCAACATGGTCGTGTGCGGCGCGGAATTGATCCGGAGGTTCCGCGCTGTAGTCTCGTGGCATGCGGGTCTCCGATGGGAGCCATCCAACATGGTCGTGTGCAGCGCGGAGTCGATCCGGAGGTTCCGCTCCGTAGTCTGGTAGCATGCGGGTCTCCGAGGGGAGCCGTCCAACATGGTCGTGTGCGGTGCGGAGTCGGTCCGGAGGTTCCGCGCCGTAGTCACGGGGCATGCGGGTCTCCGATGGGAGCCGTCCAACATGGTCGTGTGCGGTGCGGAGTCGGTCCGGAGGTTCCGCGCCGTAGTCACGCGGCATGCGGGTCTCCGATGGGAGCCGTCCAACATGGTCGTGTGCGGTGCGGGGTGGATCCTCCGGAACCCACCGGAACTTTCCCGGCTCAAAATGCACCGGGGTCGAACTTAGGTCTGTCCATTGGTCGCTGGTTTGATCTAACCCCCCGCAAAAACTACTCGGATTGGCAGGGTCAGGCCGTACCGTACGTACCGGCCTTTTTCCCTCTACAATCTCAGGCTCTAACATTTTACCAGTATCCTCCCACCACCCGGAGTTTTCTCTCGGGTTTTCCCCAACAAACGAGTACAGTAATTCATCTACGCACCATACGCACCATAGGGTTGTGCAGTGCGGAGCAATTTCACTTGCTCCGCACCATAGGGTTGTGCAGTGCGGAGCAATTTCACTTGCTCCGCACCATAGGGTTGTGCAGTGCGGAGCAATTTCACTTGCTCCGCACCATAGGGTTGTGCAGTGCGGAGCAAATTATCGTGCTCCGCACCATAGTCTCGTGGCATGCGGGTCTCCGAGGGGAGCCTTCCAACATGGTCGTGTGCGGGGCGGAGTCGGTCCGAAGGTTCCGCGCCGTAGTCACGTGGCATGCGGGTCTCCGATGGGAGCCATCCAACATGGTCGTGTGCGGCGCGGAGTCGATCCGGAGGTTCCGCTCCGTAGTCTGGTAGCATGCGGGTCTCCGAGGGGAGCCTTCCAACATGGTCTTGTGCGGTGCGGAGTCGGTCCGAAGGTTCCGCGCCGTAGTCACGTGGCATGCGGGTCTCCGATGGGAGCCATCCAACATGGTCGTGTGCGGCGCGGAGTCGGTCCGGGGATTCCGCGCCATAGTCTGGTAGCGTGCGGGGCTCCAAGCGGAGCTGTTCTCCCTGGTCGAGTGCGGCGCGGAGTCGATCCGGAGGTTCCGCTCCGTAGTCTCGTGGCATGCGGGTCTCCGGTGGGAGCCATCCAACATGGTCGTGTGCGGCGCGGAGTCGGTCCGGGGATTCCGCGCCATAGTCTGGTAGCGTGCGGGGCTCCAAGCGGAGCTGTTCTCCCTGGTCGAGTGCGGCGCGGAGTCGATCCGGAGGTTCCGCTCCGTAGTCTCGTGGCATGCGGGTCTCCGGTGGGAGCCGTCCAACATGGTCGTGTGCGGCGCGGAATTGATCCGGAGGTTCCGCGCTGTAGTCTCGTGCCATGCGGGTCTCCGAGGGGAGCCATCCAACATGGTCGTGTGCGGCGCGGAATTGATCCGGAGGTTCCGCGCTGTAGTCTCGTGGCATGCGGGTCTCCGATGGGAGCCATCCAACATGGTCGTGTGCAGCGCGGAGTCGATCCGGAGGTTCCGCTCCGTAGTCTGGTAGCATGCGGGTCTCCGAGGGGAGCCGTCCAACATGGTCGTGTGCGGTGCGGAGTCGGTCCGGAGGTTCCGCGCCGTAGTCACGGGGCATGCGGGTCTCCGATGGGAGCCGTCCAACATGGTCGTGTGCGGTGCGGAGTCGGTCCGGAGGTTCCGCGCCGTAGTCACGCGGCATGCGGGTCTCCGATGGGAGCCGTCCAACATGGTCGTGTGCGGTGCAGGGTGGATCCTCCGGAACCCACCGGAACTTTCCCGGCTCAAAATGCACCGGGGTCGAACTTAGGTCTGTCCATGGGTCGCTGGTTTGATCTAACCCCCCGCAAAAACTACTCGGATTGGCAGGGTCAGGCCGTACCGTACGTACCGGCCTTTTTCCCTCTACAATCTCAGGCTCTAACATTTTACCAGTATCCTCCCACCACCCGGAGTTTTCGGGTTTTCCCCAACAAACGAGTACAGTAATTCATCTACAGTTACGAACGTACTACTGTGGGCCTTGTCAGTCTGGCCTCCGTACTGGTACTCGTCACTTTCTGGCATGTCCCCGCTCCGCGGCGAGTCTGATACCAGACCTCCCCGGTCTCGTGAATTCATTGCTTGAAAATCTCGAATTCCACCTGTATTTCTCTCAGTGTGCCGCCCCACCGCTGCCGCCAGTGTAACAAGAATATTCCCTGCTTGTTATGAAACTCGGCACGAAAAGAACACACAGGCAAAGACAATTCTCAGCATGAAAGTACCGCACGTTTATTGGGGTCCAACTTTCCTCAACAAACACAAAGATCAAAGATGGCGCAGAGAATCGCGTCCCCGCGCGGAACGGGTATCCCGATCCTCCGGCAGGGGCTCACGCCACCCGGCTCCGTGGGGAGCCGCAATGGCGCCACCAACACGTAAGTTAGACCCACCGTGAAACGGTGCTGGCGCCCCCAGCGGCGGATCGGGACGGCCGTCACAATATTAAAATGTCACTTTTTCTCGCCATACTTAAATATAATTCTGCGTGAGAAGAAATACAAATGAGACGTTAATTTTCACACCCGGCGGTTATTATCATTTTTTGACTGGATTTCACCCATCATCTGCATGACCCCGATTCTCACAACTTCAAACAATGAAACTGCAAGTTTTGGGAGAAAGCTGTTAAACGCGATCTCACGTGAGTTTCGTTGATTTAACGAGTTCCCATGCCCAGGTGATCACCCACCTGCTAGTAAGTGTATTCAATTGTTAAGATGTTTCCCAAGAAGCTTGCCAGGTAGACCCTGGCGACCCGATTCCTATATGGCAACATTTAAAAGGCAAATTTACAATGATCATTGCCACTTGGGACAAAGCATCTCGATGTACGACTCGATGTGCGACTCGATGTATCCCTATATTCGCTCATTCGCAATATCTAATCATTGAAATGAGGTGAAAAATAGAACCTCCAACCCTTGAAACCCTATAGCTGATGTACAACATGGTCCTATAGCTGAAAGACCAATGGATTGCGTGGATTTTTTCGAATTTTTGCAAATTAGACACATTTCCTGGTTTTTCCGGAAAGCGAGACCACAAAAAATGAATTCCTTGTAAAATTTCAGGTTTGGATCCGTTTTCATCCGGCCAATGGCGCTCATGTTCCTCAACTTTTGACATAGGCGGGCCACGCCGTGGTGGACGTACGTAGGCCAAATTTGAAGAGGCATTAGTTTTATACAATAGTTAAATTAGAACGAAATCCATATTTTTTTGGAAAATCTGGTCACGCTCCTTTAAGTGGGCTGAGATATTCCCTTGACCTTTTTTTCGGGACGTTTATAAAATAAACTTGAGTATGTTCTTTATTCATTAATAGAAAAATTATGGGGAATTTTTGTCTGTGACGATCATTGCCACAGACAAAACTTCCTTCATATGCTGGCGGCGCTAGTATGGGGCGCCGTTCGTCAACTAATTATTTAGGCGAATTATAGCATGTTTTTTCCATGGTTTATCTTAATTCTGTGTAAATAATGCATTTGTGTCAAAGGCCGTTTATGGTTTACAAACAACTCGATTCTTTACAAAACAGGAAATATACTTGTAGCTGTGCAAATTCATTATTTACAAATAATGAAAATTACCTCGGCGTTCCATACTTTATTAATGAAACCGACCAGTGTACATTTCAATGGTTTACAAACAAGAGAATTGTATCGTTCATAGACAATTCCATGGTTTATAAATAATGAATAGGCCTACTGCACATTGCTGCACGTTTTTCTGGTTTACAAATAGGCCTAATACAAAACTATCCAGTGCGCAATTACATGGTTTATAAACCAAGAAACTTGCACCGGGGTCTGATTTTCTATGGTTTATAAATAATGAAAATTGGTTAGTGGACGTACAATTCCATGGTTTATAAACAATCTAAACTGCGCCGTTCTAATCAATTTTGTGGATTCTGTGGTTTGTAAACAATTACAACTAGAGGTATGACGTTTGTTGTTACAAACGCCAGGTGATCGGGTTAAATGAACATTTTGTGATGAATTTCAGACGTTGTTATCACCTGTGGAATGGCAAAAATGGAAGTTCAGCAGCCGATTTCACGAAACTTTACGCAATTGCGCAAGTCCACTTACGCCATTACTTGCGCAATAACTTATGGCGTAAGTGGACTTGCGCAATTGCGTAAAGTTTCGTGAAATCGGCTGCTGTATACACTAATCCGGTAACTAATATCTCCTCCCTGCATAGCCGCCATAGCTGGGGGTTGATAGCTTGCACCGTTTTGAGATATGAATTGTTGAAATAATAACCTTTGAAATCTTGTAATGTGACACCTGTGACGACATCATGACGTCACAATTTTGTGCACAAATTGTTGAACAATATGTTGAACATCAAGTTCTTAAATGTGGCGAAGGAATCATACCAATATCTGTTGTAGTTTTCAAGATACAGCATTTTAAAACATCTCAGCTCCAAATTTGCGTGATTTGACACCACATTACGTAACCACCGTCCATGTAATGACGTCACCAATGGTATAGTCAAAAGGTCCACATGTGTGGAAACATTTCGTTCCGTAGAAATATGGTCAAATTCACTACCACTTTGAATCTATTTGCATTCAAAATGCTAAAAAATTGCACATTTTCGAACAACTTCCGGTTTGGACCGGAAGTAGGCGTCACACAGGGGTCATGACATCGTATGATTTGTTCAGTTCATTTAGACTTATCATGTTGTGAAAGAATTGTTCAAGTATCTATTACGGTTCTTGAGATATGAATTTTGAAAATAATAACCTTTGAATTTTTGTAATTTGACACCTGATGACGTCATTATTACGTCACACTTGATGCCATCATGATACTATACATGCTGGTGAAAGTCTGCCGTAGGGCCTATGTCTGTATCTAATTTACTAACGATTCAGCTTGGTTTGATGGGCATTGTTACTGGTAAGTGTAAAAACTGAGATTTCCGTTTTCGTTGAACTTTGACCTCCAATTGACCCCAGAAGGAAGGGTCAGATGAAAATGCCCACACAAAGAAAGTTGTAGCACAGAATGTCATCTATAAACCTGCCAAATACGAAGATCCTGGGTCACGTGGTTTTTGAGACGGAAGCATTTTAAAATATGCATATTTTGGTTTTTTGGGAGGTGTAATTTGATACTTGATGACGTCACGATGACGTCACGCTTGATGCCATCATAATATTAAACACGCTGGTGAAAGTCTGCTATAGGACCTATGCCTGTACTTAGTTTCTTAAAGATTCAGCTTGGTTTGATGGGCATTGTTGCTCAATAAGTGCAAAAATTGAGATTTTCGTTTTCGTTGAACTTTGACCTCAGATTGACCCCAGAAGGAAGGGTCAGATGAATATGCCTACACGAAGAAAATTGTAGGCCATGATCTGATATATAAGCCTGTCAAATACGAAGATCATGGGTCACGTGGTTTTCCAGACGGAAGCATTTTAAAACATGCATATTTTGGTCATTTTTGGTTTGTAATTTGATACCTAATGACGTCACAATGACGTCACACTTGTATGCACATCTTCACATTGGGGTTGATGTTCCTACCAAGTTTTAAGTTGATAGCTTGAACCGTTTTGAAGAAAAGCTCTGGAAACGTTTGAGTGGAAGAAAAAAAAGAAAAAGAAAAAAAAACTAGAGCTTCGCGTTTGTGTTTTTTACAAACGCAAGGTGATCGGGTGACATAAACATTGAAATGATGATGACGACACAGTTTTGAGATTGTTTGAAAACTTGAGTTGTTTGATGTTGAAAAAGTATTGGAATTCTCAAGACATGACTCTGACTATTCAACGCTAAAATTGTGTATCTGATGACCTCATAATTGTCAATCTCATCATAATGTTACTATTGTGTGCACAGATTGTTCAAGTATCTACTGAAGAACAACTTTTGACATGTATATGTGGTGAAAGAATCTTTTCAATATCTATTACAGTTCTAAAGATGTTGTCATTTGAGATCATATTACTGTAGTATATCGCCGTGTGGGGAGTTGGGGTTCAATTGCATCTAGAATAAACTGACGCTCCAGTCAACTTGAGTTGCGGTCCACCATGTCCATTTTATTTCCAACACAGCAACGAATTCCAGCATGTCACATTCACAGTTTTCGGGGAGAAGACATATTTACTCTGGTCCGCCGACTAAGGCTAGCCGTACATAATTACACCTAAGATACAACAGCTAAGTCACCAAAAGTAAATGTCCTTGTGCTATCAAGTGTTCATTCAACTTTCCTGGCGATGATGCCAAGGAAACTAGCAGTTTTACATCTTCAAAAGTCAAATTTTCTCGGTTGTAAATCAAGCCCTGCTTATTATGTCTTGTCTGTCTGACTTATTCACTACACGCGCACGTACGTACGCGTATCATTGGCCGTGTGGCCCAGACATCCTCCTTAAAAAGATACATTATGACCTCTGACCCGAGACAGGCCGCCTAGATACAAGTTCTATTATTAGAAGTCGAGCACTATATATGGGCGCAAATCGTCAGATTAGTGGAGGCTTGGCATAGCGCCCTCAAACGACTGAGTTAGCTAATTATCAAGGGACGCAACAAATAATTTCTCCACATTACGTAACCACCGTACACGTGATGACGTCATCAGTGGTATATATGTAGTCATAAAGTCCACATGTGAGGGAACATTTCGTTCCGTAGAACTATGGTCAAATTCCCTACCACTTTGGCTCTATTTGCATTCAAAGTGCTAAAAAAGTGTACATTTTCGAACCTCTTCCGGTTTGGACCGGAGGTTTGGGTCACACAGGGGTCATGCCATTGTATGATTTGTTCAGTTCATTGCGACCTATCATGCTGTGAAAGAATTTTTCAAGTATCTATTACGATTCTTGAGATATAAATTTTTGAAATAAAAACCATTTAATTTTTGCAATTTGACACCTGTGACGATATCATGACGTCACAATGTTGTGCACAAATTGTTCAACAATTTGATAAACATCAAGTTCTTAAATGTGGCGAAAGAATCATGCAAATATCTGTTGTAGTTCTCAAGATACAGCATTTTTAAACAATTCAGCTCCAAATTTGCGTATTTTGACACCACATTACGTAACTACCGTCCATGTGATGACGTCACCAATGGTATAGTCAAAAAGTCCACATGTGTGGAAACATTTCGTTCCGTAGAAATATGGTCAAATTCACTACCACTTTGAATCTATTTGCATTCAAAACGCTTTAAAAAATGCACATTTTCGAACAACTTCCGGTTTGGACCGGAAGTAGGCGTCACACAGGGGTCATGGCATTGTATGATTTGTTCAGTTCATTTAGACTTATCATGTTGTGAAAGAATTGTTCAAGTATCTATTACGGTTCTTGAGATATGAATTTTGGAAATAATAACCTTTGAATTTTTGTAATTTGACACCTGATGACGTCATTATTACGTCACACTTGATGCCATCATGATACTATACATTCTGGTGAAAGTCTGCCGTAGGGCCTATGTCTGTATCTAATTTACTAACGATTCAGCTTGGTTTGATAGGCATTGTTGCTGGTAAGTGTAAAAACTGAGATTCTCAGTTTCGTTGAACTTTGACCTCCAATTGACCCCAGAAGGAAGGGTCAGATGAAAATGCCCACACAAAGAAAATTGTAGCACAGAATGTCATCTATAAACCTGCCAAATACGAAGATCCTGGGTCACGTGGTTTTCAAGACGGAAGCATTTTAAAATATGCATATTTTGGTTTTTTGGGGGTGTAATTTGATACTTGATGACGTCACGATGACGTCACGCTTGATGCCATCATAATATTATACACGCTGGTGAAAGTCTGCCATAGGACCTATGCCTGTACCTAGTTACTTAAAGATTCAGCTTGGTTTGATGGGCATTGTTGCTCAATAAGTGCAAAAATTGAGATTTTCGTTTTCGTTGAACTTTGACCTCAGATTGACCCCAGAAGGAAGGGTCAGATGAAAATGCCCACACAAAGAAAATTGTAGGCCATGATCCTATCTATAAGCCTGCTAAATACGAAAATCATCGGTCACGTGGTTTTCCAGACGGAAGCATTTTAAAACATGCATATTTTAGTCATTTTTGGGTTGTAATTTGACACCCGATGACGTCACAATGACGTCACACTTGTATGCACACCTTCACATTGGGGTTGATGTTCCTACCAAGTTTCAAGTTGATAGCTTGAACCGTTTTAAAGAAAAGCTCTGGAAACGTTTGAGTGGAAAAAGAAAAAAAATGAAAAAAACTAGAGCTACGTCTGTTCTATGAACAGAGCGTAGGGCTTTTTCACATTTTTTTTACTTAAAAAATTAGCACGCTTACCTTGCAAAATTAGATGTCAGCATATCAACTTTTAACTTTAAAAAAGTTTACCTTTAATGTGTTACCTTTAAAGGATTGATGACGTCATCAATGTTTTAACCACACAGACATGTTTGGTGGTGGACTTACTCAATAAGCAGCACTATTGGGCTAATTTGCGCAAACACTGCTATGAAAGGGTCATTTTAAGACTTTTTAATTTTGACGCTAGAGGGCGCCCTTTTATGGAATGACGTAGAAACTTACATTTTTGGAAACCCTATTTACCTTAGACACTAACACTACCAACCGCATCTCGGCAGCTTTCACCACTTTTACAAAATAGGTTCATTTAAATGCCTTCCGGTTTCTACCGGAAGTGAGCAAGGTCACAGCGATATTTTTTTTGGATACCCCACCCTAGTCGAACTCAAACACCTTTGACCCCATCCAAATACCTCTTACCAGTTTCAAATGGCAAGGCAAAGTCTGTTTGACCAATAGGGAATGAGGTCATATGTGAAGGCATGTGGGCATCTGAAAGACCTTTATTAATTATCGTATATGCCGAAAGAATCCAGATCGTAGATCAAACGGTTGATTTTTAATGAATTTTTGCATATGGAAACATTAAATTTCATGCCCCTTTAAACTTACACCTGATGACGTCATGATGACGCCATTGTTGGGTGCACACCTCTTCTACTATGTCTTTGATGTTACCAAGTTTGTTTAAGAACAACCTCAAGTTTGGGAACAACCTCAAAAAGTGCCGACAACGCCCATGCGTTATGTCAATGGGGAAAACATCAGAAGAAGAAATAAACGGAAAAGCCAAAAGTTAACGACCTTTGCTAGTGATCGTATATGGGAAGGAATCAAGGTTGTAGCTCGCATTTGTTAATATTTCATATTTATAATATTTGTATCACCTTTAATCTGACACGTGATGACGTCATTATGAGATCATCAGTTAAATACCTTTGTTAATTACCGTATATGGCGCAGGAATCACGATCATAGGTGAATCGGCTGATTTGTTACGAATGTTTGAATATGGAAAACATTAAATTGTATGCTCATTTAATCTTATACCTGATGATGAACAGTTTTTGAGTTGTGTCAGTTTGCCTGAGTGTACTGCTATACAGATCTGCCACTTCCAAGTGTTTGATGAACTGTGAGATACCAAGTCATGGCGCAGGTAAAAACGTTTGATTACTTAATTAGCTCCTTGAGGAGTATCATAACATGTATGTTCAGGATTTATACTAAGAGAGTCTTGGGCCAAATTTCATATAAAACAAAATAACATCTACATTATGTAAACAGTACAGTTACCTTCATCGATTGAGAAAAGATTTGTTTAGATTTGAAAATATGGCAATTTTCAGTTTTTGCACTTTAAAAAACATCAATTAAGTTACTGTAAAATTAGTACTATTTGTAATAATGTCACATGGCGTTATAAATTAACTATTTAAAAAGTTTATCCTGAAAACTCAGTTTAGAGGCAAGTTTGATTTCCCTTTGCGAATTCTAAACTGTTAATTTTTAGTTTGTTTTGTTCACATTTGGGATGGAAACGCGATGTTTACTCGAAATACTGATGTACATAATATATATTAGTCATCAAAGGCAGAAATCAGAGCACATAATTAGTTAAGATTGAAAAGAGTTTGGCCAAGGAGGACAATTTCGTAATTAGATTTTTAAAAGATGGTTCAATAAAATCCAGACAATGACTTAATTATTTCAGGCCTATATTAAGCTTTTGTTTTTAAATGGGACGTGCACTGCATTGTTCGCGCAACTCACAACAAGTACATGTACTACATGTTTACACGTACTGCGCATTCTCTCTTTAGCTATACATGTATAACTATGAGGGCGCTATATCACTTTCACGGTAGCAAAACGCGAGTGCATGGCCTGGGGCGGGGTGGCTTATGCATGGTTTTACGCAAAATGCGACTTGGCTGAACTTTGGCCTTCAATTGACCCAGGACGGAAGGGTCAGATGAAAATGCCTACACAAAGAACATTGTAGTCCATGATCTGATCTATAATGTCTGCTAAATATGAAGACCCTGGGCCATGTGGTTTTATAGAGGGAAACATTTTACGAAATGTATTTGGGGTCATTTTCATGAAGAAAATCCACTTTTGTGCCATTTTTAAATTATCATAATTACGTAATCAGTTATGTCATGGTGATGTTCTACATGGTGGTGGAAGTTCGTGATGGGGCCCATGCCTGTACCTAGTTTTATAAAGATCAAGCGTTGTTTAATAGCTAATATTGCTTCATAAGTACAAAAACATACAACAAATGTTATTTTTGAATTGGCTGAACTTTGACCTTCGATTGACCCAGGAAGGAAGGGTCAGATGAAAATGCCTACACAAAGCAAATCGTAGTCCGTGATCTGATCTATAATGTCTGCTAAATATGAAGACGCTGAGCCATGTGGTTTTATAGAGGGAAACATTTTACGAAATGCATTTTTTTTGTCATTTTCATGACGAAAATCCACTTTTGTGCCATTTAAAAATTATTATAATTACGTAATCATTGACGTCATGGTAACGTTCTACATGGTGGTGGACGTTTGTGATGGGGCCCATGCCTGTACCTAGTTTTATGAAAATCAAGCATGGTTGAATAGCTAATATTGCTTCATAAGTACAAACAAATACAACAAATGTGATTTTTGAATTGGCTGAACTTTGACCTTCGATTGACCCAGGAAGGAAGGGTCAGATGAAAATGCCTACACTAAGAACATTAAAGCTCATGATCTGATCTAAATGTTTGCCAAATATGAAAACCCTGGGTCATGTGGTTTTGGCAAGGGAACCATTTTAAAAAGTGCATATTTCGGCAATTTTCCGCTTTTTAGGCATTTTTAAAGTGTTATAATGACGTAACGGATGACGTCACAATGAAGCCATTCTTGGGTGCACACCTCTTATACTATGTCTTTGATGTGGCCAAGTTTGGTTAAGATCAATGTTTGGGAACAACCTGAAAAAGCGCCGACAACGCCTATGCGCTTTGTCTATGGGAAAAAAATCAGAAGAAGAAATAAACGGAAAAAAAAAAAAAAAAAAAAAAATCAAAACGAAAACAAAGGCTTTTTCGTCCTAAACGAAAAAGCCAAAAAAAAAAACTAGAGCTTCGCGTTTGTGTTTTTTACAAACGCAAGGTGATCGGGTGACATAAACATTGAAATGATGATGACGACACAGTTTTGAGATTGTTTGAAAACTTGAGTTGTTTGATGTTGAAAAAGTATTGGAATTCTCAAGACATGACTCTGACTATTCAACGCTAAAATTGTACTACTAGGTTTTCAGGCCAAAATTTTTTCCTTGCCCCAAACACCCAAACTGTATATCAAATGAAAGGTCTTGATGACAGAAATACAATGCTCTTTAAATGAATAAAATCGGACAAGTACTTTTTGAGATATCCTGTTATATGTATTAAAATATCTATCATTCGATGAAGCCCGACCATACATTCACTGCGTATACCCCACAATGGCCCCAAAACGACATAATTTGAATGATTTTAGTAACATAAATCAGTATAACCTCTGCTATAATTGAAGTATTCTCATAAAACTTTCTGCATAAGGGTAATGTGGTATGGTCTTCAGAAAAAGTATAAATTATTTTAATAAAATGAATGGTTGCCATGGAAACAAGCATTTTATTTTAATAAAATGAATGGTTGCCATGGAAACAAGCACATTTTCTCCAAAGAAAACAATATAATTTGACGTCTCCACAAACTTCAGATGAAATAACAGTTACTGGCAATGATATAGCTGAACAAGTGATAAAAAAAGGCCAGTAACATTATTTGAGGTTTTGTATTACTCATCTTCAAGGTCAAAAGTCAATTTAAAGAAGTGGAGGATGCGGATGCTAGTGTGATACTCCGAGGTGGAGGGTTTTCCTGGTTTTCTTCTGGCTCGGCCATAGTCTTTAATCTTGATACTGGAAGTAGAGACAACAGGATAGTTTATTAAGTAGAGACAACAGGATAGTTTATTATACCATGCCCTCACTTAAGATTTAGTTAACTTTCTCCTTTTTTTCCCCTTTTCTTTTTTTAATGACCTGACTGAAACAATTAGGGCGGCTATGAGTATGACTTTTAAAAACTTGTAAGTTGTAGGCCTATTCTCTTTAATACTTAAAGTTTGGTTTGTATTTATTGTTTTAATTGTATTTACAGCTGATATAGTGAACAAAATAAAACATATCAATTCGACAACCAAAAAAAAAAATTCAATTTGAATTCTGATTACTTAGATCTGCCCCTCCAGGAATGCGCAAAAAAAACATACCTCTAGTAATAATGGTATCGCCCAAAAAAAGGCATTGTGGGTCTTTCTATAAATTAGGGGTCCAAAAGTGTGACATTTGGTGTCCCCCGTTACACCTGAAATGTGTTATTTTTTGTATAAAAATCAGTAAAATGGCTTTTAAACCATTTTGTATGAATTGTACTTTATGTACTCACTCTTTGAATTGGAAAGTATTTAAAGAATGTGTCCTGAATTTACAAAAACAAGATGTAAAATGTAACGGGGGACACCAACATTGGACCCCTAATTTATAGAAAGACCCTTGTGCATCCCTATGTACGAACTACGATTGTACCATTTGTTTTAAATATGGGAGAGTTATACCTTCCTTTCAAAATTTAACGGACAGGAGGCCTAACAAATTCGTCTAATTGTAATTCTGACGTCCCTAGAAATATATCCTGCATATATGTGAGATGTGTATTTTGTTATAAAATTACCAAAACAGCATGATTTTAAGACTTAGTGGTTGACACAACCAGATTCCAACGACCGGGGTCACGCCATGCATCACGCCGTGCTTTCACGGGCGAGTGCCCCATTCAATAGGCCAACACACACACCTACACCGTGGCGTTCGTTTCTATCAAAAGAGCTTTTGAAAGGGTATAGAAATTACGCTCTCCATAAAAAAATAAACACATTTAACATTCCAAACTCGCACAAATAATTGTTAAGACATGTAAAATTCATTCAGTGAAACCTCCTACCTTTCAAAATGAAGATTTCACCTCAAGAAATTGAGTTTACTTTTCCCTTTTTCGTAACTTCGGTTGTAGACCACCTACCGATAACGAGGACGCAATGACGTGTACAGTACCCATTCGGCTATTCAGGGAAACCATTTTCATGTACGTCACAAGTATCAGATCCGCGGAAAGCACCCGAAGTGCATGCGCGCCCAGCCGAGCGGCAATTTTTATGGGCCGAATACTCGCGATCGCAACGCTTCGGGAAAAGCTGGTCGGGGCGAGAGTAGTTCATTCATAAAAGCCTGGGCTGTCGATCATACCTCCGACGGCTGTTTTATGTACGTTAGTGAATGACAAACTCTAAGCTTTCTAATCAACTGTTGCTCGTTAGATTTGGACAGGTAAAAGTGGGTGAATTTTTGAGATTGAAAAATAGTAAGATTTTGGTGCGGGCTGTGCGCTGTGTGTGCAGAGGGCTTCAGTCTCGTACAATCGAACTGAAAAACTGATGACGTCATAATTGTCAATCTCATCATAACGTTACTATTGTGTGCACAGATTGTTAAAGTATCTACTGAAGAACAAGTTTTGACATGTAGGCCTAGGCCTATATGTGGTGAAAGAATCTTTACAATATCTATTACAGTTCTGAAGATTTTGTCATTTGAGATCATATTACTGTAGTATATCGCCGTGTGGGGAGTTGGGGTTCAATTGCATCTAGAATAAACTGACGCTCCAGTCAACTTGAGTTGCGGTCCACCATGTCCATTTTATTTCCAACACAGCAACGATTTCCAGCATGTCACATTCACAGTTTTCGGGGAGAAGACATATTTACTCTGGTCCGCCGACTAAGGCTAGCCGTACATAATTACACCCAAGATACAACAGCTAAGTCACCAAAAGTAAATGCCCTTGTGCTATCTAGTGTTTATTCAACTTTCATGGCGATGATGCCACGGAAACTAGCAGTTTTACATATTCAAAAGTCAAATTTTCTGGGTTGTAAATCAAGCCCTGCTTATTATGTCTCGTCTGTCTGATTTATTCACTACTAAAAGATACATTATGACCTCTGACCCGAGACAGGCGCCTAGATACAAGTTCTATTATTAGAAGTCGAGCACTATATATGGGCGCAAATCGTCAGATTAGTGGAGGCTTGGCATAGCGCCCTCAAACGACTGAGTTAGCTTAATTATCAAGGGACCCAACAAATAATTTCTCCACATTACGTAACCACCGTGCACGTGATGACGTCATCAGTGGTATATATGTAGTCATAAAGTCCACATGTGAGGGAACATTTCGTTTCGTAGAACTATGGTCAAATTCCCTACCACTCTATTTGCATTCAAAACGCTTAAAAAAATGCACATTTTCGAACAACTTCCGGTTTGGACCGGAAGTAGGCGTCACACAGGGGTCATGACATTGTATGATTTGTTCAGTTCATTTAGACTGATCATGCTGTGAAAGAATTGTTCAAGTATCTATTACGGTTCTTGAGATATGAATTTTGGAAATAATAACCTTTGATTTTTTTGTAATTTGACACCTGATGACGTCATGATTACGTCACACTTGATGCCATCATGATACTATGCATTCTGGTGAAAGTCTGCCGTAGGGCCTTTGTCTGTATCTAATTTACTAACGATTCAGCTTGGTTTGATAGGCATTGTTGCTGGTAAGTGTAAAAACTGAGATTCTCAGTTTCGTTGAACTTTGACCTCCAATTGACCCCTGAAGGAAGGGTCAGACGAAAATGCCCACACAAAGAAAATTGTAGCACTGAATGTCATCTATAAACCTGCCAAATACGAAGATCCTGGGTCACGGGGTTTTCAAGACGGAAGCATTTTAAAATATGCATATTTTGGTTTTTTGGGGGGTGTAATTTGATACTTGATGACGTCACGATGACGTCACGCTTGATGCCATCATAATATTATACACGCTGGTGAAAGTCTGCCATAGGACCTATGCCTGTACCTAGTTACTTAAAGATTCAGCTTGGTTTGATGGGCATTGTTGCTCAATAAGTGCAAAAATTGAGATTTTCGTTTTCGTTGAACTTTGACCTCAGATTGACCCCAGAAGGAAGGGTCAGATGAAAATGCCCACACGAAAAAAATTGTAGGCCATGATCTGATATATAAGCCTGTCAAATACGAAGATCATGGGTCACGTGGTTTTCTAGACGGAAGCATTTTAAAACATGCATATTTTAGTCATTTTTGGGTTGTAATTTGATACCCGATGACGTCACAATGACGTCACACTTCAGTGCACACCTTCACATTGGGATTGATGTTCCTACCAAGTTTCAAGTTGATAGCTTGAACCGTTTTGAAGAAAAGCTCTGGAAACGTTTGAGTGGAAAAAGAAGAAAAAAAAAAAAAAAAACTAAAGAAATCGTACAATAGTAATAGGTGATCGGAATGAGTTCCGATCACCTAAAAAGACAAAGAAATCGTACAATATCAATAGGTGATCGGAAAAAGTTCCGATCACCTAAAAAAAAAAAAAATCGTACGAGAGTAATAGGTGATCGGGCTGTTGGCCCGATCACCTAAATAGTCAATAGGCGTGCATTTTGATGGTTTGTAAATAATTGAAAGTGATCGTTGGCTCACAATTTCATGGTTTATAAATAATGAAAATGAACTAGTTAGTGTGTCGCAAAATTTCATGGTTTACAAACAGAAAAAAATAAAGCTTTATACACTTGTCTGTCGTTTGTAAAGGTTGACTATCGATAAAATAAGAAGTATTATGCACTCGGTACATCTCAAAATACGATCATTGACGAAAAATTGAAGGGTTTGTAAATAATGAAAATGGACTAGTTAGTGTGTCGCAAAATTTCATGGTTTACAAACAGAGAAAATTAAAGCTTTATACACGTTTCTGTCGTTTGTAAAGGTTGACTATCGATAAAATAAGAAGTATTATGCACTGATCGGTACATCTCAAAATACGATCATTGACGAAAAATTGAAGGGTTTGTAAACCATGAAAAACACGCTTCATAAACGTTTATTATAATCCAGTAACGTTGCGAGAGCAATGGGTGCGTTCAATTAGCTATCATCGAGTCATAGGGTGCTCGTTCATAGTGTGAATAGTCCGGCAGACCATGGCAACAAAGGTATTTATGTGTACAGCTCATCGAACGCCACGGCACAGCCTTCAGCGCGCGCGCGGGAAATTCCAGGTTCATTAGCTGACTAAACCTAGCCGCGTATTGGGCCCGAAATCCAGCAGCGGTCTCAGCAGCGGTTTCAGCCGCGGTCTTAAAATCTCAAACGGATGTAGTAAAAGGTGATAAAATAATAATAATAATAACACATGCATTTGTAAAGCGCCATCTATCTATGTAAACATATTCTTATTTTTTATTACACGAGTTCTGAGACTCTGGCAAAGAAATTGTTAAAATTCTCAAAGAAATGTATTTCGTTTCACGGTGTTACCTAACTTAGTCATCTACCGGGCTGATTAAATTTTAAATGGTAATTTTAATTAATTAATTTTTAATTAATTTTAATTAATGAGGAGTGTCCATTTTTTACCCCAAATTAGCATTTGTATTACATACTAGTAATCCATTTAATCCGTTCATGGGGCAGATCAAATTTTGGAGGAAGCCAAATCGGTACACTAATTAGTGCTTAATTAAAGGGATAATAAGGAGTCTGGTTTCCACTAAAAAAGTGCCGAAAACTTAATACTGCTGACAAAATGGTCCCTTTAAAATAAAATGTACACCACATAGTTTGAAAAATTTGCATTTTTATTACATAATCCGTTTGAAACTATGTAGTGTACATTTTCTTTTAAAGGGACCATTTTGTCAGCAGTATTCAGTTTTCGGCACTTTTGGGGTGGAAAATGGAGACTTCTCATTAGCCCTTTAATTAAGCACTAATTTGTGGACCGATTTGGCTTCCTCCAAAATTTGATCTGCCCCATGGACGGAACAAACGGAATATGTAATAAAAATGCAAATTTTTCAAACTGACCGCCGTCGGCTGCCGTCGGCTGCCGTCGGCTGCCGTCGGCTGGGAAGCGACCGGTCGGCATCGGCACACCGACCAAAAACCACCGGCGGTTCGCCGGTGGCTTGCAAGTGGCACGCGAACAGCGTTTTACAGCTCCCGAGCTACTAGCGAACCACTAGCGGTATCCAGTGGCAAACCACCAGTGCCACTGCCGCTCCTCAATCGCCAACGGAGCACTAGCGGTCCGCGGGTGGCTGCCACCAGCGGCCCGCTAGCGGTGCCGCTAGCGGGCCGCTGACGGCCCGACCGCGGCTTGCGCACTGGGCGTGGTGTACATTTACTTTTAAAGGGACATTTTGTCAGCAGTATTAAGTTTTCGACACTTTTATAGTGGAAACCAGACTCCTTATTAGCCATTTAATTAAGCACTAATTTGTGGACCGATTTGGCTTCATCCAAAATTTGATGTGCCCCATTGACGGATCAAACAGATTATGTAATAAAAATGCTAATTTTTGAAACTATGTGGTGTACATTTTCTTTTAAAGGGACCATTTTGTCGGCAGTATTAAGTTTTCGGCACTTTTGGGGTGGAAAATGGAGACTCCTCATTAATTAAAATTAATTAAAAATTAATAAATTAAAATTACCATTTAAAATTTAATCAGCCCGGTAGATGACTGAGTTAGGTAACACCGTGAAAAGAAATACATTTCTATGAGAATTTTAACAATTTCATTGCCAGAGTCTTCGTTCAATGAATAGTGTGTTACTGACTCTGGGAAATGTTAAATGTAAAGTTTCATTAGGCGATTGTGCTTTTCAGCTGCCCCTAAACTATGGTCCAAACTTCCAGGTCACATCAGAAATCTTAGGAGTCTTGAGAAGTTTAAAACTGAAGTTAAAACATATCTTTTTAAACTTGCCTTTGATTTATGATTTTTAATCTTAATTAAGTAACGATGATGTGATTAGTTTCGTTTTTAAAATGTGCAGCGCACATGAACATATTTATATGGAATGCGCGCTATATAAATGTAAAAACTATGAATTGTAGGATAGGGCGACAAATCGTGTGTAAAAAAGGTATATTAGGGCGACGTGCTCAATAGGGCGACATTTTGGTGTCGCCCTAATATTTTTGAGTTTAAAATTAATTTTTTTAGGTCAAAAACCATTTTTTTTAAATCGAGAACCATTTTTATTGGGTCTGGAACTGTCTCTCTTAGGTCTGTGACCATCAGTGGAAGCTTCGGGTAAAAAAATAAGGTGTCATTTTGAGTGATTCTTGCCGAAATTTCGGTGGTCTCCGGCGAGAGTCTTGCCGAAATGTCGCCCTATTGCGTCATTCAGCGTTCTTTAAATTATTATTATTATTATTTAACTCGTGTAATAAAAAATAAGATTTTATTATCTTTTACTACATCCGTTTGAGATTTTAAGACTGCGGCTGGATTTTGGGCCCAATACGCGGCTAGGTTTAGTCGGGTAATGAACCTGGAATTTCCCGCGCGCGCGCTGAAGGCTGTGCCGTGGCGTTCGATGAGCTGTACACATAAATACCTTTGTTGCCATGGTCTGCCGGACTGTTCACACTATGAACGAGCACCCTATGACTCGATGATAGCTAATTGAACGCACCCATTGCTCTCGCAACGTTACTGGATTATAATAAACGTTTATGAAGCGTGTTTTTCATGGTTTACAAACCCTTCAACTTTTCGTCAATGATCGTATTTTGAGATGTACCGAGTGCATAATACTTCTTATTTTATCGACAGTCAACCTTTACAAACGACAGAAACGTGTATAAAGCTTTAATTTTCTCTGTTTGTAAACCATGAAATTTTGCGACACACTAACTAGTCCATTTTCATTATTTACAAACCCTTCAATTTTTCGTCAATGATCGTATTTTGAGATGTACCGAGTGCATAATACTTCTTATTTTATCGATAGTCAACCTTTACAAACGACAGACAAGTGTATAAAGCTTTATTTTTTTCTGTTTGTAAACCATGAAATTTTGCGACACACTAACTAGTTCATTTTCATTATTTATAAACCATGAAATTGTGAGCCAACGATCACTTTCAATTATTTACAAACCATCAAAATGCACGCCTATTGACTATTTGTAATTGTTTACAAACCACAGAATCCACAAAATTGATTAGAACGGCGCAGTTTAGATTGTTTATAAACCATGGAATTGTACGTCCACTAACCAATTTTCATTATTTATAAACCATAGAAAATCAGACCCCGGTGCAAGTTTCTTGGTTTATAAACCATGTAATTGCGCACTGGATAGTTTTGTATTATTTGTAAACCAGAAAAACGTGCAGCAATGTGCAGTATTCATTATTTATAAACCATGGAATTGTCTATGAACGATACAATTCTCTTGTTTGTAAACCATTGAAATGTACACTGGTCGGTTTCATTAATAAAGTATGGAACGCCGAGGTAATTTTCATTATTTGTAAATAATGAATTTGCACAGCTACAAGTATATTTCCTGTTTTGTAAAGAATCGAGTTGTTTGTAAACCATAAACGGCCTTTGACACAAATGCATTATTTACACAGAATTAAGATAAACCATGGAAAAAACATGCTATAATTCGCCTAAATAATTAGTTGACGAACGGCGCCCCATACGCTAGCGCCGGCGAGTACAAAATCATTTGAAAAGCGCCGGCGACATATATACATGATCTTGATCCAGTTGCCTCAGATGTTGTGCAACATCTTCTATCTAGCATTCGAGTTTTCTGAACATTTCCGGGAGCCGTACAGTACATGTAGCAGAAAAGTAGATGTCTAGTTTTGTGACACAAACCGGATCAAAATAATGAAAGGACACCTCAAAAAGACAAAACTCCACTCAGTTTTAATATCCATAACAATACCAGCAACAAACCAGAACTATAAAAAAGAGCAGTCACTGAACACTAAACAATCCTGCTCTACCTAAAAAAAAATTTAAAAGCTGGTTCTATCGCTCTCAAGATTTACCCAAATGCGAGGTAATCTGATTCATTTTGAATCCACCCGCAACTGATGAAGGGCAGACGGAAGCCCAGAAAGCTAGCTCTTGCTAAACCTAAAGGAACTGAAAAACGTTCCTTTACTCGCACAACCAAAAACCGGGGAAACTCTCCCATACCACCAATGTACAATAAACCCAGTAAAAACGGTACAATTAAACAACATTAAAAATTTGAATAAAATAATATAACATTTTATTTCAAATAATCAAAACAAGTCAACCAGAACGCCTGTGTCACTGAATGAGAAAACGCCATCACCCCCCGCCAACCTCCCCCTCCCCGCATTTACTTTACTGTTCCTTGCTCTATGAATTGTCCGCCAAAGCGCCAAAGGGCAAAATTTTCGTCCCATAAGTCCAATGAAATTAGATTACTAGTTTCTCGTCAACCATTCATCAAATTTTGTTAAGGGATTTTTTTCATTATTCATTATTCATTAATTAATCAAGGAAAAATTAAACCTTTACACATACACGAACTGCCATTTAGAAACTGATTATTAAGGCTCTAAACTCACCCAGAAATTGTTGGGTGCCAGTATTCATTGAGTTAAATCAGGTAGCTTGTGTTTAGGAACAAGTTGGGATGACAAAATCATGGGAAATGACAAAAGGAGATGTCTGGTTATGTAAGAGCAATATATTTGAATATAAACACAAAAGCTGCAAAACACAGATCGCGCCTGCACAACTCAAATGGAAACTTTTCACTTAGGAGTAGTTTGCATTTGCAAAATAATGAAATTTTGGCATAATGAATTTTTTTGGTGCGTGGTTAAAGTCACATGCGGGCGCTGACGCGAAACTAGTAATCGAATTTCATTGGCCTAAACTAACTCTTGGCTAGTCTTCCTTCAGCCGCGAATTACGTCCGTGTCTTTATCTCGCACCGCGCGTGTGGCTCGTTCATAATTACACGGCGCACTTGAACATTTCACAGAGCAAAATTGTTGGTGAAAGCCAGGCCAATTCCGGTTTGGTAAAACTCAAAATGGCGATGTTTCTTGTGTTTTTTACTTTTTTCCATGATCCGCAGACGTATGAAAAAAGCTCAGTATTTTTAATATTATTAAATGCACTGTAATAACACTTAGTCAATTATTTTGACTAGAAAACAGTCAAAACATTGCACCCAGCTGACCCTGAAGGCCTAGTTACTGATAAATGACTGGAAATAATGAATCTGACTCAGCCTGGTAGTTGTTTTAACTAGATATCTATTTGACATTACGAGGATTCTAGTCATCCTGATTAGAAAATCTAGTCATACTGAGTGATATTCAGTTGCGCCCAGACCCTATGGCCCGTATTCTGAAGTCTGGTTTAGTTAAACTCGAGTTTAAATTTAAACTCAAGTTTAACTAAACTAGACTTAAACCTGAACTCCAGTCTAAGTCTGGTTTAAATCTTTTCCTGTTTCTGAAAGTCAGGTTTAACTAAACTTGAGTCTAAGTCTAGTCTAACTGTTAAACCTTGGTTTAAAGTTAAACTCTGCTTTATTTGGCATGGAGATCTACTGCACATGCTCAGTTGTACCAGGGTTGCATACATGTTGCACATCCTACACTGAGTGCACACTGCCTGCACAGCAAGTACTACAGCAGCTCAGTGTACATGTACTATTGTCTTGTTTCCGGCAGTGAGGCTAAATTAAAACAAAAATGGCTGAAACCGACAAGAGGATGAAGAATAGAAATCCTCGTAGAGCCAATTGGGAGATGAACGAAAAACACTTTTTAATTGAGTTGGTTACAGCGTGTGTCGAGGTAATCGAAAGAAAAAAGAATGACTTTGAGTCGAATTCAGCCAAAATGAATGCGTGGAACAAAGTGTGGGAACAATTCAGCGCTAGATACGGCCAAAGAAGAGAGTTAAGAGAGCTGAAGGAACAGTGGAAGAGGTTGAAAATCTCTTCCAAGAGCGAGTGGTCACAATATGTGGCCAGCAAGAAGCGAACTGGTGGTGGTCCACCACCTCAAGAGCCGTCAGCTGTGACCACCACCATGCGTAACCTGGTTCCGCAGGAATTCATGCAGATCCACAACCCATATGATGATGATGCCGAAGGAGAGGCTAGACAAAGTGGGGAAGCTGTGGACACCCTGACCTTTATGGCAGGGAAGGCCCAAGATTTTGCACCAGTGGGGTAAGGCGTAGGCTAGGCCTAGTGATTATATTTGTCCATTAATTTTATTTTTTGACTAGGCTACTGCCAGATAAACAGGCCTGCCCTAGGCCTACAAACATGACAAATGACACACAGTAATAGGCCCTAATTGTCATGATTGTAGGATTTTACAGAATAAAAAATGTGCACAGTATACACTGTTGACGAACACAGGAATTCGTAGTAACGTTATAGACTAAGGCTAAGCCATTAAGTTAGGCTTGGCGTAACCAGCTGCGTCCGATCGATATTTCCGACAGCACTAGCCATGCTAGCAGACGAGTGCCGACAGCACAAGCACACATTTTTTTCGATTTACATTTTCTATTAAAAAATACCGAGCATTCAGTTTTGGCCAGTACTTTCTTCCTTGCAGAATCTTCAAGAATCTAAAAAAAATATACCTGTAGCTATGTAGGCCTAACAACTTACCTAAGTTTCAATTTCACTTTTCTGTACACAACAGCGCTAGTTTTCCCGCCGTATATTAGTCCGGGTGCCAAGGGGTCGAACCTTGCAGTGAGAGTTAAAGTTTTTTTCTTTGCTGATTATTATACCCTGGGTGGTTGTCTTCAATTTCCAGGTGGATGACCGCCGGTCACCATTGAGCAATTTTTTTTCTTAACCCTTTTGTGTTGAACCCCCAAAATCAAAGATGTCTCTAAAAATGTGTGTATCGAACATAAAAAGCCATGTAAAACAGTTACTATACTACTTATGGCAATGAGTGACCACTCAAAATGTAGGTACTCTCACCCGCTTTCAGATTATGTAAGAGGTTTAGAACATACCTTTTGGTTCAAGGGGTCACAGGGGTCAGAATTGTTACATAACTTGAAACCCTTAAATGTGGGCGTGGCCTTAATTAAGTACTAATTACGTCGTAATTAGTGAATATTTTGTATGATTCTATCTTGCATCCTCAAGAGTACATCACTGGAAGTTTTTATACCAGTTTACAATCCCATGTGATAATAGGGGTTTGTCTGGTAAGGGTTCAAAGATAACCCTTTTTCATAAATTTAACAGGTTTGCGAAAAAATGAAAAAAAACAGCTTATCAATGAAAAACAAATTATATTCAGGAACAACTCAAATTTACATTGCACTTCGGATGAAGTAGAAGTAAATTAATTAACTAAATAAATATTTAACATTGGTTTGACATGGGAGATGGGGTCAAAGGTCATTCAAGTACTTAAATTTTACAAATGTTACAAATGTCCCAAAACCAATCAACCATCATTATTTGATATCACATGCTTTGTGACTTGGACTAGACTATACATCAACATGTGACTAGAGGGACATTGATCTCTAATGATCTGCTCTCGAACAACCTGTGCTGTAACAGGCACAGAACATTGTACATGGCAAATGGACAACATCTCTGCAAGTGCACCTTCTTGCGCAAGGACGACCACACTTCATAAGTTTTAGTACATATTCTGGGGCACTCGCCTTATTATCTTCTGGAAGTGTTACAGGTGTTAGGGTCTTGGTTAGTGGTTCCTTCCTTCACCTTCTCGTTCTGCGCGAACGAAGTTCATCATTAGCAGGACTGGTTTGACCAAGACATCTACTATGGTGTGCTCTTTCTTCCAGTGCCGCAATCAGTTCATTAGTGCTTTTGAAGTGTTGCTCAGCTAGAATGTGTTTCAAGACCTCTTCAGTCAGGAGACGTAAGGCTCGAACATTTTGACACCTCCGCCAAGCCGGTTTCGTTCATCAGTGTTCCCACTGAACCTACAAAGCTCATCAAAGCGTGCATTCCCCCAAGTCTCAGAACCAAGTTCGGGAACTTTTCTGGATATGTCCAAAAGACATCTAAGGCAACCCGATAAAGTTGCTGGTCGCAAGTTAAGACCAGAAATCTCTGCCCGGTATCGTATGTCAGTTGTTCTGCTCGGACCATATTTGCATAGCCGTCATCATGGTATCCGGATCGGATGGCTTCATGTCAATTAATGGTTGGTAAACAACCTTTGTCTTTGGTTCTGGAGGTTGTCCTTGGTTTCGACGAATGGCTGTATTATAACCATTAAATTCAGGACATTCTTCTCTGTTGATGACATCATCGAGAAACGACATATCCGTCTCGGAAGCACGATTCTTGGCAATGACCTGACGAGCAAGCAACTTCAGTGGTAAAATGGTCTTCACTGCTGCTTCTTTTGGCATGTCCGGATTCTTTTTACCATTGAACCTATGGATGTTGACGTCATAATCTATTGGCTCTGACATCTCGTCTTTGCTGACACGTCGTATTTGAACCATGGTCTCATCTTCTGATATGCTAGATTCCTCTGGCTGAGTTGTACTTACAGCTAACGAATGTGTTGACAACTTACCATTTTGAGAAGAAATATCAACATCAAAATTGTCGGCAACTGTCTGTACTAGGCCCACCTCTGAGCTAGACAGGCCACTGTGGTTCTTATCCTCTACTGCAGCCCGGGCAGCAGAGTTCTTAAAGCGCCTCAACTCGGAGTAAGTGCAAGTGACACCATAAGAATACATGTCATTAATGAGTGCTTTTGACTCGACCATTTTTACTGCAAGAGCTACCTATGTTCCCACAAGATATGAAATTTCCTCGTCAAGCAAGTGTAAATTTATTTGTTCAAAAGCTTAAACAACCTAGGTAGTGATTTATTGTACTTGTAGTGTGTCAGGTAGTGATGTTTTGTATACGTATTGTATTGTATCCTGTACTTTTTATTTTATATTTTTTTAGATTTATATCTTAATTATTTTTATGTAAGCTGGGATCCATGGGAGAACAGTGAGATTTTCTCACTGAATGGATTACCCAGGGTAAATAAGAAATAAATAAATAAATACATAAATACCTGGAGGTCGGTCGGATGGATTTTAAAGACATTTGTCACAATCGTACCAATCAATATTGCTGGAAGTGTTTGGTCAAGTTTTTGTAAAATCTTGGCCAACAAGGCCAACAGGAATGTGCTGACAGTACCCACGCTGTCTGTTTTATTTATGTTTTATTCATTTTATTCAACAGACAGCGTGGGTACTGTCAGCACATTCCTGTTGGCCTTGTTGGCCAAGATTTTACCAAAACTTGACCAAACACTTCCAGCAATATTGATTGGTACGATTGTGACAAATGTCTTTAAAAACCATCCGACCGACCTCCAGGTAGCTCTTGCAGTAAAAATGGGCGAGTCAAAAGCACTGTCTCATTAATGACATGTATTCTTATGGTGTCACTTGCACTTACTCCGAGTTGAGGCGCTTAAGGAACTCTGCTGCCCGGGCTGCAGTAGAGGATAAGAACCACAGTGGCCTGTCTAGCTCAGAGGTGGGCCTAGTACAGACAGTTGCCGACAATTTTGATGTTGATATTTCTTCTCAAAATGGTAAGTTGTCAACACATTCGTTAGCTGTAATTGCAACTCAGCCAGAGGAATCTAGCATATCAGAAGATGAGACCATGGTTCAAATACGACGTGTCAGCAAAGACGAGATGTCGGAGCCAATAGATTATGACGTCAACATCCATAGGTTCAATGGTAAAAAGAATCCGGACATGCCAAAAGAAGCAGCAATGAAGACCATTTTACCACTGAAGTTGCTTGCTCGTCAGGTCATTGCCAAGAATCGTGCTTCCGAGACGGATATGTCGTTTCTCGATGATGTCATCAACAGAGAAGAATGTCCTGAATTTAATAGTTATAATAAAGCCATTCGTCGAAACCAAGGACAACCTCCAGAACCAAAGACAAGGGTTGTTTACCAACCATTAATTGACATGAAGCCATCCGATCCGGATACCATGATGACGGATTATGGTCCGAGCACAACAACTGACATACGATACCGGGCAGAGATTTCTGGTCTTAACTTGCGACCAGCAACTATATCCGGTTGCCTTAGATGTCTTTTGGACATATCCAGAAAAGTTCCCGAACTTGGTTCTGAGACTTGGGGGAATGCACGCTTTGATGAGCTTTGTAGGTTCAGTGGGAACACTGATGAACGAAACCGGCTTGGCGGAGGTGTTGACACCAGTCTTCGGAGGAGTCGCCAAGATGCTGATTGGGAAGAAATTTCCTCAAAATGTTCGAGCCTTACGTCTCCTGACTGAAGAGGTCTTAAAAAAAAAAAAATTCTACCTGAGCAACACTTCAACACTGATGAACGAAACCGGCTTGGCGGAGGTGTTGACACCAGTCTTCGGAGGAGTCGCCAAGATGCTGATTGGGAAGAAATTTCCTCAAAATGTTCGAGCCTTACGTCTCCTGACTGAAGAGGTCTTAAAAAAAAAAAATTCTACCTGAGCAACACTTCAAAAGCACTGATGAACTGATTGCGGCAGTGGAAGAAAGAGCACACCATAGCAAGACCGTGAAACTATGGTCAAACCAGTCCTGCTAATGATGAACTTCGTTTGCGCTGAACGAGAAGGTGATTGGTTGTTGCACCTGGCGACATTCAAGGAGATGAGATGCCATACTATTTTGCTGCAGGACACGCAAACTATGCCCGTTACGGACTATATTACTTGCGGTCGATGGAGAAGCTACCTGTCGCATTTCCTCAAGGGGAAACATGTTATGCATCACATTCAAGGCTTATGGAATGTGACTTGGAGTGACCTCTTCATCGAGTCAACCTTTATGCGCTATGGTCACAGTAAGGGAGGCATAGTTGGAATCACCCTTAAACCGGAAGCCCTTAAAGTCTGGGCTCTAAGTCGGCATCTCTGTGCAGAACTCCTGTCGAGCCTCACTGATATGGAAGAAGGTGAAAGCAGCTACAAACGGATCCAGCTCATCCATGTCGGCATGCTATGGTACAGAGAATGTGGCAACAATGTCAGAGATGCGTATACAGATATGGGCTGCCAAAAATGGCAAAGGTGTCACGTCATCCCCAAAACTGTTTTCGCTTCCGCCGACAACGGAGGCATTCCATGAGAATGTCAAACGCGCCCATTATCAAGCTATTCCGTGGAGATCGCTTGAGGAAAACGACCCCCCTGAACTGGACCCCGAGCAATTTGGGTTTAAGAAGGAACAACTAACCAAGACCCTAACACCTGTAACACTTCCAGAAGATAAGGCGAGTGCCCCAGAATATGTACTAAAACTTATGAAGTGTGGTCGTCCTTGCGCAAGAAGGTGCACTTGCAAAGATGTTGTCCATTTGCCATGTACAATGTTCTGTGCCTGTTACAGCACAGGTTGTTCGAGAGCAGATCATTAGAGATCAATGTCCCTCTAGTCACATGTTGATGTATAGTCTAGTCTAAGTCACAAAGCATGTGATATCAAATAATGATGGTTGATTGGTTTTGGGACATTTGTCACATTTGTAAAATTTAAGTACTTGAATGACCTTTGACCCCATCTCCCATGTCAAACCAATGTTAAATTTTTATTTATTTAATTAATTTACTTCTACTTCATCCGAAGTGCAATGTAAATTTGAGTTGTTCCTGAATATAATTTGTTTTTCATTGATAAGCTGTTTTTTTCATTTTTTCGCAAACCTGTTAAATTTATGAAAAAGGGTCATCTTTTGAACCCTTACCAGACAAACCCCTATTATCACATGGGATTGTAAACTGGTATAAAAACTTCCAGTGATGTACTCTTGAGGATGCAAGATAGAATCATACAAAATATTCACTAATTACGACGTAATTAGTACCTAATTAAGGCCACGCCCACATTTAAGGGTTTCAAGTTATGTAACAATTCTGACCCCTGTGACCCCTTGAACCAAAAGGTATGTTCTAAACCTCTTACATAATCTGAAAGCGGGTGAGAGTACCTACATTTTGAGTGGTCACTCATTGCCATAAGTAGTATAGTAACTGTTTTACATGGCTTTTTATGTTCGATACACACATTTTTAGAGACATCTTTGATTTTGGGGCTTCAACACAAAAGGGTTAAGAAACAAAATTGCTCAATGGTGACCGGCGGTCATCCACCTGTAAATTGAAGTCAACCACCCAGGGTATAATAATCAGCAAAGAAAAAAACTTTAACTCTCACTGCAAGGTTCAGGCCAAAATAGGGGTTTGGCACCCGGACTATATGGCCCACTGTAGTTTGGTCGGAGATATATGCTAAAGTATGGACGGCCATGACATAATTCAATAATAAGCAATTTTCAAATTTTGAAAAGACTGTGAAAGTGAAACAAAAGACAGCTATTTAAAGGTAAATAGCTCCATCAGCTGGTTTTACTTGCCAAAAGACGTTTGTTGTGTGAAAAGATTCAAATTTGGAACAAATTAGTTTACAAACAATGTTGCCATTGTTTAATTTTTTGTTGCCCATACAAAATGGCGCTCTACACGAACCTGAACGATGCATGGGACCCGTACACAGTCGGGTCGCAGGCTATCTACACGGCATAAATAATGTGTACATTGTAGTTTTCTGTAGGTCTACTAGTACACGTGCGCGGCCTGCCGGCTGCGCTCGCTCTGCATGCAGTGCATGAGATATGATATGCATAGCAAATTTTTGGGGGTGGGGGATGGGGGTGCTGGGGAGCAGGGCGATTACAAAAAAACTGTCACAAAGAAATTAATAATGAACAAAGAAATACAAATAAAAAAATTAAAATGGACACTAACCTATCCCATATTTAAAATGCAGATTTGACGTTGAATCTTGTCAACCCTCGGAGGCTGCGGAGGTTGGTGGAGAAAGTGACGGTGATGTGACCATTTTCTCAGTTGTTCATGAACCAGCATGTACCCCAACAACTGGACTCCTACCCTCCCTTAGTCTTACAAGCGTACAACCACATATGACATCTATTTCTCTTGATTCTTGGTAGGCACCATTACAAGTATTGGAGAAAATATAGTAGGGCAACATTTGACTTTTAACCAATGGGGGAAGGTTCTAACCATATTGCTGGCATGGCCCTCATAATAAACAAAAACAATTAAAATGAATTTTATTTATCCACTTTTCCTACTCATCAAGGGATGTAACAATCTCTAGATTCAGTTCCCAAAAGTTTACTTCGAGTCGACAAGACAAAAGTGTTCATAGCGATACGGTAACAAATATACCAGATTCTTTTTCGTTTAAAACATACCTTTGAGTTTGAGAGAAAAACTGCCAATTGAAGGTGGCTTATTAAAAAGCTGTCCACAGACAACTTTATTTTTTACAATTTGTTTAAAAACAAAAACCATATGTGGATTTCTCAGGTTTTCAGAAGTATTACTGCATTTATGCGGATGAAATTTTGAAATGGCAGTTTATCAGCATCGTTCTTTTTTAATGCTTTGTTTAAAAGGTTTCCAATCATGTAATCTGTCTTTACATGAACGCAAACAGGTTTTTTAATGATTACTTTTGGCACAATAACTAACTTTGACACAATAACATGCTAGAAAAGAAGGGAAAATCCACTTGTTTTCATCTTTCCATGACCCTTTTATTTACATGGCCACTGGTGTCAATATAAATTAAATAAATACTTGAAAAATATTTCTCAAATCAACATTCAGTATATATGCAATGCAATGTTTCAAGTTTATATTTCACTCTATACTTAAAATATATCAATAGAAAAAATATCAATTTGTACACTGAATGGTTTCTCGTTTTTTTTCTTCTTTTCAGGACACCATCCAAGAAAGCCAGAACAAGCACCTCATCACCTGCTTCTACATCAAAGGCATCATGTTCTCTTCAAGACACCCTAAAAGAGTTTGCAAAGAAGGAACATGATGCAAAGATGGCCTTTCTTGACGAAGAACATCAAATGAAGATGGAAGTGCTACTACTGAAGAAGCAGGTTCAGATGAGGAAGCTGGAAAATCTCAATTTAAAGGAGTATTGTTAAAACCTTAGGGTGTGCCCCACTTAAACAGCTAGAATCCCCCCGTCCACATGTTTTAAGTTTTTCTGTTTATCATGGAGGTGTATGAGTCTACAACACCATCACAACTTGTTTTTCGACAGGCTTTTGCTTAAAACGTAAAGCAGTTCCGACCCTCTTCACCCGAAATTCTGAAACGCTCGAGGTCACTTGGCTTGTTTATCAACAGGGTTTTGACGTCATCCTGAGAAACATACAAAACGGCCTGTGCAGTATTGAATGGAAAATACACGAAGTGAATGTTTATCATGCCTGTTTTGTCCTTGTAATACAAACGTGAAAAACACTTCATGTAACATGACAACACGTACTATTACCTGTTTTGTGAAATTGTAGGCTCAAAATGAAGCTCTTTTGAAGTAAATACTGGTGCATTGCGACGGGTGGTTTTGTCACGGAACTAACGGCATTCGCAGCGGTCTGTGTACAGCATAGGACGGTTCACTGCGGGGGAAGTTCCCAGTGTTTGAACATCGCCCGGTACAAGTTAGAATGAGCGACTCATTTTTCTCTCTCTTGGTACTATAAAAGAAAATCTTTCTGCTCTTTGTTTTTCATAGTGTCTGGTAAAACATACAACTACGCAGCTACTGGGCATATCTCTGGCTTTTTGGACCAACACAATTCTTCAAAAAACACCATCTAACAGAGACTGTTTTCCAAGTTTTTTGTGTGTAAACGTATGGAGCTAACAATCATGTTGACTTCTCTTTCTCAGGATTGCGTCACAGGGTCACGCGCATATCATGAATACCTGATGAGCGTTTCAGAAATAGCGAAAATCTCATTTTCGAAAAGCGCACTTTTGCTTGCAATTTATCTACTTAAAACCGACAATTAAAAAATAATAAAAAACCACGTCTGCAAGAGGGATGTTTGGACTATCGAAAAAAGCCTAAATGCTGGATTTTCGTCAAGGTGTTCAGATTTTGAACATGTAACATATAATGCATCTTTCCATTATAATGATGTACATTGTACATAGTTTTGTTCGTGTCTTTATTTTATTTCAAAATGAATAAACTTAAATCCTCAAACTGTACGAGGACAGTGAAAAAACATTTTCCACTAACGTGTGTACTAGACGTTCTTGGAACAGTGTGCAGAATTTTGTTTTGAGATAAACTAAAGACATTTGAATAGAACTTATATTGGCTTATTTTTTAAATGTGTACCCCATTACCGTGGAGAGAACTGTTTGTCATTTTTCTTATGCCATTCGGGAAATTTGTCCAAAACACCATTACATACCAATATTAATCCAAAATGTAAAGTATGGTGGTGCTTTCACATCCAAGTTACAGAATAAACCGTTTGTGCATCCAATAGATTCCACAGACTTAGGGTGAATAAATAAGACATATTTGGCACGTTTTTTATGTTGCTCATCCCACAAATCTTTTTTTGACGATGATTAGAATCGCTTCATTTGGCGAAGCAAATTTGCAATGTGAACGGCTCCCTTCTTTCGACGAAGCGATTTGACAGGCCTGTTGCACAAGCGCGTTGTGTTAACTAACGATGACTTACTAATCTTCATCGAGTGAAGTGATTTTTCTGGTGAAACGGGGTCATTGACTCTAAACAGACTTTCCAATATGATATGAAAACAGTGCTGAAAAATTTCAGAACTTTTTTGAGGAGTTTAGAAAGACGTAAAAATTTATGTAAAATGCTCCTGAATTAGGTTTTGTCGTCTCAATTGACCAGCAAAGTTGTTGCCTCCTGGTGGGGGTACTTCATCTCCAGGATGTTCTGGGATGTGCGGTCCATCGACTTCAGGCTCATTGCGATCTATGGAAATGTTCCATAGAATTCCTACTGCCACTATTACCGTTAAAGTTGTCTCCAACTTCAAGCGTAGTTGGTTTAGAGAAGGAAACCTCCGTTTGAGCATTCCAAATGTGCGTTCAATCACACAGCGACCCCTCTTGTGTGCCCTATTGTATCTGTGCTCTTCAGGACTGTTGGGATGAAGCAGTGGGGTCATGAGATATGGTTGACTTGCATATCTGAAAGTCAAAACAAATATGTAGTAAAGCAAATGTTAATCTGACTTCAAATAGGTAAATTGACATACATGTATGTTCATGTTGCCAGCACTGTAGAACTGGAGTCCACAGACAGGACTGTAGGTGAGTCCTCAGTAGGCCGAGACCCGAGTCCTTGTTTCAGTCTTAAGCGGGCCTCCCACTATACGATTTTTGCCACGAATTAGCTACGATTGGGTACGAATGGGTACGATTGTGTGTAGAGTCTATAGGCAGTCTACGATAATCGTACCAATTCGTAGGAAATTCTTGGCCAAAATCGCACAGTGGGAGGCCCGCTTTAAGCATAGGATAACTAATTTATTGTGTGTACAATCTCTGGCAGCTCATAAAATTTGCTTTAGGCTGCAAAAAAATATTATTTTGAAGTTGAAATTGAGTGCTCAAAATTATTTTAAGCTGTTGAAATGATTTAGTTCACCTTCATAAAATTCCATTTCACAATTTTGGGCCCCAAAATATATCTGTATTATTGGCACTATTTTGGTAATATTTTGGTAAAATATTGTATATATATCTTTTTCACTGGAATCGGATTTTACAAAAATGTATATTTGGAGCACCGCAAATTTCAGGTGCCTATTACAAATGTTGGGAGCCAAACATTATTTTAAACATTTGAAATGGAATCTTAGAAGATGTAAATCACTTCAATAGCTTGAACTATTTTTCTCAGCCTAAAGCAAACTTGCAAGCTGCCAGAGATCATACATGTAAGCACGATCATTGGCACTGGACAGTAATGCAATTTATATGATCGATATGAGGACCAGATGGAAACTTACCCATTATCCCCTAGTAGCCACTTAGCATCTTCCATTCCTTCTTCCAGGTTTTGTTTCAATGTTGACTCCCGAAAAATCCTCGAATCATGCGCCCCACCAGGCCAACGGGCTACAAGATTGGTCAGTTTTCCATTTATATCACAAACTGCCTGCAATTTAAGACAAATGAATGAAATTACACATTAATTCCATTTTAAAAAAACGCCCACACACTCACATTCAAAAATGAGAGGCAATGTACGAGATGTGAAAGGCACCGGACTACAAGTAACTACTGGTATGCATGATGTTAAGTGGACAGCATTGCACATGCCCAGGTGTGGTTACAGTAGGGGCATTCGAGATGCTTACACTGTGTAACACCAACTTACACCGGAGCTTTCTTCCCTCCCCCCACTTTTAAACGTGGACCCTCGGTCTCCTAGGCCTATGATGTGTATTGAAAGGTATTCTTCTACCGTACTCCTACCGTAGCGAAGAACACAAGTTGGCGTATAATTTCGGCTTGTAATCCATTTTATAAGGCAAATAAATCCTGTGCTAAGCAAATTTGTGTGATTAGCAGCGCCACTCAGAAACCCACAGGAGTTGAAGCCTGTATTCATACATCCTCTTGCAACAGTGCCCCTTTAACGCACTCCCTAACTCCTGCGTACAGTGGCCCTGTTGAAAAAGGCCCCATTTGGCGGTGAGACTAGCGACAGAAATCTTGTCGCCTCTGCTGGACCAATCAGGATGCTTGCAGTGCATTGTGTAGCACGATTGCAGGCATTCAAATGTAACGCGCGCAGTTGTAAACACCGTGCACGCATGTGATACATGTACTCGGTAATGCTGGCAGTTGTCCGCGTCGCCGATTGGCTGCTATTTAAAGCATACTGGGGAATCCGTTCCATTACATTCGTCAGCATGCATCCCTGTTATATTAATGTGAACAACTGCGGAGTAAATAAGGTTCGTGGTTTGAAAGTTTGGTAGGAATGGGACAGTCATAAGGAACGGAACCCAATACAATTTCTGGAAAGTATAGAAATTGTTTCTTTTCGGCATAACATGACCGAATTGATTAAATTACATCAAAATGACTCGGGCGTGAGTTGGCTCAAGACAACAGCCGGCTCGCTCCACAGATTTGCGTGTATTTCCTCAGGGTATTGTCACGTCGCTTCGCATAGTGGAAATTCCCTGAGATCTCAGGATGGTATTCATATAGAAAAAAAGTAGTTTTTCAGTCAAATCATAACACTGTACCTGAACGTTGATAGAGAATTGCCCTTTTCTGTTGATAAAACGCTGGGCCTGTTCTCCACCAGGGCTGCGGATCGGAACATGAGTGCAGTCTATGGCACCAATGACTCCAGGAAAATGACAGTAGTTGTAGAACCTTTGCTGAGCGTCTTGAATTTGTTGAGGCGTGTTAGGGAAGATGATGTACCGTCTTCGCCATCTGGCCAATGTAGTTGACACATTGCGAATTACCCGTGACAAAGAAGGTTGTGAAAGTCCAGCTTCGTCGCCATGAAGTAGCTGAAATGATCCTAATTGTAGAAGAAGAATTACAACAACTTGAGCACCATGCAGTTGTCAATAGCGTTCCAAAATAACACACTCCATAAAACCCCACTAATAATAGTGGACTCCCTCCCACTTTGCCCTCCCTCCTCCTCTCCTTGGCCCTACTGGCACTGGGTTGAAATTTTATTCCATCAATTTTAGATAAATAGTAATAATGGTTTACAAAGATTGCACTTTCATGCTGCACTTTAAACCTTACAAAATCTAACTGAAAAAGGGGTTCAAACACATTCTCTAGCTAAAATCACAATTTCTTATCAACATTTCAATATTCTGGGCCTTTTTATAACAATAAATGTTCGGGTCTAGTGATTGATTGAACGCGTAAATTTACATGTTTATTATCAGTTTATGGGGCATGAAAGGGAGTCAGGTCAACTCGACCGTTTACCAACTCGACCGTGTACCAACTCGACCGCGTACCAACTCGACCGCGTACCAACTCGACCGCGTACGTACCAAACCAACTCGACAGTCACCGCCGACGAGTGTCATGTTCAGTGTGCGAGCGAGCCGACATTTACCGGCCGAATCCAGCGACGCGACACGACACGGCTTATCCTGTTGTGTATTTGTATGGGCGAGTTGGTTTGCGGTCGAGTTGGTACGCGGTCGAGTTGGTTGACGATAGATTTTTTTCCCGGTCGAGTTGGTATTCGGTCGACTTGACTGACATCCATGAAAGGTCCTTATGCACAGGTCTATCAATTGTTTTCCCACCCCCCGCGCTGCCACAAAATATTTTGAGTCATTTGACCAATATTTGGGCATGTTCCATGTGTTCTGAACAGTGCACCTTTTTCCTAGATTTATCATCATCATCATGTTATGTTTCTTCCTCCAAAAATACGTAGGCTACATTATAACTTTGCATAAACATAGAAAAAAGAACTTGAGAAAGAATGAGGAATAACATAAATGTTGGCAGTATTCATCAGCCATTATTCATCAATAGGATGGCGCGGTCACGGACCTGGCCTGGCGACTATGCCGACATTTATTTACGTTGGTGCTGAACATTTACCGCACAAATAGCCAACCTGCCACACCGAGACTGATGTTATCGGCCGGCCGGCCGCACCGTACGTACCGTACCGGCGCCCCGGGCCCCTACGTTTCGTGGGCGTACATGCACGCCAAACGGTCTCGATCGGCACGGTAAACTTTCCATTTCCCATAGCTGTTCGGAACTACCAAAACGACACCTAATCTTAACTCGTGAATTCGTTATTAATAATACTTAATAGGCCTACAATGTACTTACTTTGTATGTGCAAAACCCTCTGTTCTCGGTTGTTCTGCAACGAGCAAGTAGGCTACATGTAAATTAATACATGCATGTACAACCACAACGTATGCGACAGAATTTTGATGATCGTAAATCTCCACGGACTGATTTTAAAAGGCCATCGTACGGTACGCGTTTACGTACATTAAACAGGTTAATAGTTCCTGTTCAAACCTAAATTATTTGATAATTGATGTCCGACTTTATTTCTGGCATGGCACAGCTGATTTATTGCATTAAAAACGTGGCATGGCCTGGACTTACCGACCGCATAGAACCTCAAAGCAGTGAGGACCTGTACGTACACTGGAAGTGCGTCGACCCGCACTGTGTGCGGGGAGAGGGCAGGGGTCAACTCGTTTATTAACCTTATTAGGTGATCGGGCCAACAGCCCGATCACCTATTACTCTCGTACGATTTCTTTGTCTTTTTTTTTTTAGGTGATCGGAACTCATTCCGATCACCTATTACTATTGTACGATTTCTTTTTTTAGGTGATCGGGCCAACAGCCCGATCACCTATTACTCTCGTACGATTTCTTTGTCTTTTTTTTTTTTTTTTTTTCTTTTTCCACTCAAACGTTTCCAGAGCTTTTCTTCAAAACGGTTCAAGCTATCAATTTGAAACTTGGTAGGAACATCAACCCCAATGTGAAGGTGTGCATACAAGTGTGACGTCACTATGACGTCATCGGGTATCAAATTACAACCCAAAAATGACCAACATATGCATGTTTTAAAATGCTTCCGTCTGGAAAACCACGTGACCCATGATCTTCGTATTTGACAGGCTTATATATCAGATCATGGCCTACAATTTTCTTCGTGTGGGCATTTTCATCTGACCCTTCCTTCTGGGGTCAATCTGAGGTCAAAGTTCAACGAAAACGAAAATCTCATTTTTTGCACTTATTGAGCAACAATGCCCATCAAACCAAGCTGAATCTTTAAGAAACTAAGTACAGGCATAGGTCCTATGGCAGACTTTCACCAGCGTGTTTAATATTATGATGGCATCAAGCGTGACGTCATCGTGACGTCATCAAGTATCAAATTACACCCCCCAAAAAAACAAAATATGCATATTTTAAAATGCTTCCGTCTTGAAAACCACGTGACCCAGGATCTTCGTATTTGGCAGGTTTACAGATGACATTCTGTGCTACAATTTTCTTTGTGTGGGCATTTTCATCTGACCCTTCCTTCTGGGGTCAATTGGAGGTCAAAGTTCAACGAAACTGAGAATCTCAGTTTTTACACTTACCAGCAACAATGCCCATCAAACCAAGCTGAATCGTTAGTAAATTAGATACAGACATAGGCCCTACGGCAGACTTTCACCAGAATGTATAGTATCATGATGGCATCAAGTGTGACGTAATCATGACGTCATCAGGTGTCAAATTACAAAAATTGAAAGGTTATTATTTCCAAAATTCATATCTCAAGAACCGTAATAGATACTTGAACAATTCTTTCACAACATGATAAGTCTAAATGAACTGAACAAATCATACGATGTCATGACCCCTGTGTGACGCCTACTTCCGGTCCAAACCGGAAGTTGTTCGAAAATGTGCATTTTGTAAGCGTTTTGAATGCAAATAGATTCAAAGTGATAGTGAATTTGACCATATTTCTACGGAACGAAATGTTTCCACACATGTAGACTTTTTGACTATACCATTTGTGACGTCATCACATGGACGGTGGTTACGTAATGTGGTGTCAAAATACGCAAATTTGGAGCTGAATTGTTTTAAAATGCTGTATCTTGAGAACTACAGCAGATATTTGCATGATTCTTTCGCCACATTTAAGAACTTGATGTTTATCAAATTGTTGAACAATTTGTGCACAACATTGTGACGTCATGATATCGTCACAGGTGTCAAATTACAAAAATTTAAAGGTTATTATTTTTAAAATTCATATCTCAAGAACCGTAATAGATACTTGAACAATTCTTTCACAATATGATAAGTCTAAATGAACTGAACAAATCATACGATGTCATGACCCCTGTGTGACGCCTACTTCCGGTCCAAACCGGAAGTTATTCGAAAATGTGCAATTTTTTAGCATTTTGAATGCAAATAGATTCAAAGTGGTAGTGAATTTGACCATATTTCTACGGAACGAAATGTTTCCACACATGTGGACCTTTCGACTATACCATTGGTGACGTCATTACATGGACGGTGGTTACGTAATGTGGTGTCAAATCACGCAAATTTGGAGCTGAGATGTTTTAAAATGCTGTATCTTGAAAACTACAACAGATATTGGTATGATTCCTTCGCCACATTTAAGAACTTGATGTTCAACATATTGTTCAACAATTTGTGCACAAAATTGTGACGTCATGATGTCGTCACAGGTGTCACATTACAAGATTTCAAAGGTTATTATTTCAACAATTCATATCTCAAAACGGTGCAAGCTATCAACCCCCAGCTATGGCGGATATGCAGGGAGGAGATATTAGTTACCGGATTAGTGTATACAGCAGCCGATTTCACGAAACTTTACGCAATTGCGCAAGTCCACTTGCGCCAAAAGTTATTGCGCAAGTAATGGCGTAAGTGGACTTGCGCAATTGCGTAAAGTTTCGTGAAATCGGCTGCTGAACTTCCATTTTTGCCATTCCACAGGTGATAACAACGTCTGAAATTCATCACAAAATGTTCATTTAACCCGATCACCTGGCGTTTGTAACAACAAACGTCATACCTGTAGTTTTTTTTTAGGTGATCGGAACTCATTCCGATCACCTATTACTATTGTACGATTTCTTTGTCTTTTTTTTTAGGTGATCGGAACTCATTCCGATCACCTATTACTATTGTACGATTTCTTTGTCTTTTTTTTTTTTTTTTTTTTTTTTCTTTTTCCACTTCTTTTTCTTCTTTTTCCACTCAAACGTTTCCAGAGCTTTTCTTCAAAACGGTTCAAGCTATCAACCTGAAACTTTGTAGGAACATCAACCCCAATGTGAAGGTGTGCATACAAGTGTGACGTCATTGTGACGTCATTGGGTATCAAATTACAACCCAAAAATGACTAAAATATGCATGTTTTAAAATGCTTCCGTCTGGAAAACCACGTGACCCATGATTTTCGTATCTAGCAGGCTTATAGATAGGATCATGGCCTACAATTTTCTTTGTGTGGGCATTTTCATCTGACCCTTCCCTCTGGGGTCAATCTGAGGTCAAAGTTCAACGAAAACGAAAATCTCAATTTTTGCACTTATTGAGCAACAATGCCCATCAAACCAAGCTGAATCTTTAAGTAACTAAGTACAGGCATAGGTCCTATGGCAGACTTTCACCAGCGTGTATAATATTATGATGGCATCAAGCGTGACGTCATCGTGACGTCATCAAGTATCAAATTACACCCCCCAAAAAACCAAAATATGCATATTTTAAAATGCTTCCGTCTTGAAAACCACGTGACCCAGGATCTTCGTATTTGGCAGGTTTATAGATGACATTCTGTGCTACAATTTTCTTGGTGTGGGCATTTTCATCTGACCCTTCCTTCTGGGGTCAATTGGAGGTCAAAGTTCAACGAAACTGAGAATCTCAGTTTTTACACTTATTGAGCAACAATGCCCATCAAACCAAGCTGAATCTTTAAGTAACTAAGTACAGGCATAGGTCCTATGGCAGACTTTCACCAGCGTGTATAATATTATGATGGCATCAAGCGTGACGTCATCGTGACGTCATCAAGTATCAAATTACACCCCCCAAAAAACCAAAATATGCATATTTTAAAATGCTTCCGTCTTGAAAACCACGTGACCCAGGATCTTCGTATTTGGCAGGTTTATAGATGACATTCTGTGCTACAATTTTCTTGGTGTGGGCATTTTCATCTGACCCTTCCTTCTGGGGTCAATTGGAGGTCAAAGTTCAACGAAACTGAGAATCTCAGTTTTTACACTTACCAGCAACAATGCCTATCAAACTAAGCTGAATCGTTAGTAAATTAGATACAGACATAGGCCCTACGGCAGACTTTCACCAGAATGTATAGTATCATGATGGCATCAAGTGTGACGTAATCATGACGTCATCAGGTGTCAAATTACAAAAAATAAAAGGTTATTATTTCCAAAATTCATATCTCAAGAACCGTAATAGATACTTGAACAATTCTTTCACAACATGATAAGTCTAAATGAACTGAACAAATCATACAATGTCATGACCCCTGTGTGACGCCTACTTCCGGTCCAAACCGGAAGTTGTTCGAAAATGTGCATTTTTTAAAGCGTTTTGAATGCAAATAGATTCAAAGTGGTAGTGAATTTGACCATATTTCTACGGAACAAAATGTTTCCACACATGTGGACTTTTTGACTATACCATTGGTGACGTCATCACATGGACGGTAGTTACGTAATGTGGTGTCAAAATACGCAAATTTGGAGCTGAATTGTTTAAAAATGCTGTATCTTGAGAACTACAACAGATATTTGCATGATTCTTTCGCCACATTTAAGAACTTGATGTTTATCAAATTGTTGAACAATTTGTGCACAACATTGTGACGTCATGATATCGTCACAGGTGTCAAATTACAAAAATTAAATGGTTATTATTTCAAAAATTCATATCTCAAGAATCGTATTAGATACTTGAAAAATTCTTTCACAGCATGATAGGTCGCAATGAACTGAACAAATCATACAATGGCATGACCCCTGTGTGACCCAAACCTCCGGTCCAAACCGGACAGGTTCGAAAATGTACACTTTTTTAGCACTTTGAATGCAAATAGAGCCAAAGTGGTAGGGAATTTGACCATAGTTCTACGGAACGAAATGTTCCCTCACATGTGGACTTTATGACTACATATATACCACTGATGACGTCATCACGTGTACGGTGGTTACGTAATGTGGAGAAATTATTTGTTGGGTCCCTTGATAATTAAGCTAACTCAGTCGTTTGAGGGCGCTATGCCAAGCCTCCACTAATCTGACGATTTGCGCCCATATATAGTGCTCGACTTCTAATAATAGAACTTGTATCTAGGCGGCCTGTCTCGGGTCAGAGGTCATAATGTATCTTTTTAAGGAGGATGTCTGGGCCACACGGCCAATGATACACGTACGTGCGCGTGTAGTGAATAAGTCAGACAGACAAGACATAATAAGCAGGGCTTGATTTACAACAGAGAAAATTGGACTTTTGAAGATGTAAAACTGCTAGTTTCCGTGGCATCATCGCCAGGAAAGTTGAATGAACACTTGATAGCACAAGGACATTTACTTTTGGTGACTTAGCTGTTGTATCTTGGGTGTAATTATGTACGGCTAGCCTTAGTCGGCGGACCAGAGTAAATATGCCTTCTCCCCGAAAACTGTGAATGTTACATGCTGGAAATCGTTGCTGTGTTGGAAATAAAATGGACATGGTGGACCGCAACTCAAGTTGACTGGAGCGTCAGTTTATTCTAGATTCAATTGAACCCCAACTCCCCACACGGCGATATACTACAGTAATATGATCTCAAATGACAAAATCTTTAGAACTGTTAGATATTGAAAAGATTCTTTCACCACATATACATGTCAAAACTTGTTCTTCAGTAGATACTTGAACAATCTGTGCACACAATAGTAACGTTATGATGAGATTGACAATTATGACGTCATCAGATACACAATTTTAGCGTTGAATAGTCAGAGTCATGTCTTGAGAATTCCAATACTTTTTCAACATCAAACAACTCAAGTTTTCAAACAATCTCAAAACTGTGTCGTCATCATCATTTCAATGTTTATGTCACCCGATCACCTTGCGTTTGTAAAAAACACAAACGCGAAGCTCTAGTTTTTTTTTCTTTTTCTTTTTCTTCTTTTTCCACTCAAACGTTTCCAGAGCTTTTCTTCAAAACGGTTCAAGCTATCAACTTGAAACTTTGTAGGAACATCAACCCCAATGTGAAGGTGTGCATACAAGTGTGACGTCATTGTGACGTCATTGGGTATCAAATTACAACCCAAAAATGACTAAAATATGCATGTTTTAAAATGCTTCCGTCTGGAAAACCACGTGACCCATGATTTTCGTATTTAGCAGGCTTATAGATAAGATCATGGCCTACAACTTTCTTCGTGTGGTCATTTTCATCTGACCCTTCCTTCTGGGGTCAATCTGAGGTCAAAGTTCAACGAAAACGAAAATCTTAATTTTTGCACTTATTGAGCAACAATGCCCATCAATCCAAGCTGAATCTTTAAGTAACTAAGTACAGGCATAGGTCATATGGCAGACTTTCACCAGCGTGTATAATATTATGATGGCATCAAGCGTGACGTCATCGTGACGTCATCAAGTATCAAATTACACCCCCCAAAAAACCAAAATATGCATATTTTAAAATGCTTCCGTCTTGAAAACCACGTGACCCAGGATCTTCGTATTTAGCAGGTTTATAGATGACATTTTGTGCTACAATTTTCTTTGTGTGGGCATTTTCATCTGACCCTTCCTTCTGGGGTCAATTGGAGGTCAAAGTTCAACGAAACTGAGAATCTCAGTTTTTACACTTACCAGCAACAATGCCCATCAAACCAAGCTGAATCGTTAGTAAATTAGATACAGACATAGGCCCTACGGCAGACTTTCACCAGAATGTATAGTATCATGATGGCATCAAGTGTGACGTAATAATGACGTCATCAGGTGTCAAATTACAAAAATTCAAAGGTTATTATTTCCAAAATTCATATCTCAAGAACCGTATAAGATACTTGAACAATTCTTTCACAACATGATAAGTCTAAATGAACTGAACAAATTATACGATGTCATGACCCCTGTGTGACGCCTACTTCCGGTCCAAACCGGAAGTTGTTCAAAAATGTGCATTTTTTAAGCGTTTTGAATGCAAATAGATTCAAAGTGGTAGTGAATTTGACCATATTTCTACGGAACGAAATGTTTCCACACATGTGGACTTTTTGACTATACCATTGGTGACGTCATCATATCGACGGTACTTACGTAATGTGGTGTCAAAATACGCAAATTTGGAGCTGAATTGTTTAAAAATGCTGTATCTTGAGAACTACAGCAGATATTTGCATGATTCTTTCGCCACATTTAAGAAATTGATGTTTATCAAATTGTTGAACAATTTGTGCACAACATTGTGACGTCATGATATCGTCACAGGTGTCAAATTACACAAATTAAATGGTTATTATTTCAAAAATTCATATCTTAAGAATCGTAATAGATACTTGAACAATTCTTTCACAGCATGATAGGTCGCAATGAACTGAACAAATCATACAATGGCATGACCCCTGTGTGACCCAAACCTCCGGTCCAAACCGGAAGAGGTTCGAAAATGTACACCTTTTTAGCATTTTGAATGCAAATAGAGCCAAAGTGGTAGGGAATTTGACCATAGTTCTACGGAACGAAATGTTCCCTCACATGTGGACTTTATGACTACATATATACCACTGATGACGTCATCACGTGCACGGTGGTTACGTAATGTGGAGAAGTTATTTGTTGGGTCCCTTGATAATTAAACTAACTCAGTCGTTTGAGGGCGCTATGCCAAGCCTCCACTAATCTGACGATTTGCGCCCATATATAGTGCTGGACTTCTAATAATAGAACTTGTATCAAGGCGGCCTGTCTCGGGTCAGAGGTCATAATGTCTGGGCCACACGGCCAATGATATACACGTACGTGCGCGAGTAGTGAATAAGTCAGACAGACGATACATAATAAGCAGGGCTTGATTTACAACCGAGAAAATTGGACTTTTGAAGATGTAAAACTGCTAGTTTCCGTGGCATCATCGCCAGGAAAGTTGAATAAACACTAGATAGCACAAGGACATTTACTTTTGGTGACTTAGCTGTTGTATCTTGGGTGTAATTATTTACGGCTAGCCTTAGTCGGCGGACCAGAGTAAATATGTCTTCTCCCCGAAAACTGTTAATGTGACATGCTGGAAATCGTTGCTGTGTTGGAAATAAAATGGACATGGTGGACCGCAACTCAAGTTGACTGAAGCGTCAGTTTAATCTAGATGCAATTGAACCCCAACTCCCCACACGGCGATATACTACAGTAATATGATCTCAAATGACAAAATCTTTAGAACTGTAATAGATATTGAAAAGATTCTTTCACCACATATAGGCCTAGGCCTATATGTCAAAACTTGTTCTTCAGTAGATACTTGAACAATCTGTGCACACAATAGTAACGTTATGATGAGATTGACAATTATGACGTCATCAGATACACAATTTTAGCGTTGAATAGTCAGAGTCATGTCTTGAGAATTCCAATACTTTTTCAACATCAAACAACTCAAGTTTTCAAACAATTTAAAACTGTGTCGTCATCATCATTTCAATGTTTATGTCACCCGATCACCTTGCGTTTGTAAAAAACACAAACGCGAAGCTCTAGTTTTTTTTTTTTTTTTCTTTTTCCACTCAAACGTTTCCAGAGCTTTTCTTCAAAACGGTTCAAGCTATCAACTTGAAACTTTGTAGGAACATCAACCCCAATGTGAAGATGTGCATACAAGGGTGACGTCATTGTGACGTCATTAGGTATCAAATTACAACCCAAAAATGACCAAAATATGCATGTTTTAAAATGCTTCCGTCTGGAAAACCACGTGACCCATGATTTTCGTATTTGACAGGCTTATAGATAAGATCATGGCCTACGATTTTCTTCGTGTGGGCATTTTCATCTGACCCTTCCTTCTGGGGTCAATCTGAGGTCAAAGTTCAACGAAAACGAAAATCGCAATTTTTGCACTTATTGAGCAACAATGCCCATCAAACCAAGCTGAATCTTTAAGTAACTAAGTACAGGCATAGGTCCTATGGCAGACTTTCACCAGCGTGTATAATATTATGATGGCATCAAGCGTGACGTCATCGTGACGTCATCAAGTATCAAATTACACCCCACAAAAAAACAAAATATGCATATTTTAAAATGCTTCCGTCTTGAAAACCACGTGACCCAGGATCTTCGTATTTGGCAGGTTTACAGATGACATTCTGTGCTACAATTTTCTTTGTGTGGGCATTTTCATCTGACCCTTCCTTCTGGGGTCAATTGGAGGTCAAAGTTCAACGAAACTGAGAATCTCAGTTTTTACACTTACCAGCAACAATGCCTATCAAACCAAGCTGAATCGTTAGTAAATTAGATACAGACATAGGCCCTACGGCAGACTTTCACCAGAATGTATAGTATCACGATGGCATCAAGTGTGACGTAATCATGACGTCATCAGGTGTCAAATTACAAAAATTCAAAGGTTATTATTTCCAAAATTCATATCTCAAGAACCGTAATAGATACTTGAACAATTCTTTCACAACATGATAAGTCTAAATGAACTGAACAAATCATACGATGTCATGACCCCTGTGTGACGCCTACTTCCGGTCCAAACCGGAAGTTGTTCGAAAATGTGCATTTTGTAAGCGTTTTGAATGCAAATAGATTCAAAGTGGTAGTGAATTTGACCATATTTCTACGGAACGAAATGTTTCCACACATGTAGACTTTTTGACTATACCATTTGTGACGTCATCACATGGACGGTGGTTACGTAATGTGGCGTCAAAATACGCAAATTTGGAGCTGAATTGTTTTAAAATGCTGTATCTTGAGAACTACAGCAGATATTTGCATGATTCTTTCGCCACATTTAAGAACTTGATGTTTATCAAATTGTTGAACAATTTGTGCACAACATTGTGACGTCATGATATCGTCACAGGTGTCAAATTACACAAATTCAAAGGTTATTATTTTTAAAATTCATATCTCAAGAACCGTAATAGATACTTGAACAATTCTTTCACAACATGATAAGTCTAAATGAACTGAACAAATCATACGATGTCATGACCCCTGTGTGACGCCTACTTCCGGTCCAAACCGGAAGAGGTTCGAAAATGTACACTTGTTTAGCACTTTGAATGCAAAAAGAGCCAAAGTGGTAGGGAATTTGACCATAGTTCTACGGAACGAAATGTTTTCACACATGTGGACCTTTTGACTATACCATTGGTGACGTCATTACATGGACGGTGGTTACGTAATGTACGTCAAATTACGCAAATTTGGAGCTGAGATGTTTTAAAATGCTGTATCTTGAAAACTACAACAGATATTGGTATGATTCCTTCGCCACATTTAAGAACTTGATGTTCAACATATTGTTCAACAATTTGTGCACAAAATTGTGACGTCATGATGTCGTCACAGGTGTCACATTACAAGATTTCAAAGGTTATTATTTCAACAATTCATATCTCAAAACGGTGCAAGCTATCAACCCCCAGCTATGGCGGATATGCAGGGAGGAGATATTAGTTACCGGATTAGTGTATACAGCAGCCGATTTCACGAAACTTTACGCAATTGCGCAATTCCACTTACGCCATAAGCTATTGCGCAAGTAATGGCGTAAGTGGACTTGCGCAATTGCGTAAAGTTTCGTGAAATCGGCTGCTGAACTTCCATTTTTGCCATTCCATAGGTGATAACAACGTCTGAAATTCATCACAAAATGTTCATTTAGCCCGATCACCTGGCGTTTGTAACAACAAACGTCATACCTCTAGTTTTTTTTTTTTTTTTCTTCTTTTTCCACTCAAACGTTTCCAGAGCTTTTCTTCAAAACGGTTCAAGCTATCAACTTGAAACTTGGTAGGAACATCAATCCCAATGTGAAGGTGTGCACTGAAGTGTGACGTCATTGTGACGTCATCGGGTACCAAATTACAACCCAAATATGACTAAAATATGCATGTTTTAAAATGCTTCCGTCTAGAAAACCACGTGACCCATGATCTTCGTATTTGACAGGCTTATATATCAGATCATGGCCTACAATTTTCTTTGTGTGGGCATTTTCATCTGACCCTTCCTTCTGGGGTCAATCTGAGGTCAAAGTTCAACGAAAACGAAAATCTCAATTTTTGCACTTATTGAGCAACAATGCCCATCAAACCAAGCTGAATCTTTAAGTAACTAGGTACAGGCATAGGTCCTATGGCAGACTTTCACCAGCGTGTATAATATTATGATGGCATCAAGCGTGACGTCATCGTCACGTCATCAAGTATCAAATTACACCCCCCAAAAAACCAAAATATGCATATTTTAAAATGCTTCCGTCTTGAAAACCACGTGACCCATGATCTTCGTATTTGGCAGGTTTATAGATGACATTCTGTTCTACAATTTTCTTTGTGTGGGCATTGTCATCTGACCCTTCCTTCTGGGGTCAATTGGAGGTCAAAGTTCAACGAAACTGAGAATCTCAGTTTTTACACTTACCAGTAACAATGCCCATCAAACCAAGCTGAATCGTTAGTAAATTAGATACAGACATAGGCCCTACGGCAGACTTTCACCAGAATGTATAGTATCATGATGGCATCAAGTGTGACGTAATCATGACGTCATCAGGTGTCAAATTACAAAAATTCAAAGGTTATTATTTCCAAAATTCATATCTCAAGAACCGTAATAGATACTTGAACAATTCTTTCACAACATGATAAGTCTAAATGAACTGAACAAATCATACAATGTCATGACCCCTGTGTGACGCCTACTTCCGGTCCAAACCGGAAGTTGTTCGAAAATGTGCATTTTTTAAAGCGTTTTGAATGCAAATAGATTCAAAGTGGTAGTGAATTTGACCATATTTCTACGGAACGAAATGTTTCCACACATGTGGACTTTTTGACTATACCATTGGTGACGTCATCACATGGACGGTAGTTACGTAATGTGGTGTCAAAATACGCAAATTTGGAGCTGAATTGTTTAAAAATGCTGTATCTTGAGAACTACAGCATATATTTGCATGATTCTTTCGCCACATTTAAGAACTTTATGTTTATCAAATTGTTGAACAATTTGTGCACAACATTGTGACGTCATGATATCGTCACAGGTGTCAAATTACAAAAATTAAATGGTTATTATTTCCAAAATTCATATCTCAAGAATCGTAATAGATACTTGAACAATTCTTTCACAACATGATAAGTCTAAATGAACTGAACAAATCATACAATGTCATGACCCCTGTGTGACGCCTACTTCCGGTCCAAACCGGAAGTTGTTCGAAAATGTGCATTTTTTAAAGCGTTTTGAATGCAAATAGATTCAAAGTGGTAGTGAATTTGACCATATTTCTACGGAACGAAATGTTTCCACACATGTGGACTTTTTGACTATACCATTGGTGACGTCATCACATGGACGGTAGTTACGTAATGTGTTGTCAAAATACGCAAATTTGGAGCTGAATTGTTTAAAAATGCTGTATCTTGAGAACTACAGCATATATTTGCATGATTCTTTCGCCACATTTAAGAACTTTATGTTTATCAAATTGTTGAACAATTTGTGCACAACATTGTGACGTCATGATATCGTCACAGGTGTCAAATTACAAAAATTAAATGGTTATTATTTCCAAAATTCATATCTCAAGAATCGTAATAGATACTTGAACAATTCTTTCACAACATGATCAGTCTAAATGAACTGAACAAATCATACAATGTCATGACCCCTGTGTGACGCCTACTTCCGGTCCAAACCGGAAGTTGTTCGAAAATGTGCATTTTTTAAAGCGTTTTGAATGCAAATAGATTCAAAGTGGTAGTGAATTTGACCATATTTCTACGGAACGAAATGTTTCCACACATGTGGACTTTTTGACTATACCATTGGTGACGTCATCACATGGACGGTAGTTACGTAATGTGGTGTCAAAATACGCAAATTTGGAGCTGAATTGTTTAAAAATGCTGTATCTTGAGAACTACAGCATATATTTGCATGATTCTTTCGCCACATTTAAGAACTTTATGTTTATCAAATTGTTGAACAATTTGTGCACAACATTGTGACGTCATGATATCGTCACAGGTGTCAAATTACAAAAATTAAATGGTTATTATTTCCAAAATTCATATCTCAAGAATCGCAATAGATACTTGAACAATTCTTTCACAGCATGATAGGTCGCAATGAACTGAACAAATCATACAATGGCATGACCCCTGTGTGACCCAAACCTCCGGTCCAAACCGGAAGAGGTTCGAAAATGTACACTTTTTTAGCACTTTGAATGCAAATAGAGCCAAAGTGGTAGGGAATTTGACCATTTTTCTACGGAACGAAATGTTCCCTCACATGTTGACTTTATGACTACATATATACTACTGATGACGTCATCACGTGCACGGTGGTTACGTAATGTGGAGAAATTATTTGTTGGGTCCCTTGATAATTAAGCTAACTCAGTCGTTTGAGGGCGCTATGCCAAGCCTCCACTAATCTGACGATTTGCGCCCATATATAGTGCTCGACTTCTAATAATAGAACTTGTATCTAGGCGCCTGTCTCGGGTCAGAGGTCATAATGTATCTTTTAGTAGTGAATAAGTCAGACAGACGAGACATAATAAGCAGGGCTTGATTTACAACTCAGAAAATTTGACTTTTGAAGATGTAAAACTGCTCGTTGCCGTGGCATCATCGCCATGAAAGTTGAATAAACACTAGATAGCACAAGGGCATTTACTTTTGGTGACTTAGCTGTTGTATCTTGGGTGTAATTATGTACGGCTAGCCTTAGTCGGCGGACCAGAGTAAATATGTCTTCTCCCCGAAAACTGTGAATGTGACATGCTGGAAATCGTTGCTGTGTTGGAAATAAAATGGACATGGTGGACCGCAACTCAAGTTGACTGGAGCGTCAGTTTATTCTAGATGCAATTGAACCCCAACTCCCCACACGGCGATATACTACAGTAATATGATCTCAAATGACAAAATCTTTAGAACTGTAATATATATTGTAAAGATTCTTTCACCACATATGGGCCTAGGCCTACATGTCAAAACTTGTTCTTCAGTAGATACTTTAACAATCTGTGCACACAATAGTAACGTTATGATGAGATTGACAATTATGACGTCATCGGTTTTTCAGTTCGATTGTACGAGACTGAAGCCCTCTGCACACACAGCGCACAGCCCGCACCAAAATCTTACTATTTTTCATCTCAAAAATTCATCCACTTTTACCTGTCCAAATCTAACGAGCAACAGTTCATTAGAAAGCTTAGAGTTTCAGTCATTCACTAACGTACATAAAACAGCCGTCGGAGGTATGACCGACAGCCCAGGCTTTTATGAATGAACTACTCTCGCCCCGACCAGCTTTTCCCAAAGCGTTGCGATTGCGAGTATTCGGCCCATAAAAATTGCCGCTCGGCTGGGCGCGCATGCACTTCGGGGGCTTTCCGCGGATCCGAATACTTGTGACGTACATGAAAATGGTTTCCCTGAATAGCTGAAGGGGTACTGTACACGTCATTGCGTCCTTGTTATCGGTAGGTGGTCTACAACCGAAGTTACGAAAAAGGGAAAAGTAAACTCAATTTCTTGAGGTGAAATCTTCATTTTGAAAGGTAGGAGGTTTCACTGAATGAATTTTACATGTCTTAACAATTATTTGTGCGAGTTTGGAATGTTAAATGTGTTTATTTTTTTACGGAGAGCGTATTTTCTATACCCTTTCAAAAGCTCTTTTGATAGACACGAACGCCACGCTGTACGTGTGTGTGTGTGTTGGCCTATTGAATGGGGCACTCGCCCGTAAAAGGACGGCGTGATGCATGGCGTGACCCCGGTCGTTGGAATCTGGTTGTGTCAACCACTAAGTCTTAAAATCATGCTGTTTTGGTAATTTTATAACAAAATACACATCTCACATATTTTTTTTTATTTTTTTTATTTACTCAATTTTGACCATGTCATGGGTACAGTGAAAAAGGGAATTATCCCCGTTTTTAAATCCACTCCCCGTTTTCAAACTATCTAACTATTTATACATGTACAAAACAAACTAACAATAAACTACATGTACCAAGTATATAGACGTAAACAGGAACAAGGCAGAATAAGATACATATACACGAAAATGAATATACAAGATAAAATACACAGAATAAAGTACACAAATTAAAATAATGAGTATTTACAATAAAAATTAGGAAGTTAACGAGAACTTGTCTTTCAGTTTATCCTTGAAAACCAACAATGATGAGCTACTGACAATTTCTTTGGGCAAATTATTCCAGTCTCTTGTTGTGTGAACGAAAAAGGAGTATTTGTGACAATCTGTTCGAGCAAACGGGATTTCCAATTTTAGTGCATGATCAAGGCGACCAACTCTTGTTGCGGGAGAAAATTTCTTAAGTGTTGCGATGTTGAGACAATTTTTAATTAATTTGTAACACATTACTAGGCGAAAATAAGTACGTCTGTTAGCTAATGTGGTCCAGTTTAAGTGATTTAGTAAAGATTCATAACTTGAAATCCAATCTCTGCATGCGAATCTACAAAAACCTTTTTGAATACGTTCAATTTTAAGTACATGCTTTACTCTGTAAGGGTCCCAGACAGTGCAACAGTAATCTAAAATTGGGCGAACTAGGTACTGAAAAAGCTTACTTAGTACATCTACTGAACAACTGTGGAAATTGCGCTTGATTAAGCCACTTACTTTATTACATTTATTGTATAATTCGCTGCAGTGATTTTCCCAGTTTAATTTGCTATCAACGATAACACCAAGAAATTTTTCACTACCGGTGGTTTTTAACTGCTTATCCACTATGCAGTAATCGCGTTTTTCTTCACTCATTTTCTTAGATATATGCATCACTTTACATTTATCAACGTTAAAACTCAAGTTCCACAAGCGGGACCAATCAGTCAACGTATCTAAGTCAGACTGCAATATTTCACAATCAGAGGGCTCAGCGATAGGTCTATATAGAATACAATCATCTGCGTATAGGCGCATAGTGGATTTGACATTCCTGGGTATGTCATTGATAAAGCACAAAAATAGTGTTGGGCCTAAGATAGTACCTTGGGGTACACCAAATATAACGGGAGACCATGATGAGAATGCTCCATTCAATGTAACCCTTTGGTATCTACCTGTAAGAAAATTCATTATCCACGTGATGTTTTTTTTCCCAAGGCCATAAATATTAAGTTTTTTCTCTAATAAATTATGCTGGACTGTATCAAAAGCTTTGGCAAAGTCAAGAAAAATGACGTCGACGCTTTTTCCATCATCTAAAAACTTGGACCAGTCGTGGAGGGTGTCTAACAATTGTGTTTCACAGGAGTGTTGGCTTCGGAAGCCATGTTGATTATCATCTAGGATGTTGTTGATATTTAAATGATTAGTTAGCCTATTTAACACTATGCGTTCCAATGTTTTACAAACTACTGATGTTAGAGATATAGGTCTGTAATTACTGACGTCATCTTTTTTACCCTTCTTAAAGACAGGACAAACATGCGCTTTGCGCCAATCTTGTGGAACTACACCCGTTGAGAGCGATGCGTTAAACAACAGTGATAAGGAATGAGCTAATTGTGCAGCCCCTTCTTTCAAAATTCTAGGCGAAATGTCATCTGGGCCACAAGCTTTATTAACATCGATGTTTTTCAGTAGTTTGTAAACTTCATGAGGCGTGCATTGTATGTCACCCATGGTGGCCTCATCACTGAGCAGGTTGAATGGGGATATATTTCTAGGGACGTCAGAATTACAATTAGCCGAATTTTTTAGGCCTCGTGTCCGTTAAATTTTGAAAGGAAGGTATAACCCTCCCCAAATTAAAAAAAATGGTACAATCGTAGTTCGTACATAGGATGCACAATGCCTTTTTTTGGGCGATACCATTATTACTAGAGGTATGTTTTTCCGCATTCCTGGAGGGGCAGATCTAAGTAATCAAAATTCAAATTGAATTTTTTGTTTTGGTTGTCGAATTGATATGTTTTATTTTGTTCACTATATCAGCTGTAAATACAATTAAAACAATAAATACAAACCAAACTTTAAGTATTAAAGAGAATAGGCCTACAACTTACAAGTTTTTAAAAGTCATACTCATAGCCGCCCTAATTGTTTCAGTCAGGTCATTAAAAAAAGAAAAGGAAAAAAAAGGAGAAAGTTAACTAAATCTTAAGTGAGGGCATGGTATAATAAAATATCCTGTTGTCTCTACTTCCAGTATCAAGATTAAAGACTATGGCCGAGCCAGAAGAAAACCAGGAAAACCCTCCACCTCGGAGTATCACACTAGCATCCGCATCCTCCACTTCTTTAAATTGACTTTTGACCTTGAAGATGAGTAATACAATACCTCAAATAATGTTACTGGCCTTTATTTATCACTTGTTCAGCTATATCATTCAGCTATATCATTCAGCTATATAAATTTTAGCGTTGAATAGTCAGAGTCATGTCTTGAGAATTCCAATACTTTTTTCAACAACAAACAACTCAAGTTTTCAAACAATCTCAAAACTGTGTCGTCATCATCATTTCAATGTTTATGTCACCCGATCACCTTGCGTTTGTAAAAAACACAAACGCGAAGCTCTAGTTTTTTTTTTTTTTTTTTCTTTTTCTTTTTCTTTTTCCACTCAAACGTTTCCAGAGCTTTTCTTCAAAACGGTTCAAGCTATCAACTTGAAACTTTGTAGGAACATCAACCCCAATGTGAAGGTGTGCATACAAGGGTGACGTCATTGTGACGTCATTGGGTATCAAATTACAACCCAAAAATGACTAAAATATGCATGTTTTAAAATGCTTCCGTCTGGAAAACCACGTGACCCATGATTTTCGTATTTAGCAGGCTTATAGATACGATCATGGCCTACGATTTTCTTCGTGTGGGCATTTTCATCTGACCCTTCCTTCTGGGGTCAATCTGAGGTCAAAGTTCAACGAAAACGAAAATCGCAATTTTTGCACTTATTGAGCAACAATGCCCATCAAACCAAGCTGAATCTTTAAGTAACTAAGTACAGGCATAGGTCCTATGGCAGACTTTCACCAGCGTGTATAATATTATGATGGCATCAAGCGTGACGTCATCGTGACGTCATCAAGTATCAAATTACACCCCCCAAAAAAACAAAATATGCATATTTTAAAATGCTTCCGTCTTGAAAACCACGTGACCCAGGATCTTCGTATTTGGCAGGTTTACAGATGACATTCTGTGCTACAATTTTCTTTGTGTGGGCATTTTCATCTGACCCTTCCTTCTGGGGTCAATTGGAGGTCAAAGTTCAACGAAACTGAGAATCTCAGTTTTTACACTTACCAGCAACAATGCCTATCAAACCAAGCTGAATCGTTAGTAAATTAGATACAGACATAGGCCCTACGGCAGACTTTCACCAGAATGTATAGTATCACGATGGCATCAAGTGTGACGTAATCATGACGTCATCAGGTGTCAAATTACAAAAATTCAAAGGTTATTATTTCCAAAATTCATATCTCAAGAACCGTAATAGATACTTGAACAATTCTTTCACAACATGATAAGTCTAAATGAACTGAACAAATCATACGATGTCATGACCCCTGTGTGACGCCTACTTCCGGTCCAAACCGGAAGTTGTTCGAAAATGTGCATTTTGTAAGCGTTTTGAATGCAAATAGATTCAAAGTGGTAGTGAATTTGACCATATTTCTACGGAACGAAATGTTTCCACACATGTAGACTTTTTGACTATACCATTTGTGACGTCATCACATGGACGGTGGTTACGTAATGTGGCGTCAAAATACGCAAATTTGGAGCTGAATTGTTTTAAAATGCTGTATCTTGAGAACTACAGCAGATATTTGCATGATTCTTTCGCCACATCTAAGAACTTGATGTTTATCAAATTGTTGAACAATTTGTGCACAACATTGTGACGTCATGATATCGTCACAGGTGTCAAATTACAAAAATTCAAAGGTTATTATTTTCAAAATTCATATCTCAAGAACCGTAATAGATACTTGAACAATTCTTTCACAACATGATAAGTCTAAATGAACTGAACAAATCATACGATGTCATGACCCCTGTGTGACGCCTACTTCCGGTCCAAACCGGAAGTTGTTCGAAAATGTGCAATTTTTTAGCATTTTGAATGCAAATAGATTCAAAGTGGTAGTGAATTTGACCATATTTCTACGGAACGAAATGTTTCCACACATGTGGACCTTTTGACTATACCATTGGTGACGTCATTACATGGACGGTGGTTACGTAATGTGGTGTCAAATCACGCAAATTTGGAGCTGAGATGTTTTAAAATGCTGTATCTTGAGAACTACAGCAGATATTTGCATGATTCTTTCGCCACATTTAAGAACTTGATGTTTATCAAATTGTTGAACAATTTGTGCACAAAATTGTGACGTCATGATGTCGTCACAGGTGTCACATTACAAGATTTCAAAGGTTATTATTTCAACAATTCATATCTCAAAACGGTGCAAGCTATCAACCCCCAGCTATGGCGGATATGCAGGGAGGAGATATTAGTTACCGGATTAGTGTATACAGCAGCCGATTTCACGAAACTTTACGCAATTGCGCAAGTCCACTTACGCCATAAGTTATTGCGCAAGTAATGGCGTAAGTGGACTTGCGCAATTGCGTAAAGTTTCGTGAAATCGGCTGCTGAACTTCCATTTTTGCCATTCCACAGGTGATAACAACGTCTGAAATTCATCACAAAATGTTCATTTAACCCGATCACCTGGCGTTTGTAACAACAAACGTCATACCTCTAGTTGCAGTTGGTTTAGTGAATCTGTACCGGTGTAGGAACTCGAGATCGTTGTATATATGGAATGGGTTTTTCCTTTCAATCAAGGGCCTTTCGGGGTGTCGTCTCTGAACTTGTAGCAGTTCTTCGTATCGCTCTGCTTGCTGTAGATATTCCAACATTTCAGCCATTTTGCAGATTTAAACCACCCCCTGCTTGAGTTTAAAGTTAGACCAGACTGACACTTGATTTAGACTCGAGTTTAGGATAAACCCGACTTCAGAAAGTAAATTTTAAACTCCAGTTTAAACCACAGGTTAAACTGGACTTGGACTGGGTTTAAACTAGACATAAACCGGACTTAGACTTGGGTTTAATTTAAACCAGACTTCAGAATACGGGCCTATATGTCTAGTTATTTTTGACTAAAGTGTCTTTAGAGTGTGCATTCTTTTGTGAAGTCTAGTGCCTAATTTAAACTTACAGTAGGCCTAGGGCCTATACAAATTTTATTAAAAAGAGCCAGTTAATTAATGGATTCATCCGCTTAAATACATGCTTGGTAAAAGTTAAAGTAAGTTTTATACAAAACACAATAGACTGCCGAAGTGAATACGTCATCTTTTGCACACTGTAAAAAAAGTTGGTTAAAATTTACCCAACTTTGTACCCAACGTTGGTCAAAATACCAACTGCCCACTTTCCTGGGCAGATTTTCCCACGTGGGGTTGGGCAAATTGATTGATCAATAAATTGGGTAAATTGTTTTAACCAACAGTTGGTAGTATCACTTATTCTTATTTGTTGGTCAAATTTACTATACCCATCTGTTGGGTATTTTTTATTTTCCCAATAAATTAGTTAAATCAATTCAACCCAACAGTTGGGTTTATAATGACTACCTAGATGTTGGTTAACCTAATTTACCCAATAGTTGGTTTGATATATTTCACCCAATAATTGGTTTGATATAATTTACCCAATAATTGGGTTTGATATAATTTACCCAATAATTGGGTTTGATATAATTTACCCAATAATTGGGTTTGATATAATTTACCCAATAATTGGGTTTGATATAATTTACCCAATAATTGGGTTTGATATATTTTACCCAATAATTGGTTTTATATAATTTACCCAATAATTGGTTTTAATGCCAAATCCCCAATTAATGGGCAAAATAAACTAAGGAAGCCACAGAAGAACATGTTTTCCTCAAAAATGTTTATTCTCCACATAATTACTGACAGAAATGTTAAACATTTTACAAAAGCATTCATTACATTATGATAATCGCTAGATATATTTCTTGAACATAAAAAACATTGCACTATTTAATAGTCAAACTTAATTAAACTAATTAAACATTCCAGTGGAGGATCCAGCCTCATTAATATACAGTACTTTAAGAACTTTCGGTTCCCTTGTATTCCTGAGTGTATTTTAATGAGGCTGGATCTGCAAAAAGTGCTGCATTTCAATACTGGAGCAATGTTTTTACAGCATTGTATGGTAAATGAACTGGTGGGGAAGAAGAATTTCAAAGTACAAATTAAAGTATACTATACCGCCTATATAAATGCAATTGAGCTCGTGCCAATGACGTCATTTTGGGAGTAAAACAATGCCGCGTCGTTGTGGAAGCAATGTGCGTGCGCGTTGTGTGTGTCCATAGCACGCGTAACGCGCTATGATGAGGCTCCCATTGGTGAACTAAACCGCGTTACGCCAACCAGAGACACACACAACGCGCACGCACATTGCTTCCACAATGACTCAGCATTATTTGACTCCCAAAATGGCATATTCGCACGTGTTCGAAAGGGGTCAATATAATTGTTTTACAAAACAAACCAAAATTATGGTTAAGTGCCTATACATAAGTGTAATTCATCAATACCTTAGACAGTTTGCGATCCCTATTGGCTGAGAGCACGTCACGTGGCCAGTCTTAAACGAATGATAGACCGGCCAGTCTTAAAAACTGTTTAGCCTGGCCCGTGCCCGCGCCCATCACCACAGCGCTTATGGAACATCCAGACGCACATACAAACTGCACGCGCCCTAAAGGCAAAATGTGCACTATGTGGTAAGTACATGTACCCGGTCTTGTGCGTGCAATATGCGAAACGCACACATCCAACAAACAGCAGTTTGAATGAATGCGCGTCATGCATGTAACAGTACAATGCAAAACATGGCAAAACAACAAGATTATCATAAATTGTGAGTTTTACCGATTTAAACAAAATTGCATTGGCCATAACACTTAAAAACACAGAAAATTATCATTTCTTCGTGTTGGACCTTTTTCAGGTGTAAACATTATTTAGGGAATACGAGTGGATTTGGCCAGTCTTAAACAATCTTTTTAAAACCGGCTAAGGGCCTGGATGTTGATAATGGCCCTCGCCTGCGGCTCGGGCATTATCACTTGTCCAGGCCCCTAGCCGGTTTTAACCGTATGTTTAAGACTGGCCAAACCCACTCGTATTCCCTAAATAATGTTTACACCTGAAAAAGGTCCAACACGAAGAAATGAAAATTTTCTGTGTTTTTAAGTGTTATGGCCAATGCAATACAAATATTCCACTGAAACATAATTATCGGGAAAAGGTTGAAGATGGGGATTAATAACCCCAACAGTCCAGTGATACAAAATCAAAATCACTTTAAAGTCCCAATGTATCATTTGCAGAAACTTTAGCTACATGCATCAGTGCTCCAGAAAAACCTTTAAAATGCATGTATTTTTTTGTGAAATTAAGTGAATGGTATTAAATAATGTGTGCATACACATTTTAAAACCACCTTCAGTACTTAATTTTATACAGAAAGTATCATCTTGGACAGGAATAAATGTGGTGTTTGTAACCACTTTGAATCAATTTATGGAGTGAAATTTTGGAGTCATTGAAAATATTATAATGGGACTTTTAAGTAGAAACAAATAAGAGTATAAGCATGTTACATGATATTTATTTCCCCCATTACATAATTGGGTAGGTACAAAGGCTAAATTGCTGTTTATCACAGAGCAATGAAGACATTTCATTAAAAACATTTATTCATAAATATTAGACAGTTTACGTATTGGCTGAAAGCACATCACGTGGGCAGTTTTAAACGGGAGATAAAGACCAGTCAGTGCGTATGGAACACGCACACAGAAACTGTACGCTTCCGAAAGCAAAGTGTGCAGTGCAGTGACATATACTTGCATTACACGTACATGTAATACTAGTATATAACACGCGCGATCAAACAAAAACAACACGACGCACAGCTGGCAGTTCAAAGGAACGCGGTAGAAATTGAATGCAAAACATAGTAAAACGACAAGCTAATTTTGATGAGTTTTACCGATTTACACGAACAGGTATTTATGAATGGCATTAAAAGTAGGTTTGGCCAATTTTAAACAATCTGTTTAAAATTGTCTAGGGTCCCTGGGCGCTGATAATCAGCGCCCGGGACTTTAGCCGGTTTTAAAACGTATGTTTAAGACTGACCAAACCTACTTTTAATCCCTAATTCATTTCATAGAAAATATGTATATAAAAAGTTGAATATTCAAGGTTGACTGGTGCTGATTTGATCAGTTACCTGACTTCACCAAGCCAGACTAATTACCATCAAGTTCATGTTCAACCTTCGGGGTTGACTGTCCGATGCATGATCGCAAATGTCACTGGTCCTCAGTCATGAATGCAAAATCCACAGCACATAAACTCCATGGTGAATCGTGCAAGTTGGTAGTTTATTCTTGCCAGTGTTGGTTGTCAAAGCCAGAACCTTAGTTTCTTAATTGCCTCCCTGTAGTTTAGTACTGTCTGAAACGGAAAGAGAGAGAGACAGGGGGAAAAAACAATAAATTTGGAACTTGTGCTATTTTACTGCCAAAATAAACCTTGACATTTTCAAGGCAGCATGGGATTGGATGACAAACAAGGCACAGAGCCCCATACATGTAGGTTGGTGTGAAGATTTTTCATCCAATCCCATGATGCCTTGAGAAAGTTTTTTTTTATTATTATTATTATTACGTATTGTGAACCATTCCTGTTGTTCGTGCATGAATTCTATAATTAAAACATAAACATACATGTAACACAGTGTAGTGGGCATTACTTTAGGCAATTGAAACTAATTCAGCATGTTCAGTTCAGGATACCTATGCACCTATTAATTGTTTCCCCACCCCTCCCCGTAGTGCCCCGCCCCTTGGGTGGGGTTGGTTTGATTATGTTTTTCATGCCCCAGGCTCAGGGTGGGGATTTTGACCCATTTAAATAAAAAATATATGTGCATCTGATAGCAAGACGCGCATGTTTTGCACGCGTGGGTGGTGATGTTGTCGCCTATTTATTTTTTGTCCAGGGGTTGGAATTTTGTCACGCGATATTAAATGACAATCCCCTTCATGTACTATATGTAGGTAGGGCGCAGCCCGGGGGGGGGGGGGGGGGGGGGGGGGGGGGGGGGGGGGGTGGGGGGGGGGGGGGGGGAGAAACAATTGAAAGGTGCATTACATATATATGCACTGTAAAACTCATGTTCCGACCTTAGTAGTCTGCTTCAAAAAAAAAAAAAAAAGAATCAGAGGCAAAATGCCTAGGACATGCAAAGATATCACATGAAAACATTATGCATCTATCAATTGTCCCCACCCCCCGCCCCCCGCGCTGCTCCACCCCTTAATTAGGTGGGGGTTTGGTCAAATTTTTCGTGCCCCACGGTGGGGATGTTTTACCCATTGAAATACAATGTTTTGTGCATAAATATCAAGGCGCGCACGTTTTGCACCCGAGGGTGGGGATTTTTGTCACCTAAATGTATTGTTCCCCAGGGGTGGGGATTTTGTCACGCGAAAAGTGACAATCCTCACCTCTTAGGTGGGGCAGCCCGGGGTGGGGCGTTGGTGGGGGTTAACAATTGGTAGGTGCATTATACGTTCGAAGGACATGCATGACATGTTTGTATACGTCCTGCACAAAATGCACAATAATCAAAATGAAACATGTAGGCCTACATGTTAACACGTTTTTAGAAAGATTTTCCAACTAACCTTTCGATTCTGGAACACTTGATGAACACTCTGTCATGTAGTTAATCATCCTGAAATCTCAGGGAGTTTCCACTCTGCGAAGCGACGTTACAATAAAGTAAAAGCACTCCATACCTGCTCGCCGCCATCTTCTTAATGGTCATTTCACACGTGCAGAAAATTTAACCAACCCTGTTGTGCATAATCGATTGCCCAATAATTAGGTAGGCTAATATTTGAGAAAATTTGCCCAACAATTGGATCACACATTACCAACTATTGGTAACGGAGACATTGCTCAAATTGTTTTACCCAACAAATTCCCAACATGTGGAAAATTTAACCAACCCTGTTGTGCATAATCGATTGCCAATAATTAGGCAATATTTGAAAAACAATTGGGAATATTTATTTACCCAACTACGATTTAAACAGCATGGGACAATTTTCCCAACAATTGGATCAAACCTTACCAACTATTGGTAACGGAGACATTGCTCAAATTGTTTTACCCAACAAATTCCCAACATGTGGAAAATTTAACCAACCCTGTTGTGCATAATCGATTGCCAATAATTAGGCAATATTTGAAAAACAATTGGGAATATTTATTTACCCAACTACGATTTAAACAGCATGGGACAATTTTCCCAACAATTGGATCAAACCTTACCAACTATTGGTAACGGAAACATTGCCCAATATTTTTTACCCAACAAATTCCAAACATGTGGAAAATTTAACCAACCCTGTTGTGCATAATCGATTGCCCAATAATTAGGCAATATTTGAAAAACAATTGGGAATATTTATTTACCCAACTACGATTTAAACAGCATGGGACAATTTTTCCAACAATTGGATCAAACCTTACCAACTATTGGTAACGGAGACATTGCCCAATATTTTTTACCCAACAAATTGTACACATGTGAAAAATTTAACCAACCTTGTTGTGTGTAATCGATTGCCCAATAATTAGGTAATATTTGTAAAACAATTGGGCACAATTTATTTACCCAACTACGATTTAAACACCATGGGAAAATTTGCCCAACAATGGATCAAACATTACCAACTATTGGTAACGGAGACATTGCCCAACTTTTTTTACCCAACTTTTTTACAGTGCATGTTGATTGCCTAGGCAATTGGCTCGTGACTAAAAACCACTGAACCGTGTCACTGTGCTTTGCAATGGTACTTTTTCCAACGGCAATGATAGTTTAGAGCCAATTACAATGGCAAACACGTCACACTTCGGCTGTCTATATTTGAAAGCTGTTTTAAGGGTGTACATGTAGGCCAATTTGAATGGATGTTTTTCTTAGACAAAGAAAAATACCATTCTAATCTTTCTAAGCTAATAAGTGCTATTTTAAATAAAAACAAATGGCTGTAAGATGTTTTAGTACAATAATCCAATATATTAAGACAATCACCATTGAGTCTTAATCGATTTTTATTGTCATGCCCGTAAACAAATTTCACTGCGGACAATAACGTCTTGCGCCAAGACTAGTCTGCACTGGGCATTAGGGCGAGTTTGAAGTGGGGGCGAGTTTGTAGAAGGGCGAGTTTGCTATGAGTCGAGTTGACCTTGTGTAGGCCCTACGTACGTACGTACGTACGTGTTTGAGTAATGGCGAAGCACGCACGGAGTTCGTGTTTCGTACGTGGACAAGCTGTTTCGTGCAAAATCGTGCATTGTAGATAGACATTATGGTAGTCAATTTTCCTTTCGTATCATCTTTTACCGTTTGAAATGTTGTTGTCAATTCAGGCACCGTACTGATGCTTATTTTTATAAGGTTAAAGGTAGGTCAAACATTATACCCGTAGGCTAGCCCAGGTTTAGCCCCGCGAGCATAGCCCAGGTTGGACTCCGTACCGCATACTACATGGGGATACGGAGTCCAGGATATGAAGTTCCAAAAACAGGGTGAAAATTTTTGTAACAGAAAAAATCAATATTTCTACCTTGTGCTGGAAGCCGGCAATGTGCTAACAAAGTTCCATGTGTCCTAATCTTTGGGATTGCCGGGTTTAGAAATCCACTACCATGACTACACATCACCGAACTGCATATTCCGGAGGAAAACGGCAAAAAGTCATGCTAATTTGCTATATATTTGTGCACAAATAATCCACTACTACAGCCAGCCAAGTTACGTTCAGCTTATTTTGTTCTAACCGCGCGCGTATAGTCCCGCATACGCGTGCTTGCTGGCCGTGCGCGCGTCGCAACTAAACTAGGCCATGGCCTCGGCGCATTGCTGCCTGAAATTGTGGCGTCGCACGCGCAAGCCTATCCAAACTTCACGAAGCGTGACGCGACGGCAGCTGTTATTTATTTCTCTGAACTTTAACGTTAGGTTGTGCCTTAGATTTCACTATTTTGTTCATCAAATTTGGTATATATGACGTTTAAACCTCCCGTTCCTGTAAATGGAGACGTCAAGCATATATGGACATAAATTCGACGTCCATTAAAAAAGGTAATATAGCTTAAAAATTATGTGGAAGTTTCAGTCCCCCTGTTTAGAGACATCGTGACCTGGACGTCACTCGTAATGCAATGAAGAGGACGTCCAACCTGGGCTACCCGCGAGCAGTGCTTCGGGAATCCTCAGCCCTGTCTTCTAATGTACTCCAAATCTGTGGCAAACTCACGCAAATGAAATTTGTCCCATGGCTCTGATATTTGCTCAATAGATGCACTCACTCCAGTTTGCAAAGATTCCGAAGAGTACGCATCGATCCGATGTCTAGTTTCGGTGAAATCGTGGGGAAAGTTTGAGACCCGATCCGTCGATGAAATACCGACTTTCACCATGCGCGAGAGCGGAGAGGTCAACACAATCTAGACTGGTTCGCTGTCCTCATATTTACGCTGTCCTTCGTCTTACGACGAAGGGAAGTAAATCGAGGATGTGGAACCAGTCTAGTGTTGACCTCTCCGCTCTCGCGCATTTGATTTTTGGTGAAAGTCGGTATTTCATCGCACGGGGTCTCAAACTTTCCCCACGATTTCACCGAAACTAGACATCGGATCGATGCGTACTCTTCGGAATCTTTGCAAACTGGGGTGAGTGCACCTATTGAGCAAATATCAGAGCCATGGGACAAATTTCATTTGCGTGAGTTTGCCACAGATTTGGAGTACATTTAGAAGACAGGGCTGAGGATTCCCGAAGCACTGCTCGCGGGGCTAGCCCAGGTTGGACGTCGTCTTCATTGCATTACGAGTGACTTCCAGCATGTCCAGGTTACGATGTCTCTAAACAGGGGGACTGAAACTTCCACATAATTTTTAAGCTATAGGCCTATTACCTTTTAATGGATGTCGAATTTATGTCCATATATGATTGACGTCTTCATTTACAGGAACGGGAGGTTTAAATGTCGTATACCAAATTTGATGAAAAAAATAGTGAAATCTAAGGCACAACCTAACGTTATTAAAGTTCAGAGAAATAAATAACAGCTGCCGTCGCGTCACGCTTCGTGAAGTTTGGATAGGCTTGCGCGTGCGGCGCCACGATTTCAGGCACGCAATGCGCCGAGGCCATGGCCTAGTTAAGTTGCGACGCGCGCAAGGCCGGCCGGCACGCGTACGCGGGACTACGCGCGCGGTGAGAACAAAATAAGCTGAACGTAACTTGGCTGTCTGTATAAATAGTAGGGATTTTTTGTGCACAAATATATAGTACTTTTTGCCGTTTTCCTCCGGAATATGCAGTTCGGTGATGTGTAGTGCCTTTCTAAACCCGGCAATCCCAAAGATTAGGACACATGGAACTTTGTCAGCACATTACCGGCTTCCAGCACAAGGTAGAAATATTTTTACAAAAATTTTCCCCCTGTTTTTGGAACTTCATACCCTGGACTCTGTATCCACATGTAGTATGCGGTACGGAGTCCAACCTGGGCTAACCCGTAGGCGTACGTCATGTCCGGAATGGTGAACAGCAGCTGATTTTACGAACAATTGGAATTGCGTAGCTTGCGCAACTTCTGAAAATGGCATGAGCCCCATAGGCTTGCGTGTAATTATGGCCCTTTTCTAGCTGAAGTTACCTCAGCCCTAAGTTCCTAACTTTATCATGTGGTTATGTGTATTACAAGGCTGAGGGAACTTGTCAACATCATGAACACAATATCTCAAAACATTGAAATCAAAATGTGTAATTTTCTCCCCTAGGCTAGACAGAATGATTCTGTCCCTACGGGATTTCCCGTAGGGACAGAAGGAACCCCTTTCATAAAGTGGATTGACGTCATTTTGCCTCGAAATTAGAATCACACCCAACTATTTCCAGCTAGTTGTTTCCTGTAGTGGTTTTAGATATTCTTGATTAGAAGACAAATAAAAAGCAATACTTACATTGCCGTTTTTAAATCAAAAACGTCTATTTCCGACAATCTTCGACGAAGAAATCTTTCGTACTCCTTATCACGATAAAAACGATTGCAAACGTGTAGTTGTGCATTGACGGACGCCCAAAGAGAACGTCAAACGAAACTATACATTGTATGCCGCGCCGTATACCGTAAATGCGCGTGACACAAGAGCGCCACCTGTACTCTCATTGGGCCTCCGTAGAGGCACACCAACTGTACGTTCGCAAAAAAAGACCACGTCAAACTTTGGCACGACTCCACACTGGAATCGATTAGAATGGGTTGTCCTGGACACAATAAGAAATAGCAATGTACACGTATGTTTTCATACGAAAAATGAAATCGATCTGGAATAGAATTTGGATTCTTTTTTGGAATCGGAGTCGACTCCAAAAATGCTGGAGCACCCCCAAGCGTTAAGCCTAGCCAACTTTATTTTAGCTGGTCACATCGTAACGAAAGATTTCTTCGTAGAAGATTGTCGGAAATAGAAGTTTTTTATTGAAAAACGGCAATGTAAGTAGTTCTTTTTTGTTTGTTTTCCAATCAAGAATATCTAAAACCAATGCAGGACACAACCAGCTGGAAATATTTGGGTGTGATTCTAATTTCGAGGCAAAATGACAACAATCCACTGTATGAAAGGAAAGCTCAGTGGGTCATTCCGCGTCAAATCAACCAATTTTCTGAAAAGTTCCCAGGTGACCCTCTCAGATTTTGATGAAATTTCATAAGAATGATTGAGTGTGGCCCAAATGAACACATACAAAAAAGTTAAATCATACTCCATGTCGTTTTTGAGATATGACCAGTTGAAATTTGGTCAAGAGGGCCATTTTGTGCTCGTGCAAGTCGCGAAAAGTGATTTTTGTGATATTTTCCGACTTTGAAAGCTCATAGTTCAGTCTTTGTACCACTGTAGAGAGCTCAAATTTGGTATTCTAGCTTACTTTTTTGCAAGATTCATGAATCTGCACTCAATTTAACTGTATCTCCTTTATTTTTCTGGTTATGGTCACCCAAAGTAGGCACTTTATTCAGCCGAAAATGTTTTTGGTGATTTTTGGGGTCACCCTGTGCCCACATGAGGGGTCAAATAAATCCTATATTCCCTAGGTATTATCTATGGGTGCATGTCTATACCCATAAGCAATTATAAGCTCACCAATGCATTAATTAAGAAATGGCATGGGCCCAAAGTTGGCTCCAGCCAGAAAAAGGTCAAAAAGACACCTCCTGTCTTGACCCCGGTTGACCCCGCGATCAATTGAATTTTCTTTTGAAATTTACACCACTTAAACATATATAATAATATCTACTTACTACACTAAATTTCAGCAGAAATCCACTGCGAAACTGACCAGTATTAGTGTACCCAGTGCGTGCGCGATGACGTCACAGATTTCCAAGTCCCTACCTCAAGGACCTGCGTAGTGGTTATGCCTGACAAGGTTTGGGTGAGTCCCAGGGGGAATTTTTATTTCAATGTTTTGAGATATCGTGTTCATGTTGACAAGTTCCCTCAGCCCTAATAATACAGATAACCACATGATAAAAGTTTGGGCTGAGGTAATGCACAATTGTAAGGCCAAAAAAAATAATAGTTCTGCTTCCGGTTTCCCGACCGACCCTATTTTTAGGCTGCGACCCTAAAAATTTTATCGAGAAAAAAAAAAAAATAAAAAAAAAAATAAAAAAATAAAATGAAAAAATAAAAAATAAAATGAAAAAATGAATAAATGAATAAATTTTTAACGACGTGCTTCAAAGGCGCACGCTTTCAATAAATTTTACAACCGCGACGATCCCCGGGTAGTTCCCTGTCTCATCAAGGGTTATGTAAGCTGCGCGCCGCATACGGCGGTTGAGGCGGTCATCATATCATGTACATCGTACGTCATGTCAGCGCACCAGCCAACGAAGTACATACGCGCGCCTGAATACAGAAACTGTGCATGCAGAGCTAGAGCTGAATGTAGTGCCCTGGACTGGTGAGTACGGTGGCTGATTCTCGCCATTTTTTTAGCGCGCACCTTGGTTTTTTTTTTACAGTAAAACTTCGCTGTACTATCATGACTATAGCGTATTTTCGCCGCACTATTGCGTATTTTCGCCGCACTATTGCAAAATTTCGCCGTACTATTCCCGCGAAATTTCGCCGTACTATGTACGGCGCGTAGAATCCATCAACTAAAAGTACTGCATTGGAGTACATGTACAGTGTCTATAATCCTTCCAGTGTATGGATTCTACATTTATTCGGATCGATTTCGATCACGCACTGCCTAGCGGTGGCGCGACTGCTTTTCAGGGACCAAATAAATTGATTAAAAGTTTGTTTTGGACTGGATGGCAGGGATTGACTTGTACTTTTCCTTAAACTCAATTTTTTTCTTTAAACTCTTGTTACCCGACTTCGACTACACGCAGATGCCTCCATATGATTGTGCACAAAAAAAATTGGCAAAAAAAAAAAAATTCCCTACCTACCTACCCTATTTTGAAATGCCATGTAATCGGAAGCAGAACTATTTTTTTTTTTGGCCTAATCCCGGCCCTGGACTAGCGGGGACTGGGCCGGAAATGTCCAAGTGTCCCAGCGTGATACTCCCGCAATTCCCCCGCACAATCCCGGCCTCGACATGCGGGGCTGGTAGGGCAAGGCAGCAGATTTGTACAACCCCGGCTATGTCCCCGCTATATTGTCCCGGTAGAGCAGGGCAACACAATTGTACAACCCCGGCTATGTCCCCGCTATTGTCCCGGCTAGCAGGGCACGTTTTTTTGGACATCCCCGGCTATGTCCCCGCTACTTTCTCCAAAGTCCCGGGTCCCCCAGGGCCGGGATTACAATTGACAGGTGCATAACCTCAGCTAGGTCAGCATGTCACCCCAAGGATTTCCATTGTACAGATGATTTCTTTTGTTTCATTTTTTCTTTTATAAAAAAAGTTTTGAAGCCGATGAAAATTTGTTTATTATGACTTGGTTGGGCCTATACATGTATGTATATTTCGGACATTAATTAACACAACAATGTCATAATGGCAATGCAAGTGGTGTGAAAAATAAAATGTTTGTTTGAAAAAGTTTGGGATTAAAAGTAGGTTTGGCCAATCTTAAACCGGCCGGCTCAGGCATTATCAGCGCCCAGGACCCCTAGCTGGTTTTAAACGGGTTGTTTAAAGGAGTGTGACCAGATCACTTTTTTTTACCCATAACTCCCCGGGACTTACCTTATGGGTCATGAGATTTTTATATCATAACATCCGTTATATTTTTCTGATTACGAAACTGAAACTCCCGCACTTCTAGGCCGCATATTTCCGAGGATATCGTCGAAAATCCACCGATTATTTGTAAACTAATTTTCCAGTATCAACGTTTATCCGCTGAAAGCATACTCGATAGTTTTGTTCAATTTTTTACTGGAAATTGCGAATGTTTTCGGGTTTTTGGGACATGGGAGGTGTGTATGGGAGTTACTTGATAATATTGGTGAGTTACATCGAAAACTATTTTCCAGAAACTCTGGTCACGCTCCTTTAAGATTGGCCAAACCTACTTTTAATCCCATTTATAAATATGTTTTCGTGTAAATCGGTAAAACTCAACAAAATTAGCTCGTTGTTTTGCATTCACTTTCCTACAGTTTCAACACTGCATTCGTACAACTGCTACATGTACCGGTACGTACATGTAGGGTCATCCCGTGTCAACTCAGCCACCCATGTATGACACCTCTCAGATTTTGCTGAAACTTTTTAAAAAAATACCTTAGGTTACCAAACGAAGGAATCCCAAGTTTTAGCTCGATATCTTTAACGGTTTTTGCAGGACAACCTTTTGAAATTCGAGTGTCAGGCCCTTTGTGACAAATGTGAATTGCTCAATGCAGTTCGTAGCATCTTTGAAGCCCCATAACTTATTTACTAATAGTGGTAGGGAGCTAAAATTTGGTTTGCCTGTAGACTCCTGCCCGGATTGCAAGATTATGCAGTCTGAATCATCAAGTTGTATTATTAGAGAGAGAGGTGGACCCCCAAAAAATCCTAACTTCTGTAGGGGCACTGACTAATTTTCAATTTTTGGAGGTCCCTAGGTCTGAGTGCAACTACTTTTTCTGGTTGGAATGTGGTTTTTCTTGGTATTTGGGAGCTTTTCCACCACCAAAATGGTTTTCAGGGTTATAGTGCCACTGGTGGTGAAATTGTGGGGTCTGAAAACCACGTCAGATCAAAATTACCGCTTCTGACCCCCAAATTCAGACTCCCAGATGACCATGAGGGCACTTATAGAAAAGAAGTTATGGGGCTTCAAAGATGCTACGAACTGCATTGAGCAATTCACATATTTGTCAAAAAGGGCCTGACACTTGAATTTCAAAAGGTTGTCCTGCAAAAACCGTTAAAGATATTGAACTTAAACTTGGGATTCCTTCGTATGGTAACCTAAAGTATTTTTGAAAAAGGTTTCAGCAAAATCTGAGAGGTGTCATATACGAGATATCTGGATATTGGCTGTTTTGACACGGAATGACCCTGTAGCTACATGTAGCTGTGTGTGAACTTGTTTTTGTTCGATTGCGCACGTTACACTTACTGCAGGCGTGTTGCGCCCACATGCACACGACCGGAAGTGCACAATTTGCTTTCAGGCGCGTGCAGTTTTTGTGTGCATGTGCGTGTTCCGTATACGCGCTGACTAGAGCACAAACGCGGTCCAGCCGTCTGGGCATTATCACTAGTCGTTATCGCTAACTGAAACTGCCCACGTGATGTGCTTTTAGCCAATAGGGACGTGTAAACTGTCTAAGGTGAATAGAGAATAATACAGTGGACTTGAAGACAGTGGACGGTGTCGCGTGCTCGATCCACCGGCGTGTTATTTCTTCCGGATGACGCAATAGGAATTTCCAGCACGTAGCGGGGAATGTACCGGTATTTCATTCCGTGCGTGCTCACACTTCCGGATACTCAATACGAACGGCTTGTATAGTGCTGTACAAAAACAAAACATGTTCATGTACGTCTGCATAGGCTGTGTGAGCATTACTTCCCTTTCGTGTGCATGTGTGCATGCGTGCAACCTTTTTTCACACGTACCCTTTTTCACACGTACCTATACTATACTGTAGTCAGTGAGTATATGTTTCGCGCTGAAAAGATTGAAATGCGCCACGTGCAAATGTATGTGTGTACATATGTGCATGCTACCGTATGTACTATACACGCTGGGCAGGAAGATTCAGCACTACACGGAAGCAGTGCACTTTTGTTATGCAGTGCGCATGACGTTGCATTACGTCCCGGATAAATTTACATGGCGGTTAAATTTACACCCGACACCGGCATACACAAAAGCCCGCCTCTGTTCGATTTGTGTACTGGATCCAGATGTTTATTTCCTTTATTATACAAGATTGCAAAAGTGAACAAAATTGGTTCTCCCAATGGTTTTTATCACTTGATTATACGCACTTACGCCACCTCTGGGTGAACTTTTTTATAGACCTGTAAAGAGTGTATTTCATCTTGGGTGATCATCCAGATGGCGATATACATAAATTATAGAGCTGAGTAAGGGGGATGCACCGACTTGAAAAAATAAAACAATACATGAATTTAATACACCAATCGAATTAAATTAAACTTGATTTTTTTTTATTCGACATGGCACAAGCACGACGTTTGAAGCCATTTGGCTCGGCAAAATGAGTTCGATACGGCAGAAGATTTTAGCTTGACAGGGTCTGCCGTGCTAACTCTATTTTAGTGCGGCACAAGCACGGCTTGGCTTCAAACGTCGTGCTTCTGCCGTGTCGAATTTAATTCCAGTTCGAAGTTGGTTCGCAATTTTGTTCACAACTAGGAATGCGCATGCTCGCAGCACGTATGTCAGTAAAGAAATAACCAACAAACAAGTGCATCAAAATAATAAAATGGCGACGTACAATGGACAGAATGGAAAACGCACGTGTACAACGTCCATGACGTGCACAAAACCCTTCCGCCATGTTGGATGTATTTAAGCTTGACTGGGAGTTTGCAATTAAGTTCGACATTTGAAGCCACTGCCGTGCTAACGTCGTGCCAACGTCGTGCCAAGTTTATTTTAATTAGACACGGCCTAAGCGCGACGTTTGAAGCGGGCCTAACATGAAATAAATAACATTTAGAAGGTAGAGTATTATGGCATGATGACAGCCAAATTACCCAGTCAAGCTGCAAGTACATGTGTAGTTAAAACATATTCCTTGAAGTCAGGTGCAAATACACAGATAACACACTGGCAAGGTCTCAGTGTTGTTGTTCATGAATATTTGTTGTTATGAAAGTGCCCTTGATAGACAATTGACCTGTCAAAATGCTCTTAGAGGTTTATTGTGTTGATTTCTCCTTGAAAAATAAATTTGAATAGAATACATCCAGGACAGTTTTAAATTTTAAATTTTAATTGAAGCCTTTACAGGATTCATGGGTGTATTAAACTCTTTGAGCCCCAGATTTTTCTTGAATTATAATTACATGTAGTAAGTTCTCGACCTAAACATAAACTCAGTGTACATGCACAACCCATGCACACATTGATCAGTACACACAGTCGCCCCCTCCCCTTACACTATGCGGACTTCTCTTTCTTCTCATGCACTGTAGACAATTTGGGCGGAAAAATATTTTTTTCCCAATCAAAATGCAGGTTTTCACCATTGCCTTGCAACAAACAATCTGGTTGCTTTATGCCATTCTCTCCTACGGTCAACACGGTACCGTTTCGGTACTTCACATCACACGAACAAAAATTTAGTCTGGTCGAGTTTATACTACATTGTAAGCATGCATGTGAAAGGGAGTACATGTGTACATGTATATAGTACATGCGAAACACGCAAGATGCTAATTGTGAGGTTAACAGTAGCTGAAATGCATTAATAACAGCTTATAGGAACTATCTTCTGCCTTATTTTCAGAATGTTCAACCTCTGATAATTTAGCCACATTTTCCAAGTATCTACTGGAGTCTCCGTGAGCCCAACAATGCCCGTGTTCGTGCTTCAACCCCCCTCCCTGCCCCCACTCCAAACCTACATAGCCCTCAGCTGCCTCAGCCTAGCCTGGTGCTTCCTGTATGCAAGGGACGCCCTGGAGACAGTGGAACATGCCGGATTGACCAATCCCATGCCAGATGCCAAGGAAACTGGTGAAACCACTCGGGGTGACGGGGGTGCAGCCAAGTGGTACGGAGGGACAAATGAAAGCGAACGGCCCCGTTACCTGTTTGGAATTCAGGACGATGATAGTGAAATAGTCAAGTTGTGCCGCATTATGATGGCGGATGTGTGGTCGGTTTTGGTAAGTATGGAGTTTCTAGATGTCACAGGTCATGTGACGTGGAAGCCATTACTTCGTCTCGTACCCAGACCTGCTGGGGATGCTCGCCTAACTAGTCACTTTTGTTAACATTACATTGTAGTCTGAAGGCCAGACCCATTGACAAATTGCAGGGGTCGAAATTAGCACTGGTCCTGTGGTCCGAGACGCTGGTCCAATGGACCAGTGAAAACATTTACTGACTCATGGAAACATTCCCTGATGCCTAATCCACAGTAAACATTTCTTACACAATGCGAAGAATTCCTGGTTACCACAAACAATTGCTGATCGCTTTAGACATTTTCAGATAACTACATTTAATTTCTTTCTCCAATCTCTCCAGACATGCCCCATTGTTGGATCAAAAAGCAATCCAATCCATCCTGCACTCAATGACAATAAACCAGAAAGTGTTTCAGTATATTTGGTGCCATTTTGAAAAGCACCAGTGGATAACCAAATTTTTTAGCAGGACCAGTAGAGTTCTTTAATCTACTGGTCCTTCTGACCAGGATGAAATTCAGGTTAATTTCGACCCCTGAAAATGCGTCTGACAATGCATAGTTCCGACCTGTCAATCAACCGAACCCGCCGACCAATCACAACAGAGCTAGCAGAGATCACCCACATAGGTCAAATTGTGCATTGTTTGCAACATCACGCGATGTTCTGCCCCATACAATTTGTACAGTGTTGTATGCGATATTCCAGGTGAATTTTTGGTTTCAAGGCCGGTCGTTTCGTTGTTCAAAGGTACGAAAGCACGTATTTCATGATATGTATTACTGGCCCTTTACTCGGTGTGTTCTAAGATAACTGTCGACCCTGAAACATGAATACCTTTGAGTTTTCTCCAATTAATCTGTGCTTTCCGTTGAAAGTCCCATTGCTTTGTGCGTTGTGTGTTGCCATTTTGACGATAGCGTGTGAGCCATAGCAACAATATCCAAGGGGGCGGGGTTAACTGGGCAAAATCGGAACTATGCATTATAGAGCTGTCGTCGATAGGACAGCGTGCTGTCATAACAAGAGCGTGCCTTTCAGTAGTCAGGTGCCACAGAAACCTTGTGACAGCGACGCGGCATGCCGCTATACGATACAGCCACTAGACTCTGTCAGTGTTTCAAATTATTGTGTATGCGATTGCATTTGACTGAGTTTAGAGGAAATTCTTCCTGTTTGGCCAAGGACGTTGTCATCAAGATGTGCCAGTTACTAAATAAAAATCTGTAATGTGATAAAAGTGAATGGAGGTACATGTTTTGCTCCTTAAAGTTGCACTGTCCGTGTTTGGGTAAAAGGATTTAAAAAAATTATTCACACAAGCGAACGAAAATAGAAAGCTTATTACGTGTCTCTGTAACGAAAAATATAAAAAAAAATTCGACGTCGGGAATTGGAGATACAGTACAAGCCTTTTTCTTAAAACGGGCTTCACATGTTGTACATGTGCACGTACGCTCATATACCGGGTAGTATGTGTACACATGTACGCGTACATGTACATTTACGTCATAACCCTGTCGAATAAAAGACTTATTTTCTTGTTTTTAAGACGGATGTTTACGTTCTTGGTACTAGAAAAATAGCAATGTAGCTTTTAAAAAAATATTTGACGCTCAAATCGGCCTAAAATCGGACAGTGCAACTTTAAGGAGACCATTTCATGTTTGTTATGGTACTATATGTAGGCTGTGTGAGAGGTTTCTGCGCTTTGCACGCTGATTATATGATAATGAACCAAAACTTTTGCAGAGGTCGAAGACTAAATTTGGTATCCGCTTCAGCCAATCAGCAATGAGTGTCTTACACCAGGTGCCCAGACCTGCTGGGCGAGCATCCCCAGCAGGTCTGGGTACAAGACTTGCCATTACTTTGTAATGGTTAAACATCACAATTTTTTCCTTAAGTTGACTTATCAGCCATCAGTAGATGCAGATCTAAATGAAAATTTGTGTTTTTTTTCATGTACTTGGACATTTTTGTTGACATTTGTCAGCCACTGCCCAAAGTGCATGAGATCTTACATGTCTTAAGCGGGCCTCCCACTGTGCGATTTTTGCCACGAATCTCCTACGAATTGGTACGATTATCGGAGACTGCCTATAGACTCTACACACAATCGTACCCAATCGTAGGAAATTCGTGACAAAAATCGCACAGTGGGAGGCCCGCTTTACAATGTAGGTGATGTCCAAAATAGTGCCGGTATTCCCAAGAAACAAACCACATCATGTTAAACAAGTGCAACCTGTACATTAATTAGGGGAAAACAGTTAGTTTTGATGGTCTTAAACTGTATGTTTAAGACCGCCTAGGGACCAGGGGCCAATTTCATAGAGCTGCATAGCAGCCTGTTTTCTCTTAACCGAGCGTCGTGCTATCTCATAGACATCGTTAGTGGTAAGCAACTGAAAACGGGCCTTAACTGCAGAGCCAAACGTTTCTTAAGACAGTGACGCAACAATAGCCGTCTACAAGCGCGTTCATGCTTAAAACCATGCCGCGACTATGAAATAGTGCTGAACTCGTCTGCTACAGTAAAGCACACCGTTACTGCTTGTGCTTAAACAGCACTATGAAATTGGCCCATGAAGGCTGACAATTGCTCAAGCCACAATCTAAACAAAAATCATTAGATGTTGATGTTTTAAGAAAAAAAATCCTCTCTTCTCTTTTAATATTATGGTCAGAGTATTTCTTTTTTTCTGAACCATATATTTATGACATTCTCTTTTTGTTTGCCTCTTTCTCCACAAGGCGCTCATTAACCTAGCCTTTTGTATACTGATCCTACTCTGGCGGTTGGTGCAACTCATCGTCTTTGGAGACCTCCGAGCCAATGAGAGACAGGTTAGTCTTGACTCTTCGATCGTGAACCTAGGATGAGAGAAAAATCCCCATCCGATCCCCTGCACTCGGTTATTAATCTGAAGTACTGTGTACGGGCGAGGGGGCCAACCGGTGGGGCGTGTGGGGCAGTCATAGTGCGTTTCGGGCGTTGAAATTGCAGTGCCGTAATTCATATGCAGTTGTTTTTACCATTTTTTTTTCTCCCCATAACCAAATTTTCAGTGCGGGGGGTGGGGTGGTGGTGGGTGACTTATTTGCTGCTGAGGAGGGGATCGAGGGCCGCGTACATGTACGACTTCATATGCTTTGTAAAATGTTGACATTTCACGGTAGTGACAACAAACCGTTGATAAGTAGTATTTCGGGGGCGAGGTGGGGGGTGGTCTTGAAAAATACACATGTACTATGCTCTGTAGAACCGTGAAAATGTAAACAACCTTGGACGGACCCTAAAGCTGTTACTGGAATTATCATCTGCAAATGGTATAATAGGGTGGCATAATGTACATTCCCCATACTGGTTTGCAGTACTAATTAGCATGGGACTACATTGTACATGTACATGTATTTAATGGTTCATTGCACTTGAATACTTGAATACTAAATACTAAAAAATTGTGATTGATTCATCTATAAAATGCTTTTAAAAATTTGCTGGTGGTGTACGGTACATGTACGTGTGGGTAGAATTTATGAATGAGTAACGGAACTGACGGGTGGATTCAATGCGTTTCAACATATTATGGGTTTTCCCCAAAAAAATTTTAAAAATATGTACGTGTACCCGGTACATGTACAATGTACCAGTAAGCATAAAATGGAATTGTTGGAAAATGCCTACATGTACCCGGTAGGAGGTCCCCCTACTCATACGATCGACATTAAAAAAATTTCTTCAATATTTTAAAAACTTGGCTTCAGGACACGTCTACCGGTACATGTACACTTTTAAATACCCCATATTCTACACTTTTATAAAAATGGTGCTGGCTTGAAAAAGCTATTTTTACAAATGCATCAAAATGTCACACTTAAAGGCAAGGCTCGTCAGCAATGCGCGCCCGCCAAATGTGTGCCACGCAATACGCAGCTCCATAGCAAAGGCATGAAGCTGCGTGTTTCGAGCACGAATTTGGCGGGCGTGCATTGCTGACGAGCCTGTGCCTTTAAACTGAGCAAAAAAAAAAAAACCAACACGTTTTTACATTTTTTGATTGAAAAAAAAAAGTCAATCTGAGAATGGTTTTTTTCAGCACACATAATGAAGCTGGTACATGTGAATATTTCGACTTGCATGTAATTACAAAAGAGATTTTCAAATTTTAATTAAAACTGAAAATGTGTGTTTCTTTTGTTGCTCGGTATTGGGGATGGGAATTTACGGTTGATTCAGAAACCGGTTTGCAATTCTTTCAAGTGTCGGTTAACTGTTCGACCGACAACAAAGATTGTTGCTGATGTTTATAGATTCATGTACGGTGTACACAATACCCCTAGGCCCCCAGAATAATCATTGAACCTTTATCTGGTCAAAATTGTATATATAATTTTTTTTTTTTCCAATTTCATGAAGCCGTCACAAATAACCGTCTGAAAACTGTTGTAAATTCTTTAAAATTGGTTTCGTTTAAAGCCGGCCGGGCTGAAAGCTTGAAGCTACATGTACTTGGCGAGGAAAACAATTATTTTATAAAATGGATTCTTATCTTTATTGCTGACTTTATATTAGAGAGAAAAATTGTAAACTAGACCGTGTTCGTCACCCGGAAACAGGCCAAAATGAAAAACGGGGTGATGATGTCATAATGATATGCATTGACCCGCTACGTCATAGCGAGGAGACAGTCACTATTTTGCAAAGCAAGTTGCATGCTTTCCGCATACATGTAGCATAAACCACCAGTCGTTATTTTTCTGTAAAAAATGTCAAAGTTTTCGGTTTTTGATATCAATTAAATGCCAGCTTCGTGCCTTGGTGGTGGCAACACTTGAAACTCTGTGGAAAATCCGCGGTTCCGTGCGTGCATACAACATGTACGTGTTTGCTGCGAGGAGCTAGGTACATGACCACAGTCAGTGAAGCAGCTCTGTGTGTCTCCTCGCTATGACGTCACACACATAGCTCAAATTGATTGACGTGACCTTTCGTTTTCAGTTTCGCGTGAAAAGAGTCTCAAAAAAAGGTTGAAATTTTCTGACTTTTTTAGGATGAAATTCTGAAACAAATGTTAAACAGTTAACCGGTTAAGCTTCCCATCCCTACTCGGTACATGTGTAGGCTCCTGTTTTTACGGAAAGACGGTAAACCCATAATGTGCAATTCATATATATTTCATTGATTACATGACTACATGTACATACATTGTTGACGGTAAACCCTGTGTTACACATACATTGTACATTGTACCGGTAGAGCTGCACATGCACAAAATGATAATGATACCGTTTCTGGAAAAATTATAGTTCATGTAGCTTTTGTTGTCAAGTCTATCTGCCATATGGCATTTATTCAGAATCGGCTGCATATTTAATTAGAGTGGATTTTTTTTGTTTTTTGGTGGCATTTCTGGAATTTATAAGAGATTAACAACAATTTAAAACTGATTATTCCTAAGCCATTGAGAGATTCGTGCAGATCTAAAGATAAAGTTGTATTTGTAACGTATGCTTGCAACAACACGTACTGGTGCATGTGCAGTACATGACTCAAGATGACTCAAGCATTTTTAAAATGAACACTAATCATAAAACCTGGCAGTAAAATTATCAAATCTCCCCAGATTGGGCAGATTATGGACTTGGCACAATTTGAAAACCTTTGTGACTTAAAGGCCCAGTGGATCATTTGCAGTGACCTCACAAAGTAATCGACGAGTTTACAGGGGAAAAGTTCTGAAAGTAAAGATTGAATTAATACCGGTAGCAACTACCCAATGAAAGGTTTTCGCTCAAAATGTTATAATTTTACCAGAAAATAATCCGTAAAGATGAAATTATTTAGATCGTTTGCAAACGATTTACTTATTTTTGGTTCGCATCTACGCGGTCCAAACTGCATGGGCGCTGTGTACTCCGTGTGCGTGTTCCAACGCGATGCATTTTTATGGATCGCGTGCACACGCAGTATGTGCGCCACAGAGTGCATGACGCAAGCCACATATACCGGTAGTACCTGATCAACTGAGAACGAATATTTGAAACATCCCGCCAAGACCAGGAAAACGCATATGGATTTTCATGTTTTTTTTAAACGTGGTACATTTGACAAAGCTGAAATTTCTTCGGATGAGTTTGTTGATGTCTTTCTTTTGATTTATAATGGTTTTATTCGCAGAATCGCTCAAAAACAGATCATCTACAGGGCCTTTAAATATAAAAAAAATCATATATGCGAGTCTTTTTACGGTATTGGCAACACAGACCATATTTTCAAGAAAATACCTTTGTCTGGTCTCAAAATAAAATAAATAAGTTTGAGTTGTTCTGAAGAGATAACTTAGGCCCAAAAAGGTTACAAATAGTGTGACAACATGCCTTTCTAAAAACCCCGAGTACAAATTTCCAATATACGCTCGTAACCGGGACGGCCTAAAATGTACAATGTAACACAAGTGTCCCTAATTGTAACCCTTTTTGGGCATAAGTTACATGTATCTCTTCAAAACACCTTAAACTTATTTCTTTTATTTTGAGACCAGACAAAGGTATTTCCTCGAAAATATGGTCTGTGTTTCCAAAATTCCCCCTTTACTGTGGAAAGACCGAAATGGAAAAACTAAGTCCACTCAATACATTTAGAGCACCATTGTTAGAGAAGTTTAGAGAAAACACAACTCTTGTAAAAAACAAAAACACATTTTTCTTTCTATTGACTTATTACTTATCAACCTTTTCAAATTTTTGAATGCGAAAATTATTCAAAAGTTATTCGAATATTTGGTTTTACTAATATTTTCGAATAATTGGCACGGCCCTACTTGTATCCTTTGAGCATTATTTTCTTGAATCAAAATTCATTGGCTCAGAGCTATTTCTGTTAATTTGTTTTTTAATTCATAGCACTTACGAGACAAGCTATGGAAGTTTATTTTCTACAAGTTCATCATCATCTTCGGCGTGCTCAATGTGCAGACACTGGAGGAGATGGTGGTGTGGATGGCGTGGTTTGCCGTGCTGGCGTTCCTCTACTCACTGTCGGGACTCTGCAAGGACCGCTTTGAATATGTGAGTATTGTGGGAGGGAGAATAATTAGCGTTTTGCGTGTTTATCGTGAATAGGGCTTGGGAATCGACATCACAGATTGTTTAAGACCGGCCAAACCTACTTTTAATCCCATTCATAAATATTTTTTTGGTAAATCGGTAAAACTCACCAAAATTAGCTTGTCGTTGCGTTCACTTTTTCGCTTCATCTTGTTGTTTGTATGTTGAAACTGCTAGCTGTGCGTCAAGTTGTTTGTTCGATCGCGCTTGTTACGCGTTTAATGCAGATGTGTTGTGTACGCGCACGCAGATGTCACATGCACAGTGCAAATTTTGCTGTCTGGAGCGTGCAGTTTCTGCGTGCGTGTGCGTGTGCGAGTTCCATATGTTTACTAGGGCGCAGGCAGAAACGCGAGCCAGCTACGTACATGTAGTTTTAAACACTGGTTATTATCATTCGTTTAAAACCGGCCACGTGATGTGTTCTCAGCCAAAGAGGATGCGTAAACTGTCTGAGGTATTTATGAATATTTATTAAAAAGCTTGGTTACTGGTTTGATGAATTTGACTTTTAATGTCTTCTTGTTTGTGTGTTACAGTTGTCCTTTTCCCCATCCTCCATGAGCTGGGCCCACGGCAAGGTCTTGTGTCTCCTGTTAACCATCGTGGGTCTCTGCCAGGGGATGATTCTACTCAGCTGCTACATGGGGTCACTCAGGGATTGGAATATACTCCTCTTTACTGTATCAGAGGTAATTCAGCATAAGGCGTGTGTCTAGATCACATTTCGTCGCTGACACCACGAACTGACACCCAAGTGCAGTTCCATTGCGCTACTCGTAAATTTGATTACTCATGATTAATACATGCTATGTTACATATGTGACAGTAGCTAGACGCGAGGTCAAAATAGAAACGGTCTGTATACCGGGAACATAACAACGGTACATACTTTGAAAACAAAAATGTTCAGAACACATGTTGCAGTACTTGTTTGTCACTTTGTGAACACGAAAATTACATCCTGACGCCTTTTTTAACCCAAGGCGTGTCACTGTGTGTCCTTTCGTGGCGTCACTGACGATTTTTGACTCCCCCTTTTTTTCTCATGGGTGTTGAGATTTTGCAGGCATGAGATTTTTCAGACTGACTTTTGAATCTAGGAGAATGACATTATTAGTATAGAAGGATACATGCATTCTTCAGACTTTTCATCAAGTTTCAGACTTTTGTTTTGATTGACAATCTCATCATTTTGATACCATATCATTTGTCCTTTTTCCCAATACCATTGTAAAAGTTTGCGTTCTTAATCCGTATATTTTTAAGGATATTGTCAAAAAACCACCAATGTTTTCTGAACTAATTTGTCTGGTTCTATGAAGCAGTGCAGTAATATACATCAATCTTTTTGGTTCCACATCCAAATTGGAGATTGCAAATTTCCTGTTTTCTTTCCATGGATAGATATTTTGGGGAGGGATTTTATATGATTCTTAGGTTAAAACAAAATTCCTTTTCTGTAAAAATCTGAACACGCTCCTTTAAAAATCACATTCATATTAAAATGTAACGATATACAACCAGAATTCCCAGTTTAGAGGAAAAACGGAATTTGAAATTTTTTTTGTTTGCTCTTAATTAACGGGTTTCTTTTATCTGTGACAGGTTTTTATTCTGGAACTGAGGGCTATCTATATTGTTATCAGGTAAATACATACGTGTAATAATGTTGGTACAGTAAAATCTCGTAAAGTCGAAACTGGATACCTCAAAACTCTGTTTACCTTGAAGTACATGTAATAGCTAATTCCCGACATAAGAATGGGCTTTTGTGCACACGAATACCTTTGTAACTGGGTCTTTACACAGTAATGGGGTACATTTCTGTAACATTCAAGATCTTAGGTCCCAGTTCACTTCAAATGTCTTAATTTTATCTTTAAATTATCAAGCTAAACTGAGGAAATAACCTTTTCACCAAAGAGTACGAAAAATAGTCCTAAAACATACATTTGTGAAAACCCCGTGCACAAATTTTCCTATTATGCATGTAACAAAGACGGAAAACAAATGTCACAAAATGGTCTGTCCATGTTACATACGTAATAGGAAAATTTATACACAAGCTTTTCAAAAATGTATGTTGTGGCATCAATTTCTTACCTTTTTGGGCAAAAGTTATCTCCTGAGAACAAAACAAGGACATTTCTTTAATTCTGAGATAAACTAAAGACATCTGAAAGGAATTATTGACTTATTTTTCATTACTGTGGACAGACACACCTCTTGTGCTAGTGCCTCCGTTTACCTCAAATTTTTTTCTGGCAAACCTAAAAGGAAACCACAACCAATACGATCACAAAGTGTGAAAATCTTTTCACGAGTCTTATCTGTCGATATAATCCGTCTTTTCATCACAAGATGCGGCGTGATGCCCTGATACAATAGTGCCCAATCAATCCATAACTGCGACAAATCTGCCTTCTTGACGGCTTCCGTCTCAGGGCATAATCATGGCTTCGAGATCACCTTGGGCCTATAATCTTAACCATACCACTCATTCCAGTCAATATTTGTATACTATTTTCCATAGAATTTCACACACAATTCTTTCTGTATTGTGTAAATTTCAATGGATAATGCAACATACAGTACATGTATGTAGATAACGCAGTGTGCAGTAGGGCCTCGATTTCGAACAACTGATTTGTACACGTTATGCGCAGTGTGCACTACACACAATGCATTGCATGACAGATACCGTATTTTCCTGCGGATAAGACGCTCGGCGGACAAGACGCAGGACCCTAAAATGACCCAAAAAATTCAAACGTCAGCAGACAAGGCGTACCGCCGCATAAGGCGCAGGTTTAACCGCACACAGAAGAACACCAGGCGCCACCCGGTGTCGGTACATTGACACAAAGACGTCATTTTGTTGCCTTTTGGAGCGTTCACACTTTTTTTTCGAAGCATGACTGAAACCGTAACCACATGGGTGTGTAGAGCCATGCAGAAAAAACCCAACGTAAATTGATACCGACCTTCATCCATCCATTCAGCCAACGCTGTCCGTTGTTAATAATATGAAGTCCGTCCCAATCAGCGGCCAGAAACGATGGTCCATGCACTGTCTGAAGAAATTGCAACACGAACCCAGGCCCTCCTAGCCTGAGCATCTGACGTCCCACAACGAGGATCCTTGCTGATACAGACAGGTAACCAGTCTAAGTCCCCCCGAGCCAGTAGATGTTGCGCCCTCTACCGGTGACTAATACCAAAACTAGCGTCGTCTTTGTAATAATCCCGTCCCGGGAAGACGTAACAAAATGTTTCATTATATATAGTTGTGGAAGTTTTTGTAATGTTTTTTTGTTGTTGAATTATTTCCTATTATTCCAAACCTATAATTTGTTAATCTCGTTCATAAGATTTTGTTTTTAAGGATCAATTTTTATTTTACAAATGAAATAAACGAAACAGACACATGATCCATTTTTTTTTCCTCGTTTTGTTTTGTTGGTCCCGTAACACCCTAGAGGACGAAAAAAAAATTGTTTTATTATATTATATGTATATAAAAGGTTTTGCAATTCAAATTCTTTTTTAGTATTTAAAGTTCGTTTGATTTATTTCAAACTAATAATTTGTTAATCTTGTTCATAAGATATTTGTTTAAAACATCTCCCCCCCCTTTCTTTAACAGTGTCAGTTTTGTTTTTAAGGATCATTGTTTTATTTGATGAAATAAATAAACGAAACAGACACATGAACCATCTTTTTTCTCGTTTGGTCGTCCTGAAAAGGACGGTTGGTTTTGTTGGTTCTTCAAAATTTAATTGAAGCTGTATATCAGGTGGCTGGTGGAGAGAATACGCCGGATTTCATCCTCATCTTCAGACTTGCAGAAAAAACCAACAGCACACCTTTGAGCAACACCAAAACGCGGTGAATGGAAGAACCTTGTTGACTTCGGTTTCAAAATAATGCCGATTGTCATGTTGACGGACAAGTTGGGGTGGTCGAATATTTTTGACAAAATCTTCGCTGAATCTCTCTTCAAGCTTGCCCTCTTGACGCCTTCGCCATCTACAACTGAAACTGCATAGCAGTCTCTAAGATTGTGCTCGTCTCGACGGAGTCTGTATTTTTCTCCAACGACTAAGCTATCGTTGCCGTAATGTGGCATACCGACTGCAAGAACTTTTTGAACTTTATGCAGGCTGGATGAACACCCAAGTGATGAAGGACTGGGTCGAGCGGTGTTTCAAGGGAAGACCAGGATCCTTCGAGAAGAAGTCCCTGCTAATTCTGGACTCCATGACAGCCCATAAGGACGAAGGTGTTCGGGAGATCTTGAAGAAGGATCACGAGACAATACTGGCAGTCATCCCAGGTGGGATGACCAAGAAGCTGCAGCCCCTCGACATAAGCGTGAACCGCGTCTTCAAGAACCACATCCGGGAAGAGTGGGAGGACTGGATGTCTGAGGGCATTCACACCTACACTGAGACTGGACGGATGAGACGGGCAACCTTCACTGATGTTTGTAAAACCCTCCACAATCATCAATGGATTCAAGAAGGCCAAGATCATCCCAGGCCCAGACATCGCGGAGGAGGAGGCACCTGATCGTCGGTCGGCAGACCTCGACGACGAGCTGCTAGCTATGTTCAACAGCGACAGCGAGGAGTTTGACGGGTTCCCCGACGTCTGAACCAACAATCCAGATCAACAAAAACCAACCGGCTCTTTTCAGAGCCACCACAACATCAAAAAAGAGATTGATATCATGTCGTAATGTCTGAATAAAGTAACAAATAAGAAGCTAAAAAGGTCAACAAAATTTCCCAAATAATAAAAGAGTCCCAACAAGTCCAGAAATAGAAAGTTTTATTACAACAAAACTCCCTTACCATAAAATACAAATCCTATCTATTATTATCATAAAATAATGCTACTAAAGATTGTATTACGTTAAGTTCCCAAAGCACTTATCAATCACAAACGTAAAAAAATAATTATCCCATCCTTAAATAATACGTTAAGCCTAATCAATACTTCGGATATATTCTCTCCAATAACAACCCTCAAATTCACCACACAATAGAGGTTGGGTTAATGCATTGACTGTCGAATGCATCATCGGAACGAATACTCGGCCACACAGAAAAACGTTTGAACGACGCCGACGTCTGTTATGGTTGGACCGAAAGCACCGTCATAAGGGGGCGCTAGACGCATTGCGGCTATGCTGGAATGAAAGCACGGTCATGGGGGATCAACACGTTGCGGCATTGTTGGAATGAAAGGACGGTCTGGGGGATTGCGGCATTGTTTGAACGAAATACGGTCTCAGTGTCTGAATAGTTCAGCCTTGTTTGACGTTTGACCGCATTATTGAGTAAGGATTCTTTACACAAAGACCGTTGATTTGAACTGGACAAGAAGGTATTTATTATTTCACGCAGTGATCATCAACAAAAAAATCAATCGTCAGCAGACAAGGCGCACCGAAAGATAAGACGCACCGACGTTTTTGGGGTCTAAAAAGTCAGATAAGACGCGTCTTATCCGCAGGAAAATACGGTACTTGGATTTTCAGGCCATTACATGTACATGTATATGTAACAGTGGAATAGGCCCTTTGCACACATGGCCATGACAGGGGCAGCTACATTGTCACCTTGCGTCATGCACGAGTAGGCACTTTGTGGTTCTATTGTCACATCATTTAAATGTGAAAACCTGCCCCCCTGTCATGGCCGACGTTGCAAAGAGTCTATTGTCGTTTTTACTTGCTCAGGTACGGAATCCATTTCTACGACCTGCGACATGAAGGCGTGTGGGAGCGACGAGGCAGCATCATGTACTACACTGATCTCATTGTGGAGCTCATGGCACTCGGAGTGGACTTTGCTCATCACTTTCATATGTTGGTAGGTTTTTGCCAAAGTTCTCATTCCAGTTTTGATGTTAGTTCATTGTAGTGTCATTTACCGACTGTTTTGTACCCCACCTATGTTCTGAGAAAACAATGAAAAACTTTCCTTGTTTTCAAGAAATTGTGCGAAGCCTCTGTCCTATTTATGCTGGTTCTTGGAAGTTGGAGCCACAGTAGACAGGGGCCTAGTTTCATTCACATGAGGGAACCCTGGGGGGGAAAAATGTGTGTGTGCGCACACATTTCTCACGAAAATATATCTAGGGCAGAATTATGGACAGTTGGAACGGACAATGGATAGTTGGAACCACTTCTATCATCCATTTGAGTGAGTTTTCTTCTTTTTGGTCAAATGGTTGATTAAAATCTTTATGAGTCTTTCCACGGTAAAGGGGGCATTTTGGCAACACGGACCATATTTTCCAGAAAATACCTTTGTCTGGTCTCAAAATAAGAGAAATAAGTTTCAGTTCTGAAGAGATAACTTAGGTCCAAAAAGGGTTACAAATAGTGTGACAACATGCCTTTCTAAAGATTATGTGTAAAATTGTTCAATATGTGTCTGTTTTCAATACTAGAGAGACCTCTTCCTCCAGGATTAAATCTCTGCACAATGTCATTCATCTTCTCTCAAAACAAAAGAAATATCTTAAGATAGATCTAAGTAGATAACTTCAGCTAAAGAACTGCAACGAATAGTGCCACAACATGCCTTCCTGAAAGCCATGTGTGCAAATTTCCAATATACCTTATGTAACAAGGACACTAAAAAACGTCACAAAGTATGTGTCCTATGTTACATACGTTAAATAGGAAATTTGTACACAGGATTTTCAGAAAGGTATGTTGTTGCACTATTTGTTGCTTAAGTTATCTCCTTGGATCTGTCTTAAGATATTTATTTTGTTTTGAGAGAAGATAATTTGCTTTGCACAGAGTTATGATCCTGGTGAAAAAGTCTCTCCAGTATTGAAAACGGACTTATACGCTCGTAACTGGGACACTTGTGTTACATTTTAGGCCGTCCCGGTTACGAGCTTATATTGGAGTTTTGTACACGTTTTATTTTAGAAAGGCATGTTGTCACACTATTTGTAACCCTTTTTGGGCCTAAATTATCTCTTCAGAACAACTTAAACTTATTTATATTGAGACCAGACAAAGGTATTTCCTCGAAAATATCGTCCGTGTTGTCAAAATGCCCCCTTTACTGTGGAAAGACCCTTTATACAAGCTATACAAGTTTAGTTACCAAAAATTTTACTTCATGAGTTGACAAGAAAATTATTTTTTTTTTTTACCATTCGCTCAACTCAAAATCCATTGATGAATTTTTAAGGTTTTCTGAAGTACATGTATTACTCCATCTGGCTGATATTTCTACAAGGCAGTTTATCAACATTATTCTTTAGTAAAAAATGTAATGCTGTTGTTCCTGGATTTCGTAAAAGCGTTTCATCTGTAAATGATATAATGGGCTTTTAAAGCTGCAAAAATGTCAGGGTTGTCGGGGCAGAATATACCTATAATTTGACATTGTGGATATATCCTTGATACATAGCTTTGGGGTAATGTGTTCCTGAGCATGGCCAGTCTTGTTATCTGCATGGAACTTCGCTACTTGTACAGTGAGATACAGCGACGGATCAAACGTCATCGGAATTACAGACAGGTATGTTATTTCTCAAAATTTAACATAAATTGTTGACTAGTGGGATGGTGTTTTAAAGGAGCGTGTCCAGATCACATTTTTACCCCCCATTTTTCCCATGGGTGTTGAAATTTTGACACCATATCATTTGTCATGTTGTTCATTACCATTATGACATTTTGCGCTCTCAAACCGTATATTTTCAAGGACATCATCAAAAAAAATTAATTTGTTCGTTCCATAAAACAGTGCAGTGATTACCATTTTGCTCCCACGTCCAAATTTTAGATTGCAAGTTTCCTGTTGTCTTCCCATAGATAGTATTTTGGGGAGGTATTTTTTAACCAAATCGATTTTCTGGAAAATTCTAAACAAGTTCCTTAGGGCGGGTTCACACTGCACTATTTTCATCCGTCAGACGTACGTTACATCCGTTGTGCGTCCGTCTGTCACGTGGCCACACGTCAAAACGGACGAGTTAAATTTGTTTCAGATTCTGTCCGTTTACGTACGTCTTCACCAGCGGTTCACACTATCGACGCATGCAGAGCTGAACAAAACACGGGAAGCACGCATCGCGCCATTTTCATCTGTTCCTTTCGCGAGCAAAGCTAGCTCAGCGATCCAGCCACCTGAGTTCAGCCACGCATTTGAAAACAAAGAATACATCCACCACAGGATTTTCTTTCCCAACGAAAGGCGGTTTGCCTTAGAAAATCATCCTGTGGTGGATGTATTTTGATCGCCCTGTTGTACATGTATGTACAACAGACTTGACAGATAAAACATTTACGGACAAGTAGACCTCGGATCAACTCTTCCGTCATCCATCAATTCGACTTACGAAACGTTCAGATAAGTTGATCTTTGAGACAGTTCACATTGAAAACGCATCAACGGTCCAAAAACTGATGGAACGAAGACGACGTACAATGTACGTCAATTTCACGTACGTCCGACGGACGAAAATAGTGCAGTGTAACCCGTCCTTAACACCTGCATGTAAGGGAGCTCCAAGCGCACGAGATAAGCTGTTTTTGTATGGCTTTTATTTCTTACCCTCTTAGATAAAGCTGATGCAATAAAATGTATCGGGCCTTATTTACATGATCTGAAAGTTTGGTTTTAATCCATTGGCAAAATGACAGTTATTTACGATTAAAAGTAGGATATTCTTTTGAGACATACATGTACAAATAACTTCAGGTTGTTCTATGTAACTTATGCCACAAAAATGTAACTAATACTGTGACAACATGCTTGAAACTTCCCTGTCCCAAAATAATCATGTAAGGCCAAACAAAATAAATGGTGTGTTTACGGTAACGGCCTAAAAAAAATCCAGGTAGGTACATGTAGGTAGGAAAATAATTTTATTTTGTCATTTGTTTTTACATTTAAGTTCATGCATTTGCGTGTTGTTTTGCAATGTTTGAAACTCACTATCAACACTATTAACTATGTTCATGTACATGTACCATGTATAGAAAATGTTATGTTCGTTGAAAATTATTGCAAATAGTGCTCATTTAAAATTATCAACTTGAAAATAGGCAATAAAAAGTTTGAGGTCGGCAATTTGGCCTTAAAAATTCCAGGTAGGTCGGGTTACCGTAAACACAACATTTATTTTGTTTGGCCTAATGTACATGTACAGACATGTATGCAAGAAAAACCAGATAATACACCATAAGTTGAGTTAACCTCGGAGACCACGTATAGGGAATAAAGCACATGCAGCGACCATTTTCTCTTTGGTACCATTTTGGCTCAATATAAGCAGTTTCACCAAATGATTCAGGGTCTACATTAAAAATTTGTAAAATCCCAATTATTACTTGTGGGAAAAGTTAATTATAAATCTGACCTGGTAACCCTGGACGTAATATTAAAACCATGCAGTGCATCGCTGGGCGTCCGCAAGTGGCGCAAATATTTTGGCACAGTGTTTTGGCAGAATATGATGTACATGTATTCAAAAATACTGAATTCAGCTTCAGACCGTCTTTGCAATTTTCTGTCCTGGCCGTGTGTACTTTATTTGTTTGGGTTTTTGTTGGTGGTTTTATCTACTCTCAACAGAAGTGAACGTTCAAGTTGATGTTCAAAACAGATATTTGTTTAGCCACGTTTTAAAATATTTCTGAGATGCACCAAGCCTGAGCCTGTACTTGCAAACCGGAAACTAAAGGTCAAACATTTATATTTGTTTGCGACAAGCTCAGACAACAGTTTCTTCAATTTATTTGTTGAATCGGTAGAATTTAAGGTGCCTTTTTCCACTTATTGGCGTTTGGGCGCTTACAAACGCGGTACGGTAAAGTGATAATTCAAAGAAAATATCGTCACAACGTTATAACCCCCTTGCCATTCCCTGACTGGTTGCCACAAGTGTGACCCAGCACGAGACTTACACGGTCTATTGTGTGACATCTTTGTCTGTCCTGGTTAAATACATAATACAGAAGTACAGTATGTTCCAATATTTGTTGGCTTTTTGGGGGTTTCTGTTATTGCTTTGCAACAACTTCAAGTTATTCTTTATTAACGGACAAAGGCATTTGTACAGTGACAAACATATAGGCCCGAATTTACGACGTGTGTAACATAATCAGGTTTCGTAATTCGTCCGCTTTTTGAACGTGATTAAGCGAAAAACACCTTTCGTAAATTCGGGCCATATTCTTTATCATGAAATAACATACATACTGAGAGACTTGTACCATGTTTGACACCAAATTTTTTCCCCCAAGCAAATACAAATTTCTTGTCAAATCATAACATGATACATGTACATGTATGACTGAAATGTAACATACATGTACATGTAACCAGCAAGAAGTCCTACATGTACATTTTCAAGAAGACCCATCTAAATTTGTACAGACCTTTATTAATTAATGTGGGGTGTTATGGCCGAGCGGTCTAGTGCGTCGAACTTAAGTTCCTGTGCTAGTACTAGAATGTAGGTTCGATTCCGGGCCGCGACGGGTTGTGGCACCTGTGCCCTTGAGCAAGGCACTCAACCACACTTGCTCCCATTCCTGTAATTGGCGGTCCCTCCGCTGTTGGATGTGATAAATAAATAAAATAAAAAACATAAAAAAATTAATTCTCTCACATGCAAAATGTGATACGGTAGTGTAGACAGGCTACACTGTTGGATTTTTGTCTGACAGATGATGCATACCTGCCAACTACATGTACATGTAGTCCGATTTTATCGTATTTGTTCCAATTTTTAAGTGTTAAAAGTGTTGAAAATCGGAACAGTTGGTAAACGGTCAACTTGACCTGACTCCCCGCGCACGCCGCATGTGTTGTGTACATGAAAACGGGTGCAGTACTAGGTCAACTTGACCGTTGTACCATCTCGACCGTTGCAAGTTTAACTACAGTCCGATTTTTTACTCGGCAATGTTGACTATGGACTGCACGTAAAACACCATCAGACACTGTCAGACATGATCAAACTTGTCCGCCAACAGATTGAACATGCTGCTAAATTCAAACAAAGTCTGAAGTCTGGACAGACATCAGCCAATCAGTGGTTAGTTTGATGACATGTGACCTTTGAGTGGCCACGTGATTAAACAAAATCATCAAACAAAGTCAGACAACATCAAACAAACAAAAATCTCAGTGTACGCAGACCATAAACAGCTTTGTTCTTTCCAACCTGATAAAGTTCTACACTTGTCTTTTGTTCGGCTACTTCCCTGTTTTTTCCACCAAAACCCCTTTTTTCAACGGAGTACCATGTTCGAGTGGTTTTTCACGTTGAATTCTGACAGTTGTGTTTGGTTCCTGGCTATGTCCATGTGTGTGCCCTTGGGCAAGGCACCTTTCCCATAAGTTGCCTCTCTCCACCCAGTCTCTCCTGAAGTAGTACATGTACAATAGCCATTTGTGTCAGATCAAAATACATGTGGGTCCTGATCTCATTGAGCCAGCTGAACATTTTTCCCAAAATAGTAATTTTTTAATGAGAAATTACCAGTAAGTGCTGATTATGGGTTTATTGTTGCTGTTCTGTGACACAGAATACATGTAGGATGCATCTCTTTAACGTCAAGTACCATGATATGAGCAGTGTCATGGTCGCTTGTCGAATGTCCGAATTCATTAAGTGGTAAATGACCACATTGAGCCAACTGTTAGTAAAAATTGGCATCACCATCATGATAAAGGATGGAAGTGGGTTCTTCATGCCAAGGAAAATGGCAATGAGTGGTAAAGAACTGCTGACAAGGGCACTAGCAACAATCAATAGCATTGTGCGCAAAGTCTTGTAGTTAGGTCTTGCAGCATGATTAGCTTCGGCGCCAATCTGGTTAACTTGAATGCGTCGAGCGTGCTGACGCGACGTAATATAAAGTCTGACGTACACAGCAATTATCGTAATCAGACTACTGACCACAATGAAAGCGTGCATTATCTGTAACAAACGTTGGATTAATTTTGAAGGGGACAAACCGCAGAATATATGTTCTGGAATGTACAGACTAGTCAATTGTGCGCTAGGAGCAGTGACTACAGTAATGATAAGGGGGATTCCCCAGATGCAGCAAATGATGAATCGTGCTCGCTTCACCGTTACGAGTGAGGAATAGCGTAGTGCGTACACCACCGTCATGTAGCGATCGGCCGTGAGCACCATCAACGAAAGAAACGAACTGAAGCCGACGATAAGCAGAGCGAACGAACAAAACGTACAGATCACTTCTGCAAATTGGATATTCACCCCAAAAGCAAAAAGCGTCGTCGGAAATGCCCAGAAAATTCCGACTCCCAAGTCGGCAAGAGATAAGGATCTCAGGAATATTTTTGTTGTATCCTGGATGCTGTTCACTCGTCGCAACACAATCAGCGAAAGAGGATTCAATGTTAACAGTAGAATCGTTGATATCAATGTTAAGGTACAGGTCACAACCCTGAAGAATTCACTCACGTCAAGATCGTCCTTTGCCGTTGAGTTTATATTATTCATCCTGGCAATTGGGTTTGCGTAGCGGTTCTTTCCTCACTTTCTTCCCTATGGCCCTGGTTCGAACCCTCTCCGGGTCAGTATGTGGATTGGGTTCTCAGTCCCTGCTTAATTCCATGGGTTTTCTCCCGTACACTCACTTGTGGGGTTTTCCCTCCCACCTCTTCTTCGTGTTCTCTCGCACTTTGTGGCCGAGCTAAAGAAATTTCTAGGCGTTAGCAGGGCAAAAACTTTAGTCGGCTAATCTCGGCAAACAGATCCCTTTATTAGGGGATCATACGAAGGAAATTATCCTAAAAATTCTTTTCATTTCACATGTTCAATGCTGTCTGGAACTGGTTCGTTAGACCAAAATCTCAAGAGATTTTTAAACGTGGTTCATTTGCCTCTTCCAAAAAGAACTCCCTGTTTTCTGCAAATTCAGTACTCCAGCAATTTAGGCTAGCATCGGTACAACACCCAATACAAAGTTGCACAACCGAAACAGTAACTCAGTCGCTAGTCAAGACAATGACTGCTTCTCCGTGTGTTTTCTAAATCCACACTGGCTGCTATATTTGGAGTGGGTTGTTTTTGTCCTCTTATAAAGACTTTAATACCTGGCTACTGGATAAGATAAATTGCCTGTCGGTCATTATTATCAATCATGGCTCATTGGATATTTACACAGTCCTTTGCGCTGGTACATTTGTTGGACTCTAATTCATCTCGTCCAAGTCAAACAGAAAACATCCTTAATCTCCTCCACTGTTAATATTCTAACAGCACTTAAAGGTACACACCGGCTTTTTTGGGCTCGAAATTGACCCATACAAGATTCTGAATGCCCTTCCGAAATAAACTGAACATATCCTGAAAAGAAACCACGGAATTTTGCCGTTTTTGAGCAATGTTAAAAAAACAGGTGACATGTCACTTTTCGGAACCAGATTCTGGTTCCGAAAAGTCACATGGTCTTGCGAGTTAGTTTTGTGTCCAGCCGCATGAAAGTTTCTTACTGCAGAACTGCACCAAATTCAACTCTGATTTTTCCCCAATATTTATAAGTAATTGACAAAAGAGAGACTATTTATACAGGTATGAAACAAAGTTAAACACAAAGTATGAAAATTCGAACATAAATTGTTTTTCGAGAGTCCGGAGTAGCTAGTATGGCAAACTACGGTGGAGTGTAGGATATTTGCCCCGCGCAGCACGGCAAACACACGGCCGGGTTGGTTGCTCCGGTGTACGTTCGTGAAGAAAAAACATGATGCTAACTTCTGCAGACAAAACGGAAATTCCTAATCGGTCGTCCGGGCCGTCCAGTGAAATCGTGATCAGAAAATTGGAGATATCCCGAGTAGGAGAAGAGCGAATCGTTTGGGACAAAGTGGTGAAGCTCGCGCGTAGTTGCAACGGCTGGTAAAGCGTATAACCCGTCCTTTGACCGTTTTTGTAACTTCTTACTTCTTTAGTAAATTACGGGATATTTTGATGATTTTTTTTCACAACGACCATTAAAAAAGTATTGTCAATGCTGCTACATGTACATCACTAAATCATGTAAACAGTAGGCCGGTGTTTACCTTTAAAAGTCCCCATATCATTTGTGAGCCGCTCCACCGAAAGTAGGCGCTTGTCGCACAGGCCAGAACTGAGATATTGGCTAATTTATGCATGTACATGTCAAGTAGGGCATTTTTTTTATCGATACCAGGATTTCTGCATGAGACCACCTATTAAGTATCACCTAAAGAAGTTTTAGTGAATAAATACTCCCAGAAAACAGTTTTTTTTCAGTGTTTTTCTAAAACATACCTTCATGAAACTAGGCTAATTTGGCTAAAACAATGGGAAAATCACCGTGTGAAGAGGGTTAAAAAGGCATTGCGTACGAAATTGAGGACTGCTATTCTTGTTCATTCTTGCTGAAACACCACCCACACATGTTTTCCTATAGGTATAGAGCTTTTGGAGTCAGAATGCATAGTTCCGACTTGTCAATCAACCGAACCCGCCGACCAATCACAACAGAGCTAGCAGAGATCACCCACATAGGTCAAAGTGCAATGTTTGCAACAACATATCACGCGATGTTCTGCCCCATACAATTTGTACAGTGTTGTATGCGATGTTCCGGGTGAATTTTTGTTTTCAAGGCTGGTCGTTTCGTTGTTCAAAGCATATTCAAAGGTACGAAAGCACGTATTTCATGATATGATATCCCTGTATTACTGGCCCTTTACTCGGTGTGTTCTAAGATAACTGTTGACCCTGAAACATGAATACCTTTGAGTTTTCTCCAATGAATCTGTGGTTTCCGTTGAAAGTCCCATTGCTTTGTGCGTTGTGTGACACCATTTTGCAGGATAGCGTGTGAGCCATAGCAACAATATCCAAGGGGGCGGGGTTAACTGGGCAGTATCGGAACTATGCATTTGCATGGTTGCTAAGGACTTTATGCCTTAACAGAAGTAAAACCTTCTACGCCATTTTTCTCTAAAGCGCTTCTTAAAAAATTGGGTGGGGGGTGGGTGTGGGTGTGGGTGTGGGTGTGGGTGTGGGAGATTGGGAGATTGGGAGATTGGGAGATTGGGGTGGGAGGTTGGGTGGGGGTGGGGTGGGAGATGGGGTTGGTTGAGGGTGATGATCTTGTATACAAGCTCTGACGTCATTTATTAATTGTGGTGATTTTGTTTGTAGGTTGTGCAGAACATGCAAGCCAAGTTCCCTCTGGCCACAGATGAGGAACTGAGAGAGAATAACGATGAGTGTGCTATTTGCTGGGAGGAGATGAACTGTGCACGCAAGCTGCCATGCAATCACCTATTCCACAAGTAAGGAAAATATAGTGTCTAATCTTTGTGCTTTAAAGGCCATGGTGTCATTTGCAAAGATCTAAAGTGTTACTTTGTGAGTTGACAAGAAAACAACTTATTCAGTGTTGATAGCAATGGTAACAAACGCAATATGAATTTCTGTCCTAACCCTACATGTATAGCGTACGTCGACATTGCAACTGGAAGCAACAAGTGGCAACTGGTGTTTCTGGCATCTGGAAGCAACTGGGAGCAACTGATCAGTTGCTTATTTAAAAAGGTTGATGTATGCGCACTTGCAACTACTGGAAACTGGAAAAATCCCAGTTGCCGGGAGTTGCTCATGTTCTACTTTTTAGCAATTAGTTGTACCCAGTTGTGGTCAGTTGTGTCGATGTACGCGTACTTGTCACTGGTTGCTGTCAGTTGCTCGCGTGCATCTGATCACATGCGCACAGCAACTGCAAGCAACAGTTGCTTCCAGTTGCAAGGTTAATGTACTCTACGCTTTACCGAGTTGCCGTGTCGATGTGGGCGCTCTGGAAATGTAGACATGGCTGGATGCTCTCAGTTGCCTCTAATTGTGCAAATGATCAGTTGCTGTCGATGAGCGCGCTACGCACACATCGACAGCAATTGATCAGTTGAGTTGCTTCCAGTTGCAATGTCGATGTACACTAGGCTTATTAGATGGTACTTTCTGTAAAAACATTAATCCAAAAACTGTGCATTGATTTTAAAGGCTTAAATTCATATTCAATTATTGTTAAAACCACTTCTCTGTTCCATTTGAGAAAGGTTTATTCCCGGTCAAATAGGAAACACTGCAAATCCTGTATGTGAGCTTTAAAGGAAGGGATGACACTTGTTTGATGTTATCGACGAATTGAATCAAAATATTACCGATGTATAGCCCGGTGCATAAACATTCATGAGAATCAAAGAATCTTGTTTTCAACGTCGGCAACCCAATTCATTTTTATGATAAACTCTGCAACTAATGCAACTACATTTACATGTATGTGCTGCGCCATATTTGAAAGGGATGATGACGTAAACCATGCATCGATTGCATGGATGACATCAAGATTGATGCCTTGTTTCCCGACATGCACGACTCCCACACGGCATGAAGTATATGAAAATCCTTTGTGTCCTGTCTCGCGTCTTCTCAAGTCCGAGCAGCCGAACTGGAAAAGATGCCGACTTACATAAAATGTACAGAGTTAGGCAGCCCTTTGCAAGTGTTGTCCCTTCCTTTAAGGCTAGATTGGCCAACTCGGGTGTGTACCTGAAAGGTTTTTAAAAAAATGGGGGCGGGGGAGGGGCAGCAGTGTTTGCCACTGCTAAACATTTTGTCCAGGCACGCTAAGCAGTGCTTCATGCGGTGAACATTGATCAACCCCCTGTTCGCCACGCGAGGACGCTGTTCAAAACAGATGTATGCAACTGTCATGGCCGTTATCGATCATGGATTGGGTCGCCGATCGGGTAAATGTGGATGATAATGAAACCAGCAGCCAGCGAATCATGTTTGGTGACTTTAAACCTAATTTTTGAATGACTCGGCCGTACTTCTGAAGTATTTTCGAGGGGAAAATGGATTATTTTTGTCCGGGCGGCATATTTTTGTCAGGGTGCTTGATTTTGGCCGGACGGCGCGCCCGGAAAAAAAGGTAGTGGAGAACACATGGGCAGGATGAACCAATGAGAGACCATGCATTATATACATGTAGAACCCAGTTAAGGCTAGATTGGCCAACTCGGGTGTGTACCTGAAAGGTTTTTAAAAAAATGGGGGCGGGGGAGGGGCAGCAGTGTTTGCCACTGCTAAACATTTTGTCCAGGCACGCTAAGCAGTGCTTCATGCGGTGAACATTGATCAACCCCCTGTTCGCCACGCGAGGACGCTGTTCAAAACAGATGTATGCAACTGTCATGGCCGTTATCGATCATGGATTGGGTCGCCGATCGGGTAAATGTGGATGATAATGAAACCAGCAGCCAGCGAATCATGTTTGGTGACTTTAAACCTAATTTTTGAATGACTCGGCCGTACTTCTGAAGTATTTTCGAGGGGAAAATGGATTATTTTTGTCCGGGCGGCATATTTTTGTCAGGGTGCTTGATTTTGGCCGGACGGCGCGCCCGGAAAAAAAGGTAGTGGAGAACACATGGGCAGGATGAACCAATGAGAGACCATGCATTATATACATGTAGAACCATATACTCAGTCAAGACGTAAAAATGGGAAATCACTGAAGTGGTTAATAATTATCGAACAGAACTTTAAAAAACTTGTTAAAAACTTCTTTAAAAATTATCCTTTTCTCCCCTCTCAGCACTTGCCTGCGATCCTGGCTGGAACACGAGACATCTTGTCCGACATGCCGACACACTCTGAACATCCGAGGGGGTGAGGAACGGCCAAACCAGCCTCCAGCACCCACCGAGACCCCTGTGGTTGGACCGGGATTAATGGACGAGGCCCAGCCAGTCAGACCAAGAAGACGGATGGGTCACTTTTTCCATTTTGATGGTAAACGCGATGTTTTTTATTCACAAATACAGTGCAACAGCAAGACTTGCTCTGAGAATTCTAGAACCTTGATTAAGGCTGACAAAGGTGTTTTAGCTGGCACATCTGCACTTTTTTTAAAAACAAAAACAAACAAATTGATATCTATTGCTCATGTAATACGACACACTGGAAAGCTGATACGGACTTGTTGAAGCTTGAGTACACTTGTTGAAAACTATGTATTTGCAATTTGTCTGTAAGATTGACCCATATTTCGTAGTGTAGTCACAGCTTGCTCTTTTGTTTACTCAACTGGGGTCCTTTTGCCATTTTACAACAGTTGTGTATGCAAGAAAGGCAAATATAGACTAGATAGCTATCTGATAGTGGTCAAGAACTGACTGGTGCCAATACTGTGCATTCAGCTAGTACAAAGTGATTTTGCTCCAGGTATCTCAGAAGATCAGAGAACAGTCGGAACACATGCAAAAGAACCTATTACACATAATCTGTTACATAATACAATATTGTATTCATTGTATACTTCTTAAAACTTGTGTGACCTTCAGAGGCTACTTTTTTTTATATATGAAGCCAGAGGTGGCTATTTTGAGGAATGAAAGATAAAGAGACATTCCTGAAGTTTCAAGGACATTTCTATGACATGCATTGAATATATTGCAGGGAGCGCGTGTGGTCTAGTGGGTATGAAGCGGGACTCCCAATCAGAGGTTGGGGGTTCGAGCCCCACTTCGACCAACGTGTCTGTGTCCCTGGGCAAGGCACTTAATCCCAGTTGCCTCGTCAACCCAAGCGATATATGGGAAGCTGTTAAGGGGAATGCTACAATCTAACTGCTGATAGGGTTGTGCGCCTGACCAGCAGCCACCTAGTTGAAGCGAAATGATTCTGGTGATTCCCTGATGGCAGCGGTAATAATGGTAACAGCGCCTTGAACACCCTGCAGGTTGGATATGTGCGCTATACAAATCTAATCATTATTATTATTATTATTATATTGGTTGCATAATGTGTTTTTTGTACTGGACATAAAATGCTGTAAAATGTTACTAAACATAGTTTTCAACAGGTGTACTCGAACTTTTGGCCGGTACTGTACATCGAACTTAATTCAAATTTCTGGGATAATTTAGTTTGGCGCGACTCTGGTGCGCCTGTATTAAACGGGTGTTAGTGTAGTACAAAATTGTAAAATGTTTCTCTTCTTTGCATGAACTGTGCAGGTTCTCGGATTGCCAGCTGGATTCCTAGTTTCTCTGTGGAGGTCTCACATCGTCATCTCCTGCAGCGAAGAGCTGCGACACGCAACTCCCAGCTCAACAACATGGTCAGTAAAATTGTCCCAGCTTGGTAACAGATCGCACCCATTTAGAAAAACCAAACATGGAATAAGAGAAATAATCACATAGTACTCATTGGGATGTCTGAGACAGATACACATGCTCTACCACCTGGGGCGGATTGCAGTATGTGGTCTAAGAACAGTCTATATGCTTAGCCTGCTAACGCGGCGTCCACTAAGACCAGTCTATAATTATAGCCCGCTTGCAATATCTTTGTCTTAAAGTTAGACCAGTCTTAAAATTTAAGCCCGCGCCAAGCAGGCTTTAATTTTTGGACACCGCGCTACATATCATAATCCTACATGAAAAAAGACCAACAAAATGCACATTGTGCCCATTAGAGCCTTTTTAGTGCTAATTGATACCGGGTAACTTTTTCTGCAAAAACTGCACCACACATGCGTCATCAAGTGGCTTCGTGAGGACTTTTGTTTGGCTTGATAGCCGCAAGGATAGCCGGCTGTGTCACTTTCCGTTAAGATGTGCGTGTTTTTCGTCTGGCACAGCCATACTTTTTTGTAACCATTATTTTCTCTGCACTGCACGCTCTGCATCAGCTGTGTGGAAGTCTCGTATTCTTACACAGCACATGTGAGCGGGGGCCATATTTATGTGTGTACATCGCATGGGATATGTTTGCATGTGTCATGTGTGTGGTCTGATCGCTTCGTGCGGCCATACGGAGTAGGATAACATTGTCGCTGCATATTAAAGCCTACAGATTATAATTCCAAGTCGTTTTTTTACCTTTTGCTGTTGCATTTTGCGTGATGGATGCTGGCAGAGGAACAGATAAGGTGATTGACGAAGGAGTGAAAACAAATTTTATTCATAACAAACAAGTGTACAGTATGGACGTTCTTTATAGGGCGCTTTCACAGGGGGGTCAAAAGGTCACAGGTCACCATTGCTTGTCCTTCAGATCGGGAGAAAACAATAGGGCCACGTGGGGGAACGCACGTGGCTGCTAGTAGAAAAGCACGTGGCTCTATTGTTCTCTCCTGATCTGGGGCCAATTTCATTGCGCTGCTAAGCACAAAAATTTGCTTAGCACAGGATTTATTTGCCTTATAAAATGGATTACAAGCCAAAAATATTCGCCAACTTGTGTTCTTTGCAAGAGTAGGAGAATACCTTTCAATACACAACTTACGATTTTGGCTAGCAATCAATTTTTACAAAATAGAGCAAACAAATCCTGTGCTAAGCAAATTGTTGTGCTTAGCAGCGCCATGAAATTGGCCCCTGGAAGACAACCAATAGTGACCTGTGACCTTTGACCACCTGTGAAAGAGCCCTATACTGTAGCTGTCCTTAAAGAGTAAATGATTGTCAATTTTTTTCTCATTTATTTTTTTAATTTGTGGGTTTCCCAGGCAACACAAGTGCAGCAGATGTTTCCCGACTTCCCTCTTTCTGTACTCATTGAGGACCTTAGAGAAACCCGCTCTGTGGAAACCACCGTCGATAATATTCTGGAGGAGAGGTTGGTAGCCCCTCCTGAACATGTACATGTAAGTAGAAACTCAATTACCACTTGGTTTTTGTAGCTGTGATATTCGATTCTATGAAGTTTTTTGGAGGAAGCACTGTGTATAAAGTGTTAACGGAACACACCGGCTTCGTTGGGTTATTTTGGGCTCGAAATAGACACAAACATTATTATAATATAATATGTATATAAATTTTGCCGTTTTTAAGCATTTAAAAACAAATCAAGGTCACATGATTTTATCTAAACCAGATTTATTTTCCCCTCATCAGGATTCCATAGATCCAGACAACACCAATTTGCAAGAAAACGACGTTGTCCTATTACAACCCTCCCCTCCCCTTCCTGCAAGCTCCGCCTTCAGCGCCAACCCAGCCACCAATGTCGACCCCAACACAAGACAGACAGAAGAACCCCCGCTGTATGATGCCCGAGGCAGAACTGCGATCGTCGACAGCATACGGCAATATGCGTCATCGGAGCAGGTCGTTGAAGGGATGCAAGAGAGAGAAGGGCTCCCTGGGGGTGGGGGGCTGGTGCATGGGGGTGGAGATGCACCTTATGTGGGTAGGGATTCAACTAGAGAACTGCAAGCGAATGAGCCTTCAAAGTGAGTACAAAAAGTCAAATGTGTTGTACTATTAAAGTGTCAAGAAAAATATGTCCTTATTTTGATCATAAATAACATCATTCGCCAACGGATTTAAAACTAAAATTTCAGATCATGTAAACGAGACTTGAAAAATTGTATTGACTTGCATCAACTTTGACCAGGTTAGATTTAAAGCCATACGGAAAAAAAAAGTCTATTTTGGAATCTTCCACTTGGCGTCCTCCAATGTCAACACATCGCTGAAGACGGTGGTGGAATGTGCATGTTGCAGCCGAAGGCTTCTGAAAAAATGCTGGATCACCCCAATGTCATTACACATCACCTTGATAGTTTGGCACAACTCATCCGGAAAACATTTCAAGACAATTTCCTTGACATTTTTGCTTCAACCTCCAAATGTACATTTATATGATTGTCATCATTGGCAGCTCAGTCTCGGGATGCGAGATGCGCCCCTGGAGTGTTGTCTGTTTGTAGGGTTGACATCGTCTGTTGTGGCTGTATAGACCGATGCGCGAGTGACAGTCTCTATTGCACGTGGTACAGACATACATGTACAGAAGGGTCCGAGTTGTAAGGGTTGATGCAGCACGCTTCTTCTGCAACCTCCTCTCTGCTGCGAGCTGACCTCTCCTTATGTCTGCATCTGCTATTCCCTTGCGAACATTCCGGCGCCAGACATCTTGATCTTTGGCCTGTATCTCCCAGCTGTCCGGGGAGATATTACAAGCTTTCAGAACAAAATACATTTTGTAAGGTTTGAGAGCTTGCATGGTGAAAAAAACATTAAGTAATAGGTTTACGGTGGCCCCATGTATTAAATCTATCTCTTTTGGAGAAGTGTGGCTCTGAAAAGAGCCAGTTGGTTTCTCGACGTTTTGAACAGTATGCTCTGTTCATCATCAGGAGACTGCCAGAGACTAGCGGTAGCTGGTTTGTGTAGAGGGCTTGGACTTGATGAACCGTGAAGTGTTGTGTGTTGCTGTGTGGTGATTGGGTAGCTGGATGCCTTGCTGAATCCTTTTCCGAATCCCTCACAGGATCCCACAGGAGAGGGTAGTGCTGTGCGTGTGCATTGATGAGTGTCAGTTGGTGGCCGACACAGACAAAGTGCCATGATGGGTATAGGAGACCCAGAAGGCAAACTATAAGGGGGAACTAGCGGCAGGGTGCCATGGGTATAGAAGACCCAGAAGGCTGCTAATGGGGCTGGAGGGCTTGGTCTTGAGAATGGGCTGCCAGATGTCGTTGATGGAGATTCCGATGTCTTAGCGTATGGTATTCTGCTTGAAGATTTCGATGGCCTCTCTAACTCGCCTCGTGTGCCAGTGGTCGATTGGGGGTGATGAGTTCCGCTTGCTGCCACTGTATGACATGATCCTCAGCGTGCGAATGTTTGATGTTTGAAACGTCGAGAAACCAAACGCTGGAGAAGCCACACTTCTCCAAAAGAGATAGATTCAATACATGGTGCCACCATAAACCCATACATTTTCTGGAAACATTTGGACAAGCTTCTTTAAACACTTTTCTTTAAACCTGCCTGTAAACTCTTGCCCCGTTTTCAGTTTCAGAGAAGAGGAAGGTGGTTCTTCACGATTGAGTGATGGTCCGCAAGCCTTTCCAGCAAGATTCTCTAAATCGTCCGTTGAGCGAGAGGCCATACTCAAACAACGAAAAGATTTATTGCTTCAGCAGGCAAGAAGGTGGGATAAACTTTCAAGTGGGGTACCGTGGCCGAGTGGTTAGGGCCATTGACTCGCAATCATGGGTGAAAACTTGGGGTTGCGGGTTCGAATCCGGCTGCGGTACCTGTGCCCTTGGGCAAGGCACTCGACCACTCTTGCTCCATCCTTCGGAAGGGATGTAAAGCCGTTGGTCCAGTGTGTTAGGTAATGGTAACGCACTCTAAAGATCCCAGAGCATTCTTTCGTGAAGAGCAAGGGGATTCCCCGGTGTCTCTGGCCATTTCTAATTCTAATTCTTAATGGGTTTCCTCACGCTTACGAGTGACAGTGCAATGAGCACTATTGAGGAATCCTTGGTATGAATACCAGAAAGAAATAATAATAATAATAATAATAATAATAAGTTTAACATAACTTCATCACGTGGTGTCTGAGACAACAGATACGTTTTATTGTTGCACCAGATATTTTAACAAACGGTGTAGCATTGGGCTCGAACCTTACTGGATGTTTTATTATTTCTACAGACGATTCCAACATCGTCAGACACGTTCTGCCTCTCCCGCTGTTGCCACACCCACCGTTAGTGCTTCCAGCCAATCAGCATCCAGCCCGATTACCTCGCCGTCAGCAAATCAGAACCCATCATCTAGGGACGCTGTGCCACAGCAGCCCTCTACTGATCATGACGAGAGAAATCGGAGACGGGCTGTGGCGTATGAGGCGGCATTGAGACGCATGTCGCAACATCAACAGTAAACAGTAAAGTATGCATTGAATTTTGTTTCCAAAAATATATCAGTATCTTTTTAAGTAGCTGAGCAAGTTGGATTGACCACTGGTTAAACTGGTCATCCTGGCAACACAGTAGTCAGAGTAACTTGGACCCTAAATATCGCTTTTTTTAACATGGGGGACGTGACTTGCGATAGAGGGTCCAAGCGGGTTGGCAAATACTGTGTTTCCAATAATTGCTGGCCCAACAAACGCAACAGTTCTCGCCCTCAAAATTGCTACAAATACACTTGACACACCATGTGAGGTACAAGTAGATATCTAAGTTTAAACTGAGGTACAATGACTTACTTACATTTTTACAAAAACTTCAATTTTCCTTCTGATTTTTTAATTTTTTTTCTTCTTTTCAGCTATGGAAAAATAGTTCAAACTATACTTAAAACTATAGTTGTAAAAAAAAAACTATAGGTGAAATGTTTAAGAGTGAAATTAAGAAAAATCAAATTGCGAGCGCATAGCGCGAAGCCCTAACGGCGTGGGGTCTGGGGGAAATTTCTAGATGCTCTGTGGTGCGATCTCAGGCAATATTTAACCACTTTAAGCAGTCGAAAGTGTGATACCCCAACGGTTGCGACGGTGATCGATAATATAAAAAAACGGATAATTTTTGTTTTGTTTTTTTATGAAAAGGGGGGTGGGGGCGTCCCTGGATCCCTGGATCCGCCCCTGGCAAAAACAGACGGTAGAACAAAAATAAATTGAGCAGTGAAAATTTGTCTTAAATCATGAATGCATGAGGTATGCTCATATACAAATAATGAATGTTTATGAGTGCAATGGGAGAAATATTTTCATGAGGTGAAAGATGGAATGTTCCATTCAACGAGGCTTCGCCTCGTTGAATGGAACATTCCATTCCGAATGAAAATATTCCTTCTATTGCACGAATTAAAACGCTCATTATTTATATAACGCCCAAGTAGATTCTTGTCTTCTCACTTTTTTAAAACAAATTATTCAGGCTTACTCTTCGAGTTTATTTCATCGTCCGTCATAAGTACAGAACACGCCATGTCGCTTGTGAGTTGTAAAAAAGTTTTTGTGTCAGGGGTCGCATTCACTGGTCGCGCACGCGTCATACATTCGACGCGCATAGTCATACACTTACGCTGAATTATTAGTGGGCGCGGGCGCACCGTGCAATGGGAAAAACGTATGGAACAAAATTGCACGTTTAGTGACATAGCATTAAATAGATTAAATATTGAACGACATGTGACCTGCTATCGTCCAATCAGATGACAAGATAATATGTCATACGGTGATAGATTGATTACTCTAAAGTCGAGTAGTACACAAATAATGAATGTTTATGGGTTCAATGGTACAAATATTTTCATGAGTTGAAAGATGGAATGTTCCATTCAACGAGGCGGAGCCGAGTTGAATGGAATAATTGCATCTTTCAACGAATTAAAAAATTTGTTCCATTGAACTAATGAAAAACATTCAGTATTTGTTTTATATAACGCCCAAAGAGATCATTTGATTGGAGAACATACGACAGCCTGAGAATATGAAAAAGTACTTAAGACCCTAGTCCCCGTCATCCTTCGCATCACAATGACCGAATATGACTCATCTACCACTCGTACTTCTTACGCAAACACGTCTGCTTCAGCGTCACGCGTGTACACAAACACATGCTTGCAGTAAAAATGCATGCAGTGCGCGTGCCATGCAATGGAAAAGGGCGCGCCGTGCAATGGAAACAGGTGCGCCGTGCAATGGAACAAATTGTATGGAACAAAAATGCACGGTTGGTGACATAGCATTAAATTATTTAACGCCATGTGACCTGCTATCATCCAATCAAATAACAGGGATCTACCTGGGCGTTAATGTTCCTTGTTGTAAGTTGCATTAACAGATCTTTTATTATCAAGCTTCGACTGCACAATATTTAGTCTATCACCGAATGAAATTATTCTTAACCGTTGCACGAATATGATAATAGAAATTCTGTGTGGTACCAAGAAATTCCAGGCGTTATCCGAGTACTGCCAATTCATTTGTGAGTTCATATTTCAATGAGCCTGGATCCGCCCTGATTTATATGTCACAACAACATTGCCTAGGCTGTGCGAAAAGTGACTCATTTTTACAGAGCATGTCACAAATTGACAAATATCTGTAAATTTAACTAAAAAGTTCAATGCAGACACAGTAATTATGCGACACCAAGTACAGTTTTTTTTTCTTTTTCTACAATTTTTCCAGCTAGGCTGAGTTAGCTGTATATATGCTATAAACAATTGAAGAATGTTGATCTTGTATGTGTATATAATTTTTTTTACAAAAAAATACATGGATCAAGTGATGATAAAGAATAAAGTAATTTTTTGATGGAATATGGTGGTGGGACGAAAAATGTCATGAAGCAAATATTTTTGCTGCATTTGTTATTTTGTTCATTATTTTGCATAAATTACTTGCGCAGTTGCGCATCCAGGTAACACAGAGATAATTTTCAATGTCTTTTAAAAATCATACAATTTTGCAAAGCCGAAAGGCACATTTATTTATTCAGTATAATTTATTCTTGTAAATTATACAAAAATATACCCAGAAAATACGCACAGAAAATAGGTTGATATCCCGACTACACATCTAAGAATCCTTGAGGTCATTAATTAGCCTTTTGCATGTAATTTTTGTACTGCGGCTGGCGCCCCCAATTCTTCACTTTCAAATGGAAGTGCAGTTTAGAAAGCCGTACTATGCTGATGATGTTGGTATGTGGTGCACGCCATTGCCTGGCAATCAACAGTCAACACAGTATTGATTTTGTACTTCACACCTGCCAAGTGCACCACATTGCAACAAAAAAATAGTCTGGTCAAGTGGACACTAAGTGTGCATGTGAAAGGAAGAACGTCAGTACACCGGACGCTGTTCATTTAAAACACGCAAAATGCTAATTAACGATTTAGAAGGGGTTTTGGCTTTGTCAGGAGTCGCAAGATCAGTCATTTTTCATGGAATCTGGCAAAATTTGCGAGGGTTGGCAGCTCTACAAGGTGTCCATAAAAAAAGGAAACCCATCTTTAAATGCAAATTATCAGAAATCTGTGCAATATTTTTAAAAGAGGTGTGTATGTAGGGAAAGTCCAGACTGTCCTCTGTCCAATGGTACCAGGGTCATTATGTAACTGTCATGCATGATTGAGCAAACATGGCCAATATGAAAGGTGGTGAAATCATCACTGTGACAAGTTAGCACTTGAAAGTGGGATAAGGGCAATGAAGTGATGAAAGAACAACATTTATTTTTAAACCTTACCTTACAGATGAATTCAGGGGTGTGTGCCCTCGACATGCCCACCATTTCTATCAATACACAGCTCACATTCAGTTCATTTCATTTCGTTTTATTTCCACTCATTTAAATGAAGTTTTACACCGATAAATTTGTATTTACATTAATGTTAAGTGGAGGAGATCTCCGAAAGCAGAGCTTGTATGTGGAGACCCCCCTAAAATGTGTACTTTCACTATTCAATCACTTTTAGCCGGGTTTTTATAATAGAATAAATTACATACACAATGAATAACCTAAATGTTGCACATGAAACACAAGACAATACACAGGACGGGACAAACATTGCGAGGCTGCCAATACAATAATTACACTTACTTCAATAGGTAAAACAACTTAATCCTGACAATATTTTTCTGGAAACCAAGCCTTTAGTTTTTTCTTAAAAACTGGAAGACTTACTGTTTATTTCAAATTACTACTTAAAGCATTCCAAAACCTGGGACCTTGATAAGGGACACAATTAAAAGATCGAGAAAGGCGTGCATATGGAATGTGAAAATCCGTGGAGGATCTTGTGCGATGGGCATGAATCTGTCTATTGAATGTAAACATGTTTTCGAAACACCTTGGTAGTAAATTAAATTTAAATTTGTACATGAATATGCCGAGCTGAAAAAAGTATATCACTTACTTTAAGAGTTTTATAACTGTAAGAGTTTTATTACATTGTCTCCTCATGTCTCTGACTGCTCGTCTTATCATTCCATGGTAAGGTTTAAAATGAAATGTGTCGTGTTCTTTCATCACTTCATTGCCTTTATCCCACTTTCAAGTGAAGTGCTAACTTGTCACAGTGATGATTTCACCACCTTTCATAATGGTTAGATTTGCTTAGTCATGTATGACAGTTACATAATGACCCTGGTACCATTGGACAGAGGACAGTCTGGACTTTACCTTCATACGCACCTCTTTTTGAAATATTGCACAGATTTCTGATAATTTGCATTTAAAGATGGGTTTCCTTTTTTTATGGACACCCTTTATATACATAGTAGCGTTTCAGAAAACGTTAAAATCATCCATGGTTGTTGTGTTCAGTGAATGCTAAACAGATGAGCATACAATACTCATTTTTAAAAAAATGCTGTCGGTTTTTATTTTCATGTGATGAGAATGTTCTTTTTGGGTAATTCCCAAAATGAGGGGTCCAAAATGTTTGGTGTCCCAGTTACGTACGACACTCTCTGCTTCAAAAATCACCACTTATGAGTAATGGACTGTGGCCTATGATTATAGGGGGCAGCATCATTTTCTTCAATATTTTGTTTTCTGATTCCTGAAAAATATTCAAAACAAAAGACCATAAAGGCTTATAATTTGTTCCATGTATTGAATAGGAGTTTGGTGTCCCGGGTTACCTACGCCAATGAAAATTGGCTGTAGAATGAGTTTGCATTAACCTTGGTGCCATATCTACACACAAACATTAAATTTGAGTGGTATTTGTTCAAATAAAAATAATTATTTTCTACTGGGAAACCACTTTCAATAATTAAAAACACTTGGAAATCTTAAAAAGCACTTTTGGACCCCTAATTTTGGGATTACCCTTTTCGGACGGGAAAAAAAATCATGTGGTATTTGATGCCTTATTTTCAAAATTTGGGTTTCTCCTGTCAACTTGTGAACTAAAATGTTGGGTCACTGCAGATATTATATAGTAGTGGTCCTTTAAAGAAGCATCAGTGTATATACACGTAGGCCTGATTAATTAAGATTAAATTAAACTCTTGCGTATCACTTTCTTAGTGAGAAAAATCTTCTTATTTATCGACAGAATAATCTACAGATTTAGAATAATAAAGTATTTTTACAATTTGTGTATGAATTAAAATTTTGCACTACATGCCAACAAGTAGCGACTTGGTATGCCCAAGCCTTGATCGAAGTGCTTTAAACCATTTACACATAAATCACCTCGTTTAAAATTACCTCTAAAAATTGCCATTTTTGTACTCTTTTTCTCTTGTACTTTTTTCATTATAAAAGAATTGTACGGGTGTTGGTTATTCAATTACTTTTCCATGTTATGTCAACATTGTATTTATGGGATACATCGTAGTTGTAGGTTTATAAATCTTCGGACTTTTTGTAAAATGTGGTGGCTGTGTACCCAGTACACATACTGGGAAAAACTGAAAGCATGTTAATTTTTGTTCCAGCAGAAAGCATGTGATATGACTTTTATAAAATTGGTGCTAGTTCAAAGATTTTACGGAATGATATGCCCTTCAAAAAAGAAATGCAGGTTATACCCCGTTTGAAAAATCGAGGAGGCTGAGATATGTAACATGACATTTATTTTGTCAGTAGCATGACCACCTCTTGTGGCAAGGCTGACTGCAGGAACCTCTGTAAGACCCACTGAGGCTGGGTGTGCCACTCTGCCTGAAGTTGCTTTACAGACACTTTGCCCCAAAACCACTTCGCCCCTTTAACTTCAGGATTCTACCATAAACAAGTCTTATATCCTTGAATGTGAGAATCGCATTGTTCAGACAGGTTCTCCTGGACCTGGAGGAAATCACTGAAGCAGAAGTCTTGAAAGTGATTCCAAAGTGATTGGTCGATCAGTGCCTTGTTATCCACAAGTTCACTGTATTCAACAAACTTCTGTTCTGATTAAGAATTGATATTTTGAGAAAATAGCACTTAATTCTTATTTGGAAGAGTATATGAATTCAATTTCACAGCACTCCCTTACAGCAGTTTTTCTCTTAACCTAGTCTTCATAATAATATATATGCGATTTCACAGAGACAATTAAAGCATTCAACAATGCAAAACGTGCCTTGCATTTAAAGGCAAAATTTGCTTAAGATAGTGATGCAGCAATATCTCTCCAAGTCGCGCATGCGCACGCTTTAAAAATACATCAGCTTAGTATACCTGTACAAACTAGCGCTTGAAGCTAGCTTGCTCTTATAGCTAAGAAATTGGCCCATGGTATAATGAGTGTCCCGATTTAGGAAAACTTTGAAGGTACTTGTACGTGGTTGAAGTGCTACATATGACAAGTTAAGTTCAGTATTGTAAGTGATGCAAATTGCAAAAGTGAAACGAATTTTATTTCATTATTTTCGTGGCAAATATTCGCACCAGTTGATGAAACCAGTTCAGCTGTTTGAGAATAAGCCAGTTGCGTGATAGATTTGCATAAATCGTAGAGTCCTGCCTCTGCGCTATGGCGCCAGACTACCAGGCCGTTGGCAACGGGTGCCAAGTGGCAATGGGGTGCACGCTAGAGCATGTTAGCCGGCGCGAAAGTCTGTACGGTACCTGGAATACCTCGCACATTACTGTAGGCCTTCGCATTTTGAAGCTGGACCATCAAAAATTACATGTTGAAATGAGCATGTTGAAACATGTGCTCGCCATGAAATTTCGTCCATTTCGAGTCAAACAAGTTATTCTGGCGAAATGTCATTGCGAGTACATGTTTCAACATGCTCATTTAAACATGTAATTTCGGATGGTCCAGCTTCAAAATGCATAGAGTAATGTGCGAGGTATTCCAGGTACCGTACAGACTTTCGCGCCGGCTAACATGTTCTAGCATGCACTCCCTTGCACCCCGTTGCCAATGGCCTGGTAGTCTGGTGCACGACTCTCTTATTATGCGAGCGCCATATCGCAGAGGCAGCTAGGACTCTAGGATTTATGCAAATCTATCACGCAACTGGCTTATTTGCTTCGCCTTTGCACATTTGCGTGAAATATGACCTGGGCTTTAGACCGTGCTTTCTTTTTCTTTTTTTTGTAATGGTGTATTTGTTTGTGAAAAAATACTAAAATTACTATTTGTAATTAAATTGGAATGACGGAACTATGAGAGAAATATAAAGAAAACTTTTCATATATGTAGTTGCATTAATAAAAAACAATGTGTGCTCATTTGTGCCCTCAATACTTCAAAAAAGTGGGTAAAATAAGACAATTGTTTGTTGTTAAAATTTATGGCTGATACATTATTTTTCTTTTAAATGTATATTTTGTTTTACTGTGCTTGACAGTATAAAACTAGCTGATTGTGATCTTGTGCGGATGTACATTTTGTAAGGAGTCTGTTTAAAACAATATATTAAATGACACATTTACTGGGAAATTAATTGTTATTAGCAGAATGTTGTATTAACAGTACTCTTTTTATAAAGATTCCACTATATGTATGTAGTAGACTTGGGCAAATCTTCAATGGTAGGTAGGTAAGTCGTTTACGAGCCCATGCTGGCTCATACGGCCGGTACTCATCCCCGGTTTCTGTGGCATGGAGTGACTATAGAAGCATTACTACCCCTCCTGTATGGGATGCCAGTCCATCGCAAGTCTACCCCCAGCAATTAGTTTCCCCAACCGTATTTGCTGGTACCAATTTATACACCTGGTTGGAGACAGACAACGTGGAGTGAAGTGTCTTGTCCCAACACAACACGGTGCAATTATCGGGCTTCGAACCACGGACTTCTCGAATCGAAAGTCCGACGCGCTTTAATTTCCACTAGACCACCACGTCTTAACGAATCCTCAGTCGAGTCGAGTTGAATTGATTCCAAGTTGGTAATCTGAATCGCAATTCCATAGGAATCAATTCCCATTACCTTGGCAATTCTAGGAAGAACCCAGCAATTTTGAATATTAATAGATGCAGAAATTACAAAAGTGGAAGCGATTTGTATCAGGTCTGTAAAATGTTTTACATGTATCTAATTTTAGTGCCGACCATTGGTTTGAAAATATAATCGAATCCAAAGGGAATCGTGATTCCCATGTGGAGTCGATGGATTTCTAAATTGTTGGAATTGCCTAAGTGTAGTAAGTAGTAACCACATCTTTGGCAGAGTTGGGTTGCTAATTGCTGTACACTTCCACTGTTTCCTAGATCTGGCATCAGTCATTTTCGCAAGGCAATGGATAAGTGCTGTTGGGGTCAATCTGTTGTAGAGCTGCAGAGCCTGTGGTGACAAAACAGGCATATTAAGGGATGGCAGGCCTTACTGATGTATTTGACATAGACGTAGGTAGAAGCTGGCTGTGTGGGTGTTGAGCCCGGAGGATGCTTTTTTAATACAAGGACCCCAGGCCACTCGAGGTAAGGGCTACCAAGGTCACTTCCGGAGAAACCAGCCCTTCACACCAAAACAAGAACAGGGAGTTAAGAAGACTTAACAGAATGCTACGCCCTCGGGTCTCGCAAACATCCCTGAACAATGTCCTACATGTCCTCGTTGAAGGACATCACCCTGAAGAGCTTTGGGCGATTGCCGAATGGAATGATCCTGTTAAGTAGGGATAGAGGCCCTGTTTACGAGATCTAGAGGAAATGCCTTAATCAGGTCGATGAAGGCAAGGGATAGTGGTCGTCTCTGCTCACGGCAGTTTTGTCTTGCAGCTGATGACGCTGTGCTATGTCATTGTTGACTGACCAGCTCTAAACCCGCATTCAAATTCTGGGTAGACGTGATCAGCCATGTCTGTATCCGGTTGATTTCCACACAGGTAAAGACTTTAACAATATGCTGAGGAGTGAGGTATTGCAGTCACCACTGCCTTCTTTGTTCTTGTAGTAGAGGGTGACGCTGTTGGCGTTGTGCATGTGCTGAGGCACATGACTGTTCTTCCCTGGCAAAGGAGGTAATGCAGGTGGTGAAGCAGAGCGGCCTTAGTATGCCTTCTTTTCCAGGGGCCTTGTCATTTGCTAGACGATCGATCACCAAGCTATCAGCTTGTCAATGGAAGGGAGGTCGTCAAGTTTCTCCATGATTGGACACTGCTGGAGGATTTAATTCGCCACTTGCACGGTTCCGCCATATTGGCAAAACAGCGAGGCTTTCCTTGCATGAACAATGACTCCCTCGTGTCGTTACCATGGCGGTTGCTGTGACGTTGACTTTTGTCCATTGTAAAATATGACGTATGCCAGGAAAGCCTCGTTTTGAGCGCAACCGTGCAAGTGGCGAATAGGGCGACCTTTGCGTGGGTAGGCCTGAAGGCCTTCTTCAATCCCTTGTACACACTTTGGATGTCCCCACAATCGGGAGAGTGTTGGGTGTGGCTACAAAAGCTTAGCCAGTAGTCGTTGGCACAATGACTGGCAATCCGCTGGGTATCATTACTGACCTTTCTGAGTTGAGAGCAGCTACAATTTATTGAAGGTTCCTTCTTGTACTGAGGGCCACACGCTTATAACTGCTGTCCCTGCCCTTATCCAATCTAGGTTATGCCTCTCTTTTCTGCCAAAGGTATCCATGGCTGAGTTGTAGATGACCTCCCGGAGGTAACTCTTTTTTTGCCGCAGCCTATTTAGGCCTAGTCCTGGAGAGCTTGTGGTGCTATGGTTGAAGCAAAGCGTTCATGCAAAACATGATCTAAGGTTCTGAAGCTACTGATGTTTGGACGTCCTTTATGTTCAGAGTGGTGGTTTATCTTGGCAGGAGAAGCACTTTTACTGCTGGCCAGCGAGTGCTTGCTGTCACAGTCAGCACTGTGGAATATGTGGGTATTGAGAATGCAGTTAAATGACCGTCTTCGGCCGGGTGATGACGATGTCTAGCTGGCACCATTGACGAGATCTTGTGTGCCACTAGGACACTCTGTGATGCTAAGGTCATGGCATGAGCAATTAAAGTTTCTCGCATGCCTCTGACCGTTCTCAATCAGCTTGTCAACACTGAGGTGGCAATGCACCTGAGCCAGGAGCCGTGGTCAGAACCAACCCGGGTGTTAACATCTCTAAGACAGAGGTTCTTGGCTGTAGATGTCCTGTTATTGATGAAATCCAGAACCTCGTAGAACTGGTCGGGGCGTATAGGCACTCATACCCGTGTTAGGCTGTGGTCGCAGCTAGGCCTGTGGAGCTGGTAAGGCGGGAAGACGATGTACACTATGCCCTTCGATGGTAGTTTAAACGAGGTATAGTGAGTACAATTCCTCTTTCAGGCAACCATCGGAGAAAATTCTGGTCTCCTACAGTGCAGCAATGTCAGTATTGAGCTATTTTAGCTCACGTTTGATGACAACCGTTTTGTGGAGCTGTTAACTTGACGAAGGTTGCTTGACAGACCAGAACACAGTCCTGCTATCCCAGCTTATAACACTGTTGCATCATTCTTGCTTGTGTAACCAAGTGGTAGAACGGATGAAGAAAGGAACATGGGGCCGGGCACTGGTGGAGTGACCTCTTTAACACAAGCCTAGTATGACAAAATAAATACGGAAGTCATTGGATACCCAGTCTTCAGGGCTCCCCTCTCGGCCACGGCTTTCGGTCCCCGGCGCAGTCTAACGGAGAGCAGATTAGTGCATTTGGCGCAAGTTTGACTGCAGGAGCTATACCTGGAGGATGTCCAGGACGTCTTGTCGCTGTACATGGGCTTTACTCAGATGTTCTTTCAATAGCTTTACTGCCGTAACTTTTGCCACTCTCGAGGAACACGTGATACTTTGTGGCTTATTTTGGCCCTGTAGATAATCGAGTTCATTCACCCAGTGATGATGCCATTAAAACCACCCTATTTAGCCCGCCAGCGCTGAAACAGTGTATCAAATAAGGTGTGGCGCTTGGAGCCAGACGTGACAGATCAAGGGATTGTTCAGGATTCAAAAGATGAGTTATGGCGAAAGTTATACGCACTTTCGAGAAATCGGCAGCTGGTCATATATATGGAACACTTCGTTCACTTTAAGAGTTGGCCTTTGTTTAAGGCTACAAGTACCGTGGCAGACATTGGACACTAATAATAGGCCTAATACTCCCAACGCGTTATGAGTAGGCCTAACTGCTATACATGTATATACTGTTCTGCACTCGCCTTGGCTAAAACAAGGCTACTGCAAAGTGGCTGATTTGGCACTCGGAGTTGATTTCATCCATACAATACAAGGCATGTACACTGCACACACAACGAGACTGCATTCCTGATGCATGTGGTTAATTAGTTGTCGGAATATATGCGAACGCCTTTGGTTAGTCAGTTGGTTTTGCTCAAAACGATGCATAACTCAATACCTGATGGGTACCACAGTGCAATGGACTGGTTCCAAATGGTCGACCAGACACGATTAAATAACCGTCGTTCACTAGACTGCGTTTGGTTGGAATGGTTGGAAATACATGTAGTCGAACTATGGTCGTGAATCGAACCATGGAGGAAGGAAACAACTTCCTCCTAGCTGCGTTCAATATAAATTTGTATAATGTATGTCGACTGTGGCGCCGGCGGAGACGAGTTGTGCGCCACCAACGTTGGCCAACAAACTTATGGGTTATTCGCGAAATGGCGCACAGTTTACAAGATGGGACTGGAAACGTGGTAAAGGTAAGAGAACGATTTATGCTTTTCAGTTATAAAAATTAAACAATGTTCGTGGTTTTTTGTTTATCATTGGTCACACACGATCAGAGGTAATTAACGTCATAAATTTCCTCCAAGTTTTGGTAAGCAGCGAGATACATTTCATGCAACGTCGCTAAAAACAATGAGGGACCATAAATACATATTATCATGCTTTATTTTTGCATTTTGGTCCCACATTCGGCAAAACGTTGGGGCCAACGTATGGAACGCCACCGGCCTGGCCTTATAGTTTCTACCGTTGCAATGGAGACCTGCAGGTGGTGGAGCCTTGCTGTAAATTTGCCAAGTTTTACATTATGGATATCTGTGCGTGTTCTAATGCCACTACCCTGCTTGTATGGCAAATAGCACATGTCAGGTGTAAGGGGGCCGGAGACAGAAAAATGTCACACTGGACCCAAAATTTATGGAATGACCCATATATGGCCTCGTCATGCACTTGAGAACAATGCCAAAATTTGCATAGGCCTACATGTACATGTACACAAATAATGTCCACTGATAAACACTATATTGATGTTGGCTTTCACTAGCATTTTCAGAAATTCAGTTAAACCTGTTATTGAGGTCACCTTTGTAAAGAGGCCACCTGCCCAAAGTGGCCCCAAAAGGTTTGTACAGAATCATAATGGAGGTGGAACCTTTGTATTGTGGCCACTGTCTACCATGGGCAGTGGCCATATAGCAGGGCACTAGAACTGTGTGCACAATCCTATTGCAATTAAACCTGGATAATCTGGCCACACACAGCAAATTGCCAAAATACTCTGGGAAATTTTGGGCTTAAAGGGCCTGTGACATGCTAAACAACTTTGTGCCTATAAGCTTTGCTTCATAATGACGGATTACTTGTTCAGCAAGACATGCTATTGTTCGTTTGGATGTAAAATCAATAAAAGGTAGCCTTTTTCAACTTTGAAGATTTCATTGCAATAAATCACAGACGGAGGGCGCTGTTTTGAGTGCATCACAAGGAAGACAGAAGGGAAAAGTTAAGAAAAAACATAAGACTTAAAGTTGGACTTATGGCAAATTGCTGCAGTTTCTACCCCCAGTTTTGTCATGGCTTACAGCAGGCAACATGTAAAACAAACTCAAACAGCCATGGATTACAAAAGTTTCAGGAAAATTTAGAAAAAAGTGGAATCTTTTGTGCACAGTTGAATGTGATTTTTCTGTGTTTTCCTCTTGTGACATCGTGACCTTGGTCATGAATATGCATATTACATTAGCATAAAAACTAAAAACCTTTGTTTTAACCCCCAAAGCAAGCTCCAAATATTATTTTTATGACTTTAACTGAGTAGGGTGGTTTTAAAGCATAGATTTCATTGATAAAAATCCTAAATAAGGGGCCCTAAAAGGACATATACTGACAAATTTCAACTTTTTAATAAGAAACCTAGTTTGACTGTACATTTTTTTTGGATTTGCAGTTGTATTATTTGCTGATGGAACTTTTTAATGAATTTTAAAAAGGAATCTATATACCTACATTTTGTGTTAACAGAATGCTAAAAAAAACTAAATGTGTACACTGATTTATTTATTATTTTTTTAAAACCACATTTGGTTATTAATTTGTTGAGAAAGTACATGTAGAGTATGTGTTACCATCGGACTCTGGTCCCGATTTTTACTGACTTGACTTGAGACTCGAACCTCAACTCAAAACTGCCAAATTGTTTTGCCCGAGAGTGCCAAAAATAAAATTAAACTTTTACACATTTTGTTTTTGTCATTTTGAGGACCGCATTGTATTTATTAACCATATCCAACAGCAAAAAAATGTGCCAGTTACAGGAATTTCAGCACTACAGAAACCTAAGACTGATGTTTTTAACATGGAGCATTGTTGGCCAGAACAACAATAATCGTCTTCTTCAAAATATATTTTTTATGTTGATGCTTGGAAATCCTATATGAAGTGCTTTAAAACATGAATTTAGTTAAAGGACTGCAATTGTAGAAAATATTAAGGCCAATTTTACAAAAATTTGGTTGTTTCATTTAAAGGCCCTGTAGATGATCTGTTTTTGAGCGATTCTGCGAATAAAACCATTATAAATCAAAAGAAAGACATCATCAAACTCAAATATAAGAAATTTCAGCTTTGTCAAAGTACCACGTTAAAAAAACTCATAAATCTATATATATGCGTTTTCCTGGTCTTGGTGGGGTGTTTCAAATATTCGTTCTCAGTTGATCGGGTACTATATGGCTTAGTCATGCACTCTGTGGCGCACATCATATACTGCGTGTGCGCGCGATCCATAAAAATGCACCGCGTTGAAACACGCACACGCAGTACACAGCGCCCATGCATTTTGGACCGCGTAGATGCGAACCAAAAATAAGTAAATCGTTTGCAAACGATCTAAATAATTTCATCTTTACGGATTATTTTCTGGTAAAATTATATAATTTTTAGCGGAAACCTTTCATTGGATAGTTGCTATTTATTCAATCTTTACTTTCAGAACTTTTCCCCTGTAAACTCGTCGATTACTTTTTGGGGTCATTGCAAATGATACACTAGGCCTTTAAATGGTGATCAGGCACCATACCAGATATTGCATTCGTTACCGAAAATAAATGAAATTTAAACAGTGATTTCTCAACTGAGCTTGAAGTTAGCTCAGTTTTAATCAAGACGATCTTGCTTGAAATTTTAATACATATTACTAAGACTGCATTAAACACAACAAAAAGTATGAACATTTGTAGAACTGTTAACAGAAAATACAAATTAGAGTGTCGGCTTGGAAAAAAAATTATACCAATCACAAATCGGGGTGGCGCCATTGGCAACCAACAGCCAGAGACACCATGGACTCTCTTCACGAATAAGAGCTCGGGGATCTTTTATGTGCGTTACACAACACTTCCGAAGGATAGAGTACAGGTACTACAGCCGGGTATCGAACCCCTAGTGTTATGACCCAAACCACTCGTCTATGGTAGGTCAACATTTTACAGTACATGTAAAGTCCTATCACTATGAGCAATTAACAATGGATTGTGCCCAATTTCCATTGTTAGTTGCTCATAGTGTATGCGGCCTTCGACCCCCCTCCACCCTTCCTACGCTTTGTAGAACCGTGAAAATGTTGACAACTTTGGATGGCCTCTACATGTAAGGAATAATTCATCTTGAGAAATAAATATAAATAAAGTTATTATTTTCTTTGTTTGCTAAAGTTATTTATTTTCTAAAAAGATATAAGTATTAAAACATCAACAAACAGAAAGGTAGGAGGCATTTTTGTTCAACTTCGGCAAACAGAAACCTATCAGTAATACACACTTTGCTTCAGATTTTTGCTATTTACCATGTTTACGCAAGCCAAGGATTCATTAAAGTAGTAATTATTAACACAACACAAAACTAAATATTTACAAAAAAACTTGTTTTTATGCAAGTCGCCCATTACAAGGCCTACAGGCCACTAGAGGCAAGGGCTACCGAAGTCGATTAAAAGAAACCAGCCTCTCGCACTGAAACAAGACCGGAATTATCAGTCTCTTTACGATACGAGTAGGGCTGGGAGGGGTAACTAGTCCGCATCGAGACAACCAAGTTGCCTCTGCCCCTATTATAAGCACGCATGGTAAAGTGCCTTGCTCAAGGGCACAAGTGTCACACACTTTTGCGGCCAGGATCCGAACCCATATTCCAGAATTTGACACAGGAACTTGAGTTTGATGTACTAGACCGCTAGGCCATAACACCCCACATTATGAGTAAGCCACAATGCATCTTATTTAAAATCAAATTCTGTGAAAATTCATAGGGTACCAAATAGTAGTTGAACCATATCAGCTGGTTTTTTTTGGGGAAAACATACATCCTTGGATAATTCGTATTAAAACTTTGTTCTGCCATGTCATTTGTACCTCAAATTCATATCTAGGATAAAGATTATTATTTTGGTATACATGTACATGTAAATGTATAAACTATATGACCCGAAATTTTACTCGAAATGTGTTAGTCCAAGTCTATCTCAGTATGCAGAGCACATGGTAAAGTTTATACATCATGAGGGTAGAAAAGAGATGTTTTGTGAAATAAACGGAAACAACTTGACAATTAAATTACTGTGTGAAAAATCAAAGTGAATGCATTGTTGTTTCTGTGTCGTGGTTGATCAATGGTGGCATAAAGTAACAATCTCTAGCTCATTAGTGTTCCAACATATGGGTGTAACATTTTTTAAAATTTAAATAAGCATCCCTACATTACCAACACAAAGTACTGCAACTGCAGTATTTTCCAAGCATTATTCTCTCCAATCTCAGTGGACTTTGTACCAAAATGATTTAGTACAATTTGAACTTGTTTAGCTGATTATTTTTTGGTTCTTGGTCATACTTTTCCCGTAAATTCTCGGTGGCATGTTTAAATTTCCCGATATGAGATGCGGGTCTTTCCACAGTAAAGGGGCCATTTTGGCAACACAGCCCATGTTTCCGAGGAAATACCTTTGTCTGGTCTCAAAATAAAAGAAATAAGTCCAAGTTATTCTGAAAAGATAACTTGGCCCCAAAAAAGGGTTACAAATAGTGTGACGGACACTTGTGTTACAAGCGTATATTGCAAATTTGTACACGTTTTTTTTAGAAAGGCATGTTGTCACACTATTTGTAACCCTTTTTGAGCCTCAGTTATCTCTTCAGAACAACAAACTTATTTCCTTTATTTTGAGACCAGACAAAGGTATTTTCTGGAAAATATGGTCTGTGTTGCCAAAATGCCCCCATTACCGTGGAAAGACCCGCATCTCATATCGGCAAATTTAAACATGCCCCCGAGAATTTACCGGAAAAGTATGACCAAGAACCAAAAACAAGCTAAACAAGTTGAAATTGTACTAAATCATTTTGGTACAAAGCCCACTGAGAATAATGCTTGGAAAATACTGCAGTTGCAGTACTTTGTGTTGGTAATGTTTATTAACTTATTAACTTATTTCCTTTATTTTGAGACCAGACAAAGGTATTTTCTGGAAAATATGGTCTGTGTTGCCAAAAATGCCCCCATTATCGTGGAAAGACTCGCGCAGCATTTGCATTAATCTGTGCTGCGTGCTTACAAAAATATTTACAAATAATTACATAAAAATATTTACAAAAACTAGTCATCAAGTCTGCAGAACCAGAGACATACTGCATAACCAAAACTGCAAGTACAGTCTCGCGCTTCAAGGAAATAAATTGGAAAATGCCTAGCCCGCGAAGTGGTTACTGTAAAGATTGTCTTAAGTGTTGATGCAACTTTGTAGCTGAAATTTCTGCAGGCTAGTCTGCCAACATTTTTTTTACAAAGTATGTTATACCTTTAAGGCCAAAAAAACCAACGTATTCTGACTCTGGTCAGACCAAAGTTCCGGAATTGATGCAGCGACGCAGTTGTTTTTTTTATCCCCTTTTTTCCCCCTCCATCGCACACAGATTCGTACTAGTAAGGCCTATAGTAAACTTGCAGAGCCATCACAACACTGAATGTTCCGAGAGTTTTCACTCCACAAACAATGGACACGGAAATATGTGGCATATTTCAGTATTCAGCTCAGCTCAGCTAAGCTCTTTCACAATCGCGATAGACCTGAAATGTAATCGACACACGCGCCGACCAGAGACGGAACATTTTTTTGGCCTAATCCACAAATCAGTAAAAAGTTTCATCTTTCATGATAAGGGATGCCAGTGGCTCTCACCTTCAGGGCCTGAAAAAAATCCACTATCATAACTGCATGTATGTGTGCACATGAACTCGCCAGCACAGTATACTGTACAGTATGTACATTGACAGTATGAGTGCAGTGCAATGGATATATCAGTATGTATGTGATCTAACCACTGCTGTATGGATACAGTGTCCTCTATGTACTATCGATAGTCTGGCTGCGCGATACTTTAGCCGTGAATGATTATGGCCGGGATACTGGACATGCTGCATACAAAATCATTGGGAAAACGTGCTACGTACGTGTACATACATGACATATCCGGACATCGTTGATCAGTAATTTTCTAAGTTTTTTTTGGACTTGGAGAGTTGCAAATATTCTCCTTATATTTCTGGCCGTTTACTTTTCTGGCCTAGAAAAAAGGCTTTGCCAGATTTCTTTTTCTAAAATAAGAAAAAGCCGAAATTCCGGCTATAGCCGAAAGACTAGCATCCCTGAAATGATACTCTTGACCTTTAAATATCTTCCACGTCACTTCATTCATTGAAGAAGTTTGGCACATTGAAGAAGTCTGGCTCCTGATGAGAACCACTCGAATCAGCCGTTGCCATTGGAGCGGCATTCTCTAGGACCTCTGACATTTCCTGATTTTTCTCCATCCCCACTGGCATTGTGTTGCCCGAGTCGTAGGCTGTGGTGTTGTGGGAGCGTATTATGTGCACTCGCAGATTACCTGTGTGGAATTAGATTTCAAAATTACCTCGCATGCACATGGCTGATGTGAAAGAAAACACCGTTTTTTTTTACATTGTGTGATAAATTTACCATAAAAGAGACAGAGCTGGGGACCTGAGTCACTGACCAAGACTCCAATGCATAGTTCCGACCTGTCAATCAAGCCGAACCCGCCGACCAATCACAACAGAGCTAGCATACAGCGCCCGCATAGGTCAAAGTGCATTGCCTCACAACATCATCACGCGATTTTCTGCCCCGTAGAGTTTTTACAGTGTTGTCTGTGGTAATCCGGGTGAATTTTTTGTTTCAAGGCCGGACGATTCGCAGTTCAAAGGTAAGAAAACACGTATTTCATGATATGACATCCCTGTATTACTGGCCCTTTACTCAGTGTGTTCTAAGATAACTGTTGACCCTGAAACATGAATACCTTGGAATTTTCTCCAATTAATCTAGTGCTTTCCGTTGAAAGTCCCATTGGTTTGTGCAGTGTGTGTAGACATTTTGACGATAGCGTGTGAGGCATAGCAACAATATCCAAGGGGGCGGGGTTAATTTGACAATCTCGGATTTATGCATTGTATTGAAGTCACAGTCCTTTTACACATTTTTTTTTACAGAAATCTGCATGCGGAAAAATGCTGTTTTAACAGTTTTTTATTACATGTATGTAACCAGTTGATGCCGGGATTATTTTTGGAATTTTTTTTTTTTAAAAGGCAAATGTCATTGCCCGAATGTTTAGACCAGGGGCCAATTTCATTAAGCTGTTTAGCAGAAAGATTTGCTTAATAACAAATTTGTTTCCTTTATAAAAATGGGTTAATAGTCAAAACTGCACGTCAATTTGTGTTTTCACAAGAATGTCTGCTATTCTTGCTAAGAACACAAGTTGACATACAATTTTGACTGTTGACCCAGTTTTATAAAGCAAACAAATTTTTGATTAATAAGCAAATTATTCTGCTAAACAGCTTTGTTAAGCACCACAAATGCAGACTCTTGAGGGTAATTTGTAAATCCATTGTATGATTTTTTTCACCAAAAGATCATACTTCGCAACACTTATAAGCAGCCGCCACGGACCGAGATTTGCTACACTGACAGGCCATTCACAGCCGTCAAGTTCAAGTTTAAAACACTGTGTACAAATGAATGGTGGAAAATGGATGTGTTCACACGTCCTCTGCCAAAGCCGACATTTAAACTCGTCAACCACCCCTGTGACTATACATCGCCAGAATGTGTTTACATATCCTCTGGCATCGAGTGGTTAAGCTTCAGCAAGGGTATTTTTACCTCTTTGTGAGAATGCCATGCCACAGTAGTGACATTGATGTGGCTTCTCTCCTGTATGCCTCATCATGTGCATCTGAAGACTGTTCTTCTGGTTGAAGCCCTTGTCACATTGGGGACAAGTAAAAGGCCGCTCTCCTGCAAATACAAAGTGATAATTTATCTCATTGCACATTGCAAATTCACTCCGCCTCATTTTTATTTACTTGTATTACCTACTACTTTGTGACAAACTAGTGAACCAAATCATTGCATCCTCTTGCAACAGGGCCTTTTCAATGCACTCCTCTACTCGCACATCCAAGCCCCTGTTGAAATTCACCCTATTTCGTTGTGACAGCAGCGACAGAAATGTTGTCGCCACTCTGGGCCAATGAGGATGCTTGTAACATGAGGCGTTCGGTGTAACGTGCACAGATTGTAAAAATTATATTCAGACTTTTACCTGTGTGTATGCGAACGTGTCTCTCTAGCTGACTCAGCTTGCCGAAGTTCTTTCCACACACCTCACACGAGAACAGTTGTGCCTTGGTGGCGCCCTTGCCACCTGATGTCTTGGGCCGATGGGTGGACTCGTGCTCCTTTAGGTGACTGTAGCGCTTGAAGGCTTTGTTGCAAATGGAACAGACGAAGGGTCGGAGATCGCCATGGGTATCGCACTGGTGCTTACGCAGCTGATTCATGGAAGTGAACACCTGTGTGGGGAAAATCACAGAGTAAAAGTTCATGTTTTTATTAATTTTTGTCAGATGCATGCAGATTGAGACAACCAAAGAGAAAGTAAAACACAATCTCGTTGACTGGGCAGATGCTTCCTCTGGTGTAAAACAGCACACCCACGTCAGCAAGTGCACAATAGAGTCCTATTAATCATTATTATATAAAATGAAGCTTTTCTGTGCAGTTGAGAGTCCCAATCGAATATAGAGATTTAACATGGCTTTGTATTTCGTGAAGTATAGCCAGGGAACACTGTACGGACAGTTTTCTGTTGTTTTCTCCGAACGTAAAAATGAGGTACTTGTACTTAGCTGACTCACACAAAAGGTTTGTTTTTATCATATGCACATCCTCAATCAAACATGGAGAAAGCCAACTCACCAGTGCACATCCTTCAGCATTGCATGTATACAGAGATCCAATGGCTGCAGCAGCCTCTGCAACTGATATTGTGGTCTTCGGCTGCTTCTGTGCTGCTGTGTCTGTGCTGCTGTGTTGCGACTCTTCTTGGTTGGATACCTCCTCCTGATCTGGGTCTTGGTAGATATTCACTTTTAGAACATCCATGGAGCTCCTGCTGGCTTCTGCATTTGTCTCCATTCCTTGATTTAAGGAGGTCTGATTCGTGGCCCCTGTGATTGCTCCAATTCCTGGCTGAAGCACGATATTCTGTGGGAGGTTTATTTCTCCTCCAAGGGATAGCTGGAAGGTCTGCTGGTTGACGTTGGTTGGGTTTACGGAGAGGGTAGCGTCACCGAGAGAAAGGCTGCGCTCATCCTGGACAGTTTGCAGCATCTCATTGATGATGGGGTCTGTCTGAGAGGTGATGGGGGCTGTGGCTTGATTTAGAGCTCCAGTTATGTCTGACATCGAGATCTGTGGATTCTTTGATGCTTGCAGAGGTTGGTTCAGTTGATGGACTGGCTGGGTAAGTTCTTCAGAAAGACCTGAAATGCTGGTTACTGGGGTTAGATTCATCGCCTGGTCTACATTGGGCAAAGTGAAGGTGACAACTTGCGAAGTGGATGTTTGGGTGGAGACGGGGATAACTGGCAGTTCTTGCTGTTGGGTTCCAGTGATCATATTCGCATCTAGTGTAGTTGATACTGAATGCGAGGCAACTCGAGGATTGTCCATTTGCTGTAACATGTTTGGGTCGACACGCACCAGTAGCTGCTGTTGTGGGTCTGCTGTTTGAAGGAAGGTAGCCTGGGATGCAAGATTCTGATCACTCGGTGGTACCTGGAGTCCTATCTGGCCCAGATTCAAGTCTCCTGCTTGCAACATGATGGGATTCAAGCTGCCGTGTTGGAGCTGCTGAAGCAAGTTGGGGTCGATCTGTACAGTAATGCTCTGATCGAGCCCCTGCAACTGTAGATTCTGCCCAAGGTTATTAGTCAATTGAACTTGAAGACCCTCCAAACCTTGCAGGATAGTGGCTCCAGAACCGTCTCCAAACGTCAAGGCTTCATTTCCAGTGATTGTAATAGGCAGTACCTGGGCCTGTTGCTGAAGCACATTTTGCTCACTCTCGTTTGTGCTACTTGCAGCTTGAGCATTACTCGTTTCGGCAATGTTCAGTTGCTGATCAGCATTTGTAGTGGCTGACCTCTGCGGAGTCCTAGGGATTTTCTTCATCGTTATGGGCTTGAAGTGTGCCATTATGTGCATCTTACGTGATCCCGAAGTCCTGAAGCGTTCATCGCAGTGTGGACACTTAAACGGTTTTGCGCCTGTATGCAGGCGCATGTGGACCTTCAGACTACCCTTTGTAGCAAAAACTGTCCGACAGACGTGGCAGGTAACAGTTTTTCCTCCCCGGTGAGTGCGCATGTGGCAGTCCAGTGTCGATTTGACAGTGAACACTTTGCCACATTCATCGCACTTGAAAGGTCTCTCACCTGTGTGGATGCGGATGTGCCTGACCAAATCACTGGGTTTCTTAAAACTCTTGGGACAGTGCTCGCATTTGTTGGCAAACTTCGGGGAGTTCTCCAGGACCTCATTCTTGTCCTTGATCTCACTTATTCGATCTTTCTCTAGGACTTCTTGAATAAGAACCTTTTCAGACACGCTGGCATTGCGAGGAGGCACTTTCTTTTTCAGTTCATTTGTTTGTTCGTCAGTAAAAACAATCACATTCCTTGTACGTCGATTCTCAACAACTGCTGCATCCATTTCCACCCTAATATGACGTTTCAGATGAAGCGCAGTTCTAAATGACTCGTCGCAGTTTGGACAGTCAAATGGACGGGCCTCACTGTGGACAGTCATGTGACGAGTCAGGGACCCATTGGTGGTGAAAGTTGCACTACAGACGTTACATGCAAATGACTTTTCTCCTGTGTGGGTCTTCTGATGTGACTTCAGCACTCCTGACGATACAAAGGAGCGACCGCACTGAATGCATGCATACGGCTTCTCATTAGTATGGGACCGGATGTGCTGCTTTAAGTGACTGGACTTCTTAAAACCCTTGTTACAGTAGCCACATCTGTAGGTCCGTTTGCCCTCCTCCATTCGTTCTCGTAGGAGTCGCATTCGTTGATTGACTGTTTGCACGGGTACACGTATACGCTCGGGTTGCACGGATACACGCATACGCTCAGGCTGGATTGGAATGCTGGGCTGAAAGATTGCTGATGATTGGCCTGTGATGGCTTCCAGTTGTAGCTGAATATGCTGTGTCTGGAGACTGATCTGCTGCTCCTGAGTTAATCCTGTCTGGCTGTTGGCCAAATTGGCCAGCTGATGAGTCAGCATGAGGGTGGGATTGTTGAGCGCTGCTTGGGTAAGTGTGTCTTGTGTTGCCAAGGCCTCCAAGCTGGCAGGGGTCAGTGAGGTCTGAGCCAAGGCCTGTGAAGACAGATTTTCTGAGGATTCCAACGTGGAATGTTCTTGAAGGATCTCTTGTGCCTGGTTATTAAACTGGCGGAGCACTGATACCTGATTCTGAGCAGGTGTCACTGCATCGAGTTGATTGGTAATGCTCTCTTGGGAAGCTGGTTCAGCCTGCACCTGCTGCGTTTGTGTGCCGTCACTTTGCTCTCCATCGTTATTTGCAGCCGATGCCTGTTCCAGTGCTTGCAGACCAAACTCCCTTTTGTGTGTTTTCATGTGCTTCTTGCAGTTTACAGATGTCTTGAACGTCTTCTGGCAGTATGGACACATGAACGGCCTGACTTCACTGTGAATAGACATGTGTCGCTTCAGGCTTCCATTCGTTGTGAAGGTGCAGGCACAAATCATACACCTGTAAGATTTGACGCCAGAATGAGTACGACTGTGGGACTTTAGTACACCAGTCGATACGAAGCACTTGCCACACTGGAGACAGCGGAATGGCTTCTCCCCAGTGTGAGACCGTATGTGCTGTTTGAGATGGCTGGACTTTTTAAAACTCTTGGCACAGTAACTGCATTTGTACGGCCTGTCAAAATTGGTGCTTCCTTGCTGCATACCATTGTTAATGAAGTCGTTGCCGTACATGGTGCTGTTTCGTGGTTGCTGCTGAATCAGTCCAGCGTCTGTGATGAGTATTGGCTCCTGTAACTGCACATCTGGAAGCTCAACATCTGGAGGTGGATGTTTCTGTTTTTGTCTGCTGGGTTTGGATTTGCGAAGGGAGTTCTCTTTAAAATGCGATGCAATATGTGTCTTTCGATGGCCAGTTGTGCGAAACTTCTTGTCGCAGTGTGGGCAGTCGAAAGGCTTGGCTCCGGTATGCAGCCGCAAGTGGACCTTCAAGCTGCCGTGTGTGGAGAACATCTTGTTGCAAACGTGGCACTTGTATTCCTTGACTCCAGTATGGGTCTTTAGGTGAGCTGTCATTGTGCTCTTGACGGTAAAGCTTCGGTAACACTGCGTGCACTTGAATGGTTTCTCCCTCGTGTGGATCCTGATGTGTCGTGCCAGGTCACTGGGCTTCTTGAAAGTCTTGCTGCAGTATCTACAGGAGTGGAAGCGTCCCCGTCGTAGACGAAGTGTCTTCTGCTTGTGAAACAGTTCAGCCATGGCTGCTACTTGCCGACTGGCAGATGCAAGATCCGTTTGAGACCCTCCCTGAGCAGGTTGCTTGTCGTTGTTGACGCCAGAATTGTCAAGAGCTTGTTGTAAGATGTCCGAGTTGATAGTTCCAGTGGCGCTCAGAGCCAGCTGCTGTATCTGCTGATGAGCATAGGAATGCTCCTCGGAGTGTTCTGAAAGATCCATGATTTGCTGAATGACTTCACTGACCACACTTGATGGTATCACAGCTCCGTCGAGTTGGATTGTTCCGTTGCCTATATTCAACGAGGCTTCATATTCCTTATCTGTGCTTACAAGTCCACCGTGGACACGGGTGATATGTGAATTGAGACTCCCCAGCTTCCGGTAGGAGCATGAGCAGGAGTCACATTGGTACACGGCAATCTCCTTGTTCTGTTCGTGAACACGTGCTATGTGAGCTCGTAAGTTACCCTTCTGAGAGAAAACAGATGGGCAGAATTGACAACGATGTGGCTTCTCTCCTGTATGCTTTGTCATGTGGATTTGAAGGGAGCCCTTTTGGTTGAACGCCTTGGGGCAAATGTCACACTTGAACGGCCGTTCTCCTGCAACACAAGAAACAACAAAAGGTCAAATTTAAAGCACTTGGGCATGTTTTAACATCACTTAACGCTTGCAACACTTTGCTTCATTTAGTATTTCCACATCCCAGCCAAACACATTAGATTTTAGAGCGTTACTCAAGTCCATTACAAGTAGTAACCTCAACATGCCCAAAACAGGCAGGTGGGTCTTAATTCAATTCACAAGCTACATGTATTCATATGAGCTGCAACAAAGGCATTCTGGCAAGTTCTTTGTTGCTTGTACTAGACTCACGAGTGAGGTTTGGATCACACATGGTTAGCCACTACAACTTGTGTTTTACAGAACTCTTAGTGTAGTTTTGTCATCAACACTGAATGCAATGCCTTTACGAATACCAAAAGCTGACCATTTTGAGGTTTGGCTAAGCGTAGGTGCAATCACAAAGGGGGCCGTCCATAAAGTACGTACGCACAAAATGCCAACTCTTTACATTTGGCAAAGTCAAAATGTTAAGTTGACGTCATGAACTTAACATCAAAAGTAAGCATGTTGCTTCAACAAAAGATCTTATTGTTCAGTTCACAACATAAAACACTTTTTTTACTATTGCAGATTTGCCGATAAAAATTGGCCGATATTTGGCTTTTACCAATAAATCAGTTTCACCGATAAAAGGCCAATAAAATTAAATCATGGTCTTGTTGAAAATCAAAAGACCTATACACATTGTTTGCTGCGTTATGTAGCTGTACATGTATGCATGCTGATTCATGTAATAATAAATGTGCGTGTTTCTAGCACAAAATCTGAAACTCCTATTTCTAACCAGCCGCACAGCATGATATGCAGGGCTGTAGTCGAGTCCTCACTTTCCGAGTCCAAGTCCAAGTCCTTGTCCTTGAGTCCAGCAAACATCCGAGTCCTTATTTCAATTTCAAGTGCAAGTGTCAATGATCATGCCTGTGATCTTTGGCAGCTCGTAAGTTTGCTTAAATGTTTCTTTGGGAGGTGAGATACATTTTGAGTGCTAGAAATTATTTTATACGGTAAAAATTATTTACATGTATTTCACATTCTCAGAATTTTATTTCACATGTTCGAAATACTTTCGGCCCCAAAATAAATTACAATAGACCCTTCAAATAATTTTCGGTGCCTGTATAATGTACTTTTTGTAAAATATTGTAGATTTATTTTTTTCAATGGACTCGGATAGACTCGACCCAAATCTCCGAGTCCTTACTGGCAGAGTCCGAGTCCTTGAAAATAAGGACTAGAGTCCGGACTCGAGTCGTACAGTGCTGGTGATATGTACAGTACATTTTGGCACATATACATATCAGGCAAAAAAAATATTGGCCAATAATGTCAGTTATCAGCATTTTTATTTGCCAAATAACTGTTATCGGCCTTAGAATGTTCATATCTGTCGGGCATTAATTACAGCTTATGCACATGATATCATCACTGAAAAACATAAGAATGTGGGCACCATACCAGTGTGAATGCGCATATGACGGACGAGCTGGCTGGGTTTCTTAAATGACTTGGGACAAAAAGAACACGTCTGGCTGAACGTGCTTCGGTCTACCGCACGTCTGTGTGGAGTACGGCTCCTTGACGCTTTAGCTCTATCAGAATAAATCACAAATAGCAACAGATTCTAGAGTTAATATGTAAAAAATATTAAGATAGAATGTTAGAAATCTGACTTGTCAGATTTCTAAGTCATAATTCCACTTCTTGATTTGAAATCTGAAAATCTGAATTGAAATTTGACAGAATTTTAATAACGAAAGCTGAAATAGAGTGTGGTGTTTTGTTACAACCTAACGTAGTGATCACATTTTTGGAATTTTGGGCTTTACATGTACATATCCAAAACATTAGGGGGAAATCCCCTTCGTACAAACAATCATGTGATTACATGATGCATCTGAAAATCAATGTGCAATTTCTTTTCAGTGATACTGCTGCATGAATTGCTAGCAAAAGCTAACATGCCAGGGTATTCTCACGTATCGTTTCATAACGATACTTGAAATTTGTATTGATATACAGTTGTAGTCAGAAGTTTTCATACAACTGTGTTAAAACTGGTGTGCTTAACACTAGCGTTGTCACCATTTTTGTAACAGTCTTTACTAAAGTCGTGATTTTGTGGAATTCCTCACGTGCATGCAGTACTTAAAACATAGCTTGTACACCTTGCAATGGTTCGGCTAGTCCTGTTTACCATTTTTGGTGATGATGGTAGTGGTGTACATGTATGTAAACTTCTGACTTCAACTGTATCGTATCGTGAATAAAGGTATCGCGATGCACCGATATATCGATGTGTCGTTTCAGCCTTAGTTAACACCTTGACGTTCGATATTTCGTTTTATTAGGCAAGTACTCATAGTTTCATTGAAAAGGGTCCACAGAAAGCTTCTCAGCTTTCTGCTGACTCACATACGAATAGGCAGACTGGGCTACAGCGAGTGCTGCAAATATCGTTGCAAAGCTGACATAGTGACGAATATGCAGTGTTAAAGCCATTGCATATTCTCCACTATGTCAGCTTTGCGACGATATTTACAATGCAGTAGATCAAATAGATATATTAACTTTTAGAGTTTTTGTTCACCATTGACTGGTAAATTTCGAAGCAAAAAGGGTTAACTAAAATTGGGGTTAACCAGTCCTTCATTTTTAACGAGCGCGATTGCGCAGGCGCTCCTACCGCACTCCTTGTCATTTTCGGGGAGCGTAAAAAATAGCGCTCCTCAAAAAATTATAAACTTCACAATTTTCCGAGTACAATTGCATTTTTTTTTCATGACTGACACTAGTGTAAGAAGGCTACAGTGTACATGTAGTCCTCAAGGCTAAACATTTGATTTTTCCCCAAAAGTCCATACGGTGTATTTTCAAAGATTTTAAGCACTTTTTTTGTTAGGAGAGCTATTAGCTCTCCTCGATTATCTCAGAAGAGAAATTTAGGGCTCTCCTTACTTTTAAAAAAATGAAGGACTGGGTTAACTAAAATGTATAGATCATACTGTGCCATCTGATGACTCTTCATGTGATCTCTCAGCTGATGCTGTGCAGTAAACACATTGACACACAGTTTGCAGGTGTAAACAGATGGGCCTGATGCCTCCTGTTGATGCTCAAGGAGATGTTTGTCAAGTTGGCTCTGGATAAAAGAAGTTGTAAAATACACATGAATATATACACATCAGAACAATAAACGTCCAGAAGGAAATGTGAAAAATGACCAGCAGCCAATGTCAGAAAACCTTAGGCAAAGTTCTACATGCTTGTAAAAACCCATTCATACCGGTACTTCATGCGAAAGCTAATGCAAATTGGACATCACAGCAAAGTTTGTGCACTGCAAATTCACAGAACTAGATTCAACTTGCGAACCGTACATGTCCATGATGTTTGATGTCAGTTTTACGTCAGATTCGCATTTGCTTGAACCGGCCTTAAGCCCGGTAATTTAAATGTTGGTCTAGTATTTTCTGTACTGCACTGGACTGGTGGTCCTGCACTTTTTGTCAATTCCCTGGCTGTGGAGTGTGGTCTAGTAAAACAAATCTTTTGGTCCAGTAATAATACTTTTCAATCACTAGCCCTGTAGATCTGCGCAACAATCTTGCGATAATTTATAAAAGCTGCACAAGCTGTTTACTTAAATTCGTAAAATCGGCCGCATACCTTGAAAAATGAGTAAAAAGATACTTTCAAAAAAGAGAGAAAATTGTGTCATTGGTGTCACACTTTAATTTGTACAACAGATGTTTGGATTAAAATAAAAACAATTTGCATTTTTCCTCCAGCCCGGTACTCACCTGCAGACTAAACTCATCTCCGCATTCAGCACACATGACATTTTCTTCCTTCTCATGTAGCATGATGTGGGATTTGAGACTGGCCACGCGGGAGAACGTCTTGTGGCAATCCGGACACTCGGGCCGGTCCACTGTATGCGTGGCCTTGTGCAGCATTAGGTTATACTCCAGGTTGAACGATGAGGGACACTTGTCGCAACGGTGCGGCTTGTCACCGTCGTGGTTGCGCCCATGGCGTCTGAACTGGTTCCATCGGTTGAACGAGCGGGAGCACGTCTGGATGGGGCACACATATGGGCCAGAACCGGGGCTCTTTGGAACAGCATTTTCCTCAACTTCGATAGTACCTGAAGCAAAGTTGAAAATATACCATATTTTATGCATTTTTCCATCATGTCCATATCCAACGAACAAATCTGCATTAGTCAAAGGTATACACTACTGTACAATTCTGGATGATAAAAAGCACCACGTATACATACACCTTTTACAATTCTTCCTTTATGATGCTATAATGCCCCAAAAATTTTAAATTTGGTGAGGAAACATGATTTTAGCAGTCTTTGAAAACGCCCAAGATTTTTATGTCATGCTCCATAGTGCAGAGTCTCCACTGGCAAAACTTGGTATATTTTCCTTACTCCTAAAAGTAAAACAGATGCTAAATGTTTATATTTTCATCCATGTATTGCATTCTTTCAAAATAAGTTCTTTGGCCATTATCTGTCAAACAAACACAAAAAAACATCTGATACATGTAGGCTACATGTATATCATCCCGAAAAGGTACCAAATTATACATCTACATGTATGTCAAGGCGACTCAAAACCAACTTATTGAATATTCTGTTAATAATGTTGTATTATATCCAGGGTAAGAGTTGAGAAGTTGATTATAATTTTTTTTTTTTGACTCATCAATCAGCGGTAAGTGCAGATTCGATGGAGGAAACAATTTCAGCCTAGCTTTCTCATGTATGTTTTGCACTTAACTACTCAATTCTTTTCCGTAAGAGTTTATTTTAGTTCATTCACACTTCTCTAACCACATCATCAGGGAGCATTTGCATCAGGGAGCACAGGCGTAGCAATCTTTTAAAAAGTGGGGGGCACAGGGGGACGCTCCGGTGTCGCTCTGCAGGGGGGAGGTTGGAGCTGGGAGCTTGGTGAGCGCACTCACGCAACAGCTTGTATGGACGTACATGTAATATAATGTAATAGCATTGCCATTGCTGTGGCGTTTTATCAGCGGTGTTATAACTTATACATGTATTAGTTAATTTCATTTAAAAAAATTAATTTTGCCAACAGCACCGACAAAATATGAATTAAATCATATAGGCCTATGGGAGGGAAAAAAGTGGGGGAAGGGGTGGGGGGTGCAAATTGACATCTTTCTTTTTTTCTAAGCCAAGGCGCAAAAAAGTAATGTACGAAAGAAGCACCCTTCAAGATATTTCCAAGGGGCATTGACGTCGAAGCCTTGTTTCGTTGACAGGATGGATACGTCTCTTTATTATTTTGTTTACTCTTGGTTTCCTGCACTTTAATCTCAGAGAAAAAAACTAAGTTCTTTGAACCGGGACGACTTGACCTGGGGACGACTTGACCTAGGTGTTAATTGAGGGGGAGCGAGTTGACTCGGGGACGACTTTACTCGGGGACGACTTGACCCATTCATACCATTACCAAACATCCGACCATGCACCTAACGCGCTAAGATAGTAAGAACACGCGAATGAAACCTACGGCCATTTTCAAAACAAAGGCAGACACTTGCAACCGCTATCGACATTTTGAATCTACAATCATGACAATGTCATGTTACAAAATCTCTCTTTCCTACCCCAAAACGGTCTGTTTTTCTAAGGATTGGCAACTGCAGAATTACGACGACCCAAGAGCAACTTTTAGCCATTTCACCCTCGCAGGAATATCTTAAAAACATCGGAAAGTTGCATATCATTCCGCACAAAAGATTGAGGAAGCAGCATCATTATGCAGCGCAGCTTTGCGTTGTGCATACACAGTACAGTACGTGTGTACTGTATGTAGTGTGTGCATGCTGTTCATGTTGCGCTGAAGCAAACGGGAACTATATCGCTGCAAGGGCCTAGATTTGTCACTACTTTCAGCATTCATACGGCACTTTTGAGATCATATTTTTCATCAGGATTTGACTTCAATAACTTAGTAACTCACCTTCTTGTAAATCTACCCGAAGTCGAGGTTTGGGGCCCCTGGGACGGGGCATTTTGGAACGGTTTTTATTTTTCAACAAGCGGATCGTCTCCAAAATGGCGGTAATCAAACGGCTGTCCGTGATATCGTGACGTCATACATGGAAGAGCGCCCGGATGTTGAATTCTATCTTGATCTTTCGAACCGCGAAACCATGGCCTTTTTCCAAATCTCGACTTGGGCTCAGGCTCCGGCTCCATGTAAACATGGAGATGGAGCCGGAGACGGAGACGAAGCCGAGATTTGGAAAAGCCCCTAAATTTGCACCTTATTACACTTTTGTTGGGGGCGGGGTGTAAACAGTTTGGCCAATCCAAGTGAGATATTAATTGTTTAAATTAAGGACATTTGTACCGCACTATTGATTGCTTTCCGGTGACGTCACCCCTTCCATCCACCATTTTGGTGGGCATTTTTCATGACCCACGTGGCTCGAGTAATAACCAGCAAACAGAGCAAGAAAAGCGCATTGGTTGCACTTACGTTTGTTGCTTAACCTTGCTTTATGTTGTTGCGCCATTGCTGTTGTATCGATAAAGATAAAAACGTATTTCTTAAAGGTACAGGCTCGTCAGCAATGCGCGCCCGCCAAATTCGTGCTCGAAACACGCAGCTCCATGCCTTTGTTATGGAGCTGCGTATTGCGTGGCACACATTTGGCGGGCGCGCATTGCTGACGAGCCTGTGCCTTTAAGGCTAAAAATCGCGATCAAGTAGAAGCACTTTTGTGTTTACAAGCTGACTGCATGCTCAATAGACCAGTTCACTAATAAATTCAAATATATGCACGCATGCGCATAACAGACGTCGGAGGCCAGAGCAAGTGAGTCGATATTTACGTGCACATGTTTATATGGCGATACGCGATTGAGCATCATCTTTCTCAGCTTTTGAGTTAAATTGTAGCATTTTGGGTGTAGCAAAATGCCAAATAGAAAGATAAAGGAATTCATAAGAAGCAACGTTTGGTTTGGACAAAAGAAATTAACTGTAAAGATACGGATGAGCTACAGGTTTCGCGATCTACCGCGCAGCGCTATTCCGAGGGCGAGGCCGACATGCATGAAATTCCACACCATCAAGACACACACACAAAGAGCTGCCAGAAAGGAAAACTAGGTACGAATTTAATACTGGTCACTTGGTTAGGTGACAATTTGTTCTTGGGGAAATGACCATGGCTTCTCACTTTTGAAATATCCCTGTTTTCTAAGAAAATCGTCAAATATTTTACTCCCCCCTTTAAGGTGGGGATTTTGACCCATTGAAATACAATTTTGTGTGCATAAATGCACATTTTGCCATTGAGGGTGGGGATTTTTGTCACCTAAATTGTGCCCCAGGGGTGGCGGATTTTGTCACGCGAAAAGTGACAATCCCCACCTCTTAGGTGGGGCAGCCCGGGGGAGGGGGGGAGGGGGGGAGGGGGGGGGGGGAGAGGGGGGGGGGGGGGAGAGGGGGGAGGGGGGGGGGGGAAGGGGGAGGGGGAGGGGAACAATTGATAGGTATACAATTTGTAAAAGACACTGATGGTATTATTGATCAACTTCTCAATTCTTATGCCCGCCCTCTTCTCCCACCCCCTCTCCCAAGAAATTGGGATTGTCACTTTTCGATACTAAACAATTCCTACCACTGGGGCAAAATTTTGGCAACTATTAATATACCAGTGCATGGGAGAAGGGAAAGAATGGAGTAGTTGACATGACTAATTACTACCGTCTGTACAAAACATATGAGATTGACTAAAAAATTTGGTTTTTCCATCAAATCTGTACCAATGCTTGATATGAGTCATTTTAAGCAATAAAAATCTGATCAAACTTCTTAACTCTTACCCAGACTTCAGAGGTTATTAAACCCATATATCTTGTCCTTCAAATCATCATGACTTTTCCGTATCAAACATAAATAGGCCTAACTGCAGATTTGATAATTAAAAAAAAAACATTTTTAGGAGTGAGAAGAATTTGAGATTAAAAAAAAACATTTTTTAGCCAGTCTCGTATGTTTTGTCTGGGCTAAGTCAGGTATCAGTTATTGGTGGACACAATCTTCAAGGCTTCCTGGCTTTAATGTCATTTACAGTAACTTGGACTTCAAAGTTTGTCTTCGAGGAAACTGAAGAAAGAGTTGTGAAGCCGTGCCATGAGTGACAGCACAGCGCAGAAGAATCCTTGAATTTCCCTTCATAAGGCATCTTACAAGGACCACCATTCTCCTGCATGACCTTGTAATCAGGAACTTCTTGATCACAGAGCTAGAGAAACATGTAATGCCCGTAAGTTGACTGATGGAATGACTGATAACATTACGCATTACATATAAACACAAGCCATTTTAATGGACTTTCCATGAAAATATTTTGATAATTTAAAATTTAAGTAGTCATAAATAGGGGTGGGACGTTTAACCGGTTAACCGAAAAAATTGAAACCGGTTTCTGAATTAACTGTAATTCCCGTCCCTAGTCATAAAAATGCAAAATTGCCCTTTGAAGTGACATATACATGTATGTTTTTGGAACTGAAAACCTAGTTGACAAGGTTGAGACAGAAAGTTAAACAATTTCAGTATTTTGATGTACAAAAGTACTACATGTACTTTATTTTGTGATGACAGACAAAAATGTCAAGACTCTTGAATGTTGGGGAACTGGAGCAGGTGGTATTAGGACCAGTGTTGGAGCTACATGTACAATTACATTGAGGACAATGATGCCAAGACGATGATACTGTGTATACATGTAAGTGCCTCATCATATCAGTATACGTTAGTCACGGGTCACTATAAACCCTCCCGTGGTTGTCTTCCAGATCGAAGAGAGAACAATTAGAGCCATGTGGGATTGGGAAATACATGTGTCTGCTAGCAGAAAAGCATGAGGCTCTATTGTTCTCTTCCCTTCTGGAGGACAAACACGAGAGATGTTTATAGTGACCCGTGACAGCTGTGAAACCACTCTATATTATTGGCTTGTTGGTCCGAACATCATGTTGGGATGTTAGGGATGCAGACGGATCCAGCCCAATGTATTGTATGAGGCTGGATCTGCCATTGCGATCAATGTGGTAGTTATAATTAAGGGGTGCCAACACTCATTTCCACTTCATTTGTTGCAGGCGCGGATCCAGAGGGGTGGGGGGGGGGGGGTTAAAAAAAACACTGCTCAGACTAAAAAAAACAAATGTAATGCTTTTATGTGTGTCCACCTATTCGCAGCAAGCTGATATAAAAATGACACCCCCCCCCCCCCCGCCCCCCTCCCCCCCCCCCTCCCCCCACACAAGCTGAGTGACTTTGTCTGCACTCGCACTGGCAAAACCCTTCCCTGGAAAATTCCTAGATCCGCCCCTGTGTTGGTACAGTTCAACTTTGCTAATACGAGCATTCCACTCATAACAAGGACAAATTTCGTTGCCCAATTTTGGTTCCCATTGGTTCCCAATCCTTTTAGTTGTTCCTCATTGTTTTCATTTCTCATAATACAAGCTAGGTTAACATAACAAGTTAATGTGCAAAGTCCAAAAGACCTCTTATTAACAAAGTTCAACTCAATTTTACTATGCTTAGTTGCTTACATGTATAAAGATAAGTGTTCATAATGACTGCTGTATAAGTGCACTAGCATAATAGAGTAAGCTGGTTTCAAAAAGTAGAAGAGAGGGACAAGAATGATTTTGTTTTGTTCACACTTATTATTTTCTTTTGCAGCTTTCCTGAAACCAAGGCTTCACTAATGAACTACTGGTGAAAGGATGACTCTTTGGGCAGCAGAACAAGGAAAATGTGCTTCATATAGTGACCAGCTCATAATACTCATGAGGCTGCAGTTGGGACTCTTTCTCCATAATTTATAGCCGATATACACAAAATGTACAATATGTACAATGTCTTTAAATTATCAACAAGTTTAATGAGTAGAACTGTTGATAAGGTAATGCCGTTGAATTGGAATAACGTGGTAGGGTCAGTTTGTTGTCTACTCAGTCATATAACCCAGGAGCCATTTGTTGAGTCCAAGTGTAATGATTAAGGTAGCAAGTGCAATTTATACAGGTGAATTTAAACATGATTAATAGGGTATTCACTGTAATTGGCTGTTCCAACACGGTTGGGAACAGCCTTTGTTTTCGTTAAGATTTTTTTGGCTGTTCCAACACGGTTGGGAACAGCCTTTGTTTTCGTTAAGATTTTTTTTTTTTTTTTGGCTGTTCCAACACGGTTGGGAACAGCCTTTGTTTTCGTTAAGATTTTTTTTTTTTTTATTGGCTGTTCCCATACGGTTGGGAACAGCCTTTGTTTTCGTTTTTTTTTTTATTTTTATTTTTCTTTTCCTTCTTCCACTTTTTTCAGACGCTTTTTCGGGCACTTGCACATTCATGATTGACTTCAAACTTCACATGGACATTGGTCACTATGTGAAGTTGTGCACAGTACTAATGACGTCATGATGACGTCATCACGTGTCAGATTAAAGGGGTATGAAGTTTAATAAATTAAATATTCAAAAATCAATAAAAAATCAACCGTTTGACCTACGATCTTGATTCCTTCGGCATATACGATGACTAACAAAGGTCTTTGAGATGCGCACACCCCTTGACCTTTGACCTCATTTCCTATTGGTCAAACAGATTTTGCCTTTCCATTTGAAAGTGGTGCAAGATATTTGGACAAAGTCACTTGTGTTACACTTCGACTAGGGTGGGGTATCTAAAAAAAATTTTTGTGACCTTTGACCTTGCTCACTTCCGGTCGAAACCGGAAGTGGCCCTTAGTTTGAAAGTGGTAGGAGGTATTGAGATGGGGTCAATGGTGTTATTATCAGAGGCCCTTAAGCTTTCCAAAAATATAAGTAATGACGTCATCGTACGAAATAGCGCCCTCTAGCGACAAGATGATTACGTAATTAAATAATCAAAAATCAATATAAAATCTACCGTTTGACCTACGAATTTGATTCCTTCTGCATATACGATCATTAACAAATGTCTTTAAGATGCGCACATGGCTTGACCTTTGACCTCGTTTCCTATTGGTCAAACAGATTTTGCCTTGCCATTTGAAAGGGGTACAATATACCACGATGGGGTCAACTGTGTTACACTTCGACTAGGGTGGGGTATCCAAACATATAGCAACACCTTTGACTTTCCCTACATGTCAGATTAAAGGGGCATGTAATAATATTCAATATTTAAAAATAGATAAAAACTCAACCGTTTGACCTACGATCGTGATTTATTCATATACGATCACTAACAAAGGTCATCCCGAACACCATATATGTTTATAAAAAGGAGGGGAACAGCCATGTGTTCGTTTTCAACGAACACATTTCTAGTTTTTATTTTTTTATTTTCCTTCTTCCATTTTTTTCAGACGCTATTTCGGGCACTTGCACATTGATGATTGACTTCAAACTTCACATGGACATTGGTCACTATGTGAAGTTGTGCACAGTACTAATGACGTCATGATGACGTCATCACGTGTCAGATTAAAGGGGTATGAAGTTTAATAAATTAAATATTCAAAAATCAATAAAAAATCAACCGTTTGACCTACGATCTTGATTCCTTCGGCATATACGATGACTAACAAAGGTCTTTGAGATGCGCACACCCCTTGACCTTTGACCTCGTTTCCTATTGGTCAAACAGATTTTGCCTTTCCATTTGAAAGTGGTGCAAGATATTTGGACAAAGTCACTTGTGTTACACTTCGACCTAGGGTGGTGTATCCAAAAAATATGGCCGTGACCTTTGACCTTGCTCACTTCCGGTCGAAACCGGAAGTGGCCCTTAGTTTGAAAGTGGTAGGAGGTATTGAGATGGGGTCAATGGTGTTATTATCAGAGGCCCTTAAGCTTTCCAAAAATATAAGTAATGACGTCATCGTACGAAATAGCGCCCTCTAGCGACAAGATGATTACGTAATTAAATATTCAAAAATCAATATAAAATCTACCGTTTGACCTACGAATTTGATTCCTTCTGCATATACGATCATTAACAAATGTCTTTAAGATGCGCACATGGCTTGACCTTTGACCTCGTTTCCTATTGGTCAAACAGATTTTGCCTTGCCATTTGAAAGGGGTACAATATACCACGATGGGGTCAACTGTGTTACACTTCGACTAGGGTGGGGTATCCAAACATATAGCAACACCTTTGACTTTCCCTACATGTCAGATTAAAGGGGCATGTAATAATATTCAATATTTAAAAATATATAAAAACTCAACCGTTTGACCTACGATCGTGATTTATTCATATACGATCACTAACAAAGGTCATCCCGAACACCATATATGTTTATAAAAAGGAGGGGAACAGCCATGTGTTCGTTTCTAGTTGGCTGTTCCGATTCGGGTCGGAACAGCCTTTGTTTTCGTTACGATTTTTTTTTTTTTTATTCTTTTCCTTCTTCCACTTTTTTCAGACGCTATTTCGGACACTTGCACATTGATGATTGACTTCAAACTTCACATGGACATTGGTCACTATGTGAATTAGTGCACAGTACTAATGACGTAATGATGACGTCATCACGTGCCAGATTAAAGGCGCATGAAGTTTAATAAATTAAATATTCAAAAATCAATAAAAAATCAACCGTTTGACCTACGATCTTGATTCCTTCGGCATATACGATGACTAACAAAGGTCTTTGAGATGCGCACACCCCTTGACCTTTGACCTCGTTTCCTATTGGTCTAACAGATTTTGCCTTTCCATTTGAAAGTGGTACAAGATATCTGCATGTGGTCAACTGTATTACACTTGGACCTAGGGTGGTGTATCCAAAAAATATGGTCGTGACCTTTGACCTTGCTCACTTCCGGTCGAAACAGGAAGTGGCCCTTAGTTTGAAAGTGGTAGGAGGTATTGAGATGGGGTCAATGGTGTTATTATCAGAGGCCCTTAAGCTTTCCAAAAATATAAGTGATGACGTCATCGTACGAAATAGCGCCCTCTAGCGACAAGAGGATTACGTAATGAAATATTGGAAAATCAATAACAAATCAACCGTTTGACCTACGATCTTGATTCATTTGCCATATACGATGATTAACAAGGGTCTTTGAGATGCGCACACCCCTTGACCTTTGACCTTGTTTCCTATTGGTCAAACAGATTTTGCCTTACCATTTGAAAGTGGTACAAGATATCTGGATGTGGTCAACTGTATTACACTTGGACCTAGGGTGGTGTATCCAAAAAAATATGGTCGTGACCTTTGACCTTGCTCACTTCCGGTCGAAACCGGAAGTGGCCCTTAGTTTGAAAGTGGTAGGAGGAATTGAGATGGGGTCAATGGTGTTATTATCAGAGGCCCTTAAGCTTTCCAAAAATGTAAGTGATGACGTCATCGTACGAAATAGCGCCCTCTAGCGACAAGATGATTACGTAATTAAATATTCAAAAATCAATACAAAATCTACCGTTTAACCTACGAATTTGATTCCTTCTGCATATACGATCACCAACAAATGTCTTTAAGATGCGCACATGGCTTGACCTTTGACCTCGTTTCCTATTGGTCAAACAGATTTTGCCTTGCCATTTGAAAGGGGTACAATATATCACGATGGGGTCAACTGTGTTACACTTCGACTAAGGTGGGGTATCCAAACATATAGCAACACCTTTGACCTTCCCTACATGTCAGATTAAATGGGCATGTAATAATATTCAATATTTAAAAATCAATAAAAACTCAACCGTTTGACCTACGATCGTGATTTCTTCATATACGATCACTAACAAAGGTCATCCCGAACACCATATATGTTTATAAAAAGGAGGGGAACAGCCATGTGTTCGTTGTCAAGAACGAACACAGGTCTAGTTTTTCTTTTTCTTCTTCCACTTTTTTCAGACGCTATTTCGGGCACTTGCACATTCATGATTGACTTCAAACTTCACATGGACATTGGTCACTATGTGAATTAGTGCATAGTACGAATGACGTAATCATGACGTCATCACGTGTCAGATTAAAGGGGTATGAAGTTTAATAAATTAAATATTCAAAAATCATTAAAAAATCAACCGTTTGACCTACGATCTTGATTCCTTCGCCATATACGATGCCTAACAAAGGTCTTTAAGATGCGCACACCCCTTGACCTTGGACCTCGTTTCCTATTGGTCAAACAGATTTTGCCTTGCCATTTGAAAGTGGTGCAAGATATTTGGACAAAGTCACTTGTGTTACACTTCGACTAGGGTGGGGTATGTAAAAAATATGTTGGTGACCTTTGACCTTGCTCACTTCCGGTCGAAACCGGAAGTGGCCCTTAGTTTGAAAGTGAAAGGAGGTATTGAGATGGGGTCAATGGTGTTATTACCAGAGGCCCTTAAGCTTTCCAAAAATATAAGTGATGACGTCATCGTACGAAATAGCGCCCTCTACCGACAAGATGATTACGTAATTAAATATTAAAAAATCAATAAAAAATCAACTGTTTGACCTACGATCTTGATTCCTGTGGCATATACGATCACTAACAAATGTCTTTAAGATGCGCACAGGGCTTGACCTTTGACCTCGTTTCCTATTGGTCTAACAGATTTTGCCTTGCCATTTGAAAGTGGTACAAGATATCTGGATGTGGTCAACTGTATTACACTTGGACCTAGGGTGGTGTATCCAAAAAATATGTTGGTGACCTTTGACCTCGTTTCCTATTGGTCTAACAGATTTTGCCTTTCCATTTGAAAGGGGTACAATATATCACGATGGGGTCAACTGTGTTACACTTCGACTAGGGTGGGGTATCCAAACATATAGCAACACCTTTGACCTTCCCTACATGTCAGATTAAAGGGGCATGTAATAATATTCAATATTTAAAAATCGATAAAAACTCAACCGTTTGACATACGATCGTGATTTCTTCATATACGATCACTAACAAAGATCATCCCGAACACCATATATGTTTATAAAAAGGAGGGGAACAGCCATGTGTTCGTTGTCAAGAACGAACACAGGTCTAGTTTTTATTCTTTTACTTCTTCCACTTTTTTCAGACGCTATTTCGGACACTTGCACATTGATGATTGACTTCAAACTTCACATGGACATTGGTCACTATGTGAATTAGTGCACAGTACTAATGACGTAATGATGACGTCATCACGTGTCAGATTAAAGGCGCATGAAGTTTAATAAATTAAATATTCAAAAATCAATAACAAATCAACCGTTTGACCTACGATCTTGATTCCTTCGCCATATATGATGACTAACAAAAGTCTTTAAGATGCGCACACGCCTTGACCTTTGACCTCGTTTCCTATTGGTCAAACAGATTTTGCCTTGCCATTTGAAAGTGGTGCAAGATATTTTGACAAAGTCACTTGTTTTACACTTCGACTAGTGTGGGGTATCTAAAAAATATGTTGGTGACCTTTGACCTTGCTCACTTCCGGTCGAAACCGGAAGTGGCCCTTAGTTTGAAAGTGGTAGGAGGTATTGAGATGGGGTCAATGGTGTTATAACCAGAGGCCCTTAAGCTTTCCAAAAATATAAGTGATGACGTCATCGTACGAAATAGCGCCCTCTAGCGACAAGATGATTACGTAATTAAATATTCAAAAATCAATAAAAAATCTACCGTTTGACCTACGAATTTGATTCCTTCTGCATATACGATCACTAATAAATGTCTTTAAGATGCACACATGGCTTGACCTTTGACCTCGTTTCCTATTGGTCAAACAGATTTTGCCTTGCCATTTGAAAGTGGTACAAGATATCTGCATGTGGTCAACTGTATTACACTTCGACCTAGGGTGGTGTATCCAAAAAATATGGCCGTGACCTTTGACCTTGCTCACGTCCGGTTGAAACCGGAATTGGGCTATATAGACTGTGCACTACTAATAGGGAAACGCGAAATTGAGTATTTCACTTGTACACAGGCAATTGTCTGTGCACTTCGAGGAAACATCAAAATACGTATTTTGGTTGTACACAGGCAATGGCCCATTGACTGTGTACTTCGAGGAAACGGGATAATACGTATTTTGTTTGTACACAGGCAATGGCCTATTGACTGTGCACTGCGAGGAAACATGAAAATACGTATTTGGGTAGTACACAGGCAATGGCCCATTGACTGTGTACTTCGAGGAAACGGGATAATACGTATTTTGGTTGTACACAGGCAATGGCCCATTGACTGTGTACTTCGAGGGAACGGGATAATACGTATTTTGTTTGTACACAGGCAATGGCCTATTGACTGTGCACTGCGAGGAAACATGAAAATACGTATTTTGGTTGTACACAGGCAATGGCCCATTGACTGTGTACTTCGAGGGAACGGGATAATACGTATTTTGTTTGTACACAGGCAATGGCCTATTGACTGTGCACTGCGAGGAAACATGAAAATACGTATTTTGGTTGTACACAGGCAATGGCCCATTGACTGTGTACTTCGAGAAACGGGATAATACGTATTTTGTTTGTACACAGGCAATGGCCTATTGACTGTGCACTGCGAGGAAACTGGAGAATGATTATTTCGCGTATACACAGGCGTCTTATTGACTGTGCACTCCAAGGAAACAGGAACATTGCACATTGATGGTTGACTTCAAACTTCACATGGACATTGGTCACTATGTTAAGTTGTGCACAGTACTAATGACGTCATGATGACGTCATCAGGTGTCAGATTAAAGGGGCATGAAGTTTAATCAATTAAATATTCAAAAATCATTAAAAAATCAACCGTTTGACCTACGATCTTGATTCCTTCGCCATATACGATGACTAACAAGGGTCTTTGAGATGCGCACACCCCTTGACCTTGGACCTCGTATCCTATTAGTCAAACAGATTTTGCCTTGCCATTTGAAAGTGGTACAAGATATCTGGATGTGGTCAACTGTATTACACTTGGACCTAGGGTGGTGTATCCAAAAAATATGGTCGTGACCTTTGACCTCGTTTCCTATTGGTCTAACAGATTTTGCCTTTCCATTTGAAAGTGGTACAAGATATCCGCATGTGGTCAACTGTATTACACTTGGACCTAGGGTGGTGTATCCACAAAATATGGTCGTGACCTTTGACCTCGTTTCCTATTGGCCTAACAGATTTTGCCTTGCCATTTGAAAGTGGTACAATATATCTGCATGTGGTCAACTGTATTACACTTGGACCTAGGGTGGTGTATCCAAAAAATATGGTCGTGACCTTTGACCTCGTTTCCTATTGGTCTAACGGATTTTGCCTTGCCATTTGAAAAGGGTACAATATATCACGATGGGGTCAACTGTGTTACACTTCGACTACGGTGGGGTATCCAAACATATAGCAACACCTTTGACCTGTACATGTCAGATTAAAGGGGCATGTAATAATATTCAATATTAAAAACTCGATAAAAACTCAACCGTTTGACCTACGATCGTGATTTCTTCATAAACAATCACTAACAAAGGTCATCCCGAACACCACATATGTTTATAAAAAGGAGGGGAACAGCCATGTGTTCGTTTTCAACGAACACATTTCTAGTTTTTATTCTTTTACTTCTTCCACTTTTTTCAGACGCTATTTCGGACACTTGCACATTGATGATTGACTTCAAACTTTACATGGACATTGGTCACTATGTGAATTAGTGCATAGTACTAATGACGTAATCATGACGTCATCACGTGTCAGATTAAAGGGGTATGAAGTTTAATAAATTAAATATTCAAAAATCAATAAAAATTCAACCGTTTGACCTACGATCTTGATTCCTTCGCCATATACGATGACTAACAAAAGTCTTTAAGATGCGCACACGCCTTGACCTTTGACCTCGTTTCCTATTGGTCAAACAGATTTTGCCTTGCCATTTGAAAGTGGTGCAAGATATTTGGACAAAGTCACTTGTGTTACACTTCGACTAGGGTGGGGTATCTAAAAAAAAAAATTGTGACCTTTGACCTTGCTCACTTCCGGTCGAAACCGGAAGTGGCCCTTAGTTTGAAAGTGAAAGGAGGTATTGAGATTGGGTCAATACCAGAGGCCCTTAAGCTTTCCAAAAATATAAGTGATGACGTCATCGTACGAAATAGCGCCCTCTACCGACAAGATGATTACGTAATTAAATATTCAAAAATCAATAAAAAATCAACTGTTTGACCTACGATCTTGATTCCTGTGGCATATACGATCACTAACAAATGTCTTTAAGATGCGCACAGGGCTTGACCTTTGACCTCGTTTCCTATTGGTCAAACAGATTTTGCCTTGCCATTTGAAAGTGGTACAAGATATCTGGATGTGGTCAACTGTGTTACACTTCGACTAGGGTGGGGTATCCAAACATATAGCAACACCTTTGACCTTCCCTACATGTCAGATTAAAGTGGCATGTAATAATATTCAATATTTAAAAATCGATAAAAACTCAACCGTTTGACATACGATCGTGATTTATTCATATACAATCACTAACAAAGGTCATCCCGAACACCACATATGTTTATAAAAAGGAGGGGAACAGCCATGTGTTCGTTTTCAACGAACACATTTCTAGTTTTTTTTCTTTTCCTTCTTCCACTTTTTTCAGACGCTATTTCGGGCACTTGCACATTCATGATTGACTTCAAACTTCACATGGACATTAGTCACTATGTGAAGTTGTGCACACTACTAATGACGTCATGATGACGTCATCACGTGTCAGATTAAAGGGGCATGAAGTTTAATAAATTAAATATTCAAAAATCAATATAAAATCAACCGTTTGACATACGAACTTGATTCCTTCGCCATATATGATGACTAACAAATGTCTTTAAGATGCGCACACGCCTTGACCTTTGACCTTGTTTCCTATTGGTCAAACAGATTTTGCCTTGTCATTTGAAAGTGGTACAAGATATTTGGACGGGGTCAATTGTGTTACACTTCGACTAGGGTGGGGTATCCAAAAAATATGGTGGCGACCTTTGACCTTGCTCAATGTGTTAGATTAAAGGGGTATTTGATAAAATTAAATGTTCAAAAATCAATAACAAATCAACCGTTTGAGCTATGATCTTCATTCTTGCGCCATATACGACCACTAATAAATGTCTTTAAATGATGACGTCAGGACGACGTCATCACATGTCAGATTAAAGGGGCATGAAAACAGATAAATGAAATATAAAAAATCAATAAAAAATCAACCGTTTGAGCTACGATCTTGATTCCTGCGCCAAATATGATCACTAACAAAGGTCTTTCACTAATGACGTCATAATGACGTCATCACGTGTCAGATTAAAGGGGCATCAAATAAAATAAATGGGATATAAAAAATCCGTAAGAAATCAACCATTTTAGCTACTATCTTGATTCCTGCGCCATATACAATAACTAACAAAGGTCTTTAACTGATTACGTTATGATGACGTCATCACGTGTCAGATTAAAGGGGCATGATGTTTAATAAATTAGACATTAAAAAATCAATACAAAATCAACCGTTTGACCTACGATCTTGATTCCTTCGCCATATACGATGACTAACAAAGGTCTTTAAAATGTGCACACGCCTTGACCCTTGACCTCGTTTCCTATTGGTCAAACAGATCTTGCCTTGCCATTTGAAAGTGGTGCAAGATATTTGGACGAGGTCAGTTGTGTTACACTTCAACTAGGGTGGGGTATCTAAAAAATAGGTTGGTGACCTTTGACCTTGCTCACTTCCGGTCAAAACGGGAAGTGGCCTTTAGTACCTCGTTTCCTATTGGTCAAACAGATCTTGCCTTGCCATTTGAAAGTGGTGCAAGATATTTGGACGAGGTCAGTTGTGTTACACTTCAACTAGGGTGGGGTATCTAAAAAAATAGGTTGGTGACCTTTGACCTTGCTCACTTCCGGTCGAAACGGGAAGTGGCCTTTAGTGTGAAAATGGTAGAGGGTATAAATACGGGGTCAAGGGTGTTAATGTCAAAGGGCCTCAAGCTTTCCAAAATGTGAGTGATGACGTCATCGTATAAAATAGCGCTCTCTTGGGACAAGATGATTAAATAGTTAAATATAACAACATAGGTGATAATAGGTCGTCTCGAACACCACACATGTTCATAAAAAGGAAGGGAACAGCCATGTGTTCGTTGTCAAGAACGAACACAGGTCTAGTTGGCTGTTCCGATTCGGGTCGGAACAGCCTTTGTTTTCGTTACGATTTTTTTTTTTTTTTTTATTCTTTTCCTTCTTCCAATTTTTTCAGACGCTATTTCGGGCACTTGCACATTCATGATTGACTTCAAACTTCACATAGACATTGGTCACTATGTGAATTAGTGCACAGTACTAATGACGTAATGATGACGTCATCACGTGTCAGATTAAAGGGGCATGAAGTTTAATAAATTAAATATTCAAAAATCAATATAAAATCAACCGTTTGACATACGAACTTGATTCCTTCGCCATATATGATGACTAACAAATGTCTTTAAGATGCGCACACGCCTTGACCTTTGACCTTGTTTCCTATTGGTCAAACAGATTTTGCCTTGTCATTTGAAAGTGGTACAAGATATTTGGACGGGGTCAATTGTGTTACACTTCGACTAGGGTGGGGTATCCAAAAAATCTGGTGGCGACCTTTGACCTTGCTCAATGTGTTAGATTAAAGGGGTATTTGATAAAATTAAATGTTCAAAAATCAATAACAAATCAACCGTTTGAGCTATGATCTTCATTCCTGCGCCATATACGACCACTAATAAATGTCTTTAAATGATGACGTCAGGACGACGTCATCACATGTCAGATTAAAGGGGCATGAAAACAGATAAATGAAATATAAAAAATCAATAACAAATCAACCGTTTGAGCTACGATCTTGGTTCCTGCGCCAAATATGATCACTAACAAAGGTCTTTCACTAATGACGTCATAATGACGTCATCACGTGTCAGATTAAAGGGGCATCAAATAAAATAAATGGGATATAAAAAATCCGTAAGAAATCAACCATTTTAGCTACTATCTTGATTCCTGCGCCATATACAATAACTAACAAAGGTCTTTAACTGATTACGTTATGATGACGTCATCACGTGTCAGATTAAAGGGGCATGATGTTTAATAAATTAGACATTAAAAAATCAATACAAAATCAACCGTTTGACCTACGATCTTGATTCCTTCGCCATATACGATGACTAACAAAGGTCTTTAAAATGTGCACACGCCTTGACCCTTGACCTCGTTTCCTATTGGTCAAACAGATCTTGCCTTGCCATTTGAAAGTGGTGCAAGATATTTGGACGAGGTCAGTTGTGTTACACTTCAACTAGGGTGGGGTATCTAAAAAAAAGGTTGGTGACCTTTGACCTTGCTCACTTCCGGTCGAAACGGGAAGTGGCCTTTAGTGTGAAAATGGTAGAGGGTATAAATACGGGGTCAAGGGTGTTAATGTCAAAGGGCCTCAAGCTTTCCAAAATGTGAGTGATGACGTCATCGTATAAAATAGCGCTCTCTTGGGACAAGATGATTAAATAGTTAAATATAACAACATAGGTGATAATAGGTCGTCTTGAACACCACACATGTTCATAAAAAGGAAGGGAACAGCCATGTGTTCGTTGTCAAGAACGAACACAGGTCTAGTTTTTTTTCTTTTTCTTCTTCCACTTTTTTCAGACGCTTTTTCGGGCACTTGCACATTGATGATTGACTTCAAACTGCACATGGACATTGGTCACTATGTGAAGTTGTGCACAGTACTAATGACGTCATGATGACGTCATCACGTGTCAGATTAAAGGGGTATGAAGTTTAATAAATTAAATATTGGAAAATCAATAAAAAATCAACCGTTTGACCTACGATCTTGATTCCTTCGGCATATACGATGACTAACAAAGGTCTTTGAGATGCGCACACCCCTTGACCTTTGACCTCGTTTCCTATTGGTCTAACAGATTTTGCCTTGCCATTTGAAAGTGGTGCAAGATATTTGGACAAAGTCACTTGTGTTACACTTCGACTAGGGTGGGGTATCTAAAAAATATTTTTGTGACCTTTGACCTTGCTCACTTCCGGTCGATACCGGAAGTGGCCCTTAGTTTGAAAGTGAAAGGAGGTATTGAGATGGGGTCAATGGTGTTATTATCAGAGGCCCTTAAGCTTTCCAAAAATATAAGTGATGACGTCATCGTACGAAATAGCGCCCTCTACCGACAAGATGATTACGTAATTAAATATTCAAAAATCAATAAAAAATCAACTGTTTGACCTACGATCTTGATTCTTGTGGCATATACGATCACTAACAAATGTCTTTAAGATGCGCACAGGGCTTGACCCCTGACCTCGTTTCCTATTGGTCTAACATATTTTGCCTTGCCATTTGAAAGTGGTACAAGATATCTGCATGTGGTCAACTGTATTACACTTGGACCTAAGGTGGTGTATCCAAAAATATGGTCGTGACCTTTGACCTCGTTTCCTATTGGTCTAACAGATTTTTCCTTTCCATTTGAAAGTGGTACAAGATATCTGCATGTGGTCAACTGTATTACACTTAGACCTAGGGTGGTGTATCCAAAAAATATGGTCGTGACCTTTGACCTCGTTTCCTATTGGTCTAACATATCTGGATGTGGTCAACTGTATTACACTTCGACCTCAGAGGCCCTCAGGCTTTCCAAAATATGAGTGATGACGACATCGTATAAAATAACGCCCTCTAGGGACAAGATGATTAAATAGTTAAATATAACAATATAGGTGATAATAGGTCGTCTCGAACACCAGACATGTTCATAAAAAGGAGGGGAACAGCCATGTGTTCGTTGTCAAGAACGAACACAGGTCTAGTTGGCTGTTCCGATACGGTCGGAACAGCCTTTTTTTTCGTTAAGATTTTTGTTTTTTTTCTTTTTGGCTGTTCCGACACGGTCAGGAACAGCCTTTGTTTTCGTTACGATTTTTATTTTTATTTTTATTGGCTGTTCCAACACGGTTGGGAACAGCCTTTGTTTTCGTTAAGATTTTTTTTTTTTTTATTTTTATTGGCTGTTCCGATTCGGGTCGGAACAGCCTTTGTTTTCGTTACGGTTTTTTTTTTTTTTTTTTTTTTTTTTTTTTATTCTTTTACTTCTTCCACTTTTTTCAGACGCTATTTCGGACACTTGCACATTGATGATTGACTTCAAACTTCACATGGACATTGGTCACTATGTGAAGTTGTGCACAGTACTAATGACGTCATGATGACGTCATCACGTGTCAGATTAAAGGGGTATGAAGTTTAATAAATTAAATATTCAAAAATCAATAAAAATTCAACCGTTTGACCTACGATCTTGATTCCTTCGCCATATACGATGACTAACAAAAGTCTTTAAGATGCGCACACGCCTTGACCTTTGACCTCGTTTCCTATTGGTCAAACAGATTTTGCCTTGCCATTTGAAAGTGGTGCAAGATATTTGGACAAAGTCACTTGTGTTACACTTCGACTAGGGTGGGGTATGTAAAAAATATGTTGGTGACCTTTGACCTTGCTCATTTCCGGTCGAAACCGGAAGTGGCCCTTAGTTTGAAAGTGAAAGGAGGTATTGAGATGGGGTCAATGGTGTTATTACCAGAGGCCCTTAAGCTTTCCAAAAATATAAGTGATGACGTCATCGTACGAAATAGCGCCCTCTAGCGACAAGATGATTACGTAATGAAATATTGGAAAATCAATACAAAATCAACCGTTTGACCTACGATCTTGATTCCTTCGCCATATACGATGATTAACAAGGGTCTTTGAGATGCGCACACCCCTTGACCTTGGACCTCGTTTCCTATTGGTCAAACAGATTTTGCCTTGCCATTTGAAATTGGTACAAGATATCTGGATGTGGTCAACTGTATTACACTTAGACCTAGGGTGGTGTATCCAAAAAATATGGTCGTGACCTTTGACCTTGCTCATGACCTTTGACCTTGCTCATTTCCGGTCGAAACCGGAAGTGGCCCTTAGTTTGAAAGTGGTAGGAGGTATTGAGATAGGGTCAATGGTGTTATTACCAGAGGCCCTTAAGCTTTCCAAAAATATAAGAGATGACGTCATCGTACGAAATAGCGCCCTCTAGCGACAAGATGATTACGTAATTAAATATTTAAAAATCAATACAAAATCTACCGTTTGACCTACAAATTTGATTCCTTCTGCATATACGATCACTAACAAATGTCTTTAAGATGCGCACATGGCTTGACCTTTGACCTCGTTTCCTATTGGTCAAACAGATTTTGCCTTGCCATTTGAAAGGGGTACAATATATCACGATGGGGTCAACTGTGTTACACTTCGACTAGGGTGGGGTATCCAAACATATATCAACACCTTTGACCTTCCCTACATGTCAGATTAAAGGGGCATGTAATAAAATTCGATATTTAAAAATCGATAAAAACTCGACCGTTTGACATACGATCGTGATTTCTTCATATACGATCACTAACAAAGGTCATCCCGAACACCATATATGTTTATAAAAAGGAGGGGAACAGCCATGTGTTCGTTGTCAAGAACGAACACAGGTCTAGTTTTTTTTCTTTTCCTTCTTCCATTTTTTTCAGACGCTATTTCGGGCACTTGCACATTGATGATTGACTTCAAACTGCACATGGACATTGGTCACTATGTGAAGTTGTGCACAGTACTAATGACGTCATGATGACGTCATCACGTGTCAGATTAAAGGGGCATGAAGTTTAATAAATTAAATATTCAAAAATCAATAAAAAATCAACCGTTTGACCTACGATCTTGATTCCTTCGGCATATACGATGACTAACAAAGGTCTTTGAGATGCGCACACCCCTTGACCTTTGACCTCGTTTCCTATTGGTCTAACAGATTTTGCCTTGCCATTTGAAAGTGGTGCAAGATATTTGGACAAAGTCACTTGTGTTACACTTCGACTAGGGTGGGGTATCTAAAAAATATTTTTGTGACCTTTGACCTTGCTCACTTCCGGTCGAAACCGGAAGTGGCCCTTAGTTTGAAAGTGAAAGGAGGTATTGAGATAGGGTCAATGGTGTTATTACCAGAGGCCCTTAAGCTTTCCAAAAATATAAGTGATGACGTCATCGTAGGAAATAGCGCCCTCTAGCGACAAGATGATTACGTAATTAAATATTCAAAAATCAATAAAAAATCTACCGTTTGACCTACAAATTTGATTCCTTCTGCATATACGATCACTAACAAATGTCTTTAAGATGCGCACATGGCTTGACCTTTGACCTCGTTTCCTATTGGTCAAACAGATTTTGCCTTGCCATTTGAAAGGGGTACAATATATCACGGTGGGGTCAACTGTGTTACACTTCGACTAGGGTGGGGTATCCAAACATATAGCAACACCTTTGACCTTCCCTACATGTCAGATTAAAGTGGCATGTAATAATATTCAATATTTAAAAATCGATAAAAACTCAACCGTTTGACATACGATCGTGATTTATTCATATACAATCACTAACAAAGGTCATCCCGAACACCACATATGTTTATAAAAAGGAGGGGAACAGCCATGTGTTCGTTTTCAACGAACACATTTCTAGTTTTTTTACTTTTCCTTCTTCCACTTTTTTCAGACGCTATTTCGGGCACTTGCACATTCATGATTGACTTCAAACTTCACATGGACATAGGTCACTATGTGAATTTGTGCACAGTACTAATGACGTCATGATGACGTCATCACGTGTCAGATTAAAGGGGCATGAAGTTTAATAAATTAAATATTCAAAAATCAATACAAAATCAACCGTTTGACCTACGATCTTGATTCCTTCGGCATATACGATGACTGACAAAGGTCTTTGAGATGCGCACACCCCTTGACCTTTGACCTTGTTTCCTATTGGTCTAACAGATTTTGCCTTGCCATTTGAAAGTGGTACAAGATATCTGCATGTGGTCAACTGTATTACACTTGGACCTAGGGTGGCGTATCCAAAAAATATGGTCGTGACCTTTGACCTCGTTTCCTATTGGTCTAACAGATTTTGCCTTGCCATTTAAAAGTGGTACAAGATATCTGCATGTGGTCAACTGTATTACACTTCAACCTAGGGTGGTGTTCCAAAAAATATGGTCGTGACCTTTGACCTCGTTTCCTATTGGTCTAACAGATTTTGCCTTGCCATTTGAAAGTGGTACAAGATATCTGCATATGGTCAACTGTATTACACTTGGACCTAGGGTGGTGTATCCAAAAAATATGGTCGTGACCTTTGACCTCGTTTCCTATTGGTCTAACAGATTTTGCCTTGCCATTTGAAAGTGGTACAAGATATCTGCATGTGGTCAACTGTATTACACTTGGACCTAGGGTGGTGTATCCAAAAAATATGGTCGTGACCTTTGACCTCGTTTCCTATTGGTCTAACAGATTTTGCCTTGCCATTTGAAAGTGGTACAAGATATCTGCATGTGGTCAACTGTATTACACTTGGACCTAGGGTGGTGTATCCAAAAAATATGGTCGTGACCTTTGACCTCGTTTCCTATTGGTCTAACAGATTTTGCCTTGCCATTTGAAAGTGGTACAAGATATCTGCATGTGGTCAACTGTATTACACTTGGACCTAGGGTGGTGTATCCAAAAAATATGGTCGTGACCTTTGACCTCGTTTCCTATTGGTCTAACAGATTTTGCCTTGCCATTTGAAAGTGGTACAAGATATCTGCATGTGGTCAACTGTATTACACTTGGACCTAGGGTGGTGTATCCAAAAAATATGGTCGTGACCTTTGACCTCGTTTCCTATTGGTCTAACAGATTTTGCCTTGCCATTTGAAAGTGGTACAAGATATCTGCATGTGGTCAACTGTATTACACTTGGACCTAGGGTGGTGTATCCAAAAAATATGGTCGTGACCTTTGACCTCGTTTCCTATTGGTCTAACAGATTTTGCCTTGCCATTTGAAAGGGGTACAATATATCACGATGGGGTCAACTGTGTTACACTTCGACTAGGGTGGGGTATCCAAACATATAGCAACACCTTTGACCTGTACATGTCAGATTAAAGGGGCATGTAATAATATTCAATATTTAAAAATCGATAAAAACTCGACCGTATGACCTACGATCGTGATTTCTTCATATACGATCACTAACAAAGGTCATCCTGAACACAATATATGTTTATAAAAAGGAGGGGAACAGCCATGTGTTCGTTGTCAAGAACGAACACAGGTCTAGTTCTTCTTCCACTTTTTTCAGACGCTATTTCGGGCACTTGCACATTCATGATTGACTTCAAACTTCACATGGACATTGGTCACTATGTGAAGTTGTGCACAGTACTAATGACGTCATGATGACGTCATCACGTGTCAGATTAAAGGGGCATGAAGTTTAATAAATTAAATATTCAAAAATCATTAAAAAATCAACCGTTTGACCTACGATCTTGATTCCTTCGCCATATACGATGACTAACAAGGGTCTTTGAGATGCGCACACCCCTTGACCTTGGACCTCGTTTCCTATTGGTCAAACAGATTTTGCCTTGTCATTTGAAAGTGGTACAAGATATCAAGATGGGGTCAACTGTATTACACTTCGACTAGGGTGGGGTATCCAAAAAATATGGCGGTGACCTTTGACCTTGCTCACGTCCGGTTGAAACCGGAATTGGGCTATATAGACTGTGCACTACTAATAGGGAAACGCGAAATTGAGTATTTCACTTGTACACAGGCAATGGCCTATTGACTGTGCACTTCGAGGAAACATGAAAATACGTATTTTGGTTATACACAGGCAATGGCCCATTGACTGTGTACTTCGAGGAAACGGGATAATACGTATTTTGGTTGTACACAGGCAATGGCCCATTGACTGTGTACTTCGAGGGAACGGGATAATACGTATTTTGTTTGTACACAGGCAATGGCCTATTGACTGTGCACTGCGAGGAAACATGAAAATACGTATTTGGGTTGTACACAGGCAATGGCCCATTGACTGTGTACTTCGAGGAAACGGGATAATACGTATTTTGGTTGTACACAGGCAATGGCCCATTGACTGTGTACTTCGAGGGAACGGGATAGTACGTATTTTGTTTGTACACAGGCGTCAGGCAATGGCCTATTGACTGTGCACTGCGAGGAAACTGGAGAATGATTATTTCGCGTATACACAGGCGTCTTATTGACTGTGCACTCCAAGGAAACAGGAACATTGCACATTGATGGTTGACTTCAAACTTCACATGGACATTGGTCACTATGTTAAGTTGTGCACAGTACTAATGACGTCATGATGACGTCATCACGTGTCAGATTAAAGGGGCATGAAGTTTAATCAATTAAATATTCAAAAATCATTAAAAAATCAACCGTTTGACCTACGATCTTGATTCCTTCGCCATATACGATGACTAACAAGGGTCTTTGAGATGCGCACACCCCTTGACCTTGGACCTCGTTTCCTATTAGTCAAACAGATTTTGCCTTGCCATTTGAAAGGGGTACAATATATCACGATGGGGTCAACTGTGTTACACTTCGACTAGGGTGGGGTATCCAAACATTATAGCAACACCTTTGACCTGTACATGTCAGATTAAAGGGGCATGTAATAATATTCAATATTTAAAAATCGATAAAAACTCAACCGTTTGACCTACGATCGTGATTTCTTCATATACGATCACTAACAAAGGTCATCCTGAACACAATATATGTTTATAAAAAGGAGGGGAACAGCCATGTGTTCGTTGTCAAGAACGAACACAGGTCTAGTTGGCTGTTCCAACACGGTTGGGAACAGCCTTTGTTTTCGTTAAGATTTTTTTTTTTTTTTTTTTTTTTTTTATTCTTTTCCTTCTTCCACTTTTTTCAGACGCTTTATCGGGCACTTGCACATTCATGATTGACTTCAAACTTCACATGGACATTGGTCACTATGTGAAGTTGTGCACAGTACTAATGACGTCATGATGACGTCATCACGTGTCAGATTAAAGGGGTATGAAGTTTAATAAATTAAATATTCAAAAATCAACAAAAAATCAACCGTTTGACCTACGATCTTGATTCCTTCGGCATATACGATGACTAACAAAGGTCTTTGAGATGCGCACACCCCTTGACCTTTGACCTCGTTTCCTATTGGTCAAACAGATTTTGCCTTGCCTTTTGAAAGTGGTGCAAGATATTTGGACAAAGTCACTTGTGTTACACTTCGACTAGGGTGGGGTATCTAAAAAATATTTTTGTGACCTTTGACCTTGCTCACTTCCGGTCGAAACCGGAAGTGGCCCTTAGTTTGAAAGTGGTAGGAGGTATTGAGATGGGGTCATTGGTGTTATTATCAGAGGCCCTTAAGCTTTCCAAAAATATAAGTGATGACGTCATCGTACGAAATAGCGCCCTCTAGCGACAAGATGATTACGTAATTAAATATTCAAAAATCAATAAAAAAACCACCGTTTAACCTACGAATTTGATTCCTTCTGCATATACGGTCACCAACAAATGTCTTTAAGATGCGCACATGGCTTGACCTTTGACCTCGTTTCCTATTGGTCAAACAGATTTTGCCTTTCCATTTGAAAGGGGTACAATATATCACGATGGGGTCAACTGTGTTACACTTCGACTAGGGTGGGGTATCCAAACATATAGCAACACCTTTGACCTTCCCTACATGTCAGATTAAAGGGGCATGTAATAATATTCAATATTTAAAAATCGATAAAAACTCAACCGTTTGACCTACGATCGTGATTTCTTCATATACGATCACTAACAAAGGTCATCCCGAACACCATATATGTTTATAAAAAGGAGGGGAACAGCCATGTGTTCGTTTTCAACGAACACATTTCTAGTTGGCTGTTCCGATTCGGGTCGGAACAGCCTTTGTTTTCGTTACGATTTTTTTTTTTTTTTTTTTTTTTTTACTTTTTCTTCTTCCACTTTTTTCAGACGCTTTTTCGGGCACTTGCACATTCATGATTGACTTCAAACTTCACATGGACATTGGTCACTATGTGAATTAGTGCACAGTACTAATGACGTAATCATGACGTCATCACGTGTCAGATTAAAGGGGCATGAAGTTTAATAAATTAAATATTCAAAAATCAATAAAAATTCAACCGTTTGACCTACGATCTTGATTCCTTCGCCATATACGATGACTAACAAAAGTCTTTCAGATGCGCACACGCCTTGACCTTTGACCTTGTTTCCTATTGGTCAAACAGATTTTGCCTTGCCATTTGAAACTGGTGCAAGATATTTGGACAAAGTCACTTGTGTTACACTTCGACTAGGGTGGGGTATCCAAAAAATATGGTCGTGACCTTTGACCTTGCTCACTTCCGGTCGAAACCGGAAGTGGCCCTTAGTTTGAAAGTGGTAGGAGGTATTGAGATGGGGTCAATGGTGTTATTACCAGAGGCCCTTAAGCTTTCCAAAAATATAAGTGATGACGTCATCGTACGAAATAGCGCCCTCTAGCGACAAGATGATTACGTAATGAAATATTGGAAAATCAATAAAAAATCAACCGTTTGACCTACGATCTTGATTCCTTCGCCATATACGATGGTTAACAATGGTCTTTGAGATGCGCACACCCCTTGACCTTGGACCTCGTCTCCTATTGGTCAAACAGATTTTGCCTTGCCATTTGAAAGTGGTACAAGATATCTGGATGTGGTCAACTGTATTACACTTCGACCTAGGGTGGTGTATCCAAAAAATATGGTCGTGACCTTTGACCTTGCTCAATTCCGGTCGAAACCGGAAGTGGCCCTTAGTTTGAAAGTGGTAGGAGGTATTGAGATGGGGTCAATGGTGTTATTACCAGAGGCACTTAAGCTTTCCAAAAATATAAGTGATGACGTCATCGTACGAAATAGCGCCCTCTAGCGACAAGATGATTACGTAATTAAATATTCAAAAATCAATATAAAATCTACCGTTTGACCTACGAATTTGATTCCTTCTGCATATACGATCATTAACAAATGTCTTTAAGATGCGCACATGGCTTGACCTTTGACCTCGTTTCCTATTGGTCAAACAGATTTTGCCTTGCCATTTGAAAGGGGTACAATATACCACGATGGGGTCAACTGTGTTACACTTCGACTAGGGTGGGGTATCCAAACATATAGCAACACCTTTGACTTTCCCTACATGTCAGATTAAAGGGGCATGTAATAATATTCAATATTTAAAAATAGATAAAAACTCAACCGTTTGACCTACGATCGTGATTTATTCATATACGATCACTAACAAAGGTCATCCCGAACACCATATATGTTTATAAAAAGGAGGGGAACAGCCATGTGTTCGTTGTCAAGAACGAACACAGGTCTAGTTTTTTTTTTTTTTTTTTTTTGGCTGTTCCAACACGGTTGGGAACAGCCTTTGTTTTCGTTACGATTTTTTTTTTTTTTTTTTTTTTTTTTTTAAATTCTTTTACTTCTTCCACTTTTTTCAGACGCTATTTCGGACACTTGCACATTGATGATTGACTTCAAACTTTACATGGACATTGGTCACTATGTGAATTAGTGCATAGTACTAATGACGTAATCATGACGTCATCACGTGTCAGATTAAAGGGGTATGAAGTTTAATAAATTAAATATTCAAAAATCAATAAAAATTCAACCGTTTGACCTACGATCTTGATTCCTTCGCCATATACGATGACTAACAAAAGTCTTTAAGATGCGCACACGCCTTGACCTTTGACCTCGTTTCCTATTGGTCAAACAGATTTTGCCTTGCCATTTGAAAGTGGTGCAAGATATTTGGACAAAGTCACTTGTGTTACACTTCGACTAGGGTGGGGTATCTAAAAAAAAAATTTGTGACCTTTGACCTTGCTCACTTCCGGTCGAAACCGGAAGTGGCCCTTATTTTGAAAGTGAAAGGAGGTATTGAGATTGGGTCAATGGTGTTATTACCAGAGGCCCTTAAGCTTTCCAAAAATATAAGTGATGACGTCATCGTACGAAATAGCGCCCTCTACCGACAAGATGATTACGTAATTAAATATTCAAAAATCAATAAAAAATCAACTGTTTGACCTACGATCTTGATTCCTGTGGCATATACGATCACTAACAAATGTCTTTAAGATGCGCACAGGGCTTGACCTTTGACCTCGTTTCCTATTGGTCTAACAGATTTTGTCTTGCCATTTGAAAGTGGTACAAGATATCTGGATGTGGTCAACTGTATTACACTTGGACCTAGGGTGGTGTATCCAAAAAATATGGCCGTGACCTTTGACCTTGCTCACTTCCGGTCGAAACCGGAAGTGGCCCTTAGTTTGAAAGTGAAAGGAGGTATTGAGATAGGGTCAATGGTGTTATTACCAGAGGCCCTTAAGCTTTCCAAAAATATAAGTGATGACGTCATCGTAGGAAATAGCGCCCTCTAGCGACAAGATGATTACGTAATTAAATATTCAAAAATCAATAAAAAATCTACCGTTTGACCTACGATCTTGATTCCTTCGCCATATACGATGGTTAACAATGGTCTTTGAGATGCGCACATGGCTTGACCTTTGACCTCGTTTCCTATTGGTCAAACAGATTTTGCCTTGCCATTTGAAAGGGGTACAATATATCACGATGGGGTCAACTGTGTTACACTTCGACTTGGGTGGGGTATCCAAACATATAGCAACACCTTTGACCTTCCCTACATGTCAGATTAAAGTGGCATGTAATAATATTCAATATTTAAAAATCGATAAAAACTCAACCGTTTGACATACGATCGTGATTTCTTCATATACAATCACTAACAAAGGTCATCCCGAACACCACATATGTTTATAAAAAGGAGGGGAACAGCCATGTGTTCGTTTTCAACGAACACATTTCTAGTTTTTTTTATTCTTTTCCTTCTTCCACTTTTTTCAGACGCTTTTTCGAGCACTTGCACATTCATGATTGACTTCAAACTTCACATGGACATTGGTCACTATGTGAAGTTGTGCACAGTACTAATGACGTCATGATGACGTCATCACGTGTCAGATTAAAGGGGTATGAAGTTTAATAAATTAAATATTCAAAAATCAATAAAAAATCAACCGTTTGACCTACGATCTTGATTCCTTCGGCATATACGATGACTAACAAAGGTCTTTGAGATGCGCACACCCCTTGACCTTTGACCTCGTTTCCTATTGGTCAAACAGATTTTGCCTTGCCATTTGAAAGTGGTGCAAGATATTTGGACAAAGTCACTTGTGTTACACTTCGACTAGGGTGGGGTATCTAAAAAAAAAATTTGTGACCTTTGACCTTGCTCACTTCCGGTCGAAACCGGAAGTGGCCCTTATTTTGAAAGTGAAAGGAGGTATTGAGATTGGGTCAATGGTGTTATTACCAGAGGCCCTTAAGCTTTCCAAAAATATAAGTGATGACGTCATCGTACGAAATAGCGCCCTCTACCGACAAGATGATTACGTAATTAAATATTCAAAAATCAATAAAAAATCAACTGTTTGACCTACGATCTTGATTCCTGTGGCATATACGATCACTAACAAATGTCTTTAAGATGCGCACAGGGCTTGACCTTTGACCTCGTTTCCTATTGGTCTAACAGATTTTGTCTTGCCATTTGAAAGTGGTACAAGATATCTGGATGTGGTCAACTGTATTACACTTGGACCTAGGGTGGTGTATCCAAAAAATATGGCCGTGACCTTTGACCTTGCTCACTTCCGGTCGAAACCGGAAGTGGCCCTTAGTTTGAAAGTGAAAGGAGGTATTGAGATAGGGTCAATGGTGTTATTACCAGAGGCCCTTAAGCTTTCCAAAAATATAAGTGATGACGTCATCGTAGGAAATAGCGCCCTCTAGCGACAAGATGATTACGTAATTAAATATTCAAAAATCAATAAAAAATCTACCGTTTGACCTACGATCTTGATTCCTTCGCCATATACGATGGTTAACAATGGTCTTTGAGATGCGCACATGGCTTGACCTTTGACCTCGTTTCCTATTGGTCAAACAGATTTTGCCTTGCCATTTGAAAGGGGTACAATATATCACGATGGGGTCAACTGTGTTACACTTCGACTTGGGTGGGGTATCCAAACATATAGCAACACCTTTGACCTTCCCTACATGTCAGATTAAAGTGGCATGTAATAATATTCAATATTTAAAAATCGATAAAAACTCAACCGTTTGACATACGATCGTGATTTCTTCATATACAATCACTAACAAAGGTCATCCCGAACACCACATATGTTTATAAAAAGGAGGGGAACAGCCATGTGTTCGTTTTCAACGAACACATTTCTAGTTTTTGGCTGTTCCAACACGGTTGGGAACAGCCTTTGTTTTCGTTAAGATTTTTTTTTTTATTATTTTTATTTTTTATTTTTTTCTTTTCCTTCTTCCACTTTTTTCAGATGCTATTTCGGGCACTTGCACATTCATGATTGACTTCAAACTTCACATGGACATTGGTCACTATGTGAAGTTGTGCACAGTACTAAAGACGTCATGATGACGTCATCACGTGTCAGATTAAAGGGGCATGAAGTTTAATAAATTAAATATTCAAAAATCAATAACAAATCAACCGTTTGACCTACGATCTTGATTCCTTCGGCATATACGATGACTAACAAAGGTCTTTGAGATGCGCACACCCCTTGACCTTTGACCTCGTTTCCTATTGGTCAAACAGATTTTGCCTTGCCATTTGAAAGTGGTGCAAGATATTTGGACAAAGTCACTTGTGTTACACTTCGACTAGGGTGGTGTATCCAAAAAATATGGCCGTGACCTTTGACCTTGCTCACTTCCGGTCGAAACCGGAAGTGGCCCTTAGTTTGAAAGTGGTAGGAGGTATTGAGATGGGGTCAATGGTGTTATTACCAGAGGCCCTTAAGCTTTCCAAAAATATAAGTGATGACGTCATCGTACGAAATAGCGCCCTCTACCGACAAGATGATTACGTAATTAAATATTCAAAAATCAATAAAAAATCAACCGTTTGACCTACAAATTGGATTCCTTCTGCATATACGATCACTAACAAATGTCTTTAAGATGCGCACATGGCTTGACCTTTGACCTCGTTTCCTATTGGTCAAACAGATTTTGCCTTGCCATTTGAAAGGGGTACAATATATCACGATGGGGTCAACTGTGTTACACTTCGACTAGGGTGGGGTATCCAAACATATAGCAACACCTTTGACCTTCCCTACATGTCAGATTAAAGGGGCATGTAATAATATTCAATATTTAAAAATCAATAAAAACTCAACCGTTTGACCTACGATCGTGATTTCTTCATATACGATCACTAACAAAGGTCATCCCGAACACCATATATGTTTATAAAAAGGAGGGGAACAGCCATGTGTTCGTTTACAACGAACACATTTCTAGTTTTTATTCTTTTCCTTCTTCCACTTTTTTCAGACGCTTTTTCGAGCACTTGCACATTCATGATTGACTTCAAACTTCACATGGACATTGGTCACTATGTGAAGTTGTGCACAGTACTAATGACGTCATGATGACGTCATCACGTGTCAGATTAAAGGGGTATGAAGTTTAATAAATTAAATATTCAAAAATCAATAAAAAATCAACCGTTTGACCTACGATCTTGATTCCTTCGGCATATACGATGACTAACAAAGGTCTTTGAGATGCGCACACCCCTTGACCTTTGACCTCGTTTCCTATTGGTCAAACAGATTTTGCCTTGCCATTTGAAAGTGGTGCAAGATATTTGGACAAAGTCACTTGTGTTACACTTCGACTAGGGTGGGGTATCTAAAAAATATTTTTGTGACCTTTGACCTTGCTCACTTCCGGTCGAAACCGGAAGTGGCCCTTAGTTTGAAAGTGAAAGGAGGTATTGAGATGGGGTCAATGGTGTTATTACCAGAGGCCCTTAAGCTTTCCAAAAATATAAGTGATGACGTCATCGTACGAAATAGCGCCCTCTAGCGACAAGATGATTACGTAATGAAATATTGGAAAATCAATAAAAAATCAACCGTTTGACCTACGATCTTGATTCCTTCGGCATATACGATGACTAACAAAGGTCTTTGAGATGCGCACACCCCTTGACCTTTGACCTCGTTTCCTATTGGTCTAACAGATTTTGCCTTGCCATTTGAAAGTGGTACAAGATATCTGCATGTGGTCAACTGTATTACACTTCGACCTAGGGTGGTGTATCCAAAAAATATGGCCGTGACCTTTGACCACTAACAAATGTCTTTAAGATGCGCACACGGCTTGACCTTTGACCTCGTTTCCTGTTGGTCAAACAGATTTTGCCTTTCCATTTGAAAGGGGTACAATATATCACGATGGGGTCAACTGTGTTACACTTCGACTAGGGTGGGGTATCCAAACATATAGCAACACCTTTGACCTTCCCTACATGTCAGATTAAAGTGGCATGTAATAATATTCAATATTTAAAAATCGATAAAAACTCAACCGTTTGACATACGATCGTGATTTCTTCATATACAATCACTAACAAAGGTCATCCCGAACACCACATATGTTTATAAAAAGGAGGGGAACAGCCATGTGTTCGTTGTCAAGAACGAACACAGGTCTAGTTTTTATTCTTTTCCTTCTTCCACTTTTTTCAGACGCTTTTTCGGGCACTTGCACATTCATGATTGACTTCAAACTTCACATGGACATTGGTCACTATGTGAATTAGTGCACAGTACTAATGACGTCATGATGACGTCATCACGTGTCAGATTAAAGGGGCATGAAGTTTAATAAATTAAATATTCAAAAATCAATAAAAAATCAACCGTTTGACCTACGATCTTGATTCCTTCGGCATATACGATGACTAACAAAGGTCTTTGAGATGCGCACACCCCTTGACCTTTGACCTCGTTTCCTATTGGTCTAACAGATTTTGCCTTGCCATTTGAAAGTGGTGCAAGATATTTGGACAAAGTCACTTGTGTTACACTTGGACCTAGGGTGGTGTATCCAAAAAATATGGTCGTGACCTTTGACCTTGCTCACTTCCGGTCGAAACCGGAAGTGGCCCTTAGTTTGAAAGTGAAAGGAGGTATTGAGATAGGGTCAATGGTGTTATTACCAGAGGCCCTTAAGCTTTCCAAAAATATAAGTGATGACGTCATCGTACGAAATAGCGCCCTCTACCGACAAGATGATTACGTAATTAAATATTCAAAAATCAATAAAAAATCAACTGTTTGACCTACGATCTTGATTCCTGTGGCATATACGATCACTAACAAATGTCTTTAAGATGCGCACAGGGCTTGACCTTTGACCTCGTTTCCTATTGGTCTAACAGATTTTGCCTTGCCATTTGAAAGTGGTACAAGATATCTGGATGTGGTCAACTGTATTACACTTGGACCTAGGGTGGTGTATCCAAAAAATATGGCCGTGACCTTTGACCTTGCTCACTTCCGGTCGAAACCGGAAGTGGCCCTTAGTTTGAAAGTGAAAGGAGGTATTGAGATAGGGTCAATGGTGTTATTACCAGAGGCCCTTAAGCTTTCCAAAAATATAAGTGATGACGTCATCGTACGAAATAGCGCCCTCTACCGACAAGATGATTACGTAATTAAATATTCAAAAATCAATAAAAAATCAACTGTTTGACCTACGATCTTGATTCCTGTGGCATATACGATCACTAACAAATGTCTTTAAGATGCGCACAGGGCTTGACCTTTGACCTCGTTTCCTAATGGTCTAACAGATTTTGCCTTGCCATTTGAAAGTGGTACAAGATATCTGGATGTGGTCAACTGTATTACACTTGGACCTAGGGTGGTGTATCCAAAAAATATGGCCGTGACCTTTGACCTTGCTCACTTCCGGTCGAAACCGGAAGTGGCCCTTAGTTTGAAAGTGAAAGGAGGTATTGAGATAGGGTCAATGGTGTTATTACCAGAGGCCCTTAAGCTTTCCAAAAATATAAGTGATGACGTCATCGTACGAAATAGCGCCCTCTACCGACAAGATGATTACGTAATTAAATATTCAAAAATCAATAAAAAATCAACTGTTTGACCTACGATCTTGATTCCTGTGGCATATACGATCACTAACAAATGTCTTTAAGATGCGCACAGGGCTTGACCTTTGACCTCGTTTCCTATTGGTCTAACAGATTTTGCCTTGCCATTTGAAAGTGGTACAAGATATCTGGATGTGGTCAACTGTATTACACTTGGACCTAGGGTGGTGTATCCAAAAAATATGGCCGTGACCTTTGACCTTGCTCACTTCCGGTCGAAACCGGAAGTGGCCCTTAGTTTGAAAGTGAAAGGAGGTATTGAGATAGGGTCAATGGTGTTATTACCAGAGGCCCTTAAGCTTTCCAAAAATATAAGTGATGACGTCATCGTACGAAATAGCGCCCTCTACCGACAAGATGATTACGTAATTAAATATTCAAAAATCAATAAAAAATCAACTGTTTGACCTACGATCTTGATTCCTGTGGCATATACGATCACTAACAAATGTCTTTAAGATGCGCACAGGGCTTGACCTTTGACCTCGTTTCCTATTGGTCTAACAGATTTTGCCTTGCCATTTGAAAGTGGTACAAGATATCTGGATGTGGTCAACTGTATTACACTTGGACCTAGGGTGGTGTATCCAAAAAATATGGCCGTGACCTTTGACCTTGCTCACTTCCGGTCGAAACCGGAAGTGGCCCTTAGTTTGAAAGTGAAAGGAGGTATTGAGATAGGGTCAATGGTGTTATTACCAGAGGCCCTTAAGCTTTCCAAAAATATAAGTGATGACGTCATCGTAGGAAATAGCGCCCTCTAGCGACAAGATGATTACGTAATTAAATATTCAAAAATCAATAAAAAATCTACCGTTTGACCTACAAATTTGATTCCTTCTGCATATACGATCACTAACAAATGTCTTTAAGATGCGCACATGGCTTGACCTTTGACCTCGTTTCCTATTGGTCAAACAGATTTTGCCTTGCCATTTGAAAGGGGTACAATATATCACGATGGGGTCAACTGTGTTACACTTCGACTAGGGTGGGGTATCCAAACATATAGCAACACCTTTGACCTTCCCTACATGTCAGATTAAAGTGGCATGTAATAATATTCAATATTTAAAAATCGATAAAAACTCAACCGTTTGACATACGATCGTGATTTATTCATATACAATCACTAACAAAGGTCATCCCGAACACCACATATGTTTATAAAAAGGAGGGGAACAGCCATGTGTTCGTTTTCAACGAACACATTTCTAGTTATACATGTACTTGCCCCACTTGCAATTTTGGCACTTGTTTACATTTTATGAAATTAATTTGAAATTAAATGCTGCTATGTACATTTGAAGAAATACAGCACATTCACGGCAAGAAAGATTAAGTTTATGGAAAACCCGAGGAAGTATACTAATGTGTAATTATGCATTACATGTATATGCTGTAGCTCAGCTGGTAGAGCATCAACCTGACATGTCAGATGTCTTGGGTTAGAATCCTGACCATATGGTCTTTCCAGTCACCCTGTGTTTGCAATTAAATTTCTGTGCTGATCAGACAAAATACCAAATTGTGCATTGTGGGTTTCCAAGGGAGGATCTTTTGTTATAAATTAAACTGACCACAAACATGGCCACTGTTGCAAAGGGTCTATACCCCTATATATACAATGGCTTCTGTGGTTGAATATCTGCTGTGTCAGAGGTCTCGGGTTCCAAACCTGATGAAGGCCACATGATTTGTCTTCTCATTGCATGTTTGGTTATTCATTTCCATAGTGATTAGGCACCATATTGCAATCATTACAAACCATCGTTTCACCCACTCCTCCCCAGGGCTGTCCCACGTATATAAGAGGTGGTGATGACCCATTTTATTTTTTAAAGTGATTAAGTGCAAAAATATCCACCTTGGGTGCAAAAAAATGCACATTTTGCTCCCAGATGCACTGAAAAATTAGATTTTTATGTGTCAAAAATCCCTTATGCAAAAGTGCCCCAGTTTGGTTGGCTGAGAAGCACTTCCGGCAACATTTTCATAAGTTTTTCCCTCTTTAAGCATCAGTAAATGCAGATCAGAGGCTAATTTCATGTTTAGCACAAAAATATGCTCAGCACAGAATTGCTTTGCATTGCCATTTTGGGTTGCCAGGCCAGGCAAAATTGTAAGTGATTTACTAATATATTTTCCTACTGTTCAGTGTTTGTAAAAACACAATTTGACATTCAGTTGTGGTTGGGAACCCATTTTATAAATCAAATAAATTAGTGCTAAGCAAATGTTTGTGCTAAACAGCGCCATGTAAGTGGCTCCTGATGAAAAAAACAAAAACATTATAGGAGTGAAAATAATTTAAGATTTGAGAAACTTAAAGTTAAACGTGGGATGTGCGGCCAGCCACATGACAAATTTTGTACACAAGTCTAAAGTCATGGTCATTAATTATTCTTTCCTCCTGTCGTGTCACAGGCCAACTATTTATGAGGACTAGTATTCAATATTACATTGACCTAAAGTTCATTCCTTCTGGATTATCATTAACCCTCCCAGTCCAGCTTCGAAATGTTTGACGAGACCCCATAGGTGTTTGGGGGTCAACCCCCCCCCCCCCCCCCCCCCTGCTCCGACACCAAAAAATATAATGTAATGCATTTTTTGCGTGTCCGCCTGTCCGAAACAAGCAGACATAAAAATCTGATAGGCAAAACCCCTCCCTGGTGGTAAAACCCCCTCCTGGAAAAATTCCTGGATCCGCCCCTGACTGCGGTGTATCTGCAGTGAACAACATTTTGCTTTCACATCCAAATTGGATCGCAAATTTTTCTACTTTCTCCCCATGGGTAGTATTTTGGGGAGGCATTTATATGATTGTTGGGTTAGAACGAAATCCATTTTATTAACTAGTCATTACTTACTTTATTATCAACTCAAGAGCAAGTTCGGGCGGGCGACTATAGTTAATACGGAGCATAAAACTCGATCTATGATACGGAGCACGCTCGGCGGGCGGGCGACTATAGTTAACCAGACCATGGAGCTTTTCTAGCTCCATGACCAGACTAACCTAGCTACCCGGACCCCCGGGGCTTGGTTCCTCTAGTCAGACTATAGCTAGTCAAACCACGCAGCATTCGGGTGGCATGCATCCTATAGGTCAGTCGGAATTTCCTCGTCCGTGTAATACCCAAAATACTTAACCAGAGCTACACAGTAAGAATCCTTATTGATTGGTAAAAACATATATCGATGTTAAAAAGAAAATGTAAGGGTTTTTAAACTACTTTCTTCTTATCGGATTAGCATCGAGTGCTTCGCCGCGCGCCCAGTTGACAAGGCCCTCGAGTGTCATTGCGCGACGGATCGTACCATTATTTGTAGGGTATGCAGTTTATGAAAGTTCAAGTACGCCGCCAATAAATGCATCATACCCATTGAAACTGAATGTTTTAAAACCGTGTTTGGAGAGGAATAAATTCTTGTTGTTTGAAAATATTAATATTTGTTGCGTTTGTTCGTAGTGTGTAATCCTAGACTGGTTCCCGCTCCACATATTCACATACAACGACTGAATATGAGGACCGGCTACTGTCGTGTTTAAAATAGCACTTTAAGCATTACGTCATGCATTTATTTTTAGGAGCACATAACGGTTAATTTTCAAAGCGCGCTGCGCGCGATATGGCATGAGTGTACAACAGTTTGAAAGGGGTTATTCTATATTTGACCAATACCAATTTAATATATTAACCTTAAAATATTAAATATTCCCATTTTAATATACATGTAGGCTAGCATCAAAAAGAAAATTCAAACCTTGTCTGCATCACCCAGTGAGCTCCATATTGTACAAATAGTTTTAATCTGCTGTTGCAATCCCGTATAAACTATATAGCTAGCCATTCATACGGTTACCGTAACTATAGCCACTGATAGCTAGCCACTGCGTAGTTTTAAATCCGTGGCATCACCATAAATACACACGCAGCGGCACGCGTATACGTGCACGCGACGTCAATTCAAATTCTCGACCGGACGTGCATTCGGGTAACTTCGGGAACCTTCGGAAAAGGGAGGAATTCCTCATGTTTCAAAATGGCGGAATTGCCGGCTGCCGGACCTTAAATTCAGTCTAGTCAAATAATTTTTGGTCCGGGTACCAGACTACTGTAATCCCTGCTAAAATCGGCCGCCGCCGTCCGCGATTTTTTTTTCCGTACCACATATTCGCTATGGACCCTAACTGAAGCCTCTGATTGGTCCGCTCTCCTCAGTCAGTCATGTATTATGCATCATCCAAAGTGCATGATACGCTCACGTGTATGGCAAGCCAAAAGGGTCATAACGTATTGCGGCAACGCGTTGCGAAAATATCACAACGGGTTGTGCTATCATCCAATCAGAACACTGTATTTCTGCAACGTGTTGCTAAAAATACACTCGCGACGTGTTGTAAGGTGTCAAACAACGCGTTGCGAACATCTCACAACGCGTTGTGGATATATGGCAACGCGATGTGAGATGTTCGCAATGCGTTTTTGGACACCTCACAACACGTCACGAGTCTATTTTTAGCAACATGTTGCAGAAATAGTGTTCTGATTGGATGACAGCACAACCCGTTGTGATATTTTCGCAACGCGCGTTGTGGTATTTTTGCAACGCGTTGCCGCAATACGCTATGACCCTTTTGGCTTGCCATACACGTGGCGTACATGTGTCCATCGCGCGCTGGCTACATGGTGGATTCATATCCGCAACGCAATTGCATAACAAGCATTGTACTGTGGCTATAAGCCAGGCACTCCGTGCTTTCCCATCACAGCCCGTGTACGAACCCGTCATGGTTATGGAAGGAATGTACCCAATTGATGTACATCGTGTACGTGTGGGTGCATCCACATTCGGGCCCTTGCAGCTGTGAACTGTGCGATCCGCATTCGGGTCATGCATGGAGTGCCTGGCTTATAGCCTCTCCCATACTAATTCTGGCATCAACGCTTTCGGGTTGCATTTCAATGAATAGACAGCCGAAGTGTGACGTGTGTTGCCACATTGGCAATTGGATCTGAACTATCATGGCCGTCGGGAAAAATACCATTGGAACAGCACTGAGACACGGTTGAGTGATTTTTAATTTAGATCCAATTGCCTATAGGCAACCAACAAAAGGTGACGTATTCACTTTGGCAGTCTATTGATTGAAGTCCAACAGATTGCGTAACAGAGTGCATACAAATAAAAACCACTCGTAAACAATTAAAAACGAAACACAATACTGCATGAAAATTCACTAAATTTATCTTAAAGTAGAACTGCCATAAGTGCATAGTATGCTTTTATTGCCGTTGTCACGGTGTTTGAGTTGAACCATAGCAGTACGTACAAATTTGAAACTACCGCCTCATTACTAATGCGCCAGTATTCTGACCGCGCTGCCTTGGGGGTTTGCAGTCAGGCAAGGGTCAAGACCCCACCGCTGTATGTACTGGGCGAAACCAGGAATGCAGTTGTCCTTGCTCTCGTCTCGCAATGGCTACGGTACCGTCGTTTTACACACAAAACCCTGGCATACATTTTCAGTGTCTCCCTAATTTTCTGAAATTCATTAGACAAGTTAGAGAAAACCCGACTTTTTAGGTAACAAACTATTAATGTTCCAAATTCCAGTGCAAAAACAAACCCTAACATTCATTCTCCCCGACGCAAGCTCAATTAATTACTGATTAATTGTAATCCCCGTTGCGAACAAACGCCTTTTTTTTTATTGTTTTCATTTGAGAAAAAAATTATAGGAAGGGGCGAAAAAAATCAAGGAGAATTGGCTTCAAAATGTATTGCATGGCGTTCCCTCTTTCCAACATATCGTGCTGCATGCATGTGCATGGTTGTTCGCCCTACATGTACATTACATCTGTTCCTACCTCGCGACCATGATGTACACGTTATAGACTACTAAAGTGAAAACGTCACCCTTTGTGTGTTGCCATGGTTTCTGGGTCTACACTAAAACCAGTGAACTGTTACCCTGCGCTATACCAATGCACGTTTCAGATTACCAGCGAGTGTTTAGACCCAATTGCCATGGCAACTGACGTCACACTTTAGTAGTCTATTCAGGCACGCATGTAGGCTCGATCTGATTAACTATGCTAATGTATAATGTATGTGGTACGGAAAAAAAAATCGCCCCCCGTCCATATATATGCTAATGTATAATGTATGTGGTACGGAAAAAAAAAATCGCCCCCCGTCCATATATTACGTGATTCGTCCTTTCGAATACGGCGCTAGACTGGTTCCCACTCCAAATATAAAAAAGTCAATCGGAACGGACGTGCCACTGAATGGGAAAGCACATGGATTTTCTTTGCTTTATTTCCGCAAACCGAAAATCAGTAAATCGAAACATTCTGAACCTCAAAATTTACAATTTATGAAACAATTTGGGACGTTTTGTGAGGTTAAAGTACCTGGATACAAGTCAATCGTAATACAAAAATCACACATGGATTTGGCTGGAAACAATTTTGAAAAGTAAATAAACTTTGTGTTGAGCACATTTCTGTACTGGACAGCTCCATGAACTTTGTACCTGGCGCTGTTTAGCACAAATTTGCTGAGCACAGATTTTATTAATTAATTACTTTGTAAGATGAGGAACCAGCTAAATTTGTATTTTTAAATTGTGCTTAAAAACAGTATCAACATGTTAGTGCACCAGCTTCAACCCGCAAAGCATTGTTATGACAATTCAGTGATTTCTTTAGAACGTATTGTACCTGTAGGTGATTGCACAACACATACAATGGCGAAATGAACTGATTGCATAATACACACAATGAGGGAATGGAATGACAAGAATGCGAGTCAAGTAGTGTAGATAACAAGGAAATATTCCTAATTTTAAAAGTTCTCCAGTCACGTAAAGTCTTGAAGTTGCTGCTGGTGGGTATCACCTTTTCACCTTCGCGGGTCCATCTCCTATTGGGAATGAGTGGACATGGGTTGGCTGCTCTCTTCCAAATGCCAAATACACCTCTTCGGGAGAATGATCTAGGGAAAAAACAATTAACTAATTTAAAAAAAAAACAATAATAATATTTAATTATTTAATATCCATTTAATATCCATATCTACATTCTTCAAAATCGATGCTTAGAATACAGACGTTAAAACAATTTTAGACACGTTAAAACAAGTGTAATACAATTGTAGATCACTTGATGAATACCTGGTTGGCATATGACGCTTGCTCATACGTTTGGGTTCACCGGCGGTGTCATGCTGTTTATCCTCAAGCCTCAAATGTAGGTACAGGTTGGGACAATATGTGCTGCATCTGAAGTCTTCGCTCCTTGACAGTTTTGATCCAATCACTGTTCAGGTAAGTGAAATCTTCACTTCCTGAACCCTAATGCACCTGGTGGTTGGTGCCTTGTCCCCATCACTGTTGAACTGAAAAATGAATAACAAGTTAACATTAATAATAAATGGCACTGAGGGTTGAGAAGTTGATCAGAATGTTTTTCTTTTTTTTGAAATGACTCATCAAGTGCAAATTTGATGGAGATACCCACATTTTTGAGTGAGAAAAAATGTATTTGTGAGGAAATATGTTTTGTGAAAAAGGTCGTATAAGACATGATGAACGGTATAAATACTGTACAAGTTCGCCACTAATTCTTCCTAATAAAAGTAATAATGTCATGATCATAAATGCCCCAGCAAGTGTAAAATTTGGTTAGGAAACACGATAAGAAAATATCAAGTTTTTCTTTGAAAACACTTTTTTTTGTCATGCTCCATAGACTTAGTGCATGGAGTTTCAACTCGCGAACGTGCATGATAGTTTTTCCATGATCAACCACCAAATTCTCTCCGAATTTTTTGACCGTGACCGGTCGAGATGTCTTAAAACGGGACGACTGTCGCTGTCACTTGTTCACTGTACCGTGTACACTGCGCTGGTGCCTGGAGTGTGTTTTTCAGTTGTGAAATTATTATTATTATTATTATTATTATTATATTATTATGAATTTATGCCACTTAAACCACGAATTAGCAAACACGGACCGCTAGCAACATAAAGCTTACTATACTATTTTTACCTTCATCACTTACTTTATTTTTACGAGTAATTTGTTGCTCATATACACAGCAATCTTTCGCGATCCATCGATGAAAATCATGATTGTTGCTGGCCGGCCGGCGCCGCGCCATACTACACGAAAAGGACATTTCAGTCTGGCTCTCTGACATGCGTTAAAATGCCGTATATTTAGATTTCACAGGCCTGGATCTCAGATTTAAGGGCCAATCATCAGAGTGGTCGATTTTATAGTAGGAAATGCACAAGAAAAATAAACACATCAACGATTTAAATTTTGAAACTAGAAGAATTTATTCTACTACAGCATTATGTTAAAACACTTTAAATGTTATGAGCTACAATTCTGATGGTTGCATAATGTATACATTGACAACCATGCACCCCACAAATAATGGTATAGTTTGTCGCGAAGTAACAATCGGTTTCCTGTTTAATGGCGACGCACTCGTTGTGAATCCGGGAAGAACAAAGTAGTTCCAGCGTCAAAAACGCGAAAAGGACCCTCAGAATTTCTTTTTAACATCGATTTCTACTTTCAACAATAACTAAGGATTCAACTTGTTTAGGTCTGGTTAAGTATTAAATTCCTACACGGACGACGAAATTCCGACTGACCTACTATGGTTGAGTCTATAACTAGACTATAGTCGACCGCCCGAACTTGCTCCGTCCTAGATGTTACCCGAACGCTGCGTGGTTTGACTATATAGCTAGTCTGACTGGAGGAACCAAGCTCCGGGGGTAGGTTAGTCTATAGTTAACTACTATAGTCGCCCGCCCGAACTTGCTCCGAGATGCTGAAGAATTAGTTGATGCAGTTTTGGAAGTGGGAGGAAAACCCCCAGGGAAATATCCTTGGGAGAAACCTACGCTATCGGGATCAAGTACACGTAGTACAGTAGGGACCGCGCGCGCCGTACCGGTATACCCCGGGCAAGTATACACGCCCTGCCACCGCTCATGGTTTGTGCATGGAGCTATTATTTGCTCCATGGTTTGTGCATGGAGGAAGTAATTGTCTTATTTCGTGCGTCTGTTTTAATATGCCAACAAATGTAGTGCAACATGTAGTGCATGTATCTATTTTCATAACACAATGTAGTACATGTAAATGTATCCAATACACAGTCTTCGTACATTCCTCATTGACTCGTGCACGTGAGTTTCAATAAATGCGGTCAACGTATACTATACTACACGATATTTGGCCTTGGCACATCACATGTGCAATGCATTGTACGCGCGCGCGTGAGACGGGGCGTGGGCTGCATGCGCAGCATATGCTGCGCTCCTGAAGGCTGTTTGCATTTTTGCGGGTTGACAAGATTAGTGCGGTAATCGTTCCCCCAGCCGGCCCACGACTACTTGTACTTCCGCACAACGAGCATGCCATCGGGAAATAAGTTCAGTATCATCATGAAGTGTAAAACTGCCGCCCCTGGCCCTTTGAAAACTGTTGCACGGAAAGCTCGCCGCTGTCGCTGAAAGCATAGAGCAAGGAACAAAAGCCATGCTGAAAGCCTGAATACGGTGGGTAAGTATTCAGACCTTGCAAAAGAAGATGAACGCACGTGGTTAGGATTGTTTCACGTGCTGTTGCGAGGCATGGCGTTTCTAATCATATTTCTGTGTGCATGTTTGCATTTTGTATGTTTCTTCAGTCGGCTTCAATCCTGAGTATACGTGCACATCATGGTAAAGGGTGTTCCTGAAACTCGAGTCTTTGAAGTGACCTACACTAGAGCATGGAGGAAGAAAAGACTAGAGAGTGTAGTGTACATTTACGGTACATATCGATCCATGATTTGATGTACGTATGTATGTTTTATGATGTACTCGAGCATGGTAGGAAGATACAGTATACAGTGTTGGTAATCATGGTGCAACTGCAAGGAAATGGTGCAACTGCAAGGAAATGGAGCACTTGGCTAGGCTGCACGTAAACATTACAAAATATGTCAAAGATTACACAAAGATCTCTGTAGCCTAATGATTTTAGGCAATGGTTTTAGGGTTCCAGTTTTTAATAATGGTTGTTTGAGTTTGTTTGTAAACTTTGTTTGATTCGTTGGTTGGGTTTGTTGGTTGGTTGGTTGTTGTTTTTTCCCCTAAAATTTTCGTGATGTGTGACAAAATAAAACATATGCTTGTGGCTTTAATTTAGATATGGGGTAAAAGGAGTTTCGAAAAGATCGGTCAGACATCTTGGGGAAGGATTACCAAGCACGGACACCACTGTCACTGCGGACCCCACACACTAAATTAGTTTAGTTTACCAAAACAAATAATTCAAAATCACTTTAAAATCACCCGAGTTTAATATAAACAATATTAACTGCAAGAGCACAAAAAAGCAAATAAAATGGCGCAATTATGAGTGTTTGAAGTTGCAAAATCGGTACAAAAAATGGCCAGAAGAGACACGCGTGTGCTAATGGGTTTCAGGATCTACATTTTTTACCGTTATGGACAGTGTCAAGGAGTTGAACAGCGTACGGCAGTTCAACAGCATAGGTCCGGACACCAATTTCCAGCCAATGATTATTATACTTATAGACCTTATGCGTAGCGGCCATGATAGAGGGCAGGTTTTCATATGTAAATGATGTGACAATAGATCAACAATGTGCCTACTCGTGCATGACGCACTGTGACAATGTGACTGCCCTCTATCATGGCATAAGGTGTATATAGTCTTTCTGTTCCCGTGACTTTCCGTCTTTAAAACGTGCGATTTTCCACAATAATGTGCTGGAGTTCATGAAACACTTCAAAGTAAAAAACAATGTAGTAAAAGATGAAATGCAAAGTAAAAAACTAGTTTCAGCTGAAAAAAACTCTTCTCATGCAAAACCTTGTGAACTATAAGTGGCATGCATCTTTGGAGAGCATTTTTCTGTAGTTATTAACTTCGGATTAAAATAATAATTTCAGTAGAATGACGATGGACTAGTGAACTTTGCAACCATTTTTTTTTTTTCCGGGATATTTTAACAGCAGGTCGTTTTAAGCACTGTAATCGATGATGAAACTGTGCAGCACCGATTGCATCTGTTAATAGTTTATTGTGCCATGCGATTTACCTGATTGTAACATACCTAAAAGTAGTATAAGACAACCCAAAAAAATTCAAAGTTTTCTATGACTTTTAAAAAAAAAAACACTTTCCTACCATTTTACACCAGAAAAAAAAATCAAGTGGCACTTGTTACCAATGCTGTCAACACCAGTTGGGTTTTTCTTGTCAACTCTTGAAGTTGATGAGACTCAAGTTTGTGTTGGTTTGACCTCCATGGTTTGACCAGCTGCCTGCTGATAATAACTTTCTTTGTGTACCCCACTTCCCATTAATGGGCCAATAAAGGGTTCTTAATCCCAGTGGAGTCAGTGTGCTTTTGTAATTGGTGATTGGAGTGCAGTACTGAATAAATAGTTGATAGCTAATTTGTATTCTGGAGCCAGCTTGTATACCATGGGTATAAGGGAGGGGGAAGGGGGCGCGGGAAGGGGGCACTACTTTTTAGTTAGCCCCATATAAATTAGATAAATCAGTGGGGGTTCGTTGGGGCTAAGTACTGCAGTCCAAAATGTCCTCCTGTTCAAGTGGTGATGATAACTCCGGAGCCACAGTTAAAGGAGCTAAAATATGGTGAAATGGATAACGTAAATAACATGATTGGCCAGATTCCACAGAGAGAGGTCAATTGCGTTCAGTCGGTATTATTATTATTATTATTATTTTATTCGGCATTCTTCAGACAATAACAAGTACAAGTACATTGTGTACACTGAGATCACTAACAAAACAACACAATAAACCTGTAGCAAATGCCAGGAAATGAAAAAGGTTAACTTTAAATGTAACAACTGTGACCCGTAGGCCTTCCTTTCCGAAGCTATAGGCTATACATGTACAACAGGTAGTAAAAAATTGAGATTTTAATTAAAAATATAATAACTAAATGGCAAGTAAATGTAAACGGGGGAAAAACAAGTTTGAAATAATTTGAAATAAAAGCAATAAAGGAAAATAGGAAAATAAGTAATAAAAATTGATAAATAATAATACAACTAATATTAATAGGGAATAAATAAGCAGATAAAAAAAAAATGGTGGAGCTACATGTACGACGTAACGTCATAAAAGAAACGCCACCCCTCCCCTGCTAAAAGTGGAGCTACTATATTTCAGGGCTAGATTTGGGGAGGGCTAGCCCCGGAGCTAGCTCCAGAGGTGGAGCTTCGTGTAAGTTGCGTTCAGATGACAGGAGTTCTGGGGGAGCTATAGACCAATCCGGTAAAGAAAGTCTACTTCCCTGTATATCCGCCATAGCTGGGGGGGCGTCCAATGCATGGGTTGTGCATTTTGTGTTGGTGTTAGAACGAAAAGCGCTCATCCATTAGATGCACGAACGCGCCCCCTCCGCACGTGCACGCGACGTGCCTCCTTTGCGTACACGCGACGAGCCCGCATTCGCGTACACACAACCCTACAAAGCTAAGACGCGCAACTTGTTCGAAGTAAACAAATGCAGCTTCAACAACAGCAAAAACATACAGTTCATAACTTAGTGGAAGCCCCCAGCTATGGCGGATGTACAGGGAAGGAGACCTCAGTTACCGAATTGGTGTATAGAGGCCTTTTCCCACTACCCACCTCCGACCCGGGTAGCTTTTCGACCCGGGTAGCTTTTCGACCCGGGTAGCTTTTCGACCCGGGTAGCTTTTCGACCCGGGTAGCTTTTCGACCCGGGTAGCTTTTCGACCCGGGTAGCTTTTCGACCCGGGTAGCTTTTCTACCCGGGTAGCAGTAAATAACCCGGGTTACATTTAACCCGGAGTTTCTTTTCACACGACAAGCGTTAACCCGGAGAAGCACTTACCCGGGTCGTCTCTTACACGGGTACAACAGCGACCCTTTTCCCACGGCATTTCTGCATGCACACGTACCCGGGTACACCAATCAGCACAAATACCCAGAAACCATTGCGTGTGGAAGATCGATCGATCGATCAGGCTGCGCACGCACACACAAACATGGCGGATGACACAGAAACATCGCTGGCAATTTTGCTGTTAATATTTCGCATGTTTAATAATATTTATCGATGTGTGCTTTGTCACTGGCCCCACGCGTATTTTGTTGTACACTGCCTTCAGAAGTGTACCAGTTTGACAGTGCCATTCAAGCGCGGGCGCACTTGCAACTTTTGACCAAATAATTATTGCGGCAAGAATTTAACTCGCTAAATAGCCTACCCGGGTAGGCTATTGTCGTCGTTTCCCACGACAAACGTTAACCCGGAGAATCGTCTCAAGGTCGCCGTTAACCCCAAGATTAGTGGGTTAATTAACCCACCTCCCGAGCAGGGCTAGAAATTACCCGGGTTAAGTGGCATTTTTGGCCAGATAACCCGGGTAATTCGTAACCCCGAGATTTGCCGTGGGAAACGAACCCTTAACCCGGGTAATCTCGGGGTTAAATTTTTCTGTTACCCGGGTTATCTCGGGATTAAAGTGCCGTGGGAAAAGGCCTTAGCTAGCTCCGGAGATAGCCCCTTGTCTGAACGACATAAAAGATGGCTTTTTACACAAGATAAACATTGTTACAAATCTCTAATCTGGCCACCAAAGGAACACCTGTTTATATTTAGGAACAGTTGTGGAGTTTGGAGAAGGCATTCATAAATTCAATTACATATCAGAAGGTCTATGGGAAGACTACAAAAGGGCACCAAGGTCAAGACTAGGGGCAGGGCCAGGGCAATGGAGGCAGTTGTTGGGGTAGTGGGTAGGTCCTATGATGCCCTTTTGGACATGCAGTATTCTACTACACCCCTGAAAGCATTTGTCTTCTATCTGGCCTCAAAAATGAGGTTCAATTACATACCATAACTACCTGATGAGCCTACATGTATAACATAGCATTGGTATGATCAGTACCCAGCATGATTCACCCCTTTTCTTCATTCAGGTTTGTACTTTCCTCTAAATTTTGAATCAGTTTGCTTTTGTGAGAAATGTTGCAAACCAAATTAGTCAAACCCAGCCCTTTCAATGCACACTGTAGTTATTGTACAAGGCCGGTGACTGTCTGTACATTTGGTATTGATCACTGGCTCTGAACTCAGAGAAGAAATGATAGTTGGAAATCAAAGAACATAAATCCTTTTATTTCAAATTTCTACTGCTTATCTAGTGCAACACCATTCCAAGAACAAAAGTCCGGTTCTTTGGGCCGGGAAAACCTCTGCAGTGCTGGTAGATCCGCACATAAATGTTTCTCTCATACATGTATACATACGAGGGCTGTTCACACTGGACAAATCTTGAGGTTGACATGGGTTTGAAAACAACCAACGTTTCAACCCAATTCCAATGTACATGTAGCATCAAGCCTCGTGCCAATTTTGCGTCAAACCCCAAAATTTGTTTCTCCTACTAGCAGTATACTAGGGTCATATAAAATATAAATAACGATCACATGAAATACATGTGATGTACATGTACATCCCCAAAATATTATCCATTTGACAAAAACAGAAAATTTGCAATCTCCACTCTTGATTAAGCAAAAAAAGTTGGTGTAACCACTGCATACTACCGGATAAATTAGTTTACAAAACCTTTTTTTTAACGATATCCTTGAAAATATGTAGACCTCGAAAGTAAGAAATTTCAGAATGGTTATGAGAATAGTATGACCCCCCGCCCCCCACCGTGTAAAATAGTACCTTTGTGGGAGAAATTGTCAAGTTATTCATTCAACACAAAAACCATGCATGGATTTTTCAGGTTTTCTGAACTAAAAATCTGTGTTGCTGCAATTTATACAAGGCAGTTTATGAACGCTATTTTTTAAAGATAAACTTTGATGTTGTTCCTGTTTTTAAAAAGTTTTCCAATCATGTAGGCCTAATCTTTAATTTTGTGAGACTGATCACTGATGACAGAATCAGCTAGGACAGATGGCTCGTTTATAGTGTACAATGTAGGTTGAGTCACTAGAGACCATGACTGTATGGCACCCAGTGCATGTTTAGAAAATCCTTTCCTACAAGTCATATCCTTGAGCTCTGCAGCAAGGCCTGCCACAGTGTATAAGGAGGTGGTAAAGTGGAGGAGTTGACATTTCTTGCTGAGCTGGCAACTTGGGCTGGAGAAGGCAGTGTCTATATAGTACATGTATCTTGATGTACTTGTTGTAGGCTACATGTTTTTTTTCTAAAACTTGGTCTCAATAAAGCAAATGTTTATGAAGCTGTAAATAAGTATACATAGGTGTGCATATCAAACATGCAAAGGAAAGTGATCAAATCCCCAAACCACAAAATGTTGGGCCTATACACGGTGAGTATTTTGTTAAATTACCAAAGTGGTAATTCCCATTGGACTATTTTTTGTAAAACTCCCATGGTTGTGCGGTAGAGTAACTTACTAACAAAATTTAGTCCAATGGAGACGCACAGAGAGTAGCGTCCCTGTAAAGTTACCGTGACCACGATGTAAAACTTACAGGGCGAGAGAAGCCGCGGAAACTTTCCACTCATAGCCTCGGGAGTTTTACAGGGCCCTTGAAAAGTCCAATGGGAACAGTTTCGCCCTTTAAAATAAACAGGACCCTGCAGTAAACCATGGAGGAACCTTCCTCCATGAGTAAACTATATGGGCCTGCACAGCAAAGGTTTACTGCAAGGTTAGTCTGGTACCCGGACCAAAAATGATTTTACTAGACTGAATTTAAGGTCCGGCAGCCACCAATTCCGCCATTTTGAAAAAGGAGGAATTCCTCCTTTTTCCGAAGGTTCCCGAAGTTACCCGAATGCTCGTCCGGACGTTACAGTTAATCGTCGAGAATTTGAATTGACGTCGCGTGCACGTACGCGTGCCGCTGCGTGTGTATTTATGGTGATGCCATGGATTTAAAACTGCGCAGTGGCTATAGTTACGGTAACCGTAGGAGCTCACTGGGTGATGCAGACAAGGTTTGAGTTTTCTTTTTGATGCTAGCCTACGTACATACATAATGGGCATATTTAATATTTTAAGGTTAATATATTAAATTTATATTGGTCAAATAAGGAATAACCCCTTTCAAATTTTTGTATACTTATGCCATATAGCGCGCAGCGGACTTTGAAAATTAACGGTTATGTGCTCCTAAAAATAAATGCATGACGTAATGCTTAAAGTGCTACTTTAAACATGACAGTAGCCGGTCCTCATATTCAGTCGTTGTATGTGGAATATGTGGAGCGGGAACCAGTCTAGGTCGCAGTAGCTTTCGGCATGGGCACTGAAAGCAATTGCAAATGGGAAGATTACACGAAGGAATGTTACCAAAGGTGGAGGCAGCGGAAAAGAAAGTCCATAATAATAATAAAAATGTTGACCTTTGTGCATTAATTACTGGGTCTAAGCTGAAACTGGAAGTTTCAGATTACCAGCGAATGTTTAGACCTAATTACCATGGCAACTGACATAGCACTTTAGTAGTCTATAGTCCGGCTAAAGTCTGCTGATTGTAAAATAAATTCCTACCCGGGTAGCTGCAAAACACCCGAGTTAAATTTAACTCCGAGTTTCGTTTCACACAGCAAATTTTAACCCGGAGAAACACTCTTACACGGGTCATCGGCGACTCTTTTCTCACCGCAGTTCTGCACGCGCACCTACCCGGGTACAATGAAGAATCATTATTTATGACTGATTCAACTGTCAGCTTCAGTCGTCGGCAACCAAAGTTGACGAAAAGTGATAATTTGTTGAACTCGTCTTATGAATTATTACAACAAACTTCAACTACGAAGTACTGAGAACACGTTTGCGATTTATTACAAAACATCACGAATCGACTTTGCATTGATTCATCGTCAAATTCATAAGTTTAAAGAACATGGCGGCCGAATTAAGACAATGTTAGTAACAATAGTTGTTGAACATTCGTGTGGTTGGAACACCTTCCATCGCAATCAGTGTTCTTGTTGTAGCAATGCATTAATTGCTGCGCCCCATACAGTACAAATCATTTCCAACTGCAAGCCAATTGCGTACCCAAACGCTTTTGTTTTGACCCGATTTGCTCGCTAACCCTGGTCGGCCAGTGTCGTCATTTCCTACGGCAATCGTTAACCTGGAGAATCGTCTCAAGGCCGCAGTTAACCCCGAGATTAGTGGGTTAACCCACCTCCCAAAGTTAACCAGGTTAAATGGCATTTTTGGCCACTTAATCCGGGTAATTCGTAACCCCAAGATTTGCCGTGGGAAACGAGGCCTTAACCCAGGTAATCTCGGGGTTAAAATTTTCTGTTACCCGGGTAATCTCCGGGTTAAAGTGTCATGGGAAAAGGCCTCTACATGTAGTTGCAAATTCGGCCACACAAGATCACACCTTTTTGGAGGGTTACGAGAGATAAACACAGCAGATTTGTACAGGAGTCATGGGAAATTGGAAAACAAGTGTTTTTACATGTAATCCTGCATTAAAAACCTTTCCTCATTTATTTTTGTAGAAAAACAATTACAGAAGTTTTTGCAATAAATTTACTGGTTTCCACTGTAATTTTGCAACTGGTTTCCATGGAAACATGAGGTTGAATGCACAGAGGAATGCACAGCTTAATTAATAATTTGCATGTTGTTACACTTTGCTTTGTAATAAGTTTGTGCTTGAATTAGGACAGTCTATTAAATAAATGGCTTTTCACACTAAAAAAATATTGCAGTTGACGCAGTGTTGAAAACACATGGCGTTTCACACTTGAAAACTCTGCATCAACCCTGAGACTGGTTTCACCCTGGTTGATTAACCCTGTTCCAAACCAAAAGTTATATAATCTGAACATGTACATGTATGTATGCAGTTTGTGAGAATGCAACATGTACATAGGGCCTACATGTACACTGAGCAAAAATATAAACGCCCCATGTAAATTATTTATGTAACATGAAATGGGCGACCCTAAATGAGCTGATATATTGTCTTATAGTTGTACAAATTGGATATTCTAACGGACAGTAATCTGTAGCATATATTGAACAACAAAATTTTGCAACCCCTAACTAAGGCTAGTAAAAGTTTCAAAGTGTCGCATGGGGCATTTATAGTTTTGTTCAGTGTACATGGTGTAGGCTGTACATACACTGCACTTCAGAGTTCATGAGCTAGCTGTACATGTACACATGTACAGCTACATGTACTGTACAATATAGGCACCCCTATATTATCTTTGTTTATATCTGACCTAACTTTCACCTCCTTGCCCCTCCTTGCCGAAGTCATAACTACATGTACATGTAGTTAAATGTACATAGTGCAAGGCTTATCAACATAACATAATGCTTGAGTGTACATGTACCAGTACATATGTGCATACATGTACACTCCCTTTTTAAATTGTACTCTTTGTGTTAATGCAGAACTTTTGCTTGTTTTTTTGTCCACTGCAGAAAATTAGAAGGATGGTTGCACCCCATCTCTGTGGATGCTTATTGGAACACCCTCTGCCAACAACCATGCTACACTTAAGGTAAATTTTGCAGTTTAGTGCTAAATTGCATCTTAAGGCCTGTCCTCTTTAGACTTTTTGGGTGAAAACGTACCGAGACGATGGGTAATTTTCCCATTTTAAGTCCAATGCAGACAGCTTAGGACGTTTTCCTCTCGGTAACGTTTCCTGAGTCCAGCGGTTACTTTCCTAGCCAACTTCCGCCCAGGAAAATTGCCCAAGACGAAAAGTCCAATGTGTACACTGCAAGTCGGTAAAAGCGCTTTGGAAGCGTACGTCCGTGCCGTGAAGGTCAAACTGCGAAGGGACACTGCGCATGCTCTCCCACAGTCTCGGTAAAATTTTACTGTGTCAACAAGTCCAAATGCGGACAGCAGTAAAATTTTGCCATTTTTCAATTTATTACAAATTGTCCATTCTGTAATAACTTCACGTCTCGACATGGGCAATGTGCTTTTATTTGGGCTCCCACAATCACAAATTGATCGGTTGCAGCATACAGAACTCGGCTGCACGCATCATTACATTCTCAAAAAGGATATGCCACATCACACTAATTCTACACTGGTTGCCTGTAAAATTCAGAATTGTCTACAAAATACTTTTATTTGTCTACCAATCACTAACACGGTCTTGCTCCAGCATACATTAACGACCTATTACAACCTTACAATCCCACACGCACTCGCAGACTTCGATCCAGTGATATGAATCTCCTCACAGAACCTACATGTAGTTCATTTCACTCATGGGGGAGATTGGTCTTTTTCACGTGCTGCACCTCGTCTTTGGAATAAGCTGCCCTCATGGACGCGATCATCCCCATCTCATCCACAGTTTAAGAAAGACCTAAAAATGCACCTTTTAAACGAGCATTCAAGGATGAGTGATGTTTTCTTTTTGTATCAGCGCCTTGAGCACTCTTGTGAATCTGTGCGCTTTATAAATCGCCATTATTATTATTGTCTCGGTAGAACCTCCTTAAAAACAAGTCCAATGCGGACACGGCTTTACTGTTTTTATTAAGGTTTAAAGACCTAGTACATCTTTCGCAGTTACCCAAAGTTTTACTTTACAAGTTGACTAGAAAAATCCAACTGAAATTGTTAACAGTGGTAACAAACACCACAGTATTTAGTATGTGTAAAATAGTACCTTTGTGGGAGAAATTGCTGACAGGAAGGTGCTTAAAAAAACATAAATAAACTAGAGGTATGACGTTTGTTGTTACAAACGCCAGGTGATCGGGCTAAATGAACATTTTGTGATGAATTTCAGACGTTGTTATCACCTGTGGAATGGCAAAAATGGAAGTTCAGCAGCCGATTTCACGAAACTTTACGCAATTGCGCAAGTCCACTTACGCCATTACTTGCCAATAACTTATGGCGTAAGTGGACTTGCGCAATTGCGTAAAGTTTCGTGAAATCGGCTGCTGTATACACTAATCCGGTAACTAATATCTCCTCCCTGCATATCCGCCATAGCTGGGGGGTTGATAGCTTGCACCGTTTTGAGATATGAATTGTTGAAATAATAACCTTTGAAATCTTGTAATGTGACACCTGTGACGACATCATGACGTCACAATTTTGTGCACAAATTGTTGAACAATATGTTGAACATCAAGTTCTTAAATGTGGCGAAAGAATCATGCAAATATCTGCTGTAGTTCTCAAGATACAGCATTTTAAAACAATTCAGCTCCAAATTTGCGTATTTTGACACCACATTACGTAACCACCGTCCATGTGATGACGTCACAAATGGTATAGTCAAAAAGTCTACATGTGTGGAAACATTTCGTTCCGTAGAAATATGGTCAAATTCACTACCACTTTGAATCTATTTGCATTCAAAACGCTTACAAAATGCACATTTTCGAACAACTTCCGGTTTGGACCGGAAGTAGGCGTCACACAGGGGTCATGACATCGTATGATTTGTTCAGTTCATTTAGACTTATCATATTGTGAAAGAATTGTTCAAGTATCTATTACGGTTCTTGAGATATGAATTTTAAAAATAATAACCTTTGAATTTTTGTAATTTGACACCTGTGACGATATCATGACGTCACAATGTTGTGCACAAATTGTTCAACAATTTGATAAACATCAAGTTCTTAAATGTGGCGAAGGAATCATACCAATATCTGTTGTAGTTTTCAAGATACAGCATTTTAAAACATCTCAGCTCCAAATTTGCGTAATTTGACGTACATTACGTAACCACCGTCCATGTAATGACGTCACCAATGGTATAGTCAAAAGGTCCACATGTGTGAAAACATTTCGTTCCGTAGAACTATGGTCAAATTCCCTACCACTTTGGCTCTATTTGCATTCAAAGTGCTAAACAAGTGTACATTTTCGAACCTCTTCCGGTTTGGACCGGAAGTAGGCGTCACACAGGGGTCATGACATCGTATGATTTGTTCAGTTCATTTAGACTTATCATATTGTGAAAGAATTGTTCAAGTATCTATTACGGTTCTTGAGATATGAATTTTAAAAATAATAACCTTTGAATTTTTGTAATTTGACACCTGTGACGATATCATGACGTCACAATGTTGTGCACAAATTGTTCAACAATTTGATAAACATCAAGTTCTTAAATGTGGCGAAAGAATCATGCAAATATCTGCTGTAGTTCTCAAGATACAGCATTTTAAAACAATTCAGCTCCAAATTTACGTATTTTGACACCACATTACGTAACCACCGCCCATGTGATGACGTCACAAATGGTATAGTCAAAAAGTCTACATGTGTGGAAACATTTCGTTCCGTAGAAATATGGTCAAATTCACTACCACTTTGAATCTATTTGCATTCAAAACGCTTACAAAATGCACATTTTCGAACAACTTCCGGTTTGGACCGGAAGTAGGCGTCACACAGGGGTCATGACATCGTATGATTTGTTCAGTTCATTTAGACTTATCATGTTGTGAAAGAATTGTTCAAGTATCTATTACGGTTCTTGAGATATGAATTTTGGAAATAATAACCTTTAAATTTTTGTAATTTGACACCTGATGACGTCATGATTACGTCACACTTGATGCCATCGTGATACTATACATTCTGGTGAAAGTCTGCCGTAGGGCCTATGTCTGTATCTAATTTACTAACGATTCAGCTTGGTTTGATGGGCATTGTTGCTGGTAAGTGTAAAAACTGAGATTCTCAGTTTCGTTGAACTTTGACCTCCAATTGACCCCAGAAGGAAGGGTCAGATGAAAATGCCCACACAAAGAAAATTGTAGCACAGAATGTCATCTGTAAACCTGCCAAATACGAAGATCCTGGGTCACGTGGTTTTCAAGACGGAAGCATTTTAAAATATGCATATTTTGTTTTTTTGGGGGGTGTAATTTGATACTTGATGACGTCACGATGACGTCACGCTTGATGCCATCATAATATTATACACGCTGGTGAAAGTCTGCCATAGGACCTATGCCTGTACTTAGTTACTTAAAGATTCAGCTTGGTTTGATGGGCATTGTTGCTCAATAAGTGCAAAAATTGCGATTTTCGTTTTCGTTGAACTTTGACCTCAGATTGACCCCAGAAGGAAGGGTCAGATGAAAATGCCCACACGAAGAAAATTGTAGGCCATGATCTGATATATAAGCCTGTCAAATACGAAGATCATGGGTCACGTGGTTTTCCAGACGGAAGCATTTTAAAACATGCATATTTTGGTCATTTTTGGTTTGTAATTTGATACCTAATGACGTCACAATGACGTCACACTTGTATGCACATCTTCACATTGGGGTTGATGTTCCTACCGAGTTTTAAGTTGATAGCTTGAACCGTTTTGAAGAAAAGCTCTGGAAACGTTCGAGTGAAAAAAAAAAAAAAAAAAAATAAAGAAATCGTACGAGAGTAATAGGTGATCGGGCTGTTGGCCCGATCACCTAATAAATCACTTACAAAACATTTTCTTATCAATCATTCAACACAAAAACCATGCATGGATTTTAGGTTAGGTTTTCTAAAGTGTTACTGCATACTATATGTGGCTGAAAGTTCTACAAGGCAGATAATCAACATTCTTTAGTTACGTACCGTAATGCTGTATGTTTTATCAATTTTGTACAAAAAATCCAGGGAGGTACACTAACAGTACATTGTACATACTTCAGGCTTATGATATTGAAAATATTCAAAAAATTTAGGTCCTGTATAAAGTTACAGGGAAAAAGTGAAATTGGATAGGTGGGAACTTGCTGTGAAATCATCAGTATCACCGCGTTTACACTCGAATCGGCAAAGGTGGATACACAAGACTGAACATTTGCCGCGTTTACACTACACCCCAATCGCTTCAGAAACCGCAAAAGTCACCACTAAATGTAACTGCAGCGCATGCGTGAGCTGTTAGGTGTTGCTGCACTAGTGCCAGATTGGTCAATTAAATCTACTACACTGCGGGCACCGCCCCAAGGACACTCAAATTGCCGAATCTGTATTCGGGTAGCGTTTACACTAGTACAAGCGACCTTGACGATTGCGGAGTTCAACCCTACCCCAAAGGTGACTTGAAAAAGGCGAATCAGACCCGGGTCTGATCCGCCTTTTTCAATTCACCTTTTGCGTTTACACTTAGTGCTACCCGGCTTCAACTCCCCTTTTTGGAAATTGCGGAGTTCGATTCGGCAAAGGCGAAACGAGTGTAAACGGGGTGTACCTGGCATTCCTGGTTTGTAAAATATTTTAGGCCTTGAAGTGTTATCACTTGAAGACAGTAGCTAATGACCTTGGTGGTACATTGTAGACCACTTGTGCAGGAAGTCATGATGTCTCAAACACTAATAAAACATGCCATTACACTTGAAATGGCAAAGGTCCATAGAAACAGACCTGGCATTTTTATTGCAACTTCAAAACTGAACATTTGCCATGTTTAATTACACTGCACCTCGATTCGACTTCAACCCATCTTTGCTAACCGCAAAAGTCACTGCTAATTGTGAACGCAATGCATGCGTGGGCTGTTAAAGTTGCACTGTCCTATTTTAGGCCGATTTGAGCGTCAAAATATTTTTTAACAGTTATATTGCTAATTTTCTAGAATAGAAAAAGTTATCAGCTTTCATTTGGTACCAAGAACGTAAAAATCAGTCAAGAATTAATGCCAGTCGATTAAAAACAAGAAATAATAAAAAGACAGCCCCTATCTTTTATTCGACAGGGTTAATTATGACGTAAATGTAGTGTGCGTACATGTGTAAATGTACACATGTACGAGCACATACTATGTACATATGAGCGTACCGTATGCGCACATGTACAACATGTAAAGCCCGTTTCAAGAAAAAGGCTTAAGTTATATCTCCAATTCCAGACATTGGAAATTTAAGTTTTTTATATTTTTCATTACAGAGACATGTAAGCTTTCTCAATTCGTTCGCTTGCACGGACCGTGCAATCTAGTAATTCTACCACATGGCGGGCACTGCCCCTGCAAGGATGCTAACATTGCTGAATCTGTATTCGGGTAGCGTTTACACTACAAGCGACCTTGACAATTGCAGGGTTTAGCGCATACCGGGCTTCAACTCACCTTTTTGGAAATTGCGGAGTTCGATTTGGCTTTGCTGAATCATGGCTGAATCGAGTGTAAATGGACCTATACTTGTAACACACTCATATACTGACCATTCAGCTTCCTTGCAGTATGAGCATCTTTTTTGATGGATACCGGCGCATTATAAATTTTCATTATTATTTTATTATTTATGTGGCATTACTAAAGAACCCCAAAAACAGTATTATTTATTGTATCAATGAAGTCTTGGATGTTATGCAACTGTTCTGTTCAGTTACAATCATAAGAACCCCATTTGGAAGTTGGTTTTGGTGTTAAAATCAAGATTGTATTGTTTTTATACTAATTTAGAAATATGCATAAACATTATAGAAACAAATTGTGCTGTCACATTCTATTAAAGGCAAACACAGGAAAATCATATTCAACTGTGCACGAAAGATTCCACTATTTTGTCCAATTTACTGAGAGTTTTGTAATGGTACTTGGCTTACGTTTGGTTTTGCTTGTTGCCCGTTGTAAACCATTAAAAAAACTAGGGGTACCTGGAAACTTTACTTCTCTCTTGTGTGTATCTTTCATTCATTTTACACAAAAATAAGCAGCATTTCTTGAACAAATAATCTCTCATGTGCAGCAAAGACTGGATAAAGTTATTTAGCATTTAAAGAAGCAATTTTTGACTCGCCCATTTTTTCCATGTGTGTTGAGATTTTTATACCATATCAATTTTCATATTTTTCTTGTTACCAATGTTCTGAAATTTTGCGTTCTCAATTCGTATATTCTCATGGATATTGTAAACAAAAACATCAATGTTTTCTAAGCTAGTTTGTCTGGCTCCATTAATTTATAAGTAGTGCAGTAATTACATGTACATGTAGGCCAAGAAAAAAAATAGTGTGTTTCCCATTACCCCACCCCCAACCTAGAAAATCATGCTAAAAAATCAATGAAAAATAAAAACTTATTGTGCCTACACATTTACGGCACACTATGTTGCAACGTCATTAGGAATCTACCTAAACTACATGTATGTAACGCCCTCTATCGCTCAATTCTTAATTCCAGTACCCAATTTATAAATATGTCATGGACGTGTTCTGTGCTGCTTGACGCTAGACTAGCTCCGGTCAGCTGGCGGGTACACATGTATGCAAGTTTTCAGTTCCGTTGCAACCAAATTGGGATTTTTATACTTTTACTCACAATGCACTCATTCTCTTGTTATTTTTTATATTGTTTGACTCGTGTTTTACAAAAGATACAGTGAAAAGGTAACTGATTGTCATTTGGAAAAAAAAATAAAATTTTTGTTTTTGTTTTGTGTGCTACGGTAATTATAGCCTACTCTGTATTCTTGTGAATAAAACAGTAGAACAGCCGTGTTATTAACAAAATAATTCATAAGCATAGGCTTTCGTAGCAACATCTACTTCATCAGATACAATGAAGACGGGACGAACTGTGGTGTAACTTTGAGTAGACTGGCAACAAGTCTGGTAAATCATAGCGGTCAGACAAAAATACAAGTAAATCCTGGTGGGGTTTACTGGACCTTCAAATACCTATAATGTTGTCGGGATTCTATTAATTTAGGGATTCATACGTAAAAACAACTAATGTGGAAGATAAACTGAAAATAATATCTTGAAAGCACGAACAATCATGCCCATGAACACGTCAACATATTTACAAATACCACAACTAAATTGATATTCCAAGTTACGGTGTAACAAATTTGTAAATTTGGAGATTCCCAATCGCGTTGCAACACCTACATGTACATGTACATGTAAAACCTAAATTTGGTGTACATCGCCTTTGTTTTACAAAGCATGAAAAAGTGGCTCTTGTGTACGTTTGCAATGTTGTAATGTGCAAGTAGTAAAAAAAATTCTGACCGTCATTCCACCCTAATATTTTCAGCTGAAAATTGTTGAAAGAAAAATAAAAAGATATTTCCCACCTACCCACCCTTCAGGAATTTATATTTTATTTTTTATGTACGGTAATAGGAAACACAGGTACCGGTATTTTTTTCTTGGCATGACACCAACATTGGAGATAACTGTTTTCTTCCCATGGATAGTATTTTGGGGAGGTATATTTTATATGATTGTTAGGTTAAAATGAAATCCATTTTCTAGAAAATTTGAGCACGCTACTTTAAAAGTGTTCTCCACTAGCTGTTTTGTCCGGGTGCGCCGCCCGGACAAAATCATTAGAGGTACCATTAGCGCCCGACAAATTTGCCGCTGGCTGCTGGTGTTATTGTTGTTATCACTTATATCCAAGCATACATGTATCTATCACATCGGCGACCCAATCCATGGGCGAGCTAGCCATGACAGATGCATACGTCTGTCTTGTTGTATGTTAACAAATGTACAAATGTACTTTTATTTTTCCATTTTCCAATTTTTGTATTTTAGATGAACAAGTCTAGCAGACATAGTAATCTTCCTGTCGTACTCTGTGAGCCCTCGCCTTATAATTGTTGTGGCTCCTCTAGACAACCACTGCCTGATCAGCTGCCACAAGTCACTGCGAGTTCACCTGTGCATACCAGTCAGCAAGCCTGTCTACTAACAGAGGTTCGTCAGAGTAACAACACATGCACAGCTACATGTACAAGACAATTGGAGAACACTCGTAATTGTTGTGCATCTAAAAAGGATTCAGAACAACCAGGTTCGGTAGTTACATGTACATGTAGTAATGCTCATCAAGCCAAAGACTCCCATGTTTCTGAAGATTGCAAAGAAAACTCAGCACCTCCTGAAACTCCTAATTCATTGGATTGCCAACCTAAAAGTTGTTCGTCAGATAACGTAGTCAGCAGTAGTGAAACGATTTTTAGCAAACGTACTGCTGTTGGCATGAGTGCGACTCCAGGACGTGGAAGTTGGAAGCCTGTTGAACACCACCAAAGCCAACAGCTGAAGAATTTGTGTGTACGTTTAACTGCTCAGTTGGCTACTGCTGGCACTGAAAGTGTTTCTATTTCCAATACCTTAAGTTCACCAAAAGAACTAGCTGAAAATCAATCGGTGAAGAGCAACATTCATATGCCAACTGAGTCGGAGAAACGAAAGGAGCATCCTTCTTCCGTTTGTTTACCTTTTGTATCACAGTCACCTTTAATGTCTCCACAACGAAGTCCTACTAGAAAAACTCCAGAAAGGACCAGTTCTGAGACACGTCAGTATCAGTGCCCAAAATGCCTCTTACGGTTTGACCGCATTTTGGCCCAACTGCACCACAAGTGCAACCCAGAGAGATTAAGTGGTGGGTCGCTGAGCAACCGACCTGCCTTAAAGCTATTCAAGTGTGTAGAATGTTGTGAGGAATTCTCATTCCTGGAAGAAAAGATCGAACACACTTGCACTGCTAAGCAGCAGATACATGTAGAGGCCACAAAAAAGAGACCTGGGACATGCAGCAAAGAATTGTGTGGAAATGGGACGCAACACAGTATTGGAGCAAACCAGGAAAGCCAGAAGGTTGCTAGCAGGGATTGTTCAGAGTCACAAAGAAATGCTAAGCTCAGAACCAAAGAGTGCATAAGTTGTGGTGATTGTTTTCCCACTGCTTTGTCATTGAGAGAACACAAATGTAAGAAACATGTAAAAACCCAATTGGACGTTGTGTCTTCTGGCAACAGACATGAATCACAGAATCTGCCTTCAACTGAAGCTTCCAAGACCACAAAGAAGCACAGGGCTTCTGGCGAAACTAAGCACACTTCAGCCAAATACATCAAAAGGTTTGAATGTGGTTTATGTGCCATGAATTATCAATCCCTATTTCACATGAAGAAGCACATTCACTCCCACTTGGGATCATATGAGTATAAGAAGGAGAAGTTCCCTTATGTGTGCCGAATTTGTAAAGCACGCTTCAAAGTCTGTAAAGCTCTGAAAAGGCATGCTCTCAACAAATGTGTTACAAAAATTAACAGTGGTACATGCAAACAAAAAGGAAGCTCCTCATCGCTCAAACGTAACTACAAGCCCAAGAAGCCAGGAATATCTGAAAATACTGCAATCTCCAAAGCCAGGAAATCTGCAAGCACCCCTGCTAGAGCATCCACAAACGGGCAACCGCATCACAAAACGATTTCTGAAAACCAGCCACACAAGTGCGGTTTCTGTAGTGTGACATTCGACAGTGACACTGCCCTTCGGAAACACGTAAGAAGCCACTGGAATGATATATTTGAAAGGCACAGCAGATCACTTGTTTGCTCCCGATGCAATGAGGAATTTGACGACTGCGTTAAGCTCTATCTGCATGTGCGAAGAGGTGGCTGTGTGACTGCTAGTGATACCACAAGTCAATCGGAAAATGAAGAAAGGGATGATAGTCTGTCACATAATACTTCAGGAAAGGCTAGAGGTAGCAGCTATGGCCCAAATGGAATAAATAAGCATCGGACTTGTCATAAAAGAAAATACCAATGCAAACATTGTGTTCTTGCCTTCTTGACTCCACAAGTACTTGCTGCTCACATGCAAAGTTCTCACCCACTTGAGAAAGAAGGGACAACAGAGACACACTGTTCCGAGCACAGACTAGGACCTTCAAACCAAGTGCAGGAACGGATTAATGATGTACAGCCAGGAAATTTTCAGGTTTCTTGTATGCAGACCCAATGCAGGACTTCTGCAAATGATAGTCGACAAACAAGTCCATTTCCTCTTCAAGATCAGTCAGCGAAGGAAGACACGACCACGAGCAGCCGGACTCGAGTCTACACTTGCAGATGTAACACCTGTGAGGTTGAATTCTCCAGTTGGACATGCCTTAACAATCACCGTAGAGTTCATCATCGTCAGAAAATGAAAAATCTTCATCAGGAAGCACACCAAGTCGATTGTGCAAGTAAACCCGTTGCTGACCTCGCAGTTGATATTATGGAAGAAGATTTCCGTTATCCTTGCGACATGTGTGACAGTGTCTTTTGTTTCTGGAGTTCAGTGGTCCTGCATAAAAAGCGAATCCATAAAGTACACGTGGAGTTTGGATGCTACTCATTGCCTGATAAGCAACTGCACCAAGAAACTATAAAGCCATCCGGTACAGAGGTGCTGGCCCATTCAACTGAAAATCACTCGTGTAACAGAGATGCGGTCATGCAGGAAAAACCAGAGGAAGAGTTCTCCCATGCTCTTGAAGATGCAACTTGTACCTCAAGTTCATCAGAACAGCACCAAGCGCATCCATCGTCACCAGTACAGTATACCTCCAGCCATGGAGGTATACATGGCTTCAATGTGGAAACTGATAATTGTACTATAAGGGAAATTGTGGAAAAAGTAATTCAAGAGCAGTTGAACTCATCAACTTCAGAAGAACCAAAGAGAACCGTGGAAGATCTAAAAATTCTATCAGTTGTGTCTTTGTCCCCAGAGGGATTGGGCATTGATCCTCGGCAGAAAAACAAGATTGCTTATGACATAAGTGTGGATCGTGAAGATACCAGCCGAAGGAAGATTATTCAGCAGCCAGTCTTGGATGGCCTTCCAGTAGACGATGTGATACCAGTTTTATCACAGAGCATCTTGGAAAACATCCAGACACCTTTTGAAGTCGAGACAAATTCCGAGTTCAAACAAACCGATAATGCTGAAGGAAACGGTCTCTATACAGAATTTGATTGTGTCGTGAACTCGGTTTTGGCTATGGGATCTTCTGACCAGACGACAGTATGTGGTGCTTTACTGGATGGGGACCAATCTGCATCAGCCGAAAGAGAAACATTTGTACCAACACATCAACCTGGATGGCATGGGACAATGAAGAAGATTCCCTTCAGAGAAGCTAAGAAGTACCTGAAAATTGCAGCCAGAAATCCAAATACTGGTAGTTTTCACTGCACTGTTTGCGGTGAGTGGTTTGAGCACATCCCACATTTCACAAGCCATGTCCTAGCTCACTGCAGCTCTGAGCTGTTTTACTGCTCCTTTTGTGGTGTAAAGAGCTTTAGCATCTTCTTAGTACTCCACCATATCATCGAGACTCACACTTTGTCACAAGAAATGATGCAAGAAAGTAGTGGAGTTGCATCACAGCAGAACCCATCTCCCAATGCCAACGGATCAGATGGTAACTCGGATCAGATGGTTGATAACAATCCTCCCCGGCCCATTGCAATTTGGAAAGCACCACCAGAGCCAATCTCACTGACAGAGTTTCCAAGACCTATAAACGATTACGTCTTCAAGCCCAGCAGCCTTGAGAACGTAAAGCTCAGTAGAGAGAAGAATTCATATGAGTGCCCGCTTTGCCCCATTTCTATTGGGAAAAAGGCAGGGTTGATCTATCATCTGCGCATTCACCACCAGCAGTATCCGTACAGTTGCACACACTGTAATGAGAGATTCAGTTTCATCCCTGATGTACAAATCCACTTCTTTCAGCACCACGAGCAAGTGATACAAGAAGTCCAGCAACAGCACACTGGAGCCATTGATCACAGCAATTCACCCAACAATTTGTCCCTATACTACACTTCCAGCCCTATAGTTGGTTCTCCAGAATGCCAGTCATCTGTTATTGACGACTTATGTAAGGATCCTTCTGATATTTGGAGTGAGCTCGAAAGCTGTGAAGACACCGCATTATTACAATCTGAAAACATTGATGCAGCATCCAGTGGAGTTCAGATGTGTGCTTCTCTCAACCCCCCAGTTTGTGATGCAGCTGTAACAATGAGGCAGGATATTAACACAAACATTCCAGAAGGCAAATCGGCCTTGGTCAGCGACAGACTACAACAGGTCAGCAACATTTCCGAGAATGAGCTTTCCATGGTTCAAGTGAAACAGGAAAGAATAAGTGATGATGAAGTTGAAACTACGAGTACAAGCTGTCTGGTGGGGGAAAACATCCGGGGCACAGTCACAATTACCGGCAGTAGTTTCAGAGATGGGATTTCAGTAAAAACCGATAATCCGGGACAGTGTTTCCACTCGGAATTTGAATGTGCCGCAGGAATAGTTTCTAGTCGAAGTCTTTGTCAAGACCAGGCAACCTTGATTTCAGAAGAAGCTAAGCAAAATTCTGACTTAAATATTTCAACCACTACACTTTCTGTCAGCTTTGATGGCAGTTGCACTATTCCAACCGATCGCCAGCCCATTATAAATCTACCTGCTGCTGAGAATAGATCTAACAAAGACAACTGTGAACCATCTAACGTGATGATGATTGCACAGGATCCTGGGACAGGAATCAGGACCACACTAGGTGCTGCTGAATCACTTCAGAACACTGTTGAAGATCCTTGCAAAGATGACGCTGGAACATGCGGAGGAGCATGTAAGAAAGTAGAGCATTGCTTCAATGAAAAATCTTCACCAGATGCTACACAATCCGAGGAAAGGGTTGCCAAAGCAGATGGAGTTGCAAATGAGCCAACTAGACATGAAGACGTTCCAACAAACTCTCTGCAGTCAATTGTCAACACACCAGCAACACCAGCAGACTTAGGTCCTTCTCAGTCTATTGATGATCTATTCCAGCTCGCAAATGACATTGGAATTACAGTTACAGGATCAGATGCCAAAAATGTATCTACTAGAGATCGAGATGGCTCAGAAAACTCAAATTGTACAGTGTCAGTTTCAGGTAATGGCCAAGCAATGTCTGCAAAAGAAGCAGCTGTGGAAGCTTCAGTTACTGTATCCCCTAAACGGGCTTCTGAAGATCCCGATGTCTTAGATTCTGTAAAGAGGCAAAAGGTGAATGCATGTGCGGAGGACTCCCTCTTATCAGGCCCGTTGGCCATAAAAATTAAAGAAGAGCCCAAGTCACCAGTTACAGTTGAATGCCGAGAAATCTGCTTCTCCAGCTCCCCTGTACCACCCCAGGAAGTACATGTACATGTATCTGCTACACCTATCCCACTTCACACTGACAAAGATCTCCAGAAAAACACATCTTCACATGTTGGAATAACTGAAGATAAGGTCCTGGCTGGGATTCTAAATGAACTTGTCAAGAACTACTACACAAACAACATTCTAGACAGCTTGGAAAAGGACTCCACTGATCAGATGTTTCGCAGAAATTCTTTGGATTTAGATCTTCTTTCTGGACCGCCATTCATTGATGAGGACAAAGGCAGACAGACTGAGATGAAAGAAAGAGAAAATGTGCCTCCTGTTGTAGGACTAAGTAGTTTACCAAAAAACAAAAACTCAGAGAGCCATGAAATGACTACAGTGGATGACAATATGAGTGGATTACCTACATGCAAAATTTTTGACGTTGCAGGAAATGGGCAAATGCCCGAGATACCACGTGCACAACGTGCAGGGGTCTTGAACAAGAATTTACCAGTTCGTTTATCACAACAAAAACTGCCTTACCCAGATTCGGGCCAGTGCCTAAGTGAGAGCAACCCAAGCAGACCTGTGGAGTATCTGAACACTACAAGAAGACCCACTGCGCATTCTGCAACATCATCTGTGAGATGTCTCCCTGGTAACAGTTACCCTGTCTACACTCCCATTTCACCACCTGATCAACCATCACAACAGAATCCCCATCTGAAGGCCTTACTAGATGAACAGAATGTTGGCAATGCATATCGTATAGAAAAACTTCGGCGTACACAAAAATTAGATGAAAACCTCAAGAAGTTGTTGGAAAAGAGTTGTCCAAGTGTGTGTGGCAGAACAAAATCGTCTTCGGATGCAGCATCAATCGGCCTTTATCAGGAATCAAACTTGAGAACAGACCTCGTCACTCCAGTGCATGAGAAAATTGGAGGAAGTGCTTGTAGTGGTAACAGTCCTCAAAGTCGGAGAACATTCACGGAACAGTATGAAGATAACAGGCAAGATTCTACATCTCCACCAGTAATTGACATACGATTTGCCTATAATAAGCAAACGGATTCTTCGCAGTTGGAGCAGCAGTATCCAGGATTCCAACATAGCCTGAGCAACAGCAGTGGGTGGTCCCCTCTACAAAGTCATCAGGAAAATACCTTCAACAGGTTCCATACTTCCAATGGTCGGCATACTGCTGCAGTAGGACGAAGTAACGGCAACCCCAGTTTTGGCTTTAGTAACTGGAGAGCACACCTGCCTGGACAGATGCCTGAATTTCAAGACCAGCAACAGGAGGCGAGATCAATGGATACAAGTTGGAGTCGCCTTGATACACCATTTAGAGGACCCAGTATGTCCTACACCCAGCAACAAAATGGACGAGCTTGGAATGAACAAAATCGGCATCACCACAGTAGTGGACAAAACTGGTATGGACCCCTTGCAGAATCCTATTCTGAGCTAAGCCAAAGACATCCGGAGCAACAGCGAACACCTGCTAGTCTCCGAATACCAGAATCGGACAACGTGTTTGGATACCATAGCATGGGCCACCCCAGTAGATCACAAGGGAGAGAGAGACCTGAGCCACATGCATACCAGACGACACCACTACACTCTGCTTACCCAGACACCCCAGGTAGAACCATTCCATCCTCAAGGAGGCAAGTAGGAGCTCCTACAAGTCACTGGCAAGAGAAACCGTCACAGGGTCTTCCGCAAATTCACAGTGTGGCCTCACTGAATCCAAACTACTTAAGGTAGCCGAGTATCATACTATTGTTGTGGTATACAAAGTGTAGTGTTAGCAGTACTGTTGTGGGAAACCTCTATACAAAATCTTTAGTGTTGGTTTTTATGCCTGTCGGTGCTGAAAAAGGTTGTACTTATAGCAAACTCTCATGATTATAGAGCTCATAAAAGGGACTGAACTAATGTAAGCCAAGAGTGGAATAACCAATGCATACACAATATAAGAAAGAGCTTTATATTAGTCGGCATTACAGGGTGTTTTTAAAAAAAAAGTATACACTCGCAAAACTGTAGATAAAATGAAAATTAATTATATTTAGAATTTTTGCTCATACATATCGGTAGACATCGGTTTCATTCTTTCATTACCGTCGTCATCATGTTGGGAATTTCACGCCTGGCTGAACAAGGGCTAGTTTTGAAAACGAAGCTAAAATTAACTTGCGCCAAAAAATGGCAGCTGCAAGATAAGGAGCATGAGAAGTAAATTTGACATGTCATTTCTTTGCTTTTCGAAAAGTTTAGCTAGCCCCTTCCGTCCTCCACGTGACCGTTTTTTCTGCACACAGATTTCCACGCTCAGCCTAACGGCAAAGACACGCCTGATCACTGCTCTGTTCAGCCTGAGAAGGGCGACTTTGGTTCTTATTCGTATCTCCAGGTCATCCCAAGACCAGTGGTGTTGGGTCTGATGATTTTAAGAGGGCCATTCCCAAGTCCATTTCACAAATTTACCAGACCGAACATCACTGGACTTTTAATGGGACATGGAGAGACGAATAAAAACCAAAGTCGTCCATCTCAGACAGAAATAGAGCAGTGATCAGACGTGCCTTTGGTGTGAGGCTGAGCGTGCAAAAAGACAGTCACGTGGAGGACGGAAGTGGCTAGCTAAACTTTCTGAAAAGCTGTAGCAAAAAAATGACATGTCAAATTGACTTCTCATGCTCTTTGATCTTGTTTTGCATCTAACATTTTTTTTGGCGCAAGTTAATTTTAGCTTTGTTTACAAAACTAGCCCATGTTCAGTCAGGCGTGAAATTTCCAACATGATGACGATGTTAATGAAAACATGAAACTTATGTCTACCGACATGTGTGAGCCATTTTCTAAATATAATACAATTTCCATTATATCTACAATTTTATGGGTGTATACTTTTTTGATACACACTGTATAATGGGAGTTTACTGTACAGGGAAAAACAAAAATCATAAAAATGTGTTTGGACTTCCCTAATTTGATTTATAAATTCATTTAATAGCAATTGTTACACAGTAAAACGTACAGTAGATGTACATCACGTTTTACAGTGTTTCAGAAGGTTTCGTACGTCGGTTTGAATTTCTAATCTTAAGGCAAGGGTCTTGACTGGACAGGTGGAAAAAAATTGGGACTTTTTAAACTGTCTACAAAAGATTTGTAGCCACAGAAAACAACTAAATAAGCATTTATATGAAACATAAGTACAAATATTAATCAAAAAGTCACGAAACATTGACTTTCAAAGAAAATAAAATACTCTAAATAAGTTTCAGTATTTCAACCTAACTAATGGACCCGAAACATAACGTCACTGTTTGTTTACATACTACTTTCTTATGGCCCTATATATGTCGTCTGGTACCCTGTAGATTTGCGCGCCTGTAAACAAACTGTGACATTGTTTCAGGTCCAAAAGGTGTTACATGTACCTAGTACAATGTGGGTTTATCTCAACTATTCACTCTAACGTGATTTTTCGTGGAGTGTGTGATTTTGCACCAAAACCCTTGCCTCAGGGTTAATGTGAATTTAGTTTTTTCCCCCAATAGTTTCCAGTTCAAAGATGCAAAGAGAGAAGAAAACAAGAAGAAGAAAAAAATGGTATTCGGATTTTGGTATTCAGAAGTTTGCAAAGTAACGTTTTCTGTGTTAATAGCCAGCATTTATAATGTTGTTTCTTGAGGTTATGTAAGGAAAGTTTAAATTCCGAGAAAAACATTTAATCCATAGGGAGTATACCGGTACCACTGTGCCTTCATTCCAGTTGTGATTATAGGCACCATACCCAGATGTTGCGTTAATTCCGTAGTTATGAAATGTGCAATGTGGCAATTTTGGTGCAGCATCATTGTTTCAACTCCAAGTTCCTCCTTGAACTACATGTACATGCATTTCACTGGGAAAAATAAATGATCAAAATTAATAAAGGTATCACTTAAAGACTAACTAGAGTAATAACTGCATTTAAGCTTTCGTAGCAACAACTACTAGTACTTCATTAGATGCAATGAAGCTAAACATCAACATGGGTATATAATCTAGTGTATGTGCAGTCAAGCACGTCCAAACAAAAGGTTGGCCTGAGTCGTAGCTGTGGCATTTTCTTCCTCCATGGTATGACATGAACCACGATCCCTATTGAGTCCAGCATTAATGTAGTCCAGTTTATGATGACCTTTTGTTCCTCTGCGTCTTTGTTCATCCTAGTTTTGAAGCCCTTTTGGTGGAGCATAGCAACTTTCAGTTTCAATAAGTGAATGGCTAGGGAGATTAAAGTGTTGGATATAGGCTTCTGTGCATCTTTGTTTGGAATATGGAACCTGTGGTTATTGATCTGTTGACGCAGTGACTGACCAGTTTGTCCAATGTACAGAGCTCTATCTGGGGCATTGACAACTGATGGCATAAACCACATTGGTGGAGTTGCAAGTGTATGATCCCTGGATTGTGAAAGAGGCATTGTTGGGGCCAATTATGCAGGTTTATGTGGCGACAGAGTTGGCATCTAGGGCTTCTGCATGGGAAAATGACAACTTTGGCAAACGGCAAAATTAAGTTATCCATGTTTTTAAAAAAAGTGAAATCGTTCAAGAGAGGAGATATTTTGATCAGTTTTCTAAACCTCGTGCTTTTGGTTCAAGTTGCAGTAGGAACAAACCGTATTGGATTGATAAAAGGTATGTTTAGTTGTCACACTACTTTTTGTTACCTATCTATTTGGAGCCTAAGTTATCATATTACAACAACTTAAGCCTATTTATTTTGAGAAAAGATAGATTTTTGAGATAAGATAAAGTCATTTGTTTGAAAATATGGTTTGGATTGCCAGATGTAAACGTTTACTTTTGAAAAGACCCAATTTGTGAGGGACCAAAATCGCAAGTCATTTTCATCGTACATGTATTTATTTGATGGGACATTAGGCCTATTTACCACTTGACGGAACCGCTATATTGGCAAAGCAGCGAGGCTCGCGTCGGTACCATGTCGGTTGCTGTGACGTTGACATTTGTTCATTGTAAAATATGACGTATGCCAGGAAAGCCTCGATTTGAACGCGACCGTGCATGTGGTGAATACGTTACCCAGCACGATATGTGGCAAAGGGACTACCCCCAACGCCCCTATACCAGAACACACACTTCCCTTTTGTTAACGCACCGACCCCCTAAAAACTGAAAGGAATTCCTTGCAAATTCCTTGGATGTTTGTGACAAAGGGGGAACAATGGTAGGGAGTTACTCTCTGCCACATATCGTGCTGCATATGTGAATACATGTAGCTGCCATCTTGACAGTTTCTTTATTCCTTCAGGACATGCATGGTTGCACATTGTGCTTGCATTGTTGATCGATTTAAATTTCAAACGTTGCTCCACAAAATATCAACAAAATATCGATACGGTCTATAAATAGATATGATATATACGTTTTTTTCGGGGTTTCTGTAGAGTGCGTCATGCAGTTAACAGATGTGTATATGTTAGTCTTTCATGGTTATTCTTTTTGCTGCATATATGAAAGTATAATTTCCAAATCATCAACCAAGTACTACCGTGCTTTGTTCTGAAGTTATACGAGTGCATACTTGTAATACATGTATAAAGTTCGTATATAAAAACCACCTTGTAATAATGTTTTGTAAAATATTTATTTAGCGAAACGAATATTCATTTTATTTACATGTATAACAACCAAGCATTTATGCAACTTCCTTACGTTGAAATCGTATACATTTAACTTAAAAGGGTTTTAGGCAAAAGATTTGCATTACCTTTAGGCTATCGGACACATGGTTTTATTTACTGTTTTGTGTCATACTACTTGCATGTATCACTCAAAAGATTCTCTAAAAAGCCGTTGATAATTCAGTTGAATCGTAAACATCGATTCTATCCAACGGCATTTATTTTTATGGAAAAGCAATGCCTTATTCACAAATTAGCCTTTTGCGTGTAACCGTGGCTGGCGCCCTGAATTATTCACTTTCAAGGTGAAGTTCAGAAAGTCCACATGCTGTTGTTGCTACGTGGTGCACGTCAATACAAGTACACAAATTTAGTCTGGTTATTTGGATATTAATGTCATGTGAAAGGAACTCGGACACTATTTACATGAAACACGCAAAAGGCTATTTAAGCTTGTATTCAATACATGTATGCTTTCATGGTTTATTTCTCTATGCAGTGCATGCCACGAGTATTATTTTGTGTGGTTTTGCTACAAAATAAATTTTGTACCAGACTTGTTTTATTTTCAAATTTTGCCACGAGAGTTTTGATTTATACTTGGCCCCCTAGCACTTTTAGCAGACTACTAAAGTGTGACGTCACAGGGCTTGAAATTAACGGAGACCATTGCCTCTGTTGCCCCTGGTCTCGGCCTTGGTGCCCTTTTGCAAATCTTCCATAGACTTTTTCATTTTCCAAAAACACAAATGGCAGTGCCCTTTCAGTGGCGAATTTACTGCCCTGATGTCAGTTGCCATATTAAATAGGTCTAGGTTTTTCACACTGGATGTCGACGCCACTGTTGCGATAAACTTATTGCCCTATATACCACTAACAAGTATAGGCTTGGCTCTGGAGTCAACTATAATCGATTCCACTTCGGGAATTTGAATCGCGACTCCAGAATTTGAGGAATCCATTCCCAGTAAAAATCCATTTCCTTTCGTTTACATTTGATTCCCAGTGATAGCTTGCCGATTCCAAACATTACCGAGCCAATCGGAAAGCAAAAACACAAACTTTTGCAAGAATATTCAGCCTCTGTTAATTTCCAAGTTATAAAGAAAATAGGTAATACAGGCGCAGGCCAGCATAAATGGGTGTTTAGTGGCGCTCGGTGCCAATAACTGGGTTCTCGTTGGAGCGATGGACACGTACATAAACACGCGCATCTACCTGTTAAACACGCTCAGTATGTTTAATGTTTTCCCGCGAAAAATGAACTAGATTCCGAATGGAATCGTGATTCTTTTTTGGATACGGAGTCGACTCCAAAAATGTCGAAGTCGCCAAAGTTTACAAACGAGCACCTAAAAAACATTTCACGTGTTACCTTTGAAGATCCCAATAGGCCTACTTTGTATATCATTCGCATCAAGATATATTTTTTATGGATTCCAGGAATAAGGGTAGGCCTATAACATCAACTAAAGAATGTTGTCAACTAGTCTGAAGACATTTCAGCTACATAGATAAAGTTCAATTCACCATTAGAGTTAAAGGTATAAGATCATTTGCAATGACCCCAATTTGTTCACGAGTTGACAAGAAAAACCTTACTAAAAGTGTTAATAACAATGCTACATGTACCAAACACCACATGATTTATTTCAGTCCAAAATGGTATTTTGTATGAGAAATTAACAATGTTGACTAGACTGCTTTCGGTTGGAAATAGTCGAATTATGGTTAACTATGGGTCAATCGAACTTGCCCATAGATGCATCAATCTTTAGAAACCTTAATGGGACACACCGGCTTTGTTGTGCTATTTTGGGCTGGAAAGTCATGTAGACCAATACATGATTCTGAAGGTCTTTCCGAAATCATCCTGAGATCTCAGGGAATTTCTACTCTGCAAAGCGACGTGACAATACCCTGAGGAAATACACGCAAATCTGTGGAGCGAGCCGGCTGTTGTCTCGAGCCAACTCACGCCCGAGTCATTTTGATGTAATTTAATCAATTCGGTCATGTTATGCCGAAAAGAAACAATTTCTATACTTTCCAGAAATTGTATTGGGTTCCGTTCCTTATGACTGTCCCATTCCTACCAAACTTTCAAACGACGAACCTTATTTACTCCGCAGTTTTTCAAATTAATAACAGGGATGCATGCTGACGAATGTAATGGAACGGATTCCCCAATATGCTTTAAATAGCAGCCAATCGCCGACGCGGACAACGGCCAGCATTACCGAGTACATGTATCACATGCATGCACGGTGTTTACAATCTGCACGCGTTACATTTGAATGCCTGCAATCATGCTGAAATGCACTGCAAGCATCCTGATTGGTCCAGCAGAGGCGACAAGATTTCTGTCGCTAGTCCCACCGCCAAATGGGGCCTTTTTCAACAGGGCCACTGTACGCAGGAGTTAGGGAGTGCGTTAAAGGGGCACTGTTGCAAGAGGATGTTCCGAAATAGACCGAAGAGAACCTGAAAAGAAACCACAAAATTTGGCCGTTTTTTTTGGGGGGGGGGGGGGGGGGGGGAGGGGAACAATTGATAGGTGCATTTACGAGTGTCGTATACAATGTACATGTATAGGAGTTGTGCTATTCATAACTATGACAATATTTTGTTTTCATGTCTCTTCCACGCTTCCGTACCAATGAACTGCACGTTAAACAGACCGTTTTCTGTAAAGGGCGACCTCTAGTATTTCATCTTGGCAAAGAGGGCGTTGTTTCGTTGTCCGGTAGAGTTAAAAGCATGTCTTGCATTCAAAGGCCATATGGTCATAAATATAGGGGAGAACACTTGTTTGAAATTTTATCGTCATATTTATCCCATTAGAGAACATGCATTTCCATGTATACTTGGCTATACGCCGATCGTCATGCCACGAAAACGGGATGTCGATGTGGTTAACATCTTCACTCTTACCCAGCGCCCTCAAGGGCGCCATGGGCCGGGATGGGCTAATGTGCGCCGTGTCCGCATTGCCTGAAAATACTAACGACTTTTGATGAAACAATCGGCGAATTAAGTTTTACTATACGTTCGCGGTTTCGCCACTTCGTGAAAACGCCGACGAATTTATTACTTATTCGTCTGGCAGCCACATCAGCCAGCGCCCTGTAAGGGCGGTGGGTACGCGCGAAGTTAAAAGCAAGGCAAGTCAGTAATGCGCGCGCGCCAAATTCGTGCCACGAAATACGCAGCTCCATAGCAAAGGCATGACGCTGCGTATTTCGTGCCACGAATTTGGCGCGCGCGAATTGCTGACGAGCTGTGCCTTTAACAACGGGAAAAATCTTCACCTCCGTACAAATAACATGCATTATAATCAAAAACACACCGGCTCACTGTTTACATAATGTAGTGATGTAGGATCATTGAAAATATGTTTTCAAAATCACCAAAATGTCACGTAATTAACTCAATGGTTAAAAAATAAGAAAAAATATCAAAGGTCAGGTTATACGCTTGTCCAGCCGTTGCAACTACAAAATTCAAGTGACATCGTTGCGCGAAGTCTAATGGCCACAAATAGAACGTATCTAATAGCCGCCATTTCGTGGGGCATCTTTTGTTACTTAAACCGTTCAACAATGGAAGCACAGTATGTGCAACCATTGTAAGGGATTATTGCCATGGGGCTTATGTCTCGTTAGTCCCTGCAGCGCCGTCCCGTGGAACACGCTCCTATTAATCGGACTCTCCGATTCAAAATCGTACGTTCGACTTTTCATATTTTTTAAAATCATTGATAACCTAGTATAGTACTTGAATCCATAGTGTCTTTTGTCGAATACTTTTAAATAGTTTGAAAAGATCAGAGCTGAATTTTGTGCAGTAACAAAATGTATACGGCTGGAAATAAAACTAACTAACAAGACCATTATCCGAACCAGAAATGTGGCTCGGATAACTCACGTGACCTTAATTTTTTGAAAAATGCAAAAAAACTGTCAATTTTGGTGGTTTCTTTTCAGGATCTCTATTTAATTTATTTGGGAAAGTTCGCCTTCAGAATCATGTATGGGTCTATTTCGAGCCCAAAATAGCCCAATGATTGAGCCGGTGTGTTCCTTTAAACTGCACGTTTCAGAGTATAGTACATTGGACATGGACGCTGATATTGGCCCGAGGCCATCAAAGGTTGTCATTGTGACAACCATTTCAGCTTCATGGCACAAGAAATAAATTGCGAGCATTTAACACTTTCACGACGGCCCAAAAACAAAGGGAGAAAAGTAACTTTTAGGAGAAAACAACTGCTGTTTTCAGTGGGGGGAAATGACTCTTTAGGTGTCACCAAGCCCCAATTTTCATTAATAAATGCACACAGAGAAGACATCACGCTGAGTGCAGAGACAATATTCCCCGATTGGGCCCAGGAATTCGGATTTCTAGGCCACAGGGACCGTGCAATTTATTTAGGGTGACGCCGCGGGTGAAAAAGGCCATCGGCCCGGCAGCTGACAGCCGACACGCGCTAGCTCTTCGCAGTAAGTGGTTACCAGATGGAGATAGCCACAGTGCGCCGTGTACTGCATACCATGGAGGTATATGCATACTGACAAACTACATTTCATTTCTCGTCACATTTTCCCCCAGTAGATTTTTGGAGGGAGTTTTTTTCCCGATGTAGAGCATTTTTGAACAAGCGTTGCATGCAGTACCGCAGAATCTGCCTTATTCACGCGTTAAATCAGTTCAATCGTGTTTTCTAAATCAGTTGTTGGCCTATAGAATACATACGGCCAATTAGCTTTAGAAAGGTGCCAGGTACGCATACGTTTCACATCTCGCTCTGAAGACGAAAATTGGAACGCAAGTAGTCTGATACTTTCAAATAAGCAGTTTGGATTTTGTGTATCTGATTCAGGAGACGCCCGATTGAACCGTTGTAACGTGTAATGATAGGGACCCGTTCGAATATAATTCTCGTAATCGTTATAGTATCATAAAACACGCCACTGCATACACGTTTAAAAAAGTAACCTGATTCCCCATTTGCAGACGAGAAAAATTCACCCCACCTATGTCTGTCCCTTTTTAGTGATTGCCGGTTTTCATTTCGCTCATCTAATGTCGAGAGTTTTGGCGAAAATGATCAAACGTTTTTCCGCTCTTTCCGCATACGATCCCGCCCGTTAGAGATCCCCCGGAGGATAAATTGCTTTCCGGGCACTCGATACGGTGATGGGCCGTGCGGCGTACCTCGCCAAGCACCGGAGAGCTGGTGCCTTTGTTGCCTGCTACTTGCGCCCACAGGGCCCCACTCACGATCGGCCTCATATTCCAGTCCCCGGTACTACTCTATCTCTATCTTTCTCTTACGCACCCATTCCCTCCTCCAGACTTATTTCCGTAACCGCTGTGGAGTTCCAATTCACACCGTAGACCCGCAGTCTCGCTTGCTACACCGGGGTCCCCTCGTCTCTGTCCGGCGGGAGCGGGAACGATATAGCTTCATCCAGCGGGCAATTCGGGACCAAACTTGTGGTAGGAAAATAGCACTTGTTGTGCTGGAGTGATCGGTAATGAATAAAGTGTCGACCGACAAGAGGTGGGAAATTAATCACCATGGATGGTTGTATCGACCATGGAGGGGAAACACTTGAAGCGGTCCAGCAATTCAGTTTTTCTCTGTCTCCAGTCTCCACTAATAGCAGCGGCCTTTGCCCTCTCTCAATCGGCCAGCGCCTACACAGAACTACCGATCAGAAACAATATTTCGAGAGACCAATATTGCAATCATGTTCCTTGGCTTCATTATGTCCTCCCGCTTTTGAACTTTGATTCGGGCTATTCGGTAGGCCCTCAAAGTGATAATCTACCGTGCAGCTGTATTGGAGGGGAACTTTTAATAGCGACAGCATGGTAGCGGTGTTGTGTTTCCAATAATGCAAAACTGTAAGGTAGGCCTTATCTAACTAAATCGGTCGTAAAGAAGTTTTAATTTTCAGAAAGAGCCAATATTATTTGGTGAAAACGGCATGGAACTCCCTGCTGCCCGTTGTATCATAAGGAATCGTGATAATTTGTACAGTGGATGGAAGATCACAAAGAAAATATTCGCAGACATTCGTATGCATTCGCACTCGAATTCGCACATCGTAACCGTACACTGAAGTTTAGGGGCCTGACAGAATTTCAGGCGGCCAAAATCATGACTCAAAAAGTCTTTCTCCCATTGACCATAGTTTAAGCGGGCCTCCCACTGTGCGATTTTGGCCACGAATTTCCTACGATTGGCTACGATTAAGTACGATTGTGTGTATAGTGTATACACAATCGTACCAAATCGTACCTAATTCGTAGCAATAATCGCACAGTGAGTGGGAGGCCCGCTTTAGGCACAGGGGCGCCGGAAGCACTGTCCCCTGCCCTTCTTTCAATGGGGCAGCGGGGATAGCTATGTGCCTTCAGTTATTTATATTATACACATATGGACTGGCAATGAGGTCACTAGTGCACGTCTATGGGCCCCGAGGGGCTGTGAGTGACCAAGAGGGTCCTATTTCCCGAGGCCGAAGGCCGAGGGAAATAGGACCCTCTTGTGGTCACTCACAGTCACGAGGGGCACATAGACGTGCACTAGAGACCGAATTATGCCAGTCCATATGCGTTTTATAACACGCCTCAGGCAAAAATACACACATGTGCAGATGGAATTCAATTTAATACATTAACGAGCAACCTCCAGAGGGCGCGGTAACCGGTCACTAGTTTTTGAGACTAGTGACCGGTCAGAAACACTAGCAGGGAATCACGCGCGCGTGAAGTCTTAACGCGCGCGCCTGAAACTTGATACGTGCGTCTAGTTCACGCTGACACAAATGTCATGCACTAGCCTAGATTAGTGAACCTCACGTGACTGCGTTTCAGCCAGTCAAGATTGAGAATCAGAAAGAGGCGTGTTATAATATAAATTATCACTAGGTGTGCAATGGCCCCTACAAAAGTGTCCCTTGTAAAAGGCTCCCCCCGCCGCTCCAGAAACGTCCGGCGCCCCTGGTTAGGCAGCACTTCGTTGGGGGAGGGGCCATATCCGTGCTAATCTGGAGACTGTTGCTAATGTGCCCGTCACACCTTGACGACTTAGCCAGCGTATGCCGACGTATCAAAATATCTCTAAAACGCTGGCATACGCTGAACTATCGATTTTTATTTTATTTTGGACGTATACATAGCGTATTCATAACGAGTTGGACGTAAACATAATGTATTAGTAACTTATATAGAGCGTTTCGATAACTTATAGATAACTTATACCAATGAATGCTTAGCGTGTTGCCGGCGTTCACAACTTATGCCCAACGATAGTCTAACTTATGCATAGCGCGCGGCAGCGTATCGCCGACGATCACGTGTCGTAGCCTATAAAAAGGCTGCCGCTCGACGATTCAAATCATAACCGCACTAGACATCGCAGTATCAACATCACCGTCATGCCGAAGAAAACTTCGAAGAACTTCTGCCAATACGCCATTATACGGTAGCTGTATTAAAGTTAGAAACACGTTCAGTAAGTTCTGTGGTCGTCCGGAACACGTCAAATACGTCTACATACGTCAATATGCGTTGGAGATAAGTTCGACATAGGTTCAAAGCACGTTACTCATAGGTTATAAATAAGTTTTGGGTACGCTAGACATTATATCGACGTATTTCGACTTATGAGTAACTTACAAGTTGCGTGTGTGAACGTGTGTCAACGATCGCATAACTTACCATACTACTTATAGCCCGAGTATGCGGGACGTATGAGCCATATACGCTGTCATACGTCGAAAAAATGTTGTGCATGCACAAAATTAACTTATACAAAACTTAAAGGCACAGGCTCGTCAGCAATGCGCGCCCGCCAAATTCGTGCTCGAAACACGCAGCTCCATGCCTTTGCTATGGAGCTGCGTATTGCGTGGCACACATTTGGCGGGCGCGCATTGCTGACGAGCCTGTGCCTTTAACTTATACAAAACTTACCCATAACTTATTCGACGTACGCCAGCGTATTCGCCAAATTTTCCATACGTCGGCATACGCTGGCTAAATCGTCAAGGTGTGACAGGGTTATAACACAGCCTCGAATCACTCCAATTGCAGTGCTCGTGGACAGATACCACCATTATATTTTGAGCTTGATTCCCAAAAAGAGATCGATAAAATCATCCATTACTCTCCAGACAAGTCATCAGCACTGGATCCGATTCCTACGTGGTTTTTGAAGTCCAACGTACATGTATCGTCCTTTGTAGCAATTATTACTCGTATATAATCAACATATCAATTTCTTCAGGTTCCTTCCCCGACGCGCTAAACCCTGCAATTGTTATCCCGGTCCTGAAAACGCGTTCTGCTGACACCCAATGAATTATCTGTAACTACCGCCCAGTGTCCAATTTGGCTTTTTTTGTCCAAAGTCATCGAGAAAGTGATTGTCTCATGGACAAGTATACAATCTTTGGGAACCATATCAATCGGCATATAGGTCTGGCCACAGTACCGAGAGTGCCTTACTCTCATTGAAGAATTACATCACGCAGGCAATTGGTCAGAATAAAGGGTGTCCCTTGTCATGCTCGACTTAAAGATAGTATACATGATTGGTAAACTGTTACATATAGTTTTATCCCCCTATGTGATTGATGATATGCATGATTAAAACCAACCTGAGCAAAAACCTAACTTTTGAGAAAACAGTCAAAAAAGGGTTTGCAGTCATTTCGCTCCAAAACCATTTCACCCTGAACCACGGCCTGTGCACGGAGTGGTTTTAAGGCGAAGTAGCGATGTAGTGTTTAACTGGACGAAGTGATTTGGGGCGAAATGGCACTCGGGCGAAGTGGTTTGGGTGCGAAATGGTTTTGGGGCGAATTAAATTTAGTCTCATGAGACGAAAAATAATTGTTTTACTCATTTCTCAAAGACTATAGCACTTCAGACAAAACCATTTCAGGGGAAGTTTCTACGGTCATCATGTTTATATTGTGTAAGTTAGGCGTAAATCTGTGAACATTTCTGATTTTCGAGATACCAATAATGTATACTGCCTTTAAGCGCCACCTTTGATACGGTTGATCATTCCACCCTTCTACGGAGGCTCAGCAAAACCCTTGCACTGACCGAGAAGGCATCGTCTTGGTTTACGAGTTACCTCACTAATAGATCTTGCTGTGTTTGCATTGACAGTTCTCTTTCTAATTCTAGACCACTCCAATTTGGCGTTCCTCAAGGCTCTGTCCTAGGGCCACTGGTGTTCACTATCTACATTAACCCATTGGTGACATTATTTGCAAACACGGCTTACTTTTTCATATTTACGCAGATGATATCCAAATGTAGTGTATACATTCAATCCCAAGGATCCTGACATACAGTCATCACTTCACAAATTTTCTTCTTGCATCAGTGAACTCAAGCTCTGGGTGACTCACAATATGCTCAAGCTAAACGAAGCAAAGACTCAGTTTTTCATTGCTGCTTCCAACCACACTCTCCGTAATATTTTGCCACGGATCACACTCAGGAAATAGGATACAGTACCATCACCTTTGCAGTCCGTCCGCAACCTTGGAGTTCACTTTGATGCAAACATGTCATTGTCTTCACAAGTTAATCTTATACTAATCTTAAACTGGCTAAAAATATTCGTACGTGGATATTTCGGGCTGGTCTAGAACCTACACTGCAAAAACGATGTGTAAAATTTTACTCAACATTTTACTCAACGTTGTGCAATCGAGCAGTTGTTGAAAGTATGTTGTCAATTCTGTTTACACAATAGGGTAATTCCGTGTCAATTCAACGAGCTTTTGGACCTGACCATCACGGATTGAAATGACATTTGGTGTGCTGGTTGGACTCCTTGAGAAACCCCGAGAACTGAAATTTTATGTAATTCAGTCAATTAATATTTGAGATACGGGTCAACGAACTTTTGACTAATTAGCATAACGTGCTATGTTTGGACAATTATATCTCTAAAAGTAATGGATCTACAGAGATAAACTTTACATCATACCACGGTGTGCTTGTTACTGACGGAGGTCAAATCGTTGAAGTCGGTTCAGAGAAAATGAAGAGACATCTTGCAGAGTTGAGGCTTGTTCAGGTAGTGAAAGGCACTCCAATGGTTGAAACACACTGGGCTGGGTACGTTGTTTAATATAGGCTTGTACTACGTGGGAAAACAGGCCTACTTTTTTTTATCTTAACTAACTTTGTAATTTTTCGACGGATTTAAACCAAGATTTCAGATCATGACAAATTTTACTGAGTGGGTTTTATCAGCTTTGTCCGAAAGGGCAAGATTTAAAAGCCATACGGAAAAAAAGTCACTTTGCGCGAAACAATTGAGATGGTAAACTTGCTATTGCTATTGGGGGTGATCCTGCATTTCTTAGCTTTCGGCTGCAGCTCGCACACTCCACCACCATCCCCAGCAATGTATTACATTGAAGAGGCCAAGTAAAAAGTGGGGAATTCTGAAAATGACTTTTTTATATGGCTTTTAAAATCTCACCTTCTTTGACAAAACTAATGAAACGCGCTCAATAAAATGTGTAAGGCGTTGTTTGTACATGATCTTCAATTCAGGTTAAAAGCCGGTGGAAATTACAAAGTTATGCAAGATCAAACGTAGGTCATTTGTTGACACATAGGCCAAGTATAATACGTCCAGTTGTCCTAGGGCGTGTTCGTTTCATGACAGATCCGAATCCAGATCCCGGGTTGTTTTACCGCGCAGAAACAAACGAAACTGCTCTCAACTCGGATCTCAAATCACTTGAATTGCAATTTATTTACCAAATTTGTGAAATTTCTGTTCCAAATTATTTTCTTCCACGACATTCGTCGTAAATAAACAAGCAGCCTAAATTGTTTGTATCGTGTGTTGCCTTTGAAAAATTGAAACGACATGGTTTTACTCGCACACAAATCTTCGCGATGTTTACGTCGCCATTTTGGATAGCGCTGAACCATATCTCTCGAGAAGGATTCCACAGATCACAGAGCTCGATCAGGATGTGCGCGAATTGAACGAGTTCACCTTTGATATGCGCCGATCTGAATCTGGATCCGTCCGATCGAAATAAACACGCCCCAAGGGATTCGACGACTGTATACACGGTTGACGTGTATGCGTATACGTATTTTGTAATACTGCTATTAAAATGGCCGCAGTGCAAGTGCTGCTAATCTCATGTCACATAATCACTTCAAGTACTGGACGTCTTTTCAATGGACACATACCCTAAATAACGTGCCCCAGTGTGCCCCAGTTGACAATTTTACCTTTGAGTGTCCTCCACTACCCGAACAAGCCCGTACCGTCTAGTAGATTTGTCTTCATTTTCTCCGTATCGAGTTCGACGATGTTCTGCCTCAATCAATACCAAGCGCATACACGTGACGTTTACACAAATATGGTTAAATTTAGCCACGTGGTCCCCATTTGCTGAACTGTTGTAAATTTCGTGTTCCCGCCGTTCACGTTTGTTAATGCGCAATAAAGCGCGGTTATCTAGCTCTCATCCAAAGTTGGAGAAAGAAATCTTTTACAAAATGCACAAAATTTCAACATATATGTTGTCTAAAACTTTGCTCAACAGCCGATGAAAGTAATTTAACCAACGAATTTTACTTAACGTTTTTTGCACTGTAAAGGGTCGGAATTTTTTTATTTCCCCATGTAAAAGATCGCAGAATAACTAAATTCTTTAGAAAAATATGAACACATTGTTTTAGTGAACGAGGACGCCACATGCCTGAGGTGTGTGCATTGTACACGTGTAAGTACGTGTACAATCTGTTGCAGCCAGAGAGCCCTGCTGCAATATAGCCCAAACACTACTGCCCAAAGTCATTTTAATCTTGGTATGCACTAGAGTACTGAATTGAAAACATCACCTTTTGCATGCTGCCAAGGTTACTGGGTCTACACTAAAACCAGTAATCCTTTGTTTCTATGCGCTTTAGCAATGGACGCTCCAGATTACCGGTGGTTGTTTAGATCCATACCCAATGTGCACAGAAATCTAATCACTGGTAGGGCCTGCGCGTAAGGGAAACGTAATGTAGATTAAATCTGGGTAATTATGTCGCCCTTTTGTCGCCACTTCATAATAACTACTGGTAAGCGTATACATTGTTAACGTCCTCGATAACTCAGTGGTCATTTAAGAAATGGTTCCCGAAAATGTCTCCTAAATGCCCCATTCTCGGTTATTATTAGGTGATCGGGCCAACAGCCCGATCACCTATTACTCTCGTACGATTTCTTTGTCTTTTTGGCTTTTTCGCTTTGTAGCGAAAAAGCCTTTGTTTTCGTTCTGATTTTTTTTTTTTTTTTTTTTCCGTTTTCTGATTTTTTCCCATAGACAAAGCGCATAGGCGTTGTCGGCGCTTTTTCAGGTTGTTCCCAAACATTGATCTTAACCAAACTTGGTGACATCAAAGACATAGTATAAGAGGTGTGCACCCAAGAATGGCTTCATTGTGACGTCATCAATTACGTCATTATAACACTTTAAAAATGCCTAAAAAGCGGAAAATTGCCGAAATATGCACCTTTTAAAATGGTTCCCTTGCCCAAACCACATGACCCAGGGTTGTCATATTTGGGAAACATTTAGATCAGATCATGAGCTTCAATGTTCTTAGTGTAGGCATTTTCATCTGACCCTTCCTTCCTGGGTCAATCGAAGGTCAAAGTTCAGCCAATTCAAAAATATATTTTTTTGTATTTGTTTGTACTTATGAAGCAATATTAGCTATTTAACCATGCTTGATTTTCATAAAACTAGGTACAGGCATGGGCCCCATCACAAACGTCAACCACCATGTAGAACGTCACTATGACGTCAAGGATTACGTAATTATAATAAGTTTAATAAAAATGGCACAAAAGTGGATTTTTATCATGAAAAGTACCAAAATATGCATTTCGTAAAACGCTTCCCTGTATGAACCCACATGACCCAGGGTCTTCATGTTTTGCATACATATATATCAGATCATGGGCTCCAATGTTCTTTGTGTAGGCATTTTCATCTGACCCTTCCTTCCTTGGTCAATCGAAGGTCAAAGTTCAGCCATTTCAAAATTCACATTTGTTGTGTTTTTGTGTACTTCTGAAGCAATTTTAGCTATTAAAGTACGCTTGATTTTCATAAAACTAGGTACAGGCATGGGCCCCATCACAAACTTCCACCACCATGTAGAACATCACCATGACGTCAATGATTACGTAATTATAATTATTTTTAAAAAGCAAAAAAGTGGATTTTCGTCATAAAAATGTGCCAAATATGCATTTCGTGAAATGTTTCCCTCTATAAAACCACATGACCCAGGGTCTACATATTTAGCAGACATTTTAGATCAGATCCTGGGCTACAATTTACTTTGTGTATTCATTTTCATCTGACCCTTCCTTCCTGGGTCAATTGAAGTCCAAAGTTCAGCCAAGTCAACCTTTCCGTATATACAGGTTGGATTAAAAAAACGAAACCGAGATATTATTGCTAATTGTAACCAAAGTAGGCCGCGAATGAATGAACAGGAGATATCATCTGTTAGAGTTGAATCTCCTCTTTAAAATGACACCATGATCATGTCATTATGTTTTCGGTTGACTGAGCAGTGACCAGTGTTATGCCATTAGCCTAGTTTCAGATTTGACCGTTCTCATATGATCAATGCAAGCAAAATTCGCAGAAATGAATTTTTACCGTAGCTGTCTATTACGTGTGCCCTGTGTGACACGGCGCCGGCCAAGACCGTGACACGCTAATTTTTTTGCGTGGAAGAAGTCTTTTAACTGTGTCTACCACGGACGTGTAATTCAACAGAAGATGGTTTAACAAAAGTTGAGTGAGAAGGATACAATCTTTCATGTTATTTCAGTCTTATTTAAGAGAGTCCACTCTCTACAAGAAAGTAATTGTGTGCTATTGAGGGAATGTCGTAGTTTTGCCGTGAAACATTAATTCCAATGTTTGTTTTCTTTCTTTTTAGGTTTAGTAAGGTGCAAAGCTTAATATAGGCCTGAAATCATTAAGTCATTGTTATGATTTTATTGAACCATCTTCAACAAATCTAATTAAGAAAGTGTTCCTTCTTGGCCAAACTCTTTTCAATCTTAACAAATTATGTGCTCTGATTTCTGCCTTTGATGACAAATATATGTAGGCCTATATCAGTTTTTCGAGTAAACATCGGATTTCCATCCCAAATGTGAACAAAACAAACTAAAAATTAACAATCTTTTTTCGCTGACTACATCGTGAGACAGCAGATGAAAATTACCAAAATATGCACTTTTTAAAATGTTTCCCTCTATAAAACCACATGATCCAGGGTCTTCATATTTAGCAGACATTTTAGATCAGATAATGGGATACAATTTGCTGGGTGGAGTCATTTTCATATGATTCCTCCGTCCTGGGTCAATTAAAGGCCAAAGTTCAGCCAAGTCAAAATTTGCGTAAAACAATGCATAAGCCACCAAATGTCGACTTCCGTACGTGACCGGCAGAGGGCGCCGTTCATAAATTACGGTGTTGCACAGACCTATAAACCTATACACCAATCCGAGCTGCAAAGTCATGGTCCGTGTACGTCCGCCATAGCTGGGGGCCATCCAGTGCCATGAACTGTGGGTTTTGTGTTGATAATATGCTGTTACATTATGTTGTCACTTCGAACAATTTTGCGCGTTTTTTTGCTTGCGAAGCCTGTGTACGCGTACGCGTTGTGCGCTGTTCGATTTAACAACAAGACAAAGCGCCCAGTCCATGGCAGTGGATGGCCCCCAGCTATGGCGGACTTGCAGGGAAGGAGTCCTTAGCAACCGGATTCGTGTATAGACGAACGATCGTGCATTGAAAATCGTGACTTGGAAAAGTATGGGCAAATGACGACACAATGGGCTGCATGAGCTAACCGCGCGGGTTTAAAGCGCTGAACGCTATTCCAAAACGCGCGTACGCCGTGTGTATTGTACGCGTTCCTATGAAGTATGGGCGATGGACGCACGAAGCTCGCAAAGCGGACTGACAGCGCGCACGAGGATTGAAATTGTCATGCTTCCAAACTACTTCTAAAAAATAAGTATACATTTGTACATATCATTTCGTGAAGTGTGGTGAAGTGTGACGTCAGTTACTATGGTAATTGTGTCTAAACATTCGCTGCTAATCTGAATCGTCCATCGGTAAAGCGCAGGGAAACAGTTCACTGGTTTTAATGTAGATCCAGTAACCATGGCAACACATAAAGGGTGGCGTTTTCACTTTAGTAGTCTATTCGCTGGCAGAGTGTGACGGCATAAACAATTAATATATTACACATGCCATTTTAGTATACATGTAGGCCTAACATCTAAAAGCAAATTCAAACCTTGTCTGCATCACCCAGCTGAGCTCCATATTGTACTTTAAATCTGCTGTTGTAATCCCGTAACTATATAGCCATTCATTATCGCTTTACGGTTACCGTAACTATAGCCACTGCGTAGTAGTTCTGAATCCGTTGCATCACCAAATACACACGCACACAGGCACACATAGTGCACGCGACGTCAACTCAAATTCTCGAAACAATGACGAATCGTACCCGACGATTAACGATAACGTCCGGACGTGCATTCGGGTAACTTCGGGAACCTTTGCAAAAAGGAGCAATTCCTCCTGTTTTAATATGGCGGGCAAACGTGTACATCTTACACGTGTACATCTTACACGTGTACATCATACGGAGCGCGTGTGGTCTAGTGGGTATGAAGCGGGACTCCCAATCAGAGGTTGGGGGTTCGAACCCCACTTCGACCAACGTGTCTGTGTCCCTGGGCAAGGTACTTAATCCCAGTTGCCTCGTAAACCCAAGCGATATATGGGAAGCTGTTAAAGGGATTGCCACAATCTAACTGCTGATAGTGTTGTGCGCCTGACCAGCAGCCACCTAGTTGAAGCGAAATGGTTCTGGTGATTCCCTGATATAATAATGGTAACAGCGCCTTGCAGGGTGGATATGTGCGCTATATAATTACTATGAATGCTAGGATAGGGCGACATTTTGTGTGTAATAAAGCTATGTTAGGGCGACGCGCTCTATTAGGGCGACATTTTGGTGTCGCCCTAATATTTTTGAGTTCAAAATTCATTTTTTTAAGGTCAAACACCATTTTTTTAAGGTCCAGAACCATTTTTATTGGGACTGGAGTTGTTTCTCTTTGGTCTGGAACCATTTTTGGAAGCTTTGGGTAAACAAAATAAGGTGTCAATTTGAGTGACTCTTGCCGAAATTTCGGTGGTCCCCGGTGTCCCGATCTCAGATGTTCCGCGTGCTCAGATGTTCCGATGACCAATTATGGTAGCTTACGTCACGGAACGTCATGCGCACAGCATACGTAATTATACCAGTTTAGGTGAAGTGCTGAGTTGATCAGCAGAATTCGCGCCATGTACGTAGCGCGCAGAGCATGTACAGGGCTGCGTTGCCAACGTTCGCCACTGGTTACAATGCTTGTATGCACTCGTCTATGGAAAGCCGGGTACACATTCGCAAGGGGACAGTTTTACCTTTTACACCGGGACATGTGAGCACGCGGAACATCTGAGATCGTGCACGCAACGTGCTGAACTGTTCCGTGACGTCATCGGAACATCTGAGCACGCGGAACATCTGAGACCGTGACACCGGGGAGAGTCTTCCCGAAATGTCGCCCCATTGCGGCATTCAGAGTTGTTTAAAATTTCATAATTATTATTATGAATATTATTCAGATGCCCACATGCTTTGACCTTTGACCTGATTCCCGATTGGTCAAACAGACTCTGCCTTGTAGTTTGAACGTGTTCAGAGCTAGTCTACTGTGTTATGGTTCAACTAGGGTAGGGTATTCAAAAATATGGTGTTGACCTTTGACCTTGCTATTTTGTAAAAGTGGTCAACGATGCCGAGATCGGATTGGCAGTGTTAGTGTCTAAGGTAAATGCTTTCCAAAAAATGCGCCCTCTAGCGGCGAAATTAACAAATCTTAAAATGACCCTTTCATAGCAATGTTTGCGCAAATTAGCCCACAGTGGTGCTTATAGAGTACGTCGACCACCAAACATGTCTGTGTTGTTAAAACATTGATTACGTCATCAGTCCTTTAAAGGTAACGCATTGAAGGTTAATATTTTTTTAAGTTAAATAGTTGATATGTTAACAACATCTAATTTTACAAGGTAAGCATGCAAAAAAATGTGAAAAAGCCCTACGATCTGTTCATAGAACAGACGTAGCTCTAGTTTTTTTTTTTTTTTTTTCTTTTTCTTCTTCCACTCAAACGTTTCCAGAGCTTTTCTTCAAAACGGTTCAAGCTATCAACTTAAAACTTGGTAGGAACATCAACCCCAATGTGAAGATGTGCATACAAGTGTGACGTCATTGTGACGTCATTAGGTATCAAATTACAAACCAAAAATGACCAAACTATGCATGTTTTAAAATGCTTCCGTCTGGAAAACCACGTGACCCATGATCTTCGTATTTGACAGGCTTATATATCAGATCATGGCCTACAATTTTCTTCGTGTGGGCATATTCATCTGACCCTTCCTTCTGGGGTCAATCTGAGGTCAAAGTTCAACGAAAACGAAAATCTCAATTTTTGCACTTATTGAGCAACAATGCCCATCAAACCAAGCTGAATCTTTAAGAAACTAAGTACAGGCATAGGTCCTATAGCAGACTTTCACCAGCGTGTTTAATATTATGATGGCATCAAGCGTGACGTCATCGTGACGTCATCAAGTATCAAATTACACCTCCCAAAAAACCAAAATATGCATATTTTAAAATGCTTCCGTCTCGAAAACCACGTGACCCAGGATCTTCGTATTTGGCAGGTTTATAGATGACATTCTGTGCTACAACTTTCTTTGTGTGGGCATTTTCATCTGACCCTTCCTTCTGGGGTCAATTGGAGGTCACAGTTCAACGAAAACGGAAATCTCAGTTTTTACACTTACCAGTAACAATGCCCATCAAACCAAGCGGAATCGTTAGTAAATTAGATACAGACATAGGCCCTACGGCAGACTTTCACCAGCATGTATAGTATCATGATGGCATCAAGTGTGACGTAATAATGACGTCATCAGGTGTCAAATTACAAAAATTCAAAGGTTATTATTTTCAAAATTCATATCTCAAGAACCGTAATAGATACTTGAACAATTCTTTCACAACATGATAAGTCTAAATGAACTGAACAAATCATACGATGTCATGACCCCTGTGTGACGCCTACTTCCGGTCCAAACCGGAAGTTGTTCGAAAATGTGCAATTTTTTAGCATTTTGAATGCAAATAGATTCAAAGTGGTAGTGAATTTGACCATATTTCTACGGAACGAAATGTTTCCACACATGTGGACCTTTTGACTATACCATTGGTGACGTCATTACATGGACGGTGGTTACGTAATGTGGTGTCAAATCACGCAAATTTGGAGCTGAGATGTTTTAAAATGCTGTATCTTGAAAACTACAACATATATTGGTATGATTCCTTCGCCACATTTAAGAACTTGATGTTCAACATATTGTTCAACAATTTTTGCACAAAATTGTGACATCATGATGTCGTCACAGGTGTCATATTACAAGATTTCAAAGGTTATTATTTCAACAATTCATATCTCAAAACGGTGCAAGCTATCAACCCCCAGCTATGGCGGATATGCAGGGAGGAGATATTAGTTACCGGATTAGTGTATACGGCAGCCGATTTCACGAAACTTTACGCAATTGCGCAAGTCCACTTACGCCATAAGTTATTGCGCAAGAAATGGCGTAAGTGGACTTGCGCAATTGCGTAAAGTTTCGTGAAATCGGCTGCTGAACTTCCATTTTTGCCATTCCACAGGTGATAACGTCTGAAATTCATCACAAAATGTTCATTTAACCCGATCACCTGGCGTTTGTAACAACAAACGTCATACCTCTAGTTATTATTATTATTATTAAGTTGTTTTACTACATCCATGCAGGATTTCCCAAACTCATGGACATTTTGTCCACATTTCTATCAAATTCTTAATTTCAAATATAAAAATACTCGTAAACCAAAGACCAACATTTTCCCCATTTCTGCATCTGTCTTCTGCACGAACTGTATAGCATATTGTAGTGCAGCAACAGGCGGGTCAGCAGGTGATTTTCCCACGCCGTATACTACCAATCATATATCGGTTTATCGGACATCGATAAAAACGACCCGTTATGTGGACTAGTTAAAAATAAATGTATAAGTACACAGTGCTGTATTCAAGGGTTTGACACAATAATGTCGATAAGAAATGCATGGAGTTTATGCAGACAATGGGGAAATATTGAAGACTGAAGCAGATGAAACAAGGCGGCAAAATTCCCCAAAAAGTCAATTCATAGTCCTAATACATAATTTGCAGTGACCCAACATTTTACTTCATTAAAGAAAACGACTAAAAGTGTTGGTAGCAATGGTAACAATGCACATGATTGTGTCCAATGTAAAATGGTACTGTTGTGGGAGACATTGCCAACTGAAGGTCCTTTGCAAACGATTTTGTTTACCATTCATTCAACACAAAAACCATGCATGGAACCCATCCATGTTGCCGGCGTCCACTGCTCGTGTGAAGGGGATGACTGCTTTCACGAAGAGTTGTTGAATTTTCTGCAGTTTAGTATTGTCTGTGAATTTAGCGGACGATTTTAGCACTGACCAAACCTCGGGGTTAACCCTGGTGTGAGTCAATGTCTCGCAATTCTGCAGTAGGCCTCCATTTTCTCCTTCTAGGTTTCCTCTTGAAAGTTTTGGCGTACGAGTTTGTTCATAATCTCTTCCAATTTATCTTTCACGGGATCGCCTGCGGAATCCTCGCCTTGGTCGAGAATTTGGGCGTACTCGACCAACACTGCCTGGTCGTCTTCGGGTTTTAGCAGCAGGTCACGTCGCGATCCAAATCGTTCCCAGGGGTACTGGGCGAGGGTTCACTCGGTGACGGAGGCATCAAGGAAAACACAGTATATTGCAATGTAGCTACTGCTTCGGCCAGGACGGAAATGGCTGGATTATTTACCGGACATTATCCGTTGTTCCCACCCGGGTGCATGCCTGCGCATTTGGGGGCGAGTCCTTCCGAGCACGTGATGGTGCATTCAGGGGCAGCTGTGGGTCCGCCCGGGCACTCGATGGTGCATTTGGGGGCAGCTGCGTTGCAGTGGATGGAACTGTATAGGCTTTCTTGGTCTCGACGGTCGCGGGGGTAGTAACAGCCTTCCGCTTCCGCTGTCGGTCGGGCGGCGGTGAAGGGCTTGACATCTCCCTCGGCCGATCCCCGTATAGCAAGGCCTCCAGTTCCTTGTCTAAGTCTTACATCTTGGGTTCCGTTCAGCACACAGTTGTACACTGATGAACACGGGCTACTGTGCATGGGCGTTTTATAACTGCACTCTGGAAGTGCTCCAGATGTACATAACAAAGAGCCTTTTTGTGCTCTACAAATATGTGGGTTCCAATCGGCACGCACAGCTGTGCGTCCATACCCGATTTCGAATTGTTAGGCAGTAAGAAGTAGAATTCAGATTTTGAATAGTAAATATAGTGCAATATACAACCTCTCATTCAAGTTAATGGATTTTAAAATGACTGATTAAGTTGTGTATTTTTTTATTAGTCTGTTTTTATTTAAGTGTAATTTTATGTTTTTTATTCCTGTAATTTGTGTATCACAAATTTGTATGTATTTTATATAAATTAAAAAGAAATATTAACTTCAACAATTTAGCCTTCGGGCTGCCAATGTGAAAGGTGGAAAATATAACCTTTTATCAATCAATCAATCAATCAAAAATAGTGGCTTGGTGCGACGTGCCCGATACCTTAATCTGGCCTATATCAGTTATTTGCTGGGAAATTATTTCACATGCAGTCCAGTTTCTGTTCGCTGTAATTAATTAAAAGATTAACGAACAGTTAGTAACCATTAACCGAAATAACTCGTTTTGCAGGAGGCATTGCTCCCATATTGAAAGATATAAAAGAGCGCTCACGGCGCTGCATGCAGACACGCTACGCCAGTTCTCAAGTAATTTCTTCTTTCTTGAAGAGATCCTACGCTGTTCTAAATCGTCATGTTAAAGATAACGTTCCTGGTGGTTGCCATAATATTGATGGCGTCCGGTATTTGTAAGTAATGGGCAATTTAACAAATCAAGCCGGCCTCGAACTGAACGATTTTTGCTACGAAATTTTTACGATTAGGCCTGTTATAAAATGTGTATAGATTACCCGAAACTGTGTATATATACAGAGGCGGATCCAGCCTCATTAAAATACAGGAATACAAGGGAGTTCATGGGGTCGGACCCCCTGAAATCCATTGTATTCCTGTATTTTAATGAGGCTGGATCCGCCACTGGTATAAAAACACTAAACATTTAACTATATAGAAAACAGTCAAGACATTGCACCCAGCTGACCCTGAAGGCCAAGTTACTGATAAATGACTAGAAATATAGTTACTATAACAATGAATCTGACTCCGCCTGGCAGTTGTTTTAACTAGATATCTATTAGACATTACGAGAATTCTAGTCATCCTGACTGATTTTCAGTTGCACCCAGCTGACCTTTATTGTCTAGTTATTTTTGACTAAAGTGTTTTAGATAGTCCATAGACAGTCTCGGGTGATCTCAACAAATCTTACCGAAACTTTGGAATTTCGTGGCAAAATCGCACAGTGGGAGGCCGACATAACATATTGTGCTATTATATAAAGAACCAACCTCGGTCGGTCTTATCCAAGCGAGCGCCCCAAAAAATCCTCAGAATAATTTATTTACAATTCCTTGGATGTTTGAGTCAATGGGGACACAAATGATTAAGTCCTGCCCTCTGCCGCGTATCGCGACTAAATGCTCATACCGGTTACATGATTGGGAAATTTTTAAAAACGGGAACAACGGCGTAACTAAACAATTATGTTGATGGCCTTTTCAGCATATGCAGTCTGTAATACTCCAGAAAATCTTATAAATCCTTGCATGGTGTTTTTGTTAAATAAATCATGGTAAAAAATCGTTTGCAATTTTCTTTAAAGTTTCCTAATTCAGTTGGCAAATTCTCCCACAAAGGTACTATACATGTATTTCACAAAGGAAAAGAAAATGTGGCGTTTGTTACCAATGTTTCTAATTAGAACACTTTAAGTCGGGTTTTTCTTGTGTCGACTCGTGAATTAAAAGTTTGAGTATATAACTGCAAATGATGTACATGTATACTGGGCTTTTAAGGTATACAGTTCGTTGTTCTCAGCAAATTAAATTATTTTCTATTAACAAATTTTTAAAGCATTTACTTTATTTTAACAACAAAACATCATACAGCAGCCATTTTTGAGCCTTGCCTATAGACTTGCCGAGGTCTGACTCATGTTTGGTCTGTGGTGTGGTGCGGTGCGTGCAGCGCGCTCTCTCGACATGCATGGTAAATCCCTTTTCTTTTGTCTCGGAAGACTTTCTGAGAAAGAGGAAACAGAAGAAACCTGATTGGACAGGCCATATGCACCGGTACGGAGGGCGCACTGTGTGCTACGTGTTGCAGACCGAGCACGGGAGGTCAGACTTGGGCACGTCTATACGCCTTGATTTATTCGAATTATATTGACAGTAATTTATTGTTCGATAACTAAACGTTGGTTGATTTTGTTTTCGTTGATGTCTAATTTAAAAGGAAATTAAATATAAAATTATTCGTTTCGAGGTGCTACGCCCAAAACGCACGGAGTGTACAGTATATCTTTAAGAAATTTTACTTCTTTGCTCTCTGGCCCTATATACCTGCAAACATGAGATTTCTTTATAATTCCTTGGATGTTTGATACTACGCAATTGATTGGCACTCTCTTTTAAAATGAACGACAAAATGACGAATTCACTTTTCAATACTCGAGACGAAATTAATGCAATTAGGAAGAGTTACCCGTTAATTTGAATTATACTGACAACAAATGAAATGGTGTCCTGCGGCTATATAAGACCTGTAGGATTTTATTTTTTATTGCGGGGCGGTCGGGTTGGCGTAGTGGTTCTTTCCTCGCCTTTCACCTCTGGCATCCCTGGTTCTATTCCTGTGCGTGTATGTGGATTGGGTTTGCAGTCCCTACACTCTCAGAACGTTGGTTAAATGTTTTAACCAACTTGGTTAAAACCTTAACCAACCCAGGTTTGTTAAATTTTAATACGTGATTGGTTTTAACCAATGATTGGTTAATTAAATTTTAACCAACTTGTTGGTTAATGGTGAGTTGGGCGAATTTTAACCATGCAGTTGGTCATACTAGAATGGTTGGGCAATTTACTTAAATGCTGTTCACAGAAATTGGGCAATATTTTACCAACAGTTGGTTAATTTATTATGTTATCAGTTCTTTAAGACACTAATTAAAGGCATATACTACACAATGACCTTGATCATTTTACATTTTATTATTTTGAATATATCATGTACCGTATTTTGATGTACATAACCAGCAGCAGTAGATCAAATGTATCCTGAAATTTTCTGAATGAAAGTATTTGGATTCTTTCATACACATCACACTGTGTTAACAATGAGTTTGTTAATGCTTAATGAGTGCTTTTTGTTTCTTTTGTGGTTTACACAGACAAAGAAAAGTTAACTTCGGGTTGCAAAATAACACTAACACAATTTATATTTAGTTGCGATTAGCTTGCAAAGTATGGAAAGTTTGTTCTGGATCAAAAAGTGACCAAAATGCAGTTAGCATACAATCATTAGGCCTACTGTCCACTAAATATAAAGTTTCCCGTATTCAGGCTTCTCACAACAGATTACTCTAAGGCAGCTGTAGCTCACAAACAAAATGTCAAACGGCAGATCAGATGATTTAGTTATTATGTCCAGCACACACGTCTTCTTGAATGTTAGTGTTTCCATCAGAATGATCCACCTCGATCGGCCCTCACCAGCTTTGTCATGAAGACAGTAGCATCAGGGAGTAGCAGTTGTCAGATCAACTGTGATGAGTGGTTGTCGCCTTGGCTTCTCATTACCGTGTTGTTACATGTATGCATGACATATATCAAAAAGAATTTACAAGTCGGACATCACATAAGCCCTCATGCACTAAGCCTATGGGACAACTCAGAAAAATTCTAATTTTTTTTCTAGTAAATTCTTTATATTTTTCCCCTGCAAATTTTGGTTTTCTCATTAGATTTGCACTTATTGCCGTTTAAGAAATCATTTTAAGGCAAAATTAGTGATGTCCAAGTACTAAATTCTTACCTTTTTTGACTAAAAAAAATTACTTCCCTTCAAACTTTTAACACATTTTAGTGGTTATTAAATCACTATAAGAGAATCAGTGGCGACAAGTGGTAATCGGAATGCTTACTAAATCATGTCCATATCAATTGTTGCTCCCCCTCCCCCGCGGTGCCACACCTCTCAGGTGGCGATTTTGTCCACGACGCATATAGAAATAAAATTTACAGCGCACCTGGGGAAAAAACGTGCACGTTTTGTCCCCATATGGGCGAGGATTTTGTCATCAAAATTTTTTCCCAGTGGCGGGGAATTTATCACACGAAAAGTGACATCCCCCACTTATTAGTCTTATAGGTGGGACAGCCCGGGGGTGAGGGAGGGGTGTAAAAAACGAAGACCGTTCGTACTCCACTATTACTAGATACCACGGCCCACGTGTACAAAGCCTAGCCGAGTAGCCGTGCATGCCGTGCGTGTATGGTTAAACAAAAATAGCACGTTCATGTTGGCTTAAACCTTCGAAAAGGTCTGCCAAATCTTTCTGCTAGCAACCACTAATGTATCCACACCGTCTACCGAAATACCAGACGATTAAACGAGACAGGCTTACCTTCAAATAACCGTCATTTTGGCTCAGAAACACCGCTAATCTGTCCGTGAACTTTCGCCATTTTGTGTGTTTTACCGTGTGCGTGTATAGACTCGTCTAAGCCGCGAATCGAGGTCCTCTGTGTGGAAATTTACCATCGTATCGAGGACGCCTCGCGAATCGAGGACGTCCTCGGTTTGTGATTACTACAGAAATGGCAAGTATTTTTTTAACTACACAGTGTTACATGTATGGGTGAGGGGTGGGGGTGGGGGGTGCGGGCCTTTCATATTTATGTTGGGACTCGCCGCGGCGGACAACATTGAATTGGGGGTGGGGGTGGGGGGGGGGGGTAACATCCTCCTCAACTTAGCTGCGTCAACTGTACATAATTGCTAACACGTTTTGTCGAAAAAATAAAAATACACAGGCGAATTGTAGCAGAAATTAATTTACATATTTACCAACAATTTATTGTACAAATACATTTATTTCGACGACTCTCCTCGGAGCAACACCAACAGACCGGCACTGGGTGACCAAGGGTAATAACAGCGTACTCGACCCTTTCCGCAAAAGACCCGAAACGTAATGACGTCACGCGATGTTTACCGCGGTGCATTAAGGGTAAAAAATGAGGCCGAAATCGCTAGTTTTCGAACTTCGCGTGCGTTGCATGCATAGCGCCTATCGTATTATGCACGTAACTTTGTGAACTTTACTGACCGCTTCGCTGGCAATAAACGTCAAAAACAAAGATCGTAAATTTATAAAATGGTTCGTGTCAACTTAGTTGTGCCTGCGTGAGTTTTAAGCGCACGACGGACACCGGAACTATGGTGTTAACTTTTAAGGCTTCAAAAGGCGGCGAAAATGGCCCTGCAATAATTGTGCAAACTAGCGATGCAGAGATTTTGTCCCTATTTTGTACCCATAATGCACCTCGCTAAGCATTGCGTGACGTCATTATGTTATAGGTCTATTCTTTCATATCTGTACCGAAAGGTACAAGTTTACGGTCTTTCGACAACGTTCGACCGTCGTCAAACACATTTCGTTTAATTTGTGTTTTATCTCATATTAATTTCCTTATTTCATTGAATGATGCAATTTTTACAAAAGTAATTTTATTTATTTATTTGTTTCCATTGAAGGTATGTAATATGTTAAATTCGGAAAATACATGTGGTTATTGAATGTCAAAGCGCCCCACTGGACAAGCCTGCAACGGTTAACCTTTAACAAAATTATATATATATTTATTCTGTTCGGCGGTAAATCGTCGGATAAGACCGTGACAGCGGATCGCGTTGTCAGTATGGCCACAATAACAAAAACAACATTTTCAGCTTCACAATTCATAAATTGTCCAACATTTCTTTTGTTTTCGTTTGATGGCGTCTGCCCGGGTTGATTTTGTGGGTAAATTGGATGCAACCCACCACCCCGCCTCCCCACACCTCCCCCCACCTTCCTGGTCGACCGAGACACTTTACCAGCCTCTGTCAAACACTTATGTCAGGCTCATCTAAATAACGCATTTTAAATAACCATCATATGGATAATCACATCGGGAAAAAATAACGGCAAAACAGTTTTTTTCCACAGTTTGTATTCAGCAGACGACTTTGGTATTCTTATTTCTCCAAATTTTGACAATAAATCGTTTCGGTCGCAAACTACGTCCTCGGTGTCTACACGTAGTCCTCAGTGCACGATGTCAACAAGTAAAAAAAAATGATGCACTGGCGAACTGCCATTCACCAATGGCAGCTTTCGCTGGACACCACGTGACATGGTTGGGCGATTTTTTAAAAACCAACTTCGCTTTGCGTGGGGTCACATTATAACCATGCATAGTTGGTTAAAATACAGCCCTCTGATCTTATATTTTACACAACCCGCAGTTTACCCAACCAGAAAGCAGAATATTTCTCAACCAACCCCTGGTTAAAATTTTTGTTTACCCAACTCATACAATTTAACTAACATTGGGAGGTTTTAACCAACTGATTTTTAACCAGTGATAAAAAATACAGCCGTGTTAAAATACAGCCCTCTGATCTTATATTTTACACAACCCGCAGTTTACCCAACCAGAAAGCAGAATATTTCTTAACCAACCCCTGGTTGAAAAAAACAAATTACCCAACTCATATAATTTAACCAACATTGGGAGGTGTTTAACCAACTGATTTTTAACCAGTGATATTTTAACCAGCGTTCTGAAAGTGTATGACTGCGTGGGTTTTCCACAGCATATTTCCCTGTGGGTTTTCCTCCCACTTCTAAAACTGCATGTCCTTCGTCATCTCAAGTTGATAAGTATAGTTTAAAGGAGCGTGACCAGATTTTTTCCAGAAAAATAGATTTCCTTCTAACCTATAACAATCATATAAAATACTATCCACGGGAAGAACTTCCATCCCAATTGAGATGTGGAAGCAAAAGGTTGGTGTAAATACTGCACTGCTTGCTGCTTTATGTAACCGGCTAAATTAGTTTACCAAATGTCAGTGGTTGTTGACGATATCCCGGAAAAAACTGATTGAAAGCGCAAAGTTTCACGGAATGGTAATAGCAAAAATATGACACACGATATGATATCATAACCTCAACGTCCATTGACAAAAATGGGATGCTCACAAATGTGATCTGGTCACGCTCCTTTAAGCGATTATACCGCATGCCTTATAAGTTGCTGAAGATGATGTAATGGGGCATGTACACGGTTCAAACCCAACATTTTTAATGGCCACGTTCCTTTTCGTATGCAGTCGCACCCTCGGATGCAAACCTTCTCCAGTTCCAGGACATGGTTACCTGTGCGACCCCAGAAGGGTATCTATCAGCCATAGCTAAGTACAACGGCTACGGATGCTATTGCGGCTTGGGTGGTGACGGGGACCCAGTTGACGAAACCGACAAGTAAGTTCAAAGGTCATTTGAAATAATATTTCATTTGCATATACAAACTGTGACATTGGAAGTCTTTTCTTTTATACTTATTACATTTGAAACTTGTTGTTTTGTTTTTCGCGAATTAAATTAAATTCAAATTAAATTCAAATTGTTTTATTTGTCTAAGTTAAAAAAATACAACATGGAAAATTGTCTTTTTATCACATGCTCCATACAACTAAAAATATTAGTATACATGTATATGCTCACACCTAAAATTAAAACAACACACTTAAATACAACAATACAAAATGCGAAGTTTGTTCAAATAAAAAAAATCAATTACATTATTAATCCCCATTAAAAATCGGCATTTAACACACTGATAGCAGATGGGACAAACGATTTTTTGTAAGCATTTTTCCTGGCCAAAGGGCCCCTAAATCGCCGACCTGATGTATAGCATCTAGAAGTCAGAGTTAAGAGTGTGCATACTGTCGCGCAGGATTTGTTTCGACTTCCGACATATTGACAAGCGGTACGGCTCAGACGAGTTTCCTCAGAAGATACAAGCGCTATTGTGCCTTTATGTAGATATGTTCAACATTTTCATTAAAGGCAAACTTGCTATCAATGACTGTGCCCAAATATTTGAAATTATTTGTTATACTAACTTCCTGATCGCTAATGACTACCGGCCGGAGTACCTCTCTCCCTCCTGTTATCAAAAGTCGCATTTAATTAATAACTGGAATGTCATATCACCATCGTTAAAGGAGGTGTTCAGAAAAATGGATTTCGTTTTAATCTAACAATCATATAAAATACCTCCCCAAAATACTATTCATGGGAAGGAAAAGGAAAGTTTACAATCTCCAGTTTGATGTGGAAGCAAAACGGCTGGTGCAATTACACTGTAAAAAATTGCCCGTAAATGTTATGGTGGAAAGCTGCGCAGCGAGTTGTCACCTATCTACCGTAATTTTAACGGTTATCCCGTAAATTGTTTAACGGAAAATCCCCTAAAATTCTACGTTATTCCCGTATTTTTACGGTGCTTTACCCGTACTTTTCCCCGGTGCTGTAAATTACCCCGTTCAGTACCATTACCTTCTGCTGATTCGTGTAAGGTCTGTGGCTTGACACCAAATCAACTAAAATACTAGCCTTTAGTCAAGGTTGCCGTGGCGAGTTATATATTCGCGCGCAGTCAGTTTTACCAACGCTTGAGGAAATACTAGCACGCACGGACTGTCCGCCCCGACAGCCTTTACCATCTCGTTTTTTGGGCTTATGTTTTTCTGTATTTCTGTCTACCGTTTTGGCGGAGGGGTTACGTGCATAATGCATGAGGTCAGGATTCCCCATTGACCAATGAGAAGGTGAACTGTTAAACTGCATGACGTCATACGCATAGAAAATTAGGCATGCCAGTTGTACGACAAAAAAAAGCTAAATATTTCGGGAAACTTAATAAGTCGCAACATATTCAAGCCAAGAAAATGCTCTAAATGATCGCGATTTATTCGTGAACAGGGGAATATTCAATTCACCGAGGCCTACTCCCGAACCGGCCGGCCGCACTGTACACCGTGCCGGTACATGCCGCCGGCCGTCTGTCGCTAGGGAATGGCCATGCCGCACGTGCACGGTGAACTACTGTTGTTTTGCACGTGGTTAATTTATGCACAGACAAAGGCTATGTCAAAAGAAAAAACATTCCATAAAACGCATTCGCCAGTCACACACTACCGTTTCAGCTGAACGTTTCAGCCTAACGCACCAAATTATTTTCCTGCGTCGAAATGCGTTGATACACTGTAGAGGTGCGTCAGAGGTTCGTCCAAATTCGGTAGAAGGCCGGCGGTACACGGCGATACACGGGCATGTGCGCCTATGCCAAACAATATTTTTGAACATGCACTAAAATTGTGAACGTACGATAATTACGCGCTGTGTGCGGCAAAATGCGTCCGAGGTGCGGGGAATGCGGTAGAGCCGCGGTAGTGCTTCGTTGAGTGCGTTAGCAGTTCGGTACAGTACGGCCACAAAAGTTGGACGACATCTTCAGCGTACACCCCGAACGCACAGATCGCGACTCTACCGCGCGTCTATCGCGCGTCTACCGATTGTGAACGCACGTATAGCGTTTGTGGACGTATGTTAGCGCCGAGTGCGTTGTGTTACCGGTGGGGGCGCGGTGGCTAGCGGTGGGGGCGCGTTGACTTTCGGTGGCTTTTGGTGGCCTGCGCTGACAAACGGTGGGTATTTACAATGTTTTGTGCGTTGGCATGCGCTGCGTGCGCTCAGCATGCGCTGAGTGCGTTCAGCATGCGCTGACAAACGCACTTATTTTTCCTAATCTTAAGGTGAGTTTTGACTCTAGACGCTGGCCTGCGCTGGTCCTGTGCGGTGTCTACGTTCGGCACGCGTTCAGCCCGCGGTGAACATGCGGTACTATACGCTCAGAACGGCCGATTTGGGGGTATTTTTGTGCGTACAAAAATTATTGGTTGCACGCTTCGTGCGCTGATGGCGTGCGCTAGTGTGTGACTACAGCATTACATGTAAGTACTTAAGTCAATGAAGCATGGCATAACAATTGTTTTCAACAAAATCTTACCATGGAGAAAGGATGTCTTTTCCTTCCTCCATGATCTTACTGCTAAAGAAAATTGTCTTACTGCTAAAATTGCTTCCTTGTCACCAAATTTAAAATTTCTGGGGCATTTATCATGTCATATTTAGAAGACTTTATTAGTGATATTTATATACCCTGAATAAACAGTTCTTTACAATTTGTTACTATGAACAAGTTCAAATGTCTGTTAACCTGCGACAAGCCGCGACAACTTACAACAACTTACGACAACTCTATGACAAGTTACGATTACTTACAAAAAACACTGCCACTGTGTGACAATTGTACTACTGGCTCTATCTGGTGATCTTAATAAATCATAAATTTTGGGAATTTCAAAGCCAAACCGCATAGTGGGAGCTAAGCCGGTATTTCGCTGTGCAATATTTTCTTACGACTAGTACGTCAAAATTATCTTAAGATATGATACAGGTACAACTTCGTAGCGTCTCGCAGGTTGTCACAAGACTTTTGTACAGTTTTTCGTCACCCACTGCATGATTTGCCACAATTTGTTGCGACTGCGACATAGTTGGAAGTATTGTATGGTTTCGTTAGGATTCTCAGCCACTTCACGACATATCTTTTAATTTGCAAATTTTAACGCTTACGATATGGTTACAATGTGCAATTTATTCCGAAAACATACAAATGTTTGCATTTATTTTCTTATTGTGATCTCCCAAATTTTGATCTTGTTCAAATGTCTATGACAAGCCACAACTTACGAAACTCTACAACAAGATACGATTGCACTGTAACAAATCTTAAAAAATCGTAATGCTAAGCGCTTATTGTATTGTTGCGATATGTATTTTTTTTATAAATACATACGATCAGGTCTGCGATTCTTTACGATTCCTTACGATGACAGTACAAATCTACGACATCTGCGACTTGTTCAGACACATACGAATGTCTGTGATCATGATCACGCATTGTGCGATTCCTTACGATTTCTTACGATAACACAGTACAAATCTACGACATCTGCGACTTGTTCAGATCGACACATACAAATGTCTGCGATCATGATCGCACATTGTGCGATTCATTACAATACCTTACTATTTCTTACGATGACACAGTACAAATCTACTGTGACGACATGTGCGGGTTGTTACAAAGCTTAGAAATTTGTAACGCTTAGTGCTTTATATTGTATTGTTACGATATGCATTTTCAGTATACGAATGTCTGCGATTCATTACGATTCCTTACGATGACAGTACGAATCTACGACATCTGCGACTTGTTCAGAAACATCCGAATGTCTGCGATCATGATTACGCATTGTGCGATTCATTACGATTCCTTAAGATTTAGTTACGATTCTTTCCGATGACAGTACAATTCTACAACATCTGCGACAAGCCACGACCACTCACAATACTCCGTGTCAACCTTCGAAAAGCTGTACGTGTTTACTAGTATTAAAAAAAAAACCTCCTACTTTGCGACAATCGTAAAAAGTTGCAGGTAATCTCAGCAACATTTCAGTGATTTTGTGCTTGTACATCTTGAAATTGTTGCTTCCAAATTTAAATACAAGATATGGTAGTCGACAGGCCCAAACCGATTACCCTTGCAACTTGAGAAAAACCTAGGAGAAAAATCAGATTTTGTTTAAATTGTCATATTGGCTATATGTATTGTACGCGAGTTGACTCGGTGGTTTTTTTTGCCACACGAAAAGCATTGTTGGCGAGTTTATAACTTTAAAAATGGGTAATCAATTACCCATTTATGTGGAGTTATAGTCTATAGAACTTTGACTAACCATGTTTCTTGTCTTTTGTTTTCCTGGTACGAATAATAACTTTCGCTTTTTTTTCGTGAATGCTACCTATATTTATATGGACGATTCCAGAAGCTCGCCGCCGCTGGTTGGTTACAATTTATGAATAATTCATCACCCCGTTGCTGTTGAATTATTCAGCACAGAGGTCACAACGACGAGATGGTAAAGGCGTTCGTGGCGAACATTCTGCAGTATGAATGTTAGTCTTTCCTTAAGCGCTAGCAAAACAGTGCACAAAACAAACCTCGCCACGGACGCCTTGACTAAAGGCTACTACAATACATGCCTTTACGGTTCCCCCACAATTCACTGCGCGCGGTACATGGCGCAGTGCATGATGGGATACAAATCTAGTACACTTTGCCTCGGCGTTCAAAATCGAATGAGAATTGGCAAGTCAGTGGAGCTATCGTCTAAACTCGTAATAAAACGCGGCGAATTTGTGTTTTTGACACAAATGTTCGCAGGTAATATAGGGTGCCGCGCCACACGGCACTCGCTCGGCTTAAAGGATTACCGTGACAACGTGTTTTCGACAGTCATCTGAAGTATTCCACCCCTAGATGCCGACATAATCCCAAAACAGATGTAAAGCAATGGGCGCCTTCTTTCGTAGTTTTTGTTTCCGCTGCGCGCTCGACTCGGGAGCACCCCCCCCCCCCCCCCCCCCCCCTCACAAAAATACGCAAACCACAACAAATTAAAATAAAATTAAAATACAAATTAAATTAAATTTAAAAAATGATAAAATCGCCTAAGTGACTGTTTCACACGCACGCACACAAGACCATTGATTCCCAGCGCTCATTGGTAAATTCGATAATACTTTCGGTTCGATCCAATCATTATCTTTGCGACTAGGGCAACTGTTACTAGTTGATGAACTAATGAAGAGAAAAGGAAAGGCTATATGAAGTTCTTTGAAGAATTATATTCATGTCCAATCAGACGTCATAAACTACTAATTGTGTCTTGTGTATACCAGGTGTTGCCAAGCACACGATGCTTGTTACGAAGGGGCGAAGAGCTGTTTTCTACATGAGAAATACACGGCGACCTACCACTACAACAAGTGGAGGAATGCTGGATGGGACCCAAAAACTTGTCAAATCACGTGCAGTAAGTATACGGTTAAAAGGGGCAAATCATATACTCTGACTGAAAGGTCAGATAGAGGGAGTCTGATAGATGTAGCATATTTTATCGGACAATAACGTGTAGGAACACCTCTTGTGGCAAGACTGACTTTAAGCCCCGTCTACACTGGCAAACATTTCACATAAAACATGACCAAACTTCACGTTTGGTCACAGCCCATAAAACAGCAAACTTCACCAAACCGTATCTGCCGGTGTATGGACATGCAGCTATTGGCAAACATGTTTGCTCATGTTTTATGTCTGAACCAATCAGGAACCAGTTTCAATTAGTCATGTGATTAGAGCTAGCCAATCGCGATCATGTGACCGTTCAAGAAGTTTGCTTCTGTTTGCCAATGTGGAGACACAGAAAAACACCAACAAACATATCTGTTTGGTGATGTTTGCAAACAAAATGTTTGCAAGAGTTTGCCAGTGTATATATACGAGGCTTTACCAACCACCGTCAAAGCCGCTGATGCAGGGTGCGCCACTCTGTCTAAGGTGCTCCCTGAGAATCTGCACTTCAGAGATCAGCCCATTCCATGCAAGTCTTGATCTGGTTGAAAATCCAACTAAATCGGTTTTCTGAGACCCGTTAACCACATCAGGATTCCCTTAACCACATCAGGATTCCCTTAACCACAGGAAAAGTTCGGTTTTAATCCTCCGACGCGCGTCCCTAGAAATATACGGGTTGAGGGCGCGAAATTTCAAAATGGTAATGAGAAAAATATGGCACACGATATGGCATTAAAATCTCATCACCCATGGACAAAAATGGGGTGGGGGTTGGGGGAGCTCAAAAATGTGACCTGATCACGCTCCTTTATTATTATTATTATTATTTCTTTCTGGTATGCATACCAAGGATTCCTCAATAGTGCTCATTGCACTGTCACTCGCAAGCGTGAGGAAACCCATGAAGAATTAGAATTAGAAATGGCCAGAGACACCGGGGATGATCCCCTTGCTCTTCACGAAAGAATGCTCTGGGATCTTTAGAGTGCGTTTCCATTACCTAACACACTGGACCAACGGCTTTACATCCCTTCCGAAGGATGGAGCAAGTGTGGTTGAGTGCCTTGCCCAAGGGCACAGGTACCGTAGCCGTGGGAAGGTTCGAACCTGCAACCCCAAATTTTCACCTATGATTGCGAGTCAATGACCTAAACCGCTCGGCCACGGTACCCCACGTAATAAGGCAAGAACGTAATAAGGCAAGAACTGAAAACTCCCGACAGTCTCAAACCTATAAGCGCTGGGAATCGCCTTGTTTGCGTGATGTCATCTGACGTCATTGGGCGAGCCTAACTACTTATGATAATTTGAAAATACGAACAAGTTGAATTTTTGAAGTAATCTTGAAGCTTGAAACTGCATGGGTACAGTCTTGGGCCTTAGATCAGGATTTGTTGTGACGTCACCATAACGATACCTTTTCAGCCGTTTAACCTCTCTTTACTATTATATTTCTAACATCTCACGTCTGTAACTTGTTTAAGACGCTAATAACTTGTCGTTTTTGATGCTTTTATATGTTATTTTCATCTGTATTCTGTCTTCACCCCCGTTATTGGATTTCTCCGGTGGATCGGAGCTTACTTGTCCTAATTATGTAAATCGTTTGTGTTTCATATAAACCAGGACCTGCTAGCGGTTACGCAATTTGGGAATTCAACGAAGACTGCAAGGCCTGGCAGTGCGAGTGTGACCGACAGGGGGCGTTGTGCTTCGGCCGCGAATCGTCCACCCTAAATGTTGCAAAGTACGGGTCATATCCGCAATCCTTCTGCAAATAGGCCCGAGACGCAAACCCGAAGATCTTTGGAGCCCTGTTTCGCAACTTTAATTTTAGGTTAAAAAAAGAAGCAAATAACAAAAGGGAAGAGTATGTTAAAGTAGGTGTGGAGGAGATCCCATAATATGCTTAGTATTTTACTGTAACTGGAACAGATGGGGGCAGTTGGGGCAAAACATGTCATACTACTCACAATGAGTTAGGGATAATGTGGTGTGTATATGCTGCTGTTTTATATTGAGAGTATGCATTTTGCTTGAATGAGTTTGTATATGATTAGTCTTTTTAGGGGATCGGGCCAACAGCCCGATCACCTATTACTCTCGTACGATTTCTTTATTAGGTGATCGGAACTCATTCCGATCACCTATTGATATTGTATCGGTTCTTTGTCTTTTTTTTAGGTGATCGGAACTCATTCCGATCACCTATTGATATTGTATCGGTTCTTTGTCTTTTTTTTTTCTTTTTTTTTCTTTTTCCGAATTAACAATTCCAGAGCTTTTCTTGAAGACGGTTCAATGTATCAACTTGAAACTTGGTAGGAACATCAATCCCCATGTGAAGGTGTGCATACAAGTGTGACGTCATTGTGACGTCATCGGGTATCAAATTACAACCCAAAAATGACTAAAATATGCATGTTTTAAAATGCTTCCGTCTGGAAAACCACGTGACCCATGATCTTCGTATTTGACAGGCTTTTAGATCAGATCATGGCCAACAATTTTCTTCATGTGGGCATTTTCATCTGACCCTTCCTTCTGGGGTCAATCTGAGGTCAAAGTTCAACGAAAACGAAAATCTCAATTTTTGCACTTATTGAGCTGCAATGTCCATCAAACCAAGTTGAATATTTAAGAAACTAAGTACAGGCATAGGTCCTATGGCAGACTTTCACCGGCATGTATAATATTATGATGGCATCAAGCGTGACGTCATCGTGACGTCATCAAGTATCAAATTACACCCCCAAAAAACCAAAATATGCATTTTTAAAAATGCTTCCGTCTTGAAAACCACGTGACCCAGGATCTTCGTATTTGGCAGGTTTATAGATGACATTCTGTGCTACAATTTTCTTTGGGTGGGCATTTTCATCTGACCCTTCCTTCTGGGGTCAATTGGAGGTCAAAGTTCAACGAAACTGAGAATCTCAGTTTTTACACCCACCAGCAACAATGCCCATCAAACCAAGCTGAATCGTTAGTAAATTAGATACAGACATAGGCCCTACGGCAGACTTTCACCAGAATGTATAGTATCGTGATGGCATCAAGTGTGACGTAATCATGACGTCATCAGGTGTCAAATTACAAAAATTCAAAGGTTATTATTTCCAAAATTAATATCTCAAGAACCGTAATAGATACTTGAACAATTCTTTCACAACATAATAAGTCTAAATGAACTGAAAAAAATAATACGCTGTCATGACCCCTGTGTGACGCCTACTTCCGGTCCAAACCGGAAGTTGTTCGAAAATGTGCATTTTTTAAGCGTTTTGAATGCAAATAGATTCAAAGTGGTAGTGAATTTGACCATATTTCTACGGAACGAAATGTTTCCACACATGTGGACTTTTTGACTATACCATTGGTGACGTCATCACATGGACGGTAGTTACGTAATGTGGTGTCAAAATACGCAAATTTGGAGCTGAATTGTTTTAAAATGCTGTATCTTGAGAACTACAGCAGATATTTGCATGATTCTTTCGCCACATTTAAGAACTTGATGTTTATCAAATTGTTGAACAATTTGTGCACAACATTGTGACGTCATGATATCGTCACAGGTGTCAAATTACAAAAATTAAATGGTTATTATTTCAAAAATTCATATCTCAAGAATCGTAATAGATACTTGAAAAATTCTTTCACAGCATGATAGGTCGCAATAAACTGAACAAATCATACAATTGCATGACCCCTGTGTGACCCAAACCTCCGGTCCAAACCGGAAGAGGTTCGAAAATGTACACTTTTTTAGCATCTTGAATGCAAATAAGCCAAAGTGGTAGGGAATTTGACCATAGTTCTACGGAACGAAATGTTCCCTCACATGTGGACTTTATGACTACATATATACCACTGATGACGTCATCACGTGCACGGTGGTTACGTAATGTGGAGAAATTATTTGTTGGGTCCCTTGATAATTAAGCTAACTCAGTCGTTTGAGGGCGCTATGCCAAGCCTCCACTAATCTCACGATTTGCGCCCATATATAGTGCTCGACTTCTAATAATAGAACTTGTATCTAGGCGGCCTGTCTCGGGTCAGAGGTCATAATGTATCTTTTTAGGGAGGATGTTTGGGCCACACGGCCAATGATATACACGTACGTGCGCGAGTAGTGAATAAGTCAGACAGACGAGACATAATAAGCAGGGTTTGATTTACAACCGAGAAAATTGGACTTTTGAAGATGTAAAACTGCTAGTTTCCGTGGCAACATCGCCAGGAAAGTTGAATGAACACTAGATAGCACAAGGACATTTACTTTTCCTTGACTTAGGTGTAATTATGTACGGCTAGCCTTAGTCGGCGGACCAGAGTAAATATGTCTTCTCCCCGAAAACTGTGAATGTGACATGCTGGAAATCGTTGCTGTGTTGGAAATAAAATGGACATGGTGGACCGCAACTCAAGTTGACTGGAGCGTCAGTTTATTCTAGATGCAATTGAACCCCCAACTCCCCACACGGCGATATACTACAGTAATATGATCTGAAATGACAAAATCTTTAGAACTGTAATAGATATTGAAAAGATTCTTTCACCACATATAGGCCTAGGCCTACATGTCAAAACTTGTTCTTCAGTAGATACTTGAACAATCTGTGCACACAATAGTAACGTTATGATGAGATTGACAATTATGACGTCGTCAGAGTCATGTCTTGAGAATTCCAATACTTTTTCAACATCAAACAACTCAAGTTTTCAAACAATCTCAAAACTGTGTCGTCATCATCATTTCAATGTTTGTCACCCGATCACCTTGCGTTTGTAAAAAACACGAACGCGAAGCTCTAGTTTTTTGTTTTTTTTTTCTTCTTTTTCCACTCAAACGTTTCCAGAGGTTTTCTTTAAAACGGTTCAAGCTATCAACTTAAAACTTGGTAGGAACATCAACCCCAATGTGAAGATGTGCATACAAGTGTGACGTCATTGTGACGTCATTAGGTATCAAATTACAAACCAAAAATGACCAAAATATGCATGTTTTAAAATGCTTCCGTCTGGAAAACCACGTGACCCATGATCTTCGTATTTGACAGGCTTATATATCAGATCATGGCCTACAATTTTCTTCGTGTGGGCATATTCATCTGACCCTTCCTTCTGGGGTCAATCTGAGGTCAAAGTTCAACGAAAACGAAAATCTCAATTTTTGCACTTATTGAGCAACAATGCCCATCAAACCAAGCTGAATCTTTAAGAAACTAAGTACAGGCATAGGTCCTATAGCAGACTTTCACCAGCGTGTTTAATATTATGATGGCATCAAGCGTGACGTCATCGTGACGTCATCAAGTATCAAATTACACCTCCCAAAAAACCAAAATATGCATATTTTAAAATGCTTCCGTCTCAAAAACCACGTGACCCAGGATCTTCGTATTTAGCAGGTTTATAGATGACATTCTGTGCTACAACTTTCTTTGTGTGGGCATTTTCATCTGACCCTTCCTTCTGGGGTCAATTGGAGGTCAAAGTTCAACGAAAACGGAAATCTCAGTTTTTACACTTACCAGTAACAATGCCCATCAAACCAAGCTGAATCGTTAGTAAATTAGATACAGACATAGGCCCTACGGCAGACTTTCACCAGCATGTATAGTATCATGATGGCATCAAGTGTGACGTAATAATGACGTCATCAGGTGTCAAATTACAAAAATTCAAAGGTTATTATTTTCAAAATTCATATCTCAAGAACCGTAATAGATACTTGAACAATTCTTTCACAACATGATAAGTCTAAATGAACTGAACAAATCATACGATGTCATGACCCCTGTGTGACGCCTACTTCCGGTCCAAACCGGAAGTTGTTCGAAAATGTGCAATTTTTTAGCATTTTGAATGCAAATAGATTCAAAGTGGTAGTGAATTTGACCATATTTCTACGGAACGAAATGTTTCCACACATGTGGACCTTTTGACTATACCATTGGTGACGTCATTACATGGACGGTGGTTACGTAATGTGGTGTCAAATCACGCAAATGTGGAGCTGAGATGTTTTAAAATGCTGTATCTTGAAAACTACAACAGATTTTGGTATGATTCCTTCGCCACATTTAAGAACTTGATGTTCAACATATTGTTCAACAATTTGTGCACAAAATTGTGACGTCATGATGTCGTCACAGGTGTCACATTACAAGATTTCAAAGGTTATTATTTCAACAATTCATATCTCAAAACGGTGCAAGCTATCAACCCCCAGCTATGGCGGATATGCAGGGAGGAGATATTAGTTACCGGATTAGTGTATACAGCAGCCGATTTCACGAAACTTTACGCAATTGCGCAAGTCCACTTACGCCATAAGTTATTGCGCAAGTAATGGCGTAAGTGGACTTACGCAATTGCGTAAAGTTTCGTGAAATCGGCTGCTGAACTTCCATTTTTGCCATTCCACAGGTGATTACAACGTCTGAAATTCATCACAAAATGTTCATTTAACCCGATCACCTGGCGTTTGTAACAACAAACGTCATACCTCTAGTTATAATTGTATCTGATTGATAGACACACCTTGTCACAGAAATAGGTGAAAAACAATCATTTAAAAAAAGAAATCCAAAATTGACAACATACCAATATCCCTAACTTATTGTGAGTATATAGTGTATAGTCCTATACTACATGTACTCGAACATTTCTGAGGTATCATCTACCAATTGTTATTTTTTTCCTTAATGCTGGAATAATTGTTTTATAATCTGCATTTTGTCTCTTAAAGATTGTCAATTACATGTTTATTGCGAACATGAGGTCTGCTTACGAGCCAACAGCGAAAGTTAGTAAGACCAAACAAAAAGGCTAAAAATGTTACTGCGAGATGATGATGTTGTTCAGTCCATCCCTTGCATCTTGTAGAAACAGTTAAAATATGCAAGTGCAAACATTCATGCATCATCAAATTCGTGCCAGGCCAGGTGTTGGGCATTTACTGGTTATTTTTGTTGGTACAAACAAGCTTTGAGAGACAACATGACAAAGTAAAAAAAGAAATAAGTTTCATTCTATATTATATTTGTTTTAATTGTGCCTAGTACAATGAGATTTGTAAAAAATGCAAGATTAATTATAAAAAAATGAAGTCCGATTGCATTAGTACAATGTATTACAGGATGTGAAAGTTATTTTCGTTGTGAAATTACAGCTTGTACATTCAACAGAGCCCTTGCATACATGATTATGCGCGGTGATCCTTGCTTTATAAGGAGTGGAATGCAGAATGAAAAGCACGTTTTCGTGTCTGCAGTCATCACAGTTGTTCCCCAAATTCCTCTGTGTTGTGACTTTTCTTTTGTCTTTTGTCATGTGCGCAAGGTAATATATGTTCAAATAAAATGCTGAAGAACGAACTCGGAATCTACAAAGTTATTCGAAATAAGCGATAGGATCGGACACCAGTCTATGCTTTAGTGCGTAATCTCCTTTTGGTGCATGTAGTCTGGATGTTATGCACGTAATTTTGTTCGGCTTTTTGAGCGCGGTGTCTCACGCGTCGAGCATGCCATTACGCTAGACTTGGGAAGAAATGACAGTTTTTGTGAAAATTTCTGGCTTCCGTATACACTAACGTGCAAAATGCGACAACTAGAACATCGGCCACTCTTTCCTCATTTTCTACGACCGCCTATGCTATTATCAGGTAGTCGTCTTAAAGGGCCCCTTATTTAGGATTTTTATCAATGAAATATATGCTTTAAAACCACTCTACTCAGTTAAAGTCATAAAAATCCTATTTGGAGCTTGCTTTGGGGGTTAAAACAAAGGTTTCTAGTTTTTATGCTAATGAAAATATGCATATTCATGACCAAGGTCACTATGTCACAAGAGGCAAACACAGGAAAATCACATTTAACTGTGCACAAAAGATTCCACTTTTTTCTCAATTTTCCTCAAACTTTTGTAATCCATGGCTGTTTGAGTTTGTTTTACATGTTGCCTGCTGTAAGCCATGACAAAACTGGGGGTAGAAACTGCAGCAATTTGCCACAAGTCCAACTTGAAGTCTTATGTTTTTTCTTAACAATTCGCTTCTGTCTTCCTTATGTGATGCACTCAAAACAGCGCCCTCTCTCTGTGATTTATTGCAGTGAAATCTTCAAAGTTGAAAAAGGCCACCTTTTATTGATTTTACATCCAAACGAACAATAGTATGTCTTGCTGAACAAGTAATCCGTCATTATGAAGCAAAGATTAGGCATAAAGTTGTTTAGCATGTCACAGGCCCTTTAAGTGCCCTACGGAAAATAAAAACGGCTTCACTTTTCGAAATTGGACCACGGCCTAGGTCGTCCTCGGACTTTAGCAACAGGTCCACGTCGCGATCCAAATCGTCCCCAGGGGTACTGGGCGAGGGTTCACTCAGTGACGGAGGCATCAAGGAATACAGAGTAGATTGCAATGTATAGCTACTGCTTCGGCCAGGACGGAAATGGCTGGATTATTTACCGGGCCGCCCGACTGCCCATTATCCATTGTTCCCACCGGCCGGGCGCATGCCTGCGCATTCGGGTGCGAGTCCTCCCAGTCCCGGGCACGTGATGGTGCATTCGGGGGAAGCTGCGGGTCCGCCAGGGCACTCGATGGTGCATTCAGGGGCAGCTGTGTTGCCGTGGATGGAACTGTATAGGCTTTCTTGGTCTCGACGGTCGCGGGGGTAGTAACAGCCTGCCGCTTCCGAAGTTGTCGGTCGGGGGGCGGTTAAGGGCTTGACATCTCCCCCGGCTGATCGTCGTGTAGCAAGGCCTCCAGTTCCTTGTCTAAGTCTGACATGTTGGGTTCCGTTCAGCACACAGTTGTACACTGATGAACACGGGCTACTGTGGGCGTTTTATAACTGCACTCTGAAAGTGCTCCAGATGTAGTTGTTAATTTTATGTCATATTCGGCAACTAAGGCCCTTTATGCCACCAACTATACGGTTTTAGCTTTAACTAGGCCTATACTTTATTGTCAACTTGAGATGACGAAGAAGGAGTTGCAGTTTTAGAAGTGGGAGAAAACCCCCAGAGAAATCCCCAGGGGAAAACCCACGCGGTCAAGTAGGGACTGCAAACCCAATCCACATATACACGACCCGGGACGCCAGAGGTAAATGGCGAGGAAAGAACCACTACGCCAACCCCGTGACCGCCCCTGTGCTCCAGATGTACATAACAAGGAGCTTGTTGTGCTCTACCAATATGTGGGTTCCAATCGGCACGCACAGCTGTGCGTCCATACCTGATTTTGAATTGTTACGCAGTAGGCCTACGAAGTATTATACTTTCCTATTGTGTAGCAGGGAGTACTCGACCAGGAGTACTTTCATATGCAGATTTGAAGGTGCTACGCTTGAGTAGAGGTATGTGGAACTGGAAGGTTCAAAGGCATGCAGTAGTCATTGACGGTTTTGCGACAAGCCAATACAGACGTCCCTACTTTTTCTTTTCTATGGAGAAACAAGTAGACAAGGTCTGAAAACGCGATATAAGACATCTCCGAGACGCATGAAGCCGGTAATGTATCTCCTTTTTTTTCTTAGACGTCTTTACAGGTAAAGTAATTTTTTTAGGAATGAGTATGATGATCTATTACGAAAATCGGAATATAGCAATGCGTAAGTACGGAGTCTGTAGGCTTCTCGTCAAGAACTGTGCTCCCCAATAAATGTGTATTTATTGTTTTTCGTCTACAGGTTAGGGACGGCAGGCGCAATAGGAAATGTTTTATTTCCGTTTGAGCTTGCGAATTAGGAAATAAGAATTGAGATTTTGAATAGTAAATATAGTGCAATATACAACCTCTCATTGAAGTTATGGATTTTAAAATGACTGATTAAGTTGTGTATTTTTTTATTAGTCTGTTTTTATTTAATTAAGTGTAATTTTATGTTTTTTATTCCCGTAATTTGTGTATCACAAATTTTTATCACAATTTTATATAAATTAAAAAGAAATATTAACTTCAACAATTCAGCCTTCGGGTTGCCAATGTGAAAAGTGGAAAATATAACCTTTTATCAATTAATAAATCAATCAATCAAAAATAGTGGCTTGGTGTGACGTGCCCGATACCTTAATCTGGCCTATATCCTTATTTGCTGGGAAATTATTTCACATGCAGTCCAGTTTCTGTTGTAATTAATTAATTAAGAGATTAACGAACAGTTAATAATCATTAACCGAAAGAACTATAGTTTTGCAGGAGGCATTGCTCTCATAGTGAAATATATAAAAGAGCGCCCACGGCGCTGAATGCAGATACGCTACGCCAGTTCTCAAGTAATTTCTTCTTTCTTGAAGAGATCCTACGCTGTTCTAAATCGTCATGTTAAAGCTAACGTTCCTGGTGGTTGCCATATTGATGGCGTCCGGTATTTGTAAGTAATGGGCATTTAACAAATCAAGCCGGCCTCCAACTGAACGATTTTTGCTACGACATTTTTACGATTATGCCTATTATAAAATGTGTATAGATTACCCGAAACTGTGTATATATACAGAGGCGGATCCAGCCTCATTAAAATACAGGAATACAAGGGAATTCATGGGGTCTGACCCCCTGAAATCCAATGTATTCCTGTATTTTAATGAGGCTAGATTCGCCACTGGTATAAAAACACTTAGTCCAATTTAACTATAGAAAACAGTCAAGACATTGCACCCAGCTGACCCTGAAGGCCTAGTTACTGATAAATGACTAGAAATATAGTTACTATAACAATGAATCTGACTCCGCCTGGTAGTTGTTTTAACTAGATATCTATTAGACATTACGAGAATTCTAGTCATCCTGACTGATTTTCAGTTGCACCCAGCTGACCTTTATTGTCTAGTTATTTTTGACTAAAGTGTTTTAGTGTCCATAGACAGTCTCGGGTGATCTCAACAAATCTTACCGAAACTTTGGAATTTCGTGGCAAAATCGATCCATGGGATTCTTCCATTTCCCAATTGAGAATGAAAGCAAAAAAGGTTGGTTTACTGCATTGCTAGCTGCTTCATGTGACCGGCTAAATTAGTTTACAACATTTCGGTGGTTTTTGACGATATCCCCGGAAATAAACGGATTGAGAGCGAAAAATTTCACAGAATGGTAATAGCGAAAATATGACACACGATATGATATTATAACATCAACATCCATTGAAAAAATGGGAGGCTAAAAAATGTGATCTGGTCACGCTCCTTTAAGCGATTATACCGCATGCCTTATTAGTTGCTGAAGATGATGTAATGGGACATGTACACGATTCAAACCCAACATTTTTAATGGCCACGTTCCTTTTCGTATGCAGTCGCACCCTCGGATGCAAACCTTATCCAGTTCCAGGACATGGTTATCTGTGCGACCCCAGAATGGCCTCTATCAGCCATAGCTAAGTACAACGGCTACGGATGCTATTGCGGCTTCGGTGGTGACGGGGACCCAGTTGACGGAACCGACAAGTAAGTTCAAAGGTCATTTGAAATAATATTTTATTTGCATACAAACTGTGACATTGGAAGTCTTTTCTTTTATACTTATTACTGAAATCTTGTTTGTTTGGGTTTTTTTCGCGAATTAAATTAAATTCAAATTTAATTCAAATTGTTTTATTTGTCCAAGTTAAAAAATACAATTTAACATGGAAAATTATCTTTTGATCACATGCTCCATACAATTAGAAATATTAGTATACATGTATATGCTCACACCTAAAATTAAAACAACACACTTAAATACAACAACAACAATACAAATTGCCAAGTTTAATAATTAATCCCCATTAAAAATCGGCATTTAACACACTGATAGCAGATGGGACAAACGATTTTTTGTAAGCATTTTTCCTGGCAAAAGGACCCTAAATCGCCGACCAGATGGTAGCATCGGGAAGTCAGAGTTAAGAGGGTGCATACTGTCGAGCAGGATTTGTTTCGACTTCCGACATATTGACAAGCGGTACAGCTCAGACAACTGTTTTACTAGCTGTATTAACAACTCGTGCCAGCTTTCTCTTATTTATCACAGTCAAGTTGCCAAACCAAGATACAATATTAAATGTAAGCATATTTTCTATAAGATTTCTGTAAACCAATTGTGTACTTTTACCAACACCAAAACTCCTGAGTTTCCTCAGAAGATACAAACGCTGTTGTGCCTTTGTGTAGATATGTTCAACATTTCCATTAAAGGCAAACTTGCTATCAATGACTGTGCCCAAGTATTTGAAATTATTTGTTATACTAACTTCCTAATCGCTAATGACTACCGGCCGGAGTACCTCTCTCCCTCCTGTTATTAAAAATCCCATAATTCATATCTGGAATGTCATATTACCATCATTAAAGGAGGTGTTCAGAAAAATGGATTTCGTTTTAATCTAACAATCATATAAAATACCTCCCCAAAAATACTATTCATGGGAAGGAAAAGGAAAATTTGCAATCTCCAGTTTTGATGTGGAAGCAAAACGGCTGGTGCAATTACACTGTAAATAATACGGTGGAAAGCTGTGCAGCGAGTTGCCACCTATCTACCGTAATTTTAACGATTATCCCGTAAATTGTTTAACGGGAAATCCCCTAAAATTATATGTTATTTCCGTATTTTTACGGTGCTTTACCCGTACATTACCCCGTCCAGTACCATTAACTTCTGCTGATTCGTGTAAGGTCTGTGGTTTGACACCAGATAAACTACAATACGTGCCTTTACGGTTCCCCCACAATTCACTGCGCGCGGTACATGGCGCAGTGCATGATGGGATACAAATCTAGTACACTTTGCCTCGGCGTTCAACTTCTGCTGATTCGTGTAAGGTCTGTGGCTTGACACCAAATCAACTACAATACTAGACTGGTCCCCTGTCCATGTGCGCTACGCTGCTCTCGCTATACAACGGAGGGGAAGTAAATATGAGGACAGGGAACCAGTCTACTACAATACGTGCCTTTACGGTTCCCCCACAATTCACTGCGCGCGGTACATGGCGCAGTGCATGATGGGATACAAATCTAGTACACTTTGCCTCGGCGTTCAATCTTCTCGTGTAGAATCGAATGAGAATTTGCAAGTCAGTGGAGCTATCGTCCGCTTCAAACTCGTAAAACGCGGCGAATCTGTGTTTTTGACAAATGTTCGCTTGTAATACGCCTATATAGGGTACCGCGCCACACGGCACTCGCGACATGCACTCGCTCGACTTCAAGGATTACCGTGACAACGGGTTTTCGACAGTCATCTTAAGTATTCCACCCCTAGACGCCGACATAATCCAAAAACAGATATAAAGTCGCATATAAAGCAAAGGGCGCCCTCTTTCGTAGTTTTTTTTTCCGCTGCGCGCCCGACTCGGGAGCATCCCCCAAACAAATTACGCAAACCAACAAATTTGCAAACTAAAATAAAATAAAATTTTAAAAATGATAAAATCGCCTAAGTGACTGTTTCACACGCACGCACACAAGACCATTGATTCCCAGCGCTCATTGGCAAATTCGATAATACTTTCGATTCCAAATGCATCGATCCAATAATTATCTTTACGACTAGGGCAGCTGTTATTAATTGTTGAAATGAAGAGAAAAGAAAAGTTGTCTAAATCGGGGTTCGAACTTCAAGGCTATACGAAGTTCTTTGAAGAATTATTTTCATGTCCAATCGGACGTCATAAACTACTAATTGTGTTTTGTGTATACCAGGTGTTGCCAAGCACACGATGCTTGTTACGAGGGGGCGAAGAGCTGTGTTCTATTTGAGAAATACACGGCGACCTACCACTACAACAAGTGGAGGATTTTTAAATGGGACCCGAAAACTTGTCAAATCACGTGCAGTAAGTATACGGTTAAAATGGGCAAATCATATACTCTGACTGAAAGGTCAGATAGAGGGAGTCTGATAGATGTAGCATATTTTATCGGACAATAACGTGTAGGAACACCTCTTGTGGCAAGACTGACTTTAAGCCCCGTCTACACTGGCAAACATTTCACATAAAACATGGCCAAACTTCACGTTTGGTCATGTTTTTTATACAAATTTGCAGGTGTGCACAGCCCATAAAACAGCAAACTTCACCAAACCGTGTTTGCCGGTGTTTGGACATTCAGCTATTGGCAAACATGTTTGCTCATGTTTTATGTCTGAACCAATCAGGAACCAATTTCAATTAGTCATGTGATTAGAGCCAGCCAATCGCGATCATGTGACCGTTCAAGAAGTTTGCTTCTGTTCGCCAATGTGGAGACACAGAAAAACACCAGCAAACATATCTGTTTGGTGATGTTTGGAAACAAAATGTTTGCAAGAGTTTGCCAGTGTATATATACGAGGCTTTACCAACCACCGTCAAAGCCGCTGAGGCAGGGTGCGCCACTCTGTCTAAGGTGCTCCCTGAGAATCTGCACTTCAGAGATCAGCCCATTCCATGCAAGTCTTGATCTGGTTGAAAATCCAACTAAATCGGTTTTCTGAGACCCGTTAACCACATCCGGATTCCCTTAACCACATTATAATTCCCTTAACCACAGGAAAAGTTCGGTTTTAATCCTCCGACGCGCGTCCCTAAAAATATACGGGTTGAGGGCGCGAAATTTCAAAATGGTAATGAGAAAAATATATGGCACACGATATGGCATTAAAATCTCATCACCCATGGACAAAAATGGGGTGGGGATTGGGGGAGCTCAAAAATGTGACCTGATCACGCTCCTTTATTATTATTTTTATTATTTCTTTCTGGTATTCATACCAAGGATTCCTCAATAGTGCTCATTGCACTGCTCTCGCAAGCGTGAGGAAACCCATGAAGAATTAGAATTAGAAATGGCCAGAGACACCGGGGATGATCCCCTTGCTCTTCACGAAAGAATGCTCTGGGATCTTTAGAGTGCGTTTCCATTACCTAACACACTGGACCAACGGCTTTACATCCCTTCCGAAGGATGGAACAAGTGTGGTTGAGTGCCTTGCCCAAGGGCACAGGTATCGTAGCCGTGGGAAGGTTCGAACCTGCAACCCCAAATTTTCATCTATGATTGCGAGTCAATGACCTAAACCGCTCGGCCACGGTACCCCACGTAATAAGGCAAGAACGTAATAATTAGGCAAGAACTGAAAACTCGCGACAGTCTCAAACCTATAAGCGCTAGGAATCGCCTTGTTTGCGTGACGTCATTGGGCGAGCCTAACTATTTATGATAATTTGAAAATACGAACAAGTTGAATTTTTGAAGTAATCTTGAAGCTTGAAACTGCATGGGTACAGTCTTGGGTCTTAGATTAGGATTTGTTGTGACGTCACCATAACGATACTTTTTTCAGCCGTTTAACCTCTCTTTACTATTAAATTTCTAACATCTCACGTCTGTAACTTGTTTAAGACGCTAATAACACGTCGTTTTTTATGCTTTTATTTTTTATTTTCATCTGTATTCTGTCTTCACCCCCGTTATTGCATTTCTCCGGTGGATCGGAGCTTACTTGTCCTAATTATGTAGTTGTTGTTGTTGTATATTTTATGGCATCTTCGGCAACTAAGGCCCTTTATGCCATCAACTATACGGTTTTAGCTTTAACTATACTATATTATCAACTTGAGATGACGAAGAAGGAGTTGCAGTTTTAGAAGTGGGAGGAAAACCCCCAGAGAAATGCCCCAGGGGAAAACCCACGCGGTCAAGTAGGGACTGCAAACCCAATCCACATACACGCCCCGGATTCGAACCCGGGACGCCAGAGGTGAAAGGCGAGGAAAGAACCCGTACGCCAACCCGACCGCCCCCTAATTATGTAAATCGTTTGTGTTTCATATAAACCAGGACCTGCTAGCGGTTACGCAATTTGGGAATTAAACGAAGACTGCAAGGCCTGGCAGTGCGAGTGTGACCGACAGGGGGCGTTGTGCTTCGGCCGCGAATCGTCCACCCTAAATGTTGCAAAGTACGGGGCATATCCGCAATCCTTCTGCAAATAGGCCCGAGACGTAAACCCGAAGATCTTTGGAGCCCTGGTTCGCAACTTTAATTTTACGTTAAAAAAAGAAGCAAATAACAAAAGGGAAGAGTATGTTAAAGTAGGTGTGGAGGAGATCCCATAATATCATGCTTAGTATTTTACTGTAACTGGAACAGATGGGGGCAGTTGGGGGAAAACATGTCATACTACTCACAATGAGTTAGGGATAATGTGGGGTGTTAATGCTGATGTTTTATATTGAGAGTATGCATTTTGCTTGAATGATTTTGTATATGATTAGTCTTTTTATAATTGTATCTGATTGACAGACACACCTTGTCACAGAAATAGGTGAAAAACAATCATTTAAAATTGACAATATACAAATATCCCTAACTTATTGTGAGTATATAGTGTATAGTCCTATACTACATGTACTCGAACATTCCTAAGGTTTCATCTACCAATTGTAATTTTTTTCTTAATGCTGGAATAATTGTTTTATAATCTGTATTTTGTCTCTTAAAGATTGTCAATTACATGTGTATTGCGAACATGAGGTCTGCTTACGAGCCAACAGCGAAAGTTGGTAAGACCAAACAAAAAGGCCAAAAATGTTACTGCGAGATGATGTTGTTCAGTCCATCCCTTGCATCTTGTAGAAACAGTTAAAATATGCAGGTGCAAAAATTCATGCATCAACAAATTCGTGCCAGGCCAGGTGTTGGGCATTTACTGGTTATTATTGTTGGTACAAACAAGCTTTGAGAGACAACATGACAAAGTAAAAAAAGAAATAAGTTTCATTCTATATTATATTTGTTTTAATTGTGCCTAGTACAATGAGATTTGTAAAAAATGCAAGATTAATTATAAAAAAATGAAGTCAGATTGCATTAGTACAATGTATTACAGGATGTGAAAGTTATTTTCGTTGTGAAATTACAGCTTGTACATTCAACAGAGCCCTGCATACATGATTATGCGGCGTGTTCCTTGCTTTATAAGGAGTGGAATGCAGAATGAAAAGCACGTTTTCGTGTCTGCAGTCATCACAGTTGTTCCCCAAATTCCTCTGTGTTGTGTCTTTTCTTTTGTCTTTTGTAATTTGCGCAAGGTAATATATGTTCAAATAAAATGCTGAAGAACGAACTCGGAATCTACAAAGTTATTCGAAATAAGCAATAGGATCGGACACCAGTCTATGCTTTAGTGCGTAATCTCCTTTTGGTGCATGTAGTCTGGATGTTATGCACGTAATTTTGTTCGGCTTTTTGAGCGCGGTGTCTCACGCGTCGAGCATGCCATTACGCTAGACATCGGAAGAAATGACAGTTTTTGTGAAAATTTCTGGCTTCCGTACACTAACGTGCAAAATGCGACAACTAGAACATCGGCCACTCTTTCCTCATTTTTCTACGACCGCCTATGCTATATTATCAGGTAGTCGTCTTAAAGGGCCCCTTATTTAGGATTTTTATCAATGAAATATATGCTTTAAAACCACTCTACTCAGTTAAAGTCATAAAAATCCTATTTGGAGCTTGCTTTGGGGGTTAAAACAAAGGTTTCTAGTTTTTATGCTAATGAAAATATGCATATTCATGACCAAGGTCACTATGTCACAAGAGGCAAACACAGGAAAATCACATTTAACTGTGCACAAAAGATTCCACTTTTTTCTCAATTTTACACAAACTTTTGTAATCCATGGCTGTTTGAGTTTGTTTTACATGTTGCCTGCTGTAAGCCATGACAAAACTGGGGGTAGAAACTGCAGCAATTTGCCACAAGTCCAACTTGAAGTCTTATGTTTTTTCTTAACAATTCGCTTCTGTCTTCCTTATGTGATGCACTCAAAACAGCGCCCTCTGTCTGTGATTTATTGCAGTGAAATCTTCAAAGTTGAAAAAGGCCACCTTTTATTGATTTTACATCCAAACGAACAATAGTATGTCTTGCTGAACAAGTAATCCGTCATTATGAAGCAAAGATTAGGCATAAAGTTGTTTAGCATGTCACAGGCCCTTTAAGTGCCCTACGGAAAATAAAAACGGCTTCACTTTTCGAAATTGGCCCACGTCCTAGGTCGTCCTCGGACTTTAGCAACAGGTCCACGTCGCGATCCAAATCGTTCCCAGGGGTACTGGGCGAGGGTTCACTCAGTGACGGAGGCATCAAGGAATACACAGTAGATTGCAATGTAGCTACTGCTTCGGCCAGGACGGAAATGGCTGGATTATTTACCGGGCCCGACTGCCCATTATCCGTTGTTCCCACCGGCCGGGCGCATAAATCGGGGGCGAGTCCTCCCAGTCCCGGGCACGTGATGGTGCATTCGGGGGCAGCTGCGGGTCCGCCCGGGCACTCGATGGTGCATTCAGGGGCAGCTGTGTTGCCGTGGATGGAACTGTATAGGCTTTCTTGGTCTCGACGGTCGCGGGGGTAGTAACAGCCTGCCGCTTCCGAAGTTGTCGGTCGGGGGGCGGTGAAGGGCTTGACATCTCCCCCGGCTGATCGTCGTATAGCAAGGCCTCCAGTTCCTTGTCTAAGTCTGACATATTGGGTTCCGTTCAGCACACAGTTGTACACTGATGAACACGGGCTACTGTGGGCGTTTTATAACTGCACTCTGGAAGTGCTCCAGATGTAGTTGTTAATTTTATGTCATATTCGGCAACTAAGGCCCTTTATGCCACCAACTATACGGTTTTAGCTTTAACTAGGCCTATACTTTATTGTCAACTTGAGATGACGAAGAAGGAGTTGCAGTTTTAGAAGTGGGAGAAAACCCCCAGAGAAATCCCCAGGGGAAAACCCACGCGGTCAAGTAGGGACTGCAAACCCAATCCACATATACACGACCCGGGACGCCAGAGGTAAATGGCGAGGAAAGAACCACTACGCCAACCCCGTGACCGCCCCTGTGCTCCAGATGTACATAACAATTAAGGAGCTTGTTGTGCTCTACCAATATGTGGGTTCCAATCGGCACGCACAGCTGTGCGTCCATACCTGATTTTGAATTGTTACGCAGTAGGCCTACGAAGTATTATACTTTCCTATTGTGTAGCAGGGAGTACTCGACCAGGAGTACTTTCATATGCAGATTTGAAGGTGCTACGCTTGAGTAGAGGTATGTGGAACTGGAAGGTTCAAAGGCATGCAGTAGTCATTGACGGTTTTGCGACAAGCCAATACAGACGTCCCTACTTTTTCTTTTCTATGTAGAAACAAGTAGACAAGGTCTGAAAACGCGATATAAGACATCTCCGAGACGCATGAAGCCGGTAATGTATCTCCTTTTTTTTCTTAGACGTCTTTACAGGTAAAGTAATTTTTTTAGGAATGAGTATGATGATCTATTACGAAAATCGGAATATAGCAATGCGTAAGTACGGAGTCTGTAGGCTTCTCGTCAAGAACTGTGCTCCCCAATAAATGTGTATTTATTGTTTTTCGTCTACAGGTTAGGGACGGCAGGCGCAATAGGAAATGTTTTATTTCCGTTTGAGCTTGCGAATTAGGAAATAAGAATTGAGATTTTGAATAGTAAATATAGTGCAATATACAACCTCTCATTGAAGTTATGGATTTTAAAATGACTGATTAAGTTGTGTATTTTTTTATTAGTCTGTTTTTATTTAATTAAGTGTAATTTTATGTTTTTTATTCCCGTAATTTGTGTATCACAAATTTTTATCACAATTTTATATAAATTAAAAAGAAATATTAACTTCAACAATTCAGCCTTCGGGTTGCCAATGTGAAAAGTGGAAAATATAACCTTTTATCAATTAATAAATCAATCAATCAAAAATAGTGGCTTGGTGTGACGTGCCCGATACCTTAATCTGGCCTATATCCTTATTTGCTGGGAAATTATTTCACATGCAGTCCAGTTTCTGTTGTAATTAATTAATTAAGAGATTAACGAACAGTTAATAATCATTAACCGAAAGAACTATAGTTTTGCAGGAGGCATTGCTCTCATAGTGAAAGATATAAAAGAGCGCCCACGGCGCTGAATGCAGATACGCTACGCCAGTTCTCAAGTAATTTCTTCTTTCTTGAAGAGATCCTACGCTGTTCTAAATCGTCATGTTAAAGCTAACGTTCCTGGTGGTTGCCATATTGATGGCGTCCGGTATTTGTAAGTAATGGGCATTTAACAAATCAAGCCGGCCTCCAACTGAACGATTTTTGCTACGACATTTTTACGATTATGCCTATTATAAAATGTGTATAGATTACCCGAAACTGTGTATATATACAGAGGCGGATCCAGCCTCATTAAAATACAGGAATACAAGGGAATTCATGGGGTCTGACCCCCTGAAATCCAATGTATTCCTGTATTTTAATGAGGCTAGATTCGCCACTGGTATAAAAACACTTAGTCCAATTTAACTATAGAAAACAGTCAAGACATTGCACCCAGCTGACCCTGAAGGCCTAGTTACTGATAAATGACTAGAAATATAGTTACTATAACAATGAATCTGACTCCGCCTGGTAGTTGTTTTAACTAGATATCTATTGGACATTACGAGAATTCTAGTCATCCTGATTAGAAAATCTAGTCATACTGACTGATTTTCAGTTGCACCCAGCTGACCTTTATTGTCTAGTTATTTTTGACTAAAGTGTTTTAGATAGTCCATAGACAGTCTCGGGTGATCTCAATACATTGACATTGCATCTGGAAGCAACTCAACTGATCAGTTGCTGTCGATGTGTGTGTAGCGCGCAATTATCGACAGGTGATTTTCCAGTTGCCAGTACGCGTACATCAACCTTCGACAGCAACTGATCAGTTGCACAACTAGCGGCAACTGGGAGCATCCAGCCAGTTTCCAGAGCGCGCACATCGACACGGCAAAACCTAGAATTATACATTGACCTCGCAACTGGAAGCTTTCAGTTGCTGTCGATGTGCGCGCACGTAATCAGATGCACGCGAGCAACTAGTTGCAACTTGATGTACAACTAGTTGCCAGAAAGTAGAACATGAGCAACTCGCGGCAACTGGGATTTTCCAGTTGCCAGTATACGCGTACATCAACCTTTTTAAGCAACTGATCAGTTGCTCCCAGTTGCCGCGAATTGCTTCCAGTTGCCGGAAACACCAATAGACCTATGACATAATGACATCACGCAATGTTTACCGCGGTGCATTATGGGTGAAATGTGGGAACAAAATCTCTGCATCGCTAGTTTGCACAATTATTGCAGGGCCATTTTTGAGGCCTTAAAAGTTAAAACCATAGTTCCGGCGTCCGTCCTGGGCCCAAAACTCACGCAGGCACAACTAAGCTGGCACGAACCATTTTAGAAATTTGCGATCTTTGTTTTTGACGTTTTTTTTGCCAGCGAAGCGGTTAGTAAAGTTCAAAAAGTTACGTGCAGAATAGTCTGGTCAATTTACGGGAAAATCGTGCCTGACCTAGAATTAATTGCAATAGAATGCATTACAACACTGGCTGGTGTATACTAAAAATCTAATATTTTCTAATGAGTGGAAATGTGATTTTTATTTCACGCCAATTCGCGGTAAATTTTTGTAAGTTTTTTAATCATTACATTGAGGGCGCTAATTCGTCTGTTACCTATCAGGAATCCGTGCACATTATGTAACAAGCTTCAGGAAACACGTAGCAGACGAAATATTTCCCGTCTTCTGCTAAAAATGAGGCATTATAAACGAAACAGACTTTTTATTTTAACATTTCAGAATTGTGTTCGTAGTTAGTGGTCAAACAACTGCCCTATCTGTTATTCCTTCTTGTAAATTGGTTTGTAATAATTGTAAATTTTTGCTTGTGTGGATAAAATAGCAGTGTTGTGTATAAAAATTATATAATATGGAGATGGTGATAAGGTCCATGCCAAAAACAACAAACGAAAATATATCTTAGATTTTTTCAATTTAATTTTGTTTGTTAAAACACGTGTACTTCTTGTGTTGTAAATGTGCTTATTACAAAAATAAATCCCAAAATTCGGCCATCCTCATAGAAATAAGAGCGTTTTTCTTAAGCGAGCACCTGATTTGGACACTGCCGTCTGCTCTACTGTGTATTCCTTGATGCCTCCGTCACTGAGTGAACGGATTACCATCGCGAAACATGTAGGTTGGAGTACGTTACCAGACTAGTTTCTGAGACGTCGTCGTCTGCTCGCAAGTGGTCGTATTACTACGCATCCACTATTACGAAACATACAGACTGAGGAACGTTACCAGACTAAATTTTAATTCTTAATGTTTGTCTTCAAAAACTGCTTCAAAAACACCTTTCCACTCAAAAGAAAAAATTAGATTTTTAATATGTTGTTTATTGAATGAAACGGCCTAGATTCATGTTAGAATGATTTCTATTGCAATTAGTTCTATAGGTCAAATTGACCAGACTATAATACGCTAGGCGCTATGCATACAACACACGCAAACTAGAGATGCAGAGATTTCGTCCCACTTGTCCATAATGCACCGCGGTAAACATTGCGTGACGTCATTACGTTTCGGGTCTACTGAAAACTAGTTGCAATGTCGATCTGACACCTCATACATTATTCATACATTATTCATACACTACTCGTACACTACTCGTACACTACTCGTACACTACTCGTACACTACTCGTACACTACTCGTACACTACTCATACATTAGCTTTATGCGCGACTTCTATTTATGCTCCACAAAAACCTGCACCCTGTAACCCATGTTTGGCACACACCTACTAACCGAATACCAAATTTAATTATAATCTCTCGCCACTTTGAGTTAGTTCATTCCCGACAATTGCCAATTTGCCTATTATCAAGCAACAACCCATTTACAAAAATCAAAACAACTGCCAAAACTGAAGCAAATTAGCCTTTTTACACGGTAAATCTGTTGAGTTACATGCAATCCCACAATGCATTGCATTTTTTTAACAGCTAGAAAAAGACGTATAATTTATAAGACGTCATTTTTTGGTGATGACCACTTTATGACGCACGACTCGAAAACGACTGGAAAAAAACGTCTTGTGCCCACATGTTGCAGCGTTTCGCCGACGATCACGTGTCGTAGCCTATAAAAAGGCTGCCGCTTGACGATTCAAATCATAACCGCACTATAAATCGCTGTATCAACATCCCGTATCAACATATCCATCATGCCCAAGAAAACGTCGAAGAACGCGGCCAATACGCCATTATACGGTAGCTGTAAGTTAGAAACACGTTCAGTAAGTTCTGTGGTCGTCCGGAACACGTCAAATAGTACGTCTACATACGTCAATATGCGTTGGGGATAAGTTCGACATAGGTTCAAAGCACGTTACTCATAGGTTTGAAATACGTTTTGGGTACGCTAGACATTATCTCGACGTATTTCGACTTATGAGTAACTTACAAGTAACGTGTGTGAACGTTGGTCGACTTATTTTTCGTTGATGTCTAATTTAAATGGAAATAAATTTATGTTTCTAGAAAATTATCTTTAATTTTTGTTTTTTTTGTTTCGAGGTGCCACGCCCAAAATGCACGGATTGTATATCTTTAAGAAATTAAACTTCTTTGCTCTCTGGCCCTACCTGCAAACATGAGATTTCTTTAGAATTTCTTGGATGTTTGATACACAATGGAGACACATTGATTGGCACTCTCTGAATTTAAATCACCGAAGTGCTAAAATGAACGACAAAATGACGAATTCGCTTTTCAATACACCAGACGAAATTAATGCAATTAGGAAGAGTTACCTGTTCATTTGAATTATACTGACAACAAATGAAATGGTGTCTTGCGGCTATATAAAACCTATAGGACTTCTTTTTTTGTATTGCTGGACGGTCGGGTTGGCGTAGTGGTTCTTTTCCAGCCTTTCACCTCTGGCGTCCCGGGTACGATTCCGGGGCGTGTATGTGGATTGGGTTCGCAGTCCCTACTTGACTGCGTGCGTTTTCCTCAGCATATTTCCCTGTGGGTTTTCCTCCCACTTCTAAAACTGCATCTCCTTCGTCATCTCAAGTTGATAAGTATAGTTTAAAGGAGCGTGACCAGATTTTTCCAGAAAAATAGATTTCGTTCTAACCTAATAACAATAATATAAAATACTATCCATGGGAAGAACTTCCAATTCCCAATTGAGATGCATGTGGAAGCAAAAAAGGTTGGTGTAATTACTGCACTGCTAGCTGCTTTATGTGACCGGCTAAATTAGTTTACTAAATTTCGGTGGTTTTTGACGATATCCCCGGAAATAAACGGAATGAGAGCGCAAGATTTCACAGAATGGTAATAACGAAAATATGACACACGATATGATATCATATAACCTCAACATCCATTGAAAAAATGGGAGGCTCAAAAATGTGATCTGGTCACGCTCCTTTAAGCGATTATACCGCATGCCTTATTAGTTGCTGAAGATGATGTAATGGGGCATGTACACGATTCAAACCCAACATTTTTAATGGCCACGTTCCTTTTCGTATGCAGTCGCACCCTCGGATGCAAACCTTATCCAGTTCCAGGACATGGTTATCTGTGCGACCCCAGAATGGCCTCTATCAGCCATAGCTAAGTACAACGGCTACGGATGCTATTGCGGCTTCGGTGGTGACGGGGACCCAGTTGACGGAACCGACAAGTAAGTTCAAAGGTAATTTGAAATAATATTTTATTTGCATACAAACTGTGACATTGGAAGTCTTTTCTTTTATACTTATTACTGAAATCTTGTTTGTTTGGGTTTTTTTCGCGAATTAAATTAAATTCAAATTTAATTCAAATTGTTTTATTTGTCCAAGTTAAAAAATACAATTTAACATGGAAAATTATCTTTTGATCACATGCTCCATACAATTAGAAATATTAGTATACATGTATATGCTCACACCTAAAATTAAAACAACACACTTAAATACAACAACAACAATACAAATTGCCAAGTTTAATAATTAATCCCCATTAAAAATCGGCATTTAACACACTGATAGCAGATGGGACAAACGATTTTTTGTAAGCATTTTTCCTGGCAAAAGGACCCTAAATCGCCGACCAGATGGTAGCATCGGGAAGTCAGAGTTAAGAGGGTGCATACTGTCGAGCAGGATTTGTTTCGACTTCCGACATATTGACAAGCGGTACAGCTCAGACAACTGTTTTACTAGCTGTATTAACAACTCGTGCCAGCTTTCTCTTATTTATCACAGTCAAGTTGCCAAACCAAGATACAATATTAAATGTAAGCATATTTTCTATAAGATTTCTGTAAACCAATTGTGTACTTTTACCAACACCAAAACTCCTGAGTTTCCTCAGAAGATACAAACGCTGTTGTGCCTTTGTGTAGATATGTTCAACATTTCCATTAAAGGCAAACTTGCTATCAATGACTGTGCCCAAGTATTTGAAATTATTTGTTATACTAACTTCCTAATCGCTAATGACTACCGGCCGGAGTACCTCTCTCCCTCCTGTTATTAAAAATCCCATAATTCATATCTGGAATGTCATATTACCATCATTAAAGGAGCTAGGTGTTCAGAAAAATGGATTTCGTTTTAATCTAACAATCATATAAAATACCTCCCCAAAAATACTATTCATGGGAAGGAAAAGGAAAATTTGCAATCTCCAGTTTTGATGTGGAAGCAAAACGGCTGGTGCAATTACACTGTAAATAATACGGTGGAAAGCTGTGCAGCGAGTTGCCACCTATCTACCGTAATTTTAACGATTATCCCGTAAATTGTTTAACGGGAAATCCCCTAAAATTCTATGTTATTTCCGTATTTTTACGGTGCTTTACCCGTACATTACCCCGTCCAGTACCATTAACTTCTGCTGATTCGTGTAAGGTCTGTGGTTTGACACCAGATAAACTACAATACGTGCCTTTACGGTTCCCCCACAATTCACTGCGCGCGGTACATGGCGCAGTGCATGATGGGATACAAAGTACACTTTGCCTCGGCGTTCAATCTTCTCGTGTAGAATCGAATGAGAATTTGCAAGTCAGTGGAGCTATCGTCCGCTTCAAACTCGTAAAACGCGGCGAATCTGTGTTTTTGACAAATGTTCGCTTGTAATACGCCTATATAGGGTACCGCGCCACACGGCACTCGCGACATGCACTCGCTCGACTTCAAGGATTACCGTGACAACGGGTTTTCGACAGTCATCTTAAGTATTCCACCCCTAGACGCCGACATAATCCAAAAACAGATATAAAGTCGCATATAAAGCAAAGGGCGCCCTCTTTCGTAGTTTTTTTTTTCGCTGCGCGCCCGACTCGGGAGCACCCCCCAAACAAATTACGCAAACCAACAAATTTGCAAACTAAAATAAAATAAAATTTTAAAAATGATAAAATCGCCTAAGTGACTGTTTCACACGCACGCACACAAGACCATTGATTCCCAGCGCTCATTGGCAAATTCGATAATACTTTCGATTCCAAATGCATCGATCCAATCATTATCTTTACGACTAGGGCAGCTGTTATTAATTGTTGAAATGAAGAGAAAAGAAAAGTTGTCTAAATCGGGGTTCGAACTTCAAGGCTATACGAAGTTCTTTGAAGAATTATTTTCATGTCCAATCGGACGTCATAAACTACTAATTGTGTTTTGTGTATACCAGGTGTTGCCAAGCACACGATGCTTGTTACGAGGGGGCGAAGAGCTGTGTTCTATTTGAGAAATACACGGCGACCTACCACTACAACAAGTGGAGGATTTTTAAATGGGACCCGAAAACTTGTCAAATCACGTGCAGTAAGTATACGGTTAAAAGGGGCAAATCATATACTCTGACTGAAAGGTCAGATAGAGGGAGTCTGATAGATGTAGCATATTTTATCGGACAATAACGTGTAGGAACACCTCTTGTGGCAAGACTGACTTTAAGCCCCGTCTACACTGGCAAACATTTCACATAAAACATGACCAAACTTCACGTTTGGTCATGTTTTTTATACAAATTTGCAGGTGTGCACAGCCCATAAAACAGCAAACTTAACCAAACCGTGTTTGCCGGTGTTTGGACATTCAGCTATTGGCAAACATGTTTGCTCATGTTTTATGTCTGAACCAATCAGGAACCAATTTCAATTAGTCATGTGATTAGAGCCAGCCAATCGCGATCATGTGACCGTTCAAGAAGTTTGCTTCTGTTCGCCAATGTGGAGACACAGAAAAACACCAGCAAACATATCTGTTTGGTGATGTTTGGAAACAAAATGTTTGCAAGAGTTTGCCAGTGTATATATACGAGGCTTTACCAACCACCGTCAAAGCCGCTGAGGCAGGGTGCGCCACTCTGTCTAAGGTGCTCCCTGAGAATCTGCACTTCAGAGATCAGCCCATTCCATGCAAGTCTTGATCTGGTTGAAAATCCAACTAAATCGGTTTTCTGAGACCCGTTAACCACATCAGGATTCCCTTAACCACATTATAATTCCCTTAACCACAGGAAAAGTTCGGTTTTAATCCTCCGACGCGCGTCCCTAAAAATATACGGGTTGAGGGCGCGAAATTTCAAAATGGTAATGAGAAAAATATGGCACACGATATGGCATTAAAATCTCATCACCCATGGACAAAAATGGGGTGGGGATTGGGGGAGCTCAAAAATGTGACCTGATCACGCTCCTTTATTATTATTATTATTATTTCTTTCTGGTATTCATACCAAGGATTCCTCAATAGTGCTCATTGCACTGCTCTCGCAAGCGTGAGGAAACCCATGAAGAATTAGAATTAGAAATGGCCAGAGACACCGGGGATGATCCCCTTGCTCTTCACGAAAGAATGCTCTGGGATCTTTAGAGTGCGTTTCCATTACCTAACACACTGGACCAACGGCTTTACATCCCTTCCGAAGGATGGAACAAGTGTGGTTGAGTGCCTTGCCCAAGGGCACAGGTACCGTAGCCGTGGGAAGGTTCGAACCTGCAACCCCAAATTTTCATCTATGATTGCGAGTCAATGACCTAAACCGCTCGGCCACGGTACCCCACGTAATAAGGCAAGAACTGAAAACTCGCGACAGTCTCAAACCTATAAGCGCTAGGAATCGCCTTGTTTGCGTGACGTCATCTGACGTCATTGGGCGAGCCTAACTATTTATGATAATTTGAAAATACGAACAAGTTGAATTTTTGAAGTAATCTTGAAGCTTGAAACTGCATGGGTACAGTCTTGGGTCTTAGATTAGGATTTGTTGTGACGTCACCATAACGATACTTTTTTTCAGCCGTTTAACCTCTCTTTACTATTAAATTTCTAACATCTCACGTCTGTAACTTGTTTAAGACGCTAATAACACGTCGTTTTTTATGCTTTTATTTTTTATTTTCATCTGTATTCTGTCTTCACCCCCGTTATTGCATTTCTCCGGTGGATCGGAGCTTACTTGTCCTAATTATGTAAATCGTTTGTGTTTCATATAAACCAGGACCTGCTAGCGGTTACGCAATTTGGGAATTAAACGAAGACTGCAAGGCCTGGCAGTGCGAGTGTGACCGACAGGGGGCGTTGTGCTTCGGCCGCGAATCGTCCACCCTAAATGTTGCAAAGTACGGGGCATATCCGCAATCCTTCTGCAAATAGGCCCGAGACGTAAACCCGAAGATCTTTGGAGCCCTGGTTCGCAACTTTAATTTTACGTTAAAAAAAGAAGCAAATAACAAAAGGGAAGAGTATGTTAAAGTAGGTGTGGAGGAGATCCCATAATATCATGCTTAGTATTTTACTGTAACTGGAACAGATGGGGGCAGTTGGGGGAAAACATGTCATACTACTCACAATGAGTTAGGGATAATGTGGGGTGTTAATGCTGATGTTTTATATTGAGAGTATGCATTTTGCTTGAATGATTTTGTATATGATTAGTCTTTTTATAATTGTATCTGATTGACAGACACACCTTGTCACAGAAATAGGTGAAAAACAATCATTTAAAAAAAGAAATCCAAAATTGACAACATACCAATATCCCTAACTTATTGTGAGTATATAGTGTATAGTCCTATACTACATGTACTCGAACATTCCTAAGGTTTCATCTACCAATTGTAATTTTTTTCTTAATGCTGGAATAATTGTTTTATAATCTGTATTTTGTCTCTTAAAGATTGTCAATTACATGTGTATTGCGAACATGAGGTCTGCTTACGAGCCAACAGCGAAAGTTGGTAAGACCAAACAAAAAGGCCAAAAATGTTACTGCGAGATGATGTTGTTCAGTCCATCCCTTGCATCTTGTAGAAACAGTTAAAATATGCAGGTGCAAAAATTCATGCATCAACAAATTCGTGCCAGGCCAGGTGTTGGGCATTTACTGGTTATTATTGTTGGTACAAACAAGCTTTGAGAGACAACATGACAAAGTAAAAAAAGAAATAAGTTTCATTCTATATTATATTTGTTTTAATTGTGCCTAGTACAATGAGATTTGTAAAAAATGCAAGATTAATTATAAAAAAATGAAGTCAGATTGCATTAGTACAATGTATTACAGGATGTGAAAGTTATTTTCGTTGTGAAATTACAGCTTGTACATTCAACAGAGCCCTGCATACATGATTATGCGCCGTGTTCCTTGCTTTATAAGGAGTGGAATGCAGAATGAAAAGCACGTTTTCGTGTCTGCAGTCATCACAGTTGTTCCCCAAATTCCTCTGTGTTGTGTCTTTTGTCTTTTGTAATTTGCGCAAGGTAATATATGTTCAAATAAAATGCTGAAGAACGAACTCGGAATCTACAAAGTTATTCGAAATAAGCAATAGGATCGGACACCAGTCTATGCTTTAGTGCGTAATCTCCTTTTGGTGCATGTAGTCTGGATGTTATGCACGTAATTTTGTTCGGCTTTTTGAGCGCGGTGTCTCACGCGTCGAGCATGCCATTACGCTAGACATCGGAAGAAATGACAGTTTTTGTGAAAATTTCTGGCTTCCGTACACTAACGTGCAAAATGCGACAACTAGAACATCGGCCACTCTTTCCTCATTTTTCTACGACCGCCTATGCTATATTATCAGGTAGTCGTCTTAAAGGGCCCCTTATTTAGGATTTTTATCAATGAAATATATGCTTTAAAACCACTCTACTCAGTTAAAGTCATAAAAATCCTATTTGGAGCTTGCTTTGGGGGTTAAAACAAAGGTTTCTAGTTTTTATGCTAATGAAAATATGCATATTCATGACCAAGGTCACTATGTCACAAGAGGCAAACACAGGAAAATCACATTTAACTGTGCACAAAAGATTCCACTTTTTTCTCAATTTTCCTCAAACTTTTGTAATCCATGGCTGTTTGAGTTTGTTTTACATGTTGCCTGCTGTAAGCCATGACAAAACTGGGGGTAGAAACTGCAGCAATTTGCCACAAGTCCAACTTGAAGTCTTATGTTTTTTCTTAACAATTCGCTTCTGTCTTCCTTATGTGATGCACTCAAAACAGCGCCCTCTGTCTGTGATTTATTGCAGTGAAATCTTCAAAGTTGAAAAAGGCCACCTTTTATTGATTTTACATCCAAACGAACAATAGTATGTCTTGCTGAACAAGTAATCCGTCATTATGAAGCAAAGTTGTTTAGCATGTCACAGGCCCTTTAAGTGCCCTACGGAAAATAAAAACGGCTTCACTTTTCGAAATTGGCCCACGGCCTAGGTCGTCCTCGGACTTTAGCAACAGGTCCACGTCGCGATCCAAATCGTTCCCAGGGGTACTGGGCGAGGGTTCACTCAGTGACGGAGGCATCAAGGAATACACAGTAGATTGCAATGTAGCTACTGCTTCGGCCAGGACGGAAATGGCTGGATTATTTACCGGGCCCGACTGCCCATTATCCATTGTTCCCACCGGCCGGGCGCATGCCTGCGCATTCGGGTGCGAGTCCTCCCAGTCCCGGGCACGTGATGGTGCATTCGGGGGCAGCTGCGGGTCCGCCCGGGCACTCGATGGTGCATTCAGGGGCAGCTGTGTTGCCGTGGATGGAACTGTATAGGCTTTCTTGGTCTCGACGGTCGCGGGGGTAGTAACAGCCTGCCGCTTCCGAAGTTGTCGGTCGGGGGGGGGGGGGGGGGCGGGGGGCGGGGGGGCGGGGGGGGGGGGGGGGGGAGGGGGGGGGGGGGGTGAAGGGCTTGACATCTCCCTCGGCTGATCGTCGTGTAGCAAGGCCTCCAGTTCCTTGTCTAAGTCTGACATATTGGGTTCCGTTCAGCACACAGTTGTACACTGATGAACACGGGCTACTGTGGGCGTTTTATAACTGCACTCTGGAAGTGCTCCAGATGTAGTTGTTAATTTTATGTCATATTCGGCAACTAAGGCCCTTTATGCCACCAACTATACGGTTTTAGCTTTAACTAGGCCTATACTTTATTGTCAACTTGAGATGACGAAGAAGGAGTTGCAGTTTTAGAAGTGGGAGAAAACCCCCAGAGAAATCCCCAGGGGAAAACCCACGCGGTCAAGTAGGGACTGCAAACCCAATCCACATATACACGACCCGGGACGCCAGAGGTAAATGGCGAGGAAAGAACCACTACGCCAACCCCGTGACCGCCCCTGTGCTCCAGATGTACATAACAAGGAGCTTGTTGTGCTCTACCAATATGTGGGTTCCAATCGGCACGCACAGCTGTGCGTCCATACCTGATTTTGAATTGTTACGCAGTAGGCCTACGAAGTATTATACTTTCCTATTGTGTAGCAGGGAGTACTCGACCAGGAGTACTTTCATATGCAGATTTGAAGGTGCTACGCTTGAGTAGAGGTATGTGGAACTGGAAGGTTCCAAGGCATGCAGTACTCATTGACGGTTTTGCGACAAGCCAATACAGACGTCCCTACTTTTTCTTTTCTATTGAGAAACGAGTAGACAAGGTCTGAAAACGCGATATAAGACATCTCCGAGACGCATGAAGCCGGTAAGGTATCTTCTTTTTCCTTAGACGTCTTTACAGGTAAAATAATTTTTTTAAGAATGAGTATGATGATCTATTACGAAAATCGGAATATAGCAATGCGTAAGTACGGAGTCTGTAGGCTTCTCGTCAAGAACTGTGCTCCCCAATAAATGTGTATTTATTGTTTTTCCTCTACAGGTTAGGGACGGCAGGCGCAATAGGAAATATTCTATTTCCGTTTGAGCTTGCGAATTAGGAAATAAGAATTCAGATTTTGAATAGTAAATATAGTGCAATATACAACCTCTCATTGAAGTTATGGATTTTAAAATGACTGATTAAGTTGTGTATTTTTTTATTAGTATGTTTTTATTTAATTAAGTGTAATTTTATGTTTTTTATTCCCGTAATTTGTGTATCACAAATTATCACAATTTTATATAAATTAAAAAGAAATAAACCTCATCAATTCAGCTTTCGGGCTGCCAATGTGAAAAGTGGAAAATATAACCTTATATCAATTAATAAATCAATCAATCAAAAATAGTGGCTTGGTGTGACGTGCCCGATACCTTAATCTGGCCTATATCCTTATTTGTTGGGAAATTATTTCACATGCAGTCCAGTTTCTGTTCGCTGTAATTAATTAATTAAGAGATTAACGAACAGTTAATAATCATTAACCGAAAGAACTATAGTTTTGCAGGAGGCATTGCTCTCATATTGAAATATATAAAAGAGCGCCCACGGCGCTGCATGCAGACACGCTACGCCAGTTCTCAAGTAATTTCTTTTCTTACTAATTGAGGAGAATCTACGCTGTTCTAAATCGTCATGTTGAGGCTAATGTTCCTGGTGGTTGCCATATTGATGGCGTGCGGTATTTGTAAGTACACTAATGGGCAATTTAACAAACCAAGCCGCCCTCCAACGCGATTTTTGCTACGAAATGTGTACGATTAGGCCTGTAGTATAGGATTTGTATAGATTACCCGAAACTGTGTATGTATACAGAGGCGGATCCAGCCTCAATAAAATACAGGAATCCAATGGAATTCAGGGGGTCGGAGCCCCTGAAATCCATTGTATTCCTGTAGTTTAATGAGGCTGGATCCGCCACTGGTATAAAAACAGTTAGTCAAATTTGACTATATAGAAAACAGTCAAAACATTGGACCCAGCTGACCCTGAAGGCCTATAGTTACTGATAAATGACTAGAAATAGGCCTATAGTTACTAACAATGAATCTGACTCCGCCTGGTACATGTAGTTGTTTTAACTAGATATCTATTAGACATTACGAGAATTCTAGTCATCCTGATTAGAAAATCTAGTCATGCTGACTGATTTTCAGTTGCACCCAGCTGACCTTTATTGTCTAGTTATTTTTGACTAAAGTGTTTTAGATAGTCCATAGACAGTCTCGGGTGATCTCAATACATTGACATTGCATCTGGAAGCAACTCAACTGATCAGTTGCTGTCGATGTGTGTGTAGCGCCCTTATCGACAGGTGATTTTCCAGTTGCCAGTACGCGTACATCAACCTTCGACAGCAACTGATCAGTTGCACATCTAGCGGCAACTGGGAGCATCCAGCCAGTTTCCAGAGCGCGCACATCGACACGGCAAAGCCTAGAATTATACATTGACCTCGCAACTGGAAGCTTTCAGTTGCTGTCGATGTGCGCGCACGTAATCAGATGCACGCGAGCAACTAGTTGCAACTTGATGTACAACTAGTTGCCAGAAAGTAGAACATGAGCAACTCGCGGCAACTGGGATTTTCCAGTTGCCAGTATACGCGTACATCAACCTTTTTAAGCAACTGATCAGTTGCTCCCAGTTGCCGCGAATTGCTTCCAGTTGCCGGAAACACCAATAGACCTATGACATAATGACATCACGCAATGTTTACCGCGGTGCATTATGGGTGAAATGTGGGAACAAAATCTCTGCATCGCTAGTTTGCACAATTATTGCAGGGCCATTTTTGAGGCCTTAAAAGTTAAAACCATAGTTCCGGCGTCCGTCCTGGGCCCAAAACTCACGCAGGCACAACTAAGCTGGCACGAACCATTTTAGAAATTTGCGATCTTTGTTTTTGACGTTTTTTTTTGCCAGCGAAGCGGTTAGTAAAGTTCAAAAAGTTACGTGCAGAATAGTCTGGTCAATTTACGGAAAAATCGTGCCTGACCTAGAATTAATTGCAATAGAATGCATTACAACACTGGCTGGTGTATACTAAAAATATAATATTTTCTAATGAGTGGAAATGTGATTTTTATTTCACGCCAATTCGCGGTAAATTTTTGTAAGTTTTTTAATCATTACATTGAGGGCGCTAATTCGTCTGTTACCTATCAGGAATCCGTGCACATTATGTAACAAGCTTCAGGAAACACGTAGCAGACGAAATATTTCCCGTCTTCTGCTAAAAATGAGGCATTATAAACGAAACAGACTTTTTATTTTAACATTTCAGAATTGTGTTCGTAGTTAGTGGTCAAACAACTGCCCTACCTGCTGTTATTCCTTCTTGTAAATTGGTTTGTAATAATTGTAAATTTTTGCTTGTGTGGATAAAATAGCAGTGTTGTGTATAAAAATTATATAATATGGAGATGGTGATAAGGTCCATGCCAAAAACAACAAACGAAAATATATCTTAGATTTTTTTCAATTTAATTTTGTTTGTTAAAACACATGTACTTCTTGTGTTGTAAATGTGCTTATTACAAAAATAAATCCCAAAATTCGGCCATCCTCATAGAAATAAGAGCGTTTTTCTTAAGCGAGCACCTGATTTGGACACTGCCGTCTGCTCTACTGTGTATTCCTTGATGCCTCCGTCACTGAGTGAACGGATTACCATCGCGAAACATGTAGGTTGGAGTACGTTACCAGACTAGTTTCTGAGACGTCGTCGTCTGCTCGCAAGTGGTCGTATTACTACGCATCCACTATTACGAAACATACTTACTGAGGAACGTTACCAGACTAAATTTTAATTCTTAATGTTTGTCTTCAAAAACTGCTTCAAAAACACCTTTCCACTCAAAAGAAAAAATTAGATTTTTAATATGTTGTTTATTGAATGAAACGGCCTAGATTCATGTTAGAATGATTTATATTGCAATTAGTTCTATAGGTCAAATTGACCAGACTATAATACGCTAGGCGCTATGCATACAACACACGCAAACTAGAGATGCAGAGATTTCGTCCCACTTGTCCATAATGCACCGCGGTAAACATTGCGTGACGTCATTACGTTTCGGGTCTACTGAAAACTAGTTGCAATGTCGATCTGACACCTCATACATTATTCATACATTATTCGTACATTACTCGTACATTACTCGTACACTACTCGTACACTACTCGTACACTACTCGTACACTACTCGTACACTACTCGTACACTACTCATACCGCTTTATGCGCGACTTCTATTTATGCTCCACAAAAACCTGCACCCTGTAACCCATGTTTGGCACACACCTACTAACCGAATACCAAATTTAAATATAATCTCTCGCCACTTTGAGCTTGTTCATTCCCGACAATTGCCAATTTGCCTATTATCAAGCAACAACCCATTTACAAAAATCAAAACAACTGCCAAAACTGAAGCAAATTAGCCTTTTTACACGGTAAATCTGTTGAGTTACATGCAATCCCACAATGCATTGCATTTTTTTAACAGCTAGAAAAAGACGTATAATTTATAAGACGTCATTTTTTGGTGATGACCACTTTATGACGCACGACTCGAAAACGACTGAAAAAAGACGTCTTTAACACGTCGTGTGCCCACATGTTGCAGCGTGTCGCCGACGATCACGTGTCGTAGCCTATAAAAAGGCTGCCGCTTGACGATTCAAATCATAACCGCACTATAAATCGCTGTATCAACATCTCGTATCAACATCACCATCATGCCCAAGAAAACGTCGAAGAACGCGGCCAATACGCCATTATACGGTAGCTGTAAGTTAGAAACACGTTCAGTAAGTTCTGTGGTCGTCCGGAACACGTCAAATACGTCTACATACGTCAATATGCGTTGGGGATAAGTTCGACATAGGTTCAAAGCACGTTACTCATAGGTTTGAAATACGTTTTGGGTACGCTAGACATTATCTCGACGTATTTCGACTTATGAGTAACTTACAAGTAACGTGTGTGAACGTTGGTCGACTTATTTTTCGTTGATGTCTAATTTAAATGGAAATAAGTTTATGTTTCTAGAAAATTATCTTTAATTGTTGTTTTATTTGTTTCGAGGTGCCACGCCCAAAATGCACGGATTGTATATCTTTAAGAAATTAAACTTCTTTGCTCTCTGGCCCTACCTGCAAACATGAGATTTCTTTAGAATTTCTTGGATGTTTGATACACAATGGAGACACATTGATTGGCACTCTCTGAATTTAAATCACCGAAGTGCTAAAATGAACGACAAAATGACGAATTCGCTTTTCAATACACCAGACGAAATTAATGCAATTAGGAATAGTTACCTGTTAATTTGAATTATACTGACAACAAATGAAATGGTGTCTTGCGGCTATATAAAACCTATAGGACTTTTTTTTTATTGCGGGATGGTCGGGTTGGCGTTGTGGTTCTTTTCCAGCCTTTCACCTCTGGCGTCCCGGGTACGATTCCGGGGCGTGTATGTGGATTGGGTTTGCAGTCCCCACTTGACTGCGTGCGTTTCCCTCAGCATATTTCCCTGTGGGTTTTCCTCCCACTTCTAAAACTGCACCTCCTTCGTCATCTCAAGTTGATAAGTATAGTTTAAAGGAGCGTGACCAGATTTTTCCAGAAAAATAGATTTCGTTCTAACCTAATAACAATAATATAAAATACTATCCATGGGATGAACTTCCAATTCCCAAATTGAGATGCATGTGGAAGCAAAAAAGTTGGTGTAATTACTGCACTGCTAGCTGCTTTATGTGACCGGCTAAATTAGTTTACTAAATTTCGGTGGTTTTTGACGATATCCCCGGAAATAAACGGAATGAGAGCGCAAGATTTCACAGAATGGTAATAACGAAAATATGACACACGATATGATATCATATAACCTCAACATCCATTGAAAAAAATGGGAGGCTCAAAAATGTGATCTGGTCACGCTCCTTTAAGCGATTATACCGCATGCCTTATTAGTTGCTGAAGATGATGTAATGGGGCATGTACACGATTCAAACCCAACATTTTTAATGGCCACGTTCCTTTTCGTATGCAGTCGCACCCTCGGATGCAAACCTTATCCAGTTCCAGGACATGGTTATCTGTGCGACCCCAGAATGGCCTCTATCAGCCATAGCTAAGTACAACGGCTACGGATGCTATTGCGGCTTCGGTGGTGACGGGGACCCAGTTGACGGAACCGACAAGTAAGTTCAAAGGTCATTTGAAATAATATTTTATTTGCATACAAACTGTGACATTGGAAGTCTTTTCTTTTATACTTATTACTGAAATCTTGTTTGTTTGGGTTTTTTTCGCGAATTAAATTAAATTCAAATTTAATTCAAATTGTTTTATTTGTCCAAGTTAAAAAATACAATTTAACATGGAAAATTGTCTTTTGATCACATGCTCCATACAATTAAACATGTCAGTATACATGTATATGCTCACACCTACAATTAAAACACACTTAAATACAACAACAACAATACAAATTGCCAAGTTTGTTCAAATAAAAAAGAACATCAACTATACACTATTAATCCCCATTAAAAATCGGCATTTAACACACTGATAGCAGATGGGACAAACGATTTTTTGTAAGCATTTTTCCTGGCAAAAGGACCCTAAATCGCCGACCAGATGGTAGCATCGGGAAGTCAGAGTTAAGAGGGTGCATACTGTCGAGCAGGATTTGTTTCGACTTCCGACATATTGACAAGCGGTACAGCTCAGACAACTGTTTTACTAGCTGTATTAACAACTCGTGCCAGCTTTCTCTTATTTATCACAGTCAAGTTGCCAAACCAAGATACAATATTAAATGTAAGCATATTTTCTATAAGATTTCTGTAAACCAATTGTGTACTTTTACCAACACCAAAACTCCTGAGTTACCTCGGAAGATACAAACGCTGTTGTGCCTTTATGTAGATATGTTCAACATTTCCATTAAAGGCAAACTTGCTATCAATGACTGTGCCCAAGTATTTGAAATTATTTGTTATACTAACTTCCTAATCGCTAATGACTACCGGCCGGAGTACCTCTCTCCCTCCTGTTATTAAAAATCCCATAATTCATATCTGGAATGTCATATTACCATCATTAAAGGAGGTGTTCAGAAAAATGGATTTCGTTTTAATCTAACAATCATATAAAATACCTCCCCAAAAATACTATTCATGGGAAGGAAAAGGAAAATTTGCAATCTCCAGTTTTGATGTGGAAGCAAAACGGCTGGTGCAATTACACTGTAAATAATACGGTGGAAAGCTGTGCAGCGAGTTGCCACCTATCTACCGTAATTTTAACGATTATCCCGTAAATTGTTTAACGGGAAATCCCCTAAAATTCTATGTTATTTCCGTATTTTTACGGTGCTTTACCCGTACATTACCATTAACTTCTGCTGATTCGTGTAAGGTCTGTGGTTTGACACCAGATAAACTACAATACGTGCCTTTACGGTTCCCCCACAATTCACTGCGCGCGGTACATGGCGCAGTGCATGATGGGATACAAATCTAGTACACTTTGCCTCGGCGTTCAACTTCTGCTGATTCGTGTAAGGTCTGTGGCTTGACACCAAATCAACTACAATACTAGACTGGTCCCCTGTCCATGTGCGCTACGCTGCTCTCGCTATACAACGGAGGGGAAGTAAATATGAGGACAGGGAACCAGTCTACTACAATACGTGCCTTTACGGTTCCCCCACAATTCACTGCGCGCGGTACATGGCGCAGTGCATGATGGGATACAAATCTAGTACACTTTGCCTCGGCGTTCAATCTTCTCGTGTAGAATCGAATGAGAATTTGCAAGTCAGTGGAGCTATCGTCCGCTTCAAACTCGTAAAACGCGGCGAATCTGTGTTTTTGACAAATGTTCGCTTGTAATACGCCTATATAGGGTACCGCGCCACACGGCACTCGCGACATGCACTCGCTCGACTTCAAGGATTACCGTGACAACGGGTTTACGACAGTCATCTTAAGTATTCCACCCCTAGACGCCGACATAATCCAAAAACAGATATAAAGTCGCATATAAAGCAAAGGGCGCCCTCTTTCGTAGTTTTTTTTTTCGCTGCGCGCCCGACTCGGGAGCACCCCCCAAACAAATTACGCAAACCAACAAATTTGCAAACTAAAATAAAATAAAATTTTAAAAATGATAAAATCGCCTAAGTGACTGTTTCACACGCACGCACACAAGACCATTGATTCCCAGCGCTCATTGGCAAATTCGATAATACTTTCGATTCCAAATGCATCGATCCAATCATTATCTTTACGACTAGGGCAGCTGTTATTAATTGTTGAAATGAAGAGAAAAGAAAAGTTGTCTAAATCGGGGTTCGAACTTCAAGGCTATACGAAGTTCTTTGAAGAATTATTTTCATGTCCAATCGGACGTCATAAACTACTAATTGTGTTTTGTGTATACCAGGTGTTGCCAAGCACACGATGCTTGTTACGAGGGGGCGAAGAGCTGTGTTCTATTTGAGAAATACACGGCGACCTACCACTACAACAAGTGGAGGATTTTTAAATGGGACCCGAAAACTTGTCAAATCACGTGCAGTAAGTATACGGTTAAAAGGGGCAAATCATATACTCTGACTGAAAGGTCAGATAGAGGGAGTCTGATAGATGTAGCATATTTTATCGGACAATAACGTGTAGGAACACCTCTTGTGGCAAGACTGACTTTAAGCCCCGTCTACACTGGCAAACATTTCACATAAAACATGACCAAACTTCACGTTTGGTCATGTTTTTTATACAAATTTGCAGGTGTGCACAGCCCATAAAACAGCAAACTTAACCAAACCGTGTTTGCCGGTGTTTGGACATTCAGCTATTGGCAAACATGTTTGCTCATGTTTTATGTCTGAACCAATCAGGAACCAATTTCAATTAGTCATGTGATTAGAGCCAGCCAATCGCGATCATGTGACCGTTCAAGAAGTTTGCTTCTGTTCGCCAATGTGGAGACACAGAAAAACACCAGCAAACATATCTGTTTGGTGATGTTTGGAAACAAAATGTTTGCAAGAGTTTGCCAGTGTATATATACGAGGCTTTACCAACCACCGTCAAAGCCGCTGAGGCAGGGTGCGCCACTCTGTCTAAGGTGCTCCCTGAGAATCTGCACTTCAGAGATCAGCCCATTCCATGCAAGTCTTGATCTGGTTGAAAATCCAACTAAATCGGTTTTCTGAGACCCGTTAACCACATCAGGATTCCCTTAACCACATTATAATTCCCTTAACCACAGGAAAAGTTCGGTTTTAATCCTCCGACGCGCGTCCCTAAAAATATACGGGTTGAGGGCGCGAAATTTCAAAATGGTAATGAGAAAAATATGGCACACGATATGGCATTAAAATCTCATCACCCATGGACAAAAATGGGGTGGGGATTGGGGGAGCTCAAAAATGTGACCTGATCACGCTCCTTTATTATTATTATTATTTCTTTCTGGTATTCATACCAAGGATTCCTCAATAGTGCTCATTGCACTGCTCTCGCAAGCGTGAGGAAACCCATGAAGAATTAGAATTAGAAATGGCCAGAGACACCGGGGATGATCCCCTTGCTCTTCACGAAAGAATGCTCTGGGATCTTTAGAGTGCGTTTCCATTACCTAACACACTGGACCAACGGCTTTACATCCCTTCCGAAGGATGGAACAAGTGTGGTTGAGTGCCTTGCCCAAGGGCACAGGTACCGTAGCCGTGGGAAGGTTCGAACCTGCAACCCCAAATTTTCATCTATGATTGCGAGTCAATGACCTAAACCGCTCGGCCACGGTACCCCACGTAATAAGGCAAGAACGTAATAAGGCAAGAACTGAAAACTCGCGACAGTCTCAAACCTATAAGCGCTAGGAATCGCCTTGTTTGCGTGACGTCATCTGACGTCATTGGGCGAGCCTAACTATTTATGATAATTTGAAAATACGAACAAGTTGAATTTTTGAAGTAATCTTGAAGCTTGAAACTGCATGGGTACAGTCTTGGGTCTTAGATTAGGATTTGTTGTGACGTCACCATAACGATACTTTTTTCAGCCGTTTAACCTCTCTTTACTATTAAATTTCTAACATCTCACGTCTGTAACTTGTTTAAGACGCTAATAACACGTCGTTTTTTATGCTTTTATTTTTTATTTTCATCTGTATTCTGTCTTCACCCCCGTTATTGCATTTCTCCGGTGGATCGGAGCTTACTTGTCCTAATTATGTAAATCGTTTGTGTTTCATATAAACCAGGACCTGCTAGCGGTTACGCAATTTGGGAATTAAACGAAGACTGCAAGGCCTGGCAGTGCGAGTGTGACCGACAGGGGGCGTTGTGCTTCGGCCGCGAATCGTCCACCCTAAATGTTGCAAAGTACGGGGCATATCCGCAATCCTTCTGCAAATAGGCCCGAGACGTAAACCCGAAGATCTTTGGAGCCCTGCTTCGCAACTTTAATTTTACGTTAAAAAAAGAAGCAAATAACAAAAGGGAAGAGTATGTTAAAGTAGGTGTGGAGGAGATCCCATAATATCATGCTTAGTATTTTACTGTAACTGGAACAGATGGGGGCAGTTGGGGAAAAACATGTCATACTACTCACAATGAGTTAGGGATAATGTGGGGCGTTAATGCTGATGTTTTATATTGAGAGTATGCATTTTGCTTGAATGATTTTGTATATGATTAGTCTTTTTATAATTGTATCTGATTGACAGACGCACGTACCTTGTCACAGAAATAGGTGAAAAACAATCATTTAAAAAAAGAAATCCAAAATTGACAACATACCAATATCCCTAACTTATTGTGAGTATATAGTGTATAGTCCTATACTACATGTACTCGAACATTCCTAAGGTTTCATCTACCAATTGTAATTTTTTTCTTAATGCTGGAATAATTGTTTTATAATCTGTATTTTGTCTCTTAAAGATTGTCAATTACATGTGTATTGCGAACATGAGGTCTGCTTACGAGCCAACAGCGAAAGTTGGTAAGACCAAACAAAAAGGCCAAAAATGTTACTGCGAGATGATGTTGTTCAGTCCATCCCTTGCATCTTGTAGAAACAGTTAAAATATGCAGGTGCAAAAAAGAAATAATTTTAATTATATATTATATTTGTTTTAATTGTGCCTAGTACAATGAGATTTGTAAAAAATGCAAGATTAATTATAAAAAAATGAAGTCCGATTGCATTAGTACAATGTATTACAGGATGTGAAAGTTATTTTCGTTGTGAAATTACAGCTTGTACATTCAACAGAGCCCTTGCATACATGATTATGCAGAATGAAAAGCACGTTTTCGTGTCTGCAGTCATCACAGTTGTTCCCCAAAATCCTCTGTGTTGTGTCTTTTCTTTTGTCTTTTGTCATTTGCGCAAGGTAATATATGTTCAAATAAAATGCTGAAGAACGAACTCGGAATCTACAAAGTTATTCGAAATAAGCGATAGGATCGGACACCAGTCTATGCTTTAGTGCGTAATCTCCTTTTGGTGCATGTAGTCTGGATGTTATGCACGTAATTTTGTTCGGCTTTTTGAGCGCGGTGTCTCACGCGTCGAGCATGCCATTACGCTAGACATGAGAAGAAATGACAGTTTTTGTGAAAATGTCTGGCTTCCGTACACTAACATGCAAAATGCGACAACTAGAACATCGGCCACTCTTTCCTCATTTTTCTACGACCGCCTATGCTATTATCAGGTAGTCGTCTTAAGTGCCCTACGGAAAATAAAAACGGCTTCACTTTTCGAAATTGGCCCGCTTAGGTCGTCCTCGGAATGAGTATGATGATCTATTACGAAAATCGGAATATAGCAATGCGTAAGTACGGAGTCTGTAGGCTTCTCGTCAAGAACTGTGCTCCCCAATAAATGTGTATTTATTGTTTTTCCTCTACAGGTTAGGGACGGCAGGCGCAATAGGAAATGTTTTATTTCCGTTTGAGCTTGCGAATTAGGAAATAAGAATTGAGATTTTGAATAGTAAATATAGTGCAATATACAACCTCTCATTGAAGTTATGGATTTTAAAATGACTGATTAAGTTGTGTATTTTTTTATTAGTCTGTTTTTATTTAATTAAGTGTAATTTTATGTTTTTTATTCCCGTAATTTGTGTATCACAAATTTTTATCACAATTTTATATAAATTAAAAAGAAATATTAACTTCAACAATTCAGCCTTCGGGTTGCCAATGTGAAAAGTGGAAAATATAACCTTTTATCAATTAATAAATCAATCAATCAAAAATAGTGGCTTGGTACGTGTGACGTGCCCGATACCTTAATCTGGCCTATATCCTTATTTGCTGGGAAATTATTTCACATGCAGTCCAGTTTCTGTTGTAATTAATTAATTAAGAGATTAACGAACAGTTAATAATCATTAACCGAAAGAACTATAGTTTTGCAGGAGGCATTGCTCTCATAGTGAAAGATATAAAAGAGCGCCCACGGCGCTGAATGCAGACACGCTACGCCAGTTCTCAAGTAATTTCTTCTTTCTTGAAGAGATCCTACGCTGTTCTAAATCGTCATGTTAAAGCTAACGTTCCTGGTGGTTGCCATATTGATGGCGTCCGGTATTTGTAAGTAATAGGCATTTAACAAATCAAGCCGGCCTCCAACTGAACGATTTTTGCTACGACATTTTTACGATTATGCCTATTATAAAATGTGTATAGATTACCCGAAACTGTGTATATATACAGAGGCGGATCCAGCCTCATTAAAATACAGGAATACAAGGGAATTCATGGGGTCTGACCCCCTGAAATCCAATGTATTCCTGTATTTTAATGAGGCTAGATTCGCCACTGGTATAAAAACACTTAGTCCAATTTAACTATAGAAAACAGTCAAGACATTGCACCCAGCTGACCCTGAAGGCCTAGTTACTGATAAATGACTAGAAATATAGTTACTATAACAATGAATCTGACTCCGCCTGGTAGTTGTTTTAACTAGATATCTATTAGACATTACGAGAATTCTAGTCATCCTGATTAGAAAATCTAGTCATACTGACTGATTTTCAGTTGCACCCAGCTGACCTTTATTGTCTAGTTATTTTTGACTAAAGTGTTTTAGATAGTCCATAGACAGTCTCGGGTGATCTCAACAAATCTTACCGAAACTTTGGAATTTCGTGGCAAAATCGATCCATGGGATTCTTCCATTTCCCAATTGAGAATGAAAGCAAAAAAGGTTGGTTTACTGCATTGCTAGCTGCTTTATGTGACCGGCTAAATTAGTTTACAAAATTTCGGTGGTTTTTGACGATATCCCCGGAAATAAACGGATTGAGAGCGAAAAATTTCACAGAATGGTAATAGCGAAAATATGACACACGATATGATATTATAACATCAACATCCATTGAAAAAATGGGAGGCTAAAAAATGTGATCTGGTCACGCTCCTTTAAGCGATTATACCGCATGCCTTATTAGTTGCTGAAGATGATGTAATGGGACATGTACACCATTCAAACCCAACATTTTTAATGGCCACGTTCCTTTTCGTATGCAGTCGCACCCTCGGATGCAAACCTTATCCAGTTCCAGGACATGGTTACCTGTGCGACCCCAGAAGGGCATATATCAGCCATAGCTAAGTACAACGGCTACGGATGCTATTGCGGCTTCGGTGGTGACGGGGACCCAGTTGACGGAACCGACAAGTAAGTTCAAAGGTCATTTGAAGTAATATTTTATTTGCATACAAACTGTGACATTGGAAGTCTTTTCTTTTATACTTATTACATTTGAAACTGAAATCTTGTTTGTTTGGTTTTTTTTTTAATTCAAATTGTTTTATTTGTCCAAGTTAAAAAATACAATTTAACATGGAAAATTGTCTTTTGATCACATGCTCCATAAAATTAAAAATATTAGTATACATGTATATGCTCGCACGGTCGCACCTAAAATTAAAACAACACACTTAAATACAACAACAACAACACAAATTGCCAAGTTTGTTCAAATAAAAAAGAACATCAATTACACTGTTAATCCCCATTAAAAATCGGCATTTAACACACTGATATAGCAGATGGGACAAACGATTTTTTGTAAGCATTTTTCCTGGCAAAAGGACCCTAAATCGCCGACCAGATGGTAGCATCGGGAAGTCAGAGTTAAGAGGGTGCATACTGTCGAGCAGGATTTGTTTCGACTTCCGACATATTGACCAGCGGTACAGCTCAGACAACTGTTTTACTAGCTGTATTAACAACTCGTGCCAGCTTTCTCTTATTAATCACAGTCAAGTTGCCAAACCAAGATACAATATTAAATGTAAGCGTATTTTCTATAAGATTTCTGTAAACCAATTGAAGTGTATTTTTACCAACACCAAAACTCCTGAGTTTCCTCAGAAGATACAAACGCTGTTGTGCCTTCATGTAGATATGTTCAACATTTTCATTTTAAGGCAAACTTGCTATCAATGACTGTGCCCAAGTATTTGAAATTATTTGTTATACTAACTTCCTAATCGCTAATGACTACCGGCCGGAGTACCTCTCTCCCTCCTGTTATTAAAAATCCCAGAAAAATGGATTTTGTTTTAATCTAACAATCATATAAAATACCTCCCAAAAATATATGGGAAGGAAAAGGAAAATTTGCAATCTCCAGTTTTGATGTGGAAGCAAAACGGCTGGTGCAATTACACTGTAAATAATACGGTGGAAAGCTATGCAGCGAGTTGCCACCTATCTACCGTAATTTTAACGATTATTCCGTAAATTGTTTAACGGGAAATCCCCTAAAATTCTACGTTATTCCCGTATTTTTACCGTGCTTTACCCGTACGTTACCCCGTCGGATTCGTGTAAGGTCTGTGGCTTGACACCAGATCAACTACAATACGTGCCTTTACGGTTCCCCCACAATTCACTGCGCGCGGTACATGGCGCAGTGCATGATGGGATACAAATATAGTAACACGGATTTCAATGACGTCATCAAGACACTGAATCATAACGATTTTTAAAAAGATAAAGCAGTCGTAACTTAAAATATGAAGTTGAAACTTGGTATACAGTCTCGTTTAACGGGAAATCCCCTAAAATTCTACGTTATTCTCGTATTTTTACGGTGCTTTACCCGTACTTTTCCCCGGTGCTGTACATTACCGCGTCCAGTACCATTAGCCTTTTTGAAGTATGGCGGACACAATAGGAGGGCGCACTTTGCAGTGGGTATAAAATCGACTAAAATGCAAAATAACACAGTTTTTCACTTTACACTTATTTATTTTATTGATAATTATGTCTATGTATTATAATTACAACATGTAAATCAAGGTTTTGGAAATAAATACAATTGATAAAAAAATTAATACCCAATTGAAATTGCGCCCTCTCCTTTTGTTCCGCCATACTTCTAAAAGGCTAATTAACTTCTGCTGATTCGTGTAAGGTCTGTGGCTTGACACCAAATCAACTACAATACTAGACTGGTCCCCTGTCCATGTGCGCTACGCTGCTCTCGCTATACAACGGAGGGGAAGTAAATATGAGGACAGGGAACCAGTCTACTACAATACGTGCCTTTAGGGTTCCCCCACAATTCACTGCGCGCGGTACATGGCGCAGTGCATGATGGGATACAAATCTAGTACACTTTGCCTCGGCGTTCAATCTTCTCGTGTAGAATCGAATGAGAATTGGCAAGTCAGTGGAGCTATCGTCCGCTTCAAACTCGTAAAACGCGGCGATTTTGTGTTTTTGACAAATGTTCGCTTGTAATACGCCTATATAGGGTACCGCGCCACACGGCACTCGCGACATGCACTCGCTCGACTTCAAGGATTACCGTGACAACGGGTTTTCGACAGTCATCTTAAGTATTCCACCCCTAGACGCCGACATAGTCCCAAAACAGATATAAAGTCGCATATAAAGCAAAGGGCGCCCTCTTTCGTAGTTTTTGTTTCCGCTGCGCGCCCGACTCGGGAGCACCCCCAAAACAAATTACGCAAACCAACAAATTTGCAAACTAAAATTAAATTAAATTAAAAAAATGATAAAATCGCCTTAGTGACTGTTTCACACGCATGCACGCACACAAGACCATTGATTCCCAGCGCTCATTGGCAAATTCGATAATACTTTCGATTCCAAATGCATCGATCCAATCATTATCTTTACGACTAGGGCAACTGTTATTAATTGTTGAAATGAAGAGAAAAGAAAAGTTGTCTGAATCGGGGTTCGAACTTCAAGGCTATATGAAGTTCTTTGAAGAATTATATTCATGTCCAATCAGACGTCATAAACTACTAATTGTGTTTTGTGTATACCAGGTGTTGCCAAGCACACGATGCTTGTTACGAGGGGGCGAAGAGCTGTGTTCTATTTGAGAAATACACGGCGACCTACCATTACAACAAGTGGAGGAATTTTAAATGGGACCCGAAAACTTGTCAAATCACGTGCAGTAAGTATACGGTTAAGGGGGAAAATCATATACTCTGACTGAAAGGTCTGGGAGTCTGATAGATGTAGCATATTTTATCGGACAATAACGTGTAGGAACACCTCTTGTGGCAAGACTGACTTTAAGCCCCGTGTACACTGGCAAACATTTCACATAAAACATGACCAAACTTCAAGTTTGGTCATGTTTTTCAGAACAATTTGCAGGTGTGGACAACCCATAAAACAGCAAACTTCACCAAACCGTATTTGCCGGTGTATGGACATGCAGCTATTGCTCATGTTTTATGTCTGAACCAATCAGGAACCAGTTTCAATTAGTCATGTGATTAGAGCCAGCCAATCGCGATCATGTGACGAATAGGTCCCGAATATTTCTTTGACGTCATCATGAGTTACCGGCCACCTAATTACAAATAAGTTAAAAATAAGAACAAAAATATGACTTTTCAGATGAAGTACACTTAGGCTAACTTAAATGAGCGTGACCCGACTTTTAAAAAAGGATTTTGTTCTAGCCTAACAACCATATATTATAATATTTCCCCGAAACACTATCCATCTGGAAAAACAGGACATTTGCAATCCCCAATTTGGACGTGGAAGCAAAAACATTGGTGTAATCACTGCACTGCTTTATATAACCGGATAAATTATAGTTTACTAAACCTCGGTAGACATTTGACGATATCCCTAGAAATATACGGATGGAGGGCGCGAAATTTCAAAAATATGACACTATTTATAGCATCAAAATCTCATCACCCATGGGAAAAATGGGGTGGGGGTTGGGGGAGCTGACAAATATGATCTGATCACGCTCCTTTAATAACGGAATAAGGTAAGAACTGAAAACTCCGGACAGTCTCAACTTTGAACATAGGAATCGCCTAGCCTTGATCAAGGCGTTGGGCTTGTCTTTAAGACGGCCTGCTGAAGATAAAACATAAATAGCGCTGACCAGCCGCGGCATTCTGTTGCACGTATTATGCTCACAGCGCGCTCCGCTATGACTATGAACACACGTACGTAAAGCACTATACATGTATCGGTCCGTAACCCAATGCCTTGATCAGTGGTTCTGCATTCAGCCAGCAAAACTCATTACAGTAATGGAAACTTCCCCCGTGTGAGCTGAAATTTCATTGGTCGACGCGCGACAGGTTATGTTTGAAAAACGCTACATCTTCCATCCCCAGTTTGTTCGTCCGAGACAGTATTAAGATCTCCCACAAATCATTCAGGAGAGATAATATATTACGACCGTTGTCCCCCAGAAGTGTAATCAAATACGTAAACAGATAAGCACAATAAATGCTACGAACCTGAGAATATTTGTTGTTTTCGTCCATCGACCATGCCAAGGTACTCGTAACATGGCGGACGCCATTGCATCATCGATATATATACACTGGATGAAGTATGCAATAGCAGTTGGCTATACAAGAATTGAAGCCATGCGCCGGCCGCCATTGTACCCCACGAACAATGCTTGTCCTAGACTGCTCCGCGGTCCATGCGATCGCTTGCATTAATTCCACTTAACACATGTATACCATGATGTAGACTAGTGAAGACAGTATGACCAGTCTAGGCAAGGCATTGTATTAGGTGGGGTACAATGGCGGACGGTGGATTCAATTTTAGACGTCGTTGCTTCATCCAGTGTATATATATATCGATGCATGCATGCATAATACATGCTTCGCGTCATAATACGTGCTACTCATGAAGCTCTTGATTGGTTCAAGACAAATTTTAAATATTCAAACCGTGCATACCCGCATATCCAAAGCCCGCCCATATTCGGCCAAATCCGGCCGAAAAAAATGAAGAAAGACATTAAACCCGGAAGTGACAGACCCGACAAGGCGGTCTTTCGAGCTAGGGCAGGCCGTACGCAGCAAGTGTGTTGCCGTACGGGTTGGTATGGAAGTCGTGACCGCACGGTGGCTAGTTTTGATGCCGTGTGTGGTTTGCATACGCAAGACCCGATATTCTCTAGTACAGCAACAAAATCCAGAGACCGCATTAGACAAGGCTAGGAATCGCCTTGTTTGCGTGATGTCATTTTGACGTCATTGGGCGAGCCTAACTACTTACGATAATTTGAAAATACAAAAAATTGAATTTTTAAAGTAATATTGAAGCTTGAAACTGGGTGCAGTATTGGGCCTTAGAGTATATAGATTTGTTTGTGACGTCATTATGACGATACTTTTTTCAGCCGTTTAACCTCTCTGTACCATTATATCCCTAACATCTATTGATGCTTTTATTTTTTAATTTTCATCCGTATTTTGTCTTCACCCCCGTTATTGAATTTCCCTGGTGGATTGGAGCTAACGTGTCAGAATTATGTGAATCGTTTGTGTTTCATATAAACCAGGACCTGCTCGCGGTTACGCAATTTGGGAATTCAACGAAGACTGCAAGGCCTGGCAGTGCGAGTGTGACCGACAGGGGGCGTTGTGCTTCGGCCGCGAATCGTCCACCCTAAATGTTGCAAAGTACGGGTCATATCCGCAATCCTTGTGCAAATAGGCCCGAGACGTGAACCCGAAGATCTTTGGAGCCCTGCTTCGCAACTTTAATTTTACGTTTAAAAAAGCAAATCATGCAGCCGTGTACATTATATTGTGGAAGTTCTGTCTGTGTCTCATTGGTTATCGCCATTTACAGGGTGTCCATGATGGTGCTTGGGCGAGGCACTTTGCCATAAATTGCCTCTCTCAACCAAGGTGTATAAATGGGTACCAGGATCATGCTGGAAAGGTAAACAGACTCGTTGTGTGAGAGGAGTGGCGAGTCCCCCACAGCAAACTCAAAAGAGGAGTCTGGCCCCCTCGCTAATGAAAGAGAGATAGGCACTCCAAATTGTAATTACATGCACGACCCTTTACCTTTTACCTATAAGAAAAAAAGGAAACCGAGAATAAATTGCCAATTACTCAATAATGACTAAACATTTTTGAAAACGGCAACTACTATCCGTTTCATTACCGTGTCCTCTTTCTTATGACACCAATAATACCAGAATACATTCATGGATGACTACGAGCACCAATGGTTCAAAGCGCGCAACCATATCAAAAACGGCTTCGTAACAGATTGTGACGAGTATAAGTAATCGTCGCAGAGCTGACATACTGACGAATACGCCAAAACTCGGTTTTGAGAAAAACGTGCTTGAAGTTGGACGGGTAATTTGGCGTTCTATTTTACTCGTAATAATTCGATAATAACCTTATAGAAGTACGTTTCTATTGAAGTGGGGGATATTTTATCTATAAAAGTCATGTTTATGACAAGGATGTTGGGAATTGCGTTGTAATTTGAGGTGAAAATTATTCGTCAGTTTGTCAAATTGCAAAAACCACCGTTGGTGATTATTCGTCACCGTTTTGCATGCTATTCGTCAGTTTGTCAGATTACAAAACCGCGCTTGCGCTGCTCTGTGTGTTATTCGTCGGTGGGGTTTAATGCGCATTTGCTATAAACAGCCGAGGTGTGACGTGCGTGGCCACATTGGAACAGCACAGGGACACGGTAAAGTGATTTTTAGTGTAGAGCCATTGCCTAGGCAACTAACAAAAGATTACGTATTCACTTCGGCAGCCTTAATAAATTCATAATCCCAGTTTTGTTGGACCATTTTATTTCTCTTGAACAGTACTAAATCAAGAGTCATTTGTACCCATAATGTATAAAAGTTTGAAAGCTTATTATTTATTCAAGGAAATAACATCAACAATAATTATGCAAAACTGTTTTGCAGTAAAACACAGCTGGAGTTTAAAATATTGACACACTGATTATTTCTTTCCTTCATTTTTTTTTTTAAACAGTGAAATTCATTAACAACTTCTTTTTTTAAGTATGAAATTTGATATACAATTTTAAATGATTAAACTGGATTAATTAAATCAGTGCCAGACAAATAGACAAGACAACACAATTCTTAATCGGAATAAACAATTATTCACGAAAACAATCTGACCCAAAACTCAATTTTTACCCAGCATCTTGCTAACCGTGCGTACTGCAACTAATAAATGATAGCTGGTACCTTGAATGAACTGTTTCAATGAATAGTGACCAGCGAAAATACATATTCGTCAGTTTGTCAAATTTTTCATGTACTAATCTTCAAGATTCGTCGCCGGCGGGGACTCTCAATCTCAAAAAATATGAACAATTCCGGTTTTTTGCAAAAAGAATTTGAAAGGGCAACCTATCAGAGGCCCAAAAATGTCAATATCTGAAAATCGGAAAAATTGCTATTCGCCGGTATGTCAGCTCTGCGACGAGTTTTTCTGCTAAAACAATGAACATGTGCCAATTTCATAGAGCTGCTTAATCGCTAGTGTGCTTACTGTATCAGAAAAGTTGTGCTAACGTTAAGGCTATTTCACAGCCGCTGCGTGCTTAAAGCATGCGCGCGCTTGGAAACCAAATTTTGGCTCTGCGGTTAAGGCAGGTTTTCAGTTGAAAAATGACCCGACGCTCGGTTAACGGAAAATGGGCTGTTAAACAGCTCTATGAAATTGGGCCCAGATTAAAAAGACGAATAGTAATTTGAAAAATCTTTTATTCAAACATAAACTTAAATGTGTTTAATGTTATGCTACGTTTACACCATGTCCCCGGCAGTCCCGGCGCCCCGGTAGAGGAGCACCGTGGAGGCACCGGGATGGACGTCGGGGAGCGTAGGGGACCGGGGTGGCGAAACGTGAATGACCGTAGCTCACCCTTGCCACCGGCCGGTGAGCAGCTCTGTCAAAAATTTTGCCCCGGCAGTCCCGGCACTAATGAGAATCGTCCTGGGCCGCAGTGGGACGGGGCTTCCGTCACAGGGCGTGACGGACCGCAGTGTGCCTTGACTCACCGGGGTGTGGCACCTTGGGGTGCCGGGACCTCTGATCGCGGCCGGTGCCTCGCGCTCCGCCACGTTTGGAAGCCCGGCACCCCACGGTCTGCCAGGGCCCGACACGGTAGCGGCCACAGCATGGTGTGAATGCGGCCTGGTAAACTGCGGTGCGACAAGGTGTGTGACGGTTGTTGCTCACGGCCAGTTAAGCCTCACTGCGTCGCGCTCCAGGACAAAGTAAAAATGAAGGTGTGGAGCGCACTATTTATACCCACCTGGGCTCACCGGGAGACCACCGGGTGACCACCGGGCGTGAAACGTGACAGCTGCCACGTTCAGTCGCAGGTCGCCGCAGCAGACCCTCGCACACCGTCGGGAACGTATTGGGCCGGGACAACAAACGTGACACGAACGGGACGGACGTGAGGCACCGCATCAGAACTTAGCAGGCCGGCCTGGGACGTGGACCCATCCGTAGTGGAACGGCGCTTGAAACGTAGCGCGCCGTCCGCCTCGCGGCCCGGAACCGGCACGGCGCGCCAAGCTTTCCGTACCGGGACGTAACGCACCGTGGTAGAACGCAACACACCGGCCCAACTAGGGCCGAGTAGAGCCAAAGTAATAAAAAGACGACAAAAGTTCCACGGCACGCCACGTTTTGGCCAAACCGGGGCGCCGGGACTGCCGGGGACATGGTGTAAACGTAGCATTAGCACTTCGTAAAGGATTTTTGAACCGTCGTTGCTCAGTCATCCATGAAGGTATTTTGTATTTCCTGGTGTCAAAGAAATATGACACCGTCATAAATCAGATGGTTGCTGTCGTTTTCCAAAATACCCAGTCATTATTGAGTAATTAGCAATCTAATCTCGGTTTCCTTTTTTTTCTAGGACAATCGGCCTGTATGGATATATGTGGTACAATTATTTAGATTCGTCGCTTCCTGAGTGAAGCAACCGTTCGCCATCTTGCTCCAGAAAGCAGTGCCTTACCCAGACGTCTGCAAACTGGTTATACACTGTACCATATTTACTGTACGTGTATTAAGTTGAATACAAACAGGCCTTTGAACCGGAGACCAGTGTAGGCAAATTGCTGTGCCTGGAGCAATATGACAGACGTTTTGCTTCAATTCACGTATGGCCAACCCCAGTTGCACATCCAATCTAGTCTGCATGAATGCATCCTCTTGCAACAGTGCCCCTTTAACGCACTCCCTAACTCCTACGTACAGTGGCCCTGTTGAAAAAGGCCCCATTTGGCGGTGGGACAAGCGACAGAAATCTTGTCGCCTCTGCTGGACCAATCAGGACGCTTGCAGTGCATTGTAGCACGATTGCAAGCATTCAAATGTCACGCGCGCAGATTGTAAACACCGTGCATGCATGTGATACATGTACTCCGCGTCGGCGATTGGCTGCTATTTAAAGCATATTGGGGAATCCCTTCCATTACATTCGTCAGCATGCATCCCTGTTATTAATTTGAAAAAACTGCGGAGTAAATAAGGTTCGTCGTTTGAAAGTTTGGTAGGAATGGGACAGTCATAAGGAACGGAACCCAATACATTTTCTGGAAAGTATAGAAATTGTTTCTTTTAGGCATAACATGACCGAATTGATTAAATTACATCAAAATGACTCGGGCGTGAGTTGGCTCAAGACAACAGCCGGCTCGCTCCACAGATTTGCGTGTATTTCCTCAGGGTATTGTCACGTCGCTTTGCAGAGTAGAAATTCCCTGAGATCTCAGGATGGCATGAATGCAGAAGTCAGTAGTTCTTGTAGCACATTGTGCATTCGTGCAGCCGGTTTCCCAAGACGCTATTTTGCCAATCCAAACAAGAAACATGCATTGTGGACAGGTAACCGCATGCTTTCGACGGAACTGACTTTCTTTGTTTTTTAGGAGGCGCATTAATCTTAATACATCTAGCTTGACAAAATCAGTATACAGAAAAGAAGGGATTCGGAGCCCTCTACGTTCAGGATAACGATGGAAAAACCAAAATAAACTTGACTGCTGTAAGCTCTCTGCAAAGGACCTCCTTACCCCAAAATGCACAACACGAGACAGTTGTATTGGTGGAAATAAATGATGGTAAAATGTAGAATCAATATTATACCATGAAGATCAAGATTACAATAAAGAAAATAGAAATATTACTGGTACCTTGAAAACAGTCTGTGCATTGATTTGTTTCGAGTCTTATTGTGATTTTGAAAATGCTTGATACGAATGATATTATCTGAATACTTGTAGAATAATAGTAAAATATTTACCGCAACAATCCCTAATTAGTTATTTTACAATGGGTGTCAGTTCGTGAAAACAAAAATATTGGGTCAGTTCGTGAAAACAAAATTACGTGCATTTTGTCAACACCTAATTTTGTTTTCACGAACTGACACCCAATATTTTTGTTTTCACGAACTGACACCCATCGTAAATTAACTAATTAGGGATTGTTGCGGTAAATATTTTACTATTATTCTACAAGTATTCAGATGATATCATTCGTATCAAGCATTTTCAAAGCTTTTTTTTCCGGATAAATTTAACGTTTTCTTGGGTGTCAGTTCGTGGAAACAAAAATTCATGGCTTTTGGTGCAGTGTACGGAGTGCGCGCGCACACTTGGATGTCAGTTCGTGAAAACTTGTGTCCCCCACACTGTGCAGTTTTCACGAACTGTAACTGAAGTTCACTTGGGTGTCACTTCGTGGTGACAGCGACGATATAGTGGCGAACGTGTACGGCAATGAGTTCCGTAAAAATAGCCATGCACGGTTAGCCCTGTTTACGCCGGGTCTGCTAGAGTACGCGTAGGCCTAAAGGGGCGTTCACACTATCGCGGAAAAATCACACTGTTCCATTGGTTTGTACACAAACTGGTTTGCCGCTTGTGCGCGGCCTATCGCGATGCGCAAAACGTTTTCAGCTGGGTCAAAGTTCAAATTTGTTGAACTTTGACCGCGGTGCGCTGACCTTTCCAACGCGCAGCCAGTGAGGTATCGGAGAAGCCCCAAGTTACCAGAGTGGAATTTTCTATTTTGGAATAATCGGCGATTAGGAACTCATGCAATGCGGTGAGCGCAGCGCGAAAGTGTGAATTTTCCGCGATAGTGTGAACGCCCCTTTAGGATTTATCTTCTGACGGTGCTATTGCTGATTTTAAGTTGACATTTTGAAAACCCACTGGGAGGGAAGGGGAATTTATGTCACGAATTAGAAAATGTTTCTCTCTATGGCCTATATGTTTTAGTGCACGCACGAGTCGCCCGGTGTGCAGTATTTGCTTTTTGCGAGTTTCCCGAACCGGCGGGTTTTAAACTGGCAAATATGTTCAACTGTGGCCTCGATTATCTGTGGAACAGTACCTATTTGATAGATTTTTAAAATTTGCAATGTCCTGTACAATTGTATTTTCAACAAAATCTCTAAATTGTCGTCGGTCGAAATCGTAAGGTTTGCCGAGGGCATACGATTTTCCCAGCCCGCGGCTTCCCCGTGCAGTCATGCCACGATGTGAGGACACAGGGGACTAGACATCGTGCAACATGCATAGTGAGCAGGCGACAGTGCGCTCTGCATAACATTATACAAAACAGGTGCGCGCGCACGGCGCTGTTACTACTAAATTCCATAGACGCGTTGTTCAATTATTGTCGCGGCGATCGGTTTTTGGGACGAACGCACGTTCAAAACAAAAACAATAGACAGTTTCGGCAAGCTCAAAATCCGCGCGCGTATACGTATCCGTACCATTTTCAGCTTTGACGTCATCACTTTATGCGGTCTTCTCGTACGTGATGCGGATCAGCCACACGTAGGACAACGTATGGGAGCCGTTTGACACGTATACAATTAATTTAAATTAGTGTTATGTCACACTGCGGACCATTAAACTGAGATGCCGAAACTGTCTAATAACAACGTCTAGGGCCTATAGACTAAGGTTGACGCAGAAAGCATTACGCATCAGACACACATGAACATTATTATGTATTTCTAAAACAACCATCCCAGAATGAATTTTATGCCCGCACATAGGCATAAGGCCTATTATAATTAAAGGTAGTCTACATGTTTGGTAATTACCCTTAAAAATATGTATGAATTATTATCTAAAAGCTTACTTGTTATCAAGATGGTAATGGTACACTGTAAAAAATTGTGTTGAGTCACAGGTGTTTTTCTGTTGAAAAAGTCAAAATCGAACAGTAACTTTTACTGTTTTGGGAATTTGTTGCTATTGCACAAACGTTCTTCCGTCTGTGTACATTTTACAAATATTGTTCTGTATGATTACCTACGGTTTGCCGTTAAATTACAGGTTTGTTCAGGAACAAGAAACTTTTAATCTTCATCTGTTAAAATACAGCCATGTTACTGTTTAGTAACAGAGGACCTTCTGTTATCCCATCGATTTTCCCTGGTATGCAGCAGAAATTACGCGGCGTTGATAGCGAGTACCAGTACGTTGCATGCTGGAAAATCACTGCAGTAAATTCAAACTGCGCAGTGCGCTTTTTGTAGTTGTGCCGTTCGTATATGAAATGACAGATTTTGGCGGGCGTTATGTCGAAATATATACTGGAGACTGTTCAGTTTATAGTGCCGACTTGAACGAGAAGTAGCTGCTCTACATGTCGTGAAAGGCAAGTCGGTATTTTCGTACATTTTTTTGTTTTTATTTGCGTTTTATTTGCCGTGCAATACTGCCTGCAGTGGAGATACACGGGAGCATGTAACCTGCCTCAAAGTGCGGGAATACAGTAGACTCAGGCGGAAATTCCCCCTGAATTTATCATATTCCTGTATTTCAGTGAGTCGGGTTACATTTTTGGTAAATTGTACACCCTGTTGAAACTCCACTGCACCCCGGCATGCAAATAAAAACTAGGAAATTGAGAGAAACATGCCGACTTATTTTACATGAAGTGTGGTGCATCTACAACACAAAAAGTGAACTGTAAAGGTCAACAAGAAACAGTCGTCAATAACCTGGACTGCTTCGTTCAGTTACATAGAATTGTTTCTGTACAGAAGGCTTTGTTAAAGAACAAAACCATGCACAAAACGAACACTTAGTCGTCTGTTGAAAAACAGAAGAATCTTCTGTAAATTTACAATTCCAAATAACAGTAGAGTCTACTGTATGCAAACAGAGAAAACAAAAAGTAGAATGTACTGCTTAAAAACAGTACGCTATGTAATGCCAATTGACATATGAATGTACTGTAAATGAACAGAGATTTTTTTAACAGTGTAGTAATCATCCTGTGAAATTATTTCGTCTGAATTGCCCCCATTCATGAGAAAAATGACAAAACTATTTGAATCTCCAAAGATCGCCTGCATGCAGGCGGTTTGTTGAGCCATTCATTCATGCACAAAAACCATGGTTGGATTTTTTCAGGTTTTATAAAGTATTACTGCATCTAGGGCTGAAATTTATACAAGGTAGTTTTCTCGATATAGGCTTTCAATTACCAGTAGAAATCACGCTGTTTTCGACAGTTTACCAATCATGTATACTACCTCAGATCTTAGTAATGCCCAGCACATAAGGCATTTCATGAAACGTGTGGAACAACTGATGTTATTGCTGAGCAGCCTGTTCAGGGTATGACTTCGAATTTTCATATTGTGTTGAAACCCCCTCCCCTATATGAAAACGAACACGAATAATTTACTGCAAAAACAGAACCCCTATAGTTTATATTAGCATCCATCTGACTACACAACAATGTAATAAACACCAATGGTTTATGAAGGTGTACTTGTAGTCTCCTCGCTTGTTATTAATAACCCCCAGAGGTAATTGAAATCAGCTCCACCGAGCATGGAAACCACTCGATATTTTTATGATGTTTGCCAAGGCTTTTCGAATTGTCGTCCAAACGGCGGTTTCCGTAGAGACGCCGCGCCGAATGCGATATTTTGAGCTTTGCTGAAGGAGACCCAACACCTGTTGGCAAGGCAAATATTTTTCACCGTGCAGTTGAATGCGGACCTTTGTGTCTGACAATAATAGACCGTATTGAATAGCCGCCATTTCGTGGGGCACCTTTTGTTACTTACACCTTTCAACAATGGAAGCACAATATGTGCAACTATGCATGTCCTCAATGAACAAAGAAACTGCCCCACGAAATGGCGGCTATTCGATACGGTCTATACCTTGCGTTTTTTCACTTCTATGAAAGATGTTTCTGTGAGCATTGGCTTAATTTGTTAAGTGGGCAGAACTTAATTTGTTTGATGATTTTTAACGAAATCCGGGAACAACAGCAGAACTAAAGAATAATGCCTTGTATAAATTTTAGCCACATAGATAGATGCAGTAAAACTTCGGAAACCTTAAACAAATAAAATAGGGCCTAAATGCATGATTTTTGTTGTTGAATGAGTGGTAAAGAAATCGTTTGCAAACCTTAAGTTAGTAATTTCTTCCAGAAAAGTACTGTTTCACACAGGGAAAAAATCATGTGGTGTTTGTTACTATTGCTATCAACAGTTTTAATCTGGGTTTTCTTGTCAGTACTCATCATGAAGTAAACATTTTGGTTAGGCCAATACTACTTCACTATACAATAGTATATGGCATACCATACGATGTTTACCATTACAGATGTTTATTTGTTTCGTTTATCGCTGTTCATTTTCAGTATTTTTTGAAAATCTGCAAGTACACCAGAATCTTGACTACTGTCTTTGTAGAATGTCGCCCTCTGGGTTGCAATAAAAATACTTCATCCTCTCTTCATTCCAAGCGCCTAACATACAGGGCGCTGGGACCATCGTTATATATACACTGGATGAAGCAACGACGTAAAAAATTGAAGCCACCGTCCGCCATTGTACACAATGCATTGCCTAGACTGGTCATACTGTCTTCACTAGTCTACGTCATGGTCTACGTGTGTTAAGTGGCATGCAAGCTATCGCATGGACCGGGGAGCAGTCTAGGCCAGGTATTGTTCGTAGGGTACAATGGCGGGCGGCGCGTGGCTTCAATTCTCGTATAGCCAACTGCTATTGCATACTCATCTAGTGTAAATACATCGATGGCTGGGACGGGCAAATTTGTTGGCGCCCTCATTGGCCAACATTTTATACTACACGTGACCACGAGGTCGCGTCTTTTTCTTGTAAACAGGCGTAAATTCAATTTTCCAGCAGACAAGGTAGGTCTCGCACAAAGTACACTCATTTTTTTCGTAAATTAGATTTGTTAACATACTATTTATTAATTATTCGTCTGGCAGCAAGCAACCCACAATGCTCCGCGGGGCTGTATATATGACCTTTGCGTCACGTGTTTCCGTCACAGAAAACTGTACAGGCACATTAGCCCGTCCCAGCGCCCTGTAAGGTGCGCTGGGAATGAGCGAACATCCTCTCTCGGTGCAAGCGTGTGGCATTATTAGCATGGGCCTCGATATAATCACGTTTGTAATAAAGTCAGTTTCTATGAATCCATGGGAACTCCAACAAGAAAGAACGATATTTTGGGGAAATAGCACATGTCCTAATGGACGGATGAACTCTAGGCTATATCAAATAGAATTAAAAAGCTGGACCATGACGGGCTGGTGGCATCAACTGCACGTTATTAATTATCGGCCTAATCTACCGGTTGCTCTCCTAACGTGAATTATTCATTAAACGTAAACACGTCGGTGGATCGAAGTACTTGTGTGAGCCTGTCGATTTATGTCTAGTCGTGTGTCAGCGTATAACAAAACACTTTCTCGTTGATAAAAAGTGTATAAAAAGTGTATAAATTTCTCTCATATAGTACACCTTGTGTGGGCATAAATGATCTCATTAGGTTGCACACCAGTAAATAGGGCTCCCATAGGAACCAATGCTAATTGCCAAATTTTCAAAAATAATTTAAAAATACGCTGAGAGCGTCTGGAGACAACAACCAAAATACTCATTGAAATCTCATCTTTTCAATTCTGTTCAATTTTATGGGGGTAATCCGTCACTTTTATTCCCTAATTTCCACATGAAACAAAACTACCCCTGCAAGATTGAAAATTGCCAAACAGACCAGCGCCATTTTGATAAAAAGTCACATTCGCTACTGGGGAAAATAGGGCATTTTTCACGAGCTACATTCTCCAAAATGTAGTTGGAAGAAAAAATACCCCACATCACGATGGTGGCCAGTTTCCCCACACGACCACACTTGCTCAGCTCGCAATTATCTCTAATATAGAAGAATTTGAGGGCAAACAAAATATTCATAAGCTCGGCGCACGGATCCCTGGCTATTTACTTGGGTGTACCCATCATAAGGATAGACTGACCGTGGCGTCTGCCATACCTTTTCTCACAAAAGTATGTCTTATATAGAGGAATTTCAAATTGTCATCGAAAACGCGTTACGCAATTCAATGGTTTATTATCTAGGACGTGGCTTTCTGTGCTTATTTGAAATTTGTCAATAAGTTATGTTTTTCTTATATGACATCATATCCTATTTTTCTCCAAAGTTGGCCCTCTAAAATATGCTATAAAATGTCCGCATTTTGCCACTCTTGTCAATGTTCTTCTATCCCTAGGCATATCCATAGACGCTTTGCACCGACGGCCTTGGCATCAGCAGGACATGTTTTATTATGTAAATGGTGAGACAATGGGTCTATATAGTGCCTATACTCGTGCATGACACGCGATGACAATGTGACTGCCCCCTGTCATGGCTGCCGGTGCAAAGTGTCCATAGCTACAGTCTTTGCTTGAGCTTGCTTCGTGGCCTGACTACAACCCTTCTCAGATTTTGTAAAATGACATTTCATTTGTCAATTATACGGATTGAGAACGCGAAATTTCAAAATGGCAATGAGAAAAATATGACACATGATATGGTGTCAAATTCTCAACACCCATGGGAAAAAAGAGGGGGCGGGCAAAAATGTGATCTTGATAAGCTCCTTTAAAAAAAATTATCCAGCTCTGTTGCAACTATGAAGATGTGACCTTACTACTACTCCATCCAAAGGGACATTATTGCTTGCCAACCTGGATCGTTTGGTCTTCTTTTTCGACCAACACGAAATGTACAGGGCGCCCTCTATTCAGCTATAAATTTATTGATCTCTGGAAAATGGTGACCACTTTGCGCTGGCAGTCTTTTGCTTGCAGTGACCTGCAGTGGGATTAGTGCATAGAAGGGAGCAAGATGATGACAAAAAGCTGAACTTTTTAATTTAATTTACCAAAGGTTTGGGTATTTTCTTCTTGGTAAGTCGAAAATGTGAAATAAACCATATCTATCTTAGGCCTTCGTTTTTGCATTATAGCCTTGTATTTAACCCTTGAACCCTAAATAATGCGCAATGACACCGGTTTGTCAACCGGTTATGAAGACGTCACTCAAAAGTCACAATAGTGGCTCATCGGGTTATTCCTTGTTCATGGGGAAGTCACAAATGTGACATTTAGTAAAGCGGTTGTTCGTCACAGCGTAATCTGTTTTCTTTGTTTTTCTTCATTATTTCACTAAACCGTGTTCAGACAGGAACAGCTCCTCAAGATTAAGCTCGGTGCGGTCCACACCCAATCGGAACTGATGATGGCATAATTGTTGTTGTCAATTTATATAGCATCTTCGGCAACTTAAGGCCCTTTATGCTATTAACTATATACGATAACAGCTTTAACTTTACTTTATTATCAACTCGAGATGATGAAAAAGGAGATGCAGTTTTAGAAGTGGGAGGAAAACCTCCAGGGAAATCCCCTGGGAATCAAATCCTGGGTGCCAGAGGTAAAAGGCAAGGAAAGGACCACAACGCCAACCTGACCGAACCGGACAGCGGTATAGAATTCGGTGATTTATGGTGTAGTTTTGCAAGTGGCCGCACACGACCTGGGGCCAATTTCAAGCACAAAAAAATTGCTTAGCACATGATTTATTTGCTTTATAAAATGGATTACAAGCCAAAATGATACGCCAACTTGTGTTTTTCGCAAGAGTACAGGAGAATACCTTTCAATACACATCACTTACGATTTAGGCTGGCAATCCATTTTTGCAAAAAAAAGCAAACAAACCCTGTGCTAAGCAAATGTTTGTGCTTAGCAGCGCCATGAAATTGGCCCCTGCTCTGATGTCACATGCTCAATGCTCCATTCTCCAAATTAATAGACCGTATCGAATACCATCTTTTGGAGAAGTTTCTTTGCTTCTTGGGGACATACATGGTTGCTCATTCTGTGCTTACATTGTTGACCAATTTAAATGACAAACGTTGCCCCCACAAGATGACAGATAAAAGACTACTATGTCAGATGCCATGGTAATTGGGTCTAAACATTCACTGGTAATCTCTAACGTCCATTGCTAAAGTGCATGGAAACAGTTCACTGGTTTTAGTGTAGACCCAAAAACCATAGCAACACAAAAGGGTTACGTTTTCACTTTAGGCCTATTACTCTAGTCTGTACTGTACTGACCACTACAACGACTCTAGCAATAATGCAAAATAATATCACATGGGGAAAAATCACGTGGGTCACTATTCACAGTGATTAGTCAGTACAATAATGGAAGGTATGTGACATAATTTTTCCTGGATCAGTATAGACCGTATGGATGCACCACGAATCTCCATAGACAGCAGCAGTGCTAATTGGCCCAAATGAAAAAACAAATTAAAAATATTCCAAACTCTCTTAGCGTAAGGCGGTCTATATACCGTATCGAATAGCTGCCATCTTATACGGCAGTTTTTGTTCCGTGAATTAAAGACATTGCATGGTTGCACGTTTTGTGCTTGCGTTGTTGACCAATTTAAATATAAAAACTATCCCTACAAGATGACAGCTACTCGGTCTATATGGTCTATATGGCGCAATTTGGCAAAATAATGTTTAAGACCTGAACTTCCAATTTCTTCTACATTTTTACTTAGGTGACCATTGATTTGTTTCCGAAACATGTTTCCAAAGAAGACCACCCCTAAAACAAGCCATGCGTTCCAAACCTCGTCTTGGCAACGAGGCTTGGCAACGTAACCAGGCACCTTTCCAATCAGGACTTTGTATATTAAAGAACAAATTCAAGAGACACGAACTGTTTTGGGATGGTTCTCGGGAAAATACAAAAGAGCAAAAAATACCAAACTTTGTCATAATTGCGCTTTATTCTGATCTTGTAAAACTTCTGGTTCTCATGGACCCACATGCATGGGAATGCGCACATGTAAGAAAAGTATGACGTTATTATTTCTCAGGTCTATGAAATGAAATACATGTCTCAAGAGTTCTTCTTCTTCTTTTCTATGATCCCCTCAAGGAATCTGGTTGCTGAGATTAGCCGACTTAAGTCGTTGCCTTGTAGCCACCTATAGGAGGTTCTTCAGCTTGGCCACGAAGTGCGAGAGAACAGGAAGAAATTCTCAGTTTTATTGGTGGGAGGTATGCCCCACACACCAACGTGTGGAGAAAACCCACGGAATCAGGCAGGGACTGAGAACCCAATCCACATACTACCTGGACGGGATTCGAACCCGGACGGGATTCGAACCAGGGCCACATTGGTGGAAGGCGAGGAAAGAACCACTACGCCAACCTGATTCCCCCCTGCAATACGTTAGAGATTAAAGCAAAACGGACGAAAATGTCTTCATTGCGAAAATGACTGTATAGACTTACAAACGCTGTGTACATGTGTCGCACACTTTGAAATTCATTGCAACTAGTATTAAGAGGAGACATGTAATAATAAAGCGCTAGATCGCTCAGGCTGCTGTCAATTATCAAATCGATTCTTGGCAGCGCATTTGTTTATCAAGACAGGTGTTTTTTGTCCACGCTTTCTTGTCTCGGAACCAAAACACTGTATACATCCTCGGGTATAGAGCCCGCCTCGTGGTGTATACAGTCTCCCGCATGCGATTTTAAATGTCAAGTTCGGATCACTATCTCGTAATTACCAGACCACTGAGTTATATCTGGATAATCTTTGCCAAACACGATGCTTTTTCGCCGCTACTACATTACTTTTGTGGACCATCTGTGATTTTAAAATGTCTGTACTGACAAAGGTAGGGTTGTGCCTAGCAACTGCGGGAGGGTCTTTCTATAAATTAGGGGTCCAAAAGTGTGACATTTAGTGTCACCCCGTTACATCTGATATGTGTTATTTTTCGTACAAAAATAATTAAAATGGCTTTTAAACCATTTTGTATGAATTGTACTTTGAGATGGAAAGTATTTAAAGAATGTGTCCTGAATTTACAAAAACAAGATGTAAAATGTAACGGGGGACACCAACATTGGACCCCTAATTTATAGAAAGACCCGGGATCAAGCCATAGATGTGCGTGTACTGGAGCTTTACCATGTCACTGCGCGCTTCAATCAGTGATAGGGGTGTATAATCCCATTAGTCTTTTCATCCCTCTCGTTGTAGGCCTATAGGACCCGAGTTGGACCTAGATCCTCCCACGTCCTCTACAATTGCCTTAAAACTAGCCAATGGGGACGCAGCGCGCACATTGATTGGCGGTTTGCCAACTGACGGCGCGCGCTCGTAACGGTGACATCTCATTAATGACCGGGTGGCTACCACGGACGTATATATAAATTCTGGACCCGCAATGAGCCCGATTATGTGAAGTAACCGCGGCGCCAGACTATCGCCATTTTAGCGGGCCGGCTTTTGACAAAAAAACACGTGTAAAGGCATGGGAAATGTTGGTCTTCGTGGCACATTTTCACCATTTTTGAGCGACTTGATGAAATTTCACGGTTTTAAGGTTAGTGGCCTCCTAGAAATGGTTGTATTAAGGGGACTGATACATACATTGGTGGGTTAGCATTTTCGAAAAGTAAAGTTTGACGAGATTTTGTGTTCGCTAAACCGACCGATCGTACAGTGTGTACCGAGTGCACGTTAACTCGACTGTTTACCAACTCGACCGTCGTACCAACTCGACCGTTGTACGTATAATTGCAGAAGTCAACTCGTCCGTTGAATTGGGAAGTTGATCGGTCATGTGATGACCAGAAATATTCTGGAGATGTGGCACTGTTGATTGCGAAAATAGAGCAATTTTAGCTGTAAAATGAATTTTATGTAGGCTACCTTGCATTTTTATTTTGTATGTGCAGGTGACGTGAACAAACAAGAATATGGAACAGCAAGCTATGCTACCACCGCCACCAACCTATATAGTATATGGTCCTATACTGAGTCAACATAGGACAACTCAACTGGTCCACCGGTATGTGTAGCATTCAAACCAACGGCGACATAGAGAATCGTCGTTGGTCATCAAGGAGGCCATGGATCCATGATGGATCCAACGACATCAACAAAAGCAAGTGAACTAAGTCCATCCAGATGAAGTACCTCTTCAAGCTGTGGTGGACAAGACATTGAGCTTGTTTTCAGCATGTCGGCATATGATGGACTGGTTATCTGAAACCAAACGGCTCTAGCCATTCCACATTACAAAAGAGATTGTATTCTATTAAATGCCTGTTGCCTGAACCAAGATAGAACATTAAATAGAAGAAAGGGTCAACTCTTTTAAATTAAGATTTTATCAGATTGGGAAATAGATTTATACACAAATTATTTTAATTTGGGTACCAGTGGGTAAAATGTACATGTACTTTCATGGTGAATGCATAGTTCTGACCTGTCATTGAATCAAGCCGGAACCGCTGACCAATCACAACAGAGCTAGCAGACAGTGCCCACATAGGTCAAAGTGCATTGCATCACAACAATCACGCGATTTTCAGCCCATATACAGTTTGTACATGTTGTATGCGCCAGTGACCGGGTTAATTTTGGTTTCAATGTCGGGCGATTCGCTATTCAAAGGTAGGAAAGCGCATTTCTAGTTATATTGTATAAACATGCAGCGCAAACAATTTTGCAAACTTATTTCAGAATTTGAAATTTTAGACAAAATAACTTTGGTTTCCTCCTAAAGCGTTACACGTGAAACTTTGTTTTTGCATCGTAAAAGTGTGATGAAAACACCGACAGACTAATTCACAGAGTTTCTAGCTTCAAAATTACCAAGTCATGTAAAGTAGACACAAATATAGGGTGTGATGGGGGGTGTGTCATGGGTTCGACTCCCACCTGAGCACATTATGAGTTTTTAGCGTGTTCTCAGGAATCACACTTAATATTGTGTTGATGTATTGAATACATGGGCAAGTTTGATTCATTTAACACCATATTGACCGAAGCAGTGATTATCTAACAATTTGTTTTGTTCGAAATATTTGCAGTTTCTATTGTGCGGAAAGTGAATTAATGAATTTTGTTCACCAAATAAATGTTTGGAAAAAATACCTACATGGAACCTACTGGTACAGCATCGATGCCTGCACACATATAACATGGGAGTTAAGTCAACTCGCCCAAAACCTACTCGCCCCTTTACCAAAATGCGACTTGAACCGCGACTATAGGAAACATTCCACCATTTTGTGGAGTAAAAAAAATTGGGTTCTACAAAATGGCAGAAATTCTTTTGACACAAAATAAAACAAACCATACAATTAATGTAATGTTGATCTTTATATTCTACTTTTTGATAATCTTTCCAGTCGTGTCCATTTCATTTTTATAGCCCAAAAGCATCCAAGACAGTGGGTAAGGTCACCATTCTGTGTGTATTATAGATCTTTTAATCAGAATTGTGACCTCGGAACAAACGCCATGTTAGCGTGTGTTAAAAAACGGGTGCGGAATGGCACAGTTCAGTGCTGCAGATCTGTTAACGTCTTAAGCATCATGTTAACATTGCGTTAACACGGTGTTTGTTCCGTGGTCATAATTCTGATTAAGCTAACAGTATAACACGCAACCCAGAGTTGTGACTAAGCCCTATGTACAGTGCAGAGAATCAGCATGGTGTTAACAACATGTTAACAGATCTGTTAACATGGTGTTGACCGGGACATTCAGTTAGAGGTCGAGATTGATGCCGTATTAAACAGATATTTTAACACGTAACACACAGAATTGTGACCTCACCCATTATGCCCTTTAAAAATAAACAGTCCATTGTTCTCGGCAAATTTGTTTTTTTTATCTCTGAACAAATTTGTAAAGCATTTACTTTATTTTAACGAAAAAAAAATCACACTTTAAACTTTAGACATCAGCAAACCTGTTTTGCACATCCTGGCACTTTTGTGACTCGGTTTCATATGCCTTTGTATTAAAGGGCATACATGTAGCACCGTGACAGGAGTGAAAACATTCGTTTATGCTCGATACGTGTGCGTGTTGAAGAGAACAGCTTTGTTTACCTTCGCCTGTAACCATGGGCACACTGTTGTTTTCACTTCATCCCTACCGGATGTGACATGGCAGTTACCGACAAAATAGACTTGGCCAAGTCTTACTTGGTATTTGGTCTGATCCGCAGAGTGCAACACTTATACACAAATTGTTGTTTAAAACGGCCTCTATTATAGTCTTGGCCCAAAACTATTCTAGTCGATATTGGTTTGTGCACCCTCTTGCAGCACTAACAGACCAGCCCTTTGCTAGTCGAGCAATATAAACTAGAATAGTTTTGGGTCAAGACTACCCCTATTACAGTGTTTGTAGTCAAGTCGCCAATATCGAGTCCGAGTCACAAGTCACTTGTTACAAAATATTTCAACAGAATCTGCTATACATGTAGTTTTGTCCATCCTGAAAACAAGTTCGATGTCTTGTCCACCACAGTTTGAAGAGGTGCCTCTGGATGGACTTGCTTTTGTTGATGTCGTTGAATCCATGGCCTCCAACGATGATTTTCGCCAGTACCAACTCTAATGCTACACGTACCGATGGACCAGTTGGGGGCATCCAAGCTTAAATTGTCCTTCCATGTTGACTTAAATATAGGTTGATGGTGGATGGCAGGGGGCAGTAGCGTAGCCTGCTGTTCACCTGTATACAAGAAAAAGGAAAGAATTCCGTTTACTGGTTGCCACTTATTCTCCTTATGACTTTAAAGCAGTATACATGTACATGATTGGTACCGGTATCTCGAAAATCAGAAATGTTCACAGATTTATGCCTAACTTAAACAATATGACCGTAGAAAACGTCACCTCAAATGGTTTTGTCTAAAGTGCTATAGGCCTAGTCATGAGACAAAAATTCAAATCGCCCACAAACCACTTCGCCCTAGTGCCATTTCGCCCCAAATCACTTCGTCCAAACACTACATCACCCAAATGCTACTTAGCCTCAAAACCACTTTGTGCACAGGCCGTGGTTCAGGGAGAAATGGTTCAGGGCGAAGTGGTTTTAGGGCGAAATTACTGCAAATCCTTTTTTGACTGTTTGCTCAAAAGCTGTTTTTGGCTCAGGTTGGTTTTAATCAGGCATATCTTCAATCACACAGGGGGATAAAACTATTTGTAAAAGTTTACCAATCATGTATACTATCTTTAAATAACCACCGAAACATGTTAAAATTTTAAAGGGAGTACTAGTCACTGGTTTACAGTCAACTCAACCGTTTGCCAACTAGACTCGTACCAACTCGACAGTTTTGCGTACCGCCTTTTCTGATCCTGTAACGCGCGATTTTGTGCCAAGCGAAAAAAAATCAAGTTTTATCAGTCAGTAAAGAAAAAGAAACAAAAAACTTATTTTGCACCATGCCGCTACGAAAGATTTATATATCTTGACGCGAATCTCCAGCCTGAAAAATCAGACGGAAGTGAAATTGTTGTGCCACCATGCAATGAGTTTTAGCTTGTGAAAAGATTTACAAGGAAATTGTAGACGTCATTATTTGTTCAACTTTGCAAAAATGTTGACTTGAGCAAAACGAGTTTGACTTTTCCAGTTTAAAAACGTACAACGGTCGAGTTGGTCCGAGTCGAGTTGGCAAACGGTCGAGTTGACCGAATTCGGTACACACCGTACGGTCGGTTACGCTACGATCGATTCGGTCGGTTTAGCGAACACAAAATCACGTCAAACTTTACTTTTTGAAAATGCTAACACACGGAATTATGTATCAGTCCCCTTAATACAAGAATTTCTAGAAGGCCACTGACCTGAAAACTGTTAAATTTCATCAAGTCGCTCAAAAATGGTGAAAATGTACCACGAAGACCAACATTTCCCATGCCTTTACATGTGTTATTTTGTCGAAACCCGGCCCGGTAAGATGGCGGCCGGTTGCATCCAGCAAGACCTATGGAACCCTGCACGCATTGCTGGTCCAGAATTTATATATACGTCCGTGGTGGCTACACGTGTTGGCCCGGTCGCCGCGCACGCCGCCGCGCCGACCAACGATTTGCCCGCTCATTGTTACTCCTCAAGTGCCATATAAGTACCGCTAGAGTGCGACAGCGCATACTTTCAGTGAGGAGGGGGATCGGTGAAGAACCAGCCCGTGCCATTTTGTGCGACACTATCCCGTAAGTAACGGGCGAGAGGGCCGACCGCTCGGTACACGCCGGTCGCGCTGTCGTGAACGTCTGCGATCGTGTGTTTACACAGAAGTTGAGTTTGTTTTCCAGCGAGCAGAGCTGACTCTAATGGACTCTCGTGTTCCAATGTTTAGTCAACTAGTGGGACTCTGACATCACACAGGCGAGTAACAAGTACAAGTACATCATCCATCTCTTTAGCCTCGACTCGTCTCCTTCCTCGCACCATCAGAGGCACTTTACGTAGCCACAGCTCAGCTCAGCCCCTCGCTCAGTATTTAGTCTTCAGCGTTCCGCAAGAGCGCTGTCATTATTTCTGAAGCGGTGGCTAATTTGAGCGCTCGGACTGGCGCAGCGGAGAGCTGTACCCCGGCCCCGTGGTCTCTGTTGATAGATCGAGGGCTCGAGTAGGTCGGAATCTGCGCCGGGCATCTGCCTCAATCAGGGGCGCACGAGATACGCGAGAAGGAAGTAAAGCGGCGCTCTCCCTACAGGCCAGGCACGAAGGAACACTCATTATCGGCCGCCGCACGTCACACGAACACATTACCTGTGCTCCATCACTGTTTACCCGAAGAAACGCCGGTGTACACGAGATACACACACACACCTGAGGCTTGTGCAGACATCTCTCATCTTCCCCACTAGCTGAATTTGACTCCAGCTATCATCATGCCTCGATCATTTCTGGTCAAGAAACTGACTCGACACACGTCGTCAGCGGTGTATGCACGGGACATTTCTAGCGAAGCCACGACGCCTATCTCACCGGGCTGCCCCCTGGCCGGAGTCAGCGTGCGACTTAATAATGGTAAGTTTATTTTTATTTCCACCAAGAAGGGTTTTGTAATCCTTGCATTAATTGGGCCTTATGTAGTTATTATTATTTTTTGTTATTATTATTGGGACGTCGTGCGCAACCCTGTCAAGCCAGCGTGACCGATTCATAACCTGAGCAGATGTGGTGATTTGTACTTCATTTTCCATCCAATCCGGCGATGTACAACTCGAGGAATCGGACACTGTGGTATTATAAAATGCATATAATAACTCGTAGTTGATGTCCTTAAATATGACCCGCCCTGCACTGTATACAGCTTTATGTGATTCACGAACTAAACACAGCCATGCAATTTCCTTCAAGCATGCAGAGCAAATCGCTTCGGTCCTTCCCACCCCCTAGCCCCGCTCGCTAAGCGATGTTGTCTGTCCGCGGCAGGTGAGCTAACGCCAGCTCTCCCGCGAGCAAACAAAATGACGCGCGAACCTTTTAAGGTGCTTTTCTTAAGTTCTCACGTCCCTACGCACTCCCCTCTTTCTCTTCCCGTCTCCTAATATTGAATTCCACCCTGTTGCCGGGAGAGGTATACCGTCTCACGCTGGCGACAGAGTGAAGACCTGCAATGATTTGTCAGTGGGTCTATAGATTCAGGGAAGAGAAGCTATAAATGGAAAACGAGGAGAGAAAACAATCTTCCCTCGGGTTAGATATAAACGCATTCAACAAGTAGCGGCCCCGATTATGCACAACACGCACACTGCAAGATGTGCCGTACAAGATGTCTGTATATAGTGTGCTCGGCTCGATTTCGGCTGCCACTCGTACGCAGCGTGGACATTACAATTCACGTCTACGGTAGATAGCATTGAAAACATTCTTAAGAAACGATATCCCAGTGAATCTGGTGCAGTGCTTTTGAAAGGCACTCTTCATGCATGCTCTTTAATTGAGCGTGTCCAGATCACATTGTTTAACGCTCCCATTTTTCCCATGGATGTTGAGATTTTGATATCATTTGTCATATTTTTCTTATCACCATTCTGAAATTTCGCGCTCTCAATTCGTAGCCTATATTTTCATGGATATCGTAAAAAAAAACCACCAAATTATGTTTAACTGTAAACTAATTACCAGCCCTTTTTGCTTCCACAATTGGAGACTGCAAATGTCCTGTTTTCTCCCTATGGATATTATTTTGGGGAGGTATTTTATGTGATTATTAGATTAGAACGAAACCAATTTTTGTGGGGAAAAATCTGAACATTGAAGCTCCTTTAAGATAGATCTGCTAATAGACGATGGCTCGTAACATACAAAGTACACAGCGCGTACAGAATGTATGCATCTTTGCATTTCTTGTAAAGAGTCGACCAAATTCGGTATCATCTAGATGAGGTTTTTTTCATCCTCCTCTTTTCTCAAGACTTCGAAGCAGCATCCATTAGCTTGTTTGCTCTGTTCGGTAATAGTTGGTGAACATTATAGCAGCCGAGAATCGCCTGATATTGTGACGATTCGCGCCCAAATGGGACCCGAAGGCTGTCCGATTACTCAACCGCGAACACCAATTTGCGCGGCAGATGTCGCTCTATTTTGGTTTGCCGCCATTGCGCTTGCTCGCATACGTCTTCTTCGCCGTGCACCGTTCAGCCCAGGCAATTTTCAAATTGGAACAGGCGGTTTACCCAGGCTTGGAATAAATCCTCATATTTTGATTTTCTCGGAGAAAAGAATATATACTACTTGGCCAACCACGACGAGACACGTGATTGAGGCATTTGCGAGATGAAAATTTATATTTCCGATTTAAGTAGACGGACAGCTGTCATGAAAGTGACATTTCATTAAGAAATCAACACGTTGGAAAGACATCACCTGTTTATACCAACGCGGGTGTCTTATACTGGCTCTTTACAACAAACATTATGTAAATGAAGAATCTGTAAACGTCATAAAGAAACAGTGATTTTTTTGGTTTGGAATTAATTGTCCGTTGGACATTACCTTTTTTTTGTATTCTCGATTTACTAAAAGGTTCTTTTAACTCGAATAAAGATCCATTCATTATACACGAATAACAATATACTTTACCATATTTAAATCAAAACACCGATATGCCTTTAACAATCTGCGTTATTTCCCTATTTAACCCTTTAGTGAGTTTCGTTTTGTTCTGTCCCAGAGATCTTTACAGCCTATAATATATCATTTGCAGTTGCCTAAACTTTTACTTCACAAGTTGACAAGAAAAACCCTACTAAAGTGTTGATAGCAATGGTAACAAACACCACGTGATTTTGTTCGTATAAATGGCGCCTTTGTGGAAAAGAATTATCAACTGTAACACTAGTGCTTTAAATAAAGGTTGCCCGCAGACAACCTTTTTTACCATTCATTTAACACAAAACTATGCGTGGATTTTTCAGGTTTTCTCAAGTATTACTGCTGGCTGAAATGTACATATTATGTGTACAATGTTTATGTTTACGTCATGACCCTGTCCAATAAAAAACAGGGCCTCTCTTTTATTATTTCTTGCCTTTAATCAACTGGCATTAATCCTTGACGTATTTTTACGTTCATGGTACCAAATGAAAGCTGATAACCTTTCCTATTCTAGAAAAATAGCAATTTAACTTTTAAAAGAAATTTGACGCTCAAATCGGCCTAAAATCGGAGAGTGCAACTTTAATGAGATGATGAAAACCCTTTTAAACACTGAAGTAAATAAATTCGACAATCTGTTGAATACATCAGAGACCGTATTAAAAAGAAACAGAATTGGGTGTGGAACGCAAACTGTCACATACGCAGAGGTGTCACATTTTAATCAAACAAATGACCCGTAACGGGTTTTGATGCGTGATATAAGCCGTAGACAAAATTGCATATCTTAGACACCCCCTCTCTACCCAACGAATGTGTAATCACAAAATCCTTACTTGGGCGTTAAAGGGGAACCGAGCTCGAAAAACATTAAACAAAGGACACTGAGATACGAAAAACATTAAACAAAGTACACTGAGATACATGCGATGATGATTGCGTTTTAATTTGATATTTGACACAAAACACAACAAAATGGCCACTAATGGCATTATATAGGATAATTATCCATTAATATGAACTCCCCAAAACGTATTATTCTCATTATGGTTGCCCTAATAGGGAAAGGCTATGGTTTTAACAAGATCGATTTCTATATATGTAGATGTGAATTATTTTCGGGCTTATAATAATGTTTGTTCAATCTATACGTTTTGACACAAAAGCGTACCAGATTAGTTATTCTCCCGCCAAAAAGTTCAGGCATAGGATGCGGGGTTTCTGGACATTAACAAAACGGCCCGCAAAACGGTACAGCGTTAGCTTTCCCCTAAATCCACAGGCCCATCATATCATTTGCAGAATAATGTTGATAAACTGCCTTGTAGAAATTTCAGCCATATATACATGCAGTAATACTTCAGAAAACCTCCAAAATAAAATTGTAAGCACTCTCAGTTGGCAATTTCTCCCACAAAGGCACCGTTTTACACGAAAAAGAAATAATGTGATGTATGCATTGCCATCAACACTTGTAGCCGCGGGTTTTCTTGTCAACTCATAAATTCAAATTTTGAGTCATTGCAAATGGTGTATTGGGGCTATTAGTCCGAGTTCAGCAATCAGTTGAATAACCCTTCAAGATTTGTGGGGGCGTTACGGACGTCAGTATGTGGTTGGAAATAATATCTTTTGTGCCGTTAAAAGTCATAGGTACGTCTCATCGCTTTTTTAATCCGTCATACTCTATAAAATTTTGCTTCCTTCAAATTAGAAGTCGATTATGAAAAAAAAAATGTGTGAAAAGTTAAATATCCGTGCACAATCATTGCCGTTTTCTTTCTTATTTGTATACCTTATATTGACAAACAATTTTAGTTGTATATCTTACCACACCAACAATGTACCATTATGTTTATTATATATATGAAAACGTGATATATTTTGAACAAGAACTTAACTGTTATTCGAGATTATAGTAAGCCTATTCCTTCGGGGGAAAAGTAACCATTTTAGAAAAGGCAACTGGTTCCTTATATAGTGTAATATACTGAGAAATAAGGAGCTATATTATTTTGTGGCCGATATTGTGAGCAAGCTGCATTGATCTATTCAAGTGATATTTCATTATGATATTCATTGGTATCTCATTAATATTTCATTGGTATCAATTGATATTCATTTATATTTATCGATATTCATTGACATTCATTGATATTTATTGATATTTCATTAATATGCTTTCATTTGAATATTGCCATGCTTTGATTTCTTCCGAGCAAATGAATACAAATGCGATTATATTTGATAATTTTTCGTAGAATATCTGTCCATCGATAAGTTTATAATCATGTTTTTTCCCCGCATAGATATCTCTCGAGTAGCTCTCACACGATGCGCTTATGAGTGGCGCTAAAGTGGCAAAAACTGCTTTGGAGAATTCGGCCAAATAACGACAGTGCTATCGAATGCATGTATGGGGATATATGATACGAGTTGCGGGGAACATTACACCGTTGTGTGGTTTTTAGGCCAACAGATATACGCGGGAAGTTTGCGCGGAAAAACTGAGCTGGTAAAAATAGGAGAAGAGGGCATTTTTTTCTTCAAATAAGAGGGCCAGTCTGCAGAGTTATACGCTAATCGGTGTACGTTTTTCCATTTGTGTTTCTGTTTTCGTTGATGAGTACTTCCTAAAATTATGGATTATGGATTTGTGCTTTTAAGGAATTAGTTAACTTTTCAGGTTTATGATAATCGTTGATATCATTACTAAACCCTATAGGCCTACACTGACTGAAACATACAAATTTGTCACATGAATAAGGAATACAATTATCGGTGTCCCATCAGTTATAACATATACAATACTTCTTTCTATTGCAATTGGTAAACTATTGCAATTGGTACGTTCAAATACGTGTTATACTTTTGCCACCAAAAGCTCAAAATAAGCTTACATTTTTATATATAAAAACATGTTTTTGAAATGCCACACTTTTGAACCTTTAGTTGGAATGACCTGATGAGGATTGATTGGACTACCGTTTAGATTTAGAGTTTCCTTTTGGATATTTGACATTTTGCAATGAAATATTTTGTTCACGTTTATTTTACTGTTGAAGATCGGAATTTCTCATCCGCGTATCTATCGTCATTGATTAGAAACTCATGATACAAAGGAAAAGAAACGAAGCCGTGCCCATCATGTTCCATTGTATTCCTGCATTTTTAATGAACCTGCATCCGACACTGCATATTGGCACGATGTAGGTGTATCAGCGACAACTTAATACGAGTGTCTTTCTCCATTGCAGGTTACATACACGACATCATCCCGTCTCCCACGGCCTCCCCGCCAGAGACGCCCACACGAACCACGGTCCTCGATGTCGAGACCTCGTCCATCTGCGAATCGGCGTCCGTTTGCGAATCGTCCTCGCTGTGCGACTCGCCCATGTCCATGGAGCTTCTGGACCAAGCCCACGACCAAGCCCAACTATCACCACTCGGGTCGCATCACCAGTCGGTCCAGCCGGGCCGGTTCCTGAGCCCGCCCACCAGTCCCAATCAGGTATTTCTATCGTACGATGCGTTTCTGATAACAGATGGCCGGTCGAGGCGGCGCAACGGCAGCGGTGCCGTGGGCACCATCGACCCCAATCGCCCCAAGTACCGCTGCAACGAGTGCGGTAAGGAGTACGCCACGTCCAGCAATCTGTCCCGGCACAAGCAGACACACCGCAGCCTGGAGAGCCAGTTCGCCAAAAAATGCGACATCTGCAACAAGGTGTACGTCAGTATGCCGGCCCTGGCTATGCACGTGCTGACACACAACCTCAGACACAAGTGCACAATGTGCAGCAAGTCGTTCAGCCGGCCGTGGTTGCTGCAGGGTCACATGCGTTCCCACACGGGGGAGAAACCCTTCGGGTGTGCCCACTGCGGCAAGGCCTTTGCCGACCGCTCGAATCTCAGAGCCCATATGCAGACACACTCTGCCTTCAAAAACTATCGCTGCAAGAGATGCGATAAAACTTTTGCTCTCAAATCGTATCTGAACAAGCATTACGAGTCTGCATGCTTCAAATCGGACGAAACTGGCATGTTGCAAAGTCTGGACGATTCCGAAGACTTCCCTAAAAGCCCAGATAGTTTAGCCTAAATCTTGACTTTGGACAAAACTTCAAAAACAACGACACGTAACACCGCCAAAGGGAAAAACAGCTTCAGTCATCAACATATTCTTGCCACACAAAGTATACAGTCTCTCCAATTTCTACAACATTTAGAGTCTCCCGCAAGCTCCCTAGTTTTCCAGCGACCAATTTTTATGTTTAGTATTTTTGTATTTTGTAAAGTAAAACTGTATCATATTTTAGTCTGTGACTGGTTCCAGGGTAGATGTCTTCCAATAGTCCGATTTGACATTAAAATTCAGCTAGATTTTGCGAGCGTAAACGAACTTCCAGGCAAGTTCGTGCAAAGACCATTGGTTTAACTTCGTTCGAGATTTTTCACACGCATGGTCTTGTTATGAACATCTTTATAGCGAACGTTTCTATACTAACTAATTTGGTAATTACAAACTTGGTCCCATCTTTCCATAGCAAATGCATGGAGCTGCGTATTTCGTGGCACGAATTTGGCGGGCGCGCATTGCTGACGAGCCTGTGCCTTTAAAGATAGTATACATGATTGGTAAATAGTTTTATCCCCCTGTGTGATTGAAGATATGCATGATTAAAACCAACCTGAGCAAAAACCAGCTCCGTACTTCGTCTAACTTTTGAGAAAACAGTCAAAAAAGGGTTTGCAGTCATTTCGCCCCAAAACCACTTCGCCCTGAACCATTTCGCCCTGAACCACGGCCTGTGCACGAAGTGGTTTTGGGGCGAAGTGGCATTTGGGCGATGTAGTGTTTGGACGATGTAATTTGGGGCGAAATGGCACTCGGGCGAAGTGATTTGGGGCGAAATGGCACTTGGGCGAAATGGTTTTGGGGCGAATTGAATTTTCGTCTCATGAGACGAAAACTAATTGTTTTACTCATTTCTCAAAGACTATAGCACTTCAGACAAAACCATTTCAGGGGAAGTTTTCTACGGTCATCATGTTTATATTGTGTAAGTTATGCGTGATTTTCGAAATTACCAATGATGTATACTGCCTTATGAACACAATGTGGAAATGATGCGCTGAATAGTCCGTCGCCAGACTAGTCAGCGTTTGGTACTTGGTACCCCGACGTCCACTTAAAAAGGTGCTCAAAAGCGACCATGACATCCACTGGTTAATATACATTGGATTGGCTCGGCTCCCTGACTGAAGCTACCGTTGCCACGCACCTTGCTCCAGAAATTTCAATGCCTTGCCTAGGCTGGTCGTACATGTATACTACTTTTATTGGAGTACGTGTGTTATAGGCATTATATCATTTGCAATGACCCAGAATTTCACATCATGAGTATTTGTCCTACTGAAAGTGTTGATAGCAATGGTAACAAACAAGACTTGAATTTATTTTTGTCCAAGATGGTACTTTTTGTAAAAAAAAACAAAACGGCTTTTAAAAAATTGTCAGCATATACATATTGTTTTATCATTCTTTTGACACAAAAACCATGCATGGATTTTGAAGTTTTTTTGAGGCATTGATGCTATGTAGCTGATATTTCTGCAGGGTAGTTTATCAACACTCTTCTTTTAGTTATGCCTTTATTCCATGAATCCGTAAAAGGTTTCATCTTGCAAATGATACACTGGGACTGTGGACCAGTCTAGGCAGCGCGTTGGTTTTCCCCAAAAGCAAAATGGCAGAGCGTTGCTTCATTTTTCGCATGGCGAACTGGTGTTGTATATCACCAGTATGACCAGTGTATAGAAATCAGTGGTGACGTTGCACCATTTTTTTAACCAGAAAATTTAACCGATGTTTTTGACTTTTTTTCGTTGCTCTTCCCTCTTTATTCGCTCGGGCCATTTCGAAATAATTGAAGACAATTATACCACGGCGTTGTTGGAGCGTCCATTTCCGAAATGAGACGTGGCTCTCTGTGGCCGGTCGAGCGATTGGGCGAATTGTTGCCTCACGATTCATTTAGCTCGCAAAATCTCAGTCAGTGATTGGGAAAACTGCTGGGTCGAAAGAAGGGTGGGCGAGGCTATAATGTGGGAGGCAGAGCAATAAATCATTTTCGTAATGCAAATTCATGGATGTTTCTTGTAACAGTGTCGAGTGATTAGCTATTTCATTCACTATACTTGAAATTCGATTTCTATGGTTGGAATCATTTTGCATACATTAGTTGTTGCTAGCTAGGACCAGGACAGGCCTCGGACAAGCTTCGTGGTTGTCGGTTAAGAGCAACCTTTTGTTATTAAAGTATAGAGTATGCATGGAGTTTCAACATTACACAATTTGAACAGCGCTGCTCGACAGCTATTTTGCAACAAAACGAATCTCTTAATAGACTACTAAAGCAAACGCTAAAACCAGTGAATTGTTTCACACTGTACTTAAAGGCACAGGCTCGTCGGCAATGCGCGCCCGCCAAATGTGTGCCACGCAATACGCAGCTCCATAGCAAAGGCATGGAGCTGCGTGTTTCGAGCACGAATTTGGCGGGCGCGCATTGCTGACGAGCCTGTGCCTTTAAAGGTAGAACACATCATTCGCAGTGACCCAAATTTTCTTTTCACGATTTAACAAGAAAAACATTACTAAATTATTAATAACAATTAACTAAACTAATATTGCATATATTTTTCAAGTTTTCATAAGTATTACTGCACCTAGTTGCTGAAATTTCTAGTTTTATCAATGTGGGCTTCTATAATAACGAGTGGAAATAACGCCCCTTTTAACAGTTTACCAATCATGTGTTCTACATTTAAGCAATAGACGTTTTGGAGTACCAGTGAATGCTTACCATGGTAACTGACGTGCACTTTAGTAGCCTACTGCCGCGCCCTGCTCGACGGCTATTTTACGACAAAACGAAAAAAATATTTTTCTAGCACCTACAGACACACAATTTTAAGGATTTCCGCGAAACAATATATTTTACAACTTACCTAACCTCTGATATAGGTTTAATAATTTTCCAAAGTTAAATAGTGTAACCACCAAACTTGGGGTGAGAGAAAAATCGTAAGGGCCTTATCGGGATTCGAACCCGTGACCACTGATAAATAATGTAAACATTGTATGACGCCTTAAAAACCCTGCGTAACTGAACTGACAAACTGCCAACTCGCGCGGGAAAATCTAGCTGGTTTTCTTACAGACGAGATTGCAATCGGACACACCAGATGGCACATGATAACCACAGTAACACGAACTCACAAAGAAACGCCCAGCGTGTATCACTTCAATTGGTGTCAGTTTTAAATTGTAATGGCGTCGTGATTGGAGAACACTCTAAATTTCTCGGCCTTTACTTTTTCATGTTTGGCCATCCGAAAAAATTAATCAAACTTTGCTCTGACGGTGGTTTTTGTCACTCCTTTTTTTTCCTTTGGCGCGACGGTGTGACGCAAAAATTCCACGATTTGAAGTTAACGCCATTGGAAACATAGCATGTATGCGTCATACGGTGTTAAATGAAAGTAATTTGCTCAAGCACTACGTGGTATAGGCCTAGCAACTATATTATTTTCTTTTTCTCGAGTGCTTTTCCTGAAAACTCATAGCTAAAACCATCAACAAATTCCACTTCTATCAGAGAATGGCATAGCACACCATGCACAGTGGCTTTGCATGGTAGGCTATTAACTACACTATAATAGTAATGTTAAGGGTATAGGCCTATGGGGCTTTAACGAAATTACAAAATGGGGTTTTGATTTTTTTAAATCCACTTTATGAACATATCAACAATTGAAACTGATTGAAAGACCCATTTCATAAATTTGCAATCACCCAAAAATTTACTTCAAGTTAGAAATTGAAGGTGGTTTTTTTAAATGTGTGTGCGCGCACTTTTTTTTCACAAAGGTTTCACCGTTTTTTAAGCATTAATTCATCTATGCTGATGAAATTTCTGCAGGCTATAGTTTACGAACATTCTTCACGTGCACGTTGCAAATGATATATTGGCCTTTAAGATCAAAGTCGCTCAGACAGTTGCAAATTACTGTAAGTCACGAACGACTGGTGAAAAAAATCCTATGTGATGTGTAAATATCATATAGGTACAGGCAGCTAATCGGCGTCAGAAGGCGCGAGTGTATTTATTTAATACGTACATATCGGCCGGCGCTGAAGTACACACGGCATATTATACACGAAGCCGACAACCTGTGCATCAGTTGTCAAACATTCTCGGGACTTACGAATCTCCAGCCGTCATTAAAAGACCTCCCCTCGCCTCGCCATTCCGCCGGGACACTACGGAGTAATTAACTAATATTTAAGGGGCCGTTGAAGGACGAAACGACAGCACGGTGTCTTCTGTCGAATGAAATGACTTGCAGCCGCAGCGAGCTTGGATTGTTGCATGCAGTCACTGGGGATTTTAAGTTATCGGCCGGTTGCATCGAGGCAAAAGTGAAAACCATCCTTTCGCTTTCTCTCCGTTGCGTTGTGTTATGATTATACCGTATAGCTCACACGGGCTTTATAGATATACCGTTGCACCAAATCGAAAATTATAGTAAGAAAAACAATGATATTGCTATGGCACTTGTACTTCGACTGTGCAAATTTTCATAATCTTTTCTAAGGTTTAAATTTACTGTTATTAAAATAGAAACTCATTATTGGAAACTATAATCATATTGCAATAATGATCCAAAATATAAAGGCGCGCAAATATTTTTTTTTTTGGCAGATGATATAACTTGTTAAAAGTTAAAAACAAAAACCTTTAAAAACTTATTTCGATAACTTTTACATTTTCTTTTGTTCTTCCCTTTCTTTGTTTTGTACAAAAAATAGATTCCGAAGTCCTGCATAATGAGCACAAACCAACACTATAAATACGAAAGCGGTTTTGGATTGGAAGATTGTCAATTATGTAAATTAGATTGATGACGTAAACTCAAATCATCTACGAAAATAGTCAAGGTCGTAATATATTTTTGTAAAGGCCTATAGACCGTATTGAATAGCTGACATCTAGTGGGGCAACATTTATTTAAATTGGTAAACGACGTAAGAACAAAATGTGCAACCATGCATGTCCTCAAGCAACAAAGAAACTGCCCTACAAGATGGCTGCTATTCGATACGGTCTATTTCGTTTTAATAGAAGATATAAAATTACAGTTTACACACAACGTCGTTGGCTTTGGCGCAATTATCCCAGGCAATTGTATTCATTGTGTCCCACAACCGTGGCACAAAGGTCGTACAATGATTTTTCATTTCCATCCACAAAATGCTACAGGCCTACTTGAGTCTCAGGGCGAAAATGGTTGAAAATCACTCACTGCGTGTGGCGAGCTTCAATTATAAATGAATGCTTGGCCAAATATAGATATGTTAATGAATTATTCAACATTTTGTCAACGCGGGCCGCCGCACTCTATGACTTGTGTCAACAACGTTACAGGCCCGTTCGTGGCATGCGTGTATGTGTGTAGGCTTATTTACTATGACGTGTAGCGATCTCTCCCGAGCGGTCCCCTACGGAATTCAATGTTGGCCAGTTAATCGCTTTTCTGATTTCATTATGGCGCCATTTCGTCCCTAATTAGATATTGCATCACAGATCAAATACAATATTTGCAGACATAAAAAAGCCCAGAATATTGCGTCAAATAATAGAATACAACATTTCCAAACACGTAAAAAATAGGGGGTAGGGGCGGAGGGGGGGGGGGGGGGGGGGGGGGGGATGAAATTAAATAGAAGTCTCAATATCGCCCTGCTTTTATGAAAAGAGAAATGTTTGTATCATTTTTAAATTTTAACTAAGGTAATTGTTTCCCCAAATTACATCCTCCAATTAACCTTATGCGTGTTACATTTGCATAATGGCCGATTCCCCGAATTCGTCACTTTCTAATGGAGGTGCAATTTAGAAAGTCACATACTGTACGCTGTTGTTGCTACGTGGTGAACGCCATTGCCTAGCAACCGACAGTTTGGTTGATTTATGCCATTGTCTTCAACGGTGAACACGGTCTTGATTCTGTATTTCACACCTGCCGCGTGCACCACATAGCAACAACAAATTAGTCTGGTCAAGTAGACATGTGAAAGGAAGTACGTCAGTACACCAGACACTATCCATGTAAAACACACAAAAGGATAATTTTCATAAAAAATGTAATGTTGGTATCACTTTTTAAAAAAATGAAATTGTGGTATCCACTGACCATCGTTGAAAAGAAACTTATTACAATTTTATTTTCTCTAAATTACATCCTCCAATTTTCCATATTAAATTAGCCCACATGCATGTTGTTTCCAAGCGGAAATAAGATAAGATATTGCATATTGTACTGATACTTCTACATATTGTCTTGAAATATATACTGATTTAGAAACCCACAAACTGTTATTCTAGATAGAATTATATCATTTTTGTTTTAGGCAACCTTAAGATAAAAATAACTATGTGCAATTACACCAGCCATTAGAATTCCGTTAATATATATATATATGGAAACATATGCATAATGTTTTAAAAGCCGGTGTGTTTAGAATGTGGAGTATGTTCTGAAATATGCATTTCACTCAATTAAATGTTCAGGATTCAAAAATTATGTTTAAACAATACTCATCAACATTTAGTTATTCGTATTATATTTATTTTAATTGGTAGATCTTTACGTGTATTTTGGTTTTCACAATTCGCCACTATTATTTGTTGAAAAGACAAAAGTATTCGCATACACAGTTCATTGTTCAACAACAACAAAAACGACGTTAGGCAAAATGTATGGTGCTGTACGTGACGCGTTTCTGAAATCAGAGTTGGATAGTGTATTATATATAAATATAACATAGTTATTTAGTCGTCCCTGCTTTTCTTCGTGTAAAAAAAATGTTTCTTTGCAATTTTATCAAAAGTACAGAGACGTGCAATATATTTTGACGGTGTGCAATTAACATTGGTTTTTACTGAAAAAAAAATCAGAAGCTTAATTTCGTTAAGTGTTAATTGAATTCTGACGACAATCCAGGAATATTATAAGAATATGTTCGGACTGAAGACGGTATACCATGCAATAAAAAGCGTGTATAATATGTAAGAAAAATATATCACTTGTATATATTCCAGATTTTAGATGCTTATACGGACCACACTGTTTGTAAGAATGATCCGGGCTTTAAAGTTGTAAATACTTGTTTTTTATCCGCTTGTATTTCAGTAATTTTTACCCGTACCTTGTATAATTCCACTTGCATACAATATACTATTGACCAAAATATTGATATTATGCACAAAAATGTCTTCACATTTGTCTTAGTTGACCAAATTCCGTCAGAATGACCAAATTAGTTGTCAGTTCTAAATAAACATTGTTAATTATTTTCACTTTGTTAATTAGAAAATCTCATAATCATTTTCTCTTTTGATTGGACTTTAATTATTTGAATGGATTATATATTATTGGACTAATATAGTCCGATTCTGTAACCTTAAGTTTTCATATATAATTGAAGTACTTCATTAAAAAAAGGAACAACGGAAGGGAGTGTTTTGCCATATTGCTTGCTAATTTAAAGAAGTGTGACCAGATTGCATTTTTGACTCCCCCCTCCCCCCAATTTTTCTCATGGGTGTTGAGATTTGGATACCACATTATATGTCATATCTTTCTCATTAGCATTCTGAAATTTCGCGCCATCAATCCGTATATTTCTAGGGATATCGTGAAAAATCCACCAAAGTTTAGTTTTTAGCAAAGTATTTTACATGATTGTTAGGTTTAGGCCTATACCTCCAAGGTTAGAACAAAATCAAATTTTTGGAAAAACCTGGTCACGCTCCTTTGTGTATAGTCGCATTTCAATTCTGAATCTTATTTTTCTGTCTTCATTTTTGTTTGGACTTTTTATTGCGCTTCTTTAAAGACACGTTTGGCCGATATTGGGTGATTTTAGTCATTTTTAGGCGACATTTCAATTTTCATTCATGTTGTGAGCCGACTGCGTTACGATTACACAGACACGCCGACCGACACAACGTGACCAAATCGCCATCGTGTAAGTCGCCATGTTTTGCAGTTCGGCGCTCAGTCTCGAGAGGGCGTGAGTCAGGTAACAACATAATTATCATACTTCACGGCGTATATAGGAGTCGGGAAACAAGCGTTCAATCTTACGTCATCCATGCAGCTGTTGCACGGTTGACGTCATTTTACCTTTCAAAGTTTTAAATATGGCGCAGCACATAACCGCAATGGCATGCTTCAAAGTTTATCATCAAAATTAATTGTGTTGCCGACGTTGAAAACAAGTGCCCCGAGTCTTATGAGGGTTTATGCATCGGCAATAGACCGTATCGAATATCCGCCATTTCGTGGGGCAGTTTCTTTGTTCCTTGAGGACATGCATGGTTGCACATATTGTGCTTCCATTGTTGAACGGTTTAAGTAACAAAAGGTGCCGCACGAAATGGCGGCTATTCGATACGGTCTATACACAGGTATTTGTATTTGTTAATACATGAAGATAATTCCAAACTAGAGTTTCCTCTTCCCTTAAGATTTCCCCTACTTCAAACCAAGCGTGTTACATATCGCATGAATGCGCAACTGCGTCCGTTTCTGCATACAAACTAACCGATCGATAGCGGGTGACGACTGTTGAATATTCCCGCCAAATATACATATTTTCGCGCCAAACTGTATTTTTAGCCTCTCGCTCGGGCCATCTCCTGTCAATCTGAGACGTACATGACCCACACAGTGCGCGGGCTTTCTTTTTTTTTTCGCGCGCGCGGGAAAACCGATTATCGCTAATGACGCATGGGTGTTCACGCGGCATGCGCCAAGAGCGCGGTTATGGCGGCACACAGGGAGCGGGCCAGATTGGACACGATGCCCCAATCGATACGTACACGGCGGCAAATTGAGAGATGAAATTATCGTAATGACTGCAGTGTCGCTGGATTGGACTGACTTGTCTAACCGATATGTACTATGTTGCTACTGTACAATGTCATTGGTGCTGACTCATTTGTCCTGAAAGGTATACAGTTTGGCTTCTGTTCAGGCCCGTTTGCAAGATTTGCAATGTCCCAACATTTTAATCAACCATTTGACCGGAAAACCTTACTCAAATGAAAGATCAATGTGGCTCCAACTGTCCTATGCAATGATTCCGTCCGAGATATATTTTTTATATGAAAACGATAAATTAAGATGGGTTGATGACTGTGTGCACATGCACATTACAAGAACGCTCTCATGTGAAAGAAACTATAGCTCCGTTGCCTATGCAGTTTAACCACTGAACCAGCCTAAGTAGGATGGCGGCTTCGCACAATTTCTCGAAAGCATGGACACGTTTTTTTTCGGACGATAACTGAGGAACTGAGCTGACTTACACACAGGTTGGTTTTTATATTATACTCATCATTGATCCCACCTGGAGATAATACAATATTTAACAGTTTTCCAAACACGCAATCAAGTTTTCCAGTCATTTAATCATCGACAATATACCTTTCCATATAATTCAATAAAATTCCCCTTTTAACTGTAAACATTGAACTAATTTCACGAGAATTACACTCCTTTCGCATTGGTTTTGCGCGGTTTGCCCGCACCTAACTACTGCTCAACTTCACATGAAATCATGCGAAGCGCGTGCGTGACGTCACCCTTGCCGTGATTGGCCAGATTCTGTCACCTGACACAATTTCAGGTAACGCGTTTAGTCTGTCAGAATCTGGCCAATCACGGCATATGTTATTCAGGCCTAGCCTTAAGTGAAGTCACGCACGCGCTTCGCAGGATTTCATGCGAAGTTGAGCAGTGGTTGGGTGCGGACAAACCGCGCAAAACCACTGCGAAAGGAGTGTGGAGAATCATGAGCATGTTCGTAAGCCACTGTGTACTTTCCTTCATAATTTACACAGTGACATTACGCCAGTGAAACCTGCTATTAAGGCCACCTTTATAAAGAGGCCACCTGCCTAAGGTGGCCACATCTGTTCGGTCCCTAATCAGTTTGTACACAAATATATGGAGGTACAACCTTCATATTAAGGCCCATGTCTAACGCGGCCAGTGGCCAGCGCATTAGGATTTCTGTGTGTACAATCCTATGGCAGTTGAACCTGGATAATCTGGCCACACACAGTAAATTGCCTCGATGAACCAAGCTACTTGGGACAATTTATGAGGACCTTTAACAAGTTTTAAATTTAAAAACTTAACAAATTTCACCCTTTTTAATAAGGAATCCCTTGATGCACTTTACTTTTAGCTGTTTTTCAACTATAAAAATGCATCGTTTTGTGATGTTTGTATATCCATGCATGTGCACGCTAAACCACTATATAAGGGACACATGCTTATTCTGGCCACATTTTGTCTGTCCCTTGGATGGCCATATACAAGTTTCACTGGGTGTGTACCTCATTTTAACTGCATGTACGAGTGTACCTCTTACTTTTTCAATCCGAAAGGTTGTTTTGATGACGTCATCGAATACCATCACGGGTTTGCGATTGCTCCAACAAATACTCTCCGTACATTGACAGAATACACCACTCTTTCTCATTCAAGACACAAAAATACCGACGTCTGCAAGCCTGAGTGTGATAGATGAACACATCGCATTAGCAATGTGCGACCGTAGTTCGTGTTTGGCTGTGCATTTATTTCAGATATGCACTGAATGGTATCTCTCGAATCGATACCTTTCAGCATTATGCTTATTCACTAGATGTATCAAGGATCCTGTGTAATTACCTGTGTATACCCGTTCCAATTAGTCGATAGCGCGTCACGTGATGATCTTAAACGAATGAAAAGACCGGTCTTTATCTTTAAAATATATCATGCTTCAAAGCACTGATTTCTATACATTTCTCAAAAATTATGAGAAATGAAGCGACGTATCTGTCATCTTGCTCAAAAATAACAATATTTTGCCTATAGGTGCCATACAGTCCGGCAGATGCTCGTATTTCACTTAATGCATGTATATTATCCAAAACAGTTGTCTCACTCGGGGAGCACTTCAGTCCATTGTTAATAGGCCAGTGTCTCGAAGTTGGGTATATCCTCATAATTTCGTAAACCACGCGTATTTCAATCAAAAGAGTTAATTTGTTTCCCCTAAATTATTGGGTATAGGTTATATAATTAATTTAATTATAGAATAATTAGTTTTGAAACAATTTTTATATAAAGTTTAATTTTAAAATATTTTAAAAACGAATACTAATTATTGAAATTCTATCACCAAGCAAAATAGCAACTGGTTCGGGTAGTTTGCATTGTCTTATTTTAAATTGTTAAGTACGAGGCCGAAGCAATGTTATTTATATCTCATAGTCGGAAAGTACAAACAAAATGGCGGAATGGGGAAAATTTACTGTCAAAAAGGAAAATCGGGTGTTTCTTATGAATTCTCATTTTCTTATATGAAATTATATCATCTTGGGCGGAATCATTGCATTGGACAGTTGGAACCACTTCTAAGTTGACAAGATTGTTCCGGTCAATAAAATGTAAGATTTTGAGGCATTGCGAATCGTGTATACTGACTTTAAACCGGCCAACCACATGTTTATCCCCTTATTACACACTATCTGGCAAATATCAATTATTCATGAAATATTTCCCCGTACATTACCGTGTTGTTTATTGTATAATGTTACCCTTGTTATAAAGATAGATTATATATTGAAGACAAGGTCGGCTGCAAAAAGGTACCCCAGGTGTCAACAACGGTCGTACTGATGAGCATTTCACCCACCCATCAATTCAGCATGACAACCGTGAAATGATTGTAAATTATACGCACAAATGTTGCATCTCGCTCAAGGAAAAAAACAAAACGAAAACGGAATCAAGTCTCTTTCTCTCGCAGCCCTACTCCTTGAATAAATATGTCCAATCTAATTTGCGGCTCCATGTTCGCTTGGCAGCCCTGATTTTTTTTTCTCCTCTCGCTCGCTCTCTCTCTCTATTCCCCACTCTGTTTCTGTATTTCTCTCCTTGTAATGGCTTGATCTGTCTGCCGTGCAGAGATGGAAATTGGCGGCCTTAATCGGTGCGAGAGGACCTCTCCGCACAGGGAGACACAGCTGCGTCCCGCTTGACAAATTTAAATTGAAACGGCAAACTGAAGCACCGCTATATACGGTGTATACATGCACGAGATCGCGCGTGCGGACAGCTACAGGTTATATCGTGGCTTAACAGGTAGTTCTGCTTGATGCAGAAACGGCGTGTGATGGAGGGCCCGATTGTGTGCCTGTCTATAAGCAATTAGCATTGGGCGCTATTCCCCAGAACCACCGTATATGTCTTAAGATTCCTATCTCTCACCACGGGTCCATTTATCCAAGTGCAGATGGGATTCGTGCTTGGAGACGCTAAAACGATATCGAACACTTTCTCTCGCGCGCGTACATACATGCATGCACGCTGCACATGCAGGTCCACGCACGTGATACAGCAAACGATCTTCATAATTTATCGCAGGCTTTTCTCCTATGTTTTCCTGCGCCGTGCGTAATACGAACGATGAGGCGCAGCTGTTTGGGGCAAAATAAGAGCCCGTGAAATGGACCGAGGCCCAAAGACCGGCTGTTGCCGGGGCTTAAATCCTCGTCTTCTCCCGTCTCAGCTAAACCAAGTATACCGTGCGAGTCAAAACAATCTGCAAATGACAGACGTGCACCAAGAAATAACAATTTAAGAATGCTCAAACGGTGCACTGGAGCAAATAGACCTATAAGACGAAAAATCAAAACCTGTTCCTATATGGCGTACTAACCAGATCGTTTTCTGTGGTCAATGCCCATTTTATCTCTAAAGTGAATTTGAAAAATTCCATAACTTAGTTTGTCGACTTTGGCAAGCCAAGAATTTTTTTAAATTATTTTATATTATTTAAATTTAATTAAAATTTAACACAATTCGAACGTATTATTTTACTTCTTTCACCGACTCCAATCCATAACAATAAAACAATTATGACCAACGGTATCCTCTTGAAAAAAAACCACACTGCAAAAACTGTGGTGTTAAATTAACACCAGTGGTTTGTCGTACATAGATACTAAGCCTGGTGTTTAACATTGTTAACATTGTTAGTTTTAATTTCATTCTTGGAATAAATCCATTATTTTTAACACCCTAGGTGTTAAAACTTAACACCAGGCTTGGTATCTATATACAATAACACCATGGTATTAATTTAACACAACAGTTTTTGCAGTGCACCCGAATCAACTGCAAATAAAAAAAAAATTAAAAAAAAAAAAATAACAGAAAGAAAAACCCACAATGACCCACAAGTTTTGTTGTCAAGAAAATTAAATAAAGTAAAGTCCAATATTTTGATTTTCTTAAAGAATTGTTTACCGTAAGCCTAAAAGGATTAGACCCATGGCTAGATTCTTAAACCTTAGTTTATCTAAGATAAAATATATCGATCCATTTCTTCTTGCGCTTGCCTGGCCGAAAAAAAAAATCCGAATAGAATTTCTTTTTAGAATTTATAAATAAAAAGTGCTGAAGCACAATCCCATTTGCCCCAGGGTCTAAAGACGATAAGTCCAAATTGACTATCTTTGGCTCCAGAGATAGATTTTCCATCCTTTTCCCCCGCAGGACAACTTCCTTCAAGTCCCAACAACACAGACGAAGCAACACAACAAACGCGGTCGAGCCACAAGTCACGCGGCCTAGAAACCGAACACCAGTATGAGCTTTAAAAGATGTTGTACAATCGAAGATAGCGCCAAAGGGGCTGGAAGGGGTCGGGAACATTATACTTTTTTTTAATAAACACAACACCCAACTGGAAAGGCGACAAAGTAATATGCGCGCGCGCGAGACGGAAGCCTGTTGAATGAATTGTTTTCACAAAAGCGCGCCAAGTGGGCGATCGGAATGCGCGAGCGTGTACACACACAAAAAACCCGCGGGAAAGCCCCAAAAGGACATTCGCTGCACGTGGGCGTATGCTCATTGCGGGAACGGAAAGAGAGAAAAAGGAAAGAAAATCCTTTTCTACGGTGTTTGTTTCCGCACAGGCCAGGATGTGGGTTTGTGTATATTCAGAATAAAACGGTGTTATGTTGCACAGGATACCCCATTGATCTGGGATCCAGCGTAGGCCGTATAGTTTGGATATCGAGTTTCGTCGTAGTGATTCTACGATTGGGAAAACTAAGCAAATACTCATGCGAAATTTCTTTAATTGTAAGCCGCAGTACATCCTTTGCAGTTACCAAAAATTTACTTCACGAGTTGACAAGAAAAACCCGACTAAAACTGTTGATAGCACTAGCAGTGGTAACAAACACCACATGGGTTTTCCGAGTAAAATGGTACCTTTGTGGGAAAAATTTCCAGCTCAATATATTTTACCGTTTGCAAACGATTTTGTTTTTTACCATTCGTTCAACACAAAGCCATGTAGGAATTCTTAAGGTTTTCTAAAGTATTACTGCATCTATGTGTGTGAAATTTCTGCAAGGAAGTTTAGTAACATTATTTTTTTAGTTATGTATAATGATGTTGTTCCTGTTACTCTGCAAATAATATAGGCCTACTTGGTCTTTAAAGACAAGGCTCGTCAATACCCCTAGCCTTGTCCAAGTCTATGTGCTGTGGCATCATTAGCGACCTCTCGCGATAAACTGTAGCCAGCGACTAGGCTGGTTACCATAATATCTTGGTCTGAAATCCAGACTTACACGCGCCAGGCTAAATATAGCCTTGTTCTTTCTGTACACGATGTGTTATGTGTTTCTTTATATCTGCGTTGGAAATCCGATGCAATTACTTATGCGAAACTCGAGTGGTTATAAATATTCATATCTGACACAACATCCAATCAGAGTTCACTATTTGTATACCGTGCGGCGCCGAGTTGTAAACACGTCTGTACACGCCACGTTGTTGTTGTGTATGCGTGCACAACGCATGGCGACTTCGCATCTGTTACAACTGAGGAAATAACTCTCATAGACTTGGACAAGGCTACAATACACCACGAACATGGCAGTTGCTCTTACAATCCCAGAGAGTGGAGGCTGATTATTTATGCGAGCTCGCCACACTGTGTTTATTAGCCTGCACCCTCTGGGACCGTAATAGCGACTGCCGGGGCAAGGTATGGAGCGCGGTGAAATTCGTGGCACGAATTTGTCTGTCGCGCCAGCGGCGTAGCTATATAGGGTGAAACATCTGAGGTAGCACCTGGGGGTGCACACATTTTTCCAGGGGGGCACTAACCCTCTAAAATGTTGTAAAATTATGAAAAATACCCCACGCCCCGTTCCCCCTCCCCCGTGCCCCCTCCCCCGTAGTTACGCCACTGTGTCGCGCATTGACGAGCCTGCGTCTTTAAATGTCGTAACCCACATTTCAAAGTTGGTGACAAGGGGTTGCATTTATTTGGTTTTGGTGATATACATTGGTGTATTTTCACGCAACTACTGTTTAGGATGAATAGACTACTAAAGTGAAAACGTCACCCTTTGTGTGTTGCCATGGTTTTTGGGTCTACACTAAAACCAGTGAACTGTTTCCCTGCGCTATACCAATGGACGTTTCAGATTACCAGCGAATGTTTAGACCCAATTACCATGGCAACTGACGTCACACTAGCTTTAGTAGTCTATTGACACCGAGCCGTTTCGCACGTACATTTGATGCGGATGGAACTTGAAGTGAAACGGCGCACTGAAAGCCGCAGAATCAGCTTGGACGGAAAGTGTTTACGCGTCAAAATTACGCGCGAAACGGTCGGTATTAATCCACCCTTAAGGCGCGTTCACACTATCGCGGAAAAATCACACTGCCGCGCTGCGCTCACCGCATTGCATGATGTCCCAATCGCCGATCTTTCCAAAATAGAAAATTCAACTCCGGCAACTTGGGGCTTATCTGATACCTCATTGGCTGCGCGTTGGAAAGGTAAGCGCACCGCGGTCAAAGTTCAACAAATTTGAACTTTGACCCAGCTCGAAATGTTTTGCGCGTCGCGATAGGCCGCGCACTAGTTTGCCGCTTGTGCGCGGCATGTCGCGGCGCGCAAAACGTTTGAGCTGGGTCAAAGTTCCAATTTGTTGAACTTTGACCGCGGTACGCTGACCTTTCCAACGCGCAGCCAATGAGGTATCAGAGAAGCCCCAAGTTACTAGTGTTGGATTTTCTATTTTTCATGCAATGCGGTGAGCGCAGCGCGGCAGTGTGATGTTTCAGCGATAGTGTGAACTCCCCTTTATACTGCAAGATGGCGACCGCCATCTTCAACCTGTGTTCGTACCCTAAGCAGTCAGTAATGTGAGTTCCCAGCGTTAAACAGGTTTTTTTTTTCGTGAATCTCCAAGAGTGTATAGGCAGTGTTTAAGAGCGCACTCCGTCCGTGTTAAAAGTGCCTATCATCTTTCCCCACAGCCAATTCAAGAGAATTTCCGATCAACTTTGGAGCCCTTCTTTGCTCACTTGTTAACCGTCTGAAATTGCTCTTGTCTTTCGCATCACGGCGCGCCACGGTATGTGACAACCTGAGTGACAGACGATTGCATTACGTACGTACGACTGTGTGTTAGACAGTGTTGCAATGGTGGATATATAAATACCTTGGAAAATTATGGTGGAGTACAAGGGACTTCGCATACCCAAGATATCTGTGCAAATATTTGCGATGTCGTACATTTTGTCACCTACTTTGTTGCATACTTGGCATGCCTAAGCGGAGGGTTTACTAAGAAGCTAGAGGGTCTACCTAACGCGCGTCGCAAGGAAAAGATGGAAAACTGGCTTTGAAGCCATTTAGCTTCCAAAAGAAAAACTACGCTTAGTAAAAAGGTATGCGACGATAGGAAACAAAAAAATGAAAATATATTTGCGACAAAATGTGGGCATCCCAAATATTTGCGAAAAAATTGGCGACATCGAAAATATTTGCAAAAATATTTGCGATATGCGATGTCCCTTGTACGCCACGATAGAAAATACACAATGGTTTCAGTACGGCGAAAATCTTAAAATGCGTATATATATATATAGGGGCGCTCCATGACTACTAGGACTATATATATATGTGCATGGGCCATCGATATTTATAATCATTGGATGAAGCAACGACGTCTAAAATTTAAGCCACCGTCCGCCATTGTACCCCACCAAATACAATGCATTACCTAGACTGGTCATACTGTCTTCACTAGTCTACATCATGGTCTACATGTGTTAAGTGGAATGCAAGCGATCGCATGGACCGGGGAGCAGTCTAAGCCAAGCATTGTTCGTGTGTACAATGGCGGCCGGCGCGTGGCTTCAATTCTCGTATAGCCAACTGCTATTGCTTACTCATCCAGTGTATATATATCGATGGTTATCCTTCGTTACAGAGCACGTACAAAGACTACGAAGACGTCGCGCATGCGTAATAAGCTCCATTAGCCAATGATTGCAAACCGCGCGTCGACGATACCGGTGACTTTTCACCATATGAAAAAGAAGAAAGAGGGGTAGCCGATTTTGGCTTCGAGATCTTGTGTGCAGTTTAAAGATAGTATACATGATTGGTAAACTGTTACAAATAGTTTTATCCCCCTGTGTGATTGAAGATGTGCATAATTAAAACCAACCTGAGCAAAAACCAGCTCCGTACTTCGTCTAACTTTTGAGAAAACAGTCAAAAAAGGGTTTGCAGTCATTTCGCCCCAAAACCACTTCGCCCTGAACCATTTCGCCCTGAACCACGGCTTGTGCACGAAATGGTTTTGGGGCGAAGTGGTATTTGGGCGATGTAGTGTTTGGACGAAGTAATTTGGGACGAAATGGCACTTGGGCGAAGTGGTTTGGGGCGAAATGGCACTTGGGCGAAATGGTTTTGGGGCGAATTGAATTTTCGTCTCATGAGATGAAAACTAATTGTTTTACGCATTTAGCAAAGACTATAGCACTTCAGACAAAACCATTTCAGGGGAAGTTTTCTATACGGTCATCATGTTTATATTGTGTAAGTTAGGCGTAAATCTGTGAACATTTCTGATTTTCGAGATTACCAATGATGTATACTGCCTTTAATACTACATGTAGGCTAAACAAATATGTGTTTCCCGTGAAAGTCTTTGATTTTCCCACAAGTTAGCGGGGTTTTTCCATATCAAATATGCACCTACCGATGCTTTACTAGGTAATTTTAAAGAATTTTAAAATTCTCATAAAGTCTTATTTATCGAAATAAAATTATTTTGTTCTCTCGAAGTACATTTCGTTCAGAAAAAATTGTAACAATTTTGTTGGGGGAACAAAGTGTTTCGGAATATTTTGAAGAAATGATTGAAAAAGTGTTTTTAGGTAACACAAAATGCTTCAAAGGAACAAAAAGTGTTTCGAAAAAACGATCAAAAAGTGTTTCAAAAAACCGATAAAAAGTGTTTCGAAAGAAGAATCAAAACGTGTTTCGAAAGAATGGGAATTTTCTCCTGGGGAGGATCGAAACGTGTTTCGAAAGAACAATCGAAACGTGTTTCGTAAGAACGATCGAACGTGTTTCGAAAGAAGGATCGAAAAGTGTTTCGAAAGAAGGATCGAAAAGTTTTGGAATTGAGTTCCCTCATGTGGGCTATACATACTTTTGTGGGACAGTTGTTGATCGAAGGTAGTTTTTAAAAAATAATTGTCTGCAGACACTTTTTACACCATTCATTCAACACAAAAAAAACATGCACTGATCATTTGGCTGATATTTTAATATGTATGTGGGTCTTTCCACGGTAATGGGGTACATTTCTGTAACATTCAAGATCTTAGGTCCCAGTTCACTTCAAATGTCTTAATTTTATCTTTAAATTATCAAGCTAAACTGAGGAAATAACTTTTTCACCAAGTAGTACGAAAAATAGTCCTACAACATACATTTGTGAAAACCCCGTGCACAAATTTTCCTATTACGCATGTAACAAAGACGGAAAAAAATGTCACAAAATGGTCTGTCCACGTTACATACGTAATAGGAAAATTTGTACACAAGCTTTTCAAAAATGTATGTTGTGGCAGCAATTTCTTACCTTTTTGGGCAAAAGTTATCTCCTGAGACATTTCTTTAATTCTGAGATAAACTAAAGACATCTGAAAGGAATGATTGACTTATTTTTCAAATGTACCCCATTACTGTGGACAGACCCACATGCAGTTCTTTTTTATTTTCAATCAATAGAACATATCATGTACACTAAGTACGTACGTACACAGTATGTAATAGCGGTGTGTAATCTACATGCACATGTACAGCGCATTGTAGCACATGTATACGTGCGGGGAACTTTAGTCTCTTCACCAGCAGTAAAATGGTACTTCTTCTGCCAAATTCCACTCGCAGTGGTGTAAAAAAAAAATGCGCGGCCGGCGCATGTATGGCTTCAATGCATAGTTCCGAGATTGCCCAGTTAACCCCGCCCCTTAGATATTGTTGCTATGTGCTCACAAGCCATCGAAAAAAATGGCGACATGTACGTACAAAGCAACGGGCATGACGGGACTCATTGGAGAAAACTCAAAGGTATTTATGTTTTAGGGTCGACAGTTACCGTAGCACACACTGAGCGAAGGGCTAGTAATGCAGGGATGACATATATTTATAAAAATGCGCTTTCCTACCTTTGAATAGCGAATCGCCCGACATTGAAACCAAAATTCACCCGGTCACTGGCGCATACAACATACAAACTGTATGGGCAAAAACATTGCGTGATTGTGATCGATGATTGCATCACTTTGACCTTTGTGGGCGCCGTCTGCTAGCTCTGTTGTGATTGGTCGCGGGTTCGGCTTGATTGACAGGTCGGAACTATGCATTCTCGTATAGCCAACTGCTATTGCATACTCATCCAGTGATTAAATATCGATGGCGTGGGCGGCCGGGTTTCCAAATGACATAGCATAGGCAGGAGATTCTGTGCCTTCTGATTGGTGCAATGTAAATGAATAGTCATACTCTCTTTATAGCGCCCTCAAGGAATTGTTTAAATTAGGGAATAAAGGAATTAAAATTTGAGGCTTTGGCGAGTTACTTGCTGGTCTAGTGGTAAAGCACAGGACTATCAATCAGAAGGACCCGAGTTCAGGTCTCGCTGTAGTTAAACCATTATCTTTTTCAGTAACTGAGGAAATACTTTGAAACATTTCTGAACTGCAGTTGGGTTTGAAGAACGCGCATTAGTGTGCATGTGATCCACCAATCAGGTGTTATTGTCGTTTGGAAAAAGAAAAAAAAATGGCGGCCGTGTTGGCGTAGTGCTTCTTTCTTCATACCTCTGATTCCGGGTTCGATTCCGGGACATGTATTGCAGTTCCTACTTGACCGCGTTGGTTTTCCCCAGCAGATTTCTCACTTCTAAAACTGCATCTCCTTCGTCGTCTTGAGTTGATAATAACGTTAAGTTAAGGCTAGTATCGAATATAGTTGATGGCATAAAGGGAGTTTTCGATTTGGACGACGGATGATTCTACGACGGATGAATTGCCATTTCGAGTCATCTGCGCATGCGTCGATTTTGCCATGTCGTCGTCGTCCGATTTCTAGGACTGTAGTTGGGGTAAATCAACGTTGTGGTGACAACGGCAACGTTTAGTTAACGTTTGACCTTCAACAACACATTTTTTGATCACATGACCGATCACAAGTCGTCGTGAAAAACGAAATGGATTCAAAGTAGGGACGGGAAGTTTGTGCAACGACGTGGTCGTGGACAGATTTTTCACCGTCGTGTTTCTCTCCGTCGTCCAATCGAAAGCTCCGTAATAACGTTAAGTTAAGGCTAGTATCGAATATAGTTGATGGCATAAAGGGCCTAAGTTGCCGAAGATGCCATAAAATATTACAACTACGTGTGCGTGCCGTGTCTTAATCCGCATGCACAAAACGTGATTCCATGACGCACAAGAAAGTGCGCGGTATTTTGGCTTGAAGACAACGCGGAGGCGAGAAACAAGTTTTTTTCTTATGCTGAATAATGGAAATAATTATACAAAATTAATGATTAAAGCACCACCTAACGTTTGAGTCGCAGTGCAAATTAATTGTATTCAACAGTTCTGCATGAAATTATTCACGCGGGCGAATGGTCGTCCAAATATAGTCCCAAGGCGTTCTACGACTGGACTGCACTCGTTTAGTAATAAAACAAATAGCGTTTCCCCCTTTTTTGACACGTTTAAACTCAAAACTAAAGACCACTGTTAATTCTAGGCGGGGCTTATTTTTGAGTAGTTTGTCACTTGTGTAGAGATGTAAAGAAAAAGCGTGAAATTTATATTCAGCAAAATAATTACCCTGCCGCCATGTGGAATAGATTGGAAGTTGGTGGTTCAATTATTCAGGGCCCCGCGATATGGCAAGCATTTTAATCATTCATAAGTTTCGCCATACAACATATCCGTCTTGAAAATTAATGGAAAGAATATCACAGAAGAGAGCAAAGTTTTTCGCGGCAGATGGCCGCGTCTTTCGGTCTAACAAGTGCGGGACGCCACGCTTAATTGGTTTCTTGGAGATAAAACACTCTTGGGGTGCGGCCATCCGATTTTTTTTTCCTAGGAAGGTTGAGAGTATTGAGAAATTAGCCTTTTGCACGTTTCACATAAATAGCGTCTGGTGTATGCTGGCGTACTTCCTTTCACATGCACAAGTAGTATCCACTTGACCAGACGAAATTTTTGTTGCTTGTTGTGCACGCGGCAGGTGGAAGTACAGAATCAAAACCATGATTACCGTAGGAGAGAATGGCATAAAGCAACCAGACAGTTACTAGACATTGGCGTGCACCACGTGGCAACAAGAGCGTATGTGACTTTCGGAACTTCACCCTCATTTAAACTTTATCGGTCAGTATTAAATGTATGACCACCTTTTGTGGCAAGGCTATATACACCAGCCTCCATACCAGCCGCCGAGACAGGGTGCGTCACTCTGCCTGAAGTGCCTCCCTGCGCTAACGCACTTCTATTTATGGGCTGTTTGGGGGACGCAGAGGTTCAATCAGGTTGATAACCTGATAACAAACTTGGTTTTCTGAGCGCCCTTAACTCCAGGATTCTCCCAGAAACAGAACAATGTCACATTTTCTTACTCTGGGAATGACTGATAAAACGAGTCCTTTAGGACCATGGAGAAAATCATTGAAACGGAACACTTTTGAAAGCGATTCCAAAGTCACTGGTCGATCAGTGCCTTTTTACCCACAAGTTCATTGTATTGAACAAACTTCTAATCTATTTTCATCAAGAATCGATATTTTAAGGAAATTGCGTATCTCTTTGTACCGTGTAAACTGGACCTATTCAGAGGTAAGGTACCCTCAACCATGGTAGGAAACAAATGTTTGACACCATAGCGCAGCGAAAATTCACTCTTTATTTTTGGAGACACCTCGTGTTCTGATGAGGACAAAAATTACAACTTTCTATCGATGCAGAACACCAATCGTGCTAGCACTTCCATGTGTTTAATTCGAATTATTTTGTGGGGAAAAAAATCATAAAAATGCATTTTAGGCGGAGGCCGCTGCAGTCGAAGCATGCAATTTGATACTCGGCGGTGTTGGAGCATGTACGCGAACTTGAGATCAAATCACACGTGTTGAGTTGGCGCGCTTTCTTTTCCCGCCATTTTTCCTTTGCGCGGGAAACGCACGGTATGTTGAGCATCACCATGCATTCTCTATGTCTCTCCCTTACCGTGCGTTGGGACCGACTTGACACCTCGTGGCTCACTCCTTCATCGGCCATTACTGATGAAGTGGCACCTGCGACTTTGCGCGTATAATGGCGCTATTTGGTTACCATTCCGCCGTTCGCTGATAGTGACTCGCGGGCTCTGTGAAGTGTCTAATTTCGAGCACTTTAAAGCGCAAGTGTGAAGAAATTGTTAGTGCCTTAAAAGGGGCGGTTCCCAATGTTGAAGTCATTTGCGAATGCTGCATTCGACAAGTGTTCATATACGGGGATACGCAGGAATGACTTCAAATCGTTAGCCGTTGTTCTCAGGCGGTTACAGTTGAAGCTTTTCCAGTTAGCCTATACACACAATTTTACTTCATGGGCTGAGAAGAAAACCAAGTGTTGATAGCAATGGTAACAAAAACCACATGATATTTTTCCGGTGTAAAATGGTACCTTTGTGGGAGAAATTGCCAACTGAAGGTCCTTAATTTTCAAATCGTTTGCAAACGATTTTTTTTAGCCATATATTTATCACAAAAATACATGCATGGTTGTTGAAGGTAGTATACATGATTGGTAAACGGCGTGATTTCCACTGGTAATTGAAAGCCTATGTCGAGAAATACCTTGTATAAATTTCAGCCACATAGATGCAGTAATAGGCCTACATGTAATTCAGAAAACCTGAAAAATCCAAGCATGTTTTTTGTGCATGAATGAATGGCTCCTTCAAATAGTTTTGTCATTTTTCTCATGAATGGGGCACTTCAGACGAAATAATTTCACAGGATGATTACTATCATTACCATCTTGATAACAAGTAAGGTTTTAGATAATAATTCAGATTTTGTTTTGGAGGGTAATTACCAAACATGTAGACTACCTTTAGGTTTTTTTTTTACCTGTGAGTAAAACGATTGTCCGTTATTGACATTGGTGGTAGACATATAGAACAACTCAAAAAACCATTATGTGAGCCTCTCCATGCACCGAAAGTAGGCGCTTGTCGCACAGGCCAGAACCGAGATACATGTAATGGCTAATTTATGCATGTAGGGGCCTATGTCGTATAGGGCATTTTTTTTCGATACCAGAATTTCTACATGAGACCACTTATTAAGTGTCCATCTATCACCTAAAGAAGTTTAAGTAAATAAATACTACCAGAAAACTTTTGTTAGTGTTTTTCTAAAGCATACCTTTATGAAACTAGGCTAATTTGGCTAAAACAATGGGAAAATCACTGATATTCCATGCTTATTTTCATTGCCTTCGGCAGGGGTTGGCACTATATCCCATACACCAGAAGAACACATGTTTTCCTATAGGGTTTCCTATACGCATGGTTGCTAAGGAGCCCTGCCTTAACAGAAGTACAACCTTCTACGCCATTGTTCTCTAAAGCGCTTCTTAAAAAATTGTGCTCTTGGTCATCACGGAAATGGTCATAACTTGGTCAATTTTTGACGGATTGATACAATGTTTGTAGTTTTGTGAAGCTTATAATATACTCTAAGTCATTAATTAAGTCATTAGCTCCATTTTCATTTTTTTATGCAAGATCCTACTTTTGGTGGAGTTGCTCACATATAGCACTATGAGCAACTAACAATGGACATTGGGCACAAACCATTGTTATTAACAATGGTGTGTGCCCAATTTCCATTGTTAGTTGCTCATAGTGTATAGGCTGCTAAAGTGTGACGTTAGTTACCAGGCTGGGTAATCTGCAACGACCATAGGCTACTAAAGTGTGACGTCGGTTGCTGTGTAACTGGTCTAAACATTCGCTGATAATCTGCAAAGACCATTAGTTAAGCCCGGGAAACATTTCACTGCATTTTTTAGTGGACCCAGTAATACTGACAACGTACAAATAATGTCGTTTTGACTTTAGTATACTCTGTTGCCAGAGTGCGGGAAAACAGTTCACTGGATATAGTCACAAACCTTGGCAATACATAAATAGTGACGTTTTCACTTAATTAGTATTCTATACGATTCGTTCTGCATTATTCAATAATTATATTTTTTTAAAGATCGTTTTTAACAATACCGCGTGAGCCACGTCACAAGACATTTGATTTCTTTCAAGTCATTCCGAAGATGTCGTGGAGTATTGTCGTATCCTTTTGCAGTCAGCGGGACGTTTTTAATTCATCAGACTTCGTATACCGTCTCGGCTGATATTAAAAGGACCCCAGGGTACTTTTCGCAAATTTTAATTGAAAAACGTATATTCCATTCTCCTTTTTCTTTCTCTGATTTCTCAGGTGAGTGACTGGGACCACAATCCCGCAGGCATTATTATCACTGGAGCATTCTCCTTTTAATAAAGACAAAATTCCGAATTTTGTTTTTTCGATACACGCGACCGGCGAGTCCCTTTTTCTCCAATTGTCGAATTCATCTCCGAGTGTATTGTGTGTTTTCTGCTTCTTAGCTCCAGGAATTTTTCTTTCCCTGGGGTAAATTAATTAAGAGCCAGAGCTGCTGCCAAATGGAGCTTCCTTAAAAGTCTCTAGCTATCTCTAGCCCATCTTGTTTTTCCACAGATTCTTGTCTATTCTTCTCAATCTCTTCTCTGCAAATCCCCGGGGGCGAAATACAGGTACTTGTTTCGACTTGAGGAACACAAATAATAGAAATTTCTTTGCGCGCCTCCATCGGCTCAAACCGGTGGCACACGTGATGCGTTTGATTTCAGATTTATAAAGAGGAAAGTTCCATCACATCTCCGTCCATTGTTGTTAGAATTCTATGGCGCAGGGGAAATTCAATTCAGAGTCCAGCATTTTCGTCGAGCGCGCACGCTATAATACAATTTTATGACTCGTGTTTGTTTTGTGCAGCAGCCGAGCGCTGTTCGCGCCTGTACGGAGGCTCACTCTATTCAGCGATTTTCTACGCGTGGTTACTGTGTAAACGTTATGATTGTGATGGGCGGTTCCAGATTTTATTGGTGGTGATGGGGGGGGGGGGGGGTGGGATGTCGCTGAGTGTCTCTAACAAATTTTGAAATCTCGTTTCTAATCCCCAGAGTTGAGCACATCTGAATGGAAGACTTTTGAAATACATGTATATATACAAACCAGTCCTTTCCATCGCACGTCACGTTTTAGAGCTAAAGTGCGCATGCTCAAGAAAAGGATCAGTTTGTTTGCTGCCACCAAGCGTATAAATCTCCCATTGGGTTCTTTGAAAAAAATTGTTAGATTTTTTTCTCTCATATTTTGGAGGCGTGTCGAGCGTAGCCCCCGCCCCCACACACGCTCGGGCCGCTTACACAAATTAAATTATTTTCCACTCGGACACGGTAGTAATATGACAAATTTCCTGTTGTCGGAAGATATTATCGATTGGGTATTGGTGTAAATAAATCAGAATTCCACTCGCGCATTTTGAAATTATTTAAAAGCTCAAACGCATGTGCTCTTCACGTGCGTTTAATGTTTGTCAAAAAAGGCGAGTTTGCAAATGCGCGAGAGAAAATTACGACAGTAATAAATTTTACCAACAAAGTATGACGTCATAAAGGGTGTGGTCATCGCTTTATTGCCCAAAGATGAAACATACAACGTTTTTAGAAATCCAATTAAAACGAATTAAGAATCCAATTAATGTTGTCATCTAATCACAAATTATTGTTTTAACCGGTAATGCCCCCATATTGTTTTGGGGCGTGGCATGACAACTTTTATATTTCCCCTGCATATTTTTGAACAAAATCCCTTTGGATTCTTGTGAAAGGGCACCTGACTTTCACCCCGCCAATATCGACATTTTAAGGTCATTTTCTTTTCAGACGCACCATGGTCTTGCGGCGGTGCGGTCTTGGTGCGGCAACTTTGTATGCGTAAATCGAAAATCTTCTCTTGGCGAGTACACCGCTTTTGCAAAAATCCATACGCAAAAAAGAAAAATCCAGAAAAAGAGAAGACAAATCGAAGTGACCAAGCTTCCTCCGCCGAGTTCTTCCTGTTGCTGGGTCGATTGACGGTATACCCCCTTTCTATGAATAAAATAAACCACTTCTTTTGTTGATTTGTTTTTTGTTTTATGTCCAATAATATTGGTAGTTTATTTTGTGGAGCACCGTGGCCGAGTGGTTATACGATCACTGATAGAGAAATCCTCACCAATGTGAACAACCACTTCTCGGAAAGCTAAAAGAAAGTGCATGTTGCGTATTCTTGGGTTTCACTTGGCTTGACAACGGTTGCTATCCGCCATTACTGTGTCCATACTATGGCAAGCCAAAGCGAAAAATAATGCAACACTGATAATTTAATGTTGACGCATATTTTCGCAAATGTTGCGTATAAGAAAACAAAAGTTGGCATGACTTTTAAATGTTGATAGACTGTTTGAAACTGGCATACCGTGCTTTTGTTGGCAAGTTTTTAAAAATGTTAAGACTTGTTTTTCAGGGTTGATGGCAAAATTATCAGTGTTGAATTATTTTCGCTTTGGACACAGTGACGGATATAATTGTTGTTGACGTCACGCGTATGACAACCCTGAAAAACAAGTCTCAACATTTTTAAAAACTTGCCAACAAAAGTACGGTATGTCAGTTTCAAGCAGTCTGTCAACATTTAAAAGTCATGCCAACCTTTTTTTCTTGCGCAACATTTTCGAAAATATGCGTCAACATTAAATTATCAGTGGTGAATTATTTTTCGCTTTGGCGTGCCATAGTATGGACACAGTAATGGCGGATAGCAACCGGTTGTCAAGCCAAGTGAAACACAAGAATACTTTTCTTAAAGGAAAAGAACACTTCCCTAAGGATGCTTAATTCCTCAGAATATCACCGGCATTGACGAATTTCTAATTAGCACTGGCAGCTTCGTGTCAGATGCTGAGCCATTGCATTACGTCAAGCGTCTTTTCATTAATTTGCACATTATTTTTACCAGAGAAGAAAACACTGAGACCCTCGTTTTCGATGACAATTTGAAATTCCTCTATCGGAAACTTTGTCGTAAAAGTAGCACATAATGTATTTTCCATACCATATCCCTTCCAACAATTTGAGAATTTACTTTTCGTTTGCGTTTAGAATTATGCTTCATGTAAGTCGCCATGTTTTTGCAGTTCGGCGCTTGGAGAGGGCGTGCATTAGTCAGGTTACATCATGTTTTTCATTCATGCACGGTGTGTTGGAGTTGGGAAATAAGCGTTCAATCCAGGGCACCGTTCCACTTACGCGAACATTTCCAAACGTTGGGGGCCAACGTTTTGCTCAATGTGGAACGGGATGTCTGCCAAATTACGTTGTCAACATGGCGGCGCCCACAGTCCCAGCGGTCGTAGCTTGCCGCTGCTTACCAATTTTTTGAAGAAAATGTGACACAATGTCATTGATTGTGTATCGCCAGTGATAAGGAAGAAAACCACGAAAGGTGCAATTTTCAAAACTGGAAACCATCGTCTGTCATCTTTCATGTCGCGTGCGCCATTTTGAAATGACTCGCGAACATCGCGAACAAAACAAAAGTTCGTTGGCCAACGTTGGCGAACGTTGGTGGCGCACAATACGTTCCACTCGAAATTATTGGCCAACGTTTGCAAATGTTCGCGTATGTGGAACGCAGCCCTAACGTGACCCATGCAACTGTTGCATGGATGACGTCATCCTCATTTTTTTTTTTTTTTATTTGGCGCATCACATGGCCGTATTTGTCATCAACATTTATTGTATTGCCGACTTAGATAGAGTACAAGTGCACTGGATTCCTATGCGAGTTAAATATGACAACATGTAATAAAACCCAAGTGTTTCATTTTGATTTAAAAGTAACAGCATACCATGTACCGTAATTTCACATCGATGGATCAGACCGTCATTCGCTTCCAGAAAGGTATTAAATAGCAATTTGGTCGTTCTGCTTTTCATGTTCTGCCTACATGTAGTGTACTGGTTTGGCATACATGTATTCGGGCAGAATTCAGAAAGGCTATGCTTTTTTGGTAATAGAGAAAAAAATCATGATTAATTCTAGACACAAAACGTGCACTCGCTTTCCACCACCAGATCATAAACAGCTGGTATAAATTAATATTTATACACGGATTTAGGTTACCTCCATTAAAAGGCAGCCATTTTTTTCTTTCGCCGAGAAGAGACAAAAAAACTAAGCGAAGAAATCCCCCAAGCTTCCCCCTTCTGGGTCTTGCTGATTCCCAAATATCGACCCTTCTTCCTTGCACCCGAGTCGGAGGGGCAATCTTTTTTAGAATGCGACTGCCGCATCTAACGCAGCGCTTGTCCGCCACTGCACGGTTCGGTGGAAACTCTGCGGAAATTAAAAATCTGACCACCTGCTCAGCTAAACTAACAGGCGGGGGAATTTGGGCTGGGCGCTCCGCTGTAGAAAAGTCTGTTGCTTCGCTGCTGATCGAAATGGTCCCGGTCTCGTGTGTTAATATTATGTTTGACCCAAAAGAGAGCGTTTTGTCTGTGTCTTTTTCTTGCAGTTCTAAAGAAATATAATAATTTTCTGTAAATTTTGTACAGACTTTTTCCCCCTCGCGGTAGCAATTTTCTTAGACGAGGCTTTCATAGACAGGCGTGAGCCGAGACCGAGTTATCTGGCTATATACCTCTATAAATTATACACGAGTCTATAGAAAGTACCAAGCGTCTTCCATTGACGTGTGTAAAAACGCGTGGGTTTTACCTCCATACACAAATGTCAGAAGATATATAGTATAGGTGGTTCCGATGCTACAACTCATGGTAGTACGGGTACCAGGGAATGGCGCGACCACACCCTTTTCGATAGATACAAATAGTCAAGGCTCGCCTTGTTGGAGGAAGCCGCTGGAGTGCTATTCCCTGGTACCCGTACTACCATGACTTGTAGCATTATTAACTCAAGATGACTGAGAACGAGATGCAGTTTTAGAAGTGGGAGGAAAACCCCCAGGGAAATCTTCGGGGGGTTGGGGGTAAAGTTGGGGGCAGTCGAGTTGGCGTAGTGGTTCTTTCCCCGACTTTCACCTCTGGTGCCCGGGTTCGATTCCGGGGCGTGTATGTGGATTGGGTTTCCAGTCTCTTCTCGACCACGTGGGTCCAACCCCCTCCCCCCAAAAAAATTCCCTGGGGTTTTTTCTCCCACTTCTAAAATTGCATCTCGTTCTCAGTCATCTTGAGTTAATAATTAAGTAAAGTTAAAGCTAATACCGTTTAACTGTTGGCACAAATGACCTTAGTTGCCGAAGATGCCATAAATTAACAACAACATTATCGTTGACCAGACGGCGTTGAGGCCAAAATGGTCAAGCTATTTTAGTCAATTTGTTTTCGAACTTTCTCCATGGAGTTAAAAATGGAAAACTCTAGTTTTCTACATGTATATAAACTCCGGTGGTTTTCTCCAACATGGCGACAAGGCGTACGCTGTGCATTGTGCATGGAGGATCAATGAGCCAGCCAAATACGCCAAATCCACTGAGTTATATATAATGGACTGTTTATACTAGTAAATGAAATAATCTCGCACAATATCGCTAAACCTCGCACAATCCCGTCGAATCTCGCACAATCCCGCAAAACTTCGCACAATCTCGCCAAACACCGCGAGTTTCACAGGTTGGTATTCCCGTCATCCGATACGTCCACCATCTCAATAAGGGGATCGCATGTCTTTATTTTCATCACCTCCGGGCCCTTTAATTGTCGACTTAATACTGCATTGGCGTTCTGTCCACGGCCGGGTACAAGTCCCACAAGACACCAGGGGGAGAGGGGGGTGAAGAGGCAACAGCCACTTTTATTCCATCTCTTACGTGTTGGCGTCATAGCTCGCTGCGGGGGTCCCTCGGGTATTGCAACGTGTTGCTCACGTTTCCCGCGCGCGCGCAGCACCAAACATTCATTAATTTTTCAACATTGATTTACAATCGATAAATATGGAGGCCCTTTTGCGGCAAAGGTGACCTCATCACGCGCGGAGGCAGCGGAAAGGGGTTCTGTTTTAATAGGTCAATCCTCCGGATATCATTCCGCCGTGGCAGTGAGGCGGTCGATATTGTGCCTCGAGTAAATAGTGCTCTCGTATATATGCTTTGCGAGTTTTCATAAGGAATTGTTCTATTTTATATTCGCCGGTAACACCTAGGCCTATACTACGTTGCATGCCCAAATGGCTGGGTATACCAACATATCATTTTGAGATTATTCCATACATTTTCAACGATGTGTTCACTGTACACCATTGATATTCTTTTTTTTGTATTATTTATTTTATTTCCGACGTGAATTAAGGGACTGATCACCGTCAAATTTCGAATAAGTTACATTGATCACAGCATGCACTCCCCTTAAAGCCTAATACATCAATAATTTTGCTGTTACCCATAATTTTACTTCACGAATTGACAAGAAAAAAAACGACTAAATGTGTTGATCGCAATGGTAAAAACACCACATGACTTGTTTTTCGTGTAAAATGGTACCTTTGTGGGAGAAATTGCCAACTGAAGGTGCATTTAAGAAATAGTTTGCAAACGATTTTTGTTTTCCATTCATTCAACACAAAAACCATTGCATGAATTTTGAAGTTTTTCTGAAGTATTCCTGTATTTTATCAGCACTTTCGTAAGAAGTTTCACCATGCAAATGATACTGTATAGGAAGGAAAATTGACTTTATAGTCAATTGTTTTTGATTCTCATTGGCGGTTTAGCTATTGCATTTATACTATTATTATTTTAGGACATATAACATAAATTCCTTTTGTTCTGCCAGTTGCTTATTACTTGGTGCGACTTTGCCCTCCTACCCTCCAATTATAAGTGTGTATTTCATTGTGCAAGTACGCGACGCTGTAGCGTGGATGGCGCTCACACGTTGCCCCATGTGTGTTTTGATAAATCATTTTCCCGCCTTCCCGTTAATGAGGCAACGGGGCCCATCCGTTGCTACGCAGGGACAAGTTTTCGTTCTCGAGACGCAGGTTTTCATTAGTCGTGCGCGCTGATTGCATTAATACGACACATCTTTCTCTTCTTGGGTTTATCCTCGTAAGCTGGAGAAGAAAATAGACCGGTTTCCATAGCAACCGCAAGATAATTAGGCGACATTTCCTTGAAGACCTCAATTTCTTATATAGCTGTTGCACAAATTATTTTGATTAGGACTGCGGGTTCACCTATAAAAATGCCAAAATAATATGGCGCAGCCGATAAATTTGTATCGATTTGTCATGCGTCATATGGCAGGTTCAAGAAACGACCGTTTTTAAAGTTAAATTTGAAAAATATTAAAAACAGGAACAGCATTACAGAACTAAAGAATAATGTTGACAAGCTCTCTTGTAGAAATGTCAGCCACATATAGGATGCAGTAATACTTTTTAAAAAACCTAAAAAATCCATGCATGTTTTTTTGCGTTAAATGAATAGCAAAAAAAACGTGTCTGCACACCTTTTTTTTAAAAAGCACATTCAGTTGGCAATTTCTCCCACAAAAGTTCAATTTTACACGGGAAAGAAAGCATGTTTGTTACTAACACTTTTAGTTGGATTTTTCTTATGAACTCGTCAAGTAAAATGTTGGGTAACTGCCAATGTTGCATTGGGGCTTGAAGACGGATTTAAACATGTTTTTAAAATGTTATAAATGGCGTTGTTTCCATGTGAATAAATCAGCTCAGCACCTCATCTACGTTCCGAGAAAACAACAAAAAACTTTGTCCACGTTTTCAAGAAATTGTGCGAAGCCACCGTCCTATTTAGACTGGTTCCCTGGCTATACTGCACAGAAAACGGTACCGTAATATGCAGGTCTCGGAAAGGTTCCGACTGCAACACAGAGCAAGTTCGGGTGCTGATGCATAAGGGTCATTCTATAAATTTGGGGTCCAATTTTTCTGTCCCCTGTTACGTCCAACATCTTGTAAAATTTTGTATTTTGTAAATTCAGGACATATTATTTAAATGCTTTCTATTCCAAAGAGTGATTACATAAAGTACAATTCATAAAGATATGTTTTGAAGGCATTTTTAATAATACTTGTTTGGCAAATGGCAGTATGTCAGGTGTAACAGGGACAGGAAAATGTCACACGTTAGACCCCAAATTTATAGAATGACCCATAAGTCAATTTTTTTCGCACATGCATAGTTTGTTTTTCACCCGAACTCGTCGTCAGGCAAATCTAGTCAACATGGTCTGCACTGGCCGCCGTCAACAGTTTACAAAAAATACAGGCATTATTGTTGGCAACCTTTTCCCCCATGTTTGCCTTCGTATGTTCTACTAAAGACATTTCAACTCGTTCACCAAAAGCTACCATAGAATTGGTTATTAATTCATCTTTAATTATGATATAAATGAACACTTTTTAGCGTAAGCTTTTTTCCAATCGTGTTTACCTTTCCGCCATCTTGAAAAGTCACGTGATTACAACTGACCAGAGATGAACCTATCCCATCGATACATATACACTGGATGAAGCAACGACGTCTAAAATTGAAGCCACCGTCCGCCATTGTTCCCCACCAAATACAATGCATTGCCTAGACTGGTCATACTGTCTTCACTAGTCTATATACATCATGGTCTACATGTGTTAAGTGGAAATGCAAGCGATCGCATGGACCGGGGAGCAGTCTATAGGCCAAGTACCAGTATTGTTCGTGGGGTACAATGGCGGTCGGCGCGTGGCTTCAATTCTCGCATAGCCAACTGCTATTGCATACTTCATCCAGTGTATATATATATATTGATGATCTACCACCGGGACTTGGTTCCTCTAGTCAGACTAGCTAGTCAAACCACGCAGCGTTCGGGAGACATCGCCCGCCTGAACTTGCTCACTGTTAAGTTTCCAATTCCAGGGACCCGGAGGAGCGCCACCTAATAGCCGGTAGGCTATACAGGATTTGCAATGTCCCAAAATCTCAATGAACTGTTTTACTGGGAAAACAAACTTATTCAGATGGAAGAGAACTGTTCAATGTACACTGCAAAAACTGTGGTGTTAAGTTAACACCAGTGGTGTTGTCTTATATAGATACCAAGCCTGGTGTTAATTTTTACCACCACAAGTATTAGTTTTAACACCTAGGGTGTAAAAAAAATGCATTTATTCCAGTTGAGGAAAAAACACCCATGGTGTTAAATTTTAACACCAGACTTGGTATCTAAGACAACACCATTGGTGTTAATTTAACACCACAGTTTTTGCAGTGTAATGAGTCCGCTCGAGATGACATTCTTTTAAAAGAAAACGAAAATTGAAGATACAATGTGTGCACACTTTTCTTTTACAAGGTTGCCCTTATGTACACGAAACTGGGCCCCTGACTATGTATTATGACTCCGTTTTCGGTGCAGTATATATAGCCAGGAAGCCAGGACAGTGGCTTTGCACATGTTCTTAAATGCATGGACACGGTTATTCATTGATTTCTCGAAACGTAGACGAGATACTGAGCTGACTTATTCACAGGTTGGTTTTTATCATACATCCTCAATCACACACGGAGATAACGCCATTTTGTAACCGTTTTCCAATCATGTAATCTGGCTGTAAAACCGACCATGTAACGTCAAGACTCACACGCTATTGTTTTACTCTTCCTTCACGACACCTTCATGAGCTCTAAGTCCACTTCTGTATTAATTTTTCCCTGTAAAATTCTGACTCATCGCGCCTACTTCATCACACGCAGAACAACCGCGCGTACAGGAGTCACTAACCTTAAAGGCATATCCCTTTAAACCTGTTAAATTAATAAAGCACACACATACTATACGCAGACCTGTTACTCTCCCGGCAATAACGGGTGCCCACGCCTAGATTTTGCCGAACCACTCTTAGTATAAATCCCGGTCGAGTCCCCTTAAGGCTATGAGCGCAATCGACATGGGGAAATATAATTAATTAAAGGCACTAATCTCGCGTCATATGACCCGAAGGGGCAGTTTGCTTAATTTAGTATGAGAAAACCGCTGTCTAATTCCTAATGGATACGGCGGAGATTTCGGAGCGTTGTACTTCTCTTATTTCTGTCTGGGATGGAAAAAAATGGAGAAACTGGAGTTGGTGAATCTTTCTTTGCAGACATTTTTTGAAGGAGTGGTCAATCACAATGCTTTGAATGCTAAAAGACACGCGAAGATGCGAAGATGCGAAAATGTGATCAGAAAAGACACAAAAATGCATTGAGAAAATGAAAGATGTGCAGACGATAGAAACAGGATACATTATTTTTTTAATACATATATTTTTATAGAAGCTAAACACTTGGCGCCAGCCTCTTGTTTTAACACAGGGAACAACTTCATGCATGGTTTATTTCAATGAATGGTTAAACAATCGTTTGCAAACAATTTCTCCCACAAAGATACCATTTTACAAGGGAAAATCATGTGGTGTTTGTTGCCTTGCTAACAACACGGGTTTTTCATGTCAACTTCGTGAAGTAAAATGTTGGGTCACTGCAAATGTTCTATTGGGGCTTCGACTAGGTTTGTCTGTATACCTGGTTCCGACTTTTGTGTCGTCTTACGACGACCTTTTAGAAGCCATGTCGGGACAGATGCGACACCGTACAACAGAGTGTAATTATGATCGTACCCGAGCCCCTCGTGTTTCGTATACCCGACCCCTAAGGAACACGATGAGATATCAACTAATCCGCTGCGGTGGTGCAAGTGGCCCGACTGGGAAACAGTAATTACTCCCCAAAATAAATTAAATTCGGTTGTGGCTACGACTAGATATGATCGGGCCCAACGGGCCGGTCGATTGTACGATGTCAAATTATTATATACCGCCATGCTGTCCCATTAGTACGCTTATTCTAATCGTGTTCAAAACTCATAGAGTGTTTCCCGCGCGCGCGAGATTTGTATTTCGTCTGTGTATAGTTCGCAACCAGTGTTTTCGCCAACCTCGTTCCCATGTCGTGTGTGAAAACTGATTTCCTGTAATGCGATTGGTCGACAACAGCAATATTCATTTTTGTTTTTACTAAAAAGATATAATTTCAAGGCGTAGTTAGTATGGAATCGATTCCGGACAAGGAATCGGAATCGGACTCCATCGAGTATCCGATTCCCAAGAACATTGTGGCAATGGGAGACTTTTGAAAAGCGTGGTGGCAGCAAACAAATTGACCCTTTTCCATTGTTTTAGGTCACGTCTGAGCTAAAGTGCGCATGCTCAATATGACGTAGCAATGGAAAAGGACCGGTTTGTTTGCTGCCACCAAGCGTCTCAAAATTCTCCCATTCCAGAAAATATATACCCTGTGAATACAAAGAACTGTATTAAAATGGACTACTAAAATTGAAAACGTCACCCTTCGTGTGTTACAGAGGGTACTGGGTCTACACTAAAACCAGTAAATCGTTTCCTCGCGCTTTACCAATGGGCGTTTCAGATTACCAGTGGATGTTTAGACCCAATTACCATGGCAAGACGTCACACTTCAGTAGTCTATATTGAGTGAGTAGATCTATGTCAAATTTTGCCAGGAAGGTGGAATCGAATCCGAATGAAATCGAAACCGATCCCAGGAATTTGGAAGTCGATTCCAGAATTTCGTGAACACACCGGCTTCGCGTGGCTATTTTGGGCTCAAAATAAACCCATACATTATTCTGAAAGTCTTTCCGAAATAAACTAAATAGATCCTGAAAAGAAACAATCAAATTTTGCCGTTTTTGGAGCATTCTTCAAAAAAATCAAGGTCACTTGATTTATCTGAACCCGATTTCTGGTTGGGATAAATCACGTGGTCTTGGAGTTAGTTTTATGTCCAGCCGTATAAAGGTTTGTTCCGCATGCATAATCGCGCTTGGTTTCACTCCTGGGGGGAGGGGGGGGGGGGGGGGGGGGGTGGTCACTTCTTGTTCACTGCAAAAACTAGGGTGTTAAAGATAACACCAGTCGGTGTTAACACAACACCATAGGGTGTAAACTAACACCCAAAACCTAACACCGGTGTAAATCTTTTGAATGAATGGTAATAAAAAAGGAAACGAGGTTAAACACGTGTCGACTCGTGTAAGCTTATCGAACGCAACTTTTATGTACAAATAATAAACATAATACAGCGCCGAACGGCTGGTAAAGCGTATAGCCCATTTAATTTAATTTTTTTTAGTTAATTACGTGCATTTTGATGATTTTTTATCACAAGGACCATCGAAAAATTATTGTCAATGATGCTACATCGCTACATTATGTAAACAGTAAGCCGGTGTGTTCATTTAAGCCCAGTAGCCTACATATAGCGTGGCAGCAGCAACAGACAACGTAACAACGTAACAACATACAGCAACATACAGCATGTTGGCAACGGAGTAACGGACGATGGTCTATGATTTAGGGATTTAGGGTACATGAGGAACAAAGACATACTCAACTCGTGGAAAATGATTTGTCCAGAAATCAGACAGGAGTGTGCGATTGGAGTGGTGGATATAATTCACGAAATGACGTGGCCTTCGCTATGGGCAGGCAGGGGGAAGAAATAACCTAATGCATACAGCGTCTGCGATATAAATCACCGATCTATGTTCCTTTGCGGGGCTTTGTGCGTGTCTCTGCGCCCGCAATAAATAGGCCTACACGTCCTCTTAAAAATATTGTCCTATACAGTTGACTTTTATACATGCGGTGATACAACACAGGTTTTAATTTCGGTAATAGCAAAGTTGCTCAGGGGCGCGCGCTTTCTAGCGTCTCTTGGAGGCCATAATTGCAAATACTAGCGACGCTTGGTGAAACAAACATGGAACGGTCAAGTGGTCGGAGGGGCTGGCTAGCATGACGGGCTCTCGCCTCGGATGAAGGGCTCTCGTGATCGCGAAACATCGTATACTGTGACTGCTTGCCTCAATTCGCCTGTTGAAGATTTCGCTTTTATGGCCGTAGGACAAGACAGAACGAAACCCAAAAAGGTATAAGTGCAAAGGGAGTGAATAAGAAAACGCCGAGTATTTACAACGAGAAACGTGACTTGTGTATTTGCCAAATGGTGCTTCGTGTTTGTGGATAAATATCCACAGAATACAGGTGACTATATAGTTGCCTGGACTAAACCATATAGTCGATCGAGTTCGATTATTAGTCCGGTCAATTTACAGGAAAATTGTGCCTGACCTAGAACTAATTGCTATAGAATGCTGGTGTATAAAATAAATCACTCATTAACATACTGAAAATCTAATATTTTCTAATTAGTGGAAATGTGATTATTTTTTTCACGCCAATTCGCGATAAATTGTGTAAGTTTTTAATCATTACATTGAGGGCGCTATTTCGTCTGTTACTTATCAGGAATCCGTGCACATTATGTAACATTAGTGAGGTTTCGGTGTGCACGGTTAGTGATTACGACTACGATTAGCCAAACCTCAAAATCGTTACCTTTCGCTGTCCGTTTTTCACTAAGGTGTAGAGGCGTTGCTATCAGTGTAAACAACAAAACAACACTTGGGATATTTGTGTAAACGCCACAAGTACGCACAAATCGATGACGTAAAAGTCACTAATAGTCGTCGTTTTGCCTAACCGTATGCGACCGAAACCTCCCTAATCTTCGGGAAACACGACTACTCGTAACAGACGAAATATTTCCCGTCGTCTGCTAAAGATGAGGCATTATAAACGAAACAGACATGTTTTTTTTTTTCACATTTCGGGGATTTAGTGGTCAAACAACTACCCTTCTTGTAAATTGGTTTGTAATAATTTTTAATTTTTGCTTGTGGATAAAATAGCACAGTGTCGTATATAAAAATTATATAATATGGAGATGATAATAAGGTCCATGCCAAAAAAAACAAAGGAAAATATATATTAGATTTTTTCACTTTTTTTGGTTAAAACACATGTACTTCTTGTATTGTCAATGTGCTTATTATAAAAAGAAATCCCAAAATTCGACCATCCTCATAGAAATAAGAGCGTTTTCCTTAAGCGAGCACTTGATTTAGACACTGCCGTCTGCTCCCAAATGGTCGTGATTACCATGCACCTACTATTGCGAAACATGTAGGTTGAAGTACGTTACCAGACTAGTTTCTGAGACGCTGTCGTGTGCTTGCAAGTGGTCGTTTTACTACGCATCCACTATTACGAAACATACAGACTGAGGAACGTCACCAGACTAATTATTAATCCTTAATTTTTGTCTTCAAAAACACCTTTCCACTCAAAAGAAACAATTCGATTTTTCATATGTTGTCTATTGAATGTTGTGGCCTAGATTCATGTTAGAATGATTTCTACTGCAATTAGTTCTAGGTCAAATCGTAAATTGACTGGACTATATAGCTAGTCGGACTATAACCCTAATCTCTGGTCACTTGCAGTCACGTGACTATTCAATGCAATATTTTGTATGGTGTCCAATCAAAATTAAAGTGAAACAACCAAATTTGGGACGAGAGAAAAATCCGGGACCTCTGACTCACCGGGCAGATGCTCTAGTATACAATTATCATGCCTCCCAAGAAAAGCAACATTATGAACCAATCTTCATGGAGATGGAAGACGCCCCATTGTAAATTGGTACAAAAAGTCGTGTGACGGTGATCAATAAAAATTGCGACGACTTCGTATGACGTAAAACCCTAAAATCGCGATAAGACGAGTATCGCGAGAGATCTCGAAAAGTTGTACCTTCCCCCGAAAACCCAATATTTTAAGATTTTCAAGTTCTGAAGACTCTCTGAAGCAAATGGCTACCTCATAAGCGCCTAATAGGCAGCCGGGGCTGGAACCAATTTTAGGCCGATTTGAGCGTCAGATTTGTTTTTTTAAAGCTAAATTGCTATTTTTCTAGAATACAAAAAGTTACCAGCTTTCATTTGGTACCAAGAACGTAAAAATCCGTCAAGGATTAATGGCAGTCGATTAAAAACAAGAAATAATAAAAGACAGGCCCTGTCTTTTATTCGACATGGTTATGACATGTGCGCGTACATGTGTACATTGTACACATACTATGTACATATGAGCGTACGCGCACATGTACAACATGTAAAGCCCGTTTCAAGAATATTTAAGTTTTTTTAAATATTTTTCGTTACAGAGACACGTAAGCTTTCTAAATTCGTTCGCTTGTGTGAATTAATTTTTCTAAATCCTTTTACCCAAACACGGACAGTGCAAATTTAAGACATCGATGGCCAGGAGTAATAATGTGAAGCGCCCTGACACACGTGATAAGTGCGCTATATTATAATAAATATATTATATTAAATATATTCTTCATTTTTGTCTTGCAACGTGTCGTTTTTGAGATGTATAGATTCTGCAGTATGGGGGCAGAATGTCGGATGACATTTTTATTGGAAAGGACATTTTGACAAATTAATTACCGGAACACCTGTGGTGTTAATGTCATGTTACATGATTAATGGCCACCTGCGATGGACACTGTCACATCCCGTCATAGCGATAAGAACACAGTGGTTTGCTTTACGCAAAGATTTTAACCGAAGATGAAACAACCAAACTTAGGATGAGAGAAAATCACAGGGTCCTTATCGGGATTCGAACCCGAGACCTCCGACTCACTGGGCAGATGCTCCGAGCTATAGGCAGAGTTATTCCCTCAGGGTTCCCCCCATGTTCTTAGGGAAAACCTGAGGGAGCATACTACTGTACCTCATAGCTCAGCGGGCAGAGCATCTGCCCGGAGTGTTAGAGGCCTTGGGAAAAACCTGAGGGAGTATACCACTGTGCATTGTGCCTCATGGCGCAGCTGGAAGAGCATTTGTCCGGTGAGTCAGAGGTTTTGAGAAAAAGGGGGAACCCGAGGGAGTATGCCACTGTGCCTCAGAGCTCAGTTGGTAGATCATCTGCCCCGTGTGTCAGATGTCTTAGGGGAAACTGATGTAGTATACCACTGTACCCCATAGCTCACCTGGTAGAGCATCTGCCTGGTGTGCTAGAGGTCTTGAGAGAAAACTAAGAGAATATACTACTGTACTTTATAGCTCAGCTGTTAGAGCATCTGTCTGGTGTACTAGAGGTCTTGGAGGAAACCTGAGGGTGTATACCACTGTGCCTCATAGCTCAGTTGGTAGGGCAATCTGCCTGGTGTGTCAGAGGTCTTGGGGAAAACCTGAGGGATTATACCACTGTGCCTTATAGCTCAGTCTGGTGGAACATCTACCCGGTGAGTCAGAGGTCTTGAGGAAAACCCGAGTATACCACTATGCCTCTATAGCTCAGCTGGAAGGGGATCTGCTTAGTGTGTCAGAGGTTTGGGGGGGGGGGGGGGGAATCTGGGGGAGTATACCACTGTGCCTCAAAGATCAAGTGGTAGAGCATCTGCCCAGTGAGTCAGAGGTTTTGGGGGAAAGCCCCATGCATGGTTTTTGTGTTCAATGATTGGTAAAAAAACATTGTTTGCAAAGGATGTTTTTATTTCACCGTCAGTTGGCAATTTCTCCCACAAAGGTACCATTTTATACGGGGAACAAATAATATGGTGTTTGTTACCATATTGCTATAACACTTAGTTGGGTTTTCCTTGTCTACTCATGAAGTGAATGTAATGGGCTTTGAAAGACAGTCAAGCAATACTAAATGACTCCGAATGCGAGTACTTTAAAATAACACATGTAACTATAAAATAGTGCATGTATTTTTGCATCCTCTTGCAACAGTGCCCCTTTAACGCACTCCCTAACTCCTGCGTGCAGTGGCCCTGTTGAAAAAGGCCCCATTTGGCGGTGGGACAAGCGACAGAAATCTTGTCGCCTCGGCTGGACCAATCAGGACGCTTGCAGTGCATTGTAGCACGATTGCAGGCATTCAAATGTAACGCGCGCAGATTGTAAACACCGTGCATGCATGTGATACATGTACTCGGTAATGCTGGCCGTTGTCCGCGTCGGCGATTGGCTGCTATTTAAAGCATACTGGGGAATCCGTTCCATTACATTCGTCAGCATGCATCCCTGTTATTAATTTGAAAAACTGCGGAGTAAATAAGGTTCGTCGTTTGAAAGTTTGGTAGGAATGGGACAGTCATAAGGAACGGAACCCAATACAATTTCTGGAAAGTATAGAAATTGTTTATTTTCGGCATAACATGACCGAATTGATTAAATTACATCAAAATTACTCGGGCGTGAGTTGGCTCAATACAACAGCCGGCTCGCTCCACAGATTTGCGTGTATTTCCTCAGGGTATTGTCACGTCGCTTTGCAGAGTAGAAATTCCCTGAGATCTCAGGATGGTATTTTTGTGGCCAGCCATTATACGACTATTTGTTATCTTATGCTCTTCTGAAATGCTGAGCAATGCACACCTCTTCGCGCACATGTGATGCATTGTTGCGCTCGAAAATAAGAATTATGCAACAGCCTCGAACATAATTCATATTTCACGCGCCGTCTTAACAAATGAAGTGTCAAACGCAAGACGTGCGAATTTGACGAGAAATGCATGATTACTCCCCTGCTGTGACACCAAAGCATTAAAGACAGATTACATGATTGGGAAACTGTTAATAAAACGGCGTTTTCTCCACGTGTGATGGATGAAAACCAACATGTCTTTGCAACAGCATATATAGTCTGTTACAGGGCGAACCCCACTAAATCGGGCTCCCATAGGAAACAATGCTAAATTCCCAAGAGCAAAATATTCCAAAATCATTTTAAAATACTCTCAGAACATTCACAGCGTCTCGGGGAAAAACACTCGTTAAAGTCTTATCTTTTCAATTCTGTTAATTTTTAAGGTGGAGTTGCCACTTTTATTCGCCAATTTCCACTTGAGCCTTCTTGAACCAAAACGACCCAAGAAGGGCCTTCACAAGTGAAAATTACCAAACATACCAACGTCCATTTTAGGAAGAAAAGTGCCATACTGGGCAAAATAGGGATTTGCCTTGCTTAAAGGGCCTGAAATGCTAAAGGACTTTATGCGCGGATTTTGATGCATATTTAGGATTACTTGTTTAAAAAGACAATACAACTGTTCATTTTGATGCCCCATTAATAAAAGGTGGCATTTTTCAACTTTCAATTTTTTTTTACAGAAACTCACAGAAAGAGGGCGCCGTTTGGGGCATGTCACTTTAGGAACTCAGAGCAGAAAAGCAAAGAAAAAACATAAGACTTCAAACTGGAACTGTGGAAAATTTGCTGCAGTTTCCAGCCATAGTTTTCACATGGCTTACAACAGCCAACACATAAAACAAACCCCAAAACAATCATGGGTTACAAAAGTTTCAGCAAGTTGGAGAAAATATTGAAATCTTTTGTGCACAGTTGAATGAGATTTTCTTGTGTTTACCTAATGTGACATCACAACCTTGCTCATGAATATGTAAATATGCAATTAGCATACAAATTAAAAACATTTATTTTAACCCCCGAACAACTTCCAAGTAGGGTTTTTATGACTGTAAATGAATGGAGCGGATCCATGGCATAGATTTCATTGATAAGATACCATTTCAGGCCCTTTAAGGACAAACACATGCGCATTGTGGTCCTATACCAGACCACTATACAAAATAAATCAAATATATTAAAGACAGTATACATGATTGGTAAACTGTTACAAATAGTTTTATCCCCCTGTGTGATTGAAGATATGTATGATTAAAACCAACCTGAGCAAAAACCAGCTCCGTACTTCGTCTAATTTTTGAGAAAACGGTCAAAAAAGGGTTTGCAGTCATTTCGCCCCAAAACCACTTCGCCCTGAACCACTTCGCCCTGAACTACGGCCTGTGCACGAAGTGGTTTTGGGGCGCAGTAGCATTTGGGCGATGTTGTGTTTGGACGAAGTGATTTGGGGCGAAATGGCACTCGGGCGAAGTAGTTTGGGGGCGAAAAGGCACTTGTGCAAAATGGTTTTGGGGCGAATTTAATTTTCGTCTCATGAGACGAAAACTAATTGTTTTAATCATTTCTCAAAGACTATAGCACTTCAGACAAAACAATTTCAGGGGAAGTTTTCTACGGTCATCATGTTTATATTGTGTAAGTTAGGCGTAAATCTGTGAACATTTCTGATTTTCGAAATACCAATCATGTATACTGCCTTTAAGGGACAGTTCAGTCAGTGACCCTGGCTGTAAGATTTTGTAAGCGAACTTGCATGGGTTCAACGGTCTACTTGCAAATAAGCTATCCCAGTGTATGCACCTCATTCATTAGGCTCACGCAACTTTAGCCCACTTATCACCGTACCGTATTCGCACTTTAAGTGCACAGTATTAATGTTACATGCCACACTTGCAGAGTTCTGTCTTAGCTCTAGAAACGCGCATTTATCAGGCCAATTCGAATAAAAAGTAGTTTCTCGTTTCGGATCGCTTAGTTTGTGACCAAAATTAATTTTCTCAAATTTTAAAATCTGAAAACTGTCAAGTACCCCTTTTTTCGCTTCGCCACGGTTGTGCTGTTCTCTTTCCGGTGGGTGCACTATAACTACCGGGAGATTTACGTTTTATTTTTATTCTAAATTAAAGTATTATAAAAACTGTCACTTTTTGCTCTTGCCCATTTTTCCATTTTACGTTTTTTTTTCATCTATAGAGTTTTTCAGATATTCAAAACCATTCTCCCTTTATTTTATCCGAGACCACTGACACACCGGGCAGATGCTCTACCAGCTGAGCTATGAGGCACAGTGGTATACTCCCTCAGGTTTTCCCCAATACATCTGACTCACTGGGCTGATGCTCTACCACCTGAGCTATGGGGCACAGTGGTATACTCCCTCAGGGTTTCCCAAAGACCTCTGACACACCGGATAGATGCTCTACCAAACTGAGCTATAAGGCACAGTGATATACTCCCCTAGATTTCCCGAGACCTCTGACACACCAGGCAGCGCAGATGCTCTACCAACTGAGCTCGGAGGCACAGTGGTATACTCCCTCAGGTTTTTCTCCAAGACCTCTGACACACCGGGCATATACAGATGCTCTACCGACTGAGGCAAAGTGGTGTACTCTCCTAGGATTTCCCCAAGACCTCCGACTCACCGGATATATGGTCTACCAGCTGAGCTATGAGGAACAGTGGTATAATTCCCCTAGGGTCCCCCCCCCCCCCAAAGACCTCCAACACACCGGGCAGATGCTGTACCAGCTGAGCTATGAGGCACAGTAGTTTTCCCCCAAGACCTCTGACGCACCGAGCAGATGCTCTACTAGCTGAGCTATGAGGCACAATGGTATGCTCTCTCGGATCTACCCCCCCCCCCCCCCCCCCCCTCCCCTCCCCAAGACCTCTGACTCGCCGGGCAGATGCTCTACCAGCTGGGGTATAGGGCACAGTGATATACTCTCTCAGGTTATCCCACGAACCTATTTTATTTCTCTCAGGCACCATACCAAATATTGCGTTGATTAAAAAATCAGGATGGAGAAACACAGTTTTCAATTCCCCTGGCCTCGCCAAGCCAAGCGTCACTCACATCCACAAGTATCCCAGTTTTTCCCGTCCGAACGAAGCAGCAAGTGTGTAAAGAGAGCCGGTTATTCGGCACCGGTGGGCCGGCGGCAAATCACCGTAAACCGACCCTGCCTTAGCGGTGTTTGGCCCGGCGGCCGACTCGCAACGAGTGTGTAATGACGCTTGGAGTGGGCTCGTCCCGTTCATATAATCCCACACCGGCCACTTCAGAATCCGGCTTGTGTTTTAGGCCTCCATGTTTGTACAATGTGCTGATTTCTGCACTCCTCCCATTTTTTTCCCCAGTTCTACAGACTAAGATTACAGAAAGTTTACATGCACCGCGTGGGTTTATCAACGGACCGATACTGTTCTCCGAGTGTCGCTTTAGATTAAAGAGTTACGATATTGCTGCTAAACACTTCACCAACATTACCATGAGATGGTCATGAATTTGCGGTAATCTTACGCTAAGTATCCTAATTACTTTGCATTGCGTTTCCTGAGTGCGGTCCATGACACTGTATGACACGGTCTCAACAAATGTCATTAACCGATTGTGCATATTTTAAAACTGTCAATCAGACCCACAGACTTGCGTTAAAGGCAGAGGCTCGTCAATGCGCGCGTTAGGCCAAATTCGTACCACGAAATACGCAGCTCCATGCCTTTGCTATGGAGCTCCGTATTTCGTGGCACGAATTTGGCCTCACGCGCGCATTGACGAGCCTCTGCCTTTAAGTCACGTTACAGGATCGTTTGGGAGATTTTTTATTTTTTCATTCCATTCACGATTCGAGCCAAAGATAAGTGTAGTACGTCAAGGCGCACTTTAGTGAGCAAACTACTAAACGTGCCTCGTGTCTGTTTGAGATGCCTCTCGTGGTGTAATCAGTGTTGTGGCGAATAGTTACAGCGGCATTCTCGGAAGGCATGTCAAACAGACACGAGACGCGTCTAGTTTGCTTACTAAAATGGCGCCTTACTTACTTTACGGAAGTCGGGGTAAAGTGGTCTTTCTTGCCCGTACGGCGCTATATCATCTTTCTTTCGAGCCATGTGACATCTTCGCACAGGAATCAGTTTTGTAAAACATTACAAAATAAACACTTTTAGCTGCTGTTAATTTATACATATGCAGCGCGATATGTGGCAGAGGGTATCCCCCTACCATTGTTCCCCCATTGTGTCTCAAACATCCAAGGAATTTACAAGGAATTCCTTTCAGTTTTTAGGGGGAGTTGGTGCGTTAACAAAAGGGAAGAGCTGTTAAGGTATAGGGGCGTTAGGGTGAATTTCCTTTGCCACATATAGTGCTGGGTATAAATTTATTACAGAAAGTATACCATTTTGGACAAATAAATTCAAGTGGCGTTTGTTACCATTGCTAACAACACTTTGAGTAATTTTGTTTTCCTTGTTAGCTCATGAAGTAAGGTTCTAGGTCGTTGCAAATGATATGCCCTTTTAATATCGAAAATGGGCAACCAGCGTTTGACAGGACTCGCCCTTAAACATGGCTCATCCTCATTGATGACGTCATCGACAGAATGGCCATAAAACGAGGGCGCTCTGATTGTGCACAATAGGTTAGGGTTGTCTTCAAGACGGCCCGCCGAGACAAAACAAATAGCACTGACCAGCTGCAGCATTCTGTTGCACGTACATGTACATGCTTACAGTGCGCCGCGCTACACGTACGTCAAGCACACAGTACATGTATCGGTCCGTAACCCAACGCCTTGATGGTTCTGCATTCAGCCAGCGAAACTCATTATAGTAATGGGAAACCACCCCAGCGTGAGCTGAAATTTCATTGGTCGACGCACAACAGGTTATGTTTGAAAAACGCTACATATTCGATCCCCAGTTTATTGTTCGTCCGATAGAGTATTAAGAACTCCTACAAATCTTCAAGAAAGCTGTCATATTACGACCGTTGTCCCCCACAAGTGTAATCTAATACGTAAACAGACAAGCACAATAAATGCTACGAACCTGAGAATATTTGTTGTTTTTGTCCATCGATCATGCCACAGTTCTCGTAACATGCACAATGCATGCATCGCGTCATTACGTCTACTCGTGAAGCTCTTGATTGGCTCAAGACAAATTTTAAATATTCATACCTTGCATACCCGCATATCTAAAGCCCGCCCATTTTCGGCCAAAACTGGCCGAAAAAATAAAGAAAAACATTAAACCCGGAAGTGATAGACCCAACAAGGCGGCCTATTGAGCTAGGGCAGGCCGTACGCACCATACGCAGCGACGTGTGTTGCCGTACGGGTTGGTATGGAAGTCGTGTCAGCACGGTGGCTCAGTACGTTTTGATGCCGTGTGTGGTTTGCATGCGCTAGACCCAATATTCTCTCGTACAGCAAAAACAAAATAGAGACCGCCTTGGACAAGGCTAACAATAGGTAGGCATCATGGGACAAGTTGTGTCAGCCAGCCCTCTCCAACGACAAATCCTGGGAGTGCCACTGAATTATAATAATCACTCATGTCTTGTTTTCATCACGAAGGCAAAAAGAATCGCACTCAAATATTTCCAAGTGCTGCCCGACATAATTTGTACATACCTTCCTTGCCCAGTTGCCGCCCGATCCAAATTACACCAATGCCGCTCGCGCCTTGGAGTGTCGAACTTTCGATTCTTAGCAACTCGCAAATTGTCACGATGATAAAGCACTGTGTATTCACACGCTGAGGGGATCGATATTGTGGGGAAAAGAATATGTCTTTTTTTTCTGCAAAGACGTGTGTGGGGCAACGTTCAAAAGGGCACATATCTGAGATCGTATCTTGTTAAAGGTATATTTTGTCCGAAATGTTTGTAGCTGTAAGATGTGAAGGACCTCTTTATCATTTGCAATGACTCAAAATCCTGTTGACTTGTTACGAAAACCTTGCTAAAATTTACTCCCAGCATGGCGATAAATCGCCGTGGGCTCTTTGCGCACACGACATAGTAACGACGCGTGGATATTTGTTATTGTATGTATTGCTTCGACCACGTAAGACCATCCAGGACTTGTCGCACGACCATCGCACGACCACTGAAGACCTACTTAAGACTAGCTATACGACAATTTTGGTCGCGGCCAGGTCCTTGAACCTGTTAGCAAACCTCCCCACGACCCATTTTGGTCTTACGAATAGCCAAGACTAGTATAATACCCAAGACTCGTTGCAGGGCCTTTTTAAGGTTCATAACCTGTTGTAAGTTGTATCTCCCATTGCGACTGGGGCTTATTTGTACAGGAAGCGAATCCCAAATATTGTGTTCTTTATTTTGTTCAGATGCGCATTCATGCAACACAGACTGAGAAAAATATAGGTTCTGAAAGCTCGGCCGGTATAAGGGGCATCTGCCCAATGCGTCAAAGGTCTCAGGCTCAATTCCAGATGAGAACCATAGGCTAGAGGCACACTGCCACGACTATAAACTTGAGACTCGCCACGACTCGACCGTCGCCGACAGTTGTGGGAATACGACGTCGTCGTTTCTCCGTTGCCTATACGACTATACCAATCCATATCGGTCCGATTAATAACTGCGACGACGTGAATACGTTCTTATCCCTCCCCAAAATACCATATTTTGAAAGAAGCACTCGAAACGTCGAGTTCACACTCACCGGTTTTTTTTCAGAACCACACATAAAGAGATTGATACATGGTGCCACCGCAAACCCAACCATAATAAACACAATGCAACGACTAAATGCCATTTTGTGATTTGCTAAACTACCGTAATTTTTCTCGTCTAATATTGATTGAATCGTAATCGTTGGGCTGTTCACATTGCCTAAAATCCAGATTATCTCAGACACGATAAGGGCAGTCGGCCACGAGTTGGCGTAGTGGTTTTTTCATCGCTTTTCACACCTCTCGATTCCTGTGTGTGTATGTGGATAGGGTTTAGCTCGGCTGCGTGGGTTTCCCCCCCACCCCCCCCCCCCCCCCCCAAGATATTTCCCTAGGAGTTTTCCTCCCACTTCTGAAACCACATTTCTCCTTCTTTGACATTGCAACTTGGTAATAAAGTAAAGCTAAAACTAATACCGAATAGTTGATGGTATAAAGTGCCTTAGTTACGAAGATGTCATAGGATTAACAACAACAATTCAGACGCTACGTCTTGTCTGATCGGGTCAGAAATAATCGTGGTGGTGTGTTTTTAGTCATGTGATTTTTGTTCTCTCCCAAACCACATTTGGTCGATGCTATAAATATATGACGGTCAACTAAACGGACGTTTTATTTTCTCAGGCTCTTGCTACAGACGCCGTATGTAGGATACAAGTACAGTCGCGGACAGGACGAATAGCGTTAGTAAAGAGGCTTTGGATAGCTCGAGCACAAATTGCTACTTCGATTAAAATAAAATAGTATAGTTCTCGTTTGCACTCGCTAGGAGCATGCAGTCACATACACCGGGGACAGATGGCCCATTAATGGGGAATGAAACGCCGTCCATCGCGCCAGCCGCGTGGAAGTAACGGATTTGAACGGGGCCCGCAATTACGCGAAGACAGCTCGGGAATATAGGCGAAATCGTCAAGCGGAAAACTATAAAGTGAGATGACGTGTGGTCGTGACAGCGGCCGGTGGAGCCCGGCCCGGGCCGGCCTGGTTGGACCAAGCCGGAAAAAAACTGATAGAAACGTCCGTGGTGGGTGTGTCTTTCTCGTAACGCCAGACGCAATTCTTCTTCAGAAAAGGACTGGCTTTGGAGAAAATGGGTACAGACCAAAGAATTAGAAACCATTAAGCCGTCCTCAGGTCGACCTGCGATTCTCTTGCGCCGCGAGGAACATTCGGCATCAAGCAAAAAGTAACGCTCAGATCACAAAATTGAACAAATCGTGTGAGTATCGCTGAACAAGCGGCAACTCGACGCAACATAATCGCAACCATGCTCATGTCACGCACGATGGCGTGATTATTTCGCACTCTGATTGGCTAAAAAGATATGGATGCGCGTGCTATGCGCACGTGACGCGCGCATCTTGTTTTTATCCATAGAACTTGGCTGTGACAATCGGCATCACGTCGCAAAAGTGGAACATGGTCAACTCTTGCGACTGTCGGAACTACACTCGCAAAACAGTCGCCGAATGATTTTGATGCCGACGGTCATAAAAAGGCAGTCGCCGCCTGTTCTGCGTCGGCGCAAGGTCGACCTGAGGGCAGCTTTACTGAGATGGCATTACGCTCGCGTGCGGGACGTACGCACACGTTGAATATCACCTTCAAGAGAGGCGTTCGAGATGCTTACACCGTGTACAGCCGGCCGTACACCTTGCGTTCCGACTCCGTTGCGATTGCACAGACACGCCAAATTTCGAGCATGCTTGAAATTCTGCGATTGCGTTGCGGAACGCATCGCGAATACCGTACACCTTGTGATGCGACTGCACAGCATGCGCTATCGTGATCGGATCACGGACGAAACGCAAGGTGTACGGCAGGCTTTAAGGGGCGTTCACACTAACGCGAAAAAATGGCTTTGCGCGCGCCTGTGCCATTGGTTTGTACATTGATTTACATACATATACTGGATACGCCATCTGGGAGTGTTTGTGTAGAAATGCGCGGTCGAACAATGGCGGCGCGTAGGGAGGGTATTAACGCGTCACTTTGCGTGCTTTGCTGCAGTACGTGTACAATGCATACGAACAAGATTGTTGTTTACCCTACTTTGAAAATGCACGCGCGGACGCGATTCCAGCCAGATGCCGTCTCCAGTTATATATATATAGCTCAATGGGTTTGTAAATTGGTTTGCCGCTTGTGCGCGTCCTATCGCGACGCGCAAAACGTTCTGAGCTGGGTCAAAGTTCAAATTTGTTAAACTTTGCTCTGACTTTTCTTACGCGCAACCAATGAGGTATCAGAGAAGCTCCAAATTACCGGGGTGGAATTTTCTATTTTTGAAATATTGGCGATTGGGAGCTCATGCAATGCGGTAAGTGCAGTGTACAGGGGTGGATTTTCCGCGATAGTGTGAACGCTCATTTAGTCATTAGTGGCGATGTCTATGGACGATTCTGAGATGCCGAAATGGATTACTGTTGTGTTAAAAGAGTCATTTCTTTGTGAAATAAAAAAAAAACGAGTTTGCCAATTGCCATTTTGCTTGTGCCAGTCACTTTCTTCGTTTCGTTAACAAAATTGGTTTAATGTGAATACATTTTTTTTATTTCACCGAACCTTTAAAAATATCGCTGAAACCATTCACTGCGTACAAGCTGAGAACATCTCCAAACATCCACTCCCATAATTCGTCATCTTTTCGGAAGATTCCCCGCTGATGATATCCAATCCCTCAAAAATTCCATCGTCGTGCGGACTCCTTGCTCCGAGCAACAAATGCTGATATTAACAAGCCCCTAAAAATGTCAACATTATTCAGCAACACGCTCGACTTGCCTCGCCATGATGAGACGGACGCATAAACCGAAGAAGCGGCGTGGATACTCGGGTATCTGCCGCGGTTCATTGCTCTTTGGAGAGACTTCGTGCTCGTTTTTATGGTGGAGATAGTCGCTTGCCGCGCAAGAATTGAAAGCTACATTTGTTTTAATGAAAACCCATTTTTTAACTGTACGTAAGTGTAAAATCACGAGTCACTGTGTACAGTAATTTGTTAAAGGAAGAAACAACACTTGCAAAGGGTTGCCTAACTATGTACGCTTCATGTATGTCGCCATCTTTTGCAGTTCGGCGCTCGGACTTGAGAGGGCGTGAGTCAGGACACAACGGATTTTTACATACTTCACTGTGTATGGGAGTCGGGAAACAAGGCGTTGCATGGTTGACGTCATCATCCCTTGCAAAATTTCAAATATGGCGCAGCACATAGTTGCAGAGTTTATCATCAAAATTAATTGTGTTGCCGAAGTTGAAAACAAGATTTTCTGATTCTCATGAAGGTTTATGCACCTTGCAATACATTAGTAAACAAAATTATTAATAAAATTCGTCGATAACTTCAAACAGGTGTTGTCCCTTCCTTTAAGAAAAGTGGAATCTATGTATGAGTTTTAGTGATGATCGGCCACGTCGCCAGAAACACCTGTGACCTTTTTAAATTCCCAAACTGTACCTCTAGTTTACCAAGTAAAATACATCTAATGACGTTATCCCGTAAAAGTCTACATCATTCCCGTATTTTTACGGTGCTCATCCCGCAGGTTACCCAGGTGCTCTCACCAATTTCCCTTCCAGTAGGCAGTAACTTCTGTTGATTCATGTACTTTGTTCAGCAGCCGATTTCACGAAACACTGCGCAACTTGCGCCATGGCGTAAGACTTGCGCCATAACTTTATGGCGTAGCTGCGCAATAAACCCAAGATCGATTTCACGAAACTGTACTCTCCTTAGCTGCGCAACGTTTATTTTCTCACTTTAGCACTTGTAACTTCTAGGACGAGGCTAATTTCTAGTTTATCAACGACTATTGGATGTTTGCGCTTGATAAAATAGTCATACATAAAACATACGTCGTTGTTTTTCACAAATGTTGCACTGTCATCATGGCTGCCGTCCCTCGGTCATCATGCGTCGCGTCGAAGATTTCACTGATAAAGGCTGTTTTCTGCTAACGGAAGGCTGGGGTTCAGTTCGTTGACGATACGGTAAATAAGCACGTGTAGCTAGCTGCATTATCGCCACTTTTCACTGTCCTACGACACATTTTTCCAACTTACGCCACCAAAAACCATTGCGCAAGTTACGCCACATTTTATGGCGTAAGTGGGCGAGTTGCGCCATATCCAAATGTGGCGCAACTTTCGTGAAACGCGCCACAACTTATTGCGCAAGTTGCGCAATAATTTATGGCGTAGTTTCGTGAAATCGGCTGCTGGTCTGTAGCTTGACACTAAATCAACTACAATGCACCTGTATAGAAATTTATATTATGCTCAGTGTAGGCCTACATCGTATAGCCAACGGTTTCACATCACATCACAATTAAATTTACAATCAGTCGCTCATCTGTCGTCAGCTTGAGTTAACTTGTACCCAACAACTGTCAATTTGCATCTTTTCAAAGCAAAACAACTCAATTACAAAAAGCAAAACAGCCGAAAACTGAAGAAAATTACCATCTTTACGAGGGAAATCTTTTAGTTACGTGCAGTGCATTATGAAATGATTTTAACAGGTTCGTCCATAAATATTCATGTATGTCATCACGTGACCTATCAAATATGCCTCATTATATCATTATTGCAGAAAATTTCTGGGCTGATTATTTTTTCTTCTTTTTTGGGGGGTTTGGGGGGGGGGGGGGGGTGGTGGGGGTTGGGGGGGGTATTTTTATGAGGGGTAAACTGTCAAGTAAACTGTCAACATATATATAGGCCCGTAAGTGAAGAAAAGTGGGCTACAACAATTTCAGACGGTATAAGGTATTAAGAATTAAAGGCAGTACATCATTGGTAATCAGAAATGTTCACAGATTTACGCCTAACTTACACAATATAAACATGATGACCGTAGAAAACTTCCCCTGAAATGGTTTTGTCTGAAGTGCTATAGTCTTTGAGAAATGAGTAAAACAATTAGTTTTCGTCTCATGAGACGAAAATCCAATTCGCCCAAAACGATTTCGCCCAAGTGCCATTTCGCCCCCAAACCACTTCGCCCGAGTGCCATTTCGCCCCAAATTACTACGTCCAAACACTACATCGCCCAAATGCCACTTCGCCCCAAAACCATTTCGTACACAGGCCGTGGTTCAGGGCGAATTGGTTCAGGGCGAAGTGGTTTTGGGGCGAAATGACTGAAAACCCTTTTTTGACTGTTTTCTCAAAAGTTAGACGAGGTACGGAGCTGATTTTTGCTCAGGTTGGTTTTAATCATGCATATCTTCAATCACACAGGGGGATAAAACTGTTTGTAACAGTTTACCAATTATGTATACTATTTTTAAGAGCAAAATTGATACAGTTAATGATTATTCAAAACGTTCACAAAAATATGACTACACACAACACTCAACACTGACACTCGTACTCAAATACGATACAAATCAATGAAATACTCGTCCAATTAAGGACCAATATAAACCGTTTCTGTAACCTGATTTTCAAAAGAGCCGGTGCACTTTTTCAGCAAACTATAATCAACAGTCGCTTTTATTGATCGATTTCGGCACGGCCACTTGCTGTTGTACTCAAGCCGGTCTACATCATAGTCTAGTTACGGATTAGTGCAACATACGGTGATGTTAATTAATAGTTGGCGGGGAACAAGTGGTGTCAACTTGACACAGATTTTGGAGGGGGGTTCTTCAAATCCTAAATGTCAGTAGGTAACAGTTGCATGACAGACGTACATAAAGAGAATTATAGTTTTCAAAATAGTTCACATGTTAAAAAGTACGCCTTCGTAAGGTCACGTTGTTGTTGTTCTTGTTAATTTTATGGCATCTTTGGCAACTGAGGCCCTTTATGCCATCAACTATAAGATTTTAGCTTGAACTATTTATCAACTTGAGATGACGAAGAAGGAGTTGCAGTTTTAGAAGTGGGAGGAAAATCCCCAGAGAAATCCCTGGTGGAAACCCACGCGGTCAAGTAGGGACTGTAAACCCGATCCACATACACGCCCCGGATTCAAACCTGGGACGCCAGTGGTGAAAGGCGAGGAAAGAACCACTACGCCAACCCGACCGCCCTAAAGGTCAAGTTTTGTTGTGGAAACAGTTATGAGACAACAACAGTTATAAGACAACGGTTATCTTGAACAATTTAGTTCGTGGGTTCGATTCTGAATAGTATTTCAGAATGTTATTTACATATATAGGCCCTATACAATGTAATTTAATCATCGCAATATGCTTGCCACGGAAGTGTTATTTTAATACATGTACGTCATTTCGGAATCCCAATTTTGCTTTCTGCGCATCGCTTTGCGCACACTTCGACGAATCACTTTTTGCATGCAAAATGAATTTAGGGTACCAATCAAATTGCACTTAATTTTAAACAGGTTTGAGAGAACGCACTCATTGCACGGTTGGTTTTCAATTCCATACCCCCATTCGTTTACGTGTACTTTACGGTAAAGGTACCGGTATTCCCGCTTTACCTCTGAAATTAAACTCCCAAAATGACATCTGCGCATACCCAGTAAAAACCTCTGAAATCGATTATTTTCACGCAATGTATTCGCATTTCATGCAATGTATTCTGGGTAACACGTTTCAAACAAGCGCACCAGCGACATTAGCCTCTGTCATGTTGCTCAAGCGTGACGTGTGCGCATGCGCCTTGAGGACCGAGAGCGGACAATTGTCAATATAGCGAATGGAACAAAAGGTTGAGCTTTTGTGTTCGGCCGCCATATTGACAATTGTCCGCTTTGCTAGCTTGAGCGTGTGACAGAGGCTAATGGCTGGATCTACACTAAAACCAGTTAACTGTTTCCCTGCGCTATAGCAATGGACGTTCAGATTACCAGCGAATGCTTAGATCCAGTTACCCTGGCGACCTCACACTTTGGTAGCCACCGGCCACCACCCGCTGCCAGATGTGTTCTACTTTTCCTTAGTGCCTCAACCCGATTTTCCACACTCCATCAGGTTGAATTAGGCGTGACACGGAGCCTTGTTATCACTGCCATAAAACGCAGTCGGAACGTGTGCAATTTCCGAATTGGAGTGCCAGTCCGACAAAAAACAAAAACGGAAGGGAAAAATGTACCGCCTGATGATTGTTTTCGCTCGGCAAATCAGTCGTATTAATATTTGGCGAAAATTGAATGATGGCCGCCTAGGCGCTATGGGCCGACACGTACACATTATACACAGAGCCGGATTATAGGTAATTATTGACGTGTTTTGCACGAGTAGCGTCTGGTGTACTGACGTACTTCGTTTCACATGCACACTTAGTATCCACTTGACCAGACTACATGTGTGTTGCTATGTGGTGCACGCGGCAGGTGTGAAATACAGAATCAATACCATGTTCGGCAGAAAGTAATGAGAGAACGGCAGAAAGTAACCAGACTGTTGGTTGCTAGGCAATGGCGTGCACCATGTGGCAACAAAAATGTAGTATGTGACGTTCTGCACCTCCATTATGCAAATGTTACAGGCAAAAGTCTAATTTTAATTTGAATACTAAGCGGTTGTCCAAAACGCGCTTGCAACGCACGACATTAAGCTTTGGTCTCGTGAGCTGTCAACTCTTGTCCCATGCGTGACTTGTTTACGTAGCACGCAGCACCTGCATGGCGGCCAACACAGTTTATACAGATTGCACTCTGTCATTTCGGAGTAACTAGTATAACAGCTTTGGCGCAAGGCTAAATTCTCTTGCAACATGCATTTACAGTTCGAATTTCGCATTGGGTGGCTGTGACTTGTTTTAAACACGACAAGTTACATTTATTGAGGAATTTCAAATTGTCATCGAAAACGATGGTCTCTGTGCTTTCTTTTTTGATAAAATTTGCAAATGAAAAGACGCGTGACGTAATACAATGGCTCAGCTCCTGAAACGATGCTGTCAGTGTCAGTTTGAAATTGGGATTGATTTCAGAAAAGTTAAGACGAGTTCAATGCGTCCTAATTCCCATACCAACATCTCAAGATAAGAAGAGTGACCCTTCCTAAGACGCGTCTTTGAGAAATCGGCCCCGGGAATCGAACCCGGGATGCCAGACGTGAAAAGCGGGAAAATAACCAGTACGCCAACTCGACTGCCCTGTCAGAAACATGTTGTTTAGTTGATTTTATGGCATTTTTGGCAACTAAGACCTTTCATGCCAACTATAGTTTACGGTTTTAGCTTTAACTTTACTGTATTATAAACTCGAAGAAGGGGGTGTGGGGGGCGGGGTGGGGGAAACCCACGCGGTCAAGTAGGGACTGCAAACCGAATCCACATACACGCCCCGGAATCGTACCCGGGCCGCCAGAGGTGAAAGACGAAGAAACAACCACTGCGCCAACCCGACCGCCCTCAGAAACCTGCATACAAGCCCGTGGTCACGTATTCCGGCTGGTCACGTCCCGGTAATGGTCACTTGTGGCACGGGGCGGCATACTACAAACATCCCCGGCCCGACCCAATCAGACGTATACAGCCAATTTTGCCAATAATTTGACTCGTAAATTCTCGCCGAAATGGTGGATTTCTGTCACGGTTATTTCTCTCTGAGGGGGAGATTTTGCATTAAAACTGAACACCTGGGACCTGAAATGTATGTAAATTGTAGTTCTCGGTCGTAGGAGGCCTCCCGTATGACCGTACATTCATCTCTCTTCGACAGTAATCAAACGTCGGCTGTCTTGTGAAGGCGCGAAACTTTATCAACACCTGTAGTCTCTGGGATGAAAATTGCAAACATCAAAATCGATTCCAAATTAGAAATCAGAATCACATTTCCGTCTTTTGAAGGAATCAATTCGCATTATCTTGGCGATTCTAGGAAGTACCCGGCGATTCTGAATGTTAATGGGTGCAGAAATTACAAAATTCAAGAAAGTTGGCAGATATTTGCCTAATTTTTGTACAAACTTTTGTTTTGAAAATGGAATCAGAAGCATGATTCCTAAGTGGAATCGTATCCGGTTCCAAAATGTTGGAATCACCCGAGTCTAGGATATATATAGAAGCGGGTCAAACTGTCCAATTATATTATTCCGCCCCATGCAGACGATATATTTTTATAAGAAAAGGAGAATCGAAGATAAATTTATATACATGTACACTGTAAATGTGTGCACACACATCTTTTAACAAGAGCGCCATCATGTGAAAGAAACTGCGACCGGACTACCGTATGGCTCTGTTGTCCGTGCAGTATGACCATAGAACCAGCCTAATTATGACGATGGCTTCGCACAATTTCTTAAAAGAAAAGACATTTTTTTCGTTGTTTTCTCAGAACGTAGATGAGATACTAAGCTATAACATACACACGGGTTGGTTTTTATCATACACATCATTAATCACACGTGAAGATAACGCCGATATTCCAATCTTGTAATATGTCTTTAACATCTGCGGCTAAATTTACCGATGAACATTTAAAGTCACGGTACATGTGCAAAACTCAGTCGTAACATGGCGGAATGCCACCTTTAAGATGGTTTGAAAAATGACACAAACGTGTCGGATGACGCCGCATTTTTCCTCAGACAAGCCTGAGTGAAGAATATCGTATCCTGATTGCAAATACTGTGTCAAAAAGAGGAAAATATCCGTAACACTAAAAGGTTTGTGGCGTTACAGTCGATTCATCTTGTACGGCACGTCGTGGCGGATACGGGACTTAGACAGCGCGCGTTTCATTCGCTGTCAACACACGGCCCCCGGAAGATGAAAAAACATACCGGGAGAAATTTAGCTCGAAAGTGGGTCCTTTCAATCTGCGAACGTCGCCCGGCCAATTTGTCAAAGTAACTCGTGCCTGCAAAGACATTTCCATCTCGGCTCTCTCGGCGAATTATGATTAGGGGAAGATGGCGTGTACACTGAGTGAAAGGGTGGTTTGATAATTGAGAAAACAGGTGCTTTGAAAAGGAAACGTGTCCTGCACAAGGTCTTGTGGAGGAACAAGTGTTTTTGGTGAGGCAGAAGTATAATTCTCGTAGAATAAACGGTAAAATGCAATAAACATAAAACAAAGAAATATGTGTCTTAAATGTCCCAAGCAAATTTCTTATTTTGTATTTAGAAATTAACGTGTTTTAAAGGCAATATGATGTCTTATTGGCGATTGTCCCCATTTCCATATATACTTACACAATACAGTGGACCAATGGCTTTACATCCCTTCCGAAGGGTGGGGCAACTGTGGTTAAATGCCTTGCCCAAGGGCACAGGTACCACAACCGGGTGTCGAACAATCAACACCAAGTTTCCACTGCAAATGTCGACTGCGAGTCAACGACCCAAACTACTCGGCCACGTTCGTGCCCTACTTAGAGACAGATTACATGGAAAACTTTTAAAAACAGGGACAATAGCATTACATAACTAAAGAATATGCCTAGTGTTGGTAACTGCCTCGTATAAATTTCAGCCACATAGACGCAGTAAAACTTCAGAAACCTTTAAAATGTATGCATAGTTTTGGTGTTGAATGAATGATAAAAAATGTTTGCAGACATTTTTGTAAAAGCACCTTCAGTTGGCAATTTCTCACAGAGGTACCATTACACGGGACATGTATTGCTATCAACACTTTTAGTCAGGTTTTTCTTGTTAACTCATGAAATAAAATGTTGGGTCACTGCAAATTATGTATTGGGCTTTACGTCGTACAAAGCCACAATGAGCGCCATTTGTTGCTTGCTCACGAGAGAGTACGCCTATAAATGGAACGTTCTTGTGCGACGTAAAAATTCACGGCAGCCATTAACTTGAGACAAAACACACAAATGTAGCTCAAGTAATGCCGCTCAAATTGCCTCCATTTCCCCGGCCAGTTTTTGCCCACTTAAAACGTCAGGACCGAGAAAATAGCCCATAAAATCTGGTTGGCTGGGAAACATTATGAAAGGAAATACAAGGAGTGGGTAATATTGATCTTAATCAAGGCAGCCAAGTTTCATTATCGCGACCTTGATTTAAGAGAAAACCGGGCTTTGGAAAGAGAGAAACAGGTGAACAAAAATCTCCCGCTCAATCGTGAATATGTTAACTAAACCAGTACATATTTCTACTGATTTACATTCACGTAAGGGCTGCCGAAAACGTAACTGTCCGTGTTATATATAAGCATTTTAATGTTAAAAGACTCCAGTAATTTGCAGATGTATTTTAATTAATGCGACTGTCATGTACATGTATGTAAGGAGGAATTTCAGTGAAATAATTCCCCCAAAATTAAAGGGCCTAAAATGTTTTTTTTATTGATGAAATGTACGCTATACTTCATTCAGGTACAGTCATAACAACCATATTTGGAAGTTGTTTCGGTGGTTAAAATCCAGCTTTTTGTCTTTATGCAAATGATATTCATATTCATAAGCAAAGTTGTGATGTCACAGGCAAACCACAGAAAAATCACATTCAACTGTGCACAAACACAGCCACTGTAAAACAGTTGGGTAGAAAGGTTGGGCAAATCCACCTTTTCCAACAATTGCTTTTTAGCTGCATAAAGTTGGCAAATTTGTGGGAAAATTACCAAATTTGTTGGAAATTACCCAATACCGTTGCATGGGCAATAAAAGCCTAACGGTGTATAGGCAGTTGATAATTCGACCTTCTTTGGGTAAATATTACCCAGTGAAAGATTCCACTATTTTCTCTAACTTGGGGAAACTTTTGTAACCCGTGGCTGTCGGTGTTTGTTTTAGACTGAGGATGGAAACTGCAGCATGCAGTTTGCCACAATTCCAGTTTGAAGTCTTATGTTTTTTCTTTACTTTTCTCCTGTGTGTTCCTAAAGTGATGCCCCAAACAGCGCCCCCTTTCTGTGAGTTTGTGTGAAGACATTTTCAAAAAGTAAAAAATGTATTCATGGGACATCAAATGTTTTATTTATGGGTCATCAAAATGAAAAGTAGTATTGTCTTTCTAAATATGTAACCTTCATTATGCAGCAAAAATTGTTCATAAAGTTATCCAACATTTTATTTTTAGGAGCCCTTTAAAGATAGTATACATGATTGGTAAACTGTTACAAATATAGTTTTATCTCCCTGTGTGATTGAAGATATGCATGATTAAAACCAACCTGAGCAAAAACCAGCTCCGTACTTCGTCTAACTTTTGAGAAAACAGTCAAAAAAGGGTTTCGAGTCATTTCGCCCCAAAACCACTTCGCCCTGAACCACGGCCTGTGCACGAAGTGGTTTTGGGGCGAAGTGGCATTTGGGCGATGTAGTGTTTGGACGAAGTAATTTGGGGAAAAATGGCACTCGGGCGAAGTGGTTTGGGGCGAAATGGCACTTGGGCCAAATGGTTTTGGGGCGAATTGAATATTCGTCTCATGAAAACTAATTGTTTTACTCATTTCTCAAAGACTATAGCACTTCAGACAAAACCATTTCAGGGGAAATTTTCTACGGTCATCATGTTTATATTGTGTAAATTAGGCGTAAATCTGTGAACATTTCTGATTTTCGAGATTACCAATGATGCTTGGTTTGGATAATGGAAATATGTGCAATGCTCGCATGTAACGTCAAAGTATATACATAATTGTGCATACACAATTATTTAAACCAATCTTCAACTTGTTCCAAAGTATAAAATTATAAACAATAAAGTATAGCAAAAGCTAAACAGCAAAACAATGGAAGATCCTGCTAATGGCGGTTATATCGAAGGGTATAGTTCTAGCTCTCAAATTTATTCTATAGAGATCAGAGGGAACAACCTAAATAATTCCTGTTTGCTGATTGGTTGAGGCACAAAAATATATGATGGTGTGCGCAGCGCACCCGCACACGCTTTCTTCAAAGACAATGACAGTGGCCATTTTTCAAATTCTGAATAGCAACAGCGAGAGAAGATTAGAAGTGATTTCAAACGTCACTCACACACCCACTTGTTTTACCCGAAATGCTCGGTTCTTGCCGCAAAAACGCAAATATATTCCTTTGATTGTAATCTCCCAAGCTGTTGAATGATTTTTCCGCATTATATTACAGATCGAAAATTCTCGCCAAATCGAATCATTAGCCGTTCGGTGCCGGCGCAGATGGGGGCCCCCAATCGAATCGTGCACGCTAGCTAGTCAAGTCCCGCGCGGACGGGGCCCACTCACCGTGTCGCTCTTAACGCAAGTGGCCCCGCCGATCAAGAGATAAGGAATTCGCCGTGGCCTCTACTCGGAAGGACCGCCACTGAAGGAGGTTTGCGAAGGCCTCATAATGCTTGACTGAGCCACCAGGTCCTCGCACCGGCTTTAGCGGGCGGGTGATCGGCCACTTGGGGGTCGTGAGGTGAAATTACCCGGGCTCACCTGAGCCACCGCGCTGCTGCTTAGTTAACGATTTACCTCGTAATTCCAGCTGCTTATTATTACAATCGCGGCTGTTGGAAGCAATTATTGATTCAACGCTGTAATTTGTTGTTTCTTAACAAATTATCTCATTTGTGTACCGATTACAATGTTGGTACTTTCAAAATAAAATCCCTTTTTTCTCAGTTTTTAGAAACAATTAGTGCCGAAAGGTGTATGATATTTAAAGGTAGTATATGATTGGTAGACCGTTACAAATAGTTTCATCCCCTGTGTGATTGAAGGTATGCATGATTAACACCAACCTGAGCAAAAGTCAGCTCCGTACTTCGTCTAACTTTTGAGAAAACAGTCAAAAAAATGGTTTACAGTCACTTCGCCCAAAAACCACTTCGCCCTGAACCACGGCCTGTGCACGAAGTTGTTTTGGGGGCGAAGTGGCATCGTGTTTATATTATGTAAGTTATGTGTAAATCTGTCAACATTTCTGATTTCTCGAGATACCAATCATGTATTCTACCTTTAAGTTGACTGATCTTGCTTGATGACGTCATATTAAGACAAAGATTGACAATATTTTGTTTAGTCCTCACACAACTTGTTAATTTTCTTCATCACGATGCAACAAGCATGTAAGACATGAAATCAAGGTGAATTGACGGCAAGGTGACGACACGGACAGACAAATGCCGGTCCCGTCGTGTCAGAGGCAAACTAAGCATGGGATGTTGAACTCTTGATGAAACCAAATCTTGGCACACCAACGCCACATCATTGCATTAGTCTTCACAGCCAAGACACGCATGGCGAGGGAACACTATTACTCAGCCTAGCGCTATGAGAGTGTGCAGCCCAAAGCTTGCACCGGGACATACACCCTTGAAAAGAGGCTAATATTGTTAAATTGGCGAAGTGCTGCGGGCGCCGCAAGTTTGGTTCGACGAGAGTATATCTTTAAGTACTATACAGTTGAGGTCAGAAGTATAAATGCAACTGTATGCAACCAAGTGTTAAAACTGGTGTGCTTACACCATTTCTGTAACATTCTTTACTAAAGTCTCGATTGTGTGGAATTCCTCGCGTGCATGCAGTACTCAAAAACATAGCTTGTACACCTTGCAATGGTTCGGGTAGTCCTGTTTACCATTTTGGGTGATGATGGTATGGTGTAGGCCCCCTACATGTATGTATACTTCTGACTTGTTTTTCAGCCGTGATTCGTGTCGGCTCAATGTGTTCCTCTTTTCGTGCATCCTGTACCGGGATCAGTATAATTATTAAATAAAATCCAAACGAGCGTAACTCCATTGTAGCAGTGTTCCACGCTGTCGGGTTTAATTCCCTTCGATACTTAGCGTCCAAATTGCAAGTCATTCCACGATGGTTTTTCACTGCATTAGAAACATTTTGTCATGCCTTGATCAAAATGTACGTGTAATTTTAACACTATCTCTGCTTATAAATAACCTGAATAGGGTTATAATTACTTAGGAGCGGTCGAGTTGGCGTAGTGGTTCTTTCCCCACCTTTCACCTCTGGCGTCCCGGGTTCGATTCATGGGTGTGCCGGAATGGGTTTGCAGTCCCTACTCTGCCGCGTGGGTTTCCCCCAGGAAATTTCCCTGGGGGTTTCCCTTCCACTTCTCAAATTGCATGTCCTTCTTCGTCATCTTCAGTTGACAATAATGTATTCTTGGGTTTCATTCTCTTGACAACCGGTTGCTATCCGCCATTACTGTGTCCATACTATGGCACGCCAAAGCGAAAATAATAAATAAAATATTTTGACGCATATTCTTGCAAATGTTGCGCAAAGGGGAAAAAAGGTTGGCATGACTTTTAAATGTTGATAGACTGTTTGAAACTAGCATACCGTGCTTTTGTTGGCAAGTTTTTTAAAATGTTGAGACTTGTTTTTCAGGATTGATGGTAGAACTATCAGTGTTGAATTATTTCCGCTTTGGCGTGCCATAGTATGGACACAGTAATGGCGGATATGATAGTTGTTGACGTCACGCGTATGGCACGCCAAAGCGGAAATAATTCAACACGGCCGGCTACCATCAATCCTGAAAAACAAGTCTCAACATTTTTAAAAACTTGCCAACAAAAGCACGGTATGCCGGTTTCAAACAGTCTATCAACATTTAAAAGTCATGCCAACCTTTTTTTTTCTTGCGCAACATTTGCGAAAATATGCGTCAACATTTTAATTTTTTTTCGCTTTGGCGTGCCATAGTATGGACACAGAAATGGCGGATAGCAACCGGTTGTCAAGAAAGTGAAACCCAAGAATAGTTGATGGCATAAAGGGTCTCAGTTGCCGAATACGCCATAAAATCAACAACACACAATGGGTAGCACAATGTCTGCTGAAAGATCCCTATGTCGCATATACACAAAATGTATCATATTTTTTTAATTCTTTGGATAAGACACTAGTACACAATATGGTAGGTCCCTTTGTCGCATATCATCTGCCAAATGTATCAACCCCACCTCCAAAAACCTGAAAATAATTCCTTTTAAAATTCTGTCTATGTTTGAGAAACAAAAGGGACACAATGAATGGGGTGTCGCCTTTGTCACATTGTCAAATTCATCACAGGTCAGCCACAATTACATCAAGTAATGAGTCCAGTTGAAAGCAACAAAGGACGAAAACTACAAAGGAATGTCTTTGTTGCATGATAGTTCATCTGGATAGCTGGTGACGCGTTAGAGACCCGGCCACCTGTGTCCCCATTGTGTCTCGGAAACATGATACATTTTAAAGGTTTTCAATGGGATTCATTTGGTGCACGATACTTTTATGTGGCAGAAAGTATTTTCTTCCATTGTTCCCCCATTGTTTCTAAAACATCCAAGGAATGTTTACGCAGGTTTACGCAATTATTTTCAAATTTCGGGGTTGGGAGCGGGGGTTGGGGGGGTGGGGGGGAGGAGGTGGGGGCGGGGGGTGGAGGTGGGGGCGGGGGGTGTGTGGTGTGAGCGTGGTGGGTGGGTGGGGGTTGGTGCATTAACAAAAGGAAATGTGTTAAAGGGAAATGTGTTAAAGGTACATATAGGGCGAAGAGTCCCTCTACCTCATATCGTGTTCGGTATCGTGTTCGTGAAACGTCACCCTTTGTATATGTTGCCAAGGTTTATACTGGGTCTATACACTAAAACCAGTAAACTGTTTCTCTGCGCTTTACCAATGGGCGTTTCAGATTACCAGCTAATGTTTAGACCCAATTACCATGGCAAGTGACGTCACACTTAAGTATGGGGGAGTAGAGGAATGCCATGTCACAAATCGTGCTGGGTATACACCAATCCGAGAGCCGAGGACCTGTTCTCTGTACGTCCGCCGTTAAGCCTATAGTTTCCATATAATCGTAACGCGCACACGCAGACTAGACGCAAACAACTGCAACGCAAACACTGACGGAAACAGTCGGTAAAGTTGAACTTGGTTAAACTTTGCCGACTGTCTGCGTTAAGCCTGGTTTCCATATAGACGTAACACACGCAGAGAGTGCCGCAAACTACCAACGCAAACAGTAACGCAGACAGTCGGCAAAGTTGAACCAAGTTCAACTTTGCCGACTGTTTCCGTCAGTGTTTGCGTTGCGGTTGTTTGCGTCTAGTCTGCGTGCGCGCGTTACGATCATATGGAAACCAGGCTTTACTGTTTGCGTTGCTAGCTTGGGGTACTCTCTGCGTTTGTTACGTCTATATGAAAACCGGCCTTTACACTATGAGCAACTAACAACGGAAATTGGGCACAAACAATGGTTTGTGCCCAATTTCCATTGTTAGTTGCTCATACCCAGACAGCAAGTATACGTCGCACCGACGTCGGCAAAGGTCGGCATAGGTCGGCGAACGTCGCCCGTCGGTGTACAACGTCGGTACGACGTCGGTACGACGTCAGATATGGGCCGGCGATTTCCGTATTTGCTATACGTCGGCATTAAGTTAGACATTTGGTCAATATGACGTTACTTTAACGTCAATATTTGATGTCAATAAGGTGTCATATATAACGTCGGTAAGACGTCATTTAAAGGTTATCACATTACGTCAGTACGTCGTCGACACACTGCGTCGAATTAACGTGGGTTTAGGGACAACAATTTACGTCACGCTTGCGTCGCTATTCTGACGGCAACCGGACGTAAACGGCACGACGTGTTAAAGACGACGTGTTAAAGACGTCTTTTTTAGTCGTTTTCGAGTCGTGCGTCTTAAAGTGGTCGTGACTAGATTTACCGTGTAAAAAAGCTAATTTGCTTCAGTTTTGGCAGTTGTTTTGATTTTTGTAAATGGGTCGTTGCTTGATAATAGGCAAATTGGCAATTGTCGGGGATGAACAAACTCAAAGTGGCGAGTGATTAGGATTAAATTTGGTATTTGGTTATTAGGTGTGTGCCAACCATGGGTTACAGGGTACAGGTTTTTGTGGAGCATAAATAGAAGTCGCGCATAATGGTAGTGTATATGAGTAGTGTATCAGTAGTGTATCAGTAGTGTACATGTATGAGTATCAATGAATATGTATAAGTAATGTATAAGTATCAATGAATATGTATAAGTAATGTATAGGAGACGTCAGAAAAATACGTCTTTTGGCTTTGCATACGACCCCACAAAGACGTTGATAAGACGTCAATAAGACGTTTGTCCAACGTTAACGCCAACTTATAAACAACGTTGTGCCAACGTTATTCGGAAGTGCAAGTTTACGTTGGAACAACGTCATTAGGCTAACGTTAAAGCTAGGTTCATACTTCTCCGCCGAACTCACTCGCCGCATACTCGCCGAGTGTAGTCGCCGCAGAGTTTTCACGCGTTCATACAAATCCGCTTTGCGCATAGTAGTCGCCGAGGTATAAACGGGCTCTGCGGCGCACTTTGTATGCGCGTTTTAATTCAGAGCGCGCGCATAGAAACGGGTGGAAACGACCCGTCCGCTCAGATGCGGACTGACCGCGCACTGTTGAACTTGTTTGACCCTACTCGCCGCAACTGCGGCGGACAAAATATCCGTTCCGCAAGTAGGTCGCCGAGCGAGTATGAATTGGGCTTTATGGGGGCCATCCAGTGCCATGAACTGTACGTTACATTATATTGTCATTTTGAACAATTTGCGCGTTCTTTGTTGAAAGCTTATGAAGCCTGTTCACACAAAGGGGGCGCGTTTTGCTCTGTTCAATTTTAACAACAACACAGAACGCACACTTCATGGCACTGGATGGCTCCCCCAGTTATGGCATACGCGCAGGGCTAGGGCCAGGAGTCCTAAGTTACCGGAGTCGTGTATATACTTGTACTAAAGTGTGACGTCAGTTACTGAGGGTAACTGGGTCTAAACATTCGCTGTTAATTAGCCTTTTGCGTGTTTCGCATGAATAGCATCTGGTGTACTGACGTACTTCCTTTCACATGCACACTTAGTATCCACTTGTTCACACTAAACCTTTGTTGTAATGTGGTGCACACGGCACACTGTTGGTCGCTAGGAAATGGCGTGCACCACGTAGCAACAACAGCCTAGTATGCGACTTTCTCCTCCATTTGAAAGTGAAGATTTCGGGGTGTCGGCCATTATTAAAATATTTATACACGCAAGAAGCCAATAGACCAGTTGCGTGATACATTCGCATAAGTCATGGAGTCACGCCTATACTTACATAAATGCTAGAGTCCCGCCTTCGCGCTATATGGCGCTCGCGTACGAGTGACTCAAGCTACATACTATATCTGGCAAATCGGCCCCGTTCCCAGGGGCAGCACGCTGGCACATGGTAACTGTGCGGTACCTGGAATACCTCGCACATTTATTTCTATAATAAGCTGGACCATGTTGATTGAACATGTTGATCAGCAACTTCAAACCAGTCACACAACCCAAAATCGTTTCAGTTTTCTCTACTTTCTTGAATGCATCATTGCAGTTTAGAAACGTTCCAGCTTTCAAAGTTGACGTCGATTTCAAGTTTTAAAAACACGTTCTATTTCGTTATTTTGACGAAAATTGTATTTCAAAATTGTATGACTATACATGTATTTCACCATGTAATTTCGGATGGTCCAGCTTAAAAATGCATAGAGTAATGTGCGAGGTATTTCAGGTACCGCAAAGACTTTCGCGCCGGTTACTATGGACCAGCTTGCACCCCCTGGAAACGGCCCGATTTGCCAGGTAGTCTGGTGCTTGACTCACTCGCATGCGAGCGCCATAGCGTGAAGGTTGGAGTCTATGATTTATGCAAATCTATCACGCAACTGGTCTATTTGAAACGTCCATCTCACTTGTTTTTACACAAAGGGCGACGTTCTCACTTTCGTATTATATTGTTATGAACGTGGTATCCTATAGTCTGGTTCCCCGACCAAAAAAATCGATCACTAGACTGATTTTAAGGTCCGGCAACCGCCAGTCCGCCAACCGCAAGTCCGCCAACCGCCAGTCCGACATATTGAAACAGGAGGAATTCCTCCTTTTTCCGAAGGTTCCCGAACTTACCCGAATGCACGTCCGGACGTTATCGTTAATCGTCAGGTACGATTCGTCAGTGTTTTGAGAATTTGAGTTGACACCGCGTGCACGCGTGCCGCTGCTTGTGTATTTGTGGTGATGCCACGGATTTGAAACTACGCAGTGGCTATAGTTACGGTAACCGTAACGCGACAATGAATGGCTATAGTTACGGTATTGCAACCGCAAATTAAAACTATGGAGCTCACTGGGTGATGCAGACAAGGTTTGAATTTTCTTTTTGATGCTAGCCTACATGTATATTAAAATGGGCATGTGTAATATTTTAAGGTTAATATATTAAATTGTTATTGGTAAAATATGGAATAACCCCTTTCAAATTGTTGTACACTCATGCCATATAGCGCGCAGCGCGTTTTGAAAATTAACAGTTATGCGCTCCTAAAAATAAATGCATGACGTAATGCTTAGTGCTGTTTTAAACACCACGGTAGCCGGTCCTCATATTCAGTCGTTGTATGTGGAATATGTGGAGCGGGAACCAGTCTGGTAACATCCATGTCTGTATATTGTTACCAATAAAAATAAATATTTATCAAATAACCAGATACATATCAACAATTTAAAGGACTGGACCTATCTCGGCAAAACAGTTGCACAAACTCGTACACTGAAAAGGAAGAGAACGGATGCTTTGGAAATCATCAATGAGTAAGTTACAGCAACTATTTCAACACAAATTTATCGAACGACGGGCTATACCCGTTGTTCGAGGGACTCTATTCGAACTACGATGGGTTTTTATCCGTTGTTCGAGGGACTTAATCAAACGGATTATACCCGTTGTTCGAGGGACTCGAACTACAAGGGAGTCGAACTACAAATAAAAAGACGTCCCTCGACCTTGCACTTTCCTGCGTGCGTTCTTTGGACTAAAGGTTAGAACATGAGAAAGATCTGTTATCTTCTGGTTATAAAGTACACTGTACGATCAATTTAGGGATTACATTTCATGAATAGATACGAATTGCACGGTCGTCGTGTGCAGAGCATTTTATCGCATTTCGCGTGTGCACTGCATTACATCATGCGTGATGAGGCAAAGTTATTTACAGCGTGTGATTGGCTAATGACACGGGGGAAGAAAAGCGATACCCATCATCAGCGTAGCTGAGCATCAGGTGCCCCGGGGTTAGGCAACTATTTACCGGGCGACGGTTTGACGGTGGGACTTTTTCATTCCCCTTGTCTCGTTGTTTCTCTTATTTCTTCGCTCTCTCTCTCAATGTCAAGAGGCAGCCAGGCGTAAGATACATTATGTGACAAGATAAGAGGTAAATTTCGTGTGTGTGTGTGTGTGGGAGAGGGGGGGGGGGGGAGGGGGGTTGTCAGTGTATTTTCAGAAGGAGACATGAACGGGAGAAGATTGTAGCTTTGAGAGCCTCTAGCAACACGTAATGACTCGGGTTGTCGCTGTCTTGCCGTCCGAAAACTAAGATGTTTTTTATGACTATACGGCAGTGCGCGTAGGGAAAACTCCCGCCTTAGTTGGAGAGGCACGAATCTAATTCGTGTTCAGGGTTTAATTAATTCACCCATAATCCCTTCCACTGATAGGTTATTTGTAAGACGCTTTTGGTTGAGGCACGCTTTTCTAAAGCTCTCAAGTTCAAATACCGGTAGATGCTTTGTTTCAACAGGGTATTTACAAAACTGTTATCCTAATTGAGAGCCCAGAATTTCTAGCTAAAGTTTAAGGATGAATAAAAATTATTAAAAATATATTTGAAATTGTAGACTCATTTACATAAAAAAATAAAGTTATTAATAAAGGGTGTCCCTAAAATATTCAGGCCATACCAGGAATTTTCAGAATCTACTGAGGTTTCCTCGGATTCTTATATAATTGATCTTCTTAAACGAAAATAGTGTTTATTTCATCAAAATCAGGCTGAAATTGAGTAAAATTAATAAACTAATAATCAAATCTAGATCATGAAGTAGGGTGTGACTTTGCTGCACAATGACTTCTGGTTGTCTTGATTGATTTTGATGAAATAAAGACTTTCTTATGAACCATAAACCATGTAAAAGTGTGAGTTAGATAACACAAAATTAGGACGGGAAAAGTTAAGACTTTTCCTTTAAAAACAAATTTTAAAAATTGTCTAACTTCGGCAGTGGTCGGGGATGTGGGATTTTTCATACGATTGTAAAGTGAAATAAGGTCTGTTGATGACCCCAAACACAGGCCGAACGAGTATGGACAGAACTGAAAGAGAAAAATATAGATCTGTCCCATCAGCGACAAACCACCGGTCTTGATGTGTGTGGAAACCCAGCCTCACCCGGCGCAGATGGTCCCCAATTCCCCGTCCCCAGCCCTAGATCTACCCCATGTTTTTCTTCCATTTCCTCAACTATCACCCTACCCCGGATGGCATTACGGATCGTGATCTCAGCCCAACCGGTCGTCTCCCAGACTCCCCCATCCCACAGACTTGATTAAATCTACAATCCACCAACCTTGATTCTTGTTTTGCTAATATTTCGTGCACGACTTGCCGCCATATGCCCTTTTCGCCAGACGTTGTTTGGTTTTGGCGCGGATAGACTGCGCTCAGCCTGCCCTCGTATATTCTCGTTCGTTTTGAATCAATAATCTGTTGAATGCAGTACACACAATCGTCTCGTCCGTTCTCGTTGTAAAAGGCGATATGCTGGGAGGAATTCCATTTCTTGAAGGAAATTGGATGCAGAAAACCTTCCGATTTCTCGAATTTCTTGGCACTAACTGGACATGGTTATAGGAAGAATTTACAAAAGCCATTTCTCGTTATTTCCCGTGCCCAGCTGCGTATCAGGGATTATTGACTTGCCCATAATAGAGGGCAGGCGAAACTGATGCAGATTTACAACTTGCGGTCATGGAGGACGCCATTTTCTTTTCTCAGCAACGCACAGCATGGGATTTGGACGGAAATGTTGAACAAAGGGAACAGGAAAACATATCACTGTTTCTATTCTGTAGCAATTTAATTTCTTTTGACAAACAGGATGCGCGCGCATAACGACAACCAATTTTCAACGGAGGGCGCTTTAGATATAAACAAAGAGCACATCGTCTATACTGGCGACTGCTTTTGAAAACAAAATGGCACCGGCGAACCGCTCATGTCGTTTCTCTGTTTTTAGCTTTCTGGCCCACTCCATTAGCCTTTTAGAAGTATGGCGGAACAAAAGGAGAGGGCGCAATTTCATTTGGGTATAATTTTTTTTATCAATTGTATTTCTTTCTAAAAACTTGATTTACATGTTGTAATTATAATACATAGACAGAATTATCAATAAAATTAATAAGTGTAAAGTGAAAAACTGAGTTATTTTGCATTTTAGTCGATTTTATACCCACTGCAAAGTGCGCCCGCCTATTGTGTCCGCCATACTTCAAAAAGGCTAATGGATATAACTGGAAATTTACACATACTGGAAGATTGTAGGTCATTGAATGAACACCAACTGTATGGTTTGAACCGGTTTATAAATGCGTACTAGAAACGAGAAAACATAATTGCAAAACAAATTTACTTCACGAGTTGACAATAAAAACCCGACTAAAAATGTCGAGAGCAATGGTAACAAACACCACATGATTTTTTTCCCGTGTAAAATGGTACCTTTGTGGGAGAAATTGCCATCTGGGGGTGCTTTTATAAATCACCTGCAGGCATTTTTATTTTACTATTCAATCAACACAAACAAACATGCATGGATTTCTATGATTTGCTGAAGTATTACTGCATCTATGCGGCTAAAATATTTATTAGGCCTACAAGGCAGTTTATCAACACTTTATTGTTTGGTTATGTGGTGTTGTTGTTTCTGTTTTTAAATGTTTTCTAATCATGTAATCTGTCTTTAAAGTCAAAAACGGCACTGTATATTTCATAATAATTTAGATATTTTGTATTAGATTTTGTGTTAGTGCAAATTCTGTGCACTGATATTAAAGCACCTACGGGGCAGACATTCTATCCACCGCGCGCGGTGCAGCTCACCCCGGCCCGGCTCACGTCACGCCTGAGTTACCCCGACTAGATTGATTTGTTTTGCGACGGAGGTTGATGGAACGAACGGCAGACGGGCCGACAGCGCGGCAACAAGCTTGATTCCGCAGGGGGCTCGGGCCCTCTTGTCCCCCCCGAGTTGTACAAAAAAACTCCCCACTCTGACTTGACAGCCACGGCAGGCCGGATTAGCAATCATCGCTCGGCTCATGAAATTCATAACTTGTGCGGAAAAAGAAAATGGCAGCAGGTACAATTACCTGCACGCGTTCATGACTTCTTCAGTGACCTTTAGAGATATTACACAAGCTTTGAATCCTTTGCATTGTTGGATAAATTTCAGTGATTGTTTCTTTCTCAATGAGTGGGAAAACACGCTCATTTTAATCACAGTTCACTGGTAAATAATGTAACCGTCTTTCAGAGAAATATAGTTATTTAATCTCGGTATTCAAATTTTCATATTTTGTTTTACTCAATCAGTATATACGATACAAATGTGGACAGATGTCCACGAGTCCGGGAAATCCTGGTGCAGTGAAAAGCAACCTGGCTCTACCGGGACTCGAACCGCGGACCTCAGTGCCCAACGTGCAGACGCCCCACCAATTGAGCTATAAAGCCGAATGGTGGTCTCGAATCACGGTATTGCAGTTGTTCCTCACTGATTGGGATTGGCTATCATGTGAGCTTAGCAAGCCCTACAGAGAGATAAACCCTTCAATGAGATAACCACCCCTCCCTGAGATCACTTAAGATACGCCCCAAACCCCTGCCCGGCTTTCCCAAGTATTGAGTATGAATAAGTGATTATTTTAGGGATTGTGACCCTAAACATATATATACTTAGAATGGACCTCAAATACCCGTATTGGTTTCCAGAGACAGATTCGTGGTCTTTTGAATTGGTTTAAAAAGACAGATTTATCGCGTTAAATTAAAACATTTTAGCATTTCAAACTCCGATTACCGTTATACATGTGTTTAGTCAGTAATACGTACCTCGCCAACACCAATCGGTAACCGTATGCATGGTATTTCCTCCAAAGCTGTTTGACTCTTACTGTTTGATAACCGCGTGATCTGCTTGTCAATCGTCTCTTCCTTTTAAGTGTTCTGTTTGGTAACTATCTGTTCCATTTGGTAATACTTGTTTTGTGATGTAAGCTGTTCTGTTTTAGGTAATTATACATGTGCTTTTGGTAATTGCCCCTTATGTTTGGTAAACGTGTTCTGTTAACCAACTGTTATAATTGGAAAGTTCCGTCTGCATGCTCATCACCTGTTATTTTGGTAAGCATTCTTTGCATTTGGCAAGTTTGGTAATCACATGTTCTGTTGGTAATATTGGGTCCTGTTTGGTAATCACACGGTCTGTTTGCCAATCATCTGTTCTGGTTTCATAATGTAATCGCATGTTCTGTTTGATACGTTTGGTAATAACATGATATTTTGGTCAGCGGGCTTGGTACTCACGTGTTCTGTTTGGTAATCACGTATTCCGTTCGGTAATCACTTGGTCTGTTTGGTAATCACTAGTCTTGTTCTGTTTAGTAATGTTCTGTTTTCTACATTACCAAACACATGTCTTATAAGTACCTATGTTAAGTAACCGCATGTTATGTTTGGTAAGAACATGTTCACTTTTGTTTGATAACATATATTTTGCCAAATTCACATTGCAAACCTCCAGATTTTATCAAAGATACTGCAGCGTAAAAAACTGATTAAATATTTTAAATAAAAATGAAGGTAAAGCTACTTTTTATCTTTTATTTTAATAAAGTATTATTTTAATAATAATATAGCCAATGTCTCGCCCTACAAAACACGGCACTGCAGTTCCGCAATAATTAATCAACGAATCATCGTGACTTACTTAGCAGGCCAATCTAATTATGAGGTCCTCGCACGCTACCCTGCATGCACACCTGTTAGGCGTCCATTATGCTTTCTAGAATCAACAGATTCCTGGCAGAATTTATTCAATTAAGATTTCACGGATCCGGAACCATGTAGAAAAGTGCATGTACCATCCTCGTTATGTACAATTTCAACAAACGTGTTAATCGGTGTAGATCCCGTATTTTTAAAAGTTAAGGATATTTTAAAGATTTTTGAATAATTTATTGGCTACTAGGGACCACGGTATTTTGAAAAGCCACAACCAGTGAAATATTTATCACCGAGGGTTCTTTTGCCCTACCCGACGTAATTTGATTATAACACTGTATAATCGGTGCTTTCCCGAGACACTGTGTGTAGAATAGCCAGTTCGAATCATTTAGCACCGGGTACCTCAATCATATTCTCTCTTTAACGAAATGTTTCTCCACGTTTTAGCAATAGACGTTTTAGATTACCAGCAAATGTTTAGACCCAGTTACATTGGCAACTGACGTCACAATTTAGTCCATCGACAAGTGCTAAAAATCTACACACAAATTTCACTTTTCTTGATAAAAATTACAGCACAATGCACCGTGAATTCGGACGATTCGCAGTCCAAAACACCGGGTACTTGCAATGTTGAAAATGTAAAAGTTTCGCTATTTGATTCCTTCAAATCTTGTCACCCTCTTTAAATTTGTGGACACTTGCCGTATTTTGAGTGTTGATTCAACACTTTGCGTTATTAAGCGTTTTGAGGTCTTCGTTTAAAGGCACAGGCTCGTCAGCAATGCGCGCCTGCCAAATGTGTGCCACGCAATACGCAGCTCCATAGCAAAGGCATGGAGCTGCGTGTTTCGAGCACGAATTTGGCGGGCGCGCATTGCTGACGAGCCTGTGCCTTTAAGTGAACCAAAATCAAAGTGTGGTATTCAGTCGCGTCCAAAGGACCAGCTATACGCAGAAGCAATAGTGAGGTTTCGGTGTGCACGGTTAGTGATTACGACTACGATTAGCCAAACCTCAAAATCGCTACCTTTCGCTGTCCGTTTTTCACTAAGGTGTAGAAGCGTTGCTATCAGTGTAAACAACAAAACTACACTTGGGATATTTGTGTAAACGCCACAAGTACGCACAAATCGATGACGTAAAATTCACTAATAGTCGTCGTTTTGCCTAACCGTATGCGACCGAAACCTCCCTAATATCTCCGTGCACACTGCGAACGTACGACTGTTGTTCGACATGGAGATAATCTGTTGAACACTTGGTGGCAGCAGACACGTAACAACATTGCGCGTACAATGGGGACCAAGTTTGCGAAACAACTGTGGGCTGTTTTCGAATGCTGCCGCGGCTTCGTCTCCGGCTCAGGCTTAGTACATTTAAAAGCATTTACGCTGGGAGAGAAACATTCGGTTTACGTTAACTTTCACCTTTGCCAACAAGAGGAAGATAAGCAAGTAAACTACACACATCTACAGACGAAGACAGAAAATCTAAAAATGAGCGTTCAAGTTGGTGTTGCTGCGATATGTTTTGTTAGCGGTGTTAGTATTTCTAAGATGCAACATGTCTGAGCCGCATGTAAGAGTCTAGTTTAGTTTAGTAAGAGTCTAGAGCAATGTTATTATTCATTCTTCAAATTTTATTTTTAGGAGGGGAGGGGACATTTTTAATTTCTCTATAATTAATAGAAGCACAAAACGGGTACCCATGTACGGAAAAAGAATTGCCCTCCGGTATGACGTCATACGAATATAAAGGTCTATAGTTGCTGATAATTTGCTCAAGGCTGGCTGGCTGGCTGGTTGCCAGGATGAAAATGTCAACCAAAAAATTACTGATGTGCATGCAAAGGGGGTGCGTGTGCCCCGAATATAATATGAACAGCGAGCCGAGACCGTTAACCGCCCGGGTATACGCCGCGCTGGCCCCGATAGGCTCTCATCAGGTGGCCGGTGGAGCCATTATCCGTGAATATGGAAATTGCCGGGGTTTCGTTTTCATGAACGGGGTAATTGGTGCCATTATCCGGCCACCTGAGCTCGGGCATTCCGCAGGGGCCAGGCTCTATCACACCTCTCCCATGATCGTCTATTTTTCCTCTCTCTTGGACTTGGAACTAATTTCTCGCTGGGTTGACTCCGGAATGATTTCTGACGCCAGTTGAGTTGATATTAATGCGCACCGTTCGCTTATAATAGCGCCGTTATCTTAGTCGTCCAATGCGTCATTGCGAATTAATCATTTTTGGTAGAGATGAGCTCGCGTTGATGTGAAATTTGACAAATATTCGGTATCAAACGGTCGTTTTCCCACTCAGTGCATGGTATTACACACACGGGCAAAGTAAACACTACCAACCAACCACAAAATGAAACATCTGTTTCAATTTTGACTAGATGAGAATTGTTTTCATCTAATTAGCATTAAGGGTACATTGCAATTAGCATTTTGCGTGTAAACTTTGCAGTGCACTACGGCTGGCGCCCCGAATTCCTCGCCTTCAAAGTGGAGCTGGAAATGCGGCTTAGAAAGTCTACACACTATATGCCTGTGGTTGTTTAATGTCATTCCTCTCCTATCGTAAACACGGCATTGATTCTGTACTTCACACCTGCCGCGTGCACCACACATCAACAAAACTTCAGTCTGGTCATCAAAGGTCATGGTGACCTTTGGACAGTTGGAATGGTTTCTGATATGGAACACACATACTTGGTTTATAGTTTTAAAAATGTGCCTTGCAACAAGTACCAATACAATGATCACATAATAGATCACATGTCACCCGGACGTCATACATACATACATAACAGGCAAAGTTCTTTCCTCTTTGTTTTTCCTCAAGTTCTAGTAAACACGAACGAAGTAATGAACAAATTTATCAACACCGAAATTCAAGATGGCGAAATGACTCTCCCTGAAGCCCTCCTGAGGGCGCTATAACACCACAAACGCACCAACATTTCAACGTGTTGAGTTATCATTGGAGAACATTCGCACTAAGAACTGATACAACGTGACCAAACCATAAAATCTGCAAACAAATGTGACAAACTCTACACCACAAGATTGGAAGAAGTTGGACGAGTTGTCATTCAGCAAGTGGCCAAAACCATAAGAAGCAACACACTGCCCTTTAATCGCAAATGAAGACGAAAATCAACAGCCGAGAAAAAGGTCTGAAGCATTCAGCGAAAACCATCTCTCAGAAGAGTGTATTATAATCTAACCGCATCATTCCGCGAAAACCCCGCGGGAAAAATCGTGCGTATTTTGGGGTGTATACCGTAACCGATCGTGCCAGCCCGGAGGCGTCCCGGGTGCGTGTTGCGCCGATCCCGTCTACCGTGAGTTTTTGGAATGTGCTAGCAAGGATGATCTCGGTGACTTTCCCAATGAAAGCAATTACTTTATTTAATATTTCAAGTTGATATTATAGACGCCGGTGGTTGGGTATTAGCATGACCTGAGGGTTTTGTGCATACTAATAATATGGGGCCCGTGATGTATTGTATTCTTGGGGCCCGTGTATTGTTGCAATCATGAAGATTTATACGCCGGTTCAGAGCCGCAATACGCTTGTGACTCAGCCCCTGTTATGAGCCTTTTTTTCTTTCGGGTATAGCTATTTCTGCCTATAGACCGTATCGAATAGCCGCCATTTCGTGGGGCATGCAGTTTCTTTGTTCCTTGAGGACATGCATGTTGCACATATTGTGCTTCCTTTGTTGAACGGTTTAAGTAACAAAAGGTGCCCCACATAGGCCTACCTTCTGATTCCTTAGACTCCAATAAAAATGAGCACGTGTAAACAAACTGTGACGTCATCCCGTGACGTCATCATGAGTCTGGTTCGAAATCGTCTTTGTGTGTAACATTTGTCTTCACTTTCAAATGGAGGTGTAGTTTAGAAAGTCGGTATACTATGCAATTACTGTTACGCGGTACACGCTATTGCCTAGCAATCAACAGTCTGGTTGCTTTATGCCATTCTCTCCGGTGAACACGGTATTTATTATGTACTTCACACCCGCCGCGTGCACCACATAGCAACAAACATTTAGTCTGGTTAAGTGGATACTAAGTGTGCATGTGAAAGGAAATACGTCAGTACACCAGACGCTATTCATGTGAAACACGCAAAAGACTAATTTAAAAGATTTTTTTCCTTAGGACATCGTGAAATACTCGAGCAATCTCCATAAAGGAATCACAATTTAGCTTCTTATATACGGCCGGCAGTTAATAACTAATGACCAGAAACCATGGCGGATTAAAACAAAAAAATCAGCCGACCAAGCGAAGCGTGGCGACTGATCCCCCCGAGAAAGTCCAAGGTGAATCCCGGGCCGCGTCATCGTCCAAATTACGCTGCTGTCATCTCTATTTATGTGATGAATTGTGGTTCCATCTCTGAGTCAGCCAATGCCTATCCATGTCTGTTTCATCAGGCGAGTGCAGTGGAGTAGAAAGAACCAATCTTGCCGAGCCTCGCTTCCTAAGACTACGGTCTACGGTCCGGTGTGGTTCATGCACAGCGCCGGACAAGCTAGGCTGCACCTTCTGGGGATTTAAGGTAAATTCTCTCAGTAATTGGGCAATTTTGGACGATAAAAGCGCTTGAATCTGACGCAACATGTGAAACATGCTCCAAAACACAACAAGTCTGTATTTCTTCGTGATATAAGCAATGGGAGCTGCGTAGCACTGTTAAACTATAGTGCAAAGTGCAAAAAAATATATTAAAAAGTTGAGCACTAGTTTTATATATTTGTTGCACTTTGTATTTCTTCGTGTATGGCTGTAATGGAAGACAATAAGACGCTTGGTGGCAGCAAACAAACCGGTCCTTTTCCATTGCTACGTCACATTGAGCATGCGCTTGTTGCTTTATGCCGTTGTGCACGCGTGAGTTTTGGGCTTACAATAATGGTCCTATACCATAAGCCCATTTTTCTAATTTTTTTTAACACATCTAACACTCTAAACAAAAACTACCATTTTTTTCTGGCTCTTTCAAGCTTCTAACTACTTTATTTTTTAAAACAAAGTAACGAGTATAGATATTGCACAAAATCTGTCACAAATGGGAATCGAACCAGGGACATTCATAACAGAAGTCTGTTACTCTAACCACTACACCAAACAAACTCGCTGCAAGCTCATCACTTTTTAATGAATTCAACCGTAACCCTAACCCCCGACACCTAACCCTTTACCCCTACCCTAGTCTCTTCTCAAGACGCTCATCTAAATTCTCATATGGTCTGTAATAACAACGAATAATGGTCCAGGACCATTATTGTAGGCCAGAATCTCATACATGCTGCCAGCGTCTCCTACTGTGAACGATATTGATTCTGTACTTCACGATATTGACTCTGTACTTCTGTACTTACCCTTGTAAAAAAAACTGCGTGTGTAAACGCATTTATGTAAATGTTTTCTTGTACAAAAAATAATCACCTCGGGTGGAATCATTGCATTGGACAGTTAGAACCACTTCAGTCTATCTTCCAATTTAGTAATGTTTTCCGGTCAAAATGGTTGATTAAAATGTTGGGACATTACGAATCATGTATGCTTTAACAGCCTGCTTCGGGTAATTGCAAAAATGTATATTATAGTGGACCTTTAAGGCACATCGCCACCACACCGATCGCTGCCGAAAAGCCACGCAACCGTTCCGTGTAGGCCTATATAATGTTTAATACCGAAACACTTATACTCCACTCCGTCTACGAATTATGACGGGAAGTGGCGCGTGAAGGCATCGTGATTAACATTTGGCGGGACGTGATCAGCAGCGGGACGCACCGACGATTATGTACCGGCTACAGCGCGCGACGTACGGTACCACATCACGCCTGTTGAATCGGTGATATAGTGTCTGGCCGCTCTAAGATCACTAACAGACTAAAACAGCTTTTTTGCTTTTTTCTCAAGAAGACATCGCTGTTTTTGTCATCAGTGTTCACGAGTCATTTCCTCGTGTCCGTGGGCTGCACTGAACGTTGAAGTTCAAGTTACTTTGTCCCGCCCCGCTTATGATGGATTTCACGGTGCAAATCGCACGTAGATAGTTGCTTATACAATGCTTCATATAAATAGTGTGAAATGTCGCTGCTCTGTGGTTGATAATTTGCAAAATATTTACGTCTCTTTTTTGTTGAATATATAGTTACGAAAAAATCCTCAATTAATTATTTCTTTACACATTTTGCTTTTTATGTCTGGCGGAGCATTTCATTTGGTTTTACAGTTTTATTGTACGTAGGCCTATTATGTTTGAGAGACGGAACTGTATGTGAAAAAGCAATCTGTTCGCAATTACATGTACTTTGAATTCGTAGCCAATAAAGTGCGCCCACCCACTGTGACCAGCAATAGTATACATGCTTTTCAAAGAAGGCTAATCACGAATTTTGAACAAAACTGTTACATGTACAGTGAAACTTGTCTATAGTGGCCACCCTCGGAACCCTAAAAAACTGGCCACTATAAAGAGGTGGCCTCTTTATAGAGGTTTTCTTAAGCATTATACACATGGCATTTGGGACCAAAGGTGGGTGGCCACTATATGCAGGTGGCCTGTTTATCAAGGTGGCCTTAATAGCAGGTTTCACTGTAATTGAAATGGGGAACATGACATCTACAGCAGTAAACGAGTATCCGTCTATATAGACTACATGCAGTATAGAGCCCCCATAGCATTCAACAAACTGTATGCAATTATATTTCCTAAAAACATAAAAAGGGGGGAAATGTTTACAGTGCTTAAATTGCATGAAATAATAGTTTAAAGACGCGGTAAACAAATACACCTACACAGGAGTCCATGGCATAGCCGGCTAAATCACTTCCCATGTTTTCGTCATTAATTAAAAAGGCGGTTATGCATGCAGTCCAACTTTCTGCGATGCCGTGTGTGTAGCGCCCTCATTCCGTGAACATTTTTGTGTTTCGCGGCCATCAGGTTACTGGTGGCGATTTGGCAGACGTAACCGGCAATATTTCCAACGATCTCCATTTGCAGTCGCATTGGTGGTACGTGTAGTCGTGCGATCACCACAGATTGGAGAAGATCAATCGCAAGATCGATCGTAGGTAATCGTACGACACGTTGTGGCGATCAGCGACCGATCGTACGATCAATCGTGGTGACCTGCAACCGCTCATACGATCGATCGCAACCAGTCGTGCGATCGATCGTGAGGTTGTACGACAGGTGACACCACCAATCGTCATGTGGCACGACAAGTTCTACGACCAGTTGTACGACCAGTCGTACGACTGATTGACCAGCGGTCATGCACGACTGGTGGTGTGACCATGCGCGACTGGTGGTAAGACCATGTAAAGCGGGCCTCCCACTGTGCGATTTTTGCCACAAATTTCCAACGATTGGGTACGATTTGGTACGATTACCAGAGACTGTCTACAGACTCTACACACAATCGTACCAAATCGTACCCAATCGTAGGAAACTCGTGACAAAAATCGCACAGTGGGAGGCCCGCTTAAGACCTGTCTGCGATTTGAATTCGCATGACCATCGACCTTGCTGCGACTGATTTTATTCTGGCGATCACCCACGACCGCTGTGACCAGTCGCGCGCTCTTTCTGCGATTTGCCCGCGATTCTAACATTTTCGGTCACAGTTATGGTCGCATGCCAGGTGTGACTGGATCTATAGGTAGCTATTAACATTCAGAATTTCCGGGTGCTTTCTGAAATCGCTAAGATAATCAGAATCGGTTTCTCCAAAAGACAAAACCGCGGTTCCGAGAACCAACTTGGAATCGATTCTAATCGACTCCAGTGGGGATTTGTACAAGCCTACTACACACGAGCCCACCTTAAGATTTGCCGAAATGATTACCTTTTTGCGTGTAACATCTGCATTATGGCTGGCTCCCCAGATTCTTCACTTCCAAATAAAATGGAGGTGTAGTTTAGAAAGTCACTTACGCTGATGTTTTTACGTGCTACACGCAACCAACCAACAGTCTGGTTACTTTATGCCATTCTCTCCCATGGTGAACACGGTATTGATTCTGTACTTCACACCTGGCGCTTGCACCACAGCAACAAACATTCAGTCTGGTCAAGTGGATACTAAGTGTACATGTGAAAGGAAATACGTCAATACACCAGACGCTATTCATGAGCCTATTCCAGAACACATTTTTGTCACAAACGATCCAGACCCAAAGGTCATGCGCACAAATCTGCGCATGCGCACTTACCAATCACGAACCCGCTTAGCCTTTTAGAAGTATGGCGGAACAAAAGGAGAGGACGCAATTTTATTTGGGTATGAATTTTTTTAACAATTGTATTGATCTTTCCAAAAACATGATTTCCATGTGGCAATTATAATACAGAGACAGAATTTTAAATAAAACAAATATGTGCAAAGTAAAAAATGCAGTTACATTACATTTTAGTCGATTTTATACCCACTTCAAAGCGCGCCCTCCTATTGTTGTCCGCCATACTTCAAAATGGCTTATGGCAAGGTACTGTCGTGTTCATTTGACTGAAACAAAACGACACATGTCAGTGCCAAATCAGCCATTATTTTAATCAAAAAGCCGTGCACAGACAGCAACCACGAACGTGTGTCCATTTGCCTGTTGTCATATTACGATGCGAAATTTAATCAAGTTTTATTCCCCCGGTCAGATTGTTGTCAAACTGTTGCCTCGCGGGACTTTTTTATGCGTTTCTTGCCACTCGTGGTTTTTTTTTCGTGGAGTTGATATATTAGAAAAAAATCCCAAGCGATGGACTGGGAAGATATAGATATATTTCTCTCTCTCTCTCTCTCTCGCTCTCTCTTTGTGTGCCTATACACGGTGGAGTATCTATTTGGCAATCTCGTGTTTTATCGCGGCCATCTTGTGGCTGGGGACATCCATTTTGCAAGACCTGCCAGGATTGCTTAGCATTAAATATATCGTATGGTTTGACTGGCTTTTTTGTTGAATGTGGCTTGTTGTTGCAACAAGTAAAATGAAATAATGGGAGATAGATATGTTGTTGTCCGGTTTTAAACTGTACGTTTAAAACCGGATAAAAACCGGATAGAGGCCTAAATGTGAATAACTGTCCAAGGCGAAGCCGAGGGCATGCAGTCATGACGTGTTTAAGCCTCTTAGCTTTCTAATAGGCGCCCATGTCACAAACATATAAACGTACATACAAACATACAAAGAAAACTAAGAAAAATAAATTTCAAGAATGCCTCACATGGTAATCCAGAAAGTCGTGTTTACAAATGCGTGCGTGCGTAGAGAAGAGGGGAAAGACAATTTGAGTTTTTGAATGAAAATATTGAGCGCAACATTGCATACAGCAAAGGTTTTTAGCTTGTATGCTAATGTAATATGCATATTCATGACCAAGGTTGTAATGTCACAAGAGGCAAACACAGGAAAGTCGCATCCAACTGTGCACAAAAGATTCCACTTTTTGATTAAACTTGCTGAAACTTTTGTAATCCATGGCTGTTTGAGTTTGTTTTACATGTTTCCTGTTGTAAGCCATGACAAAATTAGGGGGACCGGTGAAACTGCAGCAATTTGTCACAACTAGAACTTGAAGTCTTACGTTTTTTATTTACTCTTCCCTGTGTCTTCCTAAAGTGATGCACTCCAAACAGCGCCTTCTTTCTGTGATTTACTGCAATGAAATCTTCAAAGTTGGAAAAGGCTACCTTTCATTGATTTTACATCAAAAAGAACAATAGTAATGTCTTGCTAAACAAGTAAACCATCATGTGCAGCAAATACTTATAGGCATAAAGTTGTTTAGCATGTCACGGGCCCTTTAAGTAAAATATTGCGTCATTGCAAAATAAAACAAATCCTTGAAAACGTGAGCCGAGCTCTTTAATTGAAACATTCCAACACACGCATATCCCTTTGGGAAATTTCCCAGTCATAAATTGCAATTTCGACGCAACTAACGAATGTATGTACACACAAAATGTATAGTTTCTCACTAAAAGTGATAGTGGAAATTTCTATTGGGAAACAAGTCTATATTGATTCATCTAAACTATAGTTGATGGCTGCGGAGTTGCATGCACAGACATAAAGGTTTCTCTGGGACTGTTAAGAGCACGGATTCCCGGTCTGTGCGCCGCGAGCAATTAAACCTTCCCGGACGAAGAGCTTCTATTTTTGGTCGAACAAACTCCCTTTCTTCGGATTTCTTGTCCCCAGGGACTCCGTTTGTGTTGTTTGACTGCAACACACAAAAATTCCCAATCGTCAAGGTCGTCTTTTACACTCTAATAGACTTGATGCTTTTGTTGAACGACCGAAGACGAGAGCAGGAGTTTTTGTCAGACTCTCGGGAAAAAAGACGTAGATCTATACACTGACGTCAGACTACACAGAATGATTAGATGACAATGGCGGGTCTGCGCAAATGAACTGAAGACAGTGTCTTCAACACGTAAGATTGGAGTGAAAGCTACAGGATGCATTTCCCAGACGCGGGATGCTGGAAGATTGTAATTTTCTCTCCGAGATCTGGATGGTAATGGAGCAAGGAATTATCTGTGTGTTTGTAATCCATGTCCTTTGTGGCGGTAATTCCCGCGTGAAACGTGAGCGCAGAGAGCGCGCGCGTCCTTGGCGAGCGATATGCACGGCCGGGTTGCGACTCCGCAGATTCGCCCGGCGAAAAATAAGAACATTTCAAGCTGTCAATTTTAAATTATTTCTGGAGATGCAGGAAGTAAAATGCTTCTGTGGATAAAATTCGCACTTTTAGGACATTTTTTTTTACATCTTGATCAAAAATAAATGCTGTCTTAAGTTGTAAGCAAGATGTTAGCCGCGATTCGATTTTGTTCACATTTAAAGCCCGTAAAATAGTTTTTGCAAGCATCAAAACGTATAAATACCAATTAATATGAAATATATGTACATTAAAGCCCACTACATCATTTACAGTGACCCAAAATTTTACTTCACAACTTGACAAGAAAAACCCGACTAAAAGCGTTGATAGCAATGGTTACAAACGCTGCATGATTTTTTTCCCGTGTAAAATGGAACCATTGTGGGTGAAATTGCCAACTAAAAGTGCTTTTTTACCATTCATTCATGCACAAAACCATGCATGGATTTTTAAGGTTTTCTTAAAGATAGTAGGCCTATACATGATTGGTAAACTGTTACAAATAGTTTTATCCCTTTGTGTGATTGAAGATATGCATAATTAAAACCAACCTGAGCAAAAACCAGCTCCGTACTTCGTCTAACCTTTGAGAAAACAGTCAAAAAAGGGTTTGCAGTAATTTCGCCCCAAAACCACTTCGCCCTGAACCACGGCCTGTGCACGAAGTGGTTTTGGGGCGAAGTAGCATTTGGGCGATGTAGTGTTTGGACGAAGTGATTTGGGGCGAAATGGCACTCGGGCGAAGTGGTTTGGGGGCGAAATGGCACTTGGGCGAAAGGTTTTGGGGCGAATTGAATTTTCGTCTCTTCGTCTCATGAGACGAAAACTATTTATTTTGCTCATTTCTCAAAGACTATAGCACTTCAGACAAAACCATTTCAGGGGAAGTTTTCTACGGTCATCATGTTTATATTTTGAAGTTAGGCGTAAATCTGTGAACATTTCTGATTTTCGAGATACCAATCATGTATACTGCTTTTAAGTATTACTGCATCCATGTGGCTGAAATTTCTACAAGGCAGTTTATCAACATTATTATTTAGAATACATGATTTGAAAACGTTAAAAAACAGAAACGGTAGGCTATACTGTTGCTGTTTTTAAAGTTTTCCAATCATGTATTCTGTCTTTGTTCAATTTTATAGGGGGAGTCCGTCACTTTTAATCACTCATTTCCCCTTAAAATAAAGCACCTGGTCCCATTTTGGAAAAGTCTCGTACGCTGGTTGCATGTTTTGGGATGCAGTCGTTTACTAGCTAGACGTTTTTGGCCGAGGCATATACCAATGCCCTGACAGTATTTCTATATTGAACACGCCTTTGGTGTTTGTAATAAGATCGTTACAGGTGTATGAAACGAAATAGCTTTGTATTATTAGTATAATAGACTCAACACTGTCATGGACCTGTTAAAACGTAATTACACTCTCCACTCTTTTAAACAACTTTTCACGTCAGGTGGCGATGTTGTAGCTAACCTAATGCCGCGATAAATTAGGGGTAGTTGGGACCAGCGCAACGGCCCGTTTATTGCGGCACATTGACACCACGTGCTTAGCTCGAGTTTCCGCCATTTTTAGGCAGTGCAGGGTTTGTCGCCTATAGTATATCGCGCCATAATCGAGTTCATTGACAGCGCGGACAAAATTAAAGTGGCATTTCATCCTCTTTGTGTAGCCCGTATATACGTGATTTGCAATTTCCCAAAATATGAATCAACCATTTGACCAGAGAACCGCACTCAAAATGGAAGATGAAGGTTCCAACTGTAAAATGCAATGATTCCGCCCGATGTGATACATTTTATATGATAAAACGAGAATTAAAGATGAATTGATATAAATGCGTGTGCACGTGCATTTCTTTTACAAGGACGCCCTCACGTGAGCGAAACTAGTCTCATGACTATGGCTCCGTTTCCGGCGTGCAGTATGGCCTGAAGGTTGCACACAAGTAAATAGTGCTCCCATAGGAACCAATGCTAAATGCCCCATTTTCAAAAATCATTTAAAAATACTCACAACTCTCTCAGCTTCTCAGGACAACAACCAGAATACTCATTGAAGTCTCATCTTTTCAATTCTGTTCAAAGTTTATGAGGGTAATCCGTCACTTTTATTCCCTAATTTGCACTTAAAACAAAACTATCCCTGCAACAGTGAAAATTGCTAAACAGACCAGCGTCCATTTTGGAACAAAGGCACATACGCTACTGGGCAAAATAGGGCCACTTTTAGGAGCTACAGTGTCTAAAATGTTTGTAGTTGGAAGAAAAAATACCCCACATCGCGGCGATAGTCATATTCTACACAAGACCACACTCGTTCAGCTCGCAATTCTCTCTAATATAAAAGAATTTGAGGGCATACAAAATATTCATGAGCTCGGCGCACAGATCTTGCCTATTTACTTGGGTGCACCCTGAAAACCAGCCTAAATAGGACGGTGACTTCGCACAATTTCTTGAAAGTATGGACACGGTTTTTCATTATTTTCTCGGAACGTGAAAAAGGTATATGAGCTGACGAAAATTGAGACAAAAGGGTCAAAAGTGTGGGTGTTTTAATTGGTGTCCCAGTTTATACATCTGACACGGTGTTACAAAATGTTGCAAATAGTTTTAGGAAATTTGTGCTGGTTAGTGAAAATAATTAACCTCATGTTGCTACGTGTGTAATGACAGCAGCAAACAAACTATATGTGAACCGTTCTAGAGAAATGAGTTGGATCTCGCACAGACTGAGACACCAAAATTATATTTGTATTTATTAACCATATCCAACAGCAAAAAATGTGCCAGTTACAGGAATGGGACAAAATTACAGTCATGCAACAAAATTAATAAATGTGTGTCGTTCTAGTCGGAAGTCGCACAGTCTGAGGCACGTTTTTGCGACCAAAACTCAGTAGAAATAAGCGGCAATTCCAAGCTCATTAAAATACGAAATCCGCCCGGAATTTTCGAGTACCGCCCGGAATTTCCGGGTTCCGCCTAGAATTTCCATTGTATTTTTGAAATATAATGAGCTTGGATTCGCCGTTGACTTGTAGTTTTGTTCGCAAAATATCGGTTCAGACTGCAGTGCGACTTCCGACTAGAACGGAACACAGTCATAATTATTTGTTGCATATTATGCACCTATCATTATTGATATAGTGCACAGGCCGTGGTTCAGGGCGAAATGGTTCATGGCGAAGTGGTTTTGGGGCGAAATGACTGGAAACTCTTTTTTGACTGTTTTCTTAAAGGTTAGACGAAGTACGGAGCTGGTTTTTGCTCAGATTGGTTTTAATCATGCATATCTTCAGTCACACAGAGGATAAACTATTTGTAACAGTTTAGTTATACCAATCATGTAGGCATACTATCTTTAACAAACGTTTTAACTTTTCCACATTTTTTTTGGGGGGGAGTTAAAGCCTTTGTACCCTGAACCAAACAACCTTACTTGAGTGAGAATATCGTCTTTTTCAACATGTAATCGTCAGTGTGCATGTACGATAGTATGGTTGTGCCATTTGATTTAATGTTACCGAATTTCGTGTCAAGAAGAAAATCAACTTTCCGTAGCATTTGCACCCATTTTTAACTGCACCCATTTTTGAAAGGGCCCTATAACTAGATACGAGAAAATTAGCAAAATTGTGAATGATTTGTGTAGGTAAACATCATTAGTTTTGGGGTAATTCCCAAAATTAGGGGTCCAAAAGTGTGACATGCTTTTAAAGATTTTCAAGTGTGTTTAGTGATTGAAAGTGGTTTACCAGTAGAAAATATTTATTTTTATTTCCATAAACGCCACTTAAATTTAACGTCTGTTGTTTGGATAAGGCACCAAGGTTAATGTAAACTCATTCTGCAGCTAATTTTCATTGGCGTATAGGTAACCCAAACACCAAATTCCCATTCAATATAAGAACAAATTATGAGCCTTTATGGTCTTTTGTTTGAAATATTTGTCAGTAATCACATAACAAAATATTCAGTCTATTACTGAGAATCTGTGATCATGAGTGGCGATTTTTGATGCACATGCAGGGTGTCGTACATAACTGGGACACCAAAGTTTTGGACCCCTAATTTTGGGAATTATACCCTTTACTAACAGAGGGAAATTTATTTAGAGTGCCCATTTTGCCACGATTTCGACAAGATAAACACCACGTCGTGAGCTTTTAATGTCCGGACGTTTTTCATATGAAATGAGGAACAGCCACAAACAAAAACAGCTGAAAAGGCCAAAAAGTATAAATCAGCTCTGGATCGCATGTGACCCTGCAGTAGGGGAATTATCTCCGAAAGACAAATGAATCCATGGTTAGTTACATTTTGCGTCAAAAGTAGTTACATTTTGCGGCAAAAGCAGTTACATTTTGCACTACCGGGCAGTTACATTTTGCACTACCGGGCAGTTACATTTTGCACTACCGGGCAGTTACATTTTGCACTACCGGGCAGTTACATTTTGCACTACCGGGCAGTTACATTTTGCACTACCGGGCAGTTACATTTTGCACTACCGGGCAGTTACATTTTGCACTACCGGGCAGTTACATTTTGCGTCAAATGCAGTTACATTTTGCGTTACAGTTACATTTGTGCGAGTAGATACATTTTGTGGCGTAACACCGTGACACCCTTCATACCATTCACTTCACACAAAATCCATGCATGGATTTCGAAGGTTTTCTGAAGCATCGATGCATCTATGTAGCTGAAATTTCTGCAGACTAGTTTACCAACATATTCTTCTTCAGATACGTTATGCTCTTATTCCAGGAATCCCTGAAACGTTTTACCTTGCAAATGATACATTGGACCTTTAAACTAGAGTTTGTTGGTAAAATCGCAAAATTCAAACCCATTGGTTTGGCTGCATGGCCTATAAAAGTGAGTAATACCCCATAAAGAAACCTGGCTTCAATTCGCTTCCTGCCAAATTTCTTACCGAGCACAACTCCTTAGAATGATTTCCCATCCATCGTTTTTCTTTCGAAACTCAATTTAGGATCCCGAGGCCCCGATTTTGCTAAACTCGGCGAAACCAAGTCCCAGGTTACCCCAGCCAAATAAAATCCATTTCTCTGCCCGATCCAACATCAGCGCGGAAAAACTCCGGGGACCCATAATTCCCAAAGACCGTATTATCGTTCTTGTGCGCGCCAAACAGATTCGGCAATTATAGCGGGCAATAGTCCGATCTATTTGCCCGGGGATATATTGATTTGCGAGTCAATAGTCCCCTGGTACCTCTTTCGTTCATGTTACCGTTGGGGGCGTATTTGAGCAGAATTATACTTTCCTATTGTGTAGCAGGAAGTACCTCGTACGTAGTACTCGTTCATATGCAGATGAGAAGGTGTCATGCTTGAGTGGAAGCATGACAACGCGGAAAGGCGTGTAAAGGCATTGACGGTTTTCACGCAGCCGAGAATGGACGTCCCAAATTTACTCCGCGATCGTTCTACAAGACGGGGCTATTTCTGCCTTTACTATGGTAGATTTAGAATCCCATTTACTCGCTTTTTAACGATATCCCGCACCGGCGTTACAGCTATAACGGCAAAGGTTATTCCTAGGGCCATTATTGAAATGGTTGGTGTAGTCCAAAGCCCTACGCTGGAGAATTAGACGTTCAGATAGCCGAGATCTGCTAAAGGGCGTGGTCTCGACGAACGAGAAATTACTACAGCTGAAACAGGTTAAAGGTAGATTTCACTTAAAGGCCATAAAATGCAAAAAGAATTGTATACCTAGTTTGAATATAAAACGAATTCAGCTCTTGCTGCCGGAAAGAGACTGACGTTATTAATTATGACTTGGCTATAACAAAGAAAGTTATATAAATATGTCTATAAGAGATACATGTAAGTTTGATATTTGATAACGGCTAGAAAGTCATTGACGAGTTTCTTTCAGAAGACCCGACAAGCAAAGAGTGCGCATCAGGTTGGCTCAGGTCAGAGCCACTTCTAACAAATATAAAAGCCACATCCGTTAACCCAACAGTGGTAGTGAGGCATCTAAGAATGCAGGTAAATCCTTTTCGTATTTTTTTTTTTAGTAAATCAAGGATAGTATTCCTGTATACAGTTACATTCATCCAGAGAATTTGTTTTTGTACCAGAAAACCTCAGATTGGAGTGGAATGGACATACGAGTTTTGAGATACATTTTACATGTATTCAGATAGCTGAACTATGTTATGCTATAATGTATCAGTGGGCAGTCATTTGTTCATACATGCAGTCCAGCGTTCATGGGCGAATTTTAAGATGCCCGTGTTCCTATGAATCGAGTTATATCGATGGTATTTTCTCAGTACGGGTAAGCTAAGCAATACCACTTGCGACGGGCATACATGTATTTGTTCAATGTCGAGGGTTTTTAGCAACGAAAACCCTGACCTGTTTACACTTATTTATTCTGAGACAATTTCCATTGGTCTCATACCCTTTATCTACACATGTACTTGCGATCAAGATTAATCAGCAACTTTCTGACCATCTGAGAAACAAATTAAGCTCATTGTGCATGTATATCAGATGTTTTCTTTGCTTTATTCAGTTAATCGTTTCAGTTCCATAAACAACGCATGCAATTAAACATCATATTGAATATGAGGTAGGTGAACATATTTTTTGGTGATCAATTAGGATAATGTAAAATTACGTATTACAGAACACTCCGGGCATGCGGGTGTTCTAATGATTTGTTAAATAATGGTGAGTTGGCGATCATTCATCCAGTATTTTCTTTTCATGTCCTTTTGGAATAATATAATACCTGGCATAACATGTCTCGGGCTATTAGAGAAACAAAGTTTCATTGTATGACACAAGCCGTTATAGCAAAGCTGCAAAATTCAGAGAAGTTAATATGGACAGTAGATTCTGATTCAGGTTCCATTAAAGTGAAGAGCCCAGATTTGATTACCGTAAATCAGAGTACGCTACCGACAGTTATAACTAGACATCTAGGCTATTAAATATTATATAGATAAATAATTGGACCATTTTTGGTTTTCATGTCACGGCATCCTGAGATCGTGAACCGGCTCCCAAGTTAGCGGGGCACTTGGTAAACTATAATTAATTGAAATGGTTGTAAAGCCTAAATCCGTATGCATGATTTGCACTGTTTCGAAAATTGGTCAACCATTAATTGACTGGGAAAACCTTTCCCACATGCAAGATCATGATGTACTAATGGTTCCAACTGTCAGTGGAATTTTGTTTTTTGTTTTTGCTTGAATTCTCATCCTCAATTAAGTGATGATTTCGCTGTTTTTGTGGCAGTTTTATAATGACGTAATGTCTATCTTTATACAAATGGTATAATTTTGGATTATTCTTTACAGGGTATGTTCTCATGTGTGAGCTACTTAGCCATGGAGCTTGAACGGCACACTGAATATGAAGGACTGCAGCTCGGACAAAATTGTTGCCACATGGGCCGCAGATGAAGTAGGTAAAAGCTAATGTGGTTTGAATTATCAAGGTGTAGCACTGGCTTTATAAACTTGAACGACAAGATGATTGGATTACTGTGTTGAAGAAAGTCTAAATGATTTCAGAATTAGTGTGGCATTTGCCTAACGGGCACTGAATACAACATTTACTTGAACGTATGGGTTCATAGTAAATTCTACTTCAGTTGGTCAGAATGATTGGTGCGTTTTACTGCTTTGCTTAACTAAGAACATTGTATCTTGACTGAAAATACATGTATACACAGCTATACGTTCAGGATTGTGGCTGTATGCTTTCTCCAAAGTCTGATGTAGAGAAATTAATGGTTTCCCAATCTCGTTAGTAAGCCGACGGAGTTGTGCAACACAGAGTGCAATACCCAAGCTATACACTCGTAATTTCAGTTTGGCTTTTTAACTGTTCAAGCTCATTGGCAGATGTGCTTGTAGCAACAAGTGATAAACTTAAATGTACAGTGCGTTCACATGAATGTCTGCATCTTTGAGCGGAAAATGATTAGTGCGTTTTACCGCTTTGGGCAGTCGGCTTTTGTGATATTCGGTAACCCTACGCAGCTAGTTGCCAACGATTAAATGCGAACATTGTAATTTTACTATAATGTATGTATACACAGCTACTATTGTGGCTGTTATCTTTCTCCCAAGTTTGGCACGGAGAAGTTGGCTCGCTAATAAGCCGAGTTGTGGAACGCATTAAGAGCGCTCAATGCAAGTTCGGCTTTTGCTCTTAATCTACGCATTTTTATTCATTACATTTAAACCCATAGGCAGATGTGCTTGTAGCAATAAGCGATTGGAGGTTCCAACGCTGGAAAGTTAATGACCGAGTACTTTACTGAACATGATCATTGAACAGAGACTTATAAACACCGAGTATATAGTTTTATGCAAAGCCACTGGGCACATTTCTGTACGAAGTGCAGACAGGGAGTCGAAAACCACTGGGTATTCTCCCGACTACAAGGACACATGACTGCGTGTATATAAACATAAACACCTGTAGTGGGCCATGGTGGTTTACTGTGTTTACTGTGAGAATGGGACCGCGACTGCGTGGATCCATAATTACCCGCAAGGGTGGTCGAAGTGTGACCATTGCATGCCACAGGTACATGTGTCAGTATTGATACACCAGCATACTTTAGTCCACAAGGGCATGTCGTGCCTTACGGAATTACAGAAACCGATGTTGTTTTTAGAACTTTTAGTACTAGTGTGACTAAATGAATCACAAGATATTTTCAACCTGGAGTGTCATATGATGTGTTCTATACAATAGGCCAGCCGAGTTCGCTCCCCGAAGTGCATGATGGCTAATCAAAGTACCTCATTACTTATGCAGGAAATTATGGACAATTCCAGCCTTTTTAAGTCATGAACTTACGTACTGATCGTTCCATTACAGCTAATTCACAATTCTTGTGATCGTGATAAGAATGCTGTCGGACAGCTTTGATCATACTTATTGCCACATGGCGATGCGCAAGAATCAATAACTGTATTCTTCCTCCATGTTTAGACAAAGCTATCAGTGTATGGGCTTTGATGAAGAGTTCCGGCTCTTCCTGAGCCTGTGCGATACGAGATACATGTACTATCGTCGTTTCGTGTTCAATTTGACGTTATACGCAAAGTCAGATCAGTATCGCACGGAAATAAAATAACGGTAACGACATCTGATGGGCCACATGCTCAGCTGTTGAAATGTTGAGAAAGTAAACGTATATAGATTTCTTGGACCGTTTTAAAAACCATACGGTTGTTCAAATCAACAGTTAATTGAAAAGACTCAAAGTTTTTTCCGAACAGAAATGGAAGTTTTCCTATTTTTGAGCGTGCTCGCAAGGCTTCCGAGGAGGATCCAACCAAGTTGAGACTTCACATTGTATGGGCCATTTGAGCAACAGCGGCAACTGCTGTTTGGTTTCCAGATCACTGATTAAACAGCAAGGTCGCCGCAGATATATATGTGGTCAGATCGAAGCAGATATGTGAGTGAAAGTTTGTTGTACCATTTCAAAGTTTTAAATAATCCAGGATTGTAAATGTTGCACGGAGGTGAAAATATACAGAAACTGCTCTGAGGAATGAACGCACGGTGTTGCGCAAACGTTGACATGTTAGCACGTTACGTATACTTCTCTTTAATGGTTCAAATTTAAGCTACAGAATCTCTAAGTGTCCAGTAATTGTCAGATGTAAATGTCACACTAAGGTGAACACCTACAGAAATTGCCTTTCCCTGAGAAAATAGAACTAATATGGTGTCTGGTCACCATGAAGATGAGATTGGTGATCGTGTGATGACAGGTATCATATGGTTCCCATTGGACTTCGAACCCAATGCCTCTGGTAGACCATGGAGGAAGGATGGGTAGACTCAGCGGACATAGACTCTGCCAGCTGAGCTGCGAGGCACGGTGGTACACTGTATACTTCAGGTTTAAGAAAACAACCTTTAAGCCCAGTTTTATCTTGGTACTACATGATTAGTAAATGAAATGTGCAAGTAACGCACGCAATACTTGGTATGGTTCAATTAGACGACATTCTCATATTCGTACAACTGCTGATATATATCAGAACGAACACAGCACTAAATGAAACTGTTTGCAATAAATGAACTACAATGCTTGGCCCGTTCTTTAATCCTTGAAAATGGGAGCACGGCCTAGCGCTGAAGAACTGTGCTCCCCATAAAACTGTATTTTATGTTTTTGTTGCAGGTACATAGGGACGCCAGGCGCAATAGGAAATATTTTATTTACGTTTGAGCTTGCGAATTAGAAAATAATTATACTTTCCTATTGTGTAGCAGGAAGTACCTCGTACGTAGTACTCGTTCATATGCAGATGAGAAGGTGTCATGCTTGAGTGGAAGCATGACAACGCGGAAAGGCGTGTAAAGGCATTGACGGTTTTCACGCAGCCGAGAATGGACGTCCCAAATTTACTTCAAATAGAAACAGTTTGGAAGGGATCTGGGACAAGTTGCAGCCACTGATCGTCGTCATCATTTGGGCTAAGTAAATCATTTGCAAATGTTTGAGGGAAAGAAGGTAAGAGTGTAATGTCATTGATTCAGGGTGAATATAAGCTGATTGGAGTGTGCGCTCAGCACCAGGAAAAGCATCTTTTCCTGGTACGCGCACGGACGTTATCGGCCTAGCGCTGAAGAACTGTGCTCCCCATAAAACTGTATTTTATGTTTTTGTTGCAGGTACATAGGGACGCCAGGCGCAATAGGAAATATTTTATTTACGTTTGAGCTTGCGAATTAGAAAATAATCAACAGTGTTTGCAATCAAGGTTCGTGACGCCAGGGCATTAAAGGTAACATACACGATTGACGTTAGCCGTCGTTTACAGAAATACATTGATTTGGAGATCGCAGCTAAATGTGTCACACTCAAAACACTTAAACGTTAAAGCCCATTACATCATTTGCAGCGACCCAAAATTTTACTTCATGAGTTGACAAGAAAAACCCCAAATGAAAGTGTTGATAGCAATGGCAACAAACACCACGTGATTTTTACCGTGTAAAATGGTACCCTTGTGGGAGAAATAACCAACTAAAGGTGCTTTAAAAAAATCGTCTGCAAACGATTTTTTTTTACCATTCATTTAACACAAAACCATGCATGGATTTTTCAAGTTTTCTGAAGTATTACTGCATCTGGCTGAAATTTCTACAAGGCAGTTTTGTCAACATTACTCTTTAGTTATGAAAAAAGTGTTTATGTTACAGTTTTTTCCAACCGCTTACACACGATAAGTGTAACTAAAGCCACAATATTCGAATGCAAACACTCGCCGTTTACAAACGTGGAGAATATGTGCAAAACTTAGAGTACATTCTGGTTGTTTTCGCACCAAGTGCCCGGCAGAAGACGACCGATGCAAGCCACTTAACGAATAAACGTATTACTTAATACGGACATCTTTTGTGTGCATTTCTGTTGTAAATCAAATGACACTACATGTATTTTTAAAAAGTGAAAGCTTGTACCAGTTGAAATAGTTCGTACATCACACAAATAAATGCAAACAACACACGAAGTCGATCAATTATCACGAGCGAAAACAAAATATTACTGAATTATATTTTTAGATGAAAATGTGTAGATGAGAAGGCCTTACAGGATCTGAAGGACATTCAGAAAAGAAAGGTAAAGAGAAGGGAAGGAAGAAACTAAAACTAGCCCTTTTTTCTTCCAAAAGACATGTCACTCTAATTGATACGTATAACTATACCAGCACGGTCATCAATCTCATAGAATGTGAATCTAGCAGGAAAACAACACCAGAATTCAAATGTGAATGTGAACTTAGCGGCCTTTCACTTGTGAAGTTTGGTTGTTCTAAACAATGATATTTTTTCAGATCAATTTCAAATTACCATTGTGAGTGTCTCGAATACGATAAGGTAATTATTTCTCGACGCGTGTTGGGTTTATATAGTCTGGTACCCGGACCAAAAATGTTTTGACTAGACTGAATTTAAGGTCCGGCAGCCGCCAATTCCGCCATTTTGAAACAGGAGGAATTCCTCCTTTTTCCGAAGGTTCCCGAAGTTACCCGAATGCACGTCCGGTCGTCCGGACGTTACCGTTAATCGTCCGGTACAATTCGTCATTGACGTCGCGTGCACGTACGCGTGCCGCTGAGTGTGTATTTATGGTGATGCCACAGATTTAAAACTACGTAGTGGCTATAGTTACGGTAACCGTATGAATGGCTATAGTTACGGGATTGCAACAGCAGATTAAAACTACATGTAGGCCTACAATATGGAGCTCACTGGGTGATGCAGACAAGGTTTAAATTTTCTTTTAGATGCTACCCTACATGTATATTAAAATGGGCATATTTAATATTTTAAGGTTAATATATAAAATTTGTATTGGTCAAATATGGAATAACCCCTTTCAAATTGTTGTACACTCATGCCATATAGCGCGCAGCGTGCTTTAAAAATTAACGGTTATGTGCTTCTAAAAATAAATGCATGACGTAATGCTTAGTGCTATTTTAAACACCACACAAGCCGGTCCTCATATTCAGTCGTTGTATGTGGAATATGTGGAGCGGGAACCAGTCTAGGGTTTATAGTGCATCGAAATATTGCTGCGCACACCGTGTGTAAGCGATTTAAAAAAACTGTAGGCGCATTTTCTACAGTGTGGTTACGGTTTTTGTGTTTAAAATGATTCCGTGGGGTTGTGTGACCGTGTCGTTGCTTCTCTTCCAGTTTGTTTTTGAAGGAACTTATTTCTCTCAGCGATTACCTGTTATCATTGCGCAAGTCTTCAGTCACGTCACTATTGCTGATCCCGCCATTCGTTCGGAAGCCGGTCCGTAAACCCGCCAAGCCCGGATCTTTGGGGAAATCACGGCGATCCGAATTAGGGACAACTTTTAAGACGATCGGATTTCATTTTGTCGCGTCAGGATTGTACTTAAGCGCACTACCGTATGTGTGCGTAACAGGGTTGACTTTTTAGTTAACGATAATGTCGCTCCCCGTCAGATTTTATTCCGTGTTATTTTAAATATCGTACACAGGATGGGCAAACATAAAAAGCAAACGTAGGCATACCTTTAAAGTTACACTGAGTAATAGAATATGATAAATATTCATGGTATAATTACTAAAATATGATGAATATTCATGGTACATGTAATTACTAAAATATGAGGAATATTCATAGTATTTAATAGAATATGATGAATATTCATGGTGATTAATAGAATACGGTGAATATTCATAATGACAGCTGAGTAATAGAATACAGTAAAAATTCATGTTAATTAATATAATATAATGAATATTCATGATAATTAAATTAATAGATGTGATGAATATTCATGGCCTTAATAGAATATTATTAATTCACGACAATGTCACCTGACTGGATAATAATTTATAGCTGCACCAGGCACAGTTGTTACGAAAACTAGATCGTCGTTCACCTAGGACATGACGTAAGGCTTTGCTTACGAATCGCAGTTCTATGGAGGTTTTTATATATGCTGAATATTCATGATGAGCAATAGAATATGATGAATATTCATGTTAATTAATATAATATAATGAATATTCACGATAATGTCAGCCGACTGGATCATATATACTGCAACAAGCATACTTGTTACAAAACTATATTGACTGTGCAAGACACCTGCTCGCCTCGTGTGCACATAGCGCACGCTTTGCTTACACGTGTGCATTTCTGTGAGAGTTTAATGGAATCGGACGGTTTGTATAGGGTTATGGGAAAGCGCACGTGTGACATTTTGTAACGTCTTGATCTCTATGGATGTACTCTTTGTTTATATCTAAACCACCCTCTGTTCAAAATCAGTAGTCTTTATGCGCGCGCATCCTGCTTTGCATAAATTTGGTTTGGTAATTATGCCAAAAGGTCACATAATAGACCAGTTGCGTGATAGATTTGCATAAATCTTAGAGTCCCGCCCTATTGCTATGGTGCTCGCGTACGAGTGGGTCAAGCACCAGACTATCTGGCAAATCGGGCCGTTTCCAGGTGCCGTGGTGCAAGCCGGTACATAGTAACCGGCGCAAAAGTCTGTGCGGTACCTGGAATACCTCGCACATTACTCTATGCATTTTTAAGCTGGACCATCCGAAATTACATGTTGAAATGAACATGGTAAAACATGTACTTATCGTGAATTTTCGTCAAAATAACGAAATAGAACGTGTTTTTTAAACTTGAAATCGATGTCAACTTTGAAAGCTGGAACGTTTCCAAACTGCAATGATACATTCTAGAAAGCGGAGAAACGATTTTGGGTTATGTGACTGGTTTGAAATTGTCGATCAACAAAATTTGCAATCAACATGGTGCAGCTTAAAAATACAGAATAATGTGCGAGGTATTCCAGGTACCGCACGGTTACCATGCACCAGCGTGCACCACCTGGAAACAGCCCGATTTGCTAGGTATAGCATGGTGCTTGACTCACTCGTACGCGAGCGCCATATAGCGCGAAGGCGGGACTCTAGCATTTATGCAAATATAAGGCGTGACGCAACTGGTCTATTCAAAGACGATTTGACATGCGACCTCATTTCTAAACCAAGTTTATGCAAAACACGATGTGTGCGCACCAATCGCCGGGCATGTTTTGGTGCAGATAGAGGGCCTAGGAAACATCGTCTTAAAAGTAATAAAGTGAAAACGTCACCTTTTCTGTATTTCCAAGGTTGCACTTGCAACTGTTTCCATGCACTTTAAAAATGGACGTTTCAGATTAACGCAGCGAATGTTTAGACTAAGGTACACAAGCAACTGACGACAGACTTTAGTGGTAAAAGTATAAAGTGATGTGTTTTGGTACATGTATATATAGCTACCTCTTAATTAAAGATACCTCAAAGCGAGGTTAGTTGGTTCCATAATTTGCACCACCTCCACCCCCCTCCCACACTCACCCCGTCGTATCTAATTCTCTCCCTATTTTTGCAACTGGTCTGACGGATGTTGCACGCGGATAATCAATTCGGGCGGCCCCCTTAATAGGCCGCATTGTCTCAGCACTAGACCCTTGATTTCCCCATGCAATTAGCGCAAATTACCTGGCCCGGGGCCCCGCTAGACCGGGGATCAATCTTTTACCGTGTGACTGCTGATGATTACACGGGGGAATTCGGGGTTGTTCCGGGTGGAAATGTGCTGCTGAATCCCGTATACAGGATAATGTTAGTGCGATGGGTCTCTAACATAGTAACATTATTAATTTCAAAACAATCTTCGTGAACCACACGAACATGGGGTGCAGTCTAGGGCTAGGTTCGCATATTTTTAACCCTGATAACATTGACCCATATTTTAACTATTAAAGGTCATTTGAATTTAAGTCAGCTACGTACCTCATCTACGTTCTGAGAAAACAATTACAAAACTGCGTCCATGCATGCTTTCAGTAAATTGTTGAAAGTTACCGTCCTATTTAGGCTGGTTCCGTGGTAGTCAGAGACCTAGTTTCTTTCACAAGAGGGCGCCCTTGCAACAAAAAAATGTGTGCGCGCGCACAGTTATGTAAATTCATTATAAATTGTCCTTTTTTAAATAGAAGATATATCAGGCGGAATTATTGCATTGGAATTTTGGAATCTATCTTCCACTTGAATAAGGTTTTCTGGTTAAATGGTTTTCGAAACATTTCAAATCATGTATGTGTGTCTTTCCACAGTAATGGGGTACATTTCAGTAACATTCAAGATCTTAGGTCCCAGTTCACTTCAAATGTCTTAATTTTATCTTTAAATTATCAAGCTAAACTGAGGAAATAACTTTTTCACCAAGGGAGTAAGAAAAATAGTCCTACAACATACATTTGTGAAAACCCCGTGCACAAATTTTCCTATTACGCATGTAACAAAGACGGAAAGAAATGTCACAAAATGGTCTGTCCACGTTACATACGTAATAGGAAAATTTGTACACAAGCTTTTCAAAAATGTATGTTGTGGCAGCAATTTCTTACCTTTTTGGGCAAAAGTTATCTCCTGAGAACAAAACAAGGACATTTCTTTAATTATGAGATAAACTATAAAGACATCTGAAAGGAATTATTGACTTATTTTTCAAATGTACCCCATTACTGTGGAAAGACCCATAGATATATGTTTTAACTTGCAACTCAATTTCTTCATACGAAAATTAAATCACGACCGCCATTTTACCTAATAACAATTCTAGAAACTTAAACTCCCATAGGCTTTCGCGGGTGCAGTAATAACGTGTATATACGAAATCCTCTATTACTTTTCTACCTGGAATATTATTTGATTAGAAAACACTGGACGGAGGGATATATTGGATTTTTTTGTCTTCTATTGTTTTCAGTTTCTGTTATACTGTTTTCTGTTTTGGCGCCATTGCGTCACAATTACATAAAAATATCTCGTAGCATTGGCAACGGGAAATCCTTTGTCGATATTATTATTATATTATGAAGTCCATGCTTGTACTTAGCATGAGTTCGGAATTATCTAGACAGAGCGAACATGCAGGGAAATTTTACAAGTGAAATACCTGTGGCAGTGGCTTTGACTTTTGATCAAAAATAATCAGTGGTCTATCCTCTTATTCACGAGAATTAATTCTCTCCGAATTATCCGGAGGGACACTGGCCCTTGCAGTGCGCAAGGATAACGTAATTACTCAAATTAACCGGCGGGAATTAATCCTCTTAGGCGGAGTAATATGAGTATTGGCATTATATGTAGCGGTGATCAGTCAGGTATTAAATGAAAGGAACACAAACCAATCGCGTGGCAATAAATCAAGATATACGGAGAATTTATTCGATGTTCACCGGAGCGTGAAAAGAAGAAGAAGAAGAAATTAAATTGAGAGTAGTCTTCTTATAGCCTATAGTAGGACTAAGACTTATTGTAATTTTATAAGAGCATTTCGTGATTTATTTTGCACACGAATGCCGCTCGAAATATGATTCAAGTTATATATATTAATTACATGTAATATTTACTGTGCCTTATAGCTCAGCTGGTAGAGCATCTGCCTAGTGAGTCAGAGGTCTCGGGTTTAAATCCTGATAAGGCCCTTACGATTTTTCTCTCATCCCAAGTTTGGTTGTTTCATTTCAATGCTGAGTCAAGGTATGTGGGTACTTTCCTATGACAATATTGTACAGTTGCACGCAGTCATTGTTCGCCCAGTTTTCGGACACTAAATGGTGGCGCCACTATACAAGGTATCGCTCAGAGCCGTATATGAGGTCCCAGTTTTGGGGGCACGGGACGCCATTTTGTGTCCGTCGGCGTCACTTCGTGCAATTAAGTATACAATTTGTGCATGCGGCTGCGTGCCACATGGGGCCAATTTCACAGAGATGCTTAAGCATGTAAAATTGCTTAAGCATGAAAAACTTTGCCTGATAAAATTAGGTTACCAGCAAAATTTCATGAGATTGTCATGGTAATGAAACAGTCCTCTAACACTGGTCAATATAGGCCTACACTACTTCTATCACACGAGGATTTCACTGGTAACATTCCCTACTCAGCAAGATTTTTTTTTTGCTTAAGCAAATATTTGTGCTTAAACACCTCTATGAAATTGGCCCCTGGTGTTCTTCTGCTAGCTGGCAAGATGACTGGGTGCAACGCTTGGGGTGTACAAAACGATCAGACACAACTCTGATGTTTCGATTTCCAGCAAGTAAAACGATGAGAAAAATATGGCAAGCCAGAGTCAACAGACTGAACTGGAAAGCGACCAGAAAATGCCTACCCAAGCCACTTTTTCCCAATCATAGCTGTGCCATTGAAGTGTTTTTTGTTTGCATTTTTGCATTTTTTGGAGGCATGTATCTCAAAAATATTACCATCATTTTAATCGACATTTGATAAAGAATGTGTACTGAGCATTACGCTAATGATTAAACTTGAATTTCCCCACGATAATGCAAAAAGAACGCACGCACAATGTATACATGTCATGTGCTTATACACAACTGCGCGTAGGACACAAAATGGCGCTCTAAACGTTAATTGTCGCAACTCTCTCTATATACGGCTCTGGTATCGCTGCAACTGTCGTTCTTTTTTAACTTCGTATATCCACTTTTCAGTGGGCCAACCCCTATACATTATTGTTATTTAAAAAAATTAAAAAAATTGTTGATAACAATAATGTAGGAGTTGCAACTCTTGTAGGAAATGGTTGAATCAATAATTACGTCAGATTTCTGGTTAGGCCTATGGCCGCGAAAACAGTCCCGTACCGTCGATTTTACGAAAAAGTACATAGCTTGCGCAACTTTTGAAAATGGCATAGGCCTACACTGAAAAATCGCCTGGGTTATATTAACCAACGGATAGGGTGAAAACTGCAACTACCCAAATTTTGGGTCGTTTATAGCCGTTTATTTGGTGTAAATGAACCCAAAGTTGGGTATGTTTCGACCAAAATTTGGGTTAGTTTACACCAAATGCTCGTGTAGAAACGACCTAAAATGTGGTTGGTTGCAGTTTTCACCCCATCCGTGGGTTAATATAACCCAGGCGATTTGTCAGTTTTAGCTTGCGTGAAATTATCGCTAGATTGTTGCGTACTCAGTAAACGTGACCTACGCAGGTTGGGGGTGGTTTTGGGGCCAACAACCCAAACCTGTATTGTTACATGACTCACCGACGAAAACTTCAACAGTAAGTACGCAGAACTCCGTTGCGCAAGGTTTTGTGAAATCGGCTGCTGATGTCCGTTGTTGCACGAAAACAATGGAAAATTTCAATATAATTTGAACGGCCTTGCAACTGACATTTGCCTTAACAATGGCTTTTGCTTCCGAGAGAGGAAACAAAACATTACCAAGACGAAAATATCAGGCCATCTAATTTTGAGGGATTTTTCATCTATTTTCTATTTTTGTCTCGTTTTTCGGTGTGATTCGTTTCACTTGCAACACGCATGTTGAATCATCAACACGCGAATGAAATTTCTGATTTAAAAAGAAACTTCAATTCAGACTTTACAGGAGGAATCGAACCATGAGGAAATTTGATTAATTTTTCATATTTTCCTGCGATGTGATTTTTCTCTCTTCCCGTCCTATTGTCCGCCATTATTAAATTTGCAATCGGGACTTCTCCAACCTGTAGTCCATTGTTCTTGATTCGTGTGCGCGTCTACGTCTCCTATTCATACAGTTGTCCCGTGCGTGAGGTGGGAGCGACATTTCCAATTAATGAACAAACCTCGTGGAGCTGGAGAAAAAATCACACACGAAAATCGAGTCTGTCTTTAATTCAATTTACGGGTCATCCGCGTGTTGAAGGTACCGTTGGTGGCGCCCTTCGTACTTGCCGACAAGGTAGACTGATTCCCGGTCCATATTTTGAAATATTCAGTATTTATTTATTTATTTATTTCATTTTCCGGGATACACAAATCACAGACAAATAAATTACACGTTCATATTACATACATACAAATAAACACTGAGAAGGAAACATAACAGAAAACAATACCCAAATAGCTCCCGCAGGATTACCCAAAAGAAACAAGTTTCTATCGAGAGGCTCTTCAAACTAATTGGATAATACATTTAGGATAAATACATTTAATAAAAATATTTACAAAATTAAGCAATTATTGAAAATTATAACACTTGTATTGGCTTATAATACCAGTGCTGTATGCCCAGCGGCTCCCTGAATAGAGCTGCCGTTCGCCATATTGATACTGTCATAACAATTATTTGCCTAGACTGGTTATATTAGAATATAACTTTTAGAGTATTGTTTTTAGAGTACCTAAGTGGAACTTGGAATACGAACGATCTTGTGGACCGGGTTGCAGTCTAGGCAAAATGTAATCTATATGTATTATAGTCTAGTATCCGGACCAAAAATTCTTTGACTAGACTGAATTTAAGGTCCGGCAGCCGCCAATTCCGCCATTTTGAAACAGGAGGAATTCCTCCTTTTTCCGAAGGTTCCCGAAGTTACCCGAATGCACGTCCGGTCGTCCGGACGTTACCGTTATTCGTCGGGTACAATTCGTCATTGTTTTGAGAATTTGAATTGACGTCGCGTGCACGTACGTACGGTGCCGCTGCGTGTGTATTCATGGTGATGCCACGGATTTAAAACTACGCAGTGGCTATAGTTACGGTATCCGTAGGAGCTCACTGGGTGATGCAGACAAGGTTTGAATTTTCTTTTTGATGCTAGCCTACATATATTAAAATGGGCATATTTAACATTTTAAGGTTAATATATTAAATTTGTATTGGTCAAATAAGGAATAACCCCTTTCAAATTGTTGTACACTCATGCCATACAGCGCGCTGCGCGCTTTGAAAATTAACGGTTATGTGCTCCTAAAAATAAATGCATGACGTAATGCTTAAAGTGCTATTTTAAACACGACAGTAGCCGGTCCTCATATTCAGTCGTTGCATGTGGAATATGTGGAGCGGGAACCAGTCTATATGTATTATGGTTACCAGCCTCTCCCAAGCTTTTCTTTTCATGTGGACATTTGCCTGAAGGTTTCCATTATTAATGCTTTGCTACAGTTAGTGGCACGATGCAGAATTTTGTGGATGCAAAATACAATCCAATTTTCACTTTAATGCTTGCAAATCTCGTTTTCGTGTCATAAGTATAGTATTTGGTGAGATTTTATATAATTGATAAGTTAAATCGAAATTCATTCTCCAGGAAAATGCATAGTTCCGAGATTGCCCAGTTAACCCCGCCCCTTAGATACTCTTGTTATGTGCTCACAGGCCATCGCAAAAACTGGCGACACACAACGTACAAAGCAACGGGACTCGGCATGGAAAGCAGAGATTCATTGGAGAAAACTCAAAGGTGTTTATGTTTTAGGGTCGACAGTTACCGTACCACACACTGAGCAAAGGGTTAGTAATGCAGGGATGCATTATTCATAAAAATGCGCTTTTCTACCTTTGAACAGCGAATCGCCCGACATTGAAATCAAAATTCACCTGGATCACTGCACACATGTACAAACTGTATGCGTACAGAAAATCGCGTGATGTTGTTTGTGAGGCAATGCACTTTGACCTACGTGGGCGATGTCTGCTAGCTCTGTTGTGATTGGTCGGCGGGTTCGGCTTGATTGACAGGTCGGAACTATGCATTGGAACAAGCTCCTTTAAGCCCGAAATTCATCTATAGATCATTTACACTGGCGGCCCTGACAGGGGACAGGTTTTCATATTTATGATGATGTGACACCTACAAAGTGCCTATGCTCGTGCATGACGCACGGTGATAATATGACTGCTCCTATATCATTACGCCCGTGCAAAGGGTTTATTTCTGAAAATTACGGTAGAAGCCAATCCATTACGTGTAAAATAAAACCAAATGCCTGTTACCCATCAAGCCATATTCCTTTCACACAGTTGAACTGAACTTGAAAACTCAGTACAAAACACTGCTTCTATCTTCTGCTCTTCGAAACATCTCAATGAATACCGTAACCCTGCTTGCACTGTTTTTCCATTTTCATCGATTACTACAATTCAAGCCGGAATGAAAAATATAAATCGGTGCCCCTTTGTAATTTTCCCTTTGCTCTTGCCCGTCTACCGCTTTCTCTCCTAATAAGATGACCGCGGTCAAAGCAAAAATTGAAGACAATTTCCTGCAGGCAGCGAACACATTGTAAAGACCAAGACAACTGTGAAAGAAGCTCTTTCACAGGCTGCTTTTGTCCCATGCGGACATAATTTTCTAGCAAAAATAAACTCCGAAGTTGGAGGAAAGAATTCGACAGAAGATCTTCTGAGTGCGTTTCTTTTGCATCGCCTGCTTGCGCATGCTCTTGCTCGGCAGACGAAAATAAAACCGCGGTTTTCCCGCGTAATTTTGTAAATAAATTTTCCTCCGAGTGCATTAGCGTCGTCCCACACAATGGCTATCGAGCGATAAGCGAGCTACCGTAAGATGCCTCTGTGCGTTTCTTTTCAATACATTTCTATCTCTCGTTTTATATTGACGTAAGTCCAAAGAACATGCAATTTGGACTTGTACGAGGGACGGGAAAAGAATAGAGAAGATCTTTTTCTTTCCCCCTTCGATCTTGGGGATGAGCGCTGAAATGGCAGGGTGCGCGCTTAATGACATTACGCGGTCCCACCGTCCCCGAGCGAGATGAATAGGGGGAAAGATGGCTCGGGACCCGGGTAGGAACCCCCAGAGATCACGCTCTTTTCATGTCCTCGTATTATTCAAACCTCTCAGAGACGAATAACAGAATTCCACTGCCGACATAAAAGACTAAAATCAGGATTATTGTTGCTCAACTCTTCTCCGTCATAAAACAGCTATATTGGGACTAGCGGGGCTGTCTCGTGGGGTAGAGCGAGGGAAGACTTTTATGTCGTCAATTGCAAGCTTGGAAAGCACGGGGTATTCGTATTTTTTTATATTAAATTAGGCTGTGCCATCATACAATGGGAAAGTACCGTCCCCACCTGTCGTTGAGTGGTTGACAAGTTGCGGTGTTACAAGTGCTTAACTTGTCGATACACATACAGCGCATCCAGCGAAAACGAGTTAAACAGCTATTTCCCCGTCCACGTGCCTTAATTGGTGGTTTGACCACGCCTTGTTGGCGAAGTCTACGCCTTGTTGGCGAAGTCTTAGGGTATAGGGGGCTCGAAACCCCAGGGCACTCCCCTCCAGCGTTTGGTAAGCTCGCCATCCGTGGAGTCTTCTTCGGGCGACCCCTAAATAAAAAAAGGAGTATCCCCCCCGTCCACATTTGTTAAGTTTTCCTGTTTATCATGGATGTGTATATGTGTCTACAACACCATCACAACTTGTTTTCCACAACAAAATCAACAGGCTTTTGGGTAAACTGTTACAAATAGTTTTATCCCCCTGTGTGATTGAAGATATGCATGATTAAAACCAACCTGGGCAAAAACCAGCTCCGTACTTCGTCTAACTTTTGAGAAAACAGTCAAAAAAGGGTTCGCAGTAATTTCGCCCCAAAACCACTTCGCCCTGAACTATTTCGCAATGAACCACGGCCTGTGCACGAAGTGGTTTTGGTGCAAAGTGGCATTTGGGCGATGTAGTGTTTGGACGAAGTAATTTGGGGTGAAATGGCACTCGGGCGAAGTGGTTTGGGTCGAAATGTCACTGTTGAATTTTCGTCTCATGAGACGAAAACTAATTGTTTTACTCATTTCTCAAAGACTATAGCACTTCAGACAAAACCATTTCAGGGGAGGTTTTCTACGGTCATCATGTTTATATTGTGTAAGTTGGGCGTAAATCTGTGAACACTTCTGATTTTCGAGATTACCAGTGATGTATAGGGCTACTGCAAAGCAGTTCCGACCCTTTTTACCCGAAATTCTGAAACGCTCGAGGTCACTTGGTTTGTTGATAAACAGTGTTTTGACGTCATCCTGAGAAGAACACAAAACGGCCTGTGCAGTATTGAATGGAAAATATACGTAGTCAATGTTCATCATGCCTGTTTTCGAAAACCGTACTTTTGCTTGCGATTTATCCACTTAAAACGGACAATTTAAAATAAACAGCGGTGTAGGTCGGCTGGAGGGATATGTCGACTATCGAAAAAGGTGCAAATGCTGGATTTTTCGTCAAGGGGGATTCTAGCTCTTTAAGTGCTCTGTATTCCACCGTGCAGGCCTTCTTCTCAACACAGACCTCTATATAATGGAGAGAAGTAAATAGGGAGGTTTAGATGCACTAAAACGCGAACGTAAACGTGAAATGCTTTGAGCACTTGTTCATTATTCTGAAGATATCTTAGAACAGATGAAAACCAAAACCTCATGATTTTCGCGTCGAGACAACTTTGTTGCTGTGACCAAGTTTCGAGCCCGAGTTGCAAGACCTCTGCAAGAAAATGGTTTGCCTAGACTGCTCACTGGTCCATACCACCGCTTCCATTCCACTTTAAAATGTGCTCTTGTGATAAGTCCAGGCAAAGCCTTGTCTTCCTTTGTGTCAGCCAGCCCCCTCGAACGACAACGATGGTACGATAGTTGCTGCATTCTCTCGGATTGCCTTTCAGTTCTTTGGCAGTGAAACGAAAACGGCTCGACAACAATCCCTCCACCGTACTCCAGATCTTTTTGCACACTTCAGCAGCCTTAGCAGAGCTGCCAACTCTCCCTGATATTGCAACAGATTTCTCAGGGAAAAAAGGCTGATCTTATAACTCTCGAAAAATGTAAAATGCTCCTGGATTGTCAAAAAAATTAACAACCTCAGAGATTTTGAGATGTGTCTGAAGTCAGGAAAATCAAGCTACTTTCCCGGTGCTTTCTTCAAAATCAGGGAGGGTTGGCAGCTTTGCCATAGTATAGGTCAATCCCCACATAATCTGTTGCTTTCCAAATCTCGATGGGGATCCTTAATTATCGATCCCTGGTGATTTCCCATTCCATATCTGCTGTAGTACATGCACTACTTCCTCTCTGAGTGGTGGTGGCTCTCTGGAGCCGGTTACTGGTCTTGGTGGAAAAGAGTCTTCTTCCACTTGCTTGTACAGTGCTTCACGGTATTGAGACCACCTCTTCTATCAGGGCATCTCTGTTCTTGACTGCTCTTCTCTCTTCTGCAACTACTCTTATCTCCGCCGACAGCCAAGGTTGCTTTGTCTTTTTCTTCGGGATGTGGACACTCGCTACACTTAACTTTTTCCTTCATCTTCCGCAGTTCATTAGGTGAATCTTTTTCATCCATCTGCAGAAGAGGGATGAACTTGTTGGTCACCACCACTGCGAACTCTTCAGGGATTTTTGTAACATCATAGTGGCTAGGGACCGGACGACACTGGGTTTTTTTGTTTTGTTTTGCCTTCATGTGTAGCTTTATTTGCCTGGTCCTTCATTTGAGTGCAAGCCGCCACCTTTTTTTGGATCACGATGTAATCAATCTGGTTTCTTGTTTTGTCCCCTGGGCTGATCCACGTGTATGAACGTTGTGGGTGATGTTGACATACATGATGTTCATGGGATGTGCATCGAGTCTTAATGCGATGATTTTGTCACTGACATGGTTGAACCCCAAGACTGGCTGTGCTGTCTGTGTTTTTACACTATACTTCTGTTATGAATGTCCTTGGTTCGATTCCCATTTGTGACAGATTTTGTGCAATACTCGTTTATACTTTGTTTTAAAGGTAGAGTAGTAAGAAGCTTGAAAGAGCCAGAAGACATGGTAGTCTTTGTTCTGAGTGATAAATGTGTTGAAGAAAAATTAAAAAATTGGGTTTATGGTACAGGACCATTATTGTAGGCCCAAAACCCACGCGTGCCGACCAGTCGTGCGACTGCTTGACCCGCAATCATGCACGACTAGTGGTGCGACCATGTAAGACATGTCTGTAATTTGGAATCGCAGGTCAGAGGTTTAGAACATGACCATCGACCTTGCTGCGACTGATTTTGCTCTGGTGATCACCCACAACCTCGGCGAATCCAACATTTTTCGGTCACAGCTAGGTCGTAACCAGGTCGCAGGTCCAGTGCGACTGGGGATTAAAGCCCTCGGATAAGGATGTCGGCTTCTTCGGCGACAACCCAAACATGCGACAGGTAGTACTGGGCTACATGTTACCAGTAGCAGATCCATGCACCCGGATCGGCGGATCCAAATATCCCTGGACCTGACCTGACCTAATACACTTATTCTCCACGAAGTGCTCTAGGATCTTGTAAGTGCATTACACAACACACTAGACCAACGGCTTTGCATCCCTTCCGAAGGTTGGAGCAGTTGTGTTTAAGTGCCTTGGACAGGGGCACAGGTATCATGGCCGGATATCGATACAGCAACACCAACACCCGAGTGTTGCAAATCAATTACCCAATCCACTCGGCTAGTACCCCACGCATGACGTAGGATATGGACAACTATCTCAGACCTTCTCCACAAAGTCCTGTTATGTAAAACAAACTACAGATTTCCCTATAATTGCGATATAATGTCAAAGTTGATAAGGCATTACATTTACTTCGGTTTTTTTTTTTGCTCTTCGAATCGACACATCTGCAAATAAATAATTTCCCGAGCAAACCAACTGCAGTGAAGTACATAATACAAGTGACCATTCAGAGAAGGTGACAACTCCACGCCAGCGACCGAGTAGCCTTGCGCTGTATTAATGCAATTACAGAGAAATAATTTCCGATTGGAATGCACCTGTGGTTTGGGCAATATCAACAAGAATATAATTTTTCTGATGGCATTTTGAAGGTCATTTTACAACTGTGAAAGTCGACCTGTAATTACTAGAGTAAGGCAACACGAGGCGAGTTCGTTGGTGTAATATACATTGACGAATGCGTTATTCGTTCCCTGCACGGAGCCGCCATATTGGATAAATAGCGAGGCTGAACATTAAATAAACATTGCAAAGATGTAGTGATCTATTGTGAAAGATGATACATGCCTGTAGAGCCTCGTTTTGAGTGCAGTTCAAGTGTACGAAGCCGTCATATTGGCTAAATAGCGAGGCTGAACATGCAACAACAAAGACTCCCTCGCGTCATTACTTTATCGGTTGCTGTGACGTTGGAATTTATCCACTGTGAATTTAAATACCACGTTGCGCGTAGAGCTTCGTTTGAACAACCCTGCATGCAGGAAGCCTTTATCACTATAGACTGGTTCCCGTCCCCTACGTTCGACAACGTCTGAAAGACGTCTGGAGACTACGTAGGGAACGGGAACCAGTCTATTACATTACACATCGGTCTCGGTAAACACGAAGACGCCCTCTATCGGTGTCAGATTGTATTTATAACGACAAACAAAAGGTTTGAGTTGACAAATGTTGGCTTGACTTTTGACAATTTTTGTCTGCAAGTCAATAACACCGGACGGGTGTACTTTTTAGCATCCGCGTTTTTGCACATTAAGCACCCTGATTAAGCCTTGTCTGAAGTGATTTTCCCCCTCCATGTTTGGAAGTACGGTAGCACGGTCATTGATTGGTAAGACCGGGGAGGCATGCGGATTGTCGACCGTCAATCGACGCTCATCCTCCCACGGCCTGGCGGACCAGCTCCCGCTGAGATGGAGCAAGCGTCGCGTTATTCTGCCTCGGTTGACTCCAACACTGACCCGGAAGTCCTGCGACAAGAAAGCTGTGGACCATTCCTCGACATTCTGTCGCCTTGTGGCGTTTAAAAATGCTTGTTGTATCGATCGTACAAGGCGCGACTTAATGTTGGGGTGATGAACATTGTCTGGGGTGTGGAGTTCGTTCAACCATAGATGTTCAATTTTTACTTTGATCGTCTTTAAAAACTGTCAGTACAATATATTTTCCCGCTAACTCATTATCGCCGTGATTGACACTTTCAAATGGAATGGTGTTTCAAATTTACGGAACCTGTTAAGGGAAATCCTCATCAGGCAGTGGCCAACACAAGTCGCCATCCCGACAACTAACTATTTGCGTGTTCCACATGAATAGCGTCTGGTGTATTGACGTACTTCCTGATGCACACTTAGTATCAACTTGACCAGACTAAATTTGCGTTGCTATGTGGTTCACGCGGCAGATGTGAAATACAGAATCAATACCGTGTTCATCGTAGGGACTAGAATGCCATAAAGCAACCAGACTGTTGTTTGCTATATAGGCAATGGCGTGCACCACATAGTCACATGTAGGCCCACCATGCCATTGTTGCTATCTATAAACTGCACCTCCCATTTAAAAGTGAAGAATCTGGGGCGCAAAGCCATTATGCGAATAATACATGCAAAATGTAATTAACCTTTGCCTGTAAGGGGCTCGTGTGCGCCATACACCAAATGGGCACAGCAGTTCTGGCTGCCATACACACTGACGTTTTTGACCAGCCTGACTGTCAAGAAAAATCTTCGAATATAATCCACAATCATAATCTACAGTAACATTTTTCTTGTTGGCTAGGAAGTCTTGGCTCCGAGCCGCGCCAGAGAGTCACTATGAGCAACTAACAATGGAAATTGGGCAGACACCATTGTGTCCAATTTCCATTGTTAGTTGCTCATAATGAGTGCTGGCTCAAATTTCATAAACGTACACAGTAGGGCATGTATACACAGCGCATGTCTTTTTTTTTTCAATCAACATTTTCTGGATGATCTGGGGTCAATTTCATGGCGCTGTTTAGCACAAAAATATGCCGAGCACAGAATTTCTTTGCTTTATAAAATAGGTTACTAGCCAAAACTGTCAAATTGTGTTTTATAAACAGCAAAATATCAGTAAATACACATTGCATACGATTTTGGCTGGCAACCCATTTTTTTTGTTAAGTACAAGGCAAATAAATGCTGTGCTAAGCAATTTGTGTGCTAAACAGCGCCATGAAATTGGCCCCGTGACCACCCCGGAAGGTGACCCTTCCCCTCTCCCTTCCCCCCTCAAAATATCACCATAATTTCTAGCCATATAATTCAGACACGGTCAAACGGCCATCAGAAATCAGAATTTACATGAAAGTTCATTTCAGAAATGGTACCACAAGTCGCACTACATCACATTCTAGGGAGCCTCAAGTTGACAATGTTTTACAGGAAAGATGTCATCCAGAGATATCAGGATTTCAACACATTGGATAAGAGCTCCGTAGTAATAAAATGTATCAGGTTAGTTTTGCGTCCAATTGGGGGCGCTCTTCACAATAAACAGACACATCGCCAGATCTCAAACTATTAACAGGCAGCCAGAAATTAAAGCAACCGGGACTTCCCAGGAAAATGTTTACGTTACAATATTCTTTACTGGAAAAGCTACTACAAGTTTCATTTCAAGTTTATTTCTACATGTATAATGATCCTAGGGGCGGATCCAGACATAAAAAAAGGAAACCCATCTTTAAATGCAAATTATCAGAAATCTGTGCCATATTTCAAAAATATGTGTGTAAATAGGGAAAGTCCAGATTGTCCTCTGTTCAATAGTACCAGGGTCATTATGTAACTGTCATGCATGACTGAGCAAACATGGCCATTATGAAAGGTGGTGAAATCATCACTGTGACAAGTTAGCACTTCACTTGAAAGTGGGATAAGGGCAATGAAGTGATGAAAGAACACATTTCTTTTCAAACCTTACTTTTCGTCTACGCCCGGAGTGTCCCTTCTTGAGGTTCAGACTTGTTTCTTGTTCACCATACTTGTTCACATTTTCCCAGATGCTTCTTTTCCTGTGTGGTAATGGATGTGTGGCATCTTAAACTTTCTTTTGCCGTTTCATAATGTTTGATGATAGGGCCTGCATAATTGTGTAATTGGTTGGGCAGTAACTCCATTATGTAAGAATTTTTGACTAGAAACATTTCCGAGCTCAGACACAGTTCATACGATTTACCAACATGGTTCAATAATTGACAACTGAGCTGAGAGCGTTTGTGGTTAAACGGTATCATGAAACGAGAAGTTTCATTGCCGTTCAAGAGGCCTTTCAGAACCGGTTTCCTGAGAGGGAGGTACCAACAAAAAATACCATCTGGAAAAAATGTGAAAAAAGTATGAAGAACAAGGAACAAGTCTAAACCTCAACAAGGGACACTCCGGGCGTATAGACGAAAAGTAAGGTTTAAAAGAAATGTTGTGTTCTTTCATCACTTCATTGCCCTTATCCCACTTTTCAAGTGCTAACTTGTCACAATTGACAATGATGATTTCACCACCTTTCATAATGGCCATGTTTGCTCAGTCATGCATGACAGTTACATAATGACCCTGGTACCATTGGACAGAGGACAGTCTCGACTTTCCCTACAAAAAATACATACACACCTCTTTTTGAAATATTGCACAGATTTCTGATAATTTGCATTTAAAGATGGGTTTCCTTTTTTATGGACACCCTGTATATCTTTAAAGACCCATTATATCATTTGCAGATGAAACTTTTATGCGAATTCCATGAACAACAGTATTACATAACAATCGAATAATGTACTGCCTTGTAGAATTGTCAGCCACAAAGATGCAGTAATACTTCAGAAAACCTTACAAATCCATGCATGGATTTTATGTTGAATGAATGATTTTAAAAATCTCTTGCAATAAAGGCAGAGGCTCGTTAATGCGCGCGTACCAAAGGCATGGAGCTGCGTATTTCGTGGCACGAATTTGGCCTCACGCGCGCATTGACGAGCCTCTGCCTTTAAACGATTTTTTTTTAAAAGCACCTTTAGTTGGCAATTTTTCCCACAATACTAACACGGGAACAACCATGTGTTGTTTGTTACCACTGCTATCAACACTTTTAGTCGGTTTTTTTCTTGTCAACAGTGAGGTAAAATTTTGGGTAACTGCAAATCTATGCATGGTTTTATGAACATGCTAAAAACGAAAATGTGTAACACTATGCACACCAATTTTTAATTTCCTACAAAAAAATTTGGCGCAGGAAAAAGTTCTTCTTTTCATTGCTATCAACACTTTGAAGTAAGGTTGTTCTTGTAAATTCGTGAAGTAGGCTATAATTTTTAGGGCAGACAAGCCCACAAAAGACTCGAGATTTTAGATAAAGTGCCTGGCTAATTTCGTGGTTCGCAAACTGACGACTTCTTAACGAAACCGTTTGGTTTTGTCAATTTAATTTTACAATTCTGTGCAAACCGAAAGAGTCCGCACTGTTGCCCTCTTTTTAAACTGCACTGATTGCTATTTAATTCCATTACATTCTCGTGAAAACTGCATTTGAATGTATTAATTGACGGTTAAGTGGGGTTCTGCTGGAGCCCGGGAAAATGTCCGTCTATTGTTAAGTTCCGGCGGTACATTCTTCGCTTCTCGCGCGATCCAACAATAAACGCTGCGGGCGTCTGAGCCGAGTGTAGCTGATGAATGTGTTTCGTTTTCATTGTATAGTTTAGCCCCAAGCCGGGGACATTATTTTTGAAAATGGGTAGTTTTGTGTCGCCACGGGGATCTAAAAATGCTCACTCGAGAGCTCAAAAAGTGAGTCACGCTGAACAATCACTGACAACTTTTTTGTCTCAAATGTGGTTCAAATTTGCATCATTTCGCTGTTTACATGTGCAACAGAAGTCACAGCCTGCATGGCCAATTATGGTAGAAACTCAGCTTTAGAAATTGAATTACATCGCACTTAAAAAATCTTTTCAGCTTTTTTTAATTGATTAATTCCGCATGTGTTGAAGGCTACTGTGACTTTTGAAGAGAAGCAAGAAGCATGTCCTTGCTCAGACTTTTTTAGGGGGATTCGAGCCCCAGTAACGGGTATTGTTCAGCAGAATTATCACGCTGGGGATGACGGGAAGATGGGGGGGAAATCTAGGGAGAAAGGGGATTCTGACAAACAGCGCGTGCCTCGTAACTTCGTAAGTGAACTTTATCAACAACTAGGGCGCAATAACATAATAAGGCCTGCAAAAACTCGATTTGAATGACTCTGTTTTGTCACTGCCACAACTGCGTCTGCATATAAAAAATGGGAATGGTTTCGAAATTTTTTAGCGCAAAGCAGCCCAGTACCCGTGCTTTATTTGCGCGAATCGCTAACAGCGCACAAGATGCACTAGACTGGTTCCCGTCCACATATTCCACACAGGAGAATATAACGACAGGTAAAGGCGCTTCATCTTGATCCGTAATTGGTCGTCTTTGCGCGTGCGCATTGCGTTTTTTATATAAAAAAATTGGCCAAGCCCTTTGCTTTAGGCAATGTACTTTATTTACATAATTGGATATGTTCAACACGCACGGCCAGGTTACAAATGTCAATGCAAAATCTGCGCACTTACTAAACAAAATAATAATAACCACGTGACGGGCAAATTCTTCCCGTCATGGCTGCCCTTTACCGATCCCTATATTTTCGCAATAAGCGAACCAATCTATAGGGATCGGGAACCAATCTAAAGATGCACCTGACTATTTGTGTTGTTGGTGGCGCTGTTCCATTCGACTGGCGATTTAGACTGGATTCCGCTCCACCTATTCCACATACAACGATTGAATATGAGAATCATTCGTAGTATGTGGAATTTGTGGAGCGGAAACCAGTCTAGTACTTGCGATTGGTAACGGGTTCCCACCTAGCTTAGCGCGGTGTAACGCGGCAAATGAATGGGCACCATTCAAAAATAGGGTCATTAAAAGTCTTTTTCCAGTCGAAATGCTGATCTTGTGTATTCGGATATTTTACAGGGAGGTTCCAATGCGAGTACAAATTCCGCTACAGCTATTAGCACTAATAAAATATAGTCGGAAGTGCCAACTTTAGTCATGTAAGTCCGATTTCGAATTCTGCTATACTAAAGCGAAACAGCGCGATTTTGATTCGTGTCATACTTACGATCAAGATGTGAACTTACTCTCCAATTTTCACCTTAATATTTTGTATTTTTTTTGTTTTCTTGTTATGAATATTATTTTTGCGATGTATTTTATATGATTGTTAAGTTAGATCTAGATCAAATTTCCAGAACATCTGGCCACGCTCCTTTAAGTTATACCACCATACAAACGAAAATAACATGACACTAAATGACCTGTAAAACAAAGTCATAATAATCCATGAAAAGAACTTCAGTTTCCGTAACAGATATTGAGCTCATGCAAATGACGTCATTTTGGGAGTAAAACAATGCCGCGTCGTTGTGGAAGCAATGTGCGTGCGCGTTGTGTGTGTCCATAGCGTGCGTAACGCGCAATGCTGAGGCTCCCATTGGTGAACTAAACCGCGTTGCGCCCACCAGAGACACACACAACGCGCACGCACATTGCTTCCACAATGACTCAGCATTATTTGACTCCCAAAATGGCGTATTCGCACGTGTTCGAAAGGGGTCAATAGCCGCTATTGACATTTTTTGACAATGACCTGTGTATTCAACTTGTTATCAAAGACATATACCCAAATATTTGTAGCCGTCAACAGACTCAACTTCAGTATCATGAATGACAGTCGCCTCATGAACACACCTCTCCCTCCTAAAATCAATAATCATGTCTTTCGTTTGGAAACATTCCGTTCAACAAATGACCCATCACAAAAATGAACAAAAATTAACAAATCGCCCCCCCCCCCCCCCCCCCCAGAGCTGCATGACTTTGTTTTGACCCAGTACAAAGACTGAGTAAAACTGTATCGTCTGAAAATTTAACAAGAAATTGATCATTGTATAACTGCTCCTAAATGTGTTACCATTGATATATTGAGTAAGGTTTTACACAAGAACTCGGTGAGATTTTGGTCACTGCAAAATGATACAGTAAGATTTAGAGATTTGTTGGAATATTTGTATAGCTTGAATTAATTTCCTGAAGTTGTAAGATCATGGTAAAATGTGTATGCATGTATTAAACCTATCATGTTAAAGGCACAGGCTCGTCAGCGCTGGGCGCGCGCCAAATTCGTGCCACGAAATACGCAGCTCCGTGCCTTTGCTACACGGAGCTGCGTATTTCGTGGCACGAATTTGGCGCGCGCATTGCTGACGAGCCTGTGCCTTTAAAGACAGATTAGGCCTACATGATTGGAAAAATTTTAAAAACAGAAGAACAGTATAACTAAAAAATAATGTTGATAAACTGCCTTGTAGACATTTCAGCCACACAGATGAAGTATAATACTTTAGAAAGCCTTAAAAATCCATGCATGTTTTTTGTGTGTTGAATGAATGATAAAACAAAAATCGTTTGCATAAAGGTACCATTTTACACGGGAAAAAAATGTGTGGTGTTTGTTACTAGTGCTATCAACACTTAGTTTGGTTTTTCTTGTCAACTTATGAAGTAAAATTTTGGATCACTGCAAATGGTGTATAATGAGCTTTAAAAGGGAAGAATTTTGATTCTAACCGAGAAGCGCACAAGTAGTCAATACTTCCTTCCGTTCGCTAAATCGGGTTTGCTCTTAATGTAATCATTTTTCCTAATTTGATGAAGCTTTTCCAGTTTATAGTTTGTGGTTGATTCTGGCTCCGCTGTATTAGAAATAGGGCACTTGGATGTTAATTACGGACTGTGAGGAAACATCTCGGAAGCATTGGGTTGGCAGATGTCGCAGGCTGCACGTAATAAAGAAAAAGCGCGGGAAATTAAATTGCCTCTGCACGCGCGGCCGCCATTTTTGCCGATCGTGAAATCGACCATGAGGAGTCACTAGATTAAGAACTTTGAAATTCTCTCCTAGCCACCACCTTTGGAGAAAAACACACTGATCAGGCAACCGGACCGTTACCTAAGTCTGGCTTGGTGAAATTGTCCACAAGTTGAAGCGGAAGGATTTCGCACTTCTCACGCCCACCACAATTGGCCCCCGGGCCGAAAACTGGCTTAATCGCCTTAATACGATCTTGAACGCGCGCGCTCATTTCCATTAGCTATCCATAACTCTATATCTAGCTCGCTTGTACTTTTTAGCCAACTAGCTACGCACGTACATGATAGCGTAAAAATCGCACAGGCCGGAAACTAAAATCTCCCAAACCGAATTACTTCCCTTCGCTGGTAAACGGATTATTTCCTTCGTGTAAATGACGCGTGACAATCGCCACGCTGGTACCTGTACTTGAACCCTTTTGAAGATGCCCGCCATTTTCTTTTCCACACGCGTCCTTACATATGTAGACGAGGATTGTCGTTCGGTGTATCGTTAATAACTACAGAGTGGCGGCATTTTCCCTTTTCACGCCGGGAGATAAAAACCATTACTTGTATTAGTAATATCTGTTAATGCTTCGTAAGCTGGTATACTGCCTGGGGGCGAGGGTGGGATGAGAATGAGGACAAAGTAGAAAAGAAACGAGTTGAGAACGAGTGTGATTTAAAGATGCAGAAAGATAATTTGAGTTTTCGCGACCGTCACCAAATACATGTTTCTGCATAACGTATTGATTCAGCCAATGAGCACCTTTGGTTACCGGTAACCGAAGCTTCTCATTGGTTGAATCAGTAATTACGTCAGAAACGCATTTCTGTTTATGGTCGCGAAAACCGGTCCCGATTGCTCTTGCATGTCTAAAATTGTCTTTATGTCAAAAAGCTCACGTGTTCAGGTAAAAACCGACATATACAGAGAATGCATGCAGAGAACGAACGTCGTCAAGAGATCATGGGATTTTGCAGAATACCTCGTTATAACAAGAACTTTGTATTAACAGGGATGAAAAACAATGAAGAACAAAGGAATTGGGACGTAACATTTTCCTTGTTATAAGCAGAATATTTTATTAAAACCAATTAAATCATTTTGCAGTGACCACAAATTTTACGTCAAGGGTTGACAAGAAAAACAACATACTAAAAGTGTTAATAGCAATGGTAACAACCACCACTGATTTTCCCGTGTAAAATGGTACCTTTGTGGGAGAAATTGACAACTGAAGGTGCTTTTTATTTGGGCAACATGTTTTTTTTTCACCATTCATTCCAACAAAAGCCATGCATGGATTTTTAAGGTTTTCTGAAGTATTACTACTGGCTGATATTTCTACAAGGCAGTCTACCAACAATATGTAATGCTGCTATTTCTGGAATTAGCAAAACAAGTTTTATCTGTAAATAATATATAATGGGCTTTAATAACTTAACCACGATACTGTGAGACACAACTGTGGAGCCCGCAAGCATTTCAGTTTAGTCTATACTGATGGTAGCTATCGGAGTTGGCTATATCTGCTTTTAACAGAAATTTAGATCTCAACAGTTCTAGGACTTTCTCTTTCGTAATTTGATTCCGAATCATGAGGGTAGTTAGAAAACTTTACTTGTTTGAATCATGGAGGAAAGAAACTCATGTACCAAGACCAGTCGCAGTAAAAAGTACTTTGCCTTCTGCGTTTATTAAAATCGCTAAACAGATTATATATTTTCTGTCTACCCATAAGGTATGTTAGCAAATCGTGTAAACACACTGTATTAGCTGTTATAATTGGTTTAACAAGGCGCCGAGCAAGTTCCGTGGCTGGATTTTTATCCTCGCAAATTTGTCTCAGCTCAGGACCGGTAACTGGCCAGTGCGCTTTTGGCGGTGCCCCGGGCGAGATGTGTCTACGATACGGGCCGTTTTCTGGTAGGTCTCGGTGAAAAATATCGCCCCGGGGCGAGCGGGACGGAACCGTGTGACAGACCCGGGGAGATGGGACTGTTTCTTGTGTCACGCCGCCGGCCAAATAATCTCGCAACAGTTCACAACACTCTGTTGACTCCGGATGCGTGAGTAATGAAAGCGGTTATACAGCGCGCACAGCCTTCATCAGCTATCTCCAGTAGATAGCAGCGCAAAGGAGCTTATTGAAAACAGGATTTAGCGAAGATTTCAGCTGAAAGCTTTTTTGGAGAAGTGGCTTTAAATCTTTAGATTAGTGTTGTACATCATATTTTTGAATCATTTTATTCAGTCTATGCTGCACTTTATATTTTTAGTGTAAATTAAACTCGAATAAAAACAAAGTAATTACCAGTTTGAGGATAACATAAAATGTTGAAATGGTAGAATTTTCTCGTTTATTTCTCAAGTAAATCGATTCGGGTAGAGTTTTTTCTTTAATTGTTTGACCGAAAACTTCGCGCGTAAAACTACAAAGCGTTCAATTGACACTCTAAACGACTCGGAGATCTTTACAACAATAAATCAAAACGTTTATTAAGATTTAACACAACGATTAACTTGTAACATATGTTAAATTTGAATGAGAAATTATTTTAATATCTCATTCATACTTGATAATTCGGGCAAGCCGAGCAGGGGTTTGGGGCGCCCTCTGTAGGGCTTGCTAAGCTCACGTGATGGCCAATTCCAATCAGTGAGGAACAACTGTACTACCGTGATTCGAGACCACCATGCAGTTCACTTCATAGCTCAATTGGTATAGGGCGTCTGCACCTTAAGAAGGTCCGCGGTTCAAATCCCGGTGGAACCAAGTTGCTTTTCACTGTATCCAGATTTCCCAAACTCATGGACATTTGTCTACATTTGTATCGAAATATGTTAAATTTAGCACATTGCCACGTTTGATCTGTCATGTCTGTAGTCACACTGAATGTTATATTTATATAGGCCATCAAGACATTTTTAGTGTCACCGAGAGACCCATTCAAAGGGTAAAGGAGTGTGTCCATATCACATTTTTGATCGCACCGCCTCCATTTCTCACATGTGTGTTGAGATTTTGATACCATATTATTTGTCATATTTTTCTCATTATCTTTTTGCAATTTCGCACTCTCAATCCTTATATTTTCAAGGATATCGTCCAAAAACAATTGATGTTTAATTTGTAAACTAATTTATCTGGTTCCATTACAATGCAGTGATCACACCAACCTTTTTGCTTCCACATCCAAATTGGAGATTGCAAATGTCTTGTTTTCTTTCGTGAAAATTCACTCCATTCGCAGTGAAAATTCACTCCATCACACTGAAATTAGGGACAAGACGATTTGGAGTGAAATAGATTGAAATTTCACTTGAGTTGTCACGGGAAGGGGTCCCTTCTCAAACTGTTTCACTCTAAACTTAGAAAACGTCTATAGTAGTCCCTATTATTTCACTCTTTTAGATTTAGAGACCGGTATTTGGGGGAGGTATTTTATATGATTATTAGGTTAGAACGAAATCCATTTTCAGGAAAAAATCTTAACAATCTCCTTTAATAGGGTTTATGTCAATTACATGTTGATAATTGTTCAGAAGTTTTCCCTATAACTTGAGTTTACAGCAAACATATTGAGCGTCCATAAGCAAACTGGAGTGCTATAGTCCGTAACATCCTTCACCAAAAAGAAAGTCTTTCGTTGCGTGACTAGTATACATCTCACTTATGGTTGGTTGCCGGTCACTGGTTCACAATGACATCTACGCAATTTCTGACCAATCAGAACTTTGCTTATAGCAATAATGACCAAAGCCAAAAAGGTGTCCTGTTCGAAAGTTTTTAAGAAAGTTAACCACCGTATGCATGTTTCGCAAAAGTTCTTTGTTATATCTACTCTACATGCTGCTAAATTTTGTGCCTTATATTTCGGTACACATCTGTTCTTTTGGCGTCTTTTCGTATATAGGACATTTTGTGTTCGAATTTTCCACCCATTTCTTCTTAATCTCTCGCTGCGTTTTATTCAAAATACGGAGTAGATCACGCTGCGCCCAAATGTCATATCCAAAATGGTTACGCGCATCTGGCTTTTACGGAGTTACACTATCCCCATTAGGAAGGGGGAAACCACATTACGAATGTTTACAAAGCAACCTTTTTGTATGTGCGAATTAAAATCTGTGACACCTAACCCCGAGCGGTGGCGGTTCAGAGCTATGTGGCGCGGGCGAGGGGTCGCTGGCAGCCCGTGGACTCCTACCGTGCGGCACGCGCTCCGCACGCGCCGTGCATTGTGTCAAAGTTGTCGGCTTCAAAACACGCCGCGGCCTGGTAACAAAAAGGGGTGGTGTGTCGGTCGGGTGCTCGTTTTTTTTCTAGAGAATAGAATTAATGGTTGACCATGTGAGCCCGTGTTTCTTTGACCCCATTGCCCCCTGTGGGTTCGCAGTCAACTGAGCCAGTCTGGCCAAACATGATACTTGTAATTGTTCGTGTTGCAATTTCTGCCACGGACAATTATTGTTTGGCCTAAATTCTTCTTAATTAACCGAATTTTTAGTGGGATTACTTGGCCTTCGAATTTCTGTTAATGTTGCGACAACCGAAGCGAAATAAATTAAGACATTTAGTGAATGGAACGGAAGAGCAAAGTTGGAGAAAAGGAATTAAAAGAGGGAAATTACTAATTTGTAAAAACATGACGCGAAGATCATGCAATAAAGGAATGTTGAGAAAATAAACACTGGAGCCGCCCTCAGAACATCTGTTAAACACTAAAAATTAAACACACTTTGTTAATATGGTAAAATAACCCAATAACCCAATACACAAACTACACACGCGAGCAATTCCCATCTCAGCTCCCTGTGGAGTATAGAGTAGGCATCCCCGGCTGCCTATCAGGCACTCAATGACTAAAGCCCGGTATACACTGGCACTTTTTCGGCCGACGCCACTCAACTCAACTCAACTGGAGCCAACTAGTTGGTGAACTAAACTTGGTAAGTGTATACCACTTCACGACTCAAATCGGTGTCAGTTGCTTCTAGTCTAAAGTGGTCTGAACAAAGTTTTCAGCAATGTTGAAAAACTAGGCCCGACTATCACCGACTGACACCAACCATGGAGGAGTGCACCAACAAGTTGAGTTATTTATTTAATTTATTTATTCACCACATCCAACAGCGGAAGGACCGCCAATTACAGGAATGGGATCAATTAACATAGACCTATTCGAATAACTATCAACTTCTAAGTTGAATTAGAATGCTCTGGGATCTTTAAAGTGCGTTACCGAAACCTAACACACTGGACCAACGGCTTTACATCCCTTCCGAAGGACGAAACAAGTGTGATTAAGTACCTTGCTCAAGAGCACAAGTGCCACAACCCGTCACGACCCGGAATCGAACCCACATTATAGTACTGGCACAGGAACTTGAGTTCGACGCACTAGACCGCTCGGCCATAACACCCCAGCACGGTGTTATGGAGTTGAGTTGAGTTGAGTCGCGTTGGCCGAAAAAGTATCAGTGTATAATCAGCACTCTCAGGTACCTAATTCCTGGGAGAAGAGAAGCAGCAAAATGCCTTGCTCAAGGGCAGACGTACCATGGATGGACCGGACCAGGATTCGAAGCTACGACCTTTACAATTAACCAAGGTTGTGGGGGCGGTCGGGTTGGCGTATAGTGGTTCGATTCCGGCGGCGTGTATGTGGATTGTGTTTGCAGTCCCTGTCTTGACCGTGTGGATTTTCCCCGGAATATTTTTCCTGGGGGGTGGGGGAGGGGGGGGGGGGCGGAGGTGGGGCCGGGGGTGGGGCCGCTTAGGGGGGTGGGGGGGGGGGATTTATCCCACTTCTAAAACTGCCCCTTCTTCGTTATCTCGATAAAATATAGGCCAATGCCGATGGCATAAAGATGCCATATTGTCGCCTGTGCGGAAAGAAAAAAAAACTCAAACAGCCCTTTATTTTCGCAAAAGCCCCCGACTTGTAGCATTTTGCGTGTAATAAATGCATAATGGGTGGCGCCTCGAATTCTTCACTTTCAAGTGGAGGTGCGGTTTAACAAAAATTGAGTGTGGTCAAATGGATACTTAGTGTGCATGTGAAAGGAAGTGCACCGTAGACGTTATTCATGCGAAACACGCCAAAGGCTATAGTTAGTGCCAAATGTACTTATAGTGAAAAGGTGTGCAAAGACGAGGGTTAGAAACCATCAATATCTAATTCCCAATCACCAGGTTACTTTTTAAAGGGAAGATTCTTCAAAATGTTAATTTTTCAAATTCAGTATTTTAAATCTTCGGCCGTTTTCTTTGTCATTAATGTGTCTAATCGTTCTTTTCTTGTTAAGGGAAGATTCGCACGAAACCTGCGCATGTAATCCCCCTCTTCCCCGGTTGATTTGTGAGAACACAACCACAATTCGCATCCAAACACTAACTAGATTAAGTTGTGGCTTTTATCGCGAGTTGTCCGATGTGTACGCACGCCGAGTTGGCTTCAAGGCACACACGCGGGACACTAGCACTGCCGTCCCCCGATATTTCCCCGACCATCTGTCGGCTTGTTCGATTCCCAAAGAGCTCTCGCGTATACACATGCCTCAAAAACTCCGTACTACCCCTGGGGCATAACTTGCAAACCCCCTGAAAATGAGCAGCAACTCACTCTTATAAGTCCATCAATTTTATGCGTAATTTCTTCCGGGGAATGAAAAACAGAAAAGAATACAACAGTCCGCGCCCGTTTCTTTTGTGAGTGGGCTTTTTGCAAGATAAACAAGCCACGTACCAAGTGTAAAGTGTTTGCCGCGAGCCATAGATACGTTTGGTCGTGTTTTCTTCGGACTTTTTGGGGGATGCCCAAGTTTGCCCGGGGGTAAGTTTGGGGCGAGGATTAGGCAATATGTTGCGTGGAAGGCACGAGACTGGTGGTAGATGAGGGAGGGTAATGGGTTTACAGGTGGCGATGTTTTGTCGGGGATTTGGGGGGAAGAGCTTGCCTTGGAGTTGTGTGTGGGAAGTGTTGGAAAAACAAAAAATCGTAAAGCAAAAGCTAAAAGAACATGTCTTTCCTTAAAACTTGACCACAGTGCCTCCTGTCCCTGTTAGACGTTGTGATTCTGCTGGCGGGGATTACTTTTTGTATACGTGTAAAAACAAGTTTTTATTTTAATCTTATAACTTTGTCATTTGCCAATGGATTTTCACAAAAATTTCGGATCTAAAACAAGGGTTGACAAAGTTTATTGAGCGACTTCCGTGCAGCTTTGTAATAGAGGGTGCGATTTAATAGCCATACGGAAAAGAAAAAAACCCTCAATTTCAGAATTTGCCACTTTTGTCTCATGGCGTCCTCCAACGTCAAGAAAATTATCTATGTTAGAAGTCCTCCTTTAAACCTCTTGGTGGGTTGCGCAAAACGATCGAGGAGGTGTGCAAATTACATTATCGGGTGACCCAGCATTCTTTCATGCAGAAGCTTTCGGCTGCAGCACGCGCTTTCCGCCACATTAGAGGACGCCAAGTCTAAAATGACACGATATCCCATGTTAATTCTTAAACGCAAGCAATACATTTAGTGTTTTAAAGGCAGTATACATGATTGGTAGGCGAAAATCAAAAATGTTCACAGATTTATACGCCCAACTTACACAAAATAAACATGATGACCGTAGAAAACTTCCCCTGAAATGGTTCTGTCTGAAGTGTCTTTGAGAAATTAGTAAAACAATTAGTTTTTGTCTCATGAGACGAAAAGTCAATTTGCCCCAAAACCATTTCGCCCGAGTGCCATTTCGCCCCAAGTCACTTCGTCCAAACACTACATTGCCCAAATGCTACTTCGCCCCAAAACCACTTCTTGCACAGGTCGTGGTTCAGGGCGAAATGGTTCCGGGCGAAGTGGTTTTGGGGCGAAATAACTGCAAACCCTTTTTTGACTGTTTTCTCAAAAGTTAGACGAAGTACGGAGCTGGTTTTTGCTCAGGTTGGTTTTAATCATGCATATCTTCAATCACACAGGGGGTAAAACTATTTGTAACAGTTTACCAATCATGTATACTATCTTTAAGGTATTTAGTCGACAATTAACCTAGCCTTGTCCAAGGCGGTCTCTAGGCTTTTTTGCTGTACGAGAGAATATTGGGTCTAGCGCATGCAACCACACACGGCATCAAAACGTACGAGCCACCGTGCTGACACGACTTCCATACCAACCCCATCCTGAGATCTCAGGGAATTTCTACTCTGCAAAGCGACGTGACAATACCCTGAGGAAATACACGCAAATCTGTGGAGCGAGCCGGCTGTTGTCTTGAGCCAACTCACGCCCGAGTCATTTTGATGTAATTTAATCAATTCGGTCATGTTATGCCGAAAAGAAACAATTTCTATACTTTCCAGAAATTGTATTGGGTTCCGTTCTTTATGACTGTCCCATTCCTACCAAACTTTCAAACGACGAACCTTATTTACTCCGCAGTTTTTCAAATTAATAACAGGGATGCATGCTGGCGAATGTAATGGAACGGATTCCCCAATATGCTTTAAATAGCAGCCAATCGCCGACGCGGACAACGGCCAGCATTACCGAGTACATGTATCACATGCATGCACGGTGTTTACAATCTGCGCGCGTTACATTTGAATGCCTGCAATCGTGCTGCACAATGCACTGCAAGCGTCCTGATTGGTCCAGCAGAGGCGACAAGATTTCTGTCGCTAGTCCCACCGCCAAATGGGGCCTTTTTCAACAGGGCCACTGTACGCAGGAGTTAGGGAGTGCGTTAAAAAAAAGGGGGCACTGTTGCAAGAGGATGTACCAACCCGTACGGCAACACACGTCGCTGCGTATGGTGCGTACGGCCTGCCCTAGCTCGATAGGCCGCCTTGTCGGGTTTGTCACTTCCGGGTTTAATGTTTTTCTTTATTTTATTTCGGCCAGTTTTGGCCGAGCTTTGGATATGCGGGTAAAGCCGGGTATGCAAGGTATGAATATTAACAATTTGTCTTGAGCCAATCAAGAGCTTCACGAGTAGACGTAATGACGCGAGTATGCATTATGCATGTAATGGCGCGTCCGCCATGTTACACTATGAGCAACTAACAATGGAAATTGCACACAAACCTATGTTATTAACAATGGTGTGTGCCCAATTTCCATTGTTAGTTGTTCATAGTGTTACGAGAACCGTGGCATGATCGATGGACGAAAACAACAAATATTCTCAGGTTCGTAGCATTTATTGTGCTTGTCTGTTTACGTATTAATTACACTTGTGGGGACAACGGTTGAATAGTGTGCTTTACGTACGTGTAGCGCGGCGCGCTGTGAGCATAGGCCCCTATACGTGCAACAGAATGCCGCAGCTGGTCAGCACTATAGTATATTTGTTTTATCTTCAGCGGGCCGTCTTGAAGACAACCCCAATGCCTTGGTCAGGGCTACAATTTACCATGAGCATATTTCACAGTTCACATGATGCTCCAAATGATTCAGATATAATATTGAAGGCAGGATAATCCGTTGAAATTGTTCGCCATTGTTTTACACCCTAGTTGTGCTAATTCATCAAAATAATTATGCTTGCGTCTTGTTGCGTACACATGTACTTTTAAAGGCAGATGCCTTTACTATGGAGCTGCGTATTTCGTGGCACGAATTTGGTCTCACACGCGCATTGACGAGGCTGTGCCTTAAAGGAGCGTGTTTATATGGTTTACCTCCGAGTTAATTACCAATCATAGAGAGGTTTTCAAATATTTGCGACAAAGTTTGTGGCATCGCTTATATTTGCAAATAATACTGGTGACATCGCAAATAACAATTTGCAAATTAAGGTATCTGTGATGTGATGTCCCTTGTATGCTACTGTACTTTTTGTTTTTGCGAAACCTGTATACGGGCTTCAATAGAACTCAACTCCCGACCAAAAAAATTAATATGCAATTTTGCCACATTATTTCTCGAGGGTGTCTATTTGCTTCTTCGTACATATCGTGATAATCGCCTTAGCGGAGAGTGGCGCTCAAAATGGCTTCAAGCAAGGTAAGCATACAATAGAGGGCGGTCTTTACCCAGTACGGTGAACAGGCGCACGATAATGCTAACTTCGTCCCTAGTATACTAGATACCGACGTCGAGTGTGGTCACGTACGTTTCATAGACTCGTGTAAAATTTCAAGATTTGGCAAATATCCATTTGACCATTTTATGTTGCTATACGGTGCACACGGCAGGTGTGAAGTACAGAATCAAATACCGTGTTCACGTATATATCTGTTGGCTGCTAGTGCACCACGTATGATTGATTGATTGATTTTATTAAATTACACTTCGTGGCCCACAGGCCAAATTACATGTAATTTAAAAAATTAAAATACATACCGGTACTTAAATATTCACATAAAATAAATAATACACATCAACATTACTACACAGAGAATGTAAGAAAAAGTCATCTAAAATAAAATAAAATAATTCATATTTACTTATTTAATAAACTAATAAAATACGGGATTGGACTATTCTTAAACCGAGTTGTTCTTGTGCGGATTTGAGTTATTTGGCAAGAATTGCGGAGCTGTTTACTATGGCATTCAAGTCTAGTTAGAGGAATGAGGTGCTTCGATCTCTCCGATTTGGACATCCCCTGGGCAAATAAGTGACAATGCTCAAGTCTTTTCATAGACAAACTGTCAATATTACACGTTTCCAAAGCTTCACTGTAGGTTGAATAAGACCTCCCTAAAATAGTTTTACATACTCTTTTCTGGACTCGGACGCGTTCAGAAAAGACACATCAACAACAGCGTAGTATGTGATTTTTTAAAACTTCACCCTCATCGTAGTCTTGATGCAAGACCGAATTTACCGTTGTAGTTCGCGATCCCCGCGCTCAGTTTATTTCAGCCGCTAGAGGGCGTACCTACACTCGCGACGCGAACTCGAAAACTGTATTTCAGGTGCGCCCTCTGGCGGCCAATGGTGAATAGTCTATGTACATCGTGTATTGCGCGCAAAAAGGCAGTCTTTCCGAAAGACTACCCTCATCGAAGTGAAGAAATCGGGGCAGCAGCCATAATGCGGCACGCAAACGGCTTATCCGGCAGCGATATTTTTTCCGTACCGCTGTTTAGCGAACATTGCTTCTGATTGGTTTAACCCCTATGCATATGTTGCATACTGATGTGTTTTGTCGATAACTACCTCAACAAAACACCACACCATACCACACTCTTTCCTCCATTAATAGTGACAAATTCATACGACTCAAAGGAGATTCGAACCTGCAATCTCTCGATTGATAGTTCTACGTCTTAACCACTAGACTACTAATGAATATTCATTTACAATGCACCAATCAGACACCGATCGATGAAGCCCCATAGCGAATATGTGATACGGAAAAAAATACGCTATCCGGCAGGACCTTCCATTAGTTTTTTTCCAATCGCTTGACACGGTGTGCGCAGCAATACTTCGATGCACTATAGTATAAGCCCAACACGCGTCGAGAAATAATTTACCCGAGCCCCTAAACTAAAAAAAAAATGATGTCAAAATAAAACATTGCTTTCAAAATTCAAAACACATGGTTCAAAAGCACACACTTTTGCCAAATGTGCGCACGCACTTCTCAAATGAGTAAACAATAGTGGCAAGCTGCGTAAAACAGGAGAGGCAATGCTAACGCACAAAGCTCAATGATGTATTTTCGAGAATTTGTTTCTTTCAATTTCTGTGGTCACTAACGGCAACATAAACAATTCTTTTTTAGAGAATCAAACAGGTAAACATTTACGAAGAAGAGTAGAAAAGTTACGTCGTAATGCATCTTGACATGATAGGTACGGGAAATCGATCAGAAGTCCCAAGCGACAGTCTCAAGTAGCGGATATACACTGCCACAGTAATGACAAAGTTCTCCGCTTGAATGGCAGTCTTTCAAAAACCCACGACATTACATAACTTAGAATTTTGTGGTATTACATGTACCCGCATCCTGAGATATCAGGGAATTTTCACTCTGCAAAGCGACGTAACAATACCCTGAGGAAACACACGCAAATCTGTGGAGCGAGCCGGCTGTTGTCTTGAGCCGACTCACGCCCGAGTCATTTTGATGTAATTTAATAAATTCGGTCATGTTATGCCGAAAAGAAACGATTTCTATACTTTCCAGAAATTGTATTGGGTTCCGTTCCTTATGACTGTCCCATTCCTACCAAACTTTCAAACGACGATCTTAATTTACTCCGCAATTTTTCAAATTAATAACAGGGATGCATGCTGACGAATGTAATGGAACGGATTCCCCAGTATGCTTTAAATAGCAGCCAATCGTTGACGCGGACAACGGCCAGCATTACCGAGTACATGTATCACATGCGTGCACGGTGTTTACAATCTGCGCGCGTTACATTTGAATGCCTGCAATCATGCTGCAATGCACTGCCAAGCGTCCTGATTGGTCCAGCAGAGGCGACAAGATTTCTGTCGCCAGTCCCACCGCGAAATGGGGCCTTTTTCAACAGGGCCACTGTACGCAGGAGTTAGGGAGTGCGTTAAAGGGGCACTGTTGCAAGAGCTAGGATGATGTACCCGCCGCCGGTAAAAAAAAAAAATTGAAAACAATTGCACAACGATCGATAACTTGCGTAAGATAATTGACATATCGTATATTTGAGACACACGATGGTGATTTGAAGCTGATTGAGATGTGTATGAAAACTTGTCACAAGTAGTGAAAGGCCATCCATCCAGTTCACATAATTATTTCCGATTCGAGTTCTTGTGTTGTTTTTCTGAATCAAAATTGATGACCGTGGCGGCCGGGTCTTTGTATCAATTAGGGTGACAGGTCTTTTAAAAGGAAAAAAGTTCGTTTTAGTTTCTTACTTCCCTCCTTTTTACCTTTCTTTTTCTGGATGTCCTTCAGATCCTGTAAGGCCTTCTCACCTATACATTTTCATCTAAAAATATAATTCAGTAAAATTTTGTTTTTTATCGTGATAACTGATCGACTTCGTGTGTTGTTTGCATTTATTTGTGTGAGGTACGAACTATTTCAACTGGTACAAGCTTTCACTTTTTGAAAATAGTGTCTGTTCGGAACGGTGGGTCTGGTTGGGTTTTAATCTCTAACAAGTGGGGCCGCAACTTAGAGCAGATTATTTCAGGTAAATTACAACAACTTTCCAGCATCAAATAGCAAACATGGTGAAAAATCACGAGGCGCTAAAGGCAATAAGAAAATGTGGTGTGTGACAAGGGCGCCACCAATTGTCAAGAACAAACTTCATTTTCCAACCATAAAACTGTCATAGCGCCCTCTTTGGGCTAAGAGATTTCTACATAGCCGCCCCCAAATGTTAACGGAAATTTGCATACGGTATGTAAAGCTTTAGTAAATAGCACTAAACTACAGGAAACGATAAACAAAACTTGGGCTTAAAGACATCCGGCCGTCAGGTGTCCGTACGACCTGAAGGTCACAGGCGCTCGAGTGAGAAGCGTCTTGCCGGTTTCGGCGGTGTCCTCGTCTTCAAGCTTAGGCAGTCGCACGAGTCTTGCAACTGGCCTTTTGTAGGTCTTGTTGCCCACCTTCACATCGGCAACCCGAATTCGGCCGTCACTACCTGGCAGTACTTCGACGATCTTGCCGACCGGCCACTGAGATCGCGTATGTTGAGGGTCTGCAGTCATGACCACCTCTCCGACAGTAAGATTATAAATCTCACGATGCCACTTTTGACGAATCTGCAATACCGGAAGGTAGGAGCGGATACATTGCCGCCAAAACTGGTCCGCAATCACTTGACTGTGTCTCCAGGTGCGGCGTCCCTTGAATACAGACTCGTCGTAGACTACCATGGGCAAGGCTGGGGTCACGCCGCCCCATTAGAAGCATATTCGGGGTAACTGGATCGGCGTCAGATACCTCCGAGGAGGCATATCCCAACGGCTTGGAATTCAGCATGCCCTAAATTTCAGTGAGGACGGTGCGAAGCACAGGCTCGGGTATCGAGCGGTCTCCAAGAACACCTCTCAGTGCGGTCTTAACAGAACGTACCTCTCGTTCCCAGGGTCCGCCGAAGTGCGGTGCATTAGGAGGGTTGAACTTGAATGTAACCCTGTACCGAGCGAGACGGTGAACCAGGGCGGGCTCCATTTCTGCCAATGCCTGCCGAATCTCCGCCTCCGCACCTTTGAAGTTGGTGCCGCAGTCACTTAGCAATTCATGGGGTACACCTCTACGGGAAGCAAATCTCCGATATGCCATCAAGAAGTGGTCTGTGTCAAGTGACTCTACAAGCTCGAGGTAGTCATGCACTTAAATATCAAGCCCCAACGTTTCTCTTGTCGTCGGCCAATTTTCACTCGAAAGGGACAAAAGCAATCAATGCCGGTTGAGAAAAAGGGGAGCTTGAGCAGTCTCAGGCGAGACTCCGGTAGGTCTGCCATTCTTGGCACTTGAGGTTTCCCCCTCCATCGACGACACTCGGGGCAAGGTAAATCTTTCACGACATCAGGATGACTGCTGGCATATTTTACCATGTCAAATCCGGAGTCCTTGAGGCAACGGCGGGTGTTCTCAACAAGCTCCTTTGCCTGATCCATACTGTGGCCACTGGCCATCTGGTTGTCAACATACGTTTCTCGTTCAACGGTTTTCTGGACAGATGGGTATTTCTCCTTTCCATCCGGGGCAGCCTTCTGCAGAGCAAAAGTAGCACAACACTGGCTACAAGCTGCTCCGAACGGCAGCACAAGCCACTGGAAGACCAACCAAGTCTTTCGATTTTCATCCCACCAGAGGAAACGGAACCTGGGACGGTCCTCGGGAGATAACCGAACCTGGTGAAACATCGCAGTTATATCACCAGAAACGGCGACACGGCCTTGACGAAAACGAAGTAATACTTCTAACAAGGATGGGTTCAGAGTCGGTCCAGCTAGCAATTCGTTGTTGAGGCTCTGGTTCATGTACTCAAAGGAACAATTAAACACAAGGCGGAACTTGTTGCTACTGTAGACAACATGATAAGGGATAAACCAAGATGGTGTCCCTGTTGCTTGAACTTCTGCGACCGTTCCCAGTTCTTGGACATGCTCTGCTTCTTGAGCTTCTCCAGGTAAGTGTCACATATCTCGGCTAGAATTGGGTCAGAGTCCATTCTCCTCTTGTGTGCACGGGCCAGTGCCTCAACTGCATGTGAGGGGCCTTCAGGACGACTTGAACCGGGCTTCCACAGAAGTGGGGTCTGTAGTCGTGAGATTCCCTGGACTTCCACTCGTACATGTCTTCTCTTCAAGAATCTGAATGGCGACTTTATCAAGTCGAGACCGTGTTGCCTCCTTTTCATTGATGTGGGGTAATTTATCGATGGCCATGAATCTTTCCATCATGCGATGGAGATCATGCTCTGGCTGTTGACACCTGGTAAACAGCACTTGTTGGTGGGTCGCTAACTTGCTTGGGTGCTGAAGTCCCTGTATACCTACCCTGGACGGTCCATCCGGAGAGGGTTTTTACTACTACTGGAGAACTAGCCTTTGGTCCAGTTCGTACCTCAGTGCTCAGAATCAGGTCGATATGATCGGCGCCTATTAAGACGGCTGGTTGAACTTTATGTGCCGTAAACAGAGGCAACTCATCTCTCAAGCGTGGCCATTTGGCCTGCAGCTTCTCCGCAGATAAGCTGTAGTCAGCCAGCTGAAATTCGTTGGCTGTGAACGCACACTTAATCTGGAACTTCTGATCTGGATCATTTCTGGCCGAAACGGAAAAGTCGACGTACTTGCCATTCCAACTTGTATCTCCCATCACTGTCTCCACACGCAGCCTCTCGGCAGACCCGGGAATTTCTAACCTCTTGACAGCTTGCGGGAGGATCATGGTGCACTCTGCACACTCATCGAGTATGCCGTACGTATCTAACTTCCCCGAAGCCCCATACAGGGTGAGTGGAACGACTTTAATCAAAACATCACGATCGTAGTCGAGCGTCGGCTTAGACCCCACTCCAGAGCAGAGAACGGTGCCCTAATGTAGACTAGTACGGTGATCTTCTTGGCAAGTCCCACACTTCTTGGGGAACGGACACGTTTTCTCGTGTTTTTTTGGCACATTTGTTGCAACGTCCTGTATCCTTCAGCCACTGCAGTTTCTGGTCACGGTTCAAGTTATTAAACTTCTCACAAGTTTCCAGGTGATGTCCAGACTCCCTTATGTTACAGTACAGACAGGTAATTCTATCGCCAGTCCAGGTACTAGGAACTGATGATTCTGGTGTTGACGGCTTATTTCCGAACATTTTGCCGGCACCAAGAGAGGAATTCACCACGCTGGGCTTTGTGCGGGCCACGTAGCTTCTTGTCGGTTGTGGTTGACTATTTTTCCCAGTTGGACGCCTGCGGTCAGGTGGCAATTGTTTGTCCTTCCCTAGCCTTTTTGCTGATCTCTCAATAAGTATCAACCCTGCCGGACCGGTCTTCTCCCGGACCCTTTTTCCACATCTTGGAAAGAAACTCAGTATGGAGTTTCTCTGGGAGCTTCAGTGATAAGGAAGCAGCATATTTATGATTCTGTAGTTCTGCTTTGAGGTTCAGATGAGCAGCTGTCTCCACCAGGGTGACTAGCTCATCGGAAAGATCTCTCAACCCTGCCCAGTCGTTAGGGGAGACAGACGACCGCATTTCCAATTGAGTAAGCATACCTTGAACTATACGTCCCGGTTCTCCAAAGGCCCGGTCAAACTGCTTCATAGTGGACTGATAGGCCTTGTTACCAAGAATCATATTTCGGTCGGCTATGGCTAGCGGACGATGGCTGCGCAGGTATGCACATTTTGTAGCCTCTGGCAGCTGAAACTCTGTCTTACTCATGATACTGTCCCACAGGGAACGGAAAACCACGTACTGCCGCACATTATGTTCGTCGTCGAACTTGGGAATTTCCAGTTTTGGTAGACTGTCGACAAACATGACATATCTGTAGGGGTAGAACCCTTGCTTGCCCTTTGGACTGGATGGTTCAGGTACTTCCGGATCGCCCTTAATTACGTGTCCCCTGGGAGAGAGGAGTGGATTGCTCAGAACCCTCATTGCCATTACTACTAGAGTTGGTCTGTTCGATGGTTGGACTAGTCTAGGCCCTAGACGGTCATTATGTGTTGGATACCCGACTGCCGCAAGAGGGCGTAATCACGCGATAGACTCGTTCGTAGTCCTATCACCATATCGTTTTGTCAAAATGACCGTCTAGGGAAACTCGTAAAATCTCCCCCCGAAACAGGGGGGAAATTAGTGCGCATGCGTTAGTTTTGTATGCAGATACGGGTAGATTCTTCTTAACGCACGCGCACTTAAGAACAAATAGCCTGGTACATGCACCGTACATGTACGTTCGGCGCTTAGGCCTATATCGTGTTAATTTGAAAGTTTCTTGTTGTTTTGTACGCGCCGTGCGTGGTTGATTTGACCGGTACGCGTTGTTGATTTCGCCGGGTGGCTCGCGCGGTTGCAAGGGTAGGCGAAGACTCTTTGCAACGGACGGGTGGCGAAGTAACAGGCCGACGTTGGCGATTAGGCTTCGGTCGGTCTAAAAAATACCCCGGGAAAATATACTTCGGGAAAAATCCATCTGGACCGCACGAGTTTTGAATTTTGCATAGAGTATAAAGCCCGACTAAAAACAAAAAGGAATTTCAAAAAAATTACAAAATTATATACCGGCCCGATACACAGTGAGAGCCCAACGGAAAAAAATACCATAGTTTGGCAGCTAAGTCAATGGCCTGGGTAGCGACTTGGAATAAAAATTAAACATTTCTATTTTGAGTTAAAACCATTTTCACACAACAGACAAGTTGCAACAGCTATCAAAAATACTTTTGTTTAAAAATTCATCAAGCAGTTCCTGTTTTATGCTTGTTAAAATTTGCCAAATTTACGTGCGGAGTCGTCAATAAAAATAAATAGACAGCAACTGTAAAAATTGTGATGTGATTTTGGTGATATTTTGGGGCGGAAAATCTCACCACTGCACAGGTGGATTTGCGTGATATTTGGCACAAATACAAAGAAAACCAGCCCCAACAGGCCTGTACCAAAAATAAATCAGCCTGGCAGATTAAATGACAGAAACTAAAGTGCAATTTCACGCAGCAGTCTATCAAGCTTGCAAACTTTGGTTACGGATTTGACCAAGTTGAAGTAATAGTGTCGCGACTGCACGACTGATGATGTCACGGATTTCCAAGTCCCTGTAGTATAGGCCTAAGGATTTATGTTATGACAGTGCTATTGCTGGTTTTAAGTTGACATTTTGAATACCAACTGGGAGGGAAGGGGAATTTATGTCACGAAAAAATGTTTCTCTCTTGTCGATCCTATGTTTTTGTGCCCGCACGAGTCGCCCGGTGTGCAGTATTTGCTTTTTGCGAGTTTCTTTCTTCCAGATTTCGTCAAGCATGGAGCTATTTATTATAGCTCCATGGTGTGAGCGATTTTCTCCGTTATGGGATGGTAAAATGAAATGTGTATCTGTCAAATATTCCAGATTATTTCCGAAGATTTCTGAACCATAGAGATTTAGGCCAATAAACTGTTCAACACACGATCAAGCTACGGCAACAAGCAGTGTTTTAATTTCACCCGGTTTTTTTTTCATTCCAAAAAAATGTACAGCTTGAAAGATTATTTTCCCGAACCGGCGGGTTTTAAACTGGCAAATAGGTTCAACTGTGGTCTCGATTATCTGTGGAACAGTACCTATCATTTGCAATGTCCTATACAATTGTATTTACAACAAAATCTCTAAATTGTCGTGTCGAAATCGTAAGTTTGCCGAGGGCATTACGATTTTCCCAGCCCGCGGCTTCGCCGTGCAGTCATGCCACGATGTGAGGACACAGGGGACTAGACATCGTGCATACATGCATAGTAAGCAGACGACAGTGCGCTCTGCATAACATTATGCATAACAGGTGCGCGCGCACGGCGCTGTCACTACGAGATTCCCTAGACGTTGTTATTGACTGTCTCGCGGCGATCGGTTTTCGGGACGGACGTTCAAAACGAAACAATAACAACGTCTAGAGCCTAGACTATGGTTGGACTTGAAGGCGAGACGGAGACTTTACTGGCCTCACCTAGTACCTGTCCAGTAGGGGAGGCTGCTTGCACACTCATCACCGACTGCTGGATCTGCATATAGGGCGAGGACACGATGTGCGTTGCGTTTGGGTTGGCCGCCCCTTGTCATCGTTCCCGCCCCTGGAATGGTCGTTTTTGCACCCGGTGTAAGGGTGTATCCTGCATTCTGCAAGATAAAGTCGGTATGACCTGTACTAGGAGGGAAAAGGGGGTTAGGCCCAACATGACAATTACCATGCATTGATACAGTATTAGTTTTAGTGTACACTGGCATGGATGAAACTACAATACATGTATTAACAGTAGTAGTCACCGGTGTACTACTAGGAATTACATGTACATTATTACAAAGTCTAGTGTCCTGAATCCCTGGCAGTCTCATGTGCTTGTGGCAAATCCAACTGTGGATTGCTTATGTCCAGGGAGTTGCTGTACTTTTCAAGCACTGTTTTTCCAGTTCAATTTCTGCCTGCCTGAAGTTATCCTGAACATGTTGTTTTTGCTGTTCCGCCAGCAGGCGTGCTTCAACAGAAAGTCGTTGAGAATGAATTGCGCTGCAGTTCAAAGGTTTCTTCCGTCTGAGTACTAGCCTCTCGCCGAATGCGCAATGTTTCGTCATTGGCTGCTTTCCTCAAGTCATGCAATTTCTGCTGTGATGCTTTCTCCGACAACCGTCTTTCAATCTCCGACCGGGAGAGTGACTTGGTCGAGCTGGCGTTTTTTTTTTATTCGTCGCGATTCCCCACTGCACACTGAAGCAGGTTTCGGTACATGTGGAGGTGGCCGGGAGAGAGAAATGTCAGGATCACAGCGAAGACTTGGGGGAAGACTGATGATCTTGCGTCAGGCGAAAGGGGTTATGCCGCACACGTGTAGGCCGATGTCCTGCCACACTTTCAGGCTGGTCAATCACACTGGGAGCGGCTGATACGGGTTCTTGTACGGGCGTGTCCACCGTATTATTCATGCTGGACTGAAATTGATCTGATGCTGAAACCCACGATACAGAGATCCGGCTCGAAGGACCAAAAATATGTTCGGAACGGTGGGTCTGGTTGTGTTTTAATCTTCAGAATCTTCAGAAATTTTGTATACTGCATGAAAACGCCTGGAGGGGCTTTCTAAACATGCAGTAACGTCATGCATGCAACAGGCAGCCTAGATTTTAAAATGGTTTTGTTTTGCTTAGTTCCTCCAGGTTGATAACATCAAGTCTAGATCTGAAATACTTCAAGTTAATTGTCTCTTTCATGTCAGCTGGTAGAAGATTCCATTCCGGTATGGTATATGGGTAGAGTGAAAACTTGTAGCAATCTTTGTTGAATGTTATTCTTTTTAAATTGTTTGGATGATCATTTCTGCATTGTCTATGGGTCATCTCCTCCTTTGTAAACTTAAGATGGTCAATGTTGGATGGAGCCAGGCGATTCAATTCTTTAAAGATGAGAATTAGGCGAAATTTTAAACGTCTAACATCCAGTTGTTCCCACTTTAGTTGTTGAAGAAGCTGGCTGACACTGCTTTCACGTTTATAATCATTTTTGACAAAACGTGCTGCTCTACGTTGTACTTTTTCAACTGTTTCTGTAAAGGTCCGTTTATGTGGGTCCCATATGCTGCTGCAGTAATCTAATTTAGATCGGACAAGTGTCTTATAGGCAGTGTCTTTTCATCACAGCATCTCAAGTTTCTTTTCAGAAGACCAAGGATCTTATTTGCTCCAGAAGTAACTTGGTTGATATGTTTAGACCAAGAAAAGTATCTTGTCAGTTTCACTCCTATAGGTATGATAGATGGTCCACTTCTTGTAAAATGACATCTCCTATTGTATACTGATGAGTAATCGGTTTCTTTGTGTGTAATATATGCATTGCGAAACATTTTGAAGCATTGAAGTTCATTTGCCAAGATTTCTCCCATTCGCACAATGAGTTGATGTCTTCTTGTAGGCAACACAGTCATTATTTGAAGCGACTTCCCTATACAAAATACAGTCATCTGCAAATAAGCGAACTTGCGAATTTATCGAGTCCGGGAGGTCATTAATAAACACGAGGAATAGTAACGGACCTAAAACTGTTTCCTGGGGAACTCCAGAAGTAACAAATGAAGATTTTTCTCCATCGATGATGACAGTTTAGTCGCGCATGGTTAGAAAACAATTAATCCAGTCTTTGATGTTATTTCTGATTCCAAGGGGATGTAATTTGGCAAGTAAGCGTTTATGTGGAACTATACGTCAAACGCTTTACTAAAATCCATTATAATGAGGTCGACTTGGCTTCGTTTGTCAAGGATCCCGGCAAGATCTTCAGTTAAAGCTGCCAATTGAGTTTCACATGATCTTTCTTTCCGGAATCCATGTTGACGGTCATTGAACAGTTTGTAGTTATCAACATGTCTCATTATGTGACTGTGTACAATATGTTCGAGTAACTTACAAATAATGCAGGTTAGGGAGACCGGGCGATAGTCCTATCACTCAACCAATCTTTAGGTAGCTTCCCACTGTCCATTGACTTCTAAAAAATCTTCTGGAGTATTGGGGCGATTGATTCTGAGCACTCTTTCAAGACCCTGCCAGGGATATTATCTGATCCGGAAGCTTTATTTACCTTGATATTCTGGAGCAATTTCAAGACTCCAGGTGTTGTGATGATTAAAGGAGATAAATCTGGAACTGAGCCGTCACCAATATCAGGGATATTCGTCAGGTCTTCCTTTGTATAAGTTGAGCAAAATTGTTTGTTCATAGTCTCAGCCTTTTCCTTTGCACTAAAAATGGTGTGCCCAACAACATTTAAGGCAGAAATTCCAAACACTTCTTGCCGCTTTGTCTTAATGAAATTCCAAAATGGCTTAGGATTTTCAGATTGTAGGCTAGCATATGACGTCCTTTACGTAGGTCTTGTACTGTTTTCTAATCTTTCTATCAGTGCGACGTCTCAGAAGCTTGAACTGGTCCCAGAGTACTCTGCTGTTTCTTTGACGAGCTTTCTGGTAGAGGCGCTGTTTTTTACGGATTTCTCTTTTTGTTGCACCAGTGATCCAAGGTTGACTATAGGTCTAGATGAACTCAATTTAGATGGAATGTGCTGGTTCATTGCATCTTGTAAGGTATCTCTAAAAGATGTCCACAGATGTTCAATATCCATTTTAGCAACTCTTTCATGCGGAAGCCGTTCATTGAAATAATTCATATTGTTAGCGATGTCGGTGTAATTTCCCTTATTATAGAGAAAAACCTTCCTCCGAGGACGTTTAACAAATTTAGCTCTGATACTATCAATAACAACAGTATCGTGGTCGCTAATTCCGGCTTAAACATTTACTTTGTTAACGAACGATGGACAATTCGTAAAACAGAGATCCAAAATATTATTGTCTCTAGTCGGTTGATCCACAACTTGTGAGAGATTATTGTCCATGGCGATATCTATCATGATTTTACTTGGTCCAGGATACCTTCCACTTGGTTTTAAGCTGTTTGTTGTCCACTCTACATCCGGTAAGTTGAAATCGCCGAGCAACCATATTGCTGCCTGTTTAGGGATTTTTCCAATACTATTTTCCAATTGTCTCATGTAAGCGTTGTCTGTTTGTTGTGATCTATAAAAAGCACCAGTATATACAGGGGAGACACCCTTCTATACTCGCCCATATTGCTTCACAGTCACTTTGAAGGTCCGTCTCCTCCTGGGCAACCAAAGTATTTTTTACTGCTAAAAATACACCGCCATAGGAATCAGATCTGTCCTTGCGATATAAACGCTAAAGTTTGGTGGAAAAACCTTCACCAGTGGCAATGCTTCCGTGCACGATTACGTCTGGATCCTCAGATCAATCAAGTTATGAAAGTTTGGGAGTTTAGCTCGTACGCTCTGGCAATTCAGGTTCAGATTTTTCAAAGAAGTTTTGTCTAGGTGGCTTCTTGGCAGACTGTTGCGTGGCCCGTCTTACTGGAGTTGAGGTTGCGATCGGATTATCATTACTATTCAAATTTGAGGTAACATTGCTATTCAAGCTGGAAAGCAATTCAAAACTGTTGGAAGTACTAAGGCTACTCCATGATCCAAAAAGCGAAGTATTGAAGTTTGGTAAGCCGCAGCTAGGTGCAGCAAATCCATGAACAAGATTCATGATCCTCAAGAATTTTGTAAATGTTTCTATCCATCTGCATGCATTCAACATGAAACCACTCGATCGTTGCACTGATCACATTGGAGACATTCTTGACCCCATTTTGCTGCTTTATTACAAATCAAACACGGAAACTTTGGTCGGTAAGGACCGGGATTTGATGCAGAGCAAGTTTAATGCTGCCTTGTTTTTCCAGGTTTAGCATAGGAACTAGCTGCTTCGTCTTTAAATATACGAGTTTGACATGTTTGAGTTCAGGAAAGCATGGAGCTGACGCACGCGGGGCCTGTAGGTCAAGGTTATCCGCTATAGTCACAGGTGCTGCCCAATGTTCAACAAAGTGTTGGTCCGATATCACAGGCAATGTCCCACTACATAATCTCAGCATCGTAAACAAGGATGCAACATAAGTCCAGGGTACGATGTACAATAACCATACGACACGTCCAGCGCAAAAATGTACGGCTTCCAAAATTCAAAATGGCCGACGGCACGAAGAACACACAAAAAAAACCTCAAAAGTCAAATAAATTTAGCCATAAAATGAAGTAAAAGAGGCTAAATGCACAGACCAGCAAAAGCTAGAATAAATAGTTGACAACTAAAATTTAAAAAGAAATCCAAAACTAGCGATAAAAAGGTTTAAAAAACGCAAAGGTTGCGGAGCTAAAAAAAAGGCTGCCTGCAGCCAGCATGCATGACGTCTACGTACGTACACGTACGTACGTACGTACGTACGTGTGTGCCGTCTACAAGCGCCGCGCCGTCTACATGCATGACGTCTACAAGTGGGGCCGCAACTTAGAGCAGCTTATTTCAGGCAAATTACAACAACTTTCCAGCATCAAATAGCAAACATGGTGAAAAATCACGAGGCGCTAAAGGCAATGAAAAAATGAGGTGTGTGACGAGGGCGCCACCAATTGTCAAGAACAAACTTCATTTTCTAACCATAAAATTGCCATAGCGCCCTCTTTGGGCTAAGAGATTTCTACAGTGTCACTTGATTTACAACAGAAATGCACACAAAAGATTTTTTTATGATTCGCAATGGCTTGCAATGGGCGTTTTCTGTATGGCAATTGGTGCAAAAACAACCAGAATATACTTCAAATTTTGCGCATAGGGTGAACGTTTGTGAACGGTGTGAGTTTGCATTCGAATATTGTGGCTTTAGTTGCACTTATCGTGTGTAAGCGATTGGTAAAAACTGTAATGCCAATGACGAAATAAAAAGGAAAAGGTTGTGCGACAAGGAAACATCCTTATTTCATACAAACAAGGGCTCCGGGGTTGTTTTAAGCCCCAATACATCATTTTGCAGTTATTACCCAAAATTGGCGAGTTGACAAGAACAATTTTGATTTTTTTTTTTTTTTTTCGTGTGTAAAATGGTACCTTTGTGATGGTAGAAATTGCCAACTGATTACATGGATTTTTTCAAGTTTTCTGAAGTACTACTGCGATGTCATCTATGTGCCTGAAATGTCTGCAAGGCAGTTTATCAACATTATTCTTCAGTTATGTAATGCTGTTCCCAGCCCCGTCTTTAATCTTGCTGCATACATTAGACCTATACGCAGCTTTACATCCCGTCCGAAGGATGGGTCAATCAAATATGTATCCTCGGGCTACCATATTTCGCGCACATAAGCCTTGTCACTGTTTTGATCACAATAAAGCAATCAAAAAGAACCTTTTGGCTCCCCTGTCAGATTCCTTATGTCCAACCCTACCTGGGAGTAAAATTTCAAGAAAGAGCAACGTCGCGCGCTGTATGTACGACGCTATACTAGCTTTGTTTTTGCAAACACATGCAAAAGTAGACTTGCCAAAGTTACGTGACGTAAATTCGCTCCCTAGTCACATGTCACACCACGGTGTCCCCGTTGTGCCCAGTGGCGTGCCCAGTATCTGAAAATTATGCTTCTGGAAGAGTATTATTACAACATTATTACAAAATGTGTGGAGATATTTAAAACGTCTTGCCGTAATTTATTTTTTAATTTACAACTTATTTTCTTAGAAAATTACGAAATATTAAGGAAGCTAGCATTACATTGTGTAGTCCAAATTGACTCAAATTTCTTAAGCAGTAAATTTAGAATTGAAAAGCTATAAGACATATAGTCTTTCCTTAAGCCCCGTACCTTTCAAAGCGCCCTCTTTTGGAAAGTGAAACCTAATCAATATTGTTTGTTAGTGCCTGAAGACCGAGTAGACGATCGGTGGTAACAGTTTTCGTGAATTTTTAAGATTTCTCAGAACCATTTTGATTGTAGTATTTTGTACCTAGTCTATAAAGTAGAATTTTGTACCCTGAATTAACAGTTATTCAATTACTTACTGAGAAACCCTTAATTTGTTTCATTTGAATGCAAATTGAAAGATGATGTAACAAACAACTTTCAAGAAAAATTTGACGTCAGTGCGTGATTTTGTTGAGAAGATACGCCGAGGGCTAGGAAAGCGTCAGCCTGCGAAATTACGTGCGCGCGAATTTAGGTGCCTGCAGGATATAGAGCTACCACGCCAGGACGTTATTTCATTCTGGAAACTCCTCTGGAAAGTTTGTATAAGTACTTACACTGAAATAGAGGACAAAAATGCAAAAATATATAGACATCAAAATATTGCCCAAGCCAAAATGATATTTGAAGATAGGGATCATACGTGATTGGGGGTGGCGGTGTTAGGCGACAGAGGCGCCAACCTCCCAGGCCTGTCACCAAATTGTGAGCATGTTATGCACCTGTCAATTTGTTCCCCCGCGCTGCCCCACCCCTAGGTGGGGATTTTGGTCACGTTTTTCATGCCCCAGGGTGGGGATTTTGATCCATTGAAATAAAAATGTTTGTGCATCTGACAGCAAGACACGCATGTTTTGCTCGCATTGGTGGTGATCTTGTCACCTAAATTTTGCCCTAGGGGTGGTGATTTTGTCATGCAAAAAGTGGGCAGGGGTGGGGGAAACAATAGGTGCATGCATCAACCCCTCCTTCGGTGAAATGTAGTGAAACTAGTCCATAGGCAAAAATCTGGGGTCAACTGTACAAAGTAGTGGATAGTGTGATAGAGAGGTAAAGAAGAGAGTGCAGGCTGGATGGAGTGGGTGGAGAAGGGTGACATGCAGGAGTGATCTGTGACAGAAGGGTTTATGCAAGAATGAAAGGGAAAGTATATAAGACGGTAAGTGATCGAGGCGGCGGCCATGTTGTACAGTATGGAGACGGTACCCATGACAACAAGACAGGAGGCAGAGTTGGAGGTAGCAGAATTGAAGATGTGTTTTTCACTAGGAGTGACGAGGCTGGACATAATTAGAAATGAGCATATTAGAGGGCCAGCCCATGCACGTACGTCAGTTTGGGGATCGGACAAAGCTAGAGGGCGAGACTGAGGTGGTTTGGCCATGTGCGAAAGGGGGGTGGGGGGGGGGGGGGGGCGGGGGGGGGATGCTAGAGTTAGATCTACCAGGCAGGAGGAAGAGAGGAAGACCGAAGAAAAGGTTTATGGATAGTGAAGGAGGACATGCGGATGGTGGGTGTAACAGAAGATGATGCAGAAGACAGAGTAAGGTGGAGACGGGTGATCCGCTGTGGCGACCCCTAATGGGAGCACTCGGCAGCCGAAAGAAGAAGAAGAGTCCATATAGGCATAACTTAAAGGAACACACCGGCTTTGTTGGGCTATTTTGGGCTCGAAATAGACCCATACATTATTCTGAAGCGCCTTCGAGAGTAAATTAGATATATCCTGAAAAGACGCCGTCAAATTTGCCCGTTTTTGAGCATTTTTGAAAAATTCAAGGTCACGTGACTTTTCGGAACCAAATTCTGGTTCCGAAAAGTCACGTGGTCTTGTGAGTTACTTGTATTTCCAGCCGTATAAAAGTTTGTTACTGCAGAACTGCACCAAATTCAACTCTGATTTTCCCCCCAATGTTTATAAGTAATTGACAAAAGAGAGACTATTTATACAGATATGAAACAAAGTTAAACATAAGTATGAACAATTCGAACAAAATTGTTTGTTTCGAGAGTCCGGAGAACGGGAGCGAGCGCGTGCTACGGCAGGCTACCGTGGAGTGTAGGATATTTGCCCCGCGCAGCACGGCAAATAGCCTGAGTGAACACACGACCGGGTGTGTTGCTTCGGTGTACGTTCGTGAAGAAAAAACATGATGCCAACTCCTCAAAAGAAAACGGAAATTCCTATTCGGTCGTCCGGGCTGTCCAGTGAAATCGTGTGCAGAAAATTGGAGATATCCTGAGCAGGAGAAGAGCGAATCGTTTGTGACAAAGTCGTGAGGCTCGCGCGTAGTTGCAACGGCTGGTAAAGCGTATAACCCGTCTTTTGACCGTTTTTGTTAATTTTGCACTTCTTTAGTAAATTACGGGATATTTTGATGATCTTTTTTTACAACGACCATCAAAAAAGTATTGTCAATGCTGCTACATCACTAAATCATGTAAACAGTAGGCCGGTGTGTACCTTTAAGAATGTTTTCTGACATTGAGCCGTTCCTTGTCCCACCTAGTCTTGATGCAAGACCGAGTTCGCGATCCCCACATTGTTCATTTTAGCCGCCAGAGGGCGTACCTACACTTACAACGTGAACTCGAAAACTCGGTCTTGATTACTCCGTAAGAAAAAAGTTCGATATCCTTTATGGAAGCACATGAATAATTAAACAGCAAGGTCAAAAATTATGGGCGCCTGCGTAGAAGAGAAAGCGATGCCTCCATAACTAGGTCATGTGGGATGGTAACTTGCCGTGTACATTTGTACGTGTGCAGTGATTCACCGTGCCGCGCGAAAATGATATCGGGCCATTTTCGTGCAGTGACCGTGGTGCATGGTTTTATAGCAATGGAAATCCAGGCTGGGTGCCCAAAATCAGACATGTCATAATTTTATTTCTCATTTTTATCATCAAACTTGTTCTAACATGCATTGCTTATTTTTCATTTAATGCGAAATAAAGACGTTTATACTGGTCGGATATGGCATTCAACCTAAAAATTCAAATTACTTCTGCACTTGAAGTGAAATATTGAACTAATGAATCAGACAATGTTGACGAACTTTTCTTTGGACAATGTTGGACAGAAGTGGGAAAAATTTAAAAATCATGAAAATTTCTTTATTATTTTTCACACCATGGTTTTTACAACCAAACTAAAATTTTACATGGTTTTATAGCAATGGAAATCCAGGCTGGGTGCCCAAAATCAGACATGTCAGAATTGTATTTCTCATTTTTATCATCAAACTTGTTCTAACATGCATTGTTTATTTTTCATTTAATACAAAATAAAGACGTTTATAGTGGTCGGATATGGAATTCAACCTTAAAATTCAAATTATTTCTGCACTTGAAGTGAAATATTGAACTAATGAATCAGACAATGTTGACGAACATTTCCTTGGACAATGTTGGACAGCAGTGGGACAAAATTTAAAAATCATGAAAATTTCTCTTTCTTAGTTTTTACACCATGGTTTTTACAACTATTTGCACAACCGCCGACGTTGAGGGCTGCGTAGGAATCTACGCAGTCTCGAGTATACCAACCCGTCGGGTGGACGTGTGTGTGATCGCTCGGGATAATCAATGGTTTTGAATTATCATCCATTAGCTGATATATTTCGAGGAAAATGAAAGTGCAGCAGTGTGTTACCTAGCGTCGAGTTTGGGATGTTTTGTAAGGCGAAATCAGGTAACCAGAGTAATTTAGAGGCATTTAAACATTTGCGAGGTGTGGGCAGCACCGCGCACCAGTATCATGCATTACGCAGCTTCAAGCAATCGCCGTTACCGCACGCATGGTTGGCACTACGTTGGGTAAAGCCTATACGTACGTACATAGTCAAATTGGCTCTTTCTCAACAATGGTAGAGCGCGCTCCAGTAATTCCTTTTGAATTTTCGCGTGCCTTAAGCAATGCACCCCTCATTGGGCTTGCGTGTGTATTATATAGGCTATTGTGCCAATGCTGTGTGCGGGTTATGCTGCCTCGTCGTGTTTTATGTACCGGACAAGTTTCCAACTACATGTACTCGTTTGCTGAATGTGCTGAAGATGGACATGATTTACGCCTTAGTTGAGGTACGAATTGCTTCAATGCTTTATATGTCATAAGATATTATTCAGTTTTGGTAAAACATCTGTCAGGCCCATAAATATGGCGAATTAGGCCTAGTAGCCTCAGGCTCGTATTTTATAGGTATCACCCGTGTGGCGACGGGGGCCCAGCCATTCGACAGGTATACAGGTATACAGCCAAATATTTTGTACGTATACAAATGCATACGACTCTTTAATTAAGTTTGGGCTACTAAGCCCACCATGCACAAGTACGCATTATAACAATTAACACACGCGTCTCCGAAACAGTGCTTTTCTCCGCCTTTTTATGGAGCCAGGCGGCCAAGGTACAGCGTGGGTCGGAGAAGGCATGGGCAGGTGAAATGCTTTCGATAATTGGCGTTTACACAAACAGTTTCCGAAATTTCGATTTTCTTTGTTGCTTTTTTCGTGCTCCCTATAGGAAAAGGCGGATGCCAAGGATGGTTGGCAAGACATCGACCAATTGCAAGGTCTGAAAGACCGCTGGAGGGAGAATTTGTTCACCTTGGCGTCCTATGGATCCATATGGAGGACAACGCCGAAATCTGGAGCGAATGCTCCAACGGGTAAACAAGGCTCAGGGTGCAATGCTAGCATGTTTATAAACGGGGCACGCCCTTGAATCGTGGGAATTAAAATACCAGTTTGGCATGTTCGTTAGATGATAGAGGGCGGGCCTCTTTCAAGATTCGTAGTTCGGAAAGTGCCCTCACAATTCTTGTTTTGTTATTGCTCGAGCATGTATAGCGAGCGCAATATAACAATAAAAAAGGAGTCAGCCTAGCATTTGGGAAATCTGGTTCTGGCCTTTTGTTTCAAGGTACCTGTGTTAGCGCACTCATAGGTAACGGAACAGGCCCTAAGTGGCAAGTGAATGGACTCTTGCTTACTAAATGTATGAAGTGGAGGACGGGCCCCCAAACGCGCAGTTTAAGCGCATCTTTTGTTAGGCAATTTACGAAGCACGGGTTGGGCTTCCGAGTATCAAGGCCTAGATCGTATTTCTATGGACCAGGACTGGTCCCTGAGTACATGTGGGCTATTTCACAGTGGGTGGTCATTTGAGTAGATTACAGTTTAACCCATCCTGGATAACTTTATCAGTGCATATACATGTTATGAGTGATTTTATATGACGGGTAATATGAAGGACAAGCTACAGAACTATTTTTACATAATTCTACGAGTTATTCGTTTTTAATTTCTCTATTTACATGCACTTTTAACACCATTTTGGAGTCTCATTTCAAGTTTTGCATTAGTTTAAGTGCAATCATTTGTTGATGATGCATTATTGTGGTGATCATTTGGTGATCAATCATGGATATATAGTGTTCAACAATATTGTGAAACTTGGGTTGGTGTAATTCGGTCAACAAAAAAACAAACAAACAAACAAACAAATAAAATATGGTAATGTCCTCTCCAGGTCAAGGTATTCCACACAATGGAATAGTTTGGAGATATGTACTCACAAAGATGTTTGTATCATCACATGACACATTTGATGGAGTAAATATGACAATTTGATCGTGCAAGAGATTTGAGTAAATTTTATCAAGATCATATTCAGGGTTGTGGAAAATCCGTTAAACATTTGTCCTCTCCAGGACAGCATTCAATTGTAATATAACATGTCAACCATGATTGAAATATTTCGTTGTTAGGTTTGTAAAATTAATAGTACCATTCCTTCTAACAGGACAGTGCATGGCATTACCATTTCAACATTTAGTCTGGCCATTATATTGTGATATTCTGTGTTTAACAAAATGTCCTCTCCAGACAACCAATTACAAATTATTATTTCAGTGGAAAAAATAAACACGTTAATCATAATGCCACGCTCTGATATTTTTTGAATTATTAGTATACATCCTGAAGTTTTTAGATCAACAAACTTTTGTGATTTGGACAAGTTTGAAATTTTACCCCGATTTGCCAGTGAGACTGAAAGTGTACACTTATTGTGAAATAGCCCATGTCTTAATTTCCAGTTCCTTCGAGGAGGCAGAGCATGGGCCTCTGAATGCTATGCTGTTGTTCGTGAGCACGTCAATTATACTGAATGATAGATATGTGTCGCCATTAGGCAGCAAGCATAGATGCACTGGGGGTTTGGCTTGACAATACTTAAAGTTTCGTCATAACCCCAGTCAGAATCTGTATAGGCCGAGGACGGGCCTCTAAAGGGCAAGTTCAAAGTACCCATAGATTACATGTGTACTTGCCGAGATCGGGCCTCTGAATACTAAGTGGTAATAGATATTCCACATGTACTCGGTACTAGACAGAGGACGGACCGAGTAAATATTGCCCACGTACTCTATATACTAGATAGAGGGCGGGCCTCCCAATGCCAAGTTTAATATGCTCATAGCTTGCATGTGTACTAGGCAGAGGAGGGCCTCTAAATGCCAAGTTGAGATGCCAAGTTCTGATGTGACGCTAATTTTGGCATGGGTACCCTTTACTAGACAGCCGACTTCTGAATTAGCGTATCCCTATTAATATGCGCTCTTATTTGGTATTGGTACATAAGGGCGTGTACATAGGCAGAGGACGGGTCTCTGAATTCAAAATTTCAATAAAAATCAATTTTATGAATGCCAAATTTTAATGTGCCCATGTTTTCTATGTGTATAGATACAGGTACTAGGCACAGACGGGTCCCTGTATGTCAAGTGTAATATACCCATAAATGGCGTGTGTGCTAGAGGACGGGCCTCGGGACACCAAGCTTAAAGTTGCATTGCCCGTGTTTCGGTGAAAGGATTAAAAATAAAAATTAATTTACACAAGCGAACGAATTTATAAAGCTTACGTGTCTCTGTAACGAAAAATATCAAAAACTTAAGTTTCCGACGTCGGGAGTTGGAGAAGCAGGCCTTTTTCTTGAAACGTGCTTTTCATGTTGTGCATATGCGCGTGCGCTCGTATGTACATGGTGTGTGTGCAATGTGCACATGTGCGCGCACATGTGCATTTGCGTCATGGCCCTGTCGATTGGGTGACCTGCCAGCCATTTGGTCGTTTCTTGTTTTTGATCGACTGGCGTTGGTCCTTGACGGTTTTTTTTTTTTTTTACGTTCTTGGTGCCAAGTGGGGGCTGATAACTTTTTCTATTCGGGAAAGTTACCTATTTTAACCTAAAAAAAAAAAAAAAAAAAAAAAGGGCAGTGCAACTTTGATGAGCATTTATATTGCAGGTGCGATACACAGAGGGCGGGCCTCTGTATGAATGTACCCTTGATTTGCATGTGTACTCGGTACCAGGCTGAGGGCGTGCCTCTGAATGCCAGGCTTATGGTACATGTGCAATGTAACCATATTTTGCGTATTACAATCGGGTCATGGTCTTAGATGAGAGACATTCTATGATTTGAAGCAAAAAAGCCCCTTTTCCCCTTGTCCAATCAAAATGTTTCATATATGAGTGGGACGGGAATTTTATGTAGTTTATTTATAAGTGCGAGTTGAATCTGTGTGTCACAGAGAACGACCGTGCCGTTCAATTCAGTGAGACAACCTACTGAAAAATGATCAGTAATCGTGTTGACCTCCATTGACTTTGCCGATTTTGAGGTTCAACACCCGTTCTTTGAGTGAAAAAAGCCCCTTTTCCCCGTGCATCATATATTTTATGAAATAATAACCAAACTAAAGGTAATACTCTGTACTTTGAAATGCATAGCGAGTTGGGGAGAAACATAGACGTACTTTTTTTATGTACTCACAAAAGTTCGCAGTGAGGGGCTGTTTTCCGTGTCATTTTCCTGCGCTGAGCGTAGGGTCACGGAGCTCAGCGAGCAGATGCGCGCAAGTTCATGGTGCAAATGTACTTGGCAGAGGACGGGCCTCTGAATGCTATGTTTATGGTGCAATGTACTTGCCAGAGGACGGGCCTCTGAATCCTATGTTTATGGTACAAATGTACTTGGCAGAGGACGGGCCTCTGAATGCTATGTTTATGGTGCAATGTACTTGGCAGAGGACGGGCCTCTGAGTGCTATGTTTATAGTGCAATATACTTGGCAGAGGACGGGCCTCTGAATGCTATGTTTAAGGTACAAATGTACTTGCCAGAGGACGGGCCTCTAAACGCTATGTTTATGGTGCAATGTACTTGGCAGAGGACGGGCCTCTGAATGCTATGTTTGTGGTACACATGTACTTGGCAGAGGACGGGCCTCTGAGTGCTATATTTATAGTGCAATGTACTTGGCAGAGGACGGGCCTCTGAATGCTATGTTTAAGGTACAAATGTACTTGCCAGAGGACGGGCCTCTGAACGCTATGTTTATGGTGCAATGTACTTGGCAGAGGACGGGCCTCTGAATGCTATGTTTGTGGTACAAATGTACTTGGCAGAGGACGGGCCTCTGAGTGCTATGTTTATAGTGCAATGTACTTGGCAGAGGACGGGCCTCTGAATGCTATGTTTAAGGTACAAATGTACTTGCCAGAGGACGGGCCTCTGAACGCTATGTTTATGGTGCAATGTACTTGGCAGAGGACGGGCCTCTGAATGCTATGTTTGTGGTACTAATGTACTTGGCAGAGGACGGGCCTCTGAATGCTATGTTTATGGTGCAATGTACTTGGCAGAGGACGGGCCTCTGAATGCTATGTTTATGGTACAAATGTACTTGGCAGAGGACGGGCCTCTGAGTGCTATGTTTATGGTGCAATGTACTTGGCAGAGGACGGGCCTCTGAATGCTATGTTTGTGGTACAATGTACTTCTATTTTGCACATATGCGCGCTATACTTGGCAGAGGACGGGCCTCTGAATGCCATGTTTGTGGTACAATGTGCTTCTATTTCGCATACTCTGTATTTGGCAGAGGACGGGCCTCTGAATGCCATGTTTGGGGTACAGTGTACTTCTATTTCGCATATATGTACTCTGTACCTGGCAGAGGGCGGGCCTCTGTATGCCATGTTGATGGGCCTTCGCTAGCACGCTGATTTTAATGTGGTCCAGGGGCACCTCTTTGTGCCATTTTGTGAATCCCAAAGTTCAAGTACCCCGTTCGCAAAGTTTTGCTAAAAAAAAAAAAAAACCAACCAGTACCATTGAGTACCAGTGGTATTTGATAATGCTGGAGAGTCATCTGTGTGAGAGAGATTTTGATCAATCTTTGATCCCATCGCTACGCACGCAGCGAAGCGGAAACGAGGCACCTCCCAGTGGGTAATTTTCAATGGCAAACCAAGTGGCTTGCCAGTCCCTTTTACACCCACCCCGCCTGAAGTTCCCTTACGAAAATGTCCTGTGGTATTCCTGTGGTATTCCTGTGGTACATGTAGATACCACAGAAATTACCACAGGAAAAGTATTTACCGCCGGAGTACCACACATATTTATGTGGTAATGCCAACGCTGGATATCCAGGTCCTGTGGTATTCTTGTGGTACATGTAGATACCACAGGAATTACCACAGGAAAATCAATACCACACAATTTTATGTGGTACCCTTACGAACATGTCCTGTGGTATTCCTGTTGTACTGCTGTGGTACATGTAATTACCACAGGGTACCACACAGATTTGTGTTGTAATGCCAATGCAAGATATCCTGATCCTGTGGTAATCTTGTGGTACAGATAGATACCACAGAAATACCACAGGAAAAAAACATTATCACAAGAGTACCACACAGGTTTGTGTAGTAATGTCAATGCCAAATATCCTGGTCCTAAATACCACAGCAATTACCACAAGAAAAATATAGGGATGCGTACCACAGAAACCAGAGTACCACAGGAACCGATTACCACACGAACCGAGTACCACAGGGACGCGTACCACAGGAACCAGAGTACCACAGGAACCGATTACCACATGAACGAGTACCACAGGGACGCGTACCACAGGAACCAGAGTCCCACAGGAACCGATTACCACACGAACGAGTACCACAGGGACGCGTACCACAGGGACGCGTACCACAGGAACCAGAGTACCACAGGAACGAGTACCACAGGGACGCGTACCACAGGAACTAGAGTACCACAGGAACCGATTACCACATGAACGAGTACCACAGGGACGCGTACCACAGGAACCAGAGTACCACCGGAACCGATTACCACACGAACGAGTACCACGTACAGGGACGCGTACCACAGGAACCAGAGTACCACAGGAACCGATTACCACACGAACAGAGTACCACAAAAAGAACCACAGGAACAAGTGGACATGAATATGCAAATCGGAAACACAATGTACCAATTTACTGTAATGCACATTGTCGGATGCCATGTATACATAATGTATTATGTTCTGAATTGAAATTGTACTCATTTATCAAATAGAAATATGCATCAATACATTTTGCATAATGCCATACTTAAAGCATAATGGCCTCTTTTTTGTTTTATGTTTGTTTTTACCCGTGACCAACCATGGATAGATAGCTGCATTTGGCCAATGGCCTGGTAAACATTTAAGTCTTGAGCACTAAACATTCCGACACAAGTTAATGCTCTTGCAGTGGTTCTTGTGGGCACAGACTGAACAACACTGGTTCAACCCCGAACCACTGCTGAACTGACCTTATAGTCTGGTTTGGCAGCTTTAAGTTGGACAAACCAAACAAAAAATTGGTAAGATTTCGATTGACTTGATTGTTATCACAGGAATATCACCACGGGAATGTTACTACAGGAATTTTACCACAGGAAATTTACCACAGGAATTTTACCACAGGAAATTTACCACAGGAACTTCCTGTGGTAATAATGTCCTGTGGTATATGTCCCAAAATACCACAGGAATAATCCTGTGGTAATGTCCTGTGGTATTTTTGTGTGGTAATACCACAGGACTTTTTCGTAAGGGTTCTCTCTGGTAGACTACAGGTAGATTTATAGGCGCTCGGATTCAGAGATCCAACTATTTTGTAGCCGGCACATTAAGCAATGATCCTGGTGCTTTGGGACCATATCTTAGCAGAGTCACCCAATAGGGACGAAGTTCATGGTTGGCTTCATCATGGAATTAGTCTGTATAATTTTTTCCAGTCGTTTCATGGCAGATACAGGGGCAGGAATTGCTGTTTATAATTGCCCACCGAAAGGTATTTTAAATGCGCTCATTTGTCAAGATTATGTCGCCCTTTTCATAGACACAATCACCAGGCGGTGGATAGAGGGCTCTATATACGTTGTGGGTAGGGTCAAGGAAGTACAGCCGCCGAAATGTGTGACTGCCTTGACAGTCTGCTTCTATATCAATGAAGGGACCTAATCTTTGGCGCAAGGACACACCCTTCAGTGTGGTACCTTTAGGCAATGTTGTCAGACCCATAACCAAAGGCGATATTTTCTCAAGTACCGACAACAGCCAGGGATACAAGCAAATCTTCTTGACCAAGGAGTCCAGAACCTTTTCCGGCTTCGAGTGGGTTTGGTTTAAAAAAAACAAACAAACAAACAAACAAACAAAAAAACAAAAAAAAAACAGTGCATAAGTTTACTCATCCATTGGCTTTTGTCTTCCTGCATGGCTTAAGAACAGAGGTATACATACAGAAATATGGATAGACGACCGTTTCATTGGCAAGTGCCATCCCAGCGATGGAGGGCCAAAGTATACGAAGGTTTAAAACACTTCACTCGTGTTTGTTTTATTGCGGTGTGAACAGGACATGCATGGGGACGGTTCCTACATCAGAGCTCTAAGGGCCGTTTACGTCGTACGCTACATACAGTTAAAGCTCGGCTTGTTCAGCAACTTAAAGAAAAGTCATCGGCAGCCATCGAACAGCATGGTGCATCTCGGGTTCGGCATCTGCTCCAAACCCTATCATTTCCGATTCCTGAGCATAAAAAGGTATCATTCGCTGAGGTACGAGAGACAATTTTGCGGAAGGATAAAATGCTCTAAAAACAGATGCAACGTTTTGTGGGCAAAGGCCAAAGTTTTGCTCTGGTGTTTGTTTGTTTCTGAGGGAATGCTCCTCCTTCATATCTACACTTGATATGATCTCGTGCCTACGCCTCTGTCACCACAAGTGCGGGAGGAGATTCTATTTTGGAGGTTTGTCGATAGCTTCTCGCAGCTGATCCCTTGAAGTCAAGGCCGCCACCTTGCTATCGCATTGCACTGTCGGCAGACGCATCTGGCTATAAATAGGGCGGTACCCTAGTCTTACCAGACGATGGCAAACAGGAGCAAGGGCAGGAGGAGACTAACTTTCGTAGATCAGCTGAAGAGGGACGCAACACAACAAGAAACAACTGAGCTTAGGACGCTGATGCTGGACCGAGATGCGTGGAAGACGACCATCAGAGTTTCCCGAGAAGGCGTCGGCTGAAGACAACCTCTCGCTCAACTAAGTGTAAGTTTCTGAGATTACTGGTCCGCAGACATTTTGGGACACACGGGTATATGTCGCAAGGAGGCCCTTGATCTATATTTTGTGTGGCTCTCAGTCTTTGATTCGCTATGGAACTTGATGGTGGATGTGGTTGGAGATTCCAGAAATGTAGTGGATGCTTGGACTGGCCTCCGAGCTAGGTCTAAACCGCTTTCAAAAATGTTGAAGTTAAATTTTTTTGTCTCGCCCTCTCCTTGGAGGCAAATTTTTCGCTCAAGTTGACCTAGGTCTCATCTGGTAATCCCACAGGTTTTCACCTCTGATTTGATGTCACTTTCGTCAAATGTCCCGGCGCGCAGGAACGGGTCTCCACTCAAGTTCTTCCTTTCGCCTGTCAGAGGCAGGTCAAGCAGGGATTTTTAGAATGTCCCGAATTTTTCAAGGGCTGGGGTTTGAGCTCCGGGCCTTCCAGTGCTACTTCCCACGTATTGTCACCCCCCGAATGGATATCGCTTACGTTAAGCGCCACCATGTTCTCCTTGTGTCCGACTCAATGTTCAGAGGGTTCAAAGGATTCGGCAGGCCCAAGGCATTGAGCGTGAAAATGTTAGCCAACGGAGGCACAAAAATGGCCCCGTTATGTAGACATCTGGTGGTATCTTGCAGGGCTTTTCAGCCGGAGGTGGCAGTTCTGCGCGGAGGCATAAATGATTTCAGCCGATTGACCGACCCTTCGCAGGGTGTACTTGACGTGGTAGGGGTTTTTCGCGCTGTTGCCCAACTGATCAGGTAAAAAATTCCCAATATGCATATTTGTTCTTTCCTCAAGGTGCCAAACCAAGATGGTGGACATCAATCGCTCAGTCTCCGTAGTCAACTCATTATTGAAAGAGGTCTATCATGAATGCTAGCTGGCAGTTTTTTTTTTGTTTTTTTTTTGTTTTTTTTTTGTTTTTTTTTTTTTGTTTTTTTTTTTTTTTCTCGAACGATTACATCGTGGAGCAGGATCTTGCGGACATTGTGCACCTATCGATGATGGGATATCTAAGCTCCAGCGCAGGCTGCGGCTGTTTTCAGATCCGTTTCGGGCTTGCCCTCGGGAATTCCGATACAATGCTAAATTTCTTCTTCAATCATGCCCTCCCCTTCACGAGAGCGTTTTGGTATCTTTTTGAAGATGATCAGTGCGGCAACCAGGCTGACAAAACTAGGAAACGAGTTGGATACGCAGGGATATGGAGTGCAAAAGAGCGGACTTATTTGCAGCATATAGACCGATTTCTGCGGAAGCATCAAAGCAAATGATGCTGTACTGAAGGGGAGGATCTGGAGTCAGTGACACCACTTGACATCCTATGCTTTTTGATCGATCGTGACTCAGAAGGTCGCACGCAGATTCACGGCTTAGGGTGAAAAAATTTGGGTAAGCACGGGATCTGCAGCCGATTTCACGAATCCTTACGCACTGCGTAAGTCCGCTTGCGCAACATTTTATTGCGTAGGCTGCGCAACATTCCTGTGAAAATTACACGCAAGCTATAGGGCTTGCGCCATTTTGCAAAAGTTGCGCAAGCTGCGCACTCTTTCGTGAAATCGGCTGCCGCTCTTGTGGGTGCCCGCTTATATTAGCGGCATGCACCGTGGACTCTTATGTTGGGCAGATAAGGGCATACTTTAACTCATTCGGTAAGACCGAAGTCTGGCGAGTGGGATAAAAGTTCGCAAACCCTTGCATCTCTCACCAAGTTCGTAGATACATGAATGCAATGCAGCTGGAGCAGGCTGAGTCTCACATTACTTCAAAGCACGCAATTCCATTGTTTTCTGATAAGTTACGATGGTCGGTGAAAGAGATCACTGACCGATCCTGGAGACTTGGCAAAGGCGAAGGTCTTTTCCCCTAGCGCTACGTGGTACAACGAGACTTGGCCCTTTTCCTCTGCCTATAATGGGCCGGAGACAGAGCTGGTGACCTAGGAGGAATCAGAACCTGAAAAATAACAAGGATCGAAGGAGGCGATTTTTTATTCAGCCACACTATTGGCAAGACGGTAAGTGAGGGTGACTCATCATTGATAATGATTCCAAAGTTGCAGGACCAAGGAAAGATGGATCCAGTCGGCGCAGTTCAAAGTCTGGTTGATCTTTCGCCCCTTGGCGGCCAATCGCAGAGTCCTCGTAAACAAACCCTTCGCCTGTTAACGGACCGAATTCACGGCTGAAGATGTATTTTGCCGCAACAGACAACCCTGAAAACCAGCTTTTGAGAGCGCACAACAGCCGTGCCATGGGTAGCAACCACACTGCGGCTCCTGGATGCATCGGACGAGCAGGTGATGGACCACTGCCAATGGGCGTCGCGGAAGACGTACAAGCACTATACCCAGGTTGAGAGAGTGATGAGGCGTCAGAGCACGGTCCAGGTATTACGCGACGCCGTCTCCACAGCTGAACAAAGTCCAATGGCAGATATCGTCGGACAATTCTATAGGCGTCTGAACTCGGGCCTCGGGGCCCGCGTAGCTTTCCCGCCATCTACATGCAGCTGATATGTCTAAAAATGCCATCACCTACTAACAAAACTACCCATTTTGTTTTTTAATCAATTTTATAGGCAGCGACAGCTTGAGAAAAGAAAAGAGAAGAAAATAAAATGAAAGAAAGGCAGCAAGACAACTAGTCCAGTTTTTCTTTCCTTTCTATCTGATACAGTCTCCCGCTTTCGTTTGAGGTTTGGGTAAGGATTGGGGTGTATTTGGGCAGGTTTGGGGGTTCTCGGCGGCCTAAGAGGGCAGGTTTTGGCGAAATCCATCTAACCCATATCTAAACCCTATAGATGCCGGAGTCGGACGGAAACAAAGGCGTTGTGCAAATAGGTTACTATTTGCACAACCGCCGACGTTGAGGGCTGCGTAGGAATCTACGCAGTCTCGAGTATACCAAGGTGGCAGGTGGGGAGTATTTGGACGAGAAGGAACGAGTCGGCAGAGGACGGTATACGGTTGTATGTCTCAACGGTGGTAAGATAATAGTTTGGCCTCGGCGGCCAGCTTCTGGTGAGTATTATTATATATATACCTTTTTTCCCCCGCCCACCCGACCTCCTTCCTCATTGCTGAGCTTTCCTATGGCTTCGGTTTCTATGCTCAATCCATCTAACCCATATCTAAACCCTATAGATGCCGGAGTCGGACGGAAACAAAGGCGTTGTGCAAATAGGTTACTATACTAAAATTTTACATGGTTTTATAACAATGGAAATCCAGGCTGGGGGCCTAAAATCAGACATGTCATAATTTTATTTCTCATTTTTATCATCAAACTTGTTCTAACATGCATTGTTTATTTTTCATTTAATATAAAATAAAGACGTTTATAGTGGTCGGATATGGAATTCAACCTAAAAAATGTAATTATTTCTGCACTTGAAGTGAAATATTGAACTAATGAATCAGACAATGTTGACGAACATTTCCTTGGACAATGTTAGACAGCAGTGGGAAAAAATTTAAAAATCATGAAAAATTTTCTTTCTTAGTTTTGGGTTTTTACAACTAAACTAAAATTTTACATGGTTTTATAACAATGGAAATCCAGGCTGGGGGCCTAAAATCAGACATGTCATAATTTTATTTCTCATTTTTATCATAAAACTTGTTCTAACATGCATTGTTTATTTTTCATTTAATATAAAATAAAGAGGTTTATAGTGGTCGGATATGGAATTCAACCTAAAAATTCAAATTATTTCTGCACTTGAAGTCAAATATTGAACTAATGAATCAGACAATGTTGACAAACATTTCCATTTTTTTTTTAGTTAACCAAACTGTGCAAATTTCATTCAAGGGCTTCTGTCCTATCTACAAAGTAGTATGCTGTTGTTCCCTGGAATTCGTAAAAACAGCTTCATATCCACAAAATTAATGGGCCTTCTCAAAGCATTCTCCTCAGAGCACTGAAAAGGGTGAAATTTTAAACATTTAGTAAACTAATAAACATCAAATTAAAATTTGTTCCATTAAACGTTATTCCAGTATATTTTCGGAGGCTTATGCAAGCAAGTTGCTCTAATTAATTTTCTGCAATTCTGCTTGCTGTAAAAACAAAAACATGCACGAAGAATCAGAAAAAAAAGTATTGTTTTAAATAGGCCGTAAAAGGTCGATCCTTGGGTCACAAAAATTTGCCTTATTTGTTGTTGGCCTAAATGAAAATCAAATGGGTCATATTTGACTTTAGAAAATGTACAATTACTTTTGTAAAACCATGTGGCTTTGAGAGACTCCTTTCAACATTAAGCTTACAAAAATTTAATAAGGGCATTTTGAAATTTTTTAAAATCTGCCCAACAATTTATAATACTTTAAACATTGTGTACAAAGCATGTGATAGTGAGTGAAATTACTAGTAGTAGTTTTTAAGAAAGTGGGTGGTTCTTCACTCAGATTAATTCACTCCTAAATTTCGGGTTTTTTTCTATCATATCTAAACTAACTGATGCTTGCAAGTCATTTTAGGGAAAAATAGTAGTGGATAACTTCTCTGAAATCGTTTAGCACTTTTTTTTTTACCGAAGCCAATAATATGAAAAGCATGCCATATAGTATAGAGGAGAAGAAAACAATCCCAGTCGTTTTCTTCCTCCATGCGTAAGCGATGAAAAAAAATCGTGACCAAGCAGAACATGCCCTAAGAAAATCTCTAAATGCCAGTCTTTGATAGCCTTTGAACTTTTCGATTATCAACTTGGAACGAAATGCTTCGTCTTCACTGGCCGCCCAATCATCACACCCGATCCGACCGTAGACCCGTTCACGGGTAACGCACGAGCAACGCAGGCCGGCAAGCGGAAAGGCCCGGACGTACGGTACAGGCGAGCCACTGAGTGCAACGCGCAAGATAGCTTTGTCCGTGGACAACGTGTTTGCCTCATATCATGTTTGCCCGCTGACTGCTGATCAATCGATCGATCAGCGACTGGAAAAGCAGCGACATTTGTATGCACTGTCCTGTCCAGTGTGTACTCTGGGTACCAGACAGACCAGAGCTGTTGTGAAATATGGAAATTAGATGACGTCACGCATTTCAACGTGTCACACAAAGGTGTGCCAGGAATTCGCTCGGTATTTTGCGAGCGATTTATACGGAATATGAAAGACTGTCTTTTCGACTGTATTTCAGGTGCGCCCTCTGGCGGCCAATGGTGAATAGTCTATGTACATCGTGTATTGCGCGCAAAAAGGCAGTCTTTCCGAAAGACTATTGGCACAACCGCCGACGTTGAGGGCTGCGTAGGAATCTACGCAGTCTCGAGTATACCAACCCGTCGGGTGGACGTGTGTGTGATCGCTCGGGATAATCAATGGTTTTGAATTATCATCCATTAGCTGATATATTTCGAGGAAAATGAAAGTGCAGCAGTGTGTTACCTAGCGTCGAGTTTGGGATGTTTTGTAAGGCGAAATCAGGTAACCAGAGTAATTTAGAGGCATTTAAAAATTTGCGAGGTGTGGGCAGCACCGCGCACCAGCATCATTACGCAGCTTCAAGCAATCGCCGTTACCGCACGCATGGTTGGCACTACGTTGGGTAAAGCCTATACGTACGTACATAGTCAAATTGGCTCTTTCTCAACAATGGTAGAGCGCGCTCCAGTAATTCCTTTTGAATTTTCGCGTGCCTTAAGCAATGCACCCCTCATTGGGCTTGCGTGTGTATTATAGGCTATTGTGCCAATGCTGTGTGCGGGTTATGCTGCCTCGTCGTGTTTTATGTACCGGACAAGTTTCCAACTACATGCATGTACTCGTTTGCTGAATGTGCTGAAGATGGACATGATTTACGCCTTAGTTGAGGTACGAATTGCTTCAATGCTTTATGTCATAAGATATTATTCAGTTTTGGTAAAACATCTGTCAGGCCCATAAATATGGCGAATTAGGCCTAGTAGCCTCAGGCTCGTATTTTATAGGTATCACCCGTGTGGCGACGGGGGCCCAGCCATTCGACAGGTATACAGCCAAATATTGTGTACGTATACAAATGCATACGACTCTTTAATTAAGTTTGGGCTACTAAGCCCACCATGCACAAGTACGCATTATAACAATTAACACACGCGTCTCCGAAACAGTGCTTTTCTCCGCCTTTTCATGGAGCCAGGCGGCCAAGGTACAGCGTGGGTCGGAGAAGGCATGGGCAGGTGAAATGCTTTCGATAATTGGCGTTTACACAAACAGTTTCCGAAATTTCAATTTTCTTTGTTGCTTTTTTCGTGCTCCCTATAGGAAAAGGCGGATGCCAAGGATGGTTGGCAAGACATCGACCAATTGCAAGGTCTGGAAGACCGCTGGAGGGAGAATTTGTTCACCTTGGCGTCCTATGGATCTATATGGAGGACAACGCCGAAATCTGGAGCGAATGCTCCAACGGGTAAACAAGGCTCAGGGTGCAATGCTAGCATGTTTATAAACGGGGCACGCCCTTGAATCGTGGGAATTAAAATACCAGTTTGGCATGTTCGTTAGATGATAGAGGGGGGGCCTCTTTCAAGATTCGTAGTTCGGAAAGTGCCCTCACAATTCTTGTTTTGTTATTGCTCGAGCATGTATAGCGAGCGCAATATAACAATAAAAAAGGAGTCAGCCTAGCATTTGGGAAATCTGGTTCTGGCCTTTTGTTTCAAGGTACCTGTGTTAGCGCCCTCATAGGTAATGGAACAGGCCCTAAGTGGCAAGTGAATGGACTCTTGCTTACTAAATGTATGAAGTGGAGGACGGGCCCCCAAACGCGCAGTTTAAGCGCATCTTTTGTAAGGCAATTTACGAAGCACGGGTTGGGCTTCCGAGTATCAAGGCCTAGATCGTATTTCTATGGACCAGGACTGGTCCCTGAGTACATGTGGGCTATTTCACAGTGGGTGGTCATTTGAGTAGATTACAGTTTAACCCATCCTGGATAACTTTATCAGTGCATATACATGTTATGAGTGATTTTATATGACGGGTAATATGAAGGACAAGCTACAGAACTATTTTTACATAATTCTACGAGTTATTCGTTTTTAATTTCTCTATTTACATGCACTTTTAACACCATTTTGGAGTCTCATTTCAAGTTTTGCATTAGTTTAAGTGCAATCATTTGTTGATGATGCATTATTGTGGTGATCATTTGGTGATCAATCATGGATATATAAGGCCGATTTCACAGAAGCATTTTAGCGTGCGTATAAGTAACATGCGTTTAATTTTTAAACGCATGTTAAAATGCCGTTGTACGCGGACAGCTAAACGAACGTTTAAACGCCATTTCACGAGATGGGATCATCGCACGTTTAGCTGCACGCGGATAACCTTGCGTTTATCCCTCAGACTAAACAGGTGCGGTCAAATTAGGACAACATGCCATTGCATAATGGGCATTTACAATAGTCGTTACCGGTTAATAACCCCGTTTGTAAGGGTAGTTGCGTTGTGGACACACATTTCGCACAGACATGTCGGCCAAAAAACGTGGGGAGAATTTCACTTCGCTTCAAAGAATGGGTCTCATTGAGGCCGTGAAGATCCACGAAAAGGTCGTAGAAGACAAGAGGAGTGATATTTCCGCACTGACAAAAAAACAGAAAGCATGGGAGGACATCGCCAAAATAATGGTAGCCAATTTCCCAGAGCGGGCCAAATCTTCAGCTAAGGAATTACGTGAGTTATGGAGACGCATGAAATTGAAGGCGAAAAAGATGGCGAGAGAGAAAAAGCTGGACCTACACAAGACAGGTGGGGGACAGGCAGAAGTTGAAGACCTTGGTGAGGAAATAATGGCTGTATTGGCCATTATTTCAGCCGACCTGGAACAGGTCCACAATGACGTGGATGATGACGCCACGACGCAAAATAGGCCTACTGCAATTGACGATGACGTTGAAACTGCAGCAAGTGACAAGATGCAGCCAAGGTAATTTTTATTTAACTGTTTCATTTCCTTAAGGGCCCTTTTATTAGAAAATAATACAGATTGTTCCGATAATTGAAAATGAACATCCATTATGGTATTACAAGCTGCCCAGTTTATTTTCTGTAAGTTATACAACAACAATTTCCGGTTTCAGCACAAGTGGCAATGACCAGGACGCCGGCGATACTTATGCGGATGAGTTTGACATGTTTCAGGACCATCATGTCGCAGATGTGCCATTAGAAGAATTTAAGGATAGCCAACCCAAGTCCAGAGAGCTACAGTAAGTCAAACTTTCTTTGTGTGTCCGGTGGACGTGAGCAAGATGCTAACGTCACACGCATCCTTCACCAAAATAGTTTCATCCTCGGCATTCGTGGTGATTCCATACATTCATTTGTGCTTTCATTATCGGTGAAGAGTAAAAATGCAGTTCTCACTCACGGTAGCATGTTCAGAAAATGTAAACGTACATGTAAACGACAAACGTGGCCTTGCAATACCCCTCTATTAAGTGAATAAGAAACGGGTGTCTACAAAAGTAAGACCTAACTACAAAACTAAGACCCCACCCACTACAAAAGTAAGACCCACAGAAACTGTCTGGCAGTTCCCATATCATATAATATGGAAACTGCCAGACATTTTCTGTGGGTCTTAGTTTTGGGTGTTAGGTCTTAGGTGTTAGTTTTGTAGACACCCAATAAGAAATGGAACCAAGCAACTAATGTATGCATTCATTTCATTTATTTGATTTATACATTTCTTTCCCAGAAAAGGCCAGTCTTGCTCTAAATCTACCAGGCAACAAGATGAAGGCAGGTCGGCGTCATCGTCAGGTCCAGTGCTACAGAAGACTGCCGAGGCACTGTCTTATCTGAAAGAGGAGCACGAGGCAAAAATGAGTTTAATTCAGCTCCAGAAAGAAGCTGCGATTTGTAAAAGGAAAGCCTACGAAGCCAAAACAGAATTTTACAAAGAAAAACTCAAGCGAATGCGTATTGATCTGTAACAGATGTCAGATGTATGAATAGTTCAGATGCAAACACAGATACAGCCATATCCTACTTTTGATAATAATGTAGTACTGGTACAAACATTCAACATTATTTTCTGGCCAATGTCCTGGAATTATTGATTCAAACTAAGTTAGATATGGCGTTGGATGTATTTATATGTTTTTCCATCTGAACCCTCCGTGGGCGTATAATTAGAGACCATTTTGGTATCTTGCCTGTTGAAATGTTGGGTGATGAATCTCTGACGGAATAAGTTTCCTCGCAAGTCTGCTTCAACGTTATTCACCATTTGTTCTGGGTCTTCATCGGGCTGTACTGGAATATCAACATCTGGCGGGGGGAGAGGGTCGTTCATTCGTCTTGCCAAATTATGAAGGCATGCTGTTGCAACTACTATGGCCATGTTGTGCTGCAACTGAAATAAAGAATCATAATCGTACAAATGTACATGTCAATCATCGTGTAATAAATTGTCGATTTCAATAGTGCATACAATTATCATTTTCAGTAGCCTATGAAGGTAGTGTACTTACTGAACACCTCAGATGCATTCCCTTCGATACGCATGGAAACCGCCTTTTCCAGATGCCGAATGCTCTTTCTATCACTCCTCTTGTTGCCCTCTGTGCAGCATTGTAGCGAGTCTTTGCAGGTGTTCTCGGGTTACGTACAGGCGTGAGCATAAACTGCCGACAAGTGTAGGCTGCATCCCCAAGTAAGATCCCTTGATATTCCCCCGTTCTAAATCGACGAAATAGTTGACTCTCCTCAAATATTCTCGAGTCATGAGCAGACCCATACCAACGAGACACGACATTCGTGAATAGAAGGCGGTGATCACAAACTAATTGGCAGTTCAAGCTGGAATATCCTTTTCTGTTAATGTATCGTACGGCAAACCTACCACCAGGGTTCACAATTGCGATATGGCTACCATCAACCGCACCGATCACACCGGGGAACTGCATGATCTCATAAAAGCCCTCCATAATCTCTCTCCTCTTTTCCTGTGTGGTTGGAAAACGAATAAAATGCTGTTTTTTTCCACAAATTGCCGCCGTGACACGAGCAACCACTCTGCAGACGGTGGAGGTCGACGCACCACACATATCACCAATGTCCATTTGAAACGAAGCCCTTGCATAAAATCTGAGAGCAATCGACAGCTGTTGGAGGGGAGTCAGGGCATGACTCCTTCTGGTGGCACTTAGTAGATCATCCCTAATCAGGTCAAGAAGCCAATGGAATGATTCCTTCGATATTCTGTATCGTTTTACAAAGTTCCGGTCGTCGAATCTCTGAAGTGGATTTAATCTGTCCTGAAAAACTCTCACCTGAGGTTGTGGAGCGGCATTGAACCCTTCTTCAGCGGCCTCTTCCTGGGCGAACTCAAGTATAGCCAGAGCATCCATACTAGGCCTACTGCTTGCTAACACGCCCACTCATTTATGTGCAAATCAATCTGTGATAGTACTAGTTTTCGCGACTTAAACATACCCTCACGAGCGTTTAAGTGTTCTTTTGTTATTTGACCGCAGGCGGTTCAAATATTTAGACGCACACGGACAGTTGCGCCTCGTGAAACGGTGATTAAAATTAAACGCATGCTAAACGCGCGATTAATAAAGTTATCCGCGTGTAAACCTTCAAACGCTTCTGTGAAATCGGGCCGGTGTGTTCAACAATATTGTGAAACTTGGGTTGGTGTAATTCGGTCAACAAAAAACAAACAAACAAACAAACAAAATATGGTAATGTCCTCTCCAGGTCAAGGTATTCCACACAATGGAATAGTTTGGAGATATGTACTCACAAAGATGTTTGTCTCATCACATGACACATTTGATGGAGTAAATATGACAATTTGATCGTGGAAGAGATTTGAGTAAATTTTATCAAGATCATATTCAGGGTTGTGGAAAATCCGTTAAACATTTGTCCTCTCCAGGACAGCATTCAATTGTAATATAACATGTCAACCATGATTGAAATATTTCGTTGTTAGGTTTGTAAAATTAACAGTACCATTCCTTCTAACAGGACAGTGCATGGCATTACCATTTCAACATTTAGTCTGGCCATTATATTGTGATATTCTGTGTTTAACAAAATGTCCTCTCCAGACAACCAATTACAAATTATTATTTCAGTGGAAAAAATAAACACGTTAATCATAATGCCACGCTCTGATATTTTTTAAATTATTAGTATACATCCTGAAGTTTTTAGATCAACAAACTTTTGTGAGTTGGACAAGTTTGAAATTTTACCCCGATTTGCCAGTGAGACTGAAAGTGTACACTTATTGTGAAATAGCCCATGTCTTAATTTCCAGTTCCTTCGAGGAGGCAGAGCATGGGCCTCTGAATGCTATGCTGTTGTTCGTGAGCACGTCAATTATACTGAATGATAGATATGTGTCGCCATTAGGCAGCAAGCATAGATGCACTGGGGGTTTGGCTTGACAATACTTAAAGTTTCGTCATAACCCCAGTCAGAATCTGTATAGGCCGAGGACGGGCCTCTAAAGGGCAAGTTCAAAGTACCCATAGATTACATGTGTACTTGCCGAGATCGGGCCTCTGAATACTAAGTGGTAATACATATTCCACATGTACTCGGTACTAGACAGAGGACGGACCGAGTAAATATTGCCCACGTACTCTATATACTAGATAGAGGGCGGGCCTCCCAATGCCAAGTTTAATATGCTCATAGCTTGCATGTGTACTAGGCAGAGGAGGGCCTCTAAATGCCAGGTTGAGATGCCAAGTTCTGATGTGACGCTAATTTTGGCATGGGTACCCTTTACTAGACAGCCGACCTCTGAATTAGCGTATCCCTATTAATATGCGCTCTTATTTGGTTTTGGTACATAAGGGCGTGTGTGGTACCCTTTACTAGACAGCCGACCTCTGAATTAGCGTATCCCTATTAATATGCGCTCTTATTTGGTTTTGGTACATAAGGGCGTGTACATAGGCAGAGGACGGGTCTCTGAATTCAACATTTCAATAAAAATCAATTTTATGAATGCCAAATTTTAATGTGCCCATGTTTTCTATGTGTATAGATACAGGTACTAGGCACAGACGGGTCCCTGTATGTCAAGTGTAATATACCCATAAATGGCGTGTGTGCTAGAGGACGGGCCTCGGGACACCAAGCTTAAAGTTGCATTGCCCGTGTTTCGGTGAAAGGATTAAAAATAAAAATTAATTTACACAAGCGAACGAATTTATAAAGCTTACGTGTCTCTGTAACGAAAAATATCAAAAACTTAAGTTTCCGACGTCGGGAGTTGGAGATGCAGGCCTTTTTCTTGAAACGTGCTTTTCATGTTGTGCATGTGCGCGTGCGCTCGTATGTACATGGTGTGTGTGCAATGTGCACATGTGCGCGCACATGTGCATTTGTGTCATGGCCCTGTCGATTGGGTGACCTGCCAGCCATTTGGTCGTTTCTTGTTTTTGATCGACTGGCGTTGGTCCTTGACGGATTTTTTACGTTCTTGGTGCCAAGTGGGGGCTGATAACTTTTTCTATTCGGAAAAGTTACCTATTTTACCCTAAATAAAAAATAAAAATAAAACAAAAAAAGGTCAGTGCAACTTTGATGAGCATTTATATTGCAGGTGCGATACACAGAGGGCGGGCCTCTGTATGAATGTACCCTTGATTTGCATGTGTACTGGGTACCAGGCCGAGGGCGTGCCTCTGAATGCCAGGCTTATGGTACATGTGCAATGTAACCATATTTTGCGTATTACAATCGGGCCATGGTCTTAGATGAGAGACATTCTATGATTTGAAGCAAAAAAGCCCCTTTTCCCCTTGTCCAATCAAAATGTTTCATATATGAGTGGGACGGGAATTTTATGTAGTTTATTCATAAGTGCGAGTTGAATCTGTGTGTCACAGAGAACGACCGTGCCGTTCAATTCAGTGAGACAACCTACTGAAAAATGATCAGTAATCGTGTTGACCTCCATTGACTTTGCCGATTTTGAGGTTCAACACCCGTTCTTTGAGTGAAAAAAGCCCCTTTTCCCCGTGCATCATATATTTTATGAAATAATAACCAAACTAAAGGTAATACTCTGTACTTTGAAATGCATAGCGAGTTGGGGAGAAACATAGACGTACTTTTTTTATGTACTCACAAAAGTTCGCAGTGAGGGGCTGTTTTCCTTGTCATTTTCCTGCGCTGAGCGTAGGGTCACGGAGCTCAGCGAGCAGATGCGCGCAAGTTCATGGTGCAAATGTACTTGGCAGAGGACGGGCCTCTGAATGTTATGTTTATGGTGCAATGTACTTGCCAGAGGACGGGCCTCTGAATGCTATGTTTATGGTACAAATGTACTTGGCAGAGGACGGGCCTCTGAATGCTATGTTTATGGTGCAATGTACTTGGCAGAGGACGGGCCTCTGAGTGCTATGTTTATAGTGCAATATACTTGGCAGAGGACGGGCCTCTGAATGCTATGTTTAAGGTACAAATGTACTTGCCAGAGGACGGGCCTCTAAACGCTATGTTTATGGTGCAATGTACTTGGCAGAGGACGGGCCTCTGAATGCTATGTTTGTGGTACAAATGTACTTGGCAGAGGACGGGCCTCTGAGTGCTATGTTTATAGTGCAATGTACTTGGCAGAGGACGGGCCTCTGAATGCTATGTTTAAGGTACAAATGTACTTGCCAGAGGACGGGCCTCTGAACGCTATGTTTATGGTGCAATGTACTTGGCAGAGGACGGGCCTCTGAATGCTATGTTTGTGGTACAAATGTACTTGGCAGAGGACGGGCCTCTGAGTGCTATGTTTATAGTGCAATGTACTTGGCAGAGGACGGGCCTCTGAATGATATGTTTAAGGTACAAATGTACTTGCCAGAGGACGGGCCTCTGAACGCTATGTTTATGGTGCAATGTACTTGGCAGAGGACGGGCCTCTGAATGCTATGTTTGTGGTACAAATGTACTTGGCAGAGGACGGGCCTCTGAATGATATGTTTATGGTGCAATGTACTTGGCAGAGGACGGGCCTCTGAATGCTATGTTTATGGTACATATGTACTTGGCAGAGGACGGGCCTCTGAGTGCTATGTTTATGGTGCAATGTACTTGGCAGAGGACGGGCCTCTGAATGCTATGTTTAAAGTACAAATGTACTTGGCAGAGGACGGGCCTCTGAATGCCGTGTTTGTGGTACAATGTACTTCTATTTTGCACATATGCGCGCTATACTTGGCAGAGGACGGGCCTCTGAATGCCATGTTTGTGGTACAATGTGCTTCTATTTCGCATACTCTGTATTTGGCAGAGGACGGGCCTCTGAATGCCATGTTTGGGGTACAGTGTACTTCTATTTCGCATATATGTACTCTGTACCTGGCAGAGGGCGGGCCTCTGTATGCCATGTTGATGGGCCTTCGCTAGCACGCTGATTTTAATGTGGTCCAGGGGCACCTCTTTGTGCCATTTTGTGAATCCCAAAGTTCAAGTACCCCGTTCGCAAAGTTTTGCTAAAAAAAAAAAAAAAAAAAAAAAAACCAACCAGTACCAATGAGTACCAGTGGTATTTGAAAATGCTGGAGAGTCATCTGTGTGAGAGAGATTTTGATCAATCTTTGATCCCATCGCTACGCACGCAGCGAAGCGGAAACGAGGCACCTCCCAGTGGGTAATTTTCAATGGCAAACCAAGTGGCTTGCCAGTCCCTTTTACACCCACCCCGCCTGAAGTTCTCTCTGGTAGACTACAGGTAGATTTATAGGCGCTCGGATTCAGAGATCCAACTATTTTGTAGCCGGCACATTAAGCAATGATCCTGGTGCTTTGGGACGATATCTTAGCAGAGTCACCCAATAGGGACGAAGTTCATGGTTGGCTTCATCATGGAATTAGTCTGTATAATTTTTTCCAGTCGTTTCATGGCAGATACAGGGGCAGGAATTGCTGTTTATAATTGCCCACCGAAAGGTATTTTAAATGCACTCATTTGTCAAGATTATGTCGCCCTTTTCATAGACACAATCACCAGGCGGTGGATACAGGGCTCTATATACGTTGTGGGTAGGGTCAAGGAAGTACAGCCGCCGAAATGTGTGACTGCCTTGACAGTCTGCTTCTATATCAATGAAGGGACCTAATCTTTGGCGCAAGGACACACCCTTCAGTGTGGTACCTTTAGGCAATGTTGTCAGACCCATAACCAAAGGCGATATTTTCTCAAGTACCGACAACAGCCAGGGATACAAGCAAATCTTCTTGACCAAGGAGTCCGGAACCTTTTCCGGCTTCGAGTGGGTTTGGTTTTAAAAAAAAATAAAAAATAAAAAAAAATAAAATAAAAAATAAAAAACAGTGCATAAGTTTACTCATCCATTGGCTTTTGTCTTCCTGCATGGCTTAAGAACAGAGGTATACATACAGAAATATGGATAGACGACCGTTTCATTGGCAAGTGCCATCCCAGCGATGGAGGGCCAAAGTATACGAAGGTTTAAAACACTTCACTCGTGTTTGTTTTATTGCGGTGTGAACAGGACATGCATGGGGACGGTTCCTACATCAGAGCTCTAAGGGCCGTTTACGTCGTACGCTACATACAGTTAAAGCTCGGCTTGTTCAGCAACTTAAAGAAAAGTCATCGGCAGCCATCGAACAGCATGGTGCATCTCGGGTTCGGCATCTGCTCCAAACCCTATCATTTCCGATTCCTGAGCATAAAAAGGTATCATTCGCTGAGGTACGAGAGACAATTTTGCGGGAGGATAAAATGCTCTAAAAACAGATGCAACGTTTTGTGGGCAAAGGCCAAAGTTTTGCTCTGGTGTTTGTTTGTTTCTGAGGGAATGCTCCTCCTTCATATCTACACTTGATATGATCTCGTGCCTACGCCTCTGTCACCACAAGTGCGGGAGGAGATTCTATTTTGGAGGTTTGTCGATAGCTTCTCGCAGCTGATCCCTTGAAGTCAAGGCCGCCACCTTGCTATCGCATTGCACTGTCGGCAGACACATCTGGCTATAAATAGGGCGGTACCCTAGTCTTACCAGACGATGGAAACAGGAGCAAGGGCAGGAGGAGACTAACTTTCGTAGATCAGCTGAAGAGGGACGCAACACAACAAGAAACAACTGAGCTTAGGACGCTGATGCTGGACCGAGATGCGTGGAAGACGACCATCAGAGTTTCCCGAGAAGGCGTCGGCTGAAGACAACCTCTCGCTCAACTAAGTGTAAGTTTCTGAGATTACTGGTCCGCAGACATTTTGGGACACACGGGTATATGTCGCAAGGAGGCCCTTGATCTATATTTTGTGTGGCTCTCAGTCTTTGATTCGCTATGGAACTTGATGGTAGATGTGGTTGGAGATTCCAGAAATGTGGTGGATGCTTGGACTGGCCTCCGAGCTAGGTCTAAACCGCTTTCAAAAATGTTGAAGTTTAATTTTTTGTTTTGCCCTCTCCTTGGAGGCAAATATTTTGCTCAAGTTGACCTAGGTCTCATCTGGTAATCCCACAGGTTTTCACCTTTGATTTGATGTCACTTTCGTCAAATGTCCCGGCGCGCAGGAACGGGTCTCCACTCAAGTTCTTCCTTTCGCCTGTCAGAGGCAGGTCAAGCAGGGGTTTTTAGAATGTCCCGAATTTTTCAAGGGCTGGGGTTTGAGCTCTGGGCCTTCCAGTGCTACTTCCCACGTATTGTCACCCCCCGAATGGATATCGCTTACGTTAAGCGTCACCATGTTCTCCTTGTGTCCGACTCAATGTTCAGAGGGTTCAAAGGATTCGGCTGGCCCAAGGCATTGAGCGTGAAAATGTTAGCCAACGGAGGCACAAAAATGGCCCCGTTATGTAGACATCTGGTGGTATCTTGCAGGGCTTTTCAGCCGGAGGTGGCAGTTCTGCGCGGAGGCATAAATGATTTCAGCCGATTGACCGACCCTTCGCAGGGTGTACTTGACGTGGTAGGGGTTTTTCGCGCTGTTGCCCAACTGATCAGGGAAAAAATTCCCAATATGCATATTTGTTCTTTCCTCAAGGTGCCAAACCAAGATGGTGGACATCAATCGCTCAGTCTCCGTAGTCAACTCATTATTGAAAGAGGTCTATCATGAATGCTAGCTGGCAGGTTTTTTTTTTTTTTGTTTTTTTTTTTTTTTTTTTTTCCTCGAACGATTACATCGTGGAGCAGGATCTTGCGGACATTGTGCACCTATCGATGATGGGATATCTAAGCTCCAGCGCAGGCTGCGGCTGTTTTCAGATCCGTTTCGGGCTTGCCCTCGGGAATTCCGATACAATGCTAAATTTCTTCTTCAATCATGCCCTCCCCTTCACGAGAGCGTTTTGGTATCTTTTTGAAGATGATCAGTGCGGCAACCAGGCTGACAAAACTAGGAAACGAGTTGGATACGCAGGGATATGGAGTGCAAAAGAGCGGACTTATTTGCAGCATATAGACCGATTTCTGCGGAAGCATCAAAGCAAATGATGCTGTACTGAAGGGGAGGATCTGGAGTCAGTGACACCACTTGACATCCTATGCTTTTTGATCGATCGTGACTCAGAAGGTCGCACGCAGATTCACGCCTTAGGGTGAAAAAATTTGGGTAAGCACGGGATCTGCAGCCGATTTCACGAACCCTTACGCACTGCGTAAGTCCGCTTGCGCAACATTTTATTGCATAGGCTGCGCAACATTCCTGTGAAAATTACACGCAAGCTATAGGGCTTGCGCCATTTTGCAAAAGTTGCGCAAGCTGCGCACTATTTCGTGAAATCGGCTGCCGCTCTTGTGGGTGCCCGCTTATATTAGCGGCATGCACCGTGGACTCTTATGTTGGGCAGATAAGGGCATACTTTAACTCATTCGGTAAGACCGAAGTCTGGCGAGTGGGATAAAAGTTCGCAAACCCTTGCATCTCTCACCAAGTTCGTAGATACATGAATGCAATGCAGCTGGAGCAGGCCGAGTCTCACATTACTTCAAAGCAGGCAATTCCATTGTTTTCTGATAAGTTACGATGGTCGGTGAAAGAGATCACTGACCGATCCTGGAGACTTGGCAAAGGCGAAGGTCTTTTCCCCTAGCGCTACGTGGTACAACGAGACTTGGCCCTTTTCCTCTGCCTATAATGGGCCGGAGACAGAGCTGGTGACCTAGGAGGAATCAGAACCTGAAAAATAACAAGGATCGAAGGAGGCGATTTTTTATTCAGCCACACTATTGGCAAGACGGTAAGTGAGGGTGACTCATCATTGATAATGATTCCAAAGTTGCAGGACCAAGGAAAGATGGATCCAGTCGGCGCAGTTCAAAGTCTGGTTGATCTTTCGCCCCTTGGCGGCCAATCGCAGAGTCCTCGTAAACAAACCCTTCGCCTGTTAACGGACCGAATTCACGGCTGAAGATGTATTTTGCCGCAACAGACAATCCTGAAAACCAGCTTTTGAGAGCGCACAACAGCCGTGCCTAGGCAGCAACCACACTGCGGCTCCTGGATGCATCGGACGAGCAGGTGATGGACCACTGCCAATGGGCGTCGCGGAAGACGTACAAACACTATACCCAGGTTGAGAGAGTTATGAGGCGTCAGAGCACGGTCCAGGTATTACGCGACGCCGTCTCCACAGCTGAACAAAGTCCAATGGCAGATATCGTCGGACAATTCTATAGGCGTCTGAACTCGGGCCTCGGGGCCCGCGTAGCTTTCCCGCCATCTACATGCAGCTATGATGTCTAAAAATGCCATCACCTACTAACAAAACTACCCATTTTGTTTTTAAATCAATTTTATAGGCAGCGACAGCTTGAGAAAAGAAAAGAGAAGAAAATACAATGAAAGAAAGGCAGCAAGACAACTAGTCCAGTTTTTCTTTCCTTTCTATCTGATACAGTCTCCCGCTTTCGTTTGAGGTTTGGGTAAGGAGTGGGGTGTATTTGGGCAGGCTTGGGGGTTCTCGACGGCCTAAGAGGGCAGGTTTTGGCGAAATCCATCTAACCCATATCTAAACCCTATAGATGCCGGAGTCGGACGGAAACAAAGGCGGTTGTGCAAATAGATTACTATTGGCACAACCGCCGACGTTGAGGGCTGCGTAGGAATCTACGCAGTCTCGAGTATACCAAGGTGGCAGGTGGGGAGTATTTGGACGAGAAGGAACGAGTCGGCAGAGGACGGTATACGGTTGTATGTCTCAACGGCGGTAAGATAATAGTTTGGCCTTGGCGGCCAGCTTCTGGTGAGTATTATTATATATATACCTTTTTTTCCCCCGCCCACCCGACCTCCTTCCTCATTGCTGAGCTTTCCTCTGGCTTCGGTTTCTATGCTCAATCCATCTAACCCATATCTAAACCCTATAGATGCCGGAGTCGGACGGAAACAAAGGCGGTTGTGCAAATAGATTACTATGTCCCACCCGGCCCGACGGGCCCGGGGACCGGTGTCAGTAATACTATAGGGGCGTTCGAGATGCTTACACCGGGTAACACCAACTTGCACCGGAGCGTTCTTTTAGGCATCACGTGATACACGAGTCGAGTCTGCCCCGGTGGCAGCTACCACTGCCCGAGCTCGCGGCTGGGTCTGTGGTGTAAAGCAAGGTGTAATGACGTCACCTAGTAACCGCGAGTAGTAAAACATGGCGGACAGTTTGGAATCGCGACGTGAGTACGAAGAAAAACACTTATTTATCACACAAAATAGGAGGGAATAGGGCTGTAAATACATTTTGCTGAATCAGTAGATGTCTGTGGGTATTGACGAAGTTTATTTCGGTACTTTAGGGCTACTATTTTTGCGTGGCGGCGGCTTCATTTTTCATCCTGCGTCAAACGATAACGGCGTTTATAAAGACCCACCCGGCAACAACCTTTGACCACGTGTTCCCAGAATTCAAAGCGAGACCCTGTGTCGTTCGTTTTGCATCTTCTGGGGGCTTCCCCGGTGTAAACCCCGTGTTACCCGGTGTAAGCATCTCGAACGCCCCTTATGTTGGGTACGAGCTAGTGCCTAGTAACGCATGTACAGTCTGCCGTTTACAAAATTACGTCACGTGGATACAGCCGGAGGTCACTGACCTATTCAGCGCCATACTAGACTGGATTCCAGTCTACATATTTCACATACAAACACGAATTACATGATTGCAGTGGAACATGAGGTCCGGAGGTCCGGAAGCCAGTTTAGCGCCACACTGCCGGCCGTGTTAATGTTTTGACCATGTTTTGACGGACACCTTTTTGGCTCAGAATTTTGACATTTTAAACTGAACTGATCATGCCACAATGATTGCAGAAAATAAGAAAGGTAAGGTGCTTGGGGTGCTTCAGGGAGTGAGGGCATACCCGGCGTGTGTCTTGCTTGGGGCAATAGTCAATAGACTACTAAAGTGAAAACGTCACCCTTTGTGTGTTGTTATTGGGTCTGCACTAAAACCAGTGAACTGTTTTCCTGCGCATGGACGTTTCAGATTACCAGCGAATGTTTAGACCCAATTACCATGGCAACTGACGTCACACTTGTATTGGTATTTCGCAGAACTTGCGGAACTTTGCAGAACCTTGCCAAAATAGCAAACAAAAATATTGTATCAACATACGAAGACTCAGAGGGGACATTTAAAGGCCCAGTGGATCATTTGCAATGACCCCAAAAAGTACCGGGTAATCGACGAGTTTACAGGGAAAAGTTCTGAAAGTAAAGATTGAATTCTACCGTAGGCCTACCCAATGAAAGGTTTCCGCTCAAAATGATATAATTTTACCAGAAAATAATACGTAAAGATGAAATTATTTAGATCGTTTGTGGGGTGTTATGGCCGAGCGGTCTAGTGCGTCGAACTCAAGCTCCTGTGCCAGTTCTAGAATGTGGGTTCGATGCCGGGCCGCGACACTGTGGCACTTGTGCTCTTGAGAAAGGCACTTAATCACACTTTCTCCATCCTTCGGAAGGGATGTAAAGCCGTTGGTCCGGTGTGTTAGGTAAGGTAACGCACTTTAAAGATCCCAGAGCATTTCTTCGTGAAGAGAAGGGGAGGGATCCCCGGTGTCTCTGGCCATTTCTAATTCTAATTCTTCATGGGTTTCCTCACGCTTGCGAGTGACAGTGCAATGAGCACTATTGAGGAATCCTTGGTATGAATACCAGAAATAAATAATAATAATAATAATAATAATAAAACCATTTACCTATTTTTGGTTTGCATCTACGCGGTCCAAAATGCATTGGCGCTGTGTACTGCGTGTGCGTGTTCCCACGCGATGTATTTGTATGGATCGCGCGCACACGCAGTATATGATGTGCGCCACAGAGTGCATGACGCAAGCCACATACTCGATCCACTGAGATTGAATATTTGAAACACCCCGCCAAGACCGGGAAAACGCATATGGATTTTCATGTTTTTTTTAAACGTGGTACATTTGACAAAGCTGAAATTTCTTCGGATGAGTTTTTTGATGTCTTTCTTTTGATTTATAATGGTTTTATTCGCAGAATCGCTCAAAAACAGATCATCTACGGGGCCTTTAAGTATTGTGCTTTTTGTTTTTTAATACGTACGTACGTGACAATAATAGGGAGGTTTAGATGCACGTAAAACGCGAACGTGAACGCGAAATTCTTTCAGCACCGGTGACCTCATGAGGAGGTCTTAGAACTCGGGCTCGAATCTTGGTCACATGTAGCCTACATGTACAAGATAATAATAAGTATGTACGTATTATTATCACGTACATACGTGATAACAATACGTACGTACGTACGTGATAATTTATTACATACGTACGTGATAATAATAGTACGTACGTACGTGATAATAATACGTATGTACGTATTATTATCACGTACGAAAACAAATTCGTTCATGCTTAGATACGTGTACGTGTTCATCAATAGGGTGCCGAGGTCACGGACCTGGCGACTATGCCAACATTTACGTTTCAGCTGTACAAACAAGTTCCAACACTACATATTTCAAACATAATTTTGGCTGCAAAATTTGATCAAGCAGTTGCTGTGTTATGCTTTAAATTTCCAAGTCCCTATGCCAGGCATAAATCAGTTATTAAGTTTATAATGTTAACACAAATGCCCCTTTTCCCTTCCAGGTCTCCACGAAACGGACAGACTCTTTAAAAAGCTCGTTGCTCCAAGCCTCGGAACCTTGCGTTTGGACTCCCACGTCAACCAGCATCATGCACCCTTCAGGATCAGTCCCGTGCCACTGCCCCACCGCCCTAACAGCCGCGGTCCCCAGCAAGGGCCCAAGACATCTTATCAATTGGTCAAAAGTGCTGCCACACCCCCTGCTACAGAGGTAACGTTAGATGATTCATTTACGAGGACAGATGGTCGAAGGACTAGTAGTAGAGTGGACCATGAAGGGGGCTTTGTACATACGGTAAGGCTCGGTTCATTTTGTAATTCAGATAAACTGGTTCTGGGAAATTGTTTTTCAGATCCTCTTATTAGGCCATCGGAATGAAAGTCATAGAATACCGTCCGGAAGATTTCAAAAACACATGAGGCTTTTTTTCATTATTCATTATTCATTATTTTGAAAAACAGGTGCCCGAGGGGTACATAGACAATGTATGTGCTGCCCCCATATAAGGACAGCGTGCGAGTGAGACACGACTCGGATTAATCAGATCAACTCGCCAAATACCACGTTTTATTCTCACCATAAATTCATATGAAAACCTCTTACGGTTTCTTTAGTATTCTATTTACGATTTGGTTTCATTATTTTTCTTTCATATTGATCATAAAGTGGACGAAATTTGGGAAATCGGGACTTTTCTTACGTTTTCATCTTCAAATCGTTTTCACGTCTGCCATCATTGCATGACAGGCAGACACCGATGAGACGTAATTTTTCATTGGCCAAAATTCGATGTCGCAATGGCAACAGCCAATCAGAGACGGAATACATACGTGTACAGAACGTCCGAAGATTGCCGAAGTGAGATCGGGGGTGCGTTCAATAGCACAATACATACGTACGCCGGTATGGGTATTTTCCTATACCTTCACCGTTGAAGGTATTGTCGGTATGCATACGTATTACGCCCCGGGACTTGCAGTCTCGCGCGGCTACACCGAAACGTAAAAACACGAACAGTGGAATTGTGTGTCAGCACTTGGATCTCGCGCTCAAGACTATCGTCTGCCGTCTGATTTCGAAGAATTTGGTTGATTGGTCGGAATTTCTCGGTTTGGCGCCATATACAGTTGTTTGCCCAGTTTCGAATCATTGCCGGTTACGAATCATTTCAAGTTTAAGTGTAGCGCATGAAAACAAATTTTAAAACCAAACACTCAAAATACTATACATTTGAAGACCAACCATTTAACCATTTTAATCATGTAATTTGTCCCGAGTTTTTTCGATTCTGTCAACGATACGGCCACATTTTTCAACTCAATCTAATTTTACGACCATCAAAAATCTGGCGCACAGGCGGGCTTGTCACAGGATAACCCACAAAACCGCAAAACGTTGCGGGGCTACAGACGGGTTTTACACATACAAAGTAAGTATTATTATTCACAAAGTTTCAGTAAAAAAATGGGAAACTATGGAGCAGTGAATATTTATAATACTTGCAAGTTAAGATGCAGTGTCGTTTGTCTAGTTTGGAATCGTGGGAGTAGCTTAGATGAACGTTGTCTTGCGCTGCGCCTGCGGGCTGACCTTACATAAAACAGCCGTTCTCCTTGGAGGGTTGTTTGGCATTTTTGCGCAGTAAATGCATTGGGCATCTACGGCTGTTTCATGCGTCACAATTCCACATAAGCAGCAGTGTTAATGTGGCACTGCACACTGACACCCGGCCTTGAAATAACCCACAGCACCTCGGCAAATTGCCATCGGTGCCCTGTGCTTGCTGTGTTGCCCTTAAAAAGTTCTAACACAAATTTTCCATTTCCTCATTCAGGTGCCCTTTACTATAAAAGAAAATTGCTGTGCCCTTTTGAAAATGAATTTCGAGGCCTGTGACACTACACCCTCTGTGGAAAGATTCTACTTCAATAAAGACAATATGTCTGCACTGATTTTACAGCTTTAATACTGCTAAACAGTGTAGTTAATTGTGATGGGAAACTCTAAATTTAATTAACATTTTTGTTTAGAGTAAAACTTGCAGGACTTTTATGAGTAAAATCTTTCCCCTTTCATTTTTTGTAAAAAAGTCAAGGTTCAGTCAAGTTTGATGGCTCAAATTTGCTCACAACTCCTGTTAATGCAAAGTTGTAAATGATAAAAAAAATCTTTCAATGATCAATAAAATCTTGAAGACAAAATTCTGCTCTGTATAATTTTTGAATTGGAACACAATAAAAAGAAGCCATTTATATTGACATCTAGTAAGTTTTTATACATTTAGGATTCTTTTATTTTATTTACATGTATTTTCATGTTAAACTCTATTTGTAATGCCAAGCAGTTGGGTACATAATTGCATAATTTAAAAATTACATGCTTTTTGTAAAATGTGTCAAGCTTCAATTAATTTGAATGGCTCAAATTTGCTTAACACACTGAACCCCTATTAACTCAAACCGTGAGCCATTTGCAACAGAATGAACAAAAATCGTCAACACAAAACTCTGCTTAACTTCAGGGGCCAGTTTTATGCTAACAAGATCTTGACTTGCAAAGGTTAATTTTAGTTTAAATAGAAAGCAGCCTTTTTACAGTTTCAACTTTAGACAACCTTTTCTATAACAGTTACATGATATGTACATACATGTAGTGCACATTTTTGTAATTTCAAAACGAATACTGGATATTCTTTGCATTTGTTTTTTTCGTTTGATGATCTGAAATAATTTCAAAACCTTGTGATTGCAAATATACAAAGGGATCTACATGTCTGTAAATATGTACAGACCATATAAAATAGCTGCCACCATGTAGGCTGGCAATTTTTCCCCTTGAGAACACATGCATGGTTAGTACATTTGGTGCTTACATAAAGCAATGTAAATAGCAAAAGTTGCCATATATATGCCTTATCTATTTATTGTTGAATTTAAGGGATCCCACTTTTTCATAACAAATATGCACAATTATATTTTCCATGATGATCAGTCAATTATGAACAACTTACATAATATTTCAGATTATAATATTTCATCCAAAATATAATATTTATATATAAATATAAATAACATGAAAATCCACTATATAATGTATACAATTTGTTGTTGTTGATTGATGCTTGGTACGGTAATTTAACAACATATTTAGTGCGTTATCTACTGGGTTTTGCTAATAAAAGTATCTAAAGGTTTTGCTAATAAAAGTAACATTGTTTCGTGTTTGTTGTATAAAAATGGTGCTCTTTTTTATTAACAGATTGGATGGGAGGGCTTTGTCAAATGTTCGGCATTAAAACTTGCTAAGATGCTTAAACATCTCTTACATTTGCAATAACACTCTCTTAAATTCAGGTCACGATTTTTGTTTGTTTTTAGTTAAACAGTTCTTTAAAACCCTGCAAGTATTCTGTTTTGTAATATGGGCTACATGTATCACTCAGAACAAGACAAGGCTTAATTCTGGAGCTGGACCTCGGGGAAAGAAAAAAAATGGTTTTCAAACAAATATCCAATTAACAATGATGAATTAAAGGGGAAAATGGTGCTTTCAAGCAGATAAAATTTCCATTTGCACCTGCTTTTGATTTTTAAAAGTAGGTGAAAGTAAGTTTTCAGGTGTAGGTGGGTGCCCTCTTTTCCCCCATTTTAAGCACTTCATAGTGCATCTAGTAGTAGGCCTATCTATGAAGTTGGGCGAAAAAATCTCCATGTAGTCTGGGCAGAGAGGGCGCCCTATTCGGAACTAGCAAATCGGTTCGAAAGTCGGCAACTGACTTCCGATGTTCCGTTGGCAAATTCACCCAATTTACGAGCGGCTTTGCACAAAATGTCGGTATGCTTAAAATCAGCGAAAGTTGCTGCACTTCGTAGGGTCAGAGTTTTTTTCAGAATAGTCTCCTCCAGATCGCAATCAACGACGATATGAAACCCGGTTCGGAACTGGGCAAACAACTGTATATCGATTTCTTTCATGAACAAGTATTGAAAGTACGTTAAAGTTCCAATTTTTTTGAAATAATGAAAAAATTTTGAATAATGAAAAATTTCGGCGGCGGCCATTTGGTCATGCGGGCGGAGGACGGTATTCTATGACTTTCATTCCGATGGCCTTAGCTATTAAGAGGATCTTTAAACAATATATCATTGATCTTACACTACTACATGTACATAGTAGCCTTGTGGCAAGGCCTCGTGGCTTTGGGGTTATTACTTGTTTGGTAAATGTGGGAATGTTGGGCGACTTGAGCAAAGTTTACGGGGCCTTTTACAATCAACCGACTGCTTACATTTACTTGAGTACGAGGTCGAGCTGTCCAGGAAAATACATAGACTTGTTCCCATTCCCTATGTAGTCTACAGGATTGCCGATCAGTCTTGTTTTAGCTTCCGCAGGAAATTGACGCACGCGCTGACCAGAGACAGAACATCTTCTTTTTTTGGCCTTACAGTAACGTTTCATACATAATTTTTTTCATTTTGGTTTGATTTATTTGGTGCTTAATTTACCCATTGAATTCAATAACATAGCTTCCAAGTTTGTAGTAGATGAGCCGACGATGTAATTTGCATAAGGCAATCTGCATGACATCATGACGTTGTACAGTTTGTGACTGGCTGATTCCTGCTACCCAAAAAATAAAACGGTACCAAATTATAAAGATAAACATAAGAATTCCTCGGCAAAAATTACTTCACATAACACGAGTTCCTCGCAGTTTGTAAAAGGCCAAGTGAACGAGTCGCTCTGCCTGTTTGGTCTCTGCTTCAGTTGCCAAATCGGCAGACTTCAACCCAAATTCACGAGGCCTTGTCAAAAGCCTATCGCATTATCAGTTTAAAATATATTTTCCATCACCCAACCCCCGTCAAAAAGACACTTTGCAAATATATCGGACTTGTACCCTACACATAAAACTGCAGAACTACCTCTCGGTTTTATGCTTTCAAGTCAAAACATTTGGAGTGTCACTGGATTGGACAGCGACATTCTCTTACTGCGGCGGCCATCACCAGGACCTTTTTTAAGATTCCCTACGATTTCCAATCTCGGCTAGTTGGAGCCTATTGTAAGTTGTCTTAAATCCCCCAGTGTAACGGAGGCTTTACGGGCTTGCAATATTTTATTTATTTCAGTATAATTCAGCATCTAGGATGAGCACCAGAAGATGGCGGCCCAGGGTAGAAACATCGCTTTCAGCAGACAGGTAATGCATTTTAACCAGTCATGATACAGAACCACTGATTGCAATTTGTTGGCCAACATTTGTCCAATGATGTCAGTCAACCAAAAGTTGGATGGTGTGGATGCCACTCCAGACAACATCCAACATCGTCCAACAAGGTTGGGCCATCCAGTTTATACAATTTCTTGTCAGTTTCTTTATAATTGCACTCTTAAAAGTGCTTGTTGGATCATTTGTGCCTCCTTCCGTTATTTGATGCACAACATCTTACTAATTTGTTTGTTTGGTTTTTTTTCTGTTTTCTCCCTTCAGCTGCCCTGTGAGTATTCCATGGACATTTTGGTGAGTACAATGTGTCCTTGTAACTTTTCCAGTGTGAGAAAGGTTGTGGGAAAAAGGAAACGTCAAACGTCGTGGAAATAAAAATGACATTTGGCTGTTTCTTTCTTTCGCTCATGCTTGCAACTGGGTCTTTCCACAGTAAAGGGGGCATTTTGGCAACACAGATCATATTTTCAAGGAAATACCTTTGTCTGTAAATAAAAATAAAAATAAAAGAAATAAGTTTCAGTTGTTCTGAAGAGATAACTTAGGCCCAAAAGGGTTACAAATAGTGTAACAACGTGCCTTTCTAAAAACCCTGTGTACAAATTTCCATTATACGCTCATAACCGGGACGACACTTGGTTACGAGCGTATATTGGAAATTTGTACACAGGGTTTTTAGAAAGGCATGTTGTTGCACTATTTGTAACCCTTTTTGGGCCCTTTTCAGAACAACTGAAACTTATTTCTTTTATTTTGATCCCAGACAAAGGTATTTTCTGAAAAATATGGTCTGTGTTGCCAAAATGCCCCCTTTACCGTGGAAAGACTGAAGTGCACAGCGCATTCTGCATGAGCAAAATCTTGCGAGGACTGCTTGATTAATGTCCCTCAAACAACAAAAAGCACCATGCTACTGTCGGCAAGGCATGCGCACGCTGCACTTAATCAAAATGACGGAGTATACATTTTATGACAGCGGTTAATATCTCATGGTTGACGATAAAAAGGTCATAGATTTTCTTAGATTTGTCATGGAAAAATCATCGTATTTTTTTTTTAAGAAGTTGCAGGAGTTGCTAATTTTTGCATTGTTTTAAAGGCCGATTACATTGTTTGCAGTGATCCAAAATTTTACTCCAAGAGTTGACAAGAAAAACCTGACTAAAAGTGTTGATAGCAATGGTAACAAACACCAGATGATTTTTTCCTGTGTAAAATGGTACCTTTGTGGGAGAAATTACCAACTGGTTTCTTAAAAAATACATGTAGTCCACACACCATTTTTTTACTATTCACTCAACACAAAAACCATGCATGGATTTTGAAGGTTTTCTGAAGTATTACTGCTTCTACGTGGCTGAAATTTCTACAAAGCAACATTATTCTTTAGTTATGTAATGCTGTGTTCCTGAAATTCATAAAACATTTTATCTGGAAGAGCCTTTAAAGATAGTATACATATTTGGTAAACTGTTACAAATAGTTTAATCCTTCTGTGTGATTGAAGATATGCATGATTAAAACCAACCTGAGCAAAAACCAGCTCCGTACTTCGTCTAACGTTTGAGAAAACAGTCAAAAAAGGGTTTGCAGTCATTTCGCCCCAAAACCATTTCGCCCTGAACCATGCACGGCCTGTGCACGAAGTGGTTTTGGGGCGAAGTGGCATTTGGGCGACGAAGTGATTTGGGGCGAAATGGCACTCGGGCGAAATGGCACTTGGGAGAAAGGGTTTGGGGCGAATTGAATTTTCGTCTCATGAGACGAAAACTAATTGTTTTACTCATTTCTCAAAGACTATAGCACCAAGTTCAGACAAAACCATTTCAGGGGAAGTTTTCTACGGTAATCATGTTTATATTGTGTAAGTTAGGCATAAATCTGTTAACATTTCTGATTTTCGAGATACCAATCATGTATACTGCCTTTAAATCACTGCTGCGAAGGAGCATGACCAGTTGTGTCATTGTACTGATTCATTTCCTATACTTTCCACCAGCTCCACTACCAAGATGAAACAGCTTCCACTACCCCAAGTCCAGAACTCTGCCCTGCTTCGTGCCTCCTGCCTGAGTGCTAGGGGTATAAGGAATGTCAGTATGTGTTCAGGCAGGTACCTGGGACCATCCAGGGTAGGCACTGCTCCTCAAAGGAGGCAAGTATTGAACTGTTTTATTGACCTTAGCACTGTAACTGGAGATGTTCTTGACTTAATTCCTTCTTTCCACATCTTGGAAAATAGTCCTCCATGCATCTCTGTCGCTCTGGTCGCTGCCTCTCCTCATGTTCCAAAACTGCATTCCTGTCTCTCCCTTTCGACTGTCGTTCTCCTTAGGTCTTCCTCTGTTTCTTCTGCCTTTGGGAGCCCACGTCAGTGCAATTTTAGGGTTTTCTGCTTTCTTTATTCTCAGGACATGTCCGATCCATTTCTATCTTCTCTGCTTGAGGATTGTGCTGATGTTTTCAGTGTTGCAACGTTTTCTTATTTCTGCATTTGTGACTCATCGGCCAGAAGATCTTAAGGATTCTTCTAAGACATTTGTGTTGGAACGTGTGGAGTTTCTTTTCATCGCTCTTGGTCATTTTACATGTTTCACTACCATATAGTAGTACAGCTATGATGTTAGACTTGAAGATGCGGATTTTCGTGCTGTACTGATTACTGTTCCACACCTTCTTCAATTTAGTGAACGCAGCCCTGGCTTTGCCGAGTCTTGCTTTGATGTCCATTTCTGCTCCTCCTGTATTGCCGACGGTTGCGCCAAGGTAGGTGAAATGTTCGACTTCTTCAATGTCTCTACCACCAACTTCGACATGTTGCCAGTTATTCGTGTTCAACTGCATCATCTCAGTCTTATTCACGTTGATTTCGAGTCCCATCTTCTTATCCAGACTGTTGATCTTCTCTTGCATGTCTTGTCTCCGGCTAGTGAACAATGCAATGTCATCCGCAAAGTCCAGGTCCTCTAGACGTTTCTCCATCCTCCATCTGATACCAGTGTACTGATTTTTTGTAGTCCGCCTCATAATCCAATCGATAACGAGTAAAAACAGAGATGTTCAGGTGCATGTTAATTTGAGGAATATGAGCACCAGGCCAAACAAATATTTGAAAGAACGATTTAGATAAGTTTGAGAAATTGGGCAGTGCTTCATGGACCTCTGTAGGCATCACTCGGAGTGTGAAGGATCCTGCTAACAAGAGAGGGAAAAATTACTTTAAAAGCGGTCATAGCACTCGCGCTTACATGACCGTCACTTGTTTAGATACATACCACAGACCATAGATATTGCGTTCGTTACTTTGCGCTCCCATGCAAAACCAAGAGAAAAATTTGATTCACAGGGAAAATCTGAAGGAGTATATACATGTACCACTGTGCCTTATAGCTCAGCTGGTAGAGTTTCTGCCCACCAGCGAGTCAGAGGTCTCGGGTTCAAATCCCGATAAGGCCCTTACGATTTTTCTCTCATCCCAAATGTTGTTGCCACAGACAATGCGTGACCTCAGTACTCGGTAGCAATTTACTTATACACCTCTCGAATAGTAGTAAAAAGATGTTCGTCTTAATTCTAAAAATAATCTCTTCTGTTCCTTCAGAAGCAAGTCAGCAGCAGCGATTGTCCACCCAACATCTGACAATGCCAAGACCAGTGAACAGATGAGACGGTTTGAGGAGGAGAGGCTAGCCCTGCTGCAGACTAGGAATCTCAAGAAGACGACTGAGGTAAATGGGGCGGGGGGAGCGGGGCGTAGTAGTCTAATGGATAGTGTCTTGGACCAACGTCTGGCGATGGCCAAGACGTGGTCTGATGAGACGGTTTGAGGAGAGGCTAGCCCTGCTGCAGACTAGGAATCTCAAGAAGACGACTGAGGTAAATGGAGCGGGGGAGCGGGGAGTAGTAGTCTAATGGATAGTGTCTTGGACCAACATCTGGCGATGCCAAGACCAGTGATCAGATGAGACGGTTTGAGGAGAGGCTAGCCCTGCTGCAGACCAGGAATCTCAAGAAAACGACTGAGGTAAATGGGGCAGGAGAGCGGGGCGTAGTAGTCTAATGGATAGTGTCTTGGACCAACATCTGGCGATGCCAAGACCAGTGATAAGATGAGACGGTTTGAGGAGAGGCACTCATTGAGTACTCATTGAGTACGTCCGAAACAGAGGTTTCTTTTAACGTACCTCGCTTATTGAGAATGGCATTACGCCTTGAACACCCAGCAGGGTGGATATGTGCGCATTACAAATATTATTATTATTATTATTATTACAATAAGTTTTTAGAAATTACACTTTTATCAAGTATGCTTGAAGAACATGTGTTTAAAATCAAACAACATGAATATGTGAAGCATTACAAGCCCTCAAAGTCTCTGAAATGCAAATCTGAATTTATGGAATTGCCCTATACTGTAATTTCTCAACCTATTTTTCTCACAAAAGGTTATGGCCCACCGTAAAGATCGCAAGTATCACATGTGTGGGTCTGAAATGCATCTGCTCGACCGTTACGAGGTGGACAGCGAAGAGACAGAACGACTACAACAACTGATATGGGCTAGGTCGGCCAAGAGAGGAAGGTGGGGTTAAAGGTCATGGAAAGATTTCCTATATCTCCCCACCCTGCAACTGAGACCATGTGAAAATCCTCTTTCAGTTGAGATCTCGATTCTTTCCAAAGTGGGGGCCAATTTCATAAAACATGTTATGCTTAAGCGGATATTTTAGATTAAGCATAGTACGAAAATTTCATAAAGCATGTTCTAAGCATACAAAGAGGTTGCACGCGCAACACTGTCATTTGTTTTGTCAAGGTCAAAATTTTCAAATACCATAATCGGTAGCGAGTCTTTTCATACTAAAGGGGGCATTACGGCAACACAGACCATATTTTCCAGAAACAGACCATATTTTCTGGTCTCAAAATAAAAGAAATAAGTTAGAGTTGTTCTGAAGAAATAACTTAGGCCAAAAAAGGGTTACAAATAGTGTGACAACATGCCTTTCTAAAAACCCTGTGTACAAATGTCCAATATACGCTCGTAACCGGGATGGACACTTGTTACATTTTAAGCCTTCCTGGTTACGGGCGTTATATTGGAAAGCGTTATATTGGGTTTTTAGAAAGGCATGTTGTTACACTATTTGTAACCTTTTTGGGCCAACTTAAACTTATTTCTTTTATTTTGAGACCAGACAAAGGTATTTCCTCGAAAATATGGTCTATGTTGCCAAAATGCCCCTTTACTGTGAAAAGACCCTAATGCATTCATTTTAGGATGATTGTTACTGCCACAGAAGACCCTTACCTGCTGCCGACAACTAAACAGCTAAAAGTTGTGTATCTGTTGGAATAGGGCCTTTATGGCTCGTATAAAGTTTGACTCGACTAAAGTCAGAGACTCAATTCACCGAATGTAAAATATACAGAGCTAAATTTTATAAAAATTGTAGCGCATGTTTTCTGCTTAAATAATGTGCTAAATGGGTGTTGTCATTTCATAAAATCCATTTTATGCTCTTAGTACTTATAGCGAGCCAGATCGCGTGCTGGCCAGCACATTTTTGTGCTACCTGGATGCCATCTTTTTTCGTTGCCATACTCAAGAAATTATAGGCTAAATTTTCCAAAGAAACCAATGTTTAGGGGTCATAGACATAACCCAGTCAGCAGAAGGTAAACGTTTCCTGTGGCCAGTAATAAGCAAGATATAATTAATACATTAGCAGTGATAATTTCAAAAAATTTGCAGAGACTTGGTTGAGGCAGATAATAAGTGTGCAAGAATGCAGCATGTGTAATTGGTCACGCACGCATGCAAGGTCTAGTACAGTGGAGTATTAGTCAACCGTAGAAAATTTTAATATCTCCCTAGAATTAGAACTTCATTGTTAATTGTGTAGACATTTACCCCGTTCTCACTAGAGAAATCGTTTCGTTCGATGATGATTCAAAGTGGATTCGACGAAGAGTTTTTCTGATGTGAACGCACGCCTTTTCATTCGATGAAGCAAATAGCTTCATTCGACAAAGACATCGCTTCATTTGATGAAGAAATTGCAAATTTGTAATGAGAGCGCTCCCTTCGTTCGATGAAGCAATTTGGCAGACCTGGCTGCGCAAGCGCGTTGTGTGTCAAGTGCCCAGCAAGCGTTGTTTTTGATGCGCCACTGGAAAACCACACAGCGCGTCTAGATGTGTGACGCGCATGTACGACCTCCCACAGCTTCATTCGATCTTCGTTAGTGGTCGCTTATAATGTGTACGGTACTGCTCTTCGTTCGATCTTCGTTAAGTGATGTGAACGCACGCTTCATTAACTAACAATAATTAACTAATCTTCGTCGAACGAAGCGATTTCTCTAGTGAGAACGGGGTCATTGTTTAGTGTTGATGTACAGAATTTATCTCTTAATTGTGTACCACAAAATCACATTTAGCTACTTTTATTTATACTTTAGTTGTCTTTTGTGTTTGAAAATTCTGTTAGTTGCATGTCACTTGCATGTATTCACCTCATTTATTATTTGCATGCTTTTGAACCTGATTGGTCCGTCAACATCACATGACTATGTACAGTTCCCCTGTGAGCTACTCTGGAAGGTACAGTGTCCGGGTTACCAGCGGACTGGGTACTGAGAAGGTAGGTTGCCAGATTGCGACTGAAGCATTCTGTGAAGATTGTTTGGAAAGAATCGAGAAGTTGATCATGGCTTCAGACCTTGTGTACAAACCATATGAGACAACTTGAATTTTTTTAAAGTGTTTCCTCTTAAAATTCTCACTCCACAATTTAGGTTTTCGCATCAAATCTGCACTAACTGATGCTTGATGAGTCATTTTAAAGAAAAAAACTTCTCAACTCTTCCCGGTTGTTTTCACATGAAGAAATCTTTCTCATTATATACTCTCCAACAAAAGAAACTGTGCATGATAAAAATTGCTGTATTTTTTCAGCCATGGCAGATAACTCGCTGGAATAAACTGTTAATGAAAGTCCATTAAATCTTTCAAATGGTTAACCGAACTTGAAATGTACAAAATGTGTTCTTCGTGTTCTCAGAGGTTGCTGAAAAATGACTTGCCAATATTAAGTCACAAAGTCAGTATCGAGTGTGTCCCCCTTGTGCATTAATCACTGCTGTGCATCTTCGCCTCATGGAGACAATGACACGCGCTGAAAGAGAATATTGACTTTTGGGTAGTCCTTTTATACGGCTTGCTAACGAGACCTGAACTTTATGGGATTCTGTTACATAACAACCTGTAGGACCCCTATTGTGAAATCAACACCCAGGCATGCCTAAGTCCTGAGTAGGTTTTGAGTGCATAACCTTTTTCTAACAATGTCAGAGAATATTGTCTGTGAATTTGGTGTTTATTTTCCACCTTCTTGAAAAAATACAGCAATTTTTACCATGCACAGTTCCATTTGTTGGAGAGTATATATAATACTGGTTATAACACTGGTTTATTGACAACTGCTTATAGCAGCCCAAAGGCCGAATTGCAAGACAGCTTGCATTATACAAATATTAATATTACTACATAAAATAACTTTAAAAATACAACAGCATAAAATGACAAACATTATAAAACACACAGAATATTACACTTCACAAAAGACAAACCGTGGTATTGGCTAGAGTGTTGATAGATTTACTGGTTGATTGAATCTGACCCAAGAGTTTTGATGACAAGTCGACTGAAATATGGGATGGAACTATTATAATATCTATCTGTTTTACTGGGTGGAATGTGAAGTGTTCTTTTAGACCGGAGATTCATATTGTATGAGCTCTTCAATTTAATAAACCACTCATTAAATTTGTAAGAATAAAAAGCTTTCATTGCAAACTTATTGCACAGGGTGTCTCTACGCACATGCAAGGGTTCCAGTGCCATAACCACTTCCCCGCAAGAAGGGGTCTTGCGTAACTTAATATGGGTCCACTTCCCTGGCTAAACTGGATGCGTTTTAGCTAAAACTGTTATTACATCCCACTTAAAGGCAATATACATCATTGGTAATCTCGAAAATCAGAAATGTTCACAGATTTACGCCTAACTTACACAATATAAACATGATGACCGTAGAAAACTTCCCCTGAAATGGTTTTGTCTGAAGTGCTATAGTCTTTGAGAAATGAGTAAAACAATTAGTTTTCGTCTCATGAGACGAAAATTCAATTCGCCCCAAACCACTTCGCCCGAATGCCATTTCGGCCCATATTACTTCGTCCAAACACTACATCGCCCAAATGCCACTTCGCCCCAAAACCACTTCGTGCACAGGCCGTGGTTCAGGGCGAAATGACTGCAAACCCTTTTTTGACTGTTTTCTCAAAAGTTAGACGAAGTACGGAGCTGGTTTTTGCTCAGGTTGGTTTTAATCATGCATATATCTTCAATCACACAGGGGGATAAAACTATTTGTAACAATTTACCAATCATGTATACTATCTTTAAATTTAAACTGTTCTCGTTTAGCACTAAAAACCCTTTCTTCTAAGGTACATGTAGTTGAAATTACCATTTTAGTGGCGAGATAAAACCGCTCAAGTTGTCATTTTTGAAACTGTTATAGACTGTGTTAGCTGAAATGTTTCACAAAAACAAGTTCAACCATTGTTATTTGCGGTGTCTGAATGATGCCTTTGGGGAAAACCTTGCGAAGAGCCAACAATGAAGCCCAAGGGTGAATAGCCTGAAGCCACACAACAAATTTAACAGCCGTTTTCTCGTTTTAACAGACGCATCCTCCATCTTCAGCAGAAAAGCAGTTGGATGAAAGCCAAGGTAATGACAGTTGTCTATATCACGATGGAAACCAGTAACCAATGGAAAGATTGTTTCTATGGCAAATATGGTATTTGTAAAAAGATGAAATATTCTTTACAGCATAGTGGGAATTTTGTTTTTAAATAAACTCCTCAAAATGTTCGGAAAGTCAAGTTTGACTGACGATTTCTCTCTTGTTACTAAATCATTTCCCTTGAATTTTGTATCATTGGAAAGCCCTGTTATTCCTCTTTACAGTGATGTGTCATTTGTTATGATTAATCAATTAAGGGATGTGCAGTATAGCGGAATACAGGGGTGGTTGGAAAGTGAAGTGTCACAAAATTCACTGCTATTGTCATGCAGTGCATTCCCCTATTGCTTGGAGGATAGGAATGTGTCAATGCACTTTTTGACAATAGCAATGCATTTTGTGACATTTCACTTTACACCCGCCCCCGTATTCAGCTGTGCTGCACATCCCCCAATTGCTTAATCAAAACAAATGACACATCGTAAAGAGGAATAACAGGGCTTTCCAATGATATAAAATTCAAGGAAAATTATTTTGCAACAAGAGAGAAATCGTCAGTCAAACTTGACTTTCCGAACTTTTTTTGAGGAGTTTATTTGGAAAGAGAACTTTGGACAAGTGGGAACAGCTGTTGTTCTTGCACTTATTAGCAAAGTGCTTAGCCACGCTTGCCCCCATCTTTTAGATGGGATGTAGGTCCAAATGTGTTGTGTAATACATTTAAAAGATGCCAGAAGAATCTGTTTGCAAGAGGAAAATTCCAACTGTAACTACATGCCTTGGGACAGCTGGCAAAGCCATGGTGGAGATTTAGGTTTAAAAAGTGAACACGGCCCCCATTTACTTCACTTTGTGTTTCATCCTCAAAAACCTTTGACAGAAAATTTCCAAATACATGTATACCCAAACGTTTTGATGATTTGTCTGACTTGGAGTCAAAGAATTTTTTTTGAGAGAACAGAATGATTTGTGGCTTAAAGGCAGTATACATCATTGGAAATCTCGAAAATCAGAAATGTTCACAGATTTATGCCTAACTTACACAATATAAACATGATGACCGTAGAAAACTTCCCCTGAAATGGTTTTGTCTGAAGTGCTATAGTCTTTGAGAAATGAGTAAAACAATTAGTTTTCGTCTGATGAGACGAAAATTTGCCCCAAATTACTTCGTCCGAACACTACATCCCCCAAAACCACTTTGTGCACAGGCCGTGGTTCAGGGCAAAGTGGTTTTGGGGCGAAATGACTGCAAACCCTTTTTTTACTGTTTTCTCAAAAGTTAGACCAAGTACGGAGCTGGTTTTTGCTCAGGTTGGTTTTAATCATGCATATCTTCAATCACACAGGGGGATAAAACTATTTGTAACAGTTTACCAATCATGTATACTATCTTTAACTTGAATGAATTTGACTTGTTGGTATCATGTGTAATGTAAAAACAAACTCATGTTGCCCATTATTAAAACTGTTAAAACATGTTTCTGTTTTGACCAGAAAAACACACTGAAGATAGCAGTAAGACGGAATCAGGAGATGCACAAAAGTAAGACCAACATTAAACAACGCCGTGGTTGAATTTCCATTATAATTTTGTTGATCTAACAAATTTCTAAACTAGTAGTTTTTCAGCTATGTTGCCATATTACATTTGTTTTCCATCTCCAGAACAATGCCAGATGATTCGATATCAACATCCCATCAGACAAACACAAGAGAGTAAGTTACATTCCGGAGTGGATTTTTTTTTAACTTATAAAATGAGGCACTGAAGATAAATTGAGCTCTTCGCATGTACTTCCTGATCTTTTAATAAATAATAAAATTCATTATTTTCTTTGGTCAGTCGCACACCCATGCGGCCCAAGACAAAAAAATTGGTCCATACAAAAACCTGAGGGAGTACTGTGCCTTATAACTCAGCCGGTGAAGCATGTGCCTAGTGTGTCGGATGCTTGGGGGAAGCATTTGCCCAGACCGTCAGAGGTCTCGGGTTCCAATCCCAATGAGGACCATGTGATTATTCTCTCATCCCATGTTTAGCTTATGGGTAATTCCCAAAATTAGGGGTCCAAAAGTGTGACATGCTTTTTAAGTGTGTTTAATGATTGAAAGTGGTTTCCCAGTAGAAAATATTTATTTTTATTTGAACAAATGCCACTCAAATTTAATTTGTGTGTGTAGATATGGCACCAAGGTTAATGCAAACTCATTCTACAGCCAATTTTCATTTGGCGTAGGTAACCCGGGACACCAAACTCCTATTCAATACCATGGAACAAATTATAAGCCTTTATGGTATTTTGTTTTGAATATTTTTCAGGAATCAGAAAACAAAATATTGAAGAAAATGATGCTGCCCCCTATAATCACAGGCCACAGTCCATTACTGAGAATTTGTGGTCATAAGTGGTGATTTTTGAAGCAGAGAGTGTCGTATGTACATTTGTAACTGGGACACCAAACATTTTGGACCCCTAATTGTGGGAATTACCCTTATTGAAAGAATAGTGCTAAATGGCATTCGCCCAATTGTCATTCCAAGAAACATTTCACTAGACATCAGGCTCTTATGCTTACTTTAGTAGCATAACAAGAGAAGTCTTTAATAATTTATGTGGATCTCTCTACAGTGTCTTCATAACCGAGTGTCAGACATCAGAAGCAAATGGTGATGGGACAGATGTTACAAGTCAGTTCCAATCTGAGCAACTCACCACATCAGCAGTTGATGGTGCAAACGGAGATGCTACTCAAGGTGACTTGGTGAGAGATGAATCAGAATTGGCATCTGATGAGGCCGAGCCTCAACTGTCGGCAAAGGAAGCCCTATTGAGCATGCTCATAAGAGAGGACAAGATCGCAGCGATGGAGGGCCGAGTGGCAGAGATCGATGTCTTGAAAGGGGAGGTATGTTTCAAGGCAGTCTAGGCAATTGAAATGGCAGCCTTTAGGTGAAAATCCAGAAGTTTCTGGTTCAAACTTGGCCTTAGAGGAGCTTGACCAGATTGTTCCAAAAATTGATTTCGTTCTAACCTAACAATCATGTAAAATACCTTCCCAAAATATTATTCATGGGAAGAAAATGGGAATGTGCAATCCCCAATTTGGATGTGGAAGCAAAAAGGTTGGTGTAATCACTGCCCTTTTGTACGGTATGTGACCAGATAAATTAGTTTACTACACTTCAGTAAAGTTTTTGACAATATACCTAAAAATATATCGATTGAGAGCATGAAATTTCAGAATGGTAACACGAAAAATATGATACACCATATGGTATCAAAATCTCAATACCCATGAAAAAAATTGGGGCGTGTCAAAAATGTCACGCTCCTTTAAATTGTCAAGGCCACATGGCTTAGGAAGCGCCTGGATTGTAGACTACATGTGCCGAGTGGCAAAGCCACGAGATATTTTTAACTCACCGAGAGTTTTCTTTATTTGCCCCAATTTTTGCTACTGATTCTGGCAGCAAAATTACAGCCAATCGGAAACGAAGAGGTAGCATACATTTTATAGTCTAGGCAAATTCAAAAAGTGCCTAGCCAAAACCAGGCCACATGTGCTGGTGAATTTGAATTGGTCTGCACCTACATAACAATAGAGAAGTTGGGTTTTCAACCTGATTAAACCTGCGTGGGGTGAGCTCACCTGTTGAGTTGCATGTCACACAAACAGTTCTAGAAGTACAGGAGGCACTTCAGGCAGCGTGGCACACCTAGCGTCAGCGGCTCTGAGGCTGGTGCAGTCAGCCTCGCTACACGAGGTGTTTGCTACAGACCGATAAAGTGTTACATCTTTCAGCATCCTTGATCTTTTGTTCAGAGTATAATTGTACTTTTTAAAAACCGTATTTGTACTTAGATCCAAAATGTTGGCCGTACGGAAGAATCCACACAAGGCCTGGAAGACTTGAACGCAGATAGACTCGATGACAGCATAGATAATGGACAAGGAGTGTTTGGAACGGTCTTGAATGATGCAGAACAGAAAGAGGTGGAGAGATTGAGAGCAGAGAAGACACAAGCCAAAGCGGCCAGGTCTCGACAGGCTGACGACTTCATCATGGCTACGACTCATGTTGCCAAGGCCAAGTCAAAGGTTAATACACTTAAACTCAGATTTATAAATACCTAAGATAGTTTACCAATTCCTATTGGTCAGGAGCACATCACGTGGCCAATCTTAAAGACAGATTACATGACTTAAGTGGTGTTCCCATTGGACTATTTTTGGTTAAACTCCCGTGGTTGTGCGGGAGAGTAGCAAAATTTAGTCCAATGGGGACGCACGGAGAATTAGCGTCCCTGTAAAGTTACCGCGACCACGATGTAAAACTTACAGGGTAAAAGAGTCCGCGGAAACTTTCCGCTCAGCCGCGGGAGTTTTACAGGGCCCTCGAAAAGTCCAATGGGAACAGCGCCGCCCTGTAGAACTACCGCTACCGCTGTGTAAAATGCCAAATGGATGACGTCACTTCCTGCATTGTGCAATCCCACCACACATTGCGCGAAAATTCTTGTTCCGTTATTATGTACTGTACATGCCATGTACGTACGTACGTACGTACGTACGTACGTACGTACGTACGTACGCACGTGTTTTTTTTCATGCTCATTTCTTCGCAAATATAATGGCAAGTTTAATAGAAGTTGTTCGAAATTTGATTGGGTTTCCTGAAAACGAAACTCCTGTTAGGTCAAAGGTTATGTAAACTACGCCCTCAATTGACCACATATGGCCAGCCAAATAGCTAAATTTTCCGCTCGCGTCGTGTAAAATATATGGTAGTAGGAACGCACGGGAGATTTACAGGAAGGAATGTTTACAGGGAGTCGCGGAAAGTTCCCGCGAGGGCGCGTAAAAAGAAGTCCAATGGGAACGCGCCTTAAGGAATAATGTTAAACTAATTTAAGTAAGCCCTTTTTCGTTTGTTATAGATAAACTCCCAGGTGCCTGAACGAAAGTGGCTAAAAATATTCGCACGTGGATATTTCGGGCTGGTCTAGAACAAGATGGGTAAAATATGAACACATTGTTACAGTGAACGGGGATACCATGCCTGCACTGTGTGTGCATTGTACCACGTGTACGTGTATAGTCTGTTGCAACCAGAGAGACCTGGATGGAGGAGCTCATCCAGGTCTCTGCTGAAACATAGCCCATACACTACATGTACCCAAGGCCATTTTAATCTGGGTATGCACTAGAGTACTGGATTGAAAATATCACCTTTTGCATGCTGCCAAGGTTACTGGGTCTACACTAAAACCAGTAATCCTTTTTTCTATGTGCTTTAGCAATGGACGATTGAGATTACCAGTGGTTGTTTAGATCCATACCTGATGTGCACATGACATTACCAGATGGGGGAAATCTGGGTGATTATGTCACCCTTTTGTGTGATTATTTTCTTCGACAGAACAGACATGTAATTAGAATTTCAAATCAAAATGCTCCACTACATCATAACTACCGGTAAGCGTATACATTGTTAATGTCCTCGATTTGGTTTATTTGTGAACTTTGTGAAAAAATTGTATTAAAAAATTGACAAAAATGGTCGATGGAAATGGCCGTGACGGTGATTAGTTTGAACCCTGTATTTTACACGACGCTCTAGTCCCGTTGTTTTGGCACTAGAACTGGGGAGGCGCTCAGTTGGAGAATGTTATGACAACATTCATTTGTTGTACTTTACAAAACTACCTCCACGCGAAAGGACTGCCTTCGGTGGCCCTTTCGCAAGTGTTAATAAACTGCCTTGTACAAATTTCAGCTACATATCTTTGTATATATTGTCTGCAGACAACGTTTTTTTTTAAAACTACCCTCAGTTGGCAATTTCTCCCACAAAGAAAAAAATAATGTGGTATTTGTTACTGTTGCTATCAACACTTTTAGTCAGATTCTAGTCAGTAATCTTTCGGGTCACTGCAAATGTATTGTATTGGGGCTTTAAATATGAGTGAATTTAGGGCCATTTTCGAAATGGCTGGCTCAGGCTTGGTGCAATGGAGATATTAACACAGGGAAAGAAACATCTGGCTTCAACACCGACTTAAACATTCACCCCTGTTCAACATATTTAAGGCTGCCAAAAGGAACTGTAAACCACAGAAGACAGAAAATTGCAAAGACCCAGCTTAACAAATCTACACATGCTCATCACTAGGCTTGGGCGATTCCAGCATTTCCGATTCCAAAAAAGAATCGATTCCATTATTCGCGGAAAAACATTAAACATACTGAGCGTGTTTAATAGGTAAATGAGCGTGTTTAGGTACATGTACATCGACGATACTATTGTGCCGACGACGACCCAATTATTGGCACCGAGTGGCACTAAACGTCCACGAAATGATGCCGGCCTGTACCACACACACTTTCTTAATAATGTGGAAATGATCAGAGGCTAAATATTCTTATAAAAATTGGGGTTTTGCCTTCGGAATTGCGAGGTAATTTCTGGAATCAGCAAGCTATCACTGAGAATCGAATCTAAATGAAAGGGAATCAATTTCTATTGGGAATCGATTCCTCAAAAATATGTAATCGATTCTACTCGATTCCGGCGATAATAATAATAATAATAATAATAAATAATAATAGTAATCGATTCTACTCGATTCCGGCGTGGAATCGCCCAGACCTACTCATCACACACTAATGCCAAATTTAAGGATACCATTTTAAGAAAAAAAAAGTCTATCAAGTTTGAAAATACTGAATTTTTGTAACATACATGTACTAGACACCAAATTAACTGTTTACAGTACTGTCTTGTACCAGGGAAAAAAGATATGCCATTGAAACAAATGTCGGCAACTTTCTTTCCAGATGGCCGAGTTGTACAATTTCCTCAGTCCGCATCAGCAAGAGGCATTTGAGAAGAAGTTCAAGGAGTTGGACATTGATGGCAACGGTGTTATCACGCTGCAAGAGCTGTACAAAAGGATGTATAGCGGCAGGGAGAATAAGGAGATGGGGAGAGCCTTCATGCAGGTAGGGGAAAATTACAGAGAATCACAAAGGTATTGAAGGTAGGATGGCTCGTATTTAAGTAACAATAGATATGCTGAAGCACTTTTCGACTTGCACTCAATTATAGCATTATGCAAGTATGGCGGCCAGGGCTGTAGTCGAGTCCCCACTTTCCGAGTCCTTGGTGTCCAGCAAACATCCGAGTCCTCAGCAGGCCGAGTCCGAGTCCCGAGTCCTTATTTCAATTTCAAGTGCAAGTGTCATTGATCGTGCCTGTGATCTTTGGCAGCTCGTAAGTTTGCTTTAGGCCGAGAAAAATGTTTCTTTGGGAGGTGAGATACATTTCGAGTGCTCAAAATTAGTTTAAAGATAGTATACATGATTGGTAAACTGTTACAAATAGTTTTATCCCCCTATGTGATTGAAGATATGCATGATTAAAACAAACCTTGGCGAAAACCAGTTCCGTACTTCGTCTAACTTTTGAGAAAACAGTAAAAACAGGGTTTGCAACCACTTCGCCCTCAACCATTTAGCCCTGAACCATGGCTTGTGCACGAAGTGGTATTTGGGCGATGTAGTGTTTGGACGAAGTGATTTGGGGCGAAATGGTTTTCGGGCGAATTGAATTTTCCTCTCATGAGACGAAAACTAATTGTTTTACTCATTTCTCAAAGACTATAGCACTTCAGACAAAACCATTTCAGGGGAAGTTTTCTACGGTCATCATGTTTATATTGTGTAAATCGTGACTCGAGTCCGAGTCCAGACTCGAGTTCTACAGCGTTGATGGTGGCAGATGCCAATTGACACTAGTATAAAGGCTAAAGGCAGGAATCATATGGTCAGGTTGCTGAGTGCTGATTGGTCTGCAGAAACACGCTAGATTGTATGGAGTATGTGCATAGCACAGGTTTCATGAAATGAATGTACTTGGCATCGAACAAGCCCAGACGCGCTTCGATCATGCCGTGCTCAGTACAGCGAACTGTTTGTAGTACTTAACCGTTTCTAGCATTCTGGATTTATCAAGCATGTGTTGCCCTCTAGCAGAGGAGTAGTAGGGCTGTTTTCACACTAAAGTTAATTTTTACACATTAACGCACGTAAATTTGACACGCATCGCCTCGAGAAAATGCTGCGTGGAGGGTATTTGACATGAAACGATAACACTAAAAATTGCACTACATTCACAAACTTTTAAATTCTAAACTAGCCGTCAAAAAGCTAAATATGTACTACGGCAAAATACACTAATTGAGAATGGCATGAACCCTGCCAATCTCGTCATTTCATGTTTGGCACTGAGCCGCGTCACTCGCAGGGTAAAAACGTGAAAACGTCCATTATAAATTCAATTTAGGGTTACGTTGTCATTTTGTGACATTGCAACTTTGTTCATGCATATTTCGGACCTTCACACAAGCAGGCCTATAAAAACCTGGAATTACACTTCAAAAACGGATTACAAAGGAGGGTTGGGGTGACTATCACTGAGATAGCATGGTTTTAGGTGATAAAACAAATTATTTCAGAATCAGAGGCCCGTTAAAGTGGCATTTTTAGGGTAATTCTATGAAGGCCTTGGTGGACATAACCTTAACACGTTGTACGAGTATACTCGTACACCTGTTAACTACGAGTACACTCGTAGTCGGCAGTCAACGTGTTAACATTTTTAATTTTTTGTGGAAAATGTACAACAAATTCATTTTCGTGTGGGGAAGATCATAAATTATGTAGGCATGGGACAGCTTTTATGTAATTATTTTTTTAACTGAAAATGATTTTTCTATAATTCTTGAAATTGGGACTCAATGTTTTTAGTCGTTACCATACCATCAAGATGCCTTGATGCTACCATAATGGAGAACTGATGACAGGCTTGCATTTTGAAACTGGGTCATTGCACGAAGTTGGGACACAAAGTGTGACAATTCTTCATTTCCACAAAATGGCCAATAAGTGAGCATCAAGTCATGTTCTCTATAATGATGTTGAACGATATGGGTGCTTTGCTTTTTGTGATAATTTTTGAGTCTTCAGACTCAATGGAATTTAGAAATTTTGAATTGTTTGACAAAACCGATGTAACGTGGACGCTGCGCCAATTTATCTCAATTCACACCGACCCTGAAAGTAATCTTGTTGAATTTGACATTAGTACACAGTTCTCGATCTAAACAATCATTTGTAATCTAAATTTAGAGGATTCTAACTTGAATTTTCATGTGGTTTAAGACAAAATGTCACACCTGCATTTGCACAAAACTTCATTTAGTCGACTGATGGTTTTATATTTTGTTGCATATAATAGAGGTTTTTAATTTATATCATTCAACCGCTGGTATTTCCGAGTACTAGCTATTGACTAATGAAATTCGTAAGTCCAAAAATATAGGGTAAAAAGGGCTCTGACGTAACAGGGTGCACCGTATCCCAACTTCAGAAAATTGCTAAAATTTTAACGTTACTAGCCATATGGAATTGCCCTTTATCATTTTGTTAATTTCCATTTAGAATGACACTATTGGAAAAAGGAGTTCAAATCAATTTTCTTGTTTTTGTCATTTGACTGGAACCCAGACTCAATTGCCTCTTTCACTCTATCCCTCAGGTGTTTGATCTGAACAAGGACCAGACTATTGATAAGCGTGAGTTTGTGATCGTGGCAGCTCTGAATGACAAGCTAACTGGGAAACACACCGAGTCGGCAGATGAATTTCTAGAGTTGGATCTTGAGAAGTTGGCACAGAGCATTACTGTGTACAAGGTATGGTTTTTGCATTATGAACTTTTCTATTAATGTCAAATTTAGCCAATTTGGCTCATGCAGATTTTGTTACCACTGCCATCAACACTTTAAAGGCCCAGTAGATCATTTGCAATGACCCCAAAAATTAATCGACGAGTTTACAGGACAAAAGTTATGAAAGTAAAGATTGAATTAATAGCAACTATCCATTGAAAGGTTTCCGCTCAAAATGATATAATTTTACCAGAAAATAATCCGTAAAGATGAAATTATTTAGATCGTTTGCAAACGATTTACTTATTTTTGGTTCGCATCTACGCGGTCCAAAATGCATGGGCGCTGTGTACTCTGCGTGCGTGTTCCAACGCGATGCATTTTTATGGATCGCGCGCACACGCAGTATGTGCACCACAGAGTGCATGACGCAAGCCACATACTACCCGATCAACTGAGAACGAATATTTGAAACACCCCGCCAAGACCAGGAAAATGCATATGGATTTTCATGGTTTTTTTAAACGCGGTACATTTGACAAAGCTGAAATTTCTTCGGATGAGTTTGTTGATGTCTTTCTTTTGATTTATAATAGTTTTATTCGCAGAATCGCTCAAAAACAGATCATCTACAGGGGCTTTAAAGGACGTATGAAATAGGGTTTTTATTACATAAAATAATAGTAGAGGACGTGTTTTACACATTTCGGTAAATTTCAGAGAATTTGATAGTTGTAATTGCATGTTTTCTATTTTTATGCTAATGAAATTTCCATATTCATGAGCAAAGCCGTGATGTCATCTCAGGACAACAGAGGAATTCTCCATAGAATTGTGTACAAAAGTTGATGTCATTTTTAGTGGCTTCTTGATATCATGAACTATATAAGTTTACTGAGTTTGTTTAGTATGTCATTTGCAACAGTCCTAACAAGTTTGTTTGGGTCAAGAATGAATCGGTGGGCTACTGTTACTGTTTGAAATGTAATGTTCTTTCTTTGTTTTTCCACCGTGGGTTCCCTCCATGACCAGCATCAAACAGCACCCTCGCCTGACAAGACATTTTTGAAGTAGAGAAAAGGTCACTTTTTTTCTGAAATGAAAACAAATTTGAGTTTGCCACTTTGATCTTTTGATTTCTGTATAAAAACAGCTGGTTGATAATTTTCACTTCACAAAATCTTTAAGTAAAGTCTTCTTGTCAATTAATGATGAAAGATTGGACACGATACGATGGGCCTCTACATGGTACAGCTCTCTTGGATTTGGGTTGAAGATTCACACTATACAAATGCCAACCAGCATGTTTCTACTGAGCACTACTTTTTCACCCGCTATTTTAACCAACAGTGAACCGGTTGTTTGTTGCTCAGCGTGTTTCTACTGACGTGACCGAAGAATAAAATGCCACGTCTCTATCTGCTGTTACGCAATGCCTAAAGCAAGAAAAGCCATTTCGGGTCAAGTAAATTATTTCACACAGAAAATACTTAGTATGCCCTGTGTATTTTCAGTGCACACACCGATGTGTTTCTACTGCAAAACACAATAGGTATTGCACCGCATGGAGGTGGTTAAAGGAGCAAGATTGTATTTCATACTGACCTAACAATCATAAAATACCTCCCCAAAATACCATCCATGGGAAGAAAACATGAAATTTGTAATCTCCAATTTGAATGTGGAAGCAAAAAGGTTGGTGTGATCACTGCACTGCTTTATGCAACCTGATTACTTTACTGAATTAAGATATCCTTGAACATTTACGGATTGAGAGAGTGAAATGTTAGAATGGTAATGAGAAAAATGACAAATGATACAGAATCAAAATCTTGACATCCATAGAAAAAATGGGGGCTCAAAAATGTGATCTGGACACGCTTCTTTAATGATTTGCGACAGGATTCCCAGCATCACGCTGAAAATTCGTCACAACGTTCTGTTTTTACTGATGAACTGAGGCGTGTTCAACAGCACAATACTGAAATACGTATGGCAGCGTCGGTATGCTGCAACCGAAATGGATTATTGAACGACTACGTACCATCAAACATGGCCACTGTAGACACGTATTAAGCAAGTTCGGGCGGGCGACTATAGTTGACTAGACCATTGTCATTACGGAGCATACAACAGTAGGATACGCGGTTTGACTAGCTAGTCTGACTAGAATAACCTACCTCCGGGGCTTGGTTCCTCTAGTCAGACTAGCTAGTCAAACCACGCAGCATTCGGGTGGCATCCACATCCTATGGTTTAGTCTATGACTATAGTCGCCCGCCCGAACTTGCTCCTTGATGTTACCCGAACGCTGCGTGGTTTGACTAGCTAGTCCGACTAGAGGAACCAAGCTCCAGGAGTATAGGTTAGTGTTGTTAACTATAGTCGCCCGCCCGAACTTGCTCTATTGTGTTATTGAACGCGCCCCTGGTGAATCGGTTCTACTCCGAACTACACCATATCACCTGGCGACCGCTCCTCAGTGGAAGCATGCTGAATGTGTAAAGTCTCACTAACTTTTAAACCAACAGAGAAAGTTGGCATCGTCACTTCACGAGAAGTGTCTGGAGGATAAGGTGGAGACAGAGGTCTCTGGTTTCCACGACAACGAGTCACATTCTGCAGATCCCGCATCTGGTGATACTCTGTAAAATAATCGGTACTGGCTGTGAATTTTATTGCAGAATTGTTTGCAGTTTGGCCAAGCTGGTGTGAATGCTTGTATCGCTTTTCATCGCCAAATGTCATGCTTGTTTCTGGTAGTTTAACTGCTAATGGGCAATTCTATCGTTGCTTATAATGTTTCATTTTTATGGTCATACTGTAAAATTAGTGGCCTCAGAGTTCTTTAAATGCAAAATGACAAGGACCCTCTTCACATTAGCGCAATTGCTTCAAAAAAGAATTAGCTAATCATCATTAGTTAATGAAGCGTACATACATGTACACATGGTCTTTCCACAGTAAAGGGGGCATTTTGGCAACAGACCATATTTTCGAGGAAATACCTTTGTCTGGTCTCAAAATAAAAGAAATAAGTTTAAGTTTTGCTGAAGAGATAACTTAGGCCCAAAAAGGGTTACAAATAGTGTGACAACATGCCTTTCTAAAAACCCTGTGTACAAATTTCCAATATACGCTCGTAACAGGGACGGACACTTTTTAGGCCATCCCGGTTACGAGCATGTACAGTTCAAAAATTTACGCCGGACCCCACACCGTAATGGCTGCGTGCTCGCAATTTCAGGGTTTTTTTCAGGGTTTTTTCACATCCCTGTTTCAATGCATTGCTTGTTGACTTTAACCTGAGACTAAGCTAATAACGTGGAGTTGGGGTCTGTCACAAAGAACAAAGAAACTTAATTCACATCTTTTTCCCAGTATTTGGTTCATTGGTAGAGCCTGCTAACATTACCGGAATGACATATATCCATGCTAATGTTTCACATGCTTGATGATAGTGTGACATGGTTTTAAAAAAACATAAGAGTGCAAGTTTCTGCTGTGTAAATTTGCTGAGCACTGTAAACGCATTTGCTCTCCATTCCTTCCCCCATGCTCTCTCTCTCCACCAACTTCCAAAATTTCTAATTTTCTCCTTGGAAAACTGCTTGCCTTGTTCGTCTTTGATAGATTGAGTCATTTGCTTTAGGAGCAAAATGCGGAGAAATATAATCTGGAAAAACAGTAACTGTTTCAAGTTTCATTGTTCAAGTAATAGTACTTTTTTTCAGTACAAGTTCCACAATAACTTTCAACCACAATTGTGACCCGCTCTGCAAAAAAGGGTCTTAAGTCGCGCTGGCTAGTATTCTTTTTGCGACCATAAAAAGAAATCCGCGGCAAATCCACGCTCAATAAAATACCAAAACACAATGGAAATTCCTGGCGGTGTTCCCCCTGGAATGTCTGCGTTACGCCTGGAATTTCTTTTGTGTTTAGGTATTTTAATGAGCGTAGAAATGCCACAGATTTCTTTTGATGGTCGCAAAAAGAATACTAGCCAGCGCGACTTAAGACCCTTTTTTGCAGAGCGGGTCACAATTACACAATATTTTTTAACCACAATTACACAATATCTTAAAATCGAGGGCCCGCCTTAAGCCGAGTTTTGATCATTCAAATTTGCATCCACAGATTAAAGTGACTTGTTTTTATCCCTGGGGTAAGTTCAACCTGGAGATGGGCAAAAGTGATTCACTTGGACAATAATTCATAACACTCAACCCGGTTGAGGGTTAAAATGCCATACCCCTGCCCGTCGCCCGATTGTAGGATTTTGATGACAAATACAAATTGTTAGTGCACCTGGGAGCAAAATGCTAATTTTTCTCTCCCTGTATGGGGATTTTATCACTTCAAAAGTGACAATTCCACCTCTTGGGAGGACCAGCTGGGTGGGGGAATTCATAGGTGCTTAACCTACGTGTATCTTGACTTCTCTCACTATTGAGAGTGGGCAATTAAAGGTACATTGTACACACCAGCCTACTGTTTACATGATTTAGTGATGTAGCAGCATTGACAATACTTTTTTAATGGTCGTTGTGAAAAAATCCAGTAATTTACTAAAGAAGTGCAAAATCAACAAAAACGGTCAAAAGAAGTGTTATACGTTTTACCAGCCGTTGCAACTACGCGCGAGCTTCACGACTTTGTCACAAAGAATCGCTCTTTTCTTACACATGATACATGTATCTCCAATTTTCTGCTTACGATTTCACTGAACAGCCCGGACAAACGAATAGGAATTTCCGTTTTGTTCATGTTTTTTCTTCACAAACGTACACGTACACGTACACCGGAGCACACCAACCCGGCCGTGTGTGCACTCAGGCTATTTGCTGTGCTGCGCAGGGCAAACAGCCTGCCGTATAGCACGCGCTCGCTCTCCCGTTCTCCGGACTCTCGAAACATTTATGTTCAACTTTGTTTCATACCTGTATAAATAGTATCTCTTTTGTCAATTACTTATAAATATTGGGGGAAAATCAGAGTTGAATTTGGTGCAGTTCTGCAGTAAGAAACTTTCATGCGGCTGGACACAAAACTAACTCGCAAGACTATGTGACTATGTTTTTTGAAAATTGCTTAAAAACGGCAAAATTCCTTGGTTTCTTTTCAGGACATGTACATTTTATTTCGGAAGGGCACTCGGATTCTTGTATGGGTCAATTTCGAGCCCAAAATAACCCAACAAAACCTTTAATCATGTTAATACATCAATGCTCCACAGTACCAAAATATGCTTTGCTTGTGTGAAAATCGCATTTTAATCAGGTGTATATTTTTATAATCTTAAATATGAATAACAACTTTGCTAACAATTGCTTCAAAAATGCGATCTTAGAGTAGGTGCATAACAAATATAACATGATTGGAAAACTGTTACAAGTGGGTTATCTATCTCCATGTATGATTAAGGACGTGTATGATAAAAACCAACCTGTGTACTTGTAAGTCAGCATTCTGAGAAAATAAAAAGCATTGTCCATGCTTTCAAGAAATTGAGAAAATCATATCCTATTAAGGCTAGTTTTCCCCGAGTACAGAGCGTGATCCAAAACTGGTAAACACTGGATGAAGATTTCAAAATTTCTTAAATTAATCAAAATAATACCTCAACTGTAAAGAAATGTCTATATTTTACAATCATATTACAAAATTTAACAGAATAAATTTGGCTGGGCACACTGTGCCATCACATTTTCATAAAAAAAGCTGAAAATGCATGAAAATAAATTGTCTTTTTTGTCAATTTTATTGATTATCTGTCCCTCACGCATAAAAACAACCTCCGCATAAAACTGTAAAGTCAATTCCAACATGTGATAAACTGGGTGTGTTTTTTAACATCAGTAGCAGGTAAACATACAGGTTCACTTTAGTTTTCATTTGTTGTTGACTAAGGAAAGGCATTTGTCTCTTGATTTCCGTCCCTCACACGTGAGGGACGGAATTGGATCACGCTCTGCACTCCTGTGTGCCATTTCATATATCTTCAGTTATTGTTTTCTTATAAAAATATAACTCGGGCAGAATTATTCCATTGGACAGTTGGAACGCTCCTGTCTTTCATTGGAATAAGGTTTTCTGGTTAAACACCTGGCTCATCAAAATTTTGGGTATTCCAAATCTTGTTTACAGCCACGAATTTGATTGTATCATTTCTCATCCCCTAACAGAATATATTCCAAGTGATCGACCAGGATTCAGACGGTCGATTGACGCTCGAGGATGTCATGCTGGCCATCTCATTGTCCGGTGACGCTCAAAGCGGAGTGGACCCAGAAATTGTACATCACATCCATGAAGCCATAGATTCTGACGGAAACGGCACCATTGATTTTGCAGAGTTTCTGACCTACGTACCATTCTTTCTGAAGCTCCACCAGCGAATGACAGAAATTCGAAGGATCAGTATAGGTGAGGTGGAGGCAGCCAGGGAAGCCATCAGGAAAGCGGTGCTTAAGGTTAGGGGTGATACAAATAGGACCATGACCTCATTCTGAGGGAGAGGCGTGATAATGGATAGCACGTCAGACTTTTTGGTAATAGGTCCACGGTTCACGGCCGGGGCTGCTTTCGAGCGCTCGTCCCTGGTGCTCCCAGGTGGTGGAAACGTTACGTCACACACATGCTTACACACGCTTTCGGGCGAGCACCATGGAGCACCTGGTGCCGCGCTCGAAAGCAGCCCTGGTCACTGCTATCGTATTGTGTCCTCAGACAACAGACTTTACTCCTCATTATCTCTCTCCACCCAGGTGTATTTAAAAAGGGGTGTTGTGGAAACCCAACTAAGTGCTGGGGGTAAAACTTGCTATGTTCCTAGTCACTCAATGCCATGGCATGGAAACCGGGGATGAGTACCAGCCGTATTGAGCAAGCTTGGCTCGTGAAACGACCTACCTCATAAAATCGTTACATAATAATACTTACATTCCCTTCATATAGCAGCTCTAGGGCAGTTCCACAATGTCGGACATATATTTTTGACACTGACAGGGTGTATTCTTAAAGCTACAATTTGAAAGTGGATTGTCAGTCCATTAACAGATAAGTGGTAGTTACTACAATGATTTAGTAAAAACAACTAGCCCAAAACAATCTTTGTCCTAGAAATACCATAAAAATATCAATTTCTCTGCGTACGTCCAACACCATGGTATTTGATGAGCCACTTTCTAGGGCAACAAAGATTTTTTTGGGCTAGTTTTTACTAAATCATTGTACAAACTACCACTGGTCTGTTAATGGACTACAATCCACTTTCAAATTGTAGCTTTAAGAATACACCCTGTCAAAGCAGGTCAAAGTGTCCAAAATATACGTCCGACACCGTGGAACTTCCCTGTAGTATAGACAGCCTAATTTTGGGGAAAGTTACAGAGATCGTAGCCCAGGTTGGACGTTGCATTCCATCCCCTACAGAGATCATAGCTAATGTAACAAAAACTAGTCAAATGTGAACGGCTAGAAAAACCTAAAATTGTGAAGTGTTGACTGTCGGTTTTTTACGCTCCCTTGCTGTGAGTTTTACAGGGCGAGCTGGGTTGCATTTTACATTGTTGGAAAATCCCATGCAGACAGGAATTGTAATGGAAAACCATGACAGAACACATGTGGGTCATGTAACTTCTGTGTGGACCTGAATGATGAGGTGACATGTTAATATATGAGTTTTAACAAGGTTTTAGTGGCAAAGGACATTCTACAGGCCGATGATAAATCTAAGTGTGGACGCACGGAATAATTACCATGATGGAGTGTTGACGGTGTCTCGCAGTAATTTCTTACAAAATTAATCCAGTGCGAACACGGCTTAAGATAGTTCTTGCTATCAGTATAACAGTCTACAGATCAATAACAAGTGGGCAGGGGGTTAAGATGAGGAGTGTTAAAAGGCACAGGTTCGTCAATGCGCTTGAGGCCAATTTTGTGCCACGAAATACGCAGCTCCATAGCAAAGAATGGAGAGCTGCGTATTTCGTGGCACAAATTTGGCCGCGCGCATTGACGAGCCTCTGCCTTTAATGTAAGACCTTAACTGTTTTCCAAGACTTCATTCCCGAGTATCAAAATGTGGAACACCTTGGAGACTTTGGGGTAATAGAGATGAGACCATAACCTCATTCTGTTGATCAGGGCAGAACTTTGATGTTTGGGGAATGCAACTATGACTACATTCTGATGGATGTAATCTTCTTAGGTAACAGATGAGGCAACTACCTCAAAGTTGCATTGCCCGTGTTTTGGTGAAAGGATTAAAAAAAAATTTTTACACAAGCGAACGAATTTAGAAAGCTTACGTGTCTCTGTAACGAAAAATATCAAAAACGTAAATTTCCCGACGTCGGGAATTGGAGATACAAGCCTTTTTCTTGAAACGTGCTTCACAGGTTGTACATGTGCGCGTACGCTCATATGTACATAGTATGTGTACAATGTACACATGTACGCGCACATGTACATTTACGTCATAACCCTGTCGATTAAATGACCTGCCAGCCATTTAATCATTTCTTGTTTTTAATCGACTGGCATTAATCCTTGACGGATTTTTACGTCCTTGGTACCAAATGAAAGCTGATAACTTTTTCTATTCTAAAAAAATACCTATTTAACTTTTTTTAAAAATTGTACGCCCAAATCGGCCCAAACACGGGCAGTGCAACTTTAAGAAGATCAAGATGTAGAAGCTTGAGATCAGGGGCAATAGAGACGAGACAAGACCATAGCTTTATTGAGAGGATCAAGACAGAACTTTGAGGGTAATATACGTGTAGATGTATCTATGACCTTATGAGGATCAAAATGTGGAAGCTTAAGGTTAAGAGTAAGAGAGACGAGATTGTGACCTCATTCTGAGGATCAGGACAGAACCTTGAGATAAGGCTAACAAACAATTAAGCCTGCATGTAACCTCATTCAGAGGACCGAAATAGAACCTTGAGGAGATAGAACCTAGGGGTAATAGAAATACAACTGTAGACCTCATTCTGATGATCAAGAGGTTATGGTTAATAAAGATGGGACTATGAACTTATTCTGAGAAAATGTAGAATCCTGAGGTTGGGGGTAATAGAGAAGGGTCCACAACCTCTTTCTGCAGATCAAGATGTGGAAACTTGATGTTTGGGTTAATATAAAAAATATCATAATATTCTAAGGAGCATTCTAAGGAGCAAGGCATAGAACCTCAAGGTTAATGGTAAAAGAGATAAGACCATGACAGGATCAGGGGCATCATTTCAAAGACAGGGACATACAATTACAGTCAAATCTTAATAATTAAAGCACTGTTAATAGAACATTCTGCTTATAACAAGAAAACTTATTTTAGGTCCCTGTTCATTGTTTTCATTCATTATAATACAAGGTTGATGTTGTAACAAGGTAATCTGGAAAGTAACAAGGTAATCTGGAAAGTAACAAGGACCTAGATTGGAGGTGATAACGATCAATTTGTCCATGGTATTGTGACCTCTTTATACCCTTCAAGTAAACAATTTGTATTGCATTGAACTATTTGTAGATGTTGTAGATGGTTTATATTAAATACATGTATAACACAATTTCACGAAACCAATACAACCTGTTGAATATTCCAGAAAGATTTCTTTAAGTACTTTTATTCTGTAAACATATTAAATCATTTTGAATTTTTTGCAGTTTGTTTGTATGCTAAAATCAGTACCTCGTGAATGTATACCATTTTTAATGAATGTATGTTGTACTGAAATGAGCATATGGCTTAAAACACAAGTACCTTTGTCAAGAATTATATGCACATTGCTGTAAAAACTACAAACTGAGTTTTACTACTTGACACTGGAGGACGTGTAAACACATTCTGGCAATGAATGTATAGTTTAGTCATAGGGGCAGTTAAAAGGTCAGCTTTGCCACTTTCTTCCAGAAGATTCATGCAGTGAATGTAGAAATGACTCAAGAGTCGGTATTTGTGGTGCTTGACCTGGGGTCAATTTCATGCTACTGTTTAGCATGTAAATGATATATTGTAAATGTATCATGTAAACGATATATTTGGTGTTGCATAGAAATGGTTGAATGATATGAAGCTAGATTATGGACAACAATTTAAAGTTAACTTCTACATGTGTAGAGAATATGAATATCCAATTCCAATCAGAAGCACTGAAATTTCTCAACCATGTTGGGGAAAAGTACATTGTTTTGTGATTTCTATATATTGGTAGATTTGTTTTTACCAATGCTGATAACGTGTTTGTTTTTTTTAAGGTTAAATGTGGTACTGACAAATTAATGTGTGCTTTTTGAGGTTGATTCATGCATGTTGTTTTGCACATTTGGATGGCAGACGTCATGGAAATGTTTTATGCTGGCAAATTTGTATGTGTTGCATTATACAGAAAACTGGTAGAGCACCTGCTTGGTGTGTCAGATATCTTGGTTTCGAATCCCTGCAAGGTTTTTTTTTTAAACATATTGATCAACATCTTATTACCACAGTCACCAAAATAAATTACAATATTGTGGCCTGAAACTACTGATTGGTAATGTATGTAGCGTTTATAGCACAGCTGTCAAACCCTCCCGGATTTTGCAACAGATTCTTCAAAAAAAGACTAATTATTTGAGTCCTGTCGTGGATAAAAAGAAAACCTCCTGGGTGGACAATTAACAACCTCTGGGATTCTTAAATGTGTTTGGAGTCACGGAATGAACCTATTTTCCCAGATGTCCTCCCCAAAATCCAGGAGGGTGCAGCTCGTTATGGGCATTGTTCGTCTTTAAACTTAATTTCATTCATTAATTCTTCATTAATATTCTTTAATTTGTATGATAGTGTTTTTTATTGATAACCAAAGATTTTCTAAATTGCACACGCTTTGCTGTTTTATGCACATTTATATTTTTTTCTATGCACCAATATTAGATTGACTTTTAACAATAAATATGAAGATGTGTATTTATTTAAAAATTTGGATCGTCTTCGTTATCCGTTACATGCACACGTTTAAAAAAAGTCTTCCGTGCAATCCACATCCTATACGAAAATAAAAAATTTTGTTTGTAGTCATAAACTGCATACTTTGTGTGTTTGCCTCGGAATTTGATACAGCCGGCCAGAGACCTATCCTACAGGCCTGTGCAGCTGATGACGCGAGTGCATAAAAAAACGTGTTTCCACTCACGCTTGCCGTCCAAGAACAATGGACAACGAACTGCATGTTCTTTAGAAGGAGAGCCGAAATGTGACGTCATGTACATTGTGAAAACGTCCATTGTAAAAAGCTCAGAGAAGCAGTTCGGATATTTTGGTGTCGGCAAATATCGATACCTAGATTTTGCGGTTGCATGCAGCATGGTGATGCTATGTATGGTTCTGAAAAGAACCGGTGAGTGTTCACGAACTCTACGCTTCGAACGTTGTGCTCTTTGCGTTTTCAGGAGGCGAAGACTAGAGGTATTACATGTATTTCTTGGCAATTTAATAAGAAAAAATATAGGCGACATACTTTGGCTCTTCACGGGGACTTTGTATAAAAAACGTGCTTCTGTTACTTGTTTAAGTCGCAAAGGGATCAAAAGCAACATGTAGATGCCGATTTCTGACGTAGAAACTCTTATTTTTCATGGCTTTGTGGTACCAGAGGCACATGAGCGGGTTGTCCGGGCGACCAATGTAGCGGGCCTTGACTGCGCGGCACGCCGCCTCGAGCTCCGTGAATGCGACCCGTGCGCTCACGGCGCTGGTCGGTGTGATGCTCTCGATTTCCCCGTAGGGGCGAAGACTGGCGTAGAGGGAGGCAGGGTCGTAACCGGCGTCGCTTCGGAACTTGTGCCACCTGTGACGGCGGCGAAAAGAAATGTAGGGAGCTTTTGAACAATTGTTTTCCGAATGTGTTTTCCGTGTGTATATTAATAGGAGCCCTTTCACGTGGGCACGGATGGAATGCCGCGCGTGCATGCACATTTAACAATCGATGAAAGATCGGCGCGCTCTTTTGTGCTCCAAATTTTGTGATAGGCCTATATTCACTTTGAAGCAAATGCTGGGAACAAGATGATGCAATATTGAGAGTTCCCGGATGTCGGCGTCCGCTCAGAAAAATACAATTTATGCATATGATTATTAAAGGAGCATGACCAGAGTTTCTGGAAAATAGTTTTCGATGTAACTTACCAATATTATCAAGTAACTCCCATACACACCTCCCATGTCCCAAAAACCCGAAAACATTCGCGATTTCCAGTAAAAAATTGAACAAAACTATCGAGTCGGCTTTCAGTGGATAAACGTTGATACTGGAAAATTAGTTTACAAATAATCGGTGGATTTTCGACGATATCCTCGGAAATATGCGGCCTAGAAGCGCGGGAGTTTCAGTTTCGTAATCAGAAAAATATAACGGATGTTATGATATAAAAATATCATGACCCATAAGGTAAGTCCCGGGGAGTTATGGGTAAAAAAAAGTGATCTGGTCACACTCCTTTAATACAGTATTAATGAGCCTGTGAAAACCTTTCTTACTGAAAGTTATTTTGAGAAATTATGGACTTTCCGACCAGACAAATAGGCCTACTTCTGCAAGTAAGGAAAGTGCTGTTCGGAGTACAAAAATCATGTTTGAATTTCGGAGATAAATTAAAAATACTAAATCACAGTTATACCTGACAATGACCGTTGAAACGGTGGCTTGCACCCTGGCATTGCTAGTCAAATCCTGCCACACGCGTCCGGCAAGCCTGTCCGGTTTACGGACTTTCAGCAGGGCTTTCGGGGCCGGTGTCGGCGGTTGAAAGGGGTCCTCGTACGGCAGGACGGCCCCGATGAGGTGTCGCTTTCCGGTCTGGTATTGGAGCCAGTGGTAACGGCAACAGGTCGGGGCTTTTAACAAGTCTGGGACCGTGTAACGAGAATGGTCAGAAGATATTTCTTTAAATTCCATTTCCGATCGGCCGAATCAGTTTGTGCGCGTACCGCCGTAGCAGTTTGTCATTTCCCCCGATTATAATGGATTCATTGTCTTTACGCGTACAGTGGGCGTAATTAAAATTGTGACGTCACACTTATGACCCGGGCCAATTTCATAAAGCTGATTTATAGCAGAAATGTTTGCTTGATGCAAAATTTGTTTGCTTTATAAAAATGGGTTAGCTGTCAAAATATTATGCGATGTGTATTACAATTTATTGACTGATGTTCTGCTATAGATCGTGCAAAGAACACAAGTTGACATACAACAAGTTTTTAAGCAAACAAATTTTGAATTAAGCAATTTTTTCTGCTAAACAGCTTTATGAAATTTGCCCTCGGAAAGACTTAAGAAGTTAGGCCACAGAGCTCTATTTATACTTCAGCGTTTAATATTATGCGTGCGTTTTCCTTCATAGGAGCACCCACATGCGTGCGCAGTGCGTACGTGTCCACCCTATTGCGTATACGTAGGTGGAGGGGAAAAAAAGAAGGCTGGTTCACGTACGCACTATTTGCACCCTACATGGACACCCCGTGCACTAAACCTATGGGACAACTCTCAAATTGTTAAGTTTGTCTATAGTTTTTATCATCAAACCAACATTTTACATTGGTTAATAATGTCACAACAAGAAAAATAATTAGTGTCCGTACTAAGTACATGCATGGTAATCTACCTCCTAACCCAATTACTTTCCGACTCCGAGGCATTATCGTCTCATATTATTAGGAACAATTTGTGGCGAACATGTAACGGTATTTATACAAAATGGTTTTATACGACAACGGCGAGTTGGCGTGTGTAAATTCGCAATGGCTTATGAATAACGTCATAAAAACAGTTTTGGGCACGATCTCCTACAACCCCTAAAGGGATAACAACAAAATAAATGTTCTAACCTTTGTCCACCGGTGTCCCTCGTCCAGCGAGGACCATCCTATCATACATGCATGCCAGCTTCGTGTCCGGGTCGCCGAACAACCTCCTCGAGTTTTCGAACAACCTTGTGAATATTTTGGTCTTCAATGGCGGCAGGGCCATCTTCGAACCATGCCACAAATTGCCCGGAGACCCCCGTGCAATAGCTCGTTTCTGCCGGTCTAACGCAGCCCGTACTGCTGGATAACGATCTTTGCTTGGTGGAAGAACGTCCAATGCTTGTTCCATACGCCACGGCATCACTACCAGGATAAATTCCTACCTATTTTCGTCAAAAGAACTTGCAAATCTCCCCAAAAACGTCGACTTTCCACATACGTGTTGTTCCTTCGCCGTCGTCACTACCACTGGACTTTTGTTTATTAATGTGCGCGCCAAGTATCACTACGCGCGCGCGTGGTAACTACTGACCAATCAGTGGGCGCCGCGAACAAAGCAGCAGGTGGTGAACTGTGACGTCAGAATCGTGGGTCAAATTCCTTGCAAATGTCGTCTGCGCGACTCGCTTGTTGCACTCAAAGGAAAACCACGCTTCATTTTTAAAGGGCATTGTTGGAATGTGTACTGGGAAAATGATATCGACGCAGAACTACACGTAACATGTTTCTTTATCAAGTATTTTATTTTTGTACATGTTTATAAATTACGCGAGTTTATTAATTCATCTTTTTCAGTGTGGCAAGCTACATTATGTTTCGGTGCTGATTTTCAGTTTGAAATGCCAAAAGGTTCTTATTTCTCAAGATCTTTTAATCATTGAAAACCAGCACCACATACATTTTGAGATCAACCTTAAATGATTCTGAATAATTGACAAAAGAAAACCTGACAATGGGTCAGTTATAAGCAGATGCTATCACTGGTCGCGTAGGCCTACTACTTGTACATCATTTAAAACTATACCGAGCAGCAGAAGATATGCACATTTTCAGTTTAATCAAAATTTGAAAATTTATTTTGTATTTAAGTTGACATCAAAATGTTCACATAAAAGCTTCATTAAGCATGACTGCACAAAGCTTCTGCTTGTGTGCTGAACATTCCCGCTTTCAGATTGAATGCTTTTTAAATAAAAATGTGGAGAATTTTTATGCATTTCTTTTGCTACTCAAGTATATTTGGTATAGAATACTGAGAATGATTCCATGGTATAATACATTGTAATACATTTTGCAACCGATGTGTATACAGTGAAACTTGTATATAGTGGCCACCCAAGGGACTGAAAAAATGTGGCCAGAATAAGCAGGTGGCCCCTGTATAGAGGTTTAGCGTGCACAATTAAAACTGCACATGCATGGATATCCAAACATCATAAAACATACCACAGAGCCACATGTCTATAGATGAAAAACAGCTAAAAGTAAAGTGCAACAAAGGGTTCCTCATAAAACAAATTGAAATTTGTTCAGTTTTATACAACTTTTTTTAGCTCCTCGTCAAATTTCCCACAGTTGATTGGTTCATTGAGGCACTTTACTGTGTGTGGCCAGATTATCCAGGTTCAACTGCCATAGGATTGTACACACAGAAATCTTAGTGCCCTGGCCACTGGTCACTTTAGACAGGGGCCCTAATATCAAGGTTCTACCTCCACATGTTTGTGCACAATCTGATTTGGGACCGAACAGATGTGGCCACTTTAGGCAGGTGGCCTCTTTACAAAGGTGGCCTTAGTAGCAGGTTTCACTGTGTAATTGTACCGGTACCTTTATCTTCTGTCAAAATAAGTTAGTTGTGAGGACTCAAAGGTAGCAAATGTGACACAACTGCAGTTGATTTTACGAATCCTTGCGCACTGCGTAAGCCCGCTTGCGCAACTTTTTATTGCGTAAGCTGCGCAACATTCATGTGATAATTACACGCAAGCCTATGTGGCTTATGCCATTTTCAAAAGTTGCGCAAATCGGCTGCAGGCTACATACCTTACATGGGAAATGCATACATGTATACTGTCGTAATATTATGTTGTTACTGTTTTAGGTTATAAATTATCTCCATAACAAAGTATTTATTTTTGTACTGAAAAATCAAAATAGATTTCCAACGAAAAGAAATACCACCAAATATAATTACAGGTATTTTAAGGAATACAACTTACATCCCTCGTCAAGATATCAACAAACAAATTGTGATTTTTAAAAAGTCAGTTTAAATTTAATTCTCATGGCAAGTGCAGTGGGCTCCATGTCATTTCAAAGTCGTAACTTGTGTACTTTGTGGCCAGAATAATGTGATCCCATCACATTTTGCCAACATAATAGTATTCAAGTACATGTACAACACTGTGTTTGATCATGGCTAATTAATACATGTAATATGATAGGAATTCTACAAGGTTTGTACACATCGCTCCATATTGGGAGAAATCCAATGTGAATTTTTCTTATAGTAGTAATCCTCCAGTCGGGAGCGTAAAAATGGCCACTATAAACAGGTGGCCTCTTTATAGAGGTTGCTTAAGCATTATACACATGGCATTTGGGACCAAAGATGGGTGGCCACTATAAGCAGGTGGCCTCTTTATAGAGGTTGCTTAAGCATTATACACATGGCATTTGGGACCAAAGATGGGTGGCCACTATAAGCAGGTGGCCTCTTTATAGAGGTTGCTTAAGCATTATACACATGGCATTTGGGACCAAAGATGGGTGGCCACTATAAACAGGTGGCCTCTTTATAGAGGTTGCTTAAGCATTATACACATGGCATTCAGGACCAAAGATGGGTGGCCACTATGAGCAGGTGGCCTCTTTATCAAGGTGGCCTTAATAGCAGGTTCTTCAAAACCAATGTATTTGATCCTCCAATTTTGCATATTTTCCCCCATGCGCATATTACGCACCAAAGGATCAGAATTCGATTTTAAAGGAGCGCGACCAGATCACATTTTTGAGCCTCACATTTTTTTCCATGGGTGTTGAGATTTTGATACCATATCATTGTGTAATATTTTTCTGACCATTCTGAAATTTCGCACTCTCAATCCGTATATTTTCAAAGATATCGTCCAAAAAAAAAGCCAAAGTTTAGTAAACTAATTTATCCGGTTACATAAAGCAGTGCAGCCACCTGAACACATTCATTCAGCTGGACAGGTATAGTATTCATGCAAATTATTTTAAAAACAGTAAAAATGTGCGCGCTTTGGCATGGCATTTGTAGCTCACAAGCGGCCAGAATCTCAACCCGGGGCGAACTCAATCCTGCTCGTTTCACACTACCGTTTTCAACCCGGGGTGAGCGTTTCAACCCGGGGCGAAAAATTTCAACCCTGGTCCCGAGCAGGGTTGAGTTCAACCTGGGTTGAAAGCAATCTCAGGGTTGAAAGCAATCTCGGGGTTGACGCGGGGTTGAAATTTCTCAAGTTTGAAATTTTTTCAACCCCGCGCCAACCCGTGATTTTTTAAGTGTGAAAAGGCCTAATGAAATAACCAGCCCTCCCAGCTAAATATCACTTAAGGGCTTGCTAAGCTCATGTGGTAGTCAATCCCAATCAGTGAGGAACAACTGCAATACCGTGATTTGAGACCACCAGTTGGCTTCAAGGCTCAATTGGTAGGGCGTCTGCATGTTAAGCAGAAGGTCCGCGGTTCAAATCCCGGTGGAGCCAAATTGTTTTTGACTGCATAAAGATTTCCAAAACTCATGAATATTTGTTAAATTTTTATCGAATTATTACGGTAATTACACACTTTTTTCTTCTACATCCAAATTGGGAATTGCAAATTTACCGTTTTATTCCCATGGATAGTATTATTGGAGATGTATTTTATATGATTGTTACAGGTTAGAACAAAATATATTTTCTGGAAAAATCTGAACAGTGAACACACTCCATTATTAGGCACAGGCTAGTCAGCAATGTGCGCGCCAAATTTGTGCCACGAAATACGCAGCAGCTCCGTGTAGCAAAGGCATGGAGCTGCGTATTTCGTGGCCCGAATTTGGCGCGCGCGCATTGCTGACGAGCCTGTGCCTTTAAGCCAAAATTCAGTTTCAAATCCCGACCCTATTCCATATCTTACTAGTTCAGCTAACCGAAAACTACCAACCCAACTGAAAATTACCGACCCAACTGAAAATTACTAACTTAGCAGATTTTAGTTAAGCACACATTACCCGTTTCCGCAGAGAACGTTACGGATCTTTAATAACTTGATTTATTTTCTAAATAGTGCTTAAGCTGTTTTTTTTCTTCTGTATTTGTACAAATTGATTACAAGTGCAGTTCCAGCTAATATAATATGAAACCTACATCTCGTACGTTAGCCTCGATGACACTTTCTCTATTGCCTAGTTTAATACCTTAAAACATAATTACATATCATATGTGAACGAAAATACATGTACGTATTTCTCATTTAAAGGAGTGTGACCAGATCACTTTTTTTTACCCATAACTCCCCGGGACTTACCTTATGGGTCATGAGATTTTTATATCATAACATCCGTTATATTTTTCTGATTACGAAACTGAAACTCTCGCGCTTCTAGGCCGCATATTTCCGAGGATATCGTCAAAAATCCACCGATTATTTGTAAACTAATTTTCCAGTATCAACGTTTATCCGCTGAAAGCCGACTCGATAGTTTTGTTCAATTTTTTACTGGAAATTGCGAATGTTTTCGGGTTTTTGGGACATGGGAGGTGTGTATGGGAGTTACTTGATAATATTGGTAAGTTACATCGAAAACTATTTTCCAGAAACTCTGGTCACGCTCCTTTAACATTTCACAGTGCATAATTTTGTGTGTGCGCAATAGGATAAGCTACCGTGGTTATGTTTAAATACAATGTATATGGCATAAAATACAGTTGAAGACGCAGGCTCGTCATGCGTGACAAACAAGTCTGTGCCACGAAATTCACCGCACTCCATACCTTGCCGTAGTAGGGCAGCCACATCTTACAATCCCAGAGGGTGCAAGCTCATTGGTGTACATACGTACGTACATACAACAACACACAGTTACACCTCCATGGTTACACACAACTAAGCACGCGCGAGTGATTCAACTGGCCTAGCAACGCATTTACAATGCAGGAAATCAATATTGTCGAGCCTGCACTCTCTATCTGGGACTGTAAGAGCTGGCTGCTGTAATCGGGCAAGGTATGGAGCACGTTGAATTTCATGGCGCGAATTTGTTCGTCCTACATTGACGAGCCTGCATAAGTTACCATAACATTAACATTTGTTCTCATGACACAAATTCAAAGGCCCATTATATCATTTGCAATGACCCAAAAGAATTACTTTATGCGTTGACAAAACTCAAAGTGTTGATAATGATAGCAATGGTAACAAACACTACATAAGTTTAACTGTTAAAGATAGAACTTTCTGTGAGAGATTAAAGATTTAAAAATTTATTGAAAGGAACACGTTGGCTTAATTGTCGGGCTATTTTGGGCTCGAAATAGGCCCATACATGATTCTGAAAGTCTTTCCGAAATAAACTGAAAAAAACCTGAAACGAAACCACCAAATTTGACCGTTATTGAGCATTTTTCTAAAAATCAAGGTCACTTAATTTATCCGAATCAGATTTCTGGTTTGGATAAATCACATGTCCTTGGAGTTAGTTTTATTTCCAGCCGTATGAAAGTTTATTACTGCAGTACTGCATCAAATTCAGCTCTGATTTTTTTCAAAATATTTATGAGTATTTGACAAAAAATGTTATGAAACAAAATTAAACATAACTATGAAAAATCGAACATAAACTTTTGACTCAAAAGGTCTGAGGAACCGAAGCGAGTTTCACCGTGAACAGTGTACAGGCAAAGGTGACATTCAGTCCCGTGGCACACACACACTACGACCGGTACGGTGTCGTGGTTCGTGCAGCCAGACCACCGGGTGTGTTTCGTCATTAGGTGTTTTAGTCTGTACACCTACTCCATAGCTCCACGCAGAATTGTCACAACAGCCGGTTGCTACAGAACAGTTCGTGAAGACAAACCATAAATGTCAGCTCTTCCAAAGAAAACGGAAAAACCCATTCGGTGGTCCGGGCTGTCCAGTGAAATGATCAGCAGAAAATGAGAGGTACCCAATGGCTAATGCAAAAGTTGCCAAGTGAAGAGCGAATCGTTTGCGACAATTTAAAACCAATCACAACAGAGCTACGCAGACAGTGCCCACATAGATCAAAGTGCATTTGCTCACAAACAAAAACATGTGCTTGAAAGGGGTGCTCGGCTGTACTGCTTGCATGCGGTGGCTCCGTGCGGAATTTTGATTTTAATGTCGGGCAATTAGCTGTTTAAAGGTAAGAAAGCGCATATTTTATTAATATACATGTATGACATCCCTGTATAACTAGTCCTCTACTCAGTGTGTGCTAAGATAACTGTCGACCGTAAATACCTTTGAATTTTCTCCAATGAATCTGTGCTTTTCATGCCAGTCCTCACTGCTTTCGGCATTGTGTCGCCATTTTTGCGATGGCTTGTGAGGCGTAGCAACAGTAACTAAATCAGGGATGCCAGTGACTCTTACCTTCAGGGGCGGAAAAAAATCCACTATTCCAACTGCATGTATGTGTGCACATGGACTCGCCAGCACAGTAAACTGTACAGTATGTACATTGATAGTATGAGTGCAATGCAATGGATATGTCAGTATGTATGTGATCTTACCACTGCTGTATGGATACAGCGTCCTCTATGTACTTCTGATCGATAGTCTGGTTTCGCGATACTTTAGCCCTGAATGATTACGGCCGGGATACAGACATACTGCATGTGTAAAAATCATTGGGGAAAACGTGCTACGTGTGTGTACATGTACATGCATGTACATAGGCTGTACATACATGACATACATGGCACATCCAGACATCGTTGATCAGTAAGTGAGAAGTTTTTTTTTGGACCTGAAGAGTTATAAATATATTCTCGTTATATTTCCGGCCGTTTACTTATCCGGCCTGAAAAAAGGCTCTGTCTGAGTTCTTTTTCCATAATAAGAAAAAGCCGGAAGACTGGCATCCCTGCTAAGTGGGCGGGGTTAATTGGGCAATCTCAGAACTATGCATTGGCTCGAGTGGTCTGATTAGTCTAATTTGGCCTTAGCCTGTGCCAGTTTGGGTTGATTAACGAACTCTAATCCGTAGAGGAAGATGAGCCCCAGGCACACGGCTGTAGCTACCATCCAGAAGAAGACGTAGGCCAGTTGAAGGAAAAAGTCGGCTGGAACAAAAGAGAGAGAGTTTATTGTCAGTCTTGAAGCATCTGATGCTCCGAGTGCTCTGTGTGGTTTCAATGATGCTGTTCACACATGAGAAGCACGTCAAAAAACAGTTTTGCCAGACACTTGACATTCGACGTGCATGTGTGACGAGGCCTGCCCAATAGCTTCAAACGAATGGACTATTAACAGCACAAATTTTCTTTGTCAAATTAAGTGATCGCTTTGTCGAAAGATGGAGATGTGGTGGCCTAGTGGATAGCGCGTCAGACTTTCGGGTGATAGGTCCATTGTTCGAATCCTGGTCACAGCTATCGCGTTGTGTCCTTAGACAAGACACTTTACTCCACATTGTCTCTCTTCACCCAGGTGTATAAATTGGTATCGGCAAATATTGGTTGGGGAACCTAACTAAATGGGGGTAAACCTGCGATGGACTGGCATCCTATCCATGGGGAGTAGCAATGCTCCTAGTCACTCCATGCCATGGAAACCGGGGATTAGTACCGGCCGTATGAGCCAGCTTGGCTTGTGAAGCGACTTTACTTTACTTTGTCGAAAGAATCCATTTTGCTTCAATGAACGAAGATATTCTAATCTTTGTTGAATAAAAAGCCCCGTGTTTACATTTTTTTTCTTCAAAAATCTTACCAGCTGGAATGAGAATACTAATGATGACCATAGAGAAAGCCACGATGCAAATTACTGGAAGCTGAAATCGAAAAAATGTGAGAAACAAAAAATTGAATTAATTTATTCGTCACCTGGTGCACACCGACAGCGAACCCGAAGATCAAGATGGCTGCTGGTGTACGTGTAAACCATGGAGGAAAGAACATCTTCTAAATGTGACAACATCAAAACATTTTCTTTAAAGGCCCTGTTGATGATCTGTTTTTGAGCGATTCTGCGAATAAAACCATTATAAATCAAAAGAAAGACATCAACAAACTCATCCGAAGAAATTTCAGCTTTGTCAAATGTACCACGTTTAAAAAAACCATAAAAATCCATATGCGTTTTCCTGGTCTTGGCGGGGTGTTTCAAATATTGTACGCGCGATCCATTAAAATGCATCGCGTTGGAACACGCACGCGGAGTACACAGCGCCATGCATTTTGGACCGCGTAGATGCGAACCAAAAATAAGTAAAATTAAAAAATGCAAATTATACTCCTACCGAAAGATCAAGGAGGCTGATCGATCAGTAACATTCATGACCACCTCTTGTGGCAAGGCTGACTGCACCAGCCTCAGCAAGTAATTATAGAGTGATTGGTCGATCAGTGCCTTGTTATCCACAAGTTCACTGTATTCAACAGACTGTTGTTCTGATCAAGAATTGATATTTTAAGAGCATACATGACGGAAGCTCACCATCAAGAATTTGGCATCTCCTTTCTGCCTGAGAGGCGACGGTGTTGATATCCCCTCAGTTTCCTCGACGATGTGGTTACCGAGGAACAGATCGATTGAGTCCTGCATAGTCAAAATGTCAGTTCAGAGAAACACAATACTTAGACATTTAAAGACCAATTTCAATTAGGGGCCGTCAAAAGTTGTCAACATTTCTACGGTCGAGGGCCGCGTACGACTTTACATGCACTGTAAAATGTTGACACTTCATGGTACTGACAGAAAATTTTTGATTAGTAGTATTTCGGGGGAGGGGGGTCTTGAAAAATACTACACTCTGTACAACTGTGAAAATGTTGGCGGCCCCTTAGTTAGCCAGAACAGGTTCAAGCCAGTTGGTGCCCATTCCATGACCGTCAATTCTCTGATGTTGAGTACGGTTATGAAACAACATTGTCGACGTGAAGGAATCATCTTTTTTCCAGTATACATGAACATGAACCTCAGAAACTGTCTGTAATTCAGGGAATTTCACAATAAAAGCGCCACCAAGAGTTTGACGTAGAAAGGCTACATTCAGTGTACGCATGGGGGAAAAGGTGGACACAAGCATTGCTAAACGTGTGATAAAGTATATTATTATGATGTCTATTCTCGAGAAAAGAGCACTAAATTACCTTTTTTTTCTTTGCAAACATTGTTAAAGGCAGTATACATGATTGGTATCTCGAAAATCAGAAATATTCACAGATTTACGCCTAACTTACACAATATAAACATGATGACCGTAGAAAACTTCCCCTGAAATGGTTTTGTCTGAAGTGCTATAGTCTTAGAGAAATGAGTAAAACAATTAGTTTTCGTCTCATGAGACGAAAATTCAATTTGCCCCAAAACCATTTCGCCCAAGTGCAATTTCGCCCCCAAAGCACTTCGCCCGAGTGCCATTTCGCCCCAAATCACTTCGTCCAAACACTACATCGCCCGAATGCCACTTCGCCCCAGAACCACTCCGTGCACAGGCCGTGGTTCAGGGCGAAATGGTTTTGGGGCGAAATGACTGCAAACGGTACCTTTTTGACTGTTTTCTCAAAAGGTTGGTTTTAATCATGCATATCTTCAATCACACAGGGGGATAAAACTATTTGTAACAGTTTATCAATCATGTATACTATCTTTAACCTTGTTTAAATAATCTAGGCTTTCTAAATCAACTTCAGCCTCTGAATCAGGTACATGGGTCTTTCCACAGTAAAGGGGGCATTTTGGCAACACAGACCATATTTTCCAGAAAATACCTTTGTCTGGACTCAAATTATAAGAAATAAGTTTCAGTTGTCCTGACGCCCAAAAAGGGTTACAAATAGTGTGACAACATGCCTTTCTAAAAACCCTATGTACAAATTTCCAATATACGCTCGTAACCAGGACGGACACTTGTGTTACATTTTAGGCCATGCAATTTGAACGACCTATGTCAGTTAATGAAAAGGTTATGCCCACTTTTGCATTATACTTTCAGTACAGTCCTCGTATATACATGTAGTGATGTCCCCTAACTTGGCGCACTTCGACAACTCTCCGGAAACCCGCTCACCTTATAGCAAAACCCCCTAGCAGATTTAGTTGAAACTTACACACCGTGCAGTAGAATTCATAGGCTCCAAGAAAAAGTAATACTTTAATATTTGGACTCATCAACAAGTACAAAATAACACAAACAATCAGGACAAAACGATGAACACTTTTTTCCGGAAATCGCCCGGACTGTTCCCTAACGTGGCGCACTCGACGCTGATTGGCTGAAATGTTGAGAACCATGCTACGGTGGCCCATAAAGACCACTTGCACGCACATACCGTGACACCGTACAATTCACATTCCGGTGAATTTCTAGTAAATTAATTATGTGGAATTTATGAAGGTACTTGAGAACTTTATTTCCTTTTAATGCAAAGTGCAACAGATTGTTTATTGCATCAAGAGAAAACGGAAAGTAAAGTGCGTCACGTTAGGGGTCGCGCCACGATAGGGGACATCAACAATACATGTATTAAGCCCAAAGCGCTTACCTGCCTGTAACCATCTACAAAGTTGTTCATGTAGTAACGTATAATGGAGTTGTACAAGTCCTTCAGCATTCCCCAGTGTGTTCGTTTGCCAGTTCTGAAAATAAGTGAGAAAAAGACGTAAACGTAGGTGAACAGCCTCATGGCAAACTCTCATTATAGCACTACAGTGTGAGTCAACAAAAAAACTATACACGTTTAAAATTACTTGTGTTTTAGTGTAGTATTATTTTAATGAGATGTTTTGAGGTATATTTTGGATAAGTTCTCCTGTGTCTTTTGGTAGCAGTTAAATTAAATTATGTTTCATGCATGACCGCACATGAGGCAAATAAGGGTGTCAGGTGGAACACGACTTGCGCCAACTGATCAGAATTGAAAAAATACCTTGTGAAGTCCGTTTTTAGGGCTCCGGTCCCTGCATACTGTTTGGCACAGAAGTCTGCATTATCTGCCCACGCTGGAACAAAAACGAAAAAGTACATGTATCAATAATGTAGTGAAAAATACATTGTAATTATATATTTATATATTAAAATGTTGTCACCCTGAAAACACCCCACCAAACTTCATCCAATATGAGAAAACTTACCAAACTTAACCCCACCCCCCCTCACCCCATCTACACAAGTAATGTCCCAATTCCTTAGAGTTGCTTAGCAGACAATACTGCTGAGCACAGAAGTGTACTAAGCCAAACTAGGTTACCAGCTACAATCCCAGGGGCCAATTTCATAAAGCTGTTTAGCAAAAAAAAATCTTAATCCAAAATTTGTTTGCTTTATAAAAGTGGGTTAGCAGTCAAAATTTTATAGTTGTGTTTACAGTTGACTGGTGTAGTGCTATTCTTGCTAAAAACACAAGTTGCCATACAATTTTGACTATTAAACTATTTTTATAAAGCAAACAAATTTTTGATTAAGCAAGCTTTATGAAATTAGGCCCAGCAGCCGATTTCACGAATCCTTGCGCACTACGTAAGCCCGCTTGCGCAACTTTTTTTTGCGTAAGCTGCGCAACATTCCTGTCATAATTACACACAAGCCTATGGGTCATATGCCATTTTCAAAAGTTGCGCAAGCTACGCAGTTTTTCGTGAAATCGGCTCCAGGTCATCTGTATTACATCAGTCTGGTACTTGGGAAATTCCTGCTTCGCGCAAAAACAGCCGAGCAATATTTTCTCCCAAGCAGCTTTTTCTGGTAAGCACCTTCATCAAAAATCGCTTACTATTCTTGAACGTGCTTTCAAACGCCGTGTTGAGGTGGTTGTCTAGACTTTCTGCCTTATTCAGAACGCCAAAGCACTGTGGATGCAGAAAACGAGGAAAAATATGAAGCCCATATTATACTAAATTATGGTATATGGAATTATGTTGTGAAATACAAATACATGTACTCATTAATGACTAAGAGAATATTGCTTAGGCGCGAGGTCAAAATAGAAACGGTCTGTATACCGGTAAACGATTCGAGTTAATCCCTCCTTAAATCGTTTCTCTGTTGACAGAAAACCGTGTGCCGGTTTGAAGGGAACCGTTTCCAACTTGCTGGGTTGGTCGATGATTGACAGGTTTACAACTAGCCGCCTGCACGAAGGGAACAAAAGGCTGCTACTGGCCGACGACTCTCCAGCCGGGCGCAGCCGGGTGCACCCCGGGGCATAAATGGGTTGTGGTTAAACACCCTTGTTCGGGAGGTCACGTGATAAATAGTGGCAGCGAGTCAGCCAGGAGTAGTCACACAATGGCCCGTAATCCGATAAGCTCTCTATTGTGCAGCGAACGTGGGCCGGGTTGAATATTGCCAATTATCTATCGTCTAGCCAGACAAGTTGAATCGTTTGCTTGTTCACTGAAAACCGTTTAACGGTGTATCGTTTATGTACCATTTCCCGGTATACAGACCGTTTCTATTTTGAACTCGCGCCTTACACACAACAAAATTATCACATATGCTGCTAAATAGGACTATAAAATTACCTCACATGCATGTTCTTCTGTAAAATAAGGACCAAGTAAGGAACTACGTACAGCACGCTTGCATGACATATGTCAATAGCCTATTGCGATACGTTCTCTGTGTGCTAGGCACCCAAAAAATGCAGAGAGCAATGCATGCAAAGACAGTTTTCTTAAAGATAGTATACATGATTGGTAAACTGTTACAAATAGTTTTATCCCCCTGTGTGATTGAAAATATGCATGATTAAAACCATCCTGAGATCTCAGGGAATTTCTACTCTGCAAAGCGACGTGACAATACCCTGAGGAAATACACACAAATCTGTAGAGCGAGCCGGCTGTTGTCTTGAGCCAACTCACGCCCGAGTCATTTTGATGTAATTTAATCAATTCGGTCATGTTATGCCGAAAAGAAACAATTTCTATACTTTCCAGAAATTGTATTGGGTTCCGTTCCTTATGACTGTCCCATTCCTACCAAACTTTCAAACGACGAACCTTATTTACTCCGAAGTTGTTCACATTAATAACAGGGATGCATGCTGACGAATGTAATGGAACGGATTCCCCAGTATGCTTTAAATAGCAGCCAATCGGCGACGCGGACAACGGCCAACATTACCGAGTACATGTATCACATGCATGCACGGTGTTTACAATCTGTGCGCGTTACATTTGAATGCCTGCAATCGTGCTATAATGCACTGCAAGCGTCATGATTGGTCCAGCAGAGGCGACAAGATTTCTGTCGCTAGTCCCACCGCCAAATGGGCCCTTTTTCAACAGGGCCACTGTACGCAGGAGTTAGGGAGTGCGTTAAAGGGGTACTGTTGCAAGAGGATGGATTAAAACCAACCTGAGCAAAAACAGCTCCGTATTTCATCTAACTTTTGAGAAAACAGTCAAAAAAGGGTTTGCAGTAATTTCGCCCCAAAACCACTTCGCCCTGAACCACGGCCTGTGCACGAAGTGGTTTTGGGGCAAAGTGGCATTTAGGCGATGTAGTGTTTGGACGAAGTAATTTGGGGCGAAATGCCACTCGGGCGAAGTGGTTTGGGGCGAAATGGTTTTGGGGCAAATTGAATTTTCATCTCATGAGACAAAAACTAATTGTTTTACTCATTTCTCAAAGACTATAGCACTTCAGACAAAACCATTTCAGGGGAAGTTTTCTACGGTCATCATGTTTATATTGTGTAAGTTAGGCGTAAATCTGTGAACATTTCTGATTTTCGAGATTACCAATCATGTATACTGCCTTTAAATTAAACATCATTGGCTAGAAAATCGTCATATTATTTTTATTGGCCAATCAGCACACGTTTTACAACACAATTGTTTTCTTTGCAAAATAATATGGTCACCACTCCTCAGCTGGCTGCAGCTGTGTGCGCGTGCAGAATGCATGAGTAAGCGCAGCGATCTTTCGTCAACTTTTCACTCGACATTTCATGAAAACCGCAGTGCAGGAAATCGACCACAGTGCGTGATTTTGAAGTTGGAATGGGTCCGAGAGTAACACGCCGACTTGAGCGAAATGGCAACTTATAAAAGCCGACTTAGTGAAATGCATTAGGAAAATGCATTAGAGATGATCAGGACTTTCGTTAGACAGCCGACTTAAAGCAGCGTTCGCCCTTAACTTTTTTCCCAACTGGCCACCAGGACCAGTTGGCTTAAGTTTTGACTGGCCCGTTGGCGTTTCAAGTGGCCCGGTTCAAATTTCAATTTGAGTGAATATAAAACTAGGAAAGTTTGATAGTCAAGGTTCTCCCCAGTACAAGTTTGAAAATGTGTGGTGAATTTGTTAGCTATTCTTGGGTCTTAAAAAGGCTCCTTTGTTTAATACAAACTCACATGGATGCATGTTTTTGTGGATATTTAAATATTTTTACTTACAAAATTTTAAAAAATGGGCAGTGAAGCATTTATAAATTTAATGCAAACACTTTATGGAGGCCAACATAATTTTTTTAAAAATATTTGTCAACATTTATCCACAGTTAGTACATTTTTGTATGATGACTTTTTCATTACATTTTCACCTTCTGGAAGTCAATAAGCTGCAATCTTACAACCCAAATCCACTGTGACAGTCTGGTCGTCTTGTAAAACTTTTTTCATAGACCAGGCCGCTTCCCGGCCCGGGAACTGCACGATCTGCAGGATCAACATCGCTAACGGACACGGCCAGTATCCGTTCAGCTTTAAAAATTATCACTGCACGGCACGGCCTTGCCTTGGATGGACGGGGCAAGGACTGCAGGCCAGGCGAGCCGTGCCATGCCAGCAAACCTGCCAGCGAGAGCGGCCGGTCAACTCTAGGCGCAGCGGGCGCCAAAAACATGCAAAAACATGCGGTGGTCGCACACGACACACTACACGGACGTTTCATGGTGCCATCTTGGTAACTAGACTTGCACAAGTCTGAATCGTGACTCATTGCAGTCGCGATCTGCACGCGCGCCCAGTTTACATACAATCACGCACGCACATAAGTGTCTTGGTGCGGACGGAAGTGTCATAGACTTGGACAAGTCTACATGTATTTACTGTTTTTTTGCTTGGTAAAAACAAGATGGACGACGACCATGCGTGCGTAAAAAAAAGTGTAAAATAAAATCTGCCACGCTGAACAAAAATGCGGAAACATGAAGAAAAAAAGCGCATTAAGGAAATTAACGCGGAAATTTCACATACATGGCATGGGTCTATTTAAATTCAACTGGACAACCGGACCATTCGGGGAGGCTTTCTAGCTGGCCCGAGACGATTTCAACTGTCATTTGGCCAACGGACCAGTGCTAATTCGAACGCTGCTTAAAGGCAGTATACATGATTGGTATCTCGAAAATCAGAAATGTTCACAGATTTACGCCTAACTTACACAATATAAACATGATGACCGTAAGAAAACTTCCCCTGAAATGGTTTTGTCTGAAGTGCTATAGTCTTTAAGAAATGAGTAAAACAATTATTTTTCATGAGACGAAAATTCAATTCGTCCCAAAACCATTTCGCCCAAGTGCCATTTCGCCCCCAAACCACTTCGCCCGAGTGCCATTTCACCCCAAATCACTTCGTCCAAACACTACATCGCCCAAATGCTACTTCGCCCCAAAACCACTTTGTGCACAGGCCATGGTTCAGGGCGAAGTGGTTTTGGGGCGAAATGACTGCAAACCCTTTTTTGACTGTTTTCTCAAAGGTTAGACGAAGTACAGAGCTGGTTTTTGCTCAGGTTGGTTTTAATCATGCATATCTTCAATCACACAGGGGGATAAAACTATTTGTAACAGTTTACCAATCATGTATACTATCTTTAAGCGATATGATGAGTTATACAATGTCGGCTTAGCCGGAGTTTACTGTAATGCATCAAATCATCAGTATTGAGCTCTTGCTGACCACACACACGTGCGTTGTCTGTGTTGTTTTGGGAGTCAAATGAAACGACGTCACAATGCAGTCAAGCGCATGTTGCGCCTTTCCGAATGCTGACGCACAGTGAAACACCAATGAGATGCCCTAATTCTGACTCCCAAAATGGCAGTCTACACACGTGTGAGGTGGTCTGCAGAAACCCAATAGAGTATGTAGACTACCTCTAGTTGTTGTTGGAGTATCCGCCTGGCTAGCAGACTTTGCACCACGTTGGTACGATCTAAGCAGTCCATGCAGTTTGTGCGGAAGACTCCGGTCTGGTGTTGGGTGAGTTGGTTGGTTGGACCCAAAATGAAGGACCTGGTGCAAGGATTGAGTAGGGAAGTGTGGAGATTTTACTGAACCACATCACAAGTCAATAAAGATAACACGATGCAGGGTCACGAGGTGATGTCAATTTACATCACAAAACGTGTAACGTTTTAAAGTCACGAAGTGCGTCACAAAGAAATTGCGACGAAGAGTCACGACGCGAGTCACGACGCGAGTCACGACGCGAGTCACGACGCGAGTCACGACGCGAGTCACGACGCGAGTCACGACGCGAGTCACGAAGCGAGTCACGAAGCGAGTCATGAAGCGAATCACGACGCAGTCACAATGCAAGGTTACAATGCAAAGTCACAATGCAAAGTCACAAAATGAGTCGCAACGCGAGTCACGATGCGAGTCATAACACGAGTCACAATGTGAACCACGACGTGAGTCACAACGCGTGTCAAAGTGTGCAATCGTCCCTCCAATTTCATCTCTCTCTTTTATCATTTCTGTGATCATCAATACGTGTAAGGCATTCCGTACAAGCCCCCGGCTTCTGGTAAATGCCTCCATGTCCTCAATTTTCTCTTATTTCTAATCATTTCTAGTTTGGTACAGAATACTTATGTATGTGACCTTTTATTTGATTTGAAGCATGGAAAAAAATGTCATCACTAAAAAGTCACATGTCAAGGTTGCGTGGCAGAGTCGCATGGCAGTCGCTAGGCAAAGTCATGTGGCAAAGTCGCATGGCAAGGTTGCGTGGCAAAGTCACGCGGCGTGGCAATCGGGAGGTTGTGGGTTTAAGCCCCACTACAGTCGACATGTCTGTGTCTCTGGGCAAGGCACTTAATCCCAATTGCCTCGTCGACCCAAGCTATAATTGGGGAGCTGTCGGGGGAATGCCACAATCTAAGTGATGTTAGGGTCAGCGCCACTGGCCAGGCAGCCACCTAGTTGAAGCGAAATGGTTCTGGTGATTTCATAAGGGCAGCGATAATAATGGCCTCGGCGCCTTTGAATAACAGTGTTACATGTAGATACTGTGCGCCAAATGCTGTGTCATTATTAATATTATTATTATTGATGAGCTTAGGCCAAACAAAATAAATGGTGTGTTTACGGTAACCTGACCTACCTGGAATTGTTTAGGCCAAATTGCCGACCTCAAACTTTTTATTGCCAATTTTCAAGTTGATAATTTTAAATAAGCACTATTTGCAAAAATTTCCAACGAACATAACATTTTCTACACTTGTACATGAACATGGTTAATAGTGTTAATAGTGAGTTTCAAACATTGCAAAACAACACACAAATGCATGAACTGAAATGTAAGAACAGACGACAAAATAAAATTATTTTCCTGCCTACCTACCTGGATTTGTTTTAGGCCGTTACCGTAAACGCACCATTTATTTTGTTTGGCCTTATGCTTTTGCTCGATGCTTCTTCTTAGCAGTTGCTATTTTTATATATTCGGCCCACTGCAAAGCTCCACAGCAAACCGGCACTGCAAAGCTCACTGTAAGCCATATTCCAAGCCACGCCACACCACACATTGCAGGTCACGTCATAAGACGCATTGCAAAATGCATCACTGCATACCGAGATACACGCTACACCACACATTGCAGGTCACGTCATAAGACGCATTGCAAAACGCATAACTGCATACCAAGATACACGCTACATCACACATTGCAGGTCACGTCATAAGACGCATTGCAAAACGCATCACTGCATACCGAGATACACGCTACACCACACATTGCAGGTCACGTCATAAGACGCATTGCAAAACGCATCACTGCATACCGAGATACACGCTACACCACACATTGCAGGTCACGTCATAAGACGCATTGCAAAACGCATCACTGCATACCGAGATACACGCTACATCACACATTGCAGGTTACGTCATAAGACGCATTGCAAAACGCATCACTGCATACCGAGATACACGCTACACCACACATTGCAGGTCACGCCATAAGACGCATTGCAAAACGCATCACTGCATACCGAGATAGACGCTACACCACACATTGCAGGTCACGTCATAAGACGCATTGCAAAACGCATCACTGCATACCGAGATACACGCTACATCACACATTGCAGGTTACGTCATAAGACGCATTGCAAAACGCATAACTGCATACCGAGATACACGCTACACCACACATTGCAGGTCACGTCATAAGACGCATTGCAAAACGCATCACTGCATACCGAGATACACGCTACACCACACATTGCAGGTCACGTCATCAGACGCATTGCAAAACGCATCACTGCATACCGAGATACACGCTACATCACACATTGCAGGTTACGTCATAAGACGCATTGCAAAACGCATAACTGCATACCGAGATACACGCTACACCACACATTGCAGGTCACGTCATAAGACGCATTGCAAAACGCATCACTGCATACCGAGATACACGCTACACCACACATTGCAGGTCACGTCATAAGACGCATTGCAAAACGCATAACTGCATACCGAGATACACGCTACATCACACATTGCAGGTCACGTCATAAGACGCATTGCAAAACGCATCACTGCATACCGAGATACACGCTACACCACACATTGCAGGTCACGTCATAAGACGCATTGCAAAACGCATCACTGCATACCGAGATACACGCTACACCACACATTGCAGGTCACGTCATAAGACGCATTGCAAAACGCATAACTGCATACCAAGATACACGCTACATCACACATTGCAGGTCACGTCATAAGACGCATTGCAAAACGCATCACTGCATACCGAGATACACGCTACACCACACATTGCAGGTCACGTCATAAGACGCATTGCAAAACGCATCACTGCATACCGAGATACACGCTACACCACACATTGCAGGTCACGTCATAAGACGCATTGCAAAACGCATCACTGCATACCGAGATACACGCTACATCACACATTGCAGGTTACGTCATAAGACGCATTGCAAAACGCATCACTGCATACCGAGATACACGCTACACCACACATTGCAGGTCACGCCATAAGACGCATTGCAAAACGCATCACTGCATACCGAGATACACGCTACACCACACATTGCAGGTCACGTCATAAGACGCATTGCAAAACGCATCACTGCATACCGAGATACACGCTACATCACACATTGCAGGTTACGTCATAAGACGCATTGCAAAACGCATAACTGCATACCGAGATACACGCTACACCACACATTGCAGGTCACGTCATAAGACGCATTGCAAAACGCATCACTGCATACCGAGATACACGCTACACCACACATTGCAAGTCACGTCATAAGACGCATTGCAAAACGCATCACTGCATACCGAGATACACGCTACACCACACATTGCAGGTTACGTCATAAGACGCATTGCAAAACGCATCACTGCATACCGAGATACACGCTACACCACACATTGCAGGTCACGTCATAAGACGCATTGCAAAACGCATCACTGCATACCGAGATACACGCTACATCACACATTGCAGGTTACGTCATAAGACGCATTGCAAAACGCATCACTGCATACCGAGATACACGCTACACCACACATTGCAGGTCACGCCATAAGACGCATTGCAAAACGCATCACTGCATACCGAGATAGACGCTACACCACACATTGCAGGTCACGTCATAAGACGCATTGCAAAACGCATCACTGCATACCGAGATACACGCTACATCACACATTGCAGGTCACGTCATAAGACGCATTGCAAAACGCATCACTGCATACCGAGATACACGCTACACCACACATTGCAGGTCACGTCATCAGACGCATTGCAAAACGCATCACTGCATACCGAGATACACGCTACATCACACATTGCAGGTTACGTCATAAGACGCATTGCAAAACGCATAACTGCATACCGAGATACACGCTACACCACACATTGCAGGTCACGTCATAAGACGCATTGCAAAACGCATCACTGCATACCGAGATACACGCTACACCACACATTGCAGGTCACGTCATAAGACGCATTGCAAAACGCATAACTGCATACCGAGATACACGCTACATCACACATTGCAGGTCACGTCATAAGACGCATTGCAAAACGCATCACTGCATACCGAGATACACGCTACACCACACATTGCAGGTCACGTCATAAGACGCATTGCAAAACGCATCACTGCATACCGAGATACACGCTACACCACACATTGCAGGTCACGTCATAAGACGCATTGCAAAACGCATAACTGCATACCAAGATACACGCTACATCACACATTGCAGGTCACGTCATAAGACGCATTGCAAAACGCATCACTGCATACCGAGATACACGCTACACCACACATTGCAGGTCACGTCATAAGACGCATTGCAAAACGCATCACTGCATACCGAGATACACGCTACACCACACATTGCAGGTCACGTCATAAGACGCATTGCAAAACGCATCACTGCATACCGAGATACACGCTACATCACACATTGCAGGTTACGTCATAAGACGCATTGCAAAACGCATCACTGCATACCGAGATACACGCTACACCACACATTGCAGGTCACGCCATAAGACGCATTGCAAAACGCATCACTGCATACCGAGATACACGCTACACCACACATTGCAGGTCACGTCATAAGACGCATTGCAAAACGCATCACTGCATACCGAGATACACGCTACATCACACATTGCAGGTTACGTCATAAGACGCATTGCAAAACGCATAACTGCATACCGAGATACACGCTACACCACACATTGCAGGTCACGTCATAAGACGCATTGCAAAACGCATCACTGCATACCGAGATACACGCTACACCACACATTGCAAGTCACGTCATAAGACGCATTGCAAAACGCATCACTGCATACCGAGATACACGCTACACCACACATTGCAGGTTACGTCATAAGACGCATTGCAAAACGCATCACTGCATACCGAGATACACGCTACACCACACATTGCAGGTCACGTCATAAGACGCATTGCAAAACGCATCACTGCATACCGAGATACACGCTACACCACACATTGCAGGTCACGTCATAAGACGCATTGCAAAACGCATAACTGCATACCAAGATACACGCTACATCACACATTGCAGGTCACGTCATAAGACGCATTGCAAAACGCATCACTGCATACCGAGATACACGCTACACCACACATTGCAGGTCACGTCATAAGACGCATTGCAAAACGCATCACTGCATACCGAGATACACGCTACACCACACATTGCAGGTTACGTCATAAGACGCATTGCAAAACGCATCACTGCATACCGAGATACACGCTACACCACACATTGCAGGTCACGTCATAAGACGCATTGCAAAACGCATCACTGCATACCGAGATACACGCTACACCACACATTGCAGGTCACGTCATAAGACGCATTGCAAAACGCATAACTGCATACCAAGATACACGCTACATCACACATTGCAGGTCACGTCATAAGACGCATTGCAAAACGCATCACTGCATACCGAGATACACGCTACACCACACATTGCAGGTCACGTCATAAGACGCATTGCAAAACGCATCACTGCATACCGAGATACACGCTACACCACACATTGCAGGTTACGTCATAAGACGCATTGCAAAACGCATCACTGCATACCGAGATACACGCTACACCACACATTGCAGGTCACGTCATAAGACGCATTGCAAAACGCATCACTGCATACCGAGATACACGCTACACCACACATTGCAGGTTACGTCATAAGACGCATTGCAAAACGCATCACTGCATACCGAGATACACGCTACACCACACATTGCAGGTCACGTCATAAGACGCATTGCAAAACGCATCACTGCATACCGAGATAATGCTGTTGATTACTGACCCATATTTGTCCTGGTGAGGCGTTAGTCGGTCAATGAGAATTGACAGCCGATCCCATCGCATCCTGCGACACTCATGATGAAAGTCGAACGATTCATATCTAAAGGATTCAACAAATGAACTAGGTTAGCTTAAAGGGAGTGACAACACTTGCAAAAGGTTGCCTCACTCTGTACGCCTTATGTACCGGTTATAAGTCGCCATCTTTTGCAGTTGGCGCTTGAACTTGAGAGGGCGTGAATTAGGAAATGTGGGCGCTGTCTGCTAGCTATGTGGGCGCTGTCTGCTAGCTCTGTTGTGATTGGTCGGCGGGTTCGGTTGATTGACAGGTCAGAACTATGCATTATGGTATGGCTTTTGGAAAACTCAAAAAAACTTTAACCTACTTGATGCTCTTGTTCTGTGAGTCTATGACAGCTTTAGCAAAAGACTTCTCCAGCCTGTCTTCGATGCCTCTGTGATCGATCTACATGACAAAACAAAATCATGCAATCAACATTTATATACATACTACAATTTAAAAATAGCAGAGAATTTTAAAATAGCAGAGATACTTTATTAAGTAATTACTTGTGGGAATGTGGACATTGTTTCACAGCATTTTCTGGATTGACACCGAGCCTTTTCGAGTGTAAATTTGACGTGTGTAAATTTGACGCGTGTAAATTTGACGCGCGTAAATTTGACGCGCGTAAATTTGACGCGCGTAAATTTGAGAAAAAGCGGCACGGAGGGTATTTGGAGTGAAACGACGCACTGAAAACCACAGAATTGACTTGAACAGGAAGCATTTTTAGAATTCTCTGGTTTTCAGAATGTCGTTTCACTCCAAATTCCTTTCACACCGCTTTTTCTCAAATGAGGGGGGCAGGGAGGGGGAATATAACAGTTTGCCAATAATCTATTTGATGAATGTATAGGACCACCAATCAAGAATGTACTGGAACCATTATCTCAATTTTTGGGATATGGCGTTTACAGCGTTTTGCATTGAAACTCTTCATGTTTCCACTCAATGCTACAGCTATTTTTTATTTATTTATTTATTTATTTATTATTATTTTTTTGGCCTCAAATAAATTTCTCAAAAAAAGTTCGGAAAGTCAAGTTTGACTGACGATTTCTCTCTTGTTGCAAGATAATTTTCCTTGAATTTTATATCATTGGAAAGCCCTGTTATTCCTCTTTACGATGATGTGTCATTTGTTATGATTAAGCAATTGGGGGATGTGCAGCACAGCTGAATACGGGGGCGGGTGTAAAGTGAAATGTCACAAAATGCATTGCTATTGTCAAAAAGTGCATTGACACATTCCCATCCTCCAAGCAAAAGGGGAATATGCACTGCATGACAATAGCAGTGAATTTTGTGACATTTCACTTTTCACCCACCCCTGTATTCCACTATACTGCACATCCCCCAATTGATTAATCATAACAAATGACACATCACTGTAAAGAGGAATAACAGGGCTTTTCAATGATACCAAATTCAAGGAAAATTATTTAGTAACAAGAGAGAAATCGTCAGTCAAACTTGACTTTCCGAACTTTTTTTGAGGAGTTTATTTTCTTTCCTTGCTATTGCTAATTTGAATACTTACCAGATTGACCAGCACTTGATCTCCATAGCTGACCACCTGGCTATCCAAATGCCTCATGAAACCATCCAGCTAAACAATACAAACATGAATATTCATGTTTCATCTCAACCAATTACAAGTGGAAAAGCAATACCCAATATGAATATTCAGTGAAGATGAAGGTATTTTTTTAGTTTATGCCACAACTTGAATTTAAGGAAAATAATTATTGGAATTGATAGCTTTGACGATTTTAGAATACCTTTTCCATTGGCATTTCCGTCGCAAATGTTGCGTTTCCATGAAAATTCTGTGTTTTTGTCACGCCCGCCTCCATACAAAAGTGTGAAACTGCTGCCGGCCGAGGCAGTGTGTGAAGCGCGTGAAGAAAGAGGGTGTGCGCGTGATGATCCGTTTGGTTTCTGGCCGGCCGCTTTGCGTGCAATCATATGCAATATTTTTTCCGTGATTTTTCTCTAAAACTAAGCCTTTGCGACGGAAATGCATGTAAGTATTCCTATTCTAAAATCGTCCAAGCTATCGATTCCTATAATTATTTTCCTTAAATTCGAGTTGTGGCATAAACTAAAAAAATACCAAGATGAATGTTCACACCTCAAGCTAAATAGTCACATACCAGGGTTGTAATGAGTATCCCTTTGCTCGAGTCAAGTCAAGTCAAGTCAAACTGCCTTCGTGTCCTAAGTCAAGTCAAAGTCAAGTCCTATAGTATTGAAATACAATTCGGTCCTTAAAATGACAAACAAAAATGCATAAAAGTTTAATTTCATTTTTGGCAGACTTGAGTAAAAAAAAAAAGATCTAGTCCGAGTGAAGTCAAGTCATTTGTGTCAGTGACTCGAGTCTAAGACCCTGTTCTCACTACAGAAATCGCTTCGTTAGACGAAGATTAGTTAATCATCGTAAGTTTATGAAACAGGGTTGTAGTCGAGTCCATCACAAGTCCTCACAAGCCTTCACATATCCACCACAAGTCCCCGGGTCTTAATTCAAGTCATTAACTATTCAAATGAACTCCAACAAAGGCATTATTTTGTGCGTGTTCATCCTTTGCTTCTTGTTACTGGACTTGTGACCGACTTGTGCGGGACTTGTGATTTTATCGGCTCTGGACTTGTGAAAGACTTGTGATAGACTCGACTACAACCCTGTTATGAAGCGTGCATTTATATCTCACTTAACGAAGATCGAACGAAGATCGAATGAAGAGCGGTACCGTTCACATTAAAGCAACCACTAACGAAGATCGAATGAAGCTGTGGGAGGCACTATATGCCTGGTCGTACATGCACATTGCGCATCGAGCGCCGAGCTTTAAGTGTCTAGACACGTTGTTTGGTTTTCCAGTGGCGCGTCAAAAACAACACTTGCTAGGCGCTTGACGCACAACGCACTTGTGCAACAGGCCTGCCAAATCGCTTCTTTTAACGAAGGGAGCGTATACATTAGAAATTTGCTTCGTCGAATGAAGCGATATCTTGGTCGTGGACTAGAGTCAACTAGAGTCCCGAGTCTCAAGTCCGAGTCATACAACACTGTCACATACATTATGAATAATCATGAATACGTGTATTTTAATTTTGAGTTACTTTGGCCAATTAGAAAGCTTTCTCCATGGTCATGATGGTTCTGAGTTGTCACTTTTAGTGTAAGAAATCAACACTTAAATAAATATGAATAATCATATTTAAATGATCAAATGAATTATGCAATGAATGCTAATACTCACGTGGTTCTGGGCTTGGCTGATTAATATCTTTGGTTTGTACTTGATGTTTGGTCGTTGGGACCAGTAAAGTGGAATTGAGCCTCTCGTCTAAAAATTAAAAACAATCAAATTTTTTTAGTTTTTCATTTCAGAGAAAACATCTGTAGGAGGGATCATATGAAAGGACATTTTAAATACATCAATTATAAGAGAATTAAAGATAGTATACATGATTGGTAAACTGTTACAAATAGTTTTATCCCCCTGTGTGATTGAAGATATGCATGATTAAAACCAACCTGAGCAAAAACCAGCTCCGTACTTCGTCTAACTTTTGAGAACAGTCAAAAAAGGGTTTACATTCATTTTTCCCCAAAATCACTTCGCCCTGAACCATTTCGCCCTGAACCACGGCCTGTGCACGAAGTGGTTTTGGGGCAAAGTGGCATTTGGGCGATGTAGTGTTTGGACAAAGTAATTTGGAGCGAATTGGCACTCGGCCCAAATGTTTTGGGGCGAAGAGACACTTGGGCGAAATGGTTTTGGGGTGAATTGAATTTTCGTCTCGCGAGACGAAAAAAAATTGTTTTGCTCATTTCTTAAAGACTATAGCACTACAGACAAAACCATTTCAGGGGAAGTTTTCTACCGTCATCGTGTTTATATTGTGTAAGTTATGTGTAAATCTGTGAGCATTTCTAATTTCCTCGAGATACCAATCATGTATTCTACCTTTAAAGTGATGTATATAATGTCAATGACTAGTCGTCGGATACCACACCTGCACAAATGAGCCTCTCCATCCCTTATATTGCACAATCTGTTCCGTCTCCACAAAGTTGGCCACGTGACCCTCGGCGTCTAGTCCACGCATGTAGTAGCGCGTCCCCGCGCGGAAGCAACTCCGCCGCGAGATGACGATGTAGTCGAAGCGCTTGCCGTGTAGGATGCCTATTCTCACCGCGACGACTGTTTACGTGGTGATATAAGGTCAAAGCATTGAGATGTTGTTTGGTGGTTGAGAGGGGCAGTGTGGGGATGGGGAAATGGGGCAGGGGGAGTGGGGAGGGGGAGGGGGCAGGGGGAGTGGGCAGGGGAGGGGGAGTGGGCAGGGGAGGGGGAATAGGGGAGTGGGCAGAGGAGGGGGAATAGGGGAGGGGGCAGGGGGAGGGGGAATGGGGAGGGGGAAGGCGGAAGGGTTTATGTTGTTTAACGAGTATGATGAATAAACTGTTTTGTCTCTTAAATTTGTTTGCTCTCTTAAGGGGGCTGTGTCACAGTTTGCGCATGCTCGGCTTTTGCATATCCTATTTAATCTTGGCCATCCCTTACAATTCTTTAGTAATTCTGGCAGTGGTGTACTTGTCAACTGTCAGGTTGTCCTGATGCATTACTTTTTATTTGAAATGGCGCTGTTTGCCATATTTTAGGCAGTCGAACATCAATATCACCGGGTGTGCGGCCCTCGTTCAAAAGAGTATTTTTATCCCATCAAAAAACCAGACAAAACATGACAGAAACGACATAGAATGGTATGAATGACATGGTTGGATACAGCAATTTGTTCAACCTTGATTTCCGCCAAGACTGGTTTGCTTATTTGGTCCTGACAGCAATTTCACAGCACATCTTCTGTCGATGGAAAGACATCTAGCCGCCACCTCTGTACCAATTTTGTCCAGACACGCAACACGATTCTACGCATTGTAAACACTCATGAACACTGTATACTGCCCATGCAGTACGTGTTAAGTACACGATGTTCATTTATGCACACAAACCAAATTTGCCCACACGTATGTCAAAAATTTAAAGGATTTGGCGCATACGCAAACCGAGACACAGTCCTTTAATGTGTCTTTAAAGCAACATAAATGACTGTAAAGGATACATCCACACATGACTGGTAAAATGAATCGGCCCAGCTGAAAAGAAGGAAAGAATATTGGTATCATTCAAAAACAATCATACAAGGACCACATTGTGACAAATTTTGATTAATCAGTACAATAGACCGATCCAGTAAGCTCCGCCCATTTAAAAATTGCCTAGCAACATGCCACACATGCGAAGCACGTGTGCAGTAGAGTCGCTTGGCCGCGCCGTGCGTCAGCATCCGCGCCCTGGTCAGCGCGTATTGAAACACGCACACGCACACAAAATGTGCACTTTAGTATCCGGTCGTGTGCGTGCATTACGCGTAACGCGAGCGATCGAACAAAAACATCTCGACACACATCTAGAACGTAGTAAAACGACAAGCAAATTTTGGTGAGTTTTTCCCGTTTACACAAAATACACATTTGTGAAGGGATTAAAAGTAGGTTAGGATAGTCTTTAAACCGTTTTAAACCGGCTAGGGTCCTCTGCGCTGATAAAAATGATGTTTATGCTTTTTTGCGTCACTCGTGCTGCATTTGCCGTAGCTCTGTGCACAACATTTTGAGGACTCGGGTAACTAACACTTTTGGTTACCTGAACCTGGCGCTGTGATTGGTCAATTCCAAAATGGGTGGAGCTTACTGGATCGGTCTATTATCTGGTCGAATAATTGGCAACATTTTTAACTGGTTGCCCTACCCTTAAAGGGACACAAATGGTTTTATCTCCCTGTGTGATTGACGATATGAATGATTAAAACCAACCTTGAAGCAAAAATCAGCTACGTACTTTGTTTAACTTTTGAGAAAACAGTAAAAAAAGGCTTTACGGTCACTTCACCCCAAAACCATTTCGCCCCGAACCACTTCGCCCTGAACCACGGCCTGTGCACGAAGTGTTTTGGGGCGAAGTGGCATTCAGAAGAAGTGGTGTATTAAAAAAAGGGTGAAATGGTTTTGGGGCAAGATGGCTTTTAGGGCAAGGTGGCTTTTGGGGCGAAGTGGTTCAGTGCTAAGTGGTGCAGGGCGAAATGGTTTTGGGGCGAAGTGAATTTTCGTCTCATGAGACGGAAAATAATTGTTTTACTCATTTCTCAAAAACTATAGCACTTTAGACAAAACCATTTCAGGGGAAGTTTACTACCGTCATCATGTTTATATCATGTTAGTTATGTGTAAATCTGTGAACATTTCAGATTTTCGAGATTACCAATGATGTGTTCTAACTTTAAGGTATCTCTTCGTCAAATGAGGCTACTTTGCGAAGGAAGACATTCTAATCTTTGTCAAATGGACACATTACGAACGTTTCGTCAAATCTTCGGGGAATAAAGTAATATTCCTAACTTGTAAGGTTACCTCAGGCTGGGATGCAAACTCTCGTAATAAATGCCCGTTCCAAACAAAGCGCTGGTCAGCCTGCAAAGTGGAAAAACAACTTTAACTTTTGTTACAACGGTACAACAAATTTGAAATTTTGACTCCCAGAATAGACCAGTTGCGTGATAGATTTGCATAAATCCTAGACTCCCGCCTTCACGCTATGGCGCTCCCATACGAGTGAGTCAAGCACCAGACTACCTGGCAAATCGGGCCGTTTCCAGGCGGTGCAACCTGGTCCATAGTAACCAGCGCGAAAATCTGTGCGGTACCTGGAATTGATTGCTTTCCGGTGACGTCACCCCTTCCATCCACCATTTTGGTTGTCATGTTTCATGACCCACGTGGCTCGAGTGATAACCGGCCAAAAAAGCAATAAGAGCGCATAGGTTGCACTTACATGTACCTCTGTTACTTAACCTTGCTTTATGTTGTTGCGCCATGGCTGTTGTATCGATAAAGATAAAAATGTATTTCTTCAGGCTAAAAATTGTGATCAAGCAAAAGCACTTTTTTTTTTTTTTTCGTTTTTACAAGCTGCCTTGCATGCTCAATAATTTGAACGTATCGCAACGCGCGCGTGCGGCATCTTCGAATGGAAGTACGCTGGTGAACATTGAGCTCCATGTGTATGTATGTAAATCTTTGCTGGTGAGTATATTTTACGCGTGCCCATGTGCGTCTAGTGGCGCGCGCGTGTACGCGTGTAACCGTTGACCACCAAACATTCCTGGATGTTCCATGTCACGGAAAGCAATCAATACCTCGCACATTACTCTATGCATTTTTAAGCTAGACCATCCCAGATTACATGTTGAAATGAACATGTTGAAACATGTAGTCATCGTGAATTTTGGTCAAAATAACAAAATAGAACATCTATGTCAACTTTGAAAGTTGGAACGTTTCCAAACTGCAATGATGCATTCAAGAAAGTAGAGAAACAATTTTGGGTTATGCGACTGGTTTGAAGTTGCTGATCAACATGTTCAATCAACATGGTCCAGCTTAGAAATACATAGAGTAATGTGCGAGGTATACCAGGTACCGCACGGTTACCATGTGCCAGCGTGCACCCCCTGGAAACGGAGGCCGTTTGTAATAATTGTCCAATCCAGTAATCTATCTTTTTATGTTGGAGGAATTTTCCCTTTAATTTCTAGCTCACCCTTTCAAACAGTGGCATCTGTAGAAACTCCGGGCTGGTGTTGTACAATCTCTGCAGGGAATGTGTCAGGTCATAGGTTGTTGAGAAGAAGTAGCTAGACGATTCCAACACGTAGTTCACCATGGACTCGTAGGTGCGGTTATCCTGTTGCTACAGCAATAAAGAAATGAAGCACGAAATATGCGGATTAAAAAAAATACTATTTGTATATGTACTGTAACTGAACCTTGTACATAAGAGGTCCTTGGGATTTTCCAGATTACCTTGTTATAACAGGAACCTTGTATTATCGGGAATGAAAGGATTAAAAAGAATGAAGAAGAAGGATTTTTTGGACTTTATATTGTCCTTGTTCAGCGCTGTTATAAGCAGTGCGATGTATCTACAATGACCATATATGCTTTACAGAAAGAAACAAAAGTATCTTACTGAAAGATCTATATATTGTAACGTATTTTGTTGGTCAGTAATGCGTATGACCACCTCTTGTGGTGAGGCTGACTGCACCAGCCTCTGAAAGAGCCACTGAGGCAGGGTGCGCCTATTATGACCGACTAGACCGGCTGTCTAGTGATTTATTTCTTGGACAGTGAAACAAAAAGACGTGTTTTTTTGTGAAATAAACAACTCACACTCAAGTCCCATGTCGCTGGTACTGTAAAATCATGTGGCATGTGCAAGTGAAATTGCACTCCATGCTGTGCACCGGGCTCAACGCAACGCGGATGGTACATGTACGGGACGATCGACCATGTCGACCGGAGTACCGTGCGCATGCATGCTGGCCATCTCCGCTTCCCCTGGTTGGTTCCCAGTCCACATATTACAAATACATGACATAATCACGATTTGACTCTTCCCGATTGTCATCGATATCGATGATTCTTCTTCGTATGTGGAATATGTTGATCGAAAACCAGTCTAAAGGGCTTTTACAAATCTCGGATCCGTCTTCGTGTTCGGCTCCGGCTCCATGTGGACACACACCTTTTCGCAAATACTCTTGTATAAAAGACATAACTGCCTTGTGGAAAGGATAGCAATCCAACAACTTTCACACAATCCAACTCTGTCTTTTGTCTAAGTTCACTCAATGAGTATTTGCAAAAAGGTTAAAGTTGAAGCCGGAGATGGAGACGGAAACGAAGCCGAGATTTGGAAAAAGGCCTAAATGTCTGGTCGTTGGTTTGCGTTGTGAACATTTTAACAACGGTAAGGTTTGATGCACTGTTTTGCAACGCCTGTACTTCATATTATGAATAATACATGTGTATTTTCATTGGCACAGTACATGCACAAAATAATACACGTGGTAGACGATATTATTATTCATAGTGTGACGTATGCAGAGTCGGAATAACACACTGCTGGTCGTGCTTCAGACATGTCAGATGTCATGTTGTCGTTGGACACAGCATGCACGGGAATTTTCACTACACGTGCACATAAGTTTGTACTAAAATGTGGCGATTTTTAGAAGTTGTATCTAAACCCAAAGAGCCTCCTAAGCGGTCTGCAAAAGAAAAACTTAAGGCCGCCCGGCAGTATGAAAAACGTCGGAAACGGACATTCCAGGAAATTGTGCTTGAGTTTGGTCCAGTAAAAATATTTTCGGTTTTGTAAATGGTTTTGGGTACTAGACCAGTGGTCCAGTGTTTTTTCTACCGAAATTCGAGCCCACGACAGGATATCGAACCTGCCACGCCACTGTCGCGACTCAATGACCAAAACTACTCGGCCACGGTACCCCCAACAAAATACCGAACAAATTTGAGCTTTTAACTGCAGAATTCCCCCAGAAATAGAAAATTTCATATTTCATAAACTCATAAGATAAGCCTTATCATATCAATTACTGTAGAAAAAAAAACACTTTAAAAATTCTAGGCTAAAAAAATGTGGAAATATTTGGAAAATTTTGTTTTAATATTATTTTTGCAAGCAGTATTATTAGACTGACTATTAAAAAGAGAAGACATTCCATCTTACCTGTTGTTCATTCAGGTGCATGGTGGTCCGCTTGTACGGGATTATCTCATGACCTGCGACCTTCCAAATGGTTTGACCGTTGATCTCCCCGACTATTGACTTCTGCGTAATAATCACTAAATACGGACCTGAGGGGGGGGAAAATATACACTGTGTGAACTTACCACCAAACACAAACATCATTCAATGAACAGGTGACTTAGACCCCGTTCTTACTAGAGAAATCGCTTCGTTCGACGAAGATTAGTTAATCATCGTTAGTTAATGAAGCGTGCGTTCACATATCACTTAAAGGGGCTATGTCACGATTTGCGCATGCGCAGCAAAACTTGAAAAAGTGTGGCTAACTTTTTCAAGTTTTGTCGCCAGGTTTTGCATATCCTATTCAATCTTTGCCATCCCTTATAATTCTTTAGTAATTTTGGCAGTGGTGTACTTGTCAACGTCCAGGATGTCCTGATGCATTACTTTTTACTTGGAATCGCACTGTTTGCCGTATTTTGAAGCCGCCAAACATCGACATCACCGTGTGTGCGGCCGTCGTTAAAAAGAGAGTTTTTTCATCCCATCAAAAAACTTGACAAAACATGACAGAAACGGCATCGAATGATATGAATGAAATGGTTGGATACAGCAATTTACTTAACCTTGTTTTCCATCAAAACTGACATGCTTATTTGGTCCCGACAGCAATTTTACAGCATACAGTACATTCTGTCCTTGGAAAGACACAGTGGCCGCCACCGCTGTACGATTTTGTTTTTCCAGACATTAATCGCGCAATCGCGCGCACGCGATGCCAAATTAAACAAATGAGTGGTACCGTAAACATTATAAGCGACTGCTAACGAAGATCAAATGAAGCTGTGGGAGGTCGTACATGCGCATCGCGCGTCTAGACGCGTTGTATGGTTTTCCAGTGGTGCGTCAAAAACAACGCTTGCTGGGCACTTGACACACAACGCGCTTCTGCAACCAGGCCTGCCAAATTGCTTCATCGAACGAAGGGAGTGTTCTCATTACAAATTTGCTTCATCGAATGAAGCGATTTCTTCATCGAATGAAGCGATTCCTTCATCGAATGAAGCGATTCCTTCATCGAATGAAGCGATTCCTTCATCGAATGAAGCGATGTCTTCGTCGAATGAAGCTATTTGCTTCATTGAATGAAGCGATTCTAATCATCGTCGAATGAAGAGGCATGCGTTCACATCAGGAAAACTCTTCGTCGAATCATCGTTAAATCATCATCGAACAAAGCGATTTCTCTAGTGAGAACGGGGTCATAGTGTCCCCCTTATGTCATACTTATCGATGCCCATCCTCTTGCAACAGTGCCTTTTTAACGCACTCCCCTACTCGACTGGTGCATCCCAAGGCCCTGTTAAAATCCACCCCATTTCGCTGTAGAAGCAGCAACAGAAATCTTGTCACCGCTCTGGGCCAATCAGGATGCTTGGCAGTACATTACGAGCGCTCAAATACACGCACGCAGATTGTACACGCAAGTTTACACAGAACAGTGTAATACTCAGCTGCACTGGCCGTATCCGCGTTGGTGATTGGCTGCTATTTAAAGCCTACAGTAAATTCCGTTCCATTCACGTTTGTCATCATGCATCCCTGTTATTTATTTGAACAACTGCGGAGTAAATAAAAACATCCCCGGAAATTTCAATAGGAAGGGGTAGTCATGAAGAAAAAAAACCCAATCCAATTTTTGGAAAGCATAGAAATTGTTTCTCTTAAGCATAACGTGACAAAAATTACATCAAAATGACTCATGTGTGCATTCGCTAAATGTAACGGCCGCCTAACTTTACATATTCACGTGCATTTCCTCAGCCAGGGGTTTGTAACAGCGCTTAGCAGAGTGGAAATTCCCTGATATCTCAGGATGATCGATGCCAGGCTTCAGAGAATGATTACCCATAAACAGTAGATGGACTTGTGAATCGAACAACGCCTTCACCTGTACATGTACTTTCTATTTCTCCTTTTACCTGCCAGAAGTCGTATCGTCCCCATGAGGCCACTTATTGGCTTGCTGGTAGCATTTGGTGGAATTTGACCCAAAGACTCTGTGGGACAGAAGAAAAATACAATCAGAGATTATGATTTGGCTTGCGTCGGGGAGAATGAACATTGTTTTGATTAGCACTGTATACTCAGTGCTTCTCCGAGACACTTTGAGAAAAGCTTAATAGCGTGCTCAGGTGGGACTCGAACCAACAACCTCCTGCATACTAGGTACTTTTTGAATATTTTCATGCAATGAGATGACCACAAAAAGGCTAGCTATGCACTGGTTGGTTCGCAATTAATCAGGCTATTGAATTCCAACATCGCTGCAGTTTGCTGGAGAAATGTAAAGAAAAATGACGTTGAACGAGTTTTTTGCTGTTTAGAAAAATCATCAGAAAAAAGGGATCACTGCCCAGAATTCTGGAGATTCCAAGGACCTCCATGGTATTTTTTAAATGTTTGATTTGGACTGTAAGGTGAGACTTCAGACACGTGCTTTTTGACGAGAAAGGACATGTAGCAATAGACAACATAGACAGAATGATTCTGTCCCTACGGGATTTCCCGTAGGGACAGAAGGTACCCCTTTCATAAAGTGGATTGTTGTCATTTTGCCTCGAAATTAGAATCACACCTAAAAATTTCCTCCTAGTTGTGTCCTGCAGTGGTTTGAGATGTCCATGATTGGAAAATTATTGGAAAGAAATACTTACAACACCGTTTTTGAAGCCAAAATGTTGTCCAACGTACAAATCGAACGGCTGGTTCTGTTGTTGCCGTACTGGACGTTAGATCTCGAGAGAGGGCGCTTTCCTACGTGAAAATCGGGCACAAATACAATTACACGTACGCAGTCCTTTCCGTGCCGCTAGCGCTGTACGCACTGAGGAAATGACTTGGCTGCTCTTTCCGACGGCTGTTTCATTACTTAACACTTAATGTCAACCATGTCCAAGTTACTAAAATGTACACAAAAGTGTTAAGTAATGAAACAGCCGTCGGAAAGAGCAGCCAAGTCATTTTCTCAGTGCGTACAGCGCTAGCGGCACGGAAAGGACTGCGTACGTGTAATTGTATTTGTGCCCGATTTTCACGTAGGAAAGCGCCCTCTCTCGAGATCTAACGTCCAGTACGGCAACAACAGAACCAGCCGTTCGATTTGTACGTTGGACAACATTTTGGCTTCAAAAACGGTGTTGTAAGTATTTCTTTCCAATCATTTTCCAATCATGGACATCTAAAACCACTGCAGGACACAACTAGGAGGAAATTTTTGGGTGTGATTCTAATTTCGAGGCAAAATGACAACAATCCACTTTATGAAAGGAAAGCTCACTGACTATAGACAACATAGCGATCGGGAGTAAATAGCAAATCAGCTAAAAAGTGAATTATTCCGTCCACATTTCACTTTTAGCCTTCTAAAAGTACATATTAGGGAGATGTCTTTACCACTTTGACCACTGAGCCGACAGAAGGTGAGTAGCCAGTTCGGATTATTTAGCAGTGGGTACTGCAACTGATGAGATATTGTGATTTGGCTTGGGTTCGAGTCCAGCCCAAGCACGCTTAGACTTGAAATCAATTCGCTATACGGTCGCGTTTTGTCCGTCTAACGCCATTTTACCGCGCACAATCGATAGCCGTTTTTATGTACAGTATATATTTTGGTTTCGACCGATATACCGACTTGAGAAACTTGATTGTGCGACAATATTCACGATTCAAAGCGCGTTGACGCTGTTGCCATAGCAAGAACCAATCACGGTAATCCACGCACCGCACTCCACGGTTTGGAAGCGTCCATTTTTACCAGGGGGGTGTTGAAATGAATGTGCAGTTAGAACATTTTTCAATAGATTTGTATCTTTATTCGGATGAACTGCGTTAAACATTTTGCTAAATATAGCATGTCTTCTTTGAATCACGAGCATTTATACTGCGTACATAAGTGTACAATCAAATAATATACATAAACAAAATCTCCCCACGGCAGCCGTGACAGAGGACAGGTTTTCATATTTAAATGATGTGACAATAGATCCACAATGTGCCTACTCGTGCATGACGCACTGTGACAATGTGACTGCCCTCTGTCATGGCCGCCGTGCATAAGGTCTATTGAGAGAATTGTCGGCTACGATTTTTGAATTGATTTCTTAACCAAAACTTGGGCCAGTGGAAAGGTCGAATTATTACTATGATTATGTCTCATTTTGAAATTCAGGAGTAATGGGTATTGATAGGTCCACTACTTGAGGAAATCTAATTCCAAGCATATTTTTTTGAAAATGTTGCATGAATATGAATAAAGCCCCGTGTCTTGACCAATCAGAGATCTACGTCCAATTCTGGTAGCAAACCCCATAGCCCGTCTACAAAGTGAAAGACAGGTATCTCAAGTCAGAAACAGGAGGTCGACTAGACTTGTTCCTAGTCCATTTGCGACTACGCTGCTGCGGTTTATGAACCAACCGGTTTCCGACTTGACATCAAGTCTAAAAGCACGCTATGACTAGCTGTGAAGTTTTTATCGTAGTGTCTCAGGGAAGCACTGAGTGCTAGTCAAGATATGTATGGTGGGGCAAAACAATACAATAATTTATCAAATTCAACCAAGTATACATGTATATAACAGTGAAATCTAAACTCCCGAAGTCCCACAAATGTCCTTTTTTTTTTTTACAAATTCTACAAATCACTAGTTTCCCTTTTTTTTCACTGAGAAAATTTAACTAGATATTAAACACATTCTTCCCTTTTTTATATTTGTTATACCTTGAAGCGTAATCTCTTGGCTGAGCCGATCGATGACCAGTAATTCGTTTGTGCCATCATCTCGAGCTTCCACATAAAACTTGTCGTCAGTGGTGTAGCTATTGGTAATTATAAAATGCAATAAAGAATGATCACATACAAACAATTTGCAGACAGTGACCAATTAGAAAGTTCCCAAGTAAAAAAAAAACCAGCATTTTACGTTTGTAACATAAGATTCAAGGCTCTATTTTAGGACACTTCTACTTTGGGACAATGAATACAAATTCTTTATGAAAAAATACAGGTATTTTTTTCGTTCACTTTGAACACAGAATTTTGTAAATTTATATATTGGAATAGCTTATTTAATTCCAAGATATACTTTCCACTTGTACTTTTGTCGCAAATGTTGCTTTTCTGAAGAAAAAAAATCACATTTCTCCTTTAGAAATTGCATTCAGTTAGTGCACAAGATAACCATTCACGCGCGCACGCATCACCCTCTGTTGGAGCATTATGAAATTGTTTTTTTTCATCAAATCGGTATTTTTTCCGTATAGGCCTACATTAAACAAAGATTTGAAAGAAATTATTACCTCCTGGAATCAACAGATAATCTAATTTTTTTAAGATATAGGCCTACTTCCCACTTGTACTTTTGTCGCAAGTGTTGGTTTTTCTTAGCTAAGATAATCTCAGCTCTTGCTTTATCATTTTTCATTGGGATGTGGTCTTTTCAGCAGTAGAGCTGAGAAGCTTTAAGAACATGAACACGCTATCACAAAACAAATGTGTCATTTTCTCACCGTGACACACTAATTCCCCCTAAAACTCACCCCAACCTTGTCAGGCATAACCACTACGCAGGTCCTTGAGGGAAATAACCACCCACGATGAATATTTTTCCAACAATTCCAGCGAAACAAACCGGTATGCTCACAGCCTAGCTAGCTGTTGTCTGGTTGTATGTTGTGTTCAAAAAGTCTATCTGCCTAGTCTGTGTACAAAGGAATACCAATGCGCATTGGTTACCAGACGTGATCTAAAAATTAGATCACGTCTGGTAACCAGTGCGCATTGGTATTCCTTTGTACACAGACTAGGCAGATAGACTTTTTGAACACAACATACAACCAGACAACAGCTACCGGGGGTAGGCTGTGAGAATACCGGTTTGTTTCGCTGGAACTGTTGGAAAAATATTCATCGTGGCTAGTTATTTCCCTCAAGGACCTGCGTAATGGTTATGCCTGACAAGGTTGGGGTGAGTTTTAGGGGGAATTAGTGTGTCACGGTGAGAAAATGACACATTTGTTTTGTGATAGCATGTTCATGTTCTTAAAGCTTCTCAGCTCTACTGCTGAAAAGACCACATCCCAATGAAAAATTATAAAGCAAGAGCTGAGATTATCTTAGGCCAATGAAATTAGATTACTAGTTTCTCGTCAACCACTTTTCAAATTTTGATGCGGGTTTTTTTTCATTATTCATTATTCATTATTTCTTTAAATTCTTATCAATGAAAAATACAACCCGTTATACATGTATACACTAACTGCTATTTTGAAACTGATTTAGGCTCTAAAAGTCGCCCAGAAAGTTAGTGCCAGTATCAGTTCCTCAGTTCCATGGAGTTGTAGGCCTGCATGTAGCTTGTGTTTGAAGGAAGAACTTGAGATGGCAAAAATCATGGGAAATTACAAAGGAGTTTTGAAAGAGCAATACATTTTAATATGGCAGGCCTTTACGGCCCCCATGGCCGGCCCAAAGAGGGTGTGCATTCCATAAGATCAGTACAGCTCCTACCCCCCGAAACCTACTCTAGATGCACGTGTTCCAAAATCCGTGGACGCTGCTGTCCCTTCTGCTGTATAGTGTAAACCAATGCACAGTTCCGATTGCGAAACCACTCCGTTGCTTCGCCAATGCCATCGACCAAACCGGCCTTCAGTTCGTCGAAAAGTTGAATAAAAGAATATGAATCGCTCACATCCCCGATGTCCACAATCTTTCATTTAACCACACACCTGTCTTCATGATAAACCGCCAGGGAAAACATATTCATAGCGGGAAAAATCCACACAAAACTGCAAAAGACACACAAATCTGCATGTGAATGCGCGCCAGAAAACAATCGATCTACCAACCTCGTGACCACGGCAAAAATATACAACCCGAGTTCCGCGTACAAAGGCCGTGCATATAACGCGATCTGGAAACGAGGTCACAAATTATCGTATGTCGCATGGCGCGAACGCGACCCGAGAACACTGCGCTAGGAAAAGGATCACACACCACGTATCCGTCGAGAACGAGTTCAGAACAGCCCGCCCGAGCTCGACCTGCAACGAACGGTTTTCGCTGGTACGGCCACCGCCCATACTGCAGGGTGCTGGGGTAGCGCTGATATGCTGTACGGTTGGTATACTGCATTCTGTGATACATTTTACGAAGCTACATGTAGCTGCACAACACTGACTGCGCAACCGAAACAGAAACTTCGCTTGGGAGTATTTTGTGTCGGATTTCCCCCATTTTTTTGCAAAATAATGAAATTTTTGGAATAATGAAATTTTTTGATGCGGGGTCAATATCACATGCGGGCGCTGACGAGAAACTAGTCATCTAATTTCATTGGCCTTAGCTAGGTTTTTCTGTAGAAAAGTCACATTTTCTCCTTCAAAAATTGCATTCGGTTAGTGCACAAGATGTGCAGCGCCCTCTGATGTCGCGCTTACGCACAGACCACTCGCGCCGCAATTTTGTGCATTTACTTATCATTTATTAATCTGAGAAATGCAACATTTCCAACAGAAGTGAACGTGGGAAGTATATATCTTAAAATTTGATGATCTGTTGATTCCAGGAGGTAATTTCATTCAAATTTTTGTTTATACGGAAAAAATACCCAAAGCTTAATAGTGTGCATGTCTGGGAATTTACAGGTCGAGTTGTCCATAGCTTACGCGTGTGCCTGTCATGGCCAAGTTGGACTTGTGCGAGCGCTTGTAAAATTCATCGTTTACTTAAGAGGATCAACGCCCTTGTAAAAATTCAACGAGGCAGACACAGTACGAATACATGACCTAACATAATAATGATCGTATATTTGTCTTGAAAAGCGTGAACAGTCAAAATCATAAAGAGAAATTGATGAAGAAACTTACAACACCAACGAGTCGTGAACCGCCATGTTGGACCGTGCGCTCGGAAGGTCAAAGGTTGCCTGATCAATTAATTCATAAGGGGCGTGGTTATGACCATCCAGGGTTCCAAGTTTTTTAAATATCGAAAGAGCTAGGGAATCATGGGATAAGCTGAACACAACTTACGGATGGGCTTGTATTTTAGTGTTTCTTGCAAAGGCAGTTGTCAGTCGATATAATTACGACCTTGGCTTGACTCCATCTTGATTCGAAAGATAATCCAATCTTAAATGCGATCGAGACATGTGCAAATTTGATCCAGTGAATGAAGGCAATTCTTCAAAAGTTGACTCGAGTCGTCTCGAGTCGAGTTCTTGACTTGAGTTATTGCAACCATGGAGGAAGTTTCTTCCTCCATGTTGCAACCCAATCAGACGATCTGAAACAAAGTTTGCCGGTATATATTGGGACGGTAGAGCCGCTCATGTCACGCGATCTGATGCAGACTGCCACAGCTGCATATGTCGTGCTTGTGTCCCGTGCATGGTCAAGGCTTCCAGCTGGCGCACCCAGGTGTTACGTAGCCGGTCCCTGGGTGTACTCCAAGCAGCGTCCACGCCAAGCCAAGCCATCGTGTTAATATGCTAGCTATCATACCAAAAATGGAGTGACGTCTCCGTAAGATGGTTGTATAGACACCTCAGAGGCGGTCCATGATTGTGTGTTTGTGTTGGTGACAAAGTCGGATCACGTCACACCGAGGATGCACCGTTGGCACCTCGTACGGTGGACCGTGAGCGCAATATAACCATCTTAAGTCTAAGGCGAATAAATTATGTCATAACTAAATTTATGTGTCTTGAGTTTTATGTGTCTCAAGGTAACACACAAAATAAATAATGCAAGACAACATTAATCTATGATATGTCTTAGATAAGACGTCTTAAGAGTCAATTAGACATATTGCATTTTCTTATTGATTGCAATCCACGCCAAGCCTGCGTCCACGTATCCGACCCATAGAACGGGGAGGACACAGGTGTAAGTGTTTCGCGCAGCGAAATCGCAGAAAGTTAAACTTAGTTTCAACTTGCGCGAATGTTCGCCGCGAAATGTTTGACGTCAGATTGACGTGAGATTCGCGTTCGCTTTCGCACGAAGTATGAACCGGGCTTAAAGCGGGCCTCCCCCTGTGCGATTTTTGCCACGAATTTCCAACGATTAGCTACGATTTGGTACGATTGTGTGTAGAGTCTATACACAATCGTACCAAATCGTACCTAATTCGTGGCATAAATCGCACAGTGGGAGGCCCGCTTAAGGCGTTTGTTTCGCCAAACCAGGTGTTGTTGGACAAAGGTTGATAAATGAGGCATATTCGTCGGAGATGTTGGGCGAAGAGTAGCATGAGGATTCAATGTCACAGCAGATACCAAAACTTCTCTGAGATTTAGATAACAGTATCTGATAACAAAGACCATACCATAACAGTCTGAGGCGAGTGGTGGACCAATTGCAAGGCCAGTGCAGTTCTGGATCTTCTGTTTTGGTCCATGACACGTGCATCTCTGTCGTTTCGACTTTTTTTTCAAACCTCTGGAGTGAGATAAGCCACGGGTCGGGTTTGTGGGTTTTCAAGGGCGGTATCGTCGGCAGGCATGCAGGTCAGTAAAGGAATTGTCTTTACTGTTATCCCGAAATTTGACTGACAGTGCATGGCTTAGGATCCAGTCGATGTATATAGCTGTGCAGAATAGATAAGTGGGGCGAGGATGCAGCCAGACAGACACCTAGTACCTGCGTGTGCTGGAAAAGGGAGTTTGTGTATTATAGATGCCGTCTTCGACACGTACCTTCGAAGCTTCGTGTGGGGTTTGAATCAGGTATAATGGTGGGAATCCGGTTGCTTTCATGCAGGGCCTGCATAAGCTTAGGCTATACCTTGATATGTCTATACGAGAGCGGTCTCTCAAATTCCCTATTCTAGACAACGTATAAAATAGGTCTTCAAACTCACGGTTATAGAAGCAAGCATCCTTTCATCCTTTATGCAGGGAGATACTTTAAGGAAAAAAATCATGGAGGGCAACGGTGGCCTCATGCTCGCTTTAGCAGTTCAGGTGGAATACCGTCAGGTTATGTTGCAGGACCATTCTTGAGTTATCTGATACTATCTCGACGTAGTCAGCCAGCTATAGAGTAGGAGCGTCCTAGCATACAACTGTAGCGGGAGTTGTACTTGTTCAGTGGCGGATCCAGCCTCATTAAAAAACAGGAATACAATGGATTTCAGGAGGCTGGAGTCCCCGCTTTTCCTTTGTATTCCTGTATTTTAATGAAGCTGGATCCGCCACTGTTGTGTATATGTATGTGCACGGTGAGGTCGGGCAAGGGCGTTGATCGTGCCTAGAGGTTGTGCTTTCGCCATGTAGCGCTCCTCGAGGATCCCCCAGAAAAACAAACAGTGACGTCACTCTATGTCAGATAACTTTATTCATACCGATTACCGACGCAAGTTACACCATTTGGATTAGTTGCGATAATTACCCGAATCCGTGGCCATTCGACACAGTTTCGCTCGGTGGTCTGGTGGTGGTGGAGGTCTGTTCTAGAAAGCAGGAGGTTGTGGTTTCGAATCCCACCCAAGCACACTATGAAAGCTTTAAACACGTTTTCCAGGGGGTGTTACTGAGTATGGACGGTAGATCGAGAAAGTGAATAATTGTGGCATGTTTGTCCAAATCAAATCAAAGTTTCTATCAAGATCACAAAACCTTTCCTGGCATACACCTATAGCCACCCTATACACTGCAAAAACTCAGGTGTTAATTTTAACACCATTGGCGTTAAATTTGATTATTTCCCGGTATATATATAAGACAACACCTATGGTGTAAATTAACACCAACATTTGGTGTTAACATATTTTCACACCAACTCTGGTGTACTTTTTTCACCAGGAGCCGGTGTTATTTGGTAATACAATTGGCTTCACTTGATTCTCCTCTGGTGTAAATACTGAAGACACTTTCCCTTAAAAATTAAGACGTTGCACTGTGAAACGTCTTGATGAGCACATTGATTTACCGCTTTTCACTTACAGTAATTTATTATGTTATTTATCGAACTAACCGTTCGTGGTGGAACAGTAGTCATGTGATTGGCAAAATGCCATTGTCCTCATCATGTTTTGTGAAGACAGGGAAACGCCTTTATTCATTATTTCTTCACAACTCCCTATGATGATCTAATAAGGAAAACCAGTGCAGATAGTCTAGCCATATTAAAGGCCCGTATAGATGATCTGTTTTTGAGCGATTCTGCGAAAAAACCCATTATAAATCAAAAGAAAGACATCAACAAACTCATCCGAAGAAATTTCAGCTTTGTCATAATGTACCACGTTTAAAAAACCCCATGAAAATCCATATGCGTTTTCCTGGTCTTGGCGGGGTGTTACAAATATCCGTTCTCAGTTGATCGGGTACTATGTGGCTTGCGTCATGCACTCTGTGGCGCACATCATTACTGCGTGTGCGCGCGATCCATAAAAACGCATCGCGTTGTAACACGCACACGCAGTACACAGCGCCCATGCATTTTGGACCGCGTAGATGCGAAACAAAAGTAAGTAAATCGTTTGCAAACGATCTAAATAATTTCATCTTTACGGATTATTTTCTGGTAAAATGATATCATTTTGAGCGGAAACCTTTCATTGGTTAGTTGCTATTAATTCAATCTTTACTTTCAGAACTTTTCCCCTGTAAGCTCGTCGATTACTTTTTGGGGTCATTGCAAATGATACACTGGGCCTTTAAAGTACAACGTGGTGACTACGGTTTGTATGCGCAAACGTGGAAAATGATCAGAAACGCCTGTAGCCAATCAAATACATGTAGCTGGATTTCCGCGCATGCCCACTTAGCATTATTTTTTAACACCAGAAAAATTTACACCAAAATATTCAATAATATTTGAATAATTTGGTGTTATATACTTTAACACCAAAAGAACACGTCAAGTTTTACACCAGGCTGGTGTCAGAAGTTTAACACCAGAGATTTTGCAGTGTATGTTTTTCGAAAACATCTGAGATTTAAAAAAATATTTGAGTGCTCGCGCAAGACTCGAACCCGCAAGATTAAACAGTGGCGGATCCAGCCTCATTAAAATACAGGAATACAATGGATTTCGGGGGCATTACTCTCCAACAAAAGAAACTGTGCATGGTAAAAATTGCTGTATTTTTTCAAGAAGGTGGAAAATAAACACCAAATTCACAGACAATATTCTCTGACATTGTTAGAAAAAGGTTATGCACTCAAAACCTGCTCATGGCATAGTGCAGGACTTAGGCATGCCTGGGTGTTGATTTCACAATAGGGGTCATACAGGTTGTTATGTAACAGAATTCCATAAAGTTCAGGTCTCGTTAGCAAGCCGTATAAAAGGACTACCCAAAAGTCAATATTCTCTTTCATGCGCGTGTCATTGGCTCCATGAGGCGAAGATGCACAGCAGTGATTAATGCACAAGGGGGACACACTCGATACTGACTTTGTGACTTCAATATTGGCAAGTCAGTTTTCAGCAACCTCTGAGAACACGAAGAACACATTTTGTACATTTCAAGTTCGGTTAACCATTTGAAAGATTTCATGGACTTTCATGCACAGTTTCTTTTGTTGGAGAGTATATATAGCCCCGCTTTTCCTTCGTATTCCTGTATTTTGAATGATGCTGGATCCGCCACTGTTGAATATTATTACAAGATTAGAAAATTGTGTAAACAGCGTTATCTTCAAGTTCACGATTGTGCATCGGGATGTGTTTTATATAAAAATTAAAAAACACCTTTTATAAACATCTCAGTATACCTCATCTATATTGTACGCTCCGAGAAAACAATACAAAAATTGTGCTTTCTAGAAATTGTGCGAAACCATGTCATCTGCGGCTCCGTGGTTATATTACACGGACAACGAGTCCTATTAAGGGCCTCTTGTAATAAAATTCGTGTGCACACATATCTACATTATTTCATCTTCAATTATTGTTTTCTTATAAAAAATAAAAAAAGATAATTGTCTCGTGCGGGATCACTGCATTGGACAGTTGGGCTGCGTTCGGGCGTGTACTCGTGTTAACACGAGTTATACTCCTGCGCGCGTGAACGGCAAGAATAACGACACTCGGGTCAGTGAGAGTATGCTCTCCCCACTCCCCAACAAATGGGGAGTGTGCTCGTACTCCTGTCAAGTGTCATGTGATTTGTACGAAGATGGTGGGATATGGGTGGGATTTTTGGTGAATTTGCTCAACGTGTCAACTCAATAACTGAAACAATATCTCACTAAGGTTTGTTTTAGACGGCATCAGGTTCTCACGACTTACGGCCTGTGTTTCCTCAGTTTCTTGTGAGCAATGAAACGGCATTTTTTGTGCAGTGATGGCAAAAGACGTCCATCTTCACTGATTGCCATTCGCGCACGCGGACTGCGGATTTGCCGTTCGCGTGATGTGACCCGAGTGCAATGCGCACGCATTACTCCCGAGTAACGAGAACTGCACGCCCGAACGCAGCCTTAGAATATGGAACCACTAGGTAAAGGTCTTGCTTGTAATTACAAGCCAGAGTGCCCATCTCTCTTTCATTAGCGAGGGGGCCAGACTCCTCTTTTGAGTTTGCTGTGGGGGGTTCGCCACTCCTCCCACACATCGGCTGCGTTCGGGCGTGTACTCGTGTTAACACGAGTATACTCCTGCGCGCGCGAATTAACGACAAGAATAACGTACTCGGGTCAGTGAGAGTATGCTCTCGCTACTCCCCAAAAAATGAGGAGTGTGCTCTTACTCCTGAAAAGTGACATGTGATTTGTACGAAGATGGTGGAATACAGATGGGATTTTTGGTGAATTTGCTAAACGTGTCAACTCGATATATAATTAAACTGAAACAACAAAAAAAGGTTTGTTTTGGACGGCATCAAAAGTTCTCACGACTTACGGCCTGTATTTCCTAAGTTTCTTGTGAGCAGTGAAACGGCATTTTTTTTGTGCAGTGATGGCAAGAGACGGCCATCTTCACTGATTGCCATTCGCGCACGCGGACTGCGGACCCCGTTCGCGTGATATGTGACCCGAGTGCAATGCGCACGCATTACTCCCGAGTAACGAGAACTGCACGCCCGAACGCAGCCATCAAGTCTGTTTACTTTCCCAGCATGATGCTGGTACCCATTTATAAACATGGGTTGAGAGAGGCGATTCATGGCAAAGTACCTTGCCCAAGAGCACACGCACCATGAACGGGATTCGAACCCACGACCTGTGGATTTACCAAAGTCTTGGATTCAGCACGCTATAGGCTACATCACTCGGCCATGGTGCCCCACCATGGAACCACTTCTATCTTCCATTTTTAGTAATATTTTTTTCGGTCAAAATAATGCATAGTTGATTAAAGTTTTGGGGCATTGCAGATGTTAAAGGAGCGTATTCAGATCACATTTTTCCCCATGGGTGTTGAGATTTTGATATCATATCAATTGTCATATTGTTCTCATCGCCATTCTGAAATTTCGCGTTTCTCAATCCGTAGGCCTATATACTTTTTAAGATATCGTCAAAAAACCACCGATGTTTTGTAAACTTGTTTATCTGGTTCCTAAAGCTGTTTATCTTGTTCCTAAAGCTGTGCAGTGATAATACACCAACCTATTTTTGCTTCAACATCCAAATTGGAGATTGCAAATTTCCTGTTTTCTTCACATGGACGGTATTTTGGGGAGGAATTTTGTACGCGGATTGTTATCATAGGTTAAAACGAAATTCATTTGCTGCCGGAACAAGCTCTTTTACGCCACAATCTGCAGCAGATCGCCGACTAAATTCATTTTGTTAACATTAATTGTCGCAATCAGTTATGTACCAATTCATACACCGGATGCCATATCCCAACACAAAACCCGCAACTTGAATAAATACTGGCATGTTGGTTTCATCGACGCCGATGAAGCCTTTCTTTGTTAATGCTTTTTATTTCACATCCACATTCATCTTCTGGTAAAACAATAAACATGCAACGCAGGAAGTGTTTTTAACGCCCTAACCATGACAACCTGTTGAGCATTATACTTAAGGCTTGCTGTCGGTCTGGGCCTGTACACTAGATGCCCGAAAAGATTTTTTTCCGGCAATACGCCAACACAGCATAATCTGTAACCCAAAAAAGTCATGTCACGTAATTACCCTTGCGTACAATTTGAACCCCATGGTGTGATACCATACGTCGAGTACACGATGAGGCAGTGCGGAGAGATTTACCAATGACCCAAGTCCAAAAACCACTTTGAATGCATGGAAATAAATAGGGGATTCTCAGCAGTGCTGCTCCGTCAGTGCGGCTTTTTTATCACACACAGATAAATAAACATCCTAGCTACCACTTCATCTCATAGGAATATGCAAAGGTCTCCTTTATCATGCAACCCTGTAGTTTTTCCTTTATGCCTAGTCCCGTGGTTTGATGACCCAAACTATAAGTTCGCTGTATCCTGCTTATGTGTATAATGCATAACTCCATACGCCATCATCATTTCTCAGTGTCGTTGAACACTAGTTTTCCTGAGGTATCCAATATGATACTTCCTGTATAGTTAGTGCTGTGCGCAACAGACCGTCCGGATCTGTGTATTGAATTATCATGATGCATGATGTGTATGCATGTATGTATATGTACACATAATTCTTGTGCATGACGTGTGCAGACAGGGAGGTTGTAAACTGACCTTGCATTGAAAATCTCCTCCCCCTATAGCTAGCTCTCTCTGCATGAGCTGATATGCGGAGTGCACGGCATGTGGCACACAAGTTGTTGTCATGTGATGTTGCGGTCTGTTAAAGGGCTTCGGGTCATGTCGTCCCCGAGTCAAGTCGTCCCCGAGTCAAGTCGTCCCCGAGTCAAGTCGTCCCCAGGTCAAGTCGCCCCCGAGTCAAGTCGTCCCCGAGTCAAGTCGTCCCCAAGTCAAGTCGTCCCCAAGTCAAGTCGTCCCACTTTTTAAAGAGGAACCGAAACGATATCAACTAGATGTTGGCCTACCTGGGAACCCATTCCACCCCCAAAAGAAATAACCCATAGCCTAATGTTTATTTTCTTTCTTCTTTTATTAGGCGCAAAAAAGTAAGAGAAGCAAGCCCAAGCAAGAACAACTGCCGTCATCACCACGACCAAAACCCCTCATATTCTCAGAAACCTACAAAGAACGTTTCCAGAACTTACAGAGGAAAGCATCACTCCGGTTAATTAAAAAATAAACAAAATAACACAATACATCGGTAAAAATCCAACTATAAAGGACTACAATACATTGCAAATAACTCGATTTTGGTTGCAGATTTTGGTTGCAAATACTCGAAAAAGGTCCTTTTCCACAAAATAGAAACACAATCTGATGATAAATTTCCACTTTTGAAACTGAAAAATATACCGCTTTGGGTAAACTACTAAGTTTTTGTTCCGACAATTGCTAAAACATTGGGAAAAATCTACGAGCGCTAGATAACCTTAAACCACCCATAAATAAGAGTGGCCAACATATTAAACACGCAAAAATCCTTCCTAACACCAAACGGCGACAAAAAGAAGCCATGCCGGCACACACCTAAACAAGCCAACGGATCAAAATAATGAAAGGACACCTCAAAAAGACAAAACTCCACTCAGTTTTAATACCAGCAACAAACCAGAACTATAAAAAGAGCAGTCACTGAACACTAAACAATCCTGCTCTAACTAACAGAAATTTAAAAAAAGCTGGTTCTATCGCTCTAAAGATTTACCCAAATGCGAGGTAATCCGATTCATTTTGAATCCACCCGCAACGTATGAAGGGCAGACGGAAGCCCAGAAAGCTAGCTCTTGCTAAACCTAAAGAAACTGAAAAACGTTCCTTTACTCGCACAACCAAAAACCGGGGAAACTCTCCCATACCACCAATGTACAATTAACCCAGTAAAACGGAACAATTGGACACACTTAAATTTTGAAATTAAAATAACATATTTTATTTTCAAACAATTAAAAAACAAGTCGACCAGAACGGCCGTGTCACTGAATGGGTAAGCACCATCACCCCCCCCCCCTCTTTACAAAATCAGCAGTTAATCAAAATTTTACTTTACAAGAAAAACCCAACTAAAATGTTCACCTAACATTATTTGGAAAATCCACCTCCACCAAATACACTTTAGTAACAGAAATTTCTATTTTGAACTTTGGTGGAACACGTACGTCACTGAACTTTAAGCACTGGAAGAAAATACACTCGGGATACTAGCCCATAAACTAAATTCACACTGATCACGTCTTACATCGTCGCAATTCTTGCTCCTTTTTTTCATCGGCATCCACTGCTTTAATCTGGGAGAACAAATAAATAAATTACTACATCAATACAGTTAAAAAAGGTTACGATGATTCCGCAATTTATTTCTTTTATATCAAACCAGGGCGAGTTATACGTTAGAAAATTACTTCTTCACTAAAGTTACGTTTTTATGTTATATTTATAGACTGTTTGCAACCTCTTTGAGGAACAGAAAAGTAGGCCCTATTACATCGTCGCAAGTCTTGCTCCATTTTTGTAGCGGCATCCACTAGCTGCTTTAATCTGGGTTAAGTTCTTTCAACCGGGACGACTTGACTTGGGGACGACTTGACCTAGGAACGACTTAACCTAGGGACGACTTCACTCGGGGACGACTTGACCTAGGTGTTAATTGAGGGGGGCGAGTTGACTCGGGGACGACTTCACTCGGGGACGACTTGACCCGTTACCTGTTAAAGGCATTATGTGGCCGTTGGCAAAACTCACACACAGTGTGCTTACTTTAAGTTTGGCACCGAATCAAGATGATCCTCCATGATCATACAACACTGAAACCCTTGCCAAAGTCGATCTTCAGTCATGTAAAATACAACCAACTGCCTGAGTGAGAGCGATGATTAGACCAATTCAGACATATTTGGGGGAAAGTAAAATGAAACATGAACCTTTTATATTTATATATACTTATCTATTTATTACCCTTCTATTTGCTCTCTTGTTTATATGAATATTCTGTTGTATTGTTGCCTGTGTTGGCCGAATAAATAATAATAAAGACATAAACTTTGGTACATCACTCAGCTATGACCAGGCAATTGGCACGGAGTAAAACATTTTTTTTAAGAAAGGCATCAAATTTTTCGACAATACGTTGTTAAAAATACAACATTCTGCTGACTTTAATGACAAGAAAAATTTCAGGTCTAGATCCTGCTTTGTTCTTCATTGTTTTAATTCCTGATAATACATGATTCCTGTTATAACAAGGTAATCTGCAAAGTCCCAAGGGACGTCTATGGGTAGGCTATGATGCGTGCCATGCTAAAATGCGGAACCGTGGTATTTTTTGGTGTTCAGATGCAATTTTCTAACATATTTATAAAGAAAACATGAAAGGATGTGTTTTCAATTAGTTTGAATTTTGCAAAGATATTGATCGGATCAGGAGTCCAACCCGTATCCAGTTTTAAAGACCTATGCAGCCCAATGTTCAGTGTGTCTTTTCTCAAATGCCAAACAAACTTTCTTGGAGACTCTTGGAGGACAGTGTTTCATGCGAAACTTTAGAGTGGGAGTACCACGACATGACTCGAAAGCAAATTAAATTTAAGACCGAAACAGGTGTTTTCTTGTTCGAGCTATACGAAAACTGTATAACTCCTTTAAGGGGGAGTGTACCCGAAGCCGCGCATGCGTTTTACACATCGTTTCCGCCTTGATGCGTTGGCAGGCAGAGAGAGCTGCGTGCATTGATAATCACCTGAGAGAAAACTGATCCCAGCCACACTGAGATCCTGTCTGCGCTGCACAAAAATTAACTAGTATCGTCATCATGGCTGGAGACTTCAACCATGTGTGTACACGTCCTCTAGATTGAATACATTATTCATGAGGTTGCACAGCCGAGCGTAACAACCGAGGACTAGTGCAGTGAGACTAGCTGGGCCGCATCCCATCCGGATCCCCAGGCCGCCGCGGGCTTGCAACCTGCGCATCACTATGTCTCGGCGTAAGCAGGCCGTTCCAGCTCGGAGAACGGGTAAGAATTTAATTCATCGTCAAAAGAATTTACAGCCCCTTTGTTTCTAGACACTGAAAGATGCCACTTTTGCTTCACGTGGCGGCTGCAAGGCCGGAGTACACGGTGTCTGGTGCCAAGCTGATAAAGTTTAAATGGCCGACATCCTGTTCAAAGTTTGTGGACGAGTGGCTTGTGCATTGAGATCGTGGTGCTCCGCGCGCGGGGCATTGACGTAGTGTTGTCTGCACGGAGCTTGAGCACACTACGTGCTGCTGCTTGCGTGCGGTAACCACACACTACGAGCATTTTTTTACTGCCGTGAGTTTATTGTGGTTCTTTGTTGCAAGAGGATGCTGCTAATATTCACAACCTGACTGGCAGTTTTCAACTCTCTTTTCGCCGTGAATCTTATCTAACGACCCCCGGCCGAAACAGTGGTAAGACCGAGTGGATGTGTGTGAGAAAAAGTGGTCTCTTTGTTGAGTTTTTGTGTCGGGGATAACTTGAAAAGTTTACGGCATCTCAAAGTTGTAGCGGTATGTTGAGACGGGTGGTGTGTGTGATGGATTTCCTTTTTCAATACGGCGTTGCCACGCGGCAGTCATTTTGTCTTTACTTCCTGTTGTGTGGCAGTGAACGCAGAATGGATCGAGGGCTTGTGCAGCTCAGTGTCTGCATAGACACATCCGTACTGCATCTGACCTCTTCAACTCCATCGAGGTTGGAGAGAGATCGGAGCGCTCGCTGCAATGTGCATTTCTCATTCGAAGCAACAAGTTGCTGCCGTCTGAAGAAAAAAATGACTCGGCGGCTCGATCAGCGCGCGCTGCAAAATGTGTCGTCTGCTTTGGCCATTTACCGTAAAGTCTACAAAACTAGTGGAGAGAACTTTGAACCGATCAACCGTGGCGCCATGAATGCCCTGAAAATTTCGACTGGGTGGGGTTGGGGAAATTTCTATTCTCGCTTGAGGGAAAACATAAAAACAGCTTTAGTTTCATTTTTCTGTTGGTAGTGGTAATGTGAGCATAAATGCAGTTTTTTTTAACGAGTACTAGTACGTAGAAGTATGATGATGACTTTTGGGGAAATCTGTTCTGAGAGTTGGTCTAGTTTTCTTTCTCTATTTTTGCTTTGTCATCATTTATGATGAAGCAGGAAAATTTAAGTTTAGCTAGCAGAACTTGTATAATATTCTTTCTGGCTTTTTAAAATTGTTTATATTAATCCAGATGTCTCTCCTCTAAATTCATTTTATTGGATTCATATATTGAATGCAAATTTATGCTTCATCATGTAGCCCACATCACGATTTAAGGATGAAGTCTGTGCAATCTTGAAAAGATTTTTGTGAAAAAAATTTGACCAACACTTGAGACATGCATCCCAGACCTATGCGACAGGCTGAAAAAAAGTACTTTTTTTTTGAAGTAGGGGTGGAAATAAATAATTCTCCTAAATGTTTCATACGAACAGCTAAAAATTCTTTCTACTTCTTAAGTGACGAATCTCGTATTCAAATATATATGAACCCAAAATGTTTCAGTGTTAGATTTCTTTTATTGATGTCTTATTCAAATAAATTGGGCAGACCGAAAAATCTATCCATGTTTTTACTAACATACCGGTACCTGAACATACAGTTTATGCTGTTGTTCAAACTTCGTCTGAGAAATAAGATTGTTTAACTCGGTGGTAAGTGAGACATCATGGAGTAAGTTGATATTTAAACACTCATGTATTGGTAAACTTGTGTAACAGTGCAGTAAATGGGTGTTTATAACTTTATAGGCCCATTGTACATTTTTTGCCCATTTTGCAACTTTTAGGCCCTACTTTAAGGTGAGTTCACAAGAAATGTACAGTATTGAAGCAATCCGAAGATCCATTATAATTCTTCCGGCATTGTAACTCAGTGATGCGTAATCCTTCCTCATCAAAACATCTGTGTACGTACAACCTTGTGTGCACTGTTACCATCAAGCAACTTGTGCAGATAGAGATGGAAAGAACCAGGCATTGGGGAGTCGAGGCCCACACCTTGACCTGATCCTATTGTTATCTTGACACTGGTCTGCATACAAACATCGCTCCGGTAACCCACTGAGGCATGTGCCCACGAAGATAGAAGAGTATTCGATCGTGCGTAGGCCAGGTTAAAGGCATTCGCTTTGAGAGTCATAATAGTTAATAATAATATTATCAAAAAGATGCTCGGGGCGCAGCAACAATAGGTATGAAGAACACACAGTTTAAGAGTTAATACAATTGCATTAAATGTTTTAAAGGAGATTTTTCCAGAAAAGGGGCGGCCGGGTTGGCGTAGTAGTTCTTTCCTCGCCTATCACCTCTGGCGTCCCGGGTTCGAATCCGGGGCGTGTATGCGGATTGGGTTTGCAGTCCTTATACTTGACTGTATGGATTTTCCCCCGGGGGATTTCTCTGGGGGTTTTCCTCCCACTTCTAAAACTGCAACTCCTTCTTCGTCATCTCAAGTTGATAATAAATTATAGTTAAAGCTAAAACTGTATAGTTGATGGCATAAAGGGCCTTAGTTGCCGAAGATGCCATAAAATTAACAACAACAACAACAACAACAACATTTCTAGAAAATTGATTTTTTTTTCTAACCTAACAGTCATATAAAAATACCTCCCCAAAATACTATTCATAGGAAGAAAACAGGAAATTTGCAATCTCCAATTTGGATGTGGAATTTAAAAAACAGGTTGTGTATCCTTGTACTGCTTTATGTAACCCGATAAATTAGTGTAGAAAACATCGCTTGGTGGTTTTTTTATGACAGATTTTTGGAATAAGGGCATAACATATATCTAGAGAAAACTCAAAACTATTCTGCAGAAATTTTAACTATAGATGCAATGCTCAATGCTTCAGAAAACCTTTAAAATCCATACATGGTTTTTGTTAATATATCAGAAAGTGCCATCTTGGACAAAAATAAATTCATGGGGTGTTTGTTACCATTGCTTGCAACATTTTGAGTATAACTTTTTTTCTTGTCTACTCGTGAAGTAAATTTATTGGTCATTGCAAATGATAACGAGCCTTTAACATTCATAGCAATTTTTTGTTTACACTAAAAATGAATTTAAAGGCTTGTAACACGTTAAGCCTGTGCATTTTCGAATAATTTACTATTCGAATAAGCTGTTTTATTTTCGATCAATATTCGATATTCGATGCGTGAACATTTTCTAAGATTTTAACAAAATATGTTATCGTGAAATTTACTTGATTTTGGCACATCTGAGCTCACAGGAAATTACAGCTGCCTTTTTTTTTATTGAAGCATCTGCTTTTAACCACGACGAGTCCAGTGTACAAATGCAACATGAGCTTTATGGTTTGAGCTGGGATTATTTGCCAAATCAACCAATCCGAATGCAACCGGTGCATTGAACCACGTGCACGACTTGGCAGCACGATGCGGCCAGCTAACTCTGTGCATGCGTGGCAATGGGAATTGCTTAGTAGTGACCAGAATGCCGCCAGAATGACCTTTTTGCTTTATGTAACCAAGTGGTAAAATAAAAGATATAGATCTCAGGACAACAGAAGGCATTCAGTCCAACGTCAGACATACATTTGATTTTAGTAATATATTTATTTTACAATTGCACTTGAGCTTACTTTTATTCTAAAACTGCACAACTTGGCGTGCTCAGGTACCAATAAATTGATTTCACATTTACAGAAAGTTTCAAAAAGGTACCGTTACAAAAAAGGAACTTTCAAACAGTATAAACGACAGTCAAACTAGTAGTAGAAACTTGGCAGCACTACGGCTCGAGCATAGCCTGATGAGGCAGTGTCACAGGCAGCCGGGACAGAAGGAACTGACCAGCCCTGCCAACACTACTCCCTTATATCTGGTGTATAGTCATGGTGAACAATAAACAGGTGTAAATAGTAAACATACCAAAAACTTCAAGAATTCCCCAGTCCTGTCACCACCCCAGTCAATTCAGTATAGGGCAGTGACAAACAATGATGTTGAATGGTCGGTATGTACATGCATGTCTATGTAAAAAGTGGGCTGAACGGTGACCGAACATAATTTATACAATGTTGGTCCGGTCACATTTAGAATTTTAAAAACAGATTTTGAAGTGATAAAAATATGAAAAGTAATGAAGGACAAAAAGGCGCAAAACAGACGTAATACTTGCAAAATCGAAGGCTTCTGTCTTAATTCACCGTTATGATGGTCTTGTTTTTCATGCTGGCGGGATCGTCTAGGTTTGATCGTTCTGTGGTTGCACCTGACTTAATTTACTTTTTCCTCCACATACCGGTACATTGTTTTGCATTCTTTTTATACACCATAAACAATATCTAATTGTCTACTATGAGTTCATGTCTGCGGCTTTGTGAAGTTTATGAAAATCAGAATTTAAACCAAATGCTGTGTACCGGTAGTTTTGGGCACCGCACCCTTGCCCGTACAGTTTTAGAAGCCCAAAAAATAACCTGTGCTCGTAGACAGTAAGCGGTCTCTCTCCCCAAAAGAAATTATCGTCGGCCCTATCCATGTATACATATTGTACACTGGACTCATGGTTGGGCGCAAATATATGACACCAAAGTGGTCGTTTCGGCAGAGAAAAAAAATTCCACTTCTTCCTAGCTGAAAAATATGTGTGGTTTGGAGTGGAGAAAACACATACCGAATATTCAATTCGGTAAAATGGATGATTGAATATTCAAATATTCGATTTGTTACGCACAGCCTTAGTACATGTACATTGTATCCATTGCAATTATCCAAGATTTTACTTGATGAATCAACAAGGAAAACCTCGCTTACATGTACGGTACATGTACGGTATATTCAAAGAGTTGACAGATAATGTACATATACCTTTAAGAGCTTTGGGTGTTTTGGTTACACTTTGCTCCGCAGGATGCATTTTCTGCTGATAGCATACATAACCTTTGGGGCATGTCTATTGATTCCTGTTTTCCATTGTCTGCCGCTGCATCAATAACCTCTGTAGATGGAGAGAGAGAGAGATCTGGTTAGGGGATTTAAATGGATGAGTGAGCATCCTATTTGCTGGTAGTTTAGCATGATGTGTTCCACAGGTTTTATGTTGATGCGGAGTTCTCTGCTCATCTGCATTGGAAGAATTTATCATTGGTCCTGCATTAACTACTGTCTATGCAGATGTTGCACGATGGATCTTTGATACTAGGCCTACAATGTGTATCAGTACATGTAGTTAATTGTTATCGTGGTTATTTTTACTTAATTTACTGAGCCTGAGGCCCGTTGCCAGCTCTGGGAAATAAGAGACCAGGGGATGGGTGAGGGGTTGGGAGAGGGAAGATGGGGTTGGGTTAGAGGTGGGTGGGGGGTGGGAGTGGGTGGGTTGCAGACTGGGGTGGGGTTTTGGGTATGGGATTGGGGTGGGATGGGGTATGGAGGGTGTGGTGGTGGGGGCAGGGTAGGGAGAGGGGGAAGGCACCACTTATTTTAAAGGGCCTGAAATGCTCAATAACTTTATGAACAGTGTTTGCTGTATATGAAGGATTACTTGTGTAGAACGACAATACTACTGTTCATTTTGATGCCCCATGAATAAAAAGTGGCATTTTTCAACTTTGAAAATGTCTTCACATAAACTCACAGAAAGAGGGCGCTGTTTGAGGCATGTCACTTTAGGAACACACAGCAGAAAAACAAAGAAAAAACATAAGACTTCAAACTGCAATTGTGGAAAAATGCTGCACTTTCCAGCCTTAGTTTTTTCATGCTTTACAACAGGCAACATGTAAAACAAAAGTTTCAGCAAGTTGGAGAAAATTGTGGAAACTTTTGTGCACAGTTGAATGAGATTTTCCTGTGTTTTCCTAATGTGACATCATCACTTTGCTCATGCATACATAAATTTTCATTAGCATAAAAATCAAAAACCTTGATTTTAACCCCTCAAATAACTTCCAAGTAGGGTTTTTCCGATTGTAAATTAATGGACTAGTTTCATAGCACAGATTTCATTGATAAAAACACCATTTCAGGGCCCTTTAAGTGTAATTTTGATTCCAGAAATAAATGTTTCTTTTAAAACTAAGCTTTGATAAATAGCTATTCTTGACTTTTGGGCCATAACATCAATTTATAGATCTACATGTATGCTTAATTTAAATCAGCTGTCAGTAACCACTGAAACCAAAATGTTGTTTTTTTACAAATTTGCTGTAAGCTCTAAGCAATTGCCAATGGTCAACAAAAGTATATTTATCACTGTAAAATGCAAATTTCGGATGAATTTGGCTATTATTTTAAAATTCCCAGCTGGAACTTTGTTAGTCATCATCTTCACATCTGGGCCAGCAAGGCAACTTTATTCAGACATGTATGTTATTTTCTTGAAATTGAGACGAGATAACTTCAAAAATGCTTTATAAGGAATTTGGAATAATCAAAATTTGTTTAATAGAAAAGTTGCAGCGTTCGTTTGCATGAGGTTACAATCAAGAAGAAGTAACTCTTTTTCAATATCTTAAATTGTACTATTCATGAAGGTGCGATACATGTATGTAGTTGTTGCCCTGTTTTTCAGGTGAAGTCATGGTAGTAGGGAGTTTCTAAAGGCCTGACCGCATTGGACTTTTTGTGGGAAAACGTATCGAAACGATAGGTACTTTTTCCATTTTAAAGTCCACTGCCGACAGTCTAGGACGTTTTTCCTCTCAGTAACTTTTCCCGAGTCCAGCAATTACTTTTTCTGGCCAACTGCTGCCCAGGAAAATTGACCAGGGACATTTTCCAGTGCGGACACAGCGAGTCGGTAAAAGCGCTCTGGAAGCGTACGTCTGGGCCGTGAAGGTCATCCTGCTAAGGGACACTGCGCATGCTCTCCCACAGTCTCGGTAAAATTTTCCCATGTCAAAAAGTCCAAATGCCGACAGCAGTAAAATTTAGCCATTTTTCATTTTACCATCGTCTTAGTAAAACCTCCAAAAAAACAAGTCTAATGCGGACACGGCTTTGAACTTGTCTTTTCACAGTAAAGGGGGCATTTTGGCAACACAGACCATATTTTTGAGGAAATACCTTTGTCTGGTCTCAAAATATAAGTTTCAGTTGTTCTGAAGAGATAACTTAGGCCCAAAAAGGGTTACAAATAGTGTGACAACATGCCTTTCTAAAAACCCTGTGTACAAATTTGCAATTTATACGCTCGTAACCGGGATCCAACGGACACTTGTGTTACATTTTAGGCCGTCCCGGTTACGAGCGTATGGGTCTTTCTATAAATTAGGGGTCCAAAAGTGTGACATTTAGTGTCTCCCCGTTACACCTGATATGTGTTATTTTTCGTACAAAAATCATTAAAATGGCTTTTAAACCATTTTGTATGAATTGTACTTTATGTACTCACTCTTTGAGATGGAAAGTATTTAAAGAATGTGTCCTGAATTTACAAAAACAAGATGTAAAGTGTAACGGGGGACACCAACATTGGACCACTAATTTATGGAAAGACCCATATTGGAAATATGTGTACGCAGGGTTTTTAGAAAGGCATGTTGTCACACTATTAGTAACTTTTTTGGGCCTAAGTTATCTCTTTAGAACAAATGAAACTTATTTCTTTTATTTTGAGACCAGACAAAGGTATTTCCTCAAAAATATGGTCTGTGTTGCCAAAATGCCACCCTTTACCAATTCGTAATTTTTGGATTGGTCTGTTCAGCTGTTAGGCCTACTGCTCTTGTGCATTGGATGAGTAAGACTCCATGCATGTCAGGAAACAGATCCTGCACTGTTTCTATAGTAACCCACCAAGTTCGTCTGTTATGCGGTGAACTTAAGCTGTCCAGAGTGTACAGTAGTAAGTGACCTTTGGTGGGGGGATGTTGCTGATGCTTTCTATACATTTACTTTGGGAAGAAAAGTTTGTTGGACTTGTTTGTTTGTACCTAAGGAAACAAACTGATTGCAAAACAAGATAATGTACTTCTTTTGAATGCCAAGGTGGAAAATCCTGTAATAAGCCCCAATACATCATTTGCAGTTACCCAAAATTTTACTTCACGGTTGGCAAGAAAACCCGACTAAAAGTGTCGATGCCATAGTAATGGTAATAAACACCATCTGATTTTTTCATGTAAAATGGTACCGTACCATTGTGGGAGAAATTGCCAAATAAAGGTGTTTTTCTAGATACTATTCATTCAACACAAAAACCATGCATGGATTGTTAAGGTTTTCTGAAGTATTACTGCATCTATAGCCGTGTCCGCATTGGACTTGTTTTTTGGGAGGTTTTACCGCGACGATGGTGAAATGAAAAATGGCTAAATGCTGTCAACATTTACAATTTTTTGACCATGGGAGCATGTGCAGTGTCCCTTGGCAGTATGAACTTCACGACCCAGACGTACACTTCCAGAGCGCTTTTACTGACTCGCAGTGTCCACACTGGACTTATCGTCTCAAAAAAAAGTTCCCTGGTCAATTTTCCTGGGCAGCAGTTGGCCAGGAAAAATAACATCTGGACTCGGGGGGGAAAAGTTACTGAGAGGAAAATGTCCTAAGCTGTCCTCACTGGATTAAAAATGGGAAAAGTACATGTACCCATCGTCTCGGTAAGTTTGACCAAAAAACTCCAGTGCGGACAGGCCTTATGTGGCGGAAATTTTTACAAGGCAGTTTATCAACATTATTCTTTAGTTAAATTTGATGCTGTTGTTCAGTTTTTAAAACTTTTTCAATCGTGTAATTTGTCTTTAAAGGTAACCCACTAAATCTTCAGATGAAGCTACAGATTAAAGTGGCTCTCTTTGAGTGTGATTCAGTGCATGATTCATATTTAACCCCACTGTGATTGTCCGACCTGTTACTAGGCACTGTGTGTTACCAGGTACTGTGTGCAGTCTGATGACTGAGGTATCAACCTCCCCAGTTTGTTTAACGTACGTCACAGAGACCTTGTAAAAAGAGGAGTTGACTCAACTGTACATTTAAAAGTCACACTTTATACACGCATCCAAAGTTCAGGTATTGAGGAGGCGAGCCCAGGGCTCAATTATAACCAGGTACAATGTGCAAACAATTCTGTATCTTTTTTTGTCCCTGGATGCTTATAGATTTCATCTACGCTTCATTTGGCCCTTGATGCTGTGAATATCCGTGGCTCTTTGTGGGGAGTAATGTACAGTACATGCACTTGGTTACCTTGGCTATGACCTACGCACATGCTATGGAATCTTTTGCTTTGTACCGGTACCGGTAGTGGTGGTGGGGGTGGGGGTGGGGGGGGGGTGGGGGTGGTTGGTGTGGTGTCTACGTACGTCATGGTGCCACCTTTTCAATTTATTTCGGACACCCTTTTTCAGTGGCCTTTTCAGGAAAATGTAAAATATTCATTTTGTTATCCTGCATACATGTACATGTATCACCTGGAGAAAGATGTATTTAACTATGACTTTCTGTGGTTCGAAAGAACTTGAAAAGGTCTTTAATTTTTTGGGTCTTTATGAACAACATAAATGGCAATTCTACTTGAAAACTATGTTTTCTTCAATGTACTTGAAACTTTAGTGCTGGGTTTCATTAAAGGCCCATTATATTACATTGTATTTGCAGTGACCCAAAATTTTACTTCATGATTAGACAAGAAAACCTTACTAAAAGTAGGGAGAGATTACATACTGTACCAACTGAATGTGTTTTTTTTAAATGTGTGCCCTTTTTTTTTTTATTGGGTCTTTCCACGCTAATGGGCCTATTTGAAAAATAAGTCAATAATTCCTTTCACTGTTTCAGATGTCTTTAGTTTATCTCAAACTTAAAGAAATTCCCTTGTACTGTTCTCAGGAGATAACTTTTTCCCAAAAAGTTAAGAAAATGCTGCAACAACATACATTTCTGAAAAGCTTGTGTACAAATTTCCCCTTATTTTACGTATGTAACTGTACAGACAAAAATGTCACAATTTTGTCTGTCCAGTTACATACGTGAAACTGCTAATTTTGACGTGGAGTCGAAATGGTACCGGAAAAAAAAGGTTGCTGCATGTGCTTCAGGTCCTACGGTTTCTGGAAGTCGATGAATCTCGCAGTACCGCAAGTTCTCAAGGTCAACTTACACGGTATATTTTTTTGTCAAACTATGGAAATGTGTTGTACCAGTACGTGTACACAAGAAGTCAATCTTTCTGTAAAGAACTGGAACAGCGGGGACAAAATGGCAACAGATATTTTCATATTTTGAACCTGTTTCAGAATTTACATGGAATAATTTGCATGTTCAAGACAAAAAGAAATGTTGGAATTGGAACTTAGCACTTTTTTTCTGAATAGGGTTCCAGATGACAAATTGTAAGTAACTGCAAAAGTTTCTGCAGCCGCTAACTTTTTATGCAGTGTTAAATACTGTTTTTGCTAGGATTTGAGTTCCATGTGAACGGGAGTCAAATTGCTTTTTAAAGATACAAACAACTTTTAAAAGAAATTCCCATGCAATTTTAAACAGTGTACAACATTTAAAATAAGTTTTAAATACAAAGTTTTAAATAATGTTTATCATTATTATTATTATTTATTCGGCCATCAACAAACAACAAATACATTAAAATATGGGAAAACAATTACTATCAATTTGAAAAAGTTCAATACAAAATTGGTAATGGGAAGGGCAGAGGAAGGTTTGAGGGCAAGGGATTGGGCTGGTGGTACAATGTAGCAGAGAAGGAAGGGATTGGTGGATGGGATCAACGGCAAACAAAGCATTAAAGGCTGGTCAGGAAAAGCAAAAGTATATTAAAACACTGTAGTCCGAGGACATGTCTATCCAAACTAAAAATGCTACACAAACAAAAAGAAAATATATATGTCTGCATCTAGAACAGAAAGAAATTATATGTAAATTATTTTAAATTAAATAATATATTCTGGAGTTTGAATAGATAAATTAACCCCCAAAAAAGATGGGATAAGGGCGGTAAAGGAGAAGGAAAATTGTTGGACTTGATGGTAGGGGTTGGAGAAGATGAATGAGGAGTATCATACATGTAGTTTTGATTTTTTTTTATAACATCAAGACATTTTTTAGTTCTTATGATTACATTTCAATTGTTCTTGGCCAATTTTTGTCTCGGAATAGGAAGTTTCTGGTTTCAATTTATTTATCCAGCCTACACACACAACCTACAGGCAGACCAAACCTGTTGGTGACAGAAAAAAAAAGCTTTCCTCCTCAGACGATGTGCCTTCTCCACATTTTGTCTTAGTTGCTGTTTTTTCCCTTCCTTTTGCCGGATATATGAAATATTTTTGTGGAGAGAAATAAAATAACAATAAAAAATAATAACCTCTATAAATTCAAATTACAGTATGAGTGAAATAATTTCAATTAATTTTTAAAAAGTTTCAAAATGTCACACTTGCATATCACACAAGTTTGTTAATTCGGTTTTTTTTGTCATGCTTTAGGGACATGTAATGTCAACAGGTAAATTAAAGGTGCTGTGTTCGATTCACAAGGCATATTGTTTGCAGGCTATTTGTACAATTATCATCATTTGCATACATACATGTACGAGCATCATCAGTTGCGTCTTTGAGCACACCTCCTTATCAGGATGCAGGTTGGGGATAAATACTGGTACAGTGAACAGGCCTGCTTACCATTAGGCAAATGAACATCTTTTATCCTTGCATACACATGTACTTCCAACCAGCATCTTTAGAACAACAAGCTCATAACTAAAGATAATGTATGAGTGTATTTACAAAGGGTTGTAGCTACAATAGTAAGTGATGGTTTGTCTCGGATGGACTGGCAATTTGTGGTTCGCATTCCCACTATACGAGCGGCAACCCGGAGAATATGCATCGCTGTCCTCTCCACTCCCACGAACCATTGCGACCACACTCCACAACATCTCAAATTGGTGCCTCACACTTCAACAAAGAAAGCATGTACATGTATACCATTTACCGAGACGAGTTACCGATCACTAAAGACTGTCATCTTCCACTAAGTATAGGTAAAGAGAAACATGATGTGTATCTTTAGATGGGTGTCTTTATAATAGGGACCGCTATACTGTAAATGCACGTAAAACGCAAACATGAACTCGAAACACTTTTAGAACAGATGAAAACAAATATCTACAAATGTCACTTTCGTGGCAAGATACTTCGCCCTGAAGCACTTCACCAAAAGGCCATTTCGCCCCAAAACCACTTCGTCCAAACACTACCTCGCCCAATTAAATGCCACTTCGCCCCAAAACAACTTTGTGCACAGGCCGTGCTTTTGGGGTGAAGTGGTTTTGGGGCAAAGTGACTCTAAACCATTTTTTGACTGTTTTCTCCAAAGTTAGATGAAGTACGGAGCTGATTTTTGCTCAGGTTGGTTTTAATCATGCATACATGTACCTTCAATCACAAAGGGGAATGAAACTTATTTGTAACGGTTTACCAATCATGTATACCACCGTTAACATACACTGTACTGTGTATTTCCAGTAGTCATTGTTTACTTGATTGACATTCCAATTTTAAACAGAAATTGTATCTTTGTACACCTGTACAGAGAATGTACAACCTGTTGGCTGCAATTAATTAACCTAGCCAGTAGTTTATGTACCAAACTATCAGCCTAGGGATGTTAATAATTAGTGTCAGTAACCTGGGTGATATTAAACTGTGCAGTGGCCCAAAGAGTAAGTACTTTAATACACTGGCATTGCAGTGAATAGGATAGTGTTTTCTTGCCGAAGTGTACTCAACTGATGGTCTAGAGCTTTAAAGCTAGTAAACATGATTGGTAAACTGTTACAAATAGTTTCATCCCCCTGTGTGATTGAAGGTATGCATGATTAAAACCAACCTGAGCAAAAATCAGCTATCCGTACTTCGTCTAACTTTTGAGAAAATGGTCAAAAAAAGTTTACAGTCACTTCGCCCCAAAACCACTTCGCCTGTGCACGAAGTTGTTTTTGGGCGAAGTGGCACTTGGGCGAGTTAGTGTTTAGACGAAGTGGTTTTGGGGAGAAATGGCCTTTGGGTGAAGAGCTTCAGGGCGAAGTGGTCCAAGGCGAGGTGGTTTTGGGGGCGAAATGAATTTACGTCTCGCAAGACAGAAAATAATTGTTTTGTTCATTTCTCAAAGACTATTAACACTTCAAACAAAACCATTTCAGGGGAAGTTTTCTACCGTCATCGTGTTTATTTTGTGTAAATGTGTAAATCTCCGTACGTTTTATTATTATTATTATTATTTATTTCTGGTATTCATACCAAGGATTCCTCAATAGTGCTCATTGCACTGTCACTCGCAAGCGTGAGGAAACCCATGAAGAATTAGAATTAGAAATGGCCAGAGACACCGGGGAATCCCTCCCCTTCTCTTCACGAAGAAATGCTCTGGGATCTTTAAAGTGCGTTACCTTACCTAACACACCGGACCAACGGTTTTACATCCCTTCCGAAGGATGGAGAAAGTGTGATTAAGTGCCTTGCTCAAGAGCACAAGTGCCACAGTGTCGCGGCCCGGCATCAAACCCACATTCTAGAACTGGCACAGGAGCTTGAGTTCGACGCACTAGACCGCTCGGCCATAACACCCCAAGATACCAATCATGTATTCTACCTTTAAAATGTCCTCAAAACACGAAATGTATTTTTGTTTTTGTTTTTGTTTTTGTTTTTGTTTTTGTTTTTTGTGATAATTATTAAGGATCTGGCAATTAAACGCTCACTCTACATTGTATTTAGTTTCTGATAGGGGTCCAAAAGTGTGACATTTTATTTAAAAACTTGGACATTACATATATGTTTTTACCAATTTCAAATAAATGTCTACATGTAGATGCAGGGTAACCCAAAGATGTCGCCTATAAAGTGAAGGTAACTAGACCATTGACTATTGTGGTATTACAGTATGGCTCCATTTAATTTCTGTGCATTATAGCTAGGGAACCAGCCGAAATAGGACAGTGGCTTCGAACAGTGTCTTGAAAGAAGGAACACAGTTTTTCATTGTTTTCTCAGAATATACATAAGGTTTGTATCAAACATCCTCAAAGATAACACTGTATCTATAGGCCTAGGAGTTTTCCATTCCTGATTGGTATCGCGAAAATAAAAAATGTTCACAGATTTACACATAACTTACACAATATAAACAGGATGACGTTAGAAAACTTCCCCTGAATTGGTTTTGTCTGAAGTGCTATAGTCTTTGAGAAATTAGTAAAATAATTAATTTTCGTCTCATGAGACAACAATTATTTTTTCAAACGATGTCAGTCACTTCGCCTCAAAGCCACTTCGCCTCAAAGCCACTTTGCCCAAAAGCTGCTTCGCCCAAAGCCACTTTGCCCAAAAACCACTTCGCCCAAACACCACATCACCCAAAATCCACTTCGTGCGCGCAGGCCGTGGTTCAGGGAGCGAAGTGGTTTTGGAGCGAAGTGACTCTAAAGCCTTCAGGAGAATAACGACACAGTTTTTGACTGTTTTCTCAAAAGTTAGACGAAGTACGGAGCTGACTTCTACTCAGGTTGGTTTTTATTAATCATGCATACAGGGAAATGAAACCAACGGTTTACCAATCTTGTAGACTACCTTAATCACAAGAATGTTTCTCATTTTCTTGTCAAAGATAGGTTAGGGAGAACATTCCATGCAGTGTGAGTATATTTTTTATATTTTTCATTTTTTTCCCCCACAGTATCAAATCTTTAAAAATACACAGACAATAATATATACATGTATCAATAATATTACAGTTTAGCCTGGTGGATACAACTGTATAGAAGAATAAGCTCTTTGGGGATACTGCAGGGGAGCTCACTAAGAAGTAAAGCTTATAAGCGTGCATGAGCCCCAAACAGGTACGCTCATTGAGCCAAGACCAAGACCCATGTCACGTTGGGTACAAAGATTGCTCAGTTAAAATAGCACAAGGTATAGGGCTCAAGGAGCGTACTGTATACATTACCACAAACAAGCTACAAGACAGTAGACATACGAACAATAAGGATATACTAAGTTAACTATAAAATTAAATATAAGTTTGAATTAAAATAGATTTAAATAATTGCTTGAAAATTAGGAGATTAGACAAAGCTTGAAGTTGGTTGGAGAGTGAGTTTCTGAGCTTAGTTCCCCATATTTAACAGTAATTTGAGCCAGAGTTGTAGGACTAAGCTTCTCTCAAATTACACTCACAAGTGACACAAAAGCCAACCAGAGATCAGGTCATCTTCTGCATACACACATATGTAGGGAGTCTGTGTACAGAGTCTACAATGTATTTTCGAAGGTCACACCACAGTGCCAGTCATGCATGCATCACTGCTGTAAAAGCACTCATTAGAATCTCTGTGGAGCAGGCCGGATGTTGCCAAACACCCCCCTGGCCTCCCAACAAGTGGTATCTTCCAACAGCACAGTTTGGTGATGATGAATCATGTACAGTAGTTGAATTTAGTTTGCTCTGCTTGGAGTTTATGCTGGAAGTTGTCTGCTGGTCAACTTTCTGGTGTACCACAGGTGTTAAGTTAGGCTGAATATTTTTGTGGTATGTATGTGGTTAACTTTGTTCTTTTGTTTTCTTTTCTTGGGAGGCGGGGATCTTTGAAAGATTTCCTTTGTACAGAAGACCTTTTGAGTATTCTTCACCACTTTACTTGGGTAATTCCCAAAATTAGGGGCTAAACGTGTGACATTTAAAACTGATTCTGTCCGATACCGAACTGAGCGATAAAAGCCTAATAAAGACAACAGATTTTGTTTAAATGTAAGAAGATTATTTGTCTATGTTTGTCAATTTTGTTAAGAGTATATTGGGAGTTAAGTAGAATTTTCAGATAGTTAAGGCCAAATTTAAAAAAGGTTTAGCATTAGTTGAAGTCTCCCAAAATGACGCGGTAACGCGGCTTTTTTTCCCGTTTTGTTTTGTTTCTTTTGTTTTGGGTAAGTGGATTCCAAGCAATAAAGTCAAGTTGACATGAAGCCAACATGCATGTTTTTAATCGAAAAACTAAAAAAAAATTCTTTGTTTGTTTGCTTGCATTTGAATAAAATAAGCTTTGACGCGCAGGGTTGAAAGTGACGCGCGCTAACGCTAAACATACTTCTTTTTTTTGGCCTAAACAGTTCGATACTAGCAGCATTTTGAGATCATTTGCAGTTATAGTTACCCCAAACCTTTTCTCAAGAGTTGACAAAAAAAACCTGGCTCAAAAGTGACCCATAGCAATGGTAACAAACACCACATAATTTTGTTTCCCAGTGTAAAATGGTACCTTTGTGGAAGAAATTGCCAACTGAATAAAGATGTTTTAAAAAAAACAAATTGTCTGCAAAAATCTGCATTCATTCAACACAAAAACCATGCATGGATTTGTAAGGTTTTCTGAAGTATTACTGCATATGTATATGTGCCTGAAATTTCTCCAAGGCAGTTTATCAACATTATTCTTTACTTATGTAAATCTGTTCTTGTTTTTAAAAGTTGTTTAATCATGTAAACTGTCTTTAAATTATTAAACATAGTTCAAGGATGTATGATACAAGTAAATGTATACTCTCTTTGTTGTACATGTACTTGGCCTTTTATCTTTGTCAATGCCTCAAATCCCTGACCTGCATCACCAAATAGCAGGTAACTTGGCCATTGTTAACAGTTCAGAGTTGTTTGGGAGAATTCCTCATTTATCCATTGTAAATAGGATGTGTTTGTGGTAGGGATGTGCGACATGACCAAGGCCGTTTTCTATCAGCATGCATACAATTAATACACAACAACTTGGCTGATATCATGGATGATGAAACAGGAGTTTATTTCATTTCCTGTGTCTTGTTGCACACAGTGGATGTGCACTGCTGTATTAAGTGGAGGTATTTATGCATGAGTACAGTGTTTCAGTGATGTGTACTGTACTATAGAGCTAGCTTGGTGGCAACTTCCTGGAATGCACATGTACCATAGTAACCAAACTGTACATGTATGTAACGAGCAACTTCCTTGTTGATATCCAAGAATTTTTTTCATGATGAGGTGGGGTTTTTTTCTTCGGCTTTTTAATCTTTTGATGTACGTACTTTCAACGGTAAAGCCTAAAGGGGGCATTTTGGCAACACAGACCTTATTTTCCAGGAAATAACTTTGGTCTCAAAATAAAAGAAATAAGTTTCAGTTGTTCTGCTGAAGAGATATCTTGGCCCAAAAAGGGTTACAAATAGTGTGACAACATGCCTTTCTAAAAACCCTGTGTACAAATTTCCAATATACGCTCGTAATTAACCGGGACGGCCTAAAATGTAACACAAGGGTTTTTAGAAAGGCATGTTGTCACACTATTTGTAACCCTTTTTGGGTCTTCAGAACAACTTAAACTTATTTCTTTTATTTTGAGACCAGACAAAGATATTTCCTCAAAAATATGGTCTGTGTTGCCAAAATGCCCCCTTTTAATACTGTGAAAGACCCACATGTACTTGTTTTGAGATGGGCACCTGTTTTAGATTTCCAGATCATTTTGACTGGTCTTGAGAGACAATTATCGATACTGGTGTTATGTACATTGGAAAATTGCTATAAGGAACATGTATCGCTTTAAAGGCCCTGTAGATGATCTGTTTTTGAGCGATTCTGCGAATAAAACCATTATAAATCAAAAGAAAGACATCAACAAACTCATCCGAAGAAATTTCAGCTTTGTCAAATGTACCACGTTTAAAAAAACCATGAAAATCCATATGCATTTTCCAGGTCTTGGCGGGGTGTTTCAAATATTCGTTCTCAGTTGTTCGGGTACTATATGTGGCTTGCGTCATGCACTCTGTGGCGCACATACTGCGTGTGCGCGCGATCTATAAAAATGCATCGCGTTGGAACACGCACACGGAGTACACAGCGCCCATGCATTTTGGACCGCGTAGATGCGAACCAAAAATAAGTAAATCGTTTGCAAACGATCTAAATAATTTCATCTTTACGGATTATTTTCTGGTAAAATTATATCATTTTGAGCGAAAACCTTTCATTGGATAGTTGCTATTAATACAATCTTTACTTTCAGAACTTTTCCCCTGTAAACTCGTCGATTACTTTTTGGGGTCATTGCAAATGATCCACTGGGCCTTTAAATTTAACAAAACATTCCGCTATATGTATATGGCGAACATGACTGATGACTCCTTACTAGTCTAGTGGGTATGAAGCGGGACTCCCAATCAGAGGACGTGGGTTCAAGCCCCACTATGACCAACGTGTCTGTGTCCCTGGGCAAGGCACTTAATCCCAGTTGCCTTGGCAACGATATTTGGGAAGCTGTTAGGGGGAAATCATCTTCATCTTCGCTTCACTTTATTTCAATATATGCTAAATTTACACACAGTAAGCTAATTATTTTAACAATACTATGTTGTGAGTTATAAGTACCGTTGCATGTAAATATGGTGGAAACCCACAAAAAGCATAGCTTGTCTAGTGTAAATTTTTACATTAGTTTTCGATAAGGAATGATATAAAGTGAAATTGCCTTCTGATTGGCGCTGTGTGGACGTACATGTACATGTACACGTAGCGGCTTTTGCGGAAAAGTGGAGTTGACCATTGTGTAACGGTTTCTGTCGGATTTATCGGGTTTTGAAGCAGAAACTATTTGATTATCGTATACTATAGGCACTGAAAGCTTTCAATTGATTTAACATTATCACATTTTTCATGGGAGTGGCGTTTAGAGACTTTTGCGCCTGAAGCCTTCACATTTATTTCGCATTCTCTCAGATAAATCAAAACAATTTACAAACGAGGCATAAATATACAATTATTGATACAATAAGTTATTAGTCAAGGGAAAAAGATTGAGAAAAATTTGTTCATGCTTTTTCGCTCCCAAATGATGTTACAGTACTTAGTTAAGATAAGGGAATATGAGAGATTTGTAGAGGAGGAGTATTATGGAAGCTGAAGGCAGAAAATGACGGAGTTTGAAGAGTGTATCAGTAATGCAGGAGATGGTTTTGGTAACCGATGAAATATGTTCAGTCCAAAAGAGGTGTTGATCAATAATGATTCAAAACAAATTAGTAGACGAGACCCTATTGATGTAATACTGATGTAACTAAAGGGGATGCTGCTGATGAAAGAGAATGACGTTTGTTTTGGCATGGTTTAAAGGCACAGGCTTGTCAGCAATGCATGCGCCAAATTCGTGCCACGAAATACGCAGCTCCATGTAGCAAAGGCATGGAGCTGCGTATTTCGTGGCACGAATTCGGCGTGCGCGCATTGCTGACGAGCCTGTTCCTTTAAGGACAATTTGTTTGCCTGAAACCAGGCTGAAACATGTCCAAGTTCAAAATTGAGGGTGGCGAACAAGGAAGGAATATATTGCCCCATCTTGCACAAAATGCACCTTTAATATTTTGGCTTCTAATGTGGCCTTAAACATTGCATCTATTGAAGAATTGCTCGTCATATTCTGTTTCTTTTTATTTTGTCAGAGTTTGCAGGGGAAGGCCAGGGGGAAGGGGAAAATAGCTCCTCAGCTGATGGACAAATCACTGGTGACAACCAGGCAGTCAGGATGGACCACGGCTCCAGGGCAACACGGTCAAACAGCAGTAGCAGCCAGCAGACCAACGGCAAGCTAAAGGGACCCGAACTATCATCCCCACCAAGAGAGGGAGGCCGGCCCGGGCTGCGTCGAACCCAGCGCAAGAATGCCCATCAGCGATACAAACTCGGCAAGATTGCAGCCGCGGAGTCTAACAAAATGATCGGGGCCGAACTGAGGAGCGAACGAAGGCGGTCGACGGAGGCTGCGCCAAAAGGAAAGGTCGCCAGCGACAAGAAGTCTAAGGGAACCGTGAAAGCTATGTTGGAAATTTCCTCAAAAATTGGAATCCGGGGTGATTCACCCAAACCCAAGAAAGTAGTACCGAGTCTGAACGGCACCTGTGAAGATTTAGAGGATGACTTGTCCAAGCCAGCCGTCGCGGAGGTCAAAAGTGACCCAGGCCTTAATCATCAAGCACCCAAGAGACCCCTGGCTGATTCAGACCCACAACCTCTGAATCTAACGGCGAGTCTCGACAAATCTGATTGTGGAGACCCAAAAGAGACAAATGATGCCCAGGTCAATGTCCCGCAAGATGAAGACAGCAATAGCAGTGGTTCTAGCATTCCCCCACACAAGCTTTCTACTGGGCAAGTCCATGGTTAGTAACGTTACATCTTTAGCAGTTTTCTGGAATTAGCCTTTTGCATACTACATGTATATGTATCCTTTGCATTATGGCTGGCGCTCCAAATTCTTCACTTTCAAATGGAGGTGCAGTTTAGAAAGTCACATACTATGCTGTTGTTGCTACGTGGTGAACGCCATTGCTTAGCAAACAACAGTCTGGTTGCCTAATGCCATTCTCTCCTACGGTAAACACGGTACTGATTCTGTATTTCACACTTGCCATGTGCACCACATAGCAACAAAAATTTTCTGCAACTAATTTCATCGGTTTCAAGAATTATGTACATTACAGCTGTCCTACATGCATGCCTAATGATGATAATAATAATAATAATAATGATATGGATTTATACCGCGCACTTATCCGGGGGAATCCCGATCAAGGCGCCTACATTATCACCCTGATCATAGGGCTCCACTAAATCACTCCATGTACAGTGAAACCTGCTAAATATTAAGGCCACCTTGATAAGGCAAACAAAAAATTACTTTGTTTAGCGTTAAATTTGTAGCGCGTGCTCACTTTCAACCCTGCGTGTCAAAGGTTTTTTTTTTTTAGTGTTTTGATTAAAAACATGCCTGTTGGCTTCATGTCAACTTGACTTTATTGCTTGGAATCCACTAACCCAAAAAAAAACTTATGCTAAACATAGTTCTTTTTTTTTTTTGGCCTAAAGAAGCCACCTGTTTATAGTGGCCACCCACCTTCGATCCCAAATGCCATGAGTATAATACTTAAGCAACCTCTATAAAGAGGCCACCTGTTTATAGTGGCCACCCACCTTCGATCCCAAATGCCATGAGTATAATACTTAAGCAACCTCTATAAAGTGGCCACCTGTTTATAGTGGCCACCCACCTTCGATCCCAAATGCCATGAGTATAATACTTAAGCAACCTCTATAAAGAGGCCACCTGTTTATAGTGGCCACCCACCTTCGATCCCAAATGCCATGAGTATAATACTTAAGCAACCTCTATAAAGAGGCCACCTGTTTATAGTGGCCACCCACCTTCGATCCCAAATGCCATGAGTATAATACTTAAGCAACCTCTATAAAGAGGCCACCTGTTTATAGTGGCCACCCACCTTCGATCCCAAATGCCATGAGTATAATACTTAAGCAACCTCTATAAAGAGGCCACCTGTTTATAGTGGCCACCCACCTTCGATCCCAAATGCCATGAGTATAATACTTAAGCAACCTCTATAAAGTGGCCACCTGTTTATAGTGGCCACCCACCTTCGATCCCAAATGTCATGAGTATAATACTTCAGCAACCTCTATAAAGAGGCCACCTGTTTATAGTGGCCACCCACCTTCGATCCCAAATGCCATGAGTATAATACTTAAGCAACCTCTATAAAGTGGCCACCTGTTTATAGTGGCCACCCACCTTCGATCCCAAATGTCATGAGTATAATACTTAAGCAACCTCTATAAAGAGGCCACCTGTTTATAGTGGCCACCCACCTTCGATCCCAAATGCCATGAGTATAATACTTAAGCAACCTCTATAAAGAGGCCACCTGTTTATAGTGGCCACCCACATTCGATCCCAAATGTCATGAGTATAATACTTCAGCAACCTCTATAAAGAGGCCACCTGTTTATAGTGGCCACCCACCTTCGATCCCAAATGCCATGAGTATAATACTTAAGCAACCTCTATAAAGAGGCCACCTGTTTATAGTGGCCACCCACCTTCGATCCCAAATGTCATGAGTATAATACTTCAGCAACCTCTATAAAGAGGCCACCTGTTTATAGTGGCCACCCACCTTCGATCCCAAATGTCATGAGTATAATACTTAAGCAACCTGTATAAAGTGGCCACCTGTTTATAGTGGCCAATTCTTTTACAGTCCCAATAGTGCCACTATAAGTTTTACTGTACACGTAGTACATTTTTCTCAAATATTCAACACCTTGAACTTGTTTTGCAGAAGCTTGTTGCATATGCTATTATAATTAACCCCTTGACGCCGGAGGACGTGTAAACACGGCAAGATTTCCCCATCGGTGTAGCAGAGGACTACATGTACATGACGTAGTAAAAACGTTTAGGAGAAACTCGTTTGTTACTGCTTTTGACGTCTACAATCGCAGTAATTTCCGAGAGAAATGGCTAAAAAAGTTTAATAATTCTTCTTAATGCTCCAAACGGGCGACCCACTGGTAAAACTTTCCAAAACGACCACCGAAATTTTGGCTGGAAGACATCGATTGGACACCAAATTTCTGTACCCGAAGCTTCCAAAAATGGTTCCATACCTAAGAGAGATGGTTCTAGACCTAATAAAAATGGTTCTCGATTTTTAAAAGATGGTTTTTGACCTCCAAAATATTGGGGTTACGCCAAATTGTCGCCCTAACCGACCGCGTCGCCCTTATATGACTCTCTACACAAAAAGTGTCGCCCTATTGGTTAAAATAGAGAAATATAACAAAGCGACATTGTGGTGTACAATAAATGACGGTGCATCGACATAACAACAATACTTCACCGCACATGGTTAATGAGTTCAGTTGTTTTCCGCCCTCCATGTTTCAACTAAAAATAAACCCGCGCCTACATACAGCAATGTTTGTAGTGCTGTAACAAAGACGGCAAGTTCGGGTTCGGTTCGGTTTGGCAAAAGTTTGAACTTTTTTCCCAAACTTCGGTTCGGTTCGTGTTCGGCAAACACAACCAGACGTTGCCAAAAAAAAACATGCCAAATTCCCCTAATACTTGTAAATTTGTAGTTAGAGACACGTACGTTTACTGGCATGGTTCCATCCACAAGTACTGCTCAATTATGACAATATTTTCCAAATATCAACACAGCTACATTCCTCATGACATTTTACTTACAAACCTCTAAAAAATGCATTGAACTATGACTGTATTGCGCTGAAGTTGTACTGCAAATTAAAAGAAAATCGTCCCCGAGTCCACGGTAAAATGGTAAAAATGCCTAACACATATGCTCAGGCACCGCCCTCGCATGGTCATTATTTGCATAAATCTCAGAAGCCTCTCCCCTCTCCCACCATATATGTACATGTAGCCTTCACGTGTCCTCTGTGCAATGGTCTTGTATTAATGTAAAGAACCAGATGGCTCCAAGAAATACATGGACCAAAAATGTGGCAATAGGCTTCGCCCCAACATTTGCATATGCATATTTGACTCTGTGGTCTGCCATGTTGTACTTTGCACAATATACTCATTGATAAAATAAAATATCACACTGAAGTGCCTGCTTCCTCAGCGAAGAAAGGCTAACATTTATGTTGCAGAAAAATGTGCAGAGCGCATAAAAGTAATTTTTCCGAACCACTGCCGAACTGAAGGAAATGTTCGGTTCGGAACGGTTCAGTTCGTAAGTGCTATGTTCGGCAAAAACTCGTTCGGTCCGTCCGTTCGGTTACACCATTATGCACAGTTGAATGTGATTTTCCTGTGTTTGCTCTTGTGACATCACAACCTTGGTCATGAATATGCATATTTACATACATAAAAGTTAAAAACCTTTGTTTGAACCCCCAAAACAAGCTCCAAATAGGATTTTTACGACTGTAACTGAGTAGTTTCATCGTATAGATTTCATTGATAAAAATCCCTAATCATGGGCCCTTTAATTACTTAAATTGGTCAGTTCGTCCGTTCGGTTACAGCATTAATTGTTAAACTGGCGTTAACTGGTTAAAGCCATTTTCTAAGTAGAGAATTCTAAATTTGAAGGTTATGTCTACTTTTGAATGGAATTGCCCTACTGCAGATATGATCCATGCCCCCGGCGCTCCCACACCAGCAGAGGAAATACATGACGAGTCATCGGTTTTGCAGAGCGACATCCCGAATGGTGAGAGGACTCCATCTCCAACAACAGATACCAATTGCAACATGATAGCTGAAAATGGTGACGGCAGCGGCGGAAAGGATCCCCAGAACCACCCAGATGCACCGAATTCTGATGACGCTTGCGCAGATCTTTCCGAGAAAAACGTAAGAGTGGGGCAACTTTTAAGCTGAAGCCAGAGCAATTAAGGTTCTTGCAAAGGTCGGGTTTCTGACTGAAGTCGCCCTCTGAGAATGTAGCAAATTTTGCTGCACAAGAACAATTGAAGAGTTTCAATGCAAAACCTGGTGAATGCCAAATTTTTAAAAATTAGATAATGGTGTCAGTACATTATCGATTGCTGGCATTATTCATTCGCCAAATAGATTTTTACAAATGTGGACAAATTAGTTTGGGAAATCTGGATGCAGTGAAAAGCACCACCGGGATTCGAACTGCCCCAATTATTAAGTATGAATAAGTGATTATTTTAGGGATAGGTGATTATTTTAGACCACCAGTTGGCTTCAATTGGTAGGGCGTCTGCACGTTAAGCAGAAGGTCTGCGGTTAGAATCCCGGTGGAGCCAAGTTGCTTTACACTGCATCCAGATTTCCCAAACTCATGTGGACATTTGTCCACATTTGTATCGAATTCATTCACCCCAGCGGTCACTGGGTCATAATCCCTAAAGTAATCACTGATTTATAAATAGATTTTTAGGAAAACTTGTTATATAAAAAAAAAATACTACAACTCTTTTGCAAACTGCAGTAAGTGCCAGCACTGTTTTATGGCATAATGCTATCCATTATAACCAATTGGCAATTTGGCAATCGGATAGCAGTGCCCTTTGTGTGGGCTATCAGCTGGGACGGATGTATCAAATTTTAGCAAATCTTTAGCAAATAATGAATACTTTGACAATTCAGAAGAGGAAATAGTGTTGTTTTTTTGTAAAAGAAAACAAGATCTGTGGAGTACCCTTTATTGAATCAGTGAATTGAAATATTAAATTAATGCATTTTGTCCCTTTTCCTGGAGAAAGGGGTGTTAAAGCGCAAAGTTTACAGGGCACAACGTACATTTTTCAAGCATAATTTGGTGATAGTTTTAATAGTGATGGCTAAACATTAAATTCATCAGGCCTCACTTACTGAATTAGGAAATGCAATATTTGGTATGGTGCCTGATCACCATAAAATATAAACTAATTAGTATGGGATGCGTAACAAGTACCGGTATGAAATGCCAGTGAAAGTGTCTTGCTAACAAGGGACTTTCTTCTTTGAAATCTGAACAGAACAATTTCAAGCGACGCCGTCCCATGGAAGAAGGAAACACATCCCTGACCTGCCCTGTCTGCTCCGAGAACTTTGAAAACAAGCACCTTTTAACCCTTCACTTCCGGGACCACAAAACGACCACGAGTGACGGCACCATGCACTCCTGCAAGTTGTGCGGTAAGAAGCTAAGTTCTACCAGTTCCTTAGATCGCCACATGTTGATACACTCAGGGGAAAGGCCTCACCGATGTCCCATTTGCCCTATGACCTTTACAACCAACGGTAACATGCGGCGTCACGTCCGTACTCACAAAAAAGGTGGCAGTGATGGGATTCACAGCGATGGAAGTTACGTCAATGATATGTTATATGGTAAGGCCCGTAAGCGTATTCTATCAAAGCGTGTCATTGTCTCGGAAGACGGAGAGAGTGATATTCTTAACCCAAAGCGGCCTGCTCTTGAAAGTAAGGATAGTCCTACGAAACTAAAAGCCAAGGAGGACGAGCTGGCATGTCCAATTTGCAGCAAGACCTTCCTGTGCCACATTGGTTTGCAGACTCACATGGAGCTTCATCCTAACGTAGTCATGAAGTGCAGTCAGTGCGAGGCCACCTTTAAGAATCACCGAGGTCTCCGGATGCACGTTGTGATGTCTCACAAGAAATCCAACAGCCCCAATAAGCCTCAATCCGGCAGATCGGAGGTACCACTAGGATTCCAAGATCTTGGCTACGTGGCGGACATCTCATGCGATAAGTTTCCCCTCATTGCTCAGGAGTGGTGCGAGCAAAACGTGCGTCGCTGCAACAGTGTCATTCACCAGTTCGTATGCCAAACGTGCTCCAAAGCGTTCCCTTGTGCCTCTGCTCTCGACCTCCATAAAACGAAGAATCACTCACTGAATGCAGAATCCCTGGATTCAAACTTAACCAACGAAAATGATGTCATCCAGACAGAAAAAGAGAACCATCTCAGCAGTGAAGATGAACAAGCCAGGGAAAACAAAAACAGGTGCTACAATCAACTTCGAAAAGCATTCCCCACCCAGGAACAGTTCATGGCCAAACTGTTTCTCAGACCGAACCCCTCTCCTAGTCCAGAAATACCTCTAAACTCTAAACCAGAGCTGATTGCATCATCCAGGAGCAAAGCTCCAACATATCAGATCTCCGATGAGATCCAGGCAGATAGAGACTTTGCTGATGTTGGGAAAATTCTGACCTTAACAACCTCTGCATCCAGTAACCCCTTGCTGATGCTGAAGCATTTTGGAAGAGGTGGCAAGCATTCACCAGGAAAGCATTCACCAACCAAGGGAAAGGGTGCCGGCATCACCTCACTCAAGCCCCCAATGGCCCATTCTCACTTCCACGGGCAGCATGAAGCTCACATCCGACAGACAGAACCAGAACCCAAATCAGGAGATCCTGCCACCGAGATGCACTTTCCCACAGAATTCGCAAGGGACGAGCGCAGAATTGAACAGGCAACAACTGCATATGAAGAGACCTCATCGGATGCTGGAATAGATTCAGAGCTAACCGATTCTGGGAAAACTAATGAAGCATCCGACGAAGACAAGGATAACCGAAAGTTAGGCAAATACGTCTGCAAGTATTGCCAAGAGAGCTTCCCTCAGTACAGCACTTTAAAGATCCACCTCCGCACTCACATGGGACTGACCCCCTTCAAGTGCCTGCTGTGCGATTACTCCAGTGCAGACAAAAGCACCTTAGTGAGGCATATGAGGACCCACAGTGGAGAGCGACCGTACTCCTGCAAAATATGCGACTTTCCGTTCACGACAAAAGCCAACTGCGAGCGCCACATCAAGAAAAGACACGGGAAGGTGTCCAAGCTTGACATAGAAATAAGCATCATCCACACCTCGGGTGCCAATGCAGTAGGGGAATCTTCCAGCGGCAAGTTCCGTTCGCCCGAAACCTTTTGCAAATTCTGCAATCGGGAATTCAGGTTCTTCCGAGATCTACAGAATCACTTGAAGGTCCACCAGAGAACACCCAGAAAACCCTTCTTCTGTCTCAAGTGCCAGACAGGCTTCAGCTCCAAAAACAACTGTTCTCGTCACGTGAACAAGTGCCATCCGGAAATCACAAAAGAGGATGTTGCTAACTACATGATGGTGAGATACATGGAAGTACCAGACATCTCTCAAGTGATGGCAAATTCATTCGCGAGCAACGGAGAGCAGCTGTCGCCCATCGACTTCAGTAAGAAATCGCCTCTTGCAACAGTTGACTGTGATCTGAGTGACCAGTCTTGGCTGAATGCCTACTCATTGCCTAATCTCACCGACCTAGATGCACCAATAGATCTCAGCCTACCCAAAGGTAAAAGCTCTAATTCTTTCCTCCCACCTGTTGAGAGCAGCCTCGGCAGACTTCGCTTCAAGAGGGTCTATCACAAATTCTACAGTAAAACCATTGATGCTCTAGTGTGTCCCCACTGTAGCCAGTCCTACACCCGTGGGTCTGTCTTCAAAGAGCACATCCGATCCCACACCATGGAGCGCCCCCATCGCTGCTACTACTGCAAGGCCGCCTTTACCATAAGAGACAGTTTAGACAAGCACATCGAGCGCCGACACAGCGAAGAGTCAAAGAGCGAATCTCCCGCCCAGTCATTCATTCCCAAGATTGCCACACCGATGCAGTTTAAACTGATGTCGCGCTCCAGTCAAGGTCTGAGAGTCCGTATTTCCTTTGATGCTGCTACTGAAGCTACTGATGACCTACTAGACCAACCAGCTATTGATGAGAATAAAGCCATGCGTTTGCAATCTCCCGGCAGTAGCTTTGGTTCTGATGCAAGTGGAGAGCTGGCGAGTGTGTCCAAAATCCTTGCAGCAAGCAGTAACAACTTCCAAGTGTGTTTCCCGCCAGCAGGGATACACGTAAAACAAGAGATAAATAGCGAAGAAGAAGTGAATGACGGAGCAGCACCATCTCTCAAAGAAGATTTCCCAGAGGCTGAGAAAATGAGAGATCGTCCTCCTACCACAAGTAATTGGGCAGAACCCGAAGTGGATTTGGCAGAAGAGTATGATTTGGTTATTGATGAGTCCCTGGCCTCTACATCCGATACGGGAGATACCGTTGAACCAACCAAGACCAAAGAGCGGGATAGATGCAACCTACCAAGCAAGGAGACCTGCCCCTACTGCCACCGCAAGTTCCCCTGGATCAGCTCCCTACGTCGTCACATCCTGACTCACACGGGCCTCAAGCCATTCCAATGCCCTCAATGCAACAGCAGCTTCTCAACCAAGTCCAACTGCGAAAGACACATCGTGCGCAGGCACTGTCTTAGCGTCAGCCCCGGTGCCAAAGTTCCGGAAAATCCCTTCGCCTGCTTGGAGGGGTGTCTAGATGCTACGTACTCGACAAAACTAAAGCTCCTCAAGCACTACGAAATTCAGCATGCATGCATACCCTTTCCAGATTGTTATAAAAATGAGGTGAAGAAGCTTCCCGCCCACATCATCAGAAATGCTTTAGCTAAACGAGCACACAAGTTAAGCCGTTCATTTGGCAGTTCAGAATTCAGGAGCCGCGTTGGAATGTCGGGAGTTACTCTCAAGTTCACGCGACACAAACAGCTGATGAATAGGAGACACTTGCCAATTGATGACAAGCTTCTTGCTGACAAGCCTCTTGCCCTCATCAAAAAACCAACATCAGTATCTGAAAGTGACAGTAAATCATCCAAGAACCATCTAAAGAAACTGCATCCGGCGCCAGTCAAAGGAAAACCTTTTCCAATTGTCTTCAAGAAGAAAAAGACCAAGCCTTCCTCGTCAATGACGAACAACATTACTATCTCCCCCACCTCAGCGGATCAAGCAGATGACGCCAATGCTACATCCGACCCAGGCACGAGTTACAACAAAAATAGTCCCACCTCCCCAAGTCTGAAATATGCCCCTGATGGCGCAAGTACAAAACCCACTAACGTCAAAAGCAAGTCCAAACGTAAGCATGCGCACCACTCCTGCAACCAGTGCTGCAAGCGATTCAAAAGCGCCACTACGCTGAAGAGGCACTACCGCGTGCACACCCTGGAGCATCCGTTCCGCTGCCCTGATTGTTCGGCCAGTTTTACCACCAAGTTCAACTGCCAACGCCACATGCTGAAACTTCATGGTAAGAGCAAGGAGGAAATACAGAGCATCCTTGAGAAACAACGTGTTGAGGCAACGGGTGGTGGTCATTCGTCAATGGATGGTGCCAACTCGGTCCAAGACCCAGGGTCCTCGAACAGTGACCACATTATCATCCCAAATCCTGGAGATGCCTCAACAGGAGGTACCTTGGAAGAAGATGTCTTAGATGATGTAAATCAAAAGTCTCCAGCCATGGATCAAGAAGATAACAACAATAAAGAAAATGTCTCTTGTGAGAATCTAAATAATGATGAGAACTTAGACGACTTAGAAGAATTTGCAGATGATAACATTTTAGGAGGGCTCGAAGATCCGGACCTCCCAAACTCCAGCATAAACGAGACAAACGTCGACGACACAATGGACTTTGCACCAACTTGGCATCAAAAATCGCCTACAAGCAAGGTCCGCAATCCCACTAAGAAGCAAGAAAGCCATGTAGGGACAACCATGGGCCTCAGCAGAGATGTTTTCGTATCGGGACAGACGGATGATTCAGACATGATACAGAACCTCCTGGGGATACAGGATTCTTCGGTCCTGGACCAGATGCTAGATTCTGCAGATTCGGCCGCTAAACTTCTCGGCATGGAGTAAGTCACTAAAGGGTGTCTAGTCGATAAATGAACACAAATGGCTGAAAAATCTCACACATAAAAATCATTACAATCCATAAAATCAATGTGGGTTCCAAGTTAGTTTTGGGAAATGTTTCGGAAATTACTTTGCAGTTTCATAAAATTGTCTTCCTTTTTGAAAAAAGCACTACAACACACAAAGCACTATAAATAGACGGTACACTGTAAGTACATGTAGGTAGGTAAGTCGTTTACAAGCCAATATTGGCTCATACGGCCGGTACCCATCCCCGGTTTCCGTGGCATGGAGTGACTAGGAGCAGTGCTACATGCTGTACTCCTCCAGGATGGGATGCCAGTCCATCGCAGGTCTACCCCCAGCAACTAGTTGGATTTCCCCAACCATATTTGCTGGTACCCATTTATACACCTGGGTGGAGAGAGAGACAACAGGGAGAGAAGTGTCTTGTCCAAGAACACGATGCGGTGCAATGGCCAGGTTTTGAACCATGGATCTCTCGACCGAAAGTCCGACATGCTATTTACTAGACCACCACGTCTCCGCAAAAGTGACAGTAAGTGCCTTGTAAGCAAACAGTGCTTTATTTTATACAAGCATTTATAAACAAATTATATATATGGTTGTGAAATACATGTTAAACATAAGTCTTATTTTTACGATTCAAAGACCAAAAACTAGACATGCAAATGTCAAAGTTATGCAAATTTGCTTCCAAGACATCCACAAGTATTTTTTTACAAACTTCAAAAATGCCTTATTCCAATTTTGATAAGTAATGTTAAGAGGATTAGTATACTACAGTACATACAAGAGGATTTGTGGACTATATCAACATTCATATGCACTTTGATGTTCTTCCAAACATTTCTAACTACTTTTCTGTATCATATGTATACAATTTCAACTGCTCTATCTTATTATCACGTTTCATAATTGATCCAGAACTTTTAATTTGGGCGAAGGGGGGAGGGGGGTGCGGGGAAGAAGGGTGCACAGTGCCTCAATAAGGCATCTAGTATAAGATTACCCGGTTATTTTGGCACTTATATCAAGCAAATTCCCCAGAATTTCATCCCCGAGGAGCGACGAGCTCACTTCTCAATTTGAATTTAGACACGTCACCAATGGATTTCATTTGCTGTGCAGTATAATTCAAAATTGACAGCGCTCTAATTCGTCCTGATTTCGTGAAATTCGTCTCGTGCAATAATCGGCATTGTATTGAAAAAGTTATTTCGTCTTTTTCATTCATTTTAGCACTTTGTCACTTAAATTTAGAGAGTGCATTCCTTGCATTTCCTACTCCATGAAAGCCTATAAATGTTCCGGGTATTTTTGCATTTTCTTGTTAAATGTTCGTTTAGATCGGATGGCAAAAGATGGCTGCCGATGCTGGAGTTCAGAGAGGCAGATAAAACAAGGTTTAAAATGTGGATAGAAAACAAATTTGGACAGATTTTGTAACCGTAACAATTAAAATGAATGACAAAAGACGAATTCACTTTTCCCAATACAATGCCGATCACCACACTATACGAATTCCAAGCAATCGGGACGAGTTACATGTAGGACACAATTTGAATTATACTGCATAACAAATGCAATCTATTGGTGACTTGTCTAAATTCAAATCGAGAAGTGAGCTCGTCGCTGTTCGAGGACGATATTAAAGTATCGTTATAGGGAAATTGTTTGATATATGTGCTAAAATAACCGGGAAATCCTGAAGTGGGGAGGGACAAAAAAGTCTGTTGTTGTCTGCCAGTTGTTATATACATGTCCAAATGACTCCAAATAGAGGAATTTCAAAATGTCAATAAAACCGACGGTCTCAGCTCGTCTTTCTGTTGTGATAAAATTTGCAAATGAAAACAAATAAGTGTGAACAGGCCAACGTTATGCATCAAGTATTGTGTGCAAAGTTAACATTTATTAGAAAAGTCAATTTCTGGACATTTAATCATTTTATCAGTGAGGAACAACTGCACTACCGTGATTCGAGACCACCAGTTGGCTTCATAGCTCAATTGGTAGGGCGTCTGCACATTAAGCAGAAGGTCTGCGGTTCGAATCCCGGTGGAGCCAAGTTGCTTTTCACTGCATGCATTCAGATTTCCCAAACTCATGGACATTTGTCCACCTTTTGTAATTTACTCACCCCGGCGATCCCTGGGTCATTAATCCCTAAAAATAATCACTTATTCATACATGTACTAATTTTATCCCAATATACTTTACATTTCTATTTGAAAAAAATCTTTGTTTCAGGATGAAATGTTCACTTGGCATTTTAAGAAATTGACATATATTACTTGACGTGCGACGCTGGCATGTTCACATGTGTGACCAGGGGCCAATTTCATGGCACTGTTTAAGCAAGTGTAGATGAAAATGTGTGCTTACTGTAGCATAAAAGTTGTGCAAACGTTACCACTATTTTACGACCGCGGTGTGCTTTTAAAGCATGTGTGTGCTTGGAAAAGGGCATTGTTGCGTCACTAGAATTTAGCAAAATTTGCCTCTTAAAGGCACAGGCTCGTCAGCAATGCGCGCCCGCCAAAGGTGTGCCACGCAATACGCAGCTCCATAGCAAAGGCATGGAGCTGCGTGTTTCGAGCACGAATTTGGCGGGCGCGCATTGCTGACGAGCCTGTGCCTTTAAGGTAGCGAATGCCTGGCAGTGCTTAAGGTTACAGTCTCCATGAAATACATGTACAGAATCTAGCTGTTAGCACAAAATTGACTGCTAAACAGCTCCATGAAATTGGCCCCAGACCTTTATATGAGCTCGATCATTCATCAGAACCATATTACTGTACATACATGTACATGTACAACTGATGCTGGCAAGGGCGTAGGCTTAATTGTATGCAAGCTACTTGTCTGTCAAAAGTACATGTATGTTTATTTATGTGGATAAGATGGCATAATTCATAAACCATATTGAGCCACACTGTAATCAATATGACTTGTTGCATAGATGCTGCACAAAGCACCGTATGCACTTGGGACTTTAAAATTACCTTAACCATTCCCATTACTGTACGTGGAAATCATCCCTGCATGTCCACCATAGCTGGGACGCGGCCAGTGCATGAACTACACGCGTTAAATGATGATACTCATTTGTGTCGTCAATTTGCGCTTTTGTTGTAATGGTGAATTTACACCTTTTCGCACGCGCATAATTGCGACGCGCGTCGCTTTGAGAAAAGGCGATGTGGAGAGAATTTTGAGTGAAACGATGCACTGAAATCACTGAATTATGAAGACGCTTTCCGTTCAACATGTCCAAGTTAATTATATGGTTTTCGGTGCGTTGTTTCACCTCAAATTCCTTCCACAGAATTAGCTTGGACGGAAAGTGTTTTCATAATTCAGTGATTTTCAGTATATCGTTTCACTCAAAATTCCTTTCACACTGCTTTTTCTTAAAGCCGGAGGCTATGTCTTTGCTATGGAGCTGCGTTTTCGTGGCACGAATTTGGCGTGCGCGCATTACTGACGAGCCTTGCCTTTAAAGCAATGCGCATGGCAATCACGCGCAAAGAGGCTCAGTGTGAATTTGTGTGTGCGTTGCGCGCTTGATTTAACAACAATGCAAAACGCAAAGTCCATGCAATGGAAAAAGCTGCGTCCCAGCTATGGCGGACATGTACAAGGAAGGCGTCCTGAGAATTGTCTGTAACTTTACAGTTTTTCTCAGTTGCTTTGATGCACTTCCCGAAACACTATAGCCTCTTTCTCAATACTCTAAATGCAATCCTCAAAACACTGAAAGCATTTCTCACAACACTATACCACCCTTGCAAAAGCAAATATAACAATCAAAATGTTAACAACAGGCGTCAAAATACACTAAGTCAGTCAATCGCTATATCAATGTAACCAAATGCATAGCACCTTCTGATCATTGCGTGAACACCGACACCCAAATGGCAAAGTAATTGCATCAAAACTGGACAGAGTGATAGTGTTGCTGACAATGTAAACAACAAATGGACACACTATACAAGAAAAGACACATTTATGATGGTGTGTATCTTGAATGTATTACGTTTATCACATATTATGTAATACATGTACATGTATTTTTTTATGTATTTCTTGGGACAATCGCCCCATTGCTGACAAATGCTGGCGTTATCTTTTGTACAAACACAATGCTCATTGTACGTAGTATTTTGCATGCAACGATTTACCCAATGCACAACTGCAGCATTTCGAATGGACAATGTACTACACAGTCAGTTGAGAAGAAAACAACCTGTTTTGCCTAGAATATCAAAAAAATGAGAATTGCATCTATGCTATGGCAAGTGCATTTAGTGTTTTGCATTTTGTGTGCACACAATGGGAACTGGAAATAGTGGATTGGCCAATTGCATTCATGATGTGGGGTTTTGAGGCGCTGTTGAAAAAATGAGGTTAGAGTTTGGGGAAGTGCATTAAAGCGATTGAGAAAAACTGTAATACAGGCCAAGAAAGGCCACAGAAACCTTCCGTTTAGCCGCGGTAGATTTACAGGGCTGTGTCTAGTTTCACCTGGGGCCAATTTCACGGCGCTGCAAAGTGCAAGAAAATGTTTGTGCTTAGGAGCGCAACTGTGAAATTGGCCACTGGAGCCGTCTTCCATTTTTTACGCCAGCCATTATGAAACAAATTGATAGTTGGGAATGAATTAGGTATACATGTGTTTTTACAATAATTAAGTATATATTAATTAAAATAACGAGTAGATTAGAATTTGGCACAAATTAAAATGAAAAATGAATTTCTGTACTTTAATTTATCATTGTCATGCATGGGAACTTGCAATGACCCAAAATTTACGAGACAATTTAGAGTTGGGTGATTTCAAAATTTTTGGAGAGATGTTGTGATTGTAAAGTCGGGCACAAAGAAAATAATAATTATGTAGATAAGAATTTCTTTAAAGGTCAGTCTTATTATGTCAGTGCTAAGTATGCATGTCATGTTGAACTCTTGACGTACCAATTCTGTATGCAGTAACACCACTTGGACACCTTCATTGTATTAGACTTATTCCAAGACAGTCAAGTGCAGCACTAGGTTACTCAATGCATTGAAAGATTCATGCCAAAGCTGAAGCCTTGAACGAGGGCGAAATTTCAACCCCGCGTCAACCCCGAGATTGATTTTAACCCGGGTTAAACTCGACCCTGCTCGGGACCAGAGTTGAAATTTTTCGCCCAGGGTTGAAACGCTCGCCTCGGGTTGAAAACGGTAGTGTGAAATGAGCAGGGTTGAATTCGCCCCGGGTTGAGATTCTTGCCGCTACAAATGTCATGCCAAAGCGCGCACATTTTACCGTTTTTGAAATAATTTGCATGGATACTACCAGCTGAATGTGTTCAGGTACATGTACATGTTTTAGCAGCCCTGGGTAGCGGCGGCGTACACAACATGCACGTTTTATGTGTGAAGATCAGAGCTTCCATTTCGAGAGGCTATTTTTACATCGTCCCTCATTCACTTTTGCAAAAAGAAAAACGGGTCAGAAACACGATGATGAATTAGGAAAATTTGAACTATTTCCGGCAGGGGACAGCACTTACGCACACGTGCAACGCTTGATTATCACTCGCCCCGGGTTGGCGTTCCACAAGTGTTAATTATCCCTGTCCAACTCGGGGTTGAACTCCCGCCGGGCGAGATAAACCTGGTTTGACAAAAACAAGTGTGAAACGATGCGGGTTTCAAAATTAGCTTTTCAACCCGGGGTGGTCTCGGAGTTTGCTCCGGGTTGAGAGCTTGAAGTGTGAAAAGGCATATTAAGTGGACCAACTGTTGCATGCGCCCAGGTGTGGTTTCAAGAAACATTCAACAAGAGGTCAGATTTCTGTGCAAACTTTGGCAACATGACGAGATTCAGTGTTTAAATTTGTATTATGTTGATTACTAAATTGAGGTTTTATTTACTTTTGAGAATATACATATTATACTGTACAGTAAGCCACTATGTACTTTGCTGAATGCTGCACTTTTTATAAGTTCTGGGAAATATTGGTTGGAAGATTTGTCCAAATCGCTCGTTCAAATTGTACAGCAAAAACTGTGGCGATATAGTTTGGACACACGCTATTTGAGATGGCGTCACACTTCTACAGCGAAATAGATAGAGTTTGCGTGTCGGCACAAATGAAAACATGCATGATAGTTATGCACCGCAAAAAGCGCATTAAGTGTCCGTGATGATGCAAGACCATTACTTCAAGACTTGTATTGTCTTTATTGCATAGGGGTCATTCTATAAATTTGGGGTCCAACGTGTGACATTTTTCTGTCCCCGTTACACCTGACATACTGCTATTTGCCATACAAGTATCATTAAAAATGCTTTGAAATAGAAGGCATTTAAAGAATATGTCCTGAATTTAAAAAATACAACATTTTACAAGATGTCAGATGTAACGGGGACAGAAAAATTGGACCCCAAATTTATGGAATGACCCATAGATCAACAGTTTTGATTTTCTTGTGGAAGTGCTCTTATATAAAGAACAATCTTCATATTCTTTCATTCCAGTCCAGCAGCCGATTTCACCAAATATTGCGTAGCTTGCGCAACTTTTGTAAATGGCATAAGCCCCCATAGGCTTGAGTGTAATTATCACAGGAAAATGTGCGCAGCTTACGCAATAAAAAGTTGCGCAAGCGGGCTTACGTAGTGCGTAAGGATTCGTGAAATCGGCTGCAGTTATTTTGTGCACATTCCTAAATGGAGAAATTCCACAGTGACTGAATGAAAAGAATTCCTATTCTATTTTTGATATAACATTGTAACGTTTATTACATACGAGATACTTTCCTTTTTCTCCGTGTCAGTTCTTCCAATTTGCCAGTATAAAGTTAGAAAGTGCGATTATAATATAGAGCAGTAGTAGGCTTAAAGGTATATTGTCAATAGTCGAGGCAGATTTCACTATGAAAATTAAATTGTATTAAAATGAGAAAAAATATTTGTAAAAGTGTTTATAGAAAATGAGCTTTTGAATGAAAAATTAAAAACAAAAGTATGGGTCGTATTATAAGTGATCTCTGGGGTGGTTATCTCATTAAAGGGTTTATCCCTCTGTAGGGCTTGTTAAGCTCACATGATAGCCAATCCCAATCAGTGAGGAACAACTGCAATACCGTGTTTGTTTCGGGACCACCAGTTGGCTTCATAAAGCTCAATTGGTAGGGCGTCTGCACATTTAGCAGAAGGTCCGTGGTTCGAATCCTGGTGGAGCCAAGTTGTTTTTCACTGCATCCAGATTTTCCAAAATTATGGACATTTGTCCACATTTGTACCGACTTCATTCCAAAACTAGTAACTGAATAAACTAAATTTTTCATTCAAATCATTTTCTCGAAGTGAACTCGCCCTCAACTTGACCTTTAAACAGTAGTGTATAAACTGAAAGCATTTGTAATTACAAAAATGTATTTCCAAGAGATCTTCCAGTAAATTAACAAAATACCTTGATTACTTTTGTACACAAATGCAGACAGCAATAACAAAAATACTGCTGTTATATTGTACATGTATTTTACGACAATGCTGTCTTCCAATATGTCGTTTATTATTACCTATGCATGCAGTAAGTATTATTGATTTAATTGTAAAATATGATTGTTTATCTGTGCAAATTTAATGATTGGGATTATGGTGTTAAAACAACTATTGGCTTGAAATTGATATGTACATGTACATGAACGTGTAAAAAAACCACAAAAAAACATGTCCCACTTTTGATCTTGAATAACCATTGTCATTTTTTTTAACGGATATAAAACAAAATTTCTCATCATGTAAACGAGACCTGACACATTTTATACAGTGAGGTTTGTCCTAGAGGGTGAGACTTGGCATCCGCCAATGTCCAGAAAACTATCTATGTCTGAGGTCCCTTTGCATCTCTTCATGAATTGCGCAAAACGATCAAGATGGTTTGCAATAACATTTGGAGTGATCCTGCCTTTCTTCAGAAGCTTTCGGCTCGGCACACGCATTCCACCACCGTCTCCAGCGATGTATTGACATTGAAGGAGGCCAAGTGGAGAATTCTGAAATTGGCTTTTTTGTATGGCTTTTTAATCTTACCCTCTTAGACAGAACTGATGAAACTCACTCAATAAAATTTGTCAGGTCTCGTTTACATGATGTGAAATTTTGGTATAAATCCGTTGAAAAATTACAAGGTTATTCGAAATCAAAAGTATAGGACTGGACATGTTTTTTTTGACATAGTACAATAGTATGAAAATCTGTGGAAGGAATTTTGGCAGATTTGTTTCGTATTGTGTATTGCCAGGGTGATCAAAGATTTTTGCAGGGTGTTGCCCAGTAGTGGTGACTGAAAACGATATACATAGGCCCTTCAAATCAATTCTTGTAGTGTTTGAGAGTGAAAATTAGATTCTTTAATTCTAGACCACAATCATGAATGCATGAATAATCGAGCACTTGTCCAATGCAAGCAGGGCCAGTCTTTCAAATAGTGGTCGACATCAGAAAATTACAAAAATGGATGCCAACACTGCAGTCAAAACTAAAGACCGAACAAATAAAATCACTTGATGTCGCGTCCACTCAAAATTTGCACGAAAGTTGTCAAACATAATATGCAATCTTATTGCAAAACACACCTTTTTCGTGCATACATGTAGACTGCCGAAGTGAATACGTGATCTTTTGTTAGTTGCCTAGGCAATGGCTCTACACTAAAAATCACTGAACCGTGTCCCTGTGCTTTTGCAATGGTACTTTTTCCGACGGCCATGATATTTAGAGCCAATTCTCGGTTTTCACTTGGCTCGACAACGGTTGCTATCCGCCATTACTATGGCACGCCAAAGCAAAAAATAATTAAACACTAATAATTTAATGCTGCGCAAGAAAAAAAAGTTGGCATGACTTTTAAATGTTGATAGACTGTTTGAAACTGGCATATACCGTGCTTCTGTTGGCAAGATTTTTAAAATGTTGAGACTTGTTTTTCAGCGTTGATAACAGAATTATCAGTATTTAATTATTTCCGCTTTGGCGTGCCATTTGCGTGACGTCAACAACTATCATATCCGCCATTACTGTGTCTATACTATGGCACACTGAAAAACAAGTCTCAACATTTTTAAAAACTTGCCAACAAAAGCACGGTATGCCAGTTTCAAGCAGTCCGTCAACATTTAAAAGACAAGCCAACTTCTTTTCTTTTCTTAAGATTACTGGGTCTACACTAAACCAGTGAACTGTTTCCCTGTGCTTTAGCAATGGACGTTTCAGATTACCAGCGAATGTTTAGACCCCGTTACCCTGGCAACTGATTTCACGCTTTAGTAGTCTATTGCAATCCGTCCCTGGGCAACACCCTTGGTAATGCTTTCTTAAAACATCACATCAGTTCCTGCTACATACGTAAGAAAATACATTACAGTGTTTGAAATATTGAAATGAATGGTATAAAATGTATCATGATCTTCCAATTTCTTCTTTATTTTTCACATTACTAAAGGTCAGTGCCTTGTCAAATTCTGATATTTTGTAAATAAAGTTTATGAAATACGTGTATAGTGCAGTAGATTTTGTTTTGTTTCTCAAATAAGTAGTTTGGCTACTTGATTTATATTCTTACCATCGTTGCCTTAAAACGAAATAAATGATCAAATACTGCGGTGGTGTGCTTGCTGTGAATTCATTTACATGTATGCTCATAAGCGGGGGTTAAAGATTCGTGGAATAAGAGTGTAACATATCTAAGGAAAAATTTCGGTAAACTAGCCTGAAGAAATTTTAGCTACTTGGATGCATCAATGCTTCAGAAAACCTTGAAAATCTATATGGATTTTGTGTACAAGTGAATGGACATATTGGACATATAAATTAATGTGGTGTTTGTTACCATTGCTATCAACACTTTGAGTAAGGTTTTTCTTGTTAACTCGTGAAAAACAAAATTGGGTCATTGGAAATGATACAATGGGCCTTTAAAGGAGCATGACCAGAGTTTCTGGAAAATAGTTTTCGATGTAACTTACCAATATTATCAAGTAACTCCCATACACACCTCCCATGTCCCAAAAACCCGAAAACATTCGCGATTTCCAGTAAAAAATTGAACAAAACTATCGTCGGCCTTCAGTGATAAACGTTGATACTGGAAAATTAGTTTACAAATAATCGGTGGATTGTCGACGATATCCTCGGAAATATGCGGCCTAGAAGCGCGGGAGTTTCAGTTTCGTAATCAGAAAAATATAACGGATGTTATGATATAAAAATCTCATGACCCATAAGAAAAGTCCCGGGGAGTTATGGGTAAAAAAAAGTGATCTGGTCACACTCCTTTAAAGGAGTGTGACCAGATAACATTTTTGACCCCCATTTTTCCCATGGGTGTTGAGATTTTGATACCATATCATGTCAATTTTCTCATTACCATTCTGGAATTTTGCGCTCGCAATCCGTATATTTCCAGGGATATTGTCAACTAATCGATATCGTAAACTAATTTATCCAGTTACACAAATCACTGTACCACCGCCTTTTTGCTTCCACATCCAAATTGGCGATTTCCTGTTTTTTTCCCCATGGATAGTATTTTGGGGAGGTACCGGTACATGCATTTCACTTGATTGTTGAGTTAGAACAAAATCAATTTTTTGGAAAAATCTGGTAGCGCTCCTTGAGTCCCATATTATCAATGGCCCAAAATTTTACTTCACAAGTTGACAAGAAAAAATCCCTACTTGGTGTTCGATAACAATGGCAAAAGAGTAAATGCTGATAAATTGAGGTTTTATAATGAATGTCATGGGTGAAATTTGCAAAATGGGTAAATAAACTACAATTAACTTGATAAGGGAACTTTCGTTTATTTCCGCATAGTGACATCCCAGAATATGAACTTGCAACTGGTAAGCATCTTCTCAAAATCTTCGTCAAAAAATGACTTGCGTGTCTTCTGCAGGTATTTTATTACATGTTCCATGAAAAAGCACACAAATAAATGGGTCTTTCCACAGTAAAGGACATTTTGGCAACACAGACCATATTTTCGAGGAAATACTTATGTCTGGTCTCAAAATAAAAGAAATAAGTTCAAGTTGTTCTAAAGAGATAACAGGCCCAAAAAGGGTTACAAATAGTGTGACAACATGCCTTTCTAAAAACCCGTGTACAAATTTCCAATATACGCTCGTAACCGGGACGGACTCTAGTGTTACATTTTAGGCCGTCCCGGTTACGAGCGAATATTGGAAATTTGTACACAAGGTTTTTAGAAAGGCATGTTTTCACACTATTTGTAACCCTTTTTGGGCCTAAGTTATCTCTTCAGAACAACTGAAACTTATTTCTTTTATTTTGAGACCAGACAAAGGTATTTTCTGAAAAATATGGTCGGTGTTGCCAAAATGCCCCCTTTACCGTGGAAAGACTCAAATGTATAAACAACTGACACAATTGTAACAGTTTCCCTAACAAGCACCGACTACATTTTCATTTGAAACTCGGCAAAGAATGAAACTTGGGTAATTTTTGTTTTACAATGTGTAAAAACTTGTCCCACTTGTCTGAAAAGCAAACAGAAAAGGAAATTCTTTCCAAATTCACATCGCAGTGTTAACTTATAATTACAATGTATTGATTGTGCACATCTTCCTAAAATGCCAACTAGATTTTTTAGGAGAGATGGCAGTAACATGCCAAATAAAATGTTGAAATTATTCTCAAAATCGCTCCTTTAGAAATTCATAAAAAATCTCTCTCAATCCCAATAGACTACTAAAGTGAAAACGTCACCTTTTGTGTGTTGCCATGGTTTTTGGGTCTACACTAAAACCAGTGAACTGTTTCCCTGTGCTATACCAATGGACGTTTCAGATTACCAGCGAATGTTTAGACCCAAAAACCATGGCAACCGACGTCACACTTTAGTAGTCTATTGTTAATGGGGCATAAATTCTGTCTAGAATAACCTTTCTACAGCGCGAGTAAAAAAAAAACACTTTTAAAATAACTTGTGTTTTAGTGTACCAATATTTATATGAGATGTTTTGACATGTATTTTGGATAAGTTCTCCTGTGTCTTTTGGTAGCAGTTTAATTAAATTATGTTTCATGCATGACCGCACATGAGGCAAGTAAGGGTGTCAGGTGGAACACAACTTGCGCCAATTCAGTATGGCTAGGAAAAAGAAAAGGATTTGAACCAGTGACTTGGTTGTTGTCAAGAATCAACAGAGCCTCGTTGAACATACGTACAAACTACAATAAAACATCATTTGGGCTATTAATTCTTCATCTTAAAACATGGCTCATCCTCAGCTCATACCCCAGCAAAGGGCCTACTTGGTAAGCAAATCGACTGCACACTAAGTGCCACGGCTGTGTTCCAAAGCTTTCGCCAGCAATTTCCTAATGCAAGATGTCCAACTCGTGCCACCGTTTCACTCAAATGTTCGTAAATACCAAGCCACACACTATGAGCAAGAACATGTACATGTTCATTGTAACCCCATTGTTAGTAACAATGGTGTGTGCCCAATTTCCATTGTTAGATGTTCATAGTGACAGGGACAAGCCACAACCTAAACAAAGGCAAGTTTTTTGGGGGTTTTGTTTTGGTCTCTTTTTTCAATTCTGATCAGTTGGTGCAAGTCGTGTTCCACCCGACACCCTTATTTGCCTCATGTGCGGTCATGCATGAAACAATTTAATCAAACTGCTACCAAAAGACACAGGAGAACTTATCCAAAATACTTTGTCAAAACATCTCATATAAATATTGGTACACTAAAACACAACAAGTAATTTTAAAAGTGTATAGTTATTTTTTTACTCGCACTGTATAACGAATACAATATCTGGAATGGTGCCTTATCACTATTGAAATGAAACACCCACACATGGGATGAACGAGAAATCATACGGGCCTCATCAGGATTTCAACTGAAGACCTGACTTTCCGGGCAGATGCTCTTCTAGCCTTTTGACAAGGCCTTTTGAATTTGGGCGATTTGGTAACTTGAGTAGAGTCTACACGCACTGAGCAGCTCATTCACTCTGCCTTTCACAGACTGCGAAGAATTCTTATGTTTTTCTTTGTAATCTGCTGCTGTTTTTGGTAGCAGAAATCAGCCATGTCATGCAGGTCACCTTATGCAAATTACGTCGCCAGCTCATCTACTACAAACTCGGGAGGTACGCTATTAATTCACTTGGTAAATTAATCAGCAAATAAATCAAAGCAAATGAAACTTTGACATAATAAACAATTTGTCGAATTTAAACTTATACATGGAGCTCAATAGGGTAATTTCCAAGTAAATCTACATGTAAGTGCCCTACCTATGTTAGGAACGAACGATTTCCACAAAGGCGATGTGATTGGTCGGATTATCTGCAACACACGCGCACGTGCAAAACAGGTTCCTAGCACTCATTGGCTCAATTGACAGTTTGTTTTCGATCTGATTTCAAAATGTTTACGTGTAGAGTGGGCGTGGGTAATGTTGTGATGAATGCACATACGAGAATGCATGTAATGAATAATGAAAGATGCAGGCTCGTCAGTGCGCGAGGAACAATTTTTTGCCACAAAATTAACCGCGCTCCATACTAGTTGGGCAGTCAGCTGTTACGATCCTGGACTGTGCAGGCTCATTGGTTTACGTACATGTACGTATACAAACACACGTACGTACGCGTGCGCGTGATTCAACTTAATACTGTGCATGGCTGCACCCTCCGAGATCGTAAGAGCTGGGGCAAGGTACATGTATGCAGCGTGGTGAATTTCGTGGCACGGATTAGCTCATCGTGCATTGACGAGCCTCCGTCTTGAAGCAGTAGGTCGACTGTAAAAAGCCTTGTGGCAAAACAACAGGCGTAACGTTCCCTCAGCCTTTGTATACTCCGCTCAAGACGCCCAATTATTGTCTCACATTGCACCAAACAATATAACCCAAAAGCCATAAGGCCTTGCGGGCTTGGCTATAACTGTGGTGCCGAATCTGAATTACAATTCCGTTATCTACTGAAATTACGTACTACAACTACATGTACATGTATGTACCAAACACGCGTTTGTGTATTCCAGTTTTATTGTGAGATATTAATCCGTTCATGATTGTGACTCTGTCCCACCATTTGACCAATGTCCAGAAGCGCGATAGCTGTAGCATTGGCCGTGGCGATTTGCTCACTTGTCACTTCTTCAACTTGAATGATAGTATGCGTCTGATTGACGTCCAACTCCGACGTGATTATTTGGAGATCCCGTTCGATATCCTCAGCCGATTGGTCGAGTTTCTTGACATGAGTCTCGTTTTTGTCAAATTGGCTGGATTTTTCGTCGAGTTCTTCTTCCTGGTCCCCCGTGGCAGTATCTAGCTTGGATTCAATGGCGGCATCTTTACAGTGCGCCCACATCGGGCACCGGTGAAACCTAAGATAGCGGGCGTAGGCGAAGCCTTTTTGACATTTGCTGCAGCGAATCGGGTAATCGTTAGAATGCGTCAGCATGTGCTCGTTGAGGTTTGGGCGGCGCGTGAACGCTTTAGAGCACTCCGGGCATTTAAACGGTTTCACGCCACTGTGCGACACCATGTGAACTCGCAGCGAAGCAAAATTCTTGAACTCTTTTTTACAATTGGAGATGTTACGAAACGGGCATTTGAGCTTCTTTTTCGGAGCGTGGATCATGTGAACGTGCTTGTCGAGTTTTTTCTCGCTCTTGAAGGATTTGTTGCACTGATCGCAATCGTAAGGTCTTTGAATCTTCCTGTCGATGTTTTCGCTGTGACTTGCCATGTGGGCCTTGAAAATGGCGTTGGTGCTGAACACTTTGTGGCACAGCTTGCACTTTCGCAGACTGCTCGACTTGGATTCTTTCTGCATGGATAGGTTACGCCGTAGGAAGTGCTGACAGGGGAAAGCGTTCTTGCAGAAGGGGCAGTTGTGGTGATGCCTGGTGCTTGTAAGATGCTGGCCCAGCTCTTCGAGGCTTGAAAACTCTTTCTTACACCTCTGGCAGACGAACTCCCTAGTTTTGGAAGAAAATGTTTACAGGAAAAATTACAGGATTGGAAAACTTACAAACAGCATTATCTCTGTGTGTGATTGAGGACGTGTATATTCAAAACGAACATGTGTGTAAGACCCGCTTCAAACGTCGCGCTTATGCCGTGTTGAATTAAATTAAACTAGCACGGTGTAAACATGGCAGTGGTTTAAAACATCGAACTTAATTGCGAAGTGGCATTTGGGCGATGAATTGAATTTTCGTCTCATGAGACGAAAACTAATTGCTTTACTTATTTCTCAAAGACTATGGCACTTCAGACAAAACCATTTCAGGGGAAGTTTTTACGGTCATCATGTTTATATTGTGTAAGTTTGGCGTAAATCTGTGAACATTTCTGATTTTCGAGATACCAATCATGTATACTGCCTTTAAATACATCCAACATGGCGGATGAGTATTGTGCACGTCATGAACGTTATATACACGTGCGTTTTCCATTCTGTCCATTGTACGTCGCCATATTTAGTATTTTGATGCACTTGTACGTTGGTTATTTCTTTGCTTGCATGCGCCCTGCGAGCATGCGCATTCCTAATTGTGAACACAATTGGGGCCCAACTTCGAACTGGAATTAATTTCGACACGGCAGAAGCACGACGTTTGAAACTAAATTGAGTTAGCACGGCAGACCCTTTCGAGCTGCATTCTTCTGCCTTGCCGAATTCAATTTGCTGAGCCAAATGGTTTCAAACGTCGTGCTTGTGCCATGTCGAATAAAAAAAATCAAGTTTAATTTAATTTGACACGGCACAAGTGCGACGTTTGAAGCGGGCCTTAGTGCTTCATCTTAGTTCTGAGAAAACAATGAAAAATTGTGTCCAAATTGTGCAAAGCCAGCGTCCTATTTTGGTTGGTTCCCTGGCTGTACTGCAGATATGCCAGCATTGCAATTTGAAAAAGAGTAATCTGCACAGTTCAGTGAGCCTGGGCAGTGACCTACTTTTGTTCTTCCGTTTCTAGACGTTTACGCAGAGATTTCTTGGGGCTTTCAATCTCAGCTTCTGTAGAAACGAAACACAAATGGGGCAATTCAAGTCAACAACTATGGCAGACCGACAAAGTGTACACATTTCAAATTTCATTTTAGTTTTAATAATGGGTCTTTCCACATTTTAATGGGGTACATACAAGATAAGGGGCCGTCCATAAAGACGGCCGTACAATGGCATTTCGTCTGTGATTCGATCACGATAGCGCATATTATGCAGTCGCAACACAAGGTGTATGTGTCCGTCGAAACGCAATCGCAGAATTCCGAGCATGATCGAAATTTTGCGTGTTTGTGTAATAGCAACGGAGTCTGAATGCAAGGTACTGCCGGTGTCACGATCTCAGATGTTCCTCGTGCTCAGATGTTCCGATGACGCACGGAACGTTTCAGCACGTTGCGTGCACGAACTCAGATGTTCCGCGTGCTCAGATGTCCCGGTGTAAAAGGTAAAACTGTCCCCTTGTAAATGTGTCCGGGTGCTTACTGGCCTCATCGTATTGTGTTTCTCTCTTCTGACTCTCAGAAAGCCCTGCTGCGTAAGACTCTTTGCTTAGCCTAAGTAATCAATAATGTTTTATTTTTTTTCTCTAAATATGGCGAAACGGCATGAACACTCCACCATGTCCACGGCCGCCATCTTGCAAAAATGTCACTACATCTGCGCGCATCAAAGTACGTACATGGCGCGAATTCTGCTGATCAACTCAGCACTGCACCTAAACTGGTAAAAATACATACGCTGTGCGTATGATGTTCCGTGACGTAAGCTACCATATTTGGTCATCGGAACATCCGAGTACGCGGAACATCTGAGAGCGATATTTAAACACGGGGAGGGGGGGAGAGGGGGTGAACAGTGCGTAAACTATGCGTACATGTGTGTACACAAACCAAAAATTTGCTTTTAGTAAATCGGGAAAGGATGGACAAGTTGACCATGGCTTCAGACCTTACGTACAAAACATATTAGACAGGCCACACATTTTTCCCACACATCTCACATTTTTCCATTTAATCTGCAGTTACTGATGCTTACGAAGACCCAGAAGGAACATTTAAGTATTGTGCTTTTTGTTTTAATACGTACGCACGTGATAATAATACGTACATACGTACATATTATTATAACGGACGTACATATTAAATTATCACGTACGTACGTATTAATTTATCACGTTCGTACATATTATTATCACGTGCGTACATATTACTATTACGTGTGTACGTATTATAGCAAAGGCATGGAGTTGCGTATTTTTGGGCAAGAATTTGGCCCCCGCCATTGCTGTTGAGCCTCTGCATTTAATTTTATACCAAAACAGATTGATGAATCCTTACCTTCACCCTCGTCTTTCACTTTGTTCTTCTCTTCCTGCGCTTGCTAAATTATTTGAAAGAAAAATTAATTTTAAATTAAACAAAAAATGGTAATTCAATGTCAAAGGCATCCAACTCTTTTGTTATAAAAGAAAAATCTTGACAAAAATGCACTTTCAAAATTACTTTGTTCAATAAATTTTCAATGATTAGACGAACATATTTCTTAATGTGAACGCACGCCTCTTCATTTGATAAAGACTATAATCTCTCTGTTTGATATTAAAAGTAATTAATAGCTTCTTTCAACAAACAGATCGCTTAATTTAATAAAGCAAATTTGGAATGTGAACAATCCCTTCGTTTGACAAAGTGTTCGGCAAGCATGGTTAGACATGCATGTCGAGCGTCATGCATCTCGCAAGCATTGCTTTTGATGTGCTGCCCGTGTGTGGCAACGTACAGCTTAAAGGCCCTTAAAGGCAGGGGCTCGTCAGCAATGTGCGCGCCAAATTCGTGCCACGAAATACGCAGCTCCATGTAGCTGCGTATTTCGTAGCACGAATTTTGCGCGCGTGCGTTGCTGACGAGCCTGTGCCTTTAAAGATGATCTGCCTTTGAGCGAGTCTGGGAATGAAACCATTATAAATCAAAAGAAAGACATTTCAGCTCCGTCAAATGTACCACGTTTTCCAAAAACATGAAAATCCATACCGGTATGTATTTCGCAGGTCTTGATGGGGTGTTTCAAAATAACTTCTCAATTCTCAATTCTCAACTTCTCAACTTCTCTTCTCAACTCGACTCTTATTCTCAATTCGTACTCTGTGGCTCACGTCATATACTGCGTGTGTGCGCGACCCATAGAGTTATATATTTAGATTATTTTCTGGTAAAATTAAATCATCTCAGGCAGAGCTGCCAACCCTCCCGGATTTTGGGGAAGACATCGAGGAAAACGGGTTCATTCCGTGACTCCAAACACATCTAATCCCCAAGGTTGTTAATTGACAATCCAGGAGGGTTTTTATCCATGTCAGGACTCACAAAATTAGCCATTTTCCGAAGAATCTGTTGCAAAATCCGGGAGGGTTGGCAGCTCTGCTCAGGCGGAAACATTTCATTGGATAGTTGCTACCAACTCAATCTTTACTTTGAGAAAGGTTTTCCCTGTCAACTCGTTGATTAACTTCTAGGGTCATTGCAAATGATACAGTGGGCCTTTAATTAGCTGTTGCCTAATGTGAATGGTTTATCTTCTTATGGATAGTATTTTGGGGAAGTATTTTATATAACTGTTAGGTTAGAACGAAATCCATTTTCTGGGAAAATCCGGACAAGCTCCTTTAATTAACTATTGATGATTGACTAATGTTCGTCAAACGCAGCGTTGTAACGAGTCTCCCTCTGCTCGAGTCCCAAGTCAAGTCAAACTGCCTTCGAGTCCCAAGTCAAGTCAAGTCAAACTGCCCTCGAGTCCCAAGTCAAGTCAAGTCAAACTGCCCTCGAGTCCCAAGTCAAGTCAAGTCAAGTCAAGTCAAGTCAAGTCAGTTAAGCATGTTGGTCAAGTCAGTTCAATTCAAGTAGTCTAAACTCTAAATCTTGCATTTATGTAGGTTTTTTTGTTGTTCTGGCCAACAATGTTCCATGTTAATAGAAAGCTTTAGTTCTGAAAAACAATTCGGTCCTCAAAACGACAAAAAATGCAATAAAGTTCAAATTTACTTTTGACAGACCCAAGTCAAAAAATATACAAGTCCAGATCAAGTCAAGTCAAGTCAAGAGTCAAGTCAAGTCATTTGAGGTTCAAGTCAAGTCAGGTCATTTGAGGTTCAAGTCAAGTCAGGTCAATTGAGGTTCAAGTCAAGTCAGTTCATTTGAGGTTCAAGTCAAGTCAGTTCATTTGAGGTTCAAGTCAAGTCAGTTCATTTGAGGTTCAAGTCAAGTCAGTTCATTTGAGGTTCAAGTCAAGTCAGTTCATTTGAGGTTCAAGTCAAGTCAGTTCATTTGAGGTTCAAGTCAAGTCAGTTCATTTGAGGTTCAAGTCAAGTCAGGTCATTTGAGGTTCAAGTCAGGTCAGGTCAATTGAGGTTCAAGTCAAGTCAAGTCAGGTCAGGTCAGGTCATTTGAGGTTCAAGTCAAGTCAGGTCATTTGAGGTTCGAGTCAAGTCAGGTCATTTGAGGTTCAAGTCAAGTCAGGTCATTTGAGGTTCAAGTCAAGTCAGGTCATTTGAGCTTCAAGTCAAGTCAGGTCAGGTCAATTGAGGTTCAAGTCAAGTCAGGTCAGGTCAGGTCATTTGAGGTTCAAGTCAAGTCAGGTCATTTGAGGTTCAAGTCAAGTCAGGTCAATTGAGGTTCAAGTCAAGTCAGGTCATTTGAGGTTCAAGTCAAGTCAGTTCATTTGAGGTTCAAGTCAAGTCAGGTCATTTGAGCTTCAAGTCAAGTCAGGTCAGGTCAATTGAGGTTCAAGTCAAGTCAGGTCAGGTCAGGTCATTTGAGGTTCAAGTCAAGTCAGGTCATTTGAGGTTCAAGTCAAGTCAGGTCAATTGAGGTTCAAGTCAAGTCAGGTCATTTGAGGTTCAAGTCAAGTCAGGTCATTTGAGGTTCAAGTCAGGTCAGGTCAATTGAGGTTCAAGTCAAGTCAGGTCAGGTCATTTGAGGTTCAAGTCAAGTCAGGTCATTTGAGGTTCATGTCAAGTCAGGTCATTTGAGGTTCGAGTCAAGTCAGGTCATTTGAGGTTCGAGTCAAGTCAGGTCATTTGAGGTTCGAGTCAAGTCAGGTCATTTGAGGTTCAAGTCAGTTCATTTGAGGTTCAAGTCAAGTCAGTTCATTAGAGGTTCAAGTTAAGTCAGGTCATTTGAGGTTCGAGTCAAGTCAGGTCATTTGAGGTTTGAGTCAAGTCAGGTCATTTGAGGTTCAAGTCAAGTCAGGTCATTTGAGGTTCGAGTCTCAAGTCAAGTCAAGTCAGTGAAAATCGGGACTCTAGTCGACTCGAGTCCGAGTCTCGAGTCCGAGCCATTACAACCCTGCGCAGTAATGTCTTGGGTTTCAAGATCACCATCACAAAAATCACCTCAGGGCAATAGTTTGCACCAACACCCTCATGAACAGTCAACATTTGTACACTATTTCCCATCAAACAAATGTTTATACTATCCGCCCTCAAACCATGCCATATTTGTACACTGTACCTCTTCCAGCTTGGCTGCCAGTGCCGTTGAACACTTGCTATTCCTCATCATGTGTGTTTTCATGTTGGACCTCTGGGAGAATGCCTTACTGCAGATCTCGCAGTGGAATGGCTTCTCCCCGGTGTGGCTGCGCACGTGTTGGTCCAGGTCGAACGTTCCTACAAACATCTTGCCACAGTGTGGGCATGGCTAGGATAAATAAAAAAATTTAAAAAAACCACATGAAAACAGTGTTTCAACAAATGCCCTCACAAGACTGGCAAATTACGACACTATGTCACATGCCTGTATTGAAGCATGTTCTGTTGGTCCTGAGCTCGGGATCAATATTGATCCTCTGATAAGAATGCGTCAGTGTTACCGCAATGATCATGAGTGCCGCGTTTACATTCTGTAGTTGATCTCGAGCGCGGTGCCAGAAGTTGCAGTCAAAGGTCATGCTCTATGTGTGTACATGTATGTACTGATCAATGTGTGCATGGGTTGTGCATGTACAGTGTACAAGGCCACTTGAATTTCGCGGGCTTTTCCCCACTACGGCTGTGGACCGGATGCGGCAGGATGCGGTAAAGATTGTTTATCTAACTGCAAACTGATCCCAAGCTCGGGATCGAACCCTCCGCCAACGCGAGACCAAAGTCTTGGGGTCTGATCTAGGGCCAATTTGGTCTCTCGAGTGTAAAACACGAGAGCCAAAGTGTGATGGATATTTATAAAAATGGCTTTTTGAAGTTACCAAGTTTTTAAAGGAATTTCTTGTAAAATTTCTTGTATACATTTTGTTTGATATTTTTTGTATGCCGCTGGGCCCAGGAGTGGTGTGCATTTTGCACATGCATACTATAAATACCAACTGTCAACAGCAACTGTCGGCCCAACGGTTAACCGGTGAACCGACACTTAAAAGAAGTGCAAGCCGGTTACTGAATTAAACGTAAATTCCCAACCTTAATCTCCACCCAAAGTTTGAAAGACATTGACCCATAATCTGCATATGCAGTTCTAAGTGTGAGTGTCTTGGGGGCGGTTATACAGAATTAGCCTATGGGTCAGTACTACCAGGGCAGAGCTGGTCTCTTGTCTTGTTGGCTTGGGGTCAAGTCAGTTTTTGGTTTTTGACCTTTGACTTGAACTTGGGAAATAAGATTGATTTACGACTTGAAACAAAAACTAGTCATCAAGTCTCTAGCCCCAGAGACATACATGTATACTGCATAACCAAAACTGCAAGTGCAGTCTCCCGCTCAAGGGGGATTAAATTGGAAAATGTCTAGCCGTCGCAAAGTGGTTAACTAGCCTTTTTGTGCGTTTCACACGAATAACGTCTGGTGTAATGACATACTTCCTGTCTCATGCACACTTAGATCCACTTGACCAGACTAAAATTTTGTTGCTATGTGGTGCACGCTACAGATGTGAAGTATAGAATCAATACCGAGTTCAACGTATAACAGGAAGGCACGAAGCAACCAGGCTGTTGATTGCTAGGCAATGGCGTGCACCACGTAGCAACAACAGCATAGTATGTTACTCTCTGAACTGCACCTTCATTATACAAATGTTACAAACAAAAGGCTAGTTGGCCACAGGACGGTTTGGAGTGGAATACTACTTACATGATGTTTAGGCAAGTTTTGGTCCATTGACTGGGGCAAATCCTTGTGGGTCATCATGTGCTTGCGGACGGTACACCTCTCCGCAAACGTCCGCTGGCAAACGGGACACTCGAATGGCTTCTCACGAGTGTGATACCTCATGTGCCGCTGTAACTCATGGTTCCAGGGAAAAGTCTTGCCGCAAAACTTACAAATGTGGACTTTCTTGGACGGCGGTCGGGGTAACTTTTCGCCCGACGGCGAGAGGCAGGGTTGCCGCTTGCGGCGCGGTTTTGGAGAACCGGGGGAAGCCTTGGGCTTTCGTGGTTTCGTGGGTTTTCTGGGCTTAGCGGTTGTTTTGGAAGATGGTGGGGACTGGAGGGGGACCTTCGAGGGTTGTTCGGGGGGCGTAGCTGCTATGATTGTCAGGGTGCTTCCGGGAGTTTGGTGGTGGGCGTGCAAGACGACGGTGTGGTGCTGAACTTGCTGTTGTTGCTGCTGCTGCTGCTGCTGCTGCTGCATTTGGTGGTGATGCTGTTGTTGTTGTTGTTGATGGTGTTGTTGTTGTTGGTGCTGCTGTTGTTGTTGTTGGTGCTGTTGTTGCTGCTGCTGTAGTGAGATCGGAATGGGTGCAAGATGGGTGCTGTTGTTTGGATGGGTGTATGGTTGTTGGTTGCTGGTGGCTGCAACAAAAAATACATCAGTAAGTTTAGGCAGAGACGAGATCGAGCAAAACATTTTACCACACTTCTCCATCCTTCGATTGGGGTGTAAAGCCTCATGTTTTCTGTGATGCACTTAAAGGTACACACCGGCCTACTGTTTACATGATTTAGTGATGTAGCAGCATTGACAATACTTTTTTGATGGTCGTTGTGAAACAAGATCATCAAAATATCCCGTAATTTACTAAAGAAGTGCAAAATTAACAAAGAAGTGCAAAATTAACAAAAACGGTCAAAAGACGGGTATATACGCTTTACCAGCCGTTGCAACTACGCGCGAGCCTCACGCCTTTTACAAACGATTCGCTCTTCTCCTGCTCAGGATATCTCCAATTTTCTGCTCACGATTTCCCTGGACAGCCCGGACGACCTAATAGGAATTTCCTTTTTCTTTTGAAGAGTTGGCATCATGTTTTTTCTTCACGAACGTACACCAGAGCAACACGCCCGTGTACGTGTCTGTGTGCACTCAGCTATTTGCCGTGCTGCGCAGGGCAAATATCCTACACTCCACGGTAGCCTGCCGTAGCACGCGCTCGCTCCCGTTCTCTGGACTCTCGAAACAAACAATTATGTTTGAATTTTCATACTTACGTGTATGTTTAACTTTGTTTCATACCTGTATAAATAGTCTCTCTTTTGTCAATTACTTATAAATATTGGGGGGAAATCAGAGTTGAATTTGGTGCAGTTCTGCAGTAACAAACTTTTATACAGCTGGAAATACAACTAACTCACAAAACCACGTGACTTTTCGGAACAGAATTTGGTTCCGAAAAGTCACGTGACCTTGAATTTTTCAAAAGTGCTTAAAAACGGCCAAATTTGACGGCGTCTTTTCAGGATATATCTAATTCACTCTCGAAGGCGCTTCAGAATAATGTATGGGTCTATTTCGAGCCCAAAATAGCCCAACAAAGCCGGTGTGTTCCTTTAAAAGATTCTGGAAAACGTATTCGCAAGAGAAGAGAACTACATCTCTTTGGCTTTGTTCAATGAAGATTAGTTAATTGTTAGTTAATTAATGAAGTGTGCATCCAAATCTCACTTAATAAAGATAACGAATACAATATCCAAAATGAAACCAAAATTTTCATTCGGATCACCGCATGCAAACATACTGTACAGCCGAGCACCACTTACAAACATGGTTTTTGTTTGTGAGCAAATGTACATATGTGGGCGCTGTCTGCGTAGCTCTGTTGTGATTGGTTATACATTTTCACTGGGGTCTGGCTCGATTGACTGGTCGGAACTATGCACTGCAAAGAACAAGAATTTTGAGAAAACATGCTCACCTACAAGAACCCCCATCTGCGACTGGGGCGCGACGAAGGCCCCACTGGGCATGCTCATACCGGGCCTTTGCAGCACGCTGTTTTGATACTGGTCCATGCTGTAGCTGGCTATGGGCAGGCCTTGGTCGCCTAGGACCACTTCAGACGTGACTTGCATGTGCGGCGAGTGGCCCATGTTGGCGTAAGTGTGGCCGTGCTGTTGTACTGGTTGTTGTTGCTGCTGCTGCTGTTGTTGTTGGTGCATGAGCGGTAGGCCGTGGATGTTTGTGGTTGACATGCATTGTGTTGCCTTGTGACTCATAAATTGGTTGATACTGAGAAAGCGTTGTTTGCATTTGCCGCAGAGGAATACGTCGTCTTCTCCGCACACTGTTCAGACAATTAATTTCAGAAATAATTGCAGTTAATTACCGGTACCCAAAATTTTACTTCATCAGTTGACAAGAAAAATCCGACTAAAAGTGTTGACAGCAATGGTAACGAACACCACGTGATTTTATCCTGTGTAAAATGGTACCTGGAAGAAACTGCCAACAGAAGGTACTTTTTGAAAATTGTTTGCAAACGATTTTTTTTTCACATTCATTCAACACAAAAGCCATGCATGGATTTTTAAGGTTTTTTTGAATGGCTAAAATTTCTACAAGGCAGTTTATCAACATTAATTATGGTATTTTTTTCGTATACATTGAAAAATTTTTTTAAGGAATTTACCCCTTGGAATCAACACATAATGTAATTTTAAGATATACTTCCCACTTGCACTTTTGTCGCAAATGTTGCTTTTCTGTAGAAAAATCACGTTTTCTTCTTTAAAAAAATGCCTTGAGTTTGTGCACAAGATAACCAATCACGCGCGCGCGCAGCGCCCTCTGTGGTCGCGCTTACGCACAGACCGCTCGCCACGTCATTTTGTGCATTACTTTATGCAGTAATTTTATCATTTATTTATCTCAGAAATGCATCATTTGCGACGGAAGTGTCAGTGGGAAGTATATCTTAGAATTAAATAAGCTATCGATTCCAATATATAAATTCACCAAAATCTGTGTTCAATATTGTATATGAAAAAAAATCCTTAATTATTTACACTTGTATGTACATGTAACATTGTTCCTAGAATTCGTAAAAAAAAAAGTTTCATTTGCAAATGATACAATTTTCCTTTAGCATGTAGATACGCATCCTGAGATCTCAGGGAATTTCTACTATGCAAAGCGACGTGACAATACCCTGAGGAAATACACGCAAATCTGTGGAGCGAGCCGGCTGTTGTCTTGAGCCAACTCACGCCCGAGTCATTTTGATGTAATTTAATCAATTCAGTCATGTTATGCCGAAAAGAAACAATTTCTATACTTTCCAGAAATTGTATTGGGTTCCGTTCCTTATGACTGTCCCATTCCTACCAAACTTTCAAACGACGAACCTTATTTACTCCGCAGTTTTTCAAATTAATAACAGGGATGCATGCTGACGAATGTAATGGAACGGATTCCCCGATATGCTTTAAATAGCAGCCAATCGCCGATGCGGACAACGGCCAGCATTACCGAGTACATGTATCACAGGCATGCACGGCGTTTACAATCTGCGCGCGTTACATTTGAATGCCTGCAATCGTGCTACACAATGCACTGCAAGCATCCTGATTGGTCCAGCAGAGGCGACAAGATTTCTGTCGCTAGTCCCACCGCCAAATGGGGCCTTTTTCAACAGGGCCACTGTACGCAGTAGTTAGGGAGTGCGTTAAAGGGGCACTGTTGCAAGAGGATGGTAGATACGTTGATACCACATTTCAGCACTGATTTTCTAGGTTGGGGCGGGCAACCAGAAACAGCTACATGTATTTTTTCGTTCCTTGGCCTTTGCTACATATTTGTAAAAACTTGAATTGCCAACCTGTGACGGTCGTTTGCACAGTGTGCTGGGGTTGCCCCTCCATTAGACAGTTGCCTTGCTGGTTACCATCCATTACTGGAAGGAAAAAAGGGGAAAGAATTCGAGTCTTTCCACGGTAAAGGCGGCCATTTTGGCAACACAGACCATATTTTCCAGAAAATTACTACCTTTGTCTGGTCTCAAAATAAAAGAAATAAGTTTCAGTTGTTCTGTCCCAAAAAGGGTTACAAATAGTGTGACAACATGCCTTCCTAAAACCCTGTGTACAAATTTCCAATATACGCTCGTAACAGGGATGGCTTAAAATGTAACACAAGTGTTAATACACAGGGTTTTTAGAAAGGCATGTTGTCACACTATTTGTAACCCTTTTTGGGCCTACATGTGCATGTAAGTTTTCTCTTTTGAGACCAGACAAAGGTATTACAGTGAAACCTGCTATTAAGGCCACCTTGATAAACAGGCCACCTGCATATAGTGGCCACCCACCTTTGGTCCCAAATGCCATGTGTATAATGCTTAAGAAACCTCTATAAAGAGGCCACCTCTTTATAGTGGCCATTTTTTTACGGTCCCGAGGATGGCCACTATAGACAAGTTTCACTGTAACTCGAAAATATGGTCTGTGTTGCCAAAATGCACCCTTTACTGTGGAAAGACCCATTTACAAGTCGGACGTCACCTATAAAAGCCTCATGTACAAAACATATGAGAACGGCTGAACAAAAATATATGTTTTTCCAAGTAAAATCATCATAATTATATTTTCCTGCCAAAATGTTGTTTTTCTGTTTAGCTCTGCACTTACTATATTTCGACCAGGGGTCAAAATTAACACTGGTCCCGTGGTCCGAGACCAGTACAAAATCAGAAGGACCACTAGATCTGTCAAAGACGCTGGTCCGATGGACCAGTGAAAACATTTACTGACTCATGGAAACATTCTTTGATGTCTAATCCACAGTCATGACAGTAAACATTTCTTACTCAATGCGAAGAATTCCTGGTTACCACAAACAATTCTCGATCGCTTTAGACACCTTCAAATAACTATAGACATTTCTTTCTCCGATCTCTCCAGACATGCCTCAGTGTTGGATCAAAAAGCAGTCCCATCCTTTCTGCACTCAATGACCTTAAACCAGAATATGTTGCAGCATCTCTGTGCCATTTTGAAAAGCACCGGTGGACCACCAAATTTTCAGCAGGACCAGTAGAGTTCTGTAATCTACTGGTCCTTCTGACCAGCATGAATTTCAGGTTAATTTTGACCCCTGGTGTTGCCAAAATGCACCCTTTACTGTGGAAAGACCCATTTACAAGTCAGTTGTCACCTATAAAAGCCTCATGTACTGTATGTTCTGTAAATTAGGGGTCCAATGTTGGTGTCCCCCGTTACATTTTACATCTTGTTTTTGTAAATTCAGGACACATTCTTTAAATACTTTCCATCTCAAAGAGTGAGTACATAAAGTACAATTGATCATACAAATGACCAATCATATCAACAACTTGTGTAAGGCTGCTTGGCATGCATTAAGACAGATTCGACAATATCTTGATCAAACATGGACTTCTAGATTTGTGCATGCTTTTGTTACCTCGAGGTTAGATTGCTGCAACTCCTTACTTTTTGGATTACCGGACAAAGAAATTGCTAAACTTCAGCGGGTGCAGAACGCTGCGGCACGACTTGTACTTCGTGTCTCTCGACGTGAGCACATTACACCAGTTCTCTTTCAGCTCCATTGGCTTCCAGTCAAGCAAAGATTAGCATTTAAGACTCTTTTACTTACCTTTAAGGCCATTCATAACATAGCTCCGGGTTATCTTTCTGACCTTGTCCAGTTGTATACCCCATCTACATGTAGGTCTCTAAGATCATCATCGGACTGTCAATTGAGGGTACATGTACCTGCTCGCTCATCAACAAAATTCTATGGTGATAGATCATTTGTTTTTTCAGCGGCACACCTCTGGAATGGTCTTCCTAACAGCATGCGTCAAATTCATTCCATCAGTAATTTCAAGTCCCAGCTTAAGACACATCTTTTTGTTCAGTATTACCAGACTTGACGCTCTTGATGATGCTCTTTGGTTTTAACGTTTAATCTTTTTTATCTATGTACATGTACCGGTATGTATGTTATCGCTTTGGTTTTTGTTTTTATACTGTAAAGCGCCTAGAGGCCCTGGCATTTGGCGCTATATAAGATTGCTATTATTATTATTATTATTATGATTTTTGTACAAAAAATAACACATATCAGGTGTAACAGGGGACACTAAATGTCACACTTTTGGACCACTAATTTATAGAAAGACCTGTATGAGAATGGTTGGGAAAAAAAATGGTTTTTCCAAATAAAATCATCATAATTATATTTTCCTGGCAAAATTTAGTTTTTCTATATTTATAGTCATTTAAAGAAACATATTTTTATACACTACCCATCAAAACTTTGGAAACGCCTTGAGAAGGAAGTATTATTTTGTTTATTCATAATAAACCAAGCTATTAAAGCAAACGGAGATGTAAGGGGTATCTGCATGAGAGAAAGCAGTCATCTGGAGTGCTGTCCATCATGGAATGGCCTGCTCAGTCACCTGATCTCAATCCTATTGAGCTGCTCTGGGAGGAGTTGGATCGTAAGGTCAGAAAGAAATGCCCAACCAGCCAAGAAAACCTCTAAGAGGCGTATTTCCACTGAATGTTTGGAGAAACTGACAATCAGAACACAGATATTGTGTGTAGCTGTCATAGCTGCATGCTCTCCAATTTGTTGATAAAGCCCACTGCTGAGGCCGAAGATGGCACTAAAATTAACATGTAAAAATATTGCTTTTTGTAAGAATACACCAATTTGCTTTCACAAAATTAACATTCACAAATCTATACGTTTTCTTCTCAAAAACATGAAACTTTCAAGGTGTTTCCAAAGTATGGGTACTGTATACCGATACATAGTGATGTGACCAGTATCTCATTGAAAATGAGATTAGAAGAGCGTGTCCAAATCACATTTTTACTCCCCATTTTTCCCATGGGTGTTGAGATCTTGATTCCATATAATTTTGTCATATTTTTTCATCAGCTTTCTCAAATTTCGCACTCGCATTCCGTATATTTAAGGGTATCGTAAAAACAAAAAAACCACCGATGTTTTGTAAACTAATTTATCCGGTTCCATAAAGCAGCGCAGTGCTTACATGTACACAAACCTTTTTGCTTCGACATCCAAATTCAGGTTGCAAATTTTCTGTTTTCTCCCTCATGCAGGGGTGCAAGTGGAGAACATAAACAAAATCTGAAAAAAATCTGAAAACTGCAATAGTGAAGCTGAAATTGCGAGCGCGACGCCCGAAGTCCTAACGGCGTGGGGTCCGGGGGCTGCTTAAGTTGCACTGAAATCTTGATGAATTAATGTCCTCAGTTGGTGCATTTTATGGCTTCGAGAATGAAATTTTGTACTGAATGCTGGTTTGCACATGGCATGCGCTAGCAAGTGACAAGTACCGCACTGTAGAAAAAAAGCTGAAAATAAAATAGCGGAAATATGTCGGGTGCAAAAACAAAAAGGTGAAATCAGCTAAAAATCTGAAATTTTACACCTCTGCCCATGGATAGTATTTTGGGGAGATATTTTAATATGATAGTATGGTTAGAACAAAATCCATTTTCTGGAAAAATCTGGACAAGCTCCTTTAATCAAATACCTTCAAAAACTTGTCGACCCCAATTCATTTTTTGATTAAATGAAGAGTACATCATTTGCAGTGACCCCATTTTTTTTCACGAGTTGACAAGAAAAACCTTACTAAAAGTGTTAATAACAATGGTACCAAACACCACATGGTTTTATTTCAGTCCAAAATGGTATTTTGTGTAAGAAATTAACAACTGAAGGTGGATTTCTAAAGAAAAAGTATTTTGCAAAAGATTTATTTTTTACCATTCAACTCAACACAAAAACCATGCATGGATTTTTCAAGTTTTCTGAAGTATTACTGCACCTACCGGTATGTGGCTGAAATTTCCACAGGGCAGTTTTATCAACATGGGCTTTTAATCACAAGTGGAAATAACGCCCCTTTTATCAGTTTATCAATCATGACGTTCTACCTTTAAGCCACATCAAAAAGCTTTAATTTTGTTTAATGCCAACATATAATTTTGTTTATATAACTTTGTTTTATTATCTTCGCAGGGGGAGATAAGTTGTTTATGGGGGTGCATTTAAAGGGCCCCCTTATTTGGGATTTTTATTAATGAAATTTATGCTATAAAACCAATATACTCAGTTACATTCATAAAAATCCTTTTTGGAGCTTGTTTTGGGGGTTAAAACAAAGGTTTTTAGATTTTATGCTAATGCGAATATGCATATATTCATGACCAAGGTCATGATGTCACAAGAGGCAAACACAGAAAAATCACATTCAACTGTGCACAAAAGATTCCACTTTTTTCTCAAACGTCCTGGAACTTTTGTAATCCAAGACTGTTTGAGTTTGTTCTACATGTTTCCTGTTGTAAGCCATGACGAAACTGGGGAAGAAAACTGCAGCAATTTGCCACAAGTCCAACTTGAAGTCTTATGTTTTTTCTTTACTTTTCCCTTCTGTCTAAATTCCTTACGTGATGCACTCCAAGCAGCGCCCTCTGTCTGTAGTTTATTGCAATGAAATCTTCAAAGTTGAAAAAGGCTACCTTTTATTGATTTTACATCCAAACGAACAATAGGCATGTCTTGCTGAACAAGTAATCCATCATATGAAGCAAAGATTAGGCAAAACGTTGTTTAGCGTGTCATGGCCCTTTAAACAAAAAAATGGCAAAATGTTGGCCCATCAATAAGCCAGTTCGGAATCTCGCGCGCGCAATGAACGTCTATGGGATTGTGTCAAGGTCATTTGAGATAAACACAGGTCATTTGAGATAAACACAATGCCTACCGCTTTGTTTATCTCAAACCAAAGTCGGGAGACGCATGCGCAGTCAAGACTCCGAACTGGCTTATTCATATCAGGTTTTTTAATGAGTTTCATTTCTTTTTATAGTCCAAAAGTAAAACACTTCTGATGATTTGGGTTTGAAATCAAAAGAGAGCAATATTAATTAGGCCTATATTTTAACTTAATTGTCTTGTCACATTTAATACATTGTTGCTCAGTCATGTCTGCATGATTACACACACCCCAAAAAAATTATTGTTATGCCCACAGCACAGCAACCTCAAACTTTTTCCTACATCATTAGAAATGTAAATCACTCTAATTTTCACCCTTAGAAAAGTCGATTAATTTTGCACAAACCCCCAAAATTAAACAGTCGTGATAAGACCAGCAGGCCTTGTAAAAAGGTACGGAAATTGAACTCGACGACCCTTGCAGTTGGATCACAACTAGCTATACAGTATGTACAATGAACACGAACAAAGTACGTCTGCAGTGCGTACAGTGAATGGGCGAGCGCATAATCAACTGCCGTATGGAATGGCGACTGTTTCACGCACGGCGTCATCACGCAGTTCACGCCTAGTTAACCGTATGCAGGAAAACGGCAAAAAAACCCAGCTGATTTGACTAACAAATCGTACCTATTCACTCAACGAAACACCACAAAACGAATCACTGGTGTCTTTGTCAAGCACTGATTTAGTTCTAAAGAAAGAATTATTTAAATTACGGGAAAATTCTCGGTTTTTTGTCACTTACCTGTCAAGCTGTTGAAAATTGCCTCCGCCATTTTCAGAGCAAACAGAATCTTTGCAAATAAATTTAATTCCTACGAATACTCCGGAAAACCATGTTTCTCAATTTACTTCCAAATTGTTCGCTATACCTGAATATAATTGAAAGGCATTGATGTTATTGTGATTGTTCACTAGAAAACCCATCTATTGATCACAAAATAAAGGTAATTTAATTGACTTACAACACTGATGACCCAATAGAGTAGTAGGAAACCAATTTCTTTGCAACATAAAACTAATAAGCATAAAATAGCCACAGCCCCGCTGGCACTCAACGACTGTTTTTGCAGTAAAATCTCCTTTACTGTTGCATGGGGACCAGTAAATCGACTGCGGATGAATAAACTGACGGGCAATTCACGCCACAACACATCGTTCATGCGGTTGTCATCCGCAACTTTGTTTTTTAAATCAAAACACAGGTCCGGAACTCCCCATATGATATGACGAACAAAACGAAAAACTCAAAACAAATTCCACACGACTGTTTTATTTTCTGGTATGTCTCACTTAACTTCCCACAGGTAAATCCAAATACTATATGGGTCTGTCCACAGTAATGGGGTACATTTCTGTAACATTCAAGATCTTAGGTCCCAGTTCACTTCAAATGTCTTAATTTTATCTTTAAATTATCAAGCTAAACCGAGCAAATAACTTTTTCACCAAGGAGTAAGAAAAATAGTCCTACAACATACATTTGTGAAAACCTCGTGCACAAATTTTCCTATTACGCATGTAACAAAGACGGAAAAAAATGTCACAACATTGTCTGTCCACGTTACCTACGTAATAGGAAAATTTGTACACTTGCTTTTCAAAAATGTATGGTGTGGCAGCAATTTCTTACCTTTTTAGGCAAAAGTTATCTCCAGCATTATATAAAGAATAATGTTGATAAAAACTACCAGTAACCTTGTATGTAGAAATATGTAATGAGCCATATAGGCCTAGATGCAGTAATACTTCAATGCATGATTTTGCGCACTTTTACTTTGTCTAAGCCGCGAATCGAGGTCTTGTATGTGAAAACTTACTAACGTATCGAGGACTGCTTGCAAATCGAAGACGTCCTCGATTCGAGATATCTACAGAAATGGCAAGTAGGCCCTATGTCTTCACTGCACAGTGCGGGCGGGCCTTTCAACTTTTTTCCCAAGTTTATCCGAAACCAAAATGTTCATGTTCAGATAGTTCATAAACCCTATCCTCGCTTAACTGTCGAATATTACTTAACTTAATGAGCCAATCTCCCACCCCGCCCCCCTCCTCCACCCCCATTTCAATGTTGGGACTCGCTGCGGCGGGCGCAAATCCAAACAACATTGAAATATTGACGAAATATTGACGAAAACAATATAATACCCCAATGTCAGTCTGGCTTTCGCCCATTACACTCCACTGAAGGTACCTTACATGATTTTGTGAATACTTGTTTATTTGCCATTGACAATGGTAAAATGACGGGCTTGGTTTTTATAGACTTGAGTAAGGCCTTTGATTCTGTGGATCATGGCGTTTTACTTCAGAAACTAAGTTGTTTTAACATGTCTTCTAGCAGTATGAATTGGTTTGAATCCTACCTGTGCAATAGATTCCAGTCTGTTAGCTTTAGAGGAACCATTTCTAAGCCCATGCCTGTAAACATCGGGGTACCTCAGGGCTCAATCCTAGGACCTCTATTGTTTTTAATTTATACCGCCGACTTACCTTTGTGCATTCCTGCTAGTTGTAAATTGTTCATGTACGCAGATGATTCCACGCTTACCTGTTCTTCATCTAGCAAGGCTGAAATCGAAAGAGAGCTTAATATTGCCTTAGCACGTGTATATGAATGGATAGTAAAAAACAAACTTACGATTAATACAACTAAGACAAAGTCCATGCTCATTGGCACTAAAGCTAAAATTTCCGGTAATACTCTTGATGTCAGTTTAAATGATTGTTCAATTACCCAAGTGTGTTCATATAAATATTTAGGTGTGACTATCGACAATGATCTTCTGTGGAAATCACATGTTCAGTCAGTTGTGAAGTCTGTTTCCGCAAAATTAGCATTACTTAGACGAATTCGTACATGTGTCCCACAAAACACATTGCGCAATCTTTTTATCAGCCTTATCTTGCCAAGTATAGACTACTGTAGCACTGTATGGGGAGGCAGACTTCACGTTCTAGATGACGCCATGAACAAACTATTGAAAAGAGCTGCTCGATTAATTCTTGGTTGCCACTATCTTACACCTTCAGCAGAGATGTTCCAATAATTAAAATGGATGACATTCACACGAAGGGTACAATTTAAGAAAACAGTCGTTGTTTTTAAGTGCTTGCACTCAATGTGTCCGGGTTACATGCAGTATTATTTTACTCTATTTAATAGTAATCGGCAAACAAGACAGTGCTCAAATATGACATTAAAAGTACCACGGGTAAAAACTGAGTATTATGCTTCCAGCTTGCCAGTAAGTGGTGCCGAAATCTGGAATAAATTGCCTGAAACCCTTAGGACCACCTCTTCACTGTCTGTTTTTAAACGGTGCCTTTTTAAGCATTTTAGTGAACAAATTTAGTATTATTGTTTTTATTGTTAACTGACAAATGTTGTTGTTTTGCATATATAGGCCTATAGGCCTATTAGATATATACATACGTTGTTCTGCTTTTTTCGTTTTATGTAAACATGTGTATTTATGTATTTTTTTTTTAAAAACTTAGTTTTCTATAGTTTTATTTATGTATATTTTCGATTTCTTTTAATATTTTAATTGTTTGATGGTTTTACAAATTTTAATTGTTTTTAGTTTTAAAATCCAAAACAGGGCCTTAATGGAAATCAGCTTCTGCTGTTTAAGCTAACCCTGTATAAATATGCGAAATTAAATATTATTGTGCCATATACGCGTGACGTCAACAACTATCTTATCCGTCATTACTGTGTCCATACTATGGCACGCCACAGCGAAAATAATTCAACACTGATAATTTTGCCATCAACCCTGAAAAACCAAGACTCAACATTTTTGAAATATTTGCGATGTCGCACATTATTTTCGCAAAAAAATTTGCAAATATTTGCAAACATATTTGCGAAAAAAATTGCGACATCGCAAATATTTGCGATTTCCGATGTCCCTTGTACTCCACGGTAAATATGCACGTGTGTGCTCAACTTCGGCTTCGCTCGTACCCACCGCGCTGACAGTGGGACGGGCGGCGTGTTTTTTTTTTACCCCGCAGCGAGGGGTACACCCCAATTTGTCAACCCGAATAGAGTCTAAGTTTCCAATGACTGACACTTCTCGAGTGACAATCTTGGAAATAGTGACAACTCTTACTCTCACTATTAGAGAAAAAGAAGAAAGAGAAATTTCGGAAAATCCCAAACATGCATAGATTCGAACCAGGGACCTTATGATTACAAGTCGAGCTCTCTTCTAACCAGACCACGAAGCTGGTTGCAAACCGACCTAAATTCCTTTAAAATAACCAACCCTAAACCCTAACCCTGAACCCTAACCTATTATATAGTCTCCTCTCAAGACGCTAAAAAGGTACAAACCCCATTGTTCTCCCCTCGCAGTGGTGTAAAAAAAAATTACGCGGACGGGCTAATAATGTGCTTCACATATTTCTGGAAACACGTGACGCAAAGGTCACATTTAGAGACGCGCGGAGCACTGTGGGTTGCTTGCTTCGAGACGAATAATTTATAAAATATGCTAATGCTTTGTACCCAGTGCAAAAATATAATTTACGAATTAAATGAGTGTACTGTGTGCAAAACCTGCCTGAAACTTTAATGTACACATGTCTTGGCCGTAAACTATAGTAGAACTGTTCCGGTTATATAAAGCAGTGCAGTGATTACACCAACCTTTCTGTTCCCACACCCAGGTAAATTGGAGATTGCAAATTTTCTGGTTTTTTTTTATATTGGGAAGGTATTTTATACGATTGTTATGTTAAAACGAAATCCGTTTTGGAAAAATCTGCACAACTGACCTCTATACACAAGGTACGCATCCGTGTGCAGGTTAACAGTTGGTGTGCACTCCATGATCCGACACTTAAATATTATAATGACTTGTTTCATCATATCGAATTAACACTGAACATAATTATAAACGCCCCATGTGACACTTTGAAACTTTTATTAGCCTTAGGGGTTGCAAAATATATTAATTTCATGTTACATAAATAATTTACATGGGGCGTTTATATTTTTGCTCAGTGTAGATCAAAAGGATCACGGAAAGAATTCAGTTTACTGGTCGCCAAATTTTTTTCACCAAAATGTGTTAATATTTTAAAGGGAAGTGATTCTATGGGTGAAAAACATTCAACAATTTCCTTGAAAATACATGTATTAAAACATTTTCTGTCCTGTTCCATAGACTAATTAGCACTGCGTCTCAGTGGCGACCAGTGAACGGAATTCATACCAAGAAGTGCATCTTTACTATAGAGTTGCTTTCTCCAGAACCTCCAATTAAACGTATAGCCTTCAAAAGTATTAATTATGTTTATTGTTAATAATACGGGATTAGCTCAACCTTCACTCTATTTATACAAGTCTTTATGACAAGGAACAGTGTTAGACGTAGGGAAATATACGTGGTCAAATAGAAGATCTACAGATCGTAGGCCTATCGAATAGCCGCCATTTCGTGGCCCGGGGGCAGTTTCTTTGTTCCTTGAGGAAATGCATGGTTGCACATATTGTGCTTCCATTGTTGAACGGTTTAAGTAACAAAAGGTGCCCCACGAAATGGCGGCTATTCGATACGGTCTATAGGAACTGAAAACCCAATCTACATCATCAATTGTTGGAGAAAGTCGCTTTTGCCAGCAAACTCCTCTCCGATGTGATAGTGGTAGGCAAGATAGTTGATGGCGAAAAGAATGACCAATTCAGTTGGGGCTGTGATGCTGGCAAGACTTCGAGAGGCCAAAGGAATGCGGACCAGACGGGTGCCCTTGAGGAAACGGTAGCCGAAGCTAATGAAATCGGCCGTACAGTTGAGGACGGTAGAATACCGCCCAACGGAGTCCCAGTTCGCGGCGCAATACCAGGTTAAAATGAGGGTAGTGACATGGTGATACCACTGCACGAAGGGAGCCCGGTGCATCCTTAGCACGAAGAACACGGTTTCCACCAAGATCAAGGGTTTAACAAAACAAAATACGATCATGGCCAGACCGTGGACTCTCGTGTTGCAACTGTAATCCTGGCAAACCGAGGACCCCGCGAGACGGAGTCTACGGTACATGAAATAATCCTGCCAGAGTCTATAAGTGGAATAGCCATTCATAACAGCTATAGTTATGTACAAGAGTGTCAGTGGCCGGTTCAGAATTAGCGCAGGTCGATCTTTCATAAACCTCACAAGTCCGAAGATAACGACCAAGTAGACAAAACCGATGTAGATGGAGTACGTCCAATGCGCCTCGAAGAACTCGTGCCAAGAGCGAATATTGAAGCAGTTTTCTCGAAGAAAAAACCGACGTGCTGAAAGGGAGACTCCACGTCGGTTGCCATTTCAATGCATGCATATATACACTACTCAAAAGAATTAAAGGAACAAGAGAACATAATGTTTTTGTCATGGTCTATATGGGCTACCGTTAGAACAAGAGGAATTAAAGTTATGTGAAAATCATTCAGGTGTTGTCAATTGATTCTCAAACAATACTCAACAATGTTGGTGAAATCATGCGTGTCTTCTAACACGTGGACACGGGGGTGTCCACAGGCGTGTTCTTTTGCCCTGTATAAGGTGTTGGTATTGGTACACTTGTCATCACTAGTTGTTATCACTTCTTGCAACAAAATGAAGGTTCTTCCAATTCTGTTGTTTGTTGCCTGTCTGCTGGGACTGAGTACTGGTGTTCGCCGTCAGTTAACTGAAGCTGAGGTTGCTAGAGCTGTCCAGCTCCTTGAATTTGGCAATACACAGCGTGCGGTGGCTGTACATTTTGATGTGTCCGTAAGTGTCATCAACCGGCTGTGGAGACGTTTTCATGAAGATGGTCTGTACACCAGGAGGCCAGGACAAGGTCGCAGACGTGTGACTACCCCTCCCCAGGACCGATACCTGAGGATCCTGGCACGTCGAAATCGACGATCTACTGCAAGATCCTTAGCCACAAGCTTCCACAGGGCAACTGCATGTCCGTGTTTCCAATCAAACAGTCAGGAATCGTCTGCATGAAGATGGTATGAGAGCCAGACGACCAGCCACATGCCCCATTTTGTCCGTAGTACACCGCAGAGCCCGGCTGGACTTTGCTAGAAACCATCAATTTTGGCAGATGGACCAGTGGGCACCAGTACTGTTCTCAAATGAAAGCAGGTTCACTGTTTCAACCAATGATAGACGTGTAAGGGTTTGGAGACGGTCGGGGGAACGATATTTCAACTGCAACATTGTCGAATTTGACCACTTTGGAGGTGGATCAGTTATGGTGTGGGCGGGTATCTCCCTGGAGGGGCGTACGGACCTTGTCGTGGTAGCTGGTGGTGCACTAACAGGTTTGAGGTATCGAGATGAGATACTGGAACCTGTTGTGAGGCCATATGCTGCTGCCGTAGGTGAAAATTTCATCCTGGTGCAAGATAACGCTCGTGCACACACTGCACGAGTGTCCATGAACTTTCTTGAGAATGAGGGAATCAGCACGAGAGCCTGGCCGGCAAGTCCTGACCTAAACCCTATAGAGCATGCATGGGACATGCTTGGCAGACGTGTTGCAGGTCGAGAACATGCTCCAGACTCTGTACAGACACTCAGAGAGGCCTTGGTTGAAGAGTGGGAGAACATTCCTCAAGACTCCATAAGACAGTTAATTTTAAGCATGCCTCGACGCTGTCAGGAGTGCATACAAGCACGTGGAGGTCATACCAGTTACTAGACAATGATTAATTAACGTTTACTTTGCCAAAACGTGGACAATGTACGGATAGTCATGATAACCTGCCAGATGATTATGTCCATATTTTTGTTCATTCATGTTTTAGTCATGTTAACAGGCTACCACATCAATAAATTTCGCCATACATTGTTGAGTATTGTTTGAGAATCAATTGACAACACCTGAATGATTTTCACATAACTTTAATGCCTCTTGTTCTAACGGTAGCCCATATAGACCATGACAAAAACATTATGTTCTCTTGTTCCTTTAATTCTTTTGAGTAGTGTATGTTACACACGAAACCTCCACTGAACGCACAAAGGAAGTGAGAATTACACAGTCACAAATACAGTAGTGCTCAAAAATTCAAACTGAGGTGACCGTAACGCCTTCCATCCCTATATACCATACCCAACACACAAACAACAGAACATCTTCCCATCTTCCCATTCATGCCTCAGACCTCTTAGTCACGCCATTCCTCCATGGTCACACACTCGAGCGTGACCACCCAAAGCGCAAAATGGCGGCCGAACTCAAAGGCTCAATAGTTCCATTCACCATATTGACAATAATTGTCCGCCCTCGGTCCTTATACGCACACGTCACGCTTGAGTAACATGACAGAGGCATTATGTATTTAAAATATTCACAATGATGGTCAAAAGAAATAAGCCAGTTTAGGGTTACCTATAAGCTTCTGCGCATGCGTCGGACCCTCGAAAGAACCTTTGACAAAGGTCATTTGTACATAAACGCACGATCAACGTGCACGTGCATTGAGAAAGGCGGTTGTAAGATGCAAAAAGCACTTAAATGTTTGTTTCTTCCTCCATGAATGTACATAGTCCAGTCAAATTACGGTTTTTAAATGCAACAGAAATTGTTTAAAAACGAACTGATAACCGTCTGGTAGAACTTTAAGCAACATGTAGAAAAGCGATAAAATAATAGAAAACCAGCATAAAAATCTATGCATGCTTTCTGTTGATATGAATGGTACACAAATTGTCTGCAGATGATTTTTAAGCACCTTCAGTTGGTAATTTCTCACACAAAGGCACCATTTTACACGAAAACAAAATCATGCGGTGCTTGTTACCATTGCTATCAACACTTTAGTCGGGGTTTTTCTTGTTAACTTATGAAGTAAAACTGTGGGTCACTGCAAATGATGTATTGGGGCTATAAAGCCTCTATACAGGATTAATCAACCATAACCGGGAAAACGTTACTGATTGGAAGATCAGGGGCCAATTTCATAAAGCATGTTAGCAGAAATTTTTGCTTAATCAAAAATGTGTGTGCTTTATAAAAATGGGTTAATAAACAAAATTATACTTCAACTTGTGTTTTTAGCAAGAATAGCAGATATTCTTGTGAAAAACACAAGTTGACATGCAATTTCGATTATTGACCCATTTTTATAAAGCAAACAAATTTTTGATTAAGCAAAAATTTCTGCTAACATGCTTTATGAAATTGGCCCCAGGGCTGCGTTCCAAATACGCGAACGTTTGCAAACGTTGGCAACGTTGGCCAACAATTCGAGTGGAACGTAATGTGCGCCACCAACGTTCGCCAACGTTGGCCAACAAATTTTTGAGTTGTTCGCCATGTTCGCTAGGCATTTCAGAATGGCACACGCGACATGAAAGACGACTGACGATGTTTTGCAAATTGGAAAATGACAAATAAATTGCACCTTTCGTGGTTTTCTCCCTTATCGCTGGCGATACACAATCAATAGCAACGTGTCACATCTCTTCAAAACATCGGAAAGCAGCGGAAAGCCACATTACAACGTCGGTACGATTGTTGTGACTGTGGGCGCCGCCATCTTGACAATGTATTTTGGCAAACAATCCATTCCACATGAGCAAACGTTGCCGCCAACGTTAACAAACCGTTCGCGTGTTTGGAACGCAGCCCAGGCGTTCGGGCGTGTACTCGTGTCAACACGAGTCGGCCTATACTCCTGCGCGCGCGAAGATTAACGACACTATGCTCTCCTCCTTCCCGACAAATGGGGAGCGTGCTCTTATAGGGCGTGTTTGTTTCGGACGAATCCGCCGACCCCGATCTGCGCAGATGGTTCAGCGCTATGCATAGGCCTAGTTGGATCTAGCTGAACCATCTGCGCAGATCTCAAGATCGGCGGATTCGTCCGAAACAAACACGCCCTTACTCCTGGCGAGTGTCATGTGATTTGTACAAAGATGGCGGAATATGTGTGGGATTTTTGGTGAATTTGCTCAACGTGTCAACTGCCAACTGGATAACTGAAACAACAACTCACTAAGGTTTTTTTTTGACGGCTTCAAAGGTTCTCACGACTTACGGTCTGTATTTTTTTCTTCAGTTTCTTGAAAGCATGAAACAGCGTTTTTTGTGCAGTCATGGCAATTAAGAAACGGCCATCTTGACTGATGGCAAGCGGACTGCGGACTTGCCGTTCGCGTAATGTGACCCGCCGAGTGCATGCAATGCGCACACATTACTCCGGAGTAGCGAGAAATGTACGCGCCATAACGCAGCCTAAAAGGCTAAGACGAGCTTTAAACCGTCTAATGATTCCGCCTGTCTAATGATGCATTGTCGCCATTTTTCACTGACCTACGACACATTTTTCCAACTTACGCCACCATAAACCATTGCGCCAGTTACACCACATTTTATGCCAACGTTGGCCAACAATTTCGAGTGGAATGAATTGTGCGTTCGCCAACGTTGGCCAACAAACTTTTGGATTGTTCGCGATGTTCGCGATGTTTTAAAAATGGCGTGCGCGACATGAAAGATGACAGACGATGGTTTCCAGTTTGGAAAATAACAAATAAATTTTCTCGCAACGTGTCACATTTCGTCAAAAATGTTGTAAGCAGCGGAGAGCCACATTACAACGTCGGTACGACCATCGACTGCTGAGTGGGTGTGGGCGCTGCCATCTTGGAAATGTATTTTGGCAACAATCCATTACACATTGAGCAACGTTAGCGCCAACTTTAACAAACCGTTCGCGTGTTTGAAACGCAGCCCTGAAAACAATTAATTTCGACCCGTTTTTCCAGAATGCAAAGCGAAGCAAAATAGCGTTCGTTTTGCATCTTTCATATTATGCTTCCCCAGTTTAAACCCCTGTTACGGTCCGGAAAGTTCCAGACTATAAACAAGAAAAAAGTTGGAAACCCGCCAAAACGCAACAAAAGAGTCAAACAAGATCACACTGATGTAAAGAACAAAGAAACAATGATTTATGTTATGATCTCAGAATCAAAAATAATTGCACAGTGATAAAAGTTGGCCTTTTTTTTTTATAGTGAACACTTACAGAAAGATCTTATATAAAATATAAACAAAAGATCTTACTGACCAAGGCGAGGACTTGACGGCTTAGCACAACGACGGCTCCACGCACAAAATGTTGGCGATCATAGTTCTTGACGGTGCATATGCTGAGACCATCGATATATATACACTGGATGAAGAAACGATGTCTAAAATTGAAGCCACCGTCCGCCATTGTACCCCACCAAGTACAATGCCTCGCCTAGACTGGTCGCACTGTCTTCGCTAGTCTACATCATGGTCTACATGTGTTAAGTGGAATGCAAGCGATCGCATGCATGGACTGGGAAGCAGTCTAGGTCAAGCATTGTTCGTGAGGTACAATGGCGGCTGGCGCGTGGCTTCAATTTTCGTATAGCCAACTACTATTGCATACTTCATCCAGTGTATATATATCGATGGCTGAGACAGTTCCGGCCCCCGACGAGACAACAAGACGAACTGCACTTTAACTCACTGTTCACCCCCACCCCCAACCACCCCTCCCCCAAACCCCTCCCCCGTAGCTACACCGCTGGTTTCATGTCAAAAATACACTATCCTGGGCAGTGGTTTTGCGCGGTTTTATCCGCACCTAACCACTGCAGCTCAACTTCGCATGAGATCATGCGAAGAGCTGCGTGACGTCACCCAATACCAGGCCTGAATAACACTTGCCGTGATTGGCCAAATTCTGTCACCTGAAACAGTAAACATGTCACCTGACAGAATCTGGCCAATCACGGCAAGTGTTATTAAGGCCTGGTATTGGGTGACGTCCACAGCTTTTCGCATGATCTCATGCGAATTAGTTGTTGAGCAGTGGTTATAGGTGCAAAAAATGCGCAAAACCATTGCGTAGGAGTGTAATCAAATAAGGTAAAAGAATCACATCTTTTCCTTGCTTTTCCCAGCACCTCCAAACGTAAACCTTCTAAAGTGTCAACGATGTTTATTTTGTTTATTGTTAAGAATATAATTTTAACCATGTATGCTATATACGGGATTAGCTCAACCTTCAATTCATTTATACAAGGAAGGAGATACAGATCTAGGTGGAAATGCGTGGTCAAGTATATATAGGGACTGAAAATTCAATCTACGTACACATCCAGTAGTTCAGTTATCAGATGATCAGAACTTGAAGAAAAACATGAAAGTAAGCAGCGTCACGATGTAGCTGGAAGTTGCAAACATCATCACTTGCTGAATAAAGTCGCTTTTGGTGGCAAACTCTCCCCCGCTGTGATAGTGGTAGGCTAGATAGTTGGCGACAAAAAGAGCGACCAATTCGGCTAGGCCTATGAAGTGGACAATAATTGAGGCTCGAGGATTAATGCGGACCAGACGGGTACCCTTGAGGAAGCGGTAGCCGAAGATAATGGCATCGGTCGTACAGTTGGCGATAGCTGTGTACCGCCCGACGGAGTCAGGAATCCCGGCGCAATACCAAGTCAAAATCAGGGTAGTGACATGGTGATACCACTGTACGAAGGGAGCCCTGTGCGTACTTAGCACGAGGAACACGGTTTCCACCAAGATCAAGGGTTTAACGAAGCAGAATACGATCGTGGCCAGACCGTGGACTCCTGTGTTGCAGCTGTAATCCTGGCAAACCGAGGACCCCGCGAGACGGAGTCTACGGTACAAGAAATAATCCTGCCAGAGTCTATAGGTGGAATAGCCATTCATAACAGCTATAATCAGGCACAAGAGTGTCAGTGGCCGGTTCAGAATTAGTGAAGGTCGATCTTTCATGAACCTCACAAGTCCGAAGATAATGACCAAGTAGACAAAACCGATGTAGATGGAGTACGTCCAATGCGCTTTGAAGAACTCGTGCCAAGAGCGAATATTGAAGTTTTTCTCGAAGGAAAAACCGAAATGTTGAAAGGGAGACTCAACTTCGGCGGCCATTGTAATGCATGAAGGTTGAAAGCACAAATAAGATTGACACAGTCGCGAGGAGTGCTATACAATTAAATGTCTACTAAGGTCACCGTGCGCCTTTCCATCCGCTATCCGGCACGTCCAACACACTAACAACAAAAGTAAACACCTTCCATTATGTAACCTCGTATCCGTCCGGTCACCGTATCCAAGGAAATTTAGAGACCTCGACACAATTGCTCGGTTAAAGAAACTTGCAGATTTGTCCAGAAAATGGATTTCGTTATAACCTAACGTACCTCCCCAAAAATACTATCTTTGGGAAGAAAATATGGAATTTGCAATCTCCAATTTGGTGTGATCACTGCACTTCTTGTGGAATGGCCATACAAATATCGGTATTTTTACTCGTGATCGAGGGGTTATGGGTTCGAGCCCCACTTGTGCCAACGTGTTCGTGTCCGTGGGCACGACACTTAATTCCCAATTGCCTCGTCAACCCAAGCGATGTTTGGGGAGCTGTCAGGGGAATGCTACAATCTAAGTGGCTGATAGGGTTTATCGCAACTAGCCAGGCAGCCACCTATAGTTGAAGCGAGATGATTCTGGTAATTCCATCAGGGCAGTGATAATACACTACTCAAAAGAATTAAAGGAACAAGAGAACATAATGTTTTTGTCATGGTCTATATGGGCTACCGTTAGAACAAAAGGCATTAAAGTTATGTGAAAATCATCCAGGTGTTGTCAATTGATTCTCAAACAATACTCAACAATGTTGGTGAAATCATGCGTGTCTTCTAACACGTGGACACGGGGGTGTCCACAGGCGTGTTTTTTACCCTGTATAAGGTGTTGGTATTGGTACACTTGCCATCACTAGTTGTTATCACTTCTTGCAACAAAATGAAGGTTCTTCCAATTCTGTTGTTTGTTGTCTGTCTGCTTGGACTGAGTACTGGTGTTCGCCGTCAGTTAACTGAAGCTGAGGTTGCTGGAGCTGTCCAGCTCCTTGAATTTGGCAATACACAGCGTGCGGTGGCTGTACATTTTGATGTGTCCGTAAGTGTCATCAACCGGTTGTGGAGACGTTTTCAGGAAGATGGTCTGTACACCAGGAGGCCAGGACAAGGTCGCAGACGTGTGACTACCCCTCCCCAGGACCGATACCTGAGGATCCTGGCACGTCGAAATCGACGATCTACTGCAAGATCCTTAGCCACAAGCTTCCACAGGGCAACTGATGTCCGTGTTTCCAATCAAACAGTCAGGAATCGTCTGCATGAAGATGGTATGAGAGCCAGACGACCAGCCACATGCCCCATTTTGTCCGTAGTACACCGCAGAGCCCGGTTGGACTTTGTTAGAAACCATCAATTTTGGCAGATGGACCAGTGGGCACCAGTACTGTTCTCAAATGAAAGCAGGTTCACTGTTTCAACCAATGATAGACGTGTAAGGGTTTGGAGACGGTCGGGGGAACGATATTTCAACTGCAACATTGTCGAATTTGACCACTTTGGAAGTGGATCAGTTATGGTGTGGGCGGGTATCTCCCTGAAGGGGCGTACGGACCTCGTCGTGGTAGCTGGTGGTGCACTAACAGGTTTGAGGTATCGAGATGAGATACTGGAACCTGTTGTGAGGCCATATGCTGCTGCCGTAGGTAAAAATTTCATCCTGGTGCAAGATAACGCTCGTGCACACACTGCACGAGTGTCCATGAACTTTCTTGAGAATGAGGGAATCAGCACGAGAGCCTGGCCGGCAAGTCCTGACCTAAACCCTATAGAGCATGCATGGGACATGCTTGGCAGACGTGTTGCAGGTCGAGAACATGCTCCAGACTCTGTACAGACACTCAGAGAGGCCTTGGTTGAAGAGTGGGAGAACATTCCTCAAGACTCCATAAGACAGTTAATTTTAAGCATGCCTCGACGCTGTCAGGAGTGCATACAAGCACGTGGAGGTCATACCAGTTACTAGACAATGATTAATTAACGTTTACTTTGCCAAAACGTGGACAATGTACGGATAGTCATGATAACCTGCCAGATGATTATGTCCATATTTTTGTTCATTTATGTTTTAGTCATGTTAACAGGCTACCACATCAATAAATTTCGCCATACATTGTTGAGTATTGTTTGAGAATCAATTGACAACACCTGGATGATTTTCACATAACTTTAATGCCTTTTGTTCTAACGGTAGCCCATATAGACCATGACAAAAACATTTTGTTCTCTTGTTCCTTTAATTCTTTTGAGTAGTGTATAATGGCTACGGCGCCTTTGAATGACAGTCATGTTAGATACTGTACGCCTTATAAATGCTGTACCATTATTATTATTATTTTTTACCGATACCCTTCAAAAAGATGGGTGGTGCTGAAAAAAAATGTGATCTGAACGCTCCTTTAAAGGTAGCTTGAAATATGATATTATTTTTTCATAATAAATGTTACTTCGCGAGTGGACAAAAAACCTCACTAAAAGCGTTGATAGAAATGGTAGCTTAACACCACATGAGATTTTTCTGTGTAAAATGGTAAAAATGTGATGCGTTTGACTTCGAAGCGCCAGTGTCCGAAGCCAGTTTATCAGTTACACAGCTTGTTATTACAGCCCGTGTACACTCGATTCGCCTTTGCCGAATCGAACTCCGCAATTTTCAGAAAGGGGAGTTGAAGCCGGGTATAGGCACTAGGTGTAAACGCAAAAGGTGAATTTAAAAAGGCGGATCAGACCCGGGTCTGATTCGCCTTTTCCAAGTCACCTTTGGGGTAGGGTTGAACCCCGCAATTGCGGGGTTGAACCCTGCAATCGTCAAGGTCGCTTGTAGTGTAAACGCTACCCGAATACAGATTCGGCAATTTGAGTGTCCTTGGGGCGGTGCCCGCAGTGTAGTAGATTTAATCATAGAGCAAGGATTTAATTGACCAATCTGGCACTAGTGCAGCAACACCTTACGCATGCGCTGCAGTTACATTTGACTTTTGCGGTTTCTGAAGGCGAGTTGAAGCGATTTGGGGTGTAGTGTAAACGCGGCAAATGTTCAGTTTTGTGGTCGCAATAAAAATGCTGGATCTGTATCTACCTTTGCCGATTCGAGGTGCGTGGATTCTCTAAAAAGAGGTTGTTTTCTCCAAAGTAACTTATTGTGGGATAAACAAGTCCGAGAGACCGTAACCAACCGTGTTATAGGGCTCATTCGCTCGATAGTGTGCGACTATATTCCCTGCGAAGAATTAACAAGTTTCTCTTGAAATCGCGGCAAATCAGAACGAAACTAATCCCACGTACTCTCGAGATTAGGGAATGTAGGTATACGGGTAGTTTTTAGTGGGACGGCATATTTTATCCTTTATATGGCTTTTATAATACAAAATAGGCGACAAACAGCCACGGTCCCGTTGCGCACCTGCCTGGAGATTCCACCCAAGTAAATATATATAGGCAGAGATCCGTGCGCCGAGCTGATAAATATTTTGTGCCGATGCTCTGAAATGTTTCTTTATTAGAGAGAGTTGCGAGCTGAACGAGTGTGGTCTGGTGTAGAATATGGCCATTATCGTGATGTGGTGTATCTTTTCTTCCAACTATAAACAATTTGGACAATGTAGCTCCTAAAAGTGGCCCTATTTTGCCCGGTAGCGTATGTGCCTTTGTTCCAAAATGGACGCTGGTCTGTTCAGCAATTTTCACTGTTGCAGGGGTAGTTTTGTTTCAAGTGGTAATTAGGGAATAAACGTGACGGATTACCCCCATAAAATTGAACAGAATTGACTTCAATGAGTATTTTGGTTGTTGTCCTGAGAAGCTGAGAGAGTTGAGTATTTTAAAATGTTTTTTAAAAAATTAGGCATTTATAGCATTGGTTCCTTTGGGAGCCCTATTTACTTGGGTGCAACCTTATAGACCATATCGAAAAGCTGCCATCTTGTGGGACAGTTTCTTTGTTCATTGGGGACATGCATGGTTGCACATTTTGTGCTTACATTGTTGACAATTTAAATGACAAAAGTTGCCCCTCAAGATGGCAACTATTCGATACGGTCTATTGGCCAAACGCAAGAAAGCCAGAGAAGGGCATTATAGGTCATTCCCAAAATTAGGGGTCCAAAATTGTTGGTGTCCCAGTTACGTACGACACTCTCTGCTTCAAAAATCACCCCTCTTGATCACAAATTCTCAGTAATGGACTGTGGCCTGTGATCATAGGGGGCAGCATCATTTTCTTCAATATATTGTTCTCTGATTCCTGAGAAATATTTAAAACAAAAGACCATAAAAGCTTATAATTTGTTCCATGGTATTGAATAGGAGTTTGGTGTCCCGGGTTACCTACGCCAATGAAAATTAGCTGTAGAATGAGTTTGCATTAACCTCGGTGCCATATTTACACACAAACATTAAATTTAAGTGGCATTTGTTGAAATAAAAATAATTATTATCTACTGGGAAACCACTTTCAATCACTAAAAACACTTGGAAATCTTAAAAAGCATGTCACACTTTTGGACCCCTAATTTTAGGAATGACCCATATACAAGAATGTGCGTTCTTGGTTAAATGGGGCAAATCGGGCCATAGAGCTAGACAGCAATACTTCAGAAAACTTGTTGATAAAACTGCCGTGTATAATTTTCAGCCATAGAGACAGTAATACTTCAGAAAAAAACTTGAAAAATCCATAATTGGCTTTTGTGTCGAGTTAATTAACGGTAAAAAAGTCTTGCAGAACGGTTGAAAAGTCTTCTGTAAAAGACCTTTTTTAGAAAACCACCTTCAGCTGTTAATTTCTCACACAAAATACCATTTTGGACAGAAATAAATTCATGTGGTGTTTGGTACCATTTTTATTAACTCTTTTAATTAGGTTTTTCTTGTCAACTCATGAAAAACAAATTATGTCACTTTAAACGATGTACTCTACCTTTAAGAAACACTGTCATGGCCGGCTCAGGTAAACTGCTTTATACTTTATTCAATCCGCGTGTTACCTCTTTTATTAAAATAACCGCACGCGTCCACGTGCTGGTTCAAATCAGTTGGTGTGCATTCCATTATCCGACACTCAAAATACAGCATTGTTTTCTTGTTTCATATCGAATAAGGTAAAAGAATCACATATTTTTGTTTGCTTTTTCTAGCACCTTCAAACGTCAACGATGTTTAATTTGTATATTGTTAATACCATTTTAACCCTTTATTTAGTATGAAACACCGGCTTTGTTGGGCTCGAAATAGACCCATACATTATTCTGAAGCGATTTCGAGAGTAAATTAGATATATCCTGAAAAGACGCCGTCAAATTTTGCCGTTTTTGAGCACTTTTGAAAAATTCAACGTCACGTGACTTTTCGGAACTTCACGGTCGGTTAACTCTTCATTGTGTTTGAGGACCGTCACAATGGGTTAACTCTCCGTCCTGTAGGCTCTACCGTCCTGTAGGCTCTACCGTCCCGTATCGAAAGCTCCCTATTTGCCCCGCGCAGCACGGCAAATAGCCTGAGTGCACACACACGGGCGTGATGCTCCGGTGTACGGGCGTGATGCTCCGGTGTACGTTCGTGAAGAAAAAACATGATGCCAACTCCTCAAAAGAAAACGGAAATTCCTATTCGGTCGCCCGGGGTGTCCAGTGAAATCGTGAGCAGAAAATTTGAGATATCCTGAGCAGAAGAGCGAATCGTTTGTGACAAAGTCGTGGGGCTCGTGCGTAGTTGCAACGTCTGGTAAAGCGTATAACCCGTCTTTTTACCGTTTTTGTTAATTTTGCACTTCTTTAGTAAATTACGGGATATTTTGATGATCTTTTTTCACAACGACCATCAAAAAAGTGTTGTCAATGCTGCTACACCACTAAATCATGTAAACAGTAGGCCGGTGTGTACTTTTAATTTAGCTCATTGTCATTCAGTTTAGTGCTGCCAAATCGTTGTCCAATTTAGCAAGCCGCCCTCTGCTGACGATTTTAACCGAAATTGTCAATTTCGTTTTTATCTAAGAGCAACCAACTTCACAAAATGGGAATCAAAATTAAAGAAAGAAAAACCACCGATAGTTGTGCATCTTTGCTTTATTTAAATCATTATTTCAATCATTAAGTATGTCTCTATGTGACTTTTTATTCTGTTTCCTATCAATAAGAGAAACTTTCCCTGAATGTCAATGTAAAGCATTGGTTTTTCATGCAGTTAATGTACTTTTGGGTGGGGGGAGGGGAGTGGGGGAGGGGAGTGGGGGAGGGGGGGGGGGGGGGGGGGGGGGGGGGGGAGTGGGGGGGGGGGGGGGGGGGGGGGGGGGTTGCATTCAACAAATCTAGATCTGTGCAGATCCCTAGATCTGTGCAGATCCGTCCAAAACAAACACGCCACATCATCATTTAGGGATTAAAAGTAGGTTTGGCCAGTTTTAAACATACGTTTAAAACTGGATAGGGTCCTGGGCACTGATAATGGCCCAAGCAGAAGGCGCGGGCCATTATCAGTGCCCAGGACACTAGCCGGTTTTAAACGGATTGTTTAAAACTGACCAAACCTACTTTTAATCCTATTCATAAATACCTTTTTGCGTAAATCGGTAAAACTCACCAAAATTAGATCAACGTTTTGCCATGTTTTGCATTCACTTTCTACACCCACAGTGTCAACACCGCTACATGTAGCTGTGCGTCGATATGTTTTTGTTTGATCGCGCGCGTTACGCGTAATGCAAGCGTGTTGTACGCGCACGACACAACTGGGTTCTTGCCACAGTGCACAATTTGCTTTCGTGAGCGTGCAGTTTCTGTGTGCATGTACGTGTTCCATACGCGGCGACCAGGGCGCGGGCGCAGCCACTAGCCAGCCTCAAAAGTGTTTAAGACTGACTGTGCCTTTATCGCTTGTTTAAAACTGCCCACGTGATGTGCTTTCAGCCATAGGGATGCGTAAACTGTCTAAGGTATTTATGAATTGATTTTCATCTGCGGTTGCCAAATGCGAACAGTACCAATCTTCGTTTAATCTTCGATAAGCGAGATAATGCGAACGGGCTACACATCATTGTTGCTACAAATATCTGCTACGCCAGACGACATACTGCCCTAAAGTTAGGTTTTACACCCTTTCAGCCGGACGTTTAAAATGGGATTCCATCTGAAAAATTTCCAGTCAGTAAATTAGTTAATTTGCATCGCAAACAGATTTGCTTGTTCCGAGTTGATTTCCTGGGAAGAAGTGATTTTCGCTCGGCCTCATTTCCGTTTGTTGTTGAATTTCTTTGATTTGGGTTTGTTGTGTTTGTCAGATTTAGACATCTTCTGTGCTCTTTTCTGTTCCTTTCGTGCCTCGTGAGTTCTAAAAAGAGAATAGAATAAAGGAAAACAATAGTTTGCTACAGCCACATAAAATTTTCTAGTTCTAATATCGTTGTAGTCAAGACCAGACTGTCCCAAACCTAGACCAAGACCAGTCTGAAAGCATGAGCAAAACCGAAATTGGCAGTCCGTCCCCGAGACCAAGACAAGACCAACAATCACACATCGGCAGTCCGAGACCGAGACCGAGACCAAGACCGAGACTGGCAGTCCAAGACTGAGACTGGTAGTCCAAGACCAAGACCGAGACTGGTAGTCCAAGACCGAGACTGGTAGTCCAAGACCAAGACTGGAAGTCCAAGTCCAAGACCGAGACTGGTAGTCAAGGACCAAGACTGATAGTCCTAGACCAAAACCGAGACTGGAAGTCCAAGTCCAAGATCGGGACGCTCGAGACCAAGACACCAAATAAGCATACCAGTTTTGGTGAAAATCAAGGTTGAACAAATTCCTGTATCCTACCATGTCATTCATGTCATTCGACGTTGTGTCTGTCCTGTTTTGTCAGATTTTTGGATGGAATGAAAATACTCTGTTTGGAACGACGGCTGCACACCTGGTGATATTGATGTTTGACGGCTTAAAAATACGGCAAACAGCACCATTTCAAATAAAAAAAGTAATGCATTAGGACAACCTGACAGTTGACAAGTACACCACTGCCAGAATTACAAAAGAATTGCAAGGGATGGCGAAGATTGAATAGGATATGCAAAACCCGAGCGATGAAACTTGAAAAAGTTAGCCAAAGTTTTGCTGCGCATGCGCAAACCGTGACACAGCCCCTTTAAGCTGCATATATACAAAATGGTACACTATTCTAAAATCTCCAAATTCTACAAACTTACTTGTTGCGGAACTGCTTGACCGATCGTTTGTTGGTACTCGTCAATTCCTTTTCAAAGGAAGATGTGTGCTGTCCTCCTTGTGGCTTGCCTTTCTTGTGGACGATTTTCTTGTTCTCTGTTGAAATATAAGAAATAACAACAATAATAGCAGAGCATTTATAAAGTGCAAAGCATCTAACATTGTTATTCAAAGGCACCATAGCCATTATTATTATCGATGTCATCAAGGGATCACCAGAACCATTTCGCTTCAACTAGGTGACTGCCTGGCCAGGGCGCACAACCCTATCAGCACTTAGATTGTGGCATTACCCCAACAGCTCGGGTTGATGAGACAATAAACCCTTTCACGGTTATCGACGCCATGTTGTTCACAGGGCAGTTCGAACACCTGTTGCTGTGTGCGTGCGCGGAGGGGAGCTAGGGAGGAATTTTTGAATTATTCTGGACTAACCTGTTGGCTGATTGCCCCCTCTCTGGCCTCGGAGCAGGTGACCTTTAGACGACCTTCTTGCCTCACGCTTAGAGAATAGCTGGGCTTTCTCTAGTTCTCGCTGAATACGACGGTCAGCCTGAATGGGAAATAATTGTCAAACTAAATAAAATCAAGCCATGACGGACAAATTGTTAAGTGACTGACAATACAATACCTATTGAACATTTTGATATAATTTCTAAAATGGACAATATCCTCATTTCTTTGTGTCTTGGAGAAGCACTGAATATATTGCTAATAAAATTATGTTGGGAAAGTGCAAAACAAACCCTTATTAACATTCATTCTTGCCGATGCAAATTAAATCACCTTCCCTCTTTAGTTGCGGTTCGAGCTGCAGATTCGAACGGAACATTCAACATGGGCCTGCTCAGTGGTCGAGGGTTTACTAGACGCCTGCCTGGTATGCAGGTTGTGGGTTTGAGTCCCACCCGAGTGCGCTATGTAGTTTTTCCCATCGAAGTGACAATTTTTCAAGGGGCCATTTACACCTAATTTTGAATTTACACTTAATTTTGGAATGACTTGGCTGTACTTTCAGTGTTTTACAGGGGAAAATTTATTATTTTTGTCCGGGCGGCCCAGTTTTTTGTCCAGGTGGCAAATTTTTGTCCGGGCGCTAATGATACCTGTGATGATTTTGTCCGGGCGGCGCGCCCGGACAAAACCGGCAGTGGAGAACACTGGTTGAGTAAGGGCAAAACAAACCCAAATTAACATTCTCCCTGACACAAACTAAATCACCTTTGCCCGTTATCTATGTTCCAAGGAAACAATGAAGAACATGCTTTCAAGAAATTGTGCGAAGCCACTATTTTATTTAGGCTGGTTCCTGGCTATACTGCATGGAAAATTGGGCCATACTACCATAGCAGTCAGGGGCCTATTAGTTTCATTAATATGAAGGCGCCCTTTTTTTTTTTTTTTTTTTTAAAAGATAAATTTAATTTCAATTATTGTTTTCTCAAAAAAAGATACCATCTTGGTCAGAATTATTGCATTGGACAGTAGGAGCCACTTTTATCTTTCATTTGAGTAAAGTTTTCCGGTAAAAATGGTTGATTACAATTTTGGGACATTACGAATCCTGTATGGACTTAAATGTTTTGCTTGTTATTCTTATCTCAAAAGGTTAAACCTGGGTTTTTCCCCATAAATATAGCCACTGCAATTTAAATTAAAGGAGCGTGTTCAGAAAAACGGATTTCGTTTTAATCTAACGATCAACAATAAAATACCTGCCTAGAATACTATCCATGGGAAGAAAACAGGAAATTTCCAATTTCCAATTTGGATGTGGAACAAAAAAGGTTGGTGTAATCACTGCACTGCTTTATGGAACCAGATAAATTAGTTTGCAAAACATCGGTGGTTTTTCGACAATATCCTTAAAAATGATCTAATGTGGCGGAGCGGTCTAGTGGATCGTATTCAAAACCTAGGTTAGTTCCAAAGGTAGTGGGTTCGAATCCCGGACCGGTCCATCCACGGTGCGTGTACCCTTGAGCAAGGTACTTTGCCACGCATTGCTTCTCTCCACCCAGGATCAAAAAGGGTACCTGAGAGGGCAGCGAAAGTTGATGTGTTTGATTAGCCGTTGAGTGCCTAAGGCAGCCGGGGCTGTATACTCCCTAGGGAGCTGAGATGGTATATGGAGTGATTTAATGGAGCCCTATGATCAGGGTGATGATAATGTAGGCGCCTTGATCGGGATTTCCCCGGATAAGTGCGCGGTATAAATCCATATCATTATCATTATCATTATATACGGATTGGGAATGCGAAATTTCAGAATGGTAATGAGAAAAATATGACAAATGATACGGTATCAAAATCACCAATGGGCGGGACAAAATGTGATCTGGATACGCTCCTTTGAATGCCTTTACTCACCGCATCATCGTCTCCTTGCTGTTCTTGCTTTTTGGCTTTTTTCTTGGACTTTTTGTCAGTTTGGTTTGCATTCAGCTTCAGATTGTCTGGAAAAAAGTTAATATATAGACAGTTTTTGTGAGTAGGTTGAAATTACCAGAGGTCCTGTGGTCCAAGACCAGTAGGAAATCAGGAGGACAACAAGGTCTGTTTAATAGTCTAATGGGCTTTGCAGGGTTTCCCCTTAACTTTTTTCCCAACTGGCCAACAGGGCCAGTTGGCTTAAGTCTTTGCTGGCCCGTCAGCATTTCAAGTGGCGTAGTTCAAATTTCCGGTTGTTCTTTTTACACACCGTCGACTTTTAATGTTTGCAATAACCACATTTGAGTGAAAAAAATTGATGTCATTGGTAGTCATGAAATTTTCCCTAGTACAAGTTTTATTTCAACTGGACAGCCGGACATTTGGGGAGGCTTTCCAACTGGCCCGAGATGATTTTAACTGTCATTTGGCCAACGGACCAGTGCTAATTCGAACGCTGCCTTTGAAAACATTTCCTGACCATTGCAAACATTTTCTGATAGTTGGAAACACTCCTCGATCATGGCAAACATATCTTACTCAATGTAAAAATAAACAAATTTGTCGCAAATATTTCAAGATCACTGAAAGACACTTCTAGATCACAATTCTTTCTCCGATGTCTCCAGACATGCCCCAGTTATCTTACAGAACGAGCCGGAGAAACAAAACAATCCAATATGAGACCAGAAAACAATCCCATCAACTATACCTTACACATTAAAGATAGTATACATGATTGGTAAACTGTTACAATATAAATTGTTGACTGGTGTGGTGTGGGATATGGAGTTTTAACACCCGAGGGAGCTCATAGCACCCGAGGCAACGCCGAGGGTGCTATGAGCTCCGTACAGCATAATAATATCGTTTCATAATTAATATCGTTTCTATTAATAATATCGTTTCTATTATTTGGAATGTTGAAATTGTAAAAACAATTCGTCTCTGCACTTTCGCTAGTCTTCGGACTCTACCTGTGCGTGTGTAACATTGCGAAAGTAGCACGCACACAGCGTGTGGAATAATGCGATGTGCGTGCGCGTTGTGCGCCTCTATAGCGGGCGTAACACGCGGTTTCTTTTACTAATGGAGCCTCATACAGCGCGTTACGCGTGCTATGGACAGGGGCAAAGAACTCGCATAGTACGGCCGGGTGATATGAAGTTAAATTCGCATACGGCAGGGTGATATGAGTTTTTATCACATGGACATGTGACCGTTCTGGACCAATGAAACTGCAGTATTCCAAGACAGGGGTATAACAAATAGTTTTATCCCCCTGTGTGATTGAAGATATGCATGATTAAAACCAACCTGAGCAAAAACCAGCTCCGTACTTCCTCTAACTCTTGAGAAAACAGTAAAGAAAAAGGGGTTTGCAGTCATTTCGCCCCAAAACCACTTCGCCCTGAACCATTTCGCCCTGAACCACGGCCTGTGCACGAAGTGGCATTTGGGCAATGTAGTGTTTGGACGAAATCATTTGGGGCGAAATGGCACTCGGGCGAAGTGGTTTGGGGCGAAATGGCACTTGGGCGAAATGGTTCTGGGGCAAATTGAATTTTTGTCTCATGAGACGAAAACTAATTGTTTTATTCATTTCTCAAACACTATAGCACTTCAGACAAAACCATTTCAGGGGAAGTTTTCTACGGTGATCATGTTTATATTGTGTAAGTTAGGCGTAAATCTGTGAACATTTCTGATTTTCGAGATTACCAATGATGTATACTGCCTTTAAATCTCTGAAACATCGAGTTTGCATGGGGGTCATTCCATGAAAACAGGACACAGTGTCCCCCCTTACGTCGTGACACTTCTGGAGTTGATTTTTTATAATTACTGGACTTCAGAAAACGACTACCCTCGGCATATAAAGAATACAGACCTCATGAATCGAACATCATCTTTATCTATTTGAAAAGGCCATTATTACAAATGCATCAAAATGTCACACTTTGGCTCCTGTTTTTATGGAAATACCCATGTATGCATGCACATGCAAGCATGTGGATATGCTTAAGTGTATGTGTTACGACACACGCTACAATTTCTTGCCGAGGCCCGACCAGGCTGTATATTCACAAATTATTGCCCGGTTCCAGCGACCTTTAGAGGTTGTCGAGGCTCATCATACAACAAAAAATGACGGTTTCTAGCATGGCTAAAATACTACTGTCAAAGAGAATCAACTTACCATACTAACCGACTAGGGGCATGGATGCATCATAACTGCCCTCAGCTTCGCCTTAGGCAATTATTCACGCCTGGGCCACTATTCTATTTGAACACTTTTATGCCCAAGTAATTTTTCACACAAAACTGTTTTAGGCCACTTACACTATGAGCAACTAACAATGGAAATTGGGCACACACCATTGTTAATAACAATAGTTTGTGCCCAAATTCCATTGTTAGTTGCTCATAGTGTTAGGCTGGGGACTTCAGAGTCCCATCAGACATCAAAGGGCTAAACAGTTTTTAATCTCATTTTAAACTTGATTTACCTTGCTAACCAGGTAGGGGCCTCGATGCATCATGATTTTCCTCAGCTTCACTTTGGACAGTTATTCACTTCCAGGCCACTCCCATTTTAAACAATTCTAATCTGATTTTAAACTTGATTTACTCTACTAACCGATTAGGGGCCTGGAATCATCATAATGCATAGTTTAGCCCAGGTAACCACGCCCCTTAGATACTGTTGCTATGTGCTCACAAGCCATCGCAAATAAATGGCGACACAACGTACAAAGCAACGGGACTCGGCATGAAAAGCACAGATTCATTGGAGAAAACTCAAAGGTATTTATGTTTTAGGGTCGACAGTTACCGTAGCACACACTGAGCAAAGGGCTAGTAATGCAGGAATGGCATATATTCATAAAAATGCGCTTTCCTACCTTTGAACAGCGAATCGCCCGACATTAAAACAAAAATTCACGCGGTCACTGCATACAACACTGTACAAACTGTATATGGGCAGAAAATCGCGTGATTGTTTGTGATGCAATGCACTTTGACCTATGTGGGCGCTGTCTGCTAGCTTTGTTGTGATTGGTCAGCGGGTTCGGCTTGATTGACAGGTCGGAACTATGCATTGCCCTCAGCTTCACCTCGGGCAATTATTCACACCTAGATCACTATCCAATTCTAAACGTACAGTTATAAAACACACTTACACCCGTTTCATACTGGTGCACCAGAGTCGCACCGAACTAAATTATCCCAGAAAATCGAATTAAGTTTGAAACAATTTGGAGCGACTTGGTTCGCCAGAAGTCGAAAGATCGTCCGTTCCAGTCACTTAGAACGACTGAGTGAGTGAGTGAGTGAGTTTGTGGTTTAACGCCATGCCGGCATCAGAGGCCATATTCATGGCGGGATTATGTTAATATATAAAAATGTTTGGTTTTGATTAAAATTAATAAAATCATGTAAGTTGTGGAAAATATATGATCTTGGAATTAGTTGTATAGATAACAAGTGGTATATTTCAATAAAATTGAAGAAACGTTGTATATAAGTACTACGTGGAATCTGGGTAGTTTTCCAAGGCAACCCCGAGGAGGCCGGTCATAGTGGATCCCCCAGACACATGGCACCGCGTCTAAATAATCCCGCAAGGTCGGCCGTTTCCCTTGCAGTTTAAGGGCCCGGGCCCCGCCGGTATTTTTACAGGTCCGCTTACCTCCGGGTGATGAAGGGACAATGGCACCGAGTGTCTGGTCAATCCCCCACACCCCGTCTCCCAGGATAAGTAGGGGTTCTTGTTCCACCGTCCCGTGTGAAATGCGAGTTTTATTCAAAAGGTCTAAATTGACATTGTAATATGAGTGAACTTTATTATAGGGAGATCAACCACGGGGCAGGGTAACACCTTGTCTCGCCGAGGCGAGCAAACCCCAGGATGAGTCCCTAAATAGTCTTATTTGGAAGAGTGAAGAGTAGATAATGGAGCAGAATTTTACAAAATGTGATAAAGTTGGGATGATTTGAGGAAATCAATAACAATATTAAATATGGATTAATGAGATTAAAATTATTTGTATGATCCCATACCGCAGTATAGGAGACAGCTACTGTCCCGCTGCAGAAGTTCCATACAGTAACCGCTACAGCATCATTGAAGTTACGACCATTCCGGGGGACGTGTAGCTGCCAATTAGCCTAACTAATAGCCTACCTAATATAAAAATGAGTAATCTAATTAGTTAAAGGGGCTACAAAGATATTGAGATTGATGGTGATTATAAGATATGGTAAAGTTCAGCTAATTTAAGGAATAAAATTATGGTACTGGGATCTATATTGAATAAATCTTTTAGTGTGGTGACATGAAAATATCGATGTCTAATATCCCTTAATTCAACACATTCTACTAATAAGTGATGCATAGTCAATGGACTATCGCATGGGATACAATAAGGTTGGGGTTCTCCTTTTAGTAAAAAGGAATGGGTCAAGTGAGAATGTCCTATGCGGCATCTAGTTAGGATGACTTGGTCCCGTCGTGTTAAATTTCTATAAGGAATCCAAAATCCAAGGTTAGGTTGAATAGAATGGAGTTTATTTAATGCAAGAGTTGTCCATAATTCCTGCCATATTTGTTTTGTATATGAGCGGATAGAACTCCTCATGTCTGTATAAGGAAGAGGACATGGTTCCACTGGGAGATTTAAAGCTTTTTTTGCAAGAGAGTCTGCTTGCTCATTGCCTGCTAGACCTATGTGGCTTGGAATCCAGCAAAAAATAATATCATACTTATTTGAATATAGTACAGTTAATCTATTAAGAGTATCTATAAGAAAAGGATGATTTTTGTTTTGTCCGCTTAGTGATTGTAAAACTGACAGTGAATCACTAAAGATGATGAATTTTTTTTTTTTTGAGATTTCAATCATGTCCAGGGCTAACAATATTGCTTTGAATTCAGCTGTATAAATGGAGCTATGGTTCGGCAGGCGAACACTTCGTTTATGATGTTTGTAAATAGCAGCAGAGGCAACTCTTCCTTCATCTTTAGAACCATCTGTATAAATACAGCTGTGGTTAGGGAACTGAGTTTTAAATTCATGGAAATCATTTTTAAATACTGAAGCATCAGTTTCTGATTTTTTGTGTTTAGTCATATGAAGAAAGACTTGGGGTTTACAAATTTCCCAAGGTGAGAATATACAGTATTCGGCATGAGCAATATCTTTTAAATTGAGATTTAAGGCCTGTATATGGGGTCGTAGGCGTAAGCCAAGTGGCTTAATTGTTTTGGGTTTAGCAGAGTAAATGTGTTGATACATTGGGTTAAAAACACATAGGTAAGCTGGGTTTGATGGGTTGGCTGCTAATTTAGTAATATATTGCAAGGAAAGTTTAATACGTCTATTTTCAAGTGGTGGTTCATCTGCAGTGACATATAGACTTTCAACCGGTGATGTTCTAAAGGCTCCAAAAGATAAACGTAATCCCTGGTGGTGGACAGTATTTAGCTGTTTTAAATAGGATTTGGGTGCAGAACCATAGACAATGCTTCCATAGTCTAATTTTGATCGGATGAGTGATCTATACAACTGTAATAAGACTGAACATTCTGCTCCCCAGTCTTTATTCGCAACAGCTTTAATAATATCCATGGCTTTTAAACTTTTAATTTTAAGGGATTTGATGTGTGGTAAAAAAGATAGTTTTGAGTCAAAAATTACACCTAAAAATTTTGTTTCATTAACAACCTTAATCCTGTCCCCTCCAAGAAAGAGATCAGGATCAAAGTGAGCATTTCTAATCCTACAGAAATGCATACACATAGTTTTTGGTTTAGAAAATTTAAAACCATTTTCAGTGGCCCATTTTTGAAGTTTATTCAGGGATAATTGGAGTTGGCGTTCAATTGTTTGCATACGGCTAGCTCTATAACAAATAAGTAAATCATCTACATAAAGTGATGTGAAAACTCCATTCTGTATAGTTTTCACAATATTGTTAATTTTGATACTAAATAGGGTGACTGACAGTATACTTCCCTGTGGAACACCCATATCCTGTTCATGTGATTCAGAAAACGTAGAACCTATTTTAACTTTAAATTGTCTGTCTATTAGAAAATCTGCGATAAAGAGAGGTAATTTACCTCTTAGTCCCATTTCATGGAGGTCTTTCATTGTACCATACTTCCATGTTGTGTCGTATGCCTTTTCTAGATCAAAAAATACTGCTACAGCATGTTCTTTTTTGATAAAGGCATCTCGGACGAAGGTTTCAAGTCTTACTAAGTGATCCATGGTACTGCGGTTTTTCCTAAAGCCACACTGATAATTTGTTATTAGTCCATTGGTTTCGAGAAACCATACAAGTCTGTTATTAATCATCCTCTCCATTGTTTTACATAAACATGAAGTGAGAGCTATTGGTCGATAGTTAGATGGATTTGTATGATCTTTGCCTGGTTTAGGTATAGGAATAACAGTGGCATGTTTCCACAATAGTGGAACATCACCAGTATCCCAGATAATATTAAAGATGTTTAACAAAGAGTTCAGACACTCATCAGGGAGGTGTTTTAATAGTTGATAATGAATTTGGTCAGGTCCAGCAGCTGTATCATGGGATTTCTGGAGAGCTGTCATTAGTTCTTCAAATGTAAAGGGTTTATTATAATTTTCTTCATTTTTAGAAGTAAAATTTAAGCGATAGCGTTCATTCTTTTCTTTAATACGTTGAAATTCTTTCGAATAGTTATTAGTAGATGAATTTTTTTCAAATGTTTTGGCTAATTCTTCGGCTATATCTTCCTTGGAGGTAAGAAGCTCATTATCTTTTTTAAGGTGTTTAATTCCTGATTTTGCTTTTCTACCGTTCATTTTTTGGACCATATTCCAAACTTTGTTCAAGGGAGTATGTGTGGTTAATTGAGAGACATAATTTTTCCAGCTGTTTCTTTTTTTTTTATTAATAATTTGACGAGCTTTGGCTCTCAGAATTTTAACTTGGGCTAAATTTCCTGAGGTTGGATTGTGATTAAATCTTCGTTCTGCTTTTTTACGAGCTTTTCTGGCTTCCTTACATTCAAGGTCATCCCAAGGTAAATGTGGTTTAAATGGATTTGTTGATGTTTTAGGAATTGTTTTATCTGCTATAGAAATTAATATGTTTGTATAAGTACTGATTGGATTGGTTTCTTCAACAAAATCAATATTAATAAGTTTTTCTTTACATTGTTCAGAGAAGGATTTCCAATCAGCTTTATTAAAATTCCATTTAGGAATATATTCTTCACTAAGTGATTGATCACTTTCTAGAATGATGGGAAAGTGATCACTTCCGCATAAATCATCAAAAACCATCCATGAAAAGTCTGAAACTAGATCAGGGACAGTAAGTGTGAGGTCTATAGCCGAGTATGAGCCATAACCAGGGTGTAGGTAGGTATGAGAGCCATTATTGAGATAACAAAGTGTTTGATCAGCAATAAACTTTTCTATTATTTTACCCTTTGTATTATAATTATCAGAGCCCCAAATGGGGTTATGTCCATTAAAATCTCCTAGTAATATATATGGGGTTGGAAGCTGATCAACAAGGTTATCTAAATCGGTTTGTTTTAAATTAAAGGTGGGTGGTATATAAATAGAACATACAGTAAATGACTTATGTAATGTGATTTGGGCAGCAATAGCTTGCAAATTAGTTTTTAAGGGAATACAGCTGTGAATAATATTTTGTTTTATTAACAGTGAAGAACCACCTTTGGCTCGTTCTTCAGATGAGTCGTACGTATTATACATATGGTAGGATTTCAAGTTTATATTATCTGTTTCCTTCAAGTGAGTTTCCTGAAGGGCAAACAGTTCTGGGTTGTGTCTCTGAATTAAGAGCTTAATCTCATTAAAGTTACCTTTGAATCCTCTACAGTTCCATTGAATAATTTTAGCTTTGTTCATAAATGTAAATAGTTAAGTTAATTTGGAAAATTAAGTTAACTACGTAAATTAATTAAGTTAGTTACTTTAAGTTAAATAGGTTAATTACATTGGACATTGTGTCATTTCATTTTTGATTTGGGTGATCTACTTCTTGTTCTTTGTTTTACGTTGGTTGATGCATTTTGTAATTCTGTGTAGTATACTTCCATATCTTCAGCTTCATCGTCTAAACTACTGTATTTGTTTTGGATCTTGGTTGGATTTTTGTTTGCTTTTTTGTTACGCTCACTCTGATCATGATTTGATTTTTTATTTGGATCTTTTCCTGATGGTTTTTCCTTTGAGTAGCCACTAGTGGATGGTTGTTCTGTCTTACTAGTAGTAGAGCGAGTTCTGGTATGATTGTTTTCCTGGTGAGTTGTTTCTTTAAGTGGATCTGTTGGATCCTTTCCTGGTGGTTTTTCCTTTGGGTAGCCACTAGTAGATGGTTGTTCTGTCTTACTAGTAGTAGAGCGAGTTCTGGTATGATTGTTTTCCTGGTGAGTTGTTTCTTTAAGTGGATCTGTTTGACAGCTGATTGATTTGGTTAGAGGTGGGTTTGGTTTTGTAGTTTCAATGTAATGCGTTGGTTTTTCGGTCGTAACCCATGTCAGAGTAGTTTGGCATTCAGTGTGTCGTATTTGTTTTGTATGTGCAGCAGCCTTGGCATATGTAGATTTATTTGGGTATTGTGCTTTGGCCATTTCCTTAGCTTCCGGGTAGCTGATGTCATTCATTGCCTTAAGATATTGGACTTGTTTTTCATATTTCCATACTGGGCAGTCTCTTGACGAGGTCATGTGGTCACCTTGGCAATTCTTACAGTTAGGATTATTGTGGCAGTCTTGTCCGTTATGATCAGGTTCACCACAACGTGAACAGAAAAGTCTTCCCCTACATGCTTGTGCACCATGGCCAAATTTTTGGCACTGGAAGCATCGAAGAGGGTTAGGGATAAACTTATCAATTTTTAGCCTGAGATATCCAAGTTTAATGAAGTCAGGAGGTTTGGTTGTACCAAAAGTCAGTATGTAGGTGCCAGTGGCGATGGTTAAGTCGTTTTTCCTGATTGTTATTCTTTTGACATAGGTGACATTTTGAGTGATCAGGTGGTCAAGTATTTCAGCTTCTGTTAAGTCATTTAGTTCACGTGTCTTCAACACACCTTTGCTGCTGTTTAGTGTTTTATGAGGACGTACAGTGACGGGTATATCTGCAAATTTTTGGATTTTCATCATGTTCTGACTTTGGATTTCCGTAGTTACTTCAACAAGCAGGCTGCCGGTAGGGGGTTTTCTTAGCTTTTTAGCAGTTTTTACAGTACCCACCATGCCACAGAGAGCTTTGTCAATAGCAAATGGTGATAGTTTTGTAATAGGGAAGTTATCATCAGTAGAAATTATTTCAAAGAACTTGTTCCAAGTATTTGTTTGAGATACAATGTCTGGGTTATCTGGTTCTGTGTCTGATTCTTGAAGATTTCGTTTTTTTTTTTTGTGGGAGGCCATGTTATTGTAGTTTAAAATTCATCATACCTGTTCTCCACCCACCATGGAGCCCAACAACGGGGATGCGCAGAGCTACGTTAAAACTGTAGTTACACACCAGAGTTACAGGAATGATATACTCAGATATGATAAGAATCATACTTGATTGACCCATGAGCCGTCGCTTACTATGGCTGAGGTAATGAAAACATTGACTAATTCTGATGTCTAGAAAAAAGGTAAAGTACAAGGAATGTACAGAAAATATCGATACATCGAATGTTGGACCTCAGCACATAGGGCTTGACACGACCAGCCGATTGATCTGAACGGGCCATTCAGACCGCTCGTCTAGATGAAATAAGGGCCAAAGAGGTGTGTTGGATATCATGGGAGCCGCAGCTCCCAGAATCCTCAACCTCCAGGATCCCGTCTTCCATCGACACGAGTCGCAACTCACGGCAAACGAGTTGCCTCCATCTTTTCGCCTCTTACGAAATGCAAGGAGGATGCAGGGTACCTATTCTAAACCCGGGTACCCACGGGGGTAGAACGACTGAAGAGTGACTTGGTTTTTCAGACGTCAATCTTTAGTGTGCGCACGGCTCGCATTAAGAACGCCTGTCTGAAACCAAATTTTAATCGGAATACAATGCATAGTTCCGACCTGTCAATCAAGCCGAACCCGCCGACCAATCACAACAGAGCTAGCAGACAGCGCCCACATAGGTCAAAGTGATGCAATCTTCACAACAATCACGCGATTTTCTGCCCATACAGTTTGTATGTTGTATGCGCCAGTGACTGGGTGAGTTTTTGTTTCATCGTCGGGCGATTCGCTGTTCAAAGGTAGGAAAGCGCATTTTTATGAATGTATGTCATCCCTGCATTACTAGCCTTTCGCTCAGTGTGTGCTACGGTAACTGGCGACCCTAAAACATAAGTACCTTTGAGTTTTCTCCAATGAATCTGTGCTTTCCATGCCGAGTCCCGTTGCTTTGTACGTTGTGTCGCCATTTTTTTGCGATGGCTTGTGAGCACATAGCAACAATATCTAAGGGGCGGAGTTAACTGGGCAATCTCGGAACTATGCATTAGTTCAGCGCGACTCTGGTGCGCCTGTATGAAACGGGTGTAATTCACTTATTCTAGCACATATCTACTGCACTTACTGACTTCCTGCATTCTCTCTTTGTGCGTCTGGAACCATGTGCGTTTGGGACGGCTAAAAATCTCTTCGTGGTGTTGTAACATGGTGCTAGCTTTGTGCACCTGCAGCTCCGTGATACGAAGGTCTTTTTCTTCTTCTTCCAGTCGCACGACTTCTGCGATGTCATTCTCCATGCTTGAGATTTTGTCTCGGTATTTCTGAATCACATCTGGTGGGGAGGGAGTAATTTGTGAAATTTTAGGGTCTGAATACGTTTATAATTTGTACGTGAAAACAATCGTTAGTCGCAAGTACTGTAAAAGCCAATATTTTCGCGTACAGATATTTTTCGCGCATTTCAACATCACTGACATTTTCGCGAGTTGTTATTTTCGCGGATGGAAATTATGTCACCTTAACATTCACAGAATTGCCTCATTAAAATTACATTTAGTAAGAAAAACACTTTCAAGAATGCAGGCCTAACACAGTGTGCGACCGTGACCTACATGTAGTTTAATAGGCAAGCCTAAACACGCATGATAAGGTGGTTGTCCTGGGTGATTGCATGTTGCGGTCTAGCGAGGTGTGCGCTGTGTGCAGCTAGCTATTTCTCTTCGGTCTGCAACCATTTTTGGAAGCTTTGGGTAAAAAAATAAGGTGTCATTTTGAGTGACTCTTGCCGAAATTTCGGTGGTCCCCGGTGAGAGTCTTCCCGAAATGTCGCCCCATTGCGGCATTCAGCGTTGTTTAAATTATCATGTATCTCTTTTGTTCACATTAATAACAATGATAATGGTCCCAGGGTTATTGTAAGGTCCGTTTACACTCGATTCGCCTTTGCCGAATCGAACTCTGCAATTTCCAAAAAGGGGAGTTGAAGCCGGGTAGGCACTAAGTGTAAACGCAAAATATGAATTGAAAAAGGAGGATCAGAACTGGGGCTTTTTCAAGTCACTTTTGGGGTAGGGTTAAACCCCGCAATTGCGGGGTTAAACCCTGCAATCGTCAAGGTCGCTGTAGTGTAAACACTACCCGAATACAGATTCAGCAATTTGAGTGTCCTTGGGGCAGTGCCCGCCGTGTGGTAGATTTAATTGACCAATCTGGCACTAGTGCTGCAACACATGCGCTGCAGTTTAGTGGTGACTTTTGCGGTTTCTGAAGGCGAATTGAAGCCGATTTGGGGTGTAGTGTAAATGCGGCAAATGTTTAGTTTGCAATAAAAATGCTGGGTCTGTATCCACCTTTGCCGGTTCGAGTGTAAACACGGTAGTAGAGCATACATGCCAGACCCCTCCGTCAACTTTGCTGTTGGGGCGGGGGGGGGGGGGGGGGGGGGAGTGGGGGGGAGGTGTTAAAACACACAGTACAAAGTCGTTATAATGTGCCTGATTAGGACTCGAACCCATTTACCTCCCGCAAACTAAAGTCGGCCGTACACCTTGCGCTCCGACTCCGTTGCGATTGCACAGACACGCCAAATTTTGATTTTCTGCGATTGCGTTGCGACGGACACGTACACGAAATCATGACCACATCGCCATCAGAGCGCATCGAAAAACCAGTACACCTTGTGATACGACTGCACAACTTGCGCTATCGCGATCGGATCACGGACAAAACGCAAGTTGTACGGCCGGCTTTAGACGTCTACTCTAACACGCAGAAGGTCATAATTTCGAGTCCCAATGAGATTCAAAGGAACAGTACTTAGTATATTATGTATACCGCGTCATAAAAGGGCAAATGAATTCCACCTTTCAAAAATATTATCACCTATCAGTTTTAAAAATTAAGATACCTTGAGGGACAACTCTGCTCTTTACTGGATTGTTTGCTTTCTTGACGATGTCCTTGAGAAGTTTCCGTTCGCGCTCTCCTACGAGACTCACAGCTCTGTTAAGAAAATGAAAATAATCTGAACGTACGTAAAAAGATGAAAATATTCACTTCTAAAATAGACCGATCCAGTAAGCTCGCCCCATTTAGCAACTGCCTAGCAAAATGCCACACATGTGAGGCATCTGTGCAGTAGAGTCACTTGGCCGCGTCGTGCGTCAGCGTCCGCACCCTGGTATACGCACAAGCACACTTATCTGTGTACACAGGGGTTTATGGGGTACCGGTACATGCATTGTTGTCCTATTTTCCCTTTTCTTTAGAATTCCTCTGTGGGGTACCACTGTTCCTTTTGAATTTCTTTATGAGGTACCATTGTTCCATTGTGTTTGGTACCCCACAAGTGTGTCTGTGTTAGACCACGCACACAGAAACTGCACGCTCGAAAGCAAAATATATGGTATATATGGTATATTTTATTCACATTATCACATTGTAACCCAAAGGTCAAATTGCATGATAATTTACAATATTAAAAACATCAAAATCACAGTAAACATGAGTTTAAAAAAATTGCACATACCTGTAGATTTGTCTGCCTCAAATCTTTAAAAAAATTCAAAAAGCTGCTCACAGAGAATACTTATTTGAATAACTAATAAAAATTAACACAGACTGTTTTATTATTAATCGAAATGCGAGTAATATGCACTTAAGTATCCGGTCGTGTGCGTGCACGTACAACATGCCTGCATTATGCGTAACGCGCGCGATCGAACAAAAACAACTCACACACACATCTAGAACGCAGTGAATGCACAACATAGCAAAACGACAAGCTAATTTTGGTGAGTTTTACCGATTTACACAAAATCACATTTATGAAGGGATTAAAAGTAGGTTTGGCCAGTCTTATACAATCCGTTTTAAGCTGGCTAGGGTCCTCTGCGCTAATAAAAATGATGTATAGGGTTTTTTTCCGTCACTCGTGCTATAGTTTCCTGTAGCTCTATGCACACAATTTTGAGGACTCAGGTAGCCAAAATGGCGATCTACTTTTTGGCTACCTGAACCTGAGGCTATGAATGGTCAATTCAAAAATGGGCGGAGCTTACTGGATCGGTCTATTCAGGAGCTTATTTCAAAGTACACAAATATAACTTGGTTTGAGGGTGGGTAGTCAATATACCTCAACGCTATAAAAAAGGGTAGGTCAAAATTTTTAAAGGCACTGAGGCCAACTGGAGGGGCATCATGGCCAACTTTGTTCCAAATGGTTCTGGTTGTTAGTGTATAAAACATACAAGCCTCATGAAATTTAAGAGGATACGGCTTGCTGGCCAAGTTGGCCTCAGAAAGTGTATATCTTGAGGGGGCATCAGGGCCAACTCAGCAGGGTATGAGGCTATTGGTCTTGGTTAATATCAAAGCCTGCATTTAGTGCAATATTATCTCATCAATGCATTGGAAATTCACAAACTAGTGACAAGCTTTGTAAAGCTCATGTACAATAAAATAATACTCGGATAAGTTGGATGTAGTTTACTGAGTGCAAGCAATAAGGCACAGACACAAAACACTTTAAAATAACAATATTTTTTTGTGGAATTTTAAGCTCCAAGCTTGTATGTATGTATTACTATTATGCATGTGTTCTAACACAAACTATTTTAGTACGCTTATGTCAATCAATGTATTTTGATTTTTTGACACAATGTGAATAAGATTTTCAAATATATACTTGACAAAAAAGAAACCCACACCTATTGTCGTCTAATATTTTATGAAATATTCGTGAATGTAGCACATGTCTGGGAGATTCAACAAAGTCACAAGCCTAGACAACGCATAGTTCCGACCTGTCAATCAACCGAACCCGCCGACCAATCACAACAGAGCTAGCAGAGATCACCCACATAGGTCAAAGTGCAATGTTTGCAACAACATCACGCGATGTTAATCTGCCCCATACAATTTGTACAGTGTTGTATGCGATGTTCCGGGTGAATTTTTGGTTTCAAGGCCGGTCGTTTCGTTGTTCAAAGGTACGAAAGCACGTACATGTATGTCATGATATGACATCCCTGTTTTACTGGCCCTTTACTCGGTGTGTTCTAAGATAACTGTCGACCCTGAAACATGAATACCTTTGAGTTTTCTCCAATGAATCTGTGCTTTCCGTTGAAAATCTCATTGCTTTATGCGTTGTGTGTCGCCATTTTGACGATAGCGTGTGAGCCATAGCAACAATATCCAAGGGGGCGGGGTTAACTGGGGAAAATCGGAACTATGCATTGGTGCAGATGAATCTTACAATGCTTCACATGAATGGTGCAAAATATTGGCGGTTGCAAAAATGTTTACTTTCTTTCCATAATTAGCTTGGTTCAACATACCGGCCACTTTTCCCAGCTCGCGCTGTTCTTCCGACCCTGTGTACATAATGCTTTAGTGTGTTGGGAAGTGTGAAGTTGATAATCTGAAGGAAAAAAAAAAACATGAACATGTTAATCATGTAAGGGTAAATACATTTTTAAATTAACCCTCCGACATACCATACGGTTCTTTGAGAAGATGGGATGCTTTCGGAAGGCATTTTTTTTGTAATTTTTTACTAAAACACTTTTGGGCTAATTCCGCTCAAACTGTACGTAATCCTCAATCAAACTCCCCTGTAGGAGCCTCCCAGTCAGGCCGACCCTGGGAAATCTGGCCTTCCAGCCAAGCTCCAATCATTTGTGTACTCTGCATAATAGAAGCTATCAATCATCCTACTTCTGGCCCAGTGACACATGTAAACAACAGCTGTTTGCACCCAATGGCCTGACAGTGAAATAGCCCCAGGGTACAGCACTTCCGGAGATTCCCCTGCCGTGTTTACACTGGTGCCAAGCTCAGGATCAAAATTGATACCCTGATAAGAATGTGTAAGTGTTAACCGCAATGATTAAAAGTGCTGCATTTACATTCTGTAGTCGATCTCGACCGCAGTGCCAGAAGTTGCAGTCAAAGGTCATGCTCTTCAAGTGCATGTACATAGAGTGTACATTGTACATGTACATACAGTGTACATCGCGGGCTTTTCCCCTGCAACGGCTGTGGAGTGGATGTGGTAAAGATTAATTGCTTATCCAACCACTAGCTGACCCTGAACTTGGGGGTCAACCCTCCGCCGAAGTGAGACCAGATCTCGGGGTCTGATCCGGGGCCAATTTTGGTCCTGAGAGCGTTTACACTCAGTTTGCGATTCGGAGATGATCCCGAACTCTGTGTGCGACCCCGAGCTTGGGATCTAGTGTAAACACTGCCCTTTAAGTACTTGTGCGCTTGTTCTCCCAAACAATCGTGGACGTTTTAGGGAGGTCTAACAAAGAGAACAATATCGTCCGCGATTGGCAAGCGAACGTCCGCGATTCGCTCCTGTACAAAACCAACGAGAGTAAGGAAAAATAGACTATTTCCAAACAAAAGAGGAACAAAGGGACGTCCGCGATTGTATGTGGATTCGCACCTTGCTGTACTTGTGTACGGTGCATGTCAGAGGGTTAAATCTGAAACAAGGTATTGATCGAGATATTTTCTCTTACCGTTTTGAGGTCCTCAATATCCAACCCTCTCGCTGCCAGATCTGTAGCCACCAATACATCAATGCTCTGCTCTTTAAATCGCCGCAATGCTTCCAGTCTCTGGGGGACAGAGTTTAATTTTAACATTAAAATCAGTTGGTAATGCAGTTAAAAAATTGCCACTTTGAAAACTATATGGGACGGTATTCAATTCCCGAAACGAAAAGTCCAATGTGGACACAGCGAGTCGGTAAAAGGGCTCTGGAGGCTGTGAAGGTCAAACTGCGAAGGGACACTGCACATGCTCTCCCACGGTCTCGGTAAAATGTTACAAATGCAGACAGCAGTAAAATGTTGCCATTTTCCATTTTCCGATCGTCTCGGTAAAATCTCCTAAAAAAAAGTCCAATGCGGGACACTGCTTAAGACTTCATGCCTAGACTGACCTGTGCTTGGGACAGATTTCCGTGAAGTTCACCCACATTGAGTCCGAACAAGCCCAGGATGATGTGCAGTCGATGGGCTTGAACCTTGGTCTGTACAAACACGATGCAGTGGTCGTGGAAAGTCCTGCTGCACAAGGCTGTATGGGGGAAGGGGAAGGAAAGTGGAGGGGAGGGGGGCGGGGAGGGGAGGAGAAAGGAGGGAGGGGGTGGGGGGTGGGGGTGGGTGGTGGAGGGGAGAGAAAGGTTGAAGGGGGAGAGGAGTGGAGAGAAATGGGATGCAAGAGGGGGTATGGGTAACAAAAATGAGAAGGGAGACAATCAAAATACAATGTAATCATAACGTTCTGTTCTTACCGGTATATATACTGCTTTCTGTCACGTGCGAAATCCGGAAAAGTCTGGGTGTTACTGGCCATCTGTGTACATGTACACACTCACGCCAATCCACGCACACGGACATGCATAAAAATACACTAGATAAAGGATTGATAAAGGATTTGTATTCACCTAACATGATTTATTAGACCCAATCCCTATTCGTGCAACAATGCTTGGATTTTTGCTCATTTTTGCTCATGTCAGCGCAATGTTAACCCATGTAACGAAGACGGACACTACAATTTTTGGACTGTTGAAAATGCAAATCGTACCTGCCACGACGGCCTCTCTGTCGGCCTCTCTATTGGGCCGAATCCTGACAAACTCCTGCCGAAGGTTGTAGGCAACGTCCGTGTTCTCGTTGACGAAGAGCTTGACCGGGTTTCTCAGGGAAACGGCGGCGAGATCTTTAACCTGAGAACGGCAAATATGGGGAGTTTCAAAATACATGAAATATCTGTCAACGAGAATTACAAAATTTCAAATGACCTGAAATTATCATATATTCACATAATTTGAAACAGTGTATGGCATATGTGTGAGCATACAATGTGTAGGTAACATGCCTAACACATGTGATTGAACAAAAACAACCTGCAGCCGATTTCACAAATCCTTACGCACTGCGTAAGTCTACTGGGCTTATGCCATTTTCAAAAGTTGCGCAAGCTATGCAATTTTTTGTGAAATTGGCTGCTGACGCCCAGCACTCTGAATGAACGAGAGGCATATAATAAGAATAACAATATAGTTTTACTGATGTATGTATAAATGGAAATAAAGGTGTGGTTAGCTGGTCATAAAGGAACAGTTCAAAGATAGTCTACATGATTGGTAAACTGTTACAAATAGTTTTATCCCCCTGTGTGATTGAAGATATGCATGATTAAAACCAACCTGAGCAAAAACCAGCTCTGTACTTCGTCTAACTTTGAGAAAAACAGTCAGAAAGGGTTTGCAGTCATTTCGCCCCAAAACCACTTCGCCCTGAACCATTTCGCCCTGAACAACGGCCTGTGCATGAATTGGTTTGGGGCGAAGTAGCATTTGGGCGATGTAGTGTTTGGGCGAAGTGATTTGTGGCGAAATGGCACTCGGGCGAAATGGTTTTTTGAATTTGAAATTGAATTTTTGTCTCATGCGACGAAAACTAATTGTTTTATTCATTTCTCAAAGACTATAGCACTTTAGACAAAACCATTTCAGGGGAAGTTTTCTACGGTCATTATGTTTATATTGTGTAAGTTAGACGTAAATCTCTGAACATTTCTGATTTTCGAGATTACCAATAATGTATACTGCCTTTATGCACCTATCAATTGTTTCCCCCACCCCTCGGGTGCAAAACATGCGCAAAAATGCACAAAATGCACAGGAAATGGGCCAAATGCCCCACCCTGGGGCAAGAACAATGTGACCAAACCCCCACCTAGGGGGTGGGGCAGCGCGGGGTGGGAGGGGGAAACAATTGATAGGTGCATTAAGTCCCAATACATCATTTGCAGTGACCCAAAATTTTACTAAGTGTTGATAGCAATGGTAACAAACACCATGATTTTTTCCCCCGTGTAAAATAGTATCTTTGTGGAAGAAATTGCCAACTTTTGGTTTTACCATTCATTCAATACAAAACCATGCATCGATATTTATGGTTTTCTGAAGTATTACTGCATCTATGTGGCTGAAATTTCTACAAGGTAGTTTATTAGGTGATCGGGCCAACAGCCCGATCACCTATTACTCTCGTACGATTTCTTTGTCTTTTTTTTTTCCCTTTTCTTCTTTTTCCACTCAAACGTTTCCAGAGGTTTTCTTCAAAACGGTTCAAGCTATCAACTTGAAACTTGGTAGGAACATCAACCCCAATGTGAAGGTGTGCATACAAGTGTGACGTCATTGTGACGTCATCAGGTATCAAATTACAAACCAAAAATGACCAAAATATGCATGTTTTAAAATGCTTCCGTCTGGAAAACCACGTGACCCATGATCTTCGTATTTGACAGGCTTATATATCAGATCATGGCCTACAATTTTCTTCGTGTGGGCATTTTCATCTGACCCTTCCTTCTGGGGTCAATCTGAGGTCAAAGTTCAACGAAAACGAAAATCTCAATTTTTGCACTTATTGAGCAACAATGCCCATCAAACCAAGCTGAATCTTTAAGAAACTAAGTACAGGCATAGGTCCTATAGCAGACTTTCACCAGCGTGTTTAATATTATGATGGCATCAAGCGTGACGTCATCGTGACGTCATCAAGTATCAAATTACACCTCCCAAAAAACCAAAATATGCATATTTTAAAATGCTTCCGTCTCGAAAACCATGTGACCCAGGATCTTCGTATTTGGCAGGTTTATAGATGACATTCTGTTCTACAACTTTCTTTGTGTGGGCATTTTCATCTGACCCTTCCTTCTGGGGTCAATTGGAGGTCAAAGTTCAACGAAAACGGAAATCTCAGTTTTTACACTTACCAGTAACAATGCCCATCAAACCAAGCTGAATCGTTAGTAAATTAGATACAGACATAGGCCCTATGACAGACTTTCACCAGCATGTATAGTATCATGATGGCATCAAGTGTGACGTAATCATGACGTCATCAGGTGTCAAATTACAAAAATTCAAAGGTTATTATTTTCAAAATTCATATCTCAAGAACCGTAATAGATACTTGAACAATTCTTTCACAACATGATAAGTCTAAATGAACTGAACAAATCATACGATGTCATGACCCCTGTGTGACGCCTACTTCCGGTCCAAACCGGAAGTTGTTCGAAAATGTGCAATTTTTTAGCATTTTGAATGCAAATATATTCAAAGTGGTAGTGAATTTGACCATATTTCTACGGAACGAAATGTTTCCACACATGTGGACCTTTTGACTATACCATTGGTGACGTCATTACATGGACGGTGGTTACGTAATGTGGTGTCAAATTACGCAAATTTGGAGCTGAATTGTTTTAAAACAACAACAGATATTGGTATGATTCCATCGCCACATTTAAGAACTTGATGTTCAACATATTGTTCAACAATTTGTGCACAAAATTGTGACGTCATGATGTCGTCACAGGTGTCACATTACAAGATTTCAAAGGTTATTATTTCAACACTTCATATCTCAAAACGGTGCAAGCTATCAACCCCCCAGCTATGGCGGATATGCAGGGAGGAGATATTAGTTACCGGATTAGTGTATACAGCAGCCGATTTCACGAAACTTTACGCAATTGCGCAAGTCCACTTACGCCATAAGTTATTGCGCAAGTAATGAATTGCGTAAAGTTTCGTGAAATCGGCTGCTGAACTTCCATTTTTGCCATTCCACAGGTGATAACAACGTTTGAAATTCATCACAAAATGTTCATTTAGCCCGATCACCTGGCGTTTGTAACAACAAACGTCATACCTCTAGTTAACATTATTCTTTAGTTATGTGATGCTGTTTCTGTTTTTAAAATTTCCACCCACACCTTTATGCCCCGATTAAATTACAGTCATCCTACCTCATCAGTCATCGTGGCCGAGAACAGCATGGTCTGTCTGCTGTGGGAGCATAGTCTGATTATTTCCTTCATCTGCTCAGCAAAATATTCGTCCAACATCCTATACAGAAAGTCAAAATGTAGCAATGGATAGTGTAGTTGGTATGTAATGCTAAACCAGCTGCTTAAAGACGCAGGCTCGTCAATGCGTGAGAAACAAATTTTTGCCCACGAAATTCACCGCGCTCCTTACTAGTTGGACAGTCAGCTGTTATGATCCCGGACATTGCAGGCTCATTGGTTTACGTACGTACATACAAACATACTGTTCCCTGTCCCTACGGGATCGTAAGAGCTCGGTCAAGGTATGGAGCATGGTGAATTTTGTGGCATGAATTTATCCGTCGCGAATTGACGAGCATTGACTTATGCCCCAAAAAAAGGTTACAAGTGTGACAACATGCCTTTCTAAAAATCCTGTGTACAAATTTCAAATATATACGCTCGTAACCGGGACAGACACTTGTGTTACATTTTAGGCCATCCCGGTTACGAGCGTATATTGGAAATTTGTACACAGGGTTTTTAGAAAGGCATGTTGTCACACTATTTGTACCGGTAACCCTTTTAGTGCCCAAGTTATCTCTTCAGAACAACTGGTATTTTCTAGAAAATATGGTCTGTGTTGCCGTGGAAAGACTCTCCTTCAGTTCCACTGGAGTAATGTTATAAAACATTTTTTTTAAATCGCCTTAATTTGCATTTTTCTTTTAAATACCCACTTTTAGCTTTAGTTTTGTAGAATTCAGAAATGTTCAGGCCACGTAGAAAAGGCGTACAGGTACAAATGGCTTCACTTTGAAGCTGTAGCGTACTTTTAAACACACTCATCAAAACCCCAAAATGTACAACTCCAATCTTGAAAACACCATACCACTAAACCCAACGCCAAACCTCTCAAAACAGGGTAAAAAAAGCCGAACGTAAATTTTTACCGATCAGCTTCGTCCAGAATAAGAACCTCCACATTTTTTAGGTCAAAGGTCGGTGCATTATGCAAATGATCAATCAGACGACCAGGTGTTGCTATGACGATATCGGGGCCTTTCCTCAGCGCCGCTTCTTGGAGCTTCACATCCAATCCACCTACATGGCAAAAACCATACAAAATTACTATTCAAAAAAATCGGTTTTATTTTCAATCGAATATTCGATGCGTGAATATTTTTCTACGATTTTGACAAAGGGTTTGCCGTGATATTAATTAACCAGCATAAATTGTATCTGAAGTTATTAGCAGTGGTAGCAGAATACCAGTCAATTGTAATACACATTACATGATTTTGGCTGGTAACCCATTTTTGCAAAGCAAATAAATTTTGCTGAGCAAATTTTTTGTTTGCTTAGAAGCAGTATTAAATATGCCCCAGTTTAAAATTTAGGTCATGTCTGAATTTATGGCCGACATACATTCATGAGTCAATGGTAAATGGCTTGCCATTTTCCATAGACTCGTGTGGAATTTCAAAATGTAGCTGGATAATTTGGGGAAGACTATACATACCAACAGCCAAACAGCAGTCCACACTGCTGAACTGTGCCAGTTCCCTGGTTACCGTGTGCACCTGTACACCCAGCTCCCTGGTGGGTACCAGCACCAGCACGCGGGTTACCGTCATCGCCTGCTTAGGTTTGTACAGAAGACGCTCGAGTACCGGTAACATGAAGGCTGCCGTTTTGCCTGTACGTTGGAAAAAACAAAAACGATTACATTGCACTGCACTGCAGCATAGAAAATTTAATTTTATGTATAGACCGTATCGAATAGCGCTATTTCGTGGGGCACTGTTTGTTACTTAAACCGTTCAACAATGGAAGCACAATATGTGCAACCATGCATGTCCTCAAGGAACAAAGAAACTGCCCCATGAAATGGCGGCTATTCGATATGGTCTGTTATAGACGTTATACTGTATTCATAAATACCTTAGACAGTTTACGAATCCCTATTGACGATATAGACCGGGCAGTCTTAAACACTTCTCGTCTGGCCCGCCGCCCATGCCAGCACGTATGGAACATGCACACACACACAGAAACTGCATGCGCCCGAAAGCAAAACGTGCGTGCGCTTACAACATGCCTGCATTACGCGTAACGCGCGCGATCGAACAAAAACAAATCGACGCACAGCAAGCAGTGTGAACGATGCAATGCATACAAAAATACAATTTAAAATATGGCAAAATGGCAAGCAAATTTTGGTGAGTTTAGGTGAGATTTACACAAAAAGGTATTTATGAATGGGAATAAAAGTGGGTTTGGCCAAACTTAAACAATACATGTACGTTTAAAACCGGCTAGAGGCCTGAACGAATGATCATGATGGGATGAAAATACTCTTAGGTCGGCCGCACACCCGGTGATATTGATGTTTGACGGCTTAAAAATACGGCAAGCAGTGCCATTTCAAATAAAAAGTAATGCATCAGGACAACCTGACAGTTGACAACTACACCACTGCCAGAATTACTAAAGAATTATAAGGGATGGCCAAGATTGAATAGGATATGCAAAACCTGAGCGACTAAACTTTAAAAAGTTAGCCCAACCTTTTCAAGTTTTGTTGTGCATGCGCAAACCGTGACACAGCCCTTTGAAGATGAGAGGAAACTATTTAAAGTAATTTACCAGTTCCAGTAGCTGAGCATGCACAGATGTCTTTCCCCAGCAGAGCAATGGGTATCGTTTGGGCTTGAATTGAGGTCGGAGTCACGAAGTTCATTGCACTCACAGCCTGTTGTCAAATCACACAAAATGAGATCAAGTTAGTCTGTGCTCTGGGGCCATTTCAGCTTTAAAAATTCAGAATAAAAAGCTGTAAATTTCAATTAAAAGGCGCAGGCTCGTCAGCAATGCGCGCGCACCAAATTCGTAGTTCCATGTCTTTGCTATGGAGCTGCGTATTTCGTGGCTCGAATTTGGCACGCGCGCATTGCTGACGAGCCTGTGCCTTTAAGAGGTGATTTTAGGGATAATTATCCAGGGACTACCAGGGTGAATTAACTCGATTCAAATGTGGACAAATGTCAATGAGTTAGGAAAACCTGGATGCAGTGAAAAACAACTCCACCGGGATTTGAACCGCGGACCTTCTGCCCAACGTGCAGACGCCCTACCAATATAGCTATGAAGCCAACTGATGGTCTCGAATCACGGTATTGCAGTTATTCCTCACTGATTGGGATTGGCTATGACGTGAGCTTAGCAAGCCCTACGCGGAGTGCTGTGGCGGAGCGGTCCTGTTGATTGTATTCAAAATTTGGACTAGTTCCAAAGGTAGTGGGTTCGAATCCCGGCCCGGCCCTTCCATGCTCATCAGGACTTGAGCAAGGTACTTTGCCATGCATTGCTTCTCTCCACCCAGGAGTAAAATGGGTACCTGAGAGGGCAGCGAAAGTTGATGTGATTGATTAGCCGTTGAGTGCCTAAGGCAGCCGGGGCTGTATACTCCCCAGGTAGCTGAGAAGGATGATTAAGGAATGATATCTCTGAGCCCAATGACCCCTGGTAATAATGCAGAAAGCGCATTGAGATATCCGTCGGATCTGAAATGCGCTATATAAGAACTGCCTATTATTATTACCACCCTTCGATGAGATAACCACCCCTCCCTGAGGTCACTCACAGGAGTGTGTCCATGAAATTTCATAAAATCTAAAAATTATATCAACTTGGAAAACTTAGGCTATGAAATCATGTAGCTTATGACACCTGAAAGCGAGTTTAATGACAATTTTGGAAATATTTGCATTGAAACCAAAGCTACGTAGAAAAACATGGACTTGCCTAGATGTAAACTAGTGGCTTTTTGCCCGTCGACTTTTGTCTCAAATCAACAGAGGGCACCCCAAATGTACACACGTGTGACATTGTACACTCGACCAAAAAAGTTCTGTCACCAGTAAGACATTTATAGATATTTATTATTAAATTGGATTTAATGTAGGAAAATAATATATCAAATTTTAGCTGAACATATCCTTCAAAGGAATAAAACTCAAGAGAGATCATAATGGCAAGCTTCACTGAACAGGAATGCAACAAAGGAGTGTGGGGTCAGAAAAACACAAAAAAACTAGAGCTACGTCTGTTCTATGAACAGAGCGTAGGGCTTTTTCACATTTTTTTTACATAAAAAATGAGCATGCTTACCTTGCAAAATTAGATGTTAGCATATCAACAATTTAACTTTTAAAAAGTTTACCTTTAATGTGTTACCTTTAAAGGATTGATGACGTCATAAATGTTTTAACCACACAGACATGTTTGGTGGTGGACTTACTCTATAAGCAGCACTAATGGGCTAATTTGCGCAAACACTGCTATGAAAGGGTCATTTTAAGACTTTTAAATTTTGACCCTAGAGGGCGCCCTTTTATGGAATGACGTAGAAACTTACATTTTTGGAAACCCTATTTACCTTAGACACTGATACTACCAACCGCATCTCGGCAGCTTTCACCACTTTTACAAAATAGGTTCATTTAAATGCACTTCCGGTTTCTACCGAAAGTGAGCAAGGTCACAGGTCATGGCGATATTTTTTGGATACCCCACCCTAGTCGAACTCAAACACCTTTGACCCCATCCAAATACCTCTCACCAGTTTCAAATGGCAAGGCAAAGTCTGTTTGACCAATAGGGAATGAGGTCAAATGTCAAGGCATGTGGGCATCTGAAAGACCTTTATTAATGATCGTATATGCCGAAAGAATCAAGATCGTAGGTCAAACGGATGATTTTTTTATGAATTTTTAAATATGGAAACATTAAACTTCATGCCCCTTTAAACTTACACCTGATGACGTCATGATGACGCCATTGTTGGGTGCACACCTCTTCTACTGTGTCTTTCATGTGACCAAGTTTGTTTAAGAACAACCTCAAGTCTGGGAACAACCTCAAAAAGTGCCGACAACGCCCATGCGTTATGTTAATGGGGAGCGGGGGCGGGGGAAATCAGAAGAAGAAATTAACGGAAAAGCCATACATTAACGACCTTTGCTAGTGATCGTATATGGGAAGGAATCAATGTTGTAATTTGCATTTTAAAATATTTTCATGCACCTTTAATCTGACACGTGATGACGTCATTATGAGATCATTAGTTAAATACATTTGTTAATGACCGTATATGGTGCAGGAATCACGATCATAGGTGCCTGATTTGTTATGAATGTTTGATCGTATATATTTTAATTTTAATATTTAATTAAACTGTTCATTTTTAGTTTGTTTTGTTCACATTTGGGATGGAAATCCGATGTTTACTCGAAAAACTGATATACATATATTAGTCATCAAAGGCAGAAATCAGAGCACATAATTTGTTAAGATTGAAAAGAGTTTGGCCAGGAAGGAACAATTTCGTAATTAGATTTGTTGAAGATGGTTCAATAAAATCATAACAATGACTTAATGATTTCAGGCCTATATTAAGCTTTGCACCTTACTAAACCTAAAAAGAAAGAAAACAAACATTGGAATTAATGCTTCACGGCAAAACTATGACATTCCCTCAATAGCATACAATTACTTTCTTGTAGAGAGTGGACTCTCTTAAATAAGACTGAAATAACATGAAAGATTGTATCCTACTCACTGAACTTTTGTTAAACCATCTTCTGTTGAATTACACGTCCGTGGTAGACAGTTAAAAGACTGCTTCCGGCGCCGTGTCACACAGGGCACACGGAATAGACATCTACGGTAAAAATTGATTTATGCGAAGTTTGCTCGCATAGAGAACGATCAAATCTAAAACTATGCCCCTGGCATAACACTGGTCACTGCTCAGTAAACCGAGAACATCATGGCATGATCATGGTGTCATTTTAAAGAGGAGATTCAGCCCTAACAGATGATATCTCCTGTTCATTCATACGGGCCCTACTTTAGTTACAATTAGCAATAATATCTCGGTTTCTTTCTTTTTTATCCACCCTGTATATACGGAAATGTTGAGTTGGCTGAACTTTGGCCTTCAATTGACCCAGGAAGGAAGGGGCAGATGAAAATGACTACACAAAGAAAATTGTAGCTGAGGATCTGATCTATAATGTCTGCTAATTATGAAGACCCTGGGTCATGTGGTTTTATAGAGGGAAACATTTTACGAAATGCATTTTTTCCAAATTTTTATGACGAAAATCCACTTTTTTGCCATTTTTAAATAATTATAATTACGTAATCATTGACGTCATGGTGATGTTGTACATGGTGGTGGAAGTTTGTGATGAGGCCCATGCTTGTACCTAGTTTTATGAAAATCAAGCGTACTTTAATAGCTAAAATTGCTTCATAAGTACACAAAAACACAACAAATGTGAATTTTGAAATGGCTGAACTTTGACCTTCGATTGACCCAGGAAGGAAGGGTCAGATAAAAATGCCTACACAAAGAACATTGTAGCCCATGATCTGATATATATGTATGCAAAATATGAATACCCTGGGTCATGTGGGTTCATACAGGGAAGCGTTTTACGAAATGCATATTTTGGTACTTTTCATGATAAAAATCCACTTTTGTGCCATTTTAAAATTATTATAATTACGTAATCCTTGACGTCATGGTGACGTTTTACATGGTGGTGAACGTTTGTGATGGGGCCCATGCCTGTACCTAGTTTTATGAAAATCAAGCATGGTTGAATAGCTAATATTGCTTCATAAGTACAAACAAATACAAAAAATGTGATTTTTGAATTGGCTGAACTTTGACCTTCGATTGACCCAGGAAGGAAGGGTCAGATGAAAATGCCTACACTAAGAACATTGAAGCTCATGATCTGATCTAAATGTTTGCCAAATATGAAAACCCTGGGTCATGTGGTTTGGGCAAGGGAACCATTTTAAAAAGTGCATATTTCGGCAAATTTCCGCTTTTTAGGCATTTTTAAAGTGTTATAATGACGTAACGGATGACGTCACAATGAAGCCATTCTTGGGTGCACACCTCTTATACTATGTCTTTGATGTGACCAAGTTTGGTTAAGGTCAATGTTTGGGAACAACCTGAAAAAGCGCCGACAACGCCTATGCGCTTTGTCTATGGGAAAAAAATCAGAAGAAGAAGAAGAAGAAGAAATAAACGGAAAAAAAAAAATCAAAACGAAAACAAACGCTTTTTCGCCGCAAAGCGAAAAAGCCAACAACGATGTCAACTTTATTGCACTCAAGCAAGAGGAGTTACAGTTCAGTATTTTGCTTCCACCATACCTAATGCAATGGCACGATTCAGATTGGACAATTTATGTGAAACTTGCCATCATGATCTCTCTTGAGCTCTATCTCTTTGAGGGATATGTTCAGCTAAAATTTGATATATATTATTTTCCTACATTAAATCCAATTTCATAATAAATATCTACAAATGTCTTACTGGTCACAGAACCTTTTTTGGTCGAGTGTATATACCTTGAGTAGCGGTCTAGACAGGTTCATTTCCTGGAAGCTGGAGTAACCAGTTTGCTCTGGTGCCTCAGCAAAGAACTTGGCTTTCTTTGTTTCTTCATCTTCCGAATCATCAGAATCTGCAGGAAAAAAAAACAGAAAGCGAGGATTAAAGTCAGACTACAGGATTTGTAAGATAAAAACCAACCTGTGTATAAACTACAGCTCAGTACCTCATCTACTTTCCAAGAAATAAAAACGATATAAAAATGTGTGCATTCAAACTGTGACCAGTTTCTGAACCCTGCCATTTCTTTGGGAGAGAAACAGTATCAAGAAACGTTTAGTACAGAGCAATTCATGTAAAAAAGGATACATGTACATCACACAAACAAAAACAACCCACCAAAAAATAACAAGTGTTTTGGAAGCCCTCAAAGGTTGAAGCAGCTTTTCACCCGTCTTTTGGACGGGCAATGTGGGATTTTAGACTGACACTTTGCGAAATAGACAATAAAACATGACAGGTAGAATTTTGTCGAAAGGACATTACAAAAGACGGGTGGATTTTTGGTGTAAAATGTATGCATACTTGAGCGACAAAAATGTATTTTTGTTTAGAATAAAAAATACAGAAGTACTTCATAATCTGCGCAGCGACCAGCCGGCGGTGGTATGCTAGCTCGCGAGTGGCGACTCTTGTACATGTTGTATGCACACTATACGTACGTGTGCCCTACGTGACCACATGATATGGCCACATTACATGTATAACGATTTCCAACTTGCCTGGTCTCCGTAACCACTTTACGCATTGTGCGCAGCACCACACATACCGGTACTAGTGTACAGAACATGTTGGAACAACCCACTGTCCACTGTCCATTCCGCCGTTCCACGTTTTACCAACATATCCACTGGACTGTTGTGCAGTTATCCTATTATCGTGATCGCGTGCGTCGCTCCAGGTCAACTCAACCCTTTGCTTACTCGACTCGAACCAACTCAACCGTCGTGTCAACCCAATCGATGTACCAACTTTGCTCGAACCAACTGCACTGTCTTCTCTGTATGTACCGGTACATACGCCGGCCCGCCCCTGCACCACCCCGCTTTTCAATTTTTGCCAATCACAGGTTGGGTACTTTTTACATGTAACTGCACCAAAGTAGGACAGGCAGTTTTGGAAATCCCAGATGAAACGCAGAGTTGAAGATTATTTAAGTGGTCACAATTATTTACCTCATTTTTGTGAAACAAAGCAGGTAAAAGTTTGACAGTGTTCGAATTAGCACTGGTCCGTTGGCCAAATGACAGTAGAAATTGTCTCTGGCCAGTTGGAAAGCCTCCCCAAATGGTCCGGCTGGCCAGTTGAAATAAAACAGACCCATGCTGTAACTCACACATTCTTTTTAAAAAATGCATTAGGTAGGGTATTATCATACAGTGCCTCCTTTTAGAGAAAATTGAATGGAAAATCTACCAAATTTTCCTTGTTTATTCGCTCACATGTGGGTAATTCAAACAACTAGCTGTGAGTTAATAAAAAACAAATTTGAACCAGGCCACTTGAAATGCCGAAGGGCCAGTAAAGACTTAAGCCAACTGGCCCTGTTGGCCAATTGGGAAAAAAGTTGAAGGCAAACACTGTTTCAAGAACCCTCTGGCAATGAGATAATCTTCATTTCAATTTGGTATCCCCGAGCATTTAAAAACATACCCATTTTCTGCTTCCGTTTAAGTCTCTTCTCGCTGGTCGATTTCGATTTGATCTGGTCCCATTTCATATCCTCAACTCCGAAATCCTCGTCCTCCTCTTCATCATCTGCATCGTCATAGTTACCGCTGTCATGGATACCGTCGTCAGGGTAACTAGCATCATGCCCACTATTCTCCTTTACGTCATTTTGATGCTGCTCCTCTGTAAGCTCTGAAGTTTCAGTTTTCCCATTTGCTTGGCTGTCAGATTCCTTTTTCTGTCAAAGGAAAGTAGAGAATTTGTAATATAGTCTGTAATTAAACCCTGCCAAAGTCGCCAGCCATTGTTTGAAGTACATGTACTTGATGATCTTTGACCCTGTTCTCACTAGAGAAATCGTTTCTTTCGACAATGATTCAACGAAGTGTTTTCCTGATGTGAACGCACGCCTCTTCATTCGACGATGATTAGAATCGCTTCATTTAATGAAGCAAATAGCTTCATTCGACGAAGACATCGCTTCATTCGATGAAGAAATTGCTTCAAAATGTTCTCCCACGTGCAAACTCAACGGCAGCTTTTCTCGTCGCCGTTTTAATAATTCTGGACGTGGGAGGGCGCTCTCCTCCGTGAAAATAAAATACAGTTCGGCCCGTGTTCGGACTGCGCAATGTTTCATTACTTAAGACTTAATGAATATCAACCATGTCCACATTTTAGTAAGTGGACATGGTTGACATTAAGTGTTAAGTAATGAAACAGCGCTAGGTAGGGAAAGGACTGTGTACGTGTATGTATTTTTGCCCGATTAATGATCAGGCTTGATACAGTCTGTCAGCATTCGGGCATTGCGCAGTCCGAACATGGGCCGAACTGTATCTTATTTTCACGGAGGAGAGCGCCCTCTCACGTCCAAAATTATTAAAACGGCAACGAGAAAAGCTGTCGTTGAGTTTGCACATGGGAGAACATTTTGGCTTCAAAAACGGTGTTGTAAGTATTATTTTTCAATCATTTTCCAATCATGGACATCTCAAACCACTGCAGGACACAACTAGGACATTTTTGGGTGTGATTCCAATTTCGAGGTCCCTTTAACAATAAGTTGGGATTGTTGGTGCCCCTTCCTGAAAAGAAACCACCAAATTTGGCCGTTTTTGAGCATTTTTCAACAAATCGAGGTCACATGATTTATCGGAACCAGATTCTGGTTCCGATAAATCAAGTGTTCTTGAAGTTTTGTTTTCCAGCCGTAGGGCTGTGTGATACACAGTTTATTACTGCAGTACTGCATCAAATTTGACAAATGAGTATTTGACAAATAAGACTATTTATTCAGGTTATGAAACAAAGTTGAACATAACTGTGAAAAATTGAACATAAAATTTTGACACAAAGCCCGCGGAACCGAAGCGAGTTCCACAATGGACAGTCAGTCTACCGGACAATGTGACATTTACAATGTAGCCCCACGGCACACACACGTTGCCCGTCCACGTTCGTGAAGACAAACCATGAATGTCAGCTCCTGTATGGAAAACGAAAAAAACCCATTCGGTCGTCCAGGCTGTCCAGTGAAATCTTCAGCAGAAAATGAGAGATATCCAAAGCAAAAAGCTGTTAAGTGAAGAGCGAATCCTTTCCGACAAAGTCGTGAGTCTCGCTCGATAGTGAACGGCTGGTAAAGCGTTTAACTCGACTATTGACCGTTTTTATTTATTTTAAACTTTTGTGGTTAATTATGGGACATTTTTACTATCTTTTTTCACAAGGACCATCCAGAAATTATTGTCAAGGATGCTGTATCACTAAATTACGTAAATATTAGGCCGGTGTGTACCTTTAAGGCTTTCCCAACAATTAGTTAAAGCCGGCCCAACTGCTGTAGGGGTAGTCCTAGCTTATTTTTGGGAAAACCTTAACAATATTAAGTTGGGATGGTCGGCAAAGTTGGAGCATAACAGTATTACATGTGTACCGGTGCCCTTAGATGCTTACTTTTCTTTTTTCACTTCGAATCTTGGCAATCTTCTGCTCGAGGGTGGTGTTTGTCTCAATGCGGGTGTGGCCTCGTGGTTTCAGGGTCTGAATGATGTTTGGAGCCCACTGGTTATCTTCGTCGAAAGCTCGAGCTGAGAAGAGGAACTCCTGGGCAAAATCGTCTTGACCTTTCTTCTGTTTCTTATGTTTGGAGAGTTTCTTGGGCTTGACGGCCTGCTCAAATGATAAAAAAGGAAAGAATTGTTGCTCAGGGCTTCAGACCTTGTGTGCAAAACATATAAGACGGGTACTTTAAGAAGGCTAAAAGTTACTTTTTGATATTAACTTTTGGATGGGAAGATGTCACTTTAAGTTGATCACTACAATGGCTGCCGTCAGATATAGCCAGTTTTTGATTCGACCCTAGTCAGTATACACATCGGAAATATCGCTTTACAGTCAAAATCAAACTTTGGAAAACAGGTATGAATTCTGTTCACTGGTTGCTACTCAGACGCCGTGTGTTAAGTCTATGGATTATGGAACAGGGCAGAAAAAGTTTAAGTATTTTGAAAGAAATTGTTTAATGTTTTTCACTCCTAAATTCACTTCCCTTTAAAATATTAACACATTTTGGTGGTTATCGAGTCATTATAAGGAGAATAAGTGGCGACCAGTAAACAAATTTCTTTCTAAACAAAGCTCTAAAACATCACAACATTGTTCAATTCAAAATTTTTTAAAAGATACTGAAAATAAAGCATACGGAAAGAATTAGGAAGTTGATCATGGCTTCGGACCTTGTGTGCAAAACATATCAGATAGACAGTGTTTCCTCACAAAATCCTAAAATAGCGACTTGGGAAAAAAATTAAAAAATTATTTTTTGAGTTAAAACCACTTTCACACAGACAAGTTGCAAGAGATTTCAAAATGAAAATAAATAGACGGCAACTTCAAAATGTTTTGGGTATTTTTTTCGTATACATTGAACAAAGATTTTAAGGAAATTACCTCCTGGAATCAACACATAATGTAATTTTAAGATATACTTCCCACTTGCACTTTTGTCGCAAATGTTGCTATTCTGTAGAAAAATCACGTTTTCTTCTTCAAAAATTGCCTTCAGTTATGCACAAGACAACCATTCACACGCGCGCGCAGCGCCCTCTGTTGTCGCGCTTACGCACAGACCGCTCGCCGCGTCATTTTGTGCATTACTTTATGCAGTAATTTTATCATTTATTTATCTCAGAAATGCAACATTTGCGACGGAAGTGTCAGTGAGAAGTATATCTTAGAATTGAATAAGCTATCGATTCCAATATATAAATTTACAAAAATCTGTGTTCAATGTATATGAAAAAAATACCATGTTTTGCACGAAGCACGTTATTTTGTTTTGGTTAGTCTTACATTTGTAAATTCAAGCGTTATATATTTATCTTGTCACAAGATAAAAATGACAGAAACAAAAGGCAGCATGATTTACAGTGCAATTTCACGCAGCGGTCCATCAAGCTTGCCAACTTCAGTTACGGATTTGACCAATAATAGTATCACGACTGCGCGGCTGATGACATCACATTTTTCCAAGTCACTACCTAAAATTTCCCCACTCGAAATTTTGCTTTTTTCCATCAAATCTGCACATTCCAGTGCTAGGTGAGTCATTTTAAAGAAAGACATTTCTGATCAACTTCCCAACTTTGACCGGAATTTACAGGAAATAATCTGTAGGAAGAAATGACGTTTTCAATCAAAATAAAACTTATTAAAACTTTTATAAAAGTTTTTAAAACTTTACATTTTTTTTCCAAGTCCCTAACTATACCGATGATTGATGATCCATTTTAGAGAACAACTATTCTCCATTCTTTTTCTTCTCTCGACAGACGACTAGTCCGCGATGACGGACGAGTTGTCCTATATCCCATGACCACGCCACGTGTTGCACGTGGGAAATTCTTGCACGTGCATGTCGCGGTGTGCAATTTTTAAGCCTGGCTAAATTTGGCGTTGCTCGAATCATTAAATAAATCTACGAAAAGAGTACAATAGTGCCTATTCTAACATTCAATATAAGTCACTTTTACCTCTTCATCACTGCTTGTATCTTCCGAAATAACGTCAACTTCATCCTCATCTGCAATCGTGCCGATGAAATCGCTGGGCAGCGCCATCTTGGAATTGCGGAACAAATTAGAGTGGTTTCCGGACCACATATTCCACATAACCTTGGCAACACTCATTCTGGTATTTGTATCCTTGTGGAGACATCCCTTTGTTCTCATGTACAAATTGGTTAGAGCCTTAGAGGATCAAACAAAATTCAAAACGCTTCTATTTAAACCAGAATTACTTTTCTGAGCTGAAATTTGGACCGAATGTGGGGTACCGTGGCCGAGTGGTTTGGGTCATTGACTCGCAATCATGGGTGAAAACTTGGGGTTGTGGGTTCGAATCCGGCTGCAGTACCTGTGCCCTTGGGCAAGGCATTCAACCACACTTGCTCCATCCTTCAGAAGGGATGTAAAGCCGTTGGTCCAGTGAGTCAGGTAATGGTAACGCACTCTAAAGATCCAGAGCATCTTTGTAACAAAACGACTTTCGGATATATAGGAACAATTGTTTGTTTGTGAGCTTATTTTGACCCAGCTCCCAATTTTTTTTTCTTCAAGAAAACAATAATTCAAGATGAATTTGTATAATTATATGTGCACACATTTTTTGCAAGGGCGCCCTCATGTGAAAGAAACTAGGACCCTGTAGGCTGACTACCGTGGTATTATGATGGCCACGGTAGTCCGTGCAGTACATAGAGTATGGTGCAGTATAACCACGGAACCAGCCTACGTAGGACCATAGCTCCATGGTAGGACCATGGAGCTATAGCTCCATGGTAGGACATGGTAGGACGGCGGTTTCGCGCAAAATCTTGAAATACACTTCATACACAGTAAATATTGGTTTTTAAATTTTATCATACACATCCTCAATCACACACGTACACGGAGATAAATAATTTTCCAATCATGTACTGTAAAAGCTGAAATATTCGCGGTGGTTTTATTTTCGCGCATTTCGCGCACCAGACAGAGCCCGCGAAAATATTGTTTGCAACAATTGTGGCGATCCCTGAAACATTAGGCCTACATAATTTCCATCCGCGAAAATAACAACTCGCGATGTGTCAGTGATGTTGAAATGCGCGAAAATATCTGTACGCGAAAATATTGGCTTTTACAGTAATCTGTCTCAGTTTAAAGGGCTATGACATGCTAAACAACTTTTTGCCTAATCCTTGCTTTATATGATGGATTACTTGTTCAGCAAGACATGCTATTGTTCGTTTGGATGTAAAGTCAATAAAAGGTAGCCTTTTTCAACTTTGAAGATTTAATTGCAATAAACCACAGACAGAGGGCGCTGTTTGGAGTGCATCACGTAAGGAAGACAGAAGGGAAAAGTTAAGAAAAAACATAAGACTTGTTGGACTTGTGGCAAATTGCTGCAGTTTTCTCCCCCAGTTTCGTCATGGCTTACAACAGGAAACATGTGGAACAAACTCAAACAGTCATGGATTACAAAAGTTTCAGGACGTTTGAGAAAAAAGGTCGAATCTTTTGTGCACAGTTGAATGTGATTTTCCCGTGTTTGCCTCTTGTGACATCATGACCTTGGTCGTGAATATGCATATTTGCATTAGATAAAACTAAAAACCTTTGTTTTAACCCCCAAAACAAGCTCCAAATATGATTTTTATGAATGTAACTGAGTATATTGGTTTTATAGCATATATTTCATTGATAAAAATCCCAAATAAGCCCTTTAAAGGAGAGTGCATATTTTCGAGGTCCCCATTTTTCCCATGGGTGTCATATTTTTCTCATTACCATTCTGAAATTTCACGCTCTCAATTCTTATATTTTCAAGGATATCGTAAAAAACACACAGATGTTTTGTAAACTAACTTTTGTAAACTAACTTTTAAAGCGGTTCCATAAAGCGGTATCTTTTATGATTGTTGGGTTAAAAGTAAACGAAACCCATTTTGAAATATGAATACGCTCCTTTAAAATTGAAATCGAGGCTGCAAAAGCTCGTCCTCATTGATCAGAAAACCAGACGTCTATTACAGGATTTAGATCAGCTATTGTATGGTTACCATACTAAGCAAAATTGTAAATAAACAAGCTAATCTTCACAGGGCGCCGTCTGAAATGTGTGAAACCATGGAGGAAGGAAAGACTGGTGAAACCGTGAAAAGCTAGCGTTTTGTGAGTGTTTTTCGTGTGTTAAATAGCTAGAAATAACCAGATAATGCTTTAATGGAAAATAAGGAAAGAATTTACAAGTCGGACGTCACATAAATGATAAGCCCTCATGCACTAAGCTAGCCGGCCCCGCGAGCAGTGCTTCGGAAAAACCCTCGGCATGCTCGGCCCTGTCGCCTAATCTACCCCAAATCTGTGGCAAACTCACGCAAATGAAATTTGTCTCATGGCTCTGATATTTGCTCAATAGGTGCACTCACCCTACTTCCAAATACTGAAAGCCACCCAGACTTTTCTGGGTGGCTTTCAGTATTTGGAAGTACACTCACCCCAGTTTGCAAATATTTTGAAGAGTACGCATCGATCCGATGTCTAGTTTCGGTGAAATCGTGGGGAAAGTTTTAGACCCTCCGTGCGATAAAATACCGACTCTTTTTCTTTGACCAAAAATCAAATATGCGCATGCGCGAGAGCGGAGAGGTCAACACTAGACTGGTTCCACATCCTCAATTTACTTCCCTTCGTCGTAAGAGGAAGGGAAGTAAATATGAGGACAGCGAACCAGTCTAGATTGTGTTGACCTCTCCGCTCTCGCGCATGCGCATATTTGATTTTTGGTCAAAGAGTCGGTATTTTCACCGAAACTAGACATCGGATCGATGCGTACTCTTCGGAATATTTGCAAACTGGGGTGAGTGTACTTCCAAATACTGAAAGCCGTCCAGATCAAACTGTACGGCTTTCAAGAGCAGCATTTTTCCCCCCATCAAAACCGTTGGCAAAATGGAATCTTTAGTTTACTCATTTTACAGGAAATTGCTATTTTTGGTAAAATATGAATCTCCACACGTTCTACATACCTCCCTGGCTGAAATTGTCTGAATAGTGGCGTACATTCGTCCGTAAAACCCGAATCTTTCAGGAGCAATCATACCGCATGACTTGTAGAATTTTTCCCCTTTTCAAAATGGCGGATGTAGACTCGGCGCAGTCGTTCTTTCGGCCACCAGCACGTACTAGCACGGTACAGACAAGGGGGGCGCTGTTCACATTTATTCGCTCTTGCCTGTGGGCATGTACCGTTCCGCCGGCCGGCGCTCCGCTGGCGAATCCACAGTCACTGACGCGAGTACACGTTAAAAATGTGATATATTTCCTCATGGCTTGCATCTCTGAATTGTTTATATATTTTTGTAAATTGATAGTTAGTTAGAAAACCTACAAGCTGTTTAATTATCGACCAATTACTCTCAAAATGATTGTCCATGTATGACAATTGCGTTGTTTACACGTTGCCAATGTCTCTCAACTACGAATGAAGTATGATTTTTTCTTCAGCAATTCCGTTAGATGACGAAAAATATTGCCACCCAACTCCCCTTCCCTCCCTCCCAATTAAACAAATTGTAAAACAAAAATCAGAAAGGACTCGATAAGAACCACAGAACCTCTCGAAACTATACAATTCCAGGCGCCTATAGCTTTTGAGTAAGGATGCCGCCAACTTTTTTAAGCACATGCAGCCGATTTCACGAAGCATTGCGCAGCTTGCGCAACTTTTGACAAATGGCGCAAGCTTCATAGCCTGCGTGTTATCTTTGGAAGAATGTTGCGCAACTTACGCAATAAAATGTTGCGCAAGTGGGTTTACGCAGTGCGTTATGATTCGTGAAATCGGCTGCAGGTGCTTAAAAAAGTTGGCGGCATCCTTACTCAAAAGCTATAGGCGCCTGGAATTGTATAGTTTCGAGAGGTTCTGTGGTTCTTATCGAGTCCTTTCTGATTTTTGTTTTACAATTTGTTTAATTGGGAGGGAGGGAAGGGGAGTTGGGTGGCAATATTTTTCGTCATCTAACGGAATTGCTGAAGAAAAAATCATACTTCATTCGTAGTTGAGAGACATTGGCAACGTGTAAACAACGCAATTGTCATACATGGACAATCATTTTGAGAGTAATTGGTCGATAATTAAACAGCTTGTAGGTTTTCTAACTAACTATCAATTTACAAAAATATATAAACAATTCAGAGATGCAAGCCATGAGGAAATATATCACATTTTTAACGTGTACTCGCGTCAGTGACTGTGGATTCGCCAGCGGAGCGCCGGCCGGCGGAACGGTACATGCCCACAGGCAAGAGCGAATAAATGTGAACAGCGCCCCCCTTGTCTGTACCGTGCTAGTACGTGCTGGTGGCCGAAAGAACGACTGCGCCGAGTCTACATCCGCCATTTTGAAAAGGGGAAAAATTCTACAAGTCATGCGGTATGATTGCTCCTGAAAGATTCGGGTTTTACGGACGAATGTACGCCACTATTCAGACAATTTCAGCCAGGGAGGTATGTAGAACGTGTGGAGATTCATATTTTACCAAAAATAGCAATTTCCTGTAAAATGAGTAAACTAAAGATTCCATTTTGCCAACGGTTTTGATGGGGGGAAAAATGCTGCTCTTGAAAGCCGTACAGTTTGATCTGGACGGCTTTCAGTATTTGGAAGTAGGGTGAGTGCACCTATTGAGCAAATATCAGAGCCATGGGACAAATTTCATTTGCGTGAGTTTGCCACAGATTTGGGGTAGATTAGGCGACAGGTACTTTTAGAAGGCTAAAAGTGTTGTTTTGGACGTTTTATATTGGGACGTTATCATTTTCTATATACACTTTTAGCCCCTTAACATTTTAACCACCTTCGATCGTGTGGACCGTTCTTACACGCCCTCAAGAGGCCAGATACACATGTGTAATATCGTACCGTAAATTACAAATCAGACATTTAAAAACTCACCATCGGGGTCCTTGTAATCTCAAGACTTCTGTACCCTTGTCGTTCACTGTCCATGATGACTCAAACATCAAAAAAGGATAACAGGGAGCAAAATTATGAGTAAAATCGAAAATTTTCAGGCAGCGCGGTACACAGACTTCATGCTGAGACGCGTCAAAAGGAAAGCAGTCCCACCAACGCGGATGGATTTTGTTTAGCCTAGACTGGACCCCTGTCCACATACTAACTTCCCCACGCGTTGTATATGAGCGAGAGCAGCGTAGCGCACATAGACAGGGGGCAGATCTAGGCTAAACAAAATCCATCCGCGTTGGTGGGACTACTTTCCTTTTGACGCGATCACATGGTTAGCGAATTCAACATGCATGACGTGTCAAGTCTCCCGTCTGTCCAAATTTGTCGATTTTACTCCAGATTTTGCTCCCTGTTATCTTTTTTTGATGTTTGAGTCATCATGGACAGTGAACGACAAGGGTACAGAAGTCTTGAGATTACAAGGACCCCGATGGTGAGTTTTTAAATGTCTGATTTGTAATTTACGGTACGATATTACACATGTGTATCTGGCCTCTTGAGGGCGTGTAAGAACGGTCCACACGATCGAAGGTGGTTAAAATGTTAAGGGGCTAAAAGTGTATATAGAAAATGATAACGTCCCAATATAAAACGTCCAAAACAACACTTTTAGCCTTCTAAAAGTAAGGCGACAGGGCTGAGGGTTTTTCCGAAGCACTGCTCGCGGGGCTAGCACTAAGCCTGATGGGACAACTCAGAAATATTCTAAGTTTTTCCTAGTAAATTCTTCATAATTTTTCCCCTCCAAATTTTTGTTTCTTCATTAGATTTGCACTTATTGATGTATAATAAATAATTTTTAGGCAAAATTAGTGACGTCCGAGTACTAAATTCTTACCGGAAATAACTTCATCTTGCTTGACGTCCAATACTGTAATACACTTTATATGTGACTTGATAATCGCTAAATATAAAACATGTGAAGTTTTGGGAAAAATTTGCTTGCCTTGAAATTGAATGAAAATTTGCAATATTTTTCCACATTTCCCTTGGCTTTGTTCTTAAAGCTGTTTCGGTAGGAATTGAGAAGTTGACAATTAGGGTAAAAGTGGGGGTATTCGACCGGATAAGGTTCATTTGAATATAAAAGTTGCATCAGAGGAGGTGCCAGGCAAAACCTTTCAACAATCACATGCTGAGGTAATTGCCTTTCATTCTGCATCAAGCCCCAAACTGGAGGACCGATGCGATGGATGAGGTGCAGCTTGGCCACCAAGATGAGGTCTATGATGTGGAAATCGACCAATGCAGTTTTATTGCAGGAAATTGTTATTGTGGAGCCGAGTGACAAAATATATTGTTTATGTTTATTTAACAACATGCACATTCACATCTTAAAAACGATTTGGCAGGCCTGTTGCACAAGCGCGTTGTACGTCGAGCGCCTAGCAAGAGTTGTTTCTGACGCGCCGCTGGAAAACCACACAGCGCGTCTAGACGCTTGAAGCTCAGCGCTTGATGCGCAACGTGCATGTACGACCTCCCACGGCTTCATTCGATCTTCGTTAGCGGTCGCTCTTCATTCGATCTAAGCTAAGTGATAGATGAACGCACGCTTCATTAACTAACGATGATTAACTAATCTTCGTCGAACGAAGCGATTTCTCTAAGTCAGCTTGGTTAGATAAATTATCTCGGTATCTAAACAAGTAGGATGGCACTCACAAAAGTGTTGCATTCAATTTTAAAGGCCCTGTAGATGATCTGTTTTTGAACGATTCTGCGAATAAAACCATTATAAATCAAAAGAAAGACATCAACAAACTCATCCGAAGAAATTTCAGCTTTGTCAAATGTACCACGTTTAAAAAAACCACGAAAATCCATATGCGTTTTCCTGGTCTTGGCGGGGTGTTTGAAATATTCGTTCTCATACTGTTGATCGGGTACTATGTGGCTTGCGTCATGCACTCTGTGGCGCACAAACTGCGTGTGCGCGCGATCCATAAAAATGCATCGCGTTGGAACACGCACACGGAGTACACAGCGCCCATGCATTTTGGACCGCGTAGATGTGAACCAAAAATAAGTAAATCGTTTGCAAACGATCTAAATAATTTCATCTTTACGGATTATTTTCTGGTAAAATTATATCATTTTGAGCGAAAACCTTTCAATGGATAGTTGCTATTAATTCAATCTTTACTTTCAGAACTTTTCCCCTGTAAACTCGTCGATTACTTTTTGGGGTCATTGCAAATGATCCACTGGGCCTTTAAAAGATACGTTTTGTGAAATAGACCACAGGTATAGCTTGATTTGTATGTTATACATGTATGTGTTGACCTGTTTTTTTTTTCATGCAGATTGGATAGCTCACATATACCACTAACATGAAAGCCATAAGGAGACGCAAACGTGGTACCAAGACTGAGACATCTGTAAAAGCAAAGCAGCAAAAATGTCACAGCCAAAAGGGTAGCAAACAAGATGTCTTTCCCTTCGATGACCTCCCTAATGAATGCAAAGTAAAAATCCTGACATATCTTACGGACAAGGAGAAGTGCACCGCAGCTCTGGTGAGCTCGTCCTGGACAAATCTAATACGAACACCGTGTCTGTGGACCAAGGCGGACTTTGTGGAGCTCTTGTATTCCCAGAAGAGCAAGCGCATCCCGATCCCGTCTCCAGCGCTAGAATGCCAAGTCTTAAAAGAGAGAGTCAAGTACTTCGTCTTTCATCTGGTGTCTCGTAGAGCTTTGATCCGCGAGCTGCGATTTGAGTTTGATCTTCACGACGGGGAGGAAATATGGCTCAAACTGCTGATATATTTACTACGGATGGCTCATGCCCAGGAGTTGCACACTGTACAGTGTAACTGGACGTACACCCCTCACATTCCGTGGTTTCTGAGCGGAGCAGCCATCGACATGAAGGAATCCCGAGTGACGTCCTTTCACAAATTCCTAACCGTGCTTCACGACAGCAGTCCTGGAATCCAGCACTTCTCCATGCCATTTGACTGGTCCTTATACTCGGTAACCTTACTCTCTCAATTTAAATCCATCACGACTCTAGAGTTGTCCAAATATTGGGTCTTCCACGGCCTACCCCAAAGGATGTTGGACAGACTTCTCCAGGATCTTCCGAAACTGAAGCGACTTAAACTCGAAGTAGCAGTGCCCTTCAGAGATGGCGGTCTCTACCCTCAGTACGCCTTGTCATCGCAGACTCTCGAAGAGCTAGACATTTCAGTGTGCTCTGGCTTCTTTCTCTGGAGCGTTACGTTACCGAGACTTAGAAGTTTCTGTGATTCTAGGACGGCTTGGACTGGACCGATTCTACCCAGAAAGGCTTTGAAGATTGAGTGCTTGTACAATGTGATGAGAAATGGTGCTCCGGCACTCAAGGTCTTCAATACTTGCAGCTTGAAGGAGGGCTGGCGGAAAGCCTGCCCCTCGGATTTGGAGGACGTTCTTCGAGCAACTTGCTACTGTGAATACCATAAAAGCAGTCCTCTTATCTTTTAAATGGGAATCATACCTGAGTAACAAAATACCTTGTGCTCAACAAGTACAACTCGTACATTATTGTAATGCAAAGAACAATAAATATTACATGTACCTTCTGAAAAGTGGATACGAACTTCACAAAGAATCACAATTGCAGCGATGCCTCGCAGTAAGGGCGCCGCCATTTTGTCCGAATACTGGGCAACGAATGACATTTTTGTGGACAACTTTTTCGTGTATTGCCATAGGAATGCACGAAGGACTTGTACGCAAAGACGTCATTCTTTGCCCAGTATTCAGACAAAATGGCAGCGCTCATAGAGCGTCGCATCGCTAAAATTGCCATTCTTTGTGAAGTTCGTATGATCCGCTTTTCAGTGGGTAACATTTTTTGTTTTTTGAATTAAAATAATTTACGAGTTGTACTTGTTGAGCACAAGGTCTTTTGTTTCTTGGGTATAATTCCCCTTTAACCCACTGATTCCAAGCAAACTTTACATAATTCAGGGTTGGGTATTTTTTCCGTATACATTGAACAAAGATTTGAATGAAATGACCTCCTGGAATCAACAGATCATCCAATTCTAAGATATATACTTCCCACGTTCACTTCTGTCAGAAATGTTGCATTTCTGAGATAAAAGATGAAATTACTGCAGAGAGTAATGCACAAAATTACGGCAGGAGTGGTCCGTGCGTAAGCTCGGCAGGAGTGGTCCGTGCGTGCTTGCGTGAATGGTTATCTTGTGCACTAAATGAATGCAGTTTTTGAAGCAGTTTTTTTTTTGTAGAATTTTTAAAGCAACATTTGCGACAAAAGTGCAAGTGGGAAGTGTATCCTAGAATTAGGCTATAAATCTGTTGATTTCCTTCAAATCTTTGTTCAAGCTGTTTTGTATAGAGGCGCAGCCTTGATAAAGCCATCACAGGTGCCGTTTGCACCTGGACAAAAATGTGCACACGAACAAAAAAAGATTTGTTGCCAAGCATTATCCTCTGGCGTTATCATTATTCACTTACAGTTGTACACAATGTACCACGGTATCCACTGAACCTGTGACTCCAATTGCACACCACGGACATCCATCTGTTTAGAGCAGAATGATTTGAGCACCATGCGAGGTCATTACTCAGTGTAAAATAATGGTGGATACTTATACATGTAGTGATTGCTTTCCAGTGACGTCACCCCTTCCATGATAAGTTCCATCCACCATTTTGGTGGGCATTTTTCATGACCCACGTGGCTCGAGTAATAACCGGCAAACAGAGCAAGAAAAGCGCATTGGTTGCACTTACTTTTGTTGCTTAACCTTGCTTTATGTTGTTGCGCCATGGCTGTTGTATCGATAAAGATAAAAACGTATTTCTTCAGGCTAAAAATCGCGATCAAGTAGAAGCACTTTCGTGTTTACAAGCTGACTGCATGCTCAATATTTTGAACGTATCGCAACGCGCGTGTGTGGCATCTTCGAATGAAAATACGCTGGTGAGTATTTTTTACGCTCGTTCATGTGCGTCTATTGGCGCGCGCGTGTACGTGCGCGACTGTTGCCCACCACACATTCCCGGATGTTCTACGTCATCGAAAGCAATCAATAGCACACATGGCTGCCCCTGCGGGGGTGCTCCTGGTGCTGTTGTCATCATTATACCGCCGCCATCAGGAAATCACCAGAACCATTTTGCTTCAACTACCAATAGGAGGCTACCTGGCCTAGGCGCACAACCCTATCTGCAGTTAGATTGTGGCATTTCCCCCTAACAGCTCACCATATATCGCTTGGGTTGACGAGGCAAGTGAGATTAAGTGTCTTGCCCACGGACACAGACATGTTGGCACAAGTGGGGCTCGAACCCATAACCCTTCGATCACGAGTACGGCTGTATACCCACTAGACCACAAGACAGTGACTAGTGGAAAACCCTAAATGGGGTCCTTGCAGGCTTGTGACATTAACCAAGGCCATTGGCCTCTTAGTTGCCTTGCCAATTTTCTCTCAGTGCCCCTCCAAGAAATGCACTTTCTGAGGCCAACTTGGCCAGCCTGCCCTACATGTATCTTCTTAAATTTAACAGAACTTGTGTAAACTAACAACCAATACACATTTGAACATACACTGTAGTTGGCCGTGATGTCCATTAAACTATGGACAAAATCAAGGTAAAAGGGACCCTTGCGTTCAAGGCCTGCATTGTAAACTAAATATTGGGGCATTGTAAATATTGCGGCTCGGGCAGTTTTAAAATTAAATGCATGCATACGTACATGTACGTGTGTGATTGAGTTAAACTCTAACACTAACAGGGTTCACTTTTCGACAACATTTTACGTTTGCTTCGGAATATTCTTCACTGCCAAAATAACGAGTTAACTTGTGTTCAGGGTAATTTCTCAATAAACATTGATACATGTACTACATGTATCATGACTTTGAAAGAAATTTTACTAAATATCCAAGTTTTTATTGCTCCAAAATATCACTTACATGTAGTATGGTTGTCATTTATTATTTTTTAACGCAATTGTGAGTTGTGAAACCTAATTAATGCCCCCTGATGTATTGTAACGCTTTTTTTTGTGATAAAAAAAGCTGCTTTTTCTAAGTATACGTGTATGTACCACCTGTTACTCTATTCATTGTATGCATTGAAACATTAGGTTCTTTTTGTAAAACAAGCAACTCCTTATAAACTCCTCAAAAAAAGTTCGGAAAGTCAAGTTTGGCTGACGATGTCTCTCTTGTTACTGAATAATTTCCCTTGAATTTGGTATCATTGGAAAGCCCTGTTATTCCTCTTTACAGTGATGTCATTTGTTATGATTAATCAATTGGGGAATGTGCAGTATAGCAGAATACAGGGGTGGGTGGAAAGTGAAATGTCCGAAAATTCACTGCTATTGTCATGCAGTGCATTTCCCTTTTATTTGCTTGTTGGAGGATGGGAATGTGTCGATGCACTTTTTGACAATAGCAGTGAATTTTCGGACATTTCACTTTCCACCCGCCCCTGTATTCTGCTATACTGCACATCCCCAAATTGATTAGTCATAACAAATGTTTTTTTGAGGAGTTTATTAAGGATCAATTTCAATGATTCATTCTTTCCGATGTGTAGAGGAATTCTCTCTTTTTAATACACAGTTCAGTGGTCACTGATGAATCAAATGTGGTCCGTTCATTTTTATGAAAACAATTATTAACAGGCTTCGAAATTCATTTTCAAAAGTGCACGGCAATTTTCCCTTAGTAAAAGGCACCTGAATAATTTTTTAAGGGCAACACGGCAAAAGCATAGGGCACCGATGGCAATTTGCGGTGGTGTCGTGGGTTATTTCAAGGCCTGTATTAATCTCGGTCACTTTCATTTTAACTCGCGCAATATGGATGGCTTAAATTTTGTGTTCTGCTTTTGTAATACATACATGTAGTATAAAGAAGACCAACTGGAGAAAGGGCATTTTGGCTTCAACTTCAGTGCCATTGGAGGGACTGAATACAGTTAAACCTATAAAGAGGCCACCTTCTCATAGTGGCCACCCATCTTTGGTCCCAAATGCCATGTGTAAATGCTAATGCAATCCTTATAAAAGGGCCACCTGTTTACATTGTAGAGTGGCCATTGTTTTTAGGGTCCTGAGGGTGGCTATACTGTACTGTACAAGTTTCATACTGGTAGATTGGTTCCCGATCTAAACTCCTCAAAACAAATTCGGAAAGTCAAGTTTGACTGACGATTTCTCTCTTGTTGCAAAATAATTTTCCTTGAATTTTATATCATTGGAAAGCCCTGTTATTCCTCTTTACGATGATGTGTCATTTGTTATGATTAAGCAATTGGGAGATGTGCAGCACAGCTGAATACGGGGGCGGGTGTAAAGTAAAAAATGTCACAAAATGCATTGCATTGACACATTCCCATCCTCCAAGCAAAAGGGGAATGCACTGCATGACAATAGCAGTGAATTTTGTGACATTTCACTTTCCACCCGCCCCTGTATTCCGCTATACTGCACATCCCCCAATTGATTAATCATAACAAATGACACATCACTGTAAAGAGGAATAACAGGGCTTTCCAATGATACCAAATTCAAGGGACATGATTTAGTAACAAGAGAGAAATCGTCAGTCAAACTTGAGGTTTTTTTTTGCTAGATGGCCAAAAAAAGATCGGTAAAAGGCGCTTCATCCTTGGGCCAATTTCATAGAGGTGTTTAAGCACAAATATTTGCTTAAGCACAAAAAAACTCTTGCTTAGTAGGGAACGTTACCAGTGAAAATCCTTATGTGATAAAAACAGTGTATGACCAGTGTTAGAGGACTGTTTCATTACCATGACAATCACATGAAATTTTTGCTAGTAACCTAATTTTATCAAGCATAGTTTTTCACGCTTAAGCAATTTTTCATGCTTAAGCAGCTCTATGAAATTGACCCCTGATCTGTGATTGGTTGTCATTTGTGCGTGCGCTTTGTGTGCTTTATATTTATAGATTGGAGAAGCCTTTTGGGCAGGGTTTATTTATTTACACGTGGCCGGGTTAGAAATGTCGAACTAGTGTAATACAAAATAACGCACTTTAATACTAAAAGAAAAACGCGTGACAGTGCCACATCTGACATGGAAGTGCCACATCTTAGACCTATACTGAATTCTAAAGGTAGATAACGATTGATACGGGGTAAATCGTGAGCCCACACTTTTTTTTCATTTTATTAATTATGTTTTTTACATGTTGATTTTGTAATCAATTTTCAACCATTAATAGAACCGTAGATTTTTATTACGCTTTAAAATTTAAATAAAAATGCATGTAATCCGCTGCATGTATCTTGCGGCATTGAGTGAATGTCAACATTTATTTTAAACAAAATTATCAATGTTGTGAACTGGAAAACCTGTGTCTGCATTTTTATATGCTACAATGTATGTTGTTTCGCATTGCAATATAGCCTGTACTGTGACTTAAAATGTGTGTGCATTTATTTATTTTAATTAATCACTAACAACAGAATGACTACCTCTTACAGGGATTATATTGATAAAAAAAAGATGATACGTACATGTACACTCGACCAAAAAAGTTCTGTCACCAGTAAGACATTTATAGATATTTATTATGAAATTGGATTTAATGTAGGAAAATAATATATCAAATTTTAGCTGAACACACTATGAACATCTAACAATGGAAATTGGGCACACACCATTGTTACTAACAATGGGGTTACAATGAACATGTACATGTTTTTGCTCATAGTGACATATCCCTCAAAGGAATAGAGCTCAAGAGAGATCATGATGGCAAGCTTCACTGAACAGGAATGCAACAAAGGAGTGTGGGGTCAGAATGAAAAAAAAACAAAGAACAATGCAACTTGTGATTTGGGCAATTTGTGTGTAGACAATTAGGAAATTTTTAAGAGAGTTTGGATTTATCAATGTCTTGTCAAAAACATCCAAATCAAAATGGTTAAATTGTCCAATCTGAATCGTGCCATTGCATTAGGTATGGTGGAAGCAAAATACTGAACTGTAACTCCCCTTGCTTGAGTGCAATAAAGTTGACATCGGTGTTTTTTGGTGTTTTTCATTCTGACCCCACACTCCTTTGTTGCATTCCTGTTCAGTGAAGCTTGCCATCATGATCTCTCTTGAGCTCTATTCCTTTGAGGGATATGTTCAGCTAAAATTTGATATATTATTTTCCTACATTAAATCCAATTTAATAATAAATATCTATAAATGTCTTACTGGTGACAGAACTTTTTTGGTCGAGTGTACATATAGCTTTGGAAACAAATATTGAATCACCCACATTCACATTGTTGTCACATTCAACAGTTACAGTAAGACATTTTCAGGGTTGTAACGAGTCTCCCTCTGCCCGAGTCCTAAGTCAAGTCAAACTGCCTTCGAGTTCCAAGTCCAGTCAAGTCAAATGGCATCCAGGTCCCAAGTCGTGTCGAGTCAAGTCAGGCTTGTTGGACAAGTCAGTTAAAGTCAAGTTAGTAGTATTTGTTCAAGCTAATTTCAAAATGAGTTTAAACCCAGTAAAATCTTGCATTTGTATAGGGTATTTTTGTTGTTCTGGCCAACAATGCTCCGTGTTAAAAGAAAGCTTTAGTTCTGAAAAACAATTCGGTCCTCAAAATGACAAAAAAAATGCATAAAAGTTCAATTATATTTTTGGCAGACCCAAGTCAAAAAGTGTACAAATGAGATTAAGTTAAGTCATTTGAGGTTCGAGTCTCTACTACACTTTTCACAAGAAAGAAAAACTCAGAACAAAATTTTCCCAATATTTCCAAATTTTTTCGACCATTATTCACCCCCTATTTTCTACAGTAAGTGATATAAAAAGGTATATCTGATGAATTTATGTTATCACTCTTAAAGGAGTATTCACGACCAGATTTGTCCAAAAAATTGATTTCTAATAATCATTTAAAATACCTCCCCAAATTTGCAATCACAAATTTTGATGTAAATGTTAAGTAGGCCTAGGCCCTAGCCCAGGTTGGACTCCGTACCGCATACATGGGTCACTCGTAATGCAATGAAGACGACGTCCAACCTGGGCTGGCCTAGGCCCTAGTAAAGTACTCTCCCAAGCGCAAAGCCACAAATGTGAGCTAAGTCATCCACATTTGCTCCATCCTTCGGATGTGTGATATGAGAACAACACATTATTGCAATGTACATGTATTTCGCTTTATTCACGATCCCTGACTGGGTACACAGAAACCATTGGTATACTTTGTGTGGGGAACATGCGAAACCCATGATGACGTCATTGAGGTAGGTTTCTGTCATAGGTTTCTGTCAGACTGTGGCTTCCAGTACGAATATAAGGTTCGGGAACCAGTCTATCTCTACTGAAATTCTAATCCTAGACTGGTTTCCAATCCTATCATTAGATGGAGAAAAAAATGCTTTCGTCAAAAGGCAGGTGGCGCTGTTTAATCCGTGCAATGGAAACTGGTACCCGGCAGCTGCAAAATTTGTAATAGGAAGTACGCGTAACGCGCAGACGTGAACCGGAACCAGCGCCGCAATAAAAATGGCGTCCAAAACCCACAACAGTAGCATCGAAAAATCGTCCGTTGTTTTCGTCAATTGATTCACTTTCCACAGCAGGAGATCAGGTTATTAAGGTAATTCTTTACATCTATAGTCATCATTGTAAATAATTATCTTATGTGTAATATTATGTATAGTATTATAAAGGTAAATTGTGTGTTTAAAAATGCGAAAAAATTGAGTAACGTTACTCGGCCGAATTCGCTACGGGCCCGGTGCAGGTTAACTCAACCGTTGTACCAACTCGACCGTTGTACCAGCTTGACCGTTGTGCGTTTAACCATAGGGCACAACTATAGAATACAGGGCCCACTATACTTCAATCTCAACGTCTCCGGAGATGGAGTCACCGTCACGCACTGACGCACATTCATATATTGCGCCTTCTCTAGAATGAAATCAAAACATTCACAGACGTCTCCCGTCTCCGCGACCGCATCTCCGCGTCACCAGATACCCTCTTGCCCAGAATAATCGAGTCACACACGTCACGCACTTACACATTCATATATTGCGCCCTCTTTAGAATGAACTGTTCAAGCCTATATTGCGCCCTCTTTGGAATGAACTGTTCAAGCGGCGCGCTCGGAAACGATCCCGTCGCCGGAGACGGAGTCGCGCACTTCTTTTATTTTAATTACCGACGAACTAATCCCCCCCCCCCCCCCCCCCCCCCCCCCCCCCCCCCCCCCCCCGGCACGAGAGGGATGTTTTAAAAAAGGTAAATAAAGACCGGAAACAGTGACGTTTTTATTCAAAGTATTTTGGTGTCCAGAGAGGGCGCTTTTCTTTTAATTACCGACCGGATACCCCCCTCGAATTCAAAACATTCACAGCCGTCTCCCGTCTCCGCGTCTCCAGAGACACTCTTGCCCAGAAAAATGGCGGCACGAGAGGGATGTTTTTAAAAAGGTAAATAAAGACAGGAAACGGTGACAATTTTATTCAAAGTACTTTGGTGTCCAGAGAGGGCGCTTTTCTTTTAATTACCGACCGGATACCCCCCTCGGATTCAAAACATTCACAGCTGTCTCCCGTCTCCGCGTCTCCAGAGACCCTCTTGCCAAGAAGAATGGCGGCACGAGAGGGATGTTTTTAAAAAGGTAAATAAAGACAGGAAACAGTGACGTTTTTATTCAAAGTACTTTGGTGTCCAGAGAGGGCGCTTTTCTTTTAATTACCGACGGGATACCCCCCTCGAATTCAAAACATTCACAGCCGTCTCCCGTCTCCGCGTCTCCAGAGACACTCTTGCCCAGAAAAATGGCGGCACGAGAGGGATGTTTTTAAAAAGGTAAATAAAGACCGGAAACAGTGACGTTTTTATTCAAAGTATTTTGGTGTCCAGAGAGGGCGCTTTTCTTTTAATTATCGACCGGATACGCCCCTCCAATTCAAAACATTCACAGCCGTCTCCCGTCTCCGCGTCTCCAGAGACCCTCTTGCCAAGAAGAATGGCGGCACGAGAGGGATGTTTTTAAAAAGATAAATAAAGACGGGAAGCAGTGACGTTTTTATTCAAAGTACTTCGGTGTCCAGAGAGTAATTAATGCACAAAATGACGTGGCGAGCGGTCTGTTCGTAAGCGCGACAACAGAGGGCGCTGCGCGCGCGCGTTAATGGTTATCTTGTGCACTAACTGAAGGCAATTTTTAAAGAAGAAAATGTGATTTTTCTACAGAAAAGCAACATTTGCGACAAAAGTGCAAGTGGGAAGTATATCTTAAAATTACATTATCTGTTGATTCCAGGAGGTAATTTCCTTTAAATCTCTGTTCAATGTATACGAAAAAAATACCGGAGTAACTATAGAATACAGGGCCCACGCGACAGCACCTTTTAAAAGTTGAATGGAGACGAGGTGATCGAATCTCCAGAATTGTGGGCAGTGGTCGGTTTTTCTACCACAGCAAAAAACTCCAACGTAATTTTTCTGTAAAATTCTCTACGATGCATTCTGATTAATCGCGAGCCAACCAGTGCATGTTATGCATTACTTTATGCAGTAAATCTCAGAAATGCAACATTTCCGACAAAAGTGCAAGTGGAATGTATATCTCAGAATTGAATAAGCTATCGATTCCAATATATACGTTACTCGGCCGAATTCGCTACGGGCCCGGTGCAGGTTAACTCAACCGTTGTACCAACTCGACCGTTGTACCAGCTTGACCGTTGTGCGTTTAACCATAGGGCACAACTATAGAATACAGGGCCCACTATACTTCAATCTCAACGTCTCCGGAGATGGAGTCACCGTCACGCACTGACGCACATTCATATATTGCGCCTTCTCTAGAATGAAATCAAAACATTCACAGACGTCTCCCGTCTCCGCGACCGCATCTCCGCGTCACCAGATACCCTCTTGCCCAGAATAATCGAGTCACACACGTCACGCACTTACACATTCATATATTGCGCCCTCTTTAGAATGAACTGTTCAAGCCTATATTGCGCCCTCTTTGGAATGAACTGTTCAAGCGGCGCGCTCGGAAACGATCCCGTCACCGGAGACGGAGTCGCGCACTAGTTTTAATTTAATTACCGACGAACTAATCCCCCCCCCCCCCCCCCCCCCCCCCCCCGGGGGCGCTTTTGTTTTAATTACCGACGGGATACCCCCCTCGAATTCAAAACATTCACAGCCGTCTCCCGTCTCCGCGTCTCCAGAGACACTCTTGCCCAGAAAAATGGCGGAACGAGAGGGATGTTTTTAAAAAGGTAAATAAAGACCGGAAACAGTGACGTTTTTATTCAAAGTATTTTGGTGTCCAGAGAGGGCGCTTTTCTTTTAATTATCGACCGGATACGCCCCTCCAATTCAAAACATTCACAGCCGTCTCCGCGTCTCCAGAGACCCTCTTGCCAAGAAGAATGGCGGCACGAGAGGGATGTTTTTAAAAAGGTAAATAAAGACGGGAAGCAGTGACGTTTTTATTCAAAGTACTTCGGTGTCCAGAGAGTAATTAATGCACAAAATGACGTGGCGAGCGGTCTGTTCGTAAGCGCGACAACAGAGGGCGCTGCGCGCGCGCGTTAATGGTTATCTTGTGCACTAACTGAAGGCAATTTTTGAAGAAGAAAATGTGATTTTTCTACAGAAAATCAACATTTGCGACAAAAGTGCAAGTGGGAAGTATATCTTAAAATTACATTATCTGTTGATTCCAGGAGGTAATTTCCTTTAAATCTCTGTTCAATGTATACGAAAAAAATACCGGAGTAACTATAGAATACAGGGCCCACGCGACAGCACCTTTTAAAAGTTGAATGGAGACGAGGTGATCGAATCTCCAGAATTGTGGGCAGTGGTCGGTTTTTCTACCACAGCAAAAAACTCCAACGTAATTTTTCTGTAAAATTCTCCACGATGCATTCTGATTAATCGCGAGCCAACCAGTGCATGTTATGCATTAATTTATGCAGTAAATCTCAGAAATGCAACATTTCCGACAAAAGTGCAAGTGGGAAGTATATCTCAGAATTGAATAAGCTATCGATTCCAATATATAATTTACCAAAACCCGTGTTCAGTCTGAATGAAAAAAATACCAACTGACATAGATACCGTCATACCGGTATGACGTCAAACATTTCCCTGCGAACCTTTGCGCAAGCTGAAACAAGTTAACATTTCTGCGAAAATTTCACTTTCGCATTCTGCTGGTAATGCGTGCGTGACCATCTTTATTTGCTCGGTGACATCGGTTTGTGTCGGTGCAGCCCGTGATACAGCTTATCGTCCGCCCGGCAATACGACATCAATCAGATAAAACTCGTATACAACTGATTGCTCCCTTTTGCAAATGAAAGTCTGAAATATATTTTGTTGTAAATTTTTGTGCTTGAAAGCACAAGTCCCCCCGACAAGTCCCAACCGACTCGCGCACTACAAAAAAAAGTAGTAAGCACGGTCGAGTTGGTTTGAGATGAGTTGGTCAACGGACGAGTTGACTCGACTTTGAAGTAGAGCTGGTACAACGGTCGGGCTGGTTCAACGGTCGGGCTGGCTCAACGGTCGGGCTGGCTCAACGGTCGAGCTGACTGTAAACCTTTGCTCCAGTTGCGTACATAACACACAAGTTTGATGATAAAAACATAAAATTAAGAAGGAAAAAGTCATGATTTTACTAAGGAAAAGCTTATAATTTTGCAGGGTTGTCTCATAGGTTTAGTGCGTGGGTTCCCAGTGGGTGTCCGTGCATGGTAATCTTTCAACAATTGACTCCAATTCTTTCTCTTTAATGGATACAGAACATGCCATCACAATAGATCAGCCAAACCTCTTACAAACTAATATTTGGTCTGAGTGGCGTCGCCCGGTCCTCCAACATGCAAAACCCTCAGCATCAGGTACCCAACAACGGCCGGACAGACCCAACCTCCAAGCACGTCATGGCATCATCACCCCAAGCCGGCCAGACAATCCCTGGAACAACGCAGCAGACCAAGTCTCCCCTTCCCCAGAGCCCGGCCCCCGCCAACCACCACCACCACGGCAATCAGCGCCAGGGTTCTACATCCACGCCTTCACCCCAGATGCCCCAGAGCCCTGACCCTGTCCACGATCTCCCCCAGGAGCTTCTGGAAGCGGGATGGAGACAGTTCTGGAGCAAACGCGAGGGTCGTAACTACTTTTACAATAAGTTTACCCAGCAGTCACTGTGGGAGATGCCTTCTCTTGGGGACAGGGGAGCATCAAGGGTAAGCGATATAAACCGCCAGGGATGGGGAAAATATCCCCCTTGTCCAGAATCAGAAAATTGTCACTAAACAGGAATTAATGACATGCGCATGACCCCGTGATGCAATCCTGAAAAACACTAGTAAACACGGTGTACAAATTTACAATATACGCTCGTAACCGGGACGGACACTTGTGTTACATTTTAGGCCGTCCCGGTTACGAACGTATATTGGAATTTTGTACACATGCTTTTTAGAAAGGTATGTTGTCACACTATATTTGTAACCCTTTTTTGGCCTAAATTATCTCTTCAGAACAACTGAAATTTATTTCTTTTATTTTGAGACCAGACAAAGGTGGTCTGTCTTGCCAAAATGCCCCCTTTATCGTGGAAAAAGACTCAAATACATTGTATGAAAAAATTGGCTTATTGTTTTCAGCATGATCCCTTGGGAATCCAGTCAGACCACAGAGCAGCACATCCCGACCCCAGGGCAGTCCATCCCCACCCTGGGGCAGTCCATCCCCACCCTGGGGCAGTCCATCCCCACCCTGGGGCAGTACATCCCCACCCTGGGGTGGTCTCCCCCGTGGGTATGATGCCCAGGAGACACTCTGTGGAAGAGTCGCCGCTTAGCCCAACCACCAACATAAGAGATTTCAAAGGGTAAGAAATGTGGGCATTTTACAATACAAGCGCCCAGACCAAACCAAAGTGTTTCAGAATGAATATCCTGTGGATGAATTACAGGGTGTTTTTATTGAATAGCGCAGCCCTTTTCGTTGCCGAAATGACAGCTTTCTTTGATGTCACATTATGTGTCCAACCACAGTCCAGTGTACAACATGGGACTTATGGTTTATACAGGGGCCAATTTCATAAAGCTGTTTAGCAAAAAAATGTGCTTAATCCAAAATTTGTTTGCTTCATAAAAATGGGTTTTCAGCAAAATCTTATGTAATTTATATTACAATTGACTGGTGTTCTGTTATTCTTGCTAAAAACATAAGTTGACATACAATTTTTACGATTAACCCATTTTTATAAAGTAAACAAATTTTGGATTAAGCTAATTTTTTTGCTAAACAGCTTTATGAAATTGGCCCCTGGTCGGAACCAACATTAATTTATGCAAAAAGCCAAAAAGTGTACCGCCCCTAACCATAGACCTCACATTTTAATTTGCATAATGGTCCCGCCCATTCAGTTTTTCCCGTAAAGTAATCCTAGCTCAAACCATAGCTTCAATGTTGTAACTTGTACACTGGACTCGTGGCTAGAAGCAAATCGAGCATGCAATGAGGCGTCTGAATCGGCATCGAAGAAGGCTGCTGAAAGTATTGAAAACACAACCTACATCAGCGTTCGCCCTTAACTTTTTTCCCAACTGGCCAACAGGGCCAGTTGTATTAAATCTTCACTGGCCCGTCGGCATTTCAAGTGGCCCGGTTTAATACTGTTAAAAGTTCTTTATAATCACAGTTGACCATTAATGTTTGCAAAAACCACATTTTAGTGAATAAATTAGGAAAATTTTGTAGTCATAAGGTTCTCCCCATTAAAAGTTTGAAAATGTGTGGTACATTTTAGAGCTTTCTGGTGAATTTTAGAGCTATTCTGGAGTCTTGAAAGGCTCTTTTGTTATAAATTCTCAAGGATGCATGTTTTTGTGCACATTAACCCCTTCGGGACAGGGAACTGCATTTGCAGTTCTAAGTGTGAGTGTACTCTTGGGGGCAGTTATACAGAATTAGCCCATAGTACTACCCAGGCAGAGCTGGTCTTTTTCAACCTGTTGGCTTGGGGTCAAGTCAGTTTTTGGTTTTTGACCTGTGACTTGACTCTGGAGAAAATGACTTGTGACTGGACTTGGGAAATAAGATTGATTTACGACTTGAAATAAAAACTAGTCATCAAGTCTTCAGCCCCAGAGACATATATGTATACTGCAAGTGCAGTCTCTCACTCCAGGGGAATAAATTGGAACTGGCCGTGGGAGTCTTAAGAAAGATCAAAGTTATTTCATCACTCCTTTAAATTTAGTATGGCGTGGGTCTGTTTTATTTCAACTGGACAGCCGGACCATTTGGGAAGGGTTTCCAGCTGTCCCGAGACCATTTCAATTGTCATTTGACCAACGGACCAGTGCTAATTCGAACGCTGTATGTAAGCACACAGTACACGGGAAGTACACTCTGAGCAACTTTAGGTTCGGATAACACTGCAAAATAAATTGGGCGGATATTTTTAAAAAGGGCATGGATCGAATATCAAATATTCAATCGAAAAAAAATTATCGAATTTCGAATAGTCAATTATTTGATAATGCACAGTCCTACATGTACCTGTAATCTATCTTTAAAGTTAGAACACATTGGTAATCTCGAGAATCAGAAATGTTCACAGATTTACACATAACTTACACAATATAAACATGACGGTAGTAAACTTCCCCTGAAATGGTTTTGTGTAAAGTGCTATAGTTTTTGAGAAATGAGTAAAACAATTATTTTTCGTCTCATGAGACGAAAATTCACTTTGCCCCAAAACCATTTCGCCCTGAACCACTTCGCCCCAAAAGCCACCTTACCCCCAAACCACTTCATCCTTACACCACTTCGTCCGAATGCCACTTCGACCCAAAATACTTCGTGCACAGGCCGTGGTTCAGGGCGAAGTGGTTCAGGGCGAAATGGTTTCTGGGCGAAGTGACTAAAGCCTTTTTTCAAAAGTTAGACGAAGTATGGAGCTGGTTTTTGCTCAAAAAGTTAGACGAAGTATGGAGCTGGTTTTTGCTCATGTTGGTTTTAATCATGCATATCTTCAATCACACAATGAGATAAAACCATTTGCAACAGTTTACCAATCATGTGTTCTGACTTTAAATCAACAGCCAATTCTGGGACTTCACTGTAAACACGAGTGCTGTGATATATGAGCGCTACCCCAGCAGGCTGCCACCACCCCACAATGACATCGAGCTGATGAGGGCTGGCCATGTACACAGGCTGCGACAGAATTACAATGACTTGTGCGGACAGAGAGAAGGTTGGTTAAATAGGAAGTTTAAAAAATAAAACCCACAAATTGTACTCTTACCGTAAGATCGAAGGGGCTGATGCATGTAGCTTATTTTATTGGTCAGTAACATGGGCAGGGTGTTTCTCGGGTCTTAAAAAGTCTTAAATTCATTTTCTAAATTTAAGGCCGTAAAAAGCATTAAAAAGTATTAAAAACCATTAGAAAGTATTAAATGTGACCTGTCACCACAAAAGGGCAGTAAAGTCAGTCCCTATCAAAATTAAGATGTGACCCTTCATTCTAAAGCCCAACAAATTGTCTTTAATTTGAAGGGTCACATCTTAATTTTGATAGGGACTGACTTTACTGCCCTTTTGTGGTGACAGGTCACAAATTGTTAGCTAGATTTTGGGCCTGTGGCGACCGAGTATGGAATTTTTTCCTGTTTTGGAGGTTTAATTGGTCTTAAAAAGGCATTAAAAAAAGTCTTAAAAAGTCTAAAATTTGACTTGCTGAAACCGTGGCCGAGCTGTTTAGATCACTGACTCGCAACACTCGGGTAAAAACTTGGGGTTGCAGGTTCAATACCCGGCTGTGGTACATGTGCCCTTGAGCAAGGCACTTGCTCCATCCTTTGTAAGGGATGTAAAGCCAGTGTATTGTGTAACGCACCTAAAAGATCCCAGAGCATTCTTTCGTGAAGAGTTAGGGTTTCCCTGGTGTCTCTGGCCGTGTCCATAGCTAGGACACCTAAGACCAACAAAATAATGAGGCTTACACCAACGTATCAGCGCAACGACAAGAGTGCAGCGAACATACTCGAAGCATCAAGTAATGGGGACGATATCAATAACAACATTATCAACCCTGATGGAGATGCTTGAGGGGGGAAGGGCCGGTGGTAGCCCCCAGTGCCATTACTTCCCTCGTGTTAGAGGAACAAGGAACAAGGATCGGATAGTAACCTGATTGGAAAATAACCTGAAAATATATCAGTCTTTCCACGGTAAAGGGGGCATTTTGGCAACACGGACCATATTTTCCAGAAAATACCTTTGTCTGGTCTCAAAATAAAAGAAATAAGTTTCTGTTGTTCTGAAGAGATAACTTAAGCCAAAAAAGGGTTACAAATAGTGTGACAACATGCCTTTCTAAAAACCCTGTGTACTAATTTCCAGTATACGCGTGTAACCGGGACAGACACTTGTGTTACATTTTAGGCCGTCCCGGTTACGAGCGTATATTATAAATTTGTACAAATGATTTTTTGAAAGGCATGTTGTAACACTATTTGTAAAGGTCCTTTTTGGGCCTAAGTTATCTCTTCAGAACAACTGGAACCTATTTCTTTTATTTATTTATTTTTATTTATTTATTTATTCACCACATCCAACAGCGGAGGGACCGCCAATTACAGGAATGGGAGCAAGTGTGGTTGAGTGCCTTGCTCAAGGGCACAGGTGCCACAACCCGTCGCGGCCCGGAATCGAACATACATTCTAGTACTAGCACAGAAACTTAAGTTCGACGCACTAGACCGCTCGGCCATAACACCCCACACATTTTGAGACCGTGTTGCCAAAATGCCCCCTTTACTACGGAAAGACCCATGAGTGTTTCCTCTGTGAGTAAGTGTGATGTGATAACTTTGTGATGTCACAATGAGAGATTTTTCATTTCATTTTTATTGTACAAATCCTTGTATCCCTGAGGCCAAATTACGATTAAAAAATAAATCAAATCAAATCAAAATTACACGAAATCACAGATAATTACACAGTACCACTTTAGATATTATAACCCAGGTACACAACTATCATATAACATGTAAATGGGTTATTCCATAAAAACGGGACACAGTGTCCCCCTTACGTCGTGACACTTCTGGAGTTGATTACCAGATTTTAGAGAACGATTACCCGTGGCATATAAAGAATATATGGCCTCATGAATCGAACACCACCTGTACCTGTTGATACTACCCTAAACATAACGAGAACGATTCAATAAACTAGTGCGATCTTCTAAATGCAAGTGTGACATTTTAAAACTTTCGCTCATAATGTAATTTGAATCGACAAAGTCCATGTTTCTACAGCTAGGTAAAATCACCAACTACCTTTTCCAGAAAGAAACTAGTCAAAAAGACTTGAAATGTAATCGCAAGAGTTGAAAAATGCCTTGGAGTCCCCCCTTACGTCGTGAAACCATTTTTTTGAATATTTTCAAGACTATAATACCATGACATGTCTAACCCTTTGTAAAATATTCTACATTATTTAGAAATTGCACAGAAATTTCTTTAAACAATTTTGTTAGCTTGAAAACGCCATTTTTACAAATGCATCAAAATGTCACACTTTGGCTCCTGTTTTTATGGAAATACCTTAATATGTACAGCATGAATTTGAATTTTCATGTTACTTTGAAACAACAGCAGTTAGGAACGATAGACCTTCACATTTTCTTGTTTCCTTTTTTCCATCTTGCACCAGGAATCTATGCACCCAAGGAATCGTTCAATCGCTGGCTTCTGGAGCGCAAGGTGGTTGACAAAGGTCATGACCCCATGTTGCCTAGCAACTGCTCGCCCGAGGTCTCCCCTTCCATGAAGCGAGAGATTATGAGTGACATTCCCATTAGGTACTCTTTCGTTATTGGTAGCTTCTATTATGCAGGGTACACAAATGAATGGGGCTTGGCTTGAGGCCCATATTTCCCAGGGTTGGCCTGACTGGTGAAAGGTGACTGTACAAGTTCCAACAGAGGGGTTTGATTAAGTATTTCAGAATTACATGGAGTTTGAGCAGAATTGGTTCAAAGGTTTTCAGTAATTAAAAAATTACATAAATGTGTCGTCCAAAAGCACTCCATCTTTCAAAAGCAATCCATTGTATGTCAGAAGCACTTGACGCTGGGAGTATTTTTGGCAAAAAATTATTTAAAAAATTTAAGGCAAATGTTATTGCCCAAAAGTTCAAACCAAGCACCACAAATACGGACTATTGAGTTATTTCTACATTCATTGTATGAATTAATCTTCCTACCAAAAGATCATACTCTGTAACACTCATAGGCGACCACCACGGAGCGAGATTTGCTACACTGACAGGCCGTCCACAGCGTACAAGTACAAGTACAAGTTCAAGTTCAAGTTTAAAACACTGTACAAATATATGGTGGACAAGACAGCGTCAAAGCTGACATTATAACTCGTCTACCACCCCTGTGACTATACATTGCCACAACGTGTTTTGCTGGCATCAAGTGGTTAATACCGGTAGTCTAAACCATCGTGAACTTATGTTTTTCTCTCAGGTTATATAGACCCAAGGCACACAGGGAGGCCAAGAAGCTGTTGTATAATTATGCTGAGGCTGCTAAAAAGCTGATCGAGTCCAGGTAAGAATTCACAAATATATTAGAGAAGTTTCGCAAGTGCACGCCATACATGCGTCACTATCTGCTACGCGTTTGCATGGCACGGATATCGACCTCGCTATGCGTAAGCAATTTGTTTTAGAAGAATCATACTTCCATCAGAGATGCTTGAAGAACATGCATTTAAAATTAAACAACTTGACAGCGTGAAGCATTACAACAAGCCCTCAAAGTCTCTGAAATGTAAATCCAAATTTGTGGAATTGACCACCCAGTTCCATACCTGCCAACTAGTCCGATTTTATCGTATTTGTTCCAATTTTTAAGTGTTAAAAGTGTTACAAATCGGAACAGTACGATTTTTGTGAAAAAAATGAGGGGGAAAAATAGCAAGAGTACCATGATTTTTTATCGCACTGCATGTCGTATACAGAACTATATGAAAAGAGCGCCCTCAATTGATTCAGTAATTTCACGAAGCAAACTTGTGCAAGTCTAGTCGCCAAGCAAGTGCCATGGCATACGGCACTGGTACACTGTATATGCTTAATGCATGCAGTGCAGTGCGGCGTGTAGACCGCGACTGCAATGAGTGGCGAAGCAGTTGTACAAGTCTAATCCCTAAGCAAGCGCCATCTTTGCCTGCATCGCAAACTGGCAACGGCCGTGCATCGCTCGTGTGTGTGGCGAGTGGGTGCGCGCGATGGGGCATCAACGATCGATGTTCAGATATTGCGTAGATTCTTTTTTTATCCACACTTGTGCAAGGTAAATATTTAAAACAAAGCTAGTTCTTGTGATTGTTGATATATTGTCATTGCACGATGATGGTGTAATTTTAAACGATCCCAAAAGTTGAAGCGCTCGTACTGTCATACTAGTCTCTACGCCTCTCCCCCGCCCCTCCCCTTCCCCGCCCCTCCCCCGCCCCGCCCCTCCCCCGCCCCTCCCTTCCCCCCAGGAAGCCACGCCCCTTCCAATTTTTTTAAATGCTTCGCTCGCAGGCGAATAAGATTCGACAGTTTCAAAAGTTGGCAGGTATGCAGTTCTGACTTTCAGGAAACAACTCTGGACTTTGCTTCCTATTTTTAGAGCCAGATCCTTATACACATGTAAGCTGCATTTTTATTTTTATTTTCCCCTCAGAAAAGCAACTCCAGAAAGTCGCAAAACAATAAAATGGAACGTGGAAGAAATGTTTCGGTGGCTCAGAATGGAGCAGTCTTGCAGCATTGATGAATTTATGGTACGGAAAAACTTTCACTGGTTGAATTCGAGGATTCCATTTTTCTGACAATTAGCTTTTGGTTTGTTTCACATGATGTATTGAATCTCTTACTTTCATATGCACACTATCGATATATAATCACTGGATGAAGTATGCAATAGCAGTTGGCTATACGAGAATTGAAGCCATGCGCCGGCCGCCATTGTACCCCACCAACAACAGCGTTCGCCCTTGACTTTTTTCCCAACTGGCTAACAGGGCCAAAAAATCTTCACTGGCCCGTCGGCATTTCAAGTGGCCCGGTTCAATACCGTTAACATTTCTTGTTCTTTTTAAACACAGTCGACCATTAATGTTTGCAAAAACCACATTTAAGTGAATAAATTAGGAAAATTTGGTAGTCATAAGGTTCTCCCCATTAAAAGTTTGAAAATGTGTGGTACATTTTAGAGCTTTCTGGTGAATTTTAGAGCTATTCTGGAGTCTTGAAAGGCTCTTTTGGTATAAATTCTCAAGGATGCATGTTTTTGTGCACGTTAACCCCTTCGCGACTGCAAATGCAATTCTAAGTGTGAGTGTACATCTTGGGGGCGGTTATACAGAATTAGCCCATAGTACTACCCAGGCAGAGCTGGTGTCTCAACCTGTTGGCTTGGGGTCAGTTTTTGGTTTTTGACATGTGACTTGACTCTGGAGAAAATGACTTGTGACTTGACTTGGGAAATAAGATTGATTTACGACTTGAAATAAAAACTAGTCATCAAGACTCTAGCCCCAGAGACATATATGTATACTGCATAACCAAAACTGCAAGTGCAGTCTCTCACTCCAGGGGAATAAATTGGAACCGGCCGTGGGAGTCTGAAGAAAGATCAAAGTTATTTCATCACTCCTTTAAATTTAGTACGGCGTGGGTCTGTTTTAATTCAACTGGACAGCCGGACCATTTGGAGAGGCTTTCTAGCTGGCCCGAGACAATTTCAACTGTCATTTGGCCAACGGACCAGTGCTAATTCGAACGCTGAACAATGCTTGGCCTAAACTGCTTCCCGGTCCATGCGATCGCTTGCATTCCACTTAACACATGTAGACCATGATGCCATGATGCCATGATGTAGACTAGTGAAGACAGTATGACCAGTCTAGGCAAGGCATTGTATTTGATGGGGTACAGTGGCGGACGGTGGCTTCAATTTTAGACGTCGTTGCTCCATCCAGTGATTATATATCGATGATGCACACAGTAGTATTCAGATGACCAGACAAAATATTTGTTGCTATGTAATGTGACCAGGGCCCAATTTCATAAAGCTGTTTAGCAAAAAAAAGTGCTTAATCAAAAATTTGTTTGCTTTATAAAAAATAGTTTAACAGTAAAAATTGCATATCGACCTCAGGGCTCGAAATACCCACTAAACCGGTGGACCGAGGACAGTAATTTAAGCCTCGGTCTAGTGCTTTCTCTACCGTACTAGACCAGTGGTCCAGTGCATTTTTAAACTAACGAACAGTAAATCCACGTTCCTCGTGGCTTTGGTCTTGTAAAAATAGCGTCGGTCCAGTAAATGATTTAAGCTACTAACCCTGTGGTCTAGCAGATTTTTTCATGAAATTCGAGCCCTGAACCTGTGTTTTTAGCAAGAATAGCACAACACCAGTCAACTGTAAACACATCACATAAGATTTTGACTGCCAGCCCACTTTTATAAAGCAAACAAATTTTTTGGATTAAAGGGCCCCTTATTTAGGATTTTTACCAATGAAATCTATGCTTTAAAACCACTCTACTCAGTTAAAGTCATAAAAATCCTATTTGGAACTTGCTTTGGGGTTAAAACAAAGGTTTTTAGTTTTTATGCTAATGCCAATATGCATATTCATGACCAAGGTCATGATGTCACAAGAGGCAAACACAGGAAAATCACATTCAACTGTGCACAAAAGATTCCACTTCTTTCTCAATTTTCCTGAAACTTTTGTAATCCATGGCTGTTTGAGTTTGTTTTACATGTTGCCTGCTGTAAGCCATTAGAAAACTGGGGGTAGAAACTGCAGCAATTTGCCACAAGTCCAACTTGAAGTCTTATGTTTTTTGTTAACTTTCCCCTTCTGTCTTCCTTATGTGATGCACTCAAAACAGCGCCCTCTGTTTGTGATTTATTGCAATGAAATCTTCAAAGTTGAAAAAGGCCACCTTTTATTGATTTTACATCCAAACGAACAATAGTATGTCTTGCTGAACAAGTAATCCGTCATTATGAAGCAAAGCTTAGGCACAAAGTTGTTTAGCATGTCACAGGCCCTTTAAGCAATTGTTTTTGCTAAACAGCTTGATGAAATTGGCCCCAGGTGCACGCAGTAGGTGTGAAGTACCGAGTCAATATGACGTTCACCGTAGGAGAGAATGGCATAAAGCAACCAGACTGTTGTTTGCTCCGCAATGGCGCACACCTTGTAGCAACAATAGCATTATATCAAATTTTAATTTCCCATTTGTAGAAGCGTCTGTCCCACCTGCGGGAGCAGTGCGGTCCGCACCTAAACGCAGCAGTCCAGTCCTCGGTTGAGGGAATCTGCTCCAAGATGTATTTCATGTCCTGCGATATCGTCAAGAAACTACACGACAAACACTGGGAGCTGCTCAAAGAGCACCAGATCGAAGGTGTGTATAGAGTTGAGTAGCATTGTGGTATGGTGCCCTGACTCATTCTCTTTGTGGCATCGGGTTCTTATGTTGTTTTTGAGATGGCGGATTTCAGCCTTTAGCCCTTTTAAAGTAAATTTCATCTAGCGAATTTGTAATAATTTTGCAAAGTGAGCACCACTGGACGTCATTTTTATTTTGGCAGTGATGGAAACTCTGCTCATCACCACCCATACGCATGTAAAGCGCATGCATCATTTGTGAGCCGCTCCACCAAAAGTAGGCTCTTGCATAAAAAAAATAAAAATGGAGCTAATGACTTAATCAGATATATTATAAGCTTCCAAAAAATACAAACATTGTGTCAATCCGTCAAAAATTGACCAAGTTATGACAATTTCTGTGATGACCAAGAGCATAATTTTGTAAGAAGCGCTTTAGAGAAAAATGGCGTCGAAGGTTGTACTTCTGTTAAAGCATAAAGCATGCAAAATCTGACTCCAAAAGCCTTCTTTTGGAGCCTTCTGGTGTATGGGATATAGTGCCAACCCCTGCCAAAGGCAATGAAAATAAGCATGGAATATCGGTGATTTTCCCATTGTTTTAGCCAAATCAGCCTAGTTTCATGAATGTATGCTTTAGAAAAACACTGAAAAAAATGTTTTCTGGTAGTATTTATTCACTTAAACCTCTTTAGGTGATAGATGGATACTCATGCAGAAATCCTGGTATCGATAAAAAATGCCCTACTCGACATACATGCATAAATTAGCCATTATCTCGGTTCTGGCCTGTGTGACAAGCGCCTACTTTCGGTGGAGTGGCTCACATTTGTACATTTAATTCAAAAGTACAAGTGATAGTGTATGTAACACATGGTTGAGTCGCTGGACTGGATCCATGAAATACCGTGACCGCAGGCTGAGGGAGAATAGCTGGACTGCCGTCTCAAGATCACCGAGGGGCGGTAGTTTGCATCGTCACCCGAATAAAGAGCAGTCAATATTTGTTTTATATACCTCATACATTGATTTTTTTGTATCAAATGATTGGTATTTCTGGACAAAATTGAGTTTTCAGAGAGCCAAGCCAAAGTGCACATTGTCCGTGTGAAGACGAACACTACAATGGTTGCTTCACGCGAACGCGTCTCCCGTGACTGTCGCACGCTCGCGCGATATTCCGTACGCGCTGGGAAATTTTGACCTATGACGCAAAAGGTCAAACAACAGTACTTTTTTCAGTTGCGCACGGGAATAGTTGAACTAATCAATGTCGCGTGATCTGCTTTTAACCAATCAGTGAACGAGAATCAATGTATGAGGTATATAATTATAAAGGGTAGCGATACTACTACTCTTTAACACAGTATTGAACCATAACATGAACGTGTTCAATCTTGCCCCATATTGAGTAGGGGCCATGTGTGAATCTTGTTCATCTCTTTTAGAACCCGCCCCCTTCACGAGGCCGCCAGCAGACAAGAAGATGGCGTGCTATGCTGTATATGCCATCGTGCCGAGCCCGCGACTTCCCACGGTGGACGTGCACGAAGAAGGAAGCACCACGTGTCTCCGCTACAAGGGGGAAGTCATGAGGATAAACACGGCTCATCTCAGAAAGCTGGTGAGAAGATTTTGTCAACGCATCTTAGACTAAAATTTCAAATCTGCCAACAAACTTTATATCTTGATTAATGGTCCAATTTATCAGTTACAACCTTCTGTGATAAGGACGTAACATATCTAAGGAAGAATGTCGCTAAACTAGCTTGCCAGAATTTTACCCATGTAGATGCAGCATTGCTTCAGAAAAACCTTCAAAATCCATGCATGATTTTTGTCTTGATTGAATGATAAAAAAATGTGTTAAAGTTTTAACACATCATTGGTAATCTCGAAAATCAGAAATGTTCACAGATTTACACATAACTTACACAATATAAACATGACGGTAGAAAACTTCCCCTGAAATGGTTTTGTCTAAAGTGCTATAGTTTTTGAGAAATGAGTAAAACAATTCATTTTCATCTCATGAGACGAAAATTCACTTCGCCCTGAACCACTTAGCCCTGAACCACTTAGCCCTGAACCACTTAGCCCTGAACCACTTAGCCCCAAAAGCCACCTTGCCCCAAAACCACTTCACCCTTACACCACTTCGTCCGAATGCCACTTCACCCTTACACCACTTCGTGTACAGGCCATGGTTCAGGGCGAAGTGGTTCGGGGCGACATGGTTTTGGGGCGAAGTGACCGTAAAGCCTTTTTTGACTGTTTTCTCAAAAGTTAGACAAAGTACGGAGCTGAAATTTGCTCAGGTTGGTTTTAATCATTCATATTTTCAATCACACAGGGGGATAAAACCATTTGTAACGGTGTACCAATCATGTGTTCTGCCTTTAAGAAGAAAACAAATATTTCATTTGTAAATTTCTTACAGGGGTACCATCTTGGACAAATTTGTGGTCTTTGTTATCATTTCCGACAAGTTTGTTTTTTTTGTCATCTCACGGAAGTGAAATTTTTGGTCATTGTAAATGATAGAATGGGCCCTTTAAGAACTCGGAATCGAGAAAATAAAACAAACGTGAATAAAGTAAAAAGAATAGAATGGAAATGTCACAATTTCAAAATTGATACAAACCCAATTTTGTCCTTAAAATGCGATAGTCTGAAAACGTAAAGCAACTTTATAAATTTTTTTCTCGTTTTTAAGGAGTTGCTGTACCGACTTCACTGCATGGATGATAAGCCCAGGCACAATTTCTTGTCTCGGACGTGGTGTCTGCTCAGAAGATACCAGGTATGCTAAATATACTCTTCACTGATTGGCCATTACTCTTTAAATATTACGACCCTGTCACTCAGAGTTCCTTTTCTGTTTATTTTAGTTTAATCGCAACACTAAAATCAAACTAGACAATATGTGACATGCTCTGCGAAAATGGATAAGCCCCGAAAATGAGTCGCTTTTTGCACAGACTGGGCCATGTTTTTGTGACTGGGATAAGAAACCAGTCGCGAAACACAAAAGAAATTTGTAGCGGTACCCGGAAAAGACCGTGTTAGTTGACCTCGAGAACTTGCGGTACGCATGAATACTTCAACTTTATTCTCTCTCTTGGACCACCAGACCCTCTTCGGCGTTGGCCAGTACGAAGGCCACGGCCTCCAGGGGGCGCTTCCTGTTGACGTATTCAAGTGTCTCAACGAGCACTTTGGCGTAAGCTTTGAATGTTTCGCTTCACCACTCAACTGCTACTTCAAGCAATTCTGCTCGGCGTTTGCCGATACGGACTGTTACTATGGCTCCAGAGGGTAGGTCTATCCAGCTATTGTGCATGGATGTGAATAATTGCCCGAGGTGAAGCTGAGGGAAAGTATGTGTACAGGCTCATGGCTAGTTTTAACCCATTTGTCCTCAAAGCGCCCAAAACTGAAATGCAGCTTTCTCCTCAAAGCGCCCAAAACTGTCTTGTTTTTCTTTCATGTTCAACTCAGTGAAATTCAAGTTTCTGTAAACACACCCCCAATTGATAGGCTTGTACTCGTAGCTGGACTCATCCTCTTTCAAATCTTGTGTTCAGTAAGGTCAGCATTTACTGGATAACTTTGGTTATTGACCTTCTTAAAGGGGTGTGTTACGGTTTGCGCATGCGCAGCAAAACTTGAAAAAGTTGGGCTAACTTTTTTAAATTGTCGCTGGGTTTTGCATACTGTATGGGTCATTCCCCAAATTAGGGGTCCAAAACGTTTGGTATCCCAGTTATGTACGACACTCTGTGCTTCAAATATCGCCACTCATGATCACAAATTCTCAATATTAGACTGACCTGTGATTATAGGGGACAGAATCATTTTCTTGAATATTTTATTCTCTGATTTTGCACACGCACACACAAACTGCCCGCTCCGAAAAGCAAATTGTGTGACAAGTACCGGGTCGTGTGCGTGCGCGTACAACATGCTTGCATTACGCGTAACGCGCGCGATCGAACAAAAACAACTCGACGCACAGCTAGCAGTTCATACGAACGCGGTAGAAACTGAATTCATGCAAAACATGGCAAAACGACAAGTTAATTTTGGTGAGTTTTACCGATTTACACAAAAAGGTATTTATGAATGAGATTAAAAGTAGGTTTGACCAGTCTTAAACAATCCGTTTAAAACCGGCTAGGGTCCTCTGCGCTGGTAATTATCAGCGCCCAGGACCCTATCTGGTTTTAAACGTATGTTTAAGACTGGCCAAACCTACTTTTAATCCCTACAAAATATCATGTGGTGTTTGTTACCATTGCTATCAACACTTTTAGTCAGTTGGGTTGTTCTTGTGAACTCATGAAGTTAAATGTTGGGTCACAGCAGATGTTGTATTGGTCCAGTACATCACGTTTCTCTATTTTCATTTTTCTACCAGTCCGGTTCTTGATTTTCACCCTGTCAGCGGATCGTTTGAGGCTAATCCTCCATTTGGAGAGGAGCTCATGGAAGCCATGGTGGCTCATTTTGAGGTAAACTTGCAACAAAAATCTCTATAAAATGTAATCCATTTAAGGTTGTGGCAACAGACAATATCAAATAATGACCGTGTCTGCGAAAACCCAGACAAAGTCCAAACTTTCAAGAATGCAGCCAGGTGTGTTTTATAAAGCTACATATATACTGAAACGCAAAAGAAACTTACCACCTTTTAAACCTTTAAATAGCAACAATAACACTGCGTGTAGTAATGTGTGAACTTATTTGTGGACAATAGTGTCCTCACTGTCAGACCAAACGGTGTCTGAAGGTCACTTGAACCTTCAATGGTCACTTCATGGCACAGCTGTTTTGACTGTCAGTGATTAGCCAAGGGGTATGGGATGATTGTAATGAGCTGCACGTGATGTCTTGATGTTGGCTTTAAAAAGGCCAGTGCAAAATGGGCATTTCAAGCAACATGTCACGATTGCAATCCATCCAAAGACTGGTAGGCAGTATGCGCCGACGATGCACTGCCTGTATCCAAATCAATGGTGGCCACACACGCTATTGAAAGAGACTGACATTGCACCCTCTTCTGTTCTTTACTGTAGAACAAACTGATGAGATGGTGTATCTTGGTCAAAAACTTGACATGTCATCAATAAAATGCCAATGTTTCAATTAGCAATTGTTGGTTTGTTTTATTTTGAACTGTTACAATTTCATTACATTTTAAACAAGTGGTAAGCTTCTTTTGCGTTTCAGTATGTAATGCTGAACATAACCCCAACATTTCATAAAGATATCTCAAAAATATGGCTGAGAAATTACCTTTCAAAGATAGCATTTGTTTCTCATTACTCGGAATTTTCCTGGACATCAAAGTAACGCTTAGGATCCTAACTTCAACGGGATATACAGCAAAAATGGGAGAAAATTCAATCTTTACCTGCACGCTCATCCTCAAATCTCAGGGAATTTCCACTCTGCGAAGCGACGATACAATACCCTGAGGAAATCCACGCAAATCTGCGAAGTAACACGGCTGCTGCGTCTAGCAGACACATGCCCGAGGCAGTTTGATGTAATTTAATCAATTTGGTCATGTTATGCCGAAAACAAACAATTTCTATACTTTCCAGAAATTGTATTGGGTTCTGTTCCTTACGACTGTCCCATTCCTACCAAAATTCCCGGCGACGACCTTTTTTACTCCGCAGCTTTTCAAATTAATAACAGGGATGCATGCTGACGAATTGAATAGAACGGATTCCCCAGTATGCTTTAAATAGCAGCCAATCGCCGACGCGGACAACGGCCCGCATTACCAAGTACATGTACACACTGCATGCAGGGTCCTTACAATCTGCGCGCGTTATATTTGAACGCCTGCAATGCACTGCCAAGTTTCCTGATTGGTCCAGAGGAGGCGACAAGATTTCTGTCGCTTGTTCACCAGCGAAATGGGGCCGGTTTCAACAGGGCCTCGGTACGCACGATCGTGGAGTGCGTTTTAAGAGGATGCTGCACGCTAGACTTGGGCGATTCCACACCGGAATCGAGTAGAATTTATTCCACTTTAGGAAACGGAATCGCGATTTCAGATTTTTGAGGAATCCATTCTCAGTAGGAATCAATTTCCTTTCATCTGGATTCGATTCCCAGTGATAGCTTGCCAAATCCACAAATTACCTAGTAATTCCGAAGCCAAAACACTTAACTTCTGATTATTCAGCCTCCGATAATAGTGTCCACATAATAGGGACGTGTGTGTGGCACAGGCCGGGATCATTTTATGGCCGTTTAGTGCCAATAATTGGGTCGTAGTCTGCACAATATATACATGTAGTATCGTCAATGAACATGCACTTAAACGCTCTAAATGTAGTTAATGTTTTATCTGTGAAAAATGGAATCATGATTCTTTTTGGGAATCGGAGTCGACTCCGAAAATGCTGGAGTCGCCGAAGCCTACTGCACACTTGGAATAAAAATTACTCCTAACCATTTGGTGTGCTGATTGGACTCCTTGAGAAACCCCGAGAACTAAAATTTTATATCATTTGGTCAATTAATTTTTGAGATACGGATCAACGAACTTTGACTAATTAGCATGATTTGCTATGTTTGGACAGTTATATCTCTAAACGTAATGGACCTAGAGAGATAAACTTTACATCACTTTAAAGCTCTTGAAATGGCCTTCATTTTATAAAGGTTATGTAAATTTATAACATTTGCAAAAATGCGTATTTGTCAAAATGCGTAATTGTTTTTATTTGTTAGCTTAAGATGTAAGGAACATTTCCAGAAAGATTTGGGATGGGCACTCTTACAGTTTTTGAGTTATGATAATTTTAACATGTAAGTAACATGTAAATACCATGTAAATAACATGTTAATTGACCAAATGACATAAAATTTTAGTTCTCAGGGTTTCTCAAGGAGTCCAATCAGCACACCAAATTTCATTTCAATCTGTGAGGGTCAGGTCCAAAAGGTCGTTGAATTGACATGGAATGACCCACCAGCGACTTTGTGCGGGTTTTTGCAGACACGATCACATATAATCCTGCAACCAGGTTCATACTCTCTGTTCACATTGGTATTTATCTTCGCTCAAAATTAATCAAGGAATTTGTGGTGTTGCAAAGAATATAAATTTTATTCGTATCCTTAAATTATTATTCAGATATTTGTGTACTTGAATATTTGGCACAGCCATAGAAACTTGATTTTTTATTTTACCATCATCTTCAAATTGTTGCAATCGTGTACCCTGTAAAGTCTATGTCATTTTAATATTTCATAATCATTAACGACAAATCATTAAATTGTAAAACATTGTTGAGTCCTACGTGTGTTTTTGAGATGCTGAAAGTCGTATGGCTTGTTTTTCAGCGTCTTTTGGCAAACACGACAGATCCTCTGTCCTTCATCGTTTTCGTTCCCGAGTGGAGAAACCCACCCACTGCTGCCCTAATCAACATGGAAAAAAGCAGGTGAGACAAAAATCCCTCCCACCCATATTTTTTTTTAAAATCTGGACTGGATGTCTGCTATGTGTTTGAACAGCAGCACATTGAAATGCATGCAGTTGTACGTAGAGGGTTACTGATGACTCTCCCAACTGGCCCCTCACCTCTCTCCCACTGCCCCCCTTCGGCTGCACCTGCCCCCAACTGGTTGCCCCGCCCCCGACTGGTTGCCCCGCCCCCGTCCTGGCTGGCCCCACCCACAACTGAAGCAACATCCCAAAATTGAAAGAGTGACCATGGAGTTTGTACATTTAAATGCGCATCGCATTACGGACTCTGACTTGGGAAATGGGGATAACAAGCACACTTCTTGTGTGCAAAATTAATTGAGGGTACCAAATTTTACGGACATTTCGCTTTCGTTGGTCCCTTTTACTTCACCAATTCATGGGTGGCATTGATTGCAAAACAGTAACAAGCTTAAAGGCAGTACACATGATTGATATCTCGAAGAATCAGAAATGTTCACAGATTTACAAAAAATTACACGATATAAATAAGATGACGGCAGAAAACTTCCCCTGAAATGGTTTTGTCTGAAGTGGTATAGTCTTTGAGAAATGAGCAAAACAGTTATTTTTCGTCTCGCGAGATGTAAATTCAATTCGCCCCAAAACCATTTTGCCCAAGTGCCATTTCACCCCCAAACCACTTCGCCCAAGTGCCATTTCGCCCCAAATCACTTCGTCCAAACACTACCTCGCCCAAATGCCACTTCGCCCCAAAACCACTTCGTGCACAGGCCGTGGTTCAGGGCAAAGTAGTTTTGGGGGCAAAATTACTGCAAACCCTTTTTTTTTACTGTTTTTTTTTTCGTCTCGTGAGACCTAAATTCACTTTGACCCAAAACCATTTTACCCTGCGCCACTTCGCTGTGAACCACTTCGCCCCAAAAGCCACCTTATCTTAAAACCACTTCCCCCTTACACCACTTCGTCCGAATACCACTTCGCTTCAAAAACACTTCATGCACATGCCGTGGTTCAGGGCGAAGTGGTTCAGAGCGAAGTGGTTCAGAGCAAAATGGTTTTGGGGCGAAGTGACCTTAAAGCCTTTTTTAACTGTAAGACAAAGTACGGAGCTGGTTTTTGTTCAGGTTGGTTTTAATCATGAATATCTTCAATCACTATTTGTAACAGTTTACCAATCATGTATACTATCTTTAAACTTGACGACAAAATTGAAATTGGGCCGAGATTATTTGACCTCAAATGTAATAGCAAGGTCAAATCATGGTGTTTTAGGGTTTTTTTTGTTTTTTTGTTTGCAGGTTCAAACGAAGACAGGAAACGGTCGAAGCCCTTGAGCATGAATACCGCAGTGGAGGGCAGCACACGTGCACCGAGTAAGTCAATTTGGGTTCACAAAGAAGTCTGGGCTTCAGACCCTAAACTTGGCAAAAAAGAAACGCCCGCCTACTGTCATCTGAAATTTTATGAGATATTTGTAAAAGTTACGTAACACCTATTTGGCAGACCCAACAAGGTCACAAGCCTAGATAATTGGTGCAGATGAAATTTACAATGCTTCACATGAATGGTGTGAACTTTCGCTGCTCCGTGGTGGCTAATTTGCAAAATATTGGCAGTTGCAAAAATGTGCATTTTATTTTTTATTGATTCCGACGTATTTTCTTTGCATAAAAAATGGCATGTCTGTTTTTTATTCCTTTTCAGGGATGAAATCAACTACCGCGCCGTCCATGGAACCGCCATTTTCTTCCTACAGAACGACGCGGGTTACAAACTTTGGACGCCAACCGACGAAAAAATCCAAGTGCTGCTGGAGGCGTACAGGCCAAAAATCCAGAAACGCTCCCACGACGCCGAAACTGAGGACGAGCCACAGAGAAAACGGCGCGCCCCTGACGCCACTCAAAAAACACCTTCCGTTGAACTGTCCCCCTACAAGCCGGGATCGTCAAACCGGAGATTGGATAGCGAGTCGGAGGAAACACCACCCTCTAGTGGCACGTCAAAGGACAAAGCGGAAATTGATAATCGCGATCTCCAGAAGTGGCGAAATATCGGAGAGCCGGCTCACCTCAGGACTCCACCAGCGAACAAATTTGCGCAGGATCGGACTCCGTGGGCGAGCCGCGACCGGACCGGTAACGGCGGTCAAAGGACTCCGAAAGATGGAGCAGTCTTGGACGGAGCGCATTCTAATTATGCAAGCAGCTCGCGAAGTGTTAACAAGAGATTAGCCAAATGAAGAAGCATGAAAACAATGTTTCGGCTACCTACTTTGCAGCTGTATGTAATATTGGCATATTCGAATCATCTGTCTCTAATGCATAAAATCTCTGGGCAAGTTCGATTGACAACTATAGTTCGACTATTTCCAACCGAACGCAGTCTAGTCAAGGATGGTTAGTCGTGTCTCGTCAACCAATTGGAACCAGCACACAGAGCACAGTTGCGCTGGTCACTGGTACCCATCAGGTATTGAGTTGATGGATTTTGCACGGAACCAGTTAACTAACCAAAGGCGTTCGCACTTGAACGTTAGTGCGCATGTGTTTTGCTAGGATGACGTTTGACCAGAGGTTGACTCCAGTCAAGCTGCCGCAATTTTCTGTGTATACATGCAATCAACATATATACAATGCAAAATTGAACGGAATGCACAGCCTCCAACTAGTGGCGCGTTTGGTTCAGTTGGAGCTTGCATCATCGGAGTGAATGTATTCGCGAAACTTCACGTTAGCATCACGGCGTGGGCAACATAACCGACATTTCCCGATGTTCAGCAGAAATCATACTCGGGTTTTGCTTCGCCCAACCTCGCGTCAAATGACGTAAAGTTGCTTTGCTGGTTTCAGTGTCAGTGTTTTTACAGTGCATAGGGCATGCCTGCTTGCATTTAAAAGACAAATTTTTAATGAAATGAGGAAAAACTAAATTCTCTCTGTACAGCCAACTGTTGCTAAGGCGACAATTCACCTAAATATTTTTTAAATAATGTGTATATTTTCAACAAATTTTAGAATTTAAAACTCATTTTAGGGTTTCACACTCTTGAGTGCTTATATTTTGAACTTTTAAATCGTCTTAAAATAAGCAGAAAAATTGTCCGGTACCGTTAGTGCCCGGACAAAAAATTGCTGTCTGGACAAAAAACTAGGCCGCCCGGACAAAAATAATCAATTTTTCCCCTCTAAAACACTTCGAAAGTACAACCAAGTCATTCCAAAATTAGGCGTAAAGACGCTAAACATGATTTGCTACTCATTGGTGTCATTATCGTTCACTATATATCTATTGCATCGGCGACCCAATCCATGGTCGATAACAGCCATGGCAGTTGCATGCATTTGTTTGAGAGTGCTAGCCCGGACAAAATATTTAGCAGTGGAGAACACTGCATAGGACTGGCTAGCCTTTGTTAAGGCCTCGCAGCTGGGTGAGTCGCGCACCAGAACGAGAGTGCCACCATACAATGAGGGGACGAGCAGCGCCAGCTGTGAGGCCTTTGCCTGCCTGGAATTTTTTAGCAAAATTCTAATGATCGTATTACGCAGTGTGCGTGTTGTGTTGAGTACTTAACAATGCAAGCCAATCAGGTTCGCGCGCACCAGTTGGTAAGCGCGCGTGCCAACACAAACATACTTTCACAGCACAACAACGCAGGGATGAATAATGTAACAGGGGCTGTAATACATTAATAAATAATTATTCCAGGACGGCAAAGGGGTCGCAGCTGGCACTGCTCCTCCCGTCATCGTCGCATGGTGGCGCTCTTGTTCTGGCGCGCGACTCTGTGAGGCCTTAACAAAGGCTAAGGACTGGCTGGCTCTGGTTCGAATCCCATTCTGACCAAATTCCTCTTCTCAATTTAAATCAGTTTTTTTTTAAATTATTATGACTTTTAAAGTTTTTTTGTTGTATCTGTCTGCAAACGAAAATCTTAAATGTGACCCAACACATTGAAATCACAAATAATTTCACAATTTGAACACTGCATAATGAGCACTGCGTACAATAAACTTTCAAATGACACCAACCAAAAGCATGGCCATTAGGGATGGGAATTTACGGTTAATTCGGAAACCAGTTTGCAATTCTTTCAAGTGTCGGTTAACTGGTTAACCGTTCGGCCGACACTAAAGATTGTTGCTAGTGTTTATAGATGCATGTGCAATGTACACAATACCCCTAGGCCCTCAAAATAATCGTTGAACCTTTATGTGGTCAAAATTTTACTACGACCTCATATAAATTTATTTTAAATAATACTCTGAAAACTACATGTATTGTAAATTATTTAAAATTGGGTTTCGTTTAAACGTTTGGCAAAACCCGTTTTCCCATGTTTTTCTTCAGTTAAACGTCCCATCTCTAATGGCCATCATGCAATAGCAGAGCTAGCTCGCCACATGTGCGATATTGGTGTACTTTTTACACGTTTTGACTTATTTTTACGCTTTTATAATAGTATATTTTATGATTTTAAAGCATTCGCTGTATACGGTACAGTAGAAGCTAAACATTATGCATTGCTCACAAAAAAGACTACAGCAAAATTTTACCAGCCTTTCAACAGTACAGATAATAATAATAATAATAATAATCTGATAATTCTGTGTTTAACTCATGAGATAAATGCTTTATTATACTACGTGATCTTAAAGGCAGTATACATCATTGGTAATCTCGAAAATCAGAAATGTTCACAGATTTACGCCTAACTTACACAATATAAACATGATGACCGTAGAAAACTTCCCTTGAAATGGTTTTGTCTAAAGTGCTATAGTCTTTAAGAAATGAGTAAAACAATTAGTTTTCATCTCATGAGACGAAAATTTCGCCCCAAATCACTTCGTCCAAAAACTACATCGCCCAAATGCTACTTCGCCCCAAAACCACTTCGTGCACAGGCCGTGGTTCAGGGCGAAATGGTTTTGGGGCGAAATGACTGCAAACCCTTTTTTGACTGTTTTCTAAAAATTTAGACGAAGTACGGAGCTGGTTTTTGCTCAGGTTGGTTTTAATCATGCATATCTTCAATCACACAGGGGGATGAAACTATTTGTAACAGTTTACCAATCATGTATACTATCTTTAAATAACCTTGTAATTTTTCAACGGATTTAAACCAAACTTTCACATGTAAACGAGGCCTGACAAATTATGTTAGTGAGTTTCATCAGCTTTGTCAAAGAATTCGCCACTTTCGACTTCACCTCCTTCAATGTCAGTACATCACTGGAGACAATGGTGGAATGTGTGATCTGTAGCCGAACTCTTCTGAAGGAATGCATGATCACTCCAAATGTTTTTGCAAACCATCTCAATCGTTAAACGCAATTCATGCAAAGGGACCTCAGACACACAATTTTCTTGACAAAAGCGGATGCCAAGTCGAAAGTTGCAAGTTCTGAAATTTAGGTTTTTTTTTCGTATGGCTTTTATATCTCGCCCTCTTAGACAAAACTGGGCCCAATTTCATAGAGCCGCTTAAGCGCAAGCAGTATGCTTACTGTAGCAGACGAGTTAAGCGCTATTTCATGGCCACGGTGTGCTTAAGCATGTGCGCGCTTGGAGACGGCTATTGTTACGTCACTATCTTAAGCAAAGTTTGGCCCTGTAGTTAAGGCACGTTTTCAGACGCTTACCGTTAGCAGATGCTCGGTTAACAGAAAATCGGCCGTTAAGCAGCGCTATGAAATTGGCCCCAGATGAAACTCACACAGGCCTTGTTTACATGATCTGAAATTTTGGCTTAATTCCGTTGGAAAATGATAATGATTTAAGATAAAAAGTAGGACATGTTTTTCTTGACACGTAGTATAATTTACTGTAGAGAAAACACACAAAAATTGAAGGCCGAACAAAAATGAAAATATGGCTTGGTTATTTGGGTTCATAACGTATGATCTGGGGCCAATTTCATAGAGGTGTTTAAGCACAAATATTTGCTTAAGCACAAAAAACTCTTGCTTAGTAGGGAACGTTACTAGTGAAATCCTCATGTGATAGAAGTAGTATATGACCAGTGTTAGCGGACTGTTTCATTACCATGACAATCTCATGAAATTTTGGCCGGTAACCTCATTTTATCAAGCAAAGTTTTTCATGCTTAAGCAATTTTTCATGCTTAAGCAGCTCTATGAAATTGGCCCCTGATAGATTACCAGTGACTCGTTTGTATCCAAAATCCCTGTCTTGCAACAAGAAAAAACAAGTTTTATATGTACAAGTACATAAACAATCCATGATTTTTTTTTTTTACCCACATTGACCGTTTTCACAGCAATTTTTTGAAATTTATCTGCACGGCGGCTAAAATCAACTAGGTAAATTTTATTTTTCGCACATTTTAGACATTCTAATTATATAAACATTTTTTATTTCTATGTATTGGGTCACAAATTACTTCATATGTCACCGAAACTGAAATATTACAGACGTGGTTTTATTTCAACATGTGATTAACAAAAAAGAAAGCACTTGCACATGGCTTTGCAATTTGACCAACAATGCAGGTGTCACAGGTTAATCTTATGCATGCATAATTAAAGGCAGTATACATGATTGGTATCTCAAAGCAAAAATGTTCACAGATTTACGCCTAATTTACACCTAACTTACACAATATAAACATGATGACCGTAGAAAACTTCCGCCCCTAAACCACTTCGCCCGAGTGCCATTTCGCCCCAAATCACTTTGTCCAAACACTACATCGCCCAAATGCTACATCACCCCAAAACCACTTCGTGCACAGGCCGTGATTTAGGGCGAAGTGGTTTTGGGGCGAAATGACTGCAAACCCTCTTTTGACTGTTTTCTCAAAAGTTAGGCGAAGTACGGAGCTGGTTTTTGCTCAGGTTGGTTTTAATCATGCATATCTTCAATCACACAGGGGGATAAAACTATTTGTAACAGTTTACCAATCATGTATACTATCTTTAAGCAGGTATGCATATAACATTGCATGTCTAATTATACATGAACACATAAGGGGCATTCGAGTTGCTTACACCGTGTAACACCTACCTCCTTGGTAACACCAACTTAATCGGAGCATTCTTTTAGACATCACGTGATACATGTGTCTGCCCCGGTGGCAGCCACCACTGCCCGAGCTTGTGTAAAGCTCGGTGTATAAATGACGTCACCTAGTAACCGCGAGTAGTAAAACATGGCGGACAGCTTGGAATTGCGACGTTAGTACGAAGAAAAACACAGATTTATGACACAAAATAGGAGGGAATATAGGGCTGTAAATACATTTTGCTTAATCAGTAGATGTCTGGGCACTTTTTATTGCGGTACTTTTAGGGCAACTAATTCTGCGTGCGCCGGATTTACTTTTCATCGTGGGTCAAACATAACAGCGTTCATAAAGCCCCGCCCGGCAACAACTTTTGACCTGTGTTCCCAGAATAAACAGCCGAAGTGTGATGTGTTGCCATGGCAATTGGCTCTAAACTATCATGGCCGTCGGCGAAAGTACCATTGAAAAAGCACAGGCACACGGTTCAGTGATTTTTAGTGTAGATCCAATTTCCTAGGCAACCAACAAAAGATGACGTATAGAGCCTTTGCACGGCGGCCATGACAGGACGCAGTCACTGTTGCCATGTGTCATGCATGGGTAGGTGCTTTGTGGATCTATTGTTACATCATTTACATAAGAAAACCTCCCCCTGTCATGGCCGCCGGTGCAGAAGCTCTATTCACTTCTGCAGTCTATTCAAAGCGAAACCCTGTGTCGTTCGTTTTGCATCTTCTGGGGCTTCCCCCGGTGTAGGCGCCCTGTTACACGGTGTAAGCATCTCGAACGCCCCTAGTGATGGAAGCCTACATGTATAAACTTTCCACCAATGAGATTCATGCATCAGCTCATAAATATATATGAGCTTTATAATATAACAAGGATTTACGCTTAGTCAATGTAAATTTTGCATGTCGTGTATTAATATTTTCTTGCCTATAAAATATTTTTATCAGCGCTCATTTTAAAACTGATCGGTTTTTAAGAGAACAAAAAAAACATTGCCAAGATCGTTTTTAAAAGTAATGGTTTTTAATGGACTTTTTATGATTTTTTGTTTTTTAAAGTTGTAGCATTTTTGCTTTTATTATTCAAAGTACTTGTGTCAAAGGTCACATATTCGCTGGCGGAGTCGTGACGTCACACTGCGGGCACTATACCGTAACTATGGTTACTGGTTCACGCTCACATTGTGTTTGCACACAGTGTAAGAAAATATTAAAATATAAGGACCATAATGACTTGCAATGGTTTGCTCATACTTACTCTCATAGCGATACGCTATCCTACCGCCTTATTTTGTGATGTTTGTAACAGAAAAACTCAACTGAAAATGTTCCCCTTGCGGCTCCTGTGCAAAACGAATGGAGAAACGCGTTCCCATCATGCAAAAATAGCATGAACCGTTGTCAAAGAAGTGAGCGCGTCCGCGCGGAAATTGACGTCACTCTGCCAGCAAATAGCTGAAAAAGTGGCTCATCATTTTTACAAAACCCCTGTAGTTGTGGGTTGTCAGTTGTAATAGGAATAACCGGAAATTTTGTGAATTACATTTTTGTGGGATAAAATGTTGTTCAGTTTGTGTAGCCTGCACTGAAGAAATAGAAAAACATTCTTCCTCCATTCTAAGGGCAATACACGAAAAAGTTGTTCAAAAAACATTTTTAGCCCAGTTTTTCACATGCAGCACGATATGTGACAAACGGACTCCCCCCCACCCCCCCCCCCCCCCCCCCCCCCCTACCATTGTTCCCCTATTGTGTCTCAAACATCCAAGGAATTTCCAAGGAATTCCTTTCAGTTTTTAGGGGTATTGGTGCGTTAACAAAGGGGAAGAGTGTGTTGAGGTATAGGGGCGTTAGGGAGAAGTCCCTTTGCCACATATCGTGCTGGGTATACAGTTTTTGGACTAAAAGGCATCTCTGCAATTAGCATTTGCATGTTTCCATGCATGAATAGCGTCTGGTGTCCTGACATACTTAGTATCACATGCACACTTAGTATCACATGCACACTTAGTATCCACTTGACCAGACTAAATTGTTATTGCTATGTTGTGCACGTGGCAGATGTGAAGTACAGAATCAATACTGTGTACACCGTAAGAGAGAATGGCATAATGCAACCAGACTGTTGGTTGCTAGGAAATGGCATACACCACAAAGCAACAACAGAGTAGTATGTGACTTTCTAAACTGCACCTCCGTTTGAAAGTAAAGAATTCTGGACACCAGACATTATGCAAATGTTACATGTAAAAGGCTAATCGCCATTCTTGTTCGTATCCACTTTTTAGAAGGTCATATTTCTTGTTCATTGTATTGCAATGATGTACTTGTTAATCAGGGTTTGTTTTGCCCTTACCCGACGTAATTGTTAACACTGTATACTCCGTGCTTTCCCGAGACACTATGGCTGCGTTCGGGCGTGCAGTTCTCGTTACTCGGGAGTAATGCGTGCGCATTGCACTCGGGTCACATCACGCGAACGGCAATCAGTGAAGATGGACGTCTCTTGCCATCACTGCACAAAAAAATGCCGTTTCATTGATCACAAGAAACTGAGGAAATACAGGCCGTAAGTCGTGAGAACCTTTGATGCCGTCTAAAACAAACCTTAGTAAGTTATTGTTTCAGTTATTGAGTTAACACGTTGAGCAAAGTCACCAAAAATCCCACCCATATATTCCACCATCTTCGTACAAATCACATGACACTTGACGGGAGTACGAGCACACTCCCATTTGTTGGGGAGTAGCGAGAGCATACTCTCATTGACCCGAGTGTCGTTATTCTTGCCGTTCACGCGCGCAGGAGTATAACTCGTGTTAACACGAGTACACGCCCGAACGCAGCCTAAGAAAGACGTCATAGCATGCTCGGGTGGGACTCGAACCCACGACCTCCTGCAAACAAGGAAGACGTCTTGGGCAGACGTCTTGTAGGAGGTCGTGGGTTCGAGTCTCACCCGAGCACGCTGTGAAGTTTTTCATAGTGGTTCAGCAAAGCACTGAGTATACAGTGTTAATAATTACGTCGGGTAAGGGCAAAACAAACCCTAATTAACATTCAGTCTCCGGCCCGACGCAAGCTCAGTTAATTACTGAATGTACTTGTTGCTCTTGTTTAGCACAATGGAATTTCTTTGTTTCGTGAGTATAGGTAAATGCTATACCAATTACTTTGGACATGTACTTTGCGTGAAATGTAATTTATGTTCAGACTGGTGTCAAAGAAGTAAGCTACACTTTAATGGGTAATAATAGCCACACTTCCTGAAAAACCACCACCAGACCTAGGAAACAAATTTCCCTGAAAACTTTTTAAGGCATTTGCCAAAAAGACAGCTCTACTTTTGTTTGTTTACTGCGGCTCTCTGTGAGTGCCATCCTACTTGTTTAGATAACGAGATAATTTATCTCACCTAGTTGACTTATAACGTGAATAATGTCAACTTGGTGAAATAAATTATCTCGGTATACAACAAGTGGGATGGCACAAACAGAGCGCCGTAGTATGGTTTTTTTTTGCGGTAATTATTGTTTGGGCATATGTTCTTCCCAATTGTGAATCATGTCAAGATACTGTGATTTTCTGTAAAAAATATTTAAGACGGCTCCTCTGCTGTTTGTCTGTTGCAGATTGTTTCTTAAACCGTTTGAGCACTGACCGTCTTTTCACCCCTGCTTGAACACTGGATTACAAATAATTGTACATTTTATTTCACAAGTATTTACATCTAAAATAACTGCCAAAAACATTGCAAGACACTAGGAATGGATACACTGTACATGGCAAATGTGCGAGTGTAACCCCATGACGGGAGCCAGTCAAGATGTCACCGTGCGTCATGCACGAATAGGCACCTACGGATTATTGTCCATCATTCAAATATCCCCTTCGATCACATGTGTACATTTGTGCATGTTTTTTGAAAGGGATTTTTTTTTATCTTTGACCGAAGGGGCCGGGGATATGAAAACATGCCTCCTGTTATGGCTGCTGGTGCAAATGCTCTATTGGGTCCTGATTTATTTTGGCTCTGTTTTCTGCTTATACTTTGACTCATTACTTTTTGGATATTAGAATAAAAAGCAGTAACATTATTGTCCGTTAAAGGAGCGTGGCCAGATCACCCCTCCAATGTTTTGTAAATCCGATTACGTAAAGCAATGCAGTGATTACACCAACCTTTTTACTTACACATCCAAACTGGGAATGCAAATTTCGTGTTTTCTTCCTATGGATAGTATTTTGAGGAGGTATTTTATTTGATTGTTAGCTCAAGAACGAAATCCATATTTGTTTTTGAAAAATCTGGTCACGCTCCTTTAAATGCGGCTTTAAACGTGTTTTTATTATATACGGGCAAAACAAACAGAATGTGAACTTGAATGTTAAAAGTTGCACATAAAATAGACGTATATTTTAGATGACAATTTAGATTTGGTGTAAATAATTTGTATAAAAGCACATCCTGTATGAACATGTGTAAATTGTTTACAAAAACCGTTTCATTTCGATCCCCGGAACCTAAAATTAACTTTTAATTTGGTGTAAAACGGACGGTTTTAATAAAATAATACAATTTTATTATTTTGCACGTGGAACAAAATGAGTTTGAACTTGCCACTTGTACGTAATACATGCAACTGCTAAAGTGAACGTACATCGCGCACGTTACTGCCATAACAGCACACTTTCGGAAAAAGTGGTCCTCTTCCCTTTCTTTACTTTTTTCTTATGTAGCTCGTGTGGCCGTGCAGCTGTCTGTGCAAGGACAGATAAGCCCATTCTACCAAATCATTACGTACATCTGGGTTACCATGAGATGCGCACGCAACGCAGTGAATCAGTGCACTTTCCGATCGCCGTGGGTTCAGACGTATTTTTTAGTCGCTGCTCCACGTGGTAAGTTACGAGGTTTTTTTGCAGCATTTTTAGAGTTTATTGACAGTAGACGTGTTCCACTGTTTTTGAGGGCCTTTCGGCCAGTTCTTTACGAATTTTGTGACGTGTCACAGAACCCAAAACGGCAAAATTGTTAGCCGGATAAGACTGCAGGACGTGTCCTGTGTCGGAATTACACGGTATAACGCGCTTATACCCGTGTGAATGCCCTGCATGAATTGTTTGACGATAGCTTGAATGGCCATTCAAAATTATTTGGCCTCCTCAGTATTTTATATACATTGCTACAACGAGTTTGTAAGCAAACCAAGCCTTATTTATAATGTGATGGTCGTGTCCTCCATTATTTTTACAATTGGAAAGGCATTGGTACTCGACCACTTGTATTTCAACTTTACTAATCACGTGGTGGACGTGCCACTATTTGGTATTATAGTCAAGCTGTAATACTTCACCATATTTTACATTTCTGGTATATATTTTACAGAAAATGGGTGACAAGGATAAATCTAAACCTTCTGATAAGCCAGGGCAGGCTGGATTCCCAGCGATCACTGAGTTCAAGGCAATGTTTGCGGAACTTTTAGATGATACTAAACGGGACATATCCTAGCTCAATTGAAATATTCCATTGACCAAGTGTACGAGGATTTTCAGTACGTTGATAATGAGCCTGTAGATACACAAGCAAGTAATACAAAGGTTAGCGCGGATGATGGTGTCGCTAGCAAGATAGAGGAATTTACTCAACCTATAGAACCGGACATGGGTCAAGGTTCTAGCAGTGATGCTTTTAAGTCCCTGGCTGAAGAATTTAGCATTGGAGAAAAGTCATCTCCAGCCATTGATCCTAATTTGGCAGATATTGTTAGCCTGCTTACAGAAAAGCTTACAAAGGATAAACTTACCGAGGTGCTAGGGAAGTACCTTAGACCCGAGAACTGCACCAATCTGAGCATCTTTTTGATGGATTACAAATATTCATTATTATTATTATTATTATCTGATAGCCCCTAAGATAAACAAACAAATATGGCAGCAATTGCGTCAGGAGACCAGAATTACCGATTCCACTTTTCAGAAGTCACAGTCATTGCTGATGTCTGGTTTATATGCAGTTCTTCAGGTGTGCAACACCGCTAGTGGATATCTGAAAACTGCCCTGACTCATGCAACAGTTCTCTTACTATCAGCAAATAGAGAACTTAATCTGAAGCGGAGAGACCTAATTCGCCCAGATCTGAATAAGCACTATGCTTCACTGTGTAATCCGTCCACTGCTGTGTCGTCCTTCTTGTTTGGGGATGACCTTAACAAAGAAGTTAAAGATCTAACTAAGTCTAACAAGCTCGGTATTAAAGTTACTCACAAACGGCGCATGGAACCCTACAAAGTCCCAGGTGGCAGAGGTGTGGGACGAGGACCAAGCCAGAGTCAAGCACGGTTCCGACAGGGTCTGAAGTTTCCACTAGCCAAGACTCATTAGGATCTCATGCAGAGGTAAGCCAGAATGCGATTTCTTTTGCCATTGCAAATCAGCCCCCCTTTAAGGCAGGGGGCTTGCAACATTTCCTCCATGTATGGAAGGAAATCACATCGGACACGTTTATCTTGGATGCAATCTCTCATTGCCACATTGAATTTGACTTTGAACCCCAGTCTCACGTTGAGGCCAGGCCGCCTTCTTCATTTAGTGAGACTGAACGAGTTGTTTTTGACTATGAGATAGAGAAATTCCTTCAGAAGGGAATAATTATACCCTCTGTGCCTGAGCATGGTCAGGTGATATCTCCCATTTTCACTCGACCCAAGAAAGATGGCTCACATAGGGTTATTTTTAACCTTAAACAACTTAATGAGTCAGTGTCGTACTACCATTTTAAAATGGACACATTAGAAACGGCTAAATATATTAAACTTGTGAGGCCATCATGTTTTATGACTTCCATCGATCTTAAAGAGGCATACTATTCCATCCCTGTTGCACTTGAACACCAACATTTTTTGAAATTTATCTGGAGAGACCATTTATATGCCTTTACCTGTTTACCTCATGGGGTTGTCTAGTAGCCCCAGAATTTTCACCAAGGTCATGAAACCTGTCTTTAGTTTTCTGAGAAGTCGATTTGGTCACACATGTTTGGGATATATTGATGATTCAATTTACCTTGAAGACACTTATGGTGAATGTGAGGAAGCCACTTTACATGCAGTGCAACTCCTCGTTAGCTTGGGTTTCAAAATCCATCCTAAGAAGTCAGTTATCTTACCAACACAATCTTTAGAATTTCTAGGATTTGTGTTGGACTCCGTTCGGATGAGAGTAACCCTGACTACTGTAAAAGCGGAGAAATTACTGCAGCTATGTCACACTTTTTTGTCATCCAAGCAAGCAGTTTACTATTCGCGAAGTTGCGTCTTTTCTTGGTTCTTTAACCTCCAGCTTCCCTGGGGTGGAATTTGGACCTCTCCATCATCGCTGATAAAGAACTCATTTGAATCTGAATAGAGGAAACTTTGACGCATTTATGACACTGTCTCGTGACAGTTTGTACGACATTCAGTGGTGCGTGGCTAATATTAAGTCGGCTTCAAAAAACATCTATCATACCAGCCCTGACATCTGCAACTGGATGGGGCGCTCACGTTGAGCATGGTAGTGCCACATGTGGCATATGGTCCAAGTTGGAATCAAACAAGCACATTAATTACTTGGAGCTACTATCTGTTAAGCTTTCCTTGTCATCTTTGCTAGATGACAAATGTGATAGTCATATCAGAATTATGTCTGATAACACTACTGTTGTCTGCTATATTAATGCAACGGGAGGTTGCAAATCAGCAGATTGTAATTCCCTTGCTAAGGAAGTTTGGAACTGAAGAACATTTGGTTATCAGCAGCCCACATTCCGGGACACACTAATGTTCTCGCTAATCAGTTATCACGTAATCTAAATTTAGATTGAGTGGATGCTTTCAGTTCCAACCTTTAAGAGTATTGTCTCCTTATTTGGGCAACCAGACATAGACCTTTTTGCCAGTAGACTTAAAGGAGTGTGACCAGATCACTTTTTTTTACCCATAACTCCCCGGGACTTACCTTATGGGTCATGAGATTTTTAACATCCGTTACGAAACTGAAACTCCCGCGCTTCTAGGCCGCATATTTCCGAGGATATCGTCGAAAATCCACCGATTATTTGTAAACTAATTTTTTCCAGTATCAACGTTTATCTGCTGAAAGCATACTCGATAGTTTTGTTCAATTTTTTACTGGAAATTGCGAATGTTTTCGGGTTTTTGGGACATGGGAGGTGTGTATGGGAGTTACTCGATAATATTGGTAAGTTACATCGAAAACTATTTTCCAGAAACTCTGGTCACGCTCCTTTAATGCACAAGTGGACACCTATTGGGCCCAATTTCATGGAGCTGCTTAAGCGGTAAGCAATTTTTTTTGCTTACTGTAGCAGAAAAATTTGCTTAAGCGTAAACGTATTTCACGAGCGGTTGCTAGCTTAAGCACGTAAACAAACTGCGCGCGCAACATTTTAGATCGTCTGCTTAAGCAAAAAAAACCGCCCCCAAATAAAATAAAATAAAAATGGCGGACGAATCCAACAACGTAAAAAGCGTTGCGCCGGGCGGGGTGAAGCCCAAATCGTCGCCCTTTACGGCAGATATGGACCTGGCACTGGCTACCTCCTACATCGAGGAGAAAGTGGTAATGCATAGTTCCGAGATTGCCCAGTTAACCCCGCCCCTTAGATATTGTTGCTATGTGCTCACAAGCCATCGCAAAAAATGGCGACATGTACGTACAAAGCAACGGGACTCGGCATGGAAAGCACAGATTCATTGGAGAAAACTCAAAGGTATTTATGTTTTAGGGTCGACAGTTGCCGTAGCACACACTGAGCGAAGGGCTAGTAATGCAGGGATGACATATATTCATAAAAATGCGCTTTCCTACCTTTGAACAGCGAATCGCCAGACATTGAAACAAAAATTCACCCGGTCACTGGCGCATACAACATACAAACTGTATGGGCAAAAACATTGCGTGATTGTGATCGATGATTGCATCACTTTGACCTTTGTGGGCGCCGTCTGTGATTGGTCGCGGGTTCGGCTTGATTGACAGGTCGGAACTATGAATTGAAGGGGCCCTAAAGGGGACCCTTTTGACATCGAAACATAAGCAGGCAAGCTGGGAACGAGTGAGGGGGTGCGTCAATGCGTGAGTATTTTACTAATTATTACCAATGGGTGGCGTATACCTTTTTTTTTTGACCCCTCGACTATAATGGTTTACGGTTTGACGTTTGACCTTTGTTGTGAGAAACCACTGACACGGACGTACCTGCATTTACCAGAGAGACTTAAAACTTACTTATTTGCCCCTTTTGACTGGATGGTGATATGGGCTGTATTTCAATAAGCCTTTTTTAAGTATGGCTGCCTTATAGAGGGCGCCTTTTGATTTGGGTAAAATAAACTAAAATGGCCGACGCTTGTACGTACGTTTGTGCGGGTGGGTGTACGTTTACATTTTTACTGACGGCTAAAGCCGCCTTTTTTAAATGACATTTTAGTGCTTAATTACGGTAATGGACGGGTTAAAGATACTCATTTATCTACGGCACAGGATATGTGTTAATCTGGCTGATTTAACCCAGCATTAAGGCATAGGCTGCGCCTAGCCCGTGGCCTACCCAACGCGCGCAAGGTCATATATCAAAATGATGGACACATGCAAAGGAAACCGACCCAAGTTGGGCTAGGCCTAGTGAAACTTAATAATTTCTGCAAGCCTTGGTCTACTCTATAACGTGCTATGTTTTTGCCTAAAGCCTTAGCTTAGTAGGGCCTATTTTAACTAGCTAAACGCTATGACTGTTTCCCAAAAGACCAATCAGTGTGTTATGTTTTAATTTGTGTCTTTTGGCTCTTTTAATTATAGTCCAGATGAATAATGCAAATGACAGTTTGAGTTTACAAGCAGTAGATCCTGCATGACTGGCTGAAAACCAACAATGTGCCTTATCATCATTCCTGGAAGAAATTGCAGCTTTTTCCAAATTAACTTGTTATAATAGTTAAATCTTGTACATGTATTACCAATCTTGAAAAAGAAGAAGAAAGAGTTGGGACCCAAATTTGTCCTTGTTATGAGCATTACTTTGTATTAACAGTGCTCTTATAATCAGTGTTAGACTATTTGTATGTAGTTTTCTCGACACAGGCTCTCAATTAATCACCGTTTTTAAAAATTTACCAATCGATAGTACCATTAACTATGCATGTATAGATGCTCTAAAAATCACTCCATCTTAAGCTTCCAATATGGTACAGTCAAAACTCTGATAAGAGAACTGCTCATTGAACATTCTGCTCATAATGAAGAAAATTTCCTATTCTCCATCGTGTTCATTCCTCATTATTCATAAAGCTTGACTATGCAAGTTGTGAAACACTAAAAAATACAGCTAGTACATGAAATTTTGTTTTGGCCATGGACAAATGAGTGTAAATAAAAAGGCCAAGTGAAACAAGATAACTTGAAGCCGCACGACACTGAGTTTATTCATTGGCAAATCTGAAAATACAGATGTCAAAACTGTCAAAGAACTTTACATGTGAACTTCCAGAAACCACGGGAAAGAATTGATAACTTGACCATATTGTTTTAGACCTTGGAAAGAATTCCATACTCGGCCCGTCACATTTTCTAAACTTGCAAATGAAACGAACAAATTTTGGAGGGGGAAAAAGTGAAGATTTTACGAGGAAAAACTAAGAAATCTTCCGAGTTGTCTTATACGTTTAGTGCAGGAGGGTTTATGTGACGTCCGACTCGTAAATTCTTTCCAAAATATTAATGGTTAAATTATCAATTCTTACCCTATCGGACTTTAGAAACGTGCGTGAACGAATCAGCATTTTTTGAAGTACGACGTTTTTCACGTATGCTAGGCAAAACAATAACGAAAACGATCAAAATCTGCCACAAACAGACCAAAAGTTGTTCTTATACAATAGACAATTATCCTATTTCCAAAACCACGTACAATATTGGTTTTGATAAGCATTTTAATACAACAACGTACACGCTACGGTAACCGTCTGCCATTTTTAGCTTATCCTCTCCAAATACAAAATCTGGGAAAGATCGAACTTTACCTTTAGAAAAAATTACAATCTTTGTTTTACTTGGGTTAACACTTAGATGCCAAAGTTTACAATAATCGTATACAGCATTTAAAGCACATTGTAATTCATGTGCATGGGGAGATTCTGAAAGTACAACATAGTATCATCTGCATAAAGTAAGGTGTACAATTTCAAAAATACTTCTACATCATCATCACTCAGAAGATTACTAATGTCACTAGCTACAGTGGAAAGACCATTATATGAAGTACGACGTTTTTCACGTATGCTAGGCAAAACAATAACGAAAACGATCAAAATCTGCCACAAACAGACCAAAAGTTGTTCTTATACAATAGACAATTATCCTATTTCCAAAACCACGTACAATATTGGTTTTGATAAGCATTTTAATACAACAACGTACACGCTACGGTAACCGTCTGCCATTTTTAGATGCGTTTACCCAAATGACAGTGCGCCCTCTAGCGACAGGTATGGTATCCGCCATACCTCAAAAAGGCTTATGGATGGTTAGACTGGTTCCCGCTCCACATATTCCACATACAACGACTGGTTCCCGCTCCACATATTCCACATACAACGACTGAATATGAGGACCGGCTACTGTGGTGTTTAAAATAGCACTTTAAGCATTACGTCATGCATTTATTTTTAGAAGCACATAACCGTTAATTTTCAAAGCGCGCTGCATGGCATGAGTGTACAACAATTTAAAAGGGGTTATTACATATTTGACCAATACAAATTGAATATATTAACCTTAAAATATTAAATATGCCCATTTTAATATACATGTAGGCTAGCATCAAAACGAAAATTCAAACCTTGTCTGCATCACCCAGTGATCGAGCTCCATAATGTACTATATGCTGTTGCAATCCCGTAACTATAGCGACTGACAGCCACTGCGTAGTTTTAAATCCGTAGCATCACCATAAATACACACGCAGCGGCACGCACGTACGTGCACGCGACGTCAATTCAAATTCTCGAAACAATGACGAAGTGTACCCGACGATTAACGGTAACGTCCGGACGACCGGACGTGCATTCGGGTAACTTCGGGAACCTTCGGAAAAGGAGGAATTCCTCCTTTTTCGAAACATGTATACTGGCTGTTGCCGGACCTTAAATTCAGTCTAGTCAATTTTTGGTCCGGGTACCAGACTAATGGATGGTCGGCTTCTCAGTTCGAAGTATCATGGAGGTAGGAAGTATCAACAGCTGGAACAGGGAGTTCCAGCTGTTGATACTTCGAACTGAGAAGTATTTTGTTTCAGATGCGTTCCCGTTGACAGTGACACAGAAGAAAAACACGGTAAATTTTAAAATCGACCGTTAAGCAGCTCCATGAAATTGGGCCCAGACCCAAAGGCAAAGTTTGTTGATGCCTTTGTGGGGTGTTTAACACAGCGGCCGGTGAGTCCACCGTTAAAGCGACATAGCGCCACCACGCGACGGCAGGCAAACGCTGTCTGCCTGCCTCGTGTGGTTGGACATGTCGCTCTAAACCAACTCAACAGGTATGGATTTTCTTTATTTTAAACGGCATGTTTGCCACCCACAGTTCATACCTTTGAAATAAATACTTTATTGATTCCCTAGGTGTGACAGACTAAGAATAACTTGGGTGAAAGGTCATTATTATAAGATTTTGGCAATCGTATTTTGTCCAAGATGGCGCCGCCCCTAAAACGCTCGTAAAATGTTGTGTTTTCGAGCCACTTTGAGGTCCGGTACGTTCGTAGGGCATATTCGTATAGAAATAAATACCTCCACAGAGTGCCTATTACAGACCATTGTGTATATTTATGTCTAGGATGCCTCTATGTACGGTCCAGGTCAATTTAATGCCGTTTTTAGGGGGCCCTTTCTGACAAGCATTCGGATACTCGAGAGGGCGCCCTCATTCGTTTCTAGGCGACAGTACCGTGTTTATTTTGGTATTGCATGGTATGTCAAATAAGCCTTGATCCTTTGTTTTATGCCTTTAGGGAGCAAATTTTGAGAGATACACTTTGGGATTTTATTGTAACCATGGTGTGAACTTAGAATCTTTTGGTCGTGCATTATATTATTTTAACACTGATGATATTATACAAGTGTCATTTTTATTGTGAGCTTAGTGTGAACGAACTTGTCGTGTGCCTTTAACACATAGTAGACTTGATTCTAGTCTTGCCAGAGTTTATCGCATACAGTAAGATTAATATGCAACTAAAGTGTAATGGCGGTGTAGCCTAAATTGTGACATCACTGTCCTTTTAGGTGGAGTATAATGTGTTAGGAAAGCTGTGTAACTTTGATTTTGTGGAATTTCCTCTTAACCATAACTAATTCTGAGTATCTTGTTTTTCTTTTATTTACTTGTACGTTTGTTGTCGTAAATAAAAACGCTGTCTGCCTGCCTCGTGTGGTTGGACATGTCGCTCTTAACCAACTCAACAGCCAATCAGAACCCACCGTGTGGTTTGTGTAGCCTAGCAACCAAGCTATACTAACCCACTACACAACTAAAAAACCCACCCCACAAGTGTCAGAAGTGGGATTGGCTGGCAAACGTTTACGATGAAGCAGGCAGCAGTGCTGTTAATGTTAAACGTATAGTCCGAGTGTGCTACAGATATGGCACCCAATCCAACGACTGTGAAGAAAATAAAGTACAAGTTAGCTTTATATAATAAATTATCAATATGCAAGAATTAGTATAACCAAATGACTTACGGAAATTTAGATAGTATTATCTTAATAAATTTAGCTAGATTAAACAATTGAAGGGAACCTTTTACATTAAACAATAACTCCAATTTAACAGTGTTTGGGTTAGTCCAATAAAACGTCTTTATATAAGTGCGTCTGTCTTCGTGAAGTGCATTACAAACAAGAGTATAGTGGAATTCATCACAATTGGCTTCAATATTACATAACGGGCATACTGTGATATTAACAAATGATTGGGAGGGTAAATAGCGGACTTCAGATGATGGAAGGTGGCGGTTTCCACAACGAAAGCGAGCTAATGCTGATCTACTAGAATTATTTAATTTGACAAGGTACTTGTCAGAATCTAAGTTAGTTTTAATCAGTTTATAAAAGGTACATAGTCTGTTATTTGAAATGTCACATTCCAAGTGCTGTTTAGCAATATCCTGCAGTCTACGATCAAAATCTTTAGAGAGTCTATTTTTAGAAAAAACACTTATTTCAGTATGATTCCATAGAACAGAAAATCCAGTATCATCTAACAATGATTTAACACACCCGATCCATTTAGAATGTACAATATTTTGGTCAAAAATTGCTCTCATAAGACGATACACAGTGTTAGAAAGACTATTAGGACGAGTAGTTAAATGAAGCCAAAAATTAAACATACGTAAATACACAGTATATTTAAGTTCTATTCTACCCAATTCACCATAAGCAATACAATTAGCAGTCCGGTAGTTGACCCGTAATAAGCTTTTCAAAAACTTTTTATGAAAACTCTCAATTTGGGCAATATTAGAAAATCCCTAAATCTCACATCCATACAAAAGGACAGGAGAAACAATTTGGTCAAATAGTTGACACTGGATATCGATAGGTAAATCTAGTTTGGTAGCTTTAGTCTTTAGGCTGAACAAAGCTCTTCTGGCTTAATCGACCTGCTTGTTGATGGCTTTATTAAACAAGCCGTTATAGTTCAACTGTATACCCAAGTAAATATAATCACGAACTACTTCTAGCTTATCCTCTCCAAATACAAAATCTGGGAAAGATCGAACTTTACCTTTAGAAAAAATTACAATCTTTGTTTTACTTGGGTTAACACTTGGATGCCAAAGTTTACAATAATCGTATACAGCATTTAAAGCACATTGTAATTCATGTGCATGGGGAGATTCTGAAAGTACAACATAGTATCATCTGCATAGAGTATTGGTGTACAATTTCAAAATACTTCTACATCATCATCACTCAGAAGATTACTAATGTCACTAGCTACAGTGGAAAGACCATTATAACATTTGCTAATAAACTTTTCAAAGTCATTTAAATATATACTAAATAATAATGGCGAAAAGTTTTCACCTTGTCTAACACCTAGCTCACAGGTGAACCCTATTGAGACTTTGTTACCAACTTTCACACAGGATTTCGCATAAGGATACATGTTGTAAACCACAGTAATTACCTATCCATTGATACCAGTGGAGATAAGCTTAGACCACAGTGAGGATATATGTACCAGGTCAAATGCCTTTTTGTAATCAATAAATGCACAATAAACTCTGGTATGTCTGCTGAGATAGATTTCAATGAGTGAATGCAACACAAAGATGTGGTCAAGAGTACTTAATCCTTCCCGGAAACCAGCTTGTTCATCCCCTAGGATGCCAGAGCCTTCAATAAACCATGTAAGCCTAGTGTTAATAATACTGGTGAATAATTAACCAGCCTAGTCGCTGGCTACAGTTTATCGCGAGAGGTCGCTCACGCCATAGACTTGGACAAGGCTTCTTCTAACCACGATATAAGGCTTTAGTGGCTTTGGCTGTTGCTATGCTGTTGCTATGGGTGGACAATGAAAGTCCCTAGAAACAGCGTAGCAACAGTCACAGCCAAAGCCACTAATTCGGATCCAGCCTAACTTGAATCTTTAATACATTACCTATACCTTGGACTAGCGAGCAGCTATGTACAGATAAATTCCAAAACCGTGGTAATTTTGGGTAGAGCGCGCAACTCAAAAGAGTGTATTCGGAGCTTGATTTGTCATCACGTTACTGCGCTATAGAGACTATTTTTATGAAAATCTACGATGATTATCTCGCAAATAAAATTCAGTGACATCGACCTCGGTTAAGTCTTTGGACTCACTGCTTGATTATGTCTACGTTCGATTAGCATTCACAGGCGAACACAAGTGTAACCCGTGGAATGCTAAAGTGCTTTCAAACCAACCAGGAGCGCAGCGCCAGCAAAGAAGCATTCTTATCTTGCAGACACGTCGTTGTGAAGGCTCCAAAAGTTGGAGCACACTGATTATTTTACTGCCATTTGTAAGCAATTAGCTCAACGATTTTAGTCTAGTTCAATTTTAGTCTGCTACACAAACACTCGAGCATACTCGAGAAAACGCACAGGAAAACGTTTGGCTGATATCTATTTGCCAGCAGTAAGCCATGCACTAGCCCTACAAATAGGGGCTGTAAATAGCTCGCTTTTCAAATCTGATTTATTACAGTCGCAAATCACAGCCCTACTACGAGGGCGTACGTAGATGCTAAGTTTTTAACTGCTGAAATCCGAGAAAGTTCCACTACAAATACCGTCCGAAGCACATCAGACCAGAGCACTTTCACATACACCATTGCAATCCTGAGAGTCTAGTGTTTTATAAAATAACGGTAACGCTTACGGAATCGTCAATTTGGCCATCTACGATGTCTGGAAACATTGGACAAAATTCGGACAACGTTCTGAGCTGCATGTTGTTGTTGTATATTTTATGGTATCATCGGCAACTGAGGCCCTTTATGCCATCAACTATACGGTTTTAGCTTTTAACTATACTATATTATCAACTTGAGATGACGAAGAAGGAGTTGCAGTTTTAGAAGTGGGAGGAAAACCCCCAGAGAAATACCCCAGGGAAAAAACCACGCGGTCAAGTAGGGACTGCAAACCCAATCCACATACACGCCCCGGATTCGAACCCCGGACACCAGAGGTGAAAGGCGAGGAAAGAACCCGTACGCCAACCAGACCGCCCCTGAGCTGCATGCCCTGGGCGACGCCATTTTCAGCTGATATTCTGGACGATGGTGGCGCTTCTCAGTCAAGGCGCCCGGCTGTGCAATATGCATAATTCATATTGACGTCGCGTGTGTTTATCCCAGCTGGCAAGTAGGTCACTCGCACAGTTTGATAACTGCACTGCGCGCGTGACGTATTGCCAGCTGGCGCGTCAATATGAATTATGCATATTGCACAGTTAGCCGGGCTCCTTGACGTCTCATGATCGAGAAGCGCCACCATCGTCCAGTATATCAGCTAAGATGGCGTCGCCCAGGGCATGCAGCTCAGAACGTTGTCCGAATGTTGTCCAATGTTTCCAGACATCGTAGATGGCCAAATTGACGATTCCGTAAAGCCCGCCGCACACGTGAGGTCGTTTGCTGAGCAAACGGTCATTCGTGGCCGTTTGCTCAGCACTTGGCTCACGTGTGCGGTGGCTATTTTGCTGCATTTCTTGCCTCGCGAGGCCGTGAGCCAAAAATTTAACGTGTTTGATATTTTTTGCCTCGCGTGGCCAAAATCTCACGTGTGCGGGGGTGTGATGAGCCAAGTGCTGAGCTAAAATGAATGTAGCTGGCCAATCAAAAACCATCCCCATATTCACGTGATATGAATACAGTGCGCGCGGGCACCGCTGAGGTCACCAAACTTTTGCTAAAGTGTGGTGACCTTGGCGGGTTTCGCCTGCGCGCGTAGTCTTGGCCCAAGACTACTCTAGTCGATATTGGTTTGTGTACGCGTTGGCCATTCCCAGTAGTGGGCCCTCTTGCAGCACTAACTGGCCAGCCCTTTGCTCACTAGAGTAGTCTTGGGAATCTCTCCCGGAAGGTTTAACTTTTTCTTTGTTTTTGCCTAGGCTTTCCTAGGGAACCAATCAGCGAGTGACCCAAATACAGCAGAGCGTGGGAATGCAGCGAGCGACCCAAATACACCGCGTGCACGCGCTTCAAATGGTTCGAAAAATATAAGGCGGCTTACAAGAATCATCCAACATGACCGTTTTATCGTTGCTAATATTTTCGGTGGCATAAGTTTCTTGGCAAATGTTTGCGAATATATTTACAAACATGTATGCAAAGGCGTATGACATCGTAGTCTTGGCCCAAGACTACTCTAGTCGATATTGGTTTGTGTACGCGTTGGCCATATAGTGCGCCCTCTTGCAGCACTAACTGACCAGTCTTTGCTCACTAGAGTAGTCTTGGGAATTTCTCCCGGAAGTTTTAACTTTTTCTTTGTTTTTGCCTAGGCTTTCCTATGGAACCAATCAGCGAGTGACCCAAATACAGCAGAGCGTGGGAATGCAGCGAGCGACCCAAATACAGCGCGTCGACCGCAGAGCGTGACCCAAATACACCGCGTGCACGCGCTTCGAATGGTTTGAAAAATATAAGACGGCTTACAAGAATCATCGAACATGACCGTTTTATCGTTGCTAATATTTTCGGTGGCATAAGTTTCTTGGCAAATGTTTGCGAATATATTTACAAACATGTTTGCAAAGGCGTATGACATCGCAAAATACATTTGTTTATGAAGATAATTGCGACATTGCAAATATTTGCAAAGATACCTGTGGTATGCCATGTCCCTTGTGTGCCATCATAAAACCCTCTGCAGCTATTTACATAAAACGGTACCGCCCCCAATGCTGAACTTCCGGGAGAAATTCCCAAGACTACTCTAGTGAGCAAAGGGCTGGCCAGTTAGTGCTGCAAGAGGGCCCACTACTGGGAATGGCCAACGCGTACACAAACCAATATCGACTAGAGTAGTCTTGGGCCAAGACTAATGACATCGCAAAATACATTTGTTTATGAAGATAATTGCGACAATGCAAATATTTGCAAAGATATCTGTGGTATGCCATGTCCCTTGTGTGCCATCATAAAACCCTCTGCAGCTATTTACATAAAACGGTACCGCCCCCAATGCTGAACTTCCGGGAGAGATTCCCAAGACTACTCTAGTGAGCAAAGGGCTGGCCAGTTAGTGCTGCAAGAGGGCCCACTACTGGGAATGGCCAACGCGTACACAAACCAATATCGACTAGAGTAGCCTTGTGCCAAGACTACTGCGCGCGCTGTTTTCGTATCTCAGCACTTGGCTCATCACCCCCGCACACGTGAGATTTTGGCCACGCGAGGCAAAAAATATCAAACACGTTAGATTTTTGTCTCATGGCCTCGCGAGACAGAAAATGCAGCAAAATAGCCACCGCACACGTGAGCCAAGTGCTGAGCAAACGGCCACGAATGACCGTTTGCTCAGCAAACGACCTCACGTGTGCGGCGGGCTTAAGCGTTACCGTTATTTTATGAAACACTAGACTATCAGGATTGCAATGGTGTATGTGAAAGTGCTCTGGTCTGATGTGCTTCGGACGATATTTGTAGGGGAACTTTCTCGGATTTCAGCAGTTAAAAACTTAGCCTCTACGTACATGTACGCCCTCGTAGTAGGGCTGTGATTTGCGACTGTAATAAGTCAGATTTGAAAAGCGAGCTATTTACAGCCCTATTTGTAGGGCTAGCCATGCACATGCACACAATGTCCTTTCTTGTTTCATTTCAGTCTGTTACACAAGCTTCAAGCATGTATCGCCTGACCATTAAAGACCTCTTAGAGCGCTTTCGAGAGGGCAGCTTGTCTTGCGAAGCCTACACGAGGCGAGTCATCCAGCGAGCAGAGAATATGAAGGCATTCAACTACTTCGTTTACATGGATACAGACCGGATGCTTCGGGAGGCCAAGGAGTCAGATGCCCGGTACAGGAGCAAGACCAACAGACCTCTTGAAGGAATCCCAATTGCCATGAAGGATAACATCGACATTGAAGGCGAGTCGACAGGGGCTGGTACCCCGGGTCTCGCTAGTCTCAAGCCCAAACACACAGCTGTTGTTGCTGAGAGACTGTTCAATGCTGGAGCGATCTATGCTGGCCGGACCAACATGCATGAGTTGGCGTTCGGATCATCAACGATCAACCTGTACACCGGGAATAGCCACAACTTTCACAACTTCGACTACACCTGTGGAGGCAGTAGCGGAGGAAGCGGAGGCGCGGTGGCTGCCGACATTGTCCCGGCTGCCCTAGGGACGGATACCGCTGGCTCCATTCGTATTCCCGCCTCGTACTGCGGGGTATTCGGCATTCGCCCAACCATCGGCCGTTGGCCATCTGATTACGGCGTGAAGGCAACTCATATGCGAGACTCCGTCGGCCCCTTGGTCCGAAGCTGCGAGGACTTAGCAATCCTGGACCAAGCCATGACCGGGGAAAACGTCCACGAAGAGCTCGCACCACGTGACATATGGATTGGAGTCCCTCGTGCTCACTTTTGGGAAGGGCTTGATCCTGAAGTCCAAGAGTATGCTGAGCATTTTTTGCTGGCTTTGAAAGAGAAAGGCTTTGTGCTGATTGAAGAGGGAAGCATTCCTGGTCTAAAAGCGATCTTCCGAGATTATCTTCTTCCTTCCATCGAACACGAGATCATTGACCGACTTCAAGAATACCTGAACTATCACGGTCATGACGTCACAGTTACGGAGATTATTGAGAAGGTTTCCTCACCGGCTATTAAATCTGCTCTTAACGAGGTCCTGACAAGTCCGCCAAGTGAGGACGTGGTTCGATCGGCAATGGCGGCCAGGGTCGTCCTTATTGATGACCTACGGAAGTACTTCGAGGACCGTCAGCTCGACTGCATTCTGATGCCGGCCACTAAAATACCACCGCTGACACTTTACACATTCGAAGCCAACGATCCGCGTGAACTTGTGCTGGTGGAGAATTCTGACTGCGCGAACCTTTGCAACAACCCGTCCCTGGTTCTACCCGGGGGCGTGGCTAGATTCAGCTTGGTGCCGTTCGGGATGCAGATTGAAAGCTTGACGGGAACTGACCGACGACTGATTGCTGTCGGAAGAGCCATCGAAAAAGCTCTGAAACTTTAAAAGTCTCCGTCATTATCGTCCTTTAATTCTTTTTATTTTTTAAATGTAGAAGGTGGTCGTTAAATAAAATTGGCTTAGTACCTAGAAATGTTAAAAACAAGACGCTAGATCCGAAGTGTGACGTGTTGCCACGGTAACTGACGGTAAATTTAAAAGTATCCATTGCAAAAGCAAAGGGACACGACTCAGTGACTTTCAGTGTAGAGCCATAGACTACTAAAGTGTGACGTCGGTTGCCATGGTAATTGGGTCTAAACATTCACTGGTAATCTGAAACGTCAATTGGTATAGCGCAGGGAAACAGTTCACTGGTTTTAGTGTAGACCCAAAAACCATGGCAACACACAAAGGGTGACGTTTTCACTTTAGTAGTCTATTGCCCAGGGAATTAACCAAAAGTGACGTGTTCCATGGGCGTAGGCTGGTTTTGTCTCGGGGAACTATTTAGGGTTTATTTTCTTTTGGACCATTTTTTATTTGTTTTCTATTTATAAACAAATTACCCCAAATTGTATAATTTAGAGTTATTTCCAGCCCCATATCGCCCAATTTTGGGCGCATTCATCTTTAAAGTCATGGGTAGTGAGTCCCATGACTCGCGACGCCACGCGCGCTCGGCTTCACGCAATACCGTAACCACAGATTTTCGACGGTTATCTTAAAGATTTCCACCCCTAGACGCCCATATAACCCCAAAACAGATATAGCTTATACAGTATGTTGAATCTGTATCTGAGCTCTATATTACCAGTTATCATTTTGTGTCAAAAACACAAATTCGCCGCGGTTTACGAGTTTGAAGCGGCCAAGAATTCTAGTCACCTCCATCCTCTTGCAACAGTGCCCCTTTAGCGCACAGCCCTACTCGTGCGTACTGAGGCCCTGTTAAAACCGGCCCCATTTCGCTGGGTAACAAGCGACATAAATCTTGTTGCCTCTCTGGACCAATTAGGACGCTTGGCAGTGCATTGCATGCATTCAAATTTAACGCGCGCATTTTAATTTAAAAAAACTGCGGAGTAAATAAGATAGTCGCCGGAAATTTTGTTAGGAATAACAGTCATATGGAACAAAACAATTAAAGTATATAAATCGTTTCTTTTCGGCATAACATGACCAAATGGATTTAAATACACCAAAATGACTCGGGCGTGTGTTTGCTAGACGCAACAGCCGCCTTACTTCACCGATTTGCGTGGATTTCCTCAAGGCATTGTAACGGCGCATAGCAGAGTGGAAATTCCCTGAGATCTCGGGATGAGTCACCTCCGGAAACCCATTCACTTGTGTACAATCGTATGTACGAGATTCTGCCAGCGTACCAGATTTGTATACCATCATGCACTGCGCCATGTACCGCGAGCAGTGAATTGTGGGGGAACCGTAAAGGCACGCATATAGAAATAAGAGCGTTTTCCTCAAGCGAGCACCTGATTTAGAGTTTTTCAGACACCGCCGTCTGCTCACAAGTGGTCGTGATTACCATGCACTTAGTATTGCGAAACATATAGATTGAAGTACGTTACAAGAATAATTTCTGAGACGCCGTCTGCTCGCAAGTGGTCGTAATACTACGCACTCATTATTACGAAACATACCAGACTATAATAATTGTCTAATTAGTAATGTTTGTCTTTAAAAACTGCTTCAAAAACACCTTTCCACTTAGAAGAAACAATTATATTCGTTTAATATGTTGTTTATTGAATGTTGTGACCTCGATTCATGTTGGAATGATCTCTATTGCATTTAGTTCTAGGTCAAATCGTAAATTGACTGGACTAGTTACCAGACTTTTCCTATACTGTCTCCTGTACATAATAATAATAATAAGATTTGTAATGCGCACATATCCACCCTGCTGGGTTGCTGATGAAAGTGACCAACGCCTCTAAAGAATAGAAACATCAGAGGAATTCTAAAGAAATGGACCTATAACACAATGACGTCACGGTTTGTTTACATGCGCGCAAATGTACAGGGGAGTTTCAGGGTACCAGATGACATCGGGCCATAGGAAAGCACGCGTGTAAACCATCGAATATAATTGCTGGATGAAGTACGCAATAGCAGTTGGCTATACGAGAATTGAAGCCACGCGCCGGCCGACATTGTACCCACGAACATTGCTTGGCCTAGACTGCTTCCCGGTTCATGCGATCGCTTGCATTCCACTTAACACATGTGGACTAGTGATGACAGTATGACCAGTCTAGGCAAGGCATTGTATCATGGTGGGGAACAATGGCGGACGGTGGCTTCACTTTTAGACGTCGTTGCTCCATCCAGTGATTATATATCGATGGTGTACACATACCGTGACGTCATTATGTTTCATGTCCATTCCTTTAGAATTCCTCAGATGTTTCAGACACAATTGGCGAGAGGTGGAGTCCGCCCTGTTACATGTACTTCTGCCACATTTTGTTGTACGATATAAGACCGAGTGAACAGAACTACCCCTTTCATTGTACCCCATTTTGTGTCAAACATCCAAGGAATTTCCTTTCAGGTTTCAGGGGGCAGTCGTGCGTTAACAAAAGGGAATAGTGTGTTGAGGTATAGCGGCGATAGGGGTGGGGTTCATTCGGTCTCAAATCGTGCAGCATATACACGTCTGGGTGGATTCAAGCAAGGACTGGCTGGAAATTTTTTTTACGACAACAAAAGCAAGAAATACATAGGGTGCGTGTCACAGTGGACAAAAGTACTGCACACTAGAAGAGGAACAGTGCATTTCATTTGGACGTCTGGAGTCGCACCTAACGCATCGTATGATCTATAGCATTTGGCTGTCTGCCTGGTGAGTACAGTGATGCTATGCACTTGGAGTTAGACACTTAAAAGTAGTTGGTAAACTGTTACAAATAGTTTTATCTCCCATGTGTGATTGAAGATATACATGATTAAAACCAACCTGAGCAAAAACCAGCTCCGTCGTAGTCTAACTTTTAAGAAAACATTCAAAAAATGGGTTGCAGTAATTTCGCCCCAAAACCACTTCGCCCTGAACCACGGCCTGTGCACGAAGTGGTTTTGGGGCGAAGTAGCATTTGGACGAGGTGGTGTTTGGACAAAGTGATTTGGGGCGAAATGGCACTTGGGCGAAGTGGTTTGGGGCGAAATGGCTCTTGGGCGAATTGAATTTACGTCTCGCGAGACGAAAAATAATTGTTTTGCTCATATTTCTCAAGACTATAGCACTTCAGACAAAACCATTTCAGGGGGGAGTTTTCTGCCGCCATCATGTTTATATCGTGTAAGTTATGTGTAAATCTGAACATTTTTGATTCTTAGAGATACCAATCATGTATACTGCCTTTAAGTGTTTATAAACTTACAAGATTGATGTGAAGTAAGACTGGATCCGAATTAGTGGCTTTGGCTGTGGCTGTTCCTATCCTGTTTCTAAGGACTGTCATTGTCCGCCCATATCAACGGCCATATAGCCACAGCCAAAGCCACTAATTCGGATCCAGCCTAAGACTTTCAAGGTAAATTTTTCACATTTTCTTTTGCTAAATTGAGGTTTCCGTCAGTTCCACAATTTCTGATGATGGGTGAATTATAAGAGAACATTGCTCAACTTTTCAATTACCTTTTCCTATCATGCCTATCGCGTATAGACTGAGGGAAAATATATATAAGACTCTTGGTTGAATTAAATATCCGTCTATTAATTATGCATCTTGTTATGACGTTTGTAAAAGTGAACCATCAATGATAAAAACTCAAAATTAGGAGGGAAAATGTAAAGATTCTGGAATGATTTTGCTTGTAATGTGTTGGCTTAAAAGTACATACCCGCACTTTAAAACCCATTCGTGCACAAACCTTCCGTACTATATCAACATTATCTTTAAAAAAAAATGTTTGGGGAAAGAATACCATACTTGGCCACTGCCTGGTTACGGACACACAGCAGCCATTGAAAACATCTGCATCGCAAGCCAAGACCCAAAGTTGGCAAATTCTCTAAGCCTTTGGAAGGACGATAAATACGCTGGAACCAACAGCATCTTTACTCCGTTCTTGCGTTCGGATGCAGTCAACGCGGACGCCAAATTCAGCAAAACCGTTCCCATATCAATCGAGCTAGCTTCTCTCTCGGTGTTTGCCGAATACTACCGAACACTGGTTTTCAAAGGAGCCATGTATGCTAAGTTCGCGTCTGGTTCGGGTGTAGCTCCTTATTTCAGCAAGAACTGCCCCTACCATCTGGACTCGGTTTTCAAAGACTCGGATGACCCTCGCAACACCGTCCGTCAACATCTGGCAGGAGAAGATTGACATCAACAAAGTAGTTCTCCATTTCCCGGAACTCGTTAAGACGTTTGGGATATTCGCAAATGGAATTCAGGTATAGGCCTATGTTATTTTCAAAAGAACGTCGAGGTTGCAGTTTGATTAACATATTGGTATGAATTCCGTTTACTGGTCACCACTGAGACGCCATGTGTTAAGTGTATGGAACAGGGCAGAACATGTTGAAGTATTTAAGGAAAATTGTCAATGTTTTTCACTCCTAAAATCACTTCCCATTAAAATATTAACACGTTTTTGTGGTTATTAAGTCATTATAAGGAGAATAAGTGGCGACCATTAAACGGAATTATTTTCTATAACGACGCTAACAAATACCTTATGGCATTGGTTAAATGCACGGATAATACATCTTTAAAGGTATATAACTATTCTTTTGATTGACGTTAATTAAATTGATCCTAATCAAAAGCCTAGACTGGCCCCCTGTCCACATATTTACTTCCCCACGCGTCGTATATGAGCGAGAGCAGCGAAGCGCACATAGACAGGGGACCAGTCTTTGTGTAAACATTGTGTAAACAAAATATATCCGCGTTGGTGGGACTACTTTCCTTTTGACGCGATAGTAGGGAAGTCAAGTCCCCCGTCTGTTCCAGATTTGTCGATATTACTCCAAATTTTGCTCCCTTTTATCCTTTTTTTTTTATGTTCGAGTCATCATGGAAAAAGAACGAAAAGGGTACAGAAGTCTTGAGATTACAAGGACCTCCATGGTGTGCTTTTAAATGTCTGATTTGGAATTTACGGTAAGTATTTTCACACGGGTATTTGGACTATTGAGGGCGTGCTGGAATGTTCTACACGGCGAATGGGGTTAAAATGTTAAGGGCTAAAAGTGTTACTAGAAAATGATAACGTCCCAATATAAACGTCAAAAACAACACTTTTAGCCTTCTAAAAGTACCCCTTGGATATTGTTGATGTGGCTCACACGCTATCGTCAAAATGGCGACACACAACGTACAAAGCAATGGGACTTTCAACGGAAAGCACAGATTCATTGGAGAAAACTCAAAGGTATTCATGTTTCAGGGCCGACAGTTATCTTGGAACACACCGAGTAAAGGGCCAGTAATACAGGGATGTCATATCATGAAATACAGTTTGCTTTCGTACCTTTGAACAACGAAACGACCGGCCTTGAAACCAAAAATTCACCGGATCATCGCGTACAACACTGTACAAATTGTATGGGGCAGAACATCGCGTGCTGTGATCGATCCAAGACTAGTGATGTTGTTGCAAACATTGCACTTTGACCTATGTGGGAATCTCTGCTAGCTCTGTTGTGATTGGTCGGCGGGTTCGGTTGATTAACAGGTCGGAAGCATTAGCATATTCATGTTTTTTTGGTACAGCAACCTTTGACATGTATAGACTGGTTCCTAATTTCGATATCCAACAGCAGAGATCCGCCATTTACAGGTATCATGAAAAACAGAATCACAAATAAACTAACTTACAGATAAAAATTGAAACAAATACTCTATTAAAAAAAGAAAAAAAATACAAAGCACGATGTTTGCGGAGAAAGAACCATATGTAACGATAAACCATCTGTAACGTAAATCGGAACCCACGGTATATGTAAAGTGGGTGAGGTTCCTGGAAAATTATTTGATCCGTCTATACCGCACTAGTCTTGGCCCAAGACTACTCTAGTCGATATTTGTTTGTGTACGCGTTGGCCATATAGTGCGCCCTCTTGCAGCACTAACGGACCAGTCTTTGCTCACTAGAGGGCTGCGTTCGGGCGTGTACTCGTGTTAACACGAGTTATACTCCTGCGCGCGTGAACGGCAAGAACAACGACACTCGGGTCAGTGAGAGTACGCTCTCACTACTCCCCAACAAATGGGGAGTGTGCTCGTACTCCTGTCGAGTGTCATGTGATTTGTACGAAGATGGTGGAATATGGGTGGGATTTTTTGTGAATTTGCTTAACGTGTCAACTCAATAACTGAAACAATAACTCACTAAGGTTTGTTTTAGACGGCATCAAAGGTTCTCACGACTTACGGTCTGTATTTCCTCAGTTTCTTTTGAGCAATGAAACGGCATTTTTTGTGCAGTGATGGCAAGAGACGTCCATCTTCACTGATTGCCATTCGCGCGCACGCGGACTGCGGATTTGCCGTTTGCGTTATGTGACCCGAGTGCAATGCGCACGCATTACTCCCGAGTAACGAGAACTGCACGCCCGAACGCAGCCGAGTAGTCTTGGGAATTTCTCCCGGAAGTTTTAACTTTTTCTTTGTTTTTGCCTAGGCTTTCCTAGGGAACCAATCAGCGAGTGACCCAAATACAGCAGAGCGTGGGAATGCAGCGAGCGACCCAAATACAGCGCGTCGACCGCAGAGCGTGACCCAAATACACCGCGTGCACGCGCTTCGAATGGTTTGAAAAATATAAGGCGGCTTACAAGAATCATCGAACATGACCGTTTTATCGTTGCTAATATTTTCGGTGGCATAAGTTTCTTGGCAAATGTTTGCGAATATATTTACAAACATGTTTGCAAAGGCGTATGACATCGCAAAATACATTTGTTTATGAAGATAATTGCGACATTGCAAATATTTGCAAAGATATCTGTGGTATGCCATGTCCCTTGTGTGCCATCATAAAACCCTCTGCAGTTATTTACATAAAACGGTACCGCCCCCAATGCTGAACTTCCGGGAGAAATTCCCAAGACTACTCTAGTGAGCAAAGGGCTGGCCAGTTAGTGCTGCAAGAGGGCCCACTACTGGGAATGGCCAACGCGTACACAAACCAATATCGACTAGAGTAGTCTTGGGCCAAGACTAATACCGCACGTGCGTTGAGATTGTTCAATATGTGTTTGTCTATATTTCAAGCTGCACCGTTGGTTCCATCTTTGTCTTAGTTTGCCCTAACAACCACCTTATATTCGGAGGTGGAAGAGGAGGACGTGGACAGGACGTCCGGGTCTTTCTTCGTAATCTTAGCGTCCATGTCGAACCCGGACGGTTTGATATCGCCGATGTAGATGCGCTCTTTGTTGAAGTACACGGAAGCCGATAGGTCTCCCGAAGGTGACATGGTACGTCGGAGGTAAACAGCGCTGCAGCTCTGACCGGCCACCGCGCCGCTGGCCCCGTCGGTGTTTGCCGGGCCGGCCCTGGTGCCTTGGCCCGTACTTCTCCCGGAATTTCGCCGGATCAACCGGAGTAAGTCACGTCGGTAGCCGGAGCTGGCGATGATGTATATTATTGGGTTTATCATACAGGAAGATTTGGCGCACATGGTTGGGAGCAGGGCACTGAAGGCGTTCAGTTCGATCTTGGTGAAAGCCACCCACAAGCACTCAACTGCGTAAGGGGTCCACGCTAGCATGAAACTTGCGGTCAACATGATGCACATCTTTTGAAAAGGAAAAAGAAATAAAGAAAAGAAGCAATAGACTAACGTGTGACGTCAGTTGCCATGGTAATTAGGTCTAATTCGCTGGTAATCTGGGTCTACAGAAATCTTGGCAACACGCAATCTTGAAACTAAATCACGGAGAGGCGCGCGCGGCCTCAGGCCTCTGGCGTACTGACTCATACGAATGACCAAATTTGGCATTGAGACTCATGTAACTTGCTTTCGATGTGTTTGTGATTTGGAATGGGAATTTCTGGGAAATTTTTAAAGGCAGATCCAGAATATTTTTTCCAAAACTCCCGTCCCAGTTTTTAAAACGTGATATTTAGGGTCCAAGTTATCTGGGTACTCCCATAAACTATGGGAAGGGGATTGCGTTCTTCCCTCATTTGTTTTTCAAAATTTTACAAGCCAAACCGAAACGGTATTTCAAGCTCGTCAAGTCTCCAGAATGGGGGACTTTTGAGACGCTTGGTGGCAGCAAACTAACCGGTCCTTTTCATCGATATATATACACTGGATGAAGTATGCTATAGACTGCCGAAGTGAATACGTCACCTTTTGTTTGTTGCCTAGGCAATTGGATCTAAACTAAAAATCACTCAACCGTGTCCCAGTGCTTTTCCAATGGTACTTTTCCCGACGGCCACGATAGTTTGGATCCAATTGCCATGGCAACGCACGTCACACTTCGGCTGTCTATAGCAGTTGGCTTTACGAGAATTGATGCCACGCGCCGGCCGGCCGTCATTGTACCCCACGAACAATACTTGGCCTAGACTGCTCCCCGGTCCATGCGATCACTTGCATGCCACTAAACACATGTTGACCATGACGTACACTAGTGAAGACAGTATGACCATTCTAGGCAATGCATTGTATTAGGTGGGGTACAATGCCGGACGGTGGCTTCAATTTTAGACGTCGTTGCTTCATCCAGTGTATGTATATTGATGGTCCTTTACCACTGGTTGCGTCATTATGAGCATGCGCATTTTAGCTCAAACGTGACGTAGCAATGGAGAAGGGCCGGGGGGCGGTCGCGTTGGCGTAGTGGTTCTTTCCATGCCTTTCACCTCTGGCGTCCCGGGCTCAAATCCGGGGCGTGTATGTGGATTGGGTTTGCAGTACGTCCCTACTTGACCGCGTGGGTTTCCCCCTGGGGCTTTTCTCTGGGGTTCCCCCCCCCCCCCCCGCCCCCCCCCCCCCCCCCCCCCCTCCCCCCACTTCTAAAACTGCAACTGCTTCTTCGTCATCTCAAGTTGATAATATAGTATAGTTAAAGCTAAAACCGTATAGTTGATGGCATAAAGGGCCTTAGTTGCCGAAGATGCCATTAAATAAACAACAACAGAAGAGCCGGTTTGTTTGCTGCCATCACGCGTCTCAAAAGTCTCCCATTTAGGCTCGAAGCTCGCCCAGTCTCATGAATTTGGGGTAAAAACTTGCCAAATCTTGTGAATTTGCCTGAAAGCTCGCCTCATCCCGAAAATTGGCCTATACAAAAGCTCGCCCTGTCTCGAGAAATGGGCTAAAATATTGCCCATTCCCAGTTTCAAGAATTGACCTGAAAGCTCACTTCTTGTGCAAAAGTGGATAATTTCAAATGAAAATCGTTCGAGAGTTATGGGCCCTTTTCCAAATCTTGGCTTCGTCTTAGGCTCCGGCTCCATGTGGCCATACACCTTTTCACAAATACTCTTGCACAAAAGACAGAACTGCATTGTGGGAAAGATAGCGATCCAACAACCTTCCCACAATCCAGCTCTGTCTTTTGTCCAAGTTCACTCAATCAGTATTTGCGAAAAAGTCTAAGTTGAAGCCGGAGCCTGAGCCCAAGTCGAAATTTGGAAGAAAGACCATAGACTTTTGAAGGGCAGGCCTACCTTGGTCACGTGGTAATCCACCTTGTCATCCTTCTTCTGCATCTGAAGGAATATGGCCACGCCCATGTCCCTGTTATCCATGCGGGTGGGGTCGATTCGGTGACTCCGCTTCGTAACCTTGTAGTAGCAGTAGATCATAACGACCAGGGGCAGGGCAAACATGCCGACGACGCAGGCCACGTTGTACGTGAGGTGGCTGGGCGATCGACTGGCCCAGTCGAGTGAGCAGGAGAGGCCAAAAGGCTCGTAGGTGTAGGAACTCCACCCCAGGAAAGGGGTAACGGACCAGAACAGGCCGTATACCCAGATGACCGCGATGACCGTGGCCGTCAGTTTGGTGTTCAGTTTATGCTCTGTTGTTTGCGAGTCGAGGCAGGGCAAGGGTAACAACACAACAAAGAAATGCGGTTAAAGCTCAATACAACACTTGCAGTTATCCAAAATTTTACTTCACGAGTTGACAAGAAAAACCCGACTAAAAGTGTTGATAGCAATGGTAACAAACACTACATGATTTTTCAGGTTTAATATGGTACCCTTTTTTGTTAAAGGTGCTTTTAAAAAAAAAACACCTTTTTTGTTTAATTCAACACAAAAACATGCGTGGATTTTTCGTGTTTTCTGAAGTATTACTTCATCTATATGAGTTAAATTTCTACAACGCAGTTTATCAACATTCTTCAGTTACGCAATGCTGTTGTTTCAGTTTTTAAAGTTTTCCCAATCATGTAATTTGATTGTAATCCGACGACCATTTAGTGATCACATTATCTTTTATTTATTCCATATTAAAGGCCTAAAATGTTACTTTATGAGTAGACTTGATGTCAAGTCGGAAACAGGACCGATTGGTTCGTAAACCGCAGTACCGTAGTCGCGAATGGACTGGGAACACGTCTAGTCGACCTCCTGTTTCCGACTTGAGAAACCTGTCTTTCACTTTGTACACGGGTTACGGAGTTTGCTACCAGAATTGGACGTAGAGATATGATTGGTCGAGACACGGGCCTTTATTAAAAATCCAGCATTTGCACCTTTTTCGATAGTCCACATATCCCTCCAGCCAACTTATACTGCTGTTTATTTCAAATTGTCCGTTTTAAGTGAATAAATCGCAAGCAAAAGTGCGGTTTTCGAAATTGAAATTTTTACGATTTCTGAAACGCTCATTAGGTATAAATGATATGCGCATGACCCCGTGACGCAATCCTGAGAAACGGAGTAAACACGGTCGCTAGTTCCATACGTTAACACGCAAAAAACTCAAAAAAACGTCTCTGTTCAATGGTATTTTTTGAAGAATTTTTCTTGTGCAAAAAGCAAGAGATGTGCCCAGTAGTTGTGTGGTTGTAGCCTATGTTTTACCAGACACCATGAAAAAAAAAGAGCAGAAAGATTTTCTTTTTTATTACCAAGAGAGAGAAAAATTAGTCGATTTTTCAAACAAGTTGTGATGGTGTTGTAGACACATACACCTCCATGATAAACAGGAAAACGTAAAAAAATGTGGACGAGGGATACTATAGCTGTTTAATATTCTTGCCACATTTTCAATAAAATGTGCTTGTGAATTAGATTTTCTCAAGTAGTGCACCTATTAATAATCATTACTCCCAAATTTCAAAATGAGACAATAATAGTAGTAATTCGACCTTTCCGTTGGACCAAGTTTTGGTTAAGAAATCAATTCAAAACTCGTAGCTGACAACTCTCTCAATTATTGTGGGAGAGATTTTTTTATGTATATTATTTCATTATTGTACACTTATGCATGTATGCAGTATTAATGCTCGTGGCTCAAAGAAAACCTACTACGCTAAACGTTAAACGCAGTTTATCTGAATAAAGAGTCGTATCTATTGCAAAAATGTTATTACTGCATATTTAATTAAACACCCCCTAGTAAAATTGGACGCTACCACACCGTGGAGTGCGGTGCGTGGATTACCGTCACGGTGATTGGTTCTTGCTATGGCAACAGCGTCAACGCGCTTGGATTCGTGAATATTGTCGCGCAAACAGGTTTCTCAAGTCGGTATACCAAAATATATAGGCCTACTGCACATAAAAACGGCTATCAATCGTACGCGGTAAAATGGCGTTAGACACGCATGCACGACAGTATTACCGAATTGATTTTAAGTCTACTTCATGAGTTGTTTAGAAAACGGTAACAAACGCCACGTCAATTTATTTCTGTCTAAGAGTGTGTTACATGGTTTTGTAATGAAGCCAAAGGTCACATAATTTAAATGCGATTTGACATGCGACCTCATTACTAAACCAAATTTATGCAAAACACGATGCGTGCGCATAACGCCGGGCATGTTTTGGTTTGTTGTGACGCCAGAGGGCACATCGTCTATATAGCGAATGTCGTGCCCGTAATGGCAGTGTTGTAAGACTCGAGTCCTGGACTCGGACTCGAGTCGGACTTGACCATGATGATGAACTCGAACATGGTGACTCTTTATTTCCACACAAAAAAGGAAAAAGATATATTATTTTGGGCGCTCAATGCAGGATTCCTGGGGTCGGGGGGAGGGGGTGCGACAGAACGAATCGTGAATATGTACACTGCCCCACCGTGAGGCCAGCAAGGAGCGCAGGAGCACGCGTGTACGAAACTATAGCAGATCAGTTTCAATTTGGTGAACAAGTAAGTCGCGCGTGACTCGGACTCGAGAAAAGTGACTTGTGACTCGGACTCGGGCTCGAGGCCAATGACTCGAGACTCGGACTTGGACTCGAGGCTAATAATGACTGGAGACTCGGACTCGAACTCGATATTGGTGTCTCGAATACAACACTGCGTAATGGCGGCTGCTTGTATTAGTCTAGAATCTCTTGATAAAGAGAATTGCGACATGAGAGTTTCACCAACGCCATTTTCCAAAGCAGGCGCGAGTCGCCACTATGTAGACGGCATAGGTTTTATCAAAATCAAAATGTACTTCACAGAATAGCAACCGCAATGTATTTTCCTGCTCTCTTTGTAAAATATTGGAGTCCCAATTCCAAGTTGTGCTTTGCAATATAAGTAAACAAGATGGCGGCCCCCATGATACTCTAAGTTGTCGCAACCCTCTCTCTGTCAAATACCAGTGCTGTACTCAATACTCACTTATCGATGGTTTACACACGTATATGTATCTGTACACAGCCAGGGCGACATGAGATCCAACGGTGGAGCACGAAAAGACGTAAATACAAAACGCCACATATCGACATCCGCTGTCTCCAAACAGCCAACGACCGGCATAGGCTGATGCTGATATCATTGGATAGCCCGAAAAAGACACGCCCAGATCGCTGGCCGCCATGTTTAGAATGATGTAATTTATGGCCTTCTTTCGGAATGTGCCGAAGCGAAGAAGGGTGAGTATAACAACAACGTTGCCGATGGTTGCAATGGTACCTGAAAAAAAAAAAATTTTTAGTCGTTAAAGGCACATTATATCCTTTGCAATTTTACATCATGAGTTGACAAGAAAAATCTTTAAGTTGCTCAAAGTGTTGATAGCAATGGTAACAAACATGGCATGGCTTTATATCTTCCGAAAATGGTTCTTTTTTGTAATAGAAATTAACAACTGAATGTGATTTGTACGCAAAATTTCACTTTCGAGTAATACGGCTTTTAAGTAAATGCATATTCTGGTTCTTGGATTTCGTTTTCTTTTCGTAAGAAAATTAGATTTTTGTTAGAATAATGTCATTCTACCTCGTAACCACATAGCACCTCGGCCTTACGTGAGAGGAACCAGTATATCTATACATATATGTTTATAACCGTATCCATTGGGTGAGATCACAATTCTGTGTGTGTTGGGTGTTAATGTTAGTTTAACAGATCCGTTAACATATCTGTTAACACGGCATTAATCTCGACCTCTAACTGAACGTCCAGGTTAACACCATGTTAACAGATCTGTTAATACGATGTTAACACAATGTTAATTCTCTGCACTGTACATAGTGCGAAGTCACAACTCTGGGTTCCGTGTTAGTGTTAGTGTAACAGATATGTTAACTTTAATCAGAATTGTGACCTCGGAATAAATACCGTGTTAACTCGATGTTATAACATGATGTTTAAGATGTGTTAGTGTTGCATCTCATATGTTAGTTCAACACCCCCATGTTACACATTGTGTTAGTGTAACAGATGTAACAGATCTGTTAACAGATCTGTAACACTCGCACTAACACGTAACACACACAGAATTGTGACCTCGCCAATTGGATGGCTGTCAGACTGGCCGCATGTGTGCTAGGTCAACTATCATAGCGCGTGCGCTATCTGCATGGTGATGACGAACCACCCATAATACAGATCACCAGTGGACCCGGGAAGCTTGGGCGGCCGCTTTTTTTGGGAGCGATCGGTCGATCTGCGCTAAATCGCGTCGCGCGATGGGGTGGATCCATTCTGCTGAAAAGGTGAACTACGACGTTTAAAAAGTTGAACCGCGACGTTTGAAAACTGATGTACGACGTTTGAAAAGTTGAACCACGACGTTTAAAAAATTGATGTACGACGTTTGCCTGTCCGTTTTGAAATTCCATACTAATGCTAAAGCGAAATCAAGAAAGCCAACTAAGTCGCCTGAAGATGTCACCAGACAAGAATTTGTGGTTCTTCAGAACCAAATGATGAAAATGGCTGACGCTATGGAAACACTTCAGTATACCGTTTTGGCATCGCTGGGGAACCCGCCATCGAAAAGACAGAAAACTGAACAGACAACCTTTAACTATAGGCTGATTCATCAAGCGACGAGTGGGCTATACAACAAGCCTGGTGGTCGATAATCTCCTACACAACCCGATGCCGATGATAATTCATCGGCCGGGGGTGTCCTCGACCCAGTGGAACAGTTCTACGCCGGCGAGGACCCTGGGAATAAAGTCGATGACAAGCTGGCAAAAGTCGTAAGCAAACGTCAGAATAAAAGATTACGGAAAAGCCTAATAGCTTGAAGCGCCCTGCTAACATTCCTGAGCTGAATGGGACAAAGGTGAACCCATAAATCTGGAATTCCCTGCAGTCAAAGACTAGATCAATGGACACCAAACTTCAAAAGATTGAGAATGTGGCGCTAAAGGGAATGGTGCCATTATATCGTGCATTGACGCTCTAATGAGCAACAAATGCCCAGACAATAAAGCATTGGTAACCAATATGTTTAATGCAATGGCCATAATTGGCCATTCAATTTCTGAACTTAACTTGAGACGAAGAGAGTTGATTAAGCCCGATTTGAATCAGCAATATTCGTCTATTTGCTCTTCTCGGGCACCTGTAACCGGGCTCCTGTTTGGGGATAATCTTCCTAAACAGTGCAAATACATTCAAGAGACGAACAGGCTCTGTCAAAAATTTGGCCAGCGCTCAAATTCATCTGCTGTTTTGAAATCAGAGCGCACCTAATACAAGAGGAATGCTAAGTCTTTCCAAACTGGGCAAGCGCGGCAGGACAAATCCTACCGCCAGAGACGCTGGCAGAACCGGAAACCAGCGGAGACACGGCGGCAGCCGGATGCCAAGTAAGCAATGGTGAGTGAACCCCAATGTGATAACACTTGGGTTGACTTGGTTTTGGCAGGTAAACTCGCGCGGGTGGTCTAGTGGGTATGAATTAAGCGGGGCTCGCAATCGGGAGGTTGTGAGTTCAAGCCCCACTACGGTCAACGTGTCTGTGTCTCTGGGCAAGGCACTTAATCCCAATTGCCTCGTCGACCCAAGCGATAATTGGGGAGCTGTCGGGGGAATGCCACAATCTAAGTGCTGATAGGGTCGGCGCCACTGGCCAGACAGCCACCTAGTTGAAGCGAAATGGTTCTAGTGATTTCATAAGGGCAGCGATAATAATGGCGTCGGCGCCTTTGAATAACGGTGTTAGATACTGTGCGCCTTACAAATGCTGTGTCATTATTATTATTACATCACATTGCCCAATGGCGCGAGGTTACAACTGACTGTTGGGTGCTTGACACCATCAAGCACTACTACATATAATTTAGAGAAATGCCATACCAAACATTCATTCCGAGGGAATTGCCGTTTGAAACCCATGAGGCTGAAATTATATAGCCACAGATATCACCAAAAGACGCATATTTTGCAATTTCAATAGCCATTGAGCATAGGAAATACCTACGATTCTTTTGGCAAAATGTGTTGTACGGGTTTACCTGCCTGCCTTTCCGTTTAGCGTGTACACCACGTGTGTTCACCAAAATTTTGAAACCGTTAATTGCCGTACTGAGGCGAAGGGGCCTTAAATCACACGATTACATGGATGATTCGCTTCTAGTTGGTAGAACGTTTCAAGAGTGCTTATATAACGCTCAAGTCAAAAATTATTACATGTACATACATTGTATTATTTTCAGCCGTGTGTGTACTATTTTCCATTACATGTAGGCTATATCGCAAAAAGAATCACAATCACGATCCGAGCCCCGGCGCGGCGCCACTTTGCTAAACACTCTTAAATTCGCGATAGGCTAAGGGGCGAGTAGGCTAAGGGGCGAGTCGGTCAGAGGGTGAGTACGTAAGAGGGCGACTCGGCCAGGGGGCGACTTGACCTGATTCCGCCTTATCGAATCGCTTATTGTCGCAATCCGGGGTTTAGATATGGTGAGAACCCGAGCTACGCTGCTGGTCCTCTTTGAGGGTTAAAAAGCAAAAATGTTTAAAGACATTTGCCTGTCTTTCCAAATCATAATGAGAACTGCTGTTCCATCACTAACGGATCAGTGCCGATTAATTGAATAAAGATTATTATATAACGCCCAATTAGATCCTTGTGATCTGATTGGACGGTAGCAGGTCACGTGTCGTTTAATATTTAATCCATTTAATGCTACGTCACTATACCGTGCAATTTTGTTCCATCTGCCGTGCAATTTTGTTCCATTCGTTTTTTCCATTGCACGATGCGCCCGCGCTCACTGTGCGCGTGTACGTATTGTATGTGATGTGCGTGTCGAATGTATGACGCGAGCGCGACCAGTGAACGCGACCGGCCCCTGACACAGAAACGTTTTTACTACAACTCACAAGCGACATGGCGGGTTGTGTACTTTATGACGGACGATGGAATGAATTTGAAGGGTAAGCCTGAATAATTTGTAAAAAATGTAGGATGACAAAGATCTATACTTGGGCGTTACATAAAACAAATAATGAATTTTTTAATTCATGGGAGGAATATTTTCATTCGGTGAAAGATGGAATGTGTTCCATTCAACTCGGCTTCGCCTCGTTGAATGTAGCCTTCACAGCTGGGTGAGTCGCGCACCAGAACGAGAGCGCCACCATGCGACGAGGACGGGACGAGCAGCGCCAGCTGTGAGGCCTTTGCTGTCCCGGAATAATTATTTATTAATGTATACAGCCCCTGTTACATTATTCATCCATGCGTTGTTGTGCTGCGAATGTATGTTTGTGTTGGCGAGCGCGCGTTGTATGTGAAGCGCGCACGCGTGATTACAAACCGGTGCGCGCGAACCTGATTGGCTCGCATTGTTAGCTATTCAACGCAACACGCACACTGTGTCATACGATCATTAGCATTTTGCTACCTCTCAGGTAGCAAAATAGACCGATCCAGTAAGCTCCGCCCATTTAGAAATTGCCTAGCAACATGCCACACGTGCGATGCACGTGTGCAGAGTCGCGTGGCCGTGCCGTGCGTCAGCGTCCGCGACCTGGTCAGCGCGTATTGAAACACGCACACGCACACAGAAACTGCACGCTCGAAAGCAAAATGTGCACTTAAGTATCCGGTCGTATGCGTGCACGTACAACACGCTTGCAATACGCGTAACGCGCGCGATCGAACAAAAACATATCGACACACAGTGAATGCACAACATAGCAAAACGACAAGCTAATTTTGGTAAGTTTTTCACGTTTACAAAAAAACACATTGATGAAGAGATTAAAAGTAGGTTAGGATAGTCTTATACAATCCGTTTTAAACCCGCTAGGGTCCTCTGCGCTGATAAAAAATGATGTTTATGGTGTTTTTGCGTCACTCGTGCTGCATTTTCCGTAGCTCTGTGCACAAAAATTTGAGGACTCGGATAACCAAAATGGAGATCTGCTTTTTGGTTACCTGAACCTGAGGCTGTGATTGGTCAATTCCAAAATGGGCGGAGCTCACTGGATCGGTCTATTCCGGGAAAGCTGGCGCTGCTCCTCCCGTCCTCGTCGCATGGTGGCGCTCTCGTTCTGGTGCGCGGCTCACCCAGCTTTGAGGCCTTAACAAAGGCTACGTTGAATGGAACATTCCATCTTTTACCTCGTGAAAATATTCCTCCCATTGCACTCATAAACATTCATTATTTGTATACTGTCAGTTAAAAGCAGTAAATCACTGTGCTCATCAAACAAACGTTTCACAGTGAAACGTTTTTTTTTTTTGGGGGGGGGGGGGGGGTGAATTGTCTTCAGTATTGACAGTATTGACACCAGAGAAGAATCAGGGGACACCAATTGTATTACCAAAAAAACACCGGTCCCTGGTGTAAAAAAGTACACCAGAGTTGGTGGTGTTAAATTAACACCAAAAGTGGTTATTTTAACACCCGTGTATTTGCAGTGAAATCTCGTAGTCTAGCCGCTGTTGCACACCTCTTTCTCTCTCTCTCTCTCTTGTATGATCCCCTTAATGAATCAAGTTGCTGAATGATTTGCCGACGTACATCGTTGCCATGCAGCCACCTAGGCCTATAGGAGGGTTCTTCAGCTCGGCCACGAAGTGAGAGAGAACAGGAAGAAATTCTCAGTTTTAGAGGTGGGAGGAAACCCCACACACAGACGTGTAGGGAAAACCCACCGGAAAAAATTTAAACAAGTCCACTTTTTGTGCACACTTTTCGTGCACACTTTTCCTGCTTAAAGTGGTTAAATATTGCCCCAGATCGCACCACAGAGCATCTATAATCCATCTAGAATCCGTTAGGGCTTCGCGCTACGCGCTCGCTATTTCATTGTCGTCAGCATTTTATGCTTTAAAATTTCACGCCCCCATCCCCCCCCCCCCTTTTCAAAATCCTTGATCCGCCCCTGTAACCCCTGACACCTAACCCTTAATAACCCCTACCCTAGTCTCTTCTCAAGACGTTCTCATATGGTCTGTAATAACAACGAATAATGCTCCAGGGGCCGATTTCACAAAGCGCTAAGATTCGTCCTAGTGTAACTCGTCTTATCTTGGAACTGATTTCACAAAACTTAGGATGTGTTCAATTCGTCCTATTTCCCATGGCAACACGGCCCAACTCTTCCTAACTTAAGATCGATGTTTGGGTCGTCTTTGAACGAATGCATGGAGTAAATGCAGTGACCGAAGGCACTTATCTTCTGCTTGCCGAACGTGAAGCTAGCCCGGCATATACGGCAGCGCTAGCAGGCGGTCATACAGACAATTTTCCTTTGCCGCCATGGCCATATGCGAAATTCTCTTGAAAAGGAGGCGTAATTTAAATCGCAGAAAAGCACTTACCGAAAAAGGTTGAGGCATTTGTATGTCCATGCACGTGAAGCCATAACTTGCTGTAGCCCTAGCTATATAGCTAGGTTTCTCGATGTTTACACGCGTAAAGCACGGATTTATATTTCGGCAAAATATATCCATACAATAAAAACCACGAAATATGTACATTTGTATACATGTATCTACACTGTTGATTGAGCACTATACTTGGGTTGTGTGCGCGCGTGCTAGTACTAGCGCGCGATGCTCCCGAAAAAAAGATACATTAATGTAAATTAGATTAATACACATAATTATAGGCCTAATGTTTTTTTTTCGTCAAGCATACTGCATGCTCTGCACATAAATGCGAGTGTGCCATTTGTACAGTCGAACAATAGGCCTACATGTAGCCTACATATCTAGGTTCAAGTACATCGACTTGAATTTGTTCCCGTCAATGTACCCTTTCATAACTGCCGACAAAATGCGATACGCCAAGCAGACGACGCTACAAAGTCGGCCATTTTGATTTGTAATGTGCGTACCGTTTTCCCGACGACTGTTGTATTCGGTACTGTTAACAAACATGGTACAGCCGTTGATAAATGTATAATAAGCAGTTGCGACTCGTCTTGTAAAAGACGGGTTTTGTGAAATCGATCTCAGGACACGTCTGAGCAAGGACCGATCTTACTGCTCGAACTCTTCTTAAATCCTAGGATCGATCCTAATTGAATTTTCTATTGTATGTCAGAGTTGCATAGGTATGCAAGAGGTGTTGAGGTAGTTTAAGGAAGGCGGGAAGGTCACTTGACTGTTTTCGACTACACGCATCGGACACCCTAGCCCCGCGAGCAGTGCTTCGGTTTCCGGAACCTTAGCCCTGTGTTCTGCTATACACCAAATCTGTGGCAAACTCACGCAAATGAAATTTGGCCCACGGCTCTGATATTTGCTCAATAGGTGCACTCACCCCAGTTTATAAATATTCCGAAGAGTACGCATCGATCCGATGTCTAGTTTCGGTGAAATCGTGGGGACAGTTTGAGACCTTTCTCGCAATGAAATTCCCACTCTTTGACCAAAAATCAAATATGCGCATGCGCGAGGGCGGAGAGGTCAACATAATAGCGCCATCTCGCGACGGCGTCGTCACGTACCAGCTGCACAGCGGCTGTTTCATGAGAGAGCACATCGACTCTATGGTGGCGTACATTTACCTACCTACGGACTACAGTACCTCTTTTACTCGTCAAAAATGATCAAACATCTGGCTTGGCGGCATGGCATCGCCTGCAGCGCGCGCTGTACGTGTAGATCTATAGAACGTACCGCGCGATAGAGTCGATGTGCTCTCTCATGAAACAGCCGCTGTGCAGCTGGTACGTGACGACGCCGTCGCGAGATGGCGCTATTATGTTGACCTCTCCGCCCTCGCGCATGCGCATATTTGATTTTTGGTCAAAGAGTGGGAATTTCATTGCGAGAAAGGTCTCAAACTGTCCCCACGATTTCACCGAAACTAGACATCGGATCGATGCGTACTCTTCGGAATATTTATAAACTGGGGTGAGTGCACCTAGGCTATTGAGCAAATATCAGAGCCGTGGGCCAAATTTCATTTGCGTGAGTTTGCCACAGATTTGGTGTATAGCAGAACACAGGGCTAAGGTTCCGGAAACCGAAGCACTGCTCGCGGGGCTACGGACACCCCAATGTTTTCTTCCGCGGAAATGTCTGAATGAAATGCTAAGTTCACTTGATATCCCGAAAGTAGATTCGCTAGGGACTGTTCAACGTACAGCAACAGCAACTTTGATGGGGCTAGTTGATCCGGCAACTGGATAAAGCCATGGTCAACTACTGAATTTTTGCCGTAGTTTCACGGAACAACCCATCGTACTACCCATGTACCGCGTAAGCTGCGTGGGACAAGAGAAGCGAGCGGAGGAGTGCTAGGCTACATGCACACTGAGTTAAGTACGCAGAACAAAGAAACGGATTAGATAAAAGAAATTTTGTGCAGATTCAATTACGGTAAAATGGAACTAAATATCCAGTATAAAATATTTTACGTCTTGGACGAATATGTTTTAATTTCTTAAGAAATCGGCAATACACATTGCAGAGAAGAATTAAGCTGATACATGTACATGTATAATAGGGGATTTCAACATTTCAGATATTCAGCTTTTAAACATGGTTAATGGTGCACTACATGTTTTGGTCACAATTAGTTCGCGATTATGGCGACAAAGAAAGGGCCGAGATAAGCTGTAGTGGTAAGAATTGGAAAAATGACCACGAAAGTTATTCTTTGAAAAAACTAATCAAACTTGCCGGTGGGTGCAGAGTTGATGGAGGAACACTAATTGGCAGTGATAGGGCCGAGATAAGCTGTAGTGGTAAGAATTGGGAAAATGACCATGAAAGTTATTCTTTGAAATAACTAATCAAACTTGCCGGTGGGTGCAGAGTTGATGGAGGAACACTAATTGGCAGTGTGAAACATTTTCTTAGAAAACATTTAGAAAAGTTTCCATCAGTCTCATATGTTTTGTACACGAGGTTCTTCCGTTGATGTTTCAAAAAAATCATGATACTGGTTACTGTGCCATAAACGTTTTCTATGTATAACGCAAAGACGAAGCCGGTATAGTGATATTTGTTTGGCGTATGGCCCCTGGAGTATACACAAACGCTGAGCAATCAACTCCGGCTTCAAACAAGATGGCGGCGCCCAGTAGTCCAGTTACGCACGCAGTTCTGCTAAAACGTTGAAGGTAAATAATAAAGGTATGACAATGGTTTACTTGCATTTGTTGTCTCCATTGGAAAGCGGGTGAAAGCGACTCTTTAAAGATACGGTTGGCATGATTGGATTTCAAGCACATTATAATTTATATTGAAACAAATATTATTGTTGCCCTCGATCAAGTTGTTGGGAAGCATAAATCCCAGTAAGGCATAGTCAGATAGCACAGCCACAATTATTATCAAAGTGGGAGTTTGATAGGCCTATAATACTTGACTCCGGGTTGTTTTCTGATTATGATTCGCATATTTCTAAATGGATTTACCCCGAAAGAAACGTTAGGTTATTCAAATTTGCCCCAGTTCAGTTCTTTTGAGTATGAATTTGGCTGGTCGAGCCCATCATTGTCCAGATTTAAAACATACATTGAACTCCATAGTAACAATTTAGCAATAGAATTAAGTACTCTGTTCGTACCATCCATTCCTGATGCAAGGAACGCGGATGTGTATGGAGGATGAAGAGTCAAAACATGAGGTTTCACCAGGACTGGAATCATATGTTGAAGAGTTTCAATTGCAGGAAACAAACACCAGCACAGAGAAGGGGTATCCCTTGCCATTGAAAAATATCACTGGCCTTCGTGTAAAGGTGTTTTATCGATACTGAAATGTGCTGACAATTGACAAACACCAATGCTTGACGTTATAGCTGCTAAATAGTTTATTGTGAGAAGGTAGAAGTAGTATGTTTAGGTAGAGAGGAAGATTCGCATGTTTCTGTATTCTATTGACATGTTGCCAATGAAATTTCACTCTTCCAATTCTCATATTCTATTTCCAAACTTTCCTGTTCTAGACAAGGTAATTGTATTCACACATGATTCAGAGTTGTTTAATACTGCAGAATTTGATCTGCAGCATGGCAATGACGCCTTATCATACATGTACATGTAGTTCTTTATATACATGTAATTAGCATATTTCCATTCCAGTATGCATCTATAGGGGTTGCAAATTCAGTGTAACCCCAAATGCCCACATGACATGTATTGGACGAGAATGGTCCGTATGACAGCTCTCGCATGTTCACATGACATGTTCGAGTTTGAAAGTGAGAAAACTGCATGTTCTTTCATATGGTCACATGCGACATGCATAAACAGTTATGTGTTGGTTCAGATAAGCTTGTGGTGAACTGAACAGAAAATCTACTTGGGACTTCTATCACAACAGAAGTCGGTCCTTTCTGTAGATTGAAAGTGAACCACATACAGGTACATGTACATGTACAGCAATTATTTGCCATATAAGAGCATATTTCTTCATTTCACAAGATTCAGAGCTCTTAAACCACACCAATGTCTCGTTGCAAGTCATTGAGGCTATACAGTAAACTTAATGCATAGTCTCACTTTACTGTACTCTATAGCCCAACCCACATGGTGTTCTTTCACCTGCTCGCATGACAGATGTTTTGAAATTGATTACAACCCACATGTTCTCTTATTCGGTTCATATGACATGCATTGACTAAGTGATTCATTGTGTTCTTGACATGTTCACACGACGGGCGGTTTGAATTCGAGTTACAAATTCGCATGTTCTCTCATTTGGTTCACTTGACAAGCAATGAATGAGTATTATTATTATTATTATTATTTCTTTCTGGTATTCATACCAAGGATTCCTCAATAGTGCTCATTGCACTGTCACTCGTAAGCGTGAGGAAACCCATGAAGAATTAGAATTAGAAATGGCCAGAGACACCGGGGAATCCCCTTGCTCTTCACGAAAGAATGCTCTGGGATCTTTAGAGTGCGTTACCATTACCTAACACACTAGACCAACGGCTTTACATCCCTTCCGAAGGATGGAACAAGTGTGGTTGAGTGCCTTGCCCAAGGGCACAGGTACCGAAGCCGGATTCGAAACCGCAACCCCAAGTTTTCACCCATTATTGCGAGTCAATGGTCCTAACCACTCGGCCACGGTTTTCTTCACATATATACGCAAGGCACATGTTCTATCATACGAATTATGTAACATGCATTGATACTTTGAAATTTGGATATAGAACATGTATTGTAATATACATGATATGCTTCAACATTGTTCAATGAGATTGCGTTCTCTCACAATGTTCACATGGCAGAATGTTGAAATTGATTACAACCTGCTTGTCCTCTATCTCATGGGGTTCACATGATAGACCTATCCAGATTAAACTAATGATTCTTGATATGCTTTTTTCACAGTGTCACTGTCACGTAAAACGTGAGTTTTACACGCTCACATGACAATTGTTTTTTTTTTTTAATTGATTAATTAACCCGTATGTTAATTACCTCATACGATTCACATGATACACATTGAATGAGATTCGCTTGATGTTCTCACATGTTCTCATGCAATTTCAGTTCTGATAGTTAAAATCCGCATGGTGTTCTGTCAGGTGGTTAAAAGATGAATGTTTTGAATTCGTGCACTTAAAATCCACATGGTGTTCGAATTCTACCAGGTGATTACAAGATGAATGATTTGAATTCTGATAGTTACAAATCCGCATGGTGTTCTATCAAGTGGTTAAAAGATGAAGATTTTGAATTTTGATAGTTATAAATCCGCATGGTGTTCTATCAAGTGGTACAAGATGAATGTTTTGAATTCGTGCACTTAAAATCCACATGGTGTTCGAATTCTACCAGGTGATTACAAGATGAATTATTTGAATTTTGATAGTTATAAATCCGCATGGTGTTCTATCAAATGGTACAAGATGAATGTTTCGAATTTCTTACACTTACAAATCCGCATGGTATTCTATTACTAGTTGCAAGATGAATGTTTTGAATTCCGATAGTTATAAATCCGCGTGGTGTTCTATCAGGCGGTTACGACGGAGATGTATGTTTTGAATTCTCATAGTTATAAATCCGCGTGGTGTTATATCAGGCGGTTACAAGTTTAATGTTTTGAAATCATATACTTACATATCCGCATGGTCGCAAGATAGATGTTTTAAATTATTACACTAATAAATCCGAGTGGTATTCTATGCAGGCGGTAACAAGATTAATCTTTTGTATTTTCTGATAGTTATAAATTCGCATGATATGGTCACGTGACATTCGTTATAATTACGTGACTGATCCGTATGGTGTTGTCTCATGGTCGCAGGAATACGCGTAAGTTTGAGGGTCGTATTCTGTGTGCTCTTGCATATAAATGCGAATTGTGTGCGGTAAAATATTTGGCTCAGATTTCAAATTATCATCGCGAATAGCTTAAAGGATTACAATTACAAAACTGTTGAAAGTTATAAACCCAAGACGCATGGTCGACAACATGAGTGATTTGTATGGGTTCTCCAAGATGACAGATATTTGAGTTGGAGCTGGGTAGTTACAAAGACGCACGGTATATACGCTGTTTTGCCCTTATGGCAGAGCAGGTATTACATGATCGAAGCTGGTCAACTCGTACGCGTGCCAACTCGTACGCCGACCAACTCGTACGCCGACCAACTCGTACGCCGACCAACCCGATTGCGTGCTCGAAAACCAAACTTAATGCTCTTTTTTAAATAATTGAAGTATGATTCCAAACTGCATTCATATTTGCGCTAAAACGAAAGCATCTGAAATGAACTTATAAAAAATGAAAAGAACCGAACCGAGTGGTTTTGGGTAGGCCTACTCGATTGTTGTCATTTTTCTGTAAATTGTGTTGAAACACACGTGAAACGTGGGTAACACACTGTGTGCCTTTTAGGGCCTACATTGCACGTTTTCCCTAGAAATTATTTTACAAAGAATTGGGTTTTTCTCAATTCATAACAAATTTATACTCTTAAAAATATTACGATGATTCTTTAATTTCTTACAGCAAACAGTACATTATTTTGGACAGGCAAATTAATATCAAATTGGTTCATGATTGCAGTCTGCAGGGGAAAACAAATTAATATATCCCGTTAAAATGATTCCGTTAAAATAACGATGAGTACGAGTTGGCTCGCGTACGAGTTGGCTCGCGTACGAGTTGGCTCGCGTACGAGTTGGCTCGCGTACGAGTTGGCTCGCGTACGAGTTGGCTCGCGTACGAGTTGGCTCGCGTACGAGTTGGCTCGCGTACGAGTTGGCTCGCGTACGAGTTGGCTCGCGTACGAGTTGGCTCGCGTACGAGTTGGCTCGCGTACGAGTTGGCTCGCGTACGAGTTGGCTCGCGTACGAGTTGGCTCGCGTACGAGTTGGCTCGCGTACGAGTTGGCTCGCGTACGAGTTGGCTCGCGTACGAGTTGGCTCGCGTACGAGTTGGCTCGCGTACGAGTTGGCTCGCGTACGAGTTGGCTCGCGTACGAGTTGGCTCGCGTACGAGTTGGCTCGCGTACGAGTTGGCTCGCGTACGAGTTGGCTCGCGTACGAGTTGGCTCGCGTACGAGTTGGCTCGCGTACGAGTTGGCTCGCGTACGAGTTGGCTCGCGTACGAGTTGGCTCGCGTACGAGTTGACCTGTATTCGCATGACAGATATAATATATAGGACTATATTCTCCATGTTCACATATAAATTCGGCTTGACGCCCATTGGTGTTGTCTTGCATGTATATGCTCGCATGGCAGATATCTTTGAAAGTTGTAATTCTGCATACTATCATTAAAACTGTGCATTTAAACGATTAGCATAGATCCTCAATATAGCGGGGATAGTTTCACAGAAAGCGAATGTGTGAAGGTTACGGGTTTACTTGAAATATTGTTATATATTGACATTCATGGAATGATCCAGAGAAAGTATGGTTTTTTTCTACCCCTTGTATTATGTATTTTTTTAAAATATACATATATTTCAAACGGCGAGTAAAGAGGTATTGATATATAGTTTTGTGTCCATAACGACGCACAAATATGATCAAGTAATTACTGTCAATTTACTGTAACTTGCAGTATAGAATTTTACACCAACAAGGAAACGTTTTAGTGGTACCTCGTACGCTATGCATAATGTCCAAGGGACATCACAACTGCTTAACCATTATTTAAGTTAACACTTGCCATTAATTTCAGATACAAAGATTAATTATTCAGCAATGAAATCAATGGTTCTACGGACTCATGTTCCCGTTCTTTGACCTTGAGGTGGGGAGCACTGTGTATTGAGCGTTGCTTGTCGTCGGAGTACGGTGCTCCCCAAACGGTGTGTATAATTTGTTGTTTCTCTCCACAGGTTGCGCAGGGTTGGAAATGGGAAGGGGGTACACAATAGAAAATATTTTATTGCCGTTTGAGCGGGGCGAATCAGGAAATAAGATAGGAAGAGTTTTGTGAAATCGGCCCCTGGACCATTGTTGTAGGCCAGAATCTCATACATGCGTATCGAACCGCTACGCCAACCTGATTCTCCGTTGCACATCTAATTTAATGTACATATACATAAGAGACAGAGTCACGGGACAAGACTTACCAGTCGTTGTCAAGTACGTGGCAACAATAAGCTGTGTTGGTCGCGTTATGTTGATGTAAATGTCCCCAATTAGCGCGTCGTCAAAAGTGTGCATTGACTAAAAAGAAAGAAAGAAATTAAAGGTGTGGCACCTCGAAAAATAAAGGTTTTTAAAATTGATATATTTCTTGAAACATGAGACATCAACGAAAAAATCGACCAACGTTTAGTTAAGCCTGTATCACACTAGGGTTGCGACTGTTTGGCGACATTTGCGACTGTCATTCTGCAGAATGTCTGCAGAATTTTTGTCTGTTTGTGGAGGTCGTCATGATGTCGCGGGAATTTTGAACGTGTTCAAAAATTTCTTTGCGACAGCTGTGGTCGCCAAGGTTTTAAAATGTGCACCAAATTGTCTGCAGAATGTCTTCAGATTGTCTTCAGATTGTCTTCAGATTGTCTTGAGAATAAGGGGGAATAAAATCATGAAATAATCGCGAAATAGTCAGCAGAATGTCTTCAGAATGTCTAAAAAATGTCTTCAGAATGTCATCAGACGTTTATAAGACATTTTAAAGAATTTTTGCATAATTCCCGCCCATTCTGTGCATGCGCAGTCAGTACTGCCATATTGACAACATCAGACACGAGAGTACATGCCAAGACAAATCTGTTGTATTTGATTCAGTGGGACTGCAACTCTGTTCGCGTACTTTGTCTGGAAACAGTCTCGAACTATCGCAGCCCAGTGGGATACAGGCTTTATCGAACAAATACTATCAATAATTCAACTCATGGCGAGGCGTAGACTTGCCAAAGTCTGACTTACCGTGTTTAGTCTGTAATGCGCAACGTACAGCGCGCCATCTGTACTGGTGGCCTATCTGATCTCTTTTCTTCTGTTTCATCTGTATCAGAAAGTCTTCCGAGGCAGAAGAAATGAGATTTGATAGGACACTAGTCCGAGAGGCGCGCTGTACGCTGCGCATTACAGACCCAAAAAAAGTCAAGGTCACGTGATTTATCCGAACCAGATTTCGGATAAATCACGTGTTCTTGGAGTTAGTTTTATTTCCAGCCGTATGAAAGTTTATTACTGCAGTACTGCATCAAATTCAGCTCTGTTTTTTTTTTTTCAAAATATTTATGAGTATTTGACAAAAGAGATTATTTATTAAGGTTATGAAACAAAGTTAAACATAACTACATGTATAAAAAACGAACATAAAATGTTGACCCAAAATGTCCGAGGAACCGAAGGGAGTTCTACCGTGAACAGTGTACGGGCGAACGTGACATTTAGCCCCGTGGCACACACACACTGTGATCGGTACAGTGTCGTGGTTCGTGCAGCCAGACCGCCGGGTGTGTTTCGTCATTAGGTGTTTAGTCTGTATACCTCCTCTAGCTCCACGCGGAACTGTCACAACAGCTGGTTGCTACAGTTGTACGTTCGTGAAGACAAACCATAAATATCAGCTCTTCGAAAGAAAACGGAAAAACCTATTCGTTGGTCCGGCTGTCCAGTGAAATCATCAGCAGAAACTTAGAGGTGTCCAAAGCAAAAGCTTCCAAGTGAAGAGTGAATCGTTTGCGACAAAGTAGTGAGTCTCGCGCGATAGTGAACGGCTGGTAAAGCGTATAACCCGACTATTGACTGTTTTTGTTAATTTTAAGCTATTTTAGTTAATTACGTGACATTTTGATGATCGTTTTTTCAAGAGGACCATCAAAAATTATTGTCGATGATGCTACATCACTAAAATAGTGAGCCGTTGTGTTCTTTTAAATGTGAAAATCTGTCCCCTGTCATGGCCGCCGGTGGAAAGGGTCCACAAGACGCACTTTTTTTCACCTTGACAAAAATCAAAAGTTGGGTTGCGCCTTATACATGGGTGCGCCTTATAGACGAGATTTCAAAATATTCGTGTACAAGGCGCACTTTCCCCTCACTGCGGGCCTAGCCATCAGCAGTTGGGGTTGCGCCTTATACACAGGTGCGCCTTATACACGGGATTTCCCTGTAAATCGCACCGATTCATAAATCTTTAAAACGGCCGACGCTTACTTAACCATTAAGACGCCTAGTTTATTGTCAGTGTATGCCATACATGACTTTTTTAATCGGAAAAAAATACTTTTGAGGTAACTTCATATCCCCTCAGTCCGGGACCAATTTCAAGAAGCTTTTAAGCATAAACATTTGATTAGCACAAAAAAATCTGCTTTGCAAAAATGGGTTACTGGCTAAAATAGTATGTGTGTATATTACAATTGGCTGGTAATCCATTTTGCAAAGCAAGTAAATGTTGTGCTAAGCAAATGTATATGTGTTTAAAAGCTCCATAATATTGGCCCCAGTTTCGTTCGTTCCCGGCCGACGAAACAAACAGGCCTTCGGGCTCTCTCACTTGAGTATAGACTACGATGTGCCTTAAGACATGAAGTTATTAATAGTATAAATAAAAAGTCTCCGTACTTATTTTTTTAATCGCCCAGGCGGCGAGGAAGTTCGATCCGAGATAAAAGACATCTGAGAAAGGATCAATTTAGCCCAGGGCACAACGGAACAAAAACAAAAGACAGAAGTGCCGCGGGCTGTGCGATACTGATCAGTTTCGGGGCCCCGTATCGTGGCTTTTAGTCAAATATATCATCACTGGGGGCAATAAATGGCGGATGGTGCATTTTTAAATTCTGTTTATCACATCCAAAGGACTTTGCTCTCAGTGACGTCTTTACGTTATCCAACAGTAGCGACCTTTATTGAACACACAATTTGAAAGAGGATGAGCTCCTCAATATTGAAAAGATGGAAATGCGAATCCGATTCCCAACTTGGAGTCGATTCTAATCAACTTCACAGAGAATTTGCCCTCAAAATGTGCATCACGAGTATCTTCAAATGGAATTTCAGTTCCCATTGTAACTTCCGCAATACGCGGGTAAAAAATATATAAATTGACAGAATAGGCCCTATACATCGGTCTTAATAGATTTGTGTCTCAAATGACTCTTTTAGGCCTATATAAATCAATATGTTTAAGGTGTGGGCGGAGTGCCAGAATCCAATTATCTGTGCCAAGTAATTAACAGGAAATGGCCTCGCGGTTTAATGATGTATTTTGCTACGGAAGGGCCACTCGAAGTACGGGTGAAAAGCACTCCAAAAGTATATGTGCCATTTTTTCCAGTCTTTTCGCTGTCGAGATAAATATTTTCTATAATCATCACCGGATGTGTATTTAATAACAAAATTCTACCAAGTGAATCCCACTGATCTCTATATCTGCACAGGCCAGGCAGTTAGGCACCGTGAAAACTGAATACACCAGACTATACTATGCACGTATAAGGTTAATTCCCAAAATTAGGGGTCCGAAAGTGTGACATGCTTTTTAAGATTTCCAAGTGTTTTTAGTGATTGAAAGTGGTTTCCCAGGAAAAAAATATTATTTTTATTCCAACAAATGCCACTTAAATTTAATGTTTGTATGTAGATATGATGGCAACCAAGGTTAAAGTTGCATTGCCCGTGTTTCGGTGAAAGGATTAAACAAATTAATTTACACAAGCGAACGAATTTAGAAAGCTTACGTGTCTCTGTATAACGAAAAATATCAAAAACTTAAATTTCCGACGTCGGGAATTGGAGATACAAGCCTTTTTCTTGAAACTTGCTTCACATGTTGTACATGTGCGCGTACGCTCATATTAATCCTTGACGGATTTTACGTTCTTGGTACCAAATGAAAGCTGATAACTTTTTCTATTCTAGAAAAATACCTATTTAACTTTTTTTTAAAAATTGTACGCCCAAATCGGCCCAAACACGGGCAGTGCAACTTTAATGCAAACTCATTCTACAGCAAATTTCCATTGACGTATAAGTAACCCGGGACACAAAACTCCTATTCAATATACCTTATGGAACAAATTATAAGCCTTTATGGTCTTTTGTTTTGAATATTTTTCAGGAATCAGAGAACAACATATTCACATGATCAACTTTAAGGAAGAAATGCTAATTTACGGAGTCGTATGACTTGGTTGCCATGAAATTAAACTTTAATTTTGGAGACGGAGGGGAATTTTCCCATTTTTGTTCTCTTAAAAAAGGTTTTTGCGGGTTTTTCGCCCTACTGATGTAGCAGTATTGACAATACTTTTTGGATGGTCGTTGTGAAAAAAAGATCATCAAAATATGTCGTAATTTACTAAAGAAGTGCAAAATTTACAAAAACGGTCAAAATACGAGTTATACGCTTTACCAGCCGTTGCAACTACGCGCGAGCCTCACGACTTTGTCACAAGCGATTCGCTCTTATACTCAGGATATCTCAAATTTTCTGCTCACGATTTCACTGGACAGCCCGGACGACCGATTAGGAATTTCCGATTTTCTTGGAGGAGTTGGCATCTTGTTTTTTCTTCACGGACGCACACTGGAGCAACCAACCCGGCCGGCCGTGTGTGCACATGCACGCGCTCGCTCCCCCGTTCTATTCTCCAGGCTCTCGAAACAAAAAATTATGTTCGAATTTTCATACTTATGTTTAACTTTGTTTCATACCTGTATAAATAGTCTCTCTTTTGTCAATTACTTATAAATATTGGGGGGAAATCAGAGTTGAATTTAGTGCAGTTCTGCAGTAAGAAACTTTCATGCGGCTGGACACAAAACTAACTCGCAATCGACCATGTGATTTTTCGGAACCAGAATCACGTGACCTCTGTTTTTCAAAAATTGCTAAAAAACTGCAAAATTCCGTGGTTTCTTTTCAGGATATGTTGAGTTTATTTCGCAAGGACACTCAAAATCTTGTATGGGTCCATTTCTCAAAAGTTAGACAAAGTACGGGCCGATTTTTGCTCAGGTTGGTTTTAATCATTAATATCTTCAGTCACACCAATCATGTGTTCTGCCTTTAAGTGTGAAATTATGTACGCTGTAATTAGCTTTTTGCACGTTATAATATCGTCTGGTGCACTGACGTACTTCCTTTGACACGCACACTTAGTATCCACTTGACCAGATTATTTTGTTGTTGCTATGGTGCACGCGGCAGGTGTGAAGTACAGAAATAAACCGTATAAAATAATGGCATAAAGCAAACACTGTTCGTGGGGCGGTCGGGTAGGCGTATAAGTGGTTATTTCCTCGCATTTCACCTCTGACGTTCCGGGTTCGAATCCGGGTCGTGTATGTGGATTGGGTTTGCAGTCCCTACTTGACCGCGTGGGTTTTCCCCTGGGTATTTCTCTGGGGGTTTTCCTCCCACTTCTAAAACTGCAACTCCTTCTTCGTCATCTCAAGTTGATAATAAAGTATAGTTAAAGGAGTGTGACCAGATCACTTTTTTTTACCCATAAGTCCCCGGGACTTACCTTATGGGTCATGAGATTTTTATATCATAACATCCGTTATATTTTTCTGATTACGAAACTGAAACTCCCGCGCTTCTAGGCCGCATATTTCCGAGGATATCGTCGAAAATCCACCGATTATTTGTAAACTACTTTTCCAGTATCAACGTTTATCCGCTGAAAGCCGACTCGATAGTTTTGTTCAATTTTTTACTGGAAATTGCAAATGTTTTCGGGTTTTTGGGACATGGGAGGTGTGTATGGGAGTTACTTGATAATATTGGTAAGTTACATCGAAAACTATTTTCCAGAAACTCTGGTCACGCTCCTTTAAAGCTAAACTCGTATAGTTATAATGGCATAAAGGGCCTTAGTTGCCGAAGATGCCATAAAATTAACAACGAGTTCAGCGCGAGTGTCCATATGACCATATGACACGCATTATGTGTGCGCTCAACCACATGGGATTCCCGATACAACTTTTTATACAGTGCGAGTCATACACTTTTAAAATTACTTGTGTTTTAGTGTACCAATATTTATATATGATGTGTTTAAAAAGGAATTTTGGATAAGTTCTCCTGTGTCTTTTGGTTCAACAAAGCAGTGCAGTGATTACACCAACCTTTTTGCTTCCACATCCAAATTGGAGATTGCAAGTTCCCTGTTTTCTTCACATGGATAGTATTTTGAGGAGGTATTTTATATAATTGTTAGGTTAGAACGAAATCCATTATTTATAAAAATCTGAACAAGCCCCTTTAAATTTCAAGAATGAAAACAACTTCTTTTATTAACAATTCTCTTTGAATGGACATCGAGAAAGCAAGGTACTTACCATGTTGTACGGAGCCACCACCGTTTCACCACGAACTCTGCAAAATCTTGACGGAAAACTGACTCGAGACGCGCGCAGCTGCATGTAGTCGACAGCGAAGTCATATTATTTTTTCTCATCAACTGATATCTTCATTGCGGTTGCTCTTAGAAACAAGAAGGATACGTAACTGATTTCAATCTCATTAAGCAAGCCACGGTGCAGTTGTATGACTTTCTGGACAACTCATTATCCAACTTATTAAACAAGTTTCGGTATACGCCATTTCGGTCTTGGTATACACACAGAAAAAAATTAAACAAATTGTGTAAAATTTTACCTAATTCCGAAGTGCTATACGAACCTGCTAATAGTTATGTAAAACTTTACACAACAGAGAGGTTAGGTAAGAGTTTACATATAATTTGTTACTTTGTGGCTTGGTAAAGATCCTTTACTTATATTATGGTAAAATATATTTGGTAAATTTTACTAGGATATTAGGTAAAATAAAACTTGACAGTACTGTTGTGTAGAGTGTTTGACAATTTACCCCTTTGTTGGGTTATATCCTTTGTTTTAAACTTCAACATTGTGTTATTCATGTGTTGGCGGTGTTCGATAAAGTCGGTTCAGAGAAAATGAAGAAAAATCTTACAGAGTCGGGGCTTGCTCAGCCAGAGGAGGGAACACGAACGTAAAAAGGAAAGCTGGGACACACGCACAATGAGACTTTTTCTTTTTGTGTAGGCCCACATTAAAATATACGCACATTGACTTAGGGGATTTGCGACACTCGGAAATCAGTATTATTTGAATACCCAAGTTTAAAATTCATTAATTAAAAGTCATTCAAAGAGAATAAATTTCGTTCAAAGAAATATCTCAGTTTTGGAGAAAGAACACGGTCGTATAGGCCAACACGAACAAACGCTGTTGGTATGCAACTATCAATTGTGCACACACCCCCCCCCCCCCCCCCCCCCACCCCCCCCCCCCCCCCCCCCCCCCCCCCGCCACCCCCGCCCCCGGGCTGCCTCACCTAAGAGGTGGGGATTGTCACTTTTCGCGTGACAAAATCCCCACCCCTAGGGCAAATATTGGGTGACAACATCCCCTACCCCTGGGGGAAAATACGCCTGCGCCACCCCCCCCCCCCCCCCCCACCCCCATCACCCCATGTGCGCTGAAAATTGGATTTGAATTATGTGTCAAAATCCCCACCCCGGGGGATGAAAATCCTGACCAATGGGGTGGAGCAGCTCGGGGGAGGAGTGGGGGAAACAACTGATAGGTGCATATAACGCAATAACGGAATGCCAACTATGGGCGTGTTTGTTTCAAGACAGATCCGAATCCAGATCCCGGGTTGTTTTACCGCGCTGAAACAAACGAAACTGCTCTCAACTCGAACCTCAAATCACGTGAATTGCAATTTATTTACTAAATTTGTTTGCATCGTGTGCTGCTTCTGAAAATTGAAACGACACGGTTTTACTCACAAAAATCTTGGCGCATGGCTTCAATTCTCGTATAGCCAACTGCTATTGCATACTTTATCCAGTGTATATATATCGATGAGAAAAACCCGACAAAAGTGCTGATAGCAATGGTATAGGCCTAAACACCACATTATTTTGTGTATACCTTTGGTATTTATTTTGTACTTTACACCTGCCGTGTGCACCACATAGCAACAAAAATTCAATCTGCTCAAGTGAATACTAATGCCTTGTTTGCACTATGCCGATCGTCGGTCCCGATTCCTCCGGGTGTTCTTTTTTTGGAGAATCGCCGAGTATCGTTAGGATATATGTGTTGGATTCGTGTTGGATTGTTTTAAAGACAATCGTATAGAGAATCTTTGAGGTTCGTAGCCTCGGAAGGTTCGGCGCGGAAATGTTAAAATGTTCAAAATAAACATACCCGATTCTCAAGGATCGGCCAGTGTCGTCTCTGAAGACAGTACCACGTATGTTCGTGGCACTGTCACTCACATACGTGTCCATGAGAGACTCGCTTATCGCTGCCGTACCCATGTGGTTTCCGCTCCGTATCAGTCCCGTACCTGCCACGTATCTGCCCCTAATCCGCCACGTAATCTCCACGATTCTCCCCGAACGTCGGGGTGTCATGTGGTCAAACCTGAATCGGGAAGGTGATTTGATCATGCGATTTCTAAAACTGACTATATACCGGGGGGAATCGGGACCGACGATCGGCATAGTGTAACCAGACGTTCAAAAGGCCAATACGTGCATTCACGGTTCTCCCACAATACATAGTTCCCAGATTGCCCAGTTAACCCCGCCCCCCTTGGATATTGTTGCTATGCCTCACACGCTATCGTCAAAATGTCCACACACACTGCACAAACCAATGGGATTTCAACGGAAAGCACAGATTCATTGGTGAAAACTCGAAGGTATTCATATTTCAGGGTCGACAGTTACCGTAGTACGCACTTTGTAAAAGGCCAGTGATACAGAGATGTCATGTATATTCATAAACATTCGCTTTCCTTTGAACAGCGAATAGCCCGGCCTTGAAACCAAAATTCCACCCGGAACACCGCATACCCAACGTATGGGCAGAATCGCGTGATGTTGGTTTGTGAGGCAATGCACTTTGACCTATGTGGGCGCTGTCTGCTAGCTCTGTTGTGATTGGTCGGCGGGTTCGGTTGATTGACAGGTCGGAACTATGCATTCACTGCGCGCGGTACATGGCGCAGTGCATGATGGTATAAAAATCTAGTACGCCGGCAGAATCTCGTACGTACGATCATACACAAGTGAATGGGTTTCCGGAGGCGAGAGGAGATCTTGGCCGCTTCAAACTCGTAAAACGCGGTGAATTTGTGTTTTTGACTCATAATGTTAATAGACTATGTAAGTTGACCTCGCGAACGTGCGAGACTACTGTTATTTCAGGGCACAAGACCCTATCTCTTCAACGCACGTCGCGAGCGAAATTCTTGGATTATTTTGTTTACGCAGGTTTTTGTAAACTCAGACGGCCCAAAACGCGTATCTCTAAATAAAATCTTGCATTCCAATTGATGAAGTGGGGTATATAATCAAAAATAAGCAATCGAAATGTAAAAATTCACGATCTTTTCTGAGCCGACAAGTAAATCTTTGAAGATCGTAAACTACATGCAGCAAAAGATATATACGTCAACCCACCCGGAACCACCCATACATCCCACACCACCCATACATCCCACATCACGGGATGAGAGTCCATCACCCCCGCACTCCGAACCATGAATGGATACAGTATCTCCAGGAGGTCAGACAACTTCTGAATCCACAAAGCAGGGGTCAAATGTAAGCCTAAAAGATGGTATCATACATAGTCATAGCGACGGGGACTTTTCTTATGCTCACCTTAACGTAAGAAGTATCATCAACAAATTTGACCAATTTAAGATACTGTTCTCAAGAAAACCATTTGATGTTATGTGTCTAAATGAAACTTTCTGTGACGGCACGATTTCTGACGGCGAGATCGCACTGCCTGGGTATTCTATTGTTAGAAAAGACAGAAATCGCCACGGTGGCGGGGTAGCCATGTATATTAGAGACACGCTAAATTTTACTCGCCGATGTGATCTTGAACATGATGATGTCGAATGTATTTGGGTCGAAATTAGGTGTAAGCAAAGACAGCCAGTACTTATGAGTTCTGTTTATAGACCACCATCGAGTACTGTCGAGTTTTTAGATAACCTAACCGATATTAATGAAAAGGCGTCCTGTGAATTTAAAGAAATGATTGTACTCGGTGACTTTAACAGTGATGCAGCAGATGTTAATGCACCCAATCCTATACTCTCTTGCATGAATCTCTTCCAAATGGAGCAGTTAATACAAGAACCAACTCGAGTCACGCAGTTCACCCAAACAACTATTGATCTGATTTTTAGTACGCATCCCGATCTTGTTAGTGCATGCGGAGTGTTGCAAACCCTCATAAGTGATCATTTTCTTATTTACGGCATACATAATTGGAAAACGCCTCGCAAAGGGTGTCGTTTAATTAATTTTCGACGCCTGAAGGATATTGATACCGAAACGTTTCACAATGACCTCCGCAATGCTCCATGGGAGTATGTTATAAACTGTCAACATGTTGACGAAGCGTGGTTTATCTGGCACTCGATTTTTATGGCTGTTATTAACCACCATGCTCCAATCAAGTCTAAGCGTGCTCGAAGCGGCACCATACCATGGCTTGATGGAGAATTGCTCCAACTAATGCGCCAACGAGATCGTGCACATAGTGTAGCTAAAAAGTCGCGCTCATCGAAAAATTGGGATATGTACAAAAAGTTAAGAAATTATGTTACAAACAAAGTTAGACAAAAGAAAAGCGAATATTTTACTTCGGCAATTGAGGAAAATAAGGATAACTCATCACTCTTGTGGAAGAAACTTAAAGAAGTCCTTCCCAATAAACAAAAATGTGTCCCGAGTTCAATCATCTCCTCAAACGGAGAATATGTTGATGACCCTACCGACATCGCAAATAATTTTAATGAATACTTTTCAACAATTGGTGTACGTATGGCCGCTGAGAATCACACAAGTTCAAATGAGGCCGATGATTCTCACGACCATTCTCTTGTTTCTTCACCAGATTACGAACATTGTTCTCTCCCTAGTATCCCAGAGGAGTTTGTCAAAAAGCAAATTGCATCTTTGTCGGTTGGGAAAGCAACAGGCCCAGATGGTATTAGCGTTAATATGATTAAAATGGCTGCACCTTTTATTACTAAGTCTTTAACGCATATATTTAACCTCTCCATAATAAATGAACAGTATCCCAAGGCATGGAAACATGCTTCAGTTACACCTATTCATAAAGGAGGCGATAAGTGCAACGCATGTAATTACCGACCTATATCAATCTTGCCGATTATCTCTAAAATCCTAGAAAGATGGATACACTCGAACATGTACTCGTACCTTGATGAACATCATTTCATTCCTGTTTGTCAATCTGGATTTCGGCCTTTGCACTCAACAGAAAGTACACTAAACGATTTAACAAACGAGTGTCTTCAAGCTATGGATCACGGGAGAATGACCGGAACAGTTTTCCTAGATTTCAGTAAGGCATTTGACTGCGTTGACCATAAAATTCTTTTAGAAAAATTAGAAAAGCTGAACATGTCGATTTCGGTAATAAACTGGTTTAAGTCCTATCTCAGTGATCGCAGTCAAACCGTTAATATTAGTAAACATATATCAAAATCCTTGCCTATAAATGTCGGTGTACCACAAGGATCAATTCTGGGCCCATTATTGTTTCTTGTATATACATATGACCTGCCTCTTTATGTATCCGATAAGCTATATATGTATGCCGATGACTCTACACTAACTTGCAGTTCCGAAAGCATTGTCGAAATTGAAACTAGCCTTAACAAGTCATTGGACATGATTTATCTATGGTCCGTTAAAAATAAAATCAAAATTAATGCCAGTAAAACTAAATGTATGCTAATTGGCTCAAAGAAAAAGATAAGCGCGCATGAGCTCAGAGTACACATTAATAATGATCAAGTGCATAACGTTAAATCGTTTAAATGCTTGGGTGTTATTATTGACGAAACCTTAAGTTGGAACCAACATGTCGAATATGTAAAGAAGACAGTTTTCTCGAAATTAGCTATGTTAAAAAGAATTCGCGACTGTGTAACTCAACAGCACATGAACACCCTTATGTTAAGCTTAGTCATGCCTAGTCTAGATTATTGTTGCACAGTATGGGGTGACCGTTACGCATCTCATAACAATGTCTTAAACAAATGCCTCAAACGTGCAGCCAGAATAATACTGAAATGCGATTTCCTAACGCCATCAGCCGACATGTTTAAAAAGCTCGACTGGCTTGCCTATCCAGAGAGAGTTAAATACAAGAAAGCTATATTTGTCTTTAAAAGCATCAATTCGTCGATGTCACCACGAAGTGACACCCGGTGTATACTACATGCACAAACAAACTTTTTTTTTTTTTTTGTTAATTTCGAGAGTTTTCATTCAGACGTAACATTTCCCATCGTACAAAGCATCAATTCATTTTAATTACTTAATTACGTTAATTAGTGCGCAGAAAATATTGCAATCTGGGTATTTGTTGTTTCCACGAACTAACACGTCGTGCGATGTCACTTCGTGAAAACAAATTCAACGCGTCGCGCATCACAAAATGCGTTCACGAACTGACACTGGCAGCATTGTTCCCAGTGCACAGCAAATCTGCGCACGGTAGTAACGAGAAAGAAAGGAACGACGTTGTTCGCGATATGGCGGCCGGCGCTCCGTTCGCATCGCATCGCATCAGGTTGAGACTGTTATGTAAGTTGTTTGTATTTTTGTGTTTTGTTTTGTTTATAAATTGATCATCTACTCTCTTTGGAATGTTGTTAATTTGAGTACATGTTGCCATGTCATACAGTGGAGACCATAACTACCTATAGAAGTAGTGATAGTGCGACCGCATTGCAGCGGCCAGGCCAGGCCAGGGCTAGGGCAGGCCTAGGCTAAACGTTAATATTTATAGCATAGCCCCTGTATAGCCCAAATTATTTCGTGCACGCCACAAATAATACGTTTTGTGTATATAGCCGGACCGTAACAACATTGCCCATAGTTCAAGTCTGTCTGTAGTAGACTGTAGCACACCCTTGCGCGTTGTTTCTTCCTCTATGCGCAAGTATTAGTATGATGTTTTTTTGTAGACTCATGAATCTTGTGTGGCGCAGTGGTTAGGGCGTTGGGTTTTGGGTTTTGGTATCGGGGTTCGAATCCCTGTAGTGTCGTATTTTTTCCCCCCAATTGAATCTTTCAATAATTTACATTTGGCTAAAATTAGTGACAGTGGAGTACGAAGTTCTTTCAGATTTTGTTTTCTTTCGGAGGCCAGTGAATAGGCCTACACCGTGAAATAAAAATTTAATATCCTTGAACAATCGGCAGGATTACGGCTGCCTTAATGTACAGCATTATGAATCAGCCCCCAAAACACCCATTCCAAAAGGGTACTTTGTTTTTAATTAGTTTTAATGAAAAATATATACTGCCCATGAGATATATACGGGTACGTAGTGTTTTATGGTTGTAATTTGTAAAATGTTGTTAATGAAGCTCAAGTTAGTATCTTTATTTGGTACCTTTGGTTACAGACAGGTGACATCGAGTGAACTATCTGTGATTACTGCATTTCAAGAACAAAGTTAAAGTAAGTTGGACAACGAGGCTTCCTGTGGTTCAGTGGCGCACCCAAGGGGAGTGGTCTGGGTCGGGCGCTTTAGTTCCCTAAAGAGGTTTTAATTGTTTTAATTTTCGGAAAAACAAATCTAAATAAATAAACTAAAAACAAAACAAAAACAATATACACTTACATCTTAAACTACTCGCCCTTACGCCAATAAACATGCCTATGCATATCAGCATTGATTACGTCATCGACAGGATGGCCACAATAAAACACAGGCGCTTGGATTTTGCACTATAAGTATAGTGCATCATGGGACAAGTTGCGTCAGCAATACACCTCCAACGACAAATCATGGGTGCGCCACTGTTGTGGTTATAATATCATGCATTAACGTCTTTAACACATTTCATTCATGACTTTGTAATGCTCAACCGTACACACATACGGGTGTTTCATTTTTTTCCAGTGCATGCATATTCTATCAGATTTAGATGCTAAACCTTAAGTCAACGATTGGGATACTCCAATCCAAATTTATGACCAAAGCATTAATTTTAATTCTATGCAAAATATAATTATTGTGATGACCACGGAAATAAAATACTGTACAAACATTTTCCACATGTGTATATTACTCCATTTGACAGTGATTTATTACCTGGAGCCCATAGATTGCAGTACGTATAACACACTTATTATATTTCGTTACAGATTGATGGTTTTGGCTGTATTGCTGGAAAGCAAAATAATGAAGTCCAAAATGCAGCCCAAAAAACAGTAAGTTGCAGAGCAAGATTCTTTTCAAAACCATCTATAACTCCTGTTTCTCAATTTAATTAAACTAGATTCTCAAATACATACCAGATTTCTATTAAATAAATTATACTGTACAACACATGTATGTTACTAAAGGCAAAATAAGCACTGTTTATAATAATCTTCAATATATATCTATGCAGCGTAAACCCAGATACTGACACATTGATCGTCTGGAGTGATGGAACCAAAAACGTGGTAAGGGCTGGTGACCTTGTTCACAGAGCAGAACTTGCAAAGGGTTGTGAAGTGACAATGACGTGGGGACAGCAGGACTGGAAGGGAGTCGTACTTGCTGTGGAGGATCAGTCTTCGGACGAAAGCTCTGATTCCGAGTTGGACGTACCTTTAGCTAATCTGAAAGGCAAGCCGAACAATATCAGAAGTGACACTAGTAATAGCTTAACAAGTGTTACGTAAATTGAGACAAATTAATCGCAATACATAGTATCCAGAAATTGCGCATACATGTGATTTATTGAACATCTTGCAACATGCCTGTGGGAAAGTAAAGCTTTTATGTCTGATTTGATTGTTAATTACTGTACATTCTTTTCAATCCGTGGTTCTTAAACTGGGGGAATTCCGCTGGCGTGTGAATACAGCATTTGACACCAACAGCAGATACAATATTATTATTTACTTGTTTTTTTCTTTCTTTTCAATCACATATGTTATATTTTCTTTGTTTTCTTTTCTTATACTACAGAAAGCAAATCGCACGAACCTGCAAAATGCGATGACTTCTTATGCAACGAAGAGGTGTGGGCTGCTTGTCACAAGTGTTTATGTTACTTATGCTATGACCACTTTATGTTAAATACCTCTTGTCACACCCATAATTTGTTTGCACCCTTGGAAACAAATACTCCTGATCATCAAGGTCCGAGCAGTAATACTTCTATGCCCTCGCTGGCTGCTTCCAGCATTTTAAACAAACAAACAAGTAGTCAATCCCTCGTGACATCTCCATCAACTTCAGTCAATCATGCGAGTTCTACTGGACCTGCATCTGTTGCTTTGTTGTTCACACCATTGACACCAACCAGCATTTCAAGTGAGAGCCACATGCCGGTGCCACCTTTTTCGACTTCAGTCAGTCCTGTGGGTTCTACTGGACCCGAGACTGCCTCTGTTGCGTCGTCGTTATATTCTGTCTTGGGAAGTTCTGGTGCTTTGACTTTAACACCACTGACACCAACCAGTATTTCAAGTGATAGCCACATACCGGTGCCACTTTTGTCGACTTCAGTCAATCCTGCGGGTTTTACTGGACCCGGGCCTGCCTCTGTTGGGTCATCATTATCTTCTGTCTTAGGAAGTTCTGGTGCTTTGACTTTTACACCGTTGACACCAACCAGCATTTCAAGTGAGCGTATTAGTCACATGCCGGTGCCATTTCCTTCGACTCTAACGGGCTCTGCTGGCCTTGATGCACTCGTACCTGTCTCTGTTGGGTCGTCTCTTACGTCTGTATTCGGAAATCCTGCCGTTTTAGCTTCCACGCCATTGTCATCTGGAAGCAGTCCCAGTGATCAACCACTGGTGTCATATTCCTCAGTTTGCCCAGTTGACCTTGCTGGCCTTGCACCCGTCTCTAACAGGTCTTATCTCTTTTCTTTATCAGGACGTTCTAATGTTTTGTCATCCATACCTTCGACATCAAGCAGTATGACCTGTGAGCGTGCCAGTCACCCGCCAGTGTCATCTTCATCGACTCCAATCAGCCCTATGAGTCTTGCTGGACTCTCATCTTTCTCTATTGGGTCGTCTCTCTCTTCACTGTTAGGGAATTCTGAATCGTTGGCAACTTCTTTTGATGCACGTATCTCTGTAGGTCACTCGGGAACAATGCCGACTAGTCTCACTTCACCTCAGGCATCGATGTCTAACACGAGTAGTATACTGGATACAGCTACGTGTCTTTCGGATGCGATTACGGCAGTTTTCGTTGATCCCACACACATTTTTTGTGAAAACACTACTCCGAGACAACCCGATTCTGTTCCAATGATGGTTTCCTCACCAAGAACATCCAACTTAGACTTTTCTAACAGTGAGCCAGCAGATTTTCTGGTTGATGGCGAGCCAAGGCCAATTTCTCCTGTTCTGACCAAAATGCCAAAGAGCAGAAATGTGTTGGTTAAGTATCACAGAAATAGGGGGGAGGCCTACACCACTGAAAAATCCAACAAACTTATCCCATCTAAAAGGGATAAATTAGGCCATTCTGACTGTTGGCACTGTAACAAAAAAGGTCTTGATTGCCATAAAGTAACCCCAGAGGAACGACGTCAGATTAGAGACGCTTACTACGGCACGGCCGATTTGATACGACAGCGGGAGTGGATATCTAGACACGTTTCTTTGCAGGAGACAGAAGACTTGAACTCTGTGTGTCAGCAATATGAATACTACCTTCCCCAGACAGGTGACCAATCAGGAAAGTGGCGGGTGTGTCGAAAGTTGTTTCTGAACACAATTGGAGTTTCTTTCACCCAGGTACGCACTGTGTTAAGAAAGCTTAATGATTTGGGGGTGATGGTAGAAGAAGGGCGAGGTGGGCGGCAACAGACTGATCGGGACAAAACTGTCAGACAACAAGTGGAAGACCATATCAATGCCTATCCCAGAATGGAGTCGCATTACTGTCGTGCCAGTTCGAAGTGTCAATACCTGTCGCCTGATCTTAATTTGTCAATTATGTACAGAATGTACAAACAGAAACATCCACACGGGGCTTCCAGGTCTTGCTATCGGAAGGTTTTCAAAGGGTACAACCTTAAATTCCACCACCCAAAAAAAGACCTATGTGGTTTGTGCGACACTTTCCACCGTTCGGATGATGACAAAAAGAAAACCCTTCAAGAAAAATTTAATAAACATGACATGGAAAAAAACAAGTCACGAGAGCTCAAAGCTGCCGCAAAAACAAACGCATCTATGGACCCAAAGATGTGCGCAGCCGTATTCGATTTGCAGCAAGTCATCTACCTACCGCAGTCAACCCGTTCAGAATTGTTTTACAAACGACGATTATCGTGCTATAACTTTACAGTTTATGACTTAGCCACCAAGGATGGTTTCTGCTTCCTCTCCCACGAGGGTATAACAGGCCGGGGTTCATCAGAAATAGCTTCGTACCTGCACCAGTATCTCCAAATGGTTGACGAGCGAGGATGCGAGAAAGTGGAGCTATTTTCGGATGGTTGCTGTGGACAAAACAAAAATTCCGTCATTCCGTCAATGTTTTTGTACTTTGTTGAGAGCTCGCATTCGGTCAAGGAAGTTTCGTTGAATTTTTTTGAAACTAACCACGGCCAGTCAGAGGGTGATGCCATTCACAGTACTGTTGAAAGACAGTTGAGACAGGTGAGTGAACTTTTTGTTCCATCTCAGCTCGAAATTCTCATCAAGATTGCACGTAAGATTCCAAAACCATACATTGTGAAGAAAGTCAAGCCGTCAGACATATATGATTGGAAGTCCTTCAGTCAAAACAAAGGACTTCTGAGATCACGGACGTCAGAGAGTGGCACCCGCGTGGATTGGACACGTTTCATGCAAATTAAAGTTTGCAAATCGGCCGAGAACACCATCATGTTCAAATTCTCACATGCAGACGACAGTTACGAGGTTCTCAAGATTGGTGAGTCACGAAGGCACTCAAGTCATGTTCAGCTAGAGAGACCTGACCTGTTGTACCCTCAGGGATATCATAATATTTCAGAGGCTAAGTATCAGGATTTACAGTCCTTGTGCACTGGTCCAACTCCGGTCGTTTCACATCCAGATTACCAAACGTTTTACAGGCTGCTTAAACACTGAGTTACCTCCATAGAGCACTATCTTAGATGTGACCTTACCGTAGACCTCAACATTTTGTAGGGTGACTTCTGTGAGTTCTTCAGCCAAAGTGACTATTCTGCTATAGATGAGCTCAATTATTGAGGGTCTTCGATATCACATATTAGAGGGCAATTCATCGATAGTTGTCTGGTAGTGCAAGATTACCTTTCTTGTGTACAGGAATGATGACACTGATATTCCACTGGGCTGGCTTCTCTCCCTTAATCATAGCTCTATATTGTAGTGAAACTCGTTGAGGAGTCGCGTTCTGGGGTATTAATCTTTCCATTTAGTTCATCAGTTGTTCATCGGTTTAGTTACCAAAAAACCTTGTTCCAAAACAATGTAAGTCCAGTGACCATAGAAAAATAAATCATAAAGGTAAATATGTATATATATATATGGGTAGAGTGCTCGCGGGGACCACTATAACTTCCAATTTACAATGGTATTATAACAAATAACACGCCATAAAACTTTACAATTAATTTTCTAAAACAATGGTATTCCCTCTTAATGTTTTAACTGTTTATAGTAATGAAATTCGTGTACATTAAATTGAACTTTAAAGGTGCATGTTAAAATTTATCTTAAAGATTAGGAATGATATTTCGGACTCTGGGCCGAGTGTAGAATCAAAAGAAAAACACTCTAGATGTAATTACCGTCGACTTTCCAGTTATGATATTTCGATGCCCACGTGAAACACTTCTGTACATCTACAATCACTATAATAAAAAAACTCATAGGTTGATCTCAATATCACAGTGAGCTTACTATTTCACTGGTAATTATATTAACGATTATAGATAATGGTAATGTACTTTGACGTCAAAAAATAATACCATAAAAACCGTGATAATTTATTTGCCAAAATTGTATTCCTTTTAACTTTTAACCCCCTCAATTCCATTGTGATATTAATTTATTTTAATAAGGCTGGATCCGCCTCTAAAAGAAATGCTTTTACCGTCATGTATGTTGAAATGAACTTTAATTGTGTTGAATTTATCTTAAAGATTATGAATTGTATTTCGGACTTTGGGGCTATTGTTGAATTAAAAGAAAAATGATTTTGCGATGCCAATATGAAAAACTAGCTGCAACATATAAGTTGTATAGGTTGATCTCAATATCACAATAAGCTTTGGAAATTAACTCAGGATAGATTTTTTGTAACAATATGTCTTTAATCAGATAAAGCTTTCATGTGTGAATATCTTGTAAAAACGTCAAGTTGAAAATAATTTGCATGTTCATTGTTTGTGGTCTAAACTAAATTTAAGCATGATTCTATTATCCTTGTTGGAATTTAAGATATTTCCCAATACGTCCTGTTATTTCATAGTTATTTCAGCCTGAAAATCCACAATAAAAATAACACATAGATCTATGGCATCCGGAGCTGTTTTTTTTCCTTCTTTTTTGTTTGACGAAAACAAAACCTTGTGAAACTTTGGCGTTTGTGCGCACTTGTTAACGTTTGCACGCAATAGGGGCCTACTTTTTAGACACTCCCTGTACGCATTTTTTGGGCAATTTGTGACGTTATCCATTGACTTTAACACGTGCGTACCACTTTTCATGGATGGCCCCATAGCCCGCGGTACTGAAAAGTCACACTCATCGTAGTACGTGTTCGGATTTGATTCCACGAACTAACACCCCACTACCAAAAGTGCGCACTCCGTGCAGTGAGTCGTTGTGCGTGTTTCCACGAAGTGACACTCTAATACCGAGAATGCGCACTCCTCGCAGTACATCGCTGTTTGTGTTTTTACGAACTGATACCCATCTAAAATCTTTGATTACATGATAATTAACGAATTTAACACACAAAAAAAATTCAAACTTGGATAATTTGATACTATACATTTACGGGGAGGCATTATTTCACACAGAAACAAATGTTTTTTTTTAGTAAATTGATGCAGAACTTTCAAAACGGTTTTTCTACAAATTATGTCTTGCGAAACGTGCCTTAGGGTGTCACTTCGTGGTGACACCGACGAATTCCTTGGCCCCGCAGTATATGGCAAGTCTATTTACACCTTACGTACAAACTCGAGAAACTCGTCAATCTGCCGAAAAGACACTGAAAATTCCCTTTGCACGAAAGGGGTCTTACGCCTCGAGTTTTGCTGTAACTGGCGCCGCAATTTGGAACAGCCTTAGTGCACACCTTAGAACTATGTCTTCTTTGAGCTCATTCAAATCGGCACTTCGCCAAACATACACATAATATTCACATGATCAACTTCAAGTGAGAAATGCTAATTTACGGAGTCGTATGACTTGGTTGCCATAAAATCAAACTAATTTTGGAGCCGGAGGGGAATTTTCCCATTTAATTTTTTTTTTCCTCTTAAAAAGAGTTTTTGCGGGTTTTTCGCCCTTCCCGTAATTAGTGTAAATGTTAGTGTCACATGCATGTATAATAATTACTTGTGATGTTGTTCTTCTGTAACCATTAGTTTTTTGATGTTGTAGTTGTTGTACAAATGTATCTTATTCCAGTTTGTTAGTAATTATGAAGTTGTTCAATTTAGTATATTTGTTCTATGTGTGTTTGCAGGGCCCCAATGGAAACCAGTTTTTGTAAACTGTTTGGGCACACCCTGGGTAAATAAATGGAATAAATAAATAAATAAAATAAATATGCAACACGCACAGCAGCCGACGTACGTATAGTATAGCCCTACAGTGTACGTACATACAGACCTCGCTAGCGATAGGCGAAACGCCATTTACCAAAAGTAGAGCTTGCAGACTTTTTTTTAGAGTGCCCAAGTTCGAAGCATTCATTTTCACATGAATCCACACTTGGGTCATCCATTCCAAATTGGATGAAGAATATGCTAGCAGAGAAATTTATTCAGGTCACGAAATTATAATAAATTTTTATCGTTTTTAGAGATAATTATGCATGTATTATATATTGTAAAAAAACATTTTAGTTACCCGAATCACTTTCGGGTCGGTTGTATACTTAAGATTGGACAGAAAAATGTATATACAAAAAACAAAATCTCGCCCGTGTTATAGGAATAGGCGTTTTAGTCGTGTTGTGCCCGGAAGCTCAGATTTGACCTTTGCCGCGAGACTTACATAGTCTATTGGTAACATATAGAGCTCAGATACAGATTCAACCTATAATACTACTGTATATCTGTTTGGAGTTATATGGGAATTTTTGAGATAACTGTCGAAAATCTGTGTTACGGTATTGCGTGAAGCCGAGCGTGCGTGGCGTCGCGAGTCATGGGACCCACTGCCAGCGTATATACTGGATTTTTATACCACCATGCATGCATTGCGCCATGTACTGCGCGCAGTGAATTTTGGGGGAACCGTGAAAGCACGTATTGGGGAAAATGCTATAGACTTGATTTTAAATCCGAGGTCGCGTAAAATCTTATAGCCGACAGCGAAGTCGTTATCATTTTTTGTCATCAAAATTATGATATCTTTATTGCGGCTGCTCTGGCAACTGGGGGGAATCGGGACCGACGATCGGCATAGTGTAACCACCTACCTCCAGGTGTAACCAGAAGTGCAAGAGGCCAAATGAGGGAAAATGCTATAGACTTGATTTTAAATCCGAGATCGCGTAAAATCTTGTAGCTGACAGCGAAGTCATATCATTTTTTCTCATCAAATGATATCTTTATTGCGGTTGCTCTTGGAAACAAGAAGGATACGTAACTGATTTCAACCTCATTAGGCAAGCCACGGCCGGTGCAATTGTATGTCTTTCGCGAGAAACAAGTTTCGGTACGTATACGCCATTTCGGTCTTGGTGTAGTTTAATTATTGACGTCCTTAATTACTTCCTGCTCAACAAGGTTGTTGTTACACGGCCCACAATGTAGCCTTGATCAAGGCGTTGGGCTTGTCTTCTAGATAGACGGCCCGCTGAAGATAAAACTGAACAAAGCGCTTACAAGCTACGGAATCTGTTGCACGTATTGGCTCACAACGCGCCACGCTACGCACATGCATGCACGTACACGTATCGGTTTCGAGCTAGGCCAGGCCGTACGCAGCTAGTACGCAGTATGTACGCAGCCAGTGTGTTGCTGTACGGGTTTACTACGGAAGTCGTTATCTCACATGCAGTGGCTCGTTTTGATGCCGTGTGCAGTTTGCATGCGCTAGACCCAATATTCTCTCGTACAGCAAAACAAACCTGGAGACGGCCTTGAACAAGGCTACCCACAATGTAACAAGTTAAACAACCCCATACGGCTCTTGATCGATGGCGAAAAACAAAATACGTAAGCCCTATAGTACATGTAGTAATAAAATAAATACATGATTGTAGGCCTACATGTAAAAGTGTGCAATCTTACATTCTGGAAAATGGATTTCGTTCTGACTTAACAATCGCCTAAAATACCTCCCCAAAATGCTATCCATGGGAAGAAAACAGGAAATTTGAGTGTGTGGAAGCAAACATGTTGGAGTGATCATACACTGCACTGCTTTACGGAACGGATAAATGAGATTGTATCCAAATCCCAACACCCGTACCCGTGCGAAAAAAAATAGAGGGCTTAAAAGTGCGATCTTGACACACTCCTTTAAAGGTCATTATATCATTGGCAGATTGAAAAAATTTTAAGGAACTGCAGCATTACGTAACTAAATAACGAACACAACATCTGGTATGATGCCTGATCACCATTAAAATGAAACAACCAAACTTGGGATGATAGAAGAATCGTTAGGGCCTTATCGGGATTCGAACCCGAGACCTCCCACTAGGCAGATGCTCTACCAGCTGAGCTATAAGGCACAGTTAGTATACTCCCTCGGGTTTTCCCTATGGACCCAATTCTTCTCTCGGTGTTGCATGGTGGCGCAACTGGGCAAAGTAACGAACACAACATCTGGTATGGTGCCTGATCACCATTGAAATGAAACAACCAAACTTGGGATGAGAGAAAAATCGTATAGGGCCTTATCGGGATTCAAACCCGATACCTCTCACCATGCACTACTAAATAACAATGTTGGTAAACCGTTTTGCAGAAATTTCAGCCACATAGGTACAGTGATACTTGAGAAAACCTTAAAAATCCATGCATAGTTTTGTGTTTAATGAATGGTAAAAAGTAACTTTTTGCAAATGATTTATTAAAGCACCTTCAGTTGGCAATTTCTTCCACAAAGGTATACTATTTTACACAAGACAAATAATGTGGTGTTTGTTATCAACACTTTTAGTCGGGGTTTTTCTGCTTGCAAACTCATGAAGTGAAATTTTGGGTTATAATACCGTTATATGGTGGCCCTGTTGAGGGACTGTGCAAAGTCGTCTCTTCCGTCCACTACCACAATTGAGAACGCCAAAATTAGTCTTTTTAGACCCTCCACCCCAAACCCCCTGTACGCACGGCGTACGCAGTGGCTCCAACCCACCCCCACACCCACCGCCTCCCCCTCCACCCCTGTACGCATGCGCATTCCATATATACCTTATCATTGGTAAGCATTGGTAAATCATATGCAGCACGATATGTGGCAAACGGACTCCCCCTACCATTGTTCCCCTATTGTGTCTCAAACATCCAAGGAATTTCCAAGGAATTCCTTTCAGTTTTTAGGGGGATTGGTGCGTTAACAAAAGGGAAGAGTGTGTTGAGGTATAGGGACGTTAGGGGGAGTCCCTCTGCCACATATCGTGCTGGGTATATGGTAAATGGTTCAGTACTACATCTATATAGTGCTATACATACATTCGCATGTCGCCTCAAATCTTATATAAATGAAATTTATTTAGCTTTTTTTGTTTTTACATAAAATGACATCAAGCATAAGAAACTGCAGATTTAATGGAAAAACCTAAACTGAGGAGTGAGAAAAATGTAAGATGTGTGAGAAAAATGTATGGCCTCTCTAATATGTTTTGTACATAAGGTCTAAAGCCATGGTCAACTTGTCCATCCTTTCCGATTTAGTAAAAGCAAATTGGCTTGGACCACCCCCTCCTCCCCTGTACGCATGGTGTACGCAATGTCAACAACTCGCCACACCCACCCCACCCACCCCCTCCCCCCCCCCCCCCCCCCCACCCCCCCCCCGCCCCATCCGTGCGTACGTACTTTATGGACGGCCCCTTGTGGCAGTGAACACGAGACCAGACGGCTTGACGCATATATAAAGCTTCACATTGACGTCACGAAAACTCCTTGTTGACGCACACATATTATTTTATGACTTTCTTTTCCGCAAATGTTGACGTATATTTGCGTCAAAATACGACTTCTTATCTGTTTTTTTCTTCTCAGGACGTTGATTGTGCGTTCATGCACGACTGTCACAGTACATTGTATATTATTTAAAGGAGCGTTCAATTAGCATTTTTGAAGTATGGCGGGCACAATAGAGGGCGCACTTTGAAGTGGGTATCAAATCGAATAAAATGCAATATAACTGCATTTTTCACTTTGTACTTATTTATTTTATTTAAAATCCTGTCTCTGTATTGTAATTGCAACATGTAAATCATGTTTTTGGAAAGAAATACAATATTGTTAAAAAAATTAATAATAAAATTGCGCCCTCTCCTTTTGTTCCGCCATACTTCTAAGAGGCTAATGGGGTCCATTTCACAAAGACGTAAGTATCAAATCTATCGCAACTCGCCGAACCGCTTTGTAAGTTTGCCACGGGTTCGGCGGGTTGCAATGGATTTGTAAAATCGACCCTGCAGATCCAATTTTTCTCATGCGTGTCCAGATTTTGATACCATATTATTTTTCTATTTTTCTTATTACCATTCTGAAATTTTGGAGTTTAAATAGGTATATTTCCAAGGATATCGTCAAAGAACTGCCGATGTTTTGTAACGTGGTCCGCACCCATAAAACAGTAGCCTACGTGTAGTTTTTGTTTCCAAATCCAAATTGGAGATTGCAAATTTCCTGTTTTCTTCACATGGACGTATTTTGGGAAGGTATTTTATTTGATTTTCCTAGGTTAAAACTAAATCCAATTTCTGGAAAAATCTGAACATGCTCATCTTGCGTGTATTCTTGGCACCACTGGGCTGCCGCCCCGAACTGTTCACATTCAAATGGGGTGCAGTTTAAAAAGTCCACGTGGTACGTTGTTGTTGCCTAGCAACGAACAATCTGGTTGATTTATGCCATTCTCTTACTTTCTGTTGTAATTATGCACTTCACACGTACCACGTGCACAACATAGCAACAACAACAAATGGTCTGGTCAAGCGGATACCAAATGTGCGTGTGAAAGGAATTACGTCAGTACACCAGACAGTTAATTAGTGAAATAAAAATTATCAACCAGCTAATTTGTATGTACACAAATCAAAGGATCAAACTGCATGCAGACAAAGGGGCAAACTCAAATTTGCTTTTATTTCAGGAAAAAAGTTGACATGCGAGGGCGCTGTTCATAGCCAGTCATGGGAGGAATCCACAGTTGAAAAACAAATAAAGAACATTGCATTTCAAACAGTAACATTTTGATTCACACAAACTTGTTAGAATAGTTGCAAAAATACATACTAAACAAACTCAGTAAACTGATACAGTTCATCACATAGCCACCGAAAATTAGACCAACTTTTGTACACAAGTCTATGGAGAATTCCTCTGTTGTCCTGAGATGACGTCACAACTTTGCTCATGAATATGGAAATTTCATTAGCATAAAAATATAAAAATGTGCAATTACACTAAAGCGCAACTATCAAGTTCTCTAAACTTCGAAATGTGTAAAACACATCCTTTACTATTATTTCAGGTAATACAAATCCATTTCATGCGTCCTTTAATGTGTATTCCATATTAAATTGGTACTTCATGATTTGGTATAAAATCATTTAGGCGGGAAAAATCCACCCAAATCGAACCTCCATTATTGGCACTGTTAAAGCTCAGTACAATTTTACAGTTACCAAAATTTTACTTCACGAGTTGACAAGAAAAACCTGACTGAAATTTGTATTAGCAATACAGCGGTTTCACGGCTGTCACGGGTCACTAAACATTCCCCATGTTTGTCCTCCAGATCGGAATAGAACAATAGAGCAGCCACGTTCTCTCGCCATCTGGAGGACAAACACGGGAGGGTCGTGACCTTTTGTGACCCCATGTAAAAGCGCCCTATGGTAACAAACACAACATGATTTTCCCCCCGTGTAAAATGGTATTTTTGTGGAAGAAATTGCCAACTGAAGGTGCTTTAAAAATTGTCTGCCGACACTTTTTGTAACCATTCATTCAACAACAACAAATTAATTTAAATTTAATTTAAGCTGTGAAACCGCTCTATTGCTGATAACAATTTCAGTCAGGTTTTTCTTGTCGACTCGTGAAGTAAAATTTTGGTAACTGCAAAATTGTACTGAGCTTTAACAGTGCTAAATAATGGAGGTTCGATTTGGGTGGATTTTTCCCGCCTGTGAGGTTTCATACCCAATCATGAAGTACCAAATTAATATGGAATACACATTAAAAGAAGCATGAAATAGATTTTTATTACCTGGACTAATATAGTAGAGGATGTGTTTTACACATTTCGATCAATTTTAGAGAACTTGATAGTTGCGTTTTGGTGTAATTGCAAGTTTTATATTTTTATGCTAATGAAATTCCCATGGGTGTTGAGATTTTGATACCATACCATATGTTATATTTTTCTCATTGGGGCCTACCATTCTGAATTTTTGCGCTCTCAATACGTATATTTCCAGGATATCGTTAAAATCCACCGAACTAAATTATTCGGTTACATAAAGTTACATAAAGCAGTGCAGTGATCGTATACCTATATATTTTTTTTGTTTCACATCCAAATTTGAGATTGCAAATTTCTTGTTTTCTTCTCATGGATTTTGTGTTGGGGAGGTATTGTATATTTACGATTGTTAGGTTACAACGAAATCCATTTTGTTGGAAAATCTGGTCACGCTCCTTTAATACACGTTTGGGTCATGAACAACTGTGCAATTTGGCGAAAAAGAACACATGTTGTCCTTGTATGTATGCGGTACACAATGATTTTTTGCGCGTGGGTGAAGGTTAAAAAAAATATTGATTTTTAATTATGTTATGTAAAAATCGAAATATCACTGTTACACTCTTTATTGGCCTAAAGCTTTACTATAACGTGTAGTGTGCGTGTACTCGCCAACAGCTACAGATACATGCATGCGAAACGATGGTCAATTGTCCACCGTTAATTGGGTATGGTGTAAAATTGTGAAACCCTATACAAACAAGATCATGTTGTGTTTTGTTTCCCATAAAAAAATGGAGTTCGCCAGGCGATGTATAATTGAAATTGGGGATTATTCGGGGATTTAAATCATCAGTTCTCATCCCAACAGAATCATCTCGATTTCAGTTTATCTGCGGCAACAGGCCACCGGCATCGGAAAGTGATCGGAGTCCAAAATTTGCGTTGGAATATTTTACTCAGCGAATGTGTGAGTAGGCCTATATTGTGGATTGTGAATGGGTAAATTACGTTTTCATTTATCTACTTTTTCATTAAAATCGGCGCAACGGAAATTAAATATAACAAGAGTTAAAAATAGAAATAATCAGTATAATGAATGTGACCTATACTTTATACGGCGAAATTTTGAATATATTCCCCAATTATGGTAAAATCGGTATATTTGGCGCCACGTGAAAAATAAAACAAAATCGGTTTTGTTCAGTTTTGTGGGTGTGGGGATTAGACCTTTTTAAAGTTGCACTGTCCGTGTTTGTACACGTGCGCGTACGCTCAAATGTATATAGTACATGTATGTGTACAATGTACACATGTACGCGCACATGTACATTTACGTCATAACCCTGTCGAATAAAAGACAGGGCCTGTCTTTTATTAGGTGATCGGGCCAACAGCCCGATCACCTATTACTCTCGTACGATTTCTTTATTTTTAGGTGATCGGGCCAACAGCCCGATCACCTATTACTCTCGTACGATTTCTTTATTTGGCTTTTTCGTTAAGGACGAAAAAGCCTTTGTTTTCGTTTTGATTTTTTTTTTTTTTTTTCCGTTTATTTCTTCTTCTTCTTCTGATTTTTTTCCCATAGACAAAGCGCATAGGCGTTGTCGGCGCTTTTTCAGGTTGTTCCCAAACATTGATCTTAACCAAACTTGGTCACATCAAAGACATAGTATAAGAGGTGTGCACCCAAGAATGACTTCATTGTGACGTCATCAGTGACGTCATTACAATAGTTTAAAAATGCCTAAAAAGCCGAAAATGACCAAAATATGCACATTTTAAAATGATTCCCTTGCCAAAACCGCGTGACGCAGGGTCTTTATATTTGGCAGACATATAGTTCAGATCCTAGCCTACAATGTTCTTAGTGTAGGCATTTTCATCTGACCCTTCCTTCCTGGGTCAATCGAAGGTCAAAGTTCAGCCAATTCAAAAATCACATTGTTTGTATTTGTTTTATTTATGAAGCAATATTAGCTACTAAAGTACGCTTGATCTTCATAAAACTAGGTACAGGCATGGGCCCCATCACAAACTTCCACCACCATGTAGAACATCACCATGACGTCAATGATTACGTAATTATAATAATTTAAAAATGGCAAAAAAGTGGATTTTCGTCATGAAAATGACAAAAAAAGGCATTTTGTAAAATGTTTCCCTCTATAAAACCACATGACACAGGGTCGTCATATTTAGCAGACATTATAGATCAGATCCTGGGCTACAATTTGCTTTGTGTAGTCATTTTCATCTGACCCTTCCTTCCTGGGTCAATTGAAGGCCAAAGTTCAGCCAAGTCAACATTTCCGTTAATACAGGTTGGATTTAAAAAAAACGAAACCGAGATATTATTGCTAATTGTAACTAAAGTAGGGCGCGTATGAATGAACAGGAGATATCATCTGTTTGGGTTGAATCTCCTCTTTAAAATGACACCATGATCATGTCATTATGTTTTCGTTTGACTGAGCAGTGACCAGTGTTATGCCAGGGGCCTAGTTTTATATTTGACCGCTCTCAATGCGAGCAAACGTCGCAGAAATCAATTTTTACCGTAGCTGTCTATTCCGTGGCCCCGTGTGACACGGCGCCCACCTAGACGCTGACACGGCAACTACTTGCGTGGAAGCAGTCTTTTAACTGTCTCTACCACGGACGTGTAATTCTACAGAAGATGGTTTAACAAAAGGACAGTAAGTAGGATACAATCTTTTATGTTATTTCAGTCTTATTTAAGAGAGTCCACTCTCTACAAGAAAGTAATTGTATGTTAATTTGAGGGAATGTCGTAGTTTTGCCGTGAAGCATTCATTCCAATGTTTGTTTTCTTCCTTTTAGTTTTAGGTCTAGTAAGGTGCAAAGCTTAATATAGGCCTGATATCATTAAGTCATTGTCAGGATTTTAATGAACCATCTTCAACAAATCTAATTAAGAAAGTGTTCCTTCTTGGCCAAACTCTTTTCAATCTTAACAAATTATGTGCTCTGATTTCTGCCTTTGATGACTAATATATGTAGGCCTATATCAGTTTTTCGAGTAAACATCGGATTTCCATCCCAAATGTGAACAAAACCAAACAATTAAAGGTTTTGTGAGGTGAAAATTATCACCCAGCTGTTTTTATACAGAAATCAAAAGATCAAAGTGTTGCAGACAAAGGGGCAAACTCAAATTTGTTTTCATTTCAGAAAGAAGTGACATTTTCTCTACTTCAAAAATGTCTTGTCAGGCGAGGGCGCTGTTTGTTGCTGGTCATGGAGGGAACCCACAGTGGAAAAACAAAGAAAGAACATTACATTTCAAACAGTAGCAGTAGTCCACTGATCCATTTTTGACCCAAACAAACTTGTTAGGGTTGTTGCAAATGACATACTAAACAAACTCAGTAAACTTATATAGTTCATGATATCAAGAAGCCACTGAAAATGACATTAACTTTTGTACACAAGTCTATGGAGAATTCCTCTGTTTTTCCTGAGATGACATCACGGCTTTGCTCATGAATATGGAAATTCTCATTAACATAAAAATAGAAAACGTGCAATTACACCAAAACGCAACTATCAAATTCTCTGAAATTGATCGAAATGTGTAAAACACATCCTCTACTATTATTTTATGTAATAAAAACCCTATTTCACACGTCCTTTAACAATCCTTTTTCGCTGACTGCATCGTGAGACAGCAGATGAAAATTACCAAAATATGCACTTTTTAAAATGTTTCCCTCTATAAAACCACATGATCCAGGGTCTTCATATTTAGCAGACATTATATATCAGATCATGGGCTACAATTTGCTTGGTGGAGTCATTTTCATATGATTCCTCCGTCCTGGGTCAATTAAAGGCCAAAGTTCAGCCAAGTCAAAATTTGTGTAAAACAATGCATAAGCCACCAAATGTCGACTTCCGTACGTGACCGGCAGAGGGCGCCATTCATAAACTATGGTGATGCACAGACCTATAAACCTATAGACCAACGATCGTGCATTGAAAATCGTGACTTGGAAAAGTATGGGCAAATGACGACACAATGGGCTGCATGAGCTAACCGCGCAGGTTTAAAGCGCTCACGGCTATTCCAAAACGCGCGTACAACTTGTGTATTGTACGCGCTCCTATGAAGTATGGGCGATGGACGCACGACGCTCGCAAAGCGGACTGACAGCGCGCACGAGAATTGAAATTGTCATGCTTCCAAACTACTTCTAAAAAAAAAAAGTACATATCACCAAGTAACAATATGGTAACATTTCGTGAAGTGTGGTGAAGTGTGACGTAAGTTTATGGTAATTGGGTCTAAACGTTCGCTGCTATTCTGAATCGTCCATCGGTAAAGCGTAGGGAAACAGTTCACTGGTTTAACTGTAGATCCAGTAACCATGGCAACACATAAAGGGTGGCGTTTTTACTTTAGTAGTCTATTCGCTGGCAGAGTGTGACGTCAATTTGCGCGCGTTAATTCAATAAAAATTCATAAACAATTAATATATTACACATGCCATTTTAATATACATGTAGGCCTAGCATCTAAAAGCAAATTCAAACCTTGTCTGCATCACCCAGCTAAGCTCCATATTGTACTTTAAATCTGCTGTTGTAATCCCGTAACTATATAGCCATTAATTATCGCTTTACGGTTACCGTAACTATAGCGACTGCGTAGTGGTTCTGAATCAGTTGCATCACCAAATACACACGCAGCGGCACGCATAGTGCACGCATAGTGCACGCGACGTACCCGACGATAACGTCCGGACGTGCATTCGGGTAACTTCGGGAACCTTTGCAAAAAGGAGCAATTCCTCCTGTTTCAATATGGCGGGCAAACGTGTACATCTTACACGTGTACATCATACGGAGCGCGTGTGGTCTAGTGGGTATGAAGCGGGACTTCCAATCAGAGGTTGGGGGTTCGAACCCCACTTCGACCAGCGTGTCTGTGTCCCTAGGCAAGGCACTTAATCCCAGTTGCCTCGTAAAACCAAGCGATATATGGGAAGCTGTTAAGGGGAATGCCACGATCTAACTGCTGATAGTGTTCAAGCGAAATGGTTCTGGTGATTCCCTGATGGCAGCGGTAATAATGGTAACATCACCTTGAGCACCCTGCAGGGTGGATATGTGCGCTATATAAATCTCATCATTATTATGATTATTATTTAGATGCTCACATGCTTTGACCTTTGACCTTATTCCCGATTGGTAAAACAGACTCTGCCTTGTAGTTTGAACGTGTTCAGAGCTAGTCTACTGTGTTATGGTTCAACTAGGGTAGGGTATTCAAAAATATGGTGTTGATCTTTGACCTTGCTCACTTCCGGGAGAAACCGGAAGTGCATTTAAATAAACCTATTTTGTAAAAGTGGTCAACGATGCCGAGATCGGGTTTGGCAGTGTTAGTGTCTAAGGTAAATGCTTTCCAAAAAATTCCCCTCTAGCGGCGAAATTAACAAATCTTAAAATGACCCTTTCATAGCAATGTTTGCGCAATTAAGCCCATAGTGGTGATAATAGAGTACGTCGACCACCAAACATGTCTGTGTTGTTAAAACATTGATTACGTCATTAGTCCTTTAAAAGTAACGCATTAAAGGTTAATATTTTTTAGGTTAAATAGTTGATATGTTAACATCTAATTTTACAAGGTAAGCATGCTCATTTTTCAAGTTAAAAAAAATGTGAAAAAGCCCTACGCCCTGTTCATAGAACAGACGTAGCTCTATTTTTTTTTTTATTTTTTTTCTTTTTCTTTTTCTTTTTCCACTCAAACGTTTCCAGAGGTTTTCTTCAAAACGGTTCAAGCTATCAACTTAAAACTTGGTAGGAACATCAACCCCAATGTGAAGATGTGCATACAAGTGTGACGTCATTGTGACGTCATTAGGTATCAAATTACAAACCAAAAATGACCAAAATATGCATGTTTTAAAATGCTTCCGTCTGGAAAACCACGTGACCCATGATCTTCGTATTTGACAGGCTTATATATCAGATCATGGCCGACAATTTTCTTCGTGTGGGCATATTCATCTGACCCTTCCTTCTGGGGTCAATCTGAGGTCAAAGTTCAACGAAAACGAAAATCTCAATTTTTGCACTTATTGAGCAACAATGCCCATCAAACCAAGCTGAATCTTTAAGAAACTAAGTACAGGCATAGGTTCTATAGCAGACTTTCACCAGCGTGTTTAATATTATGATGGCATCAAGCGTGACGTCATCGTGACGTCATCAAGTATCAAATTACACCTCCCAAAAAACCAAAATATGCATATTTTAAAATGCTTCCGTCTCGAAAACCACGTGACCCAGGATCTTCGTATTTGGCAGGTTTATAGATGACATTCTGTGCTACAACTTTCTTTGTGTGGGCATTTTCATCTGACCCTTCCGTCTGGGGTCAATTGGAGGTCAAAGTTCAACGAAAACGGAAATCTCAGTTTTTACACTTACCAGTAACAATGCCCATCAAACCAAGCTGAATCGTTAGTAAATTAGATACAGACATAGGCCCTACGGCAGACTTTCACCAGCATGTATAGTATCATGATGGCATCAAGTGTGACGTAATAATGACGTCATCAGATGTCAAATTACAAAAATTCAAAGGTTATTATTTTCAAAATTCATATCTCAAGAACCGTAATAGATACTTGAACAATTCTTTCACAACATGATAAGTCTAAATGAACTGAACAAATCATACGATGTCATGACCCCTGTGTGACGCCTACTTCCGGTCCAAACCGGAAGTTGTTCGAAAATGTGAAATTTTTTAGCATTTTGAATGCAAATAGATTCAAAGTGGTAGTGAATTTGACCATATTTCTACGGAAAGAAATGTTTCCACACATGTGGACCTTTTGACTATACCATTGGTGACGTCATTACATGGACGGTGGTTACGTAATGTGGTGTCAAATCACGCAAATGTGGAGCTGAGATGTTTTAAAATGCTGTATCTTGAAAACTACAACAGATATTGGTATGATTCCTTCGCCACATTTAAGAACTTGATGTTCAACATATTGTTCAACAATTTGTGCACAAAATTGTGACGTCATGATGTCGTCACAGGTGTCACATTACAAGATTTCAAAGGTTATTATTTCAACAATTCATATCTCAAAACGGTGCAAGCTATCAACCCCCAGCTATGGCGGATATGCAGGGAGGAGATATTAGTTACCGGATTAGTGTATACAGCAGCCGATTTCACGAAACTTTACGCAATTGCGCAAGTCCACTTACGCCATAAGTTATTGCGCAAGTAATGGCGTAAGTGGACTTGCGCAATTGCGTAAAGTTTCGTGAAATCGGCTGCTGAACTTCCATTTTTGCCATTCCACAGGTGATAACAACGTCTGAAATTCATCACAAAATGTTCATTTAACCCGATCACCTGGCGTTTGTAACAACAAACGTCATACCTCTAGTTTTTTTTCTTTTTCCACTCAAACGTTTCCAGAGCTTTTCTTCAAAACGGTTCAAGCTATCAACTTGAAACTTCGTAGGAACATCAACCCCAATGTGAAGATGTGCATACAAGGGTGACGTCATTGTGACGTCATTAGGTATCAAATTACAACCCAAAAATGACCAAAATATGCATGTTTTAAAATGCTTCCGTCTGGAAAACCACGTGACCCATGATTTTCGTATTTGACAGGCTTATAGATAAGATCATGGCCTACGATTTTCTTCGTGTGGGCATTTTAATCTGACCCTTCCTTCTGGGGTCAATCTGAGGTCAAAGTTTAACGAAAACGAAAATCGCAATTTTTGCACTTATTGAGCAACAATGCCCATCAAACCAAGCTGAATCTTTAAGTAACTAAGTACAGGCATAGGTCCTATGGCAGACTTTCACCAGCGTGTATAATATTATGATGGCATCAAGCGTGACGTCATCGTGACGTCATCAAGTATCAAATTACACCCCCCAAAAAAACAAAATATGCATATTTTAAAATGCTTCCGTCTTGAAAACCACGTGACCCACGATCTTCGTATTTGGCAGGTTTACAGATGACATTCTGTGCTACAACTTTCTTTGTGTGGGCATTTTCATCTGACCCTTCCTTCTGGGGTCAATTGGAGGTCAAAGTTCAACGAAACTGAGAATCTCAGTTTTTACACTTACCAGCAACAATGCCTATCAAACCAAGCTGAATCGTTAGTAAACTAGATACAGACATAGGCCCTACGGCAGACTTTCACCAGAATGTATAGTATCACGATGGCATCAAGTGTGACGTAATCATTACGTCATCAGGTGTCAAATTACAAAAATTCAAAGGTTATTATTTCCAAAATTCATATCTCAAGAACCGTAATAGATACTTGAACAATTCTTTCACAACATGATAAGTCTAAATGAACTGAACAAATCATACGATGTCATGACCCCTGTGTGACGCCTACTTCCGGTCCAAACCGGAAGTTGTTCGAAAATGTGCATTTTGTAAGCGTTTTGAATGCAAATAGATTCAAAGTGGTAGTGAATTTGACCATATTTCTACGGAACGAAATGTTTCCACACATGTAGACTTTTTGACTATACCATTTGTGACGTCATCACATGGACGGTGGTTACGTAATGTGGCGTCAAAATACGCAAATTTGGAGCTGAATTGTTTTAAAATGCTGTATCTTGAGAACTACAGCAGATATTTGCATGATTCTTTCGCCACATTTAAGAACTTGATGTTTATCAAATTGTTGAACAATTTGTGCACAACATTGTGACGTCATGATATCGTCACATGTGTCAAATTACACAAATTCAAAGGTTATTATTTTTAAAATTCATATCTCAAGAACCGTAATAGATACTTGAACAATTCTTTCACAACATGATAAGTCTAAATGAACTGAACAAATCATACGATGTCATGACCCCTGTGTGACGCCTACTTCCGGTCCAAACCGGAAGAGGTTCGAAAATGTACACTTGTTTAGCACTTTGAATGCAAATAGAGCCAAAGTGGTAGGGAATTTGACCATAGTTCTACGGAACGAAATGTTTTCACACATGTGGACCTTTTGACTATACCATTGGTGACGTCATTACATGGACGGTGGTTACGTAATGTACGTCAAATTACGCAAATTTGGAGCTGAGATGTTTTAAAATGCTGTATCTTGAAAACTACAACAGATATTGGTATGATTCCTTCGCCACATTTAAGAACTTGATGTTCAACATATTGTTCAACAATTTGTGCACAAAATTGTGACGTCATGATGTCGTCACAGGTGTCACATTACAAGATTTCAAAGGTTATTATTTCAACAATTCATATCTCAAAACGGTGCAAGCTATCAACCCCCAGCTATGGCGGATATGCAGGGAGGAGATATTAGTTACCGGATTAGTGTATACAGCAGCCGATTTCACGGAACTTTACGCAATTGCGCAAGTCCACTTACGCCATAAGCTATTGCGCAAGTAATGGCGTAAGTGGACTTGCGCAATTGCGTAAAGTTTCGTGAAATCGGCTGCTGAACTTCCATTTTTGCCATTCCATAGGTGATAACAACGTCTGAAATTCATCACAAAATGTTCATTTAGCCCGATCACCTGGCGTTTGTAACAACAAACGTCATACCTCTAGTTATTTCTTGATTTTAATTGACTGGCATTAATCCTTGACGGATTTTTACGTTATTGGTACTAAACGAAAGCTGATAACGTTTTCTATTCAAAACAATTAGCAATTTAACTTTTAAACAAATTTTGACGCACAAATAGGCCTAAAATCGGACAGTGCAACTTTAAGTCCACATACAGTATTCCACAAATGAACACGACCACGAAAACCATGTTAAATCTTCGTAAAAGCTCGTTAATTAAGAGAGATTTTAGATTGTTGCAAATAAGAAAAGGCTTTAAAGGCAGCTGGTTTTTTAAGGTAGTTGTCATCTTGATATTTTGGTGAACAATGTAAGCACGAAATGTGCAACCATGCAAATCCAAAGGAGCAAATAAACTGCCCTACAAGATGGCAGCTATTCTGTACGGTCTAATCGAGACCATTATTCTGTTACCGTCACAAACCTGCCTAATAATCACGGGTTTCGTGCTGCAGCAGCTGTTGTATTTAAAGGAGCTTGTTCAGATTTTCCCAGAAAATGGATTTCGTTCTAACAATCATATGAATACCTCCCCAAAATACTATGCGAAGAAAACAAAAGTGACATGGACACGCTCCTTTAATAATTTCGAAGTTAGTGTGCATAATTGTGTGCGCGGGTTCTCCTAAATAATGGGGGACGTTTTGGGGAGGTTTAACAAAGAGAACAATATCGTCCGCGATTGCCAAGCGAACGTCCTCGATTCGCTTGTGTACAAAACAAACGAGAGTAAGGGAAAACAACTATGTCTAAACAAAAGAGGAACAATGGGACGTCCGCGGTGGGAGGTGAGTTCACACCTCTAGGGGTACGGTGCACGCCGAGAGGTTTGGGTCACTCACTCGCAACACTCGGGTGAAAACTTAATTGGTGTTGCGGGTTCGATACCTGGCCGTGGTACATGTTCCCTTTGAGCAAGTACTTAACCACAAATGCTCCATCCTTCGGGAGGGATGTAAAACCCGCTAGTCCTGTCCAGACTCCAGTGTGTTGTGTGAAGCACTTAAAAGCTCCCAGAGCACTCTTTTGCGAAGAGTATAAGGGGATTACACGGACGGTGTCTGTGGCCGCCGGCTGCCAATGGCACCGCCCACCTGTGTGTATCTCGATGTTTAGGTGGAAGATGCTTGTAAGATTCATGTCTTGAAATCTTTCTGCCGTAAGAGAATAAAATTGGTATATGCGAAAGCTCATTAGGTACTCTTTATTATATGTATTATCTCAAACGCTTATCTTAATTTGGGTTTTTTTTTATTTTAAGTACACCGGAAAAATTAATAAAAAGAACAATCTATGTATAAAGAAATAGACGTTTCTGATAAATAATTTATAAGAATTATGCACGAGGCTACGTTCGACATATGTTCTGTGTTATTGATTTTATTATATTATCTGGCTATGTGCATATGCCATAAAAGGCAACTGGGCAAAGTAACGAACACAACATCTGGTATGGTGCCTGATCACCAGGCACAACCAATGAAATGAGAATATTAATTGATTGCAATGAATACGTGTCTTATACATATTGTGCTTTTTACAAGATCAATAAATGTGGTCATTGATATTTATCATCGTTTTTTAACATATACTAAATTGGTGAGAACAGTGACCAAAGCGGCTAACGTAGAGTGTAGTTTTTGCCATAATTTCTAAACAATAGAAGCACACAATTTTTTCCCATGTAGGCATGTGTCATGAGTCTGGGAAATATCTGCTGGAGACCGTTTGCTTTCGAGACTTTTCCCAATAAAATTGGTTGTGAAAGCTCCGGAAAATAAGGCAGTAATGTTGATGATGGCAAGCCTTGGTCACAGCCTAAAAGACAAAATTACATAATGATTTGATTTCTGTATTATACTCTCCCAAAACAAACGAAATTGATTTTAAAATATCAATTTTTGATCAGAACAGGTGCTGTTTGTTGAACACAGTGAACTTGTGGATAGCAAGGCACTGTTGTCCAGTCACTTTGGAATCACTTTCAGGAATGTTCCGTTTCAGTAATTTCGTCCAGTTCCAAGTATAGACTCGTTTGAACAAAGTGATTCCCACAGCAATGAAATGTGACCTTTCCTGTTCCTTTAAGAATCCCACAACACCGATTTTGATGGATTTTCAGTTTGCGTATGGGATGAGCTGACCTCCATGTAAATCAGGAGGGCCCTGTCCTAGAGGACGGGGCGTGGATGATTGACCAGACACTCAGTACCATCGTCCCCTCATCACCCGGAGGTTAGCGGACCTGTGAAAATACAGACGGAGCCCGGGCCCTTAAACTGCAAGAGAAACGGCCGGCCTTGCGGGACCATTTAGGGGGATTCTCCATTTCTGGGGGATTCTCCATAACCCGCCTCTTATGGTATCCCCTGAAAAACTGTGTCCTTGTCACCTGCCTTGATTGCGATGTCGTTACATTTAAATGTAGATTACTATTTATTTGTATTTTATTACTTTACTTGATTTTGTCCCAAACAGCAAATTCTCCCAAAAGTGCAAATTCTCAGGGAGGTATTTCAGGCAGAGTGGCATACCCTGCCTCAGCGGCTCTAACAGAGGCTAGTGCAGCCGGCCTTGCTACAAGAGGTGTCCATGCGCGTTGCTGACCGATAGCATAAGCTACATCTATAAAGCGGGGTTCACACTATCGCGGAAAAATCACACTACCGCGTTGCACTCGCCGCACTGCATGAGCACCAAATCGCCAATCTTTCCAAAATAGAAAATTCAACTCCGGTAACTTGGGGCTTCTCTGATACCTCATTGGCTGCGCGTTGGAAAGGTCAACGCACCGCGGTCAAAGTTCAACAGATTTGAACTTTGACCCAGCTCAAAACGTTTTGCGCGTCGCGACCGGCCGCGCACAAGCGGTAAACCAGCTCCTGTACAAACCTATGGAGCAGCCGCGCGCAAAGCCGTTTTGCCGCGATAGTGTGAACGCCCCTTAAGCCTCCTCGATCCTACGGTCAGAGCATGATTTGCAATGTGTTTTTTTTTATTTAAAAAGGTCTCGGAAAAGTTTCGACCAGTGTCCAGTATGTTCTGAGTACCCATTTAAATATACCATCAGCCAGGGGATAATCTGTGTCATCACCCTGCAAAAATGGGAGACGTCCAATGGCAGATTCCCCCTCAGCCCACACCGAACGGTACACTTCAAGAAAGGCGGGATGACGCCAGATTGCGCCCCGCGAAATCATCGCTCGGAGCCCGGTCCCTCGCACCACCACACGGTACCGCCACTCGGCTAGGCAGTCGGACTAACTGCCTCATGTCCACGTGGTTCACGCTTTTGGTGATTTCACTTGTCTACACGGCTTATTACATCAAGGGGGGATATGTCATTGACACCATTGCGCCAGGTAAGTCCCTTTGCATTTTTGTTTCTGGCGATGTGATATGATCACAGTAGAACTACGTAGTTGGTCGATTACACCGTTGGTCGGTGCACATCCCAAAGTACTTTTTGATATCGGAGTGTCACGCGTCGGAATGGTTCAATCGGGCCTCCTGAATCAGTTCTATAGAATGCAAACTGCTGATTGGAAAGGTGCCAGACTACTCATGCAATCCAAGCCTCGTCTTCAGATCGAGGTTTGGAACGCATACGTAACTGGCACCTTTCCAATAGGCCGTATTCCTGAACGTGGAGGGCGCTGTCAAGTGGTCCGCGCCTGGTCCGCGCCCATCGTGCGTTATGTTCGAACACAAAACGCGCTACGCGCACACGCCTTCCAAACGTTTATTTTGAATGGAAATCTGTGCGCGCGACACAGGTCTGCGCGCTCTGCGTACGCGACTTTTCCCCACGTACGTATGCACGTACCCCCACTTTTCTACTGTCGTCTATGGACATTTTCCCCCAAATCACCTTGTTTGGGCGCCCTCCCGCGTTCACGAATACGGTCTATTGACAATTTGCACTCTATAGAACTCATTCAGGAAATATACGACTAAACCGTTAAAACACGTGAATAGGGCCTATTTACATGCATGCGCCCTTTGCGCGAGAAAACCTGTTCATAAATATGGTCTCCGCTGCAAAGGGTCTATTCGCTGGCAGAGTGTGACGTCAATTTGCGCGCGGGCGCGCTTACTTCTTTGACAACGGTTCACGCTACTTACATGACAACGCGTTTCTAGTTCTCCGTTCGTTTTGCACAGGAGCCTCACGCGGAACATTTTCTGTTGAGTTTTTCTGCTACAAACATTACAAAATAAGGCGGTATGGTAGCGTATCGCTATGAGAATAGGTACTATGAGCAAACCATTGCAAGTCATTATTGTCCTTATTTTTTAATGTTTTCTTCTAAAAGAATAATAGTAAAACACACTGCGCAAACACAATGGATGTAAAACGTTAGCGTGAACCAGTAACCATAGTTACGGTCTAGCGCCCGCAATGTGACGTCACGACCCTGCCAGTGAATAGACCATAATCGCAAATAGTGTTTCACCAACAGATGGCGCCCTTCTGCAAAGCACTCTGGGATTTAGCTGGGTCAAACCATCGAGATATATATACACTGGATGAAGATCGACGTCCAAAATTGAAGCTACTGTCTGCCATTGTACCCCACCAAATACAATGCCTTGCCTAGACTGGTCATACTGTCTTCACTAGTCTACATCATGGTCTACATATGTTAAGTGGAATGCAAGCGATCGCATGGACCGGGGAGCAGTCTATTTGCCACGAAGCTGGTTGCAAACCGACCGCATTCAAAACCATAAATTCCTTTAAAATAACCAACCCTGAACCCTAACCTATTATAATTATAGTCTCCTCTCAAGACGCTAAAAAGGTACAAAAACCCCCATTTTCCCCTCGCAGTGGTGTAAAAAAAAATTACACGGCCGGTGCATGGCTTCAATTCTCGTATAGCCAACTGCTATTGCATACTCATCATCCAGTGTATATATATCGATGATGATGACAGGTAAAGGGTGATTCATCTTGATCTGTGATTGGTCGTATTTGCGCGTGCGCAATGTGTGCTTTATATTTAAAAGAAATAGGGAAGCACTTTGCTTTAGGCAATGTTTATTTAATTTGGCTAGGTTTGACACGCTCAGCCGGGTTTAATAGAAATGTCAATGCAAAATTCACGCACTTACTAAAAAAAAATAACCACGTGACTACGGGCAGATTTTTGCCCGTCATGGCTGCCCTTTACCGGTCCGCGTAATTTTTTTTTCCCAGGATGGTTAAGGGAAGATTGCTCCTGATTGGCCTAACCACATGCATATATTGCATACTGAAGTGTTTTGTTGATAGCTGTCACTTAACACAACTGCGTGGGTTCGAGAGTTAGACCGTGCCTATAGGTCTTTCCTCAATTGATGAAGAGAAAAACTACGAGAGAGGAGATTCGAACCTGCAATCTCTCGATTAATAGTCCCACGTCTTAACCACTAGACTACCAAACGACTCGACAAACCCTTAAATTTTCTTTCTTATATCCCTTTTATTTAATAACTCTTGAGGGCGCTATATAGAAAATATGAATATTCATTTACAATGCACCAATCAAAAGCAGAGAATATTCTCAATGGCCTTTACCATCCTGGGGAAAAAAATTACGCTACCGGTCCTCATAATTATTTATTAGTTGTATATGTGGACCGGGAACCAGTCTATATTTGACAATGGTTTACCGCCTGTTCTTTCAGTGGCCAACTTTCGCGTCCCTGTAATCGACGTAAGGACTCCAGGCTTGAAATCATCATTGAAGAATGAGAGTGTTTTAGAAAAATGTCTGGAATTAAAAGACATTCCATCTCTCGGTGAGTTTAAAACACAGATTTCTATTTAACAACAAGATGGGAAACCAGTGTGTTATTGAATGGAACATCACCGTAACCGGCTTGGGGCGGTTTCGAACGCGTACGCGTGCGTAATATTAAACATTTATGCGACAGCAGCTTTCATCTGTGCGCATGCGCGAAAACCCATAGAAGTGCCCAAAATCATGCAAATTACGGTGCCCAGAATCATCTAAATGAGGTGGCCCAAACCACGCAAATAGTGCCCAAAACTATGCAAATAGTTATGCAAATGTACCCAAAAGTATGCAAATGTGCCCAAAAGTATGCAAATGAAGGTGGCTATAAATATGGTAACGAGAAGTCACGGTTATGCGCGTACGGCCTCCGTTTCTTATCTAGATTTTAATGGATATCTGTGGTTTAAAACCACATATCATTTAAGCCACGTCACAAAGTCAACATTTGTCCCATGCGGAGCTTGTTTAAGTAGCGCTTGGTGTTGGCGGCTCCTATATACCTTATCCGTGCCCCTAATTGCAGTCACTGTTTGTATAATGTTTAACGATGATTATCTTATACAAAGTTGCGAAATTGCTGGGATATTGCCAGACGTACTTTTAACGATTTTGTACAATTTAAAGAGCTATCCTTGCCCTGAACGTTTTGAAAATACTCCTTGACAAACAGCTCGAAAAGTATCATTAAACTTGGAGGAGACGTCTATGGAAGAAACGGAGACTTTGCTCTTTGGAAGACAAAGGAGGGACATTCTAAGCTTGGCTGAAGAGGGAACCGAGAAACTATTAAGAGCGATTTCACAGGAGGAAGAAAAAACAGGAAACCAAACGGAAGAGGGCGGGCTTCTTGCGCGTCTGACGTCACTCGAGGAGGATGTGGGGAATTACTCGTACATACCGGGAGGACACTGGAAACCCATGCACTGTTTGGCCAGGTGGAAGGTATATCACAGTGTAGCCCATTCGCCATTTCCGAGGACATTTTTAGTATATGACCTTGAGACACTTTAATGCACGACGTATAATTATTATATTTCCCGTGGTCTTAAAACATGTGGTCCTTAGGCTCCACACACCCGTGGTCCATAGGTCCTATATACATGTACATGCGGTCCGTAGGTCCTGTGTGTGGGTCCTATGCACCAGTGTTATGTAGTCCCTAGGCACCTGTGGTCCGTTAGACTTGATGTCACGTCAAGACGGTAACTAGACCGGTTGGTTCGTAAACCGCAGCAGCGTACTCGCGAATGGACTGGGAACAAGTCTAGTCAACCTCTAGTGACCGACTTGAGAAACCTGTCTGTCACTTTGTACACGGGCTATAGGGTTTGCTACCAGAATTGGACGTAGAGATCTGATTGGTCGAGACACGGGGCTTGATTAATATTCATGCAACATTTTCAAAAAAAATGTGCTTGTGAATTAGATTTCCTCAAGTAGTGGACCTATCAATATCCATTACTCCTGAATTTCAAAATGAGACATAATCATAGTAAAAATTCTACCTTTCCGTTGGCCCAAGTTTTGGTTAAGAAATCAATTCAAAAATCGCAGCCGACAATTCTCTCAATTGTTGTGTTTTTTTAAAATATATACATCTATATTATTTTACTGTACACTTAAAGTTGATTGCCCGTGTTTCGGTGAAAGGATTAAAAAAATTAATTTACACAAGCAAACGAATTTAGAAAGCTTACGTGTCTCTGTAACGAAAAATATCAAAAACTTAAATTTCCGACGTCGGGAATTGGAGATACAAGCCTTTTTCTTGAAACGTGCTTCACATGTTGGACTTGTCCAAGATGCGAATCGAGGTCTTGTATGTGGTTACACTCACACAAACCGAGGGCGCCCTGCAAACCGAGCTCGTCCTCGGTTTGTGATTACTACAGAAATGGCAAGTATTTTTTAACTACACAGTGTTACATGTATGGGTGGGAGGCGGGCCTTTCATATTTATCATAAATACCATCCTCGCTTCTTTGCCGAAAATTACTGAACTTAATGAGCCAATCTCGACCCCCCCCCCCCCCCCTCCCCCCCCCCCTCCCCTCCCCCCCCCCCCCCCCCCTCCCCCCCCCCCCCCCCCCTCCCCCCCTCCCCCCCTCCCCCCCTCCCCCCCCCCTCCCCCCCTCCCCCCCCCCCCTATTTCAATGTTGGGCCTGGGACTCGCCGCGGCGGACGCAACTCCGAACAACATTGAAATGGGGGGAGGGGGGGCGGGGAGGGGGCGGGGCTGGCGTACGGGAGGAGGTGGGGGGTGGGGGTGGGAGTTGGGGGGGGGGGGGGGGTTGAGGGGGGAGGCGTGGTCAAACACCGCTCCCCCTGCTCTGGCTAAATTTTAAATGTAATACATGTTCTGCGAGTCCGCCAGTGTCGGCAACATGCCGATATAAATATTAATGGTAACCCTCGCCCCACAAATTTGTCGGCACTCGCATTGGCATAACACCTCCTCCCTTGAAAATAATTCCTAGATCCGTCCCTGTTAATATGATGTTTTTCACTGTGATGCCGATTCTGCAACTGACGGCTACAGCTAGGATACTGTTGACTTTTGTAGAAAAAACTTCCCCACGCACATATTTGTATTGCATTGTCATGGGGCGTGTTCAATAGCGCAATAGGTATGCCAGTAATGGGTATTTTCCTATATCTTTGAAGTTGAAGGTATTGTCGGTACGGTATGCATACGTATTGCGCTATTGAACGCGCCCCCGGTTCCCTGTATTCATCAACAGGTGTAGAACACATGTACTTACAATGTTAATTGCTTGGCATTCTGCCAAGGGTCGAAAGGTATATATGTTCACTGGTCTTTCGACAAGGGTCGACCGTCCAGACAGTTAAACATATTTCGTTTCTCTTGTGTTTCATTTCGTATTTATTTCCTCATTTCATTACTGCAATTTACAAGAAAAATATTTATTTATTTATTTGTTTGTATTCCAGGCCTGTAGTATGTTTTGTTTGGCAAATACATGTGATTATTGTATTTAATAGCGCCCGCATTCGACGAGACTGCAACGGTTGACCCCCAGAAACTAATAAGATATATATTATATTTATACTATTTCAGTTCGGCGGTAAACCGTTGGATAAGACAATGACGACGGATCGCTTTGTCAATATGGCCAGAATAATAAACTCTTCCCAGCTTTCAAATTGACAAAATATCAAATATTTCATTTTTATTCCGTTTGATGGCGTCTGCCCGGGCTTATTTTGGATTAAATTGGTTGCTCCTCCTTCTCGGTCGACCGAGACAACCGTTCTCCACTTTACCAACCCTCTGTCAAACAATTATGTCAGGTTCATCAAAATGACGCATTTTAAATAACCATCCTATGGACAATCACATTTGAAATAAAATCAGGGCAAAAAGGTGTTTTTTCCCCAGTTTGTATTCAGGGGACGACTTTGGTATTCTTATTTATCTAAGTTTTGGCAAGAAATCATTTTAAGCAGAGGCATTTAGGCCTTATTATGGTGTGGCAATTGTATTTGGGGCTATTACGCAATTCGTTTTACTGAGGCTGGCTATATAAGCACGCGGTCGCAAACTACGTCCTCGGTGTTGTACACGTAGTCCTCAGTGTACGTTGTTTACAAGTATATGTGTACGCGCACATGTACATTTACGTCATAACCCTGTCGATTTATTGACCTGCCAGCCTTTTAATCATTTCTTGTTTTTAATCGACTGGCATTAATCCTTGACGGATTTTTACGTTCGTGGTACCAAATGAAAGCTGATAACTTTTTCTATTCTAGAAAAATACCTATTTAACTTTAAAAAACAAATTTGACGCCCAAATCGGCCCAAACACGGGCAGTCAACTTTAATATACGCAGTATAAATGCACGTGACTCAAAGAAGACATACGACATTTCGCTAAAAGTTAAACGCAGTTCATCTGAAGATAGTTACGTATTAAAATGTTCTTACTGCATGGTAAAATAAAATTGGACGCTACCAAACCGTAGGGTGCGGTGCGTGGATTACCGTGATTGGTTATTGCTATGGCAACAGCGTCAACACGCTTTGAATCGTGAATAATGTCGCGCAATAAGGTTTCTCAAGTCGGTAATACTGGTCGAAACCTGGCGGTCGGGTTGGCGTACGGGTTCTTTCCTCGCCTTTCACCTCTGGCGTCCCGGGTTCGAATCCGGGGTGTGTATGTGGATTGGGTTTGCAGTCCCTACTTGACCGCGTGGGTTTTCCCCCGGGAATTTCTCTGGGGGTTTTCCTCCCACTTCTAAAACTGCAATTTCTTCTTCGTCATCTCAACTTGATAATATAAGTATAGTTAACGCTAAAACCGTATAGTTGATGGCATAAAGGGCCTTAGTTGCCGAAGATGCCATAAATTAACAACAACAACAAAACGGCTGTCTATCGTGTGCGGTAAAATAACGTTAGACGGACAAAACACGACCGCATGACCGAATTGATTTCAAGTCTAGTGGTCCGTAAGCGCCCCAAGCACCATCCTGAGATATCAGGGAATTTCCACTCTGCAAAGCGACGTAACAATACCCTGAGGAAACACACGCAAATCTGTGGAGTGAGCCGGCTGTTGTCTTGAGCCAACTCACGCCCGAGTCATTTTGATGTAATTTAATCAAATCGGTCATGTTATGCCGAAAAGAAACGATTTATATACTTTCCAGAAATTGTATTGGGTTCCGTTTCTTATGACTGTCCCATTCCTACCAAACTTTCAAACGACGATCTTAATTTACTCCGCAGTTTTTCAAATTAATAACATGGATGCATGCTGACGAATGTAATGGAACGGATTCCCCAGTATGCTTTAAATAGCAGCCAATCGCCGACGCGGACAACAGCCAGCATTACCGAGTACATGTATCACATGCATGCACGGTGTTTACAATCTGCGCGCGTTACATTTGAATGCCTGCAATCATGCTGCAATGCACTGCCAAGCGTCCTGATTGGTCCAGCAGAGTCGACAAGATTTCTGTCGCTAGTCCCACCGCCAAATGGGGCCTTTTCAACAGGGCCACTGTACGCAGGAGTTAGGGAGTGCGTTAAAGGGGCACTGTTGCAAGAGGATGCCCAAGCACATGTGATTCAACCATAGACCCAAGGACCTGTGGTCCATAGGCCCCGTGCATTTGTGGTCCACAGTCCCCAGGCACCTATGGCCCTAATTGTACAGTGTCTCATAGGCCAAAGGTGCAAAAAACACCGTCGCTAAAATGGTACACATATTGAATTAACCTAAGATATTGTGGTACTTTATGCTTGCATATCTAATACACAGGCTTAAAAAAATAAATTTCCCTGCAGGTTGCAATAATCATTCCGTTCAGAAACCGCTTTGAGCATCTACCGATACTGCTGCGATACCTCGTCCCAATGCTTCAGAAGCAACTCCTGGAATTTGCAATCTATGTTATAAATCAGGTAGGTATGGTGGCGTAAAAGGGACATCGCATATCACAGATTTCTTTGCAAATACACTACTCAAAAGAATTAAAGGAACAAGAGAACATAATGTTTTTGTCATGGTCTATATGGGCTATACCGTTAGAACAAGAGGCATTAAAGGGCCTGTGACATCCTAAACAACTTTGTGCCTAAGCTTTGCTTCATAATGACGGATTACTTGTTCAGCAAGACATACTATTGTTCGTTTGGATGTAAAATCAATAAAAGGTGGCCTTTTTCAACTTTGAAGATTTCATTGCAATAAATCACAGACAGAGGGCGCTGTTTTGAGTGCATCACATAAGGAAGACAGAAGGGAAAAGTTAAGAAAAAACATAAGACTTCAAGTTGGACTTGTGGCAAATTGCTGCAGTTTCTACCCCTAGTTTTGTCATGGCTTACAGCAGGCAACATGTAAAACAAACTCAAACAGCCATGGATTACAAAAGTTTCAGGAAAATTGAGAAAAAAATGGAATCTTTTGTGCACAGTTAAATGTGATTTTCCAGTGTTTGCCTCTTGTGACATCGTGACCTTGGTCATGAATATGCATATTTTCATTAGCATAAAAACTAAAAACCTTTGTTTTAACCCCCAAACAAGCTCCAAATAGGATTTTTATGACTTTAACTGAGTAAAGTGGTTTTAAAGCATAGATTTCATTGATAAAAATCCTAAATAAGGGCCCTTTAAAGTTATGTGAAAATCATTCAGGTGTTGTCAATTGATTCTCAAACAATACTCAACAATTAATGTATGGCGAAATTTATTGATGTGGTAGCCTGTTAACATGACTAAAACATGAATGAACAAAAATATGGACATAATCATCTGGCAGGTTATCATGACTATCCGTACATTGTCCACGTTTTGGCAAAGTAAACGTTAATTAATCATTGTCTAGTAACTGGTATGACCTCCACGTGCTTGTATGCACTCCTGACAGCGTCGAGGCATGCTTAAAATTAACTGTCTTATGGAGTCTTGAGGAATGTTCTCCCACTCTTCAACCAAGGCCTCTCTGAGTGTCTGTACAGAGTCTGGAGCATGTTCTCGACCTGCAACACGTCTGCCAAGCATGTCCCATGCATGCTCTATAGGGTTTAGGTCAGGAGATCTTGCCGGCCAGGGCATCGTGCTGATTCCCTCATTCTCAAGAAAGTTCATGGACACTCATGCAGTGTGTGCACGAGCGTTATCTTGCACCAGGATAAAATTTTCACCTACGGCAGCAGCATATGGCCTCACAACAGGTTCCAGTATCTCATCTCGATACCTCAAACCTGTTAGTGCACCACCAGCTATCACGACGAGGTCCGTACGCCCCTCCAGGGAGATACCCGCCCACACCATAACTGATCCACCACCAAAGTGGTCAAATTCGACAATGTTGCAGTTGAAATATCGTTTCCCCGACCGTCTCCAAACCCTTACACGTCTATCATTGGTTGAAACAGTGAACCTGCTTTCATTTGAGAACAGTACTGGTGCCCACTGGTCCATCTGCCAAAATTGATGGTTTCTAGCAAAGTCCAGCCGGGCTCTGCGGTGTACTACGGACAAAATGGGGCATGTGGCTGGTCGTCTGGCTCTCATACCATCTTCATGCAGACGATTCCTGACTGTTTGATTGGAAACACGGACATCAGTTGCCCTGTGGAAGCTTGTGGCTAAGGATCTTGCAGTAGATCGTCGATTTCGACGTGCCAGGATCCTCAGGTATCGGTCCTGGGGAGGGGTAGTCACACGTCTGCGACCTTGTCCTGGCCTCCTGGTGTACAGACCATCTTCCTGAAAACGTCTCCACAACCGGTTGATGACACTTACGGACACATCAAAATGTACAGCCACCGCACGCTGTGTATTGCCAAATTCAAGGAGCTGGACAGCTCTAGCAACCTCAGCTTCAGTTAACTGACGGCGAACACCAGTACTCAGTCCCAGCAGACAGACAACAAACAACAGAATTGGAAGAACCTTCATTTTGTTGCAAGAAGTGATAACAACTAGTGATGACAAGTGTACCAATACCAACACCTTATACAGAGTAAAAGAACACGCCTGTGGACACCCCCGTGTCCACGTGTTAGAAGACACGCATGATTTCACCAACATTGTTGAGTATTGTTTGAGAATCAATTAACAACACCTGAATGATTTTCACATAACTTTAATGCCTCTTGTTCTAACGGTAGCCCATATAGACCATGACAAAAACATTATGTTCTCTTGTTCCTTTAATTCTTTTGAGTAGTGTAATTTCCGATATGTCGCACATTTTTTTGCGAATATCTATGCAAATATTTGCGATGTCGTACATATGTTTGTGCAGGTATCTTTGCAAATATTTGCGATGTCGTATACATTTTTATACGCTTCATGATTTGTATTTTACGTCCAGGGTTATCAGTTTATCTCAGAGACGGAAATAAAAAGTCAGATTTACAATTTCATGAACTTTTTGTTCAATAAATTGTTCCCACCCAAGTAATAAATGAGATGTTAAGAATGTTTAAAGTGGATTAGGAATCGTTTGGTAAAACTGCTTATTTTGACGCGGAAAAAATAGCTCGTAAACGAGGTCCGTCCCCAGAAGTCGATGAATCTCGCAGCGTACCGCAAGTTCTCAAGGTCAACTTACACGGTCTATTAACACTGACCGCCTCGTCTCAGAAGCTGAGCCATTGTATTACGTAACGCATTTTTACATTTGCAAATTCGTTCACAAAAGAAAGCACTGAAGCCCCTAGTTTTTAATGACAATTTGAAATTCATGTTTTCCTGTACCCGTCTCCCACAAACAGGAAAATTATCTGCCTTTCAACCGCGCAATGCTGATGAACGTTGGTTTCATTGAGTCGCTCAAATTCGACACATGGGACTGCTTCGTCTTGCACGACGTGGACCACGTGCCAATGAGCCAGATGAATAACTACGGATGCTCACACATGCCAAAGCGACTGATGACTGGTTCGGATCGATGGAAATACCGGTAAGAAAGCAAGCTGAATTTCAATTGTCTTTACAAACCATCCCAAACATATAGTGTTCTAGAGACGACAATTGCCGTCGCGTCGCCATTTCGCGGCGTGTCGTCGCGGCGTGCCGTCGCCTGTTTTTCTATTAATATAGGACGGGACGACATTTGTATCGAATTTATTCACCCCGGCGGTCCCTGGGTCATAATCGAATCCCTAAAAACTAATCACTTATTTACACTTAATAATTGGGGCAAGCCGGGCAGGGGTTTGGGGCATATCCTAAGTGATCTCTAGGAGGGGTGGTTATTTCTCTGTAGGTCTTGCTAAGCTCACGTGATAGCCAATCCCAATCAGTGAGGAACAACTGCACTACCGTGATTCGAAACCACCAGTTGGCTTCATAGCTCAGTGGTAGGGCAGAATGTCCGCGGTTCGAATCCCGGTGGGACCAAGTTGCTTTGCACTGCATTCAGATTTCCCAAACTCATAGAGACATTTGTCCACATTTGTATATAATTTTATTTTTGCCTTTTTTAAAATTTATTATTATTTATTTATTTTTTTAACATACTCTTATTTACAGACCCCTATACAGTACCTTTTTTGGGGCCGTGACTGGCTTGACTCGGAAAAACATTGAAGATATAAACGGCTTTCCCAATGTGTATTGGGGCTGGGGAGGCGAAGACGACGAAATATACCGCCGGCTTACACTGCGCCGGATCTGGGTTAGAAGGCCCTGGGGACCGTTAGGATTCTATAAAGTTATCACACATCACCACAAAAGTGCCCCACGAATGAGAGAAAGGTAACGGTATTTGTCTCTTTTGCATGCTAATATTTGCGACCTCGCAAATATCGGCGCCGATATATCCGCACTAATATTTGCGACGTCACAAATTATTGGCGCAGATATTTGCCATTTACGACGTCCCTCCAGGGCTTCCATATCATAGCGGCCACACCTCCGTGTTTCAACTAAGTGTAAAAAAAATGTCCTACTTTTGATCTTAAATAACTCAGTCATTTTCCAATGGAATTATACCAGAATTTCAGATCATGTAAACGAGGCCCGACAAATTTCATTGAGTGAGTTTTTGTCTAAGATTCCGCCGCCACCCCACCCCGCCCCACCCCCCCCCCCCCCCCCCCCTCCCCCCATCCCCCACCACGCCCCCATCCCCCACCACTCCCCCCACCCACCTCCCCCTCCACAACACGTGTTCGGTCACGTGTTCACTGCAAAAAAAACATTTTTGGGTGTTAAAAAATAATGCTAAGAAAGCATGCGCGGAAATCCAGCTATTTGATTGGCTACAGAGGTTTCTGATAATTTTTCCGTGTTTGAGCATCAAACCATAATCATCACGTTGTACTTATGGCTAGACTATCTAAAAAAAAAATTCAATGATATCATCATTACTCCTTATAGGGGGATATGAGGAAATCATGAACCAACATGATGAAAACAACGGTATTTTGCCAAATTCATTACTGTTCAACCACGAACAAGTCAATGGGTGTTAAATTTAACACCAGAGGTTTTGCAGTGCGTGTTTTATTTTAAAGTGGTTCCTCTATTTTACACCAATTGGTGTCGGCTTTTAATTATGTAAGAATAAATCAACTGTAGGTGTTACAGTCAATAAACACAAAAATTAATGCCCAAAATAAACACCAAGAAGAATACGTTGACACCGGATGGGGTTGTTAAAGTTTAACACTCTTCTTGGTGTTAACAAATATTGATTCCCAAATTGGTGTTACTTAACACCCAAATCCTTGCCCAAAATGGATACCAAGGAAGAATCAAATTGTACACCAGTGGTGTAGATTTTAACACCGCATTTTTTGCAGTGTAACTAAAACAACAACCCACTGAGGTCTGTTTTACACGGTATCGCAAAGGTTCTCAAGACTTACGGTCTGTATTTTCTTCAATTTCTTGTGAGCAGTAAAACGACGTTTTTTTTGTGTAGTCATAGCAAGAGACGGCCATCTTGACTGACGGCCATTCGGGCATGCGGACTGCGGACTTGCCGTTCGCGTAATGTGACCCGAGTGCAATGCGCAAGCATACGCAGCCTAATTGTTCGATAACTGAACGTTGGTCGATTTTGTTCGTTGATGTATCATTTGAAAGCGAATAACTTTTATGTTTCTAGAAAATTATCAATTAAAGAAACTTTATTTTTCGAGAAAAACGCTCGGACTGTATATCTTGAAGGAGGCCAAGTCGAAAATGGCGAATTCTGAAATTGATTTTGTTTTGCCGTATGGCTTATAAAATCTTACCCTCCTGGACAAAGTTAATGAAACTCACTCAATAAAATTTGTCATGCCTCGTTTACATGATCTGAAATTTTGGTTTAAATCCGTTGGAGTTATTCAAGATCAAAAGTAGGACATGCTTCTTTTTTTTTACACGTAGTACATACAACAGAAACGGGCGAAAAATTACGGGCGTAAAAAAGAGATGTGCGAAAATTGACAGGCGAGTGAGTACTTGTATACCCAGCACGATATGTGGCAAAGGGACTCTCCCCCAAGGCCTATATACCTCAACACACTCTTCTCTTTTGTTAACGCACCAACCCCCTAAAAACTGTAAGAAATTCCTTTGGAATTCCTTGGATGTTTGAGACACAATGGGGGAACATTCCAAGGAATTCCTTCCAGTTTTTAGGGGGTAGTTGGTTCGTTAACAAAAGGGAAGAGTGTGTTGAGGTATAGGGGCGTTAGGGGGGAGTCCCTTTGCCACATATCGTGCTGGGTATACCTACCCTGTCCACACAATAGACTGCCGAAGTGAATACGTCATCTTTTGTTGGTTGCCTAGGCAATTGGCTCTAAACTAAAAATCACTGAACCGTGTCCCTGTGCTTTTGCACTATCATGGCCGTTGGAAAAAGTAACAACGTTTAGGTTAACACCGTGTTAACAAATCTGTTAACACGGTGTTAACACCGTGTTAATTATCTGCACTGTACACAGGGCAAGTCACAACTCTGGGTTGCGTGTTAGTGTTAGTGTAACAGATCTGTTAACTTAATTATAATTGTGACCTCAGAACAAACACCGTGTTAACTCGATGTTAACATGATGTTTAGGACGTGTTAAGAAAAACATCTAATTTTATTTCAACACCTCATGATACACATCGGGTTAGTGTAACAGATATGTTAAGTTAATCTGAACGAAGTGGGGGGTGTTAATTTTGATTATTTTTGAACTTTCGTAATTCTCAAAAAATTGAGTTTCATTTTACAACACAACTTATAAAGCATTTTTTTCGATCACTTAGTGGTTAAGCTCGTGTAACACGGACCGGAGGTCACGTACAATTCTGTGTAAGTGTTAGTGTTGAAAGTCGTGCAGAACCCTATACCGATTTGACATTTCCCAAGATGCCGAGTCAACAGACCTGTTAACAGATCTGTTACATTAACACTAACACGGTTTCCCGAGACGCCGTGTTAACCGATCTGTTACACTAACACTAACACGTAGCAGAGAATTGCGCCCTCACTCACTGCAATTTGCGGTTCTGCGCACGACATTCAACACACATCAACACGTCGTGTTAACACGCCGTTTGTTCTGAGGTCACAATTCTGATTAAGATAACAGATCTGTTAACAGATCTGTAGCACTAACATGTAACACACACAGAATTGTGACCTCACCCATTGCCTTTCCTGGGGCAAGGCATTGTCTGCTGGAGCAAGATGGCGGACGATTGCTTCATTCAGGCAGTCGCTTACCAGTCCATCGTATACATGTATAGATCAGTGTATGCACCACACGCAGTCTATAGCCCGTATAATGTACGTGCATACATGCGCGCGGTACATGGCGCAGTGCCGTGCATGATGGGATACAAATCTAGTACACTTTGCCTCGGCGTTCAATCTTCACTCGCGACGTACGCACTCGCGACACGCACTCGCAGTTGGTTGAATCTGTATCTGAGCTCTATATTACCAGCGAACATTTGTGCCAAAAACACAAATTCGCCGCGTTTTACGAGTTTGAAGCGGACGATAGCTCCATGCACTGACCTGCCAATTATTCTCATTCAATTCTACACGAGAAGATTGAACGCCGAGGCAAAGTGTACTAGATTTGTATCCCATCATGCGCAGCGCGCAGTGAATTGTAAAGGCACGTATTAACGAATATAAAACAAAACACTTTTCTATCAGTTGTTAATTTGCCTTCTCTCCTCGTTTCTCGATTCCCAGAAACCAACTTCTCAGGTCGTTTCGCCAACGCGTAAAGCACGATGGCCTCAGCAATTTAGAGTATCCAGAACCACATATAGAAACTCGCCCATTATATACTAACATATCTGTAGATATCTACAAATTAACGTAGTAAAACAGTGTGGTTTACACAACGGCTTTGTTGGGCTATTTTGGGCTCGAAATAGACTATATTTATTCAGGTTATGAAACAAAGTTAAACATAACTAGAGGTATGACGTTTGTTGTTACAAACGCCAGGTGATCGGGTTAAATGAACACTTTGTGATGAATTTCAGACGTTGTTATCACTTGTGGAATGGCAAAAATGGAAGTTCAGCAGCCGATTTCACGAAACTTTACGCAATTGCGCAAGTCCACTTACGCCATTACTTGCGCAATAGCTTATGGCGTAAGTGGACTTGCGCAATTGCGTAAAGTTTCGTGAAATCGGCTGCTGTATACACTAATCCGGTAACTAATATCTCCTCCCTGCATATCCGCCATAGCTGGGGGTTGATAGCTTGCACCGTTTTGAGATATGAATTGTTGAAATAATAACCTTTGAAATCTTGTAATGTGACACCTGTGACGACATCATGACGTCACAATTTTGTGCACAAATTGTTAAACAATATGTTGAACATCAAGTTCTTAAATGTGGCGAAGGAATCATACCAATATCTGTTGTAGTTTTCAAGATACAGCATTTTAAAACATCTCAGCTCCAAATTTGCGTATTTTGACGCCACATTACGTAACCACCGTCCATGTGATGACGTCACAAATGGTATAGTCAAAAAGTCTACATGTGTGGAAACATTTCGTTCGGTAGAAATATGGTCAAATTCACTACCACTTTGAATCTATTTGCATTCAAAACGCTTACAAAATGCACATTTTCGAACAACTTCCGGTTTGGACCGGAAGTAGGCGTCACACAGGGGTCATGACATCGTATGATTTGTTCAGTTCATTTAGACTTATCATGTTGTGAAAGAATTGTTCAAGTATCTATTACGGTTCTTGAGATATGAATTTTGGAAATAATAACCTTTGAATTTTTGTAATTTGACACCTGATGACGTCATGATTACGTCACACTTGATGCCATCGTGATACTATACATTCTGGTGAAAGTCTGCCGTAGGGCCTATGTCTGTATCTAATTTACTAACGATTCAGCTTGGTTTGATAGGCATTGTTGCTGGTAAGTGTAAAAACTGAGATTCTCAGTTTCGTTGAACTTTGACCTCCAATTGACCCCAGAAGGAAGGGTCAGATGAAAATGCCCACACAAAGAAAGTTGTAGCACAGAATGTCATCTGTAAACCTGCCAAATACGAAGATCCTGGGTCACGTGGTTTTCAAGACGGAAGCATTTTAAAATATGCATATTTTGTTTTTTTGGGGGGTGTAATTTGATACTTGATGACGTCACGATGACGTCACGCTTGATGCCATCATAATATTATACACGCTGGTGAAAGTCTGCCATAGGACCTATGCCTGTACTTAGTTACTTAAAGATTCAGCTTGGTTTGATGGGCATTGTTGCTCAATAAGTGCAAAAATTGCGATTTTCGTTTTCGTTGAACTTTGACCTCAGATTGACCCCAGAAGGAAGGGTCAGATGAAAATGCCCACACGAAGAAAATCGTAGGCCATGATCTTATCTATAAGCCTGTCAAATACGAAAATCATGGGTCACGTGGTTTTCCAGACGGAAGCATTTTAAAACATGCATATTTTGGTCATTTTTGGGTTGTAATTTGATACCTAATGACGTCACAATGACGTCACCCTTGTATGCACATCTTCACATTGGGGTTGATGTTCCTACAAAGTTTCAAGTTGATAGCTTGAACCGTTTTGAAGAAAAGCTCTGGAAACGTTTGAGTGGAAAAAGAAAAAAAAAAATAAAGAAATCGTACGAGAGTAATAGGTGATCGGGCTGTTGGCCCGATCACCTAACTATATGAAAAATCGAACAAATAGTTTTGACTCAGAGAGTGCGAGTACGGGCGAACAGACATAAATCCCCGTGGCCGGCACCGGCAGTACACACACTGCGACCAGTATTTCGGTGCTATGGTTCGTGAGTTCACGTCTTTTTCTTGTAAACGGACGTAAAAACAAATTTTCCAGCAGACACGGCAGGTCTCGCACACACTAGACTCATTATACCTAAGAAACAAGCGACATTGCCCAATTTTCGGACACAAATCGGGTTTGTATATCAACTTATACTTTTTGCCAATTATTTTGATTTGTGTGTTCTTTAATGGTAGTGTAATAAACTCCTCAAAAAAAGTTCGGAAAGTCAAGTTTGACTGACGATTAATCTCTTGTTGCAAAATAATTTTCCTTGAATTTTATATCATTAGAAAGGCAGCCCTGTTATTCCTCTTTACGATGATGTGTCATTTGTTATGATTAATCAATTGGGGGATGTGCAGCACAGCTGAATACGGGGGCCGGTGTAAAGTGAAATGTCACAAAATGCATTGCTATTGTCAAAAAGTGCATTGACACATTCCCCTCCTCCAAGCAAAAAGGGAATGCACTGCATGACAATAGCAGTTAATTTTGTGACATTTCACTTTCCACCCACCCCTGTATTCCGTTATACCCCAATTAATTAATCATAACAAATGATACATCACTGTAAAGAGGAATAACGGGGCTTTCCAATGATACCAAATTCAAGGGAAATGATTTAGTAACAAGAGAGAAATCGTCAGTCAAACTTGACTTTCCGAACTTTTTTTGAGGAGTTTATATGAGAACAAATCGATTCATATGCATGGGTATACATCTTCTGTGACAAGAAACATTAAAATACAAATCGGTCAGATATTGGTTTGTTTTTAGGCCACATAGCTCAGCCAATACTCCGGATGTGCCAAAAAATGTTGCCCGTAAAACGGACACCATATGGGATGCGTCTTGTGTAAGTTGTCCACATTATTTTTTAAATGTTATCACAGTTTTGCGACTTGAACGCAAACTACAGGATACATCACAGTATTTGTCTCTCGTAAAAGAGGAGAGGTCTCTGATTAAAGGCACAGGCCGTCAGCAATGCGCGCGAAATACGCAGCTCCATGCCTTTGCTATACGGTGCTGCGTGTTTCGTGGCACGAATTTGGCACGCGCATTGCTGACGAGCTGTGCCTTTAAATGAAGCTTTTGCGGGTACCGAGTGTTTCTGATATACTGTGCAGCACAGAGCTTAGCGTTGTCCAAGGCTATGAAATTGTGTGAATCCGTGAAGAATTTGCCTGTATGCTATGCAGCGAAAGTGCGCCATCGCGCGGTGAATTGTAGCCAACTGCAAAATAGTCTGGTTACCAAAATATCTTGGTCTGAATCCTGACTTCTCGGGCGAGGCTATATCATAGCCTTGTTTATTCTGTATTCGATTTCTTATGTGTTTCTTTATATCTGCGTCCGAAATCCGACGCAATTACTTATGCGAAACCCGAGTGCTTAAAAATATTCATATCTTACATAACATCCAATCAGAGCTCACTACTCGGGTCAAATGGTGCGTGTGACCGGTTTGCAAGCAAGAAACGTTTGTACGTCGTATGTGTAGTGTTGTTGTAGTACGTTTATGGCACGTACGGCAAACGTAGTGCCCTGCCTGTGTGCCATCATGTGTAGTGTACAGTATGTAGGCCTGTCGGATGCAATTATGGCGACATCACACGTAGTGTTACAACTGAGGAAATCAACGGTAGTTTGAATTATGCAGCCTACAAATTGCAAATTGATGACTTTCACGAAGACCAGAAGATATCCCTCGCATATTTTCTGTAAAGGTATGACGTGTTTGTGAACTTACCAACTGGGTATAGGCTACGTACGGAAAATCTGCTATTTTTCAAACGGCACCGTATTGTTCTGTCAAAACAACCGTTAACTAATGAGCTTTCGCGTCTCGGTGCTCTGTTCGAAAATTTTGCATAAAGAGTCTGCGCCCATAAAACACATCGAATACAGAAAGAACAAGGCTATGATACAGCCTCGCCCGAGAAGTCAGGATTCAGACCAAGATATTTTGGTAACCAGACTATTTTGCAGTTGGCTACAATTCACCGCGCGATGGCGCACTTTCGCTGCATAGCATACAGGCAAATTCTTCACGGATTCACCCAATTTCATAGCCTTGGACAAGGCTACACAGAGCTTAGTCTTGGCCCAAAACTTTTCTAGTCGATATTGGTTTGTGTACGCGTTGGCCATTCCCGGTAGTGAGCCCTCTTGCAGCACTAACAGACCAGCCCTTTGTGCGACTAGAATAGTAGACTGGTTCCCGGTCCACATATTCCACATACAACGACTGACTTAAATTCAGTCTTGTCAAAACATTTTTGGTCCGGGTACCAGACTACTAGAATAGTCGCACGAAGGGCTGGTCTGTTAGTGATGCAAGAGGGCGCACTACCGGTACCGGGAATGGCCAACGCGTACACAAACCAATATCGACTAGAATAGTTTTGGGCCAAGACTACACAGAGCTTAGCCCCAATCCGATGTGAATCCACACTGGGCGCACCAAAGCAGACGCGTACGCGCTCGCCGTGCATCAAGTGAATGCCCTGTGCGTACGCGCAACGCTCGCGTGAGTGTATAACAACAAAAAATACTGCAACGTTGGAAAAAACTGAAGTTTTCAACACCAAACAGACAAAAATCTTGCGGAAATCTTGCAAAACAAAGAAAGTATAAGCTCCATTTTATATAACCATAATAATATTGGGCATTAGTTACTTTTAGGCCACCCTTTCTTGTAGTAACTGTTACAGTTGTAAATCTGACTTTTTGCCCTGAAGTCACTTTTGTGGAAACAACCAACTCTTCTTCATTCCTGTAACCCATAGTTTTGCAACTTTTGGACAAAATTATTATTTTTTTAAAATGTTTGTTACCTGTTTTGTCACCTTCAACATTGCTAAATCATTTGAATTTGGCCTTCTGCTGTTTTATGTTGTAAAAAAAAAACACTCATTGACCAATCAGAGACCGGGTATTAAACTGAAACCTTTCCCAGCCAATCAAAAACGTTCTTTCATGCCATAATGAGCATAAAACGCCATCTTGAATTTGTTACACCTTTGGCCAGTTATTCCTGTTTTTACCCCACAATTTCTCTCAAAAATAAAAACACTGGCCTCTTTTAACAAAAATAATCTTGTAATTCTAAAGAAAAGGTCAAGAAAAAAATAAGTATTAAGTGGTTTGATAAAAAATGACACTTTTAATCTCCGGAACGGGGTACCAAAGGTTACGAATGCCTAATATTCGATGTCTTTTGGGGTTATATGAGAATATATCGAGCCGAAGCGAGATCGGTATTTTTATGACGAGTGAGATATATTCTCATATCACCCGAAAAGACATCCAATAGACCTGAAACGTAATGACGTCACGCAATGTTTACCGCGGTGCATTATGGGTGAAAAGTGGGGACGAAATCTCTGCATCTCTAGTTTGCGTGCGTTGTTTATAACTTTGTGAACTTTACTAACCGCTTCTTTGGCAAAAAAACTTCAAAAACAAAGATCGTAAATTTCTAAATATGGCTCGTGTCAACTTAGTTGTGCCTGCGTGAGTTTTAAGCCCACGACGGACGCCGGAACTCCTCTTTTAACTTTTAAGGCCTCAAAAGGCGGCGAAAATGGCCCTGCAATAATTGTGCAAACTAGCGATGCAGAGATTTCGTCCCCACATTTCACCCATAATGCACCGCGGTAAACATTGCGTGACGTCATTATGTCATAGGTCTATAGAGTACAGAAGCGATGACGTCACAAAAAACTTTTTTTACATTTCAGCGTTTTGGATACCATGTATCGGTGGAGCATGATGAAAAACATCCACAGCCCAAATTTGGTGGGAATCGGTTCAGTGGGGCCCGAGATATGGCCGCATGAATACATAATTAGCCCCATTGAAATCAGTGTAAATTGGCCTGGTTCCAAAAGTTACGACCCATGCCAATTTACACTGATTTCAATGGGGATAATTAGGTATTCATGCGGCCATATCTCGGGCCACCATGAACCAATTCATGTCAAATTTGATGTGTGAGGGTTTTTCATCATGTTCTACCGAAATATGGTCATGAAAATGCTGAAATGCAAAAAAGAAAATTTGATGACGTCACACTTCGGCTGTCTATTCTTGGGTTCCACTTTCTTGACAACCGGTTGCTATGCTATGCGCCATTACCGTGCTCATACTATGGCACGCCAAAGTGAAAATAATTTTAAAATACATGTATATATATATAAAATCAATCACAAACTAGGATAGGTTTTAGTTCACTATATTTTATTCCGACAAATCTGTTTCGTGGATACCTCCACTCGTCAGGGAATTGTAATATATATATATTTTTGCCAAAAAAAACGTTTATTTTCGAAAATGTTGCGCAAGAAAAAAAAAGGTTGGCTTTACTTTTAAATGTTGATAGACTGTTTGAAACTGGCATGTTGTGCTTTTGTTGGCAAGTTTTTTTTAAATGTTGAGACTTGTATTTCAGGGTTGATGGCAAAATTATCAGTCTTTAATTATTTACGCTTTGCCGTGCCATAGTATGGATACTGTAATGGCGGACACTATAAGCAACTAACAATGGAAATTGGACACACCATTGTTATTAAGAATGGTTTGTGCCCAATCTCCATTGTTAGTTGCTCATAGTGGGATAGCAACCGGTTGTCAAGAAAGTGAAACCCAAGAATAGTATAGACTGCCAAAGTGAATACGTCTTTTGTTAGTTGCCTAGGCAATGGCTCTACACTAAAAAATCACTGAACCGTGTCCCTGTGCTTTTGTAATTGTACTTTTTCTGACGGCCATGATGTTTAGAGCCAATTACCATGGCAACACGTGACACTTCGGCTGTCTGTTGGAGTTCGAAGTAGCTCTTAACCTCTTATTAATTTAAAAGCGTATTCTGTATCATTATGGCATTACTTTACCTGTATTACAACTTAGCTCTTTGAATTTATAAATGTATTTTAAACAAAACATTTCATGTTTCGCATTTTACTTCCAATAATAAGCCATTTGTGCGGCTATATAAATAAAACATTCGTTCTTCACAAGAAAATGTTAAAACCGACTGTATTGATGTTATTGTAGATTGTTTCACATAAATCATTGCAAATGGAATAAGTGTGCCTACAAGGTATATACCAATCCGGTAACTAGGGTCTCCTCCCCTGTACATCCGCCACAGCTGGGGGCTTCCACTGGATGAACTGTATGTTTTTGCTGAAGCTGTATTTGTTTACTTCGAACAAGTTGCGCGTCATTGTAGGATTGTGTACGCGAACGAGGCGCGTCGCGTGCACGCGGAGGGGGCGCGTTCGTGCATGTAATGGATGAGCGCTTTTCGTTTTAAAAGCAACACAAAACGCACAGCCCATGTACTGGACGCACCCCCAGCTATGGCGGATATACAGGGAAGGAGACCTTAGTTACCGGATTGGTGTATAGACTGCCGAAGTGAATACGTCACTCCTGCACTAAAAATCACTAAACCGTGTCCCTGTACTTTGCAATGGTGTTTTATCCGGCAGCCATAATGTTTGGAGCCAGTTGCCATGGCAACAGACGTCACACTTCGGCACTCCATTGCAATAGATACTGTGATCTGTCATGTTATTTCTTTAAACACAAGCTGCACTTTGCGAAACTCATTACGCAATAGAGAGGCTTTTGGTTTTCAAATCCAAAACTTTAGGGAAGCGTTTTAAAAGTTACAATGCTCGCTTGGTTGGATTATAAAAAAAGGGGGCTCTACTCTCAATCAGTTATAAAAACAAGATAGGCCTACACTAGGCACATTTTATATTCACACTGAGTGCGACGCGCGTCAAAATTACGCGCGAAAAAGCGAAGTGTGAATCTACACTTAAAGGCACAGGCTCGTCAGCAATGCGCGCCCGCCAAATGTGTGCCACGCAATACGCAGCTCCATAGCAAAGGCATGGAGCTGCGTGTTTCGAGCACGAATTTGGCGGGCGCGCATTGCTGACGAGCCTGTGCCTTTAATATGAAGACAACGTACAAGGGATGTCCTCTCAGTAGCATCACCGAGCACCGAAACAAACAATTTCAGCTGTCTTATCAGGAACACCGTATTGTACAGGGTTCAGGCCGTGGTTACCGGCTCAGGCGGAACGAGTTCACGTTTGCCGACATTCCCACACCCAACTGATCCCTTTCTTTTATGTTTTTAACATATTCTTGCATTTTTACGTATACCAAGGATATACACTATGGAGTAACTATAGAATACAGGGCCCACGCGACAGCACCTTTTCAAAGACGAACGGAGACGATATGATCGCGAAGAGACGGCGCCCATTGGGGTGCGAAAGTATCACTTTGCCGTGACTTCGTCATAAAAAAATCTCTGAAGTACATAGACGTGACCGAGGAGAGAACTTCGAAGATGCGGGACGGGAGACGGAAGAGGTGCGCCCTCTAATTGTGATCGAAAGCACAACTTTGCCGTGAATTTGATAATTAAAAGCGCTCTATGGATCTAATTAAGTTGAAACGAAGAACGCCCTCTGTACGCCTTCTATTTCCCGACTTTATTTACCTTTTTTTTAAAATATCCCTCTCGTGGCCAGATTGTTCCTGGGTACAGGTAAGAGAGTCTCTGGAGGAGCGGCGACGCGGCGTCGCGGAGACGGTTGTGGATGGGGGGAGGGGGGTGGGGGAGATCTAATTAAGTTGAAACGAAGAACGCCCTCTATTTCCCGACTTTATTTACCTTTTTTTAAATATCCCTCTCGTGGCCAGATTATTCCTGGGTAAGAGAGTCTCTGGAGGAGCGGCGACGCGGCGTCGCGGAGACGGTTGTGGATGGGGGGGGGGGTGGGAGATCTAATTAAGTTGAAACGAAGAACGCCCTCTATTTCCCGACTTTATTTACCTTTTTTTAAATATCCCTCTCGTGGCCAGATTATTCCTGGGTAAGAGAGTCTCTGGAGGAGCGGCGACGCGGCGTCGCGGAGACGGTTGTGGATGGGGGGATGGGAGATCTAATTAAGTTGAAACGAAGAACGCCCTCTATTTCCCGACTTTATTTACCTTTTTTTAAATATCCCTCTCGTGGCCAGATTATTCCTGGGTAAGAGAGTCTCTGGAGGAGCGGCGACGCGGCGTCGCGGAGACGGTTGTGGATGGGGGGATGGGAGATCTAATTAAGTTGAAACGAAGAACGCCCTCTATTTCCCGACTTTATTTACCTTGTTTTAAATATCCCTCTCGTGGCCAGATTATTCCTGGGTAAGAGAGTCTCTGGAGGAGCGGCGACGCGGCGTCGCGGAGACGGTTGTGGATGGGGGGATGGGAGATCTAATTAAGTTGAAACGAAGAACGCCCTCTATTTCCCGACTTTATTTACCTTTTTTTAAATATCCCTCTCGTGGCCAGATTATTCCTGGGTAAGAGAGTCTCTGGAGGAGCGGCGACGCGGCGTCGCGGAGACGGTTGTGGATGGGGGGATGGGAGATCTAATTAAGTTGAAACGAAGAACGCCCTCTATTTCCCGACTTTATTTACCTTTTTTTAAATATCCCTCTCGTGGCCAGATTATTCCTGGGTAAGAGAGTCTCTGGAGGAGCGGCGACGCGGCGTCGCGGAGACGGTTGTGGATGGGGGGATGGGAGATCTAGTTAAGTTGAAACGAAGAACGCCCTCTATTTCCCGACTTTATTTACCTTTTTTTAAATATCCCTCTCGTGGCCAGATTATTCCTGGGTAAGAGAGTCTCTGGAGGAGCGGCGACGCGGCGTCGCGGAGACGGTTGTGGATGGGGGGATGGGAGATCTAATTAAGTTGAAACGAAGAACGCCCTCTATTTCCCGACTTTATTTACCTTTTTTTAAATATCCCTCTCGTGGCCAGATTATTCCTGGGTAAGAGAGTCTCTGGAGGAGCGGCGACGCGGCGTCGCGGAGACGGATGTGGATGGGGGGATGGGAGATCTAATTAAGTTGAAACGAAGAACGCCCTCTATTTCCCGACTTTATTTACCTTTTTTTAAATATCCCTCTCGTGGCCAGATTATTCCTGGGTAAGAGAGTCTCTGGAGGAGCGGCGACGCGGCGTCGCGGAGACGGTTGTGGATGGGGGGATGGGAGATCTAATTAAGTTTAAACGAAGAACGCCCTCTATTTCCCGACTTTATTTACCTTTTTTTAAATATCCCTCTCGTGGCCAGATTATTCCTGGGTAAGAGAGTCTCTGGAGGATAGAGCGGCGACGCGGCGTCGCGGAGACGGTTGTGGATGGGGGGATGGGAGATCTAATTAAGTTGAAACGAAGAACGCCCTCTATTTCCCGACTTTATTTACAGTTCATTTTAAAGAGGGCGCCCGTGACCACCGTGACCACGTCTCCGGCGACGTGGATATTGAAGTATAGTGGGCCCTGCATTCTATAGTTTAGCCTACACTATACATCAAGAAGTGGAAATTTTGGTCTTTTAAGAGCGAAATAATGTGAGTGAAAGTCAAAGTGATCCGTCGTGGAACTTAAGGTTTTCCGAGAAAACGTACCGCGGCGCCATGCCGTGTTGCCGGGTGGTGCCCCGGGGAGTACCCCTCTTGTACGCACGCTGGGTGATGACTCTTCTTGTTATTGTGACGTTGTGGGTGTTGGCGTTTGCAATCGGATTTAGCGTCGACAATTACGATTACGAAAAGACGGTGTCTTCTCCGTACTTCGGTGGTAAATATGTTAATACATTTTTGTCTAATTATTCGATATTAACGCTGAGTAAAAAAAAAAACATGTTTCTCGTCCGGGTTTTCAAAAAAAAAGGGGAAGCGGGGCTTTTTTAAATGTTTTTTATTTTTCAAGATGGCCGCCATTAGAGATTTCCGGCAATCCCTGGTGTGTTCGCTATAAATGAAATGTTACAAATAAAAGGGGCCAATTGTTATGCACCTATCAATTGTATGACGCACCTTCGGACCCCCGGGAAAGGTGCGTCAATGTCCACAGGAGCGTCATCCTTTTGGGTAACATGACGCACCCTACGTCACTTTTTGTGACGGACCATTCTTGTCAAATGACGCTTCAAACTACCAAATTTTGACGCACCATCTTTGGAAAACGACGCACCTTGACAGACATATATGATTGACATACATGTATAAAAATATAAATGTACACGGCGAAAATGAATATCGAAGGCGAATGCCTGGCAAAGGCGCCGCTGGCGATGGTGATTCCCGTTTAAAAATCCAACCGGAGCCTAGCCATCTGGACGACGGGCAATTGTACGCATACGATCGATCACGAATGCATGCAGCCGGCGCGAAAACATCTCTGGCATGCACGTTGGCCAACAACAGCTTTCCGTAGACGCGTGCACAAAAGTACTGAAACCAGTCAACAACCGGTACCCAGCTTTCCATAGACGAGTATACACAAAACTAGTGTAAACCAGCTCGCTTGGCGACCATCTTGCTTTCAGAAGATACCATTAAGCAGTAAGGGGTAGTTTTGTGGGGTACCGTGGCCGAGCGGTTTAGGTCATTGACTCTCAATCATAGGTGAAAACTTGGGGTTGCAGGTTCAAACCTCCCCACGGCTACGGTACCTGTGCCCTTGGGCAAGGCACTCAACCACACTTGCTCCATCCTTCGGAAGGGATGTAAAGCCGTTGGTCCAGTGTAATGGAAACGCACTCTAAAGATCCCAGAGCATTCTTTCGTGAAGAGCAAGGGGGATCATCCCCGGTGTCTCTGGCCATTTCTAATTCTAATTCTTCATGGGTTTCCTCACGCTTGCGAGTGACCGTGCAATGAGCACTATTGAGGAATCCTTGGTATGAATACCAGAAAGAAATAATAATAATAATAATAATACATTGATTGCGTAGGAGTTTATTTTTTAGTACCCCAATAAAATGAGTATGAACGCAAATAAACCGCGAATAAATGGGACACTAACATTTTTTCGAAATTATTTCCCGCCAGTACATTGTATATGAAACAAAACAATAAAGACATTAAACAGATGTACAAATATGTACCTCGGAAACAGTACGGTCACCCCTCCTTCCAAAATGGTATTACTCCACATAGCAGTATTTTTGACGTTTTTCGTTTTTACTCCTGTTTTTCATCCATTTTTAGAAAGTACCGGTACATGCACATGCAATGGGGAACTAAATTGATGTTTTAAATCTGTTAAATTCCATTTCACTCTGTGGTGTACCGGTACATTAGGGGGCTTCAATATTTTTTAACGGGACTTTTTGAACGCCGTGCCGTCGTGGTTTCGTTTTAATCGGGCGCTGTGGAAAACCGATGGACACTGTACTGACGCACCATTGACGTACCTTGACGCACTAGTCATGGTAATCGTGACGGACCAATGTGTACTTTGACGCAATACCTTCGTCAAACTGTGACTGGACATTCCGGGACATGCAGCGTTCGCCCTTAACTTTTTTCCCAACAGGGCCAGTTGTATTAAATCTTCACTGGCCCGCCAGCATTTCAAGTGGCCCGGTTTAATACTGTTAAAATTTCTGGTTGTTCTTTTTAAACACAGTCGACCATTAATGTTTGCAAAAACCACATTTTAGTGAATAAATTAGGAAAATTTTGTAGTCGTAAGGTTCTCCCCATTAAAAGTTTGAAATGTGTGGTACATTTTAGAGCTTTCTGGTGAATTTTAGAACTATTCTGGAGTCTTGAAAGGCTCTTTTGTTATAAATTCTCAAGGATGCATGTTTTTGTGCACATTAACCCCATTAACCCCTTCGACTTTTGCTGTCCACCGTTACATACGTATATGGAAAATTTGTACACAAGCTTTTCAGAAATGTATGTTGTGGCAGCATTTTCTTACATTTTTGGGCAAAAGTTATCTCCTGAGAACAGTACAAGAGAATTTCTTTAAGTTTGAGATAAACTGAAGACATCTGAAAGGAATTATTGACTTATTTTTCAAATAGGCCCATTAGTGTGGAAAGACCCACCTGCATTTGCAGTTTTAAGTATGTACCTCTTGGGGGAAGTTATACAGAATTAGCCCATAGTACTACCCGGGCAAAGCTGGTCTTTTTCAACCTGTTGGCTTGGGGTCAAGTCAGTTTTTGGTTTTTGACATGTGACTTGACTCTGGAGAAAATGACTTGTGACTGGACTTGGGGAAATAAGTCATCAAAAACTAGTCATCAAGTCTCCAGCCCCAAAGACATATATGTATACTGCAAGTGCATGCAGTCTCTCACTCCAGTGTGTCCAGGGGAATAAATTGGAACCGGCCGTGGGAGTCTGAAGAAAGATCAAAGTTATTTCATCACTCCTTTAAATTTAGTACGGCGTGGGTCTTGTTTTATTTCAACTGGACAGCCGGACCATTGGGAAGGGTTTCCAGCTGGCCCGAGACCATTTCAACTGTCATTTGGCCAACTGACCAGTGCTAATTCGAACGCTGACATGACGCACCTTTCCCGGGGGTCCGAGGGTGCGTCATACAATTGATAGGTGCATTAGCCACACAAGAACTGAACATATTTACATTGTTTTAATAGTGTTCAGCACGATTTTCGATAAGTGCAACGGACCAGTGCTAATTCGAACGCTGGTTTATTAGAACTGTGCATTCAATTTCAAATGTATTAATAGTTATATTATAATATTGAAGATATATTATAATATTGAATTCTGTTATGTGAGAGTAATTTTGCCTATTCACGATGCGGTATGCACTATGGGTATAATTACTTCCATTTACTGACTTCCTGTAAATTACAATTTAGTGAATTCATTTATATTGACAGTGTAACAGTGTACCGGGGTAGATGTCAGAATACTTTGGGTGAAATTTGGGGTCACTGAAAAGGATGTATTGGGGCTTTAACAGTGTACTTTTCTTATTTATTTTTTTCTAACTGTTCATTTAAAAGTATGGGCTTAAAAGAACTGTACAAATATGGTGCACCAGCCATGGGTGTTGAAAATCTTACAGTTCACTTCACAGTGAGTATTTGACCTTGAAATTACATTGTACTTGTAGGAATATGAGGAAGTATCGTACAATACACGTACACAGGTACCCCGGTACATGTACCACTAGTAATGCAAGCACAATAGCAACCTGCACACAATATTCTCCCCCCAACAGTGGATAATTTTTTTTTACAAATCTCTTTCAAAAGCCAAACGGACCTCTTTCGACACTGTAAAGTGCAGGGCAAGGGCGTGGTGTTTTTCATGTTTTACCTACTTTTTGTATAGATTTTAAATTTGATTTTGTAAGGCCGCACTTGTTCAAAACATTTGTCCCAAAATATGTATGATTCGATGCAAATGTCCATGCGTTTGGGAAATCTGGATGCAGTGAAAAGCAACTTGGCTGATCCAACAGGATTCGAACCGCAGACCTTCTGCTTAACGTGCATCTTAAAAGATGCCCTACTAATTGAGCTATGAAGCCAACTGGTGGTCTTGAATCACGATATTGCAGTTGTTCCTCACTGAGCTTAGCAAGCCCTTGTACAGACTTGGGGGGAGGGGAGGTGGTGTGGTGTGGTGTGGTAACTAAACATATCTCGCTCAAAACCAAAAATCCTAACAAGTCTAAGTGACTCTGGGTCAAGCTTTTAAACTCTTGAGTGGGACAAATTCATTTTGAGGTTAACTTCATGAATGTCTAAACTTCAGGGCTGTAGTTGAGTCCTTGGTGTCCGAGTCCTTGGTGTCCGAGTCCTTGGTGTCCGAGTCCTTGGTGTCCGAGTCCGAGTCCTTGAGTCCGAGTCCAGCAAACATCCGAGTCCTCAGCAGTCCGAGTCCAGCAAACATCCGAGTCCTCAGCAGGCCGAGTCCGGACTCGAGTCCGAGTCCAAACTCGAGTCCTACAGCGTTGCTAAACTTCATTCAATATTAAACCCGTGGACAAACGACAATGCTGAATATGAATCAAAACTCTCCTTTTTGGTATTTTTTGTTTTCATGCAAACAAATTGAGGGCAGTACGTACTGTAGGTATGCAGGGCAATGATGCGTGAGATGAGGCCAACACAGGCCTCGGGGCAGGTCATTCCGGCCTTTGTCCGAAATTCAAAGGAAAGGGGGGTTGGAGAGGGTGGTGGCAGCGGCGTTATTTGTTCAGGCCGAGTTGGCCTCAGAAAGAGTGTACATGTAGATAACATGGATAAGGGGCATCAGGGCCAATTCAGCAGGACATGAGGCCATTGGCCTCGGTGGTCTTGGTTAATGTCAAGGCCTGGTAACATATTTTGCACCTTATACAGGCGGATAATGATCTTGGCCCGAGAGAAACTGAACCCTGCTTCTTTCACTCGTGTTTTCTTCACGGGCTGAGTGATTTGGCTAAAAATGTGGCTTAGAAAGTCTCTAAAATTTGCCAGTAAAAACCTTGCAGTACTGTACATGGGTCTTTCCACAGTAAAGGGGGCATTTTGGCAACACAGACCATATTTTTGAGGAAATACCTTTGTCTGGTCTCAAAATAAAAGAAATAAGTTTAAGTTGTTCTGAAGAGATAACTTAGGCCCCCTTTACCGTGAAAAGACACATATGGACATGGCGTTCTTGATTATCCATTCAGGTCCCTCACCTCACCACACAACCAATTACAGGACCCAAACATCTTTTGCGGTCATGCCAAAAACTTGTAAGTACGGTAAAGGCTTGTAATATTAAACAAATATGCCGACATTATGGTACAACTTACTGGGACCTTTTACTGTGTTTTGTACTATAAAATGTTTATCATTGCTATCAAAACTTTAAATCAGATTTTTCTTGTCAACTCATAAAGTAACATTTTAAGTTGTTATCGTAAATGTTACAATAAATCTTTAACTTCTATTCTTCTGTATTCTTTTTGTTTTATTGTTTTTAGTTAAAGTTGCAGATGTCCGGAGCATCAACACAACATTAATTGAGAACACTTTGAAAAAGCCACTTGCGGAATGTCCTACTATAAAAGAAATGATCGGTCTTGGTAAGTTGATTCAGATGAACAAGCTCAGGCTGAGTTCAATTTTACGGTAACACTTTAGAATATTCTTATTTCAATAAATGTAATTTCTAGGACAAAATAGTGACAAAATTTTCACCAAATTTAGTATGGGGTACATGGTCTAGTGCACCCAACCCAAGTTCCTTATACCAGATTCATGAAATGTGGGTTCGAGACCTGGCCACAACAGGTTGTGACATTTGTGCCCTTGGGCAAGGCACTTTACCATGCTTGCATAAAAAGTGGCTCGGAGTCAGATTGGTTGTCTCGTAGCAGACTACTGTAAAAGCTGAAATTTTCGCGGTGGTTTTATTTTCGCGAATTTTGCGCACCGGACAGAGCCCGCGAAAATAACAACCCGCGAAAATATTTTTGGCGATCCCTGAAACAAAACATAATTTCCATCCGCGAAAATAACAACTCGCGAAAATGTCTGTACGCGAAAATATTGGCTTTTACAGTACATATACATGTAGTTACCCCTGCCAGGCCCTTTCGTATCCTAAAAAGACTGGTAAATCCGATTTTGTTTCGGTATGAGGGGCTGGTTTCTCTGTGATTGACTTTAGTAGCCCTTACCTTGAGTGACGTGTGGGCCTTGTATTTGGCGACTTGCAAAAACAAATCTCTTGGGTTGGGTTTAGACTGGGCATTAACACCCATTGCTTTGAGAAAAAGCCGCATGGAGGCAAATTAAAGTGCACAGAATCAACTTTGCAGTCTGTTGTTTCACTTAATAATAATAATAATAATAATGGTGGATTCTTATATAACGCACATGTCCACCCTGCGCTGTTGCCATTATTACCACTGCCATCAGGGAATCACCAGAACCATTTTGCTTCAACTAGGTGGCTGCTGGCCAGGCACTCAACCATATCAGCAGTTAGATTGTGGCATTCCCCCTAACAGCTCCCTAAATATCACTTCAAATTCCCTTTACGTCACTTTTTCTAAAAAGCAATGCATGTCAAATTTACACGTGATAATGCATGAAAGGGGTCAGTAGAGACGTTCGAGAAGCTTACACCATGTAACACCAACTTACACCAGGGCATTATTTTTGAGTCTGCCCCGGTGGCTAACACCATTCCCCGGCAGGGTCTCTGGTGTAAGGCTCAGTGTAATGACATCACCTAGTAACCATGCACAAGTTGCAAGTAGTGAAACATGGCTGTCAATTTGGAATCACGATGCGAGTATGAAGAAAAGCAGTTTTAACAAAAATAGGAGAGAACAGGGGTGTACATGTATATACATTTTTTCTTAATAATCATTAGATGTCATTGACGTTTAACGGTACCTTGAGGACAATTAATTTTGCGTGGTGCCAGCTTCATTTTTCCTCGTGAGTCAAACAAAAACAGTGTTTTTTAAAAGCCTCGCCTGGCAACAACTTTTGACCTGTATTCCCAGAATTCAAAGTGAAACCCTGTGTTGTTCTTTATGCATCTTCTGGAAGCTTCCCCTGATGTACCGGTAAACCCCATGTAATCGGTGTAAGCATCTTGAATGCCTTTGGTGTGAATCCAGTTTTAGAAGTAGGAGTGGCAATGGATTTTACCGCCCTTATCCCGTTTCTCTTGCAGCCAACAACAGGCAGATGGACCTCGCAAACGAGGTACCAACAAAACTGTTAGATCAACTAATATTTCAAGAACAGGTGGATGAAATCCGGCAAGTGGTTCGCATAGGGAACTTTCAGATGAAACCGGATCAGATCCGGATTGCGTCAACGAGGCAGGATCCGAGATCATTGGCAAATGGCACTGCATCTTCAATCACAGAGAGACTGTCTCCATTGGAGACGCCTTGTGGGGACTACTTGTATCTCCCTGGAGGGCTCTGGAAACCGGCAACTTGCATAGCTAAGTGGAAGGTACACATACAGTAGTACATGTACTGGTATTTCAACGTGATTTAACCTGTACAATATTTGCGCAATATTTCTCACCACAGCTTAAAGGAAGGGACAACACTTGTTATCGACGAATTTAATCAAAAATATTACCGATGTATTGCCGGGTGCATAAAGCCCTTCCAGCGGGCCATATTTTTTTAACGAGCGCCCTCAATTGATTCAGTAATTTTGCGAAGCAAACCTGTACAAATCTAGTCACCACGCAAGTGCCATGACAGAGCGCTGTACCATGTACAAGTACATGTATGTACTGTGCCGCGCGCTCGGCAGGCAGACCGAGACTGCAACGAGTTGCGAAGCAGACGTGTACAAGTCTAATTCCTAAGCAAGCACCATCTTTGCCTGCATCGTAAACTGGCAACGGTCGTGTGTTGCGTGTGATGTACGCACCTTGCGTACGTGGTGTGGACTCGAAACCCATTCAAGTCCACAATGTGCGGGGAAAAGTGAAGGATTGTGGACTTGCACTCGTTCGCTTAAGTCCACAGTCATGTTGTCCAAACTTGGGAAAAGGGGTTAGGTTGGGGGTGGAGGGTTAAAAAAAAAGTTAGGGTTCAGGAGTAAAGTTTAGAAACATAGATTAGGAAAAAATTGGGGTGGATGAGGGAAGAATTTGGAGAAAACAACGATTTTCCGACCGATTCTCTAAAGTGCACGAATACAAAGAAATGTCCACAGTGCATACGTAATGCGCGACTTAACGTGTGCACGTGTGCAGTGTGCGGCTGGAGCGATGCGGCAAGCAGTGGGCAAGGAACCGATTTTACCCTCCGCTTTCGCTTTACCGTCTTTAACGATCGAGGTTGCCTAGATTCTTTTTAATATCCACATTTGTACAAGGTAAATATTTAAAACAAAACTGGTTCTTGTGATACCTGCACGATGGTGGTGTTTCAAGCAAAATGGACTTTTGTTTTGGAGGTGACACACAATGTTAACTTTACCATTGTAAACATAACATGTCAATAATTCTTGAAAAATCGTAACATTAAAAATCTTTACGTATAATGCCACAATTACAAACTATTCCAAACTTGAGAAACTGTCGTCCTTCTCTTCAAACAACATCAATTCTCAATGTATTTACATTTGTACAGTATGTATACATGTTAGCATATTACAGGCAACAGTCATTTCTTAAAGGTGCATGACTAGATTATTTAATGCACTGTAAATAGGCATCCATTTTAGCTGTGATTGTTTTAGCCACATCGGCTTGGAAGGAGTACATGTACAATGTAGCATGTGGTGACAGGAAGAGGTGGCTCCTCAATAGCTGTCAAAACACCTGTCTTCTTGCTCTCACAGCTGTCTACCTCTTCTGGCCAAACAAACTTATTCATTCCCACTGGTGTCATGAAGTTTACCGTATGTTGTAGGAGTTATTTATTGCCATCTGAATCAATCCAGGCCACCATGTGTCATCAAATATTACACGCACATAGTATGTATTACATGTACGTGTATGTACATTAGCTGTTAATGATTACCATAGTCAGTGTAGCAACAACATTCAGTATTCACAGTAGCCTCAAACTGTCAAAATGTAGCCCAGCATCATTTAGCCCATGCCTAGCCTACAGACAACATGTGACTGTCTTGCATACATGTATGCAAAATGTAACTGCCTGTACAGGTAGGACACATCAAGTTCAATGTGCATGGTTACTAGGCCTGTGGTGATCCAGTTTATTAGGTCAAAACAATTTCTAAGTGATATTTGGCCTTTTCCCACGACACTTTAACCCCGAGATTACCCGGATAACAGAAAAATTTAACCCCAAGATTACCCGGGTTAAGGGCTCGTTTCCCACGGCAAATCTCGGGGTTACGAATTACCCGGGTTAACTGGCCAAAAATGCCACTTAACCCGGGTAACTTGCTCGGGAGGTGGGTTAACCCACCAATCTCTGTGTTAATGGCGGCCTTGAGACAATTCTCTGGGTTAACGTTTGCCGTGGGAAACGACGACACTGGCCAACCCGGGTTAGCAAGCAAAGCGGGTTAAAAGCTTCTACTGTGTGGGACCATTGTGTTGTTACCGGGTACAACGGAACATCGTTTGCAATGGAAGGTGTTTCAACTGCACAAAAGCTCAAGAAAAAATACAAGAAGCATTATCGCCAGCGATGTCTTCATGTCGACTGCCATCTTGTTTATAAATATAATGCATGGTCAGTAGATCAATTTTTCACACAACTGTACTTCAATCACGAGAATTTGACAACGAATCAACCCAAAGTGGAGTTGTGTTCTTTCGTAATAAATCGCAAACGTGTCTTTAGTACTTCGTAACTGAAGACACGTTAACGGAAAGTTAATAATACCTCAGAAATAAAAGTCACAGCACATACATGTATCCCAACAGCTTTCCTTCAGGTGAAATGTTGGCCAAGTTAAAAATTTGAACACTGTTACTCCTGTAAAAAATTAACACATTCATGCCTTGTTTCGGATGTGACGGAAAAGTTAACGGAAAAGTTAACATTAGTTTTGAAATCTACACAAAATTTTCGAACAGGCATGAATCGGAGAAGTTTTGAAATCATAGGAAAGCGCTAATGTTCACTTTATCTATGCAACAGCAAATGAACAAATTCATCTTGATTAATGTACAGTAACAGCTTACTATAAATGAGTATAGATTGTTAACGGAAAATGTCACCTCCGAAACGACTTATTACAACAGTGTGTCTATGAAAAAGAGAAAGAAGAGAACCTGGTAAGCAAAACTGAAATAAAGGTTGAACACTTGCCTATAGATACTAACCACAAAACAAAAAAGTCTGAATTAAATGCAAGTAAAAATGCAGGCTCAAAGAATAAGGATGTGTAAAAAATGGGACAGCCAAGGGGTCATATGTGACGGGCTCCAGGAAAATGAGTCTCAAGTCGCGCTGGCTAGTATTCTTTTTGCGACCATAAAAAGAAATCTGTGGCATTTCTACGCTCATTAAAATACCTAAACACAAAAGAAATTCCAGGCGTTCCAGGGGGAACACAGACATTGCAGGGGGAACACAGACATTCCAGGTGGTATCTGGGCACCGCCAGGAATTTCCATTGTGTTTTGGTATTTTATTGAGCGTGGATTTGCCGCGGATTTCTTTTTATGGTCGCAAAAAGAATACTAGCCAGCGCGACTTGTGACTCATTTTCCTAGAGCCCGTCACATATTTGCACTACATTCATGACCACCACAGCTGAAAGAAGAAAGCGAGAGAGATCATTAAGCTACCCAAGGTAGCCCCTGTCTAGGACAGTTCCACTACAAAAAATCAAAGATTTCTGTCACTTGGTTTTAAGATACAGGACAAGAAGTGTCAATAGGGAGGTTTCGGTCGCATACGGTTAGGCAAAACGACGACTATTAGTGAATTTCACGTCATCGATTTGTGCGTACTTGTGGCGTTTACACAAATATCCCAAATGTTGTTTTGTTGTTTACACTGATAGCAACGCCTCTACCCCTTAGTGAAAAACTGATATCGAAAGGTAACGATTTTGAGGTTTGGCTAATCGTAGTCGTAATCACTAACCGTGCACACCGAAACCTCACTATTACCAGAAGTTACACCACTGATTGTAAAAATTACTTATATATAGGATTTGCAATAGACAGCCGAAGTGTGACGTGGGTTGCCGTGGTAATTGGCTCTAAACATCATGGCCGTCGGGAAAAGTACCATTGCAAAAGCATATAGTCCATGGGCCAGAGGGGCCCACCGTGCACCCCCCCCTAGAATTGACGAAACAACATTTTTCTAGTAGGTTTGCATCTGTACTTCATTTTAACACTTGTTAACATTCGATTAGCTGGGACTCACTACTCGAATTTGGATGTTACATGAACCCTCAAGCCCAAGACTTTTGACGGCCAACTTAGGGTTAGGGGAAATTCAAATACTCTTTGTTCCGTCAAAAATTGTCGTAGAGATACAAGTTACCCCTCAAAATGTAGGTCTTGGTGAGCTCTACACAGTGGTATATGACTCATGTCTTTTAATTCAGTACGCAGGTCAACAGAGGTCAAAAGGTAAATTCTAAAGGGAGTTGCGCAAAATTTGGTAATCCTCGCCATTAAACAAAAATTTACACGTACGTGCACCCTCCTAGAAATGACGAAACAACATTTTTCTAGTAGGTTTGCATCTGTACTTCATTTTAAGACATGTTAACACGAGATTAAACGAGACTTACTAGTTGATTTTGGATGTTACATGAACCCTAAAGCCCAAGACTTGACGGCCATTTTAGGGTTAGGGGAAATTCAAATATCCATTGTTCTGTCAAAAACAATAGAGATACAAGTTACCCCTCAAAATGTAGGTATTGGTGAGTTCTACACAGTGGTACATGATTTATGTCTTTTAAATTAGTAAGTAGGTCAACAGAGGTCAAAATGTCAATTTTAAAGGGAGTTTCGCTAAATTTGGTAATCCTCGCCATCCAACAAAACTGTACGTGTAAATTAATAAAGTTTTACTACCGTATTTATACATGATATTATTCTGTCTCAACGTATTTTATTCGCCATATAAATACAGGTTAATTTGATTATAGTGGTAGAAAGGCTTTCTGCCACAACGTGGGAATTAAATAGGTGGGTCAATATAGCACCAAAAATACCCCAACATAAAAAAAACCTTACAGGCATGGATGGGGTGGAGACAATGACTTCTCTAATATAACTGCTGATGTCAGATGTAGCTAATTCTATTGTTCAGTAATGTGTATAACATGATACTGTGGCAAAACTGGCTGCACCACCCACCATATGAGCTGCTAAGGCAGGGTGGGCCACTCTACCAGAATTGCCTCCCCGACAACCTGCACTTCTAGGGCTGTATTTGAGACATGGGATTCAAAAGGTCTGGTTAGGCCCATGCAGGTTTAATCAGGATAAAAACCTAACAAACTTCAGCATGAAGCCATCCCAGCCCAGCTCTAAGCCATCCTAGCCCAGCCCGAAGCCATCCCAGCCAAGCTCAATGCCATCCCAGCTATGCCCAAACCCGAAAACCCCAGCCTAAAGACATCCCAGCCCAGCCCGAAGCCATGCCAGGCAAGCCTGAAGCCATCAAAGCCTAGCCTGAAGCCATCAAAGCCATCCCGTTTCAGCCAGAAACCATCCCGGTTTAGCCCGAAGCCATACTAGCCGAGCCCAAAACCATCCCGGCCCAGCCTTAAGCCATCCCGTCCCAGCCCGAAGCCATCCCGTCCCAGCCCGAAGCCATCCCGTCCCAGCCCGAAGCCATCCCGTCCCAGCCCGAAGCCATCCCGTCCCAGCCCGAAGCCATCCCGTCCCAGCCCGAAGCCATCCCGGCCCAGCCCGAAGCCATCCCGCCCAGGCCGAAGCCATCCCGGCCCAACCCGAAGCCATCTTGGCTCAGCCCGAAACCATCCCAGCCAAGCCCAATGCCCTCCCAGCTACGCTCAAACCCCAAAACCCCAGCCCGACGCCATCCCAGCCCAGCTATAAGCCATCCCAACCCAGCCCGAAGCCATCCCTGTCTAGCTAGAAACCATACCAGCCAAGCCCGAAGCCATCCCGGCCCAGCCTGAAGCCATCCTGACCCAGCCCGAAGCCATCCCAGCCCAGTCTGAAGCCATCCCGGCCCAACCTCAAGCCATCCAGGCCCAATCTGAAGCCATACTGGCCCAGCCCAAAGACATCTCAGTCAAGCTCAACGCTCTCCCAGCTCGTCCCAACCCCAAAACCTCAGCCCGAAGCCATCCTGGCCCAGTCTGAAGCCATCCCGGCCCAAGGGAAGCCATTCTAGCCCAGCCTGAAGCCATCTCAGCCAAGCCCAATGCCCTCCCAGCCAAGCCCAATGCCCTCCCAGCTTAGCTCAAACCCCCAAACCCCAGCCCGAAGCCATCCCGGCCCAACTTAAGCAATTCTAGCCCAGCCCGAGGATCTCCCAGCCCAGCCCTTGGCCCTTCCAGCCCAGCCCGAGGCCATCCCAGCCCAGCCCGTGGCCATCCCAGCCCAGCCCGTGACCCTCCCAGCGCAGCCCGAGGCCATCCCAGCCCAGCCCGAGGCCATCCCAGCCCAGCCCGTGGCCATCCCAGCCCAGCCCGTGGCCCTCCCAGCGCAGCCCGAGGCCATCCCAGCCCAGCCCGAGGCCATCCCAGCCCAGTCTGAAGACATCCCGGCCCAACCTGAAGCCATCCTGGCCCAGCTCGAAGCCATCCCATCCAAGCCCAATGTCCTCCCAGCTACGCCCAAACCCCAAAACCCCAGCCCGAAGCCATCCCAGCCTAGCTCTAAACCATCCCAACCCAGCCCGAAGCCATCCCTGTCTAGCCCGAAGCCATCCCAGCCAAGCCCAATGCCCTCCCAGCTACGCCCAAACCCCAAAACCCCAGCCCGACGCCATCCCAGCCCAGCTATAAGCCATCCCAACCCAGCCCGAAGCCATCCCTGTCTAGCCCGAAACCATGCCAGCCCAGCCCGAAGATCCCGGCCCAGTCTGAAGCCATCCCGGCCCAATCTGAAGCCATTCCAGCCAAGCCCGAAGCCATCTCAGCCAAGCCTAATGACCTCCCAGCTCAGCCCAAACCCCAAACCCCAAAACCCCAGCCCTATGCCATCCCAGCCCAGCCCGAAGCCAACCCGGCCCAGCCCAAATCAATACCAGAGGGCTTTGGGCTGGGCCGGGGGTAGCTTTGGGCTGGGTCGGGGTGGCTTCGTGTTGGGCTGTGGTGGCTTCAGGCTGGGCTTTGGGGCTTCAGGCTGGGCTTTTGGACTTCATGTTTTTGCTGGGAGGGCATTGGGCTGGGGCTTGATGACTTCAGGCTGGGCCGGAATGGCATCAGGCTGGGCCGGGATGGCTTTGGGCTGGGGTTTTGGGGTTTGGGCATAGCTGTGAGGGCATTGAGCTTGGCTTGGATGGCTTTGGGCTGAACCGGGATGGCCAAGTTTGTTAGGTTTTTTATCCTGATTAAACCTGCATGTGCCTGACCAGACTTTTTGAATCCCATGTCTTAAAAACAGCCCTAGAAGTGCAGGTTGTCAGGGAGGCAATTTTGGCAGAGTGCCCCCCCCCCCCCCTGCCTTAGCGGCTCATATGGTGGCTGGTGCAGGCAGTCTTGCCACAGTATCATGTTATATACATTAATGAATAATAAAATTAGCTATATTTGACATCAGTAGTTATATTAGAGAAGTCATTGTCTCCACCCCTTCGACAATGATTTTTTTTTATGTTGGGGTATTTTTGGTGTTATATTGACCCACCTATTTCCCACGTTGTGGCAGAAAGCCTTTCTACCACTATAATCAAATTAACCTGTATTTATATGGCGAATAAAATACGTTGAGACAGAAGAATATCATGTATAAATAAGGTAGTAAAACTTTATTAATTTACACGTTTGTTGAATGGCGAGGATTACCAAATTTAGCGAAACTCCCTTTAAAATTGACCTTTTGACCTCTGTTGACCTACTTACTAAATTAAAAGACATAAATCATGTACCACTGTGTAGAACTCACCAATACCTACATTTTGAGGGGTAACTTGTATCTCTACGACAATTATTGACAGAACAATGGATATTTGAATTTCCCCTAACCCTAAAATGGCCGTGAAGTCTTGGGCTTTAGGGTTCATGTAACATCCAAAATCAACTAGTAAGTCTCGGTTAATCTCGTGTTAACATGTCTTAAAATGAAGTACAGATGCAAACCTACTAGAAAAATGTTGTTTCGTCATTTCTAGGAGGGTGCACGTACGTGTAAATTTTTGTGTAATGGCGAGGATTACCAAATTTTGCGCAACTCCCTTTAAAATTTACCTTTTGACCTCTGTTGACCTGCGTACTAAATTAAAAGACATGAGTCATATACCACTGTGTAGAGCTCACCAAGACCTACATTTTGAGGGGTAACTTGTATCTCTACGACAATTTTTGACGGAACAAAGAGTATTTGAATTTCCCCTAACCCTAAGTTGGCCGTCAAAAGTCTTGGGCTTGGGGGTTCATGTAACATCCAAATTCGAGTAGTGAGTCCCAGCTAATCGAATGTTAACAAGTGTTAAAATGAAGTACAGATGCAAACCTACTAGAAAAATGTTGTTTCGTCAATTCTAGGGGGGGGTGCACGGTGGGCCCCTCTGGCCCATGGACTAATAGGGACACGGTTCAGTGATTCTTAGTGTAGAGCCATTGCCCAGGCAAACAAAAAATGACTTATTCACTTCGGCAATCGACATGTATATCTCAAAATGTTAATCAAGAACTTGACCGGAAATACCGTGCTTGTGGTTGAAACTGTCCAATGCAATGATTCTGCCGGAGATGGTATTTTATTAACTGAAGATAGATTTAGGCAAAAAAAAAGAACTATGTTTAACGTAAGTTGAAGTCTCCCAAAATGATGCAGTGACCCGGCTTTTTTTGTTTTGTTTTGTTTTGTTTTTATTTTTTTATTTTTTTTTATTCCAAGCAATAAAGGCATGTTTTTAATCGAAACACTCAACAGACGGTGAGTGTCTAAGTAAAAAAAAACACTTTGAGGCGCAGGGTTTAGAGTGACGCGCGCTAGCGATATTTTTATTTTTTGTTTGTGCTGTTTTTGAAGAAAAAAAAAACTTATACACAGGTTGGTTTTGATCATACACATCCTCAATCACACATGGAGATAGCGCCATTTGTAACAGTTTTTCAATCCTGTAATCTATCTTTAACAGGTGGCCATTGTAGTGCCCTACCGAAATCGTCCTTTCCAGCTTTCAATATTTCTACGCTACATAGTCCCGTTTCTACAAAAGCAATTTTTAGAGTTTGGCATTTACATCATTAACCAGGTAAGGATGTTAAATGCTCTTTGGCGAATCATTTTCATATACATGTATACACTCGACCAAAAAAGTTCTGTCGCCAGTAAGACATTTATAGATATTTATTATTAAAATGGATTTAATGTAGGAAAATAATATATCAAATTTTAGCTGAACATATCCCTCAAAGGAATAGAGCTCAACGGAGTCCATGATGGCAAGCTTCACAGAACAGGAATGCAACAAAGGAGTGTGGGGTCAGAATTAAAAACACCAAAGAACAACGATGTCAACTTTATTGCACTCAAGCAAGGGGAGTTACAGTTCAGTATTTTGCTTCCACCACTAATGCAATGGCACGATTCAGATTGGACAATTTAACCATTTTGATTTGGATGTTTTTGACAAGACATTGATAAATCTAAACTCACTTAAAAATTTCCTAATTGTCTACCGGTACACACAAATTGCCCAAATCACAAGCTGCATTGTTCTTTGGTGTTTTTCATTCTGACCCCACACTCCTTTGTTGCATTCTTGTTCAGTGAAGCTTGCCATCATGATCTCTCTTGAGCTCTATTCCTTTGAGGGATATGTTCAGCTAAAATTTGATATGTTATTTTCCTACATTAAATCTAATTTAATAATAAATATCTATAAATGTCTTACTGGTGACAGAACTTTTTTGGTCGAGTGTAGATTCCAAAAGTATACCTTGTGGTTCTAGACCCCATTCTCACTAGAGAAATTGCTTCGTTCGACGATGATTTGACGATGATTCGACGAAGAGATTTACTGATGTGAACGCACGCCTCTTCATTCGACGATGATTAGAATCGCTTCATTCGATGAAGGAAATAGCTTCATTCGATGAAGGAAATAGCCTCATTCGACGAAGAGATCGCTAATTCATTTCTACGAAGCAAATTTGTAATGTGAACGGCTCCCTTCGTTCGACGAAGCGATTTGGCAGGCCTGTTGCACAAACGCGTTGTGCGTCGAGCACCTAGATGTAGCAAGCACTGTTTTTGACGCGCCGCTGGAAAACCACACAGTGCGTCTAGATGTTTAAAGCTCAGCACTTGATGCACGACGCACATGTACGACCTCCCACGGCTTCATACGATCTTCATTAGCGGTCGCTCTTCGTTCGATCTTCGTTAAGTGATATGTGAACGCACGCTTCATTAACTAACGATGATTAAATAATCTTCGTCGAACGAAGCGATTTCTTGTTGATTTGTTGATTTGTGATTTGTTGATTTGTGATTTGTGATTTGTGATTTGTGATTTGTGATTTGTGATTTGTGATTTGTGATTTGTGATTTGTGATATTTGATTTTTGATTTTTGATTTAAAACTTTATTACATCCCAAAATGGGAAATTCATTGCTTGCATATTCAACAGTAAAACACCAGGTCCTCCACCCACAACAGCCACTGCCACAGTGTCATGCACCAGTGAGCACACTGGTGCCAACCACAGTATTAGGATCCTAGCACAACCACGCCTCCTCCACCCAAGCCAAGCCGCTTCAGTGCACACATTGTACACTGAAACCCCTCAACCAGTACTTATAGCCCTGCATCATCATGAGTCCGGCATTACTCCTGAAGACGAACAGAGCACGCTGTTCGAAACGTTGAGTTCACACTTACCGGTTCTTTTCAGAACCACACATATACAAATGAGATTCACATGGTGCTACCGTAAACCCATACACAAGTAAAACACCAGATAAAACTACAAGCTCAAAATTGCTTTAAAAACATACTATACAAATGGTTAAACACATTTTAACAATTTACCGTTGAAAACTGCTATTAAATAATTTGATTGCATGTAAAATGAAAGAGGATGACATAACTTTTGAAAATCACGCAAATGCTCACCTGTCAGAATGTTTAAAACTTATAATAATAATAATAATAATAATATATGGCATTTATAATGCGCTTTTAACCGAAGGATACAAAGCGCAGGGAGATAAAAAGAAATGAGGGATATCGAATCGCTCAAATCCTAGAGAAAGAGGTGGGTCTTAAGAGCCTTTTTGAAAGAAGTGATGTTAGTTGAATTCTTGACTGTAGCTGGCAAGTTGTTCCAAAGGCGAGGAGCAGAGACGGAAAAAGCCCTATCACCTACTTGAGTGCGTGATCTGGGAATATTAAGACATGTGCTAGTTTAAGATCGTAGTGAATATGATGAAGACTTCCTAATTCCTAGAAGAGCTGAGAGGTAACCTTGAGAAAGATTATTCAATGACTTGTATGTGTGGACAAGAGTGCGAAATTGAATACGTTTAGCAACTGGGAGCCAATGAAGCTCACGCAGGAGTGGTGTTACATATGTGCACTTTGGGGTTTCCTAAAAATGAGCCTGGCACACCTATTTTGTATTTTTTGCAGACGAAATATGTTCTTCTGTGACAGACCATTCAACAGAGAATTGCAGTAGTCCAATTTGGACAGAATTAATGAATGAACTGCATTGTGGCAGGCCTCGAAATTATCTGAATGAAAACTATTTCTTTTCAAAATACAAAAATAACTTTTGACATTCCTGGAATATTTACCCACGCAAAAGTCTACAGTCCACATTTGTATACAATTCAAAAGTACAATAAAAGGGCCAAATACCATTGTTATACCCCGTCTTGGAATACTGCAGTTTCATTGGTCCAGAACGGTCACCCTGCCGTATGCGAATTTAACTTCATATCACCCGGCCGTATACTGTGCGTGTTCTTGCCCCTGTCCATAGCACGCGTAATGCGCTGTATGAGGCTCCTTTAGTAAAAGAAACCGCGTGTTACGCCCGCTAGAGGCGCGCACGCACATCGCATTATTTCACACGCTGTGCGCGTGCTACTTTCGCAATGTTACACACGCACAGGTAGTAGTCCGAAGACTAGCGAAAGTGCAGAGACAAATTGTTTTTACAATTTCAACATTCCAAATAATAGAAACGATATTATTATGCTGTACGGAGACCATGAGACGGGATATAACAAAACAATTGTTGACTGGTGTGGTGTGGGATATGGGTTTTAACACCCTCGGGAGCTCATAGCACCCTGGCGTTGCCTCGGGTGCTATGAGCTCCCTCGGGTGTTAAAACTCCATATCCCACACCAGTCAACAATTTATAGTGTACATTTAATTCCCAGGTGGCCTACAGCTGACATAATTATTGAAGTGAATGTGATTTATGACAAATGTCTGAAAAAATAAAGTCCCATTGCCACTGACCAGCAACTGAACAAAAAAATCAAGTTGACAGTTGCTAAATTATGCAACAGGTTAAACACTGGGTAAATACTGTGTTAAGTTCAATGCTGTTGCATGCAACGGGATCCCACAAAAAACACTGTTTGTGTTGGCTGCTCAGTGCAACAGGATCCCACAGGATGAAAAGCCTGTTGCGCACCAGCATGGTTAGGGTTAATGTTCCAAAGTTTATTCAATAAAACTAGTTTGAGGTTTTTTAATTTTTTTGGTTTGAGTTAAAGTTTTGAATTATCCACGGTTAACCTACTTCAATGTGTCAAAATGTTATTGATTTGTTATTGATTTGTTATTGATTTTTGATTTGATTTTTTAATTTTTAAATTGATTAATTTTTTTAATTTTATTTGAAACTTTATTACATCCCAAAATGGGAAATTCATTGCTTACATATTCAACAGTAAAACACCAGATAAGACGCGTACAAAACGTTGCGTTCGATGTGCTTCCTCGAGTCAGCGCTGACCTGAGGGATCATGCAAGGTGTGATGTGTCAGGGAAAACAAGGAATCAAGGTTAAACACGTGTCGACCCATATCGAACGCCACCTTTATTTACAAACACATGATACATAATACATCGCGACGGCTGGTAAAGCGTATAGCCCAATATTTCTAGTTAATTACGTGACATTTTGATAATTTTTTTTCACATTGCCATCGAAATATTATTGTCAAGGATGCTAGATTGCTACATTATGTAAACAGTAAGCCGGTGTGTCCCTTTAAGATCGATGTTTGAGTCGTCTTATATGTACGAATGCATGGAGTAAATGCAGTCACCGATGGCGCTTATCTTCTGCTTGTTGATCGCGAAGCTAGCCCGGCATACGGCAGCAGGCAGGCGGTCATATAAACAGGCGGAATTTTCTTTTGCCGCAATAGGTGAAATTCTCTTGAAAATGAGGCGTAATTTAAATGGCAGAAATTCACTTACCGAAACAGGTTATAAGTCTGGGCATTTTTACGCTATCAACGTGAAGACATAACTTGCATGTAGCCCCAAGTTTATCGACGTTTACATAATACACGCGTAAAGCATACATGTGTACACTTTACTGTGTTGAAACAGGCTGAAAGTTACTTATGATGCGCGCGTGCGTGCTAGTTTACGCGATGCTCCAGAAAAGATAGATTTATGTAAATTAGATAAATACACATTAAAAACATTTCCGTCAAGCATACTGATCTGCACATAAATGTGGGTGTGCCATTTGTACAGCTGAACGATAGGCCTACATGTACATCTAGGTTCAAGTACATAAACTTGCATTTTTTCACGTTATTTACCTTTCATAAACTGCCGACAAAATGCGACAATACGCCAAGCAGACGACACTACAAAGTCGGCCATTTTGATTTGTAATGTGCGTGCCGTTTTCCCGACGGCTGGTACTGTTAACAAACATGGTACATGTACACCCGTTGATAAATCTATTGCGACTCGTCTTGAAAAGACGCGTTTTGTGAAATCGATCATAGCACACGTCTTAGCCAAAATCGATCTTAGAGCTCGAACTCTTCTTAAATCCTAGTATCGATCCTAAGATAAGAGGAGTTTTTTCGAAATTGGCCCCAGACACTTGCAATGAGAGTCATAAAACATGTTTAAAATTATAGGGTTAACCTTAAACTTGTTAAGTTTATTCTGATTACCACGATAAACAACCTTATTCGTTTGATTGATGTTACATATGAGCGCACTGCCCTAAAGTTGATACGTATACATGAACGATGTACATGTAAGAAGGAGACACCAAACTGTCTTCACCATCGCCTGATGAAGGCCTGCAGCTTTGCGGTCGAAACGTCGCGATCCCATCGCTGGCCACATCGTGAGACAGCAGATGAATATTTGTTTATTTATTGCTAAGTTTTCTTAGGCAAAACAACCAAGAGTTTAGTTTTTTGACAATTAATGTAGTCGATCTGATTATGCCATTTTAGTTTTTTATCAATCATTACAAATATTCATACATGTAGCGTTAAAATGAGAAACGTTCAGTACATGTACCAGTATAATATTTGCAGTCAAACCTTATTTAGAGATTATATTGTTCAAACAGGAACTTTGTATCATCAGTAATAAAAACATTGGAAAAACAAGGAATTGGGACCTAAATATTTCCTTGTTCGATTGTATAAACAAAATAACACCCCAATAACTGGATAATCAAACTATATCTCATATAAGGGTAATTCCCAAAATTAGGGTTCCAAAATTGTTGGTGTCCCAGTAATACGTATGACGTTCATGTACACTCTCTGCTTCAAAAATCACCACTCATGATCACAAATTCTCAGTAATGGACTGTGATTATAGGGGCCAGCATCATTTTCTTCTATATTTTGTTCTCTGATTCCTGAAAAATATTCAAAACAAAAGACCATGAAGGCTTATAATTTGTTCCATGGTATTGAATAGGAGCCAATGAAAATTGGCTGTAGAATGAGTTTGCATTAACCTTGGTGCCATATCCACACCCAAATATTAAATTTAAGTGGCAATTGTTGAAAATAATTTTTTTACTGGGAAACCACTTTCAATCACTAAAAACACTTGTAAATCTTAAAAAGCATGTCCCACAGTGACACTTTTGGACCCCTAATTATGGGAATTACCCATAAACTGACTTTTGTTCTTTTTTTTTTAATTCAGGAAAATGACTTGCCTTTTAACCGAGGCATGTTGCTGAACGTGGGTTTCCTTGAAGCGATGAATTTTTCCCACTGGGACTGTTTTGTCTTTCATGACGTGGACCATCTTCCCCAAAGTGAGTTCAATCCCTACGGTTGTGTGGACATGCCTCGGCACTTCATCGGTGGTGCGGACAACCGCAAATACAAGTAAGACAGCAATTTAACTTTTCCAGTCATTCCTGAGGAATTTTAGTCTTTTGGTATTTTTTAACCAACAAAATCTGAAATTCTAAATGTAAAGATAATGAACAAGGAATTATGAGAAAAAATTGCTTTTTAAAGAAATATTTTAGTACCACTTTATCACAAATTCATAAATACCTTAGACAGTTTACGCATATTGGCTGAAAGCACATCACGTGGGCAGTTTTAAACAGACGATAAAGGCCCAGTCGGTCTGAAACACTTTTAAGCCTGGCTCACGGCCGCACCCGCGCCCTGGTCAGTGCGTATGGAACATGCACACAGAAACTGCACGCTCCCGAAAGCAGATTGTGCACTGTGACAAGTACATGTACCTGGTCTTGTACGTGCGCACACAACACGCTTGCATTATGCGTAACGCGCGTGATCAAACAAAAACAACTCGGCGCACAGCTAGCAGTTCATACGAACGCTGAAAGAAAGTGAATGCAAAACATGGCAAAACGACAAGCTAATTTTGGTGAGTTTTACCGATTTACACAAAAAGGTATTTATGAATGGGATTAAAAGTACATGTAGGTTTGGCCAGTCTTAAACAATCCGTTTAAAACCGGCTAGGGTCCCAGGCGCTGATAATGGCCCGAGCCGCCAGGACCCTAGCTGGTTTTAAGTGCATGTTTAAGACTGGCCAAACATACTTTTAATCCCTAAGTATTAGTGAGTGTATCACAGTGCATCAGGCACAAATAAACAGATTACAATATTAGCAAACTGTTACAAACACTGCTATCCCCATGTGTGATTGAGGATGTGTATGATAAAAACTAACCTGTCTATAAGTCAGCTCAGTACCTCGTATACATGTACATTCAGAGAAAAGAATGAAAAACTGTGTCCATGCTTTCAAGAAATTGTGCGAAGCCACTATCCTATTTAGGCTTTTTCCCTGGCTGAAAGCCTGAAAATCACTGAACTGTGTTCCTGTGCTTTTGCAATGGTACTTTTCCCGACGGCCATGTTGTTTAGAAACAATTACCATGGCAATGCACTGTCTATATATCTCGATGTTTAGGCAAGCGTTTTAAGAGCGCTATATAAATATATATTATTTTGTTTTTCATGCAAGGTCAAATGGTTTATTGAAATTCCGGGGGAAGTGCAAATCCTGTATACAGGATTTAAAGCTACATGTAGCTTTGAGCCCCTTTCACAATTGGACGATTTTGGATACGAATCAACAGATGTAAGAATTGTATTACATCGTAATGAAAAAGCCTGGAAATCCCTAGTTACCGTGATGGAAACGACCGAAAAGAACATGTTGTGATTCCGTTACGACAGGTTACGACCACTTACGACCCTGATGAAACCATCATACGATGATCGTAAAAGTGGAAACGATTTTGATGCGAATCCTTGCGACACTGATACGACACTTTGCGAATGTTTGCGATCAGATTGCGACGTTTTAGGATGCATTCCGATTTCTTTGCGACATTTTTGGATCTTTTACAATTGTATGCAATGCCATTACGATCGCTTGAGATTCTTTATGATTTTTGGCGACCTGAAAGCGATTCTCTATCGCGGTTCCCTGGAAATGATGACGATCACGTGACTTAATTGCATTCCTATCAAATCGTAAAGAAATCTTAAAAGATCTCAAAAGTTTGTATTGAAATAGTGCTGAAGGATTGGTTAACCACTTCGCGACGGCTGGGCATTTTCCAATTCATTCCCCAGGAGCGGGAGACTGCACTAGCAGTTTTGGTTATGCAGTATACATGTAAGTCTCTGGGGCTGGAGACTTGATGACTAGTTTTTATTTCAAGTCGTAAATTAATCTTATTTCCCAAGTCCAGTCACAAATCATTTTCTCCAGAGTCAAGTCACAGGTCAAAAACCAAAAACTGACTTGACCCCAAGCCAGCAAGATAATAGTGACCAGCTCTGCCCTGGTCTAATTCATGGGCTAATTCTGTATAACCGCCCCCAAGACACTCGCACTCAGAACTACATATGCAGTTCCCCTGTCGTGAAGTGGTTAAGAACCTTTACGATGGCATTAGGATTATTTACGAACTTGTTAAGACACATTACGACTTTATTACGATATCTTACGACCGATGCGACGATACGACCGTTCAAGAAAATTTTGAACATTACGATCGTTTAATAATGTTTAAAATTGTCTTTACGAATGCCCTTACGAATACTTACGATTCAAAATTGTTAAGGTTCGTATCCAAAATCGTGTGAAAGGCGCTTTAAATTAAAATGCTCAGAAAGAACTATGTTTAGAAACTTGTTCAAAAAATTGCCAATCAAAAAAATGTTTTTCCCCTTCTCTTGCAGAGTTCCTTACTCGACTTCATTCGGCGGGGTAAATGGCTTCACCACGGCTCAGTTTAAGAGAATCAATGGCTTTGGTAATGTGTACTGGGGCTGGTGTTGCGAGGACGACGACCTAGAGAGGCGTGTCCGATCCGTAAAGCTCACCAAAAGACGCTACACAGGTCCATTGGCATACTACAGGGCCATCACTGTGCATCATGATAAAGTTAAGACTGGGTTAGGAGAGATGGAAAAAGCAAAGTGAGTATGTGTAGAGATGCTTGGTAGTGCAAAATCGGAAAATAGTATGCATATAATGAATGTTTATGAGTGAAATAGTACAAATATATTCCTGAGGTGACATATTTAATGTTCTATTAATATTTATTCGTTCTATTGCACGAATTTTGAACGTTCATTATTTGTTTTATAAAACACCCGAATAAATTCCCGTCATCTGAACTTACAAATTAGTGTTGTATCGTCTGCCATTTCGTCTGTAGCTGGCTAGCTCCCTTGTGATGATAGTGCCAGCTTTCACACTCAATGTGTAGTTTGAGAGGATAATGCACCAGCATCCAACCATCCAAGTACAGACATGCCTACATTTTTGTGCTTAACATGTAGTTTATGATGCATTGGTCGAAAACCAATGGCGCGCGGTCGTGCAGCCCAGAGCATGGGTTATACCGAATACAAATTATACGACATGTGACCGACAACACACCAGTCAGATGAAAAGGGATTTATTTTGATGTTTTATAATTAGGGATTAAAAGTGGGTTTGAATGGTCTTAAACATACATGTACGTTTAAAACCGGATAGGGGCCTGGTTGCTGATAATGGCCGAAGGTGCGTGCCATTATCAGCGTCCAGGCCTCTATCCGGTTTTAAACGTATTGTTTAAGACCTGCCAAACTCACTTTTAATCCCATTCATAAATACCTTTTTTGTGTAAATCGGTAAAACTCACAAAAATTAGCTTGTCGTTGCATTCACTTTTTTGCTTCATCTTGTTGTTTGTACAATCAAACTGCTAGCTGTGCGACGAGTTGTTTGTTCGATCGCGCGCGTTACGTGTATAATGCAGATGTGTTGTGTACGCGCATGCAGACGACCCGGTAGATGTCGCATGCACAGTGCAAATTTTGCTGTTGGGAGCGTGCAGTTTCTGCGCTGCGTACGTGTGCGAGTTCCATACGCTTACTAGGGCGCAGGCATAAATGCGAGCCAGCTAGTTTTAAACACTGGTTATTATAATTCGTTTAAAACCGGCCACGTGATGCGTAAACTGTCTAACACCCTGTTTACACGAACACCGAGCTCGGGATCGAACACCGAGCTCGGGATCAGCCCCGGATCACAAACTGAGTGTAAACGCTCTCAGGACCAAATTGGCCCCGGATCAGACTACGAGATTTTGGTCTTGCGTTGGCGGAGGGTTCGATCCCGAGCTCGGGATCAGTTTGCGGTTAGATAAGCAATTAATCTTTACCGCAACCTGCCACATCCGCTTCCACAGCCGTAGCGGGGAAAAAGCCCGCAAAATTCAAGTGGCCTTGTATACTGTACATGCACAACCCATGCACACATTGATCAGTACATACACACACAGAGCATGACCTTTGACTGTAACTTCTGGCACCACGCTCGAGATCAACTACAGAATGTAAACACGGCACTCAGGATCATTGCGGTTAAAGCGGGCCTCCCACTGTGCGATATTTGCCACGAATTTCCTACGAATTGGTACGATTTGGTACGATTACATTACAGAGACTGTCTATAGACTCTACACACAATCGTAACAAATCGTACCCAATCGTAGGAAATTCGTGGCAAAAATCGCACAGTGGGAGGCCCGCTTAACACTGACGCATTCTTATCAGGGGACCAATCTTGATCCCGAGCTCGGGACCAGTGTAAACACGGTGTAAGGTATTTATTAATTCTAAATAATGTTCCTTGTCAAGGTCAATAACCAAAGTTATCCAGTAGTAGCCACCCTTACTGAACACAAGATTTGAAAGAGGATGAGTCAAGCTATGAGTACATGCCTATCAATTGTGTGTTTGCAGAAACTTTAATTTCACTGAGTTGAACATGGACGAAATACAGGGCGGTTTGGACAATTCAGGCGTGTTACCATTGGACTTCTTTTTCCGCGCCCTCGCGGGAACTTTCCGCGACTCCCTGTAAACATTCCTTCCTGTAAATCTCCCGTGCGTTCCCATATATTTTACACGACGCGAGCGAAAAATTTAGCTACTCGGCTGGCCATATGTGGTCAATTGAGGGCGTGGTTTACATAACCTTTGACCTAACAGGATGTTTGACATGCCATGCGATACACATATTGGCGCGAAATTATTTATCGTGTGCATGCTGCACGAAACCCAATCAAATTTCGAACAACTTCGATTAAACTTGCCATTAGGCTATATTTGCAAAGAAAAGAGCATGAAAAAACACGTGCGTACGTACATACAGGGCCCGTACATAATAACCAGAATTTTCTCGCGCAATGTGTGGTGGGATTGCACGATGCAGGAAGTGACGTCATCCATTTGGCATTTTACACAGCGGCAGCGGTAGTTCTACAGGGCGGCGCTGTTCCCATTGGACTTTTCGAGGGCCCTGTAAAACTCCCGCGGTTGAGCAGAAAGTTTCCGCGGCCTCTCTCGCCCTGTATGTTTCACATCGTGGTCGCGGTAACTTTACAGGGACGCTAATTCTCCGTGCGTCCCCATTGGACTAAATTGTTTTACTCTCCCGCACAACCACGGGAGTTTAACCAAAAATAGTCCAATGGGAACACCACTTTTCAGGACTAATGTGTTAATAATTGTTTTTAAAATGGTGCTCTTCAAAAGTTGAGTGTGAAATTCATTAGAAATGCTTTTATTACTTCTGCCCTCACTTCAAACCCATTGTAAAATTTATGATGATCTTGTCGGGAATTTGTGAGTGGATATGAAATGAAAATGACAGATTTTGGCTGGTAAAGTGGTAACCTGATTTTTTTTTTGGTCTTAACACCAATGGACCGATCCAGTAAGCTCCGCCCATTTTGGAATTGACCAATCACAGCCTCGGGTTCAGGTAACCAACATTTTTGGTTACCTGAGTCCTCAAAATTTTGTGCACAGAGCTACGGCAAATGCAGCACGAGTGACGCAAAAACACCAAAACAATCATTTTTATCAGTGCAGAGGACCCTAGCCGGTTTAAATCGGATTGTATAAGACTATCCTAACCTACTTTTAATCCCTTCATAAATGTGTTTTTAAAAACTCACCAAAATTAGCTTGTCGTTTTGCTATGTTGTGCATTCACTGCATTCTACATGTAGATGTGTGTCGAGATGTTTTTGTCCGATCGCTCGCGTTACGCGTAATGCAGGCGTGTTGTACATGCACGCACACGACCAGATACTTAAGTGCACATTTTGCTTTCGAGCGTGCAGTTTCTGTGTGCGTGTGCGTATTTCAATACGCGCTGACCAGGGCGCGGACGCTGACGCACGGTGCGGCCACGCGACTCTACTGCACACGTGCTTCACATGTGTGGCATGTTGCTAGGCAATTTCTAAATGGGCGGAGCTTACTGGATCTATTACTGGGTCTATTGGGCCCTGGTGGTGTGAACTGTGAAACATTGTAAAGTATATACAATTAACAATTTAACATTCCCTGATTTTCCCAGCCGACGTATGTTGAAAACATTAAATAAACGTTTCAAGACGGACGGGCTGAACAACATGCAGTACAAGCCACCTCATATCGAGCTACACACGCTGTACACCAACATCTCGGTGGATATACAGAGACTACCGGTCCCAAGCTGAAACAGGTGCGGAAGTGAGATGTATATTTTTTTAAAAATTCTTTCAAGATTTTTGTTTTTATGTCTGTTTGTCCGTTAGTAAAATATTATTTGATCTTTGTGGGGTAAAGGGTTGTAGTTGAGTCTGTCGCGAGTTTGTCGCGAGTCTGTCGCGAGTCTGTCGCGAGTCTGTCGCGAGTCTGGCATGAGTCTATCGTGAGTTCTTTATAAGTCCAATTGCGAGTTCGTCGCTAGTCTTGTATTTATTTGTGAAACATTTGTTTTAAAGGCCTATGTATCTTTCGCAAGATACAACTTTTTGCAGATTTGTGGAATAAAAGTGTAAAATATCTAAGGAAGAATTTTGGTAAACTAGCCTGAAGAAATTTTCGCTACATAGATGCATCAGAAAACCTTGAAAATCTATATATGGATTTTGTGTACAAGTGAATGGTACAAAAAGTCCCGTGCACGGGACTTTTTTAGAAACCCACCTTCGGTTGTCAAATTCCAGCATGAAATACCATTTTTGACGGAAATAATTTGTTACCATTGCTATCAACACTTTGAGTAAGGTTTTTCTTGTCAACTTGTGAAAAATAAAATTGGGTCATTGCAAATGATACAATGGGCCCTTAAAGTCTAAGAAAGTAGAGGTAATCTTAAAGGAGCGTGACCAGAGTTTCTGGAAAATAGTTTTTGATGTAACTTACCAATATTATCAAGTAACTCCCATACACACCTCCCATGTCCCAAAAACCAGAAAACATTCGCAATTTCCAGTAAAAAATTGAACAAAACTATCGAGTATGCTTTCAGCGGATAAACGTTGATACTGGAAAATTAGTTTACAAATAATCAGTGGATTTTCGACGATATCCTCGGAAATATGCGGCCTAGAAGCGCGGGAGTTTCAGTTTCGTAATCAGAAAAATATAACGGATGTTATGATATAAAAATCTCATGACCCATAAGGTAAGTCCCGGGGAGTTATGGGTAAAAAAAAAGTGATCTGGTCACACTCCTTTAACACATTCCCGTTCAATGTGAGGGTGCTATATTCAACGTAGTAATCTTAAATCTCAAAATTTACAAACGTCATCTGATGTGATATTGAATTGTTGATTTTGTTTTAACATTGATTTTGTTTTGACATTGATTTTGTTTTATTTTTAGTTTGTTTTGTTTTAAACATTTCATTTTGTTCTTGGTTCTTTTATGAGAGATAGGGCACTAATAGAGCACCATACTTTAAAGTGAGTGTTCGATCAAAACATCAAAACTGTACAGGGTCTACCCTGTACAATTAGATGTTTTGATCCAAAATATACCTGCCAACTAGTCCGATTTTATCGTATTTGTTCCGATTTTTAAGTGTTCAAAAACGGAACTGTCGGAACAGTCGACTTGACCTGACTCTCCGCGCGTGCAGCATGTGTTGTGTACATGAAAATGAGTGCAGTACACAGATATCTATCAACAACAAGATAGGAAACGACTGTGTTATTGAATGGCACATCACCATAACCGGCTTGGGGCGGTTCCGAACGTGTGCGCATGCGTAATATTAAATATTTATGTAATTTATGTTTGATCTCATGATGTCAAAATTAACATACCCGGAGAAAAAAAAAGTTAGAAACGGCCATCTTGTTTTTGACCAATGTGGCGCGAATTCCGGGCTTATTATGCTGAAAATATACTTTAAACTTGTAACCATGGAGCTATAATTAAAGGTGATGTAGTTTGAATATTATATCTAATTGAAGCAATCTCTTGACAGAATAGAATCTGCCGCGATAATGCAAGGGTTATTTAAGACAATTTCGACCGTCGTCGCGACGGTATGGACTCCTTACCGCATACTACATAGCGGACGGAGTCCGGGATATGAAGTTCCAAAAACATGGCACAAACTTTATAAGAAAAGTTTTCAAATTGTCTACCTTGTGCTGGAAGCCGATGTGCAAACAAGGTTCCGTGTGTCCTAACTGTCCTAACCAAACTGCTTAATCCGGAGGAAAATGGCAAAAAGTCACGCTAAATACCAATATACGTACGTATACAGCTTAGCAACCAAGTTCGTTCATCCTTCTGGTGTACGCGTACGCGTGCCAATACAGCGCGCACGTCGCGAATGGGGCTTTGCGTACACTACCCCTAATCGCGTGTGCGCATCGCGCGTATCCAAACTTGAGGATGCGACGCGAGTCGCGCGACAGCAGCTTTCATCTGTGCGCATGCGCGAAAACCCATGTAGAAGTGCCCAAAATCATGCAAATTACGGTGCCCAAAATCATGCGGCTTAAACTATGCAAATATGCAAATGATGCCCAAAACTATGCAAATAGGCCCAAAAGTATGTAAATGAGGGTGCCCAAAACTATGCTAATGAGAAGGCGCGGTTATGCGCGTACGGCCTCCGTTTCCTATCTTGTTGTTAATAGATATCTGTGGTGCAGTACTAGGTCAACTTGACCGTAGTACCAACTCGACCGTTGTAAGTTTCACTACAGTCCAATTTTGTTTTTACTCTGCAATGTTGGCAGGTATGAGAAAACAGTTTTACTTTTTTCTAAAACACAGTCTTCAATCTGAAGCAAAATATATTTTTTTTCTTTACTTTTCTAGACTTATTTTTGAACTTCAAATTATTTGGTATGTACAGTGTATGTCTTTCCTTGAAATCAGAACAAATTGTCCCTATTACATTGTGACAATTAGCTTTTTCTGCGTAACATCTGCATAATGGCTGATGACCTGTATTCTTTACTTTCGAATGGAGGTGCAGTTTAGAACGTGTTGTTTTGTGGTGCATGCCATTCCAAACAGTCGAGTTGCTTTATGTCATTCTCTCCTGTGGTATCAAGACACGGTATTGATTCCGTACTTTACACCTGAAGTGTGCACCACATAGCAATAAAAAATTTAGTTTGGTCAAGTGAATACTAAGTGTGTATGTAAAAGTACAAAGTAATGTACGTCCGGTCGTCCGTACACCAGACGCTATTCATGCAAAACATGAAAAATGCACCATATGAGATATTTTTATCAAATAAATTCAAACCTTGATTAGAGTACTTATAATACAAATTCTTCTAATAAGGAAAATTTCAGGTCACAATCCCTCGCTCTTCATTGTTTTTGCTGTAACAAGGTAATAGACAGCCGAAGTGTGACGTGCGTTGCCATGGCAATTGGATCTAAACTATCATGGCCGTCGGGGAAAGTACCATTGGAAAAGCACTGGGACACGGTTGAGTGATTTTTAGTTTAGATCCAATTACCTAGGCAACCAACAAAAGGTGACGTATTCACTTCGGCAGTCTATCTACAAAGTCCCAAGGACTTCTTATGAACAAGGTTCAACTGTATGTGTCTGTAAGTATAGTAAAATAGAACTTTTTTCTGAACTCCTCAAAAAAAGTTTGGAAACTCTCTCGTTGCCAAATCATTTACCTTGAATTTGGTATCATTAGAAAGCCCTGTTATTATTCTTTACAACGTGTTATTTGTTATGACTGAGCAATTAGGAGATGTGCAGCACAGCTGAATACGGGGATGGGTATAAAGGGGAATGTCACAAAATGCATTGCTATTGTCAAAAAGTGTATTGACACATTTCCAAGCAAAAGGGGAATGCACTGACTGTATGACAATAGCAGTGACTTTGTTCTCTAATATGTCCGATAAATCGGACCCAAAATCAGACAAAATTTCTCTCTTGTTACCAAGTCATTTTCCTTGAATTTGGTATCATTGGAAAGCCCTGTTGTTCCTCTTTACAATGTGTCATTTGTTACGATTAAGCAATTGGGAGATGTGCAGCACAGCTGAATACGGGGTGGGTGTAAAGTGAAATGTTACAAAATGCATTGCTATTGTCAAAAAGTGTATTTACACATTCCCATCCCCAAGCAAGAGGGGAATGCACTGTATGACAATAGCAGTGAATTTTGTGACATTTCACTTTACACACATCGCTCCCCCCTCCCCCAATGCATAGTTCCGACCTGTCAATCAAGCCCAACCCACCGACCAATCACAACAGAGCTAGCAGACAGTGCCCACATAGGTCAAAGTGATGCAATCATCACAACAATCACGAGATTTTCTGCCTCTACAGTTTGTATGTGCCAGTGACCGGGTGAATTTTGGTTTCAATGTCGGGCGATTCGCTGTTCAAAGGTAGGAAGGCGCATTTTTATGAATATATGTCATCCCTGCATTACTAGCCCTTCGCTCAGTGTGTGCTACGGTAACTGTCGACCCTAAAACATGAATACCTTTGAGTTTTCTCTAATGAATCTGTGCTTTCCATGCCGAGTCCCGCTGCTTTGTACGTTGTGTCGCCATTTGTTTGCGATAGCAACAATATCTAAGGGGCAGGGTTAACTGGGCAATCTCGGAACTATGCATTGCTTAATCGTAACAAATGACACACCATTGTAAAGAGGAATAACATGGCTTTCTAATGATACCAAATTCAAGGAAAATGGCTTTGTAACAAGAGAGAAATTGTCAGTCAAACTTGGGTTTCCAAACTTTTTTTGAGGAGTTTATATTGTACAGATGAGCGACTGAACACAGTATTTGATGAGAAATTATATGGTTCATGTGGTAAACGGTCAAATATTAGACAGGATTTTTTTCAGTATTATGCCAAAAAAAGTATTCTTTGGTTTCACTTTCTTGACAGCCGGTTGCTATCCGCCATTACTGTGTCCATACTATGTTGGTATTTTCGCAAATGTTGCGCAAGAAGAAAAAGTTGGCATAACTTTTAAATGTTGATAGACTGTTTGAAACCGGCATACCGTGCTTTTGTTGGGAAGTTTTTAAAAATGTTGAGACTTGTTTTTCCAGGGTGGATGGCAAAATTATCAGTGTTGAATTATTTCCGCTTTGGTGTGCCATAGTATGGACACAGGAATGGCGGATATGATAGTTGTTGACGTCACGCGTATGGCATGCCAAAGCGGAAATAATTCAAACACTGATAATTTTGCCATCAACCCTAATAAACAAGTCTCAACATTTTAAAAAACTTGCCAACAAAAGCACGGTATGCCGGTTTCAAACAGTCTATCAACATTTAAAAGTCATGCCAACCTTTTTTTTCTTGCGCAACATTTGCGAAAATATGTGTCTACATTAAATTATCAGTGTTGAATTATTTTTTGCTTTGGCGTGCCATAGTATGGACACAGTAATGGCGGATAGCAACCGGTTGTCGAGCCAAGTGAAACCCGAGAATACATTGTAAAAAGCTTTTAGCTAGAAATATGAAATGTCTTGAACAAATAACTGCTTATTTATAGGTTTTGCAATGTCAGAGGAATTCAAAGAACAATGTGACCCTATCTGCAAAATGGTAGAATAAGTCGCGCAGGCTAGGTCGAGTTTTTGCGACCATAAGAAGAAATCTGCGACAGATCCATGCTCATTGATATACAAAAACGCAATGGAAATTCCTGGCGGTGCCCAGATACCGCCTGGAATTTCCATTGTGTTTTAATGAGCGTGGACCTTCCGCAGATTTCTACTTATGGTCGCAAACACTCGGCCTAACCTGCGTTACTTATTCTACCTTTTTGCAGAACGGGTCACAAATATGGAATAATATTTTTATTTTGTAAAAAATGTATCTTTCATTGTCATGCCAGAAAAATATGATTTATAGAAAGCTTTAAGCAAAATAACAAAGGTCACGACTTAATATGCATATTGTTAGGTTTTACAATGTCAGAGGCTGAATACAGAGATGTGGAAAATTTATATTTGTATTTTTAATTTGTCAAGTCATTTTTCAGTGTCATTCCAAAGTGATTTATACAAAGCTTTCAGTAAAATACCAGAAAGGTCCCCAACCATGACCCCGTTCTCACTAGGAAATCGCTTCGTTCGACGATGATTAGTTAATCAAGCATGCGTTCTCATCTCACTTAACGATGGAATGAAGAGCGGTACGTACACACTGGCTTTGTTGGGCTATTTTGGGCTCGAAATGGACCCATACAAGATTCTGAATGCCCTTCCGAAATAAACTGAACATATCCTGAAAAGAAACCACAGAATTTTGCCGTTTTTGAGCAATTTCAGAAAAACAGAGGTCACGTGACTTTTCGGAACCAGATTCTGGTTCCGAAAAGTCACATGGTCTTGCGAGTTAGTTTTGTGTCCAGCCGCATGAAAGTTTCTTACTGCAGAACTGCACCAAATTAAACTCTGATTTTCCCCCAATATTTATCAGTAATTGACAAAAGAGCGACTTTTTATACAGGTATGAAACAAAGTTAAACACAAGTATAAAAATTCGAACATAAATGTTTGTTTCGAGAGTCCGGAGAACGGGAGCGAGCGCGGCGTGCTGCGCTACGGCAGGCTACCGTAACGGTGGAGTGTAGGATATTTGCCCCGCGCAGCACGGCAAATAGCCTGAGTGCACACACGGCTGGCCGGGTTGGTTGCTCCGGTGTACATGTACGTTCGTGAAGAATAAACATGATGCCAACTCCCCCAAAGAAAACGGAAATTCCTATTCGGTCGTCCGGGCTGTCCAGTGAAATCGTGAACACAAAATTGGAGCATGGAGGTAGGAAAAGATTGGAGATATCCTGTGTATAGGAGAAGATCGAATCTTTTGTGACAAAGTCGTGAGGCTCGCGCGTATATGAAGTTGCAACGGCTGGTAGAGCGTTTAACTTTTTACCGTTTTTGTTAATTTTGCACTTCTTTCTTTTTTTACAACGACTATTAAAAAGTATTGCCAATGCTGCTACATCACTAAATCATGTAAACAGTAGGCCGGTGTGTACCTTTAAGCGACTGCTAAACGAAGATCTAATGAAGCTGTGCGACGCCCTCTGTTGATTGATTTTTACATTCTCGGTGGGTCACGTCACCGCACGGGCAGCTAAAATTGTAGACTGATCCCCTGTCCATGTGCGCTACGCTGCTCTCGCTATACGACGAAGTAAATATGAGGACAGGGAGCCAGTCTACTAAAATTGTGACACGTGACCCTGTGTATACGTATTAAGGAGGTCACTCATACATGTAATGTGTCAAATGAAGGGAGCGTTCGCATTAGAAATTTGCTTCATCGAATGAAGAGGCGTGCGTTCACATCAGAAAATCTTTGTCGAATCTTCGTTGAACGAAGCGATTTCTCTAGTGAGAACGGGGTCATTGTCAACTTAAAATGCTTGTTTACAGGTTTTCATTGTCGTAGGCTGCTTTCACAAATGTGTGTGTGTACTGAAATAATATTTCTATTTTTAATACAATATCGGCTATTTCTCTGTGAAAAAAAATTTTTATTTCCATTTTGAATCTCATTTCTTCGGTATCTCACTACAGTCTTTGTACTGTTAATGTTCGATCAATGTCATTGTCAATAAAACATGTATTTTCTATCTGAAGATGATTTACGCTGCCTGGTTTTGTCCATAAAATGCGATGACAATATTTGTAATCAATGTACCAGACATTTTGTTCTACATTTTTATCTTCTCGCACGTGTCGGCCCGCTGCATACGTCAGTAGATCTATGGATGGGTAATAAAGAAGAACACCAGCGACAATTCTTGGGTTTTACTTGGCTTCACAACCGGTTGCTATCCGCCATTACTGTGTCCATACTATGGCACGCCAAAGCAAAAAATAATTAAACACTGATAATTTAATGTTGACGCATATTTTTGCAAATGTTGCGCAAGAAAAAAAAGGTTGGCATGACTTTTAAATCTTGATAGACTGTTTGAAACTGGCATACCGTGCTTTTGTTGGCAAGTTTTTAAAAATGTTGATACTTGTTTTTCAGGGTTGATGGCAAAATTATTAGTGTTGAATTATTTCTGCTTTGGCATGCCATACGCGTGACGTCAACAACTATCATATCCCGCCATTACTGTGTCCATACTATGGACTTTTTTTTCTTGCGCAACATTTGCAAAAATATGCGTCAACATCAACATTGGCGTGCCATAGTATGGGACACATTAATGGCGGATAGCAATTTTGTCAAGCCAAGTAAAACCCAATGAATAGAAAGACGTTGTTTTTAAGACTCGTCTATTTACATTCCAATTTTATTGCTGTCATACAATTTACCAGTAACAGGTTTCCCAGAACAAGTTTGAGCATTGCCCATTATGCAAATATCGACTGTTAACGAGAGGGTATTGCAAACTATTGTCCCAAGTCGATCTTGAGATGGTAGCCCTGCTATTTTTCATCTACATGTAAAAGTTTTAATCTCACCAGTTCATCCTCCATTGTATACACAGCCATTTTCATCATCTCAGTTTAAAGCGGCGTTCCTACTATCGCGGAAAAATCACACGGCCGTGCTGCGCTTACTGCATTGTGTGAGGTCCTAATCGCCGATCTTTCCAAAATAAAAAAATCAACTCCGGTTACTTGGGGCTTCTCTGATACATAATTTGCTGCGCGTTGGAAAGGTCAGCGCACCGCGGTCAAAGTTCAACAAATTTGAACTTTGACCCAGTTTGAAATATTTTGCGCGTCGCGATAGGCCGCGCACTGGTTTGCAGCTTGTGTACGGCATTTCACGATGCGCAAAACATTTTGAGCTGGGTCAAAGTTAAAACTTGTTGAACTTTGACCGCGGTGCGCTGACTTCCCAACGCGCAGCCAATGAGGTATCAGAGAAGCACCAAGTTACCGGAGTTGAATTTTCTATTTTGGAAAGATCGGCGATTGGGACCTCATGCAATGCGGTAAGCGCAGCGCGGCAACGTGATTTTTTGCGATAGTGTGAACTCCCCTTAAGGGTCACTTTTAGTTGAAACCATCATGAAACTTAGTCCCAGGAAAAATCTTGTAGCGAAGTAGGGTGGCAAAAAGTTACAGATTATGAACGTCAGAAGTTTAATTCCTTAAAGGCTCAGTGTATCATTTGCAATGACCCCAAAAAGTAATCGACGAGTTTACAGGGGAAAGTTCTGAAAGTAAAGGTTGAATTAATAGCAACTACCCAATGAAAGGTTTCCGCTCAAAATGATATAATTTTACCAGAAAATAATCCGTAAAGATGAAATTATTTAGATCGTTTGCAAACGATTTACTTATTTTTGGTTCGCACCTACGCGGTCCAAAACGCATGGGTACTGCGTGTGCGTGTTCCAACGCGATGCATTTTTATGGATCGCGCGCACACGCAGTATGTGATGTGTGCCACAGAATGCATGACGCAAGCCACATAGTGCCCGATCAACTGAGAACGAATATTTGAAACACCCCACCAAGACCAGGAAAACACATATGGATTTTCATGGTTTTTTTAAACGTGGTACATTTGACAAAGCTGAAATTTCTTCGGATGAGTTTGTTGATGTCTTTCTTTTGATTTATAATGGTTTTATTCGCAGAAACGCTCAAAAACAGATCATCTACAGGGCCTTTAAATATTATAAAAATCAACCATTTGAGATACAAACTTTATTCCTTCAGGAATGGTCATGACTAACCATTTAACTACAGTGTTAACAGCAACAATGTTCTTTTTTAAAGAGCATTGCAGCACTAAAATTACCACAACAAAAATGCATTTTTCTGTCTAGGTCGGAGCTAATAGCGTAGACGCGTCCCTCATCATTTTTCCACTTGAATAAGGACCCTGAGAAAAGGTCTTGTGGTATCGATGAGATTCTCGAAACGAGAGGGCACGCGACACCGGAAACCACCTACTGCTGTGAATGGAATCTCCTATTGACCGATGATCGATACTTGTTTCGTCAATGTGTTGAGACTTTACCATTGGGTAGAAGGGGTGAAATGACATGGCTGTCGGCGTGAGGGGCGAGAGAGTAGTGCCATTCCATGTGTCAATTCCTGCAAAAAAAATAAAAGATGGACAAAAACAAAAATAGTGATCGATGCTAAATTTTGAAAAAAAAATTGGCTCAGTCTTTTAAATCAAACGCCCAAATCAATCAATCGATGTTATTCTATTTATAAAAGGCTTGATAACCACACGTGATAGCCAATCCCAATCAGTGAGAAACAACTGCACTACTGTGATTCGAGACCACCAGTTGGCTGCATAGCTCAATTGGTAGGACCTCTGCAGGTTAAGCAGAAGGTCCGCGGTTCGAATCCTGGTGGAGCCAAGTTGCTTTTCACTGCATCCAGATTTCCCAGCTGCGGTACCTGTGCCCTTGGGCAAGGCACTCAACCACACTTGCTCCATCCTTCGGAAGGGATGTAAAGCCATTGGTCCAGTGTGTTAGGTAATAGTAACACACTCTAAAGATCCCAGAGCATTCTTTCGTGAAAGAGCAAGGGGATTCCCCGGTGTCTCTGGCCATTTCTAATTCAAATCTCTCATGGGTTTCCTCACGCTTGCGAGTGACAGTGCAATGAGCACTATTGAGCATGTTGAGGAATCCTTGGTATGAATACCAGAAAGAAATAATAATGATAATAATAATATCTCTTAATGCTGCAAAGGGGCGACCCACCGGTAAAACTTTGCCAAACTACCATCGATTGGACACCAAATTTCTGTACCCGAAGCTTCCAAAAATGGTTCCATACCTAATAACAATGGTTCTCGATTTTAAAAAGATGGTTTTTAACCTCCAAAATATTGGGGCTACGCCAAATTGTCGCCCTAACCAACCGCGTCGCCCTTATATGACTCTCTACACAAAAAGTGTCGCCCCATTGGATAAAATAGAGAAATAATTCTCCTATACAGTATTGATTGTGAAAACAGTATTGATTCTGTACTTCACACCTGCCGTGTGCACCTGGTCACATTACATAGCAACAAACATCAGATGCATTTATGTGACACACACAATTTTAAGGCTAATCTGGACTTACTTCTTGAAAATTCATCGGCAACAGTAAAAGCAGGAAACACCTTTTGTGCCGCAGCACATTGGAGGGTTCGGTGTGGCACAAAAAGCCCCGTGGTGTCCATTACGGTGTCTATCCCATGGATTAGGGCGCCCTCGTGTGGCCGGACTGGAGACCGTGCGTATGTGTGTTCCTGGATGAGGTTTTCCACTCGTTCTCTACTTTGAAGATTGAAAACAAAAACAAGACAAGTATAGGTTCAACATATCAAAACAATATTTTATGTCGGTACCGCATAAATTGTGATTAAATCCAATTAACGATATGTGCTGCATCATTGTGTACATTTTGGATTAGTCTTTAAAGGAAATAGCCCCCAACTTTCTTCAATGGTGATGAAATTTTGGTATATCATATGTCCTATTTTCCCCACTGCCATTCCGGGATTTCATGCTCTACATGGGTCTTTCCACAGTAAAGGGAGCATTTTGGCAACAAAGACCATGCTTTCGAGGAAATACCTTTGTCTGGTCTCAAAATAAAAGAAATAGGTTTAAGTTGTTCTGAAGAGATAACGTAGGCCCAAAAAAGGTTACAAATAGTGTAACTTGCATTTTGAGCGTATATTGGAAATTTGTACACAGGGTTTTTAGAAAGGCATGCTGTCACACTATTTGTAACCCTTTTTGGGCCCAAGTTATCTCTTCAGAACAACAAACTTATTTCTTTTATTCTGAGACCAGACCAGGTATTTTCCGGAAAATATGGTCCGTGTCGCCAAAATGCCCACTTTAGACTCACATGTATGTGTATATTGGTATATTTCCAAGGATATCATAAAAAAAAGAGTTTTGTTAAAAAATTTATCTGGAAGTTTAATACAAGGTTGCCATCGGGAAAAATGAACATTTTGATTTCGAATTAAATCAAAATCAATTTTTTTTCTTGTACTCAGAGGACAAAGTAGACTCTATTTGAATCATATGTCTTAAATTATGTTCAAATTTTCACTTTTATTTAAATAGGCCTACTTGAAAATTGTCTTGCCATGAAATATTTTGTTGGGAAGATATTTGATATTATTGGTCAATTGGGCAAGAGTTCTTCTTAAAGCCACCTTCACTTGTCAATCTTTAACAGAAAGTACCATGTTGGACATAAAATTTAATATTTGTTACCATTGCTATAAACACTCAACACAAGACGTAACATTTTGGGTCATTGGAAAGTATATAATGGGCCTTTAAAGGTAGTGTACTTGTTTGGTAATTACCCTCCAAAAACTTTTCTGAATTATTATCTTTAAGCTTACTTGTTATCAAGATGTTAATGGTAGTAATCATCCTGTGAAATTATTTCATCTGAATTGCCCCTATTCATGAGAACAATGACAAAACTATTTGAATCTCCAAAGATCTTTGGAGCCATTCATTCATGCACAAAAACCATGCTTGGATTTTTCAGGTTTTCTGAAGTATTACTTCATCTATGTGGCTGAAATTTCTACAAGGTAGTTTTCTCGACCTATGCTTTCAGATACCAGTGGAAATCATGCCGTTTTTAACACTACTAAACAAGTATACAAATGTAAACAAATGTACTAAACAAGTATACTACCTTTAACGAACAGTCACAATATTTTGGTCATTTTGACCAGGCCATAGTATGTACATGGTTTTTGGAGGGCATTTTGGTCCTATGTGAATGGATTTCAAGTGGGTTGATGAAGTGTGCCATGCACGTTTTAAACAGGACTCCATTTATATATTTTGCTTGCAAGGATGCAACACACTATCAACACAACACTAATCACAAGTGCTTTTAACATTCCAGTCCACATACAACATTTAAGGCAGCTGCTGTATTATTACACACTTTACACGTTATTTTGATGCATTTTCATCTCAAGTGGGGAAAGAATGTGTAGATTACACGTGCAGATTATACAATAGACAAGATATGCCAAAATTAATGGTGCATCTTCTTGACAGCTTGACCGACCAAACCAGTTGTGATATGAATGATGGCGTTAACATTTTATCGTCTTTTCAGGCCCGCGTTGATCCTTTTAAGAAGTGTGATAAAAAGGTATTTTAAAACTTGTAGACAGATTCCTATGCCCTCTGTAGGCGCTCTTTTTTCTGGTTACAAACAGGAAAGTTATTGGTAATGAATTGTCTTTTGGGCTTAATTGTCTTTTTTGTTAAATTACTGTACTTCATGTGTAAAATACCACTTGAATGAAATTGATACTCCCAGGGTTTTTCAGAGAAATAATAGACAGTTTCGGCAAGCTCAAAATCCACGCGCGTGTACGTATCCGTACCATTTTCAGCTTTGACGTTATCACTTTATGCGGTCTCCTCGTACGTGATGCGGATCAGCCACACGTAGGACAACGTATGTGAGCCATTTGACACGGGAGCGGTACGTATAAAATTAATCTCGACTTGTTTACACCAAATTAGTGTTATGTCACACGGATACGTCTGCGAACACGTACCATTAAACTGAGATGCCGAAACTGTCTAATGTGAAGAATCCCCCAAATGGGGTTATTTTGGCATGCGAAATATGGTTTTTCTGTGGCAGAGATTTAACTTAGAGAACAAGAATGCAAAATTACTAAAAACCTAAAGTAGTCAACTACCTTTCAAAATCAGAAAGTCTTGAGGAGTCTCTGAAGCCCTTGGCAAAGGGGTTACTGTCGATCTTGAGTCGTGTTATCTGTACATTGTGTGAACAGGAAGATAAAAATTAAAGGTGAAATTCAACACCATTGAAGGCGGATTCACAGCCACATTTAATTTTTGCGATGATAAAGAGATGTTTCTGAACTGGGCTGTGATAGGAGCTGGGCTTGGCTGGGATAGGAGCTGGGCTGGGATAGGAGTTGGGCTGGGCTGGGATAGGAGCTGGGCTGGGATAGGAGTTGGGCTGGGCTGAGATAGGAGCTGGGCCGGGATAGGAGCTGGGCTGGGCTGGGCTGGGATAAGAGCCGAGCTGGGCTGAGCTGGGATAAGAGCTGGGCTGGGCTGGAAAAGGGGCTGAGCGGGGCTAGGATGGGCGCTGGGCTAGGATGGGTGCTGGGCAAGGGGATGGGCTCGGCAAGAGGATGGGCTGGGCTGGGCTGGGCTGGGAGCTGGGCTGGGCTAGGAGATGGGCTGGGCTAGGAGATGGGCTGGGCTAGGAGATGGGCTGGGCTAGGAGATGGGCTGGGCTAGGAGATGGGATGGGCTGGGCTAGGAGATGGGATGGGCTGGGCTAGGAGATGGGATGGGCTGGCATAGGAGCTGGGCTGGAATAGCAGCAGGGCTGGGCTGGGATAGCAGCAGGGCTGGGCTAGAGATAGGTGCTGGGTTTGGCTGGGATAGGAGCTGGGTTAGGTTGGGCTGGGCTGGGATAGGAGTTGGGCTGCGATAGTAGCTGGGCTGGGATGGGATAGGGGCTGGGCTGGGCTGGAATAGGAGCTGGGCTGGGAGCTGGGCTGCGCTGAGATAGAAGCTGGGCTGAGGTGGGATACGAGCTGGGCTGGGATAGGAGGTGGACTAGGCTGGGATATGGGCTGCGCTGGAAGATGGGTTGGAATAGGGGCTGGGATAGGGGCTGGGCTGGAATAGGGGCTGGGCTGGGATAGGAGCTGGGCTGGGCTGAGATAGGAGCTGGGCTGGACTGAGATAGGAGCTGGGCTGGACTGAGATAGGAGCTGGGCTGGGATAAGACCTGGGACAGGAGCTGGGCTGGGCCGGGATAGGAGTTGGGCTGGTCTGGGATACAAGCTGGGCTGGGATAGGAGTTGGGCTGGGCTGGGCTGGGATAGGAGCTGAGCTGGGCTGGGCTGGGATAGGAGCTGGGCTGGGCCGGGATAGGATAGGAGCTGGCGGTTGGGCTGGTCTGGGATACGAGCTGGGCTGGGATAGGAGTTGGGCTGGGCTGGGCTGGGATAGGAGCTGAGCTGGGCTGGGCTCGAATAGGAGCTGGGCTGGGCTGGGGGCTGCGCTGGGCTGGGGGCTGCGCTGGGATAGAAGCTGGGCTGGGGTGGGATACGAGCTAGGCTGGGATAGGAGGTAGACTAGGCTGGGATATGGGCTGGGCTGGAAGCTGGGTTGGAATAGGGGCTGGGCTGGGATAGGAGTTGAGCTGGGCTGGGCTGGGACAGGAGCTGGGCTGGGCTGGGCTGGGATAGGAGTTGGGCTGGTCTGGGATACGAGTTGGGCTGGGCTGGGATAGGAGCTGTGCAGGGCTGGGATAGGAGCTGGGCTAGGCTGGGATAGGAGCTGGACTGGGATAGGAGCTGGACTGGGATTGGAGCTGGGCTGGGCCAGGCTGGGATAGGAGCTGGGCTGGGATAGGAGCTGGGCTGGGCCAGGTTAGGAGCTGGGCTGGACTGGACTATAAGTTGGGTTGGGCTGAGGTAGGAGCTGTGCTGGGCTGGGATAGGAGCTGTGCTGGGCTGGGATAGGGGCTGGGCTGGGCTAGGAGCTGGGCTGGGCTGGGCTGGGATGGGATGGGATGGGATGGGATGGGATAGGAGCTGGGCTGGGCTGGGATGGGATAGGAGCTGGGCTGGGCTGGGCTGGGATAGGAGCTGGGCTGGGCCGGGATAGGAGCTAGGCCGGGATAGGAGCTGGGCTGGGCTGGGATAAGAGATGGGCTGGGCTGGGATAATAGATGGGCTGGGCTGGGCTGGGATAACAGATGGGCTGGGCTGGGATAACAGATGGGCTGGGCTAGGTTGGGCTAGGTTGGGCTAGGTTGGGCTTGGCCGGGATAGGGGCCGGGATAGGAGATGGGCTGGGCTGGGCTGGGATAGGAGCTGGGCTGGGAGAGTAGCTGGGCTGGGCTGGGCTGGGCTGGGCTGGGATAGGATAGGAGCTGGGCTGGGCCAGGCTGGGATAGGAGCTGGGCTGGACTGAACTATAAGTTGGGTTGGGCTGGGATAGGAACTGGGCTGGGATAGGAGCTGTGCTGGGCTGGGATAGGGGCTGGGCTGGGCTGGGATAGGAGCTGGGCTGGGCTGGGATAGGAGCTGGGCTGGGATGGGATAGGAGCTGGGCTGGGCTGGGATAGGAGCTGGGCTGGGTTGGGATAGGAGCTGGGCTGGGCTGGGATAGGAGCTGGGCTGGGCTGGGATAGGAGCTGGGCTGGGCCAGGTTAGGAGCTGGGCTGGACTGGACTATAAGTTGGGTTGGGCTGGGATAGGAACTGGGCTGGGATAGGAGCTGTGCTGGGCTGGGATAGGGGCTGGGCTGGGATAGGAGCTGGGCTGGGCTGGGATAGGAGCTGGGCTGGGCTGGGATGGGATAGGAGCTGGGCTGGGCTGGGATGGGATAGGAGCTGGGCTGGGCTGGGATAGGAGCTGGGCTGGGCTGGGATAAGAGATGGGCTGGGCTGGGATAACAGATAGGTTGGGCTAGGTTGGGCTTGGTTGGGCTTGGCTGGGATAGGGGCCGGGATAGGGGATAGGGGCTAGGATATGAGATGGGCTGGGCTGGGCTGGGATAGGAGATGGGCTGGGCTGGGCTGGGCTAGGAGATGGGCTGGGCTGGGCTGGACTTTTCTTCAACTAACCAGTTGGTTCTGGTAGGCAGTGACAGCAGTGAACGCAGTTTCCGGGAACTCGAAGGTGCGGACCTCACTGCTGCCGAGTTGGGCAAGTGAAGGCGCCCCAGCACCCGCATCTGTAGACCTCCGAGCGATGTGGACCCTTGGCTGATAACGATGCATGGAGTTCAGGATTATCTGCACGTCCAAGGAGCAAAGATTTAAGAATGAAATGTTTATTTCCTTGTGAAATAAAATAAAAACAGTTTGCCATTTTGTTTGATTTTAATAGTGCTGCGACCGTGTAAACGACCGAAATGTAACTATCCGTTTAGAAAAATGCTAAACGGAAATCCGAAACCAACTTGTGAAAAAACGATCCTCCTTTTTCAAAGATCTAATGGCCGTTTTGCGCCGCCGGAAATTTCTAAAGAGGCAGTTTTTTTCTGAAAGAATCAGGCAGCATACCGCTGTGATGAGTCCAACGGTCGGTAACCTTTGTGGTTTCAAGCCAAATATGTACAGTCGCGTTCGCGGGCGGAAGCGATTTTACTGATAGTTTTCGGTTTCATCTTGCAAGTTGAATTCAAAGCAGGGCGGTAAACACTGGAGCCGACGATCGTAGTTGTGTTAGAACTGTCATTGATTCCATTCTCTCAATTGGTTGCTAACTTTGGGTTTGAGTGACTTCTCGAAAATATCCAATTACAGCAAAGCCTAGCTGAACTTTCGTGGCCTGCATCATGTATGCTCGTCAGTGGTGCCGCGCGAACGCACATGATACCAGGTCAAAGAACTTTATATTGCGAGCGCGGTAATAAGTTTTACTTTTTGTTATGTTTACTATTCGTTTAAACGTTTAAACGAACGAACGTTAAATTGACGTTTAAACGTTTAGAAAAATAAACGGTAACTCCCAGCGCTATTTTAGCTCGCTCATGAGCGAAGGAAAATTTTGTTTTGTTGAGGATGCGTACGTACATGTATGTTTGTAAGTCAGCTCAGTACTTTCATCCACGTTCCGAGAAAACATTGATAAAATGTTTCCATGCTTTTCCGTGCTATTTAGGCTAGGGTGGTTTGACCTTTTGTTTCCGGTTTGCAAGTGCCTTTACGAATGGCAGGCTCGGGCTTGGTGCATCTCGGAGATATTACCGTGGCTAAACAAATATCTGGTTTAAACGTCAACTTGAACGTTCACTTCTGTTGAGAGTAGATAAAAACTACAAACAAAAACCTGAACAAATAAAGTATACAATCAGCTAGGACAGAAAATCGCAAAGTCCGTCCAAAGCCGAATCAAGTGATTTTGAAACGGCTACAATGCAAAGTATTCGCGTCAAATACACGCGCAAAAATATTCGTGCCACTTGCGGACTATACCAGCGATGCGCGCACTGCGTGGTTGTATTATACGTCAAAGCCTGGGGTTACCAGTTTACCTCAGAGACGGAAATAAAAGGTCAGATTTATAATTTTATGAAATTTTTGTTCAATTAACTTTTCGCACAGGTAATAAATGGGATTTTAAGCATTTTTTAAGTGAACCCGAATCGGTACAAGTAAAACTGCTAATTTTGACGCGAGTCAAAATGGTACCGAAAAACGGTCGTTGCGCGTGCTAAAGCTATCCGTGGTCTCCGGAAGTGGATGAATCTCGCAGCGTACCGCAAGTTCTCGAGGTCAACTTATACACGGTTTATCCCATAGTAGTCAGGGGCCTAGTTATGATGAGAACGCCCTTGAAAAAAATGCGTACGCACACGCATTTATAAACATTCAATTGCTTTCTTATAAATATATATCTTAGGCGGAATCAATGCATTGGACAGTGTGAACCACTTCTATTTTTTGAGTAATGGATTAATTGTTAACAACAAAATGCAACAGACGATAATGTTGCGCGCGCACTCCAATCGCGTTCGGGCTGCGCTGAACTTAGACTGGTTCCCTTGTCCACATATTTACTTCCCCTCCGTCGTATATGAGAGAGAGCAGCGTAGTGCACATGGACAGGGGACCAGTCTACGCTGAACCTAGACTTGAAATCAGTTCGGTATACGGTCGTGTTTTGTCCGTCCGTCTAACGCCATTTTACCGCACACGATCGATAGCTGTTTTTGTGTGCAGTATATTTTTTTGGTTTCGACCGATATACCGACTTGAGAAACCTGATTGCGCGACAATATTCACGATTCAAAGCGCGTTGACGCTGTTGTCATAGCAAGAACCAATCACGGTAATCCACGCACCGCACTCCACGGTTTGGAAGCGTCAATTTTTACCAGGGGGTGTTGAAATGAATGTGCAGTAATAACATTTTTCAATAGATTCGTATCTTTATTCAGATGAACTGCGTTTAACTTTTAGCTAAATGTAGTAGGTCTTCTTTGAATCACGAGCATTTATACTGCGTACATAAGTGTACAATCAAATAATGTACTGTACACGTACATAAAAAATCTCCCCCACAACAATTGAGAGAATTGTCGGGTACGATTTTTGAATTGATTTCTTAACCAAAACTTGGGCCAACGGAAAGCTCGAATTGTTACTATGATTATGCCTTTTTTTGAAATTCAGGAGTAATGGATTTTGATAGGTCCACTAACCTACTTGAGGAAATCTAATTCACAAGTATATTTTTTCGAAAATGTGGCATGAATTTTAATAAAGCCCCGTGTCTCGACCAATCAGATCTCTACGTCCAACTCTGGTAGCAAACCCCATAGTCCGTGTACAAAGTGAAAGACAAGTCGGAAACAGGAGGTCGACTAGACTTGTTCCCATTCGCGACTACGCTGCTGCGGTTTACGAACCAACCGGTCATGTTTCCGACTTGACATCAAGTCTACGCTGAACCTTGCGCTGTGAAATAATTTTGTGCTCATTCACGTCACAAGCCATTTCTTTTATTTGCTTGGCGCAAAACTTTGTTTAAGCGTTAAGCGTCATGTGGAATTAGGCCCAAAACAGCGGCTAACGCCGATTGAACACTGCTGCGTCCAGCATTTTCCATGTTTAACATGTCCAACATTTTATATCCGCCTGTTGCGTCCGACATTTTCTACACACAGGGACTTGTCCAACAAATTACTGGCAGATCGTTGCGCCTATTAATGATCCTTGAGCTCATTATTTTGCATACCCTCAAAATAATCCGAGGATTGAGCTTTTCTTTGGTGGGGTGAAAGGAGGGACCAAAATCTGAAGAAATGTGTTTGTTGACACAAAGCCTGAATTATTGTGGGCTTGCAAGTTGCAAATTATGAGTGAAATGGGGCTGAAAAGTGCCCTATTTTGAGGTAATTTCCAGACACAGCGGCCTTTTGAGTTGTGCGGAAAGGTTTAAAATGGACTGTTCGCTATAAGTCTGGAGGACATGCGTTCTTCCAATGCAGAAATAAAATTGATGGAGTGCGCCGTAATGACACCTTCAAACCATCAGACTTTCCCTACTCGAGGAGTTGTTTACAACATTAACTTTCTGGGATAACAAATGGCGAGATTGAAAAGTTTACCGCGGTGAAATTTATGACTACAAGAAATTCGCGCTAGATATCGGCCGGCTGGGCGTGCCATGGATATCGCGAACGTTGAACGGGCTACTCGCCGTTGCGATGTGTACTCTAGAATACGGTGGCAAGATGTGCTTTAAAGGTAATGTCACGGTCTGTGAAAAGGCCCGATTCTTGCCGAAAAAAATATACACTACTCACAATGCGTTAGGGATAGTATGGGTGTACGCAGATATTTTATTGAGGGTATGCATTTCGCTTGAATGATTTTGATTAGACAATTGTATCCGCATGACAGACACACATTGTCACAGATATAGGTGAAAACAGTCATTTGAAGAAAAAAAATCCAAAATTGACAACATGCCAAAATCTATAACTTATTGTGAGTATAGTACTTGAATAAAATAATTTGATACTTTTCTCGGTATGCAAAAATTAAAATATCGGAACATTGATATATTGAACATCGGCCGAAAAATCTACGAAATGAAAACTATATACGGAATAGAAAAAAAAATACTTCTCTTCATGAAACTGCCCAGATGACAAAGTTCCAGAATCACACATTTTTGTCACACCCGTATAAGGCCATGGTTCGTCATGGAAAACATTTTAACGAAAGTGTTTTGTCCTGGTTTCAAACCAAATAAAAACACGACAAATGTTTTTGCGAACACAACATTAAACATGTTCTGACGTAACTGCGGATTCAACCAATGGTGAGCTTTGGTCGTCGGCAACCGAAGTCGCTGATTGGTTGATCTAGTATAATTACGTCAGAAACATGTTTCTAGTAATGGTCGCAAAAACAGGGCCATGTTTTCCATACGGTTTAAATTTCCTGGTAATTGGGGGCGCTCTTTGTCTTAATGACGTCATTCTTTGGATGGGATCCGATATCGAATAAAGAAAATGGTATGATTCGAACAAGAAAAATAGGCACTTATTTTAGTCTTTGGTTCATTGTTGAGAAAAGCGAACTTATTTTTGGAAATAGGAACTTTTGTGAGTTTTCAGTGCAAAAATTTCCTCCACTTCGCTTTTTTTCCCAAGGCGACGCGCGTCACATTTTTATATTTACGCACGGAAAAGGTTCAGTGTGGATCCATTTATAAATGAACGTATTTTAAATACTTCACTGCTGGAAGAAATCCAAATTCAGATCTCTTTAAGAGCGAAAACCGAAGCGATGTCACTCAACAGTAGGATATTTATGACTGGCCCTCAATAGTGTCCGACCTCTGACATCCACGCGAAAGTTAAAACAAGCAAAGGCGGGAATTATACGGCGCGAAGTCGTTAGCACGGCGCACGGCCCGCATGAGGGATGACATTTTTGTCTCGTGCAAATGGCGCGTTGGGAGGAAACCAGGCGCCGTGGTTGTCAATAAGATATGTTTCGCCGTAATGTATTATCACCCCGGACACAGAAAAGACACATTGCGCGCAGACGTAGACACGCGCACGCAGAAGCCTCACACGCAATATTTTTGTTATCACTAAACATAGTGCTCCCCCAACATTCTGGACATATCCCGGCACGGCTGTCATCGCGGCTCTTCGGATAGAAGCGACACCGGACAATAACTTACATAACACCAAAATGGGGCACGCCTTTCATTGCATGTGATCTATCGACCATCGACGACGACGCACGGAGAAAATTTATCACTGTTTAAAAAATTACTCCACTTGTTTAACGGTGAGTAGCTGTCAACATATCTTCCGCATAGGAATAAGAAATTTCCTTTTTTTTCATCTCCTCTTAATTTTGCTTTTGGCTTTAAACTCGGTTTTGCACATTGATCCCAAAACCTGGTTTAATAGACCTTTCTGGGTTTTTCGCACACTGTATTTTTGGTACAGCGGACCTTTGACATATATACGGACCGGTTCCTAATCCTATCGCTTATTTGTAATACGTACGTACGTGATAATAGTACGTACGTACGTGATAATAATAAGTACGTACGTATTATTATCACGTACGTACGTGATAACAATACGTACGTACGTGATATTACTACGTACGTACGTGATAATTTATTACGTACGTACGTGATAATACTACGTACGTACGTGATAATAATACGTACGTACCCATTATTATCACGTACGTACGTGATAATACTACGTACGTACTTAATATTATCACGTACGTACGTATTAAATTATCACGTACGTACGTATTAAATTATCACGAACAAACGTACTATTATCACGTACGTACGTAGTATTATCACGTACGTACGTATTATTATCACGTACGTACGTATTAAAAAAATTAAAAAGGAAAATACTTAAATGTTCCCTCTGGGTCTTCGTACATGTGTACATTTTGTTGAAAGGGACTTTCATGTGACTGACGGGGATATTTAGTCTGCGTACAAAATACTTGAATACTAGTACACTCAATGGTATAGCAGGCCAATGCACTTCTTACGTAGACTTGTGTATTATTTTTTTAACCATAGCCACTAACACAGATGCAATTACCCTACTCACGTGACCGTGCTGATCTTGCTCGTTATTGGTCAGTTTGACTTTTTCAAACGACACCATTTGCCTCTGCAGCTGGTCACCGGTGAAGGGCGAGTCGGGATGAACGTAAAGCCGTGCGGGTAACGGTGGGTCTGCCTTGCCGGCTACCAGCCAAGATGAGCGGTGGTAGGCATATCTAGTATTACACAAAATAAAAACGAACACAAAAGCTTACACGAGCCAATATTTTGTTGGCCAACAAGGACCCAAATTTGTCTGACGATGTCGACTAACCGAAAGTTGGATGGTGTGGACGCCACTCTGGACAACGTCCATCATCATCCGACAAGTTCGGCCACTGTCGTCCAACTTTGTTGGAGCTTGTTGGATGAAACGGACCAACGGCAGAGTAGAACGCCTGTCACGTGAAGACAGCATGCAGCCAACCACATCGCAATCGAGATATTTTGAATTTGATATGTTGGGTTGTGTGGACGGCCTTTATGGTCACCATAATTATGGTTCCCATCAAGATATGAACCCATCCCACAAATTTAAAAAATAAAAATTATCGTTAAACCTCGCCAAGAAAATAAAATATTTCAGACCTACCTATATCGCTTGTTATCGAGCGGAACGATGTCCAGCATAACCACGTAACGAGCCTCGGCCGAAATCCCACTGAAGGATACTCGAACGGTAGGAAACATTCGCCTTTGGTTTAAAAAAACAAAGACCAAAACGTATTGCAACGACATCTATATAGATAAGTCTTATCAACATTTGATTCGTAACAATTTTAGAAAGAGGTACACATTCCATTCGGTGAAAACTACTAGCCTATATACAATGAGCTAGCGACTCCCCGAATAAAGCAACCGTCCAGGCAAGACATTGCTTTGCGATCATCGCAAACGCCCAAACCGATCGTTATAAACTACTTTAGGCCCTAATTGCTACAGGTAGCGAATTTCACAAACATTTGCTCATCGCAATTTGCTCATCGATGGCTTATTTGCAATGACTATAGACCGTATCGAGTAGCCGCCATTTCGTGGGGCAGTTTCTTTGTTCCTTGAGGACATGCCATGGTTCCACATATTGTGCTTCCATTGTTAAACAGTTTAAGTAACAAAAGGTGCCCCACGAAATGGCGGCTATTCGATACGGTCTGCTAAGGGATTGCTATAAGCATAGAAATGACATAGAATCAAACCACGGTGACTTTTTTGTCAGTTTCATTTGTCTGAACGTTTATTTGGCATTCATAAACCAAATTTTAATTCCACCTCCGTTCACCAAGGAGTCGTCCACAGATGGACTGACCAGTATTTCCCAGTTCCCACCTCTATGCCACAAATTACTGTGCTGATCTGCGATTCACGTCTAAGCAACACAACATTATATAGCAATCATCTGCGCCCATCTTACTTTCTGTATACTAATTGCTCATGGTTGATACTGCGATCCATTTTTTTTGTTAGTGGTCGTTGTTGCGATGATCGCAGAAGTTTATTTTAGTGAAATCTCTGAATTGAGAGTATAATGGTTTTGTAACTTTACGTTATATGAATGCGACTTTCAATTCATATCGTATTTTTGCTCGCTTAGCCTTTGACCGCTGTTCTTGGCGAGTCAAACGGTGCGTAGCCATACCACACAGGGTTGTAGTCGAGTCCATCACATGTCCATCATTATGTCCACCACAAGTCCTCACAAGCCTTCACAAGTCTACCACAAGTTCCTGGGTCTTAATTCAAGTCACAAGCTATTGAAATGAACTCCAACAAAGGCATTCTTTTGTGCGTGTTCATCCTTTGCTTCTTGTTACTGGACTTGTGACGAGCTTGTCACGGACTCGGCTCTGGACTTGTGATAGACTTGTGATAGACTTGTGATAGACTCGACAATCACTATCAAGTCATGCATAATGCATATCAATCATAACCTCGATAAACTAGGAAAATTGGTAAGAGTTGGGAGGTTGATCAACATTTTTAAGACTCGTCAAACATCGGAAAGACTAGTACAGATTTGCGGGAAACCCAAATTTAGGAGTGAGAAAATGTTAACATATTTTGTGAGGAAACACAATTTTCAGCCTGTCTCATATGTTTTGTACACAAGGTCTGAAGCCACGATCAAGTAGGCCTACTCAATTCTTTCCGGACAAATTATCAAAATTATTCAAATAATTTAAAATATCGGTCTACCTGCCGGTTTTTGTGATGATCATTTCGGTGCCAAGATCATGAAACTTCTCCCACAGTTCCTTAGTTTCCAGTCGACACCTCACCGCCGACATATCGTTACCATCAGCGTGACTGGTCAGCGAGTCCGCGCCGGCAGCTGCCCCGGTCACGGTCCGTCCCGCACTTGGTGTGATCTCCGGACTCCGGACCAACCCACCGGTGCCGAGCGGCGAGTCGCATGGGTCGAAAGTGAACGATGGACGGTCGAGGTAATGACTGGAGGCCGCGGTGCTGGGACCGGGAACATGGTCACATTTGGAAACTGTTGTTTCGTGGCTATTGTTTGAAAGTTGAATGGGCACTGGCCTCGGCTGCGTTGGACCTGTTTAAAAATTCGAGAGACAAAAAATCGAAAAAATAATGAAATTCTTTTAAATTAAGCAGTGTGGCATTGTATAAATATACAATCAAACCCGTCTATGATCACTGGATAAATGTACACGATATGTGTCAGGTACATGTAGTAGGTAGGCCTACTCCCCCTCCATTGTCCCCCTTTGCGTCTCAAACATCCAAAGAATTTTAAAAGAATTCTTTTCAGATTTTAGAAGTGTGGCAGATTGGTACGAGTGGGTTGAGGTATTGGTGAAGTAGAGGAGTCCCTCTGTCACTCTTGTTATTTTATGGCATCCTTGGCATCAGGTATACGATTTTAACTTTAATTCTACTTTATTACAGGTATTATGCATAGAACTCAAGATGACGACGATTAAGAAGGAGCTGCAGTTTTAGAAGTGGGAGGAAAACCCGCAGGGAAATCTCCTGAGGAAACCCAAGTAGTGATGCAAACCCAATCCACAGAAATCGAACCCAGGACGCTAGAGGTGAAAGACGGGAACCGCCCGATAACTTTAGCGTTTCCCAGTGCCAAATCGGTGTTAGTGCGTTGCCCACAAAAAAAACAATCGCTGCTCCAATATTGTTGAAGTACGGGTCACTGGGCCTGTCAGCACTCACACGGGGTGCCCTGAGCTGAGCTGAATACCCCACACAGGACAGTCAAGGGTGCCCCGTGGGTACAGTGCCCAGGGGCTGCAGGAGTCCCCTCACCCAGCTTCTGCTGCGGTCCGACTAACTCCCTTTAATCCAAAACCTACACAGTTTAGTTTGTCCTTGGAAAATTACACACTGCGCAAACAAGAACGTTTTAATCGATTATAAACTGTATTCGAATCCATTAATCGATTCGATATCGCCGGTCCTCATATTCATAATCTTTGTATGTAGAATATGTGGAGCGGGAACAAGTCTATTCAGGACAGGTGACAGTTGTGTACTGATATTACAGAAAAATTACTAGACTGGTTCACTTGTCTAGCTTGATGTACACATTAGACGATGTAGAAGCCACGACTTGAAATTACACGCGAGACAATGGCAGCTAATAGCTATAGGCAGACGGCTTGCCCACTTTCCACACACTCGTGTAGTTATACTACGTAGCCACTAGCCAGATAACCCGGACAGGCCGTATTAGGCAACTTTCATCGCCCGTGTTTCATTTCGTCATTACGGATTGCCACAAGCATCGCTAAGCTAATAGACCCACTCGGAGATTGCAACAATTCCTGCCATTATATACACTGATTTGGCTATAATTGCTTATAGCAATCGTATCTTGCGCCATATACACATGATTGATTGAGAAGGATTATCGAGTTACGTTTTCAATTAAACTTTAGCCGACAGTTTTGGTGCAATCTTTATACAACTTGTAAATTGTTTCTTTGCATTTGCGTCGCGAGAGGCAATGGGGTCATTTTAACCCTGGGGGGACAATTAAAAAGAAACAGAAAACAAAGGAAAAGTGGCCTGGCCAAAAAAGAAAATAATGCACGATTTCATCACAAATATTAGCAATGATATTTTGAAGTGGTACTTACTATACGTATACGTAATACACCAAAAGCACGACCAAGTTAGGGTCGACTTACGAGTTGTAAAATTCTGTATTTCTTGGACTCGTGAGTGGTCATGAAACTTTTGTCAAGGGGGCGACCGAGAAAGTTTCCCGACCGTTTTGAACCGTTCCATATATGGTCGGGGAACTTGTGCCGAGCGATGGCGATTCCCCCGAGTTATTGCGAGTGTTCAGGACTAACTTACGACCTTCTGATGAGTAACATATATAGGAGGAACTTAAGATCTTGCCGACCAACTCCTGAGGAAATGCCATTTTGACAAATTTTTGTTCGTAAATCACTCTCAAGTCCCTCGGGATTTCGGTGTAAACAGGGTATAACCACCAATACAAGGCCTACAGAAGGTTATCAGAACCATATCCCTGCAGCTTTTCATGCGTTAAGGCCCGAGGGAATTTGAGGGAATTTTGAGTGAAATGACGCACTGAAAATAACAGAATCACAACAACAAAAACACTTTCCGCCGGAAATCTGTGATTTTCAGTGCGTCGTTTTGCTCCAAATCCCCTCCACATCGCTTTTTCTCAACGCGACGCGCTTCAAATTTTCGCGCGAAAAGGCTGGTGTGAATCCAGCCTTGGCTTGGCAGAGCCTGCTGTCAAAAGTACGAGCAGGGCTGTCGGGTATGCGTAATGGCTCTTTCAAGGCCTTTCATCTCTGGCGTCTTTGTGTAAAGTCAATGTTGAAAAAAACGGCATGCGCGCTCATTTTTTTAAAACCACCTTCGGATGGTAATTTCCTACCATAAGGTATAGGACATTTTGGACAGAAACTTCTTGAGTGTTTGATCCGAAATATTTTCAGCATTGGCTGTTGCTATGCCGTTTCTAAGGACTGTCATTGTCCGCCCATAGCAACAGCATAGCAACAACCACAGCCAAAGCCACTAATTCGGATCCAGCCTAACGTTCGCCCAGCCTTTGTATACTGCTCTCAAGACGCCCAATTTATTAAACAATATTACCACAAAGCCATAAGGCCTTGCCAAAAGGCTAATACATCATTTGCAGTTATCAAAAATATTTACTTCACGAATTGACAAGAAAAAAAACTTCGTAAAAGTGTTGATAGCAATGGTAACAATACATGATTTTTTTCTCCCACCTTTGTGGGAGAAATTGCCGTTTTACCAAAAACAATTTAGATTTTTCAGGTTTTCTGAAGTAATACTGTATCTATGTGGCTGAAGTATACGAGGCAGTTTATCAACATTGTTCTTTAGTTATGTAATGCTGTTGTTTCCGTTTTTAAAACGTTTTGTAAACAGTAATCCGTCTTTCAAAGCTATGCCGTATATACATAGTTAATGGCATAAAGGGCCTCGGTTGACCAGGTCAGTTACCGAAGATGCCGTAAAATTTACAACACGGTGATCGGTTTTAGATGTCGGAGGAAAACCATAAAACGAAATGTATAGGCCTATACATGTACCATCAAATCAAGCAGGTACTGAAAACTTAATCTGCATACTAACCCATGGACTAAAAACCCAATTCACATATACCTAGGCGGGAATCGAACCCGGGACGACAGACGTGGCAGGCACGGAAAGTACCGCTATCAAACGCCAACATAGAGGAATTTCAAATTGTCATCGAAAACGAGGGTCTCGATCAGTGCTTTTTTTTGGTGATAAAATTTGCAAATGAAAAGACGCGCGGCGCAATACAATGGCTCCGCATCTATAAGACGAGGTTGATTGTGCTAATTAATGTTTGTCAATCAAACGTAAAAATTAAAATTAATTTCCAACAAAAGACAACGCCTTTAGATCTCTTTGTTAAAAGACAACAAACAAAACTTGAATTTTACCTGAGAGATTCTGCAACTCTGCGCCAGCTTCCGGAGTCTTAGTCTTGCAGCTAGCCATGAGCGCGTCGATGGAGAATGCGCTGGCCCGACTGGAGAGCTGGGACTTCGGTGAGTTGACCGTCTTGTCTCCGCTTGGTTGCTCCATGACTCGGAGTTTTGTCAGTTAGTTTCGTCAGTTAGTAATTTTGACGACTTTTGGCTATAGTGACTATGTGCTCACTTTCATTTGGAGGTCCTCCAAATGAAAAATCGATAATCTCTTCAAATACGTTGTTGTCTTATTTCTTTACAACTTCTAAACTTTGTCCGGATGAGACGGGGAAAAGTCTGAAAACACCGGCTCCTTCAGTCTTTAGAGTTTAGAGTTTTCTATGACGAAACTGTAGATTCCCGCTTCCGCGTGTTTTCGGCGTAATTTGGACAACCTTGTGCCTTTTAGCGATTTTCGTCTGATGTCTGAAACCTCTTTTACAGATAGCCCAACTTGCTCGGCATCCTCACTAAACACAAACCACAAGTCTGCTGTGTTGAAGAAGTTACCATCCATTCAAATTAAACACACAAAGAAAAGGTCATATTTTCATGATGTGCTGAACACATCAATTCTTCTTTCTTCGCAAATAATGTCTCAATATTGGAAAAACTCCGTCAGAGGGGTGCTTTGAATCAACTTCGCATTACCCTAATTTCAAGTTCTCCAAAATGAAACTGGCTTTACGGGTGGTCGTGTTACCACGCAGCATACTCAGCCGAAATTTTTCTCTTCTTTATATAGACATCACTCGGAGCACAGTATTAGCTCAAAAATGTAAGCGCCTCTGCCCAAGACGAGCTTAAACTGTAAATAGTTTTATCCAAGGAAAGAAGGCTGGCCAATTTGAGAGGGAAACGAGCAGACGAAAGGGAGGAGTGGCGAAAAAAGAAACTATTCCGAGTCGAAATTGACAGCCGGCAGTCGATTCAGAGACGCGCTGGCTGGCTAGTCACTCATTTAGACCGTCCAGAGGGGAGAAAAAAAATCTCAGCCCTGATGTGGATGGAGTTGAGAACCGGAGGACGGTGGGGCGTCCAACCGCGCGGTGCGAACATCTCCCCAAACAAGCTCGTTGACAGCTCGGAAATGTAGAGTATACGGCCGGCTGACTCCCAGACAAAAACAAGAACGCCTCTCTCGCGCTCCTCGGTTAAATGTGCACTGCTGTTTCTCTTCCCAAACTTTAAGTGTCTGCGCGCTAATCGTCCGCTGGTATGCAGCCACGGTGAAAAGAATTTTTACATTGTATCAAAAGGGCATTGCTTATTCGTTTATAATGTAAATAGTAATGCGCGCGGCTTAAATATGGAGCTGCCCCGTAATCGGACCTCACGTGGCGTCATGATCTCTTCTCTCGAGAAGCTTTTTTAACAGCGTCGACGCCAAGATGCGTGAAAACTTCTGCAAGCTGTCAATGTGATTTGTCCTAAGATAAAGCCTTTTATTCCCGATTGAAAATGCCTTGTCACTTGGCTCACACTTATTGACAAAAATATTTCAAAATTTTTTACCATCCTGGATGGAGTGGACACGTCGCCGCTTTAAATTGACGAAGAACAGCCCCCGTCAACACTTTGTTATAAAGTTGAAATCAACATTCGTGCTGAGTAAACCGGAAAAGTTTTTTTTTTAAAACACTTCATCATTCATGATTCATGGTGCATGGTCTGCTTGGCGCAGTGGTTCTATTCCTCGCCTTTCACTTCGGGTGTCGTGGGTTCAATTCCTGAATGTGTATGTGGATTGGGTATTTAGGTCCCTCAGTGTATGACTGCATGTGTCTTCCCGGACTTGTCGTCATGATGACGTCATCGGTCGTCCCGCTACGATTGGTTAAATTTGTGTCTTTAAAAAATATTCAAAATATGTTAACAATACCAAGGCAACTGCAACCAAATGTTTCTTATATGCGTGCCCTACTGGACATTTGTGAGCCACTCCACCAAAAGTAGGCTCTTGCATACACAAAAATGAAAATGGAGCTAATGACTTAATCAGATAGAGTATATTATAAGCTTCACTAAACTACAAACATTGTGTCAATCCGTCAAAAATTGACCAAGTTATGACCATTTCCGCGATGACCAAGAGCACAATTTTTTAAGAAGCGCTTAGAGAAAAATGGCGTAGAAGGTACTTCTGTTAAGGCATAAAGTCCATAGCAAACATGCAAATTCTGACTCCAAAAGCCCTATACTATATGGGTCTTTCTATAAATTAGGGGTCCAATTTTGGTGTCCCCCGTTACATTTTACATCTTGTTTTTGTAAATTCAGGACACATTCTTCAAATACTTTCCATCTCACAGAGTGAGTACATAAAGTACAATTCATACAAAATGGTTTAAAAGCCATTTTAATGATTTTTGTACGAAAAATAACACATATCAGGTGTAACGGGGGACACCAAATGTCACACTTTTGGACTCCAGAAAGACCCATATAGGAAAACATGTGTGGGTGGTGTTTCAGCAAGAATAAACAAGAATAGCAAAAATGAAATATATCGGCGATTTTCCCATTGTTTTAGCCAAATTAGCTTAGTTTCATGAAGGTATGCTTTAGAAAAACACTGAAAAACTGTTTTCTGGTAGTATTTATTCTTAAACTTCTTTAGGTGATAGATGGATACTTAATAGGTGGTCTCATGTATCGATAAAAAAAAAATGCCCTACTTGACATACATGCATAAATTAGCCATTATCTCAGTTCTGGCCTGTGCGACAAGCGCCTACTTTCGGTGGAGTGGCTCACATTTGTGTTTTTTCATTATCTTCTAAAAAGCGAAAATTATAAGCACAGTTTCGTTCAGGAAACGAATAGGCCTATACACTCTAGTTTGTTATTCGTCTCGGTCTAGTTACGCCACCTCTGTAGCGTTTTCTGTAACAAAAATACTTTTTAAATCGAAATTCTGTCAACAAGAATTCATGTGGTTTCTTGAAGAAATACAAGGATTTGCCTCGGGGAGATTTTACGCTAGAGTTCCTTCGGTTTTAACTGAGAAAACTTGATGAAGTTTTAATTTGAAGACCTGTCGAGCTTAGCGTGGCTAAGTTTGGGTTTAGGCGCCAGGTCGTTACGGTTCAAGAGGAAACAGGGCTTGCGGCAAACGGCGCGCCGGTCACCCCAACACCCACCCCGGAATTTAATGCGCAACAAGTTGAAACTGGGGCCGAAAATAGACTTTCAAGCTCTACCGAAAAACATTATTCCTCACAAACAATTAAGATTGATTACACGATAGGAAACCTGTTTAATACAAACGACGTTATTTCTATGTGCATGTGATCGAGTATGTGATAAAAACCAACGTGTAAGTCAGCTCAGTGCATCATCTACACTCCTTGAAAACAATGGAAAACTGTGTCAAGAAATTATGCTTTCAAGAAACTGTGCGAAGCCACTGTCCTAGATTAGGCTGGCTCCCTAACAACGCAGAATGGAAAGCAAAGCCATAACACCACAGAAGTCTGGGTTCTAGTTTCGTTTGTAACATAAAAAAATACGTGTGAGCACATATTGATATAAATTTATCTTTATTGGACAGTTGGAACCATGCATCTCTATTTTCTATTTTTAATTAGTAAAATTTGTTTTCTGGTCAAATTGTTAATTAAAATGTTGGGACATTGCATATTCTACATAACGAACGCAATACCTGGGCCCAATTTCATGGAACCCGTTAGCACAAAAATTTGTTTAGCACAGAATTTCTTTGCTTTATTTTACAAAACTGGGTTGCCAGCCAAAGTCGTATGTGATGTGTATTTACTGATATTTTGCTCCCGTTCCTAAAATTTTACATACAATTTTTGCTGGTAATACTCATTTTACAGAGCAAAGAAATACTGTGCTTTTTGTGCTAACGGGTTCCATGAAATTGGGCCCAGGTATGCTGCCTAATCACCATTGAAATGACAATACCAAACTTGGGAGAGAAAAAATCGTGAGGGCCTTATCGGGATTCGAACGCAGTGGTATGATTTTCCCTACCACTGTGCCTTACAACTCGGCTGGTAAAGCTTCTGCCCGGCGAGTCAGAGGTCTCGGGTTCAAATCCCGATAAGGCCCTTAAGATGTTTCTCTCGTCCTGGGTTTCATATTCTGCACTGAATAAAGCAAACTGTACCCCGTTTCAGAAATCGATTTATTGCCACATTAAACCACCCCACCCCCCAAAAAATAAATCCTGTAGTATTGATCCAGCCTACTCATTCATAATAACGAGTCACGTGACAACATCACGAGAAGGCACTGCACTATCCTCCCCAGCGCCGCGTTAGCGAGGTGATGACATCGTCGTTCTACCGACGTAAATATATCACCTGACCTCAGTTGACCTCTCGTTTAGCGGTCCCCGAGTAGCTGCGAACCGGTCGGCTTGTGTGGGCCCTTCAAAATACTCTGCCATGTACAGAATGCCCCAGAAAAAACCGAGATTATATTGCCAATAACTCGGTAATGATTGGGAATTTTTGGAATGAATTTTTCATCATTATCCTCTTTCTTATGACACCGAGAAATCCAGAATAACTTCATGGATGACTGAGCACCGATGGTTCAAAACGAAACTTTCAAAAATAGCTTTGTGCCAGATTATGGATATGTTTTAAAAAGATGAACAGGGTAAAAAAGACAAATAATCACCTAAAGATATTTATTCAAACAAACATTTATGTTTTTAAAGGTATTCTACTTGTTTGGTAATTACCTCCCCCCCCCCCCACCCCCCCCCCACTCCGACCACCCTAACCCCCCAAAAAAATCTGAATTATTATCTTTAAGCTTACTTTTTATCAAGACGGTAATGGTAATCATCCTATGAAACTATTTCGTCTGAATTGCCCCCATTCATGAGAAAAATTACGAAATTACATGAATCTCCAACCATTCATTCATGCACAAAAACCGTATTTGGATTTTTCAGGTTTTCTGGAGTATTACTGCATCTATATATGTGGCTGAAATTTCTACAAGGTAGTTTTCTCGACCTATCAATTACCAGTGGAAATCATGCCGTTTTTAACAGTTTACCAAACAAATATACTACCTTTAACGAGAGCACTACGTAAAGGATTGTTAAACTGATTATTGCTTGTCTTCTTAAAGGAGTGTGACCAGATCACCTTTTTTTACCCATAACTCCCCGGGACTTACCTTATGGGTCATGAGATTTTTATATCATAACATCCGTTATATTTTTCTGATTACGAAACTGAAACTCCCGCGCTTCTAGGCCGCATATTTCCGAGGATATCGTCGAAAATCCACCGATTATTTGTAAACTAATTTTCCAGTATCAACGTTTATCCGCTAAAAGCATACTCGATAGTTTTGTTCATTTTTTTACTGGAAATTGCGAATGTTTTCGGGTTTTTGGGACATGGGAGGTGTGTATGGGAGTTACTTGATAATATTGGTAAGTTACATCGAAAACTATTTTCCAGAAACTCTGGTCACGCTCCTTTAAGGTATAATGGATTTCTTGGTATCATACGAAAGAGGACACGGTCATAAAACGGATAGTAGTTGTCGTTTTCCAATATTCCCAGTCAACATCGAGTAATCAACAATTTAATTTTTGTTTTCTACGAAACCACGGCCTGCACAGATCGAGAGAAAATGAGCCTTTTGCGTGTAACATCTGCATAATGGCTGCATGGGGCCCCGAATTCTTCACTTTTATGATGGAGGTGCAGTTTAGAAAGTCACATGCTGCGCTGTTGCTACGTGGTGCACGCCCTAGCAGCCAACACAATGGATGCTTTATGCCATTCTCTCCAACGGTGAACACGGTAATGATTCTTTACTTCACACCTGTCGCGTGCACCATATAGCAACAAACATTTTGTCTGGTCAAGTGGGTGCTAAGTGCACATTAGAAAGGAAGTACGTCAGTAAACCAGACGCTATATTTATACGAAACATGCAAAAACCAAGGGCCTGTTTTTGCGACCATATTAGAAATACGTTTCTCACGTATACTAATTCAACAAAAAATTGACCCTCTTTGGTCGTCAACAACTAAAGCTAAGCATTGGTTGAAATCTATATTTACGCAACCGCGCCGTGCCTTGTCAAAATTTCCACGGCACGCAAAATAGAAGATTTATGGACCAGGACACAAACAAATCTGCACGAACTGCTTTCAGCGTTAAACACGTTAAATCATCACTTTCCTATCACCTTAAAAGTGAAAAAAGTGTTGCGAAAACACAAGCTGAATGTTAATTGAATCGAATGTTAGTGCAATGTATTTTGAAGTTCGAGCATACAGGTCGACAGAGGTACCGCGACACAATCTTATCACACGCGGGTGGCAAGTCGCATTGAGCCCCGTGGATATTCAGCAGACACGCCAGCCAATATAAACACAATGTCGGTCTAGGAATGTAACAACTATATCATTCACAATTATATTAATCGTAGAATGCAGAGAGTTTGCCAAACTCTGAAAAACAAAACATAAAACTTGGAATGGAAGTTCATTCAAACAGCTGAAAGGGGCAAAAGGCCCACAACCTAACAAATAAATTACAAAGTACCCAAAAGATACTTTGTATCCAAATAATAATTTGGTGCACGAAATATGTGGCAGATGGTCAGCCCCATCCGTTGTGTTCCCATTGTGTCACAAACACACACAAAAGTCATGAAACATTAAGGAATTTAATGTTTAAAGGATTCTTTTCAGATTTTTCGGAGGGGGAGATACATGTAGGCCTACATGTAGTTGGTTCATTAACAAAATGTAAAAGTGTGTTCACCCTCAGTTCGTGGTTTTTTTTCTCCCAACGAGTTCGTATGTGCAGACCAAAAGGGTTAATTATGTCACAAATTCTGTTGGGCAAATCTTTAAAGAATGGTTGTGTTGAACTTCACAAGAGGCGGGGTCAGTTTGTTAAAAAGGAGCTCCTGCAATCTTGAAAAGATAAAATATCAAACGAATTAGGACAGTTTAATTCTCATTTCGGGCTACGGGTTAAGCCTGGAAAGTTACCCGACGCCCGACTCGCTTAACGGAAAAGTGCACCGACGTGTCACCGAAGATGGGCCACTTTGCCCCGGGTGGTGAAACGGGTACACGCCGGTCGCCCAGGGGAGATCAAATGGCAACAAGATTTGTTCTTATCCAAGCAAAAATAAAGTCAGGCGGCGAAATACCCACAGTGCCACTATTTTCTCACTGCCCCCGCGGTTAAGTGGCCGCAATTGAGCATGTCTAGTTAACGCCACCACGCCCAATTCTTGGCGCTTTACGGTACAAAACAGTGAGTATTTTGCGGTCTTTTTAAAAACAAGTAGCTCCCGGGAAGGTCTTAACCTCAGCGGTGAGACGGCGTTCGGTCCGACCGTTGCAAAGCGACCTGCCACGGCCGAGCTCCCTGTCGTCGACTTGGTGGCCGGCGGGTGTGTGCGTGGGAATGTTACTTTTTGACGAGAAGTGGGATTTAGGAGTCGAGTGCAGTCAAGCAGCTGACGGTGTTTTGGTTACGAGCCGACAGACGAGGGCAGTAATTCTGTCCACATCGGAGCCTGTCACCGCCCCACAGTAGCTCATTTTGTTCAAAACACAGGACACGTTATACCTTTGCGGTTCTTATATAGCTCCAGAAGTTTTCACAACAACTTGACACCTCCGAATTTGATACAATGTGATTTTATTTGTGGGTACATGTATTTCCTTTTACGTATATGAGAGCCCGACTTTTCTTTCCAAACCGTTCTCAAGTTTGCGAGAACGTTTTGTTGATTTCAACTGGAAACTATTTTTAGAGTCTGTCCGGGCATCTGTAAAATTTTTGTACATTACCTTTAATTAATTTAATGAATTTGTAACAAGGCCATCGTTTTGAATGCACATAGAAAATGTTTAAAAAGAAATACGTGGACTACAATGGCCATATGTAATTCGAACGCAAATACAATCGACGGAGAATCGAATACTAAAGTGTGGCGTGAGTTACCAGGGTATACTGGGTCTAAATATTTGCTGGTAATCCGAAAAGTCCATTGCTATAGAAGAGCAGGGAAAGGCTCACTGGTTTTAGCGTAGAAATGCATGATAGAGTACTAAGTGAAAACGTTTGAGATTACCAGCGAATGTTTAGACCCAATTATCGTGTCCCCTGAATCAGTCCTATAGAGTGCAAACTGCCGATAGGACAGGTGCCAGACTATTTATGCTTTCCAATCCTCGTCTTGACAACGAGATTTAATAGTTGGAACGCAAACGTAGCTGGCACCTAATGACGTCACTGCATGGGATACACTACACCAGGGATGCTTTCGAGCGCGGCACCAGGGCTGCGTTCCAAACACGCGAACGTTACCAACGTTCGCCACTGGTTACAGTGCTTTTGTACACGCATCTATGAAAGGCCGGGTACCAGTTGTTGGCAAACTTGCAAACGTTTGCAATGTTCCAGGGTTCCCTGGTGTTCCCTGGTGCTCGCCCGAAAGCGCGTTGGTGCACCAGATGGTGGAACCAACTGCTTCCGACCTCCGAGTCGTCTAGATTGGTTCCTGATCCCTATAGATCGGTTCGCTTATTGCAAAAATATAGGGATCGGTAAAGGGCAGCCATGACGGGCAGAATTCTGCCCGTCACGTGGTTATTATTATTTATTTTTTGTAGGTAAGTGCGCAGATTTTGCATTGACATTTGTAACTTGGCCGTGCGTGTCGAACATATCCAATTATGTAAATAAAGTACATTGCCTAAAGCAAAGGGCTTGGCAAATTTTTAAATATAAAAAACACAATGCGCACGCGCAAAGACGACCAATTACAGATCAGGATAAAGCGCACTTTACCTGTCCTTATATTCTCATGTGTGGAATATGTGGACGGGAACCAGTCTACGAGTCGTCGGGACAACTGGGAGACATGCGCAGTTCTAGTTGCGCGTACTCATGCATGACTCGGCGAAAATGGCTGGCGCGTCGTAGAATGATTCTGGAAATTTGGGTTGATATTTTAAATGTTCAAGCTTCCACATCGAAACCAAAGGTTGTAAATATTTTCATGAATTATTTTAATCAGATATCTGTGATTTATTTTGTGAAAAACCAATATTTTATTAGCGGGGATGTAATTTCTAATGACCGTGGTGCACCAGGGATCCCGATCACACATTTGAGCGCTATCGCATGTACGCATGTGTGTGACGCAACGTTCCCAACGCCTCGGAGCACCAGGGACGAGCGCGTTCGAAAGCAGCCCAGGTTACAAATGGCAGATTAGGGCAATAAAACACGTGTGTTTGCAGCACTATTTTGGGGTACAAAATATAGCCCCATTTGGAGGGGAGTACCGTGGCCGAGTGGTTTGGGTCACCGACTCGCAATACTCGGGTGAAAACTTGGGGTTGCAGGTTCGATACCCGACTGGGGTACCTGTTTCCTTGGCAAGGTACTTCAACACACTTGCTCCATCCTTCGGAAGGGATGTAAAGCCGTTGGTCTAGTGTGTTAGGTAACGCACTTTAAAGATCCCAGAGCATTCTTTCGTGAAGAGCAAGGGATTTCCCGGTGTCTCTGGCCGTTTCTAATTCATCGTCTTCAGTGGCATCCTCTTGCAACAGTGGCCCTTTAACGCACTCCCTAACTCCTGCGTACAGTGGCCCTGTTGAAAAAGGCCCCATTTCGCGGTGGGACTAGCGACAGAAATCTTGTCGCCTCTGCTGGACCAATCAGGACGCTTGGCAGTGCATTGTAGCATGATTGCAGGCATTCAAATGTAACGCGCGCTGATTGTAAACACCGTGCAAGCATGTGATACATGTACTCGGTAATGCTGGCCGTTGTCCGCGTCGACGATTGGCTGCTATTTAAAGCATACTGGGGAATCCGTTCCATTACATTCGTCAGCATGCATCCCTGTTATTAATTTGAAAAACTGCGGAGTAAATTGAGATCGTCGTTTGAAAGTTTGGTAGGAATGGGACAGTCATAAGGAACGGAACCCAATACAATTGCTGGAAAGTATAGAAATCGTTTCTTTTCGGCATAACATGACCGAATTGATTAAATTACATCAAAATGACTCGGGCGTGAGTTGGCTCAAGACAACAGCCGGCTCACTCCACAGATTTGCGTGTGTTTCCTCAGGGTATTGTTACGTCGCTTTGCAGAGTGGAAATTCCCTGATATCTCAGGATGCTTCAGTGGCGGATCCAGCCTCATTAAAATACAGGAATACAATGGAATTCGCCTCTGGTCTTCTCCTCATGGGTTTCCTAACGCTTGCGAGCGACAGTGCAATGGGCACTTTTAAGCAATCCTTGGTTTCAGTACCACAAAGAAGTAAATAGTAATCATGATTTCCAAACACGAATTGTGTGGGAAAATGCTACCATTTTAGCAATTGTTATTGAAATTGTCAACATCAAGCACAAAATGTGCAACCACGCACGTCCTCAAGGAACCAAGAAACTGCCCTTCAAGATGGCAGCTATTCGATACGGTCTGTAGTCTTCTTAATGCCAAAATTCCGAAAAAGCCAGGGGCCTGGCTAACGTCACCGTGATTTGGCCAGATTTTCACCGGAGATCAGACGGGCGTCGAACGGCTCAAAACACGTTATCGGAAGATTAGGCTCGGCCCTCGTTATAGTCAGTATAACAGCATGCAACGTGCATGCACAAGAAGTCGAGTTCAATACCCGATACAAAAGCCAAACATATACACGATGAAAACCTTTTAACATTCTCTCGACAAGAGAGATGAAATATGGTAAATCTTTCTTTCGAGAGAAAAGTGCCACTTGTAATTCTTGTAATTCAAGAATTTCAAGTTGATTGGTTAGCCTATATGTAGACTAGGAGTGCACATACATACATACATACGTACGTACAGAAAAACATGAAACGCTATTTCCTTAAAATATATATTTTTGATCAAATCAGACGTTTATTGAATACAATGAACTTGTGGATAACAAGGCACTGATCGACCAATCACTTTGGAAGCGCTTTCGTGATTTCGCCCAGGCCCCAAGTAAATGAGAAGTTATCGTAAGTCAATCTCGAAACTGCAATATGCTTGAGTGATTAATTAGCCCCCAGAATAACTTAAAGGTAGAACACATGATTGGCATCTTGAAAATCAGAAAATGGTTCACAAATTTACACACAACTTACACAGTATGATGATGGTAGAAAACTTCCCCTGAAATGGTTTTTGTCTGAAGTGCTATAGTCTTTGAGAAATGAGTAAAACAATAACATTTGTCTCATGAGACAAATTATGTTCGCCCAAAACAACTTTGCCCTGGACCACTTCGCCCCAGAACCACTTCACCCCAAAACCACTTCGTGCGACAGGCCGTGGTTCAGGGCGAAGTGGTCCAGGGCGAAGTGGTTTTTGGCGAAGTGGTTTTGGGCGAAGTGTATGTAACAGTTTTTACCGTTTTCTGAAAACTTGGACGAAGTACGGAGCTGATTTTTTAACTGAGGTTGGTTTTAATCATGCATATCTTTAATCACCACAGGGAGATGAAACTATTTGTAACTGTTTACCAATCATTGTGTTCTACCTTTTAATAGAGCACTAAAGTGAAAATGTTACCCTTTATGTGTTGCCATGGTTATTGGGTCTACACTAAAACCAGTGAACCTTTCCCCACGCTTTAAGCAATGGACGTTTGAGATTACCAGCGAATGTTTAGACACAATTACCATGGGCAACTCACGTCACACTTTAGTGGTCTATTGTTAAACAAACTGCTCAAAGTGTGACGTCATTATGACATCATCAGATGGCAAAATACGAACAATTTCTTTTCTTCAAAATGACTCATCAAACATTGGTAAGTGCAAATTTAATGGGAAAAATCAAAGATTTCCCAGAAAACACGTTAGACAGTCTCATGGTTTGCACACAAGGTCTGAAGCAATAATAATCTACTCAATTCTTTCCTTGTATTTTTCCACAAAGTTCTTCAACGTATTTCGCTGCATGTAATGTCTTACATTATTAAACACATGTTGCTTACGATTAGTGTTACATCAAGATGATCACGTCATCAAAGAATCCACCATTTAGCTCGATCACCTATCGTTTGTAGCAGACAATAGACTACTAAAGTGTGACGTCAGTTGCCATGGTAATGCATAGTTCCGAGATTGCCCAGTTAACCCCGCCCCTTAGATATTGTTGCTATGCGCTCACAAGCCATCGCAAAAAAATTGCGAGACTACGTACAAAAGCAACGGGACTCGGCATGGACAGCACAGATTCATTGGAGAAAACCCAAAGGTATTTATGTTTTGAGGTCGACAGTTAACGTAGCACACACTGAGCGAAGGCTAGTAATGCAGGGATGACATATCTTTCATAAAAATGTTCACTGGTTTTAGTGTAGACCCAGTAACCTTGGCAACGCACAAAGGGTGGCGTTTTCACTTCTATCAAGGTACAGAGTGGTTAAAAAGTTAACCCAAATTAAAAGTGATTTTTCACCCACTAACAAATTTCAGAGAATTTGTTTTACCCAGTTTGATGAGTAGGTTGTTTAGGACACTATCCTAAAAAAAACATATTGATTTAGCGTATAATAGTCCATGGGCCAAGACACTTGTCGGTACCATTTTTGGGTACATGTAGGCATAATGGTAAATTTTGGGCCAAAAACATCATTTTAGAATTGCCGTTTTGGGGTAAAATCACGTTTTTTTAAAATTTTCCTTATAAAAAGAGTTTGCAGGCTTAAATTAAAAATCCAAAAATGGATATTGTGAGCAGTGGATGCGTTGACCTTTAAAGTAGTTTGTCTCATCTTTTTCTCAATGGTTGCTATGGCAACAACGGTTTTGGGGCAAAAAAAACCCACAATTTTTGGTAATAAAACTTTAAAAACATATCACAGAATTTAATATATGGAATATTAGGGGAACTTCAATGGCAAAACTCATTCTGAGATACTCGGGCAGTTTTTATTTACAGTACATGTAGGCGAAATGGTACATTTTGGGGCGAAACTTTTTAGAATTGCCGTTTTGGGGTAAAATCACGTTTAAAAAAAAATCTATAAAAAGGGTAATTTTTATGCAGTCTTTAATAAAATCTAAAAATGGACATTGTGAGCAGTGTAAGCGGTTTTTTGGGTCCTTTTTTAAAATTTCCATCAACCAATCATTCTGAAGGACAATGGTGATCTACATGGTTTATTTGGTGTCCAAACAATATAATGATTATGCACCTATCAATTGTTCCCCCCCCCCCCCCCCCCCCCCCACCCCCCCCCGCACTACCCCATCCCCTAGGTGGGGGTTGGTCACATTTTTCATGCCCCAGGGTGGGGCATTTGGCCCATTATCTGTGCATTTTTGTGCATTTTTGCGCATGTTTTGCACCCGAGGGTGGGGATTTTTGTCACCTAAATGTTGCCCCAGGGGTGGGGATTTTGTCACGCAAAAAGTGACAATCCCCACCTCTTAGGGGGGGGGGGGGGGGGGTGGGGGGGGGGGGGGGGGAACAATTGATAGAGGGATTATTGCGCACTTCGATGTTGCTAGACGTGTTTCTATTCTACGTGGGCGGGGCTTACTGGATCGGTCTATGGCCGAGGGGCAAGGTTGCTTGAACTGAAGACCTCGGTATTTCAAAGGATACTTGGTTAGCGACCTGACCGCCATATGATGTGTGTAAGCCTGTGAAGGAGATGTTTGATAATTAACCGTTGTGTGCACAACATGCAATTTGATTGATTTAAAATGATCGAAATGACCAATAGTAATAATTAAGTGCGCAAGCACACCATTATAACCGCCGTTGGCCGGCTGGTTGGCATGGACAACGCTGACCCTAAAACCACCGGCGGTCCCGCCAGTGGCAGCGTTTTACCGCTGCCAAGCCACAGACCACTAGCTGTAGTCAGCGGTCACATTTATTTCCAAGGTGGGCACAAGTTACTGAGAGGAAAACGACCCAGGCTGTCCGCACTGGACTAAAAATGGAGAAAAAAAAAGCCATTGTCTCGGTAAGCTTTAACCCCCAAAAAGTCCAGTGCGCACAGGGCTTTGAAGGAGCGTGTCCAGTTCACATTTTTTACGCCCCATTTTTTCCATGGGTGTTGAGATTTTGATACCATATCATGTCATATTTTTTCTCATTACCATTTTGAAACTTTCGCGTTCTCAATCTGTATATTTTCAAGGATATCGTCAAAAAACCACCGATGTTTTGTAAACTAACTTATCTGGTTCCATAAAGCAGTGCAGGATCACACCAACCTTTTTGTTTCCACATCCAAATGCATAGTTCAGAGATTGCCCAGTTAACCCCCGCGACAAATGGCGACACACAACGTACAAAGCAACGGGACTCGGCATGGAAAGCACAGATTCATTGGAGAAAACTCAAAGGTATTTATGTTTTAGGGTCGACAGTTACCGTAGGCACACACTGAGCGAAGGGCTAGTAATGCAGGGATGACATATTCATAAAAATGCGCTTTCCTACCTTTGAACAGCGAATCGCGCCGACATTGAAACCAAAATTCACCCCGGTCACTGGCGCATACAACAATACACACTGTATGGGCAGAAAATCGCGTGATTGTGTGATGATTGCATCACTTTGACCTTTGTGGGCGCCGTCTGCTAGCTCCTGTTCTGATTGGTCGGCAGGTTCGGCTTGATTGACAGGTCGGAACTATGCATTGAGATTTGCAAATTTCCTGTTTTTGTCCCATGGATAGTATTTTGGGGAGGTGTTATATATGATTGTTTGGTTAAAAACGAAAAATCATTTTCTGGAAAAATCTGAACATGCTTTCTTAAATCTGTAGAATACTGAATCTTTTTCCCCCAGTATGCGGTTTTCTTACCAAGGCCATTCCAATGTGGCCGTGGTCTCAATTGGTCCAAAGATTGACGCATGCCGATCAAAATCAGCTGAACATTGGCTGTTTATTATCAAGTATCTTCGGTGGGTACACATTAGCTTTAGCTGAAAACATCTGCCCAGCGACGTCGATCTCATACTTGGCACCGACTACGTGGTCATGACAAACCTCTGTGGACTGGTCAGTGTTATGCAGCCAGCCCAGGCACATCAATGAGCCCAAGGCTGCGCTGTAGCCACTGGAGGTGGTCATTCCAGCCAGCTGACCGTTACGATAGATGGGCTCACCGCCCCAGCACCACAGATCACGCTCCACCCTATGGTCTTCCAGGATGGAAAACGGCCAGTCGACGCTTGGAATGCCTTCCTTGTGTTGCTTGAGCAAGGCTGATTGACCTATGAACTCCCACTTTCTGTATCATTAAAGATGCAATTTAATAAGAGAAAAAAGATCGGTTTGACTGGTTTTAAAGGCACAGGCTCGTCAGCAATGCGCACAGCGCCAAATTCGTGCAACGAAATACGCAGCTCCATACCTTTGCTACATGGAGCTGCGTATTTCGTGGCACGAAATTGGCGCGCGCAATGGCTGACGAGCTTGTGCCTTTTAAACTGTACGTTTAAAATCGGCTGGGGACCTGGACATTTTTCAGCATCCACGTCCGTAGCCCATCTTAAATGATCTTAAACGTATTGTTTAAGACCGGCAAACCACACATATATTCCCATTCATAAATACCTTTTTGTGCAAATCAGCAAAAACCCACTGAAAAAAATCATATGGGATTCGAACCTGAGACCTCCCTCTCACTGGGCAGATGCTGAGCCTCCATGCAACACAGAGAGACAATTTGAGTTCGTAGGGAGTATAACTATGCCTTATAGCTAGCTGGTAGAGCATATGCCTGGTGTGTCAGAGGTCTTGAGGAAAACCGAGGGAGTATACCACTGTGCCTTATAGCTCAGCTGGTAGAGCCTGGTGAGTCAGAGGTCTCGGGTTCGAATCCCGATAAGGATCATATGATTTTTCTTTCACCCCAAGTTTGGAAAAAAAACTTGCTTTTTAGGGATTATGACCCAGGGACCACTGGGGTGAATAAATTTGATACAAATGTGGACAAATGTCAGTGAGTTTGATAAATCTGGATGCAGTGAAAAGCAAACTTGGCTCTACCAGGATTCGAACCGCGGACCAGCTGCTTAATGTTGCAGACGCCCTACCAATTGAGCTATGAAGCCAACTTGTGGTCTCGAAACATATGTATTGCAGTAGTTCCTCACTGATTGGGATTGGCTATCACATGAGCTTCACAAGCCCCTACAGAGGAATAAACCTTTCAACGAGATAACCACCACTCCCAGAGATCACTTAAGATACGACCCAAACCCCTGCCTGGCTTGCCGTAATTATTAAGTATAAATATTATTTTACCTTGTCAAACTTTGACCCTCATTTCTCGGCCAATCTCATAGGGCGTATGGTCACTGCCGAAATCCACACCCAGTAGGAGAAGAACTTTTCTGTCCGATAGCCATCTTAGTGCATGATATCCTTGCGGGGACGTATGCCATAGTCTTGGCCAGCATGCATCAGCATGTCGTATATGTGCACAGCGAACTGCCAATGGTGTGAGTGGAGAATTGTTTAGAGGGGTGTGGCTTTGGGGGCGTGGCTTCCTTGGGGGAGGGGGCGGAGTGAGAGGTGTACAAACTACGAGTGTTTCAACTTTTGGGATAGTTTAAATTAACACCATTATTGTGCAATGTCAAAAAAAACATTTTAACTATCACAAGAAACCAGTTTTGTTTTAAATATTTACCTTGTACAAGTAAGGATGATATTAACAAGAATCCAGGCAACATCGATCGCTGAAGACAGGCTCGCGAAAGCGACCAGTAACATCGGTTCGTTGCCCGCCGCTTTCCACATGCATCACGCACACGGATCGCCCTGGCCGCCACTGCTAAGCGCCCCCATACATCACACGCACCGGCCGCTATCGGTTTGCAATGCAGCATGCAGGCAAAGATGGTGCTTGCTTAGGGATTAGACTTGTACAACTCTCTTTAGCCACTCATTCGTGGCACCACTGCACATTAAGCATTCACTACATACACAATAGCCTTGTCCAAGGCTAATGAAATTGTGTGAATCCGTGAAGAATTTGCCTGTATGCTATGCAGCGAAAGTGCGCCAACACGCGGTGAATTGTAGCTAACTGCAAATAGTCTGGTTACCGTAATATCTTGGTCTGAATCCTGACTTCACGGAGGAGGCTGGATCATAGCCTTGTTCTTTATGTACTCCATGTGTTTTATGGGCAGGGGACTCTTTATGCTAATTTTTCAAAGAGGAGCACCGAGACGTAAAAGCTCATTGGTTAAAGGTTGTTTTGACAGAACAATACGGTGCCGTTTGAAAAATAGCAGATTTTCAATTCGAACTACCGTTGATTTTCTCAGTTGTAACACTACGTGTGATTTCGCCATAATTGCATCAGACAGGCCTACATACTGTATACTACAACATGTACAACATGTCCATGGTACGGGACGTACAAACATTTATGCTTGCAAAACCCGGTCACGTTACGCAACATTTGACCCCGAGTATGAGCTTCTGATTGGATGTTATGTAAGATATGAATATTTATAAGCACTCAAGTTTCGCATAAGTAATTGCGTCGGATTTCCAACGCAGTTATAAAGAAAACACATAACAAATCGAGTACATAAAGAACAAGGCTATGATCCAGCCTCGTCCGTGAAGTCAGGATTCAGACCAAGATATTACGGTAACCAGACTATTTGGCAGTTGGCTACAATTCACACCGCGTGGTGGCGCACTTTCGCTGCATAGCATACAGGCAAATTCTTCACGGATTCACAGAATTTCATAGCCTTGGACAAGGCGAGGTATGCATGGCACTTGCTTGGCGAAGAAAACTTGCGCAAGTTTGCTTCACAAAGTTATGAATCAATTGAGGGCGCTCTGCTTATGCTCGGTGAAAAAAATATTGGCCTGTTGGTATATAAGGGCAATAAAAAACCCAAAACAAAAAGAAGAAAATAAATTCTGGGACACTCAAACAAAAAAAGCAGAAATCCGCTAAAAAATCGGAAATTTCACACCCCTGTTTGTGTGAAAGTGCAGTTCTTCTGCTGGCTACGAATAAGATACGTACATGTACGATTCATGACTTATTTCATGCACCGTTCCGAGATAATCTTGCCAAAGATTGTGATTGCCGAACATTTGAGTGACTTTTGAAAATCTGTTTCTCTGGTTACATACCTTCATTGGGAATTGTACAGTTAACATGCCGTCCTCGCCCAGCATGCGTTATGGTCATGGGCTTGAACTCCTGTGGCATAACAAGGTTTATTTCCTGAAAACAAACAAACAACAGGGCTCTCATTAATTATTTTGCAATTCCCGAGCCTGAAAAATCAGGACGTATTTTACTTCTGATGCAGGTAGCCAAGGCACACTTTGTGTATTTCAAATACAGGCCAACAGTGAAATGGGTCTTTCCATAGTAAAGGGGGGCATTTAGGTCACACAGACCATATTTTCGAGGAAATATACCTTTGTCTGGTCTCAAAATAATAGAAATAAGTTTCAGTTTTTCTGAAGAAGATAACTTAGGCCCAAAAAGGGTTACAAACACTGGACAACATGACCTTTCTAAAAACCTTGTGTACAAATTTTCAATATACATGTTACGCTCGTCAACCAGGACGGACACCTTGTGTTACATTTTTTAGGTCCGTCCGTTTACAAGCGTATATTGGAAATTTGTACACAGGGTTTTTAGAAAGGCATGTTGTCACCACTATTTAAAACCCTTTTTGGGCCTAAGGTTATCTCTTCAGAACAACTTAAACTTATTTCTTTTATTTTGAGACCAGACAAAGGTATTTTCTGGAAAATATGGTCTTGTGTTGCCAAAAAATGCCCCCTTTATACCGCATCCTCTTGCAACAGTGCCCTTTAACCGCACTCCCTAACTACTTCTCTTTCTGGTACAGTGGCCCTGTAGAAAAGGGCCCCATTTCGCGGTGGGACTAGCGACAGAAATCTTGTCGCCTCTTGCTGGACAATCAGGACGCTTGGCAGTGCATTACAGCATGATTGCAGGCATTCAAATGTAACGCGCGCAAGATTGGTAAACACCGTGCATGCATGTGATACATGTACTCGGTAATGCTGGCCGTTGTCCGCGTCGGCGATTGTCTTCTATTTAAAGCATACTGGGGAATCCGTCCATACATTCGTCAGCATGCATCCCTGTTGTTATTATTTGAAAAACTATATAGTAAATTAAGATCGTCGTTTGAAGTTTGGTAGGAATGGACAGTCATAAGGAACGGAACCCAATACAATTTTTCATTTGGGGGAAAGTATCGAAATCATTTCTATTTCGCATAACATGGACCGAATTGATTATTTTACAATAAAAATGACTCCGGCGTGAGTTGGCTCAAGACAACAGCCGGGATCACTCCACATATTTGCGTGTGTTTCCTCAGGGTATTGTTACGTCGCTTTGCAGAGATGAAATATCCCTGATATCTCAGGATGCCAGCTTTAACCGTGAGAAAGACTCAAATACAAGTCGCGAGTACTTGCCTGAAAACATTTGATAAAGAGCAGTTATGTCTCACAGGTTTACTTATATGAGAACGGTTTAAAAACTAGGCCCAAGTTGAGTGGTGTAGTCGTCAGTTTTTGCAGGACATCCCTGGCTTTGGGTCACCAGGACATTCAATACCGGTGTATTGACCGGTGACGTCACTAGCGTCGCCGAGCCGTCCCGCTTGGAAGATTTGCCTGGGAGAATCCAAGCTGGAGCCTTTGACTTGCTGGGTGGTCGAGCAGATTAGGAAATACCTGCAAATACAATCAAATGAACAATTATAGAATTTTAAAAAGCCGGGCTGAGGAGCTTGAAGCTACTTGGGCGAGGAAGATTGTTATTTTATAAAACGGATGTTACTTGATAGTTGCGTTTTTCTTATCTTTATTGCTGACTTTAAATTAGAGAGAAAAAGGGAAAAACTAGACCGTGTTCGTCAACCGGCAACAGGCCAAAATGAAAAATGGGGTGATGACGTCATAATGATATGCAGTGACCCCGCTATGTCATAGCAAGGAGACAGTCACTATTTTGCAAAGCAAGTTGCATGCTTTTTCCGCATAACATAAACCCACTAGTCGATATTTTTTGTAAAAGTTTTCAAAGTTTTCAGGTGTATTTTCTAAGTGGTTGTTTACACTGAATTCATTTTGGATATCAAATAAAATGCCAGCTTACATGCCGTGTTGATGGTAACACTTTGCAACTCTGTGAAAAATCCACGGTTCCGTGTGTGCATACAAGTGTAGTGTTTGCTGCGAGGATCTAGGTACACGACCACAGTCAGTGAAGCAACTCTGTGTGTCTGCTCGCTATGAGTCACACACATAGCTCGAAGTTCAATGACATGACGTTTCTTTTCAGTTTCGCGTCAAAAGAAGTCCTCGGAGAAAAGACTGACATTTTCTGACTTTTCCAGGATCAAATTCTTGAATAAAATTGTTACTTAGTAACAAAGGACTATATAAAGAAAGAAAACTTTGAAAACCAATGAAAGAGAAGGGAGATTTCCACCCAGCTTAAAAGCCCCAATACACATCATTGCCGTTACCCAAAATTTTACTTCACGAGCGACAAGAAAAACCCCACTAAAAGTTGAAGCCTTGGATAGTCAAATTCATGGTAGAAGTTTTCAAAGTGATTGTGAATTTCTAGAATTACCCAACTACAAATACAACAGACCTGTCTTCATCTACGCGTGCCACACTGTATCGTTTCATAGCCGCCATCGTCGTTCAGCATTCCAGAGTGCAACCACAGTACCAACGGGAACATCGATGTTGTTTGGGCACAGCCGTTGAGCCAGTGATGTGTCGGATTTGCCCTTTATCAGTGAGGTAAAAAATAAGGCTTGAAAATTAGTGGCCTTATTAGGTTAAATAAACCATCGTTGAGTGAATCAAACTGGCTATAAAAGCTTGCTAATAGTTGTCACATAATATTATTAAAATCTCAGCACCCCTCCCCTTCCCCCCAACCCCTCCCCTCTCCCCCCAACCCCCCCCCCCCCACCCCCATAAAAGGAAATTTAATCCTTGATACCTGCTGCTCAAACTTTGGAGTAAGATGTCATATCCATCACTCCGACTGACTGCGCGCAAGACCTAATACTCGCTCTAGACCTGTGTCAAACATCCAGGTTTGCTGAAGGTACCACGCTGAACCTCCTGGACAATCCATCTGAATGGAACAAAGATTGCGCATAAACTGGGTTTTTTTGGGGGGGGGGGGCGGGGGGAGTGGGGGGTTTTAGACTTAAAGGAACGTGTCCAGATCACATTTTTGAAATCCCATTTTTCCCAGGGTCTTCTGATTTGGATACCTGTATCATTTGTCATATTTTTTTATCCATGTATTTTCCAAGGGATATCGTCCAAAACCACCATGTAAACTAATTTATCCGGTTCAATAAATCAGTACGGTTACACCAACCTCTTTTGCTTCCACAATCCAGAATGGAAATAGTATATTATCCTCCCTCCCATGGATATATTGGGGAGGTATTTTTATACCGCTGGGCCGAATAGCTCGGATTAATCGGATAATCTCGCGGTAGTAAACATGGTACTCGTACTCGTGGCTATCATTTTTTTAAACTACTCGATAAATCGCGGCGCCGCGAGTACTGTTTACATACTCGCGATTCAATCGCAATTATATGCTATCAGCCTGTTTCCCAGCAGAGGCGGACCTGTGTGCAAGCGATCTTATTGTTGTTTATTGCGACTATTTTCATACTTATTCAATCATCCGTGTCCTTTGTGCTTTCCGAAAGTCTGACAAGCATGTTTTGAACCACAACGATCGAGTACATCTGCCGTGTATGCCCGGTTCAATGAACTGATTTCTTTGGATACTCCATAAGATTCGCGATTACTCCAGATTAATACATGATGTGACAGTAAGCTACATGCACGGTTGAAGGAGAATTATGGCAAACTTATGTTTCCTAATCGCGGAGCAAGGGCTATTTGATTTTCCATTACTCAAAGGTATCGAGGTAGTTTTTTAGGAGAGAAATACGAAATAATCCTTTGCTGAAATTCACCATCTATGCATTGTTTGAAACAGAATCGGCGGCACAGATTGGGCAAATTTCCGCTGTACAGTGGTTACTTCTACACACAAATTGTGCATTTGTTTTTCCCCTCCCTTTTGATACTTTGCATCTACTCGCGATAATCAGATTACTCCTGCGAGTAATGCATAGTCCGACTCTAGTCCAATCAAGCCGAAACCCGCGACCAATCACAGGACGGGCGCCCACAAGGTCAAAGTGATGCAATCATCGATCACAATCACGCAATGTTTTTGCTCATTACAGTTTGTATGTTGTATGCGCCAGTGACCGGGTGAATTTGGTTTTTCAATGTCGGGCGATTCGCTGTTCATAAGGTAGGAAAGCGCATTTTATAAATATATGTCATCCTTGCATTACTAGCTATTCGCTCAGTGTGTGCTACGGTAACTGTCGACCCCTAAAACATAAATACCTTGAGTTTTATCCCAATGAATCTGTGCATTTCCATGCCGAGTCCCGTTGCTTTGTACGTACAATGGTCGCAATTTTTTGCGATGGCTTGTGAGCACATAGCAACAATATCTAAGGGGGCGGTGGGTTAACTGGGCAATCTCGGGAAACTATGCACATTGCTGCAACTACTCTCGAGGTAGTAAATATTCACTAGGTAGGCCAGCGCAGCGGTAGTATTTTAGTATATACCTCATACATTGATTCTCGTTCACTGATTGGTTAAATAGCAGATTACGCGACATAGATTAGTTCAAACCATTTCAGTGGGGCAACTGAAAAAATCTATTGTTTGAACTATTGCGCAATAGTCAAAGGTTAGTACTTTCTAAAAGTACTAGTTCATAGCGCGGTACGCAATCGCGCGAGCGTGTGCCAGCTCGCGGGAGACGCGTTCGCGTGAAGCAACTAGCATTGGTGTTCGCGTTACCGGCTAACAATGTGTACTTTGGCTTGGCTCTCTGAAAACTGAATTTTGTCCTGAAATACCAATCATTTGACACAAAAAATCAATGTATGAGGTATATCAAACAAATATTGAGGCTGCTTTTATTCGGGGTGATGAGCAAACTAGTACCCGCCCCTCGCTGATCTTGAAACGGCAGTCCTGCATATTTTTCCCTCGGCCACTGGCGGCCTCGGAGAAATAGCAGGGACTGCCGTTTCAAGATCACCTCGGGACGATAGTTGCACCATCACCCTCATGAGCAGTCAATATTTGTATAACATGTATAATCTGATTGTTGGGTTGGAACGAAATTCATTTCTTTAAGTTTACTTTTGACTGACAAACTACTTGTATCATCTTCCTCCATGAACCATTTATGTCTCTAGGATCGCCCTCATCTGGCCAACACACCGCCCCCGTCTTGGCAGACGGGCGTAGAGGGGTGAACACCAGCAGCTTTCTGCCAGTGGTGTACTGGGCGTGAGGGTATACTATTTTGTAGATGCAACCTACCACAATTTGGAATTTTTTTATTGAAAAGCCAAAAATGATGTCTTTAAGTTGCACCACCCTGCCCATATTTGGCCAAGTTGGGCGTAATTTCTTTTTTTTAAAGATAAATAGGTATTTTTTTCTAGAATAGCAAAAGTTATCAGCTTTCATTTGGTATCAAGAACGCAAAAATCGTGAAGATTAATTGCCAGTCGATTAAAAAACCAAGAATTTATTAATGGCTGCAGGTCAATTAATCGACAGGGTTATGACGTAAAATGTACATGTGCGCGTACATGTGTACATGGTACACATACTATGTACATATGAGCGTACACGCACATGTACAACATGTGAAAGCACGTTTCCAAGAAAAAGGCTTGTATCTCCAAGTCGGAATTTAAGGTTTTTGATATTTTTCGTTATCAGAGACACGTAAGCTTCTAAATTCGTTCGCTTGTGTATAATTTTTTTAATCCTTTTACCGAAACACACATGGGCAATGCAACTTTATGCATATAGATTCTGGTTTAAAAGGTGCATTCTGCTTGAAATGGCGGGATTTTGGGAGGTTAACATGTGCCCTTAAAACTAGAGTTAGGAGACAAATAGACAAATTTGAATATTCAAATTCTTGAAACCAAATTCAAAGGATTGGAATTTGCAAATCTTATCCTGCACTCATAATTTTTTACAAGTGCACAATTCGATCTGCTAATGCATGGCAGAACTCAGAAAATAACGGAACCAGAAATCGGGTTCCGTTCAATCACGTGGACCTTAATTTTTTGATAAATGATATAACCATATTAACGACCGAGATAAAATAAAAATTAAATCAATACAAATTGTACAAAATTCATAAGCATACCTTCACTTTCTGCGACTCTGTCTCGGAGGGAAGCTTTTATTGTCTGATGCGGCGAGAATCGTTGGACGGCTATCGGGCCAGTATTGAGCGAGATCGACCGTGGACAATCAATTCGGCTATAGGTGCCCGCATCCCCCTGATAATACTATGCGGAGGAGGCAAAACCCCGCCATCTACATAGTAGTTTGTGGATCTAGAAGGGTAAATGATTTCTTTATTTTGTGGTTTTTTTTTTAACTCTCCAGATATAAAAAAATGACATTTTTGGCTCTACCCTGAAAAAGGAATTTATTTTATTATTATAACATGTTAAGCGCATATTCCATATGGATATGTTCACATACGCTTCACATTAAAATTGTTTTTTTTTACGAAGCTAATACTCGACCTAACATCGAGATACATAGGTTGTTGGCGGCATTGGCAGCCGACGGTCAAGAGTCACTGGGGAATCCCCTACTCTTCACAAAAGAGTGCCCCTGTGATCTTTTAAGTGCATCACACACAACACTGAGACCAACAGCTGTACATCCCTTACGAAGGACAGAGCAAATGTGTTTAAGTGCCTTGCTCAAGGGCACAGGTACCACGGCCGGGTAATTGAACCCTGCAACCCAAGTTTCCACGCGAGTGTTGCAAGTAGGTTGCCCAAACCGCTCGGCCACTGACGGATAAATCCCTGTTTCGTCTTGTCATGGTGACAAATTGAGAAATTTTTGGTCGTGGATGTTACAATTTCTTGTAAAAGCAAGTTTGGAGATTTTTACAGTTGGAACTGGGAGCAAATTTAACCTAAACAATGCCTTATATAATACCTCCTAACATACTACAATGGGAAGAAAATTTGCTATTTTCAATTTGATGTGGAAGCAAAAGGGTCAAAATTAACCTGATTTTCATGCTGGTCAGAAGGACAGTAAGATTAGAGAACTCTACCGTCCTAGCATGAAAATTTGTGTCCATATGGTGCTTTTTCAAATTGCACCGAGATACTGCAACACTTTCTAGTTTAAGGTCATTGAGTGCAGGATGGATGGATTAGCTTTTGGATCTAACACTGGGACATGTCCTGGAGAGATCGGAGAAAAAAATGTACATTGTAGTTATCTGGCCAATGTCTAAATCGATCGGAATTGTTTGTGGTAACCAGGAATACTTTGCATTGAGTAAGACATGTTTACTGTGGGATTAGGCATCAGAGAAATGTTCCCATGAGTCAGTAAAATGTTTTCACTGGTCCAATCGGATCAGGTCATTTAGACAGATCCAGTGTCTCTTCTGATTTTTTTTACTGGTCTTAGACCACAGGACCAGTGTTAATTTCGACCCCTGGAGTAATCAACTGCACTGCTATTTTATAGAACAGATAATTGACTTTACAAAACATTAGTGTTTTTTAAAGATATCCTTAGAAAATAAACGCAAATTTTAGAATTGTAATGAGAAAAATATGGACAAATTGATATAGTATCAAAATCTCAACACCCATGGGAAATATGGGGGCTCAAAAATGTGGACACCCGCTCTTTTAGTGGCAAGGTTATAGACAGCTGAAGTGTGATGTGGGTTGCCATGGTAATTGGCTCTAAACATCAGGCTGTCAGGAAAGTACCATTGCAAAAGCACAGGGACACGGTTCAGTGATTCTAGTTTAGTGCTATTGCCTAGCAACTAACAAAAAATGACGATTCACTTCGCAGTCCTTTTTGCCCTTTACCTCGGCAACTTCGCCGAAGAGACACTTCCATCTGGAGTAAAGCTCTCTGGCCCAGTGAAAAGCTGCCGCACCTCCATGCGGGCTTTGCCACCCTTGGAAAAAAACACGGTGGAGAAACCCCGTCCAGATGGTGCTCTGAGTGCAAGTAATTAGATTCACACTTAAAGTTGCATTGGCCCGTGTTTCGGTGAAAGGATTAAAAAATGAATTTACAACAAGCGAACGGAATTAGAAAGCTTACGTGTCCTACTGTAGACTAAAAATATCAAAAACTTAAATTTCCCGACGTCGGGAATTGAGATACAAGGCCTTTTTCATGAAACGTGCATCACATGTGTACATGTCGCGGGTGGGGGGGGGGGACGCTCATATGTACATAGTATCGTGACAATGTAAACATTGTACGGCCACTTGTACATTTACGTCATACCCTGTCGATTAATTGACCTGCCAGCCTTTTAATCATTTCTTGTTTTTTAATCGACTGGCATTAATCCCTTGACGGTATTTTACGTCTTGAGTACCAAATTGAAAGCTGATAACTTTTCTATTGTAGAAAAATACCTATTCAACTTTAAAAAACCAATTTGATCGCCCAATCGGCCCCAAATACACGGGCAGTGCAACTTAAAACGTTTTCTACATGTTATTCCGGGTAATTTGCCCGTGACATTCAGGAACCAAGTAAAAGTACCAGTCATGGTTGTACATGTAGTCAAGTCAATCACAAGCCCTTACAAGTCCACCATAAGTCCTGGGTCTAAAATTTGAGTCACAAGCTATTCAAATGAACTCCAAAAAGGTCATTCTTTTTTCGTGTTCATTATGTAACTGGACTTTTTGTGACGGACTTGTGCAGGACTTGTCACAGACTTGTGATTTTTATCGGCTCTGGGACTTGTGATAGACTTGTGATGGACTTGACTACAACCACGGTACCAATCAATTCACAAAAACTGAACAATCTTGCGAGTATCGTTGAACAAGTGGCAACTTGACACAAAAATAATCTGAATCATGCTCGTGTCACGCACGATTTGATGTGGCGAGGAATGCTGGCGTGATTTCTGCACATTGATTGGTTGAATGAAAATGGGAAGCGCGTGCCAAACGTGCGTCCACACCAACATCTTGTGTTTTTTTTGTGCAAGAATTTTATGCGATTGTCTTATAAATGTTATCGAAGCTATCACACAGGTCTCAAAACATCACCGAGGATTTTGATGGCAACACTATTGTTGTTGTCGCAAGGTTGATCTGGGCCAATTTCATGGACCCGTTAGCACAAACAAAAATTTGTTTAGCACAGAATTTCTTTGCTTTATTTTACAAAACTGGGTTGCCAGCCAAAGTCGTATGTGATGTGTATTTACTGATATTTCGCATTCCTGTTCCTAAAAATACAATTTGACATACAATTTTGGCTGGTAACTCATTTACAGAGCAAAGAAATTCTTGTGCTAAACAATTTTGTGCTAACAGGTTCCATGAAAATTGGGCCCCAGGGTCAACCTGATGAAAGTGGGGCCCTGGAGGGCATTTTAGGAAAATTTGGCAAAAAATTTGAAGTAAAACAACGACTAAAATCACAGACTCACTTGGGCAGCAAGGTTTTTTTGTGATTCTGTGATTTTTTCACTTGAGCTCGGTTTATACCCTAAATTTTCTAAAGGGGACCCAAGACGGCGGAAATTTACTATTTTCAATTTGCTATTTTCAATTTGATGTGAAATTTCTATTTTCAATTTGCTATTATTCAATTTGGATGTGGAAGCAAAAGGGCAAAATTACCTGATTTCATGCTGGTCAGAAGGACTTGGCAGCAAGGTTTTTTTGTGATTCTGTGACTTTTCTCTGAGTCGGTTTATTACCAAATTTCTCAGGGGACGCAACGACGAAATTTACGCACATAACACATGAAAAAAAAGGTTCAGCATTAATCCACTTTAAATTGCCATATTCCTGTTTCTGTAACTGAAATGGAGTAGTTGTATAGCATAGATATTCAATGTAAAAACAATTCAGTGGCCCTTTAAAAACACTAATGATCAATCTCACAGACTCCATCTTCGTAGGAAAAATTCAACGCCATCAAGTACTGCGCACACTCAACCCTGGAAAAAATGTTCCAACCGCGCGCAGATGCGTGTTGCTCGAAATTTGTGTCGAAATACGCACAGCCCGATGTGCGTCATAAAAATTTCACGCTCACCGGATCCTGATGCACGTGACAATTTGTAGGAAGTGATTGGAATTTGAGAGTGATCAATTGCCATCCCTCCCAAAAGACAAATAACAAGTCAGTCCCACAAAGTTTAAAAACTTAAGGAAAAACTCCCAGTCTCTGGCAGCGAAATAAATTCCGACTTATCGGGAATTCCATCGTAGAAAATTGGTTTTGCTTTGGGTGCGAAACTGCCACAACTTGCCACACATTTTCGCCGCATTTGAGATGCCCAAAATCCTAAAACAATTCATTATTTTGTATTTTGCCCAAAAAATATCAAAGTTTTTAATGTTTTTCTTCTGCATTTTTGGTTGGATTTTTAAAATCAGCGCTCGAATTTCACATATGCTCTTTCTCGTCCTCTCGCCATAAAATGTTAACGTATTTTCCTTCCCTCCATAAAAAAATATACCCCGAAAGCAGAGTACGTACTACTAGTATATTGGCACGGCTGGCTGCGGCAACGTGAACGTTGTACAGGTAGTATGAAAATAAATCCTGTAAATAAAAACCACACTTGTTCCATCCTTCGGAAGGGATGTAAAGCCGTTGGTCCAGATGTGTTAGGTAATGGTAACGCACTCTAAAGATCCCAGAGCATTCTTTCGTGAAGAGCAAGGGGATTTCCCCGGTGTCTCTGGCCGTTTCTAATTCTATTCTTCATGTGGTTTCCTCACTACTTGCGAGTGACAGTGCAATGACACTATTGAGGATCCTTAATATGGAATACCAGAAAATAATCATAATAACAAAAGCTATTCAAAATGAACTCCAAAAAGGCATTCTTTTGTACTTTTTCATTTGGTTGCTTCTTATTACTGACTTGTGACGGACTTGTGCAGGACTTGTCACAAGACTTGTGCTTTTATCGGCTCTGACTTGTGATAGGACTGGACTACAACCAACGTACCGATCAAGTCACAAAACTGAACAATCTTGCGAGTATCGCTGAAGCAAGTGGCAACTTGGACACACTACATAATCTGAACCATGCTCTGTCCATGCACGATTTGAGTGGCGAGGAAATGCATGGCGTGATTTTCATGCACATTGAGTTGTTGAAGAAAAATGAAAAGCGTGTGCCACACAGCGAACATCTTGTGCTTTATTAAATTTCAATTTGGCTTTTACGATCAGCAGCACGTTGGAAGAACTGATGCTTGATTGTCTTACAATGTCCATCGAAAGCTACACACAGGTCTCAAAACAATCGCAGAGGATTTGATGGCAATGGGCGAAGCTCAGGCGTAGCTAGGTCTAAAAGCCATTCGACGACTATTGTGTTGTCGCAAGGTTGGACCTGGGCCCAATTTCATGGAACCCCGTTAGCACAAAAATTTGTTTAGCAACAGGAATTTCTTTGCTTTATTTTACAAAAACTGGGTTGCCAGCCAAAGTCGTATGTGATTGTGTATTTACGTGATATTTCGCTCCTGTTCCTCAAATACAATTTGACATACAATTTGGCTGGTAACTCATTTTACAGAGCAAAGAAATTCTGTGCTAACAAATTTATGTGGCTAACGGGTTCCATGAAATTGGGGCCCAGATCAACCTGAAATTGGGCCCTGGAGGGGAAGTTTAGGAAAATTTGGCAAAAAAATTTGAAGTAAAACAACGACTAAAACACAAACTCACTTGGCAGCAAGGTTTTTTGTGATTCTGTGATTTTTCACTGGTCGGTTTATACAAATTTTCTCAAGGGGACGGCACGGCGAAATTTACTATTTTCACTTGCTATTTTCAATTTGGATGTGAAATTTACTATTTCAATTTGCTATTTTCCAATTTGATGTGGAGCCAAAAGGGTCAAAATTAACCTGAATTTATGCAGGTCAGAAGGACTTGGCAGCAAGGTTTTTTTGTGATTCATGTGATTGTTTCACTGAGTCCGGTTTATACAAATTTTTCAAGGGGACGCACGTCGAATTTACTATTTTCAATTGCTATTTTCAATTTGGATGTGAAATTACTATTTTCAATTTGCTATTTTCAATTTGATGTGGAAGCAAAAAGGGTCAAAATTAACCTGAATTTCAATGCTGGTCAGAAGGACTTGGCAGCAAGGTTTTTTAGTGATTCTGTGATTTTTTCACTGAGTCGGTTTATACCGAAATTTTCTCAGGGGACGCACGGCGAAATTTACTATTTTCAATTTGCAATTTTCAATTTGGGATGGTGAAATTTCTATTTTCATTTGCTATTTTTCAATTTGGATGTGGAAAGCAAAAAGGGTCAAAATTAACCTGAATTTCATGCTGGTCTGAAGGACTTGGCAGCAAGGTTTTTTTGTGATTCTGTGATTTTTCACTGAGTCGGTTTATACAAATTTTCTCAAGGGGGACGCACGGCGAAATTTACCGCACATAACACATGAAAAAAGTCATGCAATTTAATCCACTTTAAAATGCTTATTCCTGTTTCACTGTAACTGAATGAGTAGTTGTATAGCATAGATTTCATTGATAAAAACAATTTCAGTGGGCCCCTTTAAAAACCACTTATTGATCAATCTCACAGACTCCATCTTCGTAGGAAAATTCAACGCCATCAAGTACGCGGCACATACACCCTGGAAAAATGTTCCAACCGCGCGCGCTGTGTTGCTCGAAATTTGTTCGAATACGGAACAGCCGATGTGCGTCCATAAAAATGTACGCTCACGATCCTGATGCACGTGACAATTTGTAGGAAGTGATGGAATTTGAGAGTCAGATCAATTGCTAATCCCTCCAAAGACAAATAACAAGTCAGTCCTACACAGTTTAAAAAACTTACGGAAAAACTCCCAGTCCTCTGGCAGCGAAATAAATTCCGACTTATCGGGAATTCCATCGTAGAAAATTGGTTTTGCTTTGGGTGCGAAACTGCACACATCAGGCCCCCACCACTCCCACTCCCGGATGTAATTGCCAGAGTCTTGATCGCGAATCGCTATAAACAGAAAGATTAGATCAGATCAAGTCAGATCAAGATAAGATCAGATCAGATCAGATCAAATTCATAGTAGGATTAGGAAAAGCCAAAACCACAGATTCTTGAAACCGGTATTACTGTGTTCGATCCACTGATTTTTCAAATCTTTATCTTGTGATGCCAAACATCACGTACATTGTTTTACCAGTACATTACTAGCTCTTGCTACGCATTTTGAAATTTACTGTCCCACTAATAGTTGGAAACTTTACCTGTAAAAGAGATATTACCCCAATTTCACGAGAGAAATCGCCTCATCGATGAAGAGATCGCTTCATTTAGATGAAGAAATCTGTAATCTGAATGCTTCCCTTCGTTCGATGAAGCAATTTGCCGATTTCACCAATTTCGCCAATTTTATCGTAGCTTACGGTGCGTTGCCCATGGCAGATATGCATCATTACACTCTATCGCAAGTTTCTTGAAATCACTCTTTAGGACGCAATACGAGTTGTCGAGCGGTAACCCATCGCAACTCAAAGTTACGAAGGATCGTAAGCGTTTGTGAAATCGACCCCTGTGATGCACAAGCGCGTTGTGCGTCAAGCACATAGCAAGCGTTGTTTTTAATGCACCACGCGAAAAGCCACACGGCACATCGGACACTTAAAAGCTTGACAGCGAGCACAATGTGCCTCCAGGCATAGTGGCCTTGCACAGCTTTATTCAATCTTCGTAGCGACCCGCCTAATGTAAACGGTACTGCTCTTCATTCGATCTTCGTTTGTTGTTATTAAGTGATATGTGAACGCACAGCGTTCACTAAATATTACAATGATTATAACTAATCTTTTTGAACCGAAGTGATTTCTTTAGAGAGACGGGGTCAAAGTCTCATATACAGAGGAAGTTTGGAACCTTTATATTTCGTTAGATGTTAGCGCCATTGTAGTTAGTGTAGCGTAGATG